>MUAA02000074.1:0-2629209 GCA_014180765.2 Marchantia paleacea
GCCTGGGGTCAGTCGTCAGGTGACGACATAGAAGCCCGGCAAATGGAATTTGTTCCATCTCGAAAGGGACACAACTTGCTTCTGTGGGGGGAAGGGGTTTCATTTTTGACTCGAAAGGAACGAATTTGGGAAGCAGGGTCTGGTTTTTCAAGCAAGTCCACCACAGGAGCAGCTATTTGCCGCATTATAATAATATGATGCATGTTTGTGACCATTTTAAGAAGGGAGGAAATGAGTTCATTCGGACACCGTCCACCATACATAAATAATGCCACCCCGTCTTCGTCTTCTGGCTTGCAAAGCAAAGCAAAGCTTAGCTTATCGTGACACCACTGGTGCAAACTGTCTTCACATCCTCGTTCAGGTTTCGTTCAGGCGATCGCCGGCTGCAGTCCGGAATCATCTTCACGGAAGACATTGTGATCCGTCCCATGTCAAACTGAAACCCCTTTCTGTTGAGCTAATAGGACCACGTGCCACCACGAATTCGTCCTGAGTAATACACACATACGTAACATAGCAAGCCTTAGGTGTTTGTCAGCTATTCAGTACATTGACATGTTGGGAAGGTCGAGTACTCAACTGGCTAGCAGGCAGGGCGGGCAGGATAGGCAGGCTACTACTAATGAGCAGGTCAATCGCCCAAAAGCCGAAAAGATATGGTTCTAATCATACTCAAAAAGGTGGAAAAGAGCTTAAATATAACACTCGCCATGTACTATGCTGGGCAAGCTTAGGGAGGACTAGGTAGCCCTAGTGAAGGAGGATATATCTTTCCATCGATTCCAACAATTGTGGACTGGAGGCGTGGCTGTAGTGGAGGGACATGATATAGCGATAATGATGATGATGATGATGATGATAGTCATTTGGGCTGCAGCTGCTACTTTATGTTGGAGGAATTTCAGATAGTTGTCCGAAGAAAACTGTTAGGTGTGACTCGTGGCTCTGAACGTCCTCCTAACAACTTTTTAAGTTCGAGTACTTTGAGGACGATATCTTTATGCATATCAAGAAATCTGGCTGCCATTAGTTCTTTAGCTCCGATCAGACAGAGGGCAAAACAAAGCGCTACGAAGGAACCGGTGGATAAAGTCCTATGATGAAACAAATTCATGCTCAACAGAATAGCGTGTCCACACGTCGTCGGGCCCTCGATCATTAATCTATTTGGCAAGAATCCTGTAACACCTTGCACTTTCGTTCTCTCGTCAATCATACGAAGGGAAAACTAATAATTTGACCAAGCTGAGCACCTTTTGGTATTGAATGGCCCATCTCAGTCACCGATGATGACTGCTCCATGGATAGAATGACGAAGAGGCAGGGAATTGCAATCATCAAAGTGGACCCTCATTCGGATGAGTTGCAAAACCTCGGACTACTTTAGGCGTACCCAATACTTTCTTGACTTTTGGAACCCCTGCGTTTGGCAGCTCTCGATGAAGTTAACGCTCTGATTAGAGTTCGCAGCTGCTGCTGTATACATGTATGTCATGATCCTTGAACAGATAGCTAGCTAGTCTAAGAGGGCAAGAAAGATCATCACATACATCGGAGGAGGAGCTGCAGTGAAGTTCGAGGAAATCGCCATGATAGCTTGCACATGAGCTCGTTTCGGAGATTTGTAGTTTCGAGAAAGCCGAGTCAGAGTCTACAGGTTGTTAGATTCTACGAGCTCATGCAGACCGTACACACTCTCTCGGAGCTCAGTCCGTTGAGTCAACATATCAGTATATGATAAGGACAAGTCGACAAAGTTGTTGTACACTCCAGTCTGATCTACTTTGCCGATGGAGACGCAAGCTCACGGAGAGGACGAGGAGAAGGAAGCGATGGTGTTTGCTTGGTCTGTGCAAGGCGCTGGTGGCCCTGTGGTTCTCTCACGGAATTGGGGGCAGGCAGGTCGACTTTCTTCTCCTTCTGTGCCAGCGTGCGGGCCTGGCTGCTAGCCCTCCCTCCGTCCTGTGGAGGGTCCCGACTCCCCAGCGAGGGGTCCCACCTTTCTAAATTCGCAGCGCGGACTGTACATGTCGAGATGAATGAAGCAAATCTAAAGCGAACGAGAAACGAAAGGTCGAGACCTTTTATCCATCCGTGGGCTGAATGAACATGTGCAAAGCATGGCGGATTGGGATTTGGCGCAGCCAAGAAAAATTGGTGTGTAACAGCGCGAATGGCAAGGACTCCAGCCCCAGCTCAGGAGCCCGATGCAAAGCATGCTGCTCAGCTGGAGCTGAAACATGCACATTCCCAAGGCAGTTAGCAACATGGCTCGAAAAGGCGTGGCAGAGTTTGGAGTCCCCATCGTCCATCGTCGCATCGTGCTATGCCTTGGCTGCTCCGGCCAAAGTCGCTTGTCATGTACGCCCAGGTTTGAGCTCGGTAGATTGCGATGCTTCATGTCTATTCATTCGGTGGATTCTTGTGAACCGGGTGGGTAAATAACATGACGAGCACAGCAGATCCTTCCAAGTTTTTTGAGCCCAGCAAAAACTTGACGTTTCCTGCGGCGACTACCGACAAGTGTCATGTGGCCTTTGAACTGTATATTGGACACGGAGAAGAATGAACAAGAAAATCACAAATGAAACAAGAGACAGAGGATCGGTTTCGCTCGGAGATGCTACACTACAATCTAGGCCTCGGATGAAAGGCAGCCAGGGTTTGGCGAGTGTCTTAGACTCGCCTTTGTAAGTTTGTATCATGTGAGGATCGATGGTGCACGAACTAGATAGAGCCTAAGCCATGCACTAACTAGCTTGGTAATAATTTCCAAAATCCTTATTCGTTCATAGGGCCGACTGTCCGGTCTGGAGACGTAGAAAGGTGAATATTACTCGAGGTTGAGCATCTTGACCGGAGGAGGAAGAGGATCACGCAAGCACTGATTCGAAATCCGCCCATCGGATTGGTCCCCAACATTCGTCGAGTCTGGTCTTTGAATCTGGTTAGGGAGAGAGGGCGAGGGTGAGGAGGAACCACCAGCCCGGGATGAATTGATGACCCACCAGCATGCATCTCTCTACGGAATACCCGACCTAATCCTATGCTGCTGTGACAGTCGAATAGGCTTCAGCATCTGCAACAGAATTGGAAGTTCATCTTAATATCTTCGTGTACAGAATTAATTTGCTGCAAATTCTACAGCAATCTGAACCCAATGCTGTATAGTATTACGCCGCTCATTACTCTTGAATATCTCGTGGCTCAACATATGGTTTACGGTGTGGCCTAACACATGAATTTGGTGGTGTACAAAGCTGAATATGTACTACGGCGTTTGCTGTGAGAGTCCAGTTGGACGATAATTGTTGCAGAAGATATGGCTTGAACTTCAGATGAATATTTGGAAAACTATTTCGGAACCTCAGACTTGCAAATGATAGTGACGGACAGTGTATAGGCGAGGCAATGGCCTGGGCAAAAACTGCAAGCTACAATCTCTGCTCAATATATTTCTATGACCCAAGAAACACAGTGAGATCTGAGGGACTACGTTGATGTTTCTTCTACTGTTAAAGTGAGATAGATTCAGCAGATATGCACTTTTGAAGGCTGCGCGTTCTTCAAAAGTTAATGACATTCAATTACACAAATAATTGTATGTTTCCAGCTGAAGAGACCTCTTCTAATGATTAGTGGGAGTTGAGTCTATTGGTAGCAGGAAGACAGAGGAGTGTTGGCCCATTAAACACTACATTGTCTTTCTTTTACTCAGCTGCAGCTCAGGAGGGTGCAATGTGTTGCAAGGACTATGCCTTTCCAGAAGTCAGGATAAAACATCTGTCACGATGTCCATCAACTGAGTGCCTCTTCTTCTCCACTCCATGACTTCCGGTGATCTATTTGACTTCGTGTATGAACGAAGTCAAATAGATTGACTTCGTTCATAAGCAGTTTCACATAAATCTTTCATCCTCCTCAATGTCACAAATAGCTTATGTGCATTTATGAATATTTAACATGCAACGTGCTAATTTTTTTTAAAAACGATATTCAAATAGAAGTGTTCGATGATTGCTTTTTCCAGATCAAAACCGAAATTGGTTGCAGGTTCATATTCCTTCGAAACCACCATAAGATTCATTCCCTTGTCTATAGTTTTAAGAACCTGAACAAGATATCATAGAATTTCATAGTTTCGCTCTCTCCGGGTTTCACATAGCTCGCCTTGGGTGTACCGGGTCTCGTTCTTGTAAACCTTGTCCAACATGTTTGTGTTAAGAGTCTCTTTGTTCTGGATCTCGTTTAGTCAAAATCTGTTCTCCCGGTATTGTAGAGAAGGAACCTGAACAGTGTACTCTATAATTGGTATCACCCTCATATTGTCAGTCAGATTTTTTTTATGTCTGTTTCATTTGAAATCCATAAATTCTTTTATCTAGTATCAATCATCAGTGTACTTTTCATCAATGAACACTCTGCGTTACATGCAATTTCAAATTTTTTTTAAAAGAATTATAACTATTTGTTCATTTCATTCACACATAAATCAACATAATTTCTAAAATGAAATCGTTGACTCAAATTTTATTCTATATAAAAATGAGACATTTTTAGACCATTTCAATCTAAACCTTGGTATTCGCAAATCCTTCCGCTCATGTGACACTACTGATGTACAAATTTGAACTTTACCCTCATGAGGATTGTGAAAACCACCACACTACATGTAAGGCATTGTGAATACTAAGGAGTATAGTGGTGAAGGACACTGACGTGACCTCTTTAATTCACGAGATGTAGCCCTGCAGTGGGTGAAGGGTAGTAACTTCGGTCGCTGTCAGGGAGTTGAAAACTCCGAATGTACCGTGCCCTTCAAAAGGAAGATAATAGGCTGTCTGTCTGTCAGGAGTGGACAATTTATGGGGCGAAGCACCAGTAGCAACAAAACAGGGAAAAAGAGGCATGTGCCTTGAGCGCCTCCTGTCTGTGTCATCACTGTCCACTACAAAATATTGACGATGTTATATCAGGCGTCCTCACGTGAAGCAGATGCAGAATGCGAGAGGAGGATCTGGATAAGCACATGTCAGAAGTCATTCGATGAAACTTTACAAACTAGACTTCAGCAGAGCATCGTTCAAAATAGCTACATGTTCGTCGCTTGTGACATGGAAGCATCTTGATGATGTATCAGCTTATCCTAAAGTTTCATGGAGATGATTCTCTGCAGACCTTGGTTCTCCACAGTGTTCTTCCTTTTATGCCTTTTGGAATCAGAACTCCTCCTTTCGCCTCCTAACCAGTGCAAAATGCCTTTCAATTTCAGACACATCTTTATCGGTTGAGTCATAAATGGTCAAAAAAAGTTCATCGCGCTTGATCCATGATGGAATCTTCGCACTCAGCAATCAAGTTTTCGTTTCCAAGAAGCAAGAGTGCAGGTTTGGAACCTATCCATACCAGATGACAGAATCATAATCGGAGATTCTGTATATGACATCGTGCAATGTGTCCAAGCCGATGTGTTTTTATGTGGGCGTTAAAGAGGAGTTGTCAGCCAGAAATTTTTCAGTTCAACAGTAACAAGGAGAGCTGGAGGAGGTTAAGGATGAGCCCTTGACACAGTCATGGTTCAAGCAAAGTGAAGAAAGCTCTTGCATTGAGTACTTTCTTCAGCGATTTCGGAAAACATCTAATCATTTTGTAAAATGCCCACTGCTTAATCACGATTTCAGTTGGATAACTTCAAACTGTGGCAGAATCATCCACATAAAACACCCCGAGTAAGTATCTGGTCGTCGAAATTTTAAAACATCTTCGTCGTGGCCAGTTTACAGCGGCCAGAAAGTGAATAGCTGTACAGCTCGATTCATCGCCACCATAATACTGTGTTGTTGAATGTTACAGCTTAAATAAGGGGGTGCTTAAGGCATTACCTTCCAGTAGTTCTACGCAGAGTGACAACCAGGAGATTAAGAGCCGAAAGCTTTGTATTCGTAGCATTCAACAGAATTATAATCTGATATCAGGCTTAATCGGTGGTGACAAAGTCGTGACAAGTGTTTTAACTTGGCTTGTAGGCACCACCTCATGGATACATAGATTCCGTTCATTCAAATAAAACTGCTTCGAGCCTCCATATCTTCTTCCATGTGGAGCTGGGGACTTGAAGTTTAAAACAGGACGAAATCAACTATCAAACAGACGGCAAGAATCAAACAGATTCCAGGAAGGCCCTATACAGATGCCACTCACCCTGTTAATGAATAGTGAGGTGGTAAGGTTCGTGTGCTCTACTCAGTCTATACTGCTGTAGAATGTCTAGCTGAAATTGGCACATTTGTTATCCACTCTGCCTCAGTTCCTGCCTTTTTATCATTGAAGTGAGTCTGCTGAGTTTTAGTGCTGTTTGGTGATGAAGATTGTTTGCATGAACAGTGAGACACTCAACTTTTCTACAGCTTTCATGTTCTCTTACATTTATCATAAATCTATGGTGAGCCATATAACCTCTGTGGTGGTCCCCTGTTCGAAGACTACCACATATGTTACAGGTATTCGAACAGGATGGGAGGTGGATTCGTAAGGGTTAATCGAATAAGGGCAGTGTGACAAGAGCATCAATCCCATTCAGACAGTGACTGGATTCTGCAACCTGCTTAGAAGGTTCACTCACGCCAAATGAACTTCACAGTGTGAAGATCTCCAGCATTGTACAATGTATCTTGCAGTTGTGTTTGAACGCAAACAGTATCACGGTGGGATTCGACACACCTTCATATACCGAGTCGGTCCAAAGTTTAGGAGTCCAGTTTGTAGAAAACAGATACGTGGCCCGGAAGAAATGGACAGAAAACGAGCTACCTGGGATATGTCAGCCAGGTATCTACACTGCATTGGTGTATCCGCAGTGAACACAAAGGTGTGACATTCAAGAAGATCAACAAAGCATGGGACAGCAAGAATGTCATGCGGATAATGAACTGCATCGTCAAAGAGCAGGAAAACAGGAATCTGTCTTCGCAAGTAGAAAGAACAAAACATTAACCAGCACTCTGCCCTACAGCTGCTACAGCCCTTGTTGACCATAGACAGATCTTTGCGAAGTAGATTCATGTCATGACCTCGATCTTCCTACGCCTTCAGCTTGATCATGGTAGATCTTCGGACAAGAAACTATGATCCCTCGACACATAGTAAGCTTGACGTGATCAAGATCTGGAAAATATCCACACATTTCCCGTGTTGATACTGCTTAAGGTGTCGATTAATGTCAGTTGATCCAAGTTCAAACTACTCTAGAATCTTCCAGAAGCTACGATTATCAAGTGTCACTTGTAAGACTGACTGACAACAGCTGGAACTTTGAAGTATAAGTTTGAATCTCACAAGCTTTGGTTCAATTTGAACTAAACATTCTATCTGTTTAAAACGTCTATTCCGTCTGATTGCTTCTGTTTGGTAATATAAATGTTGTACTCTAACTCTGCACTTAGTGCAGTAAAAATTCATTCATCGAGTGCAAGTTTTGTGTGACGATGCTCTAGCTGTTGACCTAGAGTTTGTGTGTGTGTGTATAGGAGAATAGGTAGAGTGTGTTCTGTCGGTTCCAAGAACTGACACTTCACTGTTGGAGGGTCAAGCTAATTTGCATGTAATTCAAGTTCGTGATGTGAGACTTGGCTGAAAGTTTGTGTCTTCTTGTCTCGTTAGAAAAAAATGTGCAAATTTTCGAATTGTTTTAGGTTTTCTGTAAGCAGTTACGAGAGTTGAAACTTAGACATGAGGACTCTAAACATGGAGACGAAGTGCCAGAGATTACAACAGCTTACAAGACCAAGACTCGCGTATTTATATCAATGTTCACCTCCGAAAGCAATGTACAGTCGATGCGATGACGCTGAATTAGAATCAGCCATCGAGAAGTAGGAGCCAACTCGAAACTCGAAACTTTCTACTCCTAAGAACGGAACGATACGAGTTCTGAGTTCAGCTAATTGGCACATTGTGTGCAGTGTACTGTGTCGTCTCAAACTTGAATTAGATGGCAAATTGAGCCCCTTGTTACTGTTCCATTCATCACACATGGTCTAAGAAACTACGTAGTAGCCTAAGGTAGGACAGTCGAAGTGAAGGACTTCGTCAAGAAGCATGTGGAGCTTTTGTGCACCACTAAAACCCTGTCACTGGACTGTAGAGAAAGACACTAAGGGCTTTAAAGCATAAAGTCCTTTTTGATCGAGGACACTAAGAGTTGTTCAAGTTTGAAATAGTCAAAGGGAGTCAACTTCCAACATATATTCTCCTGTATCTAGCGGTTTGTTGTATTAGGGGCCAAGATTCCCAGAGCTGTCAGCTTTGGGTAAGTGGAATCGTGTTTGGCATAATTCCACAGCCCTAAACGCAAGAATGCAGATTTCGAACAGGATCATGAGCTACCATCTTGCATTGCGCTTGCTAAGGCTGCAACTGGGAGAAAACAAATCTAACTTGACAAATTACATCATGCTGGAAGTATCCAGTCCGAGCATCGGGAAACTTATCCTCTTAGCCTTTTTAACACCCACTAATGGAGCCCCTGGTTTATTCATTAATGGAGGTAAATGCCTTAATGAACCTCTTACAGCAAAAGATATGCAGAAATTCTTATCGTGTTGTTAGGCTCTATCAGTGCACTCATCGTAGCTCTTGCAAAATTTGGAGTGAGGTATTGCTTTATACAATTCAAATAGTTTCAGATATGCAAAGCATATAGTGTTTATTATTCGCTGAAGAGCTCCAAGTTTTTTACATTAGACCCACACTGCTACATGACTCTGCTTTCTGGTCATTTTCTATGCCAAATATGCCTGGCGATTGCTCTGATACTTGTCACAACCTCCATCCCCTTACTCTCCCCTAACTTTGGGAGAGAACCATTCAGTGCGACGACGAATCGGTTCAAGTACAGAGAAGACATTCACCTCCGGAATGCTGCTTTTTAACCTTAACAAATTCTAAAACCATCATCTACCATCAATGATTGTCAAATGCTCACGGGAACTTTAGTACCATGGCAGAAGTCTCGTCATAAGTATCGTCGTGGTCTGATGACCCAAAAACACCGTGACCTAGAATTAAGAGAGACATATGCAATGGACCCTTGTTTGAAGAATCTGAGAAGCGGACATGAGGCAGAAGATGAGAGCCTGATTGCTTGTCGCGTCGATCCGAAATGACAAAAACGTGTTGTGAAGCGAGTTCAGTACAGATTGAAGAAGTTTGAAATAACCGCTGATATTTATAAGTATTTGAACTGTATCTTTGCGCATAATTGCGAAAAGAACCAAGACACAGTTCATCCATCAAATAGCATTTCCCAAATCCCCTGTTACATGGAAGTACAAGACAGGTTCGACCTCACGATCACATGCTGAAGTAGCTGCCAGCAAAATCTATGGAGGAATCCAGTTATCAGGAAAGCAGGACTATCCACAATCGTATTGTTATCCGAAGGTCAGGCCATGGCAGTAGATGCTATGTCCTAAAATGGCATAGCTTAGACAGCAGAAACCAAGTTCGAGACAACAAGAGGCCATAATCAGTTTGTGTATTGTATTCCTTTGTTTTACACTTCCCGACTGTGACAAAACCAGCCATCATGGAAGCAAGTGCTATGGCATAAAAGGTCAAAGAACCAGTGATGACTTTGATTCCGTTGAGGAGTATCTCTCATCGTCTTCTACAACGAAGAAAGGAGAAGAGAAAGGTGTGACAGTTTTTCAGGCTCTTCATGCCTGGAAAGACATATGAGCTGCAAATAAATTGAATGCGGCAAATCCGGCAGGCTTTGCAGTCTTTTCATCAAAACTCTGAGCCACACTTTTCTTGCACCAGCGTGGGACATTGAAGAGTCCAATGTGAAGACACATCTCGATCGCATCCATCAATAATCCTGACTTCATCCTTGGATAGTTGCTATCCACGGGAAGATTCCTACACACAGTCACTGGTTCTTCTTATTTCTCTCTCACATATACAAGCAAGGGACACTCACTAGGAGCTGCAAAGATTTAGAGACAGGAAAATAAATCCGAGATCAAGCATCCAAAGGCTTCCAGATTGTACACTCGAACGAGTACACGGCAAACGTAGATACAACGTGAACACCCTGTCATCAGTTACGTGTGCCAAGAGTACTTTCCTAAAAATATCTCGAGCTCCTTACTATCTGGCATCAGCTTCATTTGGAACAGAGCCACTTTTCCTGAACTTCCCATGCTTTCAAATAGCGCGACTGAGACAGTTCCCGACTCGAAGTCCTCACCTACTCTCATGGCATGTCCCTGAAGCTTCTGCTTCTCCTCAACCGTTACTAACTCCCTAAAAAAAGAATCTCTTTCTCGCAATACATCGAGCAGTTCTATGTGCCTGAATTTACAACTATGTACCATCCCTGCAGCTTATTTTTGTTCTTCTAGCCCTCGGATTCTCCCTATGTACATCGAGAAGTCTTGTACATAATGTATCCGAGATAAAGAGGCACAGCGGTCCACCATAGAGGACATTGAAGATCCGCAGGTCGAACATGGCTTACTCCCCGTAACTACTTCTAGACCAAGAATCCCACCAAATGAAAGACTGTGTCTGAATGGGGTCCCAAACACCTTCTTCCAGACCGCGAACCGTTTGCGAGAGTCGGAGGGGAAATCATTTCCCTCGGTTGACCGTAGATTGATAGGAACTGTGAAGACCATATGCATCTGGGCTTTTGAATAGGTCGCGATGCTTGCAAAGAGCATCACTCTCATGAGGTTCTCGCATCTGCTAACCATAGTCATTTGCGGGGGCATTAACACTAGGTTATAGCGGATGATAAACATATTATGGGCACTGTAGACAACATTAGGCTGGCCTTTGATTACTTGATTACCGAGCTTCATCTTGTGGGCTTGAGAGTCAAAGTGTAGGGTTTGGTCTCATTTGGTCATTCCGCCTCATCTCCAGTTTCTAGAGGGATGTATGACATCGACAGACGGTTTACGTATTCTAGGAGTGCCAATAAGGTCTGAGAATTTTGTTTCACCTTACCTTGACGTTGCACTTGCCGAGGATGTTTTGCATGTAAACGACCTTACTCTACTAGGGGATCCACAAGTGGTGTTTGGTATATTGTCATCTAGTATTGCTCGTCGACTCATCTACCTTCTACGCACGGTTCCTCCTTCACCTACATTCATATCACGTTTGGCAGCCTTTGATAGGAGTATCATGGGCGTCTTTGGTGACATCATGAGACAAGGACTGGAAGAGTGATTCAACTGGTGAATCTGAAAATCTTATATGCATCATATTGTTTAGTGCAATACTTTCGCAGATGTGACCAAATGTCTGCAACCGGTAGTATCCTCATGTTCTAACCTACTATAGTTTTATCTTCTCAACGACACGGGCACTCGACAAGCCATGTTTCTTTCAAGTCTCTAAAAGGCATCGCTCTCATCGAAAAGCTTAAGTCTACTCATGCATTATAGCTCAAACTTGTGGCTCTGCATCCGTAGGTCCCATATGCATATGATGGATGTTCGTAAAAGCTGGTGGTAGGCTGAGTTTTCTGCTTGAGTTTTAGACATGCAGACCATAAGTCCTGTCCTGCATGTCTGAAACTCTCGAAAATTGCAAGAATCCAAGGGTATCATCCTTTCCTTCCTACTCAGATAGCAAGTGTCTGTCCGTATATAATTGGCAGATGCATAATTGATTCGCATTTGCAACTCTTCTAAACCCCTTTTTTCTTGGCTTTTCCTTTCTCCTCCCAAGGCTTATTCTTCTTCTAGTTTTCTATTTTTCAAATGGTTCAAAGAGAGCGCCTATATCGTCTGGCTTTCATGATTTTACAAGTTTGGAGGATCCCTGAAACTTTCAGAAGATTGAAAATGCAGGTGCACATATATGTGTGGGAATAGCACAAACGTACTGTTTGGTTTCCAACCAAGCTTCGGATTTAAATGTGAGTGGTAGGTGTGACATGAAACTTTTCGAAATAATCCAATAACTGTCTGCTTTCTTATGAGATTCATGCAACCTTTTGGGGACTGCACCAGTTAGACCCCATTTGTTATGGTTTTAGAATCTACCCTCTAAATTAATAAAGCTGAAGAGTCCTCTGAAACAAATAATATACACAAGTTTTAATTATGCTTTCCAAGTATATGCACAAAACTAAATTCTGTCCACGAATCTTTATCAATTTTCTTACTTTAATTGTAAAAAAAAAAAAATTAATTTTTTTCTCATTTGATCAACTGTTGAAAATTGAAATACTCACAATATATTTGATAGAAAAATATCATATCCAGTTTTTTTAGAAAAAAGTTTAAATTTTTTTATATACATTCAACTAATTAAGATAAAATGCACATAAAGTTTGTGACATGAGATTTGGCAAGGAGACAAACATCTTTGCCAATTTCGTGTGGAGGGGTAGGCTTATTATCGATGGAGTACACGACACCTACGGCATTTTTGGCGAGTTGGGCGCTCGTTGCACCTTTGTTATCTTCTCGATTTGTGATCGTAGATAGATCTATCTTGGAGATATATGTGAGGGACGTGGATACAAGATCATTTCCCTTACATGTATTATTACGACATATGAGAGATGTTTTACCACGTGAGGTACGACATGAGTTTCCATCTTTTTCCTCTTTGGCTACCGATTGGACTAGAGGTCTACATCTATCTTGATGGACCGACAGTTTCAGGAGTCTCTACATTCACTCTTAGTGGATCCGGCCATTCCTCGTACTACAAGAGCTCATCTACGCTCTTGCTCGGACAAGGATGCAAGCTCTTGGATCTTGGCTCGACCATGCACCAGGGATTTTCGACTCGCACCAGCTACTTTCTCCACAGCGATGAGGTTCCGTCTTGGCTTGGTCCATCCATTACTCACATGTGAGTGTGGTGTCATTTTAGATGCAGCAGGTGTTCATATGACTCATTGCCCATTCGGAGGGCAGAGGATAGCTACCCATGATGCCATTAGGGATGTGGTGTTTGCTATGGTGCGAGAGGGTGGATACCTCACATGGAGAGAGCGTTGGTATGCCTTTGCGATCGACTAGGTTAGAGGCGCACTGCATGTACTTGGTTCGGGAGGACCAGGTCACTGTGGCTGATGTGGTGGTTACCGATCCTACTAGAGACACAGTTTCAGAGGGGGTGATCACCCATCCTCAAGGATGGGCGGCGAGTGGAGCGGCAGCAGCCAAGGTCTCCAAATATAGAGGTATGCAGAGAGGTCACATGTTTGTTCCTCTAGCTTTGGAGTTATATGGAGCTATGGACACCGACTTCGACATGTTCGTGAGGGAGTGTGCGAGAGCCTACCATACTAGACGACATGGGGTATCACTCTCTTTAGCTTACTGTATAGCATATTTTAGGCAACGTGTTTCCATTGCTCTACATAGAGCACTAGCTGGTGCAATCCATAGGAGAGCAATCACGTTAGGTGATGCTTCTTCGGATGCTCCTGTTGTTTGTAGACCTTTCGACTTGGATAGTTCATATATCTTAGGTGTTGTAGGACATATTTCTCAGTGTGATACTATTGGGGCCTAGCCCCATGTTACCGGTTTGGTTCCATCCTTGTATGATTTGATGGGATCTTCCCATCCCTTTTGTTATTATACTTTCTCGGGTTGTTTTTGGTATCAAATATATTTCACCTTTGTGCCCTCTTCAATTTGAAAATTCATCATTATGTATTTATCATAATTTTTTGAAATAGAGAAATTGGTTGTAATGATGTAATGAATCAAATTCTTAATGTTTGATCAATGCATTTCCATACTCTATCATCCTTAGGATTGTTATATATATTTATATCTATTTTGGATAGATATAAATTTTGCATTTTGATTTATTTTTTTATATTATTTTACATAAATCAATTACTCGTAAAAATATTATTTATATGTATAAATTGATTCATAATGTAGACTGAAAAAATATATTTTTTTATTATCGTAATTGATTATAGAAATAATATATTTTAATAAAAAATAAAAATCATAATATTTATTATTAAAATTATTTTAATTAAAACAATTACAATTAAACTTTCAAATATTTATAGAAATCAATTTTTTGAAATGATGCAAAAATAATTTTAAAATTATGAAGATGAATATGAAAAATCATAATATAAAAACCTTATATTTATATAATATGTAAAAAAAAATTGATAAATGATATTTATATATAAATTAAAGAAATTAATTTCTTATAATTTTTAAAAATATTCAATAAATCTGGATGTGAATTAAATATTTCATTTCCATTTTCAAATTCATGAATTGTCAACAAACTAAACATTTATAATTATTATGTAGCATATTTATTCTAAAAAATCAATACTCATTTTTTTCACATGATGACCAAGTTTTGATAAAAAATGAATAATATGTGTAAAAGTGATTAATTATATAATTTTTAATCTAAATTGAATAAAATTGAATAAAATTTGATTTTAATAATAATAAATGTTGATATTTTTAAATAAAATTAATTGCAATGAAAAATTATAATATTATTTTAAATTATATTTCAAAATTATAATATAAAATATATAGATCAGTATAAAAAATATGAAAAATTTTCTTAAATAACATGCATAAAAATTAAATTTTTATTACAAATATATATCAAAAAATCTAAAGATTTTTAGTTTAAAAATTACCAAGAAAATCCTGTTTACAAGAACTAAAATACTTTCATATAGATATTAAAGATTATATGATAAACATCATCTTTAATATTTCTTGACAACGAAATTAATTTGTAGCTGAAGTTTCAAAAAAAATTAATATCTAACTAAAATTATTTTATTTATCATTTTAAAAAGGATAAAAAATAATGAAAAAAATAGTTCTTCAAATGAAATTTGAACTCAAAAAACATAAAACTTGATTCGTATACAACGGATTAATTTCATGTATTAGAAAAAAAATTTAGATTTTTATATTTAACATGATTTTTTTTGTGAAATAAAATTTATAAATTTTAAATAAAAAAATCAAGCATTAATTATTTCTTAATTAAAAGGTAAAATACTCCAAAAAAAAGTTTTTTTTATTTTTCAAGTAGTATATCTATCATTTATGTTTTTAATTAATTAAGTTTACACTGAATGCCATGAAATTGGAATGAAAATTTATGTTTATCATGATGTTATCATTATTATTATCTAAATATAATATTAATTATTAAAATTAAAAAAATATGAATTAAACAATAAAATCAAACAATGCTTGTAAGATTATTTACTTTGTTTCCACTTTAGCATAAATTTTACTTTTTTATCATGAATAAAATTTACACTCTGCATTAATCATGAATTGTGACAATTCAGAATTTGATTCCATACTTAAATTTTTTATAATTATTTACAAAAAAATGCATTGAATAATTTATATTTTAGCTTGAATGTGTTCATAAATCAGAATTTATGTTAATTTTATCATTCAAAAATTGATTTAAAATAACATATTTTGAATAAAAATTTTAAATTTTTTTAAACATAAAATTTTAATTGTGTATTTAAAAATTGATATGAAATTTTATCTGAGATTATCACCTTATGAATGAATCAGATTTTAAATCGTGTAATGTATGCAATGTAAAAAATATATTAAACAAATAATTATAAAAATTAAAATCAAATATTTATAAATAATATTTTTTTTAACAATTATTTATAATTTAAAAATTAATTTTTTCATAATAAATAAATTTTTAAGTTTAAAATCATAGTATAAATAAATATAAATAAATATAAATAAATAAATTTTAATTTTTTAAATTATAAAAAATTATTAAAATTTAAAAAAAATATGAAAATTTAAAAAAATATTTTTTAAATTAAAAAAAATTATTAAAATTTTAAAAAAATATTTTTTAAATTAAAAAATTTTAAAAAAAATTTTTTAAATGAAAAATTTTAAATTATTTTGAATCTATGAATTTTTATGTTTGACATTATAAATTATGCAATTTATATTTTGATTAAAAATTTAATATATTTTTTGAAAAAAAATTGTTTTTATTTTTATAAATTATAGATTTTAAAAAATAATATTTTGAAATTGAAAAGAAAAAAGTGATAGTGAAATCTTAAAAATTTTTTTTTTTATAAATTATAGATTCAAAAAAATAATATTTTGAAATTGAAAAGAAAAAGTGATAGTGAAATCTTAAAAATTATTTTTTTTTTTATAAATTATAGATTCAAAAAAATAATATTTTGAAATTGAAAAGAAAAAGTGATAGTGAAATCTTATAAATTAATTTTAAATAAAATAATAATTTTTGAGTTTAGTCTATTCTAGGGTTTACTTTTGGAATACATTGCCACAACCTTTAGTTGTAACATCTTAATTAGATGCAATAGCAAGGTGATTGAGATTCCAAAGTGAAGTTATGAATTGAAATGTACTTAAAAATTTGGTTCTATTAGTTTGCATCTAAGAATCTAATATTGCAAAAATCAGAATTTGTTTTTAACTAATTGGGTGGAGTGGAAGTGAATTGAAAACTCGATAAGTTATAACCAAGTTCTACGTCTTCAAAAAAATCATCTTTTTTTCATTTAAAAAAAAGAAAAGCTGAAAAATACTCATGTATTCTTAAAAAAATGTATCACAATTTTATGTAATGGTATCTTTGGTTAGCTAGGTGCATGCAGATAGAGTCAATTACGTTAGTTAGTTAGAGCCGATAATACAGTTAGCGTCTAGTACAAATGACTTGTTGTATGATTGATAGCATCGTTAGGAACCTTAGAGATTAAGGGGTGGAGTTTAAATAGTGTTCATAGAAGTACAATTTTTGAAGTTGAGTCTTGGAGAGTGAGGCTATTGTGAAACATTATCTAGTGCAAAAATCTGGATTTTTTGGAACTCAAAGTGAGATTGGCTTGACTGTAATCTTTCTTTTATGTTATGAATATGAGCAAAGTGTCATTGAGCTATTGGGGCCTAGCCCCATGTTACCGGTTTGGTTCCATCCTAGTTTTGATCAATAATATCTTCGATCTCATTGTTGTTGAGTGTTCATGGAACTTATAGAACAAACATTACGGTCGCAAGCTAGAAGTAGAAGCAATTTTAAATTTGTATGATTGATTATAAATTATGTTTTTTAAAATTTAGTAATTGATTTTTGCATGAAAAATTTTGAACTTGAGGAAAACACTTGAGAAACTGGCTGTACAAAAAAGTTTCTTACCTTTATGTGAACTACACTTTTAATTCTCTCCATCTCACCAATTTACATTAGATTTGATTGCATCCCATCAAAACGACTCCATGAGAAGCTTATTTAATCGTGAATTCTTGCCCAAAGTTCACAAGTAATTGAGTTATGACCTATGTATGCTTTCAAAAAACTTTAGTGTTATTCACTTCCAAACCTCTCGAAATAATTCTCTAAACATACATTATATAAAAAAGTAAAATGTAAACCCCTATGCACTAAAACTATCACAAATCCTAATCCTTTATTCACTTGCTCTTCACATTCACATGAAGATTTTTCATTATCCAAGTTTCAATTGTGGAAAGTTTTATTGATCAAAACTTCCAATAACAAAAGTTGTAATCAATGTACTACTTACTTTGTGATAGTCAATGCAATCCCACAACTCTTAATATGTACACAAACTTCAAGTTATCATTCATCACTCAAAACTCCTCAAGTTGTAAAATATATGATAGCTTAATATATTCTATTGAAATATTTATATATTTCTAAAAATATCCTCAAATACATTCTAGGGTCTAAATTTCACTCTTTATATTGAAAGCATCACAATACATTGACAATCCGTTCAATTCCATCCATTGTTTAGTCCATCTTATACCCCTTGTTGTGTGGTTTCCAATCCTACTTTCAGTCCACAAACGGTTTTCAAAAAGGATTTTAAAACTTGTCAAAACCTCAAAAGAGTTATCCCAAGTGCTCGTAGTGGTCCAAACTTCAAAACCAGTAAGAATGAAGAGTGACTTTTTTGACCCCTACTATGGCCAAATTGCTCCATTCTTACTCATCTAAACACATTACTTAGTCATAATTTAAAAAATACTTGTTATTATTAATATAAAATAAAAATAACAACTTAAAACCGGTTAAGTATGATCAAAACTACAAATGGAACCATAGAGTTTATTACTTGAGAGTAGTATTCCTCACCAAAATTTCTAACAATCGATTCCATGTGACTTGCTTTTGGTAAAAAATAATGATGGATTGGAACTCACAAATTCAAAGTCATCACTACTAGAAAGTTCAAACTCATAAAGTTTAAACTAAATCAAAATGTATATCATCATGCCCAAATTGTGTGGTAAAATCAAATTGGAAGAATAATTGAATCTGGACAGTTCATCACTTGTAGCATGAAGTTATCATCAAAGTGAAATACTAACATGTTTGAAAGTGAAAGTAATGAAGACACCAAATATTGATTATAAATAGATTAGATTTCGGTACATCTAGAAGATCATGTTGTTCTATATCCATATCCAATCCACTTTGATAAGATAAGCTCTTTAATTAACAAAATGATGTTCTTAATCTCTCATGTCCCCTTTGCACTATGATCATTCTTTATATTTAATAAGATCCAATATAATATCTATTAGAACCTTATTAATATCCTCATTCTATAAAATCAATCCAACAGTAGGCTCATCATAGCATTACTGTGTTGTCAATTATCTTGTCATAAAATATCATCATCATGACAAATGACTTTGAAGATGACATATGTCATAATTTTCTTATGATAGTCACTTTAAAATACTACATCCACCTTCTTTAAACCTATCCATCCTCAGGTATGCATCAAAAAGTTAATCAAGATGTGGACGACGTAAGACAAGGTGAACATGATCTTCTCCTACAACTACATCCTCTCCATATGACTCATCTCCATTATAAAGGTAAAACGCCTCCTCAAGTTGGTAAGGTTGATATTATTATTCTCATTTTTGAAGATCTTGATACATTTTCCAACAATAGGTACTTTCAACTTTGTACCATTCAACTTTTTTAATGAATAAGTAATGTTATCATGAACATTGATCACCACATACCACCTCTTTGAAAACTTCCTCAATGTATTATGTTGATTATCAAGATTGTTGTCATACACTAATAAGAAATTATTTTATTTGATTTCCTTTGGTCTCAACCTATAATATTTTTCAAATCTATCCTTGTTCCTAAGGCACTCCTCAAGTTTCCCCATTACAAATTGTTCGTCCTTCATTCTCCTCTCCAATTATCAAATATATATCGTCAAAAGTCTTCTTTACTCATATTATCCTCCATATGCAACTCACTCCTTTCCATGTTGGATTCTTTGTTTTAAATATTGTATGTGCAAATATTTTATTTTTTTAGGATCGAGGGTGATGAAAACAAAAAAAAATATTAATGTCAGATAATTTTTTTTTCTTTTTTTAAATGAGCAAGATGTCTTCCTTAGGCAACATTGCACAAGAAGAGTGAGAAGAACTCACATTCATTAAGGGTGAAGGGGTGACTCATGTGTCGTTATGCTTTCAAGACATTATACAATTTGGAAAATAGTAGATTATTGTGACTTTTATCCAAATAAGGATCATCAATTGACAGAAGTCAGTTGATGATCCAAGTTTTACTAGAGACCATGTGATGCGAGTGTCAACAGAAGTACTCTTTTTTGCAAAAGTACTTTTTTTGCAAAAGAGTGGTGTCAAAGTTTCTTCCCAAAGAATGTAGAACGACTTCCAAACAAAGTATATTTTCATTTTTCTGACAATTACACCAAGAATTCCATTTTTCATATTCATATTTCTATTGCATCTGGAAAAAACACTTGCAAAAATTGAAAATTCTAGCCAAAAATCAAGTTTCCTCATTCAACTTGTATTGAATTGAAATTCAAAGGTGACGAAACCTTCTTACTTGAAGAAAAGAGTAAGATCCCCTCACAAACTGATAGGCTGTAGTCTAAACTAGAGGAGATTTGAAGTGCTTGGGTTGGAAATTGGGTGTTGTTATTCCGCCTTTTACGAGAAATATCAGTTGCTCCAAGAGTATGTCAAGTATGATCATCCAACATATACTAACGTATCAGATTTGAAAAGAAAAATTATGTTGCAAGCAGGAGCAATTAAATATTATTATATTTATATACGTCAAGCAACTGAAAGGCTCATGCATAAAACGAGAGCTTGTGTGCTCCCATTCATCGCTCGTGCACCATAACTCAATCAAGAATGGAGGAGATATACATGCACCAAATTCCTCTTTGACCACCTACTTGTCATGTGACCATTGCATTTTTTACCTCGTCGCGTGTATGCTACGTCAAAACATAATTTGAAAATCCCACGTTTGAATGAAGTCTGAAATTTTTGTCCGAGAAGAGCCTCAAACTTGCAAGTGAGAAATCTGGCTCATTTTGGATTGCAACCCCTGATTTATGACTGGAAATTAGAATTCATTGATGGGCTTAAATCTGGCCATTTTTGGATTGCGGCATAGATAACTGAGACTTGGCTTTTTTTCTCCCGGTTTAAAATCCGACCCTCACCTTGCGGAATCCGTTTTACCCAAAACGTGCGGGTTGGAATGCTGAAGATTGTGGGCTTCTGGGCGAGTTTACGTACAACTTATATGTCTTCAATTTGAAGAAGTATGTGTTGTACGGTCTGACGACAGCCTGATTACTGTCGCTCATTCCGTCGAGCACTGCCCAAGAACTTTCCTGCAGCAACTTGCAACATCCTTTTGTAGTTTGCTTTTGAGCCTGTTTGTCTTTGGTCATTCGGCTCTTGCGTGCCTCGTGCACTTGGGCAGGGGCACCTTGTAATATTGGCTGCGGTTTTCAGTGGGCTTGGTTTGGGTCAAAATTTTACAGAAGAACTTGTTTTAGGTTCATGATCAACAAGAAATTCATGCTGCAACAAAAGATCAGAACAGTGTCGTGGAAAGTAGTTATAGAGGTAGGAGGTGGAAGTAAAAAGGCAAAATTCGAGTTGTGAGTTCAGCACTTTTTGAGCCTATGTGCCAAGGACATAGTGCAGATGAAATAGCTGCCGTTTTTATGCTTGTCACTACTTCAAACTGAATATCATTTGAATATAAGAACATACCCTACTTCAACTCGTTTGTGATTGTCTATTGGTTCAGTGAAGTCGTTGCGGGTTGTCAGTTGTTTTTATCATGTAATGGAATACGATAGGAGAAAGATGAAGCTATGGGCACTTGTGTATATTTGTTTTAAATCAGCAATCTTAGTAAATCAAATTTACGGGTACCGTAAAATAGTATTTTCCCTGAAAAATCCAAAATCAAAAGAAAAAAAAATGAAATGTTTTTTTTTCTCATGTTCATGATAGATTTTGGTAAATAACATTTCCAATCTTCTTAATTAAATACATGGAGAGTTCCAGCTTAGTTATTCTCATATCTAATTTTTCATTGCATCATATATGCATCCGTATCATTTTTCCATATAAAAAAGTACTATTATATGGCACACATTGCAAATTTCAAGCATTTGATAATAATATAAAATTCTGAATCGTGATTACAGTCGAAACGAATAATTTCGCCGCAAAAGTAATGTATGTACTTTATTATGGAGATATTCAAGAAATTATAAATGTTGGGATGAAGTCAAACTATTTTTCAAACTCCCCTTTTGAAAGTAAAGATCAAGGAGCTGTCTCCAGAAGCCATGTCCTTTAAAAAATTTGTTCCGGACAGAATGAATAGAACTTGCATTTTAACACTTCTCCGGTAGTAAAAAAGCAGTTATTTGTATGCTTCCCAGTCTTAACGCAGACAGAAAAACTTCAATGTTTGTATTGCCGCTATAAAGTTTATTGAATTAGAATGACGACTTGTGGGATTTTTTAGAAACTATCGGGGATGGGCATGCATCATGATCTTCACAAGACAAGCAATACATTAAGGTCTCCGCTGGTTTAAAATGGAATAATTAATTTTGAATCTGCGCACATTATGTTTTCTACTTTAAATGTACAGCAACGGATAATAAAACAGGTTACTCATCATTGGCAGTACTAAATTGCTATTTAACAATAACAAATTCTATAAAATTCCTACATTACTAGACGAACAGCTCTATTTGTATGTGTGTGTACATATATATCAAATAGATGTAGGGCTGGGTACGAGATTCCCAGAATTGAATTTTTCTACTGCGCTTTCTAAGGTTGCATATGACGTTACATAGGTACCCATATTTTCATTATTTTTATTGCCTACAATGGCATTTTTCCCTAAAATCCATATCCCATAATTTATTTTACAACGAGGATGAAAACACCAAATATACTTCCATGCATATATGCATATTGGGGCCTAGCCCCATGTTACCGGTTTGGTTCCATCCTTGTACAATTTGATGGGGTCTTCCCATCCCTTTTGTTATTATAATGTGTCTCTTTTTAACTTCCATGCAAAAATAAATAAACAAAAAAACTTGATGCCAGCCCGCATAAGAAACCAATCCTAACCGTTAAACAACTTGACTACACAACTTTTAAAGCTTTTTGCCTTATGTTAGAGGGAAAGTGACGCAGTAAAATAACAAAAGGGATGGGAAGTCCCCATCAAATCGTACAAGGATGGAACTAAACATGCAACATGGAGCTAGCCTCCAATAGCATCATACTGGAAAATATGTCCTACAGATACGGCCTTATGTTAGATAGATTTATAAAATAACTACATATAATTCTCCAAACTTGATTTTAATGTACATAAAAAAATAATATCTATGTTTTTTAAGAAAAGCTATTCTTCTATATCCCTAAAATTGAATACCCCATTCCGGGCCATAAAAGGTGGAAATATTAAGTCTATAGTCAACATGGACTTTGAAAAAGGGATATGTATTCTGATTGATGTATAAGTTAAATAAGTATGAGTTTTTAAATAGTGTATGTCACACTAATTCAGATAAATGGTATTTCCGTAATCAACTTACACTAATCTGGTATATGGATTTATGAAAAAATCCTAGATTAAATATATGATGAACAAAATATCTGTTAATACTAAATTGGAATTTGAAATAACAAAAATGTTTATAATGCATTGTTTGTAGGTTACAAGATTGAAAATTCAAATTAATGCATCCGCTCTTTTCAGTGTGAGTTTTATGACACTCATAACATACAATTCTGTAATTTTACCATACATATACGGCGAAGTAAGATAACAAAAAGGATGGGAAGATCCCATCAAGTCCTACATGGATGAAACCAAGAGGGTAACAAGGGGGTAGGCCTCAATAGCATCTCAATGGAAAATATGTTCTACCGTACCTAAGATATTTGAACTATTTATTTCAAACGGTATGCAAACAACATGAGCACTCAAAGAATCATCATCTAATATGATTGCTTTCATATATATTGCACTAGCTAGTGCTCTATGTAGAGCAATGCAAACACGTTGCCTAAAATAAGCTATACAATAAGCAAAAGAGAGTGATACCCCATATCGTCTATTATAGTAGGCTCTCACACACTCTCTCACGAACATGTCAAAGTCGGTATCCATAGCTCCATATAACTCCAAAGCTAGAGGAACAAAGACATGATCTCTCTACATACCCCTATAATTGGACATATTGGCTACTACCACACCACTCACCAACCATCCAAGAGGATGGATAATCACCACTCTAAAATTATATCATGTGTAGGATTGATAACCACCACGTCATATGAACGCTTGTTGCATGAAAAGCATTACCACACTCACATGTGAGTAATAAAGATGTAGATGGATGGATCAAGTGAAGGCAGAATCTCATCACTATAGAAAAATTAGCTAGTGTGAGTCAGAAAGCCATGATGCATGGTCTAGTCAAGATCCACAAATCTGCACCCTTATGAGCGTAGACGAGTCTTAGTAGTACAAAGAATGGCCGGACCACTAAAACTGAATGTAGAGCATGCTGAAACTATCAGTTTATCAAGGTAGAATGTAGATCTCTAATCCAATCGGTGGGCAAAGAGGAAAAAGATGAGAGCTCATGTCATATTTCTAAGGATAAAATATCTCTCATTTTTCACAATAGTTTATGCAAAGGAAATGATCCCGAATCCACATCTCTCGCATACATCTCAAGGATGACATATTTACAATCGTAAATATGGAAGATAAAAAAGGTGTCAAGAGTGTTCAATTAGCCAAAAATTTTATAGGTGTCGTCTCCTCCATTGATAATAAGCCTATACCTCTACACAAAATCGGTAAAAATATTTATCTCTGTACGAAATCTCCAATCATATACTCAAAGGTCCTTGGTCCAATGATGTCACCAAAGACTTCCAAGATGCTCATATCAAAGATTGTCAAGTGTGATATGAATGAAGATGAAAGAGGAACCGAGCAAAGAAGGTAGGTGAATCAGCATGCAATATTAGAGTATAGTATATCAAACGCCACTTGCGAATCTCCTAGTAGAGGAAGATCTACATGCAATACATACTCGGCAAGAGGAGCGTCTAGGTAGTGTGAGACAAAATCCTCATACCCTATTGATATTTCTAGAATACATAAGTTGTTTGTCGATGTCATACATGCCTGCTAGAGATGAAGAGGAATGCTCAAATGAGACCAAGCCATACACTTTCACACCTTGATTCTGAAGCCTACAAGATGAAGCTTAAAAGTCAACTAATCAAAAACATACCTTATGTGATCTACATGGTCCACCATGTGTGTATCATATGCTAAGGAGGGGAACACACCACCTAGGACGGCCAAACTAGTAGACATAAGAGCTCTATAATGAGCCATAGCAAATAGGGGTATTCCCAAAGGGTCATCCTATAGGGTATCAGCGTTCAACTGTAGAACGATGACTTTCTCCTATGAAACACCATGGTAATAGAAGATAGAAGAATGTAAACCTTACAAATATCGTACAAAAGGAATGAGTCTCAATAAAGATCCAACAACCTCTCTAAGTTCTTTAAAGATGGATGCACGTGAGACATTATTTAAAGCGTTCTCAACATGCACCTACAAGATAATATAATCTAGATGGATATCTAGAAGTGCTCTAATGCTCAAAGATACTGCCTCACACCCTCCTAGTGTGACGACTCCAAATTGGTGTTGACAAAGATACTTTTGGAAGTGTGAATGACCACTGTCCGACTATCAAGGCGTAATAAGATATCCCCAATTGACTAATTATGTAATTAGTATATAATCTTAATTAATATGGATCCCTAATTGGTATAAACTAGTGTATTGTACATCATCAAGGGATATAATATTTTTGCAAATAAATAAATAAATAGAGATTTTAATTATAACTTTTGATCAAATTTACATACTTCATGATACATTTTTCCTCCCCCAATTCTAAATTCCAAAAAAACTATTTAAACGAAAAATTATTTGATATTTTATGCAAAATCTGAAGGTCAAGTGATTTTTAAGGCTTAAGGAGTATAAAACTCAATTTGTGAAATTAAAAGTGCAGTTTTTGGTTGAGATTAAAACATGCATATTCTCAAGTACTCATAAGCATCTCCACTTCTTGTATAGTTTTTTCAACAAATTTGATTTTAGAAAAATAAAAATTTTGATTTGGATTGGATATTGCACTTGCTCCCCAAATAGATCATTTTTTCTATAATCTTGTATAATATGTAAGTAAGATTACACACTTATAAGAAATATCAATATTGCAATATTTTTTTCATTTAAAAATCAACACCAATAAGATGTATTTCTATTACTGTATTCGTTCATCTATCTTCAATTCCTTTGTGTATGAACTGTAATGAGTATATTTCAATGAGAGATGAAGTGCCAAAAAGTCCAATTGCAAATAGTGTACTTTAACCAACTACCAAATACAAAGTATAATAACAAAAGGCATGGGAAGACCCCATCAAAGCGTACAAGGATGGAACCAAACCGGTAACATGGGGCTAGGCCCCAATTGTCTCACACTGGAAAATATGTACTACAACACCTAAGATATTTGAACTATCTAGGTCAAAAGGTCTACAAACAACAGGAGCATCCAAAGAAGCATCACCTAACGTGATTGCTCTCCTATGGATTGCACCAGCTAGTGCTCTATGTAGAGCCATGGAAACACGTTGCCTAAAATAGGCTATACAGTTCGCTAAAGAGAGTGATACCCCATGTCGCTTAGTATGGTAGGCTCTCGTGCACTCCCTCACGAACATGTTGTATTCAGTGTCCATAGCTCCATATAACTCCAAAGCTAGTGGAACAAAGAGGTGACCTCTCTGCATACCTCTATACTTGGAGACCTTGGCGGCTGCCGCTCCACTTGCCGCCCATCTTAGAGGATGGGTGATCATCCCCTCAAAAACTGTGTCTCTAGTAGGATCGGTAACCACCACATCTGCCACAGTGACCTGATATCCCGAACCAAGTACAGGTCTGCCCTAACCCTAGTCGACTGCAAAGCATACCAACGCTCTCTCCATGTGAGGTATCCATCCTCTCACGCCATAACAAACACCACATCCCTAATGGCATCATGGGTAGCTATCTTCTGCCCTCCGAATGAACAATGAGTCATATGAACACCTGCTGCATCTAAAGTGATACCACACTCACATGTGAATAATGAAGATGTAGATGGATGGACCAAGCCAAGACGGAACCTCATCATTGTGGAGAAAGTAGCTGGTGCAAGTCGGAAAGCCCTTATGCATGGTCGAGCCAAGATCCACGAGCCTACACCCTTACCCGAGCAAGAGCGTAGACAAGCTCTAGTAGTACGAGGAATGGCCGGATCCACTAAGAGTGAATGTAGAGCCTCTTGAAATTGTCGGTCCATCAAGATAGAATGTAGACCTCTAGTCCAATCGGTAGCCAAAGAGGAAAAAGATGGGAACTCATGTCGTACCTCCCGTGGTAAAACATCTCTTGTATGTCGTAATAATATCTGTAAGGGAAATAATCCCGTATCGACGTCCGTCGTATATATCTCCAAGATAGGTCTATTGTTAGATAGACCTATCTTAGAAAAATATGTAATATGATAGTTCACAAATCGAGAAGATAACAAAGGTACAACGAGCGTCCAACTCGCCAAGAATGCCATAGGTGCCGTCTCCTCCATCGATAATAAGCCTACCCCTCCACAAAAAATTGGCAAAGATGTCTGTCTCCTTGCCAAATCTCCAGTCATACACTCGAATGTCCATGGTCCGATGATGTCACCAAAGACGCCCATGTTCCTCCTATCAAAGGCTATCAAACGTGATATGAATGTAGGTGAAGGAGGAACCGTGCGAAGAAGTTAGGTGGGTCGATGAGCAATACTAGATGACAGTATACCAAACGCCACCTGCGGATCCCCTAGTAGAGGAAGGTCGTCTACATGCAAAACATCCTCGGCCAATGCAACGTCAAGGTAGCATGAAACAAAATCCTCAGACCCTACTTGCACTCCTAGAATACGTAAGCCGTCTGTCGATATCATACATCACTCTGGAAGCTGAAGATGAGACGGAATGCTCAAAGGAGACCAAGCCCTACACTTTGACACTTTGACTCTCAAGCCTACAAGATGAAGCTCGGTAATCAAGTAATCAAAGGCCTACCTAATGTTGTCTACATGGCCCACAATGTGTGTATCATCCGCTAAGGAGGGGAACACACAACCGGGCACGGCCAAAGCAGTAGACACAAGAGGTCTATAATAAGCCATGGCAAATAGGGATCCTCCCAAAGGATCTCCCTGTCGAGTGCCAGCGACGGACTGTAGAACGTCAAACAACATCTTTAACCCTATGATGGAATTGAATGTGGTATGCATCACCCTAATCAAGTCCCATAGCTTGAGACTAAGCACTAACACCAATTAGGACATGAAATAAAGCTTCGAGTCCCCCATTTTTGCAGTACATTAGACACATGATCCAACACCTCTAATGAAATTATCCACTATCATTTTGATTTAAAAATAAAAATAATGCATGATCAGAATTCAAAATAATATGAAATTCGAACGGCGTGGCATGTCTAAATGACGATCTTGGGAAAGCAGCGAGTGTAAAGTTTTGCAATAAAAGGAATTTAACAACACATATTGAATCTGTAGGACCCTAGTTAGGAATTTTAAGCTTGTTTTTTTGTTTTTCGGAATAAAACGCATGATATTCGGCGGAATTGAGTATTGACGAATACGAAGATGACTCTTAAGGTGAATATGCATGTTGAGAAGAGTATGTGTAGATTGAATCCGGCGGGAGCAATTCTGTTTTGGTTAGGGTAAAGTTGTAACTGTATCGTTGAGCAGTGGCGGGCGCAGAACCAACAGAGTGACACGATGAAGAAGCGAGTGGCATTGCGATCGGGAGCACGGAAAGCTATTCGATTACCTCCTCCGCAGAAGATGGCGAGTGTAATTAGACCTCTGGTGCCAAAATCGGACTGGACGTTGGAAGAATTGAAACGATTGAAACAATTGGGCGGAACGTTCCTAGCATGGCGATGGGACTATGTGTGTCCGGAGCTGTGTGAAGAAATGAAGGCCAAGAAAGTTGCCAATCCGATTGGATGGAGAGGTTACCCGATTCACGGGATGCGATTCTATGGGCGGAAGCATTGGTCCGGGATTATCACGGTAGACAAGGATGGCATTGATCGGGAAGGATCGGCATTGCACCGAGTGATTCGACTTTGATGAGTCCAAGTGGTTTGATCCTCGAGGAAGGAAGGGGACCAACGGGTTCAAGATTGATTTGATTAAGGATGATTTCCTCACGGAAGATCATGTATACGTTGAATCATTTGTTTTCACATCAAGAGAACTACTTACGCTAGCATGCATAAGGTGAGGATAGTAGAAGGATTCGTCGGAGGAAAGATCAAAGTCAACTGGGGAGAAATATTCGCTCGGAATATGTAGGCTATGGGACAGAAGTTGAAAGCAGGAGAGAAGGGAGTAGTGTACATTTCCTCTTTTTTGGTACACATGTACTCAAGGATGGGGTGGTTAACTCCAAGGGAAAGAGTGAAGTATCAGATGGATGCAGAGAATGTTTTGCGAGAGCCGAATATGAGTGAAGCCAGTAGTGGTCAACGAGAAGCGTGGGTCCCGAAGAAGGAAGCAATTTGCGGTCACCAGTTGCAAGCGAGATGCCTTCAGACGAGTTGGATGAAGTAATGCGGGGAATTGAGGAAGCTGTATGCGGAAGAGAGGATTCGGCAGGAACTTCAGGGAAGAGGGTGTGAAGTCCGAGTGTAGAGGAAGTTCGAACACCTGTCAATAAGAAGCGGAAGTTAAAGGAGATTGTTAAGCCAAGGAGCCCGGTACCGAAAGTATCGAGGCCTAAGGAAAGAAGAACCAGACCCAGACTATTAAGCAGTTGATAGAGTCGGTGGGGCGTCTGGAGAAGGAGAAGGCAGAAGCACAACATGAGGTGACAGCAGCGAAGAAGGCTTATGGGGAGATTTGCAAAATCCGAGGAGCCGAGTTGAAGTTCGTGGAAGTCGAGAATGAGCGGCTTCGGAATCAACTAAAGGAGGTGGAGCGCCAGTTGCACGAGATCGATACATAGCGACCAGCTAGATTAGAAGTTTTGGCTAGTAAATGTGTGAAGTATCTTCTTGCCCGGTATGATGATGTGGAAGCGGATCGATTGGAGGCCTTGACAACGGCGATGAACACTCCTGGCAATTCGAAGGAGAAACGAAAGGAGATGTACATAGCGATGGGTCGTGACTGTCAGGAAGGGTGCGAATTCACCGGAGGGAGATCGCAGAAGACATCAGAGAGTTGCAAATCAGCTTTGATGCTTTCGTCTGGCGTGAAGAGACATCATCGAAGGGTGCAACAGATCTCCGAAGTTGAAGTCGGACGCGATCCGTGTAGGTAGCGATTCAGATAGGACGTTAGAATTGTGTATAAATAGGACTAGAGCAGTTAGTGAAGACATCTTCAATTTGCAAGAGAAAGTCAAGATTTGTTCATGTGTAGCCAGGGTAGAACGGAAACTCTTGAAGCCGAGCAGAGATCACGGTGGCCTACCTGACTGGAGATCGGATTCATGTGAAGATACCCAGGAATTCGTCCCACGAGTTTGGCTATCGACGGTGTCGCATGGACAAAGCTTTACTCTGAGAACGCCTGAGCGTCTGGCTGAAGAAGAACTCTCCTCGTCCTCGTGTGAACTGACAATCACCCTCTCTTTCATCTCCTCATCTCTCCATGCCCAACTCGTTGCACCCGGTAAACTCCAGCGGAAGGCGATCGTTGTAACCAACGATTGAACCGTTAACTCTTAGCCAAACTTCGCAGAAAAGTACTTTGCAACCATTCATAACTCTCGGGAAAGTTTCACATGCTCTTCAATTTTAGATCTCTCGTTACAAATGTCGAACTATACCCTGTGTCACAAGGCAATATGCAGATCCTTGCACACTAAAACCACTATAAACTCCAATCCTTTGATCCAATTGCACTCAAATTTCGCAAGAAAACGACTTATCATCCAATCTTCAACTCTGTCAAGTTTTATTGACCAATCTTATCGATAGCATGAGTTATGATCGTCGAACTAAATCTGTAACAGTCTGTGCAATCCTGCAATTCAGACTGTGTACATAAATTTCAAACTATTGCTTTGCACTCAAAACTCAACCAATCGAGCTGAAATTTCAATCAAATCGCAAATTCGAGTTGTAAACTCTGTGTCTATTGAATCCGATCTGTCAAAGCCTTCATAGAACGCTCAGAATTCACTCAAACTCTCCCATCGGTCTAAATTTCACTCTCCCATTTCAAATCACCACACCGGAGTGTCAACTTGCTCAATCGCCTTCATTCTTGAGCCAAAATCCTAGCTCTCCTCGTCAGCTCTCCAACCCTATCCTTCAATCCTGAAAAACTCCCTTCGAAGGCTCCCGAAACTCCTCAAAACCCCAAAGAACTTGCCCAAGTGCTCTCATTGGTCTAAATTTCCCAACCAATGAGAATGAAGAGTTCCATTTTGACCTCTTGTGGGCGAAATTAGCCACAACTAACTTAGAGCTTAACAACTAGCCTAAAAACACTACTTAGCCATCATATAGGTAATACGAGTTGTTGCTAATAAAGAGTCAAAATAACCAATTTCGAAACCCGGTTAAGTATAAACGGAACAACAAAAGGGACCGGGGAGTTTATAACTTGAGTATAATACTCCTCGCCAAAATTCCTAACAATCAACTCCCTATGACTTGCCTTTGGTAGACAATAGTGATGGACGAGGGGACCCATGTGTTGAAAGGCGCCACTATCGGCAAGTTTAGGTCCATAATGCTAATATCAAATCAAAACATAGGTATTTAAGTCCCAAGTCGCGCCGTAGGAAACAATTGGCGAGAATGAAAGGATGCAGGGGAGTTTATCACCACTTCCATAAAGCTATCTCCAAAGTGATACACTAACCATGCCCTAAAGTGATCACGATGTAGACACCGGATGTTTATCAAAACGGTTGGGCATCGGTATATCCGGAGGATCATACCGCCTCTATCCATGTCCCACGTTGGCTCCACTTCTATCGGATAAGCTCCTTAGTCAGCGACGTTCTAGACCTCCCCCCTTTCCTTTCGACTCCAACCACGCTTTATATCCGATAAGGTCCAAGATGATATCCCTTGGATCCTTATCTACATCCTGGCCTTAGGATGACAATCCAACCGTGGCCTCTTAACGGTTTACAATGAGCCGTCGGCCATCGACCTAAAAAATATCGCCAAAATATCGCCGTCATCTCAACAGCTCTGAAGATGACACATGTCATCATCTTCTCATAGTAGCCGTGTCACAACACGACATCGGTTTCGCCGGGAGAACTTCAGCGAGCTTACGCCTGGTGAATGTTACCTCTTGAAATTGGGATCACCCAATCTTAGTAAAAGAACTCCTTTTGGAAATTCTTGGCACTTTATGTCTTGATGGGTTTTTAAGTTATGAATTGATTCCACTCTTCGGACTGTGATTGTCCAGAGTTGATTAAAGACGTCTAAACACACCTATTCCCCACTTGATATTCGGTTAACATCCCATTCCCTTGGGAACGAATCAATAAACGCTACAACTACTCACTTCTTGTGTAACCTTGTTGTTACAGAATCCAAGACCTCTTCCCTCACTAACATGCCTTCCGCCAACTAGACTCATAGGTGACAAGATGGTAACCATAATAAAGATTTGCCTCAAATAGTGTGTACTACCAAGATATATTTTAGACTTTGATTAGTGTGTAAACTCAATTATTGCGCACCAATGTGTTGCACAATGATAAGAGGAAGTCATCTCTAAAACCCCCACTCCTATTTAATGTGCTACACATGTAGTGTATACTGCACACACTTATTTTGGACTCATCCTTATTAGTGTGCAGCATGAGACCAAAACTAGTGTATTTTTTAAGAGATTCATAATTAATGTGAGACTATCAACTCAACAAATAAACTGCAACATTCAATGAGAGTAGAGTTGAGAAGTGCAATTGAACGTTATGCTCCTAAGATATACATTGTGCTCCTAAAAGGTATGATATTTGGTATCCTTTAGACCAAGTAACTTAAGCTATTGAAGTAAATATTCACGATTCATATGATGCATTGATTACAAAAAATAAAGATATATTTTCATTCTCTCAAACTCAAATTTCTAGCAAAAAGCAAGAGTGGGACGTAGCAATGCACAAGGAGATGAAGTCACTTCTAGATAACAAGACATGGGATCTCACAGATTTGTCCCGAGCTAAACAAGAGGTAGATTATAAGTGGGTTTATAAGATAAACAATATAGCTAATGAAGTAGATAACAAAATCTTCAAGGCCAAGTTGATGGCCAAGGAATTCACACAAAGGAAAGGTGTGGATTAAAATAATTTTTTTTCTTTGGTAGGAATGTATTATACAATATATTTGCTATGTTTTCTTGTAGTTCTATTCAATCTGTTCCTTGATCATATGGATGTTGTGACGGCAATTTTATATGGATAGCTTGATGAAGTGATCTTCATGCGACGATTGCAAGATTTTATGGTGAAGGATAAGGAAAGAATGTATGCATGTTGCTTAAGTCCTTGTATGGATTAAAACAAATCGCAAGGAACTAGAACAAACGTTTTAATGATTTCATGTGCTTACAAGTATTTATACATAGTGTATATGATCCATGTGTGTATCTGAAACTGAAAAATAGCCCAAGTTTTAGTCTCATTATTCTTGTCTTGTACGTTGATGAAATGCTTATTGTAACTAAGAACAAATTTGATGTTACTAAGCTAAAGGTTCATTTGAGTTTTTTTTTAGCATGAAGGATTTGAAACTAACCATAAAGATCTTAGGTATAAATATTCATTGCAATCAGAAGGAAAGGAAGCTGTGATTAACACAGAAGAAGTATGCAAAAAAAATTGTTTGCCAAGTTCAACACAACAAATGCTAAGGTTGTGAGTATTCCTTTTGTGGTTGCTCATATTAAGTTTTTTGTTGAACTTTGTCCAAAAAATATGATTAAAAAGGGCATGATGTCTTAGATTCCATATGAGAGCACAGTGGGTTGTCTCATGTACTTGATAGTGTGCATCTGAGTGGATCTAGTATATGATGTAGGAAAAATAAGTATCTACAGATTAAATCCAGACAAGACACATTGAGAAGCGGTGAAGTTCGTATTGAGATATCTAAAGGGTTTCACTGAACATGGATTGTTATTTGATGCAAATTTAATCAATGCCAAGTCACTTTTGAGCTATATGGATGTAGATTATGGGGGAGATCTAGACAATCAAAAATCTACAACTAGGAATTTTTTCACACTTCAAAAGTATGTATCTTAATCATCCACAGAAACTAAGTATGTTGCTACAACAAAGCTAGCAAAGAAAGTAATTTGGTTGAATAAGCTGATCATTAAAAATTGTCACATGACAATGTTGTTACAATGATATTGCTTTGCTTTGAGAATGCCTTACCGCTTGGCTATAGAAGAATCTTCCTGACCCTCATGTGAGCTTCTATTCTCTCTTTCTCCTCCTCACAAATCCACATTCAAGTTTATTACAATTTGTAAAACTTTTGCATAAGAAGAACATGGTATTCAGCAGTTGGATAGTTAAGTCTTATCCAAACTTCACATATAATTGGTTAACAACCTTTTTGTGCTCTTAGATAAATTCTTTATGTTTTTATTTTCCAGATCTCTCAGAGCAATTCTCTATTCTTAATAATAATGTTCTAGTAGAATCTTAGAGTCCAAGAGGTTCATGTGTCAAAGTTTGGAATTGTTGCAACTATGTTGTAGTTATGAGTATAACATAAGCAATTGAAAGATAAAGACACACTAAAATAACAAAAAGGATGGGAAGAATCCATCAAGCATCACACTAGAAAATATGTCCCATTTCACCTAAGATATCATAACTATATGAGTCAAATGGTCTACAAACAATAGAAGCATTCAAAGAAACATTACTTAACTTGATTGCTCTCCTAATAATTGCACCAGCTAGTGTTTTCTGTAAAACAATGGAAATATGTTACATAAGATAGAATTAACAATAAGCTAAAGAGAGTGATATCCACTGCCACCTAGTATGGTAGGCTCTCGTGCATTCCCTCACAAACATGTAGAAGTCGGTATCCATAGCTCCATATAATTCCAAAGCTAGAGGAACAAAGAGGTGACATCTCTACATACCTCTATACTTGGAGACCTTGGCTGCTGCAACTTCACTAGTCTTCCATCATGGAGGATAGGTGTTCATGCTCCCTCAAATTGTGTCACGAGTAGGATCGATAACCACCACATCTGTCACATTAATCTGATCCTCCCGAACGAGGTATAGGTCAGGCCTAATCCTAGTCGACTGCAATGCATACCATGAAGATGAGAGGGTGGATACCTCCATGTGAGGTATTCATCCTCTCGTACCATGGCAAACATCCCTAATGACATCATGGGTACCTATACTCTACCCTCCAAATGGTCATCGAGTAATATAATCCACTGCTGCATCCAAAGTGATACCACACTCACACGTGAGTAATGAAGATATAGACCGATGGATCAAGTCAAGACGGAACCTCATCAAAGTAGACAAAGTAACTAGTTCGAGTTGGAAAGCCCTCATGCATGGTCGAGCCAAGATTCACAAGCCTGCACCCTTGTCAGAGCAAGAACGTAAACGAACTCTAGTAGTATGAGGAATGGCCGGATCCACTAAGAGTGAATGTAGAGCATGTTGAATCTATCGTTCCATCAAGATAGACTATAAACCTCTAGTCGAATAGGTGGCCAAAGAGAAAAAAGATAGGAGTTCATGTTGCACCTCCAAGGGTAAAGCATCTCTCGTGTGATGCAATAATACATGTAAGGGAAATGATCACGTATCCACGTCCCTCACATATATTTCAAGGATGGACTTATTAGCAATCACACATCGAAAAGATAACAAAGATACCAAGAATGTTCAACTTGCCAAAAATGCTATAGCTGCAGATTCTTCCATCGATAATAAGCCTACCTCTCCATATAAAATCAGCAAAGATGTATGTTTCCGTGCCAAATCTTCTATGACACACTCAAAGGCCCATGGTCTGATGATGTCACCAAAGACGTTCATGATCCTTTTATCAAAGGTTGTAAAGGTGATATGAATGTAGGTGAAGGAAGAATAGTGCGAAGAAGGTAGTTAAGTCGACGAGCAATACTAGATGAGAGTATACCAAACGTCACATGCGGATTCCCTAATAGAGGAAGATTATTTACATGTAAAATATTCTTGGCAAGTGCAACATCTAGATAGAGTGACACAAAATCCTCAAACCCTACTAGCACTCCTAGAATGCGTAAGCTGCCTATCGATGTTATACATTCCTCTAGAAGCTAGAGATGAGGAGGAATGCTCAAAGGAAACCAAGCTCTAAACTTTGACACCTTGATTCTCAAACCTACAAGATGAAGCTCGGTAGTCAAATAATCAAAGACCTGCCTAATGTGGTCTACAGGGCCCACAATGTATGTATCATTCTCTAAAGAGGGGAATACACAACGTGGCATGGCCAAAACACTAGACAAAAGAGTTCTATAGTGAGCCATGGTAAATAGGGATCCTCCCAAAGGGTCTGTTGTCGAGTACCAACGGCGGATTGTAAAACCATGCTAATAAAAGAGAGAAGAATATGAACCTTAGAAAAATGAATGAGGCTCGATAAAAATCCATCATCCTCTCTAAGCACTTTAAAAATAGATGCATGTGAGAGACTATTAAAAGTATTCTCAATGTCCATCTACAAGACAACCCAATTTGGATGGATATCTAGAAATGTTCTAATGTCCAACAATACCGTCTCACATCCTCCTAATGTGGTGAGTCCAAACTAGTGTGAACAAAGATGCTACTAGAAGGACCATACTACAATTGACTTAATGTAATAAGATCTCCTCAATAGCAATCAGTCTGATGCTCCCAATGTAGTTCTCCATCGTGAGAAGCCGATTAACATCTAGCACATAACTCACTGATAACAGAATCCCCACTCGTAACTAATGCATCCACTTGGAATATTTCCGTGAAACAACTAGGGGGATCATTTGCCTGAAAGCAATCTCAAAGATGCTCATATACCATCCTTGACAAGTCCCTTGAGTATAAGCGTAGGGATGTGCATAGAGAATGGGCAAATATTGAACTATTAAGACATAATGGCTCCTCTCGCTGATACTCCAAGATCTCTAATGATATCTCCATGCCCATGGGTGAATGTAAAAGGCGTAAAGAGGAAATAATATCCTCAATAGTACTAGCCATAGACAAATGATGAAGGGCCCACGCGGGCCTACTCTACTCCCTGGTCTGCCCCAAAATCCTACACAGCCGTAATCGAGCCGAATCAGAATGAACATGTGATTAAACCTGATTCCTAACATGTGTGGTCCGAACAAAGTCCTCATGCAATGTAACCCAATTTGGACTCGAAATCTCTGACAGTAACTTGTACATGGGATTGTGTGCCAACCGATCGAGAGGTAAGCAAAAAGTATGTCTAGCATTACCATGGAGTGCACGAGGGAGCCTATAGAATAAACATGGACATGGGAACCTAGTCTCAAAGAGCCCTAGAATAGAACCTACATGGTAAGCTAACCATTTTCATGACCCGATTGGTATATCCCGAACGATCAATGATATAGTTTGTTCCCAAAAGTGACAAATGTCGATGTCGATGTGATCATTCTCCTTATGTGCGCATCCTAAGTGGTCCTATCATAATCTTTGTGCATCTTTCCCATGTGAGTGTCAACCCTTTGTAAGGTAAAGAGACGATGACACACCGAACATGGTGTATCACACACCGCTTTTGGAGGCCCCGTGAGGGGAAGTAAAGCTATAGCTAGCACAAAAAGAATAATAATGACACCGATAACTCTATCATGTACCTACTCCCACCTATAGAACCACAGCCCCTTGACACCCCCACATCACAGAGTGAAATGCTAACTATGAAAACCCTAAAATCTAAAAACACTTATAACTTTTTATTTCGAACTCCATAATTTTTGAACTAGTTCCCAATAGAACCAATACAAGAAAAGAAATAGATTGGAAGAAAAAATTTGAGAAAATTCATTCAAAACACTAAAAATAACAACATCAATCATATCTCTCTCTATCATTCTTCATAATATTCAATTTAGATACCACTAGAAACCAAAATTGAAAATAGAAAAGAATTGTCTATTCACTCTCCATGTGGGACAAATATAACAGTACAAAATGTGAAGAAATGATAACATCTTCCTTGCTTACTCTCATTCTCCCTTGTAGTCCCTCTTAGCCCCCTCCTAAGCAATTGTTGGGTTTCATCGCAGGTGGTATGAAAACAGTGAAGCTGTATTCCTTTTCTGAGATTCGAGCTACATCCGACCGCTCCGTTGCTGGTACGTGGGAGAAGTTGAAGCATGGACGAGGAACGAAACATATGTTGACGTATCATGTATCATAGCGGGATTCCTCTGTGAAGACTATGCAGAGAAGTGTAAAATTTCTGCATGATTTCTTGACTATATCTGCTGGCCCTGGATAATATTGCTGCATAAGTATTGCACGCGGATGTACCTCTCTCTGCATCCATTCCGCAATAGCCGGCGCATCAAGTGATATAAATACACCTGAAGTGGCATTTACCCACTGCTGCGATTCGTTCTCAATTGGGATCGAGTTTCTTCAGATTCTCTAGGATGAGAAATCTCATTGAAGGCCAGAGCTTGAAGCTCAACACCGGGGCGTTGATGCCAGCGATTGCTTTGGGCATGTCAGCGAGAGAAGAAAGTCCGGAGGAAACCAGCGCTTACTTCCGGAAGGGTCTTGAGGTAGGCTTTCGATCCATGTAGCTCATAATTCAGAATGAGGTCCAAGAGCGCATCTTGAAAGACATGCACTCGAAGGAGCAATATATGCGAAGTCGATAAGCATCAGACAGCTTTCCAATGCTCTGCTCCGAATCATTATGTCAATCCAAATGCAACTACAGAGGTTACGTTCACAGTATACTTAAACTTCCTAACGTTTTATGCTTATAGAGATGATTTCTTCTTAGTCAATATTGTGCTCGTCCTTGACGCACAAGCTAAGAGCCAGGTGTGATTCAAATGTAATAATCATGCAGATTGGATACAGACATTTCGACACTGCCTCTGTTTATAGAACTGAATCCATGATGGGCGAGGTTCTTGAGGATGTCCTAAACTCCGGGACATTCAAGCGAGAAGAATTATTCATCACATCGAAGCTTGCTCCTTCACAAACTCACGCAGATGACGTAATTCTTGCTCTCCGAACGAGTCTTAGGTAAAGTGGAATGTTAATCAACTACACAAACCAATCTTTGACCAGCAAGAAGAAAGTTGAAAGCTTTTAGCGGAATTAAACTCATATGTCGAATAAAAAAATTTCCTTTGGACTGGTGCTTTAATAAGACTCTCAAGTATCTCTCCCTTACTGTCGTTGTGGATACAGTCAATTGCGGCTTGAGTATGTGGATCTGTACCTCATCCACTTTCCTGTAAGGATCAAGGCTGGAACAAAATTAACTATTCCAATGCCGGAAGATTCGTTTTTGCCCCTCGATCTGGTCGGTGTATGGAAGGTGTTCGAGCAGTGCGTGGAACTGGGATTGACCAAGGCGATCGGAGTCAGCAATTTTGGTTCCAGACTGCTTGGGGTGATAACAGCCGATGCAAAGATAATCCCCGCTGTGAATCAGGTACTCAGAAACTAACCTGCCTAAATGCAGAAGCGAATGCATTTGGCTTTTGATCACTTTTGGTGTTATATGAGGCGTGTGAAGGTGGTTCTTACTATGAGACGTTGCAAGCTGAGGGTTTTTCTGTTCAAGGATGTTCTAGGGTTTTGTGGCTTGGAACGTGTGCACAAGCACATTCATAAAGTTTTTAAGGGGAGAATTGCCAGGTGGAGATGCACCCGGGATGTCTACAGCCGAGGCTTCTTGACACTTGCAAACAACTGGGTACAAAGGTCATGGCATATTCTGCTCTAGGGGCCCCTGGATACTCTAAGGGATTCTCATCGAATGCAGTGATTGAAAGCCCCATTCTCAAAGAAATTGCTGAGAAGCATGGAAAATCCGTTGCTCAGGTCAGTTCACAGATCCCTTTCACAGTTCCCGCCCAGGCCTTCATTCAGACCCAATAGCCCTGTGACTGTTGACTGTTACGGCCTGTCAGTCCCGGTACCCAGTGTCTGATGATGAACGTTATTATGTTGAAGGTATTGTCCTTGAATGAATTTGAAACTTTTCTTCTTTAGAGCTTGTAACATAGAGATCAGTCAAATGGCGCAGCATTAATTTTCCTCGCGGCAGAAGAGCAGTACGAAACTGATGACCTGCCTGAAAACTAGAAAGTAGGAGACTAGCTTTAGCTAAAATGTGAAGATTAAAGGCAAAAAAGTTGGATCTGATATCATGGATGTGATTAGCAAAAGTACCAAACAAGTATTGCTAAACTGGTAATCCGCAACGTCTTTACATGGTAAGACATTGTACAGATATTGCTAGACTGTCAACCCACAATGCCTTTACTTGGCAAAGGATACTGTGAGCTGAATACTCCCCGAGCAACCAAGAGGCATACTGTGAGAGTCTTTCGATCCAAATTTGTATAATTGGAATTGTTGTTATTTTATTCTATTCCAAGCCTTTCTTCCTTAAAGCGAAGAGATGACATGCGTTAATTTGGCTGCGTATTGTAGCCCTATAGATTTTAAAGTCTGAACAATTTGAATGAAATAGTATTTTGATTTGAGCGTACGATAGTTTACTGTCTTGAATAACTTTAAACCTGCACTTACGTAGTTTTGTTCGAAGATGCAGGTTGCCTTGAGGTGGAGTTTAGATAACGGTGCAGGTGTGGTGGTTAAGAGCTCAAATCCTGGGAGGATGGCGCAAAACTTGGACGTCTTCGGATGGACTTTGGATGAAGAAGACCATAAGAAAATCGCAACCATGCCACGATTTAAAAATTCTAATTGGGAACTGTGGATCAATCAAACTACAAGTCCTTACAGGTCACCAAAAGACATCTGCGAAGACTGGTCGGATTGAAGAAGAAAACAGGATCATGAATAGTGTTCAACCGGAACACATGCAGACCTTTGTGTGTCCTTCTTAATTAGTAAAGCTCGCAAGTAATATATTTCCTCATTCGGAACCATAAACCGGCGTTTTGTACAGAGAGAAGTCCGAAACTACAGCCAGCTAGCACTGTGGATGTGAGCCTTAATAAGGAATTCCAGGTCGAATGTTACTTGCAAGACGCCAGTAAAGACGAGCATATTGTACAGGAAACGATCGAATATATGATCGTTCAAATGTATGGTCAAAATGATACATCAAAATTCAGTTCGTAAATATCGTTTTATCTTAGCTGTAAGAGTACAGTACAGCCATCATATTTGTACCACTAGCTTATGTCTAAGTTTAAGCTGGTTTATAATTTTAAATTAATGATCTATAAACAGTTACACAATCCTAAACATCTTACACACTTGAATAACCAGTCAGTCAATGTCTAGTAATTGCGCTCTCATTAGAATATGATAGTTTTTTCAAACCCTATGGCTACCTTGAAAACCAATTCTTTGGCAAATGTTTTTTATATATTTATTATATTCAATGACAAGTAATGTTTATTGTTTAAAACTCATGATATTTTTTAACATTCTCAATTTAATTTTGCTTATTGCCATAAGTGTGACTTGTGAAGTTACACATTCACAACAAAAGATTCTTGAAAATCTATAATTTTAAAATTTTTTATCATTCAACTTTGTTCATATTCTGTAACAATACCAATTGCAATATAAAATCAAGGATAGAAAAACTATCAAACATGAGATAAATGTAAAAAATCTCATACCCATAATGTAAATGAGATAATTATCAACAATCTTATATTAGTCATAAAATGAAAATGCAAATCATATGTAGAAACTTGCGCAGATAACTAGTTTTTTAACTGAATTTGAACCCATCAGTTGAAAAACCTGTTTATAATACCACTTTTAAATCATTATTATTATATGTTATATATATAAGGGAAAAGATTGTCATGCACTCACAAAATTTTTTCAACTTTTATATATAATATTTTTGTGTATTTTGAAATTTTTAATTTAATTAAAAAATTCAATGTTATAAAACTAGAAAAATTATTATTGACCTCTTTATGAAAAAAATTAATTTTGGAGAATGATGGAGGGATAGGCCATGTGGATTGTCTAGGTGTAATAATGGGAGTTGTGGTGGGAGATTCAATTGATATTTTTTCCCAAATTTGGCTAAGGTGTCCACAAGTACGGTTAGTTGCATTTAGCATAGATATGTCGTTTGACTTATGAACACTTGATGTATATGTTTACATCTAGCTTCTATTAATCTATGTGAGAGAAACACCAAACTCTATTTGTTTGGGGCTCAAATCAAGTTTAGAAGAAATAGTACACATTAAAATAATGTCGTGCATATACATATCGCATCACAACATACATTGATGTCACATCAAACATCACAATACATAGATCGTCATATACCAACACAAGTATACCACAATAATCTTTTCTTCTCTCAAACATCCACATGTACACTCCGCTCATAACCATAGCATAAAAAAGAGATTATAGTCTAGCCAAACCCACTTTGAGCTTCAAAGACTCTAGGTTTCAGCACTAGCTAATATCCACCGTAGCCACATTCTCAAAGTCTCAACTTCGAAAACTGTCCTCCAAGAAGCCCTAATTTGAACTCTACCCCTTGAGCCCTATGACTCCTAACGGTGCTGACGGCCCTCATGGCAGTTCCAGTTCGAATGGCGCTAATTGCACAATCAGCTCTAATTGCTATATCTGCTCCTACATACGCGCACCTACCTAACTAGACATGCCATAACATAAGTCGTGACAGCTCTCATGCACATAGATATCGTATCACAACATATATTGCTATCACATCAAACATGACATATGTCATCCTCTCAAAGAAGAATCACAAATCAACATATTGGCTGCTCCAGCAGTTGATCCATATAACATATGTCTCAAGCCTGCATCCATAACTCTCAGGCTTGGATCCATAGTACCATCAATGTTTGGAAGGTGACATGGCGCACAATTACACAAATGACCTTTCCAAATCACACAATCACGACCCTCTAATACCAAAACTCTAGAAGGTAAAACCTCACGTACTTGTAGAATCATATGACTAGCCATAACATCCAATGTGGTTGCTGTACTCTGTTGCAAATAAACGTAATCACCAACATGAAAGCTACGAATTGAAGGTCGATATCCATCTCCTTGGATGGTAGCATAACGCAAAGTATCTCTATGATGAGCAATAGCCATGGCTTTATTCTACGGAAGAGTTCTGCCCTTTGAAAACACACCCTAATCCAAACATCAGGGTTATCCAAGTCCATAACTTCAGCTGACTTTTGACGAATAGCTGGAGGTAAGTCTCTATGTCTACCTTATAATAAAAAGTACGATGAGAATGACGTTAGAGATGCTTGCCGGCTAAGTTGATAACCCATGGCCAATCATAATACCTGGATGTCCTAGTCTCCTAGATGACCTTTCTCCAAGCCAAACTTTCTTAGTTCTCTCTTCACCGTCTGAACAACTCTCTCTGCTAGACCATAAGCCTCAAGGTGATCTCTTGAGGTGGCACGATGATCAATCAACGCTCGATCACATAAAGCTTGAAACTCGTCCAAAAACTCAATACCTTGATTAATAAACACTTCTGTTGGTGCACCAAATCAGCTAAGCATCACTGCTAAGAACGCATAAGTTGTTCCCTCCTTTGACTAATCATGCAAGACCACCAACTCAATCCACTTGGAGAAATATTCCACCATGACCAACACACATCGATGATGTCATAGTCAATGACAAAGATCTTGCAAAATCCAAGCTCAAACGATAACCAAGTCCCATAATCGGTAGAGGATATAATTATGGTATAGGAGCATTAAATGATGTTCCAACACGATCATACACCATACATCTGGCCACAAACTGTTGCATCTTAGTTTGCATAACTCTCCGCCAATAGTGACTTTGAAGTAAGCTATATGTATGATTTGCTCCAAAATTACATAACTCCTTATGAGCATGTCTGACCAATTGTGCTCTCTGAGATGGAAGTGGCACAACATGAATGATGTCATCTCCCCATACTCGAAAAAGGTTTCTACATTCCCATCTGAACTGTCGAGTTCTCTGTAAAACTTGATCCCGTTCCTTTGCATTCAAAGTGCCCACCAAAGCAACTATACGAAGATACTCAACACCATGATGTCATCGCGGATGTTTCAGTTTACCATCAAACCGTCCTCAATCTTAACATCCAAGGATAACATATCCACTCTTTGACCCAAGAGAGATATCACATAGCTCTCAAGCGCCAACATACTCAAAAAGGCAGATGCATGCCAACCCGGCACCATCTCCTCATAAGTATTACCATGCCATCGAGCCCTAATTTCGTCAACTTGACTTTTACATGGGTTTTGACTTAACCCATCAGCATCACGGTTCATCACTCGAGGTCTATGAACAACCATGAAATCATACTCCTATAGGATAAGAGCCCATTGTGCAAGCTTTTATGTAAGCTTGTATGATTCCATCAACCATTTCAATAGTTGATGATCATTGATGAGAGTGAAAGAATTTCCAAACAAATAACATCTAAAATGTGCCCTTTGCCCAAACAATTGCCAAACATTCTCCTTCATAAGAACTATACTTTGACTCCGTGCATCGTTGGAGCAACTTGCATAAACCACCTACAAACTCCTTCCCCTCATCATCATATTGAGAAGCACTTCTCCCAAACCCAACATACTCCAATCAATATGTACTTGAAATGCATAACAATCTCTCATAGGTCATCTCAAAATAGGAGAGATGTCAATCTTCCCTTGACATCAACAAAAGTTCTCTCTTGTTCATCTCCCCAACGCCACTCTTGATCTAGCTTTGTCAACTTCCATTGATACAACACATCCTTGCCATGCAAATCAATTTTCCAAAAGGCTGTCTTGGCCATATTTTCAACTCGAATCCGCAACTAATGATATCTTGCTCATAAATCCAATGTTCTGAAAACCTTTACATGCCCAATTGCATCAAAGATCTGCTCAAGTGTAAGCATAACATATCAATCAGATTTTTTCTGTCGATTGATAGATCGGTAGTCACCACACATGTGTGTATCTGTATAATTACCATGTATATTCTTCTTGACTGGCATCACCACAATAGAGGCATACTCTCCATATGATATCTCAACTAATCCAGCCTCAAGAAGGTCTTGACACCTACTTTGGATCAGATCTCTCTCCATATCACTATATAGATAGGGGGACGATGTAAGACCTGGTGCATCAATTGTCAAGTCAATCCATATACCATGTCCCTTCAAACAACCTAAATCCTTCATACTGAAGTCATAACAGTTTCTGAAACTCCTCAGAAACCTCCACACCCTACTTCTTCTCCTATCCATTTGGGACCAATCTTAATATCCCAAATCTCCTCTTCATCGACACTAGAGATAGAAGACGTAGTATCTAGTTGTTAAACGACAATCTCTTGAGCAGAAAGCTTTTTCTGCTCTCTCATAAGACGCTCCACTATCTCAATGTGAACAACTTCTTTCAGACTAGCCGTAACCTCTTGTGTTGTATCACAAAGGTCTATAGTGGTAACCATCGCTTACTCCAAGCAAAAAAACTCCAACCATACTTAAAGAAGACTCTAACTCTCCATTCAGAACATCCCCATAAGACCAAGGATGAGATCTTGGACTCTTCTTGCCCTGACTTTTTCTCCACCGTCTTGGTAGGCAAAAAAGCTTACCAATGATCTTGCAATCACACATGTGGATCACATGTGTCTATGCTCATCCAATCCGAGGCTCACAATCTGACCCAACATCTGACGTAGTGTTGCCTTTGATAATGTAGGTACCGATATAGTACCAGTACAAAATCCCATAGCTCGCTCTCTCTCTTCAGCGTTGGGTCCACCAACCGTTGCAAGCGAGAATCCAATACAAGTCCAGGTCCTCCCTCTCTATAGGCATGGGAAGCTTGATAACTCAACAACGTGGATAATGCAGCTCTTGGCTGATCCACAAGGTTCACCATTGCCATGGGTGACTTGTTAGCATAGACCACTGCATCAAAGTGTCTACCTACATCCAAAATACTCTCCAATGTGAGATGTGAGGGCCTTTCCACTCCGGCATATGCTCGTAATAAAACCTTCCTTGGAAGAAGATTTATCCATCATAGACGTGAACGATGTGCATGAGATTCTATTTCATTTGCATCCAAAGAATATCTTCTTTGGTCCAATCCATGACTGCATCTGATGTGCACTCATCATCACTCATGCATGTGAATCACCCAACAAGGAAACATTTTCCAAAATGTATGCCGGGGATAGGTCTGCTATGTCTAAAGAGATCGTAACACCTGAACATCTCCCAAAATATACCAGAATGTGAATCATGTAGCCCACGACCATTACCAGCCCGTGTGTGTCCCTAACATGGCCATCCAACAATAACCAAGTGTATGATGTCATGCCGAGCAAGATCTTGCGTCCCCAATGACAAAATATCTAATGGCAAGGCCTGCTGATATCCTTGAACTGTCAACAATGGTAGAAGATTTGGGTATCTCCGCACCAACTCGGTCACATGGCGTAATGAAACACGTCTTGCAATCTCATCTTGCTCCATATACAAGTATTGATATACTCGTATGCCTTACTGCAAAACAACAGCCAAATATGTGCTAATCACTCCAAATAGATCCATCACACAGAGACACTCCTCTGAATATTGCCAAGCAAATGGGCATGATATCTAAGGGTGAAAACATAGTGGAAGTGGGAATAACTTCCTTCGTCTCCTCCATCTCCAAGCAAAAAGACTCACCCAAGCCCGATGTATGAGTTGATTTGCCATCTGACGTAGCTGCATACATGAAGTGCCTAGTGATTCATCCAACGTGGATGACACTACTCCACTAAGACTTGGCATGATAGCCACATCCTCTTGACAAGGATTATCATGTGCATCCATGTTGCCCTCCAACAAATCACCAGGCCAAGTAACACAAGTACTAAAGGTTGCAACATACGCCAAATCTCCACTTGATAAAGCGCTAGAACCAGTAATGAATCGTACAAGCAATCGACTCACTCGACCCTCATCAGATTGCCAACTTGGCTGATAAGAGGCTATCTCCTCCCAATAATCAATGCTAAACCACATCGGGTATAACACTCTCGCACCCATCAATACATCGTATGTCTCTGCAAGTGTAACCACATCATGTGCTCCCATTGTAGAGCTATCCGTGACATGATCTAGTAGTATTCTAGACTCAGTAGTATGTTTTGCACTATGAGTCACAACAACTGCACATGGTTGTGCCGCTGCGCACATTTATTCCACAACATCTCCATTATATGATGTAGAGGCACCAGCTCCAAAATCTGATCTTTGTTGGGTTATAGCCATACTTGTTATCTTCTACTCCAACTGCCCCAATCGAGATGCCGTATTCACCTCATGACTAGCCATATGGGTTAACGCTTGAGTAAGGGCTGGTCCTCTACCACCACCCCTGCCACCATGAGCTCCTCATCCTCTTCCAGGGACTGCCATGGTAACTTTGGTTATTTGTAGTTCTACATAGAGATCAAAACATCCATCCATCATGTGACCATGTATGAGACAATGCTCACATAATTTTGATCAAACATGATCCTTCGTTTGACCTTGAAGACAATCCTTCTTGTGATGAGCGAAGGCTTTGGATCCTTCGGCTAACAACACAATCGGGTCTACCTGCTATAACTGCACAATGGGCTCTAATTGCTCTTGCATATGCGCATCTACCTAACTAGAGATGCCATAATATAAATCGTGACAATAACAAAAAGGATGGGAAGATTCCGTCAAGCCATACATGGAACTAGCCCCAATAGCATCACAATGTGAAATATGTCCATCTGCACCTAACATATCCGTTTGGGTTGATATAAAGTTTAGAAGAAATAGGACAATAAAAATAACAAAAAATATGAGAATACCCCTTCAACCTATGGTAACATGGGCTAGCCCCAATAACATCACAATTGGAAATATGTATAACTATAATATCCTATCTATCTAGTTAAAACGCTCTAATATCAAATTATTGCATGGAATCGGAGAACGGAACAACTGCTCTCTATGCCATGTCAGCCTAAGCTACATTTACCACCCATCCCAGAAATGACACGTCAATATCTATATCTTCTTTCACATAATTCGCAAACTGAAGCTCTCAGAGCCAAGAGATTAAGGCACTTTGTGGTACGGTACTCTTTGTGGACCTGCGGTTTGCACTAGAGATTCTGATTCGATTGTCAACAGACAACACTGAATCAGCTGTAAAGTGGAGAGAATCTGGTGCAGTCACGACTGACGACGCCGGGCGAAGAAGCTTGATCACGTTTCTTGACCCGGGTGTGGAAGCAGGACAAAGCAAACAGAGGACGCGCGGAGGTACTTGATCCCTGGATGTACGGTTGGAATCGTGATGTCGAAACGATGCTGCAGACATCTCTAACGTGGTAGAAAAACAAAAACACAAGATTCACATTATGTAAGACTGTAAAACTTCGTTCCAACGAATCGAAAATATATTACAGTCCACTCCCTGACTGGGTGTACAGTACTTACGAATACTGCGAGTCCTTGGCCTCAATTATGCTACCAAAGGGAAAAGTAGAAGGCTACAAACGTTGCAGATGATTCCGGAGGGGAGACTTTTTCACTTTGATGAATCTTTCATTGGAATCAGTCTACGAACGAACAAGACGCAGAGGAGCCGGCCGCATTGTCGACGAGATTGAGAACCGCTGAACTCTGCTTTGGGTAGTCGCAGTCGTGCATGTCCCTGTTGGGACCAATCGCAGGTGGAATTGGCTCGCTGTGAGTGGGAGAAGTTGAGAATCGAACCTCTTGGACTGTTCTGATTCCTCTTTGCAAGGTAAAAAACGTGTGTATTTCCACCACTGTCGAACCAAAGATCAGTGACAACAGGGCTTTAGATAAGCTCCAGAGTGTATTTTGTTTCTGGTTTCTCGTTTTGAACTGAGGAATACAATATATATTTCTGCATGAATGAAACAGGAATTGAGTGCCGACGTTACCATGTAGTGTTTCAAAGATTTCACGTTGATGAGTAGAATATTTCTGAGTGTACAGGGATAAGATCCTGAGATGACATGGCCAAATTATGTATATGTTGATACAAACTGAGTGGAGCATTGTTCATTTTGTTTTCGTCTAGGTGGGAGTTTCTTCGGAGCCCATACGATGGGTCTGCAAGCTGAGGAAAAGATCGTCAAGCTCAACACCGGGGCGTTGATGCCTGTGATCGCTCTGGGCATGTCTGCAAGATCAGAAACTCCGGAGGAAGCCAGGGCCTATTTCCGAAAGGGTCTTGAGGTATGGCGTCGAGTCAGTCCTTCGCTTCAGTATCAAGAGCGCTTCGATTTCTTTTCTTTCGAACTGGACAGCTGAAAGAGGAGAAAAAACTACCAAGATTTGGACATAAGACATATTGCCAAGGCTCTGCTCAACTAGTGAGAATCATTCTGTCACTTGACTTGCAGCTATGAGATTGAATTCCGATTCACAGTAACCAGCAAATGTGGGAATGAGTTCTAGTTAAAAGCTTTATCAATTATTCCCTTGGGATCTTTTCACTGAAAGAGTGATTTAAACCTGGTGAAATGTGCAGATTGGCTACAGACATTTTGATACTGCCAATCTTTATAGAACCGAGCCCACGATAGGAGATGCTCTTGAGGATATCCTGAACTCAGGAGCATACAAGCGAGACGAGTTGTTTATCACAACCAAACTTAGTCCAGTGGACACCCACGCAGATGATGTAATTCCTGCGCTTCGAAAGAGTCTCAGGTGATGTAACGTGTTCATCAACTCAAGATACGAATTTCAAAGCAGCGAGGAAAATGTTGATATCTTGGATTTTTTGAAAATAATGCATAAAAGTACTGCTGCAACTTATTCTCTAAAATGAAGGAACTCCTTTTGGCCAGGTCCTGTACATAGCTTCTCAAGTGTCTCACTGGGCTTTGTTACCTTAAATTCAATTTGGGATTTCTCTCAGGCAGGAAATAGGAGTTCTGACTAGTGCATAAGAAGAGTTACTCCGTCGGTGTTGGCGCCATAAATCGAGTAACTTGTCACTGTTAGGATGGCATAGAACTCACTTCTCTTTTGATGTCAAGTTCTCCATTCAAGTCAAGTAAACATTCATGTCAAGTAAACATTGCTGTCATGCATCATATAACTCTAAAGAACACTCGATTTTGAACCGCGCGTTTCTGTCCTTCGAATTCTTAAGATGGGCGATCCCTTTTTTTTCTTGTGGTAACAGTAACCTGCGGCTAGAGTATGTGGATTTGTACTTGATTCATTTCCCTCTAAGGCTCAAGAGTATAGATCCAAAGGATGGTCTACTTCATGAGGGTTTATTTTTGCCCCTGGACCTGGTGAATGTTTGGAAGACGCTTGAGCAATGCGTGGAGCTTGGGTTGACCAAGGCCATCGGGGTCAGCAATTTCTGTTCTAGGCTGCTGGGAGTGATAACAGCCGATGCAAAGATAATCCCCGCTGTAAATCAGGTATCTAGTGATTAAAATGCGTGACATTTGGAATCGTTTTTGAGCCTGCGGCTCCAGGTCATTCTGGTATTTGTAACTGCCTTGGAACTCAGCTTGTTCTATGCAGAGCTTGCAAGCTAGTGCTAATAATTTGTTTTTCCACGGTCGAAGTTGACAACTGTCTTAACTGACAGGTGGAGATGCACCCGGGATGTCTACAGCCAAAGCTCCTTGAAACTTGTAAGAAACTAGGCACTGTGGTAATCGCATATTCTCCTCTAGGTGCCCCTAATTACTCTCAAGGGTTCACATCGAATGCAGTGATTGAAAGCCCAATCATCAAAGAAATTGCCGAGAAGCATGGGAAAACTGCTGGTCAGGTGAGTTCACTCGTGCCTCTAAATCCGGTTGATGATTGCTTGAATACAAATCTAAAAATGGTAGGCATGTCTTCCCCACGCAGTGCACTTCCTCTCGATAGAGCGGAGAGATGAACCTGACGATGTTGCCAGTCGTATCATTTGTCCTCTTCATATCCGCTTTGTCTTGAAGTCTTCGAGCGTAAAAGTACATGCGTGGTACGAAGAGAGAGCAAGTTGTGATGCTTTCAAAGATACCATTGACACTTACTGGGAGATGCAGGTTGCCTTGAGGTGGAGTTTAGATAACGGTGCAGGATTGGTCGTCAAGAGCTCGAATACTGCTCGGATGGCGCAAAACTTGGACGTCTTCGGATGGACTTTAGATGAAGAAGACCTTAAGAAAATCGCAACAATGCCGAGGTTTAAACTTCAAACTGGAGAAATGTGGGTCAATCAGACTACAAGTCCTTACAGGACACTCAAAGATTGCTTCGACGACTGGTATGATTGAACAAGATTTTGCTGATGAGAGATGTTGTAGAATGTTGCATCTGGAGGCTCACAGACCTATCTGAACTTCTTGTAATATTAAACCTTTTAAACAGACCATTGGCCTGAAGATTTTCCGAACTGGTCCTTTTCATGAATCCCAAATGCTTTTGAGATTTTGGTACTCCTTAGTAATTCATCCCACCATCGGTTAAAATTCGAGTAAGCGCCCGATCTACAATGGCTTTTTCAGATTTAAAATGAACTTGGCCATTGTATGTGATGTTAGATTTGGTAAGGCTTCAACTTCAGATCATATACAAAATCAATCATGGCGCAAAGGAGTTAAACTTTGCATTTTCATCATATCCATTTAATGGACCAGCTTACAAAGTCATTGGTTTCAAAGTATCTTTTGATTCAAGTTCACTCTCTCTCCTGCACATATCACACCCGCTAACATCTTTTTCAACACTTTCTTCTGATTTTTTCAATAATATTATTGAAACAAAAATTGGGCTGTATTAGTACTTCCTAAACGACATTGCGCATACATTGACATCATCATCAACTCTGTCTTCAGAGAGATATGGGGAGTTTCTCAATTTTTTTTTGCATTTTTACCCTTCAAATAATATAATCTGGAAGTGTAATTGACATAGAAATAATATCCTGAACAAGAAAAATACATAATTCTGCCTTTTGTAAATGTTAAAAAACTATATTAACTCCAAATAATGCATAGAATAAGGATCAAAATATATATGAGTATTTTTTCAGATCTGAATAAAGTATTTATAATGAATTACAAGTTTATGGCATTTGAAAAAACACAAAATTCAATGCACATAACATTGTCATAAATGATATAATTACACTATTAAACATTAAAAAGTGTAATTTCACATACATAATTTATAACTTTGTTTTCCAAAAAATTAAATGAAGGTTGAGGTGGAGTATGAGTATGTAATGGAGTAATGTGAAGATATTGGCTTTGATTTTTTGAGATACATGATTCATGAACAATACCTATGACAAATTTTCATGGATTATATCATGACATTGATAAAATTTATCTAAAAAACTGCAAAGATCTTTATATTTTACAAATATCAACATATCTATTAGCATGTTAGTTATTATTCAACTTTATGAAGTTTTATATGTTATAATATTTAATTTCTCATCATAATATTTATTTTTTTATGAGATTTTTAATTTCAATAATTAATTACCGCGGTCCAAATTATCACCAAAAGAGCATCAATTTTATTGTGATACTTGTATTTTTTATGATGAGTATAAAATTAATGAATTAAAATTTTATGCTCCATCATTCAAATCAATTATCATGTAAATTATTATCATTAATTAATATCTATAAAACAAGATGGTTTTATTTCAAATATAAATTTTTCATATTAAAAAATTTAAAAAATCACAATTTTTTTAGATATGAAAGTGGTTTGTTCCAATTTTGATTGAAAGCCTAGAGTCATAGGCTACAACATTCTCTTTTTTTTGTTACATATTCTAGTTTTGTTGTGGCAAAATAAAAGCAACATAATTACAAATGATATTATTTAAAAATAAATTAAATATAAAATAAACTTATAAAACTCCTTATCCTTGGAAGAGGACGAGGAGTTCAAGGTGGGAGGGGTGGTGGTAGAGGACCAGTCCCTACTCAAGTGATAGCCCATGAGGCTAATCATGAGGTGAACATGGCATCTAGACTGGAGCAGTTGGAGCAGAAGATAGCAAGTATGGCTATAGCCCAACAAAGATCAGATTCTAGAGCTGGTGCCTCTACATCATATGATGGAGATGTTGTGGAGTACATATGCGCAGCGGTACAACCATATGCAGTTGTTGTGACTCGTAGTGCAACACATACTACTGAATCTAGAGGAGCGTCAGTGGAGTTGGATCCACAAAGAGGAGAGGCTAGCCGATAAATTAGACTTCCTCAGTCTTTCGCATTGTTAGAGGCATTGAACACCTCATCCATGGCTCCTAGACAACCTATTGGAGAGATGAGGGTGCAAGCCAATGTGAATGTACTTGGAGATGGAGCAAGTAGGGACCAACCATCAACATCGTCTGAGGTAGCATCTAGTGCAATGTTGGGGGCGGCAAAGACTCTTGTTTATTCTCCTGTTTTTCTCAGCCAAGGATTTATTGGCATTGGGGGTGTCATCATCCCATGTACTACGATTGGCAGCCACACTTTGTGAAAGCAAAGAGGATGTGTTGGTTGCTTCTAGTAGTGTGAGCACTAGTAGTGTTGATCCTGGGATCATGACAGCTACTAATGGAACTTGGCAGCTGCTGCCGCTCGAATGATGGAGTTATCGGCGAGGGCCGGCATACCATGGTGGTGTCATGGTGTCACCAAAGCGGTGATGTTGAATAACAGAATTGGTGTCTTCTGTTTGTTCAGACCTTCAGGAAAGGCTTATCGACCTCAACGCGTGTTGTTGGATGCTGGTGCACAACCCCTTATGTTGGGTAAGGATGCACTACTTGGTCTTGGTTTGCAAAAGACCGATGTGGAGAGATGAAAATGTATTCTAGATTCAGATATCTCTTGGAGGTTCTAGTGATGTCCCGACACCATACATCACCCGGTGGGGGGTTGGATAAGTGCAAACCGGATCGATTTGAGTGAGTCTTTTGCTCCGAAGAGGGAGGAGACAAAGTAAGTTATTCCCACTTTCATTATGTTATCACCTTTAGATACAACGCCTATTTCTTGGCAGTATCCAGAGGAGGTTATATGTGTGCTGGATCTGTTTGGAGGGATTAGCACAGGTTTGGCTGATGTTTTGCAGTCATGCATACGAGTGTTTTTGGTCACTTCGTCTCCACCTTCAAGATTGTTGAAATCACGTTGATAGGGAGGTCTAGCTCCTCTTGCTAGAACTTGGGTACGGCAATTCATGGCAATATGATCAAATCTTCCACAATTATCTCATTTCTCGTCCCTCCAGTCCGTCTTCTCCTCTTGAATTTGCTTCTCGATGAGGATTCCTCCTTGTGCGTTCACTCCTCTTGGAATGAAATCTTCTCTCCTCCTTATGTTGCCCAACTCCATAAGCACGGGTCCATAGTATTGATTCGTGGGATTTGATACCTCTCCACCGTTGTGGTAGACGTTGGCCATTCGTTGTGCACAAGCAATAGCCTCGTTCAAGTTGTTTGGATTGTCCTAAATCACCTCATGTTGAATCTTTTTCTTCAACCCTCTCTTGAATAATCAAGGGCTTCAGCTCCACTCATATCTCGTATCTGAATTAGAAGATCTCAAAATTCCTCAATGTAATACTCCACACTTTTCTTGTGTTCAAGTTTTCACAACCTCATCCGCGCCGTGAATATGGGATCAACTGCTTGAAAATTCTGAAGAAGACCTCGTTTCATTGCACTCCAAGTAACTTGTTGGCTTGATTCATTGAGCACCATCATCCAACCTTGAAGTACAAACAAAAAGACATGTAATGTGATCATTGATATTGAACAAAGCAAGATGGTACTCCATTCTCTCAATCCAACCTTCCAAAACTCCCATGGTACGACTTCCTCGATAAGATTTTATGTTACAAGCTTTTGTCATCTTAAGAATCATATGAAGATCCAGCTCTCTCGCTCGTTGTGCCACTTGGATTTCAAGAGCACGGGCTCTCATCGTTTCTTCACTCTTCACCATTGATGGTGACAACTCTATCTCCATTTGGGTTTCTCTCATTCTCTCATTTTCCATTCCTCTCATTTTGACTGTTGTCAATTCTTGAGATAACTCTTGTACTTGAGTCTGGCTTTGCTCAAATGCATTTCTCAAATCTCTCATCTCCTGAATCATTTCTCTCAAAGTGTCCTCCATGATTCGTCTCCGTCCACTCTCTCTCAGTATAGGGTTAAGATGAACACTCTCCAATTTCTCAAGATTGACAACACAAAAGGAATATGTGATGCTATTACCTCTTGGTAGTACTCCTCTCCAAATTTTCTAATAACTAGGCTCAGAATCATAGTTTTAGTATGATACTCACAATAGATTTCACATCGTGTGTTGAATCTCATCGGTGGTGATCTATTGAGGTCCATCTCTAAACTAAAATATATAGGAGTGCTCTAATGTCAAACAATATTGCATCACAACCTCCTAGTATGGTTACTTCAAATTACTATGGACAAAGGTGCTATTGGAAGTGGGAATGATGCTGAAGGACCACTGTACAACTAGCAAGGCCCAATGAGACCTCCCCAATAGCAATTGATATGATGCCCTTGTATCCTTTTCCATCGTGAGAAACTGACTAGCACTTGGCTAATTGACAAAAGAATCTCCCCTCTGTTGTGCACATACATATCACATATATCTGTCACATCAAACATCACAATACATAGATTGTCATACATCAGCACAAGTGTATCACAATTAATCTTTTGTACTTTCAAAACATCCACAAGGAGACTCCGCTTATAATGATAACATAAAAGAGAGATTACAATTGAGCCAAACCCACTTTGAGCTTCAATGACTCCAAGTTCTTGCATTATCTACTATCCATCATGACTATACTCTAAAAAATTCATCCTCAAAAATTGCCATCTAAGAAGCTATAATTTGAACTATACACCTTGAGCCACAAGTATCCTAATGGCGCTGTCGGCCCTAATGGCATATCTTGTGCAAATGTTGTTAACTACACTATCATCTCTAATTGTTATATTTTCTCCTCCATGCACACACCTACCTAATTAGGGATGCCGTTACATAAGTCTTGACAAGTGTCCTGCATATACATATTGCATCACAACATACATTGCTGTCACATCAAACATCACAATACATAGGTTGTCATACATCAGCACAAATGTACCACAATAGTCCCCCTAACTAGCAGTTAGATCACTCTAACACAAGATATCTATTTAGTATATTAACATCATATGTTCTTCGTGGGACTAAGATCAAGAGGTCATGTGCTACAATGCTTCATCATAAATCACATGTCAGTAATCCATACCATGTAACACTCAAACCACATTGACTTCTAATTGCATTGAGATCATCTTGACCATCCACTTGACGTCGCATTGTAACGGACAAGTTACACAAAGGAAAGCTATTTGCAATATTTTAGATTTGTTCCTAGAGGAATGGGGTATTAAACAAATACAAAGGAGGTGAATATGCAAGTTTAGACCTATTTAACAGACTCACAACATAGCGATCCGAAGAGATTAATCATTCACACACACTATTTCCATTAGTTAGATCAAATGCCAAAATGCTTCACAATATAATTTCTTTACTGAATTTGGTAATCCCAATTACAAGAGTCATTTGTACATCATGCATAAGCTTGTAAAATTTCTTCTGCAGAAACCTTCAATAATCATACTCATGAGTCGAATTCTTACTTTTCTTCATACGAATTTGAATACAAGTAAGGTAGGTCCTCACGATCTTTACCCAACTTTGAGAGATTATGTTCTACCATGGCTACTAAGAAATAATTCATATCACAGCTCTTGCAAATTGATTTTACTCTTGCGCATGGTCTACATTTGACTCTTGTAATTGGGATCATCCAATTCAATAAAGGAATTATATTTTGAAATATTCATGCATTTGATTTAATTGATGGGATTAGAGTGTTTGGTTGAACTCTTTGGAACGTGAATGTCTAGAGAATCTTAAAGAAGTCTAATCTCACATATTTGCTATCTTGTATTCGTTAACATCCAATTCCTTTGGAAATGAATCAAAATCACCACAATTGTCATTCCTTTCTATGACTTGTTTGTTACATGACCCTACTTGCTCCATCTCCAAATACATCAACGTTGACTTCCATCCTCATTTCTCCTGTAGGTAATCAACAAGCCATGGATGAGGTGAATACCTCATCCATGGCTCATAGACAATGCCTCATATAATATGAATGACTGAGGAAGTCTGACTTGTCGGTAAGCCTTCCTTTTTTGTGGATCCAACTCCACAGATGCTCCTTTATACATAATAGTCTATGTTGCACTATGAGTCACAGAAATTGCACATGGTTGTGCCACTTCATATATGAACTTTATAACATCTCCATCATATGATGTACAGGCACAAGCTCTAGATCTGACCTTAGTTGGACTATAGTCATAATGGCTATCTTTTGCTCCAACCGCTCTAGTTGAGATATCATGTTCACCTCATGACTAACCTCATAGACTACTATGTGATTAGAGTTTGGTCCTTTACCACCACCCTGCCATCTTGAACTCCTTCTCCAATCGCTCTAGTTGAGATATCATGTTCACCTCATGACTAGCCTCATAGGCTATCATGTGACTAGAGTTTGGTCCTTTACCACCACATTGTCATCTTGAACTCCTTCTCTTCTTCCAAGGACTACTATGACAACTCTCTCTGATCGTAATTTATGTGATCATGCTAGTGACAATGCTCATGTGATGTTGATCTAATAGGATCCACTCGAGCTTGAAGTCAATACTTATTGTGTGGTCCACCACATGTCCAACATACCATCCTAACAACTAATTGTTGACGTGAAAATGATGGCAATGGTCTCGATCCAGCAGATTCATCATTAAGTTCAGATGGTCAAGACTATCCCACATGTCTACAATAACCATTATGGATTTTTGTTGTAGACTGGTAACATGAAGGAGTTGATGAAGTTGATGAATCCTTGCTGAACCCAACAATCATCATGCGTATTGAGCTTAATATGCTCAACAAAACAAAAACACAATAACCAATGTACTAGATGTCTTATGTAGTAAGATGACATCTCTCATTTTACGTCTCAACTTCATGTCTAATATCCCATACCAATATTGGATAGCTTTTGACTCTGTCATCCCATAGATAACACTAATCAACCAATGCATTCAAGTATATGCCTCTTAAAGACTCTCCTCTATCTTCCGTTGGAAATCATGCAAGCCTTGTAGCTTGTTAGTCCTAACCCCATGATAGTCTCTCCTCAATCGTGCAAAGAACTCTATAATAGGGTTAAAGGTTGGGACCTCTAAACTCTTCCCACCACGACTAGCTCCAACTATATCATCAGTGATAGGTACAAAGGATGAACTTGCGCCAACAAACATTATACTTGAAGTAATAGAGATGTAGTTTGGAGACTATTAATGTCTCCAAAATTCACTCTCCTCAACGTGGTCACACCGGAATTCATGATAATCATCCATTCGTTGAACCTTCAAAGAACTCTTGTATGATAGAAGTGTATCACCTTTGTAATTGTACAACAACATGTACCCAACAAGAACCAAAAATTGCAGTAGACAAAACCTTGAAACCTGACATCATCACAAACACTTATCTAGTTTACAGATTTGCAATTCTTGTCTCATTTAGGAGAAACATGGATAATCTAATTGGTCCACAAATCCAGCCTCACTATTTATAATACACATGAGCACTAACACTTCAAACAACAAAGCACCAACACAAACAAACGTGTTGCACAAACATGAAGCCAAGATGGAAGTATATTAATCATAAAAAACAAAAATAACAATATTTTATCTTAAAAACATCAATCAAAAGGATCAAACCGGCCCCTGTTGGACTTATAACCTAAGGAGGATATTTAAAAACACTAAAACTCAGTTTTGGAGCCCTTTTGCTCCTAGATGGATAATATTATGCTGGTAATCTTGTTATATAAGGCATTGTTTTCAACTAGACTTAAACAGTTCCCTTCCTAATGTAATTTTTTTTTGCAAATGCAATCTGTTTGAAACTTCTGTGTGATTTTAAATATCTTTGACTCTCATTTCGGACCCTTAAATATTAATATTTTGTAATTTCAATGATATTGCCCTTGTGCTTGACATGTCTACGTCGGCATGAAATACTTTACATTTTTTATGATCTTAACAAATTTCAGATTAAACATACATTTTATGATAATTTTATTTTTTGGCACTTCTATTTTGACTCAAAAACTTGGAAACATCAAATCTTGGATCTTCAAGCACTTCTGTCAAAATCTTTTTCGGCTAATCTCAATTTTATGTACTAAGGTAACTATGAGCATTGAACAACTTAATCAATTTTCAGCAATAGTTTTGCACTGTAATTCTCGATTCAGATTTTAAGCATTAAAACAGAAAATACAAAAATTTGAAATTGATCACAAGAACTTTGAATCTACTATACTTCTGAATCACCATCATAATCTTCACTCCATAATGGCTTGCATACTCTACAACAAAAAGATCAATGCTACCATCGATCAAAACTCGCCAAAACATCTTCAGTGCTCCAAGAACTCATAGTTCTCATTACATAATCCAATTTGAGTTTTCGAAATAATCTATTCTACTCTCAAAATGTCTCATAATCATAGCATAAAAAAAATAGTCTAGCCAAACCCACATTGAGCTTCAAAAACTTCAAGTTCATGCACTAGCTAATATCCACCATAGCCCCAGTCTCAAAGGTTCAACCTCAAAAACTACTTAATTCAAACTCTACACCTTGAGCTTTAAGTCACCTAATGGCAAGTCCAATGCAAATGGTGCTAATTGCACTATCGGCCCTAATATTGGCCCTAACTACTATATTTGCTCCTCCATGCTTGCATCTAACTAACTAAGGATGTTGCTACATAAGTCATGACATCTCTCGCAACTAATGGATGCACCTAGAACAACTCAATGATTCAACTAAGGAGATCATCTGCTTGAAAGCAATCTCTAAGATACTCATGAACTATCCATGACAAACCCCTTGAGTATAGACATGGAGTGAATAGGCAAGAAGTGATCTATCAAGACATAATAGTTCCTCTAGTTGAAACTTGATGAAATGTATGATTACATAGACATCTATAACTTCTGGGATCACATATGCTACGTCAATTCTTTGTTGATTGTCCAGATATATGGATCCGTTCGTGTGAGTGGTTGTCATTCAAGTTAGGTTCTATTCTTAGGCTTTTTGAGACTAAGTTCTCATGTTCATGCTTATTTCATAGGCTTTTTCATGCGTTCCATGACAAGGTTAGATGGGCTTTTGCCTACCGTTCCATCAGTTGGCATATGATTTCATGGATGAGTTAGCATGGTTTTTGTTTCTGCTACTTCCACGATGGTGTATATATTAAACTAAGGAACATGTTGTAAATAAGGAGGTGGCCGCTAGATTTCAGAGATTCTGAATAGAAGATTGGGCTACATTGTAGGAAAAGTTTGTACGGACAATATAGGTTAAGAGTCACTTTCAATCACTTTATACTTCAGATTCGGCTCGATTATAATAGTGTAGGATCTTGGAACATGCAAGGGAGTATATTACAACCACACGAGTCCTTTTGTCCTTTGTCTATGACTAGTTCTATGAAGGTGATTATATCCTTTTTATGACTTTACATCCACTCTTTGCACTGACACCTAGTATGTTTCTTGAGAATCCTTTCCACCTCAGAATCCTCTACTTCATCAATTATCTATGGTAAGGGAGATGGTTGATATGGGTTGCCAAAGGAATAAGATTGTGGAATATATTACTAGAGGAGAGACACATCAAACAAAGACATGATGTATTTTCTTCTGTGTGTTGGCAATTCTAACTTAAAGTCAACTTCTCCAATCCGTTGAACTATTAAAAAGGGTCCCATAAATTATGGACTTAACTTTTAAACTCCTATTACTACAAGATTTATGATAGATAACCACACCTGATCTCTTTTCTAAAACTTCATATGCGCTCAATGAACATCCACATATTCCATTTATCAATTTTGAGCAATTGCTAATTTTTTCTTTGCGTGATGCACTCCCGGTTGAATTTGTGTCACATACTCATTCAGAGCTTCAACAAGAATTGATGATTCATGCATATAATCCACTCAAGTCAACTCGATGGTATAAGAGGATGTTCTCTATACATAAGAAAGAAAGGGCTAATTTTTGTGAATATAGTGATTGAGTTATTATAAGAAAACTCAATCGATGATAAAAGTGTATCCCAACATTCTTGCTCCTCCAAAGTAAAAGTTCTAAGTATGTCCTCACTAGTTCTTTTTGTTTGTCTATCCGTTTGAGTGTTAGAAGCTTTGGACATAACATGCTAGTTAACTGAGTCCATCTATTAGTGATGAGAACTATAGCTAAACCATGTAGCGAAAAAACCTCATTCATATAAATATGAGCAAGTTTTGATGCGATGATTGTTTTTGTTATGGACCTAACATGAATCATTTTTCTTCGTTTATCCACAAAACTATTATTGAATCATATCATGTATATGTAATTCATAATTCACATATAAATATGCTTCTATCATCTAATTGATGTTGATAGAGCTTGTATTAAAAATGTTGATTTTTTATTGCTAGTCTTATTTTGTTGACATGTTAGGCAACTACATACATAGCTAGTGATGTCATCTATTATTCTTGGCTAAAAATATATCATTTGAATATCTTCGATGATCTTCTTCCTTTCTACATGACCAACAATAGTTGAATCATATGTCTCTACTAACATTATTGTACATAAAGCAACATTTGCTAGTATTCAAATCTTTTCCTCATGGAAAATCAATTAACATTCTAAATGTGCTTTACTTTCCCAAAGGGCTTGTGCAATCTCCTCATTCTTTTCTATCACTCGGTTCAAGAATATTCACCATTCAGAGTGGATTTTCACCTCTATGATGTGATTAATTCATGGAATCTATGTCAATACATCGGCAAGCTACTTCTTACCTTCCTCATACAAAATTTTTATATTGAAACATTTCGTCCATTTAGCCCAACAAATATGTTGTTTTGATAGATCCTTTTGAGTTTCTAAATAAAGTAAAGATTTGTGATATATCTCAACCACAAACTTTTTATCTCACAGATAGTGCTTCCAATGTTTGATAGCCAACACAATGGATAACTTTTCTCATTTTTTGGTATGCTAATTTTGCTCCACCGATAAAAACTTCCATGAAAAAAAAGCAACTAGATGTCATACGTCTTTCCATTCATGTTGTAGCACTTCTTCAACCGTCACACTTTATGCATCCATAGTAAGTTTTGTTGATCTACCTCGATTATACCATTTAAGTATTGGTGCATATAAAAACCCTTCCTTCAAAGCTTGAAATGCAATCTCTTGAGTTGTATCCCATTGTCATTTATGAGCTTGGCCTAAGAGATTTGTCAAAGCTGGAGCAATACAAGCAAAAGCATTCACAAATCTTTTACAGAAGATAATTAAACCCAAAAAACTCCTAAGTTGAGTTTGATACTCTAGAGCACTCTAGTTTTGAATGACTTGCACTTTGTCAGTCATGACTTGGATTACTTCTACAGTAACTCTATGATCTAAGTAATCTATTTCACTTTTGTCAAACTTTCATTTTGACATCTTAACATATAATTTATTTTCTCTCAACATTTGAAAACTTTTTGTATTTATTTCTTATGATGATTTGGTAGCTATTTGAGTTATAATTTATTTTAGATGTTATTTGATGACCTAGAATGGTGAATCGTGATATGGATGGATTAAGTAAAAATTCATATACGAGTCAAGCTAACAAGACCAGGGCCCAATATTGACATGCATATATTTTTTTGAGTATATTGGCTCTTGAGAACTATGTGAAATCCCTCTTGGGTCAAAAAATGGATATAATATATTTAGATTGAAGATGGTTTGGCAATAAGTCAAGACATTAGTGGTCATATGATGCTATTATAGTATCTTTGTACATATATTTTGGTGGATATTTTTAATGGTAAGGAACGAGATCAATTTGTACAAAGAGTCTGACGGTTCAAATAGGAAGCTAGACACATTTTTTGTGTATGAGGAGATGATAATATTTATGATATGTCACTTTCATCTTAGAGAACTCATCTAGTCGTACATGTTCATGAGGAGTTGGGTCATTTTGGAGTGGAACATACATATAGCTTGTATATATTGATGAAGAGGTATAAAAACTGAGGTGCAGTAGTTTATGATCTAGTTCATTATTAAAAAAAATTTACAAATTATTTTATTAGAGCATATGATACAAGTTTTGCACTCCAAATCATGGAGCCATTAAGCTGTAAAAAATATAATTATTTAATTTTTTTCTTGTTAATTGCAAAGTTTAAAGCTTACCTTATTAATTAACTTAGTATGTATATATACATACAGCAATGAATGAATCACAAAGTACATATACTTACTTTATGATTCATTTATTGCTGTTTAGAAGTTTCATGCTTGTTTATTCATTTGATTGATACTGCACTAAAATCACTTTCACATGTAATTTCCATCGATACATAAAAAATCTTGTATGATATTATTAAAGCTATATTGTGATAATTTGTTAGTTTTAAAATTAATATTTGCTGATATAATATATTATTTAAAAATTTTATTAAATTCTTAATTAATATTTATTTATTTTTAACTTTAAAAAATTTAGTTATTTATATTAATTATTAATTAATTTTATTAATAAAATTTTGAAATATTGAAAATTATATTAAATCAGTCTTGATTTCATTACAAAAAGTAACTAAATCAATATGAAATTTTGATGTATATTATTGTAAATAAATTCAAGAGAATCAAAATATAAAAATGTCATTATGCAAAATGGATATGAAAGATAAAAAAAATAAAAAAAATTTCAATCAAATCAAGTGTTTATAAGTTTATTTAATATTTAATTTATTTTTAAATAATATCATTTGTAATTATGTTGCTTTTATTTTGCCACAACAAAACTAGAATATGTAACAAAAAAAAGAGAATGTTGTAGCCTATGACTCTAGGCTTTCAATCAAAATTGGAACAAACCACTTTCATATCTAAAAAATTGTGATTTTTTAAATTTTTTAATATGAAAAATTTATATTTGAAATAAAACCATCTTGTTTTATAGATATTAATTAATGATAATAATTTACATGATAATTGATTTGAATGATGGAGCATAAAATTTTAATTCATTAATTTTATACTCATCATAAAAAATACAAGTATCACAATAAAATTGATGCTCTTTTGGTGATAATTTGGACCATCATGGTAATTAATTATTGAAATTAAAAATCTCATAAAAAATAAATATTATGATGAGAAATTAAATATTATAACATATAAAACTTCATAAAGTTGAATAATAACTAACATGCTAATAGATATGTTGATATTTGTAAAATATAAAGATCTTTGCAGTTTTTTAGATAAATTTTATCAATGTCATGATATAATCCATGAAAATTTGTCATAGGTATTGTTCATGAATCATGTATCTCAAAAAATCAAAGCCAATATCTTCACATTACTCCATTACATACTCATACTCCACCTCAACCTTCATTTAATTTTTTGGAAAACAAAGTTATAAATTATGTATGTGAAATTACACTTTTAATGTTTAATAGTGTAATTATATCATTTATGACAATGTTATGTGCATTGAATTTTGTGTTTTTTCAAATGCCATAAACTTGTAATTCATTATAAATACTTTATTCAAATCTGAAAAAATACTCATATATATTTTGATCCTTATTCTATGCATTATTTGGAGTTAATATAGTTTTTTAACATTTACAAAAGGCAGAATTATGTATTTTTCTTGTTCAGGATATTATTTCTATGTCAATTACACTTCCAGATTATATTATTTGAAGGGTAAAAATGCAAAAAAAAATTGAGAAACTCCCCATATCTCTGAAGACAGAGTTGATGATGATGTCAATGTATGCGCAATGTCGTTTAGGAAGTACTAATACAGCCCAATTTTTGTTTCAATAATATTATTGAAAAAATCAGAAGAAAGTGTTGAAAAAGATGTTAGCGGGTGTGATATGTGCAGGAGAGAGAGTGAACTTGAATCAAAAGATACTTTGAAACCAATGACTTTGTAAGCTGGTCCATTAAATGGATATGATGAAAATGCAAAGTTTAACTCCTTTGCGCCATGATTGATTTTGTATATGATCTGAAGTTGAAGCCTTACCAAATCTAACATCACATACAATGGCCAAGTTCATTTTAAATCTGAAAAAGCCATTGTAGATCGGGCGCTTACTCGAATTTTAACCGATGGTGGGATGAATTACTAAGGAGTACCAAAATCTCAAAAGCATTTGGGATTCATGAAAAGGACCAGTTCGGAAAATCTTCAGGCCAATGGTCTGTTTAAAAGGTTTAATATTACAAGAAGTTCAGATAGGTCTGTGAGCCTCCAGATGCAACATTCTACAACATCTCTCATCAGCAAAATCTTGTTCAATCATACCAGTCGTCGAAGCAATCTTTGAGTGTCCTGTAAGGACTTGTAGTCTGATTGACCCACATTTCTCCAGTTTGAAGTTTAAACCTCGGCATTGTTGCGATTTTCTTAAGGTCTTCTTCATCTAAAGTCCATCCGAAAATTTCCAAGTTTTGTGCCATCCGAGCAGTATTCGAGCTCTTGACGACCAATCCTGCGCCGTTGTCTAAACTCCACCTCAAGGCAACCTGCATCTCCCAGTAAGTGTCAATGGTATCTTTGAAAGCATCACAACTTGCTCTCTCTTCGTACCACGCATGTACTTTTACGCTCGAAGACTTCAAGACAAAGCGGATATGAAGAGGACAAATGATACGACTGGCAACATCGTCAGGTTCATCTCTCCGCTCTATCGAGAGGAAGTGCACTGCGTGGGGGAAGACATGCCTACCATTTTTAGATTTGTATTCAAGCAATCATCAACCGGATTTAGAGGCACGAGTGAACTCACCTGACCAGCAGTTTTCCCATGCTTCTCGGCAATTTCTTTGATGATTGGGCTTTCAATCACTGCATTCGAGGTTAAACCGCGAGAGTAGTTAGGGGCTCCTAGAGCAGAATATGCGATTACCACAGTGCCTAGTTTCTTACAAGTTTCAAGGAGCTTTGGCTGTAGACATCCCGGGTGCATCTCCACCTGTCAGTTAAGACAGTTGTCAACTTCGACCGTGGAAAAACAAATTATTAGCACTAGCTTGCAAGCTCTGCATAGAACAAGCTGAGTTCCAAGGCAGTTACAAATACCAGAATGACCTGGAGCCGCAGGCTCAAAAACGATTCCAAATGTCACGCATTTTAATCACTAGATACCTGATTTACAGCGGGGATTATCTTTGCATCGGCTGTTATCACTCCCAGCAGCCTAGAACAGAAATTGCTGACCCCGATGGCCTTGGTCAACCCAAGCTCCACGCATTGCTCAAGCGTCTTCCAAACATTCACCAGGTCCAGGGGCAAAAATAAACCCTCATGAAGTAGACCATCCTTTGGATCTATACTCTTGAGCCTTAGAGGGAAATGAATCAAGTACAAATCCACATACTCTAGCCGCAGGTTACTGTTACCACAAGAAAAAAAAGGGATCGCCCATCTTAAGAATTCGAAGGACAGAAACGCGCGGTTCAAAATCGAGTGTTCTTTAGAGTTATATGATGCATGACAGCAATGTTTACTTGACATGAATGTTTACTTGACTTGAATGGAGAACTTGACATCAAAAGAGAAGTGAGTTCTATGCCATCCTAACAGTGACAAGTTACTCGATTTATGGCGCCAACACCGACGGAGTAACTCTTCTTATGCACTAGTCAGAACTCCTATTTCCTGCCTGAGAGAAATCCCAAATTGAATTTAAGGTAACAAAGCCCAGTGAGACACTTGAGAAGCTATGTACAGGACCTGGCCAAAAGGAGTTCCTTCATTTTAGAGAATAAGTTGCAGCAGTACTTTTATGCATTATTTTCAAAAAATCCAAGATATCAACATTTTCCTCGCTGCTTTGAAATTCGTATCTTGAGTTGATGAACACGTTACATCACCTGAGACTCTTTCGAAGCGCAGGAATAACGTCATCTGCGTGGGTGTCCACTGGACTAAGTTTGGTTGTGATAAACAACTCGTCTCGCTTGTATGCTCCTGAGTTCAGGATATCCTCAAGAGCATCTCCTATCGTGGGCTCGGTTCTATAAAGATTGGCAGTATCAAAATGTCTGTAGCCAATCTGCACATTTCACCAGGTTTAAATCACTCTTTCAGTGAAAAGATCCCAAGGGAATAATTGATAAAGCTTTTAACTAGAACTCATTCCCACATTTGCTGGTTACTGTGAATCGGAATTCAATCTCATAGCTGCAAGTCAAGTGACAGAATGATTCTCACTAGTTGAGCAGAGCCTTGGCAATATGTCTTATGTCCAAATCTTGGTAGTTTTTTCTCCTCTTTCAGCTGTCCAGTTCGAAAGAAAAGAAATCGAAGCGCTCTTGATACTGAAGCGAAGGACTGACTCGACGCCATACCTCAAGACCCTTTCGGAAATAGGCCCTGGCTTCCTCCGGAGTTTCTGATCTTGCAGACATGCCCAGAGCGATCACAGGCATCAACGCCCCGGTGTTGAGCTTGACGATCTTTTTTCCTCAGCTTGCAGACCCATCGTATGGGCTCCGAAGAAACTCCCACCTAGACGAAAACAAAATGAACAATGCTCCACTCAGTTTGTATCAACATATACATAATTTGGCCATGTCATCTCAGGATCTTATCCCTGTACACTCAGAAATATTCTACTCATCAACGTGAAATCTTTGAAACACTACATGGTAACGTCGGCACTCAATTCCTGTTTCATTCATGCAGAAATATATATTGTATTCCTCAGTTCAAAACGAGAAACCAGAAACAAAATACACTCTGGAGCTTATCTAAAGCCCTGTTGTCACTGATCTTTGGTTCGACAGTGGTGGAAATACACACGTTTTTTACCTTGCAAAGAGGAATCAGAACAGTCCAAGAGGTTCGATTCTCAACTTCTCCCACTCACAGCGAGCCAATTCCACCTGCGATTGGTCCCAACAGGGACATGCACGACTGCGACTACCCAAAGCAGAGTTCAGCGGTTCTCAATCTCGTCGACAATGCGGCCGGCTCCTCTGCGTCTTGTTCGTTCGTAGACTGATTCCAATGAAAGATTCATCAAAGTGAAAAAGTCTCCCCTCCGGAATCATCTGCAACGTTTGTAGCCTTCTACTTTTCCCTTTGGTAGCATAATTGAGGCCAAGGACTCGCAGTATTCGTAAGTACTGTACACCCAGTCAGGGAGTGGACTGTAATATATTTTCGATTCGTTGGAACGAAGTTTTACAGTCTTACATAATGTGAATCTTGTGTTTTTGTTTTTCTACCACGTTAGAGATGTCTGCAGCATCGTTTCGACATCACGATTCCAACCGTACATCCAGGGATCAAGTACCTCCGCGCGTCCTCTGTTTGCTTTGTCCTGCTTCCACACCCGGGTCAAGAAACGTGATCAAGCTTCTTCGCCCGGCGTCGTCAGTCGTGACTGCACCAGATTCTCTCCACTTTACAGCTGATTCAGTGTTGTCTGTTGACAATCGAATCAGAATCTCTAGTGCAAACCGCAGGTCCACAAAGAGTACCGTACCACAAAGTGCCTTAATCTCTTGGCTCTGAGAGCTTCAGTTTGCGAATTATGTGAAAGAAGATATAGATATTGACGTGTCATTTCTGGGATGGGTGGTAAATGTAGCTTAGGCTGACATGGCATAGAGAGCAGTTGTTCCGTTCTCCGATTCCATGCAATAATTTGATATTAGAGCGTTTTAACTAGATAGATAGGATATTATAGTTATACATATTTCCAATTGTGATGTTATTGGGGCTAGCCCATGTTACCATAGGTTGAAGGGGTATTCTCATATTTTTTGTTATTTTTATTGTCCTATTTCTTCTAAACTTTATATCAACCCAAACGGATATGTTAGGTGCAGATGGACATATTTCACATTGTGATGCTATTGGGGCTAGTTCCATGTATGGCTTGACGGAATCTTCCCATCCTTTTTGTTATTGTCACGATTTATATTATGGCATCTCTAGTTAGGTAGATGCGCATATGCAAGAGCAATTAGAGCCCATTGTGCAGTTATAGCAGGTAGACCCGATTGTGTTGTTAGCCGAAGGATCCAAAGCCTTCGCTCATCACAAGAAGGATTGTCTTCAAGGTCAAACGAAGGATCATGTTTGATCAAAATTATGTGAGCATTGTCTCATACATGGTCACATGATGGATGGATGTTTTGATCTCTATGTAGAACTACAAATAACCAAAGTTACCATGGCAGTCCCTGGAAGAGGATGAGGAGCTCATGGTGGCAGGGGTGGTGGTAGAGGACCAGCCCTTACTCAAGCGTTAACCCATATGGCTAGTCATGAGGTGAATACGGCATCTCGATTGGGGCAGTTGGAGTAGAAGATAACAAGTATGGCTATAACCCAACAAAGATCAGATTTTGGAGCTGGTGCCTCTACATCATATAATGGAGATGTTGTGGAATAAAATAAATGCAATGGGCACACAACCATGTGCAGTTGTTGTGACTCATAGTGCAAAACATACTACTGAGTCTAGAATACTACTAGATCATGTCACGGATAGCTCTACAATGGGAGCACATGATGTGGTTACACTTGCAGAGACATACGATGTATTGATGGGTGCGAGAGTGTTATACCCGATGTGGTTTAGCATTGATTATTGGGAGGAGATAGCCTCTTATCAGCCAAGTTGGCAATCTGATGAGGGTCGAGTGAGTCGATTGCTTGTACGATTCATTACTGGTTCTAGCGCTTTATCAAGTGGAGATTTGGCGTATGTTGCAACCTTTAGTACTTGTGTTACTTGGCCTGGTGATTTGTTGGAGGGCAACATGGATGCACATGATAATCCTTGTCAAGAGGATGTGGCTATCATGCCAAGTCTTAGTGGAGTAGTGTCATCCACGTTGGATGAATCACTAGGCACTTCATGTATGCAGCTACGTCAGATGGCAAATCAACTCATACATCAGGCTTGGAGTGAGTCTTTTGCGCCGGAGATGGAGGAGACGAAGGAAGTTATTCCCACTTCCACTATGTTTTCACCCTTAGATATCATGCCTGTTGCTTGGCAATATTCAGAGGAGTGTCTCTGTGTGATGGATCTATTTGGAGTGATTAGCACATATTTGGCTGTTGTTTTGCAGTAAGGCATACGAGTATATCAATACTTGTATATGGAGCAAGATGAGATTGCAAGACGTGTTTCATTACGCCATGTGACCGAGTTGGTGCGGAGATACCCAAATCTTCTACCATTGTTGACAGTTCAAGGATATCAGCAGGCCTTGCCATTAGATATTTTGTCATTGGGGACGCAAGATCTTGCTCGGCATGACATCATACACTTGGTTATTGTTGGATGGCCATGTTAGGGACACACACGGGCTGGTAATGGTCGTGGGCTACATGATTCACATTCTGGTATATTTTGGGAGATGTTCAGGTGTTACGATCTCTTTAGACATAGCAGACCTATCCCCGGCATACATTTTGGAAAATGTTTCCTTGTTGGGTGATTCACATGCATGAGTGATGATGAGTGCACATCAGATGCAGTCATGGATTGGACCAGCAGTATTGCTGGATGCAGCGAGAATAGAATCTCATGCACATCGTTCACGTCTATGATGGATAAATCTTCTTCCAAGGAAGGTTTTATTACGAGCATATGCCGGAGTGGAAAGGCCCTCACATCTCACATTGGAGAGTATTTTGGATGTAGGTAGACACTTTGATGCAGTGGTCTATGCTAACAAGTCACCCATGGCAATGGTGAACCTTGTGGATCAGCCAAGAGCTGCATTATCCACGTTGTTGAGTTATCAAGCTTCCCATGCCTATAGAGAGGGAGGACCTGGACTTGTATTGGATTCTCGCTTGCAACGGTTGGTGGACCCAACGCTGAAGAGAGAGAGCGAGCTATGGGATTTTGTACTGGTACTATATCGGTACCTACATTATCAAAGGCAACACTACGTCAGATGTTGGGTCAGATTGTGAGCCTCGGATTGGATGAGCATAGACACATGTGATCCACATGTGTGATTGCAAGATCATTGGTAAGCTTTTTGCCTACCAAGACGGTGGAGAAAAAAGCTGGGGGCAAGAAGAGTCCAAGATCTCATCCTTGGTCTTATGGGGATGTTACAGAAGGAGAGTTAGAGTCTTCTTTAAGTATGGTTGGAGTTTTTTTGCTTGGAGTAAGCGATGGTTACCACTATAGACCTTTGTGATACAACACAAGAGGTTACAGCTAGTGCAGAAGAAGTTGTTCACATTGAGATAGTGGAGCGTCTTATGAGAGAGCAGAAAAAGCTTTCTGCTCAAGAGATTGTCGTTTAACAACTAGATACTACGTCTTCTATCTCTAGTGTCGATGAAGAGGAGATTTGGGATATTAAGATTGGTCCCAAATGGATAGGAGAAGAAGTAGGGTGTGGAGGTTTCTGAGGAGTTTCAGAAACTGTTATGACTTCAGTATGAAGGATTTAGGTTGTTTGAAGGGACATGGTATATGGATTGACTTGACAATTGATGCACCAGTCTTCTGTCGTCCCTATCTATATAGTGATATGGAGAGAGATCTGATCCAAAGTAGGTGTCAAGACCTTCTTGAAGGCTGGATTAGTTGAGATATCATATGGAGAGTATGCCTCTATTGTGGTGATGCCAGTCAAGAAGAATATACATGGTAATTATACAGATACACACATGTGTGGTGACTACCGATCTATCAATCGACAGAAAAAATCTGATTGATATGTTATGCTTACACTTGAGCAGATCTTTGATGCAATTGGGCATGTAAAGGTTTTCAGAACATTGGATTTATGAGCAAGATATCATTAGTTGCGGATTCGAGTTGAAAATATGGCCAAGACAGCCTTTTGGAAAATTGATTTGCATGGCAAGGATGTGTTGTATCAATGGAAGTTGACAAAGCTAGATCAAGAGTGGCGTTGGGGAGATGAACAAGAGAGAACTTTTGTTGATGTCAAGGGAAGATTGACATCTGCTCCTATTTTGAGATGACCTATGAGAGATTGTCTGTTTCAAGTACATATTGATTGGAGTATGTTGGGTTTGGGAGAAGTGCTTCTCCAATATGATGATGAGGGGAAGGAGTTTGTAGGTGGTTTATGCAAGTTGCTCCAACGATGCACCGGAGTCAAAGTATAGTTCTTATGAAGGAGAATGTTTGGCAATTGTTTGGGCAGTGGCACATTTTAGATGTTATTTGTTTGGAAATTCTTTCACTCTCATCAATGATCATCAACTATTGAAATGGTTGATGGAATCATACAAGCTTACATAAAAGCTTGCACAATGGGCTCTTATCCTATAGGAGTATGATTTCATGGTTGTTCATAGACCTCGAGTGATGAACCGTGATGCTGATGGGTTAAGTCAAAACCCATGTAAAAGTCAAGTTGACGAAATTAGGGCTCGATGGCATGGTAATACTTATGAGGAGATGGTGCCGGGTTGGCATGCATCTGCCTTTTTGAGTATGTTGGCGCTTGAGAGCTATGTGATATCTCTCTTGGGTCAAAGAGTGGATATGTTATCCTTGGATGTTAAGATTGAGGACGGTTTGATGGTAAACTGAAACATCCGCGATGACATCATGGTGTTGAGTATCTTCGTATAGTTGCTTTGGTGGGCACTTTGAATGCAAAGGAACGGGATCAAGTTTTACAGAGAACTTCGGCGATTCAGATGGGAATGTAGAAACCTTTTTCGAGTATGGGGAGATGACATCATTCATGTTGTGCCACTTCCATCTCAGAGAGCACAATTGGTCAGACATGCTCATAAGGAGTTATGTAATTTTGGAGCAAATCATACATATAGCTTACTTCAAAGTCACTATTGGCGGAGAGTTATGCAAACTAAGATGCAACAGTTTGTGGCCAGATGTATGGTGTATGATCGTGTTGGAACATCATTTAATGCTCCTATACCATAATTATATCCTCTACCGATTATGGGACTTGGTTATCGTTTGAGCTTGGATTTTGCAAGATCTTTGTCATTGACTATGACATCATCGATGTGTGTTGGTCATGGTGGAATATTTCTCCAAGTGGATTGAGTTGGTGGTCTTGCATGATTAGTCAAAGGAGGGAACAACTTATGCGTTCTTAGCAGTGATGCTTAGCTGATTTGGTGCACCAGCAGAAGTGTTTATTAATCAAGGTATTGAGTTTTTGGACGAGTTTCAAGCTTTATGTGATCGAGCGTTGATTGATCATCGTGCCACCTCAAGAGATCACCTTGAGGCTTATGGTCTAGCAGAGAGAGTTGTTCAGACGGTGAAGAGAGAACTAAGAAAGTTTGGCTTGGAGAAAGGTCATCTAGGAGACTAGGACATCCAGGTATTATGATTGGCCATGGGTTATCAACTTAGCCGGCAAGCATCTCTAACGTCATTCTCATCGTACTTTTTATTATAAGGTAGACATAGAGACTTACCTCCAGCTATTCGTCAAAAGTCAGCTGAAGTTATGGACTTGGATAACCCTGATGTTTGGATTAGGGTGTGTTTTCAAAGGGCAGAACTCTTCCGTAGAATAAAGCCATGGCTATTGCTCATCATAGAGATACTTTGCGTTATGCTACCATCCAAGGAGATGGATATCGACCTTCAATTAAGTAGCTTTCATGTTGGTGATTACGTTTATTTGCAGCAGTACAAAAAGAACCACATTGGATGTTATGGCTAGTCATATGATTCTACAAGTACGTGAGGTTTTACCTTCTAGAGTTTTGGTATTAGAGGGTCGTGATTGTGTGATTTGGAAAGGTCATTTGTGTAATTGTGCGCCATGTCACCTTCCAAACATTGATGGTACTATGGATCCAAGCCTGAGAGTTATGGATGCAGGCTTGAGACATATGTTATATGGATCAACTGCTGGAGCAGCCAATATGTTGATTTGTGATTCTTCTTTGAGAGGATGACATATGTCATGTTTGATGTGATAGCAATATATGTTGTGATACGATATCTATGTGCATGAGAGCTGTCACGACTTATGTTATGGCATGTCTAGTTAGGTAGGTGCGCGTATGTAGGAGCAGATATAGCAATTAGAGCCGACAGCAATTAGCGCCATTCGAACTGAGGCGCCATGAGGGCCGTCAGCACCGTTAGGAGTCATAGGGCTCAAGGGGTAGAGTTCAAATTAGGGCTTCTTGGAGGACAGTTTTCGAAGTTGAGACTTTGAGAATGTGGCTACGGTGGATATTAGCTAGTGCTGAAACCTAGAGTCTTTGAAGCTCAAAGTGGGTTTGGCTAGACTATAATCTCTTTTTTATGCTATGGTTATGAGCGGAGTGTACATGTGGATGTTTGAGAGAAGAAAAGATTATTGTGGTATACTTGTGTTGGTATATGACGATCTATGTATTGTGATGTTTGATGTGACATCAATGTATGTTGTGATGCGATATGTATATGCACGACATTATTTTAATGTGTACTATTTCTTCTAAACTTGATTTGAGCCCCAAACAAATAGAGTTTGGTGTTTCTCTCACATAGATTAATAGAAGCTAGATGTAAACATATACATCAAGTGTTCATAAGTCAAACGACATATCTATGCTAAATGCAACTAACCGTACTTGTGGACACCTTAGCCAAATTTGGGAAAAAATATCAATTGAATCTCCCACCACAACTCCCATTATTACACCTAGACAATCCACATGGCCTATCCCTCCATCATTCTCCAAAATTAATTTTTTTCATAAAGAGGTCAATAATAATTTTTCTAGTTTTATAACATTGAATTTTTTAATTAAATTAAAAATTTCAAAATACACAAAAATATTATATATAAAAGTTGAAAAAATTTTGTGAGTGCATGACAATCTTTTCCCTTATATATATAACATATAATAATAATGATTTAAAGTGGTATTATAAACAGGTTTTTCAACTGATGGGTTCAAATTCAGTTAAAAAACTAGTTATCTGCGCAAGTTTCTACATATGATTTGCATTTTCATTTTCATTTTATGACTAATATAAGATTGTTGATAATTATCTCATTTACATTATGGGTATGAGATTTTTTACATTTATCTCATGTTTGATAGTTTTTCTATCCTTGATTTTATATTGCAATTGGTATTGTTACAGAATATGAACAAAGTTGAATGATAAAAAATTTTAAAATTATAGATTTTCAAGAATCTTTTGTTGTGAATGTGTAACTTCACAAGTCACACTTATGGCAATAAGCAAAATTAAATTGAGAATGTTAAAAAATATCATGAGTTTTAAACAATAAACATTACTTGTCATTGAATATAATAAATATATAAAAAAACATTTGCCAAAGAATTGGTTTTCAAGGTAGCCATAGGGTTTGAAAAAACTATCATATTCTAATGAGAGCGCAATTACTAGACATTGACTGACTGGTTATTCAAGTGTGTAAGATGTTTAGGATTGTGTAACTGTTTATAGATCATTAATTTAAAATTATAAACCAGCTTAAACTTAGACATAAGCTAGTGGTACAAATATGATGGCTGTACTGTACTCTTACAGCTAAGATAAAACGATATTTACGAACTGAATTTTGATGTATCATTTTGACCATACATTTGAACGATCATATATTCGATCGTTTCCTGTACAATATGCTCGTCTTTACTGGCGTCTTGCAAGTAACATTCGACCTGGAATTCCTTATTAAGGCTCACATCCACAGTGCTAGCTGGCTGTAGTTTCGGACTTCTCTCTGTACAAAACGCCGGTTTATGGTTCCGAATGAGGAAATATATTACTTGCGAGCTTTACTAATTAAGAAGGACACACAAAGGTCTGCATGTGTTCCGGTTGAACACTATTCATGATCCTGTTTTCTTCTTCAATCCGACCAGTCTTCGCAGATGTCTTTTGGTGACCTGTAAGGACTTGTAGTTTGATTGATCCACAGTTCCCAATTAGAATTTTTAAATCGTGGCATGGTTGCGATTTTCTTATGGTCTTCTTCATCCAAAGTCCAACCGAAGACGTCCAAGTTTTGCGCCATTCTAGAAGGATTTGAGCTCTTGACCACAACACATGCACCGTGATCTAAACTCCACCTCAAAGCCACCTGCATCTTCGAACAAAACTACGTAAGTGCAGGTTTAAAGTTATTCAAGACAGTAAACTATCGTACGCTCAAATCAAAATACTATTTCATTCAAATTGTTCAGACTTTAAAATCTATAGGGCTACAATACGCAGCCAAATTAACGCATGTCATCTCTTCGCTTTAAGGAAGAAAGGCTTGGAATAGAATAAAATAACAACAATTCCAATTATACAAATTTGGATCGAAAGACTCTCACAGTATGCCTCTTGGTTGCTCGGGAGTATTCAGCTCACAGTATCCTTTGCCAAGTAAAGGCATTGTGGGTTGACAGTCTAGCAATATCTGTACAATGTCTTACCATGTAAAGACGTTGCGGATTACCAGTTTAGCAATACTTGTTTGGTACTTTTGCTAATCACATCCATGATATCAGATCCAACTTTTTTTGCCTTTAATCTTCACATTTTAGCTAAAGCTAGTCTCCTACTTTCTAGTTTTCAGGCAGGTCATCAGTTTCGTACTGCTCTTCTGCCGCGAGGAAAATTAATGCTGCGCCATTTGACTGATCTCTATGTTACAAGCTCTAAAGAAGAAAAGTTTCAAATTCATTCAAGGACAATACCTTCAACATAATAACGTTCATCATCAGACACTGGGTACCGGGACTGACAGGCCGTAACAGTCAACAGTCACAGGGCTATTGGGTCTGAATGAAGGCCTGGGCGGGAACTGTGAAAGGGATCTGTGAACTGACCTGAGCAACGGATTTTCCATGCTTCTCAGCAACTTCTTTGAGGATGGGGCTGTCAATGACTGCGTTCGATGAGAATCCCTTAGAGTATCCAGGGGCCCCTAGAGCAGAATATGCCATGACCTTTGTACCCAGTTGTTTGCAAGTGTCAAGAAGCCTCGGCTGTAGACATCCCGGGTGCATCTCCACCTGGCAATTCTCCCCTTAAAAACTTTATGAATGTGCTTGTGCACACGTTCCAAGCCACAAAACCCTAGAACATCCTTGAACAGAAAAACCCTCAGCTTGCAACGTCTCATAGTAAGAACCACCTTCACACGCCTCATATAACACCAAAAGTGATCAAAAGCCAAATGCATTCGCTTCTGCATTTAGGCAGGTTAGTTTCTGAGTACCTGATTCACAGCGGGGATTATCTTTGCATCGGCTGTTATCACCCCAAGCAGTCTGGAACTGAAGTTGCTGACCCCTATCGCCCTGGTCAATCCAAGTTCCACGCATTGCTCGAACACCTTCCATACACCGACCAGATCGAGGGGCAAAACGAATCTTCCGGCATTGGAATAGTTAATTTTGTTCCAGCCTTGATCCTTACAGGAAAGTGGATGAGGTACAGATCCACATACTCAAGCCGCAATTGACTGTATCCACAACGACAGTAAGGGAGAGATACTTGAGAGTCTTATTAAAGCACCAGTCCAAAGGAAATTTTTTTATTCGACATATGAGTTTAATTCCGCTAAAAGCTTTCAACTTTCTTCTTGCTGGTCAAAGATTGGTTTGTGTAGTTGATTAACATTCCACTTTACCTAAGACTCGTTCGGAGAGCAAGAATTACGTCATCTGCGTGAGTTTGTGAAGGAGCAAGCTTCGATGTGATGAATAATTCTTCTCGCTTGAATGTCCCGGAGTTTAGGACATCCTCAAGAACCTCGCCCATCATGGATTCAGTTCTATAAACAGAGGCAGTGTCGAAATGTCTGTATCCAATCTGCATGATTATTACATTTGAATCACACCTGGCTCTTAGCTTGTGCGTCAAGGACGAGCACAATATTGACTAAGAAGAAATCATCTCTATAAGCATAAAACGTTAGGAAGTTTAAGTATACTGTGAACGTAACCTCTGTAGTTGCATTTGGATTGACATAATGATTCGAGCAGAGCATTGGAAAGCTGTCTGATGCTTATCGACTTCGCATATATTGCTCCTTCGAGTGCATGTCTTTCAAGATGCGCTCTTGGACCTCATTCTGAATTATGAGCTACATGGATCGAAAGCCTACCTCAAGACCCTTCCGGAAGTAAGCGCTGGTTTCCTCCGGACTTTCTTCTCTCGCTGACATGCCCAAAGCAATCGCTGGCATCAACGCCCCGGTGTTGAGCTTCAAGCTCTGGCCTTCAATGAGATTTCTCATCCTAGAGAATCTGAAGAAACTCGATCCCAATTGAGAACGAATCGCAGCAGTGGGTAAATGCCACTTCAGGTGTATTTATATCACTTGATGCGCCGGCTATTGCGGAATGGATGCAGAGAGAGGTACATCCGCGTGCAATACTTATGCAGCAATATTATCCAGGGCCAGCAGATATAGTCAAGAAATCATGCAGAAATTTTACACTTCTCTGCATAGTCTTCACAGAGGAATCCCGCTATGATACATGATACGTCAACATATGTTTCGTTCCTCGTCCATGCTTCAACTTCTCCCACGTACCAGCAACGGAGCGGTCGGATGTAGCTCGAATCTCAGAAAAGGAATACAGCTTCACTGTTTTCATACCACCTGCGATGAAACCCAACAATTGCTTAGGAGGGGGCTAAGAGGGACTACAAGGGAGAATGAGAGTAAGCAAGGAAGATGTTATCATTTCTTCACATTTTGTACTGTTATATTTGTCCCACATGGAGAGTGAATAGACAATTCTTTTCTATTTTCAATTTTGGTTTCTAGTGGTATCTAAATTGAATATTATGAAGAATGATAGAGAGAGATATGATTGATGTTGTTATTTTTAGTGTTTTGAATGAATTTTCTCAAATTTTTTCTTCCAATCTATTTCTTTTCTTGTATTGGTTCTATTGGGAACTAGTTCAAAAATTATGGAGTTCAAAATAAAAAGTTATAAGTGTTTTTAGATTTTAGGGTTTTCATAGTTAGCATTTCCCTCTGTGATGTGGGGGTGTCAAGGGGTTGTGGTTCTATAGGTGGGAGTAGATACATGATAGAGTTATCGGTGTCGTTATTATTCTTTTTGTGCTAGCTATAGCTTTACTTCCCCAAAAACGATGTGTGATACACCATGTTCGGTGTGTCATCGTCTCTTTACCTTGCAAAGTGTTGACACCTACATGGGAAAGATGCACAAAGATTATGATAGGATCACTTAGGATGCACACATAAGGAGTATGATCACATCGACATCGACATTTGTCACCTTTGGGAACAAACTATATCAATTTCTTCATTGATCGTTCGGGATATACCAATCGGGTCATGAAAATGGTTAGCTTACCATGTAGGTTCTATTCTAGGGCTTTTTGAGACTAGGTTCCCATGTCCATGTTTATTTTATAGGCTCCCTCGTGCACTCCATGGTAATGCTAGACGTATTTTTTGCTTACCGCTCGATCGGTTGGCACACAATCCCATGTACAAGTTACTGTCAGAGATTTCGAGTCCAAATTGGGCTACATTGCATGAGGACTTTGTTCGGACCACACATGTTAGGAGTCGAGTTTAACCACATGTTCATTCAGATTTGGCTCGATTACGGCTGTGTAGGATTTTGGGGCAGTCCGGGGAGTATAGTAGGCATGCGCGGGCTCTTCATCATTTGTCTATGGCTAGTATTATTGAGGATATTATTTTCTCTTTACGCCTTTTACATTCACCCATGAGCAAAGAGATATGATTAGAGATCTTGGAGTATCAGCGAGAGGAGCCATTATGTCTTGATAGATCAATATTTGCCCATTCTCTATGCACATCCTTACGCTTATCCTCAAGGGGCTTTTCAGGGATGGTATATGAGCATCTTTAAGATTGCTTTCAGGAAAATGATCCCTCTAGTTGTTTCACGGAAATATTCCAAATGGATGCATTAGTTGCGAGTGGGGAGATTCTGTTGTCAGTTAGTCATGTGCTAGATGTTAATCGGCTTCTCACGATGGAGAAGTACATTGGGAGCATCAGACCAATTGCTATTGAGGAGGTCTTATTACATTAAGTCAATTGTACTATGGTCCTACAACATCGTTCACATTTCTAGTTTGGAGTCACCCCATTAGAAGGACGTGAGACGGTATTGTTGGGCATTAGAACACTTCTAAATATCCATCCAAATAGGGTTGTCTTGTAGATGGACATTGAGAATGCTTTTAATAGTCTCTCACATGCATCTATTTTTAAAGTGCTTAGAGAGGATGGTGGATTTTTATCGAGCCTCATTCATTTCGTACGGTCTTTCTAAGGTTCATATTCTTCTTTCTTTTATTAGTATGGTTTTACAATCCGCCGAAGAAGGAACATGTGGAGGAAGACACTTGGAAGAGTTTGACGGAGAATCTTGTTGAAAACTTTCTTTCAGATGAAAGTTACGAGAAGCTAATGTGTGAAATCACATTTTTGAAGCAAGGAGAGAGTGAGAAGGTGAGGTCATACGTCGAGAGAACGGAGAAATTGGAGTCACGTTTTCGTGTGGTGTTGAGAAAGAATGGAGACGAGGTGGAGCCAACCATGATGAAAATTGTGGCGATGTTGACAAAAACTTCATTGGATATTTGAAGCCTCAGATTCGAAGCAAGGTGAGATATGAAAAGCCCTCTTCTAAGGTTGAGGCTATTCGCATTGCTATTTGAATGGAGGATTCTAGAAGACGATGATTCTAGCTTGGTGGGTAGAGAAGCATCACCACCTATTGTGGTAAGAATGACAACTCCTACTGTTGTTGCTTTGCCAATAGTAAATCCTATAGTGGTAGACTTGCACCATGAGTTGAAATCTATCACTAAAACACTCGCTAATCTCAAGATTAACGTAGTATAACTATGGGAGAGGAGGAATCAGAATGTAGGGGGAGGATCTAGAGGGTATGGAAATTATACTCCAAAAGGGATCCACCGCAAGGGAACTTCACAGTTTCATGCTTTAGTTGTGGAGGTCCTTATTTCCAACGGAATTGTCCTAATCATAGACAACATGATGGTGTTAGACACAACAATCCTACTCTTGCTCTAAGTCAATTAAAGGATAAGGAAGTAACATCTATTGATGTGATTCCTCATCAGTGCATGTTTGAGAAGGGAGAAAGCTCTATAAGTTCGAAAGTAGATATTATTGCACATGAGAAGAAGAGAGCAAGATTTGCAAAGGAGTCCATGTCAAGGGAAGATCAACCAAGTCAGAGCACTTGATCCAATGGTGTGAGTCAACCGAGAGCATCGAGGAAGAAGTTGGAAATGAATGATTTCTCCATTTCATCTACACAACTCAAATACGACGTGGTGGAGGATGTGGGGAATCAAAAAGCCAATATAACTATTGGCCAATTGATTGTTCTAAATCCTACGATAAGAAAGGAGTTGAGAGGAGGCCTAAGCTCCAAAAGGACCAAGAAGCGACGATCCAAGGGGAAAGCTTTCATGACGAATGTTGAAGTAGGACTAGTGAATGCCGCTGCCTCGGAGGTATGTACTCAGACTTTGAAGATTGAAGTACACATTAATAGACGTGATGTTTCAGATACGCTTGTGGATGACGGATCTACATTGAATGCCATGTCGAAACATTTGTTGAAGAAGTTGGGGATGAAGCTTTCAAGACCTTCCAACATCATTGTTGGGATGACCAACAAGCAAAAGATGCGACCCATTGGAGTGGTGGACTATATGGTAATTAGTGTGATGGGAGTTCAAACCTTGTTGTACTTTCAAGTGCTTAAGGAGGTTAGCTATGACTTATTGTTAGGAAGACCTTGGTTGAGGGCGGTGAGGACTACTGATCGGTGGCATAAAGGTTATCTTCTTATAGGGCCGAAGAACCATCAAGTGAAGGTCCCCCTCACAAGTGGTGGAGGAGCAGTCTCATAATCGGATAGGTCTATGAGTGATTACTCAAAGTCTTAAAGTGAAAAAAGTGGCAGCTTTTTAGAGGTTGACACCATTATATCGACCGATGAGGAGACATCGTCTAAAGATACCTCTGATGATGATGTTCAAGTTCAAGTTCTTGCTGCAATGGATTTACTTCCTAGGTCAGGGGTGGTGAAAGATCCCGACAAGATGAAGATGAGTGAAGATGAGATAACTCGACAGCTCTCCACTCTCAAGTTTGGTCCCAAGGTTACTATGGAGGAGAAGTCAAGGTTCTTGGATATATTTCGTAAATATATCCATGTCTTTGCCTTTAGCTACAAGGATTTGAAGGAAGTAACCTTAGAAACTCATCACATTGAGTTAGAGAAAAAGGCTCGTCCAGATAAATCATCGGATAAATCCACCAACGGCTGTGGTGGTGAAGGAGGAGATCGACAAGCTAAAGGACGATGGTTTCATCTATGAGGTAGAGAATTCTAAATGGATCTCCTATTGTGATAGTCAAGAAGAAGAATGGTAAGCTACGTGTATGCGTAGATTACAAGAAGTTGAATGATATCACAAAGAAGGATTATTATACTTTACCATTCATAGATGAGATTCTAGAGGAGATGGCAAGTCATGAGTGGTATAGTTTTGGAGATGGTTATAGTGGATATAAGCAAATTCAAATTTCTCATGAAGATCAGCTCAAAATCACTTATACCACGCCATGGGGAACTTTTATCTTTAGGGTAATGCCCTTTGGTCTATGTAATGATCCAGCAACAAGTCTGAGGTTCATGAACAAGGTGTTTGAACCTTTTATTGAAAATTTTGTGCGAGATTTCATGGATGATTTTTGCGTGTACGGGAAGAAGGAGGATCATTTTGATCATTTGGTCAAAATTTTACAATATTTGGAGGAAGCCAAGGCCTTGCTCAATTCAGAAAAATGAATTTTTGGATGTGAGGAAGGTTTGTTATTAGGGCACATCATCTCCAAGGATGGTATAGCGATGGATCTATAAAAGGTGAAACACATCCTCGACTTATCTTTTCCGGTGATTAAGATTTAATCCTCAAGAATGGAGAGGCATCAGTGGCGTTTGAACTTCTTAAGAAGGTGTTGGTAACGGCTCCTATTTTAGCCAAACCGAATTGGAATAAACCTTTCATTCTCTACACGGATGCATCAAACATTGCTATAGTATGCACTCTAAGTCAATTATATGATGATAATCATGATCATCCAATTGCTTATGCTAGTAGACAGATGGTGCAGGCTATAAGAAACTATTTAGTGACAAAAAGGGAGGCTTTAGCTATGATCTTTTCACTCAAGAAGTTTCGACACTATATGTTGGGAGGAAAATTTACTATCATTACTGACCACCATGCTTTGAAGTACATTTTCAACAAGCCTAATGTTGAGGGTAGAATAGTCAGATAGAAGCTGTTACTGACAGAGTTTGATTACATCATTGAAAATTGACCCGGTAAGAAACATGCCAATGCTGATTTGATATCTCGGGCATATGATGACGAAGGAGATCAACGAGTGGATGATACATTTCTAGATGAGGATTTGCTAATGATAAACACCATAACAAAGGTACCAGCGGAATACAAAGGGATATGGGATTTCATCTCGGAAGGAGAGTTTCCCCAAGGGATGCATTCACGGGAGAGAAATGCATTGGTGAAGCGATGCAAACCTTATACCATCATAGAGGACGTGTTGTTTCATCAAAGAGCATATGGATTACTCAGAAGGGCTGTTGGAAGGGAGGAGTCAATTCAACTCATGAAGGAGTTTCACAAAGGCTCAATATATGGAGGACACTTTGCAGGATAGGTAACTTCATTTAAGATCCTAGATGCATGCTTTCATTGGAAGGGTATTTTCAAAGATTGTGTGGAATTTTGCAAGAGTTGTGATGTGTGTCAAGCTTTTGCTAAAAAGTCCATGAAAATCCCTCCTTTGACATTAGTTCCTATTTTAGGTCCTTTCGAGAAATGGGTAATAGACTTTGTATGACCCTTGAATCTTACTCCTCATGGTAACAAGTTTATTGTGGTAGCTACAGATTATCTAACCAAATGGGCAGAAGCTAGACCTCTAAAATCTACTAGGGAGGAAGAAGTGGGTAGATTTCTCTCCGAGAGGATAATAACTAGATTTGGATGCCCTCTAGAAATTGTATAAGATAGAGGTTATGAGTTTGTTGGAAGCATTATACAAGCCATGTTAGATCATTTCTCCATCAAGGCACGTGTGACTACTTCCTACAAATCCAATGCTAACGGGTTGGCAGAACTAACCAACTATTCACTTTGCATGATGTTGACCAAGGATGCAGACATGGACGGGATTAAGAAAAATTGGAACAAGAGATTGCATCTATCTTGTGGGAGTATCGGACGACTTAGAAAACATCAACAGGATACTCACCTTTCAGTATGGTATATGGTGTAGAGTCCAAACTTCCAATTCAATTTGATTTGACAACCTTCTTAACTATTCAACGGAAGTTAAAGAGGACAAATGGAGTAGAAGCTATCAAATCAAGATGTCAACAACTGTTGGAGTTGGAGGAGGTTCAAGCTATGGCCATGGTACGTATGGAGCGGGCTCAACAATTGCAGATGAAGTATCACGATAACCGATTTGGAACGAAGAAGATGAAGATTTTCAAAAAAAGTGATTGGGTAATGCTTTATGACTCCATTAGATATAAGAGAGCAAGAAAGAAATTTCTTCCAAAGTACTTTGGTCCTTTCATAGTTCACAAATTGTGGGGAAACATTACTTACGATTTGAAAGAGTTGGGAGGATGACATTTTGACCAGGTGAATCACAACAAGCTAAAGTCGTTTCATCGACGATCAGATTCTTTCATCTGAACTTGCTCGCATTTATATGAATGCAGTTTTTGCTCAACATGGTTTAGTTACAAATCTCATCATCAATATGGGCACTCATTTTACTAGCATGTTTTGGAAAACCCTATTTGGGCTATTCAAAACAAAACTAGCCATGTCCACAACTTATCATCCTCAAACATATGGGCAAATTGAAAGGGCAAAAAGAACTATTGATGACATGCTTAGAGCTTTCACTTTGGAGGAGCAAGAAGGATGGGATGTGCTTTTACCCTTGATTGAGTTTGCTTATAATAACTCAATCAAGCACCCATAAAAGTCAGCCCTTTCTTCCTAATGTATGGAGAATATCCCATCATACCATCTAGCTTGGTGAGAGTATGTCACATGCAGGAACCATCAACCCAAGTTGAAGTGGTGAACGAGTTTGTGGCTCGAGTCCAACGATCAGTTCATCAAGCAAAGCAAAAATTAGTCATTTTCCAAAATTGGCAAAAATAGTATGCCGATGCTCATCGACGACATGTGGAGTTTCAAAAAGGAGATCAAGTGTGATTTTTTACTACCAATTTGTCATTCATAGGGGTTCGAAAGTTAAGTCCACGATTTATTGGACCCTTCTTGATTGTCCAACGGATTGAAGAAGTTGCTTACAACTTAGAGTTACCAACACACATAAAAATACATCCCGTTTTTCATGTGTCTCTCTTGCGAAAGTATAATCCATGATCTTCTTCCTTCGGTAATCCACATTAACCTCCTCTTTTACTAGCCATGATTGATGGCGTGAAGGAACATGAGGTTGAGAGAATTCTCAAGAAATGGACAAGAGGTCACCGGAATCCAAAAGTGGAATATCTGGTCCACAGGAAAGGTTATCCACTGTATGAAGCTACTTGGGAACCATTGGCAAATCTTAAAAATGCCAAGATACTTGTAGAGACTTTTGAGTCTTCTTGCAACGAGGATGTTGTGTCTTAAATGGGGGGAGGTTTGTAACTAATCTTGGTTAGCTATAGTTAGTTTAGCCAAAGCTTAGATTGGTCACTATATCACAAAAAGACAAAATAGTGGTGTGCACGATCCAAAAAGCAAAAGGTTAACTTTGGCTTAATAACGAGGTGGCTACCATGCATTGGTGGATCAGATTGTGTGCTAGACTTTTTTTAGGAATTGGCTAGTATAAAATAACAAAACATGCAACCTCCGCATGTTAGCCATGTGGCATAATTTGGATTTCAGACTTTTCTAGTCTTACAGTATATAAAGCAAGGAGAGGTCTTGAGAAGACATCTCTCATCTTGAAAGTCATTCCGGAGTCATTGACTTTAATGTTACATGGACCATGTAATCCACATTAGGGTTATCTTTGACTACTTGACTACCAAGCATACATAATGAAGCTTAAGAGTCAAAATGTTAAAATGTAGGGCATGGTCTCCTTTGATCATTCTTCCTCATCTCTAGCTTATAGAGGCATGTATAACATCGACATATTGCTTATGTATTCTTGGAGTGCAATTAAGGTCCAAGGACTTTGTATAACGCTACCTAGACACTACACTTACCGCTGATGTACTACATGTAGATGACCTTCCTTTACTAGGGGATCCACAAGTGGTGTTTGGTATACTCTCTTGTAATATTACTCATCAATCCATCTACCTACTTCGCACGCTTCCTCCTTCAGTTGGATTCACATCACACTTGACAACCTTTGATAGTAAGATCATGGCCGTCTTTGGTGATATCATCAAACATGGACCTTTGAGTGTGAGACAAGCTATGCATGGAGACAGACATCTTTGCCAATTTTGTGTAGAGGGGTAGGTTTATTATCGATAAAGGAGATCGGATCTATAACCTTTTTAGCTAATTGGGCACTCTCTACACCTTTGATATCCTCCCCAATTGTGATTGTAGATAGACTCAAGGTAAACTATAGGCTTTTGTCCATCAATTGGACTAAAGCCTATAGTTTACCTTGATGGACCAACAGTTTCAGTTGATGGCTCTACACTCTATCTTATATGATGCATCATGACTTTTCGACTCGTACTAGCTATTTTTTTACAACGATGAGGTTCCACTTTGACTTGATCCATCCATATGCATCTTCATTACTCATATGTGAGTGTGGTAGTACGTTAGATGCATCATGTGTCCATATGACTTGTTGTCCATATGCAAGAAAAACTACTCATAATGTTATTAGAGATGTGATGTTTGTTTTGGCACAAGAGTTTGGATACCTCACATGGAGGGACCATTGGTATGCCTTGCAGTCAACTCAGGTTAGGGGATACCTTTGCTTGGTTTGAGAGAATTAGATTATTGTTTTGGAATCTGATTAGTATATCATTTTGGAGATAATTTTATGCAATAAGTGATGAATTCTCTAGACTTGATTATTTTTCCGGTTGTTTCTTAAAACGCGATTTGGGACCTAACAATATACGTTTTGATTTAGTTGAGCGCTATAGATGTGAACATGCCAGTAGTGATGGCTTTTAACAGGTGAATTCCAATCCATCATTATTTTTTACCAAAAAAAAGCCATATGGAGTTGATTATTAGGAATTTTGGCAACAAGTATTATTCTCAAATTGTAAACTCCATGGTTATGTTTCTAGTTCTATTCATACTTAGCCGGTTTTGGGTTGTTATTTTGATTTTTTATTAATGACGGCTCATATATTTATATGATGGATAAGTAGTATATTTAGGTTAGTTGCAAAGCTCTAAGTTAACAAGGAGCTAATTTTGCCACACAAGAGGTCAAAAAGTGATTTTCCATTCTTATTGGTCGTGAAGTTTGGACCAATGAGTGCACTTGATGAAGTTCTTCGAGGTTTTGAGGAGTTTTTGAAGCCTTCGAGGGTACCATTTGCAGATTTTGAAATAAGGTTGAAAAGTTGAAAAAAAGAGCTACAAGGTGGACTCAAGGATGGGTGCAATTGAGTAGGTTGTCACTCTATTGTGATAATTTAAAGTTGGAAAGTAAAATTCAGATCATGGAGTGTGTTTGGATCAATTTTGAGAATGCTACAAGGGTTTTGACAGATCCAATTCAATGGAGATATAATTTACATCTCAAGTTTGTGTTTGGATTGAAATTTCAATTCAACTGGATGAGTTTTGAGTACATAGTTTGAAGTTTGTGCATATAGTCAAAGTTGCAGGATTGTACTTAGTGTCATGAATTAGTACAGTGATCATAAATTTGGCTATCAAAAGTTTTCATCAATTCTACTTTCTAGAGTTGAAACTTGGATAATAAGTGATATTTTCCTGAAATTTGAAAGCAATTGGTGCAAAGGATTGGGATGTGTGATAGTTTTAGTATACAAGGGTCTTCATATCATGTTGTGATATAATGTACAATTAGACAATTATTCCAAAAGATCTACATAAGAAAAATATAAGGAATTTTTTTGAAAAAATAAGAAGATTGTAAAGCAATTATATGTGAAGTTTGGACAAGAGTTATTAGTCCAATTGTTGAATACCATAATCTTCTTATGCTTGAATTTTACCGGTTGCAATGAACTCAAATGTGGATTGGTGAGGATGAAAAAGAAAGATTATCATTCACACGAGGGTCAAAAAGGTTCTTCTACAGCAAGGTGTTGAGACGTTCTCATAATGAAGTAATGTCAATGCGATAATGCATTTTTGAAAGCTTGGTGCATGATATCATTTGGGTGAATTGGGGTGAGATCTTTGCCCGAAATGTGCCATCAATGACCAATTGACTTTGAGAGGATGACAAAAGAGTGATATATATTTCATCTTTTCTAATACATATGTATTCGAAGGTGGAGTGGCTAACGTCGAAGGAGTTATATTTGTAACGGTTGGAGTCGAGATTGTCAGACTTTGGCGTTGAAGATAAAGATACAAGTTGTGAGTTTAAACGAAGTTTGGACATTGCTACTCGAAATGATGAAGAAGCTAGGGGAGTGACCAACATAGAAGAGAAGGATTCGGACTTGGAAGCAGTTGTTGTGGAAATCCCAAGGAAGAGGAAGTGACATGATAGCGTGGAGAGTACTCCGGTTAGTACACCCAAGAGACAGGACGATTAAGAAGAAGGTTGAAGCTACACCTCCACAACCATCTCGACCAAAGATAAAAGCCACAAAGGAGATCGCTAAACCTATGTACTCAGTGCTGCAGTTGTCACATAGTTGGAAACGGTGGTAGTTACAATCCTTATGGAGTTGAACGAGATGGGGGCATGATACATGCATGGTTGGGATTCCCATGAAGATGGATATATGGACTTAATCCAAACTATTCATGAAAATTGCCACGGAGAGTCAAGAGCAAGTACAAGTAATTCAACAATTTATTGATAACTTGGAGTGATTGACTGAGCAAAAGGCCGAATTGGAGAAGGCAGTGCAGGTGTCAAAGCAGTCATATGCAGAAATCTGTAGGATTAGAGGAGCATAAATCCGGTGTCGCATAAGACATTTCTTTGCTCTGAGAATGCCTAAGCGCATGGCTGTAGAAGAATCCTCTAGAACCTTGTGTGATTTGACAATCTCTTCTTCTTCTCCTCAACACTCCACATTCGAGTTCATTACAACTAGTAAAACTTCAGCGGAAGAAGATTATGATATCCAATGATCGGACTGATACTCTCGCTTAAACTTCACAGAAAATTGCTCCAAGACCCTTTCAATCTCTCAAAAAAGTTTCATATGTTTCTCTTTTCTAGATCTCTTAGAACAATTGTTGATTTACACATTGTATCACAAGGCAATATGCAGACCCCTGTGTACTAAACCCATCACATATCCCAATCCTTGACTCCAATTGCTCTCAAAGTTCATGAGGTCACTTATCATCCAAAATTCAACTGTGCAAAGTTTTAATGACAAAACGTTCTGATATCAAAAGATATGATTGATGTACTAACTTTGTGATGGTCAGTGCAATCCTGCAATTTTGACTATATACACAATCTTCAACCTATCACTCCGTACTCAAAACTCATCCAATTGAGTCAAAATTTCAATCCAAACATAAGCTCGAGTTGTAAACTATATCACAGTTGATTTAGATCTCTCAAAACCCTCGTAAGATTCTCATAAACACCCCAAATACACTCAAATATCTAAATTTCTCACTCTTTCTTTGAATCACCGTTTCAGAGTGACAAATCCTTCAAATCCATCCATTCTTGAGCCCACGTTGTAGCTTGTCTCGTCAGCTTCCCAACCTTATCCTCAGATCTTTGAATCCCCCCTTGAAGGTCTCCAAAATCCCTAAAAACCTCGAAAAAGTTGCCATAGTACCCTCATTGGTTAAAACTCCTAGACCAATGGGAATAAAGAATGTTATTTTGACCTCTAGTGTGGCCAAATTAGCTCCATTTTAACTTAGAGCTTTACAACTATCGTAAACACATTACTTAGACATCCTATACACAATATGAGTTGTCACTAATAAGAGTTAAAATGACAACTCAAAACCGGCTAAGTATACCCAAAAGTGATCACGATGAAGACGCCGGATGTTGATCACAAATGGACTCGGCATCGGTACATATGGAGGATCATGTTGTCCTCTATCCATGTCCTACGTCGACTCCACTTTGATCAAATAAGCTCCTTAGTCAACAAGATGATGTGTTTAGATCTCCCCGGCTCTTTATAGCCTTACAATGCCATAGGTTATCCTAACCTAAAGTATCGCTGCCATGACAACAGCTTTGAATATGACACATGTCATCATCTTCTCATAGTAGCCGCGTCACAACACGACGTCGGTACATGGAGAAGAAGAATATGCAGGTTCGGGAGATTGTACAAGAATTAAAGTGGTGCTTGAACCAGATTGATGTCGAGGCACTAGCTCGTTTGGAGTCTCTTGCCAACAGGTGCGCCCAACACCTATTTGCTCGGTGTGATGAGGAGGAGACGCAACGGTTGGAGAAGTTGATGGAAGCAATGGAGAATCCGGGGGGAACCAAGGAGAAGCGGAAGGAGATGTACAAGGCTTTGGGTCGGGAATTGTGAAAGGCAATGAGAATTCATTGATAGGAAATTGCCCTTGACGTCCAAGAGATGTAGTTAGGAATCGATGAGTTCACTAGAGAGGTGGAGATGCAAAGTATATAACTCACAAAGAAGTAGGAGAGAGAGATCCGTGTAGGCAGCTTGTAAGAGTAGGTGAAGTATCATATATAAATAGAAGTAGATTTAGTGATCCACAAGATGTGCTTCAACATGTGGGCCAGCACGGTAAGGAATGGATGGAATCTGGATGCGAAAGTCTATTGTTTACTACTTTCTCCAGCGAGTGTATGAGAGTCGAGGGTGATATTACTAAAACCTCGGACTAAAAAGTTCGTCTGAATGAGAATGAGTGGGCCGAGCAGGCCATGGTGGCATGATCACGGGGAGAAGAGTTGTGATGACGAGAGGAATTTGGTTGGCAGGCAGCAAGCGCCAACGAAGATGCGGACATGGCGGATAGCGATGCTCACGGGCCCACCCGCAGAGCTCAAAGTATCTGATGTCCGCCGGGAGAGTGACAGCCAGCAACTTTATCAAGATTCCAGAAAGTCACGGGAGCTGCGAACCTCACATCCTCCACTCCACGCTCCCGAAATCGCAACCCAGTCCATCCATGTCCACTCCTGCTGGTTGGGTGGTGGTCGCTCCTGACGTCGTGACGCAGGAGCGATCATTGAATGATACGACTCACGAGTCGTATCATTGAATGCTCGGGATTATGGAAGCAGAGGCTCACGAATGAGATGCAGGTTGGGGTTGCATGGAGCGAGCATGCCGGACGTCCCTTTCTTGCCGATCGGGTACAATAGACGCATGCGAGGAACAGCACAGGACAGGACGGGATTGGACTGATAGGGGACTGCTGGTCCCTCGTCCATGAATGAATCTCCGTTGCCCACGATCCATCCATCCGACGTCCTCGAGCGCCTCATGTGTTTGAATAGATAGATAGGGAGATAGACATGTCCACGGCATCGGACATTCGTCGGCACCCCTTCTGCAGCGCGAGCTCTCTCTACCGCGGGAGAAGAATCGGCACGAGTGCCCCCTTCTTCCTCGTCTCTTCGTGGCTTTCGAAATCATCGACACTCCGAAAGCTTTGACTGCCATCGAAGCTTCTTTTCTCCCTGCTTCTTTAATGGTTGTGCGGAGCTTGAACACGCCGCTGTCTCTCTGGTTTTGAACGGAACTAGGTACTATCGAGTCAGGCTCAAAAAAATTACGCGCGGGGAGGAAGTTCTTGAATTCGCGGGTCAGATGTCCCCTTCTCGTTCTCGTCTGTGCGTTGGTAGGTGGTCTCTACTTTTATAGATACAATCAGATTTCAAGCTGATTGCGGGCGAGCCAGCGAGCATTGGCTCGCTCTTCTGCCCTTGGGTGAAATTACAATATATTGCACTGTAATAGCTCACCGGTCAACCCCTTTGCCACCTGAAAATACGAAAAAAGGACATAAGTAGGAGACAAATAATAAATTGCCTCACCTTCAGACGTACGCGTTGCAGCCGAGAGCCGGCCAGCAGGTTTGTTTATGGAATGGCCTTCTTGTTGTTCTCAGCGTGGCATGGATGAATAATCATGATTCGTAAGTATATGGAAAAGAATATAGCGAAGTGGTTTGTATCGAATTGGACTGGATTGCAGCCTTAGAGAGAGAGATAGAGAAAGAAAGAAGGAATGAATGAATTTGGAGAACTGCGATGGGCCCACTACCATAGCCTTGGATCCACGGGTAAGGTCTCGAGGTTTGACGAGTCGAAGAGACTTAGTGGCATAACTAGTGTGTTTGTGGCTGCGTTGCAGAGACAGCCGCCTGCTACGGGATGTGTGGCAGTGTAACAGAAGAGATGGCTATGAGGTGGAGGACAGGAAATCACTTATTCAAATGATGGACATCATCGTTGGGGGCGGTGGTGGTGGTGGGATATAGGAAATCTCTGACATCATGGGATGGGCACAACCGAGCAGGCAGGAGGAATGGGAACGGATGCTCCAGCCTGTCAAGGGGTGGTGTTCGCCTGAATTTCGGCTCAAGGATGTGGAATGGCTTGCTGGTAAAATAACGTCGTCCAGTGCGCAGCTTTGGGCAAGGAAAAGGCTAGGGAGCGTAGGCCGCCAGCAGCAAAAGAAGAGAGGCGTTAGAGTATCGTTCCCTTTTACAGTGGTCCTGGGAACAGGAACCGGAGGCGTAGACCCTTCTGCTTTCGCTTTGCAACTTGTGCAAGTGAAAGTTGGAGCTGACATTTGCAATGGAGGACCACCGACTGAACGAGACCCCATACTCAGGTACATATGAGTGTCGATTTTAATCCTGTCTGCTCATTCTCGCTCGCGATTGACAGTCGTAGGCGAGACTGAGCAGTGTTTGTCATTTTGATTGAGCCTGAAGAGGGCTGTGGAATTCAAGCCTTTTCGGAGATTGATTTTTTCGTTTGTTCTGTTGACCTGTGGCCTTCAGTCGAAGGAGTCTGCCTTTCAAGCGTAGACGCAATTTGGAGTTTGCCGGCAATGTGGCCAATGCCGCAAGTATCCTTCTCGTATCACAGGTATATGTCAGCAGATGTAACGATTGGTGGTGAGGTTTGAATTTATGCGATCTCTCTAGAATGCTCTTACAATTACTCGGTGTTCATGGAGGAAGAGATAAACACTTTGCCGTTTCTTATAAGCATCCCTGGAGCATATGTTCGTAATAATGTTAAGCTGAGAAAACATTTTGTTGTTATTTGCGCTCACTTTTTCATGACGATTCTTACATGAGTAGGATTCGAAATATGTAAGAGCACCGTGTATGAAGTCTGTAATCGCATATTCTAAATTTAATTGCTCCTGCGTGGGATCCCACTCAGGCTTTCTGCGGTCCAGTCATCTCCTGTGCCATGGGGATCATGGCTGTGGCAGAACTCACTCGATTTGCGATTTCAAGAGTGATCCAGTTTATGAACAATGATTCTCAAAATTCTACACAGCTGGATGATTTGAATCTGCCTTCGAGATTGCGAGAGTTCTCGACTGCTTCTCTGCTTCTGTCAATCGGTGTTCCTCTTCTCAAGCACCAGCATCCCGAGTTACATGTGTGTGAAACCACCTCTGTCCCTTACTTTTTAGTTGGCTTATCAGCATTGTTGGACGTGTTTATTTCAAAACAGCTGAGTTCCCGGCTTCGAATCATCCGAAGCAGTAGAATTACAACCCTCGTTCTACTGAATGTTCGTGTTTGTCATCTGACTAGTTTGTCACTTTGAAATTGAAAACAGCCCTTTTGTTATGATTGCTGCCTGCTATTTTCCGTAATATGTTCAGAATTTTATCTCATGTGGTTTCAACCCCGGCTGGACTTTAATTGCTGCAAGATGTTGAAGAATTGTTGTAAGTGTTGTATGCAAGTATTGAGCACTTACCAATAGCCGCCTGGATCCTCTGTGTTGCAGTACACCCTCGAATGCGTTGGCGCAGCCTTACCTGTTGCTGTTGGCTACGCTCAAACAAAGGCAACGGTAAAGAAAATTCCACCAGGAAATGGTGGGTTGGCTGAGAGGTTATGGAGGTCTCGACACCGTTGGGCAGCAAAACGCCTTTGTTCATACATGACTGACTTTCACCAGTAAGAACAGTGTCTCTCTACATGCATTTTCTGTCCTGTAGGTATTGACTTTTCACCGATTGGGATGAATATATTCAATGACATAGAAGATACGCGTTTTCCAAAACGTAGCAAGTAAGTTTTTCTTACTGTGATTGGATGGATTTTCAGTATTACAGTCTGGTGGTGTCTTAGCCACATGCAGGATGTAGAAGGGCCAGTCATCTAATCGGACAGCTCCTTCTCTTCTGCACTAAGAGACTGGAAAGTTTTCTAACTGATCTTCTAAATGACTTGTTCTTTGCAGTCCTCCTAGAATTGGGTGGTTGGTTGACATATGGGAGGAGACAACGTTCATGATCACTGCCAGAGGTTTGATCATAGGCTCCACTGCTCTGCCACTCATCTCTTCGAAAAAATATAGTTCTGGTGGACGAAATGTATACAGGGAAGAAACTGTGTCCAAACAAGTCGTGAATGTTACAAGAACAACTGAGGTCGTGGACGATCGGACAACTAATCTCTCTGCACCTTCAGAGGAGGAACATTTTGGTGTTGTGTCAAGATGGAATGCAGGAGCAGACGACATGTACTTGGAATTCAGTGTTGTCCACAGTGGTTGGAGGAATGTACAACAAAGGTCGTCCCTCATATTCAGGGCGTGCTATCTTGTGCTAGTGTTCGGTCCTCTTATAATCTTCGGGCCTATAATTTACTTTATGTCTTCAGTTTTTATAACCGCGTGGACTCTTCAATTTAGAAAGATACTCTGGTGGCTTCTGCGATATTGTCTAGAAAGAGGTGGAGCGGCGTTCATAAAATGGGGACAGGTGAGTTTTGAAATCCATCTCATGTCGAACCGAAAAATATCAATTTTTTTCTTTTTTTTGGACTATCAATGTTCAAACTTCTTTGTTGATGAGAAAGTGATATAGGTGAGCCACGGATGTCCCTGTTTGCTATTTGCGCATATGGGAACTGATGAACATTGTGACTTGAATTCTGCTTGAAGTGGTCTGCAACTAGAGAGGATCTTTTTCCCGAGGACATGTGTTTGTATCTTGGACGTCTTCACGATCGAGCCCCCGAGCACAGTTACAATCAAACCAGAAAAGCTGTGCTTGAAAATCTCGGTCGCCCAATAGAAGATATATTTGTCGATTTTCCGAAAAGGCCTTGCGCTTCAGGGAGCATAGCTCAGGTGTGTGTACGTTTTGAAAAATGGTGAATGACCTCGTACAAGAATGATTTCCTCTGATCGGGGACCGTATTTTGCTGCTTTGGAATGTAAATTACTCTTAGTCAACGATGTATTGTTAGTCTCTGTTTTCACTTCCTATTTATCCAGGACGTTCTGATATACTTCCCGTCCAGACAAAGATGTCATGTTGCCTTTGGCCTGTGTTGATTGTGTCGTGCATTTGTTTCCAGGTTTACAGAGCAAAGTTGAAGGATCAAAGAGATGGGATGCCAAGTGAGGTCGCCGTTAAAGTATGCCCTTCTTCATTGCTTGCTCGATTGTTTTTCCATCAACCCTTGTGTTTTTGGCTGAACTTTCGCACGGTGAATCACTCTTTTGGTTAAGTTCCGCTTGGGGGCAGACCGAAATAATTACGTATACTTCAGGGTATCCTTCTTCATTTTACTCTAGAACTCTCACCATTCATTACCAATGACGAGTTTGATATCCTTTGACGTGCTGTTTCTCACGCTGAGCTGGTACCTGGCTGTAGGTTAGGCATCCTTCTGTTGCTCTGCGTATATTTCAAGATTTTCAAATCATGTCAGCGTTGGCAAACTGGGCTCAAGAACTGCCCGCTCTTCGGTGGCTCAAGCTAAGAGAGAGCGTGGACCAGTTCTCTCACACTCTAACTGCTCAGGTGTGATTTCACGGTTTTTACAGAAATCTTATTTGATTTTGAGAATGATTTTCAGTTCGATCCAATTCTTTTCGCACAAAAGGCATGGCACATTCTTATTTTGTCACTGAACTGGATGGCTGGATAGGCGGATCTAAGGGTTGAGGCAGAGAACCTCGCAAGGTTTCAAAAGAATTTTGAAAGTTTGCATTCAACGGTCATATTTCCAAAGCTGATTCCTGACCTTGTAAGTCACTATACCGAGATCTGTGAATCCCCGAATGTATTTGTTTAGCAAGGGAGAAGCTTACGTCCAGGTTTGAAGATTGTTCTTTTACAAGCCTGTATTTGAAAAGGTAAGATCATTCACATTTTTTCATGTCTTGTCTTCAGACGCGAAGTGTTAGCTGCTCCAGTGAGTATCTAATCGATGCCTGTATACTGAAACAGGTGTCTGAAGGCGTGATTGTCGAGAGTTTTGAAAGGGGATCAGCATTGCATGAATTTCTAAGACACCGCAGCTCTCTCAACACGCAGGTATGACCTCTGGGACCATATGGAGCAAGATATGTTCATGTTCAATTTTCTAATTGTGTTTTTAGACTTTCACATTATTGATCTAATAAAATGAGCTGTCTATGGAGTCTGTACACATGTGGCATCATAATAAATTGCTTCAATTTGCCTCAACCACATTTTAATCAGGCAACTCAGCTTTGATTGTGCCTTCTGACTTTCATTGCTTGAGCGATTTACAGATTGCAGCTGTGGGCGTTGATACGTACCTGAAGATGATGCTTACCGACAACTTCGTGCACACGGATCTACACCCCGGAAATATACTGGCCCGAAGTACTGGTAAGACTAAAGTCTTCAACGATTGCTAGAAATACTTGCTTATGGTTAAGAAAAAATGACTGGTTGTTAATTTTAATCATGTTCGTTTAGTACGTGAGGCTTTTGAGACTAGACCCTCAGGGTTGTTTGGGTGGCTGTGGCTTTCGCCTTATCTTTTCCTCATAGCTTCAACTGTCCTATGAATAGGTGACTCTGAAGGAATAGAACAAAAACTTCAACTTGTACTTCTCGACTTTGGTCTGGCTGAGGAACTATCTCCGTCTGTACGGCACCATTTTCTCTCATTCATCATGATGATCGGGGATGGCAATGGAGAAAGAGCGGTACAGTTTTGAACTAATTTGTTGAAGCTTCTACCTGATGTATCTCAGAGCAGGCATGTTTTCGTTTTAGGGATATTCTTCGAATCAGATTGTTACCCGAGCGTTTCCTTTGATCAAGAAGTTTCCGCTTGTGATATTTACATCTAATAGTCTTTGACAGCTTGCTCAGTCGATCTGCTGAATTGATTACCTTCGTTCTTACAAATATGAACTTGCAATAATTTTTCCAGGCATATCATCTACTTCAATTTTCATGGCCACACGAGCAAACGTGCAGGACACCAGAACTCCTGGCTAAGGATCTGAGAGACCTTTTTAATCAAGAGTGTAACCTAGAGCGCCATCCGATTGATCTCAATAAGGTTCTTATAAAGGTCAGTTCTAAACACCTCGAATCTCTCTGTAGTAGATCTGTACTCACGGAAAGTCATTGCGTGTATTAATACTTGAACACAGGTACAAATAAGTTTTACGGAGAGATGTTTTTCGGTTTCAGTGCAATATCTAAACAAATGCTCCTGATGTCCCATGCATTCAGGTTTTGCAGCTGTGCCGGAAGCACGAGGTGACGATTGACAGTGCTTATGCGTCATTAGTAGTGGCGGTCTGCGTCCTGGTGGGCTTTGCAAGAAGCTTGGACCCGGAGTTGTCGATCATGGATGCTGCTGTGCCATGTTTATTTTTGTATAATCTCACAGGTCGCATTCAAGGACGCATATATGGCTAGCTAGGCAGCACTGGAGGAAGTTTTTACAAGTTGATAGATGTCTTGAAGACATCCGGGATTGTAAATTACAAATTAGAATTGGACTTTAGCTCTATTCCGAGCTGTTAAAATATGGAGGCAAGTTGATAGTGGCGAGCGAAGAAAGTTCCTCCCATCGTCAGTATCCGCTAGCAGACTTTGACTCCTGTAGAAGTAAATGGTGCCGCTGGATAAAGTAAAGCCTGCACTGCTGAAGCAAAAATGTAGGTGTGCAGTACTGCACCTACCGTTGGCTTCGCGAGATTTACCAACTGTACATAAGTAAAACCAGGTTATGATGGCGCTCTTTTTTTTAGGTTTACCGAACTTGGGTCTTGATGGAGTTAGTTGAAGAATACACTTTCGAATATTGTCAAGTATTGAAGCGGAACAATCTCTACACAAGGAGTTATTTTTGGATCGTAGGTGTGGCTCATGACTAGGAATGTACAGTTTGTATTATTAAGACTTTAATGATACGTCAGGTTTGTGGGTTACTCCAATTCATGCATATAGTAAATATCTCCGTATAGTAAGTTTTTGAATACAATGAAGAGAAATGTCTCCTTGATTTCTCAATCACTTGAGTCCCCGATAAAGTAGTTATTGTAGATGAGCATGATGAGATCACGAAGTCTATGAATGAGTCAGGTTGCTTATGTTATATCCGAAGTGAACACATGGTATGAGTGTGTTTGTTGCATTTTGTGGTTTGATGTCATAGATGGAGTCTAGAGTGAAGTCGGATTGGTTAGTTTATGATGCATGATTATATAGTGTGACATTATACTTTGTTCACCGTCTAAAGTGGAAGAACCTAGTTTCATATTCATGGTCTCTAATTTATATTCATATTCAATTTCAAACTCTCAAAAAAATTACACATCGACGATATCAATATAAATTTGATTTTTCAATTCACATTAAGATTGATGATATCACATTTCAGTATAATCATCGTGCTCTATCTATGCGGACCTTAATACTCTTGTTTTTCAAAGTCACTGCAATTATTTCAAAAAAATTTAATTTACAGCAAGTTCCCTATAGTAAAAATGCCAACCGACCAGTAAAAAAAATATAATCTAAGTTTAATGAAAATGTGTAACTTAAAGGTAATGGTTTTTTTTTTTCAATTGAGAATTTTTTTGTCCTTTGGACTTTCATGTGAATTGAAAAAAAATTAAGTCATAATATATCATTTCAACCCATCATAAAAAATTACCAACATTATTCTCTTCAATATTTTATGTACATGCAAAACAAGATATTATTTCAATAATTTTAGAAACAATAATGTAAAATCTAATATTATTTTGTAAGATATTTAAAATGTAATTTATATTTAAGTGCATATTTTACATTTAGATTAATTTATTTAAATGATGAAATGAAAATTGAAAAATATTTTGATTTAATTTTAAATCAATATCAATATCTTTATATTATTTTTAAAACAGTATAAATTATTAAATTTTTGAATATCTTTTAAAAATAATTTTAAAATAAAAATTTATGTTAAAAAATTATATAATATACTTTGAATATAAATAAAAAGATATAAAATTCATTTGCCCAGTTGCAAATTTCATCTCACTTCAGTTATTTTCTAAAATGTATATAAAAATGACTTTCAGACTTTTGAAGCAATGTCAGAAATTAGTATATTGACAACAAAGAAAAATGAAAAAAGATTAGCATCATATGTATCTAAAGAATCAATATTAATTTTAATCAATAAATTTTATATGAATCAATTTTGAGATTTAAAAAAACATGCTAATAATTTTATCAACAATTAAAATTGTTCAGATTTGTAGATATTACTAACGTCAAAGGCAATCAAATTAAACAACCATACTCATTTCAAAACTTGCAATCTTATCATGATTACAAATGTTTGAATTTTTCTTGCAAGCATGAAAAAAAATTTAATATAAGTACATTTGATCTAATTATGCTTAATGGTTGAATAATTTGGAAGACTAGATACATGATATAATATTTTTAATAAAATCATAAGTAGAATGAAAAGGTGTATCATGAAAGTATTCAATAGTGATATCTCAAATAGAATAAAAGATGTATGATGAATCTTTTTGATATGTTGATATGTTAACTCCACTGATTACAATTCAATTTTAATAATTATCATTATTTTTTATTAAAAATAATATTTTTCAACACAAACAATGATATTAGATTTTTTAAACTTAAAAACATGACAGTGATTTCACTTTCTAAAATTTTGATTGTATAATATATAAAACTGTATTAAACTTAAAAAGTCTTTAAGTTAAAATAAAATATGGTGACATAAAGATTAAAAATTTGAGGTAAATAATGATATAAATATCTATGAAAAATCTAACAAAAAATAAAAATTTCAAACCATATATGAATGAATTATTTTTATTCTTTAGTATATATTTATTAAAATTGGTTATATTATAAATTTCAATTTATAAAATTAATCAAAATAATAAAAATAGTTTTTAATATCATTTTGTATTGATCAAATTGCAAAAACTGTTAATTTAAAAAAGAAATTATGTGAATTTTAAAAAATTAAAATATTATAATTTAATAAAAAAATTTTTTCTTTGCTTTTAATTTATAAAATATATCTGATTGATTAAACTTGATTTTTTTATAAATAAAGATTTCAAAAGAACCTAATAATTATAATAACTTATTAAATGTGCAATTGAAGATCGAGAAGTTGCAAATCATAGTAAAATGTGGATGTATAAACAATTTGATAACACTCTCACTTATATCTGCTAATTTTTTTCTGTCCTCATATTTTACGCATATATCATTTGTTCCTAATATAATGTATTTTAAATCCATTTATTATCGCATTTAATTTATGATATTTTTTAATAAAATATTTTGGAATTGAATTGAACATAATATTTATTATTTAAGAAACTTTTGTCGAAGTTGATAATGTATTTAATGCATTGTAGGATTTAATTCGGCTAAAGATCATGTAATTGCAAAGATATCTACATCTGAACAGAAAAATCATAACATTTAACTAATATGATACAATTATTGTAAATGCTTAAATCTAAATAGAAAAGTTATAAAATAATCTTATTTTATTCAATTGCAGATGAGGATGAGAGAAATCTAGTAACATAAGTATGGTGTTTTGGAAGTCTTAGTCTACTCGGTTGAAGTGAACTTATTTACTTCGGAAAATTTAGTGATGCTTGAATAAAGATTTAATCTATGGGGATTGAATGGTAAGGAAAAAAAAATTTCCATTTGAGAGACCATTATTTTTAAATGCCGAAATAAATTAAATACTATGGAGAAAACATATTCCAGGTATTTTTTTTAGGGCGAAAAAATACCCAGCCACCATATATATTGGATTTCTTACGTGCTGTAGACATATTTTTCCATTGTGATGCTATTGGGGCCTAGCCCCATGTTACCGAATTGGTTCCATCCTTGTACCATTTGATGGGGTATTCCCCTACCTTTTGTTATTTTACTGTGTCTCTCTATATATATTGTAGATACTAAACTCAGTAAGTCATATCGAGTTGTCGGGTGTAGGCACCTGCTATCCAAGTTTATTCTTGACATAACATGTCATCATCAGCCAGAACCAGGCTTGTAAGAGAATCAGATGCCATTGTTTAGATGCATTGCAGTATCAAAGTCGGCGTGGGCCATAATAAAACTCCGTACTTCTGGGCTTTGTGAAGATGAAATCTGCGGAGAGGTTGGGAGCTTTTCCAATAGAGCGCTGAAGAAGGTCAAGTCTTGAGTGCTTGGAAAAGAAAATAATTGCGTCTGGCGGTGGCACATACATCTGCAACCGGAAACATGGCAGCTCCAGCTTGAAGTCCCACTCGATGCTCTTGTCAAACACCATCTCCTGTAATGGACGTTCGAAGTGCAAAACTTTAGGTCCGAAATAATAACATGAACAGAAGTCATTGCACGTCCAACCTTCAAATCATTTCCTAATAGAGTCGTTCCACGTGAAAGGACCTTCCAATCCCAAAGCCCATTACCGGTGACACTGGAACCTGAACATAAACTTTGCACTCCATGATGATGCATTCTCGACGCCGTACTGAAACCTTCTTCTGCCTACACTCACGGTCCTAGGCCTTTCAAAGAATATCAAATTCCAGTCTGAATCAGTAAACAGTAGAAAAGGGTTGAATGAAAAATCACATGCGATCTAAAATTTGAACAAAGCGGATGATAGTTTATGTATACGTGTATATGCAATCATGTGATGATTCTTGTAGTATGTAGACTATCTAGGTAATTCGAATATTTTAGCTGCAGTGTTTCATCCATGTCCTACTAGATGAGGTCTTCCCACTCGCTCCTCCTGGTTTATTTATACATATGATCAAAGTATGTGTTGCTACCGACGCAAGGATTTAAACTCATGATATTACCACTGAAAAATTAAGTGAATCCCTAGGGCAGGCGCACCCGACACTGTATGAGTGAAACAGGTTTTGAACACCCCATCAATCTTAAAACTGCGCAGTTCCGCAGTTTTAAGATTGCATTGGATTATTTTGTCTTATTGAAGTTGAGTAAGACTGGGCCTTAATCATATGGTCTGAAGCTTTTGTCACCTTCACATTTTTCGACTGCGGAAACTGCAATAATAAACGCATATATGTCGTGCAAGTATATCGTAAGAAAAATCCAACATTTTTCAGCTAATATTATTAGGCGGGAAGGAGTTATTCACACCGAGAAGGAAATGTTCGAAGGCTCCGAGCGCTGTATTGGAACAAAGGTTCCAATACACTGCAGACTTAACTTATGGACAAATTTTGAAGCATGAAGCAAAAAGGATCATCGCGTGAAAGAGCCAAAGAAAAAATACTCCGATCAAACTTCAGCGTTAAAAGAATCACTTTCTTCCATGATAATGGACTCCATCTTTAGCTAAATGGACATAAAGAGCATGAGAAATGTGAAGACAAAAATATAATTTTGAACGTAAGAAGAGGCTGTAGGCATTAATAACATCACTTTCTTCCAAATAATGTATTCCATCTTAAATTTAATGGACAAGAAAGGAAGAGCATGAGAGATGTCGGGGTAAAACTTAATTTTGAACGTGGGAGGAGACTGTAAACGTGCAAAGAGAAATGAGGAAGCGAAGAGAAATCAGTCAGACTGTTGAAGTGGGAAACGATAGAGCAACTGAACTTTATCCCCAAAATCATGTTGCCCGTGTATCCTCGTAAAATATCAAGCAACAATTTATTACACGTCACATGATTAATTGAGCAGACCACATGTGCAACTTCTCACAAGAGGAAGGTCAAATGTGTTTTCCAATCTTTCCGGAGTAAACTTGCACTGCGCAGTCACTTTGTGAACATCCCATGAAGTACCATAATGTCTGGTCGAGACCAAAGTGATTATAAACCCTAAACTAGAAGGACAACTAACATGACTGACAGCCGCAATATGACTGATTTAATAACAAACAGAATAAATATGAGTTCTGTGGTTATATTACCAACACAAACTTCAAAAGTCTTGTCTGGACCTCACTTACGGCAGTTTCAAGTAAAACGAGATAAAACCCAGCGATTCAGTCTACAATCAACAAAATCCGCTTGCAAAGGGTCTGAACAATATCTCGAAAATTTGCATTGATCTAGGTAAACGGCTCTACCTTTAGCGTTTGGTAGTCTTGCTTTTGTCTTCTTGGGAATGCCTGTAGAGTGGTTTCTCCCATAGCATTCTTATATACATTTCTATGTCTTTTGGCCTCCTTTGGGGGTCTTTCACCTCGGGGCCCTAGCCTTGTCTTTAGTGTGTTTGCACCTTCTTGCATTTGCTCTGTGCCGCGCGCTTTCGGCCTCTTCATTTTCAGTGAAGTTGGTCAGCTCGATCAGGTTTTCTTTCATGTCATTCAGACACCGGGCGCCGGCATCAGTCGTGATTGTAGTTAGATCGCAGTACACACGGTGAACATGAGTAGGAGTTACAGCCTATAGCCGAGTTCCTCTAACTCTACGAGCATCGAATGTAAATCGATTCAACCCCGCATGCCCTCTTATACAGGTCGACAAACTAAATGGATAACAATCATATGAACTGCATGGTGGACCAGGTACATATATTTGGGCCAGTAATAGAAATTTCTGTAAAAACTCGATTGTTGAGTCTTCAAATTTGCGCATGTAGTTCGAGTGGAAAGAAGATAGATTGAGAACCTTAATTATATCTCTGGGTTTATGGAATGGTTTTCTCTCCCCAATGCTTGTTTTTTTTTTTTTTTACTTTCCTTGTTGCACTCCGAATCTATACCACTTTGTTTTTCACGAAATGAATCTGTTCCGCTCTATCCCTGCTTTATTTTCAGGAAGTGAATATCTCCGTACTAATAACTCATATTTGGAAACATAGACTACTACGAACTACTGATCTAAATCCAACATTGGGCATTTGCGCGCTTGTAACGACCTTGTGATGTATGAGGACATTATGCTAACCTGCTGTTCACGGTGATAATCCTCATCCGGCTGATCACCGTGTGTTCTGCAATCTAACCGTGTTGGTTCGAAGCCATCTCCACTGGTCAGGTCAAAGAAAGCCCTTTGTCACTACACTCAATGAATTCAGTGTTGGCAACTGAATTGACTCTGTTGGTATCTGATCTTCGTTGCTGTAAAGTGCGAAGTCCAGGAATATAGTTTTCCATATGTTTCTCTAAGTTCGTGTTTTTGTCCACGTCTTGTTTTGTCCACTTCATGTGATCGTTTCATCTCCAAAAACACCCGGTTTAGTAATGAGGGGCTTCTGCTCCACAACCAACAATCACCGGCAGTTTGAACATATTGCAGTACAGACGGCCTGCATAATAAGCATTGTGGCAGTTTCTTCAAGTACTCATGTCTGCACTAGTCATAAAACTGCCAGACTCAGAGACTCAAAGCTGTCCACTGGATACCGTGAGACCTATGAAGATCCAGGCGATTAGTTTGCAAAGCACTCAGTAATATGTGAATATTCGGGATATTCTTTTAGAAATGCTTAAAACTCCATGGTTTCTTGTTGCAAAAACTTGTTCTTTCGCACTTGATCTCTTTTTGTACAAGGAGATAACTCAATGTAGACAATCTTTGTTTCACAATGATATCACTGAAAGGAAAATTTGTTGTATGCCATGATGTCAAATTGAAATTTCTACAGTATGTTACATAAAGAAGTACAACATGTGATAAAATAATTTCTTTTGCTACATCATTTTTTAACATGTTTAAAATGCTTGATTTAGTCTCTTCAATGTGTGATGGGATAGGATTTTTTGTATTTTGTTCACATCATGTTTTTGAATTATAATAAGTTCATTTGACTATAAAATAAATAATATATTTTACTTAAAAAATATTTGATGTACTCATATTTAAAAATGTTAAATTTTTTAATTTATATTATTTAATTATTTTTTGTTATGTCATAACTTATATAGCGGCACCTCTAATTAGCTAGGTGCATGCAAACAAAAACATATGCAACAGCTACAATCGATTAGAATGGGCACTGCAATTAGGGCTGATAGAACCTATGGCTTAAATGGTAGAGTTCAGATTAGGACTCATATGAGAGTAGTTTTTGAAGTTGAGTGTTAGAGAATGTGGCTATAGTAAAACATTAGTTAGTGCAACAACTTGGATTCTTTGAAACTCAAGGTGGGTTTGACTCAACTATAATCTCTCTTTTATACTATGGTTGTAAGAAAAGTGTCATTGTGAACATTTTCAAAGTAGAAAAGATTAGTCTAAAACTCCAATTTGATTTTGTGATGGGAATTATGAATTTTTCAAACACTGAAGGTGTTTTGGTGAATTTTGATCAATATTATCTTCAATCTAGTTGCTATTGAGTGTGTAGGGAGTTGAAGGAGTGAAGACCATGGTGGCAATCCAGAAGTAGAAGTAATTCAAAGTTTTTCTGATCCTCACCTCAAAAACATACATCTCTTTGTATGTTTTTGAGGTGGAGTATTGTTATTTATGTTTTTTATGATTGAAATATCTTCATCTTGACTTTTTTTATGCACTCCATTTGTTTGTGTTGATACTTTGTTGTTTAGACTAACAATACTTCTTGTCATGTACATACATATCATATCACAACATATATCACATCAAACATCATAAAACATAGATTGTCAAACATCAACACAAACCACCATAGCATAAAAGAGAGATTATAGTTGAGCCAAATCCAATTTGAGCTTCAAAAAATCCAATATCATACACTACCTAATGTTCTTTCATAGTCACAGTCTCCAAGACTAAATTTTCAAAAAATGCTTTTCTAGAATCCTAATTAGAACTCTATCCATTAAGCCCGGGATTTCTTAATAGTGTTAACATCACTACTAGCTCTTCTTTATTATCTTTTTTTTTTCAATCAAGGATTTATTGATGCTAGGATGTCATCATCCTCATATATTACGATTGACATATACAATTTGCAAAAACAAAGATAATATGTACCACATATTACCCATATGAGTGTACAAGGATGTCATCAAGTGTGGTGATATTGAATAACAATAGCGATATCTTTTTTTTGTCGGATTTCTATGAAAGATTTATTCACCACAACAAATGTTGTTTGATTTTTGTGCACAATTCCTTATAATGGATAAAGATGCATTGCCTGATCTTGGTTTGCAATAGATTAATATGGATAATTGTCCATTTCATATTCAAACATATTTTTGAATTTTATTGAGTCACCATCACCATACATCACTCATATGGAGTTGATTGTGCATATGATAAGAAGACACAGTAAAATAACAAAAGGGATGGGAAGATCCCATCAAGTCATCCAAGGATGTAACCAAACCGATAATATGGGCTAGGTTCCAATAGCATCACACTAGTAAGTATGTCCTACAATAACTAAAATATCCAAACTATCAAGGTCAAAGGGTCTACAAATAAAAGAAGCATCCGAAGAAGCATTAACTAACATGATTGCTCTCCTATGGATGCACAAGCTAGTGCTTTCTGTAAATCAAAGTAGATCATGTCACATACATATCTATGATGCAAGCAAGTTATATTATTACATTTATTGAAACATTACATTTGTAAAATCATATGTTGTATAAGTGTTTGTGATAGTGATATATCTGATGGATTTTACCATTAATTATGAGGAAAAAACAACCTCTTATTGGCCATGTTGAGAATCTAATGATTACCAAGTGAGTCCATTATCAGTATGTTTCATTAACGATTTTAGCTCTTTACTTAGTGAAGGTTTATCATATATTGTGGCCTTCAATGCTTGTGTTACTTGAATTGATGATTTTTTGGAGGGAAACATGGATGAAAATGACAATTCTAATGGATGTTGTTAGTGTTCCAAGTCTTAGTTGAGTAATGTGATTGCGAATTCAAGATAAGGATAAGGTCAAGACGGCCTTTTGAAAAATTAATTCGCATGATAAGGATGTGTTGTATCAATTAAGGTTATGATCTTTTGGTTTAAAAATGCACCTATTGAGTTACATAGAGTGATGGATAGGATCCTAGCTTGTCTAGATTGTGTCTGAGCCTACATTGATGATATTTTGGTATATAGTGTTACAATGGAAGAGCGTGAGAGACATTTGCAAGAAATATTTGAGTGATTGATAGCTCATGGCCTCAAGTTGCATCTTGTAAAGTGTAAGTTAGTTCAAAAGCAAGTGGAGTATTTGTGTCATACCATATAACTAGGAAGTTCAGCAAATCAAGATGGATGCAATTTTGCATACTCCGCAACCTTGAGATGTGAGAAGGGTGCAATCATTTCTTAGACTTGTCAACATTTATTGTCGATATGTGTCAAGATTTACCATTATTGTCAAAGCATTGACAAAGCTAACAAAGCTTGATTAAGAGTGGTATTTGGAAGATGAACAAGAGAAGTTTTTGTTGAGTTCAGGCAAAGGTTAACATATGTCCATATTTGGAGAAGACTAGTGAGAGTTTGTCCATTTTGTGCATAATGATTGGAGTATGTTGGGTTTAGGAGTCATGCTTACACAACATGATAATCAGGGAAAGAAGTTTGTAGTTACTTATGCAAGTTTTTTCAACAATGCAATGAAATCAAAGTAAAGTTTTTACAAAGAAGAATGTTTGGGCTATGCCGAATTTCAGATGTTATTTTTTTGCAAACTCATTCATTCTCATCATTGATCATCAAATTATTGAAGTGTTTGATGGAATCAAACAAGCTTACAAGAAAGTTTGCATAATGGACTCTTATCTTACAAGAGTATGATCTATGCAACTTGCATAGGTTATTACAAACTATATCTATGCATCTCGGTTGTACTCATATATATAGTGGTGAATCGTGATGTGGATGGATTAAGTCAAAATCCATCCACATCACAAGTCAAGTTGACAAGACCATGAGTAGATGACAATGTGATATTGATGAGGAGATTGTGATGGATTGGTGTGCATATGTGTTTTTGACTATGTTAGCTCTTGAGAGCTATGTGATATCCCTCTTGGAAGAAGTATATATGTTATCCTTGGACATTGAGATTGAGGATAGTTCGGCAGTAAGTCGAGACATACATAATGACATAGTGGTATTGGTGTTTTGATGGGAATTTTGAGTGACAAAGAGTGGGATCGAGTTCTTTAAAGAGCTTGGTGACATCAAAAGTAGGATGGCAGTTGGTGATATTGTTTGACAAGTCAAATGAGGAAACATTTTACGAGTTCTTAGCTTCCATGTTTAGTTGATTTGGTGCACTAGCAAAGATATCATTGTACCAGCTCAAGAGATCCTCCATGAGGTTGATGGTTTAACAAAGAGTGTTATTCATACGGTGAAGATAAGATTAAATAAGTTTGGCTTGAAGAGAGGTAATTTAGGATATTTAGATATCCAATTATTGTGGTTGACCATGGCCTATTGATTTAGCCTGCAAACATCTCCAGCGTCATTCTGACCGTATTTTATACAATATGGTAGAGATATAGACTTACATGCAACTATTAATCAAGAATCAATTAAAGTCTTTGACTTGAATAATCATGATGTTTGAATTAGAGTGTGTTCATAGAATCAAAACTCTTTCAAAGAATAATGTTCATTTGGCATTTGAGAAATTGGTTATTGCTTAGCATATAGATACTTTGCACTATGATTCTATTCGACCTTCAATTCTAAGATTTTATTTTGGTGATTACATTTATTTGCAAAAGAGTACACTCACCACATTGGATGTTACTGTTGGTTGCATGATTCTACGAATACATGAAATTTTATCTTATTGAATTTTGGTGTAAGAGGATCATGATAGTGTGGTTTGGAAGGATCATGTGTATAATTGTGTGACATGTCCACTTCCAAATATTGATAGTTCTTTTCATCCAAGCATGACACTTGTGTAGACAGACTTGAGATGTATGTTATATGGATTAGTTGATGGAGCCATTAATATGTTGATCTATGTTTCTTGTCTAAAAAGATAGTATGTGTATGTTTGACACCTCCACTCATTGCGGTGTTTAGTGGACGATGGAGATGTACTCGATGTGATTAGCATGCAAGTTGATTTGATCGTTACATGATATGGATTACACTAACGATGGGACATTATAGCACCTGCCTCTTGATTTTAGCCTCACAAAGAGCATATCATGTTTATGAACTAGACGGCTACTTTGTGTTAGAGGTACCTAACCACCACTTTAGGGATAGATTGTGGTACACTTGTATTGTCAAATGAAAATCTATATATTGTGATATTTCATGTGACAGCAATGTATGTTGTGATGTGATATGTATGTGCACGATATTTGTCACCATTTTTGTAACATCATCCGTAATTAGATACTTGCACGCAAGCACAAAAGATACAACAATTAGAGCCGGTAATGTCTAATTGATTGATTGACATGCGGTTAACGCCTCTAGTAGATCTAGGTCTCAATGGGTACATTTCAAAGTAGAATTCATAGGATGGAAGTTTTTGAAATTGAATGTGGCTATAGGAAAATATTCATCACTGCAATATCATGGATTTTTTAGAATTCAAATTGAATTACTATACTATATACTATATTCTATTGTTATGGATATAATAAAATATATTTTTGAACATTTTGAAAATAGATTAAATAATTGCGATATGATACCAATATATGATGTGATATAATAATTGATATTTTAAATTTATTTATTATATATAAATGATTTAATTAAAAATACAATTTATATCTAATAATTTTCTGTGCATGATATAAAAATTAATTATTTATATAGTAATTTTAACATCAAATGGCATGCATAAAAAAGCCAAGAAATTAACACAGAACAAGGATTATCAGAACGTAGCAAACTTCTTCGGGAAACGGAACGCAAAAGAATTCGCACCAGATGGAAGATCATTTCTCTCATCCGTTTAACGCACTTGTGTGGAATCCATTTTGTTCGAGACCTCCAAATTCACAAGAGACCTGACGCATCGCAAACAAAGCAGGATACAAATCTGGCTGGCCTATCTACCAAACTCTGAATTTGTAGTTTGCCTCCATTCCGGTTTTCCGGTCAAGAAATGTCGCCTCCAGTTTTACGTTCGACCTTTGAATCAACGCTGTGCATTTGTATTCTGTAAACACTGAGCTTGCTCTTGGACCGTTGCTTTGGAGACCGCGCATGCTCCACCGGGCTCACACGACGCTCTGCAGCCGACAGCGATGCTGACGTCCGGCCCCTTTGACCCGTCGTCGGCCCAGAATCCAAATCGAGCTCCGCGCCTCGCCTTTACCTTACGTCCATGAAGGGCGAGAACATTCGTTGGAACACCGCGATTGTATTAAAGGCCCTCTCACCGCCACCCCCACTGCAGCTAATCGCGAATTCTCAACACTTGTTCACCTCACGGTGAAGTTTTGCAGTACGTAAAATAGCTCAAATAGCCCCTGGTTTTCACATCACAGCGGCCAAACGGTGTTCGATCCAGCGCTGGAACCGTACGTTGAACGCGATCGATCGATTGCAGGCACTCTGAATCCATGGAGGCTGCTCGTCCTTCTGCAAGCAGGCTTGCATTATGCCTAATTCTGTGCGCATTTGTGGGCCTACAAGTACTGGTGGACGTGACCGAGGCTACTCCGGCCTTTCCAGCGATCATTACATGCCAAAGCACAGGAGCGAGCCCAGTGTTTGCAGATGCGTTGTTAGCAGCTTCTCAAATAGCCGATCTGACTGATCAAGATTGCTGCAATGAGAACTGTGCACGGTCTGTTTGTACCACCATGACAAGCGTAGGAACTGCAGCTGTCGGAATATGTACTGAGAGGGGTCAGTGCGGCGGGTGCATGCCCTGCTCAGAAGCAGGGACTTATCTGAAGCAGCTTGTTCGAAAGTGCGAAAACGGAGGCCTTACAGCAGGCACATACAGAGCCATTCTGGATGACAACTTTTTCCTGGTCCAGCTCATAGTTTTCAATTCGAAGGACATGTAGACTCGGCATCTACGTACGTAATGGTTCTCATGACCTAAACTCATCATATATGACACAACATGACAGGTCTAGAAATCCATGGAACTCTTGCAGCTGGTAGTTGTTGGCTATCATTGTAAAAATGGTGATGCATGCTGTAAAATCAGGCCTCTTTACTCGCCGACTGACGCTTAAGACACATAGCGAGTGTGTTCCGCATCCCGCAGGTTAACAAGTCCTGCCTTCTTAGGTTCACAGTGCGCAGATTTCTCGTTGCAACAATAATAGCCATTCTCCTCGAACTCTCTGTTTATGCTTCCAACTAGCTCTCTTTCTCGGCACCCATATCAAAGTTCTGAGGGCATAATCCATCAGAAATTAAAGGCTACTCGTGGTAGGACAACGTAGACCGGAAGATGAACTCCGATCTGCCGGTAGTTTGCCCACTGCAAAGCGATATGCCTAGAGAATTGTATGTTTTCCTGCACTTTGGGTCTTAGACAATATTCCTAATTCGACCAGGGACCACTCCCGGAAGCAAATATGACTTCAAGAAAAGAACACATGAGGAGTACAGTGCAAATATGACTCAAGCATTCATGCAGAATACAAAATGGCTTATCCTACCCTGTAAGGATATAATCATAACTGAAATGATGTAGCTTCATCGTGAAAGTCAGTTGAAGAACTGCAAAGAAGACCTCGCAATGTGACCGTACTGTAACACTCGGGAGGACTATTAGTATCTCATCTTGATCACGGTTTCAGGCCTCAGGAATCATGAATTTTCTTCTACACAATGATCTTCCCTCTTCTTGGAAGCTATCGCTCTTACTATTGGAAAACGTACACTCAGTCTTCTTCGTACTGGGCCCCTGCTAGGTCTAATACTCATCTATGTTAAGGTGATTCATTTGTTCATTGATTTTGGGTGTTTATAATCCCATTTAACATGTATATTAATCACAACGTATATCATCTCGATAGATCTCCTGCCGCGTTCACTTTTTGGATCAAGGCATTGGTCTGACATCTAGAGTACAAATGTCTTGGCGTTAGAATATTTATCTCTTGTTCAGCCTTTTTGTAACCGATTTGTTCTCATTCTGTTGCAGTTGTGTAAATGTTCTGACACATAGGCCATGTCTCTTCCAAGGAGTCGTTACAGGCGGACGGGGCAACGTACGATAAAGTGTCCTTATAAATCGAAGGAATTTTGGAGTACGTTTCACGAAGCAGAAAAAGTTTCCGAGCAAGCGAAAGATAGCACTGGGGTCGAGCCGTCTAGTGGACAGTTAGCACACATCAACTTCAAATTTCGGTTTGTGCATCGCGTGGACAGCTGCATACGACACAAGAGAACCAACGTTCACAACCAACAATCTACACTGCTTTTGATGACTACTTCTTCGTCTGTACATCCGTAGTTGAGACCGGAATGGCTTTCCACTTGTGTCAGAATAATTACATGGGAAAAAGTTCAAACGCCAATACCTACGAAATTTGCGTCACTACGAGAGAAAACAGTGGGGTCTTCCCATCCCTTTTGTTATTATACTTTGTCCGTTCCGAGAGAAAACAGTCAGGAATTTACTTGTGTACTTTCTTCGAGAGTAGAAAATAATGTACTCCTCACTGTTTTCAGATGAATAATGCAATTATTACTAAGCTGGGTTGTGACGGTACAAGGTTTAGTGCAAGGAAGCCATAGGTTTCCAAGTAGCCAACGCATACTTTGATGTTTCCACTTCACCATATATTCTTTTTGATAGCTACTTTATATAATTCTAACCAACCTTTCATCTAGGATTTTTTCTATATAAAATTTATTTGGGTATCGTAAAACACGGGTAGCAAATGCCCATTTAGCTATCATAGTTTGATCGTCATTTACCACATAATTCTTGAGATTAGATACATGGAAAACAAGATGATAGTTTCGTTTGCTATTTGATAACTCTAGTTTTATGCAGTCTTTTCTATTCTAGCCTAAATTCTAAATGGTCCGATCCAATATGAAAATAGCTTCTTGATGAACTCCATGGGGATAGTGAGATTTTTAATCTTTAACTAGATGTTTATCTAGTTAAAGACATGGATGACTAGACATATGGAGTTTGATCCTCAAACTCCATATCCCTCTTCTATTGGTGAGCATATTTCTTATATCAAGCTTGAGCCTTATGCATCCTCTCCTTAGCTTAGTCTAGCACCAATCCTTCTACGTCTAAAAAGTTATTAACAGCTGGAACTAGAGTATCCCATGAAGGGTTAGATTCCAAACTCCAAAGATTAAGTCCGTTGGTAGTTCAAGGGTTTAGACTACCTCTGTAAATACATTGAAATGGAGATAAAGCAGTAGTAGAGTAATTGGTACTATTAAAAGTAAACTCCATCATGAATTATTATTGATTGACCCAATCACTCTGGTCCACCACGCAATAATTTTGTAACCCTTCTTGGATGACTTGATTAATCATTTCAGTTTGTCCATCGCTTTGAGGGTAATAAGCAGCAGAAAATGATAGCTATCTATTTTAATCGTAAAAATAAATGGGTCCAAAATTCAGATAGAAATCTAGAATCTCTTTATAAAATTATTTTTCTATATATGTCATGATGTGGATGAATCTCCTTGAAGAACAAGTCTGCGTTGATTGTGGTCTAATAGTGTATAAAATGAGAATTTGCCATGCTTTATGTCATTTTTTTCTTCACATGAACCAAAACATCTTCTACGCGAGGTAAGTGGATAACAAGCAGGTACCGATAAGTGCACGAAAGCTGTTTTCTCAAAGGCATCAAAATAGGAATAATGCAAGTACGTGATAAACTTCGCACGAGCTTCCGGCCTTGTAATCAAATCAGGAAGCCTCGAGCTCTTCACAACAGCAACCCAACTATTTTTGACTCTAGGAACAGCTTGAGCTCAAGAGTTACTTAAACAAAAAATGTAACTGATAATATCAATTGCATGCAATAATGTATGATCATGTTGTGGATCATTGATGTGATAGACAATATATTACGATATCAAAAATTTAATTTTTATTTATGGAAGAATTTTTTAAATGATTTTAAAATATTTGAAAAATGTAATTTAAATATTTGTTATTACACCAAAATGATAAATTTGATTTTAGTGATTGTATTTCATGTATTTCGTTAAATTTTTTTTCTTCTCTTTAATCAATGCATGCGGATTGGATTGATTGATTTCATATTTTATATAAAATTATTAGATTCAAAAATTTTTTTTCAGTAATATAATTTTTTCAAAAATTATATTACTGAAAAAAAATTTCAGTGCTTTAGATTTATATGTCAATTTAAATATTTTTAATGATAAAAAATCATATTTTCTTAATTTTATGCATGATAGGAAAATTAAATTACAAGTTTATTTACTTATTTGTTCATAAAATGTCCATACATAAAATAGGATATGTTTTAATTTTTTAAGGAAGCACAATGTTATAATCAACAAGTTATAAAAGGTAAAAAAATATTCATATGTTTGCAAGATCTTGGCTTAAAAATCCCATAGATTTGATTGCAAAAAGAGATTGGAGCAAAACTTGACATTTGAAAGGCAGACGCATTCCACTCATTGTCGTTACTTTGTGGAGTTATTATTCCAGGCTGAGAACCACAACGGATAAGAGCGGTCTGTGGTTGCCTTAAATTTCTTTACCAAAAACAGAGCATTCGGGTGGATTCCACGAAACTGAATTCTCTGTTTATATCAAAGACTCTGCTTCCTACAGTCATCCTCATACTCATGAACATGGAAAGTGACATTCGTCCAAAAGTCATGCTGTATAAGTCATGGCACCAATTGTCAGCGCTTATAATTAAGGCGTAGAGGTCAAAATCACTTGGAAAGTGCCATTACCCTTGCGTTGCTCGGTTCACCTTCATGACGACGTGCGTCATGTCCCATCGATGGACTGAACAGCTTAACGAAAGAAATCTAATCCTGAATCATCCGCGCACTACCAGGAGATGAAGGATCCATACAAGGTTGCAATTTTGCTGAAAAGATCGAGTCTACCCACGCTTGGGCATGGTAAAGGTCACCTTGGGTTTCTGCTGGGCGAGGAAGTCTTGTCCACACACCTTCCGCCATTTTATAACAATGAATACTGAGTGTCTCGTTAATAAGGTTGAAACCCACGTAAACGTGGCCTTCATAAGAACATTCTCAGATCGTCTAACGGAGTCCGTTCAGATTGGAATGCCACTTTTTTCCGAGGCATGCTCGCATTGCAAATTTTCACCTTCCATCTGTAGGTGGAACAAGCGGATGAGTGTACGTTTGATGTGACCCCTCAGGGTCGTACTGGACAGCTTCGGTGACAGTGACCATCATGATGCCTGAGCCACATAGGAGAAGACGGACAGTCCTTTTATCTGCATCGACTGAGAAGTAGTCTCGATTCTGTGTTGGATTCGTTGTAGGTCCTCGTCGTCAAATGATAATTCCAGAAGACAAAAGCATTGTCATCATCAATCCCCCAGCCCAAACTGTCCAACTCCAACAAAGTCAAGTACTCGACTGAAGAGTACATAAAGTGAATCGTCCACCATCGGACCACACGCTTCCATATGGGGATCAGGTTTGTAGGGTAGGATGCTGCCTATAGTCTCTGTATGATCTGACCAGATACTCGATATTGAATCAAAGAGTTTGACTGTAATGAACGTAGGGTAACTGATACAATTCTCTACGTCTTTGCAAATAAACATTATTTGTAATTTCTTTATAATGTCAAAGATCTTTGACATTAATATCTCACCACTAATGGGATAAATTTAATAATATTGACATTGTTAACCATGTGTTGGACATGGTTAACAATGTCCAACACATGGTTAACAATTTTAGATCAAATTAACATTTTATGATAATTTTATTGTTTGTTGCTGAGGGTAGAGAATAGCTACCCATGATGCCATTAGGGATGTGATGTTTGCTATGGCGCGAGAGTGTGTATACCTCACATGGAGAGAACCTTAGTATGTCTTGCAGTCAATTAGGGTTAGGGCAGACTTGTACTTGGTTCGGGAGTACCAAGTCACTATGGCGGATGTGGTGTTTACCGATCCTATTAGAGATACAGTTTCAGAGGGGGTGATCACTCATCCTCCATGATGGACGGTGATTGGAGCGGCAGCAGCCAATGTCTCCATGTATAGAGGTATGCAGAACCTCTTTGTTCCTCTAGCTTTGGAGTTATATGGAGCTTTGGACAAAGACTTCGACATGTTCATGAGGGAGTGCGCAAGAGCCTACCATACTAGACAACATGGGGTATCACTCTCTTTAGCTTAATGTATAGTCTATTTTAGGCAACGTATTTCCATTGATCTACAGAGAGCTCTAGCTTGTGCAATCCATAGGAGAGCAATCACGTTAGGTGATGCTTCTTCGGATGTTCCTGCATCCGAAGAAGCATCTAAAGTGATACCACACTCACATGTTAGTAATGAAGATGTAGATGGATGGACCAAGCCAAGACGGAACCATCGCTGTGGAGAAAGTAGCTTGTGCGAGTCGGAAAGTCCTGATGCATGGAAATCGACTGGTTTTTGTTCCCAACGTTAGATCCTGACAAGACGCTCACGTATATGTATTTTCTTTTCCCAAGATCCACGAGTCTGCACCCTTGCCCGAGCAAGACCATAGACGTGCTCTAGTAATACGAGAAATGGTAGGATCCACTAAGAGTGAATGTAGAGTCTCTTGAAACTCTCAGTCCATCAAGAAAGACTGTAGATCCCTAGTCCAATCGGTAGCCAAAGAGGAAAAAGACGAGAATTCATGTCGTACCTCCCGTGGTAGAGCATCTCTCATACGTCGTAATAATACTTGTAAAGGAAATAATTCCGTATCCACGTCCCTCACATATATCTCTAGGATTGTAACCCAAGATTGTAGTGTCTTGCTCAAATAGGCTGCTCAATCTCTCGAAAGTAAAGTCATCTTGTTTTGAAAGACCTCCAATGCAGAAGAAAGTCGAAAACTCTCCTATTCGGAAAACTTCTGAAAAATGAAAATTGGAACCAAAAAATCAATATTCCTCATGCACAACTTGTACCTGATTCAAATCCAAACATGAAAAAAGTTTTAAATTTGAAAAATATATTAAGAACCCTTACAAATTGATGGAGTTTTGTCTAGAATAGAGTAGATTTGAAGTTTTTGGGTTGAAAATAGAGGTTGAGTAACTCTTCAAATGGAAAGGAAATGCATGAAAATTACATGCATTGTAAAGAACTTGGACTCTGACTTGTATCATTAGGTCCATAAAATGAAAGAAAATAAACTAAAAATTTATTGCATTGAGTAGAAATGTGTACTTTAGAATTCATACATGTATCACAGTTTTGTCATTGTCACGAAAAAATAACACTCCTTTAGGTTGTTCAACATTTTGTGTGTGTTGTCTTCTAATAAAATTGCTTGTGATTGACTCTTTAGGATAATACATCAAATTCTTGAATTTTCATCAAAACATACAAGCTACAAAAGGGAAAAATCGATGAAGTATAGTAAAAAATCAAAGAATGATCCAATGAAATGTGTATTCCTTCATATCAATGGCATGGACCAGAAGAAGATAAATATGTCTTATTTTACTTGAACATCAAAGAAGAATATGGACAAGAAATACTTCATATCAATTCACGTCATTGGTTGCTTAAAATTTCATGAGACGTTTGAACTAGTTGTATATAATTCTTATCATAACATGCACACAACGTTTCTAACCTCATAGTCACTATTCTGCACAACATCATCATAGAGTGGTCTAGATTATTCCATAAAGTTTTGCACATACAAATGGACAACACAACAAGTCAGAACAAGAACAAATTTTTGCTAGTATACCTTAGCATATTAATGGAGATAAACATTCTGAGGAAAGTGAAATTAGCATATTTGATGGTATATCATACCCTCAAATATTCTAATGTTCAGTTGCTTCTTGAGACATATGACACACAAGAAAAAGTTTAGGATGAGCATGTTGTAAGGAATATTGGAATCAGCTTACACACATACACCAAATTGTAGAGATGTAGAAGGCGCACTAGATTTTCAAAGATTATGAAAAATAGCTTACCTTAAGCAATCAAAGACATGAATGACATGAGTTTTCAGAAACAGTACTGGATAATGAAAGATTCGACAAATTGTGAAACACATATATGGAAGAAGAAGTTATCAAAGGTTTTGGATTGGGGAAAAAGTGTGAAGTTCTTGAACTATGGGAGGTAAAGGGTGTGCTAAGCCAATCTTGGATGCAGCTAGGAACTTTAAGGATCTTCTAGTCAACATGTTCATTGTGGTTCTACCCTCTTGTTAGGATGTTAAAAACAGACCATTTTGGTCAGCAAAATCTGCAAGGTTATCACATGCGTCCAAGACATCTGATAGGTTCAATAGCACCATGTCTCATTCTACTTGCATGCCATGCAAGTACTTGAGCCTCATGCATGTTTCCATATCCAAGTCTCGGAAATATTTTCACTTCTGGAACAAATTTTCTTAATCTTGTAGCAAGACTAATGTTGATGTGGCAAGTTGGAAATCGTGGTAGCGCTTGACATTTATAAATGTGGTAATTGTTGCGAGCATGTACTAGCACACTGGGGTCTTCAAATATCGTTACCACATGCACATAATACTACCGTGATTGCGCTTAAAGCTAGAGAGAATTGGTAATGGAGAAAATCGGGAACATCATGATCTGTTGATTCACATAGAAAATAGATACAAAATGACGGAACGTGAAAATTTTTAAGGCCATAGAGGTAAAGCAAAATAACGTCGCAAAAAGTCAAGTAGTAAGAATTAGAAATTGGAAAAGCTCATAAATTCACGGTTGTCATTCTACTCGCTGAGCTCCGGTAAATCAGCTAGGGAATATCATCCTGACGCAAGGGAGCATAAATAATAATACAAACCCAAGAACCTAGCAAAACTCTACGTCTAATTGGAAAACGACTGAGATACACAGTCCTTAAAAAGTATTCAAAGTACAACTGTAGATATGGTGTGGTCCATTGGAAAAGGGAACGCATGGAATAAAAACTCCTTGGGAAACAAACCAAAACCTGAATCAAAAATATCTCCTATTGCACGGTATTGGGTGTTAACGGGTCGATAACAAACATCACTAATCATATCATTCTTGCTCTCAGTCTCCAAACTAAAGAAAATTTTACGTCAATGCAAACATGCAGTTCTGAATGCAAAGTGAGTGATAAATATGGTTCATGCTTATCATGGTAAACTATGCACACTATCCTACATGAAAATGATTCTAGAACGGATCAAAAGTCTCCCTGGTAAACTAGTGAATCTGTCCGAAGGAAGAGTGCGACTGCCATACTGTATCCGTCCTCGCTCGACCTACAGTACATGACTTGGAACCAGGGGATAACACATTGCTTTCTACGAGCTTCCCCGTGACCATATCACACTCATGAGTGTAACGAAGTCTGCAATACGGCGCTGGGCTTGGAGCGCCTGACCTGGAATATAACAGTAAATTGAACTCATGTACCCCACGCCCGAAAATGGCATGATGTGGCGCGCGAAGTCTCCTTTCGTAATGCGCCGTGGGAGATGCAGGCTCGTACATCAAGCACATGTACATGTGCCCATAGTTACTTACAGTCAGTGATGGATGTGGGGGCCAAAAGTAATCGGAACGTCGGAGATTACTCGAAAGCGGATGAGAGGAGAAGCATGATCATGAGCCCATCTTTCGTATCTACTCTATCGCGGGATTACATGGGCAGCGCTAGTGAGGCGACGAGGCTGGAGAGGGTGTGCGCATTTTGGATGCTGACTGAAGCCCAACCGTAGTAAAGGGTCAAATATAGACGATAGATCCCGACGAATGCAAGAACTCAATCACTTGCCTGTTGACATGTTTGAGAAGTGGGTGTGATCAGAGATCCGAGTCTGATCCTTGTAACGAACAAGATCAAGGACCAATATGAGGGCTAATACTCAAAGTCTTGTAGATAAAATTTTCTCTGAAATCGATTTTGTATCCGTATGCTCCAGGATTTTTCTGTTACAGTGCTACACTTCCTGACAGCTCTCTGTCTGGAAGTATAGGACATATATATATATATATATATATAGTATCTGCTCGACTCGAACCTTCGGCCCGTGGGGCTGCGACGTCTCCTATGGCTGAGTCCAATCTACGGGATTGGCCAGGCTTACCCGTGGCTGCTGAAATGATGGCCGGGACTTTTGGCCCCCCAAAAGCTCATTTGACCCCAAGTTAGTACGTATCCTATAAAAGCTGTTACAATCACTAATAAATAACGATAGGGTTCTTCCGGTCAGAACCATATGTGTATCCATACGAAGACGCCTTCGGTAACAGGATTGGGCAATCAATGGAGCGGCGGTAGCCTATAGAGGTATGCAAAGAGTTCACCTATTTGTTCCTCAACATGTGAATCAAGTGACTATCAAGAATATGGGGGTGGGATCAATTGTGGACTAGTTTGCAGAAGTCTTTGCAGGGAGAGCTATCTACTCCATGGGGGATCTTTACTCTGGGTATGATCAATTTCATCTATCAAAAGGAAGCACGGATGTTATCACAATGAGAACACCCTTGGGCTTGGTAAGGATGTGCACGCTGCCACAAGAGGCCACAAATTCATTAGCACACATGATGAATGGGATGAATAAAGTGTTAAGGGACTTTATTCCGGAGAAGACTATGCCTTTTCTAGATGATGTGCCAATCAAAGGATGTACAGAAGAGGAGAAGGATGGAACCATCGATCAAAGGGGCTGTCGGAAGTTTGTCAAGGATCACATTGAAGATTGTGAGAGGATATTATCTCGATTGGAGGAGGTTCATCTTACATTGTCAGGAGTAAAATCTATATTTGGGGTATGGAAGATTGTCATTGTTGGTCATTTGTGTGGATGGTACTGTCGAAAATCAGATCCCAGCAAGGTGGATGCTATTCAAAGGATGTGGGAAATCTGCAACTCCTTGATAGAAGTGAGGCGATGTCGTGTTGTGACACGGCTACTATGAGAAGATGATGACATGTGTCATCTTTAAAGCTGTTGAGATGACGGTGATATTTTGACGATATTTTAGGTCAAGATGGCCGACGTCTCATTGTAAGGCTGTTAAGAGACCACGGTTGGATTGTCATCCTAAGGCCAAGATGTAGATATGGATCCAAGGGATATCATCTTGGACCTTATCGGATATAAAGCATGGTTGGAGTCGAAAGGAAAGGGGGAGGTCTAGAATGTTGCTGACTAAAGAGCTTATCCGATAGAAGTGGAGCCAACGTGGGACATGGATAGAGGACGGTATGATCCTCCGTGATATACCGATGCCCAATCCGCTTGTGATAAAGATCCGTGTCTACATCGTGATCACTTTAGGGCATGGTTAGTGTATCACTTTGGAGATAGCTTTATGGAAGTTGTGATAAACTCCCGAGATCCTTTCATTCTGCCAATTGTTTCCTACGGGCGCGACTTGGGACCCAATAAATTTCACGTTTTGATTTGATATTAACATTATGGACCTGAACTTGCCGTTAGTGGCGCCTTTCAACATATGGGTCCCTGTTCATCACTACTGTCTACCAAAGGCAAGTCATAGGGAGTTGATTGTTAGGAATTTTGGCGAGGAGTATTATACTCAAGTTATAAACTCCCCGGTCCCTTTTGTTGTTCTGTTTATACTTATCCGGTTTCGAGTTGTTATTTTGACTTTGTATTAGTGACAACTTATATTACCTTTATGGTGGCTGAGTAGTGTGTTTGGCTAGTTGTAAAGCTCTATGTTAGTTGTGGCTAATTTGGTCCACTAGTGGTCAAAATGGCACTCTTCATTCTCATTGGTTGGAAAATTTAGACCAATGAGAGCACTTGGACGAGTTCTTCGGGGTTTTGAGGTGTTTCGAGAGCCTTTGAAGGGAGTTTTTTAGGATTGAAGGATATAGTTGGAGAGCGGACAAGGAGAGCTAGGATTTTGGCCCAAGAATGAAGGCGATTGAGCAAGTTGACACTCCGATGTGGTGATTTGAAGTCGGAGAGTGAAATTTGGACCAATTGGAGAGTTTGAGTGAATTCTGAGTGTTCTATGAAGGCTTTGATAGATCGGATTCAATAAACACAAAGTTTACAACTCGAATTTGTGATTTGATTGAAATTTCAGCTCGATTGGTTGAGTTTTGAGTGCAAAGCAGTAGTTTGAAATTTGTGTACGCAGTCTGAATTGCAGGATTGCATAGACTGTTACAGATTTAGTTCGACAATCATAACTCATGCTATCAACAAGATTGGTTTATAAAACTTAAGAGAGTTGAAGCTTGGATGATAAGTCGTTTTCTTGTGAAATTTGAGTGCAATTGGATCAAAGAATTGGAGTTTATAGTGGATTTAGTACGCAAGGGTCTGCATATCACCTTGTGATACAGGGTATAGTTCGACATTTGTAATGAGAGATCTAAGAGCAAAAAGCATGTGAAACTTTCCCGACAGTTATGAATGGTTCCAAAGTACTTTTATGCAAAGTTTGGCTAAGAGTTAACGGTTCAATTGTTGGTTACAACGATCCTCTTCCGATGGAGTTTATCGAGTGCAACGAGTTGGGCATGGAGAGATGAGGAGATGAAAGAGAGGGTGATTGTCAGTTCACACGAGGACGATGAGAGTTCTTCTACAGCCAGACGCTCAAGCGTTCTCAGAGTAAAGCTCTGTCCATGCAACATCCGTTTTTAGGTGCTGTTGTGTTCTATCACATATGAATTCCTCACTATGCTCATATAACAGATCCGTTATATGGGTTGTTAAGGAAAAATCAGAAGTTTGTATGAGAGAATAGACATGTAGAGGCCATGAGGAAGTTGAAGAGGTGTATGTCATCACCTCCGATGTTGCGAAGGATAGAATATCATGATCACAAGCCTGTGATATTGACAGTGAATACCAGTCCTATTGCCATAGGATGGGCCGTGGGGCAGGATGACGAAGATGAAGGAGTAGGTATCTTTGTGAGATTTGGAGCCAAGGTCTTGAGTGAAAGACAGTGAAGTTATCCTCAAGTGAAGAAGGAATTGTGGGGTGTTGTTACGGCCATGAAGTTGGAAAGGAACTACCTGATTGGAGCACATGTGATTGTGGAGACGGATTGTTTACCATTGTTGAAGATGATCACCAATTGCAATACACCGGATATTGCAATGTTGAGGTGGATAGCATACATCAAGACGCTTAATCTGGAGTTCAATCATGTGCCACGAAAGGATAACAAGGACGCAGATATGTTGTCAAGAGCTAGATACGACAAAGAAGAAGAAATGATTGATGATATTGATGATGTAGGAACGACATTTTATTCTGTGGCTCATCAGCAAGGAGTAACACAAAGTTTGGAGATGTTTCTGGAGGATTTGTATGAGGGTGAGTGGTTAGATATTGGAGAATATCTCAACACACTAGCACGACAAAGTGATCATGAGTTCAAACATGTAAGAAGGAAGGTCTACAACTACATGTTACAAGATGGATACCTATGGAAGAGACCGCAGCGGAAGGGTGACATGCCACAACGTGTGATTTGTGGAAAGGAGGCTCAAGGAGTTGATGCGGGAGTTTCATGAAAGCTTATGGGCAAAAAAGCCATGTGGAAATATATGCCACTTTCATGAAATTGAAAGAGAGATATTGGTGGAAAAACATATACAAGGATGTGGTAGGATTTGTGGAGACTTGTGAGACATGTCAGATGTATTCTGTAATCCGACACCGTGATGGTTTGCATCCTACATATCCACTTGCTATCCATTACAAGTGGGTTGTGGATTTGGTGGTCATGCCGATGGGATTAGGACAGATGAGGTATCTGGCATTACCGAGGGAGAATCTATCCAATCAAGTGGAGGGGAGAGTGTCATGACTTATGTAGTAGCATCTCTAGTTATGTAGGTGCGCCGTATGCGAGCGCATGAATCGACGATTAGAGCCGGTTGTGCGATTAGCGCCGTCAAGATGGGGACCGGGGCCCGTTAGGGCCGACAGCGCCGTTAGGGGTCATAGGGATCAAAGGGTAGAGTTCGAATTAGGGCTCATTGGAGGCCAGTTTTCGAAGTTGAGCCTTTGAGAGTGTGGCTATGGTGGATAGTAGCTAGTGCAGGAACCTGGAATCTTTGAAGCACAAAGTGGGTTTGGCTTGACTGTAATCTCTCTTTTATGTTATGGTTATGAGCGGAGTGTCCTTGTGGACGTTTTGAGAGTAGAAAAGATTACTTCAAAAATTCAAATTGGATTCTGTGGTGAGAACTGGGAGTTCTTGGAGCACTGAAAGTGTTTTGGCGAGTTTGGATCGATGGTAGCTTCGATCTGTTGGCTGTTGAGTATGCAAAGCGTTGCTGGAGTGCAGCCCGTGGTGGTGATCTAGAAGTAGAGTCAATTTGAGGTGGATCTTATCGATTTCAAATTTGTGTATTTTCTATTTTAGTGTAAATCCGAATCGGGAATTTTCGAGGGCGGAAGCGCTGTTAGAAATTGACGAAGTGGGTCGATGCTTATAATTATCTTGGAGCATTAATTTGAGATTGGCCGAAAAATATTTTGGACAGAAGTGATCGAAGTCCAAGATTTGGTTTTTCGAAGTTTTCGGATCAAAAATAGTAGCTGCATGCTATTTGATTATCATACAATGTCCGTTTGATCTGAAATTTGGTGGGGTGATAGATTATGTAAAGTTTGTCTCGCGGGGGGTACAAATGTCTAACTGAAGGCCGACAATGTCAGAATTGCGAAATTTTGAGGTTTAGGGGTCTGAAATCGAAGTTGAAGATTTTCAGAGTCCTGTAGAAGTTTCAAACAGTGTCTGTTTGTGAAAAAAAAAATTGCATTAGGTAGGCAACGCCTTATACAGTCGGACTACCAGTCTTAGTTTATCGATCTGGAGAGCAGAAGACCTCCAAAATCGAGTTTTTTTGTTTTTAAATGCCCTTCTGAGGCTATGTTAGTCCGGGTTGGGTTGGTTTGACCCCTTTGATGGATGTTTTTGAGATGAAGTATTGTGCTTTATGTTTCTTGTGATTGATATACCTCCATCTCTACTTCGTGTTTGTGCACCACGTTTGTTTGTGTTGGTGCTTTGTTGTTTGGAGTGTTGGAGCTCTTGTGTGTTGTCGATAGATTTGCGGACCAGTCAGACTATCCATGTTTCTCCCCAGTGAGACAGGACTTGCGGACCTATAGACTGGATGAGTGCCCGTGGTAATGGCGTGTTTTGCTGTTCTTGTGTTAGCACCTTGTGGTGCCTCGGTACCTTACATTGCGGTTTTCGGTTACGCTTGTTGTTTTCGGTTCCGATTGAGGACCTATTTTTTGTACGGTTGTGGAGGTGATACATTAGTGTCACAGTGGAGTTCTCTGGAGGTTCCGGAGGAGAGATTGCTCAGGTTAGCATTGAATGCACCCGTAGCGGAGTTCGGTACCAACCTTGGCCTTTGAGGTTCACATAAGACTCTGATTTGGTTTCAGAGAGTGACGGAGCTGAGCATGGTGATATCTTGGATTGTGTATCCACACCGTTGTTGTGGGACATGGATGATATCTATATGGGGCCACCAAGGGTCCTAGACGATATTCGGGTACAGTTGGCACTAATCAGTTGGATGACTTCATCCAGGAGTTTGACTCATGGTGTGATTTACAACGGATGCGCAACTTTGCGTTGTTCAGTTCGTTTATGGCTTGGAAGGGATTATTCCAGCATTTGGAGGGTCCGCCGATAGATGATTATCATGAGTTTCGGCGTGAACACCTTGAGGAGATAGAGTTTTGGAGAAAATACTGGTCTCCAAACTACATCTCTATTACTTCTGGTATAGTGTTTGGAGGTGCGAGTTCATCCTATGTAGATACTGAGGAGAGACTATATTGAGGAGAGACTACCAAGGGGTGAGAACTGACAAGCTACGAGGCTTACAGGAGTTTCAACAGAAGACTGGGAAGAGTCTTCAAGAGGCGTATACCCGAATGCGTCGGTTGATCAATGTTACCCATGGGTGACAGAGGCACAAGCTGTCCAATATTGGCATGGGATATTGGATAGGGAGTTGAGATGTAGAGTGAGAGATGCTACCTTACTACATGAGACATCACCTACGTTGACCATCGTGTTTTGTCTTGCTTAGCGTATTGAGCTCAACATGCAAGAAGAGAGCGTATTGAGCTCAACCTGCTAGAGAGGAGAACGGAGGATGTACAATTGGCAATGGAGAGACTTAGAGAGGCACTCCTTAAAAACAAGGACAGATTTGACAAACGTCATAGGCTGAGACCAAAGGAGGTTAAAGAAGGTGATTGGGTATTGGTGTATGACAACAGTCTGGATAACCAACATAGCACCTTGAGGAAGTTTTCAAAGTGGTGGTTTGGGCCATATGTGGTGATCAATGTCTATGACAATGATACTTATTCGCTAAGAGCGAATAAGTAGCACCAGAAGATGATGACATGTGTCATCTTCAGAGTTGTTGTCATGACGGAGATACTTTAGTTTAGGATAACCGACGGCGCACTATAAGGCTGATAAGAGTCCACCGTTGGATCAACTTTGTAGGGTCAAGATGTTGAAAAGGCTTCAAGAGATATTATCTTGGACCTTATTAGATATAAAACGCAGTCAGGATGGAAAGGGTATGGCAGAGAGCTAGACATATCACTTTGCTGATTAAGGAGCTTATTTGATCGAAGTGGAGCCGACGTATGACATGGATAGAGGACAACATGATCCTCCATATGTACCGATGTCCAATCCATTTGTGATCAACATCAGGTGTCTTCATCGTGATCACTTTCGGGCGTGGTTAGTGTATCATTTTGGAGATAACTTTCTGCAACAAGTGATAAACTCTCCAGACCCGATTATTCTTCTAGTTGTTTCCTACGGCGTGATTTGGGACGTAACAGTATACGTTTTGATTTAGTTTGGGCGTTATGGATCTGAACTTATCAATAGTGGTGGCTTTCAACACATGGGTTCCAATCCATCACTATTGCTTACCAAAAGCAAGCCATAGGGAGTTGATTGTTAGGAACTTTGGCGAGGAGTATTATTCTCAAGTTATAAACTCCCCGGTTCCGTTTGTAGTTCCGTTCATACTTAACCGATTTTGAGTTGTCATTTTGACTCTTTATTAGTGGCAATTCGTATTGTGTATAAGATGGCTAAGTAGTGTGTTTAGGATAGTTGTAAAGCTCTAAGTTAAAATGGAGCTAATTTGGCCACACTAGAGGTCAAAATAACACTCTTCATTCTCATTGGTCTTGGAGTTTGGATCAATGAGGACACTTGGGCAACTTCTTTGAGGTTTTTGAGGAGTTTTGGAGACCTTCTAGGGGGACATTCGAAGATCTGAAGAAGGGGTTGGAGAGCTGACAGGACGAGCTACGACGTGGGCTCAAGAATGGATGGATTTGAAGGATTTGTCACTCTGAAATGGTGATTCAAAAATACAGTGAGAAATTTATACCTTTGAGTGTATTTGGGGTGTTTTTGAAAATCTTACGATGGTTTTGGGAGATTTGAGTTAACTGAGATATAGTTTACGACTTGGGCTTGAGTTTGGATCAAAATTTCAACTCAATTGGATGAGTTTTGAGTACGGAGTGATAGCTTGAAGTTTGTGTATATAGTCAGAGTTGTAGGACTGCACTAACTGTCACGAAGTTAGTACGGAGATCATATCTTTTGATATCAGAAAGTTCTGTCAATAAAATTTGCACACTTCAAGTTCTGATGATAAGTGACCTTCTCATGAAATCTGGGAGCAATTGAAGTCAAGGATTGGGATGTGTGATGGGTTTTGTACACAGGGGTGTGCATATCACCTTGTGATACAGTGTGCAAATCAACAATTGTTATGAGAGATGTAGAGGAGAAAAACATCTGAAACTTTTCTGAGAGATTGAAAGGGTTGTGGAGAAATTTTCTGTAAAGTTTAAGCGAGAGTTATTGGTCGAATCATTGGCTATCATAATCTTCTTCCGCTGAAGTTTTACCGATTTATAATGAACTCGAATGTGGAGTGCTGAGGAGAAGAAGAAGAAATTGTCAACTCACATGAGGTTCTAGAGGGTTCTTCTACAGCCAGGCGCTCGGGCATTCTCAGAGCAAAGAAATGTCCATGCGATACCGGTGTGGGTGGTTCACGATTGAAATCTATCTTACATTCAGTGTAGAATGTAAATGGTGCAATCCCACATTTCTCCATAACTGACAATCGGAAGTATCATTGGCAGTGGTGATGCCATCACTTGAGCCATAAAATCTGCACCCCAATTCGCCACAAGATACACTCTAAAAAGATACTTCTTTATGAATCGAATATGGATGTTGAATAGATTGGGAAATGGAAAATTTGGTATAGGATTTCTCTCAAGCGTATCCATACATGGAGCCTACAGTTTTCCCTTTCCCCCTTACTTTACATGCAAATCAATGACCTCTTCTAGTCTCTATAAAACTCTCAAGAACTTAAAGTTATCATCATCTTCTTGCTATTCCAAGATGGGTAATCCACACTCAAGGAAAGAGCAAGTTCGCTCTGATACCAATGTAACACTAGGGAAGTGAGGAGAGACCACTCGAATAGCTCAAGCAATTCCGAAGTTGAGAGATAGCTCAATGATTTCTCTTTCTCCATATAAAGTCTTCAAAAAGGTACAAACTAGATAAGGTTACACAACCACCATCCATTCAATTCCTTGTGGATCGATGACGTGACGGTCATCCCTATGAGCACACGGATTGCTGACGTGTATTCTAACTAACACACAAGAAACACAACCTAAAGAGCACATGGATTGATGACATGACACCTTTAGATACTCCACTGCTAGTCAACTCAAGACTATCTATCTTCTCCTTGCGTATTCTCTACTTTAGTTCTTACTAACTAAAGATGGTTACACGTATCATTTAGATACAACATGTGTTCATATGACTCGTTGCATATTCAGAGTTAATTTGGTGGCAGTCCAACCATTTGTTATTGCATTCTCACATCAAAACCATAGTGTTTGTATTAAAAGTGAAGGACATGGTAAAATAACAAAAAGGATGGGAAGACCCCATCAAGTTATATATGGATGAAATCAAGGCCCCATGTTATTGGTAACATGACATTCCGAACCATCTAGTTCAAACAGTCTACAAATAACAAGAGCATCCAAAGAAGCATCACCTAATGTGATTGCTATGTTATGGATTGCACCAACTAGTGCTCTATGTAGAGCAATGGAAACATATTGCCTAAAATAGGCTATACAATAAGCTAAAGAGAGTGATACCCCTTGCGGCCTAGTATGGTAGGCTCTTGCACACTCACTCACAAACATGTTGAAGTCAATGTCTATAACTCCAATAACTTCAAAGCTAGAGGAACAAAGAGTTGACCTCTCTGCATATCTTATACTTGGAGACCTTGGTTATTGCCGCTCCACTTGCCGCCCATCTTGGAGGATGGCTGATCACCCCCTCTAAAACTATGTCACGTGTAGGATCGATAACCACCACGTCTATCACATTAACCTGGTCATCCCAAACCAAGTATAAGTCTGCCATAACCCTAGTTGACTGTAAGGCATACTAACGTTCCCTCCATGTGGGTTATCCATCCTCTTGCACCATAGCAAATACCACATCCATAATGGAATCATGGGTAGCTATCATAAATATTCATTATATATTTAAAAGAAATGATAATAATATATTTATTTCGATATTAGAAGTGTAAGAAAAATTCATGAATTTAATTAAATATTTGGTTATTTTTTATAATATTTAAAAAATTATTTTTTCCCTTTAGTTTATATGACTGGAATATCCAAATATAACATATATCTTTTATAAAATTTGCATCATTTAAGATAATCTCAAAATATAGGGTTTGTTGATTTTATTTTTTTATGTACCTTTTTCATAGTTGCTATCCATTGTTTTGATGTATCTTTTATTTTCTAAGATATTAAAAAACATTGGTTGTTGATCAAAGAACATCTCCACCAAATGCTGGCAAAATGCCCCGTTTATTGATTGTCTTCGAACTAATACAGCTTACAACTCACCCATAAATGCATCAAATCAAACATGAAGATTTTACATGCTATATTTACGGCCTAAAAGTGCTAGTGGTAGCATTGATACGGATATCATAAGTCTTCAGTATTTACCAGGCCACCTCCACGGACCTGGGGTGGGAGGAAAGATGTCACTGAATGGACTCTAATTTCCGGGCCGAGCCCTCGTTTGTGTACCCCGATGGAAGTGCTGTCAACTATATCACCCATACATAGTTGGTTGATAACACACCTGAGTGAAACACACCTCAGTGAAACATGGAATGTTATAACCACAGTACAAGTGAGGAAGAAAAAAAGAACAGAGATTACGATATCATGTACATTCATTCAATCATTCACATGTTCATTTGTTGCGACATTAAAAAGAAAGCGTGAGATTTCTTGGTGACCGGCAGCAGCCACCACTCCACCCGCTGCTTCAACGAGACGACGAGCCAACAAGTTGAACGCGCACACTCGCTCGCGGGAAACGGAGGGGCCAGCGCAATGGATGTGGGGACGATTTTTACTACTCTGCCTCAGGATACAAACACCTTGCGCTCCTCGCGTGCCAGTAAGTTTCGGCCCTGAATTGTTTGGTCTTGTCTGGGTTTTGCAGCTGTTTGATTCGTTCGCTTCTCTGCTCTTCTGATCAGCCCTAGCATCTTGTAATAGCTAATTCTGCCGTCGATTTTTGCCTTCGTTTCACTGCATTGGCCTCCATGCTGGAATCGCTTATGATTCTGTAGCTTCTACTCTTGTAGCCCTCTCTTACGCTGCTCTTAGTTTTCTAGTTACTGGAAAGGCTTCGTTGTTTCATCTATGATTGGGCTCTCCTGACCTTAGGAGAACATTACTCAGTTGACTTCTCGCACAATATGCTGACACCAACCGTGTACTGAAATTTGTTGATTCCATAATCCTGCCCCATGATGGGAAGTGATAATTGTTGAAAGACATCGTAGGACTGCAATGTTTGTTCTTAGCCTATAGTTTGTTCACTATCCGAAAATGTGAATTTTTGGAAAAAGTGAAAACAAGCTATGAAAAGTTGGAATGAATCAAAAGTTTGCACATAAAAATGTAGACCTGTTTAGGTGTTATGGGTGTGCAGTGCGTTTTGAATTCGTGAGTAGCCCAGCCAGGTGGTTATTAGGAAACACAGATTTTTCTACCAGGTTTTCGGGAAATTACGTTGTGAAAGAAGCAAATTTCAGTCCTATGACAATGCACTACTTTTGGTTTTAAGTCGGTTGTGAGCTGGCCTGTGTGAACTTTCTTACTTGTTCCCAGTATTTGTTATATTCAGCCAGTAGGAGTTAGGACAAGGAAGAAACAATAAGCATCTAAGCTGATAGATGCTTATTGTTTCTGGGATCTGGTGTAGTTGATCAGTGGGGCTGTTGGGTAGGTCATTTCTTGGACTTCCTGTGTTGAAGCACTGAAATGTTCATGATCCGGGAGCATCACCTCGTAAATTATCACAATTTGAAATCTGACAGAAAAGGTGATGATGATTGCGAACACTAAGCAAGAGCACAATCGACAGTTTCTGTCCTAGTATAGCTTTATGTTCTTAGCGGGTCCAAGTTTTGTAGGTCAAACCTGATGCAGGGTAACGAAGAGATGTGGAATTCTCAGTTCGTAGATTCTTGACTATGTAACAAAAGCCCATTAGATGTTCGCAAGTAGCACATAGTGAATCTAAGAGGGCAGTCGAGGGCTTAGCTGAGAGATATCGAGATTGTAAACGCCGTCGGTTTCATAATGTCAGGGTGTGCATAACATTTCTCCAGGAGTCCTAATACCTGACAAAGATTCCACAATCTTTTGTTTTCTGACAGAAAGTTAAACATGACAAGCTTGTTCTTCTTTTTTGCCTTTAGAATCTCTTCGCGCGGTATGACGTGTGCATTTAGTAAGTCTCACAGGTGTAGAGCAGCACTTTTCTCTCAAAGCATGGATGATCTTGTATGACAAACTTAGAAAGTCTCTCCTCTCGTACTCTTTGGCAGCACAGATGTATGAGAGGCTTTACTTTCGAGATTTCTCACATTAGAAAGGATTTTGTGTGGAAGGAAAAGGTGCAGTGCTGGCATGAGAACGAGTTGTTAAATGCTGAAGCAAGTGCTTGATCATCGAGCACAGCAGTGGTTTGGAAGGCACTTGGCGAGATAACGAGGCTTCTCGCAAATAGCCAACGGTTATTTTTTTGGGTATATGCAGAGTGAGGACTCGGCATTTTCAAGCATGGTTTTCCTTCCAGAGGATAATAGGTTTGTTACATCTGCATTAGCTGGCCCTGTCAGTACTTCTTGCCTCTCTATTTTTTTTGGTCTGTTTGGATGGAACCTTATTTACGTGTCCGAAATTTAGCAGGCTTCACCCCTAAAACTGTGATTCGACCATTTTCAGTTTTGTGGTAAGCGCTGCAGTATTATGTTTGAGATTTAGTTGGAAAGTGCCTGCACCCATCCATGTTGTTTCATTGCCGAGTCCAGGCACTGGGTAGATCTCATTCTGTGCATCCCCTGTTCCTTTCTCAGCATCTGCAAAGGTCTCGTCACCCTAGGGATTGTTCAACGTCCTTCTCATAACACTGTCTTGGGTGCTCCTTCAATGTACAGGCAGTAGAATATCATCAAAACCGAAGAAGTCAACTGAAAGGAAGGAAGACATGGCCGCTCATTATGCCATAAGTGCTTCAGAAGATGATGGTGTAATACGACAGCGGCTTTTGACACGGACAACTACCACCAGAGGAGAGCCACCTTTGAAAAAGCTTTTGAAAAAGTTCCTTGCCTTCGCAGGCGAAGTTGATAAAGATTCTGACAATTATGCAGATTGTGAGAAGTTGTACAAATCATTCTTGCAAGAGTTGGGTACATTTGAGCTCCCGCTTATCAAGACTAAGGCTGTGGTTGATGCGAACAAGCGAGAACAAGAAAGCTTCAAGAGGCTTCAAGCAGAACTGAGCAAACAAATCAACCAGGTATCGAAGAACATCGATAGTACATCTACCGCCGATTCCAAGTTCCTGCTGATTTGTATTAACATAAAAAGCTGCTGACTACATAGTGTTAAGCCTAAACATCGTATACTTTTGTTCATCAATCAGCTAGAAATTTACCCCCGAGGGTCAATCATCATCATCTTGCCCTATCATGGTGGTACCCCCGGCAGTTCATGTCGCATCTAATTCTAGGTAGTCATAGAACTCTTTGTGGGAGACCTTGTTCTGTGAATTGGAATCCAGCTTGTTTTGGCAGTAGAAACTCTTGAAAGTGCGATCACAGGACGCGAATGTGAACCAAAGATAGTGCCTTGTCGGTTTTCAGGCACAAGATGATATTGAGGATTTGAAACTTCAACTCGAGGAAGGAAAAATTGAAAGGCAGCACAAGGAGGAGTGTGAAGCCATTAGAAGACTGATTGGGGCCCAACCGCCTCGCTCAGAAACTCAAAAGGCTTTGAATGAACTAGAGAAAGAGCTAGTTATACTGGAGGCTGAGAATACCGCAGCTGCGAGGACTCTGGAAATCAGGAAGAAACAATTTGCTCTTCTCTTGCATGTGGTCAGCACCTTGAAATTCCTCACTTCTTGCTTACTTCTTTAGGCCAATTGTGTCTGCTGCGCAGAGGAGATTGTCAGCAGAATAGGCTACTACTAAATTTACCTTACTAAGTCATCTTACTCTGTGTACATACTCATTCTAAATTTTGACCTATATATAAATCATTGTTCTGAATGTACATCTTTTGCCATGCAGGTCGATGATCTTCAGAGCACAATCGAGGATGAGCAGAAGAACCCCTTGGATCTTGATCTTGTCCCCTCAACATCAGGTGTCCCCAGTAATGTAGATGCCGGTACCATCGCAGAGCCAATGGCCGTCGACCCAGTTTGATTTACATGTCACTTGTTTTGTGTGGAGGGCATACACAAACCTCCAGGTAAAACTACTTCAGTTCGTCTTTCCCATGATGGGAACAGGACATCAGTGGACGTGAATCAGCTGCTGGGCAGTAGGGTGTGAACAACGGGGGCCCATGTCGTGCATGACTTGGTGGTAAAGTTCGGAGATTCATGGCAAGCATTCTCTAGAATTCAATTTTTGCCCAAGATAGTGTAAGCCTTGTCTTCTTGACAGTAGATAGTTGCAGAGACTTAAGTTCTTTTCCTTGGATAGAAAAGAGTGGCAAGAGTCTTCTGCGATAGAGGGTGCTTCTGTGTTCGTCATCAGAAGTCCAGCGAACGTGTACAACGGATAGGAGAGCTTGACAGCAACTTGTAAATTAGCTCTTCGTAAGGCTCATTCGCATCGGCATGCATAGGAACCGAGACTAATGTCAAGTTTCCGCGATTCCTAATACACGTCGGTCTGGTTGAAGGGAACATCTCTATCTCACAAAGTTCCTACCTCTTCTTTTGGGGTTTTTCCAATTACAGCATATTCGACATTTGGATATCTCACATGAACCGTGAAGATCTCTTTACGCAGAGTGAGAGATCTGGTGCGAAGATTTTCCATTCCGGATATGCAGCATGGACAGCTTTTCTCCCCGATTGAAGTGACTGTACCAGTCACTTAAATCGACGACGAACTCTGATCTAAATTGGCTTACTTGTTATTTGAACCACTGCGTATGCCTACTCGTTTATTTATGAACTGATAACAAGTTATGTTCAGAAACACATGCTTCCTTGTCCTTGAAGCATGGTAACCAGCTTGGCACACTTTGCTTCCAGCTTCGAAGTCGCTCTAAATCTTTCAATCTTACCTTAAACGAAGGTCTTGATTTTCTTCCTTCACTCCGAAATTGCAAGAAAGCATATCATCCGGACTAGGCGGGCTCCGGATATAGAACGGTTTTTCTACCTGCATGCGAAGGAGAAAGGTCACGAAGCAACAGTGATTATTCCAAGTCTCATTCTCCTTTCTAAAGTTTCAACGGTCGACCGTACTTGAACGTTGAATCCATGATAGGAGGACTGACCGGTGTATTGCGCGCCAAAGCCAAACTCCGATAGTCGATGGAACAAAGAAGGTTAGTTCACATCACACTCGGGATCTTTCCAGAATCTTCGTACATTCCCTGGCATGGCCACATGGAATGAGAAAGAATATTGTCTCCATATTGCTAGTCCACGCTACATGAACTTCTCTATTTTTACCAACACACGGCTCCGTATTCAGGGTAAGAAGTTTGAGGAGTAGAATCAATGACCTTGTAATATTACATTGCACAGAGTTCGATGCTTTAGTGAACGAACATGTCTCAAAAAGGGTCGGAACAGGCGGAAATATAAAACGCCTGAATGTGGAGACCACTCTAATGTAAGGATAAGAGCCAGGATTGTCGGTGGAGCCTAGATGTCAAAACCACATCAAGTTAACAATCGTACTTGCCGTCCCAGAGTGTACATTACGACGGTGAGGAGCACAATAGATGCACACAGTATCTAAGTCTCCAGTTAGAGGGAACTCCTAATGGAGATCTACTGGCTGTCTCACACCTGAAGCTCATCGAGGGTTTGGCACCTTCGATGAGCTCGAGGATCATCCATCCTGTCCAACTGTAGTCAGGTGTGTTTACTTCCAGAATTGCTGGCGGATCCTCTGAGTGTTGAAGCTCGATGTCTACAATTTCCGGTATTTTGTACCGTAGGTAGCCCTGCATAAGAAGGTAGAGGATATGATAACACAATATGTTTCGTGTGCTCGTCGTGTGCTCCGTCGCATTACCCTCTCAGCAGGATGTAGTCTACCTTTTGACAAGGGGCATCACTCTTTCTGCCTCTGATTGGGCCGCATTCGAAGGACGGAGAACAGGAAGTTTCTGTTGGATGCCCACACTTATCTCTTACAGTATTTCGTGCTATTGCAGAAAGGAGAGTTGAGTACAGCAGTCAGTTCCAAAGGTGTCAGTTCAAGATCCCAGAGAAGGAATGTATATATTCCTTTCTCTTATAAAGTTGGACCGTGACTGGCATTTCATCTTCCGATATGCAGTTACCGAGGGTGGTTTTCTTGTTTGTTAGCCTTGTTGGCCTTCAGTCCAGAAGTGAAAAGATCACTGCTGTCTTTTTGAGACTACGTCATGGTGATAACTCCTCGCATCAGAGTATTATTGGAGCTCTCAAACCAGTTTGGAAATGTCGATGTTGCTAACTTTAGTTTTCAGAAACATCAGGAAAGCGACTTTGTTGGGTGCGTTTGTCCCGAGTCTTGTCCCAAATCCCATATTGGATGCTTATAAATTTGAAATCTAATCTTTTCGGACCCATACGCAAATGACTAGGCTTTTTGTTAAAATAGGAAAATTTTATTTCCAGTCAGGAAATAGAGTAACGGAGGAGAGTCACGGGTCACGGGTCCAGGTTGAACCGGCTGACTCCCATTCGCAGAGAGAGTGCAGGGGACCGGAGGCCCCAAGGCCAACAAGAAAGGAAAGTGGAGCGCCAAACCTCGGAGACCGTAGAGCAATCCCTGTATGGCGGTGTGAGTCCTACCTCCTGTAGTTGGAAGCACCCCTTTCTTTGGCTTGCTAAACAAAGAATTACTAAGGGGGTATAGGGGGTTTCGGTGGCAACATCATCCACTGATCCTGCGTAATGTATACATTCGATCTGCTTGAGTCCCCATCGTGCTTGAAGAAAGAAGGGTTGCGCTTGTTGTGTCTTGGAGGACCAGTTAGCCTTGTGATTCAGCCGGTAATTTCTCAGGTGATCTGTGAAGTGAGACCAAATTTTATAGCACATGGATTATGTTCGATCTCTGTAATATATCCTGGGATGGAGTTTGAAAAAATCCGTCCCTTCCCTTGCGTAGATACTGATATATCTGTAACGTTATCTCAGAGTTGTCTGTAGCCAGAGTAGTAGTAGTGCACTTCGTCTAGTGGAAGTTGCTGACTAGATCACGTGCACCAGGTGGAACATTTGTTGTGAGGGTGGAACCTTTCTTTAATCTCCTTCAGTAGCCCATGGTTGGTGGCATAGACCTTCCACCTCATTGTGTTTTTTTAAGAAATAAGAAGTATAATAACAAAAAGGATGGGAAGACCCCATCAAATCGTACAAGGATGGAACCAAAGTGGTAATATGGGGCTAGGCCCCAATAGTATCACACTGGGAAATATGTCCTACAGCACCTAGGATATCTGAACTATCCAAGTCAAAAGGTCTACAAACAACAGGAGCATCCGAAGAAGCATCACCTAACGTGATTGCTCTCCTATGGATTGCACCGACTAGTGCTCTCTCAGAGAGCAATGGAAACACGTTGCCTAAAATAGGCTATACAGTAAGCTAAAGAGAGTGATACCCCATGTCGCCTAGTATGATAGGCTCTCGCGCACTCCCTCACGAACATGTCGAAGTCGGTGTCCATAGCTCCATATAACTCCAAAGCTAGAGGAATAAAGAGCAAGGACCTCTCCGCATACCTCTATACTTGGAGACCTTTCTCGCCGCCGCCCACTCGCCGCCCATCCCGGAGGATGGGTGATCACCCCCTCCAAAGCGTGTCTCTAGTAGGATCGGTAACCACCACATCGCCCACAAGTGACCTGGTCCTCCCGAACCAAAAATGCAGTCCGCCCTAACCCTAGTCGATTGCAAGGCATACCAACGCTCTCTCCATGTGAGGTATCCACCCTCCCGCGCCATAGCAAACACCACATCCCTAATGGCATCATGGGTAGCTATCCTCCGCCCTCCGAATGGACAACGAGTCATATGAACACCTGCTGCATCTAAAGTGATACCACACTCACATGTGAGTAATGAAGATGTAGATGGATGGACCAAGCCAAGACGGAACCTCATCGCTGTGGACATTGTGTAAGCTCTTGCGATGACATAGGGACATTCTGTAGCAGCTTCGATCTGTATACTTCATATACTTGCTGGTTCGCCGAATGAGGTGGAGGCGTCGAGATGAAGTACTGTACGGCCTGATTGATTGCCGATTGAGTCGTAAGTAGTTGCTTGATCTCGCTGTCTGTGGGGAGACAACGATATCCGGAGTTCCGATATCTGCACGATAAAGTTACTGCCGCTCCAAAAGCTTTAACCTGAGTCATGGTACCTGCCCATATTGCCAGATTATACCATAGACTGGATTCAAGGACGAGGTATGGCACAAGTACCATCCCGTGGAGGTAGTTGGTATGTTAAGAGTCTTAGGCCACAGGTTGACTTGTGTTTGGAGCTTCGATTGCAAGAATGTGTCAAGGTGAAGGAGGATGGATCCATGTGTGGGGACAAGCCAAATCCAACCAAGTTCGCTTCATTCGTCAGTTATAGAGTCGCATCCTATCCACTATGTATTAGACTTTGACCAGTTGATTATCAATCCTTGTGCTTTGCAAACCTTTTCAGCTTGGTCTTGGATTTTGTCACTACAAGTATAGGTCTATCTTAACCCTAGTGGAATCAAGACATACCAACGCTCCATCCATGTGAGATATCCACCCTCTTGCGCCATAGCAAAGACCACATCCATGATGGCATCATGGATAACTATTCTTTGACTCCGAATGGTCAAGGAGACATATGGACCCTTGATAAATCTATGGTAACACCACACTCACATGGGAGTAATGAAGATGTAGATGGGTGGACCAACCCAAGGCAGAACCTCATAGTTATAGAAAAAATAGCTTGTTGGTGCGAGTCGGAAAGCCCTTATGCATGGTCAAGCCAAGATCCATGAGCATGCACCCTTACTGGAGCAAGAGCGTAGACAAGCCTTAGTAGTAAGAGAAATGGTTGGATCGACTAAGAGTGAATGTATAGCATGTTGAAACTGTCGTTCCATCATCAAGATAGACGGTAGACCTCTAGTCCAATTGGTGTGCAAAGAGAAAAAATACATTAGTTCATGTCGTACCTCCGAGGGTAAAATATCTCTTGTATGTCGTAATATTACCTCTAAAGAAAATGATCATGCATCCACGTCCCTCGCATACATCTCTAGGATGGATCTATCTGCAATTATAAATCAAGAAGATAACAAAAGTGTCGAGAATGTCCAACTAACCAAAAATGCTATAGATACAGTCTTCTCCATCGATAATAAACCTACCCCTCTACACAAAATCGGCAAAAATGTCTATGTCTATACCAAATCTCATGTCACACACTCAAGGTCCATGTTTTGATGATGTCACCAAAGATGTCCATGATCCTCATATCAAAGGTTGTCAAGGTGATGAGAATCATCCACAAAAGGTTGATGTTCATGAGATTGATACCGTTGGTGTTGTTATTTTCAAGATTTTTGTGATTGTGAGAACACCATGTAAAGAGTGGTGGCGGCATGGGGCAACCCTGTCATATAGATTAATTGATTTTGAACCTAGGGCCCCTTATACATTTGATAATTACAATTGAGGAAGTTTGATTGGGGATGGACCGAAGTATTTTTATGGATTACTTGCTAAAGTCTAAAGCTTTTGCAATGAGGTCAAGACAATCACTATCAACACAGACAAAAACTCTTGCAAAATCTAAGAAAAAATTATGATTTTGCAATTGAATTAACACGGGACTCAAACATGAGATGTCAACATTTCTTCTTTCCATGTAGTGCTTCACTCTCTCATACTAGAGAAGCTATTTTGAGTTAACACAATCCATATTTGATTGAGAACTAAAATATTCTTGCATATATTTTGAACCAAATATTTAGTAAATTCAATATCATATGATAGGAAAGTTTGGCTTAAAAGAGGAGGTTTCATGCTAAATGTATGCAAAGCTATATGACATTATGTGAAGTAATATTATAATCAATTTTAAATTTATTGAATAATAAAAATTCAATTAAAATTGCATTATATTTGAATGATAAGGATGCTCTTTGTAAGAACTGATGGAATTGGATGTAATTTTTTTACATCCCAATGACAATCACATTATGGCAAACATCATATAATTTTTTATCATAAATATTATGTAAAATAAAAGAAATAATTTGATATTTTTAACCACTACTTTGACAAGGTGCCACAAAAAGATTCAAGTGTTTGGTGTTGACTTAGATCTCATTTAAAAACTCTTGATGAAAACGCTTTTAATGAGAGTAAGATTTCAAAAAAACACCCATGGATTGCAACTAGAGCTTATGTTGGCATTTGCTAGACCTAAGGGGCAATATCGGATCTAGTGCAAAGTTTCTGTTCACGGTTGGATAAGCTCTGATTGACCTTAAACTCAAAATGATATGTTTAAGGTTGTGTTGGAAAGCTATTGATAAGACGCTTCCAAATGACAAATAAAATTATGAACAAAGTTTTATTGTGAATGTTGTCTTACACATATAAGACACAAACTCAAAAATTTTTCAAATTTTGAGATTAGAAACAAATTTGGTCTCATACTAGTTGTATCTAGGCTATTTATGTTGCATTTAAGGTAGTGTTAGAGAGTTTTTGAGGTGACATTTCCAATGTCCCCAAGACTAGGGGAAACACTCTTTGGGTCTACAAGTAATGACTAATTTTGTGACATACAAATCTAATCAATCTCAAAATGGAATTGGTATAATTTTATGGGACAAAGAAAGAGGCTGGATCAAGCTAACCTTAGAAGTATATATGAGGGGAGTGGTTTATATGAGTAATCCAAGGAGCCATAATATCACTTCTCATCCAAGGTTGAATCGAAGCCAACATTGGGGCATGAGACAGTGGTTAGATTGGAGTTTGGGATCTAAGGGATCCAAACTTGGACCCAAGAGACTTAAGGATCCCTTTGAGCTAAAATTCATATCTAGACTTAAGGATCATATCATGGATCTAAGCTCTATGGCTGGACCTTAGGACCATACGCTGGATCTAAGACCCATGGTTGGATCTGAGACCTATATCTATGATCTAAATTGAGACCTAAGAGTCCAACTCATACCTAAAGGATAGAGGAGGACCTAAGGATCTCAGTTCAAACCAATACCCTATGATTGAACTCAAGATTAATATGGATCCAAGATACAATTCAAACCTAGGTGCACATTGTGGGTGGTTGGACTAATAAGGGGACAAATCTTTTTTCAAGGACTATGAAATGTAGGAAAAGTCAGCTCCAAGTCATGAAATGATTTTTTCATGTTGTGATTAAATGGAAATCATCCTAATTGAAGATTGACAGTTAGATACTAAGTGATGTTAACCATAATTCAATGAAACCTGAATCTTTGCGCTAAACTTCAAGTGTATGATCTTGTAGGTTGATGGCAACTTGCGATCTACACCAAAGTGGAGTTTCGATGTGTTGAAGATTCAAGAGCTCAGGTTGTGAATTTTCCAAACTGTCTTAGATCTTTACTTTTCAACTTACACAATGATCATTCTTTATATTTGATAAGATATATGATAATATATTTTAGAGTTTTATCAATATATTCTATGTATAGAATCAACTCACTCATGTGCTCTTAATTTTTTTTTCCAATGTGAATTCAATTATTTTAGTTTAATATATTATTATCATGAAAAATAAATTTAAAGATGACACATGTGATCATCATCTTTTAATCATTATAACAAAACATTCAATCTAATGAGAAGAAGACAATGAAGAATATTAAAGAATACAGTGAAATATAAGGTATACCTCGTTTGCTCCAAAATATTTTCGTTTTGTACCTTATGATGTGGGTGTACCTTATATGGAATACCCTATCCCTAAAAATCAAAACACTAGCCACAGTTTTAAAAAGTCAACAATGTTTATTACTTTATTGGAAATACTTGTCAATAGAAGACTGTTTAAGAGACTAGTTATACAGTGACTTAATGGTAGCTTTCAAGCTCAATAGGTCAAATTCTTCACTAAAGAGCGATTTTGCTTTTGCGAAAGCGATTAGATCAGTTACCATTTCTTGTGCGTGGGCGATCGAGATCACTTTTGGTTCCAAGATTGCTTCATCATCTTCAACTTCAAGTGGGACTTCCTCCACTTCATCCGCAGGACCCTCGTCAATAAATTCTCCGACTAACTGCCCAATAAGATTTCCTTTCTCATGAACGTCAAATTTTGTTAGATGTTCTTCAATAACAAGCTTGGATCACTTAACTCCGATCCTTTCAGCTTTGGACACCAGCTCTTCTTCTTGCTCTAATATATCTGCCATGTCATCCTCTTGAACTGTTGGGACAACAAAATCGCATTTGGAAAATGGCAAGCTTTGTGTTCAGATCCATCAGTTTTCGCTTTTTCTTGTCAGGTTCCATACTCGACATGACCAAAGACCTGAATTTGGGAAGGAAGGCGTACGTTATGTAGAACTGCGCAGCAACTCCGGGGGCAGCCAATGGTGTACATTTAGTACTAAAGAGAGGTGTACTTTTTATGGAGACATTTTTGTTAGGAAAATTCAGGGGTTTGCTGATCGCAAAAATTTCCATACCTTAAAACGGAGGTGTACTCTATATGGCTTGTACTTTATACGGAGGTTTCACTGTAGTGGAAATAGAAAATCTGGTACCAAAAAATAATATGGACAAGTGAATGATGTCCTTCTTGCAGTCAATCATATTAGGCTGGGCATACACTTTGACTTCACCAGTGTCTCATGAAGTTTTCGTAGCTAGAAGAATAGAACCGATTCCCAATAACTGACTTTCCTCGCAATCCCAATACCTGCACACCTTCTTCCAAGACTTTACGTGGGGAAAGTTGTGTTACTTTAATTGCTGTCTTCTAAGGTATTTAGCTAACGGGTCCTAAGCGGAAGCGGCGCGGAGCTTGTAGTAGGTGAAGTGGATCCATGCCGGAAAAGAGGTGAGGAGCACCGATTATGTATCCACACCAAAGACCTTGTTGGACACTTGTACTTTTTTCACTAATCTGTAAAGCAAGATTGTCTAGATGCCGGGAAGGATTCGTCCAAAGGTTATGGAATAGCCTGGCGATTGACAAGTGTCTTGACGACTCTCCTAGAGTAGTTGCTTTGAGATCTAAAACGGGTTGGTGTTGTCCCGGTCGGTCGATGATACCAAGAGGAATCATAGGGACGTTGCTCTAACAACCCTTCCCCTGTGGTAAGCGTTGCGGAGGATGGACAACCTCTTCTTAGGATTAGAGCAAAACATCCTCGCAGCTACTGTTGGATGAGTAGAAAAGGAAATGGTCAGCCAATTTCGTTTACAGTATAATCTCTCAGTAAAATAAAGGATGCAAATATCAAAGGAGTTCTAATGATTGGGTCAGTCGACGTTGGACAAATGCCAATCTTTTATGAATCTCTTCTCTCTTTCCTCTTATTTAAAAGTTATCAGCAGCCAACAAAGCCGGGAACAAAGAAATTTCAACCTTTTCCAGAAACGTCCAACACATGGACCAACGGAACGGAACTTGGGTAACTGTATTCTATCCGAGGACAGGGCGCTACCTTACTAATTTTCTATAAATCGTGGTAGATGCACACGTGACTGAAAAGCAGTGGTTCGATGATAGAAAGGTTGCTAGCGGGAGATGCAGAAACATTTACAGCCAACTCATACAAACTGTCTTCTCATTCTTCGGAAGAATCCGAGGAGCAAGTCAGACACAACCTATATGATGTCAAAATACCAAAAGCGCTTTCCAGAAAGTTGGTGCTAATAAGCCAAACTAATCGACCTTTGTCCATTGGAGGAAATTTTCTTGAAATTTTGCAATATTGGGATGGTATTCTTCACACCGATATGAGGGTAAACCCATATCTGAGCACACTCATTCCTCTATCTTTTCTCAAGCCAAAGAGCTTTTTTTCTTTAGATATTTTTTGTTTGGATATGTTCAAATAGTCCCGATAATATTTAAATTAGCCGGAAGCCATATGACATATTGAAGTTGGTACATTTAGGAGAACTCTTCCACAGCTGACCCAAGAAACGGACCTTTTAAAGAGACAAGGTTCAGTCTTAGTCCTGGGTCGAAATCAGGTTGGGGAATATATCTCCAGTTTACAGGCCCTTCAGGATGTGTAATTGGAGGGAAAGCTGGACCACCTATTGGAAAGCATCAGAAATTTTCTGTAGAGGTTCAGCAAAAGGTAAAGTCTTCTTAAAGTATTTCATTTTCGAAAAGATTCAAGCCTCGACAGCAGCACAACGGTAGGAGCAATTGGTAGAGTACTAAACCAAAGCTCTAGTCAACGTAACGTACTTCTTGCTAGAAACTCCTGAGCTGCTTGCCTCTACGTCATTCCCAGAGGAGTTCGTTAACACGGACTTCGAAACTTCTAAGGCTTGGACGCTCGGCTGGTACCAACGGGTGAAGATTACCGCCCGAGTCTTTTAGCGGGAACCGAATCAGCAAAATTGGTTGAGCCGCAGAAAAGCTTCACATGACCATGAAACTGGAGCAGGAAAAAACACTCACAAAAGAATGTTGGAGCGCTGCCCCGCTTTTGGACTATCATACACTTCACCTCCAGCACAGACAAGAGCATAGCAAAAGACCTGGATGCGATGCCTGAATCCGATCTGCTTGTCTGTCCCTCCAAGTGTACTCCAAGTGCTGCTGAACTGGCGCATCTCTCTATCTCTCTCTCTCTGTCCATGGCTCCTGTACTTTACCGTAACCAGGACCCCAGCACACCGACCAAGAGAAAAACGGTCAAGACTCGAGAAGCAGAGTTGGGCCTGGAAATAGGGATCGAAGACGATGCCACAGTTCCGTAGTGCGGATCCGGCGAGGGTTTCAGACGGAGTCTTGGAGGGGAAGCTTGCAGCAGCAGGACGAGGACGAGGATTACTAACAGCAGCGCAGGTCGCAGTGGGGGCCCACGTACATTCTGTCCGGAGAATCAGAAAAATGGGAGAGAGGGCATGGTGGGCCATGGGCCTTTCTCTAAGTCGGAGACTGGATTCATCTCTCTCGGTGGGACCCTGGTACACCATGCTGCTGCTGCTGCTGTAAGCCTGTAACTGCCTGTGCAGGCAACAACAGCTTCGCCTTCTTCATCAGCAGCAGGCACTCCCCAATTGGCAGTCCGTGCATGAATACTGTACCGATTCTCCCGTTTCTACGCCCCCAATTTCATGTCCATTTCGGTTCGTCACTGAATGAACGGAGGAAGGCAGGAAGTTACAGTGTCTCTCATTTGAATTGGTAAATCTTCCCGTTCCTTTGCTTTGGGCTCCTCTTCTTTGCTTCGGTGCCGTCGTTGTCCGTTCTGCAGGCTTTGTTCTCTCAGGCCGTGTTTGTCCGGGACGTCGAGGGGGAGGGCAGGAATGCTGGACAGTTCCGTTAGGGAGAGAGCCCTGCTCCATCCACTGTGGGTTTGAACTGAATCGAAGACGTCCAGATTGTGCGTGCTGAGCTTGTTGTGTGACATGACGTGCTCTTTTCTTTGACGTGCAACGGATCTTGTGGCTTGACTTGGCTGCAATGCACCCCCATGATCGGATCGATCGGGGGCTCTGATCAGCCTTGCGTGGTTTCAGGGAGAGCAATTGAATTCTGTTCAAACCCATATGTTCAACCGCATCTTCCCCGTCCTGTGATGTGATTTGATGTGATGTAGTGTGATAGTGGCGAATGGTTTGCAAATGCTCGAAAATCGTGCTGCCGGAAGGAATCGTTGAAATGCACTGGGGAGGTGGATTGGAGTTGGAGTGAGGAGAGGAGTCGCAATTTATCATCAGAAAACAACAATGCCCGGTAGCATTCACGTTACAGGTCCGGTCTCTCTTTCTTTCATTTGATTTCAGCATGTTTTAGAGCCTTATGTTCGCCATCAACTTTCATTTGTGTTGTTGCTGCCCATACAGCCTGGGCAATCATCGCTTGGTGCAAAGTTTTGAAATTGATGGACGGCACTCTGATGTCTTTTGTACATTATGAAGAATTTATATCGCCGAAATCTCTTTAGTCATGCAAGCTGTCCTTGATTTGACCCCAAGAATGTAGCTTCCAGTAAAGGGACGGTAGTGATTGAGGATTGAAATTACGGTACTGAGTGCCTCTGCTGTGGAGAGGGAATGACAATCCAGAAAACGTCAATTCAAGAAGCATACTCTGAAGGTTTTGAATCAAGGACTAGATCCAAGAGTGAAATGTTTAAAATTTCAAATGGGTGATTGGAATCGAGTCGCACACCTGTGCCGCAACTCCAAGTCACATACCGATGATATACATCCTCTTCCGTGGGAAGGTTGGATTTCAGATGGAGCTTCGATGTTTCTTTCATTTTCTTCCTCTGAGAAGCTGAATTCCAAGTTTCTGCTTTTCATGCGTTGTCATGTGTAATAATTTACCACGCAGATAGATTCGAGTAAAAATGCCATCAGTGAAACGCAGAACAGGCAGACGTTCTGCATCGGAAATGTCTTGTCCACCCCCTGTGAATCAGCAGCCGTATATTTGGATGCAACTCGACGTTAACGTCCACATGTTTTAAGGCATCAAAAATTTACGGTGGCAGCGTATGCATTTGCTTGGATCTACGTTGTGAAGAATCTACGTCAGAAGAGCCTACTAAGAGTTGAGGGAAACGTCGCTACCATATGTTCTTGCAAATTTTTCAAGCACACTTAGGCCTGGATATGGTCACAACGTGATTCCGAACGGCTGGAGTCATTTGCCCCGTGCAAATAAATCTCGTGAAATTTTGGTTTTTCGATTTTCCTACTTGTGCGTGACTTTTGATCCATCAGAATACGGGGCAATTCATGTCAGTACTTCTCAAATCGTGCTGGATCCTGGTAAGAAAGCTGGTGTCCGTGCTTGGAAGCAAGCCGTGGCTAGAAACTAACAGGAATGATGAAAATTCACTTTTAATTAACAGTCGTCTTGCATATTGCAGTTTTAGAGGCTGTGGATCTGCCTGCAGAACTCAAAGGTCAGCTCACTGACGCTTAGGATAAATGATATCTCTCTGTTTCTCTAATGTTAGTCGAATCTCATGTTCTACCCGTCAGACTCGCAGATCTTGAGAATCTTTTCAAGGTCAGGTGACGCTAGTAGCCTTGGTTTGCTTCGACTACCATCTGATGTAGATATCTTGTCAATGATTCTCCTCGTTTTCACGTCTCTTACTGCTTCGCTTTGCATCTCCTGGGAAGCAGGAATCACCAAGAACATAGCTGACCTGTGGTCCATATGATTTGCAGAATCCCTCGAGTTAGTGGCTGTTAAAGGTACTCAATATCCTCCTCCTTGGATCGAGCAGTATCTCTATAAGAGCTCGTTAAAATGCATCTGCGCGCGAGACAATATTTTGCCAATGTATTGCTTTTAAGATCTTGAGCAACTCCACCCACAATTACTATCATTCGTGATTCGTTAACACAGACGGAATCCAAATTTCGGTGCTGGCGCAGTTTCTTTGGGAAGTCAGGACTCTACAACCAGATACATAAATTTGGAGGGGGTTAAAACTGCACCTTGGGATTCAGACTTTGCATTGTAAGTTTGTCTTGCAATGTTGACACATTCTTGGTTCGCAGACAGTTCAAATTTGTTTTCTCTGTGGAACCCATCAACGAATATGATCTCGTTAAATTCATGTTCACTTTATCAAGGGGTTCATAACAAATTGTACTTGTTGTACAGTCCTGTGTTGAATCTTAAAGATAGACTTGCAGTGGCGATCTGTGATCCAGAGGGGGAAACACTGACTAAGTGTGGTAAGTTTACCTGAACATAACAGATGTCGAGAACCTTTTGAGCACTGATCATTTGATTCACTTATGCGGCCTATCCCTGTCTATAGAATGAAGCACGTTTTACACTACTTCAAGCTATGAGATCAGATCATCTGGAAGAAATTTACAGCAGGATTGGCAAGATAGCGGTGGATGAAATTTATTGTCATTTTGCAGAGATAGAAGTCCCATCTATACTTCAACAGGGGTATCGGGAAGAGTTTGTTACTCTCAGTAAGGGAGGGCGCTTACACCTGAAACTAAGTTTTGTACTAACAGATGAAGAGCGGAAGAAAGTTAACGAAATGGTAAGTTCATATCTCTTTCATCCAAGTGCATCCATTAATTTTCCCTTAGGCTGTTGTATACAAGCAGATGATATATTTTACTGAATGTCCATGAGAAACATTATCCATCGTTTGGCATGGTTGTTACTTCAGAGAGCGGCTGCTCAAAGAAAGAAGGAAAAGGAGCAGAAAGATGAAATGATGGTACGAAGATCTAACAATTTGACCAAGTCCATTGAGGTACTTGTATTAATAAACCCTTGGTGTGCGGTTGAGAAAGGAGCATCCTTTTACTTCAAATTTCCGTTAATATCTCTCTCTCTCTCTCTCTCTCTCTCTCTCTCTCTCTCTCTCACACATTTTGGCGATTACAACTAGGGATATTAGCCGTGAATTTGATATGCTTAAGTGTCTCTATGTTGTCACATTCATCGCCGTAGAGTTCTTAGATTGATAAGTGAGAGTTAGTCTTGTCACTGGTCGTCTCACTGTATTTACAAGGAAAACTGGTGTTGTTTGTTTTCTTCCAGAGGGCTTATGATTTTAAGAGGAAGGAAGATTATTGTACAGATAACGGTCTACGAACAATTGCTGAAAGCGAGGTGGAGCATGCAGGCAAAAGTCTCGACAACTGGGAAGTTTTTAGCAGGAAGAAGGACAAAGAGGTCTCTCCAGCTAGCCTTTTTGCACTACCCCAACCTCCTCAACCTCCCACTTTGAAACCATCTCCATCTGTGGAGACGGAAAAGCCAGTTGAAGTAAGTGCAGATAGAGAAAGGTGTAGCAAGAATAAGTATTCCTCCTCTTGCAATACAATGGACGGCGTGCTCTGTCACTCCAGTCTCAACCAGGATAACATTGTGGAAGAACCTACTGTTACTACAGGTAGTCCTCCTGAAAATCCCGAATCACAAGCTAATAGTGAAACTGAACTAGGGACGGGTCCTCCAAAGACTCCTATCCCTGAAATCACAAGGGCAGCTCCTATTGTTCTTCCAGAGATTGATGAGCAGAAAGAGAATCGTCCGGCTCCTTTGATATCTGTAGACAGTAACTGCAGGATGGGATCTCAAGATGACCATGTTTTCTGTCATGCACCAGAAGTGGAAGATCGCATGGAAATCAGACTGTTGGAGAACCGACAAGAAGAACTATTGAAGAAAGAGTTGTCAAGCAACCAAGGATTCTCAAGACCTAGAGAAGAGAATCCATTTTTGCCCAAGAGTCTTCTCATAAACGGGTCGGTTCAACAAGAATGCGATATCGCTGCTAATCAAGTGCATAACTTTTTAAAAGAAGACAGGGCTACTATTCAGGTCTTCTCACCGAAGGAGAACGTAGCCACTCTCCAAGAATCAGCATCGCTGGTGCAAGGCGTTGTTGCAGCTGTCAGAATGTCCACTTTCAGGGAGTGGGAGTCCATCAGGAAGATGCCTAGAGTGAAAGAAGAGGACAGGACTTCTGCCAAATTGTCACCACATGCTCATGCAGTGAAAGACTTTCCTTTGGAAGTACAGACTGGTAGTGGAGAGAAGGTGAGAACCACCTCTTCAACTCCAGAGGCTAAAAGTCCAAGATTGGAAGCACGTGAGATTGAAGAAAATGTCGAGACCGTATCTTCAAATCCTGAAACCGGAAGTCCTAAGTTGGGAGAGCGCGGCGTTGAAGAGAAAATCAGCGACACTTCTTCATCTCCAAAGGTCGTTATTCCAAAGCTGTCAGTTCGTGGGACTGGAGAGAAGACTAGCAACATTCTTTCAGCTCCAGAGGTTGTTAATTCAAAGCTGGGAATAAGCCGAATGGAAGAGAATGTCGGATCTCTTTCTTCCTCCATCGATTTGGGCAAGTTGGACGTTGGAGCTCGTGTGGTTGAAGAGAAGATCAGATTCCTGTCTTCTGCCCCGACCGATGGCAGTCCAAAGGTGGGACTGCATCATCTAGAAGTCAGACAGACAGGTAGCCCGAGACTTTTAAGAACAGCCTTGAGCTCCTTTGAAACTTATAGTCCAAGAATGTCCAGAACATCCGTCACCTCACATGAATCGGACAGTCCGAGGCTTTCAAAAACTTTTGCCAAAGTGGAGAAAAATCCAGGATTGCTGTCAAGACTCTTATCAGACGACTGCACAAGTATGGAAAAGAAAAGTTCCATTCTCACATCGGCGAAATCTCTTCCCATGGAAGGCTGGGTGTGTGTGGAACATCCCCCTATGACTTGGGAAGATCCACTTAAAGCTCCAATGACTTGGGAAGATGCACTTAAAGTTGCCCAAGAGAAACGAGAAGCGGCTATAGGTCCCACTCCACAGCCAGCTTCTCCTCTTCCACCATCATCTCTGCTCAAGATGCCTACTTACAACTTGACAGGACCTCCTAGTCCTGTGACACCGATGGGAGCTGCAAGAGTGCCAACATCTTTTAGTCTCCCTTCAGCACAAGATGTTATGTGTGCTCCTCTCCCGCGGCCACCTAAGTCAAATCCAAGCAAGGCAAGCATCACTGCAGGATATGTCAAGGCTCACATTGAGAGTTTTGAAAGTGGCTCAAATCAGGTATGAAGTGTGGAGTTAGTCTTGCTTACCTTGAGTTTTATGTGCATGATGAAGACTTCGAGGCTTATATGTCAATAAAGTGTTCTTATAATGTTGTCGGAAGTCACATCTCCCATACGCGACCTTATCGACCTTAAATGCATTGAGCGTTGGCTAGGACGAGAGTTTCGGCAATGTTTGTGGATGTGAGATCACATGAGTCGTTCGCATTTGCACCTAGTAGAACAACATAGACCGGACAGAAAGTGTTCAGACTCTTTTTTGTCACCTTTCACCACGAGCTGGAGAACAAGGAAAGTGTGCTGACGTATTTGATTATGACTAGAACATACAGGGATCAGCTTACGTCCAGATGTATACGGAAAGAGCCTACGTACAGTGATTTCACTTGAGATTCGGCATTCACCCGCCATATGCTAGGACACAGGTTTTGGCGGGTGAATTTACGCCCTCGATGTGTACATCTAGAAGCCACTCGTGTTTAAGACATAATATTAATTGCAAGATTGTCGTACCTCATGTGGCAATGACAAGTTTTCCACAAATTTCTTTCTGTGTGCCATCACTGCAGACCTTAGATCAACCTTCTGGCAACGTTGGAAACTTCATGATGCAAACAGAAACATCATCGCCAACAGGAGTTCAGGTGGAGATCAAAAAAAGAAGATCAGGGGAAGAAGAATTGATAAAATGGGAGGAGACAGTGAGAAACTGGGGGCAGTCTGCAGAGCTCAAAGATATCCAGGAGGAATCCAGACACAGGAACCAGGGTACAGAGAAACTATCGTGGGACATGGACGATTTTGAGGATAGCATTAGAAAGGACTTTGAAGCCAGGTTGCAGAGTCCAAGCAGTGATTGTGAGTCCACCAGTAGCAGACTTGCAGTGCCTGCAGCAGAAGTAAGGTGGGATGTCGAAGATTCAACAAGAATCAACTGGCTCGGGGAAGTCACGGAAGTACCAACCACGGATGAAGGCTGCCTCGATTTGTTTGAAGACTTGAATGTAGAGGACATGGAGGGGAGTTTGATGGAGGAGGTAAGAAATCATGAAAAAACGATTGATACCGAAGTGAATGACAAGCTTTTGCCAGCTCTTGAGGAGAGAGACAAAGTGGAGGATTTGATTAACAGTGCAAGCTCCGAATTCAAACATGAAGCAATCATAGTGGCAGAAGGAAAAGGCAATGTGGACAAGGCCGTCGAGGTTGTTGCATTTCATATTGTAGTCGATAAGGAGAACTCTATCAAATCTGATAACGAAGTTTCTGACACTCTGAATGACCCAGATACTCTCAAGGCTTGTGATAAAGCTCGAGAGTCATCATCCAAAACCCTTCCAAGAGCACGCTCAAGCTCTAAGCTGGTGCCGTCAACTTTTGCTATACAGCAGCTTTCGCTTCCTGGAGACTCACAATGGGCTTCAAAGGGTCGGAAGAAATCCAAATCTACAGCAAGGCCGCCCTTTTTGGACTCCAGTAGTACCCTTAGTGATGAAAAAGAGCAGTTCAATGCGTCCGAGGCATGGCTTGCGCAAGCAGTGATTGACCAGTGCACGGAAGTAAAGAAGGTCACCGTTTCAATCCTGTTGTCAGCTGCATTCCAGCCGCATGAGCCCCTGCCAAATTAGTATTCTAACTAAAGCGCATTTCGACTTTTTTGTAAATGAAGATGAAGTTGAGAATCGGTGCATAAGCCATTTTCGATTGTTGCGAGTTTTATTCAGCTTATAAAACAATAGGGAGCTGGTTTTGTTTAATCTTCGTCTGTCGAGGCAATGTAATCTCAACAAGTAGTTTTTTTTCGCCCGCTTGTTTTAGTCTGGCAGCTCGTTTTGGTCGTAGAGAGTCAAGATGTCAGAAAGATTGAAAGATTCTGAATAACGAATGTTACAGGCTGATCTCATCATTGAGAGCTTATGCAAGTCATTGGAGCCAGCAGCCGACTTTTTTTCGTCTCGCGAGGTTTCATCTCGTGAGCTGACTCCAGATTGCACAGAACGAGAAGACTCTGAACCACCTACAACAGATGAGGAAAAGCAGAAAATTTCTGTTATTGGGGGAACACTAAAACAGGTATTTCTACTTCCATCAGAAAGTATGGGATTAATTTTCTTCCTCAAGCAACCAAAGATTTCATCTTGCAGAGAATCTTTACATCATCTGTACGCTTTTACTTTGCAGTGGACAGTTAGTATTTGATCCAAGCTGATTAAAAGTGATAAACATTGATCTTGCCCTGCGTACTTGAGCTTTTAACATCCGGTCGTTGTGTAACAGGTCTTGGGGGGAGCTGTCCTCGCTGCTGGCGTGTTTGTCCTTTGGCCTAAAAATGCTGGGAACACTGAACGGTTCGTAGTCTTGAACTCTACTCTGAGGGGCTTTGATTTATAAGCTCTGAATTACCGTGAGCTAACGCCACATTTTCTGGTCATACGAGTGCAGATACCACGTTGTAAAGACTGGTGAAACCTTGAGCAACATATTGCCAGAGCAATCAATTGACCCTTCATCCAGATTTTGTAAGCTTAACCCTCAAGTAAGTCGCTCAGAACAACATGCCCAGAACAACATATTCTTTCGGGAAACATGTAAGATTTAGCTTTCCAATAAATCCAGCAGACCTGCTCATGTAGGATTCCAAGTTTGTGATCTCAAGTTGCTGTAGATAGTGTCAAGCGTAAACAAGCAAGAAACAACCTTTCCGGCTTCTGCGTTGTATCCATCATCAGAGACATCAATTTCTGGCCTTCACTCCAAGTCGACGAAAGATTGTGTTCCGTTGTCCCTCATCACTACATCCGAGATTCTCAGATAGTGGGGTTTTATTTTTGCTAAAGAATTGCAACTCATCTGGACTGCAGGTGTGTGAACGAAAGACCGTGTACCCAGGACAGCGCCTGCGACTGGCCTGACCCTGCAGGTTTCCGGGCTTTGTCTCATTCAGCGTGAGAAATGATTTCTTCTGTTTTTTGGCCTTGGGACGGGCTTGGTGGCCTAGAAAGTTCAGTTTCTATGTCAGCTTGATACAAATCCCAAATGAGGGGACGTTCATGTTTTGGCGAGTTCTGTGTGTAAGGAGTCAAACATAGCCTTGGATTTACATAAGTGATTATCAAATCAGCCTGGACCTCAGAACCCTTTAATCTCAAGGGAGTGGGGTTATCCATATGGTGATATTATCAGTTACTTAGTACTGCTCTCAAACTAATTTATACCACACTTCCCCAGGAGAAAGAGAATTTAGCTTCTCCAAGAGAATTTAGCTTCTCCAAGAGAATTTAGCTTCTCCACAGTGCGGGTAGAGTGATCAGTTGAAGATACTGCTTGCATGATATAGAACAATTTGTTGTACATACTATAATATGAAAACAAATTTGCAGGATTTTACTGGGCTTGTTTGACTCTTTCATTGTGCTCTCGTAACGTCTCCTATTTTATTCCCCGAGGTGCTGGATGTAATGTGTTCACGGTGCTCCGTGCGTAGTTGACTCTCTCTCCGACCCTAGATTAAGAAATAACCTAGGGCTAACATAATGTGCCAGCTCGTGTAATCCTGCTCTCATGGTAGCACTTCCCACCAATCGTTCTGGACATCACATGTATACGAAGGCATACCAAAGACGGAATAAAGACAAGAATTCAGAGAAGTTGATTGTAAACATCTGCGGTACTCACATTCAGATTAGAGCTTCAGATGGGTGTTCGTATTCAAGATTAAAATACGTAAATACTTTTCCACAGCCGTCGATGCTGTCCTCGAGGTCTGACGAAATCTTTTTGGTCAGGACAAAGAAAGGTTATGAGGATTGTGTCCCCAGTGATATCAATGTAGAAACAAAGAGAGATTCCTTCTCCACAAAGACGACTAAACGAAGAGAGTTTTGGAAGTCGTTGAATTGCAGATTACGGGGTGAGCCGGATGGTGCAGATGTAGGTCACCGGCTACACCGACGTAAAATGACATTAGTATGCTGAAGCCAGGTTTGGTTTCATGGACGTTCGTCCTGAAGTGTATTGCCAACGTTTACGTTACCTTTCAGTAAAGGTAATCGATCACTCCAGTTACCTCACAACTTTGCATTTCTTTGATTTGACATAAACAAACACGCCTTTGAAACAACCCGCTCGATGACTGATTATTTGTAAGAAGCTTTTACTGATTATTTGTATGAAGCAAAAGCAAAAGAGATTCAGAAAAGGAAAAACAAACCGAGTCAATTGTACCTATTGAGCATATATTTATTTATTTATATTTTAAGAAACGTCTTATTTAGACAGGGTTACAGAGCCAAAGCGGACTTAAGAATTAACAATATGATAAGACAAAAGAGCAATCCACCATGAGCGAGTGATGTCTTACGTATAGTAATTGTAAACGTAGGACCTCGAGTACCACACCGTTAGTGACAGGTTTGACTGCAGCAGAAATGAGCGTCCACCCTATACCGGGCTTAAGGCAGAAAGTAAAATCATATGCACAGCACCAACAATAACAGAAAACGGAAGCCAGAGAGCTAAAACAATGAGCTTTCGTAACTCACAGGAAACTGAAAGCAAGTTGGAACACATGGAATGTGATTTGTTGAAATGATTGAACAGTACAAAAACGAAATGTTGGCACGGAAAAAATACTAAAATAAACGAAAGGTTATTGACACTAAAGACTAATTTGAATGTGAGTACTGAAGTCCAGGAACATTTCAATAACATATTGTGGTGTTCATCAATTGCAAAAAGACAAGATAGGAGCGTTCAAAGGTGTCAAAAAGAGCGTTTCAGTGATCTCAGCGGCCAACCAAAAAGAAACGGAGGTAAAAAATATGATGATTGATACTTGATGATGTAGAGATACAAAACTCATGTGGAAACTCGATCATCTGAAGACCATTTGACCAGATGGGACTGAAGTACATGACCTGCAAGGTTGGCCGGTGCTTTCACTGTAGGACAACCATCGAAGAGTAAGTGGAATATGAGAGAACATGATTTTGAAAAGGTACAGGGAACAACGGGCGGCAAAAGCTTTTGAGAGAACAGTAATGAGTAGAAAGTGGTTCAGACTTGTTTAGCCTCAACACGAGACATATGGGTTCAGTGAGCTTACAAACGTTTCTTAAATGAGGATATTATAATATAAAATGAGAATGAGAAGATGCATCAGAGACAAACTCGGGTAGTCACGTTCAAAACCAGACCTCAACTTGCGATATCCAAAGGTCACTTGTTAAGAATTCGACTTGCCGGAAGGCATTTTGATTTTTAGATTTTTTTTGTTGTTCGCGGTTTATCCACTTTAGGTGTTTGATGTTTTTGATGGCCTGCTCTAATTCTGTATAATACTTGAAGAAGGCTTTGTCCTTTGAATGGACAAAGCCTTCTTCAAACCAGTACATGAAATTAAAGATATCTACCCAAGCCTGTTCCCACAACAAAGAAGAATGAAACGGTTTATACCACTACCTATATTTTTTTATGCAAGCCAGGTCGCGCGCACCCTAACAGTCAGGCAATAGCACGCACTCACAAATGAAGACGGTAAACGATGCGCACTGCAACAAAACCCCTTCTAATGAACACAAGCAAACCAGTTGTAAGACAGAGTGCAGGTCAGCATGAAACGACTTTGGAGAAATCATACAGGCCGGTAGACTGGCGCATAACCTTTTCGTCAAATCCATGACATAACTAAGATGCTGATGCTACCTAAATCGATAACATCGATAACCGAGACAAATCCCGAGGTAAAGATTCAGATTATTGAAATAAGAAAAAAAATATCAGGTGGTCAGTACTCATAATGCTTCTGATTTGTTCAGAGCAGAGATGAGACTGGGGAGTCTAACTTAGGACTTTCTGAAGAAAAATGGAAAGAACATGCCTCAGGTCCCACGCTTCAACCAGAACCTCTGGACAAGCGAGAACCAACTCTGAATACACAAATGGGATCCAAACGTTGAGAAGCTGTTAGTTTAAAAAATTTGACACCAAAATGGGAAAGAGGACCATTCTGCAAACGACATTTTAAAACAGGAGAAAAAAATGTAACAGTCAAGAGACACAGGAGGAGCAGATGAGCAGCATCAAGGACTCTCAATGATATTGGGAAAGTACGGACAAATCAGCAGACCATTCCTACATTTCATAGAAGGTCCGGCGAGAGCCTGACCAGATTGTAAGAGAAGACAACCAGAAAGTTCGAGGAGCACCCGTTGACTACCTCCCACAATGAAAACATCAAGTGAACCAAGGTTAGACCTGAAAGATAGCAGAGAACCGAAAGAGCATGTAAGAGAAGGTCTGAAATTGCGTGTTTTAAAATAGAAAGCATAATTTGCTAGTAACAGAATCATCTCTTCAGAAAGCTACATGAATGTGACCCAGATATCACAAAACTCTGATTAACTGGGAACACAATCTCAAGGTCAGGTATGCATCACGTTAACATTCAAAGCAAGAACAAGAGTATCGAAGAAGAGGAAGAATATAATTCTCAGCATGACCATAACAATGATACAGGGACCAGGACAAGAGGAAGACCAATTACAGATTATTACAAAGATAAACATTCCAATCATACTCCAGCAACTTGTCTTGAATGGAGGTGCCGTACAGCATACCTTCAGCTTCGCATTAAGATACGCACGTACTTTCTTACGGGTACTCTTACCATTTTGTTGAGACCGTTGGCTGAAGATTCGTCGATGAAAAGCTGTTCAATCAACTTCCCCGAACCCTTGACAACAAAACCAAAGAAAAAGTTACTCGAGCAATTCTCTCCAGTTAGAACCAGAAATACTTCGGTACTCGGCAAGGCTGCGGATATACACATGGTTAGAAACACGGATTTCTTTTAGGATGACAGTTTGCGTTTCTACAAGCTATGTAGCTAAATAAGGCCTACGCAGTACAATAGCTAAAGCGAAACTTTACTCCATATCTGTATCTACACAGAGGAAGAAGAGAGGTGGTAGTTTAGTTCAGATAACAACCGTGACAGACCAACATTAAATGCAGAATAGCCGCTAGGTGGCTTCTACTTGAACATGTCCAGGTGTTCAGACACAATTTTGCTGTCCTGAGGTAGCCGTTAGAAATCACCCTCGAGGATCATTGAAAGACGACGATTGACATCTCTCCTGTATCAACTAGCTATACTCCTTAGTATTTGCCTGTCATAACCTGAAGAATATAGACCCCGCGACCTAGATATGCGGTGCAAGTGACAAAAGACAAGGACGAAGAATAATTGGGGAAGATGGAGGAAGAAAGACAGAAAAGACTATTTGAGAGTGACGAGGGTCTCTCTAATAATGTCATTTGTCCCCACATGTTAGTTTCGACGTGTCAGCCATGGAACCCTCACTAACTCATCCACCTTTTCAGAACTACGGCTCAAGAAAATACTGCTAATCTAGGCTGAGGATGCCCAGAGAGCTCGGAGCCACTGTAGTGCTGAACAGCCTTTTGAGTAGAGCCACACAAGACAGGGCATAGAATGAACTGAAAACACTTCTGGCTCCACCAGTTCAGCAAGGTTGTGTGTCGTGTATGAACTAAACAGCAAAGGCAACCCACAAAACATGTAGGTAAGGATTGTTCGAAAGATCAGTTTCAGGCTCGCATACTATTCTCGTTACCAAGGGCACCTCCTTGGAAGAAAGTACCGCTTGCTATCGCTGGTCTAGATTCAAATGGTCACTTTCAGACCCGAAATGTATGTATATTAGCAAGTCTGGGATGCAAGGACCACACAAGACACGAAAAGTTCGGAATTTAATAAGGAAAAGCCACTTAACGATCAGTTAAAAAAAGTACGTTGAAATGCACTCAAGACTGATATCGAAGGGATTTAGAAATGAACATAACTAAGCGCAAGAAACATTCCGGAAGGAGATCAATTTCGTTCGATAAAGTTTAACCCCGATCCATTTGACTTCAATTCGCCTTAACCTACACAAATTGAAGATCTCACTTGAGGTGGCGTCCAATGAAAATTCCCCCAATCATCACACGTTATGGGACGCCAAATATGAAATCGGTGATAAGCTGCTATCTAACAGCAAAAGATACCTTGTAGCCATAAGGCCGACTTCTCTCCTGATCCCTGCAATTGACACAAAAAAAAACCTGTTTTTTTGTAAATGATATGGAAGATATAGATATTGATACAAGTCCAGCATTTTATGCATTGAACTAACAGGGTAAAACGAAAATACTCAAGACAGCTGAGCGAAGAACCTGACAGATATCTCCAACAGTGGAGAGGAAGAAATCTAACGGAGATGGGACCGCTATTTCTCCAGACATCCAACTCAGAACTTGCTGATGTGTTACAAAACGAAAGCTGTGACAAGAGTTTGAAATCAAAGGAAAAAATTAAACTCTAACTGGACCTGCTTGATCTTCTATCTGCAATCCGGGAGTAGAGGACTCGAGTCAAATAGTTCGCCTTTGTGAACTATTGTGCAAAGAAATCCTTTCACTTACCTTAAACTGACTCATCCAAACACCTACTCAAAGAGATCCAATTGCTTTATGAGCTTCCGATTCTACTATACTTCAGTGATGTCAAGCGAACCTATCTGCTTCTGTGTCAGCTTCTATAATTCTCCTTTCAAATTCGTAAATTCAAAGGTGAAGCTGACACTGCACACCATCCACTCATGTAGCGTTTATGAGAGGCAACATTGAAAGTAGCTTATCTATGAGTGCAAAATTGTGTCATCTATTGCTTTGGCAGTCACTCGAAATTCTTTTCAGAGCTGATCTGCATTACAGTATTTGTTTCTGTACGTGAAAGTGTCTATGCATCTGTGTAAGCTAATCAGTCTCCCGCTCCTAGCTATCTCCTATTTTCTACCTATCCGTTGACAATTGAACATTTCATACAGATTCATGTGGGTCTCAGATCAAACCTGGATAACCTCCACCCTTCAGTCAACACCCCTAATCGACCCTTCTTCAACATTTTCAGGATCTTCTACCTCACTCTCATAAACGAGGGACTTGCTGTGATTAGCAGCACGGACTTGAGCCCACACCTTGTCTAGCTTTGGCCGGGCACTCTTCCAGTCTTCTAACCTTTGCTCTAGGCGACTAAGTATGACTGGAAGAGTTGTCGCAGGATTGGCCCGTGCATGAGAGAGTAAAGTTGGAAAGATCGGACAGTATATTCTTTCAATACATCTCAGATGGATAGGGGACAGATGTTCGTCCAGGTCGAAATTCGGATGTGATGGGTCTCTAAATATTTCAATACACTCTGCCAATTTACCAGCTGTGCTTATGGTTGTCTCAATAAGCATGTCTAGCTCGTATTGATCATCTTCGCAACGGAAAAGGATCTCCTCGTACCTATTGCTTTCCTGTGAAGTGAATGCGTTACCACCCGTGGTGAGTGTGATCCAAGTGTCATTCAACACTCCTCGGGTACTATAAGGGCCAGAGCTATCATCATCAGCTTGCGACGTCGACTCTGAGGAGGTCGATGTCTTCTCTGACAAAGTATTATCATGCAGTCGATAGCTTGGTGTGCAAGTCTGCCACTGGTTAAGAATAGAGAAGGGCTCCCTTCTCTGGCTTGGGAAACTACTGTGGAAAGCCTTTTGGAGGTGGGGATGTTCATCCAGTACGTTGTTCACGAGGACCTGGAGCTGAGAGGTGGTGATAATCTGCAGCCGGCAGAGATTCATGCACTGCATAAATTCCTTGTACACGCTGCTACCTTCGAGCTCTTTGCTTACAGTCTCAAAGAAGGCAAGTTGTGCTGCTTCACCAGCTCCCGCTGCTTTGCACTGCCTTCTTCGTTTCTGAGCATGCGGGACACCTGTTTCTGGAACTGCAAGTATTGGTCTCTTTCGCCTCCTTAGGCGTCGAACCTGGCCCTGTCCTCCGACATTCAATCCGTTGCTTTCAGACTTATTGGAGGTATCATGTTTCTTCGCATCTTTCACGACATCAGCTGCAGCTCTCTTCGAATCTTTAACAGCATCAACTGCAACCTTATCTGATACTCGACGATCCGATGCAGACTCCGTTCCCTGTTCCTGCGCTCCAGCCTTCAACTTGCTGTTCTCCCGAGTAGGGGGATGAACAGGAGCTTCCTCCTGCGCATGTTCTGGTTCCCGATGAGAACTCTCTGGTCCTTCATGAAAGCAGGAAGGAAGCGGAGCAACTTTCGACCTTTGGACAACAGATGCAACTAATGACACCCAGTTGCGAAGAGAACGAGTGGGAAGAAAATCTCGAAATTCAACCAGCAAATCTTCATGGCCGCGAAACAAGGATATGACATTTTCGTGGACTTCCTTCACTGACATGCCAAATTTAAAAGCTCTTAAAATCCCAAGAAAACGTCTATATACGTGTCCACCTTCATTTGTGAAACGAACTTTCACCTTGTTCACAAATCTTAACGCGACCTTCAGTTTCTCCACATCCACCTCGTCTTCAGCCGGTACCTCGATACGGTCGCTCGGTCGCAAAAAAATGTTGAATCCGAGAATCAAACTTGGATGATTCTTGAACAGGCCCTTGACTCTCTTGATTACTTCCCTCGTACTTATTAGTCCTCTTTTAAAGCTTTGCATTGATTTGACAAATGCATCATATCTCTCCACTTCATCTTTCAAAGTTTCCTTCACCATCTTGAGAAACGCTACGCCGTTTTGCTTGTCAGTCCTAGGCCCGTCAGTCTCGGGACGACTCAACTGGGGCTCAGCCATCATTCCCTCATCATGATCGGAGAAATTTCGCTTGACAAGCCTCATGGGTGCTTCTTCTACTCTCTTCCTCTTCATTCTTGGCCAGAAATCTATCGAGCTGGACCTTGGTGGCACTCCTAATATCGATCAAATGTCTCTGGCTTTCCTCGGCCTCTGTTTTCTTCTACAAGCTTTTTGTGCACCAAAATCCAACGCTCGAGCAGACCATTTGGAGCCTTCGATGTTTTTGAGCTCCGAACAACCGGGCTGGACACTGGTGACGCTCTAGGTAGTGAGATTTCCCTTTTGTCTTTCCTCGGATTTCTCAAGTTCTTTGCACATCGGACTGCATAACTCCAAATGACCTTGTTTTTCCTGTGTTACAGCAGCAACAGTTCCTCTTCCCCTCTCTTTCCGTTTGTAATCAGAGCTCCAACGCTGCACCACAAATGTTTTCTTCTGCGACTGAACAGAAGCAGCTTCGCGTCTTCCGATCCTCTTACACCCAAATCTCCAAAACTGGAAAAAAAGTCTCCTCTTCTGCGAGACATCAGACAGTACATCAATACCGGGATGCTGAACTACTGATTCGTTGCTAGTTTATCTAAAACAAATGGCACCATCGGAAAACGTTTTAACATCATATGCTCATGTTCGACCTATATAACGTAACCACCACAAATTCCCCACAAGCCTATCCATACAACTGGATGCATCTATCTAAGCACGCAATATGTCGTCCAAACTCCACCGTTGCTGCTTTTGAAACAAAGCAAGTAGAAAGTACGGTGGTTATATAATTATATGTATGGGTGATCACACAGGTGCATATGAATGTGATCACAAGGGCCAGCCAACTGATACACACCAAAATTGAACTCATGACTTTAAAGAACAATCAACTAATAGACGCCAGAGCTTTCAGATCAGATACTCGGATTCAATCTACAAAGATTGGGTGGACCCCCATTACTGTCAGTAACATGGCATGCATCAATACACGCAATTTGCGGTCCAACTCAATAAGTTAGTTGCGGCTTCTAAATCAGAGCAATTAGGAAGTCAGGATTTCTGCAATCATGTGTAGCCGTGATCAAACAGGTGCATAAGATTGTGACTACGAAGACCAACCATAGACAGACACCAAACGTTTGACATAACCGGCTCGGGTTTGATCTACACAGATAATGTAAACATCCAACTCACTACAGTTATCAGCATAACAATTGCATTAGTAGTCAATACAATTGCATACACATTCAATGAATGGTCCAACTTAAAAGATTGCTCCATTTAAAACATAGCAAGTAGAAAGTACGGTGGGAATACTAAAAATTATGTAGTACTGAACATGTGCACACAAATGTAAACATAACGACTAACCCACAGACAGACCCCAGAAGTTTAACTGTGTTGAACATTTTCTATCCACCAAGTTTTTTAATATCTTGCTCTTAAAGACCAACCAACAGACATCAAATGTTGAAACACTATTTGCTCGTGTTTCCCCTATATGCGGTAACTCCCAATTCTTTCAGAGATGGTTGGATACAAACCAACAAAGGCTTCAGCGGTAGGTAACCCCAGTATTGTAAGTAAACGTTTATGTACTTGTATTCAACATGATCGTTACTGCTTCTTTAGATACACACAACTGGAAGTACGGAAAAAATTAATTGTAGCACTGATCAAACAGGTGCATAGCAGTGTTTAGGGTAAGATAAAGATCAATCAAGTGTTAGTCACCAAATGTTGAACTGTTCCTTGGTATTTGACTGCCACCAGGTGTTTACCATCATGATCATAAACGAAGTGTAACCAAGATTTGAACAAAGCAGATACAGTAACCCAATCTACAGTGGGCAAATCATATAAGTACTTGCAGCATATGATCCAATCCTAGTCCGAAGACATAAGGTACTTCTGATGTGTGGGATCAAAATAAAAGAGACATCTAATGCAGTAGGTCTCGTGACAGGAGACATTAGATAACAGAGAGATTCCAGAGGTGCACTCCATCGCATGCTGCGATAGAATTTATATTAACCCATGAACGTCGGACTGGAAGTAAACCTGTTTCAAGGTACAGTCAATACAGCACAAGTGCGTTTCAAGGATTTCACGTAGAAACAAGTCAGTACCAAAGGTATTAGAGTGCCTTCTGCGACTGAAATTGCTGTCTATTCGTGATATCGAGACACAGAATGCATCCCTCAAGGTGAACGCTGATCTGATTTGCGTTGTAGACACGAGGAGGTCAAGGAAATCGAAAACTTCAATATGCATTCAAGTTTCTACCGTGACCAGTCAAATTCCTGTTCAAGGGTTCTTGCAAGGGCTTCAAACTTTTGACTGTGGACCATTAACCTTGTTTCCAGTGTCAAGTGTGCAAGCATCGGGTCAGCGCTGGAGCAGCGATTCAGTGAAGCCCTTGGCAAGCGCACCTCTTCCGTCTTAGTGTAACTAGGCCTTTGAGGTCACTAAAATGTTCAGAGTCTAAAGAGGTACTATGCTGACATGTCCTTAGCCAACGGACTGTGTTTAATCACATGATAGAGCAGATTTGAAATGGTGCAACCATGTCCAATCCTTTTGTAGGAGCCAGATTAGCGTTATCCCTGGTGCATAATACAGTATCTCTCTTGAATTAGCTTCTCGCATGCCTGAGGAATGCATCCTCGTATTTGCAACGAAAGACTAGCATTGAGCTAATTTCACATGCATATATCTCATCTGTAGTTACTTAGAAAGTAAGGCAATCAATCAATACAAGCGAGATTTAAACTCTACTTACAAGAGATGGCCACAATCACACATGGAAACCTGTGATTGTGTCACTCTGCTGCTCTGTGAGCAGAAAAGTACTCATTCGGCCGTGTAGTCCTGGTCCGTGATATAATAGAGGTCTGGTGAGAGTGTATCATACTGTTAGGCAGGCATACTCTACTTCTAAATATAAATCCTTGGCCCTAATTTTGTTGAGATTGCATGTCCGGTAAGAATGCAGAACTTACAAATGACTGGAATTGATACAAGTCCACCTTGCGATGACAAAACTCCTTCGTGGACCCTTCGATCATCACCTTCACTTCATACCTACGACCCAGCATAGGCCCAAGCATCGATGCCGCATTCTTCCACGACGAAAAAAGGTCTCATCTGCGAGGTGATACGTGTTGAGCAAACCTTGGCCAGTTTTTCGGCAAACACACCCTAAAAACTCGGTGAGGTCGGGTGACTGCTAATAAAATAGGTTTAGGCATATTGAGACTTGATGTTCTGGTGTGAGAGTGACTCCTTGCTACGCCAATCCCAGGAAGCTGACGGCTAAATACGACTTGTGTCACTGACACTGAAAAGGAAGACTTGTGGTCTACATGGCGGCCTCCAACTCGGGAAGAGTTCAGGCTCAGCTATAAGGAACATTTGAAAATTTCAGCCTCCATGTCTGAGCTGCAGAAATTTCAGCTTCCGATCGGTGGTGAACGTTGTCACAAAATAAACCTGCAACGTACGCTAAGAAAGGTCAGTTTTTCGGCAGACTCTAGGGATTTATGTCGGGCGGCTGTTACAGTTCTGTGTACTCTCTACGGTTCTTGATAGCTCTCCAAGCAGGACATACATCGCAGCAGATGGACAGTAGGATACAATATTTTTCACACAGAATTGCATCTCCACCAGACGAAGAAAGAGAAGCGCAGTCTTCAACTGTGATGCAAGGACGACTACCAACTATCTATTCGACGTAAAAGAAGAGTCTCGAACATTCAAATGGCATTCGGATGAGTTTGACAATTGACTTGCACTTGCTACACTCGACAGAGCCTGAGACCTCATAGAGCTGCAAAGGGTTGCCTACTGTAGAGCAAAACTATGCCCGTCACAAACCACTCCATTCCATCCAAGAGGAACAAATTGGCTGTCACGTACTAGTTTCACATCAGAACCATCACACAAATGTGATTTTCAAGCATATTAAAGCATGGAAACCAACGGTCTACCACCATCACACAAAAAAGCTCAATTCCTTCAACATTTCACATTCCTTTCAACCAACACAACAAATCACTTCTAATACAATATATCTGAAATCGGGTCACAAGTGGAATTCATAATCAAACTTACCTTTGCTTTTGGATATATCTCGTCGGCTGATCAAGGAAGCGTTGAACCAGCTTAGTCCACGACCCCAGGCACCGAATGAAGGCACTCCGGGGCACTTTGGGCAAGCAGAGTCGTAATAACTGCACCTCTGGCTCCACTACCACATCATCCTCATCATCCACCAAAGCTCAGATCACAGATTCTACGTTCTTCTTCAACAAGCGCCGGCTGGCAGGCTGGCAGGCTGGTTGGCTTGCTTCCTGCCTGCTCTCTACTCTCCCTCACTTCCCACAGACTTCATTGAAACAACAACGAAATAATGAATCATCGGCTCAGAATGTACTGGCAAAAAAGCAACACTTTGCAATCCCCTCCCCTCCCCTGACCAAGAATACCAAAAAAAAATCTGGAAAAAAAGAAAAAACAACCCAAATGCTGTGCAGAAAATTCGTATAATTCTAAAATGCTCTGCTCTCCATCATATATTGCAAATGCCCCTGAGGACTTCTACCTCCGAAAAGTTGCCAAATTCTCGCCACTCATGTGATTCAAATTCAGCACAAGGTCCGACACACACACAGGCACTTGAACACGCGGCTGCGCCAATTCTACAGTCCCGGACTCTGCTCTCCCCCATACTCTCTCTCTATCTCCTTCAAGCTCACCACTATCACTATCACTCCTCTGTCCACTGTGCTACTCCTCCCCCACTCTTCCGCCGTTTTGGACCACAGTACTGGCAGCAGTCAGCCTTGCAATACACTATGGTAAATACAAAACAATCTCATAAAATGAGCTCGGTACAGCGTAATTTCTCCCAGCATAATATCACTCTGGGCTTGGTGGCTTTGTGGGACGACGAAATAAAGCCCCAAAAGAGTAATGTGAGGTGCATGAGGGACAGAGGCAGCCCACCCCCTCCACAGCGTGGTAGCAGCAGCCGCACAGAGAAGGGGAGGGAGAGGCTCCGAGGCAACGTGGTGCTGAATGAACGCTTCACTGGGCTCATGCATGCCCTCCTGGTCCGGTCTGTATGTTTGAACGTCGCGCGGTTCCTTTGAGTGGGAACCTTTACGGCGTACCCGGGTGCGTCTACGTCGTGGTCCATGTCGCAGTCGGGCCGGCGGGCGTGCGTGGTGGTGCCGATGGATGGCACTCTTGGAGTGCTGCAGAATGCTGAGGCCCACTTGCCCAAACTCGCTGCCCGGCATGTCTTTTGGCTGCGGCGTGCGTGAATCAAGCCCTTCCTGTCGATCCGTCCATGGCCTTCCGCAACCTTTCGCAAGATTTAGCCAGTGGTGCAAATCCGGTGGAGTGTTTGGTGTGGAGTCTTTTCTTTGATCGCGTACCCGTGACAGTGACGGTTGCCTCTACCACACTGCACTACGTACATTGCTGTGGTTCTCCAATACGTGGTACGTTTGTTGGAATTTATAGCCAGCTCACGAGTAATCAGAAGAAGACTACCAGATCACGAGTGCAGGTTTCGATGGGTTCGATTAACAGATCCATGTAACGTTCGCCTTGGACCACACGTGAAAATAATTTTAGGCTCGCTAGGCAGGTATCCGAAATATTTCCACTGCACATGAAGCTGATACTTGAAGAATCTCTATCCTCTAGAGCGTTATTTCGCTTATCGAACATACTTTTAAGGTGACGGACAACCCATCCAAATGTGGAATTTTTTTCCGGTTTTGCGTCAAATTAAATGTCCCAGGTCTTTGCCTGTGACGTCCTTAACATATGCGGAGAAATCAAGAATTTATTGAAGTAGGGCAAATTAATTTTAAATGTCGCCCCACCTTCAGAACCTGTCCCAGAAGTGTCTTGTCCGTGTGAAGCTTGCTAGTTTTTTTTGGTCCCCGACAATGTGGAGGGGTAGGGAAGAGGACCCTCTGCCCGAATATCGTGGAGATGTCAATCACTTATAAATATACCAAAAGCTACGATAATGTTGGCAAGTTGGACGAACACCCTTAATTTCTGAACCTAGCTCTGCAGCTTATTTTAGCGAAATAATGAGATAGTGGGCTCAGACCCTAACTCTAGTTTAGCGGTATCTGGTTCAAAATGGACTTCTACTCATGACAAAAATTATTTCTTCACATTATATCCATTTTTTGTAGACTAGCAAACGTGCTGAAGCTCACACTACTTAATTCGGTTATTCAAAGAACCATAGAAATTTTAACATATAGGAAAAATGAAAAACTGCTTCATTTTTTAAAGTTCTTAATATCATCATATTCTGATTGTCAACTTTCAATAAATGTTTTCAACGAGAAGATACAGTCTGATTGAAGCAGCAAAATCAGTTTTGGTATACTTCTGCCATGCGTTTCTCGCATCTTCAGCCATTTTGATGTAAACACAAGGTTCGAATAAGACAAAAAGGCTGCAGATATATCACTGATCCAAAAGAGAAGGAAGAAAAAAAGTTTGAGAAAAAACTATTGACTTGTTACTGAATTATTGCAAGCAGTAAATGGCTTTCTTTCCAAGTAAACTGTAATTTTTCTTTTCTTCTTGACCTTTATGGTTTAAGGCAGGATGCCTATGCTCATTATGTGAAGTACATGCGATCAAGGTTTGTCACTTCCTACGATTTTAGTCACGCTCAAACGAGTGTAGTGGTTGTATATCATAAAGCATTTTTCTTCCAACTAGTGGATCATATATTATTTCTGCCGTTTAGTTCACCAACTTTAATGTTCTCTTTGCCGTACTTTACTTCCAGCTTCATTGCATTATTGTTGATTGGCATTTGAAACGTTAGACTTCAGCGCAAACGTCCATATAAGAAAAACCTTTAGAACTGTTAAGTTTGAAGACTGATTTTTTTGTGTGTTTACATTTAATCTCCATTGTATAAATTTTTCATCCTCAAGCAGAGATATATTGCAAAATAATAAATACTCCATAATAATTTTGTATGACGAGAATATTGATTCTATTGATATTTTAATTTTCTTTCAAACTATATAATGTAAACATGTTGTCATACTTTTCAAACATCTGAAGCTACATATGAGGAAAAAAAGTTACAAAGCAATATTTGTCGGCTCTGTAATATACTTTGAGTTACGGGTTTTATATTTTCAGTCTTCATATATATCTTCATGATCTTCATTAGTAACACGCTATCATATCGTGAAGTGAGAGATTTTATTGTACATATTTCTTCACTGGAGCTTAGTGGGTTCGTCAATCCGTGTTCCATGCAATGAATTTGTCTTCGCAACGAGACAGATAAAAGTAAAATACGGTATTCCAATTCGTACGTGCAGCAAAGACCAAGCAGGAGCTTATCCACCCAGATAAATTGCCGAGGCTTGCTACCGTAAGTTGCTAGAGTAATGTATTGTACAATACAAGGTGCCATAACATACGGTCCTTGGGACTGTGGTAGCTGATACAAAAGTCATAAAATACAGTATCGCTAGACTCGATGACGTGATTCTACAAGTGATCCACTATAGTCCGATCGACGTTGACTGTGGTCTGACGCCAGAGCGGCGGACGAGTACGAGAGTCGTGGTCGCATGCTGAAAGCATGAAGACAGCTCCGTCCGGACTGTAGATTGCGACCATCCGCGACTTCATATCGCTTCGTTCGTCCTCGTTGTGAGAATTGCGGTGTGGATTGATGGCACCGTTCGACTCTCGGGAATGTGGCATTTACATCTCAGAGTTTCGCCTTTTCATCCAGTCTCCCTTTTGAGAGTTTTTTTTTCCAGTTTCCGCCACATCGTTTCGATTTTTCTCTTCGGGAAACTGATTGCAAGTGGGTGGAATTGCCGGAGCAGTTTCGAAGCAAGGATATGCAGATTCAAGTTCAGTAGTGTGGGAAATTTTGAGAGTTCGGGAGAGTAGTGGTTGCTATAGAGCAGACGCTGCTTGTTATCGTTTGAATTCGACGACGAACGATCGTACGCGGAACGTTGTTGCTGGTCTGGTGTTGTGGTACGTGCTCTGCGGGGTGATGATTATGATGTGGTAGAGGAGCCAGAGGTGCAAGTGTTGCGATTTTGTCTCGGAGCTCGAGTCTTAAGATCACCTCAGCGCGGTGCCAATGGTGCTCTTCTGTGCCCCAATGCGGTGCCTGGGGTCATGGCCTCGGTTGGTTCACTGTTCACTGTTCACACAAAAGGGTTGCACATGGAGGAGAGCTCCATGGGTACAAAGCGAACGAAGAATGGGAATCGTCGTTGCAGTGGGGAAGGTCGATGAGGCTGTCTGTGAAGTTCTTGACAGCAGGCAGACGATGCAGGTTTCTGTGTTTATGGATTCGCTTCTCGACTGGAACCAGGTGTGCACACTGCGCTGAGAATTCAATTATTCTAAGTCCATATCGTCTTTTTCTGATCATACTGCGGTACTAATTGATGAATTCGGGTAGGGAATGTCAAGTCTTTCGTTGGTCGGATTTCACGTGTTCTGTTTCCAGCTGAGACCTCACTCGTTGATGTAATTCACTTACACTAAAAGACTTTCTAATTCAATGTTTTGGACCCTGGGACTCAAGTACAAGCTATTGACTTGGAGTCTGAAACTACTAGAATCACTGAGATGACCACGTATGGATTCTACGAGCTACTCTCATGCCATTTCTATGCTTTCCCTGCAATGGCCTCATTCAACTCTGAAAATTCTCAGGCAAGCAAAATCAGCCAAATTAGTTATGAGTGTACGGAGATATGTGGAGCATCCAACCTCAGCTAGTGTTAAACTCTGAAGATAGTATTTAAGCTTCACACTTCTACTTTGTTCGACAACTGAGCATATGCATGAGCCGCGATTCATCTTCAGAGTTCTTTGCAGCTCCATCCTGCTAGCTACTGAACCTGTGCTTGAGAAGTACATGATCAGGAACGCAGTCATTTATCAGAATTCTTTACTGAAGTTGGACTGGGCTTATTATGTTCAAATAAGCTGGGGCAGAACGTGAAGGACGGATTAGGAGAGCAGCACTCAAATAGGAAGTGACGTCTTAGTATCAACCTGTTTGGGAAGACACTCACCTGAGAAATCAACCACATGTTAAGTTCTATGCATGCAAATTTCGGATAGAGCCCAGAAACTTCTACTCACTACCAAAGGGCTCATCCGACATACTGTCTGTGTAATTGAGAGCAGATTTTCAATGCAATACAAGGGCTACCAAGGGAACTCGACGATGTATGATTACGATATGAAACAGATTTGGAACATAGGGTTTTGAAGTTTGCAGCTTCTCACATCTAGAAAACTACACAAACGTTTGAGTAATGAAGAAACCAAAGTGATAAGTGGTATAACCTAGAGCAGATAAATATCAAGTTTAGTAAACTGTACTCATTGGTATTTTCCTATTATAGCCTGAAGATCATCTACCACTGACCTTGGCTGATCAATGCTATCAGCAAAAGAAGGAGAAGTGAGGGTATGAAGGAGGAGGAAGAAAGAGTAAAATTTGACGTGAAGAATGTCTTTCTTATAGTGGGATTTTTGTGTATATGAGGTTAGTTCCAAATTTTCAAGTGTTTACCAGTAGATTCGTCACTAGCTCATCCACTTGGAATTGTTGAACTAACCTCATATACTAGAAAGATCCCACTATAAGGGAGACACTCTTCACGTCAAAGAGGACTCTTTCTTCCTCCTTTCGGATAGTACTCAGATGTACCGTATGCCACTGCTTTAGGGTTTTATAACATGTCCTTTGTATGTACATGTTTTACACATGTACATACAATTCTGTGTCGATGGGGTGATGCCCGTCGGTAGATATGGTTGATGGTCCCTGGTTATTTTTCTCGCATCGGATTCAAGGAACCAAACAGCACATTGGCATGTCTGTGAATATGCACTCGTTTGTTCTTCTATTTTATCTCTTATTCGTGCACTTCATCCCTTGATTTGTTGCTGCCTGTTTCCCCTTTCTGCATCTCATTTATTACTTTTGTTCTTAATAGTTAACGTATACTTCAATTCCGTCTAGTTCGTCATATTGAATGCTATGCCGTGTATCATTTGCCATGTTTAGTTGCTATGTTTCGGACCTGTTTTGTAGTGCCTGATAATTTCAATGCACCTGACCATGCCTTAGGTAGAGCCCTATGGTTGTATCTCCCGGGTTTGTGCTCTTCGGTCTCCTTGCGTGTTAAGTCCTTGCGGTTGATCACGTGTTAATTTAAATGTACATACAAATGACTGGACACCCATGTATACTCTATGACTACGTCTCAGACCTTTTTTAGTTCTACTTAAGAATTTCTTTCTCTATGATCTCCTTGCCCTCATCCTTGATGATTCTCTCCTGGACTTTGAAGACCATATTCCAAGCTAACCTAACAACATCAGTGATGAAACTCTCCATTGTTTGGGTTAGAGGCCTTCCCCGCGTGGTCTATTGCAGAAACCTATTCACCCGGGTACCCATTGAGAAGAAGCTAGATTCTGTGTTGATGATTTCCTGATTCATCCCATGGATTGTTGTCTACACTCCAACGAGCTCCTTCTATCTCCAATGAGTCCGTGAGTCAGCTTCGCCGACTTATGCACTAGTTTCTGACAACAAATTAGACATTATTTCCAGACACACCGACTTTGCTAACCAGCGCTCCTTTATCGCTAACACAACTCAGGCTAATACTTCTCTGCCGTTTTTCTTTATCGCTTGGAAATCACATAAGCTTCCACCTAAATGACGTTTTATAATATCAGTCAATGAAACTTCTCTTTCACACTTTCTTCATGGTTAGGACTGGCTTACACGGAGCTTCTTCCTACATCACATGATCTATTGGCCTCGCTTCTGCACCAACGAGGTTTACTTTCTTTTCCTGGATATTAGATAATTCTGCTGTTGTTTACAATCTCATCCACGATTTGAACCGTAGTCTCCCTTATTTTGATTCTGGCCTCCGCTTCCCCTCTGATTCTACGAGTTTATCAGCCTGTAAACTAATAATGACCTCACTGATCTCAAACAGCGGATGGCTGCCCTAGTTAAGGATATCTTTAGTCACGTTACTTTACATCATCAAAAGGATTTTCTTTACATTGACCACGGCAAGTTCTCCCCTCCTCGTTCAGTTTGACTGCGATGAGAAGTTTCCGAATGCCTCTCATCTCATCACTCTGTTGGATTTTCTTCTAGTTAATCTATACTTGTCTTTTGAAGGAGCCCTTAAAGGTCAAACAGTTGGGATTCCCAAGAACCAGATCTCCTCATTACTTGGTTGGATTTCCTTCTAGATAATCTCTACTTATGTTTCGAAGAAGTCTCTATCGTCAAAGAAATGGGATCCCCAAGAACTAGATCTCCTCACTACTTGGTTGGATTTAATTCTAGAGAATCTATTCTTATGTTTCGAAGAAGGCCTCTGTCGATAAATAATTGCGAATTTTCATGGGAACTAACTGTGCCGTCTTCTTGCCGTGTTCTCGGCTAAGTTTAATTGTTCACATACGAACTCGACTTCGTCCAACGTTTAATCTTTTTCCCTAACACAACGTCTTCTGACTAGACTCATAAACGTTCGACGACATGTATATGATCTTTTTGTTCCTGCTGTTACAGAGTTCAAATATATGATGTACATCTCCCCAGACGCTATCGCAGGGTATATATCTCAGTGAATCTTGGGAACTCAATCAGACCTTCTTTGCTGACACCTGCTAATTTATGGACCTGGCAGATTTGTACCGCTCGACAACATCTAGTCCACGTTATATATATCTCGAGTGCCCCCGTTCCGCGTTTTCTGGTCAAAAGCGTCGGACACCCCAAAACCAAAAAACTGTCCGACAGTGCCCGGGACTGTAAGACAAAAAAGGGAAAAGAAACTCACAGAAAAAAGTTGAAAGGATACGAGACCTTAGGGAGAGGCATTGCGCTCTTCCTCTGGTCTGCGCAGCTTCTCCCTTAGCCGAATGGTGGCTTCGGCCATAACAGAAAATTCGTAAGACTGAAGGCACTATCCGTAGAAGCAGGGCCATGGCAGCTTTCCTCAGCTGAAACAGAAGCTCCCGGTGATGGATCTGCCGCTAGAGCCGGTAATTTTGCGGTACAGTGGGCAAGTGAAGTTTTTGTACCGCGGGGAAAAATAATATGTTAGGTTAATCAGTTTTTTTTTGAAAGCATCGGTTTTAGGGCTTTTTTTGTCTGACTGGGCCCCAGGGGTTGACGGGTCTTCGTTACCAGACTGAGGTTACACCCTCCAGTTAACTTGAAAACGAATCCATGGCACCTAATAGCTCGGGGCAAAAAAAATAATATTTCTCGGTTTCGCTCTTGATTAGGAACTATGACACCCAGCACTACAATATGCGCGATGTACTGTCGGCTAATAAAACTACATTTACACATGTTTCCATACGGTTAGGACTCCCTTATAGCCCATGATCTGTTGGCTGACCTTGTGCACCAAATCGTTTTACAAACACTCTTCTCCTGAATATTAGATAATTCTGCTGGAGTCTGCAATGTCATCCATGATTTCAACCGTAGTCGCCATTATTTTCGACCCTACCCTCCGCTACTCCTCTCATGCTACGACTTTTCTACTTACACAAATGTTAACCTTGTTGATCTCAACCAGCAGATGGCTATCCTCGCTAGGGACCATTTTATTCACGTTTCCTTACATAAGATGCTTAGTTTCCAGAACTGTTATATCGACAGTTTGATTTCTTCTCCTACTTACGTCTCTCAATCGCTTCCATCTTTGTTTCATCATGAAAGAATTCAATAAACAACAACTTAGAAGTGACACATGTGTTTTATTCTTTAAAAAAAATCAAAAAATCAATACATTTATAAATTCACTAAATAGGGTCTGCATTTGTTCGTTTCTATTCGGTTGCCAAGGTTTTTTGACTCTTCCGTCTTTGTCTTCACTGTCCTTTCCATTCCCTATCACTTACTTGGCACTCGTGAGACGTAATAAAAACAAGGATTTCCCTCTAGATATTAAGAGAGAAATCCTTGTTTTTCTTAGATCTGCTTGGAAACCACCTTGGATAGCATGGAAATATGTCAACACCGTAGATAGACTAATATCTTATCTACACCACGCAGATGTGGATGTACTCAGTTGCCAACTTTTCCACATCCAAACCAAGGCCATGAACATACTTTTGATTCTAACCTACATGCTTCCTACATGTACTCTTACATCTCTGTTTGACATGGGTTCTAAATTTCGATTGCAGCGTAGAACAACCTTATTACCATTCGAGACCATAAAATAGTTGTAGAAAACCTTACAACAAGTCTTAGATATTCTAGCTATTCTTGATCACTGGCAGCCCATGGTTTTGAACAGGGTACTGCTTTTGACATAGTAGATATCCACACAACTCAATCATTATTTATATCCAGAGGGTTTCTTCAACACTTTTGGATACACGAACACTTCTCCGTTTTAAATTTTATTTTGTTGCCACTTACATAGATAAATGCTTTAACAGTTTTGTGGTTGTTTGTAAACAAGTCTATTATAAACCAGTTTTTTCCAAAACGGACAACTCCTTCTACCACATTTTCCATAGTCTCTACTTCAGACTTGATATTCTTCGAGAACATCTTCATATTTAAATACTCACCATTTACGCACATACTTGAAAATGTTATTTTCTTTTATATTTAGCTTATATGGAAATTCCGCAAACATCCTCCTAAACCTTGATTCATATCTGTAACCTCCTATAATATATTAGCGGTTCCACCTTGTTATCTAACCATGTGTTTTAAAGTTTCACTTCCTGATTTCAGGATGTTTGGAGATCAATGATCTAAGATATTCTTCCTATTTTATTTATTTAATTTTCATACCTTGAAGTTCAGGTTCTTGGATTTTACAAAGCACAATTTGTGCCAATAAGGATACCAATATTTTGTTTGTAAAGCACTTGGGAGAATCGCACATGTAATTTATCCAGCAGGACTTCATGTACTTTCTGACAATGCCATGGATATACTTAGCTCATAGCTGTGAGTTGAACCTTTCGTCATCTAGTTCTTACTTTAATTTTCTAGATCGTCCAATACCAGATTATGGCCCGGTTTTATATAACGAAGTTTGAGAAGAGATCTCTAGTAAGAAAATACATTCATATTTTCATGATAAGAGTGTCACACATCACCTTCAATTCAACTCAAGGGACACAGCCAAATATGATATCATTACCAGCCGCCTACACATGCTAATGATAATTTGCATTATCATACTAGCTTTTGAGCGAGAAGTCGTAGATCTATTTATAATTCTACGTGGACGAGGATAAGCATCATGGAAACTCCTTCCATGGGCTCGTTTTTTCAAATGGAACGTTTTCTTTTTGGTCACCCAGCGTCAATTATGTTTCGAACAATCTACAATACCATGAACCACTTTGGCAAGTGGAGAGTTACTTATAGGTCGCGATTGTGCCTGATTGGGTTTCCCTCTACCAGTTGTTGCCACCTGCATGATTTAGTATGCTCATCTGTCAGTTAATATGAGTTCTCTTCATTCACCTACTTGTTCAGCAGGTGTTTACCTTCTGATTCGCATACTCAAAATACAAGTTGTTGACTCACCTTCGTGGTCATCAGCTGATTCACCTGCTTTCTCAACAGATGCTTGCCTCCTGTTTCCATCTCACATTCTACCGCGTGCTCTTATTACTCATTTATCTCTTGCATTGCTCGTCTCTTCCTTTCCTCCGTTGCATGTTTCCTCTCTACAGTAAGTATTTCCTGAATCAGAGAAGCCTTCATGTGGCTAATCCGTTGCCTTTTTGCGTTTCGATGTATGATACTGGGACCTCATCGACCCAGCGCGACGACCTCCAATTGAATTTTGAGGTTTCATTTTTCTCTATCCTAAGAGAGATTGCTCAAAGGAGCTGACAATATCGTGGAGGTAGCGGGAGCGGATTGATACACAATTAATTCGTACATTAATTACAGTTGGGTGTTTCTATTCTATTCTCTGAAGACTTCAGGCTTGCACCTCCTTCATAGGTGCCATGAAGGTTCCTGTTAACAGTTCTCTTCCAGCATCTTAGTTACTTTCTTCAGAGTTTCATATTTGTTTGGAAGTCATTCACCGCACTCGCTTTTGGTATGCGTTCAACTAGCATCGGACTGGATTGTATGAGGTTTCCTTCCTTCAAGCTTCATTCAAGTAATTACAGTTTGCCTTTTCCACATGTGGAAAAAAATACTTTCTAATCATCTAGTTTATTTGCAGGTCACAATAGAGCTTAATTTTTCTTGCACACCTTTTAGTTTTAACATAATTATGCCTTTCATGGAGTACTTGTACTCGATCGCTATAACCTTTCCATGTTTCTTTTAATATGCAGAGGTTATCGGGAAACGTCAGCACTGATAAGGCGATTGATGAAATCCGTAACGTGGACGCCAAGATTACTATCTGCTACCGTTCCTAGTAGTTGATAACCAAAGAGGTTGATGAGTCTCGAAAAGAGGGTCAGCCCTGTGCTGCTCCTTGATCAATGTCAAGGGATTCTCTCCGTTGGCCGTTAACTAAGACCTTGTTCTTAGTGTTTTGATGCAACTGTTACACCATGTTCATTATTTCCTCTCATTCCTGCTATCAAATAATTGTACGTGAACCCAGCCCGCCGTTTGGAGATCAAAAGAAGCAGTACGTAGGTGTAGGTACCGCCTTCCTTCCGAGTTTCATCTGGTTACGAGTGAAGTATGGGCAGTGCATCCTCTGAACGGCTACTTTAATGCCATGTCATGCTGAGCCTGTATTGGCTAGTGACATGGGACTCAACCATGAAAGTCTTGACTAACTGCTGTCACTCAAAATCTGATATCTATGGCTACAACTGCTTGTTTGAGCTCTCCATATGGCAGTATGTTGGTGATGAAGTGCATCAGGTCTCTGAGTCCACAAGGTTTGCACGTCCAAGATATTGCATATTGTTTCCTCAGAAAACATAAATACAATCAACTGCTTCCACTACAGTGTAAATTTTGCATGTTGCATCTTCTACATTGAGATTTTTTATTAGAAGTTCGCTAGCCAGCAGCTTATGCATCTTGCCGCCCACTTTGTGAATTGAGCTTTAGAGTGACTTTTTCCCCCCTATTTTTTGGTAGCATATGTGATTATCCTCAATGGCTGATTGCAGCGCATGAACCTGACAGCAGTCACCGAGCGGGAAGCCGTCATGGAACGGCATATTATGGATTCGCTAGCATTGCTTCCTGTGTTGGAAACAGCTTATGGTGAACACAGCTCCAAGACATCTGTGGAACAGCTGAAACTCATAGATGTGGGAACTGGCGCTGGGCTTCCTGGAATTGTCTTTGCCATTGCACGACCAGGTGGATTTAACTGATTCACCCTTAAAAGCATGTTGTCTCCTAGCGATATTCGTCCAACTAGTTGTATTTGTAGTCCGTGAATCAATATGAACTTTCGTGTTATCTTTGGTTGTATGTCTAAGGCTGGAAGCCTGCATGAGTCAGTCTTGAGGCTATTATCTACAGGCCCTAGCATTGGTTGTACGTTCTGTCCTAGGCCTCTGTATGATTGTACGGATCTTTTCGGTAATAACCATTTGACAGTTGGCTTCTAAAATTGCTAGCAGTCAGATCTGGATTAGTGAGAATCTTTCCCTGCGTACAAATTTCGCCAGGTTGCCACCTAGCTTGAGGTGGAGATGTTGTCTGCTTACTCCTATTTCACTTAAGAACACGGGAAGAAAATCTGGCTTCCATAATCATCAAACCTTCACGAGAGCAAACTGTTTCCTCAGAGATACTCATGACATCACTTTTGCCAACGCGTACGTCTGAACCAATGGTCGTTTGTTAAATCACGTTGTCGATTTTTTGTGTATGTGCCCTAAATAATCAGGTTCTCTATTATTCCAAATTCGGCTCTTTATTTGCCTTTTAGTGTGTTCTCGACTCTCACATGTTTTGAACAATAATTTCACTTTTCATCTCTTTCTTTGGCTGCCAGCCGATGATAATTATCCCCTATCCTTCTGTGTTAAGAAAGAGGAGGAAAGTCAAAATCCGATTAAATACTAACGATTAATAGATATGTAAGGAGCGGACATCACTATCCGCTCTTTCGAAGCCATCGTTTGAATCTTTTGAAGTGAGATTTACTATTCATTTCGTTAAGAGCTATCTACGACAGGTCTTCTTACTGTCAGAAGCTTACGTCATATTCAAATCATGCTGAAAACAATCAAATATGTGATTTGATCTCATCATTATAACATTTGAGTGTTCTATCCTTGTGTGAGTACGGCTCGATCAACTACTAGTCTTGTTGCTCAACTAAGGATGTGAGGTTGATTTTACAATCTCCGAAGTTGATTTTGCTTGACATATGTGTTGTCCTATGAGCTAACCATGTGAAACTCGATGGTTGTGCAGCTTGGAAGATAACCTTGTTAGAGTCTCTACAAAAGCGATGTAACTTCCTTGACTACGCAGTGGAGAGGTCAGGTTTATCGAACGTCAAAGTCGTCCGTGCGAGAGCTGAGGTAGGGAAGCTACGGGGAGCTAAGTGTGCGGGGACATTCATCTATTTTCTCATTATGTTAATTCTGTAAATGATTTTACGACTAATTGAGCTGTTACTCGCTGTTCATAGCTCTCATTTGGTTTCTGTTCTTGTCGTAATTCGTCTGAAATTCAACTCCCACCGTAGACGGCTTCATCTTTCTCTAGTGCAAGCGCAGGATGCGGAATCACCCTGTTGTTAAATGATAACTAGCAAACTATATCAGAACTAACACTCGGTCACTGTTTATGCAGCCATTCTCATTTTCAGTTTGTCAGTCAATCAGACTAGACAGGAAAATATGAATGATTTATTCTGTGATAGCATGGTAGAACTGCAGTGTATCTAAACAACCCAACTAGAAGTTCAGAAGAAATATATGATCTTTCGGATTGCACGGTATTTAACTAGTGAGGTGCAGATGAGCAGGTTAGGGTAAAAACATAAACTTCAAACCTAATTCGAAATCTAGTTAAGTGAACGAAATTTCCACTAGTGTAGCAAGTTATAAGTAACTAACATGTGATGTAATTAGTGATCTCAACTCTGTCCTTCAATGTTTACAAGGTAATTTTTTTCCCAAGCTTTTATTGTATTGAGTCTTTAAATCTCAAACTTCACTCTACTGAGTGCTTTGGCCAGAATATGACCAGATTGATTATCTGTAGCATATAAAGGTACTTCAACATTATTAAGTTTGATGTTTTTTTTCTAGTGAAATGGAAGTAGAATTTTACATGTCTTGTCTTAGCATGAAGGACGAGGTTTTGTGCAATCTGAATTGCCGATCCATTGTAACACCATACAGTAGTAGCACCTTCATATTCTTCACCCAGATAGCGCTGGAACATGACCTCGTGAGCAAAGCATAGGAAAACACACAAGCAGAGCACTCTTCCGATAGGTACTGGTTTGGAATCTGGGCGCGAGGTGTGTACGCAGAAAATATCCCCCGGAATCCAAAATCATGCCCAAAACAGGTAGGAAATTAAAAATGGATCATATCATAACATAACATCAGGTTAACATGACGTCATTATTCATAACGTTCATTAGAAGCGCCTCTGCGCGCATATACACACACTATGTGACTAGTTCGTGGTAGCAGGGCATGTACGCATGTACGAGTAATTCCTAACTGAGACATTCATTTGTTGGAAGTGACAATAGACTAGACACAGAGTAAGAGCTTCACCTCGTGAAAATGACAGGTTAGTAGAGATTCAGAGGGCAACAGAGTAAATTATATACATCATTGGTGGCAGAACAGCATTTGTTGAATCTATCCACATGGTAGGGTTAGTGTCTCACGTTAATTTTGGGTCCATCAGTGTCTACTGGGTATTTCTTGTACCCTTTACCACTGTGTTTTTGTTTACTTCTCCACCTTAACTTCCCACCATTGTTGAGGAAGAAGCACATCTTTAATCTAAAGGTTTTGAAAGTATTCAGGTTTTGATGCGAAGACAATCCGTTCAGTATTGAGTCCTCTCAGGATATCACTCTTAGAAATTTGAAACGACCACTCCTGTAGACGAGGGTTATGGTGAGGAAGAAATAGAAGATGATTCGTTTAATCAGCTAGTTGTGACTACAACGACACTCATAGAAAAATTATAAAAAGAGAGCTGAACCAGCAGTGAAAGAATCACCTGAAAGGCTCCATAATGATGTTATGAGATTAGCAAGAGTCCCAAAATTTCCATCAAGCATATCTGTGGGGATCAAACACATTGTTGATGACTAATCCCTTAGACATTTGAGGATGCAGAACCTGATATCACATGGAACAAAGCTATGGAGGAGGAGACGAGGTTTAAACAAGCTCACAAAGTAACTGTTAATAACAGTATATCAAGCTCGAAGAGCTTGTTTCAACCTGTACCTAGGAGCTTGGTTTGCTGTTATTGATAGTTCCTTTGTGTTCAAGTTGAAGAGATGAGATTCTGACGTCAACCTTTACATTTTTACTTTTCAGATTGCTTGTGGTCTGCTCGGACAATGATATAATTCAATCCAGGGATCACTGTTTGTAGTCTGAACTAGACATGAAATTCGAGATGGGAGATCTAGGATTAGTTCAGTACTTTCTTGGAGTATCCAGGTATAGCATCTGGAGGATTGGAATATGCCCACACATTTATGAGTAGCTGATGGGAATCTGAGAAGAGTTCAAATCATTAGATGGTAAACCTGTTGCAACCCTCATGAACCAAACCTTCAGTATGATACTATTAATTAAAACATCATTGTGATAGTAGTCTATATAGTAGATTAGATATGACAGAGGCTCATGTTGAGCTTTCCTTTCATGCATAGCCCAAACCAGCATAGCTCATTGGCAAGCAGCCAAGAGAATCCCCCTGGATCTGAAAGCAACACGGCATTGGTTGCTCTATGTACATGGAGAGAAACTTCTTCTAGAGGGGTTTAGCGACTCAGGTTTGGCAGGAATACTGCCACCAGGAGTTCTATTTTAGGGCTCTTCTTCTTCCTCAACAATGGTGCTGTAGTTGCTTGGAGGAGTAAGAAGTCCAAGTTCAACAGCAGTAGAAGTAATGTGTAAAGCTATTTGTTTGGGAAGGTTTCTTTCTGAGCTTGGTGACGAATGTCAATGTAAACTTAGTGTTTGGTTTGACAGTCTATCAAGGTTGTGTGCAATTCAGATTGCACACAACCCTGTTCTTTATGTCAGGACAAAGAATTGAAAGTTCAATCCCACTTCATTAGGGAGAAATTATGTTCACTGAAGTTGAGGTAGTCCTCTGTAGTACAGAAGATCAATCTACTGATATTCTGCTAAAGTAAAGTTTGAGGGATTTAGAGACTACGTAGGAGTTCAATCTTGCAAAACAGATAATATTTTGTAAGCATCAGAGCATATTTTTGAGATTTCTTCTTGAAATCACATACTAGTTAATGAGAGCTTACTAAAGATAGTTTTCTTGACACTGATGTATTTAGGTTTCAAATTAGGGTTCGAGTTTGTGTTCTTGACCTAACTTTCACTCATGCATCTTACCAGCTACATCTTTCTGAAGATTCTCTCTACCTGTGTTACTCTTATACACTGCTGCAATCATAGAATGAAGAACTCTACATTTCCCTTTTATTCTATGACTGAATGAGACTGCAAGTGAGCACTATGAGTGACTTTAGTGTGAGTTCCGTCTGACCTGTAACAGGACTTGCAGTTTTTCCAAATCTGTTGTTCTTGTACTTCTTGTCTTCTTCCACTTTCGCATTAATTTGTCTTTCATTCACTTACTATTTCAGTTCATGCACGACAGGTCTCGGTTTTTCTGTCATTGTCTCCATGCTTCTTTCCATATAGAATATTTCGTTGGCACCCTTGAGACATACCACCTAGATTTGAGTTGCTTCAGTCTCTTGCATGCTAGGCCCCCAAGGTTGATCATGTACTATCTAATCTGTTGTTTTAGGCATCATGTTTTAGTCTCCTAAGATTTTCAAGTCTTAGGAGACTAAACAACAGATTGGATGAAGCCCTTTTTGTTGAACTTTTGCTCTGTCACTTCCCATTCTCCGCTTCTCATCTCCATTTGTGGCAGGTGTAATCTCACCTGAAGGAGGTTGCTCTACATGTTTTCAGTCTGCTGCTTTTTAATCTATATTTCGTACTCTCGATGCTTGCATGAGCTGTTTATTTACAGGACGGTGGACAGGATAAGACTCATCGAGAAGCCTACGACGTTGCTGTAGCAAGGGCTGTGGCAGAAATGCGAGTCCTTTGTAAGTTTGCATACCCAGAATTTTAAGTAGGCCTAATTTCACAGCATTGTCTCTTTTTCGTACTCACTCAAGATATCTAACATACAAAAGGATGGATATTGAGAGAGAAGAGGTAAAGCTGCTAGCTAGCCGTTTGCTTTCCTATCAACCGAAAAGCATGCACATAAGACCTGACTTTGCCATCAACCTTCACCTCCTGAACACTAATTATGAGCAGACTGAAGATTGACAAAAACTCAGTAAACAATCCCCTTCAAGGCCACCTAGTCTTTGTTATCCTTATTTTTTCTGGATTAAATTTGGCTAGTTCACGCCTCGGGCCGGCAAGGTCATTACAGATGAATCAAACAGAACAGTACAGTGTTCCTAGTGCTTTGATCGAGGTGCCTTTCGGCTTCTGATCATCGTTCTTTGAGCCTGGTGACAGCGCCTTATAGGCGGCCGCTATCGACAGGTTTTGTCTTTTATAAGCCGAAAGAGGCTTTCAATTTTAGTTTAATGCTTGAAGAACATTTCTGCTGCTTTACATCTACTGTAATTGTTTCAAACTGAATGGTTCCATCTTAAATTAAGTCTAACAAATATTGTGCTCTTCTCTGGTTTCTAAAAATATTTACGGTTTTAGTTGTGTGGTTACATTATTTTCGAACCAAAAATATTGTCCGTAAAAGCGTGAAGGTTTAGGATCATTTATGTTGGGAAAATGATCACAGTTCAACGCCTGTACTATGAGTTTTCTCTGACGGACTCTAAATCCGGGTTTGAGCACTCGAACTAAGAGTAAGTGCTTAAACTTAGTTTAAACTTGGTAACTTGAACTCTTGCTAAAGAATTACGCTGATGGAGACCTATAATTATAACTCTTTAGCAAGAGTTATAGGCTTCTTCAGTCATAAAAGACACTAGTTTAGGTGGGTTGAAGAACCGGATAAAAAAGTTTTAGATTCCACCTTTAAAGGGATTTCAGATAGAAACTCCAGGAAATGATCACCGATATCAAAATCTGGTGTGATACGTGGGGTATGGAGGCATTGTGCAGAATTGGTATCCTGGTATTCAACGGAAACCGAGGAGAAAGACCGTCAATGGACTTAGGTGACCAAGATACCCCGTGCCCGCCTAAAAATCGAATTTTGGAAGGTTGTATTTTGGAATCTTACATACAGAAAGTCGTTGAGAAGGGGTACATATAGGCCAATGGTATCACGAAGTTTCTTCGGGTTTGGGATATCATTTTTGAAAGCAAACGTTCAGTGGTACTTCACTCTACACGAACCCCACTAGAATATGGACCCCCAGTATAGAATGCTAATACTATGCAACAAGCTCGGCGGGAGCAGTACAGTTGAGAGCCTTCTCAGCACCAAGCCCTCCTTATTTCTCTGCCCCATATTTTTTCCAAGTATATCAATGGGGCGAAACTGGGCTTGAGAAATTCACAAGTCGACAGAAACTTGAAATTTGAACTTTTCCCAACAAATTAGTCCAGGCCTTACATACATGTTCACAGGGCACATTAGAGCGAGCGCTTCGTGTATAAGGTTTCAGCTTCAGTTTTACGTCGAAAGATGTTCATAATATTCATTCTTACGGGTATATTTAAGACAGGTAAGCAGAATACTTGTTGAAATACGTTGGGAGCCAATTATTTGGCTACTGTTCCATTACTAGGCTTCGATGCAGTTACCAGTCATCTCTTTATGTATACATTCACTCTCCACATGTTGGTGTGCGTGATTTATGGCTGATGGATATTTTTGTCTGTATCTGTTGTGGAAATTCAAGCTTTCGGGAGAAATATATGAAACCAATATTTGCAGGTTGAATTGCACGCTCTCTTGATGATTATTCTTGCAGTCATGCCTTGAGGTCGTGAAAATTGTAAAGTTCAGAATGTGTCCTGTACAGAAAGTTCCTCTTGAGGGCTGGTAACTCTTAAGATTCTCAGGAATGAGGTCGCATTGGACCTACCCTATCTGAGTGTTAACTTTTCATTGAGATAGTTCTGCTACTTCTTTGTGAGCATCATACGAAAGAGACTCCTCTCTGTTGATCTCCTGCTATATTTTATGAAGGCCCAAGCATTTTCCAGAATCGAGCAGGAATGAAATATATGTTTTATCTTGATATGCAGCGGAGCTCTGCTTGCCATTTGTACGAGTAGGTGGAATCTTCGTGGCTGCCAAGGGTCCCAGTCCTCAGGTTAGTACATCTACCAACATTTACCTATAGATGCTTGAAAAAGATTAAGACCGAACCGAACATCCCCTTTTTAACTCCAGTCGTCTAGATTGTCGTTTGTGTGGTCGGAACAGAATGCATGGTCGCTATCCTTAGCCTACGCACCTCATGTTTAGACCCGTGCAAGAGAGTGGCGAGTTGATCTTTTTCTCGTGAATCTTGAATATCAGGAAGAAGTGGAATCTGCCAAGAAGGCAATAGGCTTACTTGGAGCGTCTCTTCTATCTATATCCAATGGTAACGTCCGCGGAAACCTTTGAAACCCATGTTGGAAAGCTCTGTAGAAATGTCGCTGAATATGCTTACTCAACTCTGAGGTTGGGAGTTGTCTAGTCATGTTTTTTTGCTTATAGATATCACCATATTATGTTGTTGAGGAAGGGTCCTGGACTGCTGTTATGTGGCTTGTCTAAAGCAAAGGACTTTTTCTCACAGGTTTAATTAAAGTACCCACACACGTACGTTCTTTGATTGAGTGTTCAGCCTCGACTCCTGCCTTCTTTCTGACAATTTCTTTTCTTCTCTATGTCCAGTTGATTCAGTAGGTCCATTGGGCCAACGGACAGCGGTTGTATGTCACAAGCGGAAGTCGACTCCTGCAAAGTACCCTCGAAGGCCTGGCACACCGAGTAAAACACCTCTGTAAATTATGGGGAACGTATTGGTTTCCTTTTATCAATCACAACAGTCATTCTTTTGACTCCACAATGATCGATATTTGTACTTCAGCTTACCACAGTTGGTTAACGTTCTCTTTATGCTTGAGTTTCACACACTCATCTTTTCGATAGTGTGTGTTTACTAGTTCACTACAAGCATGCATGTTTGATAAGCATGGCCAGCTCCACACAGGAGTGAATGACTCAACACGTTTCTTCCGTTGACTGGACACATGTGTCTTCGACGGATGTATGTTAATTCTCTCAAAACAGTCTACTTATGTCTTTCTTGGTCCAGACTTTGCAGTACAAGACGAAGAATTTGTTGATCTGAACTGACTCCCAAAGTTGATGCTTGCATGTGCATATGCGATCGGTTCGACACGCAGTCCTATACTTTTTCTCGCACAATAAGATATGTTAGTATCCCTAGGCACGGATGAGAAGCTGTTGTGGAAAGGAAATATCACCTTTCCAAAGTCTGTAGTGCGAAGGTTACAGTTGCTCGATCAATGTGGCGATGCGCATCCAGGGTATTCACTGTCCGGATCCTACTTACTCTTTTATTTCATGGTCAATTCCTCCTTTAATGATTCCTAGCTCTACGCTTCGTTTGTATTCGTTACCTGGATAAATCCATCGACAGCTCGACGTCAAGGACGTTGAGCTGTCATCGAGCTCCTTCTCCCTCTGAATTTGACTACTTTTGTCTTCTGCATTTCATACAAGCCCCAAGTACCTTCCCGGTTCACTTTTTGTTCTTAGTTGTGTCGCTTCATTGCAGTTCATTGCTTACCATACGTCACAGGATGTCATTCTAGGTTCTAGTCTTTTTCTGTTTTACTTCGATAAGCTTATATCGTTCTAGCTTATCGTCGAATGGTTTTATTTCTGTTACTGGCCATCTTTTTGCTTCTGCTTAAGAATTTCTCTCTATGGACATCTTGTGCTCGTCATTCATGACTCTCTCCTGGGCTTTCGATTCTTAGCTAACCTGGTGCTATACAATATCTATAATACTCTGGGCAACTCTCCATGGTCTGTTGGGTTTTGAGTTATCCTTAAACCCTGCGCAGTCTAGTGCAGAAACCTCTTCACCCGTGTACCCAATGATGAACCTGTCGGGATCATGTGGAGGGATGACTGTCGGGTAGATGTTATTGATGGTCCCTGGTTCCTTATCTCGCATCGGATTCTAGGATCAATACCGCACAATGATCTGTCGGTGCGTATGCACTCGTTTTTCTTCTAACTATGCTTCATTTTCTGCCTTACCGTGGGCAGGCCCATCAGCAGGCCATGGGAAGTTCCTCAACTCGCCTGCAGGCTTCTGACATGGATACTTTATGAATGTCTGTCCCTTGAATCCGTCGATTTCTTCAGTCTGGTTTCTAACCATGTTTCATGTTCTATCACTTGTACCTGCACCTCATCCCATGTATTGCTGCTGCCTGCTTTCCTGTTTCTCTGCCTTACCTGCAGACTTCTGTTCTGGATACTCCATGACTGCTTGCCGTAGAATCCGTCGACTTCCTCAGTTGAATGCTGTGCCATGTTTCGGGCCGCTTCTTTTCCGCTTTACAGCTCCAGTGCAGCGGTTATGCGTTAGTGGTTTTGGTCTTTCTAGTGCATTCGGTGTACAACCACAAGCTTCGCTGGAAAGTATTCGAGATACCTGGATTCTCGTTAGACCTTCGTTTCGTGAAGCTTTTCCACAATTTACTGTTGAAACTTCCTCTGGATTGTTTTTGTCATTCATTTAGAGTGTTTTCCGTTCTTCTGCAGATTAGGAGCTTTTCCTCGTCTTCTCTTTCATCCATGTACTTCCATCCAGACATTTCCACAGTTTCCTTTGGTCCTTTTTAAAGAACTTCGGGCTGGATATGTCTGTTGTCCCCTCTGCATATGATCACTTTATTTCAACAACTCTCGAGTTTACGTCTGTAAAAATAACGTTTTAATCAAATTATCTCGGTAGATATTCCCGAATCTCACGTGTGTTGTTCTTTTAATCTGCGAAAAGTAGGTAATGAAAGTTTCTAAGCACTCCGAAACATAGAGCTACATATAAGGCGAAGGCGAACGCAGCAGTGATGGCTCAACAATTCAACACTACGGTAATGGAGGAATCAGTATACAGGTTACGTATTCAGCGGACCATTGACCATTCTCTCGAAACTGGAAACCCATTCAGAAACGGAATCCGTCTAACCAGTCAGAGCTAATAGCATCAAATTATTTTCCCAGATGTGATCCCGTGTTCCAACCACTGCAAGTTTCGCAAGCCTTCCTAATGAACAAAGGCCACCGTCTATTAAAAACTGAATCTAGAACGTTAACTGAATCTAGTACGTTAAAGTATTAACGTACCCGCACGAACCTTTTTCTCAGGGAAAGGAAACGTCGTACTCAAGAAAGGCCACGAGGGCAGCAATTGCAACATTCTTTTCCGTAGAGTGTTGAATTGAATCATTACCTGAATAACAAAGAACCTTCTGAGAGCACCTCTGGTGAACTTAAAAGTCTATAAGGGCCAAGTAAAGTAAAAAAAAGGATGTGAAGACCCCATCAAAGCGTACAAGGATAGAACCAAACCGGTAACATGGGGCTAGACCCATCAAGTCGTCATGGATGAAACCAAAAGGGTAACAAGGGGCTAAACTTAAAAGTACTAAAAGCCATATAATTCGTTAACCGAATAACTTTCTCAGTGCGACAACCGAAACTCCTCCGGCAGGTACGGATCGGGGAGGGTTGGAGGCTCCGGTGGCCCGTAGCCCGCAGACTGACAGCGCGGGACGGCCTGCTAAGAATCAAAGATACGCTACGCTACGGCAGAACTGCTCGTCATCTTCCTCGTCCGGACTTCGTCTGGAAGTAAAGCCGCGAAAGATTTGCCGAAATCAAAGTAAAATTTGCCGAAATGCAGAGAAACTACTACGCATCTGAGAAAGCATATACCGGACGATCGCATATTCGTCTCATAAAAGTTCCCGATCGATCTAAGCGGTCGTGGGGTTCTGTCACCGACCTGACAACTTCCGCTGCCATCATCCAATCCGAATCCTCACCCCTACAAGGCGCGACTGGACTGACTGGCCTACCGGTAGTCTCTCGGTAGGCACTTTTGAGGGACCTCCCAAGTTCGCGTCGCCTCTCACATTCCCTCCAGTCTTCATCCTCCGCCCGCTCCATCGCACCGTCGGAACTCGACGGCCAGATCGACTTCTTAGATTCTGACGAACCGGTCCTCTGACTTGGCGGTGAGATGGAGATGCCAACAACGGCGAACGGAACATCCGATCCGGTCGTGGAGCCACGGAGTTCAGCGCCAAGGACGTCGTCCGTGCACACCGTCCTTGGCGTTAATCATTATATTATACGCCGTGAAACTAGAGGTGCTCCTGAGTTCCGGGGAAAGGATGCTGGCTACGACATCCTATCCGATGTCCACAGATGCGGCAGTGCAGAACCAGCCCCTTTACAACAACTAACGACAGGCTGTGATTTGCCAGAGCGAGGATTTTGACGTTCATTTCACATGACGCAACTGAGAACCCTGGAAACGCTAACGCTACCACCGTACGATGAGCTCCGAGTTTCTGGGGACGGTCACATAGACGGCATCCGTCGATTGTGAGGCGAGCGTGCTGTCGAGCCGAGGGGAAATCCTGTGCAGCGGGAAGTACCGCTGTGGTACAACACTAAACATAGAGTACCACCTCATAGTACCCCTCGGGCTGTGATGATTATTACGGTCTGGAGTGTTGGAAGTCATCGTCGTGGAATGTCATCTGGACCTTCCGCTCGATCCGCGGCTTGTCGATTCTGCTTTTCGACGGGATCTATATTGCCAAGAGTGAATTTCTCGTCGTCGTCGTTCTCTCGCCCTCCGCCGATTGCAACATCTGAATCCTGCCTGCGCTTCTTCCTTAGGATTTGTCGTGGTATAACTTCCTTCTTCCCGCCTTCGGATTGATAGTTGAACGAGTCCTGATATTGGTGATATTGGCCGCCACAGATGAGGGATCGATGACCGAAATAAACTTGGTAAGAGGAAGGCACTAGTGAGGGGCCGCCTAGTATATTCTGAATCAGGTTCTTTGTGGTGGCACACGTTTTATTTATTTGATATAGTATGAGGTAGAATTGGCATTTCTTTAAACATTAACAATGATAAACAATTCATGTTCATTTCAACTTTAATCTATGTTAAAAAGATTTTTGGATTCATAATCTCCTGTTCTATCATGTTGGATCAATACTACTCCTATGTTGGATCAATGCTTGTAACACTAGGGAAGTGAAATTATATCACTCTAATGGCTCAATAACTCTGAAGCTGAGAAATAATTTCAACACTTTTTCAATCTTTTTTTCATAAAAAATTTCAATATAGATAAGGTAACACAACCATCATCCATCCAACTCTTTATGGATCAATGATTTGACGGACATCACTATAAGCATATGGATTGTTGACGTGTAACTTCAACTAACACACTAGAATCATAACCTAATGAACACATTGATTGTTATTGTGGCATTTACTAATAGTCAACTCAAGACAATCTATTTCCACTTTGTATAATCTCTATTTTAGTTCTCACTAACTAAAGATGGTTACAAATTTCTTTCATTTTAAGATGCAACGTTCTTGTTGTACCCACATTCAAACTATTGAAGTATCAACCCACAATTGTCAAAGTAAGTTATCCATTTGTTAGGATGTCATACTATTCCACCCACCACACCACTTAACCTGACCTTGTCCAAGGCCTCCACTCTATCTTATCCAACTCGTTGTAGTGTCAAGATGATTCACGGTTTTCTCTTCTTTTCATTTCTCCTTCTCACTTACTTCTCTTCTCTCTCTCTCTAGCTCTCTATATGTGAAAAACCCAAAATTATGACTATGTGTTCTAATCAAGGGGTTTAAATGGAGAAAAAGTGTAGAACTATATGAGTTGTGGCCAATACATGATAAAAAAAATGAGTGTCCCAAAAAAAAAGAAGCTGTGTATTTACGTAGGTGGGTTTATGACAGGGAGGGTGGGAGGGGTGGCGGCTGGTGAATTTAACGCGAACCGAAGAGCGCTATGTTGTGATTGCTCCAGTCGTATTCATGCGTTCAACAAGTGCGCTAAAAAGTCGATGCTAAGGAATGTCATGCTGATTGCCTTTTTTGGCTTTCTTTTGCCCACCTGTGCATGGGTACTTTTCTGCCTCGTTCTTTATAATATTCTCCAGGTAAATTATGCTCGTATTTACTTACCTCCAATAATTTTCAGACTTTGTACTTGCATCTGCACGATTAGAACTTTCTTCCACAAGCACTTGTCTGCCGGTCTCTCGCCTTAAGTACCTCCATGCTGTCATCTTTGTCCTGCTTTTCGCACTCCACCAAGTTCCATCGGATTTTATTAATCTTCAGCACTAACCTTTTCTTCTGCAATTTTGTTCCATCTGCAGGGTAGTTTTCCGACTAAATTTTCTCTATTTTACTTAACTCGACCCAAAAAGTTTCAAAGAAATTCGCATGCAATGATACAAAGTGTTCTAAAAAATCCACCGTTTCAAGAAAATAATAATCTGAAAGATGACGAAACCAATGATGAAACTACAATCATACCAGACACTATTCATTTTAAAACCAAAAAGCCTGTGTTTATATAGAAAAGAGCTAAAACAAGGTATAACAAACTCTTGCTATTTTTGCTATCTTTTCTTCAGTTATCCTCCACTCCATAGAAGACGTTATATTGTCACAAGTCTTCATTTGCCTTCTACTTTATATTTTTGAAGATATTCCCTATACGTAACCGTATATTCTTGAAGTTTCAATCTGAACAAAGTAATAACAAATTATTAAAAAAAAAAATTTAAAAATACTGAAAATATTATTTCTAAAAATTTATCGATGTGAATGAAGTAAGAAAAGATGAATGATTTACATGGATGATTCTTCTCTGTACACAAATTTAAGTCATGATATAGATACTTTCCAACAAGTTCAGTACTTTAGACGAGTTGATTACATATATGTTACCTCTAAGAGGTCATTTAAAAACTATGAAGACACAATTTCTATTTATCTTATGATAAGATAAGATATGTCTTTAACGAGAGCGTTTTACAAGATTATGTGAGTACTGTAATGGGAAAGTGTGACTATGTGGATAGTTTGATGTATTAGGATAAGACCGTGCGAACTAAGTCTACGCAGTCAATAGTGTGTGAACTGGTTAACACGGACTCATTTAAGGATGAAAATCATTTTGAAGTTGGTGCTGGCGATTGTCATCCTTAAATGCAAACATTGATCTGCATCCCAGCTATGTTTTGATTCTTGCAACATTCTGCCAAATCCGGACATGGGTCTAGGATGAGACTGGTATGCACGTCGGGATATATATCATTATATTTATTTACTTATTTACTTATATACTTTCACCAAAACATTATCCTTACCACAATGCAGGTCCGACGTGACAAGCAATTGTCTTGTCATTCTAATACAAAGTTAATAAATATCTTCTGCAGATATTCGAAGAGGGTGTGTTTTTTAGAAGTCTTGATATGACTGGACAAAAACTAGATACATGAGAGGTGTCTACACAACAAATCTTGTGACATTGTATCAGAAACAGAATCAGTCAGTCTCACTCGAGTCTGATGAGTTCTTTCTCATTGTGTCATGTACGAAGAAGAACACGAAAGCCTTCACTTGCAAGTGCTGATCCACGATCCAGTCTATCACGTAGTGTTCGATATGATCAGAGGTGGTCAGTGACTTGTCCACGACAGGAACCAAGTAATTCCGGTGGCTACCAATCTTTCTACCAATCAGAAGGTGTGGGGAAACGCTCTCCCACATCTGCCTCAGTCCCAATCCAAGAACGTTTCCCTTAATCCAAGAACGTAAGGAAACCATTTTGCTAAGATACAGAGGAACAAGCGAAAGACTACAGTGGAAAGGGAACAAGCCAATACAGTAAAAGTTAATCTAGTTCACTGCCTGGAAGGAAAAACCAATGAGCATTTCATACCAAAACATGAACATGACAAGCCTGTTCTGTGGGAGGTAAGTTATTCTTGGACAAAGACAAGTGAAAATTCATAAACAGTTAAAACGAGTGGCAGGTGGTCTGGGCATATTTGACAAAACCAAAACATGGCTAAGTTCATGCAAAGAGAGTGAGTTTACCACCAATGCAAAGGCCTGTGAAAAGAAGGATCCTGACAATAGGAGACATGGAGTTTTTAGACATTGGAAAGATCGGATTTGACGAGCAATAATTTCCACTTCTAACGACTCCATTAATCATCGATTTCATTATCGCCTACATGACCTGAAACTGACCCCTCAAAGACATCCCTTCCTGAAGTGCATCCTTTGCTACCTCAGAACTTCCTGTCCAGTTATTGCTGAATTTAACATGCTCGAATTTCACACGTAGCAAGGAAATGCAGGTCCACTCATTCGAAATGCACTCAATTGTGCTACTGGTTTTGTCACGACGATCAATCCAGTAGACGGAAAGGACATCATCAGCTCGCTACTAATACTCTTTGAAGATTACATGTTTTCTCTTGAGAAGCCACTTAATTCAATTCCACCGAACGCCGAAAACATTATGTATGGTATATTTTATACACCTTGGAATCAAATGAACTGGCCTAAACGAAAACATGTCACATCTTTGATAGCTTGTCGGTGTATGTAGGCTCTTAAAATCTGTTGGAAGGGGCCGTGGTGTGGGGAGAGGAGAGGAGGTTAGGGTTCGGGTACTTTCTTGGAATTTTTAAGTGTAGAGAAAAGGTGGCAATTGCTTTCTGCGTGATCCAGCTACACCTGCCGACGATTAAACTAGCTGCGATATTGAAATATCGAAACTCCTTGAAGGAAAACCCACATTATTCCTCCTGAAAGTTTAGGTTTTCAATCAACCTCCCATCAAACCTTCTGTCAGATGTAGCCTCCATACAGGATAGGAACTTGTTGTCTCTCCATCTGTGGCTCAAAGTTTGTAAAATTTTAATGTTTTGTATTCTAAATATCTTCAATTTTATGCGTATTTCTCCTAAACTGTAGTAAATTTGTTCCCTAACAAACTCGCAAACGGAGTCTACTATGTTACTTATCAGAAAAAGTATGCATATGCATCAACTATATATTACGCTAAATAGCCTCCGGTTAAAAATTAATATAATGACGTTTCAATCATTAAAGTCAACGGTACTCCTCACTAGTTAAATCCACCTATGATGCAATTTAATAATTATAAGGATAATATTTAATTCAGAAATAAAAAATATCATCTTCCATCCCTTGCAATGGTTATTTTGAATTGAATTATGCTTACCGTATGTAAGAGTGAAGCATAGAAAACGTTAAATCTCAACTTAAGTACAGTAGGATATACGAAAATAATATTAAGTCTATCATGTTAGACATCAAATCTTAGCCTAAATGATAAATTTATTACTTCTAGACATGATCCATATAAAATACCAGTTGATAAAGAAAATGTAATGATAATCCTCCATCTTTTATCCACATCTAATATTTTCACTTCACGCTAACACGATAAAAAAACAGTTTCATCTTATAACATCAATCCCCACAACACTTTAAAGTTTTTCGTTTTTCATCAACTTATAACCTACATATGCACACTTTGTGAGACTCTAGTAACAACAGGATGAAAACACATCCCTAACTTTCGCTTTCATTCCTTTTTTCTTCTTGACTTGCTCTCTCCATAATTCGTATGTGAATAGGGATAAGGGAAAGTAAGAAAGGGAAAGTAAGAAGCGAGGAAAGATAAGGGAAAGTAAGAAGCCAGGAATAGTTCTTCGCACATTGTGATGTCATACTTTCTTGAAAGTGGAGAGTAAATAGACAATTCTCTTCAATTTTGAATTTTGATTCTATTGGTAGCTATATTTTTAGGGTTTTGATTGATTCTTCTCAAATCTAACATATGGATCGGGTCTTTTTTATTCCAATATTTTTCTTTTCATGTCATGGTTTTATTAGAATCTAGTTGGAAAATTATTGAGATCAAAATAGAAAATTATGAATATTTTTAGATTTAAGAGTTTGATAGTTAGCATTTGCTCATGTGATGTGGTATGTTAGAAGGTTGTGGTTGTGTAGATGGGAGGAGATATATGATGGAGTACATTGTATCATTATTGTTCTCTTTCTGCTAGCTATAGCTTCACTTGCCCTCATGGGGCTGCTTAGAGCGATGCTTGATAAACCATGTACTATGTGTCATTGTCTCTTTATCTTGCAAGGGGTAAAGACCCACATGGAAAAGATACACAAAGATTGTGATTGAACCACTTGGGATGCGCATGTGAGGAAGGCAATCACATTGACATTTATGATTTTGGAGATCACAAAGATTATGTAGATTCTTTCATTGATAATTTCGAGTATACCAATTAGTTTGTAAGAGTGGTTAGCATCTCAGTCATATTTTATTCTTAGCCTTTTTAAGATTAGGTTTCCATGTAAGCTTTTATTCCATAGGGTCCTTCGTGCATTCCATGACAAGGCTAGATGTGCTTTACGCTTATCCCTTGATTGGTTGGCATGTGATCACATGGACAAGTTAGCATGATTTTTGTTTCTCTTACTGTCATGATGGTATTTACGTTATACTAGGGGGAGCGCTGGACATAGGGAGGTGTCAGCTAGATTTCGGAAATTTCAAACATGGGATTGGGCTATATTGCAAGAGGAGTTTATACGGATCACACAATTTAGGAGTCAAGTTCAACCACATAATACTTTTGATTCGGCTCGATTGCGATGGTGTAGGGTATTGAGGTATACAGTGGAGTATACATAGTAACACAAGCCCTTCATCCTTTGTTTATGGCTAGTTCTACTCATGAATTATATCCTCTTTACGTCTTTTACATCCATCCATGGGCAAGGAAATATCATTAAAGATCTTGGAGTATTAACTAGAGGAGACAGTATGTCTTGATAGATCATTTTTTGCTCATTGTTTATACATAGCCCCACTCCTATCCTAAGGTAGCTTGTCAAGGATGGTCTATGAGCATCTTAGGGATTACTTTTATCCAAATGATCACTCTAGTGATTTCACGAAGTTGTTTCATATGGTTGCATCAGTTACAAGAGGGGATATTCTATTGTTAGTTAATCAGGTATTAAGTGTTAGTTAGCTTCTCGCGATGGAGAAGAACACAAGGGTCATTAGACCGATTGCTATTGTAGAGGTCATATTGCGGCTTATTAGTTGTAATGTGGTTCTGCAGTATTATTTTCACTTCTCACAATATTTTTGTCCACACTAGTTTAGATTCGCCACACCATGAGGTTGTGAGGCGATATTGTTGGGCATTACATCACTTCCATATATCCATCCGGATTGCGTTGTCTTGCAGGTGGACGGTGAAATTTTTTTTAATAATGTCTCACGTGTATCCATCTTTACAGATCTTAGAGAGGGTGGTGGATCTTTATAAAGTCTCATTCCTTTCGTACATTCTTTCTATGATTCATACTTTTCTCTTCTATCAGTATGGCTTTTCATAGAAGGGAGTCACCTTTCTACTGTCTACTGTTGGTAGTCAACAAGGAGATTTTTTGGAAGGATTGTTATTCACCATGGTTCATTATAGAGCTCTTCTATCTTTTATTTTGGCCATGTCAAGTTGTGTGATCATTCTTAGCGGATGATACACACATTATGGATCTTGTATATCACATTAGACAAGTTTTTGATTACTTGACTACTGAGCTTCATCTTGTATGCTTGAGACTCATGGTGTTTAAATGTAGGGCATGATCTTCTTTGGGCATTTCTCCTCATATCCAATTTCCATAGGGATATATGACATCGACATACAGCTTACGCATTCTATGAGTGCCAATAGGGTCCAAGGATTTTGTCTCATGATATATAGACACTACATTTGCCAATAATGTATTGCATGTAGATGATCTTCCTCTACTTGGGGATGAGCATGTCGCATTTGGTATACTCTCATCTAGTATTGCTTGTCCTCCCACCTACCTTCTTTGCACAATTTCTCTTTCACCTACATTCAAATAACACTTAATACCCTTTGATAGGAGGATCATTGACGTCTTTGGTGACATCATATAATCGGGGACCTTTAAGTGTGTGACAAGAGATTTGACAAGGAGACAAACATCTTTGTCGATTTTGTGTGGAGGGGTAGGCTTGTTATCGATGGAGCAGAGGACACCTCTAATATTTTTGGCTAGTTGGGTACTCTTGGCACCTTTGTTATCTTCCCAATTTGTGATTGTAGATAAACCTAATCTTGATATGTATGCGAGGAACTTGGATGGGGATCATTTCCTTTACATAAACTATTACAACAAACAAGAGATGTTTTATCCCCACAGTAAAATATGAACTTCCATCTTTTTTCTCTTTGTCCACCAATTGGACTAGAGGCCTATAATTTACCTTGATGGATTGATAGTTAAGCAAGCTCTACATTCTCTCTTAGTGGATCCCGTCATTCCTTGTACTACTATGGTTCTTCTATGCTTCAGCAAGGGTGCAAGCTCGTGGATCTTGGTTCGACCATGCATCAAGACTTTCCGAATCGCACCTACTACCTTTTCTACAGTGATAAGCTTCCACCTTGGCTTGGTCCACCCATATACATCTTTATTACTCACATGTGAGTGTGGTACTATTTTATATGTCGTAGGGGTCCATATGATTCGTTGTCCATTCGGATGGCAAAGGATAGTTACCCATGATGTCACTAGGCATATGGTGTTTATTTTGGCATGAGAGGATGGATATCTCATATGGAGGGAGTGTTAGTATGCCTTGTGGTCAATTAGGGTTAGGACATACCTATACTTGGTTCGGGAGGATAAGATTACTATTATAAATATGGTGGTTACCAATTCTATGCGTGACACAGGTTCAAAGTGGATGATTAACCATCCTCCTTGATGGGTGGCGAGTGGTGCAAAAGCATCCAAGTATAATGGATACCTCATATGGAAGGAGCATTTGTATGTCTTGCAATTGACTTTGGTTAGGGTAGACCTATACTTGGTTCGTGAGGACAAGATTACAGATCCTACACATGACACGACATGATTTCAGAGAGGTGATTACCCATCCTCCTGGATGGGCATCGAGTGGAGCGGTAGAAACCAAGGTCTCCAAATATTGGGGTATGCATAGAGATCACATCTTTGTTCCTCTAGCTTTGGAGTCATATGGAACTATGGACACCGACTTTGATATGTTTATGAGAGAATGTGTGAGAGCCTACCATACTAGGTGGAAGGGGACAGATCCTACATGTGACACAATTTTGGAGGGGATGATTATCCATTCTTCTAGATGAGCAGTGAGTGGAGCGGCAGAAGCCAAGGTCTCCAAGTATTGGGGTATGCAAAGAGCTCACATCTTTGTTTCTCTAGCTTTGGAGTTATATGGAGCTATGGACACCTACTTCAACATGTTTATGAAAGAATGTGTGAAAGCCTACCATACTAGACGGCAGGGGACAGATCCTATATGTGACATAATTTTGGAGGGGATGATTATCCATTCTTCTAGATGGACAGCGAGTGGAGCGGCAAAAGCAAAAGCATCCAAGCATAGAGGTCACATCTTTGTTCCTCTAGCTTTGAAGTTATATGGAGCTATGGACACCAACTTCGACATGTTCATTAGAGAATGCGCTAGAGCCTACCATACTAAGTGGCATGGGGTATCACTCTCTTTAGCTTATTATATATTTTATTTTAGTCAATGTGTATCCTATAGATTGCATGAGCTAATGCTCTTTATAGAGCATTAGCTATAGGAGAGCAATCAAGTTCGGTGATGCTTATTCGGATGCTCTGTAGTATATAGACCATTTGACCTAGATAGTTTATATATCTTAGGTGCCGGAAAACATATTTCCCATTGTGATGTTATTGAGGATAGCCATATGTTACCCCTTTGGTTTCATCCACGTAAAACTAAGTAATATATTACTTTAGCCAATTCCTTCCATATTAGTGGGACGAAGACACCGAGCTACTAGTTGTGGTAGAGACGTTGAGGCAATGCAGCCTGAAAATTCGGACACCAACAACCGAACATGAAAGCCAAGAGTTGACTGAGATAAAACAATAGCTCAATATGCAATAATTAGAAAAAAAAAAGCAAACTTAGGGCTAAGAGTGCATTCTTTCGTTTTGAAATCATCTACCACTGATTATTATCATTGTCATTGAATGTCACTGAAAATTGATTTTACTTCCAAAACAATAAAGTTGGCATTGTCTGGCTTTTCGCTAAATGTTTGGTGGGGGTCTGTCTTCCCTTCTCCACTTTACGGTCCATTATCCCTCACCGCAGAGCCGTCTCAATTTTCAGATCTCCTGGTTTAGGGTTTAGATAAAGATGTAACAATCGACACAGTATATATATAAACAAAAGGGATGGGATAAAGAACCCCAAGCACTTGGGGTTCTTTATCTATAAAGTGACTCCACTGCACTAAATTCGGCCCGGATCAAAACAGTCGAGAACACAGTTGAGCACTCTGAGGAAACTTCCACCTTCCATACGTCAATCTACAAGTACAATCGTAAAACCACGGGGGACGTTCTCCCACTAGCGTCACGCGTTGTCACAGACCCTGACACAGATCTCAGATGAACATTTTTTATCCTTTCCAACTTGCTCATCGTACGTCGATCACGCCAAGCCCAATGTTGGTACCAGATGCGTACACTGTACAGTCTGCGATCGATCGGATGAATGACCCCTCGTCCGCCACCAACTTCAACCACAGTCGTAGTAATCCCGTAACATCTGCAACGTAGTAACGAGTTTCGGTACGCTACAGTCAGCGTGAGGCAGTTAGGTCACCGGTTTATCCGGTCACCAGATACGACCAGCGGTGTGCTGGCCGCCTTGTCCATAGGGGCGCATCATGATTTGGGACGAAGAACTTGTAAGTTGGGACGAAGAACTTCATCCCGACGTGAATATGGACCAGCATTTCAAGGAATTTCATTGTGGGGGCAGCAGAGTATGTCACTTCTGTATATGTTACTTTTGGCTTTGTAGGGAAAGTAGCATGGAAAATAAAAAGAGTGATATGAAAAAGAACGCCGCAACGACGGCTATATGAAAAAAGGAAAGAAAGGAGTGTAACGATCAGAAGCGTCATAGCCATCTTCTTTTTAATTAGGATTCTTTTTCTTTGTATTCCTTTGGACAAAATGCCTAGGCCATTAACCCATGTGACGAAGACTTATAATTTCGGCACTCATTGGGTCTAGAAGCAAGCATTTGAAACACTTCTTCCGCTGGATTCTACGGGAATGATGGGACTTTAGTTCGGTGGGAATCTTCCCTCTAATATCTATACACAATGCTTGTCTTCTATCTATTTTAAAACCAACAGACTTCTCTTTTCAGACCTTGTGAGAATAAACATGAAATTCATCATGAATATGAGAATAGAAACTTACCAGAACTGAAGATTTTGATTATCAAAGCAAGAACACAGAGAGTTTTTTATTAAAGCTACGGACGCAAAGGTTCGTACACCCTTCAATTTTAACCTAAATGCGCATCCTCGGAAAATCCTCTTTAAAGGGTATAGAGTGAAAAATTAGCTCCTGAATAATTCCCAAATTAAAGTCTCTCTTTCCAAACCTCTCCTGGTGAAAACAAATGGCACATGATGGATACATATTTCAAGCGGCAATATTATAATACGTTAGACATCATGGAAGCGTCACTTCTTGCAAAAACCGCGGGTATGCATCCCTTGAAGAGCAGTTTCTTTCTAACAGAAATGGTCTGCATTTCATGTGTCATGTTGGAAAGAATCAAAATCCCTAGCATCCTTAGTCCTCTTAAGATTGAAAGCCAGGATAAATCAAAGAGTACATCTTGCTTACATTCAATGGAACGACGAAATATAATAACAAAAAGGATGGGAAGACCCCATCAAATCGTACAAGGATGGAACCAAACCGGTAACATGGGGCTAGGCCCCAATAGTATATAATCGGGAAATATGTCCTACAAAGCACCTAGGATATCTGAACTATCCAAGTCAAAAGGTCTACAAACAACGGGAGCATCCGAAGAAGCATCACCTAACGTGATTGCTCTCCTATGGATTGCACCGACTAGTGCTCTGTAGAGCAATGGAAACACGTTGCCTAAAATAGGCTATACAAGAAGCTAAAAAGAGTGATACCCCATGTCGCCTAGTATGGTAGGCTCTCGCACTCCCTCACAAACATGTCGAAGTCGGTGTCCATAGCTCCATATAACTCCAAAGCAAGAGGAACAAAGAGGTGACCTCTCCGCATACCTCTATACTTGAGACCTTTCGCTGCCGCTTCCACTCGCCGCCCATCCTCGGAGGATGGGTGATCACCCTCCGAAACTGTGTCTCTAGTAGGATCGGTAACCACCACATCGCCCACAAGTGACTTGGTCCTCCCGAACCAAATGCAGTGCGTTCTAACCCTAGTCGATGCAAGGCATACCAACGCTCTCTCCATGTGAGGTATCCACCCTCCCGCGCCATAGCAAACACCACATCCCTAATGGCATCATGGGTAGCTATCCTCCGCCCTCCGAATGGACAACGAGTCATATGAACACCGCCTTTGCATCTAAAATGATACCACATTCACATGTGAGTAATGAAGATGTAGATGGATGGACCAAGCCAAGACGGAACCTCATCGCTGTGGAGAAAGTAGCTGGTGCGAGTCGGAAAGCCCTGATGCGTGGTCGAGCCAAGATCCACGAGCGCACTCCTTGCCCGAGCAAAGAGCGTAGACGAGCTCTAGCAGTACGAGGGATGGCCGGATCCACTAAGAGTGAATGTAGAGCCTCCTGAAACTGTCGGTCCATCAAGATAGACTGTAGACCCCTAGTCCAATCAGTAGCCAAAGAGGAAAAAGATGGGAACTCATGTCCTACCTCCTGTGGTAAAGCGTCTCTCGTATGTCGTAATAATACCTGTAAGGGAAATGATCCCGTATCGACGTCCCTCGTATATATCTCCAAAATAGGTCTATCTGCGATCACAAATCGAGAAGATAACAAAGGTGCAACTAGTGCCCAACTCGCCAAGAATGCCGCAGGTGCTGTCTCCTCCATCGATAATAAGCCTACCCCTCCACACGAGATTGGCAAAGATGTCTGTCTCCTTGCCAAATCTCCTGTCACACACTCGAATGTCCCTAGTCTGATGATGTCACCAAAGACGCCCATGATCCTCCTATCAAAGGCTGTCAAACGTGATATGAATGTAGGTGAAGGAGGAACAGTGCGAAGAAGATAGGTGGGTCGACGAGCAATACTACATTCAATTAGAAATCATAAATCTGTTTATAAATAATACGCTTGGTGTGTGCAGTTCAGGTTAGACACAAAACACAATCCCGAGGCTTGTTCCAGTTGCTTGGGGTGCAAGTTTTTGAAGCGTCCACCAATTAGCACCGACTTACGGGGAAAAGCATAAAAATCTTGCCCGCTATAACATATAAGGCCATACACCCACAAAAGAGGTGATGGCAACCGAGCCTGCATCTCAAGCGGCTCCAGGTTTGGCATTTATTTCGGAACTACTGTAAATATTCTCTACCTGTGACGTGGTCACACAACTCCAGGCCGGCTTTTTCTCGTTAGGAATCAAATATAAGCCCCCAATATATGCTTTCTATATTTTTACTAGATAAAGCCTCCCGCTTGTCCTATCCTACGACTAATCACTTCTATTTTCTGCGTCTCCTTTTTCCCTCATACCCTCTCACCTCCTGCCTTGATGGGTGTAAATAAACATCATTCTTTACACAGTAACAAAAGATTTATCTATGTACCTCGAGCACATAAATATTAAAATAATGCGATAAACTTTTCAAGTTGTACCAATAACCATCACAGGAACAAACCTCTTACAACTGAGAATGGGGCCATAGCTGAACATAAATTCCCATTACCAGTTGTCAAGATTCACTTTGAAATTTGCCGGGACTCACAATTTACCCGGTCCAAAGGACCGACTTCATCGCCGTCTTGCGACTTGTTACAACAGTTCGTTCGGAACCTGGATGTTCGGTAATAGTATGTGAGCCTCATCTCCACAAACCTTGTTACAAAACAGCAAGCACCAGGTTGACATCGATGACCAGAATGTCTGGTAACCTGGTGTGAAAGTACGACGTTTCCGCGTGGTTGGGAGGGCGGTAGGGAGGGTTTGCAGCGCAATGCCAATGCTGGTGCTGATGGGGATTTGTCTATTATTTTGTCATAAGTTGTCTCCCGAGAGGAGGAGGCGTTTGTTTGCTCTATGCATAGTGGAAAAACTAGAGTTTAGCATTCAGAGATTGCAGATAATGTGCTTTTCTGCACAAAGTGTTGACAAGTTGTGGTGACACAATGTACTGTAGACATACAATGCTCATGTAGCCGCTTCGCCTTAAGAGGTCCAGTGGTCAGCAGTGATTTATTGTCGTCGACACCATTGGTCGAGACCGCATGGAGATTCTAAATCAACTCATAAAGCTTATCTGCTTTGACCAATACATGTACAATTCGGTTCGAGCGAAGTGCTACTGTGTCGTAGACAGTTCGTCCAACGAAATCACTTCTTCTTCGATGCACCTCAAGATGCAGTCATTTACCCTCACATGTATTTCAAACAGAGGTCTTCCTTACGATATCGCGATTGGTTCTGGCAACCATAATAATTGTAGCTATATGCCGCGTCCCGGCGTACCAACATGCATCCTACATCACTCCAACAACTATAGGAATTATAACTTGATCTATCTTAGATGCGATTTGAACCATGTAAACTTGGATGCATCACATTGGTGAAGTAAATTCCCGCATTTCAAGACAATCTTTAATCAGCTCGAAAAGAAATGGGCTGGAATCATTGACCTTTCGTATTTTAGGATTTTCTCATAAGACAAGTGTATATGTGTCACACTTGGAGACCTGGAGCGCCAACGATCCAGGTCGAAACACGCCGCAAAAAACAAGAGAAAAAATATATAGTTTTCACTCAGGACGAGATGAATGTCACATACCCACCTGCGAAAATACACCCTTAAATTTTGGGCCATATTGGTTTGCCACAGTCCAAATCGTTCTTAATTTTTTCCACTCTAAATTGTTTAAAACTCATGGCACATAATTATTCATTATCTTTCACATATATATAGCTATATATACACAGGGTGAGAAGAGAAGGATGTGAAAAAAGGAGAAATGAGAGGAATAGCTATATATACACAAGGAGAGAAGAGAAGGATGTGAAAAAAGAAGAAATAAGAGGAAGAGATAATCAGGAATCTTTTTTAGATTCTCAATTCTTAGGTGGATCACAGATTTGGTAAGCTCTGGACTAGCTCAGAGGAGTGAGTGTGGCGGGTGGAAGGGTGACGTCCTCTGGCAATTGAGTGTATTCTGAAACCAGTTTTTAGCCTAGATATGTTATGGGGATTTGTCATTGGGGACTGATTTTGTTTGTAGTGAACGCGGTTTGTCTATTTGTGTTAAAGAGGAGGAAGCGCGTTACAATGAATCACAAGTCCGAGGTCTGAAAACAACTGATGTCGACGTTATATCATTAAAAGATGATATAACGTCGACATCAGTTGTTTTCAGTTGAAGACTAGGAATGATGGAGTGTAGGCCTTCGAATGCCCATGCGATCATTAGCAAAGGATCTACTCTATCATGTCTTCTTGTTTTTCCTTCCTTCTTTTTCTTCGTCTTTGTGATGTTTTCCTCTCATTCTCCCACCTTCCATATAACGATCAAAAAGTCTCACCCGAATACACAGCGCACATAAGCTCAGCTGAAATGTCCGCATAAAGAATCCTCTCCATCCTAAAGTTCAAGTTTTCAAGAAAAAGAGGGAATCGGCAGTAGATGTTAGCCATCGAGCCAGCAGAAGAAGATCAGATCCAGACTCAACCGAGACCTGAAAGTTAGTGTGATTAACATATCTTCCGATAGCTACTAAAATTGGAGAGATGCTTCATCCTACATTTACATACGACAAATTCCTAGGAAGAGAACATCACACGGAGAACGTGCAAGAAGGTGCCTAGAGAGTGCAAGCACGAAAGCGCAATGTACAATCCGTAAGAAGATCATCATTACAAGTCCGGGTGCGAGTAGATGTTCCGGTGCTGCTGTTGTTGATGTACCACCGAAGCATACAGTAATTGAATATTTGACTCAAGATTCTGCTTTTGACGGGTATCACCACAATAGCACCGGAGTTTACTGCTCGTTTGTTTCATTGTAAGTATGTACAGCATGTTGAGCTCTGATGCGCGTGTTTACCGCGTAATCGCCCACAATAACCAGGTTCGGATCACCGGGTTGACCGAGTTGAAGTCATCATTTTAACGTGGTTAATATGCTCAACATTTATCCTCGTTGAAAGTATCCCCCATCGTACTTGATTTCTTTTTATAACGTCATTGTCTTTCTTACTTCTTCCATTATTTAATTTACAGGTTTGAGCTTTGAAGGCAGCCGAAGAGGTCCTGTCCATCAGATAGGGCACCTGGAATCGTAATAAATTACGTGTCCAGTATCGATGAATGAGGTACTTCGGTCTTACAGTCTGTTAAGCGGGGTACTACAGTAGTCGTCTGCCCTAGAGGAAATACTTAGAAGACTGGATCAACTTGTAGTTTTCACTTTTACACTCCCTTAAGTTTCATGTGGGAATGTGTGGAAGCCAGATCGAAAACATTCTATAAACCTTCTTTGGATTAGATGGATGTTTTCAGGGTTAGAGTTTTCTGTCTGTCTTCAATGTGAGCCTCGAATTATGATTCTCCATTATTATATATCTCGCCTCAATCCTCAGTCAGTGGTCTCGGGCATTCACAAGAAGATCATTCCGGCTTCGATATGGAAGCAATCTATAAATCTATAATATCGTCCAAATCTAAGCGTTGGGCATGTGGGTGTTGTCAGATCTAAACAGCAAACCTGGCAGAATCTATAAACCATCTAAAAAGCAGTTTCAGAAATTCTTGAATAATACTTGTTTATATTATAGTCACTGAGCTCTGGTCGGATCTTACAATCGTCGAAATATAAGCCCTAGCAGGTCGGTCATTAGACCAGTTATGACACACCCTTGCACATGAGGATGCATAATGAAATGCCTGAAGCACATGCTCATTCACCTCATAAGAGTCCCTCCCGAGTTTGTGCCGAAGAACGTCAATTCCTCCATACGCTTGCATGTGTGTCAACTTAGAGTCGTTGGCAACACCCTTTGACCTCGACTGCTCAGGTCTCTCGGCTGGGCGGGGCTTGGATCCGCACTGCAGCAACATACATAGAAGAAAATGTTGAGAACCTTCATGAGCAGTAGATTTGGTAATTTAATTCATTCGTCCTGCTTTGTAAGTAAGATCTAGTCCCATCATCATCATCACCATCAGTCCACACTGGTGACGCCTTCTGGCGTCATGAACTGGTGGTTCACACAGAGTGGGATTGCAGAAGATTCACTTCCTCCTTTAATTGTGTTATATTTTTTATTTCTCCCTGTAAGTTGTCATGGACACTTACACTCGTGGATTCATCCCTGGGCCCAAACTATGTGTTGTCCAATGGGGTCCTCCCCAAAAAAATGGATGGGTGTTGTAGATGCATAGTGGGCGTCAAGACACAAGCCGCTTTTACTCATGATTTTTACTCCTCATTTTCTCCACTTCACAAATGTCGTGTTTGCAAATGACATTCTTCGTGTCCCGCTCTCATCAAGTGGTCCATGTGATGAGCTCGACAGCTGTGCCACTGTGTGTCTTGCTCTTCTTCGGCGGTACTCGCCACTCTTTTTACTTATCTTCTCCATCTGCTCTCGTAATCTCGCTTATTTATGTTGTGCCTGTCACTGGTTGTTCCCTCCCAGATTTTATAATTTATTTCCAGATTATTTCAGCCTCACATGGTAAATCAACTGGTCATAAGAGAATGAGATATGTTGTATAGAGAAAGTCATACATTAGTATAAAACAGAAAAATGGCGAGAGGCCAACAAGTATAAGTAATTAAATATGTACAAGTACAAGCCGTGACTTCTGACTGATCTGAATGGTGAAACACTTGTTGGGAGCAGAATGTCCAACATTAGGACAGCTTTTGTTGTGGGATAGAAATAGAAGATGAATAACAAGTAAAATGGACGAGGCACATTAAAGTTAGCTGGATGGTACAAATTTATATAAAGATCTTTTTCAAGTTTGATCGTTTTTTTTTCTAGCGAAAAGTGTCCATGCAACAACATGTTATTTGTAAGTATGAAAGATGAGTGTTATTTTTCAGTTTTTTCCTCAATCATATCATTGTCTCATCAACATGTGCCCCTTCTTGCTACATTTTTTGTCCTTCTCATTATTACCTTGATGGTTTTTTCTTTTCTTTAAAGATATATCACATTTTTTGAAGGAACATCATGACATTCTTTGGTTACTTTGACAAATTATTATCAATCCAACAAATGTTGGCAAGAACTATTTCAAATTCATCCCTTATCGATAGTAGGTTGAAATATTATTTGGGACCTTTCAAGCTTATAAAACTTTAATCGTTGTGGATTTTACTCGATTAATTATGTTTTATTTCGTGATATTCTTCTTGTGCGTTCCAGTGTATGGATTTTCATTAGCATGGAGATTTTGTACGTTTAACAAATGAAAATGTAATCATCTTTCTCGAAATTTCCATTTATGTTATTCATTTTCATGTTTATTTTATATTTTGTACTGTGTTTGGTATTATACATATTCCTTCAAGAATGTGATATCAAATACATTGAAGATATGACTTGGATATGAAAATAAAGGAAATATATGAATAATTTTATGTTCATCAATATATATTACTAATTTTTATTCTTCAAATAGATCTCCCTTTTGAAATCCAAGGATGCTTAGTTAAAATAATAATTAAATTTTTTTTACCATTTAAATGGAGTCATTCTGTCCAAATATGTATGATTGTATTTTTCTTTATTCTGAATATGATTAACATACTAGACTTTATCAACTAATGATAACAAATTTGAAGGTCGGTTACAATTTATGGTTGCATATGATCATTATCAAGCATCACACAAGAATGAAAATTGATTTCTGTAACAAAGGTACTTGTCAACGTGATAAGTAAATATGTAATACCATATCAGAGGACTTGATATAATTCTTTGCGGGAAGAAAAGAAGGACTTGATCTAAATACAAGTGGTCATGCATTGAGATATCGAAGCCTAAAACAAATTTATCAGGCTGCCTTCATTCGATTCAGGATTCTTAGCCAAAATAAGTAGATTGAAGCCTTGTTCGAGATGAGGTAGGCGAGCGAAGCTTCATTCTTTGGCCACAGAGTGGGATGCATACGTGAATTGCTCTGTCAGATTGTTGTGTTATCCATCTTACAATGATCAGACTATATAGCAGATTGTGTTAAAGATTAGGTTCGAAGTACGATTATGAACTAAAGCGTACCATACCAAGGATGGTACAATATGTTACCATACCAAGGATGGCCCTGGTTGATGGTGTTCATGTTGTGACAAATGCAGATATGGAGAGACTTGAATCAACTGTAGTTAAATAGAGTGAGAAGTCTAGACCTGGTTCAGAAAAATCTTTTGAAAGGTCTTCCTTGCCATTGGAAGATGCAACGTCCGGTTCAATTACATCTCAGCTGGGAATTCTGTAACGAGCATGCCAAGTTTCACAGCAGAGCTTGAACATCTTCGAAGCAATTTGGATTTGGCTTATGTTTTTAGCCAGCAAAATTGAGAGTGAAATGAACCAAGAGGTCGTCAATACAGCTGCAATCAAGGTCCAACTGCCACATGTTCGAACATAAAACCAGCCTTGCGTGGACCGAAAACTGAACATCCATTTAAAGTATGGGATCTTATTCAAACTGTGAAGCCCTTATATGTGTCATTGAAAACCAAACGATCTCCACCGTACCAAAACGTAGCAAAAATAACCGGTACCGGTATATCAAGACTGAGCATGAATCACTGACATGTCCTACTTTTCCCTGAAACGTCTCTTAACCCTAAGCGCATCACTTTCATTACCTACGGAAATGATGTCCTTTCTCTCCAGAATGTTCCTTTCAATTCACTAATAAGATTCTACCTCCCTCCAATACAGTTCAGATTTTGAATTTGTTCTGGTATGTTGTCACAGGGACTAGGTATCCGCTTGGAGTGTAGACATTAAATTCTTCTATTTATTGCTAGAATTTGACCCTCCTCTTGGGTGATAGAGTCGTTCCCTTGGCTTTGACCTCAGTAGTATTTGTGTTTCTTTGGCCTCTTCTATCAATGCTGCGTTGTAATGCGGCTTCCACCGCGTCGTTGTCGACCTTCTCTTCCTCGGTGTACAGTGCTGCGGTAACCGGTTGGTTTTTTCATGCATAGACTCACCAGTTGGTGGCCCGTACACTGCCCGGCCGGTGATCTTTTGTTGGATTGAATGTGGTCATGCCTCGTGTATGTAGCTAATCCACGAGGCATACAAGTTTTCTCTTTTTCTTGGAAACCGATGAAACTTGAACGTAGATGATGTTCCAAAATTGGGAATGCTGGGTGAGAGAGGATGATACTCAAAAGATAATGATTCTCACATAATACTCTAATCATAAAAACGAAGGAATCTTTAAAAAATAATTTTTTTGGTATTTTTGTTTATCAGATAGGATGGCGACAAAAACCGAAATAAATTTGAAGTAATCACAGGTGCTCGCAAGAGGCGTCTAGGCATTATTTTTGCTCGATAAACGTCTATCTCACCAAAAAAGTCTTAGCTTGCTAAAACTCTCCGAAACGGCCGCCAGCCTTTTAACATCACACAAAATAATGGTCCATCCTTTTCTCCACAAAAAAAAGAAGAAGAAGGTGCACATAACACAAAATCCAGTTGTAGATGATTACCGTTTCGGAGTTGTAGATGATTACCGTCTCTGGTTCGTTCGATCCCTTTCAAGTCTGGCGTTCAGTCTGAAGACTCTTAACACATCATTGACCCGGTGATTCCGTACTCAATTCGGTGTCGGGTCCATCATTGGACGATGGAAGGATTGTGTTCACAATGTGGCGATGGGAGGAATTCCATTCAATTGGGACGGATGGGACATCCTTAAAGACGGACGATCTTATCAGGAATGAGCAGCACTCTGTCTGTCATCATCAGGATGGGAGGCGAGGATGTACTACAGTATATCCTGTTATGCTGTTCCATCCGAGAATATAAATATTAGTGCGGGATATTTGATTTTGTCATCTAAAATTGGCACTGGCTCAACTTAGAGTTCCGTCAACCTCCACCATCCAGTGAATCCATAGTAAAATATATATATACGCAAGTGAATCTGCTTGTCCTCTACCGCAACTTTTCACCTGCATCCAAAAGGAATACCCTGTGCAGTCTCCATATGCTTGGTCTGAACCCAGTGTACGCCACGGTGGACTAGTCAACCTCCAATGACCGCAATGGTGTGAAGACCGGGGGCGAGTAGACTTGAGTTAGGGTTTCTGGCCCTTGGGACGAAGAAAGGGACCACGGCTTCGGGTCGCCGCATTAAGCCGGCCCTCTACGCGAGAAAACTTCCACCGGCGTCTACTCCCCGGTGACGAAACCACGAACACTCCCGGCCGGAAGCTGTCTACGTCTACGTCAACGAACGACACCCCCCTTGGCACGTCAATCCTCCGGATCTCCGCCCTCAAATCCTCCGGTCCGTACCGAGCCCCTAGCGGTAGGACCAGCTGCAGCCTGCTGCCACTGCTTTCGCTCCTCCAGTCCCTTCCTTCCTCCTCGTCCTCGGCCCCTCGTCCAGACTCTCCTCCAGACGCTCCCTTCCCACATCGAGAGACGACCGAGGCGGTCACCGAGACAGTGACAGAGGCAGAGATTGAGATCGAGAGGAGAGGAGAGAGAGGCGAGGGGTGCAGGAAGAGTATGAGCGAGAGAGAGAGAGAGGAATGGAGAGGAGAGCTCGCGGGAGGGCTGAAGGAGGTCGAGGGAAGAAGAAGCAAGAGCAGCAGGCGGAGGAGGGCTATGAGAAGCATCGAGATACGGGTTCAACTTGTTGACAAGTTTTCTGTCAGGGCAGAGAGAAACAGGGATTACAGAGCCTAAACGGTAGGAGGAGTTCTGCTGTTTGTGGTGATGGTGGTACGGAGCGGAGAACGAGTTGAGTTTGATTGAGCGAGCGGTGGATCTTTTGTCCGGTGTGGACACGAGTTTGTGGGCGCGTCTCTGTTCAGCGGTGGTCTTCCGGATTGATTTAGAGAGAGAGAGAGAGAGAGAGAGAGAGTTTCGTGGGAGGAAAAGTGGAGGATTGGCGAGAAAGACGAAGGGGAGGTGAACCTGTGCCAAGGAAAATTCGGGACGTGGATCTGGAGCCGTATTGAAAAGGCGGTGAGAAAAGATTTGGGTACAGGATGGCGGACCAGTTATACTTCTGAGATTGCACTGAGGTTGGGAATGCGCGTGGCTGGTTTGTGAGGACCGTATACTGGATCGTGCGAAGGACGCAGAAGTTTGTTGCCCGAGCGGGTGAAGCCGTCCGTTGTTGGGAAAGAGTGTGGCTTGTTTCTTTTAGGAGTGTATTTTTATGTGACAAGGCGAAGAGTGAAGTCGGAGTAGAAGTTATCGAAGCTGGAGGACGGTCTATCAATCCGGGAGGGTCGAACGGATCGAGTTTCTTGAAGGAAGGCTCCTGGAAGTGTAGGGCCGGTTAGTATTGTCTCGTGCTTTTGAAGGGGATGAGAAGCAGGGGAGTGAGTGAGCTGTGGTCTAAGTTCTAGCGTAGGTTGCGGAGGTTCAGGAACAGGCTCATGTTAGGAGATTCTGCAAAAGTTTCAATCTCCTCGTGTCGAAATTTAGGACTTTCAGGCGATGGAGATTTGAGGCATTTTCGGTTGGTTTCCTTGCCAACGCAGAGGACACTGGGACAGGACCAGTATTGATGCACTGGGTGACGAGAAGAGAGTTACAAAGGCCTGCTGGTCCTCCGGCTGATGTCATGCATAGACAAAAGGTTCAAAACTGGCAGCCTTCGCAGTTCAATGCGCCGACAATTCCTCCATGTGGGAACCCCCGCTTCGACCACACAGTGCCGGGCTCCTCTGCCCCTTTCATTCATCAGCATTATGGAGGCAAACAGCCCGTGCTCGGTAACCCCCAGTCTCCACCACTCTTGCAGGTTTCTGCAGGGTACATGGTTCCAACGGAAGCCCCTTCTAGACAACAAGTTTTGACGTTGCATCCGCAGCCGCTGGCTACGTCAAATCCCCCTAGTCATTCTATCCACAGCCAGAGCATCAGTCTTGTTCCTCCCTCTACCAGTGCTCCGCACTCATCTCTGTATTCACTACATCCGCAACCCCCGTCTTCTGTAAATCCCCCTTCTCTTCACCCTCAGCAGCAATACCTAGATGCGGCGCATTCAGTCCACCAGGCTGGACACTCAAAGCCGGACGTAGACGAAGAGTTCAATGATCAATTGCAGAGGTTTTTGGACTCACCTGACGGTGCGTCGAGCGACCAGATGGCCGAGTCGCCTTGTAATGAAGCTTTCGGTGCTACAGTTGAGGATGGGTGGCCATCCTGGTCAGAGTATGTTCCTGACGACAGTGGAATAGCTACTTGTTGGACCAATTTTGAGCCAGGTTGCGAGTCTGGTGGGGATCCAGTTGTGCGTGTAAGTTTTTCAACAATATATTTGAGGTTGATGTCAGAAGCAAAAGTGGGAATCGCGGTCCTAGCACTTAGCAACTGGGAGTTCAAGATTTGGACGAAGGGTAGTCGTGTACCTTTGGCTCGTTCTTTTGCCATCCTTGTACGGGCCTTGGCCGCCGGTGATGATGTTTCCGAGTTGGGGAAATCGATTGAAGTTATTCCGTTTCTGGACACGACATGAGGCTTACATACTGCTCTTAAGGGCTGTCTTAGGTTGTGGCGGGAGAGAGTGCCTTTAATAGTGTGCTGCTTGCTTCTTCTTGCAGTGTTGCACGCTTGCTAACTCTCATTTTGTTGCAGACTGTCTACCAGTCTAAGGACTATCCAAGTTTAAGGCTTCCTGAAGGTGGTCAAGGTTCTGATCAGCTCCAACCAGGCGCACTTTTACAGCCTCCGAGTAATTGTGGCCCGTCTGGAAATAGTGCTGCATCGGCCAAGCAACGACTTCGCTGGACCCCTGAACTACACGAGCGATTTGTCGAAGCTGTTTCAAATCTTGGCGGTGCCGATAGTGAGTGTCTCACTCACCTTGACTTTGAAGCTAGATATGTAAAAAAGTTGGCATGACCAAAGTCGAAAATTCTTTCCATCAAGAAATCTTTACAGGAAAATATATCGATACTCTTAGCGTGTTTACATCATGAAGTCTTTATACGAACCCAGTTCTTCTCATACTTGAGGGGTAGTTGTGACGCATTGCAGGCCGTGAGTCTATCTCATACCTACGATAACACTGTTCTGCCCTTAATACTGCCTGCAGCATCCACAAGAGGACAGTTTTAAACCGTATGTTTACTTTTCATTCTCATTCAGTGAGCCCCAAGCCTTATCCCGCCGCATATGATGGTGGGGTATCCCGATATCTGCTGGATTAGATGAGCAGGGACTATGGAAAATTGGACCTAGTGGACAGGATACCATCGCAATCAAATTGTCCGTTAGTGTCTGGGTTACACATCTAAGATATACTAGTCCGATGTTTGGAACAAACGGTCAGTAGGAATGTTCATTTGAAATATTTACTACTTTTTTACATACTTGTCTCAACCCTCTCTAGATTCCTAGGCACAAACCATGCCATATTGTTTTTCATGTTTCATCTGTAGGTTATCCAGATGACCTCTTTTCACATCTCTGTTTCAACAATCTAGGATTTTAAGTCGCAGACCTGAAGGCGTACCTGTTGGACTTCACATCAAGGTGTCTGTGTTTTAAAAGTGTTTTCTGAGATGGTTTCAAACATGCAGATTTGCCCTGTGACATAGACTATTTACTTTTCTATCAAAACCATCATAATTATTTATTATTTGTGTTTATACCGGGTGTATGTCGACCAGCATGTGGGAAGCTAGCCTATCCTCTAGTTTTTCTGTGTCCAATTTGATTACGCATGGAAGGAAGTTCTCTTTGATTTCGCATGGAAGGAAGTTCAACCGAATATTTTTTCTGCCACCTGAACCTGACATATGTTTTGTGGCACTAAAGCACATAAAACTTTGACGTAACGTTTTGCGGTCACCTAGAAGAGTCTTTCTTGCTATGTTCCCCTTCCTTTGTTGTTTGCAGTTTTTCATCTGAGCCTTGACGACACATGTTGGTTCATAAATGTGCATGGCACACGCGAAAGTCAAAGCACCCTTCTATCTGCTTACAGCACATTCTACTCACAGATCCCCTCTTGTTATGCAGAAGCAACACCCAAAGGTGTTCTTAGAGTGATGGGAGTGAAGGGACTCACCATATACCATGTGAAGAGCCACTTGCAGGTAACTTTTCTTATTTTTCTTCAGTCTTGCACTTCTTGTCTTGCAACAGCATCCAGACATGTTTTTTTTGTTCTGGTTCTGAAAACTCACTTATTACATATGTATTCTTACAGAAATACAGGCTTGCCAAATATATCCCAGACAGTGTTGAAGGTAAGTTCAGCAAATTTGGCATTTGCAAGGCTCTTTGCTCACTTTTGTTGACGTAATTATTCAGTCAAGTCTGTATTGGGTGGATAGATTGATCTAATGTACTGCTTTCAGACTGACAAAGGCCACCATGTCATTATTCAGCTAAGTTTGTTCTTCGTATCGTTACAGGGAAATCTGAGAAGAAGAGGAACCAGGACATCATTCAACAACTAGATCAGACATCGTACGTCGTTCTGTATTTAAGATGGTCGCTCATTTAGTTGTTTTGGTACAAGGTTTTACTTGTTACTAAAGGTTTTGGGTTTCCAATTAACTTTTTTTATCTGGTATGATTTGTGATAGGCAATTGTTACATTGAGAGTTCAACCTGGCATTAACCTTTTACTGTGGTGAGTTTGCAGTGGCATACAGTTGACGGAAGCTTTGCGCTTGCAGCTTGAAGTCCAAAAACGACTCCATGAACAGCTTGAGGTGAGATTTAAGGTTGTAAATAATGTCTTCTTACACTTCAACATAACATAATTATTTGTTTGTCTGCCGTCTGTAATATCAGATGGCTCTTCACCTGGTATATATTGTGAAACTTGGTTGTATAGTTCTCAGATAAAATTTTAGCCACTCAGTGCATGTTGCAACGAAGTTTGTTAATCAGATCGGCTTTAGTAAGGTTTGATAGGAAGCAGTACATTGATCAACTTACTGCCTCGGATTGGCAGGTGCAAAGACATCTCCAGCTGAGGATTGAGGCGCAAGGCAAATACCTACAGAAAATAATTGAGGACCAATCCAAATTTGGTGGTGTCCTTAGTTACAAGTTGGTGCCCGCAGGGCTTTCAGATTCGGATCCCCCTGGAACGGTCTTGTTATCTGGTTCTCATCTGTCTGGAGAGATTCCCTTGCCAACGACTTCGATCACAGTTCCCGCGACAGAGAAAGATCAGGAACAAACTGCAAGTGAACCACCACTGAAACGAAGCCGGACGGATGATTCGAACTTGTCTTCAGAAACCAAGGTGGCGATGCCGGAGCAAGTCCTGAGCGTTACTGGCAATGCAGAACCTCAACTCCTGAGTGACAACCCGTTGTCAATCGTCAAGCAAGCTGTTCCCCAGGCCTTAGATACTGATCAGTCTTGCAATCTACCATTGTTAATATCTCGCGAGAGTGATTCCACTGCCTCTCCCGCCCAACCGGACACACCGGCACAAGCCCGACAGCAGGCTGGCACTGCGGAACGTCAGGTCTTACCTGGATCTCCACAGCAAGGGATTATAGTCAATCCGTCAAGTTCTCAAGAAGCTGGTCAAGTCCCCTCTTCAACCCAGCCTTCAACTACTTCAGATACAGGCCGTGGTCCAGTTGAACTAATGTCTGATGTTGGGAGCATCGGAAAACCCAGCCTGGTTGAAGCTGAAGCTGTTCTAATCCCTCCCATATCTCAGGATTCCCTTTCTAATGGGACTGTACAAGCAGAGTGATAGCAATGATCCCAAGTATGTTCAAAAGCCACACTCAGAACCTCAAGCTTATTGCTGGGAAAAGCTCTGAGTGCCATTGTTCAAATGAAGATGGAAATTTCTACATTCAGTCACCTGGTGGGACTCAAGGAGCGATGTAAAGAGACAGGAAGTTGTGTCGATTTCACAGGAAGTATAGGTCGTGGGCTGTTCAAGCTTACTTACAAGCTGGTTGGAGCACATTTCTTGTCTCTGGTGGCTACGCGAGTATTGCCTCCATCAACGGTCAAGCATTCTTTTCCTGCATCCCTTCACAACATGAGTTTTACCTCGTGCTCCCTTCTGCATCTTCAGGTTCACTTACGAGAATGGCTGTTTGTGCAGCACCTAACCCAAGTGTGCAAATGGGCAATGATTTGACCAAGCTACAGTTAGGGATTGTTGTGTAGGGGTAAATGTCTGTTGCCACCTTGAATTTTCGTGATGGCAGCTACGGATGATTTTCGTGAATATGAGTTTGTGGGCAGGAGCCAGTTGCATCTGTGTATGACAATTGAGTGAAAACATGATAATTGTCAGTGGCTTTTCTTGGGTTGTGGTCTCAGTCGTTGCACTCTACATCGGGATTTGTGGTTTAGTCTGATTACAACCAGTCCATTACCTGACGGGTTTATACTCATGGCAGGTGCAATTATAGTGTAGATCTAGATGTATATTCTCGACTAGAGAATTTTGCCTTATTTAGTTTCATACACTTACATGTATATCATTTATGAAGTCAGTTTTTCTCACAATATATATTTGTTGTCGTAATATTTTCATGCCTTTGTGTACAGTAGCAACTTCCATGTAGTGCATGATATTCGTGTACTACTCAATTTATTATTATATCCATTGTGCCGTATACACATTTTGGCTACGAGTAATCGACAGTTTATATCGTTATTGTATAGAAATTTTTATCCTGGTCCTCAAGTTTACCCCTTTTCTGTAGTCAGAGCGTATAGTCTCTACGGGCGATAGGAGATCTGTGCATAGTGGGGATGGAGCACACTCTCTCAGGAATGCAGTTCTTGGATTCAAAAATTCTTGCAATTGTCGGAATTTCTGTATGGTAAAACTTTCGCTAAAGTCCAGTGTGCCTTATGATAATCGGGAGTATGAAAGAGGAGGTAGTAAATGCGCAGTGTTTCACACAGCAAATGGATTTCAGATGTTGAACGACATGACCTGAATACGTTAAACTATGACAAGAGTAAAGGGAATGGAATGGTGAAGGAGCTCCGTATATGAAGTGTTCTGTCAGTATGTACGTACGCAGGATTCGTAGAATATACTGCATTGAATGTATTGTACGTACGTAGAATACGTAGAATGTACTATATTGACCCTGAATTCTATGTAGAATTCAGGGCCCTGCACTGGATCCAAGTTTTAACTAGTTGAAAACTTTGTACGTTTTGCATGTAATGATGTATACATGTTTGTCTTGTGTACATCTTTGTTTATGTCTTTCAGTGTTTAGATGTATCTAAAAGTAGAGATGCCGGCTTGCTGGCTAGGATGGTAGTTGAGTGAATTTGGGTGGAAATTGTTCGGTCAGAGTCGTTTTACCATGCTTGTTGGTATGGCTATAGACTTGTTGGAATACACTTTTTTTCGATCCGTTGACAATACAATAAGGCAGGCTGAGGACATGGTTTGCTTGATCACTATCCACAACTAAGAGCCCATATCTAGATGTCAAGCTCCAGTCTGAAGGAAAGCGAGCACAGGATATCAGGTCAAGTGCAGTGATTCGGTTAACTTATGAATCTGAATATCAGAGTAAAAAGTTCATCACTAGTGAATTGCAGTGATGAATATTGTTAGTAATGAATACAGGAATGTGAATTCTGCGAAGGCAAACTTTAATTGCCGCTTACAAATGTATCAATGTGGAAAGGCGATGCTAACCTCGCGCATTGCGAAATACATTTCCGCTTCTTGCAGTTTTACTGTTTACTGCTCACACTACTGCGATGAAATAGCAGCCAGGCTTCCCCAACCGGTCGGTGAAGCCTCCATCTATGATGAAATACGGCGGTTTAAAGTCAAGCATAGCAATTGAAAACTGGGTGAGTCGATCTATGAGTACTCATCATTAGCAGACAACAGAAGGTGAGATAACCTGTACTGTTGGAGCACTGATGTCTCTACAACTTAACGAGCATCTATCGGTGCAATAGCACGTAGAAATGAACATCAAGTTTTTACACCTCACTCATGGCTTAAAGTAGCACACGATGTAAAGATGGAAATCATGACTACAATCACTATGTCATAAAAGTGTTATCTTATTCCACACATCGTGAACCTAAATGAACCTAAAGGATATGGACATATTTTGTGTGCAGATACTTGAGATTCAAAGCGCAACTCTTCGAGAACTTGAAAAGGTAGATCCAGTAAAGAGCACATAAAGTCATTCAAAACATGTGTTTATTTGGCTGGTGTAAAGGTCTAGATTCCAGATGTTGAGCTTGTAGATTTAACTCTATCTAGATTGACTCAAAGTTGGGAAAGTTTTGTATGGTGAAAATGCAAATGAAGGGTTATTTTTTTTTGGCGCAAACAGAAGATTCTCATGAAACAAAACATTTGATAATGCAAGCTTGGATGGCAAGATATTGTAATGGATGAGATTTTACAAATGGTGATGGTTGTGGCTACACTTGCGGACGCGACTATGCTAGCAGACGTGAAGAAAGAAAACAAGATATTGATTGCGATCATTGCAGTAGCCCATGGCACAATGAATTTAAGTAGTTTTTGCTTTTGACTCTATGCTTCCACTTGGACGTCGTTAACAACAGTTGATTATTTCAGACACACAAACACGAATAAAATCTTACATCATCAACACGGGTTTTCAAGATAGACCCATAATATAACGAACGGAAGTTGTGTCCCATAAAAGTACACCCCGTTCCCATAAGTTTTTTATGGCAGAATTTGATTGGTCCAAGTAAAGTTTTATGAACAAATCTAGACAAATGTCCTTGGTATACTCTATCATGCACATCCATATTGCATCACAACATAAATAATTGTCACATCAAACATCACATTACATAGATTATTATACACCAACACAACTGTAACGAAATAATATTTTCTACTCTTAAAATGTACATAATGAAAATTCACTCATAACCGTAGCATAAAAGAGAGATTGAAGTGGAGTCAAATACATTTTGAGCTCTAAAGTATCTAGGTTCTTGCACTAGCTAATGTTCCACCATAATCATCCTCTCCAAGTCTCAACTTTGAAACTGCCATCATAGGGTGCAGTTAGAGTAGGTAGTGCTAATGACAACCGACTCCAACTAATGTATCTACATTGCATGTGTGCACCTACCTAACTTTGCTCTCACAAGTCACCCATGAGAGTGATGAACCTCGTGGGGCAACCTAGAGTTGCATAACCCACATTGTTGAGTTATTCGGCTTCTCATGCATATAAAGAGGGAGCACTTGGACTTGTATGGAATTCTTGCTTGCCGCGGGTGATGGAACCCAACGCTGACAAGAAAGAATGAGCTATGGGCTTTTGTATTAGTATTATAGTAATACTTACATTGTTGGAGTCATCACAACATCATGTGTTGGGTCAAACCATGGACTTAAATTGCTTGACATGGATTGTGAGCCTTGGATTTTCCGAGTAAAGATATATGCAATCCACATATGTGTGAATGTGAGACCATTGTTGAGCTCTTAGCCTATTAAGACGGTGGAGACAAAAGCTTGAGGGAGGAGGAGAAGTGCTCAAGTTCCCATCCTTGTTCTTATGGGGATATTAGAGAAGGAGAAAAAGAGTCTACAAATAATATGGCTTAGTTTTTTGTGTGAAGCACGTGGTGCTTACCATTACAAAGCTTTATAATACAACTCAAGAGACTACAACTAATATAGTTGAAGTTGTTCACACAGAACTAGTGAAGCTTGGTATGAGAAAACAAAAGAAGTTTTTTGCTCAAGAGGTTATATTTTAAAAACAAAATATTAAGATATTTAGGATACTGAGATTGATCTCAAAGTGATAGGATGAGAAAGATGTAGAGTGTGGAGATTTCTAAGGAGTTTCAGAAACTGTTTTGACTTTAGTATGAAGTCCAGAGGTTGTTTGAAGGTCAAGTCCATATGGACTGACTTGACAACTGATGGATCAATCTTTCATTGTCTATATTGATACAATGATATGGAGAGAGATTGATCCAAAGTTGATGTCATGATCTTTTTGAGACTTTTTATACAAATATATGTATAAGTGATGACTACCTAGATATCAATTGGCAAACAAAATCTGATTGATATGTTATGCCTACACTTGAGAAGATCTTTGATGCAATTGGACATGCAAAGATTTTTAATACATAAGATTTACAAATACAATATCATCAGGATTTGAGATGAGTATGAAGAAAAGAAGGACTTTTGGGAAGTTGATTCTATTAGACGGTACTAATCGAATAGTTCTTGAGATTCTTACTTTTTTCACTTCACAAATAGGCTTGACATTTTCTATGATGTTAATCAAAAGTTTTATTACATCGCTGTGAGGAGCTAGACGATGAAACGTTTTATAAACAATAACATAAGATGTCATTTTTTTACCATCAATCATGCAAATGTGAATAATTTGCATGATTGATGCACTTTTTTTTGAATAATTTAGCTTCACATTTGCAAAAAAAGTCTTTATAGCAAAATAGAAGAAAAAAATAGGGTAGTTAATTTGCATGACAATGATGTGTTGATAAATGGAGGTTTTCTTACCTTTTGGACTGAATAATATGCTTGTTGAGGTTCCAAGAGAGTGATGGAATGGATTCTAACCTAGCTTGATTGTGTCCAAGCCTATATCTATGATATTCTCGTATATAGTGAAATAATGATGGAGCATGAAAGACATTTGCATGGTGTATTTGAGTGATAGATAGCTCGTGGTCTCAAGTTGTATTTTGGGAAGTGCAAGTTCTTTTAAGAGCAAGTTTAGGGTTAAGGTTTAGGGTTTACCTGACCTTTTGACCTGGATAGTTCAGATATCTTAGGTTCTATAGGACATATTTCCCAGTGTGATGCTATTGGGGTCTAGTCCCATGTTACTGGTTTGGTTCCATCCTTGTACGCTTCGATGGGGTCTTCCCATCCCTTTTGTTATTTTACTTTGTCCTCTTGATTGTTTAAGAGCAAGTGGAATATTTGGTTCATATCATATACCCAAGAAAGTTGGAAGTTCAGCAAACCAAGATGGAGATAATAATGGTCCTGGAATACTTGGGTCATATCATATCCAAGAAGGTTGGAAATTTAACAAACTAAGATGGAGGCAATATGTATATTTCGCAACCTTGAGATATGAGTAGCATGTGAGCATTCCTTGGTGCGAGTGATTAAGAACTATTGCCAAAGCCTTGAAAAAGTTAACAAAGCTAGATCAAGAGTGCCATTAGGGAGATAAATATGAGAAATCATTTGTGGAGCTCAAGGAAAGGTTTACATATGCCACTATTTTGAGGAAACTAGTGAGAGGTTGTCTCTTTGAGGTACATATTGATTGGATATGTTGGGTTGGGAGCCACGATTATTCAATATGATGATGAGGGGAAGGAGTTTGTAGTAGCATATGCAAGTCGCCCCAACAATGCAACGGAATCAAAGTGTAGTTTTTACGAATGATAATATTTGGAAATTATTTGGGATGTGGCACATTTTAGATGTTATTTGTTTGAAACACCTTCTTTCTCATCATTGATCAACCATTGAATTGGTTAATGAATTTAGACAAGCTAATAACAAAGTTTGCATGATGAGCTCTTATCTTACAAGAGTATGATTTCATGGTCGTAAATAGACATGGGGTGATGAATCATGATGTAGATGGATTAAGTTAAAATACATGTACAAGTCAAGTTGACGAGACTGGGGCTTGATGTTACGATGATATTGATGAGGAGATGGTGTTGGATTGACATGCATATATCTTTTTGAGTATCTTGTCTCTTGAGGGAGTATGTGATATACCTCTTAGGTTAGAGAATGGATATATTATTCTTGGATGTTGAAATTGAGGAAGGTTTGACAGTGAGCTGAGGCATCCATGATGACATGATGATGTTGGAGTATCTTAGTTTATGTGCTTTGGGGGGCATTTTGAGTGCTAAGGAGCCAAATGGAGTTTTATAAAGAGCTTGGTGATTTAGATGGGATGGTAGACACCTTCTTCATGTATAAGGAGATGACAACGTTTATGTGCCATTTCCATCTCAGAGAACACTATTGGTTAGACATGTTCATAGGTCATTTTGAAGTCAAATGGATATATAGCTGACTTCAAAGTCACTATTGGTGGAGAAGTATGTAGATTGAGGTGCAACGGTTTATGGCCAGATTTATGGTATGTGATCATGTTAAGGCATCATTCGATGCTCCTACATCATAATTGCATCTCCTAGCGATTATGTGTAACACTAGGGAAGTGAGGAGAGACCACTCGAATAGCTCAAGAAATTCTGAAGTTGAGAGATACCTTAATGGTTTCTCTTTCTACATATATAGTACTCAAAAAGGTACAAACTAGATAAGGTTACCCAACCACCATCCATTCAATTCCTCATGGATCGATGATGTGGCAGTCATTTCTATGAGCTAACGGATTGCTAACATGTACTCCAACTAACATACTAACTAACACACAAGAAATATAACCTAAAGAGCACATGGATTGCTTACGTGACATCTTTAGATATTCCACTAATAGTCAACTCAAGACTATCTATCTCCTTCTTGCGTAACCTTTACTTTAGTCCTCACTAACCAAAGATGGTTACAAACCTCCCTCCTTTTAAGATGCAACGTCCTCGTTGTTCACACGTTCAATTTTTTGAACGATCAAAGGTGCATTGGCTAAGTTTTTTGCAAGTTCCCAAGTCGATTCATATGATGGATATCTCTTTCATTGAAACAAATACTCAATTTTTGGGTATTTGTTAACCCGAATCCGTTTTTTGAGAATTTTGTCAATCTCAAATTTTGCATGATGTGCTACCATAGTAGGTAACGGAGGAGGGGTTCATGGCTTTGTGAACTGCTTGGGACGTGATACATGTTTTCGCAATCATGACACATGAAATACTTGATGTATTTTCATATGCAATGGGGCTTTAACTTGTAAGACACCTTGCCAACACGTTACAATACCACAAATGGACCGATGAATTGAGGGTTAATTGAAGTGACAAATTGGTCGTGGATAACCAAACTTGATTTCCTTCCTGAAAATTCACCTCCATGTGATGAGCATATGCATATTTCTTTTATCGATTTTGAGCAATTATCAACTTCTCCTTTGCTTGATGCAGTCCTTTGTGTACGTGCTCCAAGAAATCATTGAATGTCGCAACTTTGGTTGAAAACTCCTGCCCTTTAGAAATTCTCAACAAACTAGAAGGTGTCAAAGGATGAGCACCATACATCAAATAAAATGGAGACATCTTTGTGGATGCATTAATAGAATTGTTATATGCAAATTCCACTGGAGGTAGAAGAGTATCCCACTCTTGTTGTTCCTCCAAGGTGAATGCTTGTAGCGTATCCTATATTATTCTATTGGCCCTCTCTGTTTGACCATCAATTTGAGGATGATAGGCTATAGACATTGCTAGCTTTGTTTTGAATGAACCAAACAAGGTTTTCCAAAACAAACTAGTAAAATGAGTTTCTCTATATGTGATTAAGACTTTGGTTAATCCGTGATTCACAAAAACTGCGTCTAGATATATATGAGCAAGTTGTGGTGCCATCACTATTTTTGTGGTAGGTCGAATGTGTATCATCTTACTCAATTAATCCACAAAGATCACAACTGAATCATGTACTAAAGAGATTTTTGGTAACTCACATACTAGATCCATAGTAACATGTTCCCATTGTTGTTTGGGAATGGAAAGGGGTTGTAATAAACCTGTTGGTTTTTGATTCCCCGTCTTATTTTGTTGACATGCGACACAGCTTCGAACATATGGCTCCATATCTTTCTGCATCATTGGCCAATAGTACACTTGTTGTATGCTCTCCAAAGTCTTTTCAGCTCCCACGTGCCCCATAATGGATGTATCGTGACCTTCTGACAATACCATTGTATGTAAATCTGGATCTTGTGGTATCAATATACGCTGCTCCTGAAATGCTAGACCTCGAACCTTCTTTGCCGTCTTTGCTTGAAATGCATTCATGATCTCCTCATCCTCCTTTGTTGCAGCCATCATTTGAGACCACCAATTAACTTGGATTTTCACCTCTGTGATGTTGTTGATACACGGCATTCGCATGAGAGCATCTGCAAGTTGTTTCTTGCCCTCCACACACACTATCTTCATGTTGTTTGATTGACGCCATACTGCCCATCGAATTTATCGTTTGGAGAGATCTTTCCGAGTTTCCAAATACACCAATGGTTTGTGGTCGGTTTTTACCACATACTCCTTGTCTCCCAAGTAGTGCTTCCAATGTTTGATGGCCAGAACAATGGCTAACTCCTCTCGTTCAATTGTATGATAGTTTTGCTCCGCTGCCACCAACTTTTGGGAGAAAAAGGCAACCGGATGCCAACCATCCTCCCATTCCTGTTGAAGAATTCCACCCACTGTTGTACCTGATGCATCGGTAGCCAACTTGATTGATCGATTAGGATCATACCACTTGAAAATAGGTGCATGCAAGAGAGCATCTTTCAATACTTGAAAGGCTAACTCTTGTGCAGTTCCCCATCTCCATTTTTGACCCTTTTATAGCATAGATGTTAAGGCTTGGGCAAGACATGCAAAAGCTTTAACAAATCTGCGATAAAATCCGATAAGATCTAAAAAACTCTTTAGTTGAGTTTGATCCTCTGGTGATGTTCATTTCTGTATGGTTTTTATCTTCTCACTCATCACTTGGATTCCTTCCGCTGTGACTCGATGTATAAATAATCTACTTCTGATTTACCAAATTCATATTTTGAAGCTTTGGCATATAACTCATTCTTTCACAAAACCTGAAGTATGAAATGTCGCCTATGATCTTCTAAGGTTTTACTATATACCAAAATATCATCCAAAAAGATAATAACAAATTTATCTAAATAAGGATCAAAAATATCATTCATTAATCCTATGAATGTGGCAGGTGTGTTAGTGAGATCAAAATGCATCACTAGACACTCAAAGTGATCATACCTAGTACGAAAAGCTATCTTCTGAACATCTTCATCAGCAATTTGAATATGGTTGTAATCACTCCTCAAATCCAATTTGGTGAAGTACTTCGCCCCTTGAAGTTGATCAAACAAATCATCCATTCGAGGTAATGGATACTTGTTTTTCACCGTTTGTTGATTCAACCCAAGGTAATCAATGCACAATCTCATACTCGCATACTTCTTCTTCACAAACAAACCATGGGCTCCATAAGGTGAAATGTTTGGTTGTATGAACCCCTTTCTCAACATCTCCTCCACTTGAGCTTTACATTCCTCCAATTCATTTGGAACCAAACGATATGGAGCTTTGCAAGTTGGAGTGCTTTTGGATATCATCTCGATCTTGTGATCTACATGCCTCTTAGGTGGTAATCCCTACAGGTAGATCATTTGGGAAGACATCCTTATACTTCATAATAATATCGCTCAAAGGGTCCGAAATGTAAAGATTGTCCTTAGAACCAACAACATCTCTTATAAGTCCCAAGAAACATACATCATCTCTAGAAATGGTAGTCTTATCAATCACAAAGAGAGGTGAACTTCTATTCTGAGATCTACTTTTATCTCCATAAATCTTCCATCCATTACTTTTTACTACTTTCTTTCTCCAATCTACCTCCGGATTGTATTGCTCCATCCATGGCATTCCCAAGATGACATCATATCAAGCTAATCGGATTACTCTCCATTCAATCTCTTCCTGGTATCCGCCTATGGCTAGTTGTACACTCCGTGCTAATGTCTCAATTAGTTTAGTTTGCCCATTTGGCAACTCCACTTCCTCACTCACATCCTTCATCAAAGTCACATCTAATTTCATTGCAACAGATCGTGATAGAAAATTTTCTGTTGCTCTAGGATCAATTAGAACTCTCACCTTGTGTCCTTCCATCATCCCATCTGTGACAATTAATCGTGCTTGTTTCTTGCTCTCTCCATGAACTTCCAATCGTTGTCTCCTTCCAACCCCATCTTTTCTTTGTTTAGTGGAACTTGTAAGACCGTGAGGTAAGTTTACCGGTGATCTTTGTTTCCCTGCAAGATCTCGTCTTCATTATCATATTTTCCTCCTTTCATATTGTTGAAAGGCCTTCGTAACATAGCTCTTCCTCCATATGGTCCTGATCAAGTTCTACATACCTTGGCAATGTGACCTTTCCTCCCACATGTATAGCATTGATGATTGTCACGAAATCCAATTCCTCCTCGATTAACCGTTCCATTATTTGCAAAAAGATCCGGCAAATTTGGAGTAAGTGATAAAAAATTATCACCTCCATACCTAGGCGATGGTTCTTGTGGTGGTGCATATCCTTCCCTACGTCGAAGGTTTTCCAACTCCATGGGTGTTAGGCCAAGTGGTTCTCGAACATTACTTGATGGTTCACCGGTGTGTGATCCCATAAGCACCCGAAATCCGTTGAGTAATTACGATTGCTTCATTCACTATGGATGGATTACTCACCATCACCTCCTTTCGCACTCTCTCCTTCATGCCTTTGAAGATATCTAAGGCTTCTGCTCCACTCATATCCATAATGGATACTTGAAGATCACGAAATTTTTCAATGTATTCATGTATGCCTCCTTTTTGCTTTAAATCCCACAACTTCATTCTCGGGGTTTGAAGCGAATCCACTGCTTGAAAGTTCTGAAGAAGTCTCTCTTGCATCCCACTCCATGAAATATAAGCACCTCATTTTGAAAGCATTTGTTTCCAGATAGTGTATCATGTAAGAGCCTTATTCATGAGATAAGACCGCATGAACATACCTGTAGTAAAATCAAAAACATGAAAATGTGATAGATGTATATTCATCCTCATGATCCATCCCTCCAAAACATCCATGGCTCTACTGCCCTTGTAGGCTTCCACCTTACATGACTTTTCCATACAAAGTAAGAGATTGGCTTGATATTTTATCTCTTGAAGTCATCTCCTATTTGCCTATTCGTTGGCAATAGCAGTCGCTTACGGTTGGGATTGAGTCTCTCATATTAGAGTTTCCACTTCCATCTCTCCAACTCTTTATCTCTCTACCTTTTGAATCTCTAATGCAGAGATCTTGTTATCCATGGCTTGTTGCTTTGTATGTCCATCTACAATAGCTTTTCTTAACTCTTTCATTTCTATCATGATTGAGTTCAGAACTTCACTCATAGAAACTAATGCTTCCATGGTTCTCAACCACTCAAACTAATACAACGTAAGTATAATAACAATCCATTCTCTCAAAATAGGAATCATAACAGGCCGAGGTGATCCTATTACAGCTCTGTATTACTCTTCACCATAATTCCTAACAATTAAGTCCCTCCACACTCTCTTCTTTCGATAAATCGTTCTAATTTTTACATACGTGTTGAATGGAATCGGTACGGGTGGTTCACGATTCAAATCCATCCAGCATTCAGTATAGAATGTAAATGGTACAATTCCACGTTTCAAAAAATAGAAATAAACCTTCAATGTTAAAATATAAATACATTTATAAATATAAATATAATAAAATATTTTAAATGGTGGCTCATGAAATAAAATATAGGATAGCCAAACCACACATTATCAAAATTGAGAGAAGTTTTACACATAGTCACATGAGAATAGTATAATCCAATATATTTATGATATATTTCTATTTCACAAATTACAACTATAATGTATTATGCAATAGCGTCATAAGATCTAATAATTGGGTGATATCAAATAAAACATCAACTATCATGAAATGTTTTCCATTTTTTAATGTACTTAGTGCATATTGTGATGCAATTCTTATGTGTTGGCTAAAAAATTACATTCAAAAGTATAATGATAATATATTTTATGGTTTCTCATAATATTGTTTGTGATGTAACTAACAAATCTATTTATATTATATCTTAACATCTCATACATCTTCATAGCAAAATGGATAAAAAATTATATGGCTTGAAATTATATTTACTTGAAAAATTTAGCATTGGTATTCATATCCACAACTTCTATGATTGTATGATCAATAAAAATGTTAGTGATCATTGCTTCAAATGTTTGATTTATCATAACCATATATGCAACAAATATCACATACTTTTTGTGATAGTTATACAATACAAAAAGCTTATATTCATATTTTTTATTTGAATACATACTTGTAGGATCCTCCTTAGAGATTTTGAGACTGTTTTTTTTTGTTTTTGGAATAAAAGTGTGCGATATTCGGATGAAGTCTGGTCTACCGAATACGAATATGTGAAATAAGCACGAATATGGCCAAGACAAATGAGTTGTTAAGGAATGTCTGAAGTGTCGATCAGATTAGGGTAGTTAGCAACAACATCAACGAGTGCGACGAGTAGCGGGAAAGCAAGAATGGACCGACGGAGTAATTAGACGATATGAAGAAGAGATCGATCATTCGTTCGGGAGCTGGGGAGATTATTCAATTGCCGTAAGTAAGAAAGATGCCAACAGGAGTGTATCGACCTTTGGTGTCGAAGCCAAATTGGACAACTGAGGAGTTGTTACAATTAAAGAACTTAGGCAGAGCTTTTCTAGCATGGCGATGGGACTATGTGTGTCTAGAGTTGTGTGAGGAAGTTCGGGCGAAGAAGACAACAAATCCGATAGGATGGAGAGGGCATCTGGACTTGTGGGATACCTCGAGTATCCACTACGTTTAGTTGATACCTTTGTCTTTCCTGGGGTGTCAACCATCCCATTCGTGAATACATATGCACCAAGAACTAAGAAATGTAGATTACTCCTTTCTCTCTTGCTCATAGCCTCTAACCCATCGCTTGCATATTCTGGATGAAGATCTCTCCCCAATTGACCTTGATTGATCCCCCGACGAATCCCTCAACTATTCCCACTTTGTGCATATTTACATATGTAGTTCTTTGCAGCGAGAATAATTGATTCAAAGTATACATTGTCTTTCTTTGGAAATCATCACGAATAAGATCGATCTTAAAGGCATTCGTGCCTTTTCTCCCCCGAGGATCAAACCATTTCGACTCATCAAAGTTGAAGCCCGTATAGAGTGCTGACCCTTCCCAATCGATACCATTTTTCTCCTTCGAGTAATCTCGTCCTTCATTACGTCAATTTCGACCAGAGAACCTCTTCCGAAGTTCAACGAACTGGTCCCAATGATGTTGGGAGAAGAAGTGCGAATTCTGGGTAGTACTTGTGTTTCGTCTAGCCCGAAAGAAGGTGTGTTTTTTGCAGGTTCTGGAGGTTGAGGCAGAGGTCGTGGCAGAGGAGCCGGATATGGTGGTGGTAGAGGTCATACGCAGAACAAGGCACCGAACTAGCCATGTGCGCCACCGGTTGCCAGAAGGTAGGTTAACACCTGCAAAAACATGTTAGCCATGTGGCATAGTTTGGATTTCAGACTTTTCTAGTCCTACATTATATAAAGCAAGGAGAGGTCTTGAGAAGACATCTATCATCTTGAAAGTCATTCAAGAGGAATTGCCTTAAGTGTTACAATGGTATCAGAGCAGGCTTATTATTCCTATGAGTGTGGATCACCTCTCTAGGCAGAGTAGTCTTGGTTGGTACAATTATTTGAGGAGAGAATGTGTGTTAGAGGCTGGCAGTGGCCATTGAGCTGCAAGTCATGGAAGCGGTTTATTGTGGGTGCAAGTTATGGATGGGAGAGATAGAATAGCATTGAGATTCCCATTTCTTAATCCTTTTCATGTCAAACTGTTATACATTGAGAGAGCAAGGTTAACTCAATATTCAGTTTATCATTTTGGTGCCAACTTCATGGACCAAGTGATGAGATCTCAAGATCCAATTATCTTACCTATAATCATCTACGACGTTATTTGGGATCTCACAATATATATTTTAGTTTAGAGATGGATCTCAATAGATCACCACCGATGAGATTCAACACACGATGTGAAATCTATTGTGTGTATCATACTAAAACTATGATTCAGAGCCTAGTTATTAGAAATTTTGGAGAGGAGTACTACCAAGAGGTAATAACATCACATATTCCTTTTGTGTTATCAATCTTGAGAAATTGGAGAGTGTTCATCAGGGAAGTGACGGTAGCAGTGGATTTGAGCAGAAGTTTGGAACCCCACAGAGGAGAAAGCTTACAGTCAGGATGAGATGCCTTCGGAGGAGCTAAACAAAGTAATACGTGACATTGAAGAAACTGTATTCGGGAGGGAAGACTTAGTGGGGACCACTGAGAGAAGAAGTTTCAATGTGGAAGTAGTTGCAGAACCCGCCAGCAAGAAGAGGAAGCTGAAGGAGATTGCTCAGCCAAGTAGTCCAGTACCAAAGGCAGTACGGCCTAAGGTAAAAGCTAAGAAGATAACAGGGGAGGAGTCAATTTCTTCCGTGTTACAGTTAGCGCAGAAACTGGAGAATGTGATAATGTGAGTGTGATGGAGTTGAACGAGATGGGGAATAACTATATCCAAGGGTGGAATCCATTGGAGGATGGTTACATGGACCTGATTCAGTTAATGAACTGCACAGCTCAGGGGAAGAAGGACCAGACGCATACTATTAAATAATTGACAGAATCGGTAGAACGTTTGGAGAAACAGAAGGAGGAGACGATGCAAGAAGCCACCATAGCGAAGCAAGGCTATAGCGAGATTTGCAAGATCAAAGGCGCTGAGGTGAGGTTTGTAGAGAGAGAAAAGCTTTAACAAGAATTGAAGAGGGTGAAGCAGTAATTGCACAAGGTTGATGTTGAGGGGCCGGCTAGATTAGAAGTTTTGGTGAATAAGTTTTGCCCGATGTGACGAGATGGAAACTGAATGGTTGGAACGATTGATTATGGCAATGAACACTCCTTGTGATTCGAAGGAGAAGCAAAAGGAGATGTACAAGGCCATGGGTCGCGAATACCAGGAAGCGATGCGTGTCCATCGGATGTAACGTTAGAGTAGTGTATAAATAGGAGTAGTGTTAGAGTAGGATTATCTTCTTCTTTGCAAGTGTTCATTGAGAACCGCAAGTGTAGTCAGGGTAGAACGAAATGCTCAAGAAGTTGATGAGTGTTGCTTTCGATTAGCCTAGATTGATGTGTTATACCTGTGAAGTTACCAGTCCCCCCTGGGGGCCTGGTATTCGTCCATGAGCCATGGTCAGATTTGCCTCAACAATAGAACTTCATCGAGAACATCGCCTTGACTTCAACTTGTAAAGGAGAGATCAATCTCCCATCAATAAATCACGAGTGAAATTTCATTTACATGTGTAATTGCGTGTAATCTAATGGATGGGTAGTGGTTTGATGATCGGAATGAGTGGTTGAATACTGCTTATTCACAACACTCTTTGGACTGTACATGTCTAAAGTCTACAAAAGATGCGTAAACTCACATGTTCGTCATTGGTAGTGAATTAACACCTCATTCCCTTGAAAACGAACTTTGATTCTTTACAATTGGCAAACCTTTGTGTAACTTGTCTGTTACATAAAGAAGGAAGTTTAGACCAACTTTTTCTTGGCGCCGCTGCCGGGGAATGAAGTTGCTACTCACCTGCCAGCGGTGATTGTACAACATAGCTAGGAACGTGTTGACAACAACGGTGGCCAAGAAAGAAAGAAAGATACCATTGCTGCTTAATTGTTGGACCTATTGTCTTTGAAATCTGTGGTGCCGGGATGAATGACAGACAAGGATAAGGAGCCAGACCTGTCTTCTTGTCAGATTGCTAAATCTTTGGCTCGAGCAAGACGGACGACAGCCAGAGAAGAGTTAAGAAGTAAAGAAAGAAAGCGGGGGTGGATTCGGCCTTTAGGGCGAAGGAGGAAGAAGACTCCGGCCGTGCCAGACCTGCTAAGTCGAGTAGTAGATCACGAGCATTCCACCTCTCCGAAAGAGCGCATCCCAAAGCTCCAAAGAGGCAATTGTTCGAGTAGCCCGGGAAGATTGGAGACGTGAGCCCAGCCAAGGGCCAGTACTTTGGATTCCTCCAAAGATAACGGTAGTTCAAGCATAGACACCTCCACAAGGGCAATAATGCCCTCTTCGAAGCCAGTGACGAAGCCAACGACGAAGAAGAGAGGTGGTCGGTCTTCCAAGAAGGACCAAGAGCTTGCCTCATGCGGAAGAGTGAAGGATTGAAGGATCTCAAGGTTAACCTTGAACCCATGTTCCAAATCATAGCTAATCACCCAAAAGACAACATGGCAGCACCAATCACCAAATAGCACTATCCCAAATTTAAGTGTACTACTGATGAGGATGACACGGATTTGTACATTCGTACCTTCGAAGCCATCTCCACGGCAAACAAAGAAAATGATCCCGTGGACCGAAGAAGGATCTTCCCGTGACTGTTGAGGAAAGGGGCCAGAGTATGGATGAACAGCCAAGAGAAAGGCCATGCGCGGCTGAGATCACCTCTTGGGATGGGCTTAAGGCCCGATTCTTGGCAAGGTTTTGGGAGATGGGTTACGACAAGATTATGTTACGAATGTTAGGAGCCATCCATATGGAGAAACATCAAAAGCTCCAAGAATGCACGGAGCAATTTCTAAGTTGTTAGATAGAATGCCATCCACCATTGCTAACACCAAACCATATTCGGCGGCCATGACCATTGAATGGTATGTCTCTGGGTGGGTTGGAAAAATTTGACCCTGATCAAGAAACCTTCTGCCAATGAGCGGATGTAGCCACGGTGGACGCTGTCATACAGGCAGCAGAAGCTTACAAGTTGTCGAATATCCATCGCAAAAGGTTGAAGGAGAGTCGGTCTTTGCATAAGGATCGATGGACTAAACACCCGAAGACCCAATGACGCCAAAATCCTTCAAGTAGTGAGGCGTCCACTACTTCTGGAGAAGAAGAATCTTGTTCCTCGGATAAGGAATGGAAATATACCCCGAAGAGGAAGGAGTGGCATCGGATGAAGCAGGTGGAAACTGGTTGTAAGGGAATAGAATCAAAGGTAGAGGAGCTCAAAGTTCACTTAGTAAACAACACAGATAGGAGGAAGTTTCCCATGCATGGGAGAGTTAACATTTGATCTAATATCTGCAGGAAGCTGGATCATTCGAACTCTTAGCATCAGCCCATGGATGGATATTCGGCCCAACAAGTGGAATGGGTGTCAATATGGGACTACCCCCCATACGAAGTCCATGCAAAAGACCAAGTCTATGGCATCCAAGAAGAGGGCACTTCATCCAACATACGCTCTGTTCACATACCTCGGTATGCTATTGTAGAGATTGTGACCACAATGCCGCAAAGAAAGATGGGAGGATTGGCCCCAATTCCTCCACCTACCCGACCAAATTCATGCTATAACTACGGAGCTATGGGTCAATGGTCACCCAAGTGCCCCCAAACTCGGTGAAGAATGACATACCAGCCAATGTGTAGTAATTGCGGGAGGCCGGGACACACAAATATGGAATGTGATCAGCTGCCTCAACCATGAGATGAAAGTGAGAGGTATCCGGCACAAGGAGTGCGCTTCGTCACCCCATCTAAGCAAGATGTGGGGGTACACCAAATTAGTTTTGAGGAGCAGGTACCAACAACCCCTCAGGAAGAAGTCAACTGGCCCGAAGAAGCCCTCGATGTGTTGCGGGTATCCATTTGAAGTACGAAGACTACCCCTGTTGTTGCCAAAGAGAAGGCAAAGTTACGAGAGAAGAAGAAGACCTCTAGGGACGAGGTACCAAAGCCCACGGGGGGCATCACCCATGGAGTTTGAAGAAAAGGAGGAGTCAGTATTTCCCGCTGATATACGGGAAGAGATACAAGGATACCTTAACTCCAACGCCAACCAAGGTTTTGCTCAGTAGTGACCCCAAAAGATAGGAATCGGAGCCACGGCCTACTTTGCCCCGTACCTATTACGATCAAGTGGCAGATCTAGCCGAAGTTAAAGAGTTATCTCCATGAAGCAGCTCCTGGATGACAATAAAGTTTACAAGAAAATCCTCATCCAGGCCTTGAAGTCCAGTAAGCCTGGAGCTCTGAGAAGGAACAAACTATCCACGGTGTATTCCGTGGAACAAGGACTTAGGAGCACCAGAAATTGAGATAAAAAATTGATGGATGAATGTTGAAATCCGTATCCATTGACTCAGGGTCGGGAGTGAACATCATGACGGAAGACACGGCAGTGGCTTTGGGATATAAGCACTACGAGGTTACGAGTCTTGAGACTGGCCGACTAGTCTCGTAAGAAACCGGTTGGACTACTTAAAGGGGTTCTGATCCGAATAGGCGGAGAACCCTTCTCCCTCACATACATCATTCTCAAGCCCCAAGAAGAGAGCGAATACAAGGTGTTGATCGGACAACCATGGTTGTATACCGTCAAGGTGCTTACCAACTGGCAGAGAAAGACTCTGTATTTCTTTGATCTAGAAGCTACCTCAGCCCGACGTGTCACGATCACATGGAAACACTCCAAGTACCAAGGAGAGACATCTTCGGATTGTGGAGTAACTAACCCGAGTGACGAAGACACCAAGTCCGAATATTCATCCAAAGACCAAGTAAACTACTTAGATTGCTATGAGGTAGACAAAGATCTTCTCGCCGACGACAAATAGCAATTATAAATTAGTATGGGGAGTAGTGAAGCCAGCCATACTGACGGCGTAGTCGGATTGGATGGATGGGAAGAGGTGACGGTAACACATGCACACCAACTTAAAGTCAAACGAGGCCTGCTAGCAAGAGTTCTACACCAGCTATTGAGTCTTGTTGAAGGGTTTGAAGATGTCTTCGCCTGGAAGATAGAGGATATGAAAGGGATACCCCAGAAGTGGGGAGAATATCGGATAGACTTAGAAGAGCTACGACGTGGGCTCAAGAATGGATGCATTTGAGGGGTTTGTCACTCTGATATGGTGATTCAAAGATAGAAAGGGAAATTTAGACCTTTGAGTGTATTTGGGGTGTTTTTGAGAATCCTACAAGAGTTTTGAAAAATCTGAATTAACTGAGATATAGTTTATGACTCAACCTTGTACTTGGATTGAAATTTCGACTCAATTGGATGAGTTTTGAGTATGGAGTGATAGCTTGAAGTTTATGTATACAGTTAGAGTTGCAGGATTGCACTGACTCTCACGAAGTTAGTACATAGATCATATCTTTTGATATCAGAAAGTTTTGTCAATAAAACTTTTCACAATTGAATTTCGGATGATAAGTAACCTTCTCATGAAATCTAGGGCAATTGGAGTGAAGGATTGGGATGTGTGATGGGTTTTGTACACAGTGTTCACAAGGCATATCGCATTGTGATACAATGTGTAAATCAACAATTGTTCTGAGAGATCTAAAAGAGAAAAACATCTGAAACTTTTCTGGGAGATTGAAAAGGTTGTGGAGAAATCTTTTGTAAAGTTTAAGTGGGAGTTATTGGTCAAATAATTGGATATCATAATCTTCTTCCACTGAAGTTTTACCGGTTTATAATCAACTCGAATGTGGAGTGCTGAGGAGAGGAAGAAGAAATTGTCAACTCACATGAGGTTCTAGAGGGTTCTTCTACAGCCAGGCGCTCGGGCGTTCTCAAAGCAAAGAAATGTCCATGCGACAACGGAGAGCAACATCTGAGGGTATCCAAATCTTTCCCTTATAGAACGCCAATCCCCGTTCTAAATGTGCTCTTGCCTGCTGAAGGGCTTGTGCAATCTCCTCATCCTCCTTGGTAGCTCGATTCAGGTTCTCCCATCATTCATAGTGAATCTTCACCTCCATGGTATGATTAATGCACGGCATTCGTGTCAATGCATCGGCAAGCTGCTTTTTCTCCACCACATACATGATCTTCATATTGAAACGCTGTCTCTATTCAACCCAACGAATCTACCCTTTTGAGTTTCTAAATAAACCAAAGGCTTGTGGTCCGTCTCAACCATAAACTTCTTATCTCCGAGATAGTGCTTCCAATGTTTAGTAGCCAACACAATGGCTAACTCCTCTCTCTTTGTGGTATGATAATTTTGCTCCGCGGCAAAAGTTTTCTTGAGAAGAAGGCAATTGGGTGCCATCCATCTTTCCATTCTTGTTGTAACACTCCTCCAACTGCCACACCTGATGCATCCGTAGCAAGTTTCGTTGGTCTACCTAGTTCATACCATTTAAAGATTGGTACATGTAAGAATGCATCCTTCAAAGCTTGAAATGCAATCTCTTGAGATGTACCCCATTGTCATTTCTGCCCTTGGCCTAAGAGATTTGTTAAATCTTGAGCAATACGAGCAAAAGCTTCCACAAAACTTCTATAGAAGCCGGTTAAACCCAAGAAACTTCGTAGTTGAGTTTGATTCTCTGGAGCACTCCAATTTTGAATGGCTTTACTTTGTCACTCATGACTTGGATGCCATTTGCACTAACTCTATGGTCTAAGTAATGTACTTTGCTTTTGCCAAACTCACATTTTGACATCTTAGCATATAGCTTATTTTCTCTCAACACTTGGAGTACTTCTCGTAGATATTTCTGATGATCTTGTTAGGATTTGCTATATATCAAGATATCATCTAAAAACACAATCACTGATTTATCTAGATATTTACGAAAAATATCATTCATCAGTCCCATGAATGTGGCAGGGGCATTGGTTAAACCAAATGGCATAACTAGATACTCAAAATGTCCATATCTAGTTCTAAAAGTTGTCTTTTGTATATCTTCATTAGCCACTCTGATCTAATTGTATCTGCTTCTAAGATCAAGTTTGGTGAAATATTTAGCTCCATGAAGTTGATCAAACAAGTCATCCATTCGCGATAATGGATACTTATTTTTCACCGTTTGTTGATTTAGAGCACGATAGTCCATGCACATCCGCATGGAGCCGTCCTTCTTTATCATGAACAACACTAGAATTCCATATGGTGACACATTAGGTTGGATAAACCCTTTCTCCAACAACTCTTCCAATTGTACCTTGCATTCCTCCAGCTCGTTTGGTGCAAGTCGCTAGGGACTTTTACAAGGAGGAAAACTTCATGGTAAGATTTCTATCTTGTGATCCACTCTCCTTCTTAGTGGTAAATCTGGAGGCAGATCATCTAGAAAAACATCTTGAAACTTGTTCAAGATACAAGTTAACTCCTCATGTATAAAAGACTGTTCTTTTGGAGCGCTTACATCTCTTATTAGGCCCAAAAAATATACATCTTTATGACTGATAGCGATTCTTCCTATCACGTACTATCTTCCTTCTCCAATCAACCTCAGGATTATATTTTTCCATCCAAGGCATATCCAAAATAGCATCATAAAGAGCTAATCATATTACTCTCCACTCCAACGATTCCTTGTATTGCCCAATCTTCAACTCCACTTTCCTAAGAATGCTCTCAATGCTCTCTGTTTGCCCGTTTGGCAACTCCATCTTTTCACTCTCATCTCTCTCTAAAGCTAATTCCAACTTTATATCAATAGATCGAGATAGAAAATTTTCTATAGCTCTTGGATCAATCAATACTCTCACTTTTACTCCTTCTATCTCGTCATGAGTCACAATCAAGCATGTTTACTTCTTTCTCAAACCATACACCTCATATTTTTGCTTCCTTCCCTCACCTTTCCTCCTTTTCATCGAATCAGTAAGGTTGCAAGGCAAGATAACTGATGCTCGTCATTTCCCGGGTTGTCATCGATCATCGCGCATCCACCTTCAAGATTTTCGATAGGGAGGTCTAGCTCTTCTTGCTAAAACTTGGGTTCGGCAATTCATGGAAATATGACCAAATCTTTCATAATTATAGCATTGCCTCATTTCTCGTCTCCCCTCCACTCTGTCTCTTCCTCTTGAATTTGCTTCTCGATGAGGATTCGAGTTGCAACGATCTCCTCCTTGTGCGTTCACTCCCCTTGGAATGAAATCTTCTCTCCTCCTTATGTTGCCCAACTCCATAGGCATTGGTCCATAACATTCATTTGTGGGAACTCATACCTCTCCACCATTGTGGTAGACATTGGACATTCTTTGTGCAGAAGCAATAGCCTCATTCAAGTTGCTTGGATTCTCCCGGATCACCTCCTGTTCAATCTTTTTCTTCAACCCTCTCTTGAATAAATCAAGGGCTTAAGCTCCACTCATATCTTGTATCTGAATTCAAAGATCTCGAAATTACTCAATGTACTCCTCCACACTTTCCTTCTGTTCAAGTTTCCACAACCTCATCCATGCCGTAATTATGGGATGAACTGCTTGAAAATTTTGAAGAAAACCTCGTTTCATTGCACTTAAAGTAACTTGTTGGCCTGACTCATTGAGCTCCATCATCCAATCCTGAAACCAAGTAGACGCTTTTTCCAACAACAAAGTACAAACAAAAAGACCTACAATGTGATCGTTGATATTGAACAATGCAAGATGGTACTCCATTCTCTCAATCCAACCTTCCAAAACTCCCATGGTCCGACTTCCTCAGTAAGGTTATATCTTACAAGCTTTTGTCATCTTCAGAATCATGGATGTCTAAAGATCTAGCTCTCTCGCTCGTTGTGCCGCTTGGGCTTCAAGAGCATGGGCTCTCATTGTTTCTTCACTCTCCATCATTGATAATGACGTCTCTATCTCCATTTGAGTTTTTCTCATTCTCTCATTCTCTCATTTTCCATTCCTCTCGTTTTGACTGCTGTCAATTCTTGAGCTAAGTCTTGTACTTAAGTATGAATTTGCTCAAATGCGTTTCTCAAATCTCTCAACTCCTGAATCATTTCTCTCAAAGTGTCCTCCATGATTTGTCTCCATCCACTCTCTCTCAATATAGAGTTAAGATGAACACTCTCCAATTTCTCAAGATTGGCAACAGAAAAGGAATAGGTGATGATATCACCTCCTGGTAATACTCCTCTCCAAAATTTCTAATACCTAGGCTCCGAAATATAGCTTTAGGATGATACACACAATAGATTTTCCACCATGTGTTGAATCTCACTGGTGATGGTCTATTGAGGTCCATCTCTAAACTAAAATGTATATTGTGAGATCCCAAGTAATATCGTATGTGACTATAGGTAAGATAATCGGATCTGGAGATCTAATCACTTGGTCCATGAAGTTGGCACCAAAATGATAAACCAAATATTGAGTCACTACATGAAGTTTCCGGGGAAGCTCCATCTTCGTTGGATGGGACCTTACAAGGTCAAGGAAGTCTTTGATAATGGTCGGTGCAACTGTTGGATCTGGATGGTGCGCTGTTTGCCACACGCGTTAATGGGTGACGAATAAAGAAGTATTATGAGTAGTGATGTTCGTGGGGCGCTCACAACTAGGGGTGGACGTATGTAGGACCATACTTAGAGCTTTAGAGACTGTTTTTTTATTTTTGGAATAAAAACGAACGATATTCGGAGGAAGTATGGGCCACCGAATACGAATATAAGAAATAAGTATGAAGAGGGCCAAGACGAATGAGTTGTTAAGGAGGTTTGAAGCGTCGAATGGATTAGGGCAGTTAGTAACAACATCAACAAGTGCAACGAACCGCGGAGGAGCAAGCACAAGCCGACGAGTCAAGTAGACAAAATGAAGAGGAAATCAGCCATTCGATTGGGGGCTCGTGAGGCTATTCAATTGCCAGTGAAGAAGATACCGACAGGAGTATATCGACCTTTGGTGCCAAAGCCAGAGTGGTCAGCTAGAGAATTAGCGCGATTGAAGAACTTGAGCGGAGAGTTCTTGGCATGGCGTTGGGACTATGTGTGCCCAGAATTATGCGAGGAAGTTCGAGCTAAGAAGACGGCCAACCCAATAGGCTGGAGAGGGCATCAAAATTCATGGGATGCGCTGCTTTGGACAGAAGCATTAGGAAGAGATTACTCAAAGGAGAAGGATGGAGTCAACTGGGAAGGATCGGCGATGCATACTGCATTCACCTTCGATGAGACCAAGTGGTTTGACCCTAGGGAGAGGAAGGGTACAAACATCTTCAAGATTGATCTTATTCGGGACGACTTCCGACGAAAGATAATGTATACTTTGAATCAACTCTTCTCACCTCAACAAACTATTTATGTAAGCATGCATAAGGTGAGAATAGTGGAGGGATTCGTTGGCGGATCGATCAAGGTCAATTGGGGAGAGATCTTCGCTCGTAATGTGCAAACAATGGGACAGAGGCTGCGAGCGGGAGTGATCTACATCTCTTCATTCTTGGTGCACATGTATTCGCGCATGGGGTGGTTGACGCCACATGAGAGGAGGTGCTATCAAGTAAATATGGTCAGCAATCTCGGTGGGCCAGTGGCGAGCAATGGCATTAGTGGGTCGACAAGGAGTGTGGGACCCCACCAAGATGATGGTGTGCAGTCGCCAGTGCAACCAACTCAGCAGGAGATGCCTTCGGAGGCTAGAGCGAAGACAATAAGAGATGTAGAAGAAGCAATATTCGGGAAGGAGGACTCTGTGGGGACCACAGAGAAGAGGAGTCCAAGTGTGGAGATAATTGCGGAGCCCAACAACAAGAAGCGGAAGCTGAAGGAAATTGCTCAGCCAGGAAGTCCAGTTCCGAAGGCATTGAGGCCTAAGGCAAAAGCAACCAAGGTAACAGTAGATGAACCGCTTTCTTCGGTATTACAGTTGGCGCAGAAGCTGGAGAACGTGGTGGTGCTAGTTCTGATGGAGTTGAACAAGATGGGCAGCCATTACATCCAAGGGTGGAATCCACATGAAGACGGTTACATGGAGCTGATTTAGTTGCTGAACCGCACTGCTCGGGGGAAGAAGGATTAGGCGGATAGTATAAAACAATTGACAGAACCAGTGGAGCATTTGGAGAAGTAGAAGAAGGAGGCCGCTCAGGAAGCTATCATGGTGAAGCAGACCTACAGTGAAGTTTGTAAAATTTGGAGCGCGGAGGTGAAGTTTGTAGAGGGGGAGAATGAGAAGCTTCAATAGCAATTGAAGAGGGCGAAGCAGCAATTGCATGAAGTTGATATTGAAAGATCGGCTAGATTAGAAGATTTGGCGAGTAGATGCTCGCAATACCATTTTGCTCGGTGTGACGATGTGGAGGCTGAAAGGTTGGAACGTTTGATAGTGGCAATGAATACCCCTTGCGATTCAAAGGATCGAAGGAAGGAGATGTACAAAGCCATGAGACGCGAATGCCAGAAAGCGATGCGAGTCCATCGAAAGGAGATTGCAGAAGATATTAGGGAGTTGCAGGTGAGCGTTGATGCTTTCGCATTGAGGGAAGAGATGCCATCGAAGGGATCAGCAACTTTCTGAAAAAGTAGTCGGGCGTGATCCGTGTAGGCGACAATTAGGAATCGGTGCGAGTAGATTGTATAAATAGGAATTGTGTTAGAGTAGGATTATCGCTTCCTTTTACAAGTGTTCATTGAGAATCGAAAGTGTAGTCAGGATAGAACGAAGTGCTCGAGAAGCTGTTGAATGTTGCGTTCGATTGGTCTTGACTGGTGCGTGATACCTGTGAAGATATCAGGGTATTTGCCCATGAGATATAGTCGGATTCACTTCGTAGTAGAACTTCATCAAGAACGTCGTCTCGTCGACAGCTTGTAAAGGAGTGATCAAACTCCCATCAGTAAATCTTGAGTGAAATTTTAATTACATGTGTAATTTTGTGCAATGTAATGGATGGGTAATGGTTTGTTAATCTGATTGAATGGTCTTTGACTACTTTGTCGCAACACTCTTCGGACTGTGAATGTCCAGAGTCTTTGAAAGAAGCATCAACACTCATATTCGTCACTGACATAAAGATAACACCTCATTCCCTTGGGAACAAACTGTGATTCTGTACAAATGGCAAAACCTTTGTGTAACTTGTCTGTTACAGTCTCCTCATCGGTCAACATGTTGGTGTCAACCTTTGAAAAGCTACCACTTTCTTCACTTTCCGACTCTGAGTAATCACTCGTAGGTCTATCCGAGTCTGAGACTGCTCCTCCGCCACTTGTGAGAACGACCTTCATTCGATGGTTTTTTGGCCCTATACGAAGGTAACGCTTATGCCATCGATCAGTTGTCTTCACAGCCCTCAACCAAGGTCTTCCTAACAACAAGTCGTTGCTAGCCTCCTCAAGCACTTGAAAGGACAACAAGGTTTGAACTCCCATCACACTTACCACCACCTTGTCCACCACTCCAATGGGTCGCACCTTTTGCTTGTTGGCCATCCCAACAATGATATTGGAAGGTCTTGAAAGCTTCATCCCCAACTTCTTCAACAAACGTTCTGACATGGCATTCACCGCAGATCCATCATCCACTAGTACATCTGAAATATCACGTCCATTAATGCGTACTTTAATCTTCGAAGCCTGAGTGCATACCTCCGAGGCAGCGGCATACACCACTCCTGTTAATATCCCAAGCTCATAAGGCCGTAGATCTAGGGTTGTTACGTACTGATGGTACAGATCTGTTTTGGGCTAACCCAAGATTAGGGTTTCCCTGTTCTCACCCTATATATACAAGGGAAGGCGAAGCCTTCCCCATCTCATTCCTGTACACTCTCTCTCTTGTCCCTTTGGTGTGCTCTCCTCTTCTTGGAGTGATTCCTGAAGAGTCGTTTTCTCAACATGGTATCAGAGCTTGGTGGGAGCATTAGTTTTGTAGATTAGACATAGTAGAGTCTTTGGAGATCGGTGAGGAATTTGTCCCCGCCGAAGCGAGTAGATTGATGGGGAACCATTTCGTGTTTTCTCAGAATCTTCAATCGCGTTTTTGGAGGTCAAGATGATCTTTTTCGACCTATTTCTGATAGCCCAAATCTTGCGCAAAATGGTCGAATTTAGTAGTCATGAAGTTTTCGTGCGATTTGGAGTTGTTGGTGGTAGTTATCGCCTTTTCCAAAATCTTTGAGGAGCTGTTTGGAGGCCTAAACGAGTTTTTTTGGAGATTTGAGTGTTTCTACCGAAGCCAAGCCTTTTGCCTTTTGCTTTCGCGCAGGTAGAAACTGGACTTTGCTCGCCTCAGTCAAAGCTCCTACCACGAAAAATTTCGGCTCAAACCGAGCTTTCTTCGTCATTTTCGCTTAAATGCGCCTGAGCGAGAATCGCGAACACATTTTTCCCCTTCATCTGCAGGTCAAGATAGGCGCATTTTGCCAGTTTCTGGAGCTTTGCATGTTTCTTGATCGAGGTGCAGAGGAGCTATTTTTTTTTCCGCCCTAGTCGCGGAGGTGTTCTCTTTTTTGTGTGTGCGTGTACTTGCCGTGTTGGGGTCGTGATTTCGCCGTGACCACAACCATGGCAGAATCCGTGAGCATGATCACTGGAGAGAAACTCGACAAGAACAATTTCCAAACGTGGAAATTTCGAATGAAGACCTTCCTTCAAGGCCAAGGGCTATGGGAGCTTGTGACCGGGGAGGAGAAAGCACCAATAGTGGTTGTTGGTGATCTTCGCAGTGAGTAGACATTGCGTGAGTGGAGAAAGCGGTCGTATCAAGCTATCCACTACATTGCGCTCACGATTTCAGGCTCGATGATTGGTCACATTCAAGACTGTGACACACCCAAGGAAGCTTGGGGACGCGTTGTCTGAGATGTTCCATTCGGGAACAAGCTCGAAAAGCTGCGATTCTTTGCCGCAATTCAATATCTGATCAAGAAAGGCTCGATGTGTGCTAGTGATTACGTCAATCACATCAAGTCACAGGCAGATCAGTTAGCATCTGTCAATGTTCAACTTGATCCGACTGTGATTATCGGTGCGACATTGCGGGGACCTGCCTTACCGAAGTACAAGCAGTTCATTACGTCCATTTCGACAAGAGAACCTCTTCCGAAGTTCGACGAACTGGTCCCAATGATGTTGGGAGAAGAAGTGCAAATTCTGGGCACTTCTGGTGCTTCGTCTAGCCCGCAAGAAGGTGTGTTTTTTGCAAGTTCTGGAGGTCGAGGTAGAGGTCGTGGCAGAGGAGCCGGATATGGTGGTGGTAGAGGTCGTATGCAGAACAAGGCCCTCAACCAGTTAGGTGCGCCACCGTCGCCGTAGGCAAAGGTTAACACCTACAACTACTGTCACAAGAATGGCCATTATGCCAAAGATTGTTACAAGCGTCAAAACGATCTGCGCGCTTCGGGCCAACAGGGCCATGTAGCTGCTGAAGAACAGCTACTCGTTGTGACACACCAGAGTTATGCTGCCTTCGCACCTGATACAGATTGGGTGATCGATTCCGGAGCTACCAGCCACATGACGCCGCATCAAGAATGGTTTGCGTCGCTCGACACTGTGGAGACTCCTCAGTTCATGGTGACTGGAGATGATACCAAGCACGAGATTAAGCATAAGGGTAAAATTCCGCTTGATATTCCAGGATCTAATTTTTCTGGAATTGGAAACGTTTTACATGTTCCTACTCTGACTCGAAATCTGTTATCAGTAGGCCAGATGGTAGAACAAAATTTCCAAGTGCGTTTCAACAAAGATGGATGCTTTGTTGAAGACTCCACAGGTAATGTCGTAGCTCGAGGTAGCAGGAGTGGTAGACTGTTCAAGCTAGATGCTACAATTAATGTCGATAAATGACCAACTCTGTCATTACGTAAAGTGGCTTTGTAGTATCTGACATAGATATTTGGCACAAGCAAATTGGGCACATGAACTTTCAGAGACTGAAGACTCTTCCGAGTTCAGATCTAGTCACAGGTTTGCCCAACTTCACTTCTACTCGGCCCATCTGCGGTGTGTCCAAATTTTGTCGGTTCGGCAAGCAAGCTAGACAACCCTTTAACGGATCGGTAGGAGAGCGACCAAGCTTCTCGAGGCTGGTGCACAGATGTATGGACTTCTTCTCAACCAAGTTTATCTGGTTTTGAGTATTTCGTGTCCTTCATTGATGATTTCTCTCGCTACACCTAGGTTTACTTCCTTAAGAGCAAGAGCTCTTCAGATGTGTTGTCAGCTTTCCAGACTTTCCACACCTTGGTGGAGAAAACGATGCGGACAATCTATCCTTTGTCTACGTTCCGATGGAGGAGGCGAGTTTCTATCTGGAGAATTCAATGCTTACCTACGTAAGCATGGCATACATCGCCAGAAGACTTGCAGTTATACTCCACAACAGAATGGTGTTGCGGAGAGGAAGAATCGTCACATAGCGAGTCGCCGTGCTATGTTGAACGAGAAGAACTTGCCTAGACCATTCAGGCGTAAGGCACATTTCCGTTGCGGTGTACTTGATGAATCGAACTCCGACTGCAGCAGTTCACAACAAGACCCCGATGGAGGTATTCACAAGCCACAAGCCTGATTACTCATTTCTGAAAGTTTTCGGTTGCATCTTGTTATGTACACATTCGGATGAGAAGCGCAAGAAGCTAGATCCGAAAGTTGAGAAGTGTATTTTCCTTGGATATGCCTTAGATACGAAAGGATATAGATGCTATAATCCTTCCTCTAGGCAATTCTATATCAGTAGAGATGTTGTATTTGAAGAGTTGCAATCTTGGTATGCACTTGCGATTGTTCGGTCATACCCACTTTTCTCTTTGAAACTACGCCAAGGAGTCCGGCCCACTATACCTTCACAGAGTGGAGTTTCTAAAGTCACACACGCTCATGGTGAAGTCTCATCGTACTGGAGCCGCTACGGATGAAGTTCACCGAGCACCATCCAGACTGACTCCTAGTCTTGAGGATCATCTTATTTTGCAACATATGATGTCCTCACCACGGATTACCGATATTCATCCGTTAGATGAAGCTTCCCTAACGACGCTCTTTGGAACCTCGATCCGAAGCAAGGGGAGACAAACAAGACATCCGACACGCCCCTACGAAAAATCTGGGAGAGAGAGTTCGGCATCCTGTTCAGCGATTTATGCATGAAAGTTTCCTTGCTGATCATCATGCATACATGACTCACGTTCTTGCTGAGCCAGAACCGAGTACGCTTGAGGAGGCGTGCACAAAAATGAGTGGATTGAAGCCATGGAGACAGAACTTGCTGCACGTCACCCGGCAAACATGGGAATTGGTGGACTTACCTCAAGGTAAGAAAGCGATTGATTGCAGATGGGTCTTCAAGATCAAGCGCAACTTCGGATGGCAATCGTATCTCGATACAAGGCCGGATTGGTAGCCAAGGGCTACGCACAACAGCATGGAGTGGACTACGAAGAGACGTTTAGTCAAGTTGCCAAGATGACAACCATTCATACGGTGGTTGCTATTGCTGTCAACAAGGGATGGCGACTGCATCAAATGGACTTCAAGAACGCCTTTCTCAATGGAGATCTCGGCGACGAAGTCTACATGCAACAACCACCTGGTTACGAAGATCCGAAGTTTCTTTCCCGAGTTTGTAAGTTAAGGAAATCCCTCTATGGGTTGAAACAGGCTCCGAGAGCATGGTATGAGAAGATCAATTCCTTTCTCATGTCTCTTGGATTTTAGTTCTGTCACTCCGACTCATCGCTATAATCGCATGAGATCGGGGAGTTCATGTAGTGATGATTTCCATCTACGTAGATGATCTTATTATCCTTGGGAACCATGAGGAGATGATTTCCGCATCAAGAGTATCTTATGTTCCGAATTTGAGATACAAGACTTAGGATATCTTAAATTCTTTCTTGGTGTGGAGTTTATCACAGAGGGAAAGGATATGTGGCTAATACAACGCCAATATGCTTTAGATAAGCTTAAGGAGTTCAAGATGTCTGATTGTAAACCAATAGACACTCCTCTACAACAAGGTCTAAAGCTAGAGTTAGACGATGGAGAGTTACTTGCAGATCCCCCGCCTGCATGCATGGATGGTTGGGAGTTTGATTTATCCGACTATCACTAGACCGGATTTGAGCTATCTTTGTTGGTCTAGTCAGTCAGTTCCTGCATGCTCCACGGGTACCGCATATGATGGCGGTTAAGCGGATTCTCCGCTATGTGAAGTCCACACTTCATTTTGGACTTCGATACGCATTTGGAGGTGAGTTGAACTCCCGCATGGCTACGCCGACGCTGATTGGGCGGAGACATTTCGGCGGGGAGATCCACGCCCTGGATATGCGTTTGGACTTGGGAGTGCGGCCGTGAGTCGGGCTTCTAAGAAGCAACCCGACCGTGGCACTATCTTCCACAGAGGGCGAGTATCGTGGTGCTATGAATGCCACGTGTGAAGCAGTTTGGCTTGTTCCTTGCTTTTCGATATTGGAGTAGATTATCCTAGTCCTCACGCTTATCCTAGTCGATAACATTAGCGGCATGATGTTAGCCAACAATCACGCTTTTCATGCTAGGACAAAGCACATTGATGTGCACTATCACTTTGTTAGGGAGAAGGTCCTTTCAGGTGTAGTAGATCTTAGATATATACATACAGGAGATTAGGTTGCAGATATCTTCACCAAAGCTTTACCTAGAGAGTCGTTTGCTACATTTCGACATTGTCTAGGAGTTCAGGATGTACAGTTGAGCTTGAAGGGGAGTGTTAATATCCCAAGCTCATCAAGTTGATATAGGTCGATCTTTGCCCGATGATGACTAAAGCCGTAGATCTAGGGTTGTTACGCATCGATGGTACGATCTGTTTTGGGCTAACCCAAGATTAGGGTTTCCCTGTTCTCACCCTATATATACCGGGGAAGGCGAAGCCTTCCCCATCTCATTCCTGTACACTCTCTCTCTTGTCCCTTTGGTATGCTCTCCTCTTCTTGGAGTGATTCCTGAAGAGTCGTTTTCTCAACAACTCCTACTCCAACATTCGACATGGAAGTTTTCCCCTTGGATCGTCGCTTCTTGGTCCTTTTGGAGCTTAGGTCTCCTTGAAGTCTCTCACAAAAGATTCTACATCTTCTTTCTCTCTCCCATAGAACACCGAAAGCTTACCCATTTCCAAATCTTTTTGTCGTTGTTGTTGGAAATTTATACGGGACTCCCTAATACAACACAAATAAAACTAGCTCCATTCTAGAGTAATTCATCAATGGCAAAATGAACGGAATTGGTTGGTCCAAGATTGCCATGGCTCTCTCTTCTCCTAAACACACTATGAGCCTTACCCTTATCGACATCTTCTTGATCATTCTGAAAATGATCTCCATCTTCAGTTAGAACTTGAGCCACCTGGAGATTTCAACTTTTGGGTATCTGCACTCAATTTATCTTCAAAGCCCTCCACTAGTGACTCCAACATAGCTTTCACGCCACTACACTCGTGTCCTAAGGGAAGTCTGGTCACTCCACAATTTTCACAATAGTTCCACTCTTGGATTCATGGGGAGATGATGGTCCCATATGAAGGTTTAGCTCTCCCACATTTCGTGTCTCTCTCAACCTCCGATCTTTGGTCCTCAAAGGACAACTCACAAGCTTATGTCCCTCCTCTCCACAATAGAAGTAACTCTCACGTTTTGCTCTTGTGGAACTTTTTAGTGTCCTCTCTTCAAACTCCACTCTAAACTCCCTCGTGTTCGAATACGCTGAAACAATCACGTCCAACCCTTGAGGTATCTTAGACAACCGGATCTTCCAAAGAGGTTGATCTCCCATTTTCCAATGAGTGTCAAGTCATCTCACTATGCAAAACACTCATGCACTAACTCTCTCGAAATGACCATAAACAAGGAAAAAGCAAATCTGAAAAGTAAAGCAATTTTGCTCACTTTTATACCCCCCTATACTTCAGGTATCATAACTTTCTCTATAAAAATGATTTCTCAACGAAATTTAAACCCGCATGTAGCTTAGCTCCTGATAAACAATCGTGCAAAGTTTCAAATCCTGATTCAATTCTTGCACGAATTGATAAGCTTTGTATACTTTTTCTTGAGAGCTATCTTTCAAAACCTGTCAGGACCCTAGCAAATTCTAAACATCATAACTTTTGATATAAATGTGATATGATTGTTATTTCAAGTGCAAAACATATCCCATCTACTACTCTAAAATAAATAAAATTCTCGGAAAAACTTTGGAAAATAAAGTTTTCCTCCAAAATACGCACTATAGCACTCTCGCCTCATCCCAAATAACACTTAATTAAACAAAATATACAAAATAACTTCCAGGCTATCATATAACACTACCGATGTCGTGTTGTGACACGGCTACTATGAAAAGATGATGACATGCGTCATCTTCAAAGCTGTTGAGATGACGGTGATATTTTGACGATATTTTAGATCAAGATGGCCGGCGTTTCATTGTAAGGCTATTAAGAGTCCACGGTTGGATTGTCATCATAGGGCCAGGATGTAGATAAGGATCCAAGGGATATCATCTTGGACCTTATCGGATATAAAGCATGGTTGGAGTCGAAAGGAAAGGGGGAGGTTTAGAACGTTGCTGACTAAGGAGCTTATCCGATAGAAGTGGAGCCAACATGGGACATGGATAGAGGGCGGTATGATCCTCCAGATATACCGATGCCCAATCCGTTTGTGATAAGCATCCGGTGTCTACATCGTGATCACTTTAGGGCGTGGTTAGTGTATCACTTTGAAGATAGCTTTATGGAAGTTGTGATAAACTCCTGCATCCTTTCATTTCGCCAATTGTTTCCTACGGCGCGACTTGGGACTTAACGGTCACGTTTTGATTTGATATTAGCATTATGGACCTGAACTTGCCGATAGTGGCGCCTTTCAACACATGGGTCCCTGTCCATCACTACTGTCTACCAAAGGCAAGTCATAGGGAGTTGATTGTTAGGAATTTTGGCCAGGAGTATTATACTCAAGTTATAAACTCCCCGGTCCCTTTTGTTGTTCCGTTTATACTTAGCCGGTTTCGAGTTGTTATTTTGACTTTGTATTAGTGACAACTTATATTACCTTTATGGTGGCTAAGTAGTGTGTTTTGTCTAGTTGTAAAGCTCTATGTTAGTTGTGGCTAATTTGGCTTCACTAGTGGTCAAAATGACACTCTTCATTCTCATTGGTTGGAAAATTTAGACCAATGAGAGTACTTGGACGAGTTCTTTGGGGTTTTGAGGTGTTTCGAGAGCCTTGAAAGGAAGTTTTCCAGGATTGAAGGATATGATTGGGAAGCTGACGGGGAGAGCTACGATTTTGGCCCAAGAATGAAGGCTATTGAGTAAGTTGACACTCCGGTGTGGTGATTTGAAGTGGGAGAGTGAAATTTGGATCGATTGGAGAGTTTGAGTGAATTCTAAGCGTTCTATGAAGGCTTTGACAGATCGGATTCAAAAGAGACAGAGTTTACAACTTGAATTTGCGATTTGATTGAAATTTCAGCTCGATTGGTTGAGTTTTGAGTGCAAAGCAGTAGTTTGAATTTTGTGTACACAGTCTGAATTGCAGGATTGCACAAACTGTTACAGATTTAGTTCGACAATCATAACTCATGCTATCAATAAGATTGGTCAATAAAACTTGACAGAGTTGAAGCTTAGATAATAAGTCGTTTTCTTGTGAAATTTGAGTGCAATTGGATTAAAGGATTGGAGTTTATAGTGGTTTTAGTACGTAATGGTCTGTATATCGCCTTGTGATACAAGGTATAGTTCGACATTTGTAACAAGAGATCTAGGAGCAAAAAGCATGTGAAACTTTTCCGACAGTTATGAATGGTTGCAAAGTATTATTCTACGAAGTTTGGCTAAGAGTTAACGGTTAAATTGTTGGTTACAATGAACCTCTTCCGCTGGAGTTTACCGGGTGTAACGAGTTGGGCATGGAGAGATGAGGAGATGAAAGAGAGGGTGATTGTCAGTTCACACGAGGACGAGGAGAGTTCTTCTACAGCCAGACGCTCAGGCGTTCTCAAAGTAAAGCTCTGTCCATGCAACACCGGATACTCAAATGGTACATTACTATGCATCATGATCTCGGTTCGCTCTTCCCCCACAGTCCTCTCCATATGAGTTCTCATCGTTGCGCTCTCACGGGCAATAAAGCCTCTTGTCCCAATTTTGCTTGTTGTCGTCCATGTCTGCATCCTTGGCCAACATCATGCAAAGCGTATAGTTGGTTTGCTTTGCCAACCCGTTAGCATTGGGTTTGTAAGAAGTAGTCACCCGTGCCTTAATGGAGAAATGATTTAGCATGGCTTGTATAATGCTTCCAACAAACTCACCACCTGTATCTGATATAATTTCTAGAGGGCATCCAAATCTAGTTATTATCCTCTCATAGAGAAATCTACCCACTTCTTCCTCACTAGTAGCTTTGAGAGGTCTAGCTTCTACCCACTTGGTTAGATAATCTATAGCTACCACAATGAACTTGTTACCCCGAGGAGTAAGGTTCAAGGGTCCTACAAAATCTATTCCCCATTTCTCAAAAGGATCTAAAATAGGAACTGATGTCAAAGGAGGGGTTTTCCTGGACTTTTTAGCAAAAGGTTGACACACATCACAACTCTTGCAAAATTCCACACAATCTTTGAAAATGCCCTTCCAATGATAGCCTGCATCTAGTATCTTAAATGCTGTTACCTTTCCTGCAAAGTATCCTCCACATACCGAGCCTTCGTGAAACTCCTTCATAAGTTGAATTGACTCCTCCCTTCCAACAGCCATTCTGAGTAACCCATCTGCTCCTTGATAAAACAACACGTCCTCTATGATGGTATAAGGTTCACATCGCTTCACCAATGCATTCCTCTCCCGTGAATGCATGCCTTGGGGAAACTCTCCCTTCGAGATGAAATCCCATATCCCCTTGTATTCTGCCAATACCTTTGTTATGGTGTCTATCATCAGCAAATCCTCATATGGAAATGTATCATCCACTGGTTGATCTCCTTCCTCATCGTATGCCCGAGACATCAAATCAGAATTGGCATGCTTCTTACCGGGTCAATCCTCAATGATGCAATCAAACTCTGCCAGTAACAACTTCCATCGGGCTATCCTACCCTCAACATTAGGCTTATTGAAAATGAACTTCAAAGCTTTGTGGTCAGTAACGATAGTAAATTTTCCTCCAAACAGATAGTGTTGAAACTTCTTGAGTGAGAAGATCACAGCTAAAGCCTCCCTTTGTCATTGAATAGTTTCTCTCAGCTTGCATCATCTGTCTACTAGCATAAGCAATTGGATGATCATGGTTATCATCATCTAACTAGCTGTAACCAATCTTGGTTAGTCATAGTTAGTTTAGCCAAAGCGTAGAGTGGTCACTAGATCACCAAAAGACAAGATAGTGATGTGCACTATCCAAAAAGCAAAAGGGTAAATGACGAGGTGGCTACCATGCATTGGTGGTTTAGATTGTGTGCTAGACGTCTGTTAGGAATTGGGTAGGATAAGATAACAAAACATGCAACCTACGCATGTTAGCCATGTGGCATAGTTTGGATTTTGGACTCCTCTAGTCCTACAATATATAAATCAAGGAGAGGTCTTGAGAAGGGATCTCTTATCTTGGAAGTCATTCCGGAGTCATTGCCTTCAGTGTTACAATGGTATCAGAGCATGCTTATTGTTCCTATGAGTGTGGATCACCCCTCTTGGAAGAATAGTCTGGGTTGGTACAATTATTTGAGGAGAGAGTGTTTGTTAGAGGCCGGGCAAAGGGCCATTGAGCTGCAAGTAGTGGAAGGGGGTTATTGTGGGTGCAAGTTATGGATGGGGGAGATAGAATAGTACTGAGATTCCCATTCCTTAATCCTTTTCATGTCAAACTGTTATACATTGAGAGAGCAAGGTTGACTCAATATTTGGTTTATCTTTTTGGTGCCAACTTCATGGACCAAGTGATGAGATCTCGAGATCCTGTTATCTTACCTATAGTCACCTACGATGTTACTGGGGATCTCACAATTTACATTTTAGTTTAGGGATGGACCTCAATAGACCACCACCTGTGAGATTCAACATACGGTGTGAAATCTATTGTGTGTATCATCCTAAAGCTATGTTTCGGAGCCTAGTTATTAGAAACTTTGGAGAGGAGTATTACCATGAGGTGATAACATCACCTATTCCTTTTGTGTTGCCAATCTTGAGAAATTGGAGAGTGTTCATCTTAACCCTATAACCGAGAGAGAGTGGACGGAGACGAATCATGGAGGACACTTTGAGAGAAATGATTCAGGAGTTGAGAGATTTGAGAAACGCATTTGAGCAAAGCCAGACTCAAGTACAAGAGTTAGCTCAAGAATTGACAGCAGTCAAAACGAGAGGAATGGAAAATGAGAGAATGAGAGAAACTCAAATGGAGATGGAGACATCACCATCCATGGTGGAGAGTGAAGAAACAGTGAGAGCCCGTGCTCTTGAAGCCCAAGCAACAGAACGAGCAAGAGAGCTAGATCTTCAGACATCCATGATTCTGAAGATGACAAAAGCTTGTAAGATAGAACCTTACCAAGGTAGTCGAACCATGGGAGTTTTGGAAGGTTGGATTGAGAGAATGGAGTATCATCTTGCTTTGTTCAATATCAACGATCATATTGCAGGTCTTTTTATTTGTACTTTGTTGTTGGAGAAAGCATCTACTTGGTTTCAGGGTTGGATGATGGAGCTCAATGAGTCAGGCCAACAAAGTTACTTGAGTGCAATGAAACGAGGTCTTCTTCAGAATTTTCAAGCTAGTTGATCCCATCATCACGGCACGGATGAGGTTGTGGAAACTTGAAACGTATGGGAAGTGTGGAGGAGTACATTGAGGAATTTTGAGATCTTCGAATTCAGATATGAGATATGAGTGGAGCTGAAGCCCTTGATTTATTCAAGAGAGGGTTGAAAAAAAAGATTCAACAAGAGGTGATTCGGGACAATCCAAGCAACTTGAACGAGGCTATTGCTTGTGCACAACGAATGTCCAACGTCTACCACAACGGTGGAGAGGTATCAGTTCCCACGAATCAATACTATGGACCCATGCCTATGGAGTTGGGCAACATAAGGAGGAGAGAAGATTTCATTCCAAGGGGAGTGAACGCACAAGGAGGAGATCGTCGCAACTCGAATCTTCATCGAGAAGGAAATTCAAGAGGAGGAGACGGAGTGGAGGGAAGACGAGAAATGAGACAATGCTATAATTGTGGAAGATTTGGTCACATTGCCATGAATTGCCGTACCCGAGTTCTGTTAATATCCCAAGCTCATCGAGTTGATCTAGGGTTGTTATGTATCTATGGTACAGATAAGGGCTAACCCGAAATTAGGGTTTCCTTGTACTCATCCTATATATATACAAGGGAAGGCAAAGCCTTCCTCATCTCATTCCTGAACACTCTCTCTCTTGTCCCTTTGGTGTGCTCTCCTCTTCTTGGAGTGATTCCTAGAGAGTCGATTTCTCAACATGGTATCAGAGCATGGTGGGAGCATTAGTTATGTAGATAAGACATAGAGGAGTGCTGGAGATCAGTGAGGAGTGAGCCTCAAAGTTGGAGGCTGTCCCTCTGAAGCGATTAGATTGTTGGGGGACTGTTTCGTGTTTTCTCAAAATCTTCAATCGTATTTTCGGAGGTCAAGATGATCGTTTTCGACCTATTTCTGATCGCCCAACTCCCTAAAGGAAGTTGACTTGCGCAGAATGGTTGATTTTGGTAGCCATGAAGTTTTCGTGCGATTTGGAGTTGTTGGTGGTAGTTATCGCCTTTTCCAAAATCTTTGAGGAGCTGTTTGGAGGCCTAAACGAGATTTTTTAGAGGTTTGAGGGTTTCTACCATAGCAACGGCTCTGCCTTAGCGCAAGTATAAACTAAACAACGCTCGCCTCTGTCAAAGCTCCTACCACGAAAAATTTCATCTCAATACGAAGCTTTTTTTTCATTTCATTTTTAATAAAAAGCAAGCAGAATCGCAAACATATTTCATTCTTTGTCTGCGGGTCAAGACAGGCATATTTCGCCAATTTCTGGAGTTTTACATGTTTCTTGATCGAGGTGCAGAGGAGCTGTTTTTCTGCCCTAGTCGCGGAGGTGTTTTTTTCTGTTCGTCTTGTGTATGTGCAGGTACTTGCCGTGTTGGAGTCCTGATTTCCGCTCCTAACCACAACCATGGCAGAATCAGTGAGCATGATCACTGGAGAAAAACTCGACAAGAATAATTTCCAAACGTGGAAATTTCGAATGAAGACTTTCCTTCAAGGCCAGGGGCTATGGGAGCTTGTGACCGAGGAGGAGAAAGCACCAATCGTGGTTGCTGGTGATCTTCGCAGTGAGCAGACATTGCGTGAGTGGAGAAAGCGGTCGTATCAAGCCATCCACTACATTGTGCTCACGATCTCAGGCTCAATGATCGGTCACATTCAAGACTGTGACACACCCAAGGAAGCTTGGGACACATTGTCACAAATGTTCCATTCGGGAACAGAAGCTCGGAAGCTGCAGTTGCTGCAGCAATTCAATTCGGTCAAGAAAGGCTCTGTAAGACCCAGGGTTGTACATATAGGATAAAATGAAAGTATATCTAAATTGTGCCTAAGTTTATCTTAGTCATGACTATGTTTAGCTAGTTATGGTTAAGTTGGAGGAAAATATAGAGTAACTTTTGGTGTGGTAGATAAGAACTACTATTTTGTTGTTTAGTATGAGTGAAGGAATAGATTCCATCACATGGGTATCTTGACTTCCCTTGACTTGGACTAGTTTTCATTGGTTGGACTTGGTGAAGACCCTTAAATCTGGGGGGCTTAGATTGACTTGGTACACTAGAAGTCAATTAGGGAGTAGTTGGGCTTCTAGAAGATCCAAGTGGACCAATTGCATGTTGCCATGTACCTTTTCATTGGGGTTTGTGATCTCTACCTCGTTTAAAACTTGGTAAGAGGAAGTTACATGGTGATTACTTGTAGTTACTAGGTAAGATTCTAAGTAGTATAAATAGAGAGGTTGAGAAGCACCTCTCAAGTAGTTTTTCAATGGAAGTTAGTTTTGGGAGAAGATAGTGTGGTGATCTTAGTTTTGGGGAGCTTGGTTCTTGGAGACGCCATGTTCGGAGGGAACCTTGATTCAATGAAGACTTTGATTACCAAAGTATCCCTTTCCTTTTGAGTGATATCTTACTCTTGGTGATAATGTGCATAATAGAGCTTGGACTTTGAGAGTTTGTGTAAGAGTGAGCAATAGGGTCATGGTCATAGGATGGGACTAAGTTCTTCTAGATTCATGATGAGCTTCCAAAAAGCCATCGGAGGTAAACCTGAGTGAGAGTCAGCCCGAGGTCACATTTTTGGTTTCCGTTGCCGGGACCTCAGTCTAGAAGGAGAAGAGATGTTTCGAATCCAGTTTATTGCCTGTGAGAGCGCAACGATGAGAACTCATATGGAGAGGACTGTGGGGGAAGAGCGAACCGAGATCATGATGCATAGTAATGTACCATTTGTGTATCCGGTAGTGTTATATGATAGCCTGGAAGTTATTTTGTACATTTTGTTTACTTAAGTGTTGTTTGGGATGAGGCGAGAGTGCTATAGTACGTATTTGGGAGGAAAACTTTATTTTCCAAAGTTTTTCCGATAATTTTATTGATTTTAGATTAGTAGATGGGATACGTTTTGCACTTGAAATAACAGTCATATCATGTCTAGATCAAAAGTTATGATGTTTAGAATTTGCTAGGGTCTTGACGGGTTTTGAAAGATAGCTCTCGGGAAAAAGTGTACAGAGCTTATCAATTCGTGCAAGAATTGAATCAGGATTTGAAACTTTGCACGATTGTTTATCAGGAGCTAAGCTACATGTGGGTCCAAATTTCGTTGAGAGATCATTTTTATAGAGAAAGTTATGATACCTGAAGTATAGGGGGTATAAAAGTGAGCAAAACTGCTTTACTTTTCAGATTTGCTTTTTTCCTTGTTTATGGTCATTCCGAGAGAGTGAGTGCATGAGTGTTTTGCATAGTGAGGATGACTTGACACTCATTGGAAAATGGGAGATCAACCTCTTTGGAAGATCCGGTTATCTAAGATACCTCAAGGGCTGGACGTGATTGTTTCAGCGGATTCGAACACGAGGGAGTTCAGAGTGGAGTTTGAAGAGAGGACACTAAAAAGTTCCCCGAGAGCGAAACGTGAGAGTTGCTTCTATTGTGGAGAGGAGGGACATAAGCTTGTGAGTTGTCCTTTGAGGACCAAAGATCGGAGGTTGAGAGAGAGACGAAACGTGGGAGAGCTAAACCTTCATCGGGACCATCATCTCCCATGAATCCAAGAGTGGAAACTATTGTGAAAATTGTGGAGTGACCGGACTTCCCTTAGGACACGAGTGTAGTGGCGTGAAAGCTCTGTTGGAGTCACTAGTGGAGGGCTTTGAAGATAAATTGAGTGCAGATACCGAAAAAGTTGAAATCTCCATGTGGCTCAAGTTCTAACTGAAGATGGAGATCATTTTCAGAATGATCGAGAAGATGTCGATGAGGGTAAGGCTCATAGTGTGTTTAGGAGAGGAGAGAGCCATGGCAATCTTGGACCAACCAATTCCGTTCATTTTGCCATTGATGAATTACTCTAGAATGGAGCTAGTTTTGTTTGTGTTGTATTAGGGAGTCCCGTATAAATTTCCAACAACAACGACAAAAGGAGTTGGAAATGGGGAAGCTTCCGGTGTTCTATGGGAGAGAGAAAGAAGATGTAGAATCTTTTGTGAGAGACTTCAAGAGGGCATGCATAGGAAACAATGAGAGAAGGAAACCCGAATGGGCTATCCTTTTGCCCGACTTCTTGGAGGATTCTGCATTGAAGTGGTACAATGAGTACAAGAAGGAGCATGTGGAGGAAGACACTTGGGAGAGTTTGACGGAGAATCTTGTTGAAAACTTTCTTCCGGATGAAAGTTACGAGAAGCTGATGTGTGAAGTCACCTTTTTTGAAGCAAGGAGAGAGTGAGAAGGTGAGATCATACGTAGAGAGAACGGAGAAGCTGGAGTCACGCTTTCGTGTGGTGTTGAGAAAGAGTGGAGACGAGGTCGAGCCAACCATGGTGGGGATTGTGGCGATGTTGACAAAGAACTTCATTGAGGTTTGAAGCCTCAGATTCGAAGCAAGGTGAGATATGAAAAGCCCTCTTCTAAGGTTGAGGCTATTCGCATTGCTATTCGAATGGAGGAGAGCCTAGAAGACAATGATTCTAGCTTGGTGGCTAGAGAAGCATCACCACCTGTTGTGGTTAGAATGGCAACTCCTACTGTTGTTGTTGCGCCAGTAGTAAATTCTCCAGTGGTAGACTTGCACCATGAGTTGAAATCTATCACGTAAAACACTCGCTGATCTCAAGATTAACGTAGTACAACTATGGGAGAGGAGGAATCAGAATGTAGGGGGAGGATCTAGAGGGTATGGGAATTATCCTCCAAAAGGAAATCCACCACAAGGGAACTTCACGCTTTCATGCTTTAGTTGTGGAGGCCCTCATTTCCAACGAAATTGTCCTAATCCTCGACAACATGATGGAGTTAGACACAACAATTCTACCCTGCTCCAAGTCAATCGAAGGATAAGGGAGTAGCGTCTATTGATGTGTTTCCTCATCAGTGCACGTTTGAGAAGGGAGAGAGCTCTATAAGTTCCAGAGTTGATATTCTTGCACACGAGAAGAAGAGAGCAAGATTTGCAGAGGAGTCCATCTCAATGGAAGATCAACCAAGCCGGAGCACTCGATCCAGTGGTGTGAGTCAACCGAGAGCACCGAGAAAGAAGTTGGGAATGGATGATTTCTCCATTTCATCTACCCAGCCAAATACGACGTGGTGGAGGAGGATGGGGAATCAAAAGCCAATATAACCTGTTGGCCAATTGATTGCTCTAAATCCTACGATAAGAAAGGAGTTGAGGGAGGCCTAAGTCCAAAAAGGACCAAGAAGCGACGATCCAAGGGGAAAGCTTCCATGGCTTAATGTTGGAGTAGGAGTGGTGGATGCCGCTGCCTCGGAGGTATGCACTCAAAGCTTCAAGATTGAAGTACGCATTAATGGACGGATGTTTCGGATGTACTAGTGGATGGTGGATCTGCGGTGAATGCCATGTCAGAACGTTTGTTGAAGAAGTTGGGGATGAAGCTTTCAAGACCTTCCAACATCATTGTTGGGATGGCCAACAAGCAAAAGGTGCGACCCATTGGAGTGGTGGACAAGGTGGTGGTAAGTGTGATGGGAGTTCAAACCTTGTTGTCCTTTCAAGTGCTTGAGGAGGCTAGCTACGACTTGTTGTTAGGAAGACCTTGGTTGAGGGCTGTGAGGACAACTGATCGGTGGCATAAGGGTTACCTTCAGATAGAAATAAAAACCATCGAAGTGAAGGTCCCTCTCACAAGTGGCGGAGGAGCGGTCTCAGACTCGGATAGACCTACGAGTGATTACTCAGAGTCTGAGAGTGAAGAAAGTGGTAGTTTTTCAGAGGTTGACACCAACATGTCGACCGATGAGGAGACATCATCTGAAGATACCTCGGACGATGATGTTCAAGTTCAAGTTCTTGCTGCAATGGATTTACTTCCTAGGCCGGGGGTGGTGAAAGATCCCGACAAGATGAAGATGAGTAAAGATGAGATAACTCGACGGCTCTCCACTCTCAAGTTTGGTCCCAAGGTTACTATGGAGGAGAAGTCAAGGTTCTTGGATATATTTCGAAAATATATCCATGTCTTTGCCTTTAGCTACAAGGATTTGAAGGAAGTAACCTTAGAAACTCATCGCATTGAGTTAGAGGAGAAGGCTCGCCCAAAGACGTCGGAAGCAACGTCGGATAAATCCACCAACGGCTGTGGTGGTCAAGGAGGAGAACGACAAGCTAAAGGATGCGGGTTTCATCTATGAGGTAGAGAATTCTGAATGGGTTTCTCCTATTGTGATAGTCAAGAAGAAGAATGGTAAGCTACGTGTATGCGTAGATTACAAGAAGTTGAATGTTTGTCACAAAGAAGGATTACTATCCTTTACCTTTCATAGATGAGATTCTAGAGGAGGTGGCAGGTCATGAGTGGTATAGTTTTGGAGATGGTTATAGTGGTTATAACCAAATTCAAATTGCTCCTGAAGATCAGCTCAAAACCACTTTTACCACGCCATGGGGAACTTTTGCCTTTAGGGTAATGCCCTTTGGTCTATGTAATGCTCCAAAGAACTTTTCAGAGGTTCATGAACAAGGTGTTTGAACCTTTTATTGGGAAATTTGTGCGAGATTTCATAGATGATTTTTGTGTTTACGGAAGAAGGAGGATCATTTTGATCATTTGATCAAAATTCTACAACGGTTGGAGAAAGTTAAGGCCTCGCTCAATCCAGAAAAATGCATTTTTGGATGTGAGGAAGGTTTGTTGTTAGGGCACATCATCTCCAAAGATGGTATAGCGGTGGATCCATAAAAGGTGAAACGCATCCTCGACTTACCTTTTCCGGTGACGTTGACCAAGTTGAGGCAGTTCCTTGGAATGGTGGGATACTATCGACGGTTCATCTTTTCCTTCTCCAACAAAGCTTATGCCTTGACGGTTTACATGAAGAAGGGGACGGATTACGATTTAATCCTCAAGGATGGAGAGGCAGTTTGCATGCGTTCGAACTTCTTAAGAAGGCGTTGGTAACGGCTCCTATTTTAGCCAAACCAAATTGGGGTAAACCTTTCATTCTCTACACGGATGCATCAAACATTGCTATAGGATGCACTCTAAGCCGCTTAGATGAAGATAGCCATGATCATCCAATTGCTTATGCTAGTAGACGATGGTGCAGCCGAGAGAAATTATTCGGTGATCGAAAGGGAGGCTTTAGTCGTGATCTTTCACTCAAGAAGTTTCGACACTATCTATTGGGAGGGAAGTTTACTATCGTTATCGACCACAAGGCTTTGAAGTACATTTTCAACAAGCCTAATGCCGAGGGGTAGGCTAGCCGATGGAAGTTGTTATCGGGCGGAGTTTGATTACATCATTGAGGATCGACCCGGTAAGAAACATGCCAATGCTGATTTGATGTCTCGAGCATACGATGAGGAAGGAGATCAACCAGTGGATGATACATTTCCAGATGAGGATTTGCTGATGATGGACACCATAACAAAGGTACCGGCTGAATACAAGGGGATATGGGATTTCATCTCGGAGGGAGAGTTTCCCCAAGGCATGCATTCACGGGAGAGGAATGCATTGGTGAAGCGATGTGAACCTTATACCATCATAGAGGACGTGTTGTTTCATCAAGGAGCAGATGGACTACTCAGAAGGGTTGTTGGAAGGGAGGAGTCAATTCAACTTATGAAGGAGTTTCATGAAGGCTCGGTATGTGGAGGACACTTTGCAGGAAAGGTAACTGCATTTAAGATCCTAGATGCAAAGCTATCATTGGAAGGGCATTTTCAAAGATTGTGTGGAATTTTGCAAGAGTTGTGATGTGTGTCAAGCTTTTGCTAAAAAGTCCATGAAAACCCCTCCTTTGACATCAGTTCCTATTTTAGGTCCTTTTGAAAAGTGGGGAATAGATTTTGTAGGACCCTTGAATCTTACTCCTCGGGTAACAAGTTCATTGTGGTAGCTATGCATTATCTAACCAAGTGGGTAGAAGCTAGACCTCTAAAATCTACTAGTGAGGAAGAAGTGGGTAGATTTCTCTATGAGAGGATAATAACTAGATTCGGATGCCCTCTAGAAATTGTATCTGATAGAGGTGGTGAGTTTGTTGGAAGCATTATACAAGCCATGCTAGGTCATTTCTCCATCAAGGCACGGGTGACTACTTCCTACAAACCAAATGCTAATGGGTTGGCAGAGCGAACCAACTATACGCTTTGCATGATGTTGGCCAAGGATGCAGACATGGACGGGAGCAAGCAAAATTGGGACAAGAGGCTGCATGCTATCTTGTGGGAGTATCGGACGACTTGGAAGACATCAACAGGGTACTCACCTTTCCGTATGGTATATGGTGTCGAGTCAAAGCTTCCAATTCAATTTGATTTGACGATCTTCTTAACTATCCAACGGAAGTTAAAGAGGAAGAATGGAGTAGAAGCTATCAAATCAAGATGTCAACAACCTGTTGGAGCCGGAGGAGGCTCGAGCCGTGGCCTATGGTACGTGTGGAGCGGGCTCAACAATTGCAGAAGAAGTATCATGATAATCGATTTGGGACAAAGAAGATGAAGATTTTCAAAGAAGGTGATTGGGTAATGCTATACGACTCCATTAGATATAAGAGAGCAAGAAAGAAATTTCTTCCAAAGTACTTTGGTCCTTTCATAGTTCACAAGATGTGGGGAAACTTTACTTACGATTTGAAGGAGTTGGGAGGACGACATTTTGACCGGGTGAATCACGACAAGTTGAAGTTGTTTCATCGGCGATCAGATTCTTTCACTCCGAGGACGGAGTGAAATCTTGGTCCGGGGGTAAATGTAAGACCCGTGGTTGTACATATAGGATAAAATGAAAGTATATCTAAATTGTGCCTAAGTTTATCTTAGTCATGACTATGTTTAGCTTGTTATGGTTAAGTTGGAGGAAAATATAGAGTAACTTTTGGTGTGGTAGATAAGAACTACTATTTTGTTGTTTAGTATGAGTGAAGGAATAGATTCCATCACATGGGTATCTTGACTTCCCTTGACTTGGACTAGTTTTCATTGGTTGGACTTGGTGAAGACCCTTAAATCTAGGGGCTTAGATTGACTTGGTACACTAGAAGTCAATTAGGGAGTAGTTTGGCTTCTAGAAGATCCAAGTGGACCAATTGCATGTTGTCATGTACCCTTTTCATTGGGGTTTGTGATCTCTACCTCGTTTAAACTTGGTAAGAGGAAGTTACATGGTGATTACTTGTAGTTACTAGGGTAAGATTCTAAGTAGTATAAATAGAGAGGTTGAGAAGCACCTCTCAAGTAGTTTTTCAATGGAAGTTAGTTTTGGGAGAAGATAGTGTGGTGATCTTAGTTTTGGGGAGCTTGGTTCTTGGAGACGTCATGTTCGGAGTGGAACCTTGATTCAATGAAGACTTTGATTACCAAAGTATCCCTTTCCTTTTGAGTGATATCTTACTCTTGGTGATAATGTGCATAATAGAGCTTGGACTTTGAGAGTTTGTGTAAGAGTGAGCAATAGGGTCATGGTCATAGGATGGGACTAAGTCCTTCTACATTCATGATGAGCTTCCAAAAAGCCATAGGAGGTAAACCTGAGTGAGAGTCAGCCTGGAGGTCACAGCTCGATGTGTGCTAGTGACTGTGTCAATCACATCAAGCAACTGGCAGATCAGTTAGCATCTGTCAATGTTCAACTTGATCCGACTGTGATTATTGGTGCGACATTGCAAGGACTACCTGCCGAGTACAAGCAGTTCATTACGTCAATTTCGATCAGAGAACCTCTTCCGAAGTTTGACGAATTGGTCCCGATGATGTTGGGAGAAGAACTGCGAATTCTGGGCAGTACTAGTGCTTCGTCTAGCTGCAAGAATGTGTGTTTTTTGCAGGTTCTGGAGGTCGAGGTAGAGGTCGTGGCAGAGGAGCCGGATATGGTGGTGGTAGAGGTCGTGTGCAGAACAAGGCACCCAACCAGCCAAAAGCGCCACCGTCGCTAGAAGGCAGGTTAACACCTGCAACTATTGTCACAAGAATGGCCACTATGCCAAAAATTGTTACAAGCGTCAGAACGATCTGCGTGCTTCGGGCCAACAGGGCCATGTAGCCGCCGAAGAACAAATTTACTCATTGTGACACACTGTAGTTATGCCGCCGCACTGATACTGATTGGGTGATCGATTCGAGCTACCAAATCACATGACGCCGCATCAAGAATGGTTTGCGCCGCCGACAATCGTGGAGACTCCTCGTTCATGTTGATCGGAGATGATACCAAGCATGAGATCAAGCATAAGGGTAAAATTCCGCTTGACATTCCAGATCCAATCTTTTCTCGAATCGGAAATGTTTTACATGTTCCTACTCCGACCGAAATCTGTATCGGACGGATGGTAGAACAAAATTTGCAAGTGCGCTTCAACAAAGATGGATGCTTTGTTGAAGATTCCATAGGTTTTGTTGTAGCTCGAGGTAGCAGGAGTGGTAGGCTGTTCAAGCTAGATGCTACGCTTAATGTCAAGAAACTTGACCAACCCCGTCATTACATAAAAGTGGCTTTGTAGTATCTAACATAGATATTTGGCACAAGCAAATTGGGCACATGAACTTTCAAAAACTGAAGACTCTTCCGAGTTCAGATTTAGTCACAGTTTGCCCAACTTCACTTCGGCTCACCCCACCAAGTAGTATGTCCCGCTTGTCAGTTTGGCAAGCAAGCTAGGCAGCCCTTTAAGGGATCGGGTAGGAGAGCGACCAAGCTTCTAGAGTCGGTGCAATACGTATGTATGGACTTCTTCTCAACCAAGTTTATATGGTTTTGAGTACTTTGTGTCCTTCATTGATAATTTCTCTCGCTACACTGGTTTACTTCCTTAAGAGCAAGAGCTCTTCAGATGTGTTGTCGCCTTTTCCGCACTTTCCACACCTTGGTGGAGAAACAGCCCGACAATCTATCCTTTGTCTACGCTCCGATGGAGGAGGCGAAGTTTCTGTCTTGAGAATTCACCGCTTACCTACGTAAGCATGGCATACACGCCGTAAGACTTGCGCTATACTCCATAACGTATCGGCGCTATGGAGAGGAAGAATCGCCACATAGCGTGCTCGCCGCGCTATGTTAAACGAGAAGAACTCCGCCTAGACCCATTCGGGCAGAAGTCAAGCTTCGTTGCGGTGTACTTGATGAATTGAACTCCAAATGCATCAGTTCACAACAAGACCCTGATGGAGGTATTCACACGCCACAAGCCTGATTACTCATTTCTGAAAGTTTTCGGATGTATATGCTATGTACACATTCCGGATGAGAAGCGCAAGAAGCTAGATCCGAAAGCTGAGAAGTGTATTTTCCTTGGATATGCCTTAGATACAAAAGGATATGGATGCTATAATCCTTCCTCTAGGCAATTCTATATCAGTAGAGATGTTGTATTTGAAGAGTTGCAATCTTGGTATGCACCTGCGATTATTCCGGTCATACCCACTCTTCCTGCTGAAATTGCACCAAGGAGTCCATCCACTATACCTTTACAGAGTGGAGTTTCTGGAGTCACACAGTCTAGAGCTGAGTCTACTGTACCTGGAGCTGCTACACATGTTCACCAAGAACCATCCAAACCGACTCCTAGACTTGAGGATCATCTTATTTTGCAACATATGATGTCCTCACCACGGATTACAGGTATTCATCCGTTGGATGAAGCATCCCAGAACGACGCTGCTGGTACCTCAGATACAGCCCTACGAAAATCTGCGGCATCCTGTTCAGCGATTTATGCATGAAAGTTTCCTTGCTGATCATCATGCATACATGACTCACGCTCTTGCCGAGCCGTAACCGAGTACGCTTTGAGGAGGCGATGCACAAGAGTGAGTGGATTGAAGCCATGGAGATAGAACTTGCTGCTCTACGTCATCAACAAACATGGAAGTTGGTGGACTTACCTCAAGGTAAGAAAGCGATTGGTTGCAGATGGATCTTCAAGATCAAGCGCAACTCGGATGGCACAGATCTCGATACAAGGCCAGATTGGTAGCCAAGGGCTACGCACAACAAAGATGGAGTGGACTACTTAAGAGACGTTTAGTCCAGCTTGCCAAGATGGCAACAACCAGACGTTGGTTGCTATTGCTGTCAACAAGGGATGGCGACTGTATCAAATGGACTTCAAGAACACCTTTCTCAATGAAAATCTCAGCGAGGAAGTCTACATGCAACAACCACATGGTTACAAAGATCAGAAGTTTCTTTCCCGCGTTTGTAAGTTAAGGAAATCCCTCTATGGTTTGAAACAGGCTCCGTGAGCATGGTATGAGAAGATCAATTCCTTTCTCATGTCTCTTGGATTTGTAGCCTGTCATTCCGACTCATCCCTATACTGCATGAGATCAGGAGTTCATGTAGTGATGATTTCCATCTACGTAGATGATCTTATTATCACTGGGAACCATGAGGAGATGATTTCCCGCATCAAGAGTATCTTATGTTCCGAATTTGAGATACAAGACTTAGGGTATCTTAAATTCTTTCTTGGTGTGGAGTTTATCACAGAGGGAAAGGATATGTGGCTAATACAACGCCAATATGCTTTTGATAAGCTTAAGGAGTTCAAGATGTCTGATTGTAAACCAATAGACACTCCTCTACAACAAGGTCTAAAGCTAGAGTTAGACAATGGAGAGTTACTTGCAGATCAGATTACAAACAGATGGTTGGGAGTTTGATTTATCTGACTATCACTAGACCGGATTTCGAGCTATCTTTGTTGGTCTAGTCAGTTCCCGATGTCCACGGGTACCGCATATGATGGCGGTTAAGCGGATTCTCGGCTATGTGAAGTCCACACTTCATTTTGGACTTCGATCTGCATTTGGAGGTGAGTCGAACCCGCATGGCTACACCGATGCGATTGACAAGGTGAGACATTTCCGGCAAAATGAGATCCACGCCTAGATATGCGTTTGGACTTGGGAGTACGGCCGTGAGTCGGGCTTCCGAGAAGCAACCGACCGTGGCAATCGTCTTCCACAGAGGCAGAGTATCGTGGTGCTATGAATGCCACTTGTGAAGCAGTTTGGCTTCGTTCCTTGCTTTCTGATATTGGAGTAGATTATCCTAGTCCTACAATTATCCTATCTGATAACATTAGCAGCATGATGTTAGCCAACAATACTATTTTTCATGCTAGGACAAAGCACATTGAGGTGCACTATCACTTTGTTAGGGAGAAGGTTCTTTCAGGTGTAGTAGATCTTAGATATATACATACTGGAGATCAGGTTGCAGATATCTTCACCAAAGCTTTGCCTAGAGAGTCGTTTGCTACATTTCGACATTGTCTAGGAGTTCAGGAAGTACAGTTGAGCTTGAAGGGGAGTGTTAATATCCCAAGCTCATCGAGTTGATCTAGGGTTGTTATGTACCTATGGTACAGATCTGTTTAGGGCTAACCCGAAATTAGGGTTTCCTTGTACTCACCCTATATATATACAAGGGAAGGCAAAGCCTTCCTCATCTCATTCATGTACACTCTCTCTCTTGTCCCTTTGGTGTGCTCTCCTCTTCTTGGAATGATTCCTAGAGAGTCGATTTATCAACAAGTTCTAGCAAGAGGAGCTAGACCCCCCTATCGACGAGCTCTCAACAATCTTGAAGGTGGAGACGAAGTGACCGATGGAAACCCGGGAAACGACAAGCACCAGTAACCTTGCCTCGCGGCCTTACTGGTTCGATGAAAAGGAGGAAGGGCGAGGGAAGGAAGCACAAACATGAGGTAAATGGTTTGAGAAAGAAGGAAACATGTTTGATTGTGACGGATGGCGAGATAGAAGGAGTAAAAGTGAGAGTATTGATTGACCCAGGAGCTACAGAAAATTTCCTATCTCGATCTATTGCTATAAAGTTGGGATTAGCTTTAGAGAAAGATGAGAGTGAAAAGGTAGAGTTGCCAAACGGGCAAACAGAGAGCATTGAGAGCATTCCTAGGAAAGTGGAGTTGAAGATTGGGCATTACAAGGAATCGTTGGAGTGGAGAGTAATTCGATTAGCTCGCTATGATGCTATTCTGGGTATGCATTGGATGGAAAAATATAATCCTGAGGTAGATTGGCGAAGGAAGATAGTAAAAACCATCAGTTGGAGGATCTCTGGAGATAGACTTAGATCAGGACACAAAAACTTACCTCTCTACATGATAGGAAGAACCGCTATCAGTCACAAAGATGTATGTTTTTTGGACCTAATAAGAGATGTAAGCGCTCCAAAAGAGCAATCTTTTATACATGAGGAGTTAAGTTGTATCTTGAACGAGTTTCAAGATGTTTTTCCAGATGATTTGTCTCTAGGTTTACCACCAAGAAGGAGAGTGGATCACAAGATAGAGATCTTACCAAGAAGTTCTCCTTCTTGTAAAAGTCCCTATCAACTTGCACCAAACGAGCTGGAGGAATGCAAGGCACAATTGGAAGAGTTGTTGGAGAAGGGGTTTATCCAACCTAGTGTGTCACCATATGGAGCTCTAGTATTGTTCGTGAAGAAGAAGGACGGCTCCATGCGGATGTGCATGGACTATCGTGCTCTAAATCAGCAAACGGTGAAAAACAAGTATCCATTACCGCGAATGGATGACTTGTTCGATCAACTTCATGGAGCTAAGTATTTCACCAAACTTGATCTTAGAAGCGGATACAATCAGATCAGAGTGGCGGATGAAGACATACAAAAGACAGCTTTTAGAACTAGATATGGTCATTTTGAGTATCTAGTTATGCCATTTGGTTTAACCAATGCCCCTGCCACATTCATGGGACTGATGAATGATATTTTTTGTAAATATCTAGATAAATCAGTGATTGTGTTTTTAGATGATATCTTGATATATAGCAAGTCCTTACAAGATCATCAGAAACATCTACGAGAAGTACTCCAAGTGTTGAGAGAAAATAAGCTGTATGCTAAGATGTCAAAATGTGAGTTTGGCAAAAGCGAAGTAGATTAAATAGGCCATCGAGTGAGTGCTAAAGGAATCCAAGTCATGAGTGATAAGATAGAAGCTATTCAAAATTGGACTGCCCCAGAAAATCAGACTCAACTACGTAGTTTCTTGGGTTTAACTAGCTTCTATAGAAGGTTTGTGGAGGCTTTTGCTCGTATTGCTCAAGCCTTAACAAGTCTCTTAGGCCAAGGGCAGAAATGGCAATGGGGTACTGTGACCTCCGGGCTGACTCTCACTCAGGTTTACCTCCGATGGCATTTTGGAAGCTCATCATGAATCTAGAAGGACTTAGTCCCACCCTTTGCCCATGATCCTATTGCTCACTCTTACACAAACTCTCAAAGTCCAAGCTCTATTATGCACATTATCACCAAGAGTAAGATATCACTCAAAAGGAAAGGGATACTTTGGTAATCAAAGTCTTCATTGAATCAAGGTTCCACTCCGAACATGACATCTCCAAGAACCAAGCTCCCTAAAACTAAGATCACCACACTATCTCCTCCCAAAACTAACTTCCATTGAAAAAAACTACTTGAGAGGTGCTTCTCAACCTCTCTATTTATACTACTTAGAATCTTACCCTAGTAACTACAAGTAATCACCATGTAACTTCCTCTTACCAAGTTTAAACGAGGTAGAGATCACAAACCCCAATGAAAAGGGTACATGGCAACATGCAATTGGTCCACTTGGATCTTCTAGAAGCCCAACTACTCCCTAATTGACTTCTAGTGTACCAAGTCAATCTCGCCTCTAGATTTAAGGGTCTTCACCAAGTCCAACCAATGAAAACTAGTCCAAGTCAAGGGAAGTCAAGATACCCATGTGATGGAATCTATTCCTTGACTCATACTAAACAACAAAATAGTAGTTCTCATCTACCACACCAAAAGTTACTCTATATTTTCCTCCAACTTAACCATAACTAGCTAAACATAGTCATGACTAAGATAAACTTAGGCACAATTTAGATATACTTTCATTTTATCCTATATGTACAACCCTCGGGTCTTACATTTACCCCGGACCAAGATTTCACTCCGCCCCTCGGAGTGAAAGAATCTGATCGCCGATGAAACGGCTTCAACTTGTCGTGATTCACCCGGTCAAAATGTCGCCCCTCCCAACTCCTTCAAATCGTAAGTAAAGTTTCCCCACACCTTGTGAACTATGAAAGGACCAAAGTACTTTGGAAGAAATTTCTTTCTTGCTCTCTTATATCTAATGGAGTCAGAAAGCATTACCCAATCACCTTCTTTGAAAATCTTCATCTTCTTCGTCCCAAATCGATTATCATGATACTTCTTCTCGCAATTGTTGAGCCCGCCTCCACACGTACCATGGCCACGGCCGAGCCTCCTCCAGCTCCAACAGCTTGTTGACATCTTGATTTGATAGCTTTACTCCATTCTTCCTCTTTAACTTCCGTTGGATAGTTAAGAAGGTCACAAATCAAATTGAATTGAAGCTTTGACTCGACACCATATACCATACGGAAAGGTGAGTACCCCGTTGATGTCTTCCAAGTCGTCCGATACTCCCACAAGATAGCATGCAGCCTTTGTCCCAATTTTGCTTGCTCCCCGCCCATGTCCGCATCCTTGGCCAACATCATGCAAAGCGTATAGTTGGTTCGCCTCGCCAACCCATTAGCATTTGGTTTGTAGGAAGTAGTCACCCGTGCCTTGATGGAGAAATGACCTAGCATGGCTTGTATAATGCTTCCAACAAACTCACCACCTCTATCGATACAATTTCTAGAGGGCATCCGAATCTAGTTATTATCCTCTCATAGAGAAATCTACCCACTTCTTCCTCACTAGTAGATTTTAGAGGTCTAGCTTCTACCCACTTGGTTAGATAATCAGAGCTACCACAATGAACTTGTTACCCCGAGGAGTAAGATTCAAGGGTCCTACAAAATCTATTCCCCACTTTTCAAAAGGACCTAAAATAGGAACCTGATGTCAAAGGAGGGGTTTTCATGACTTTTTAGCAAAAAGCTTGACACACATCACAACTCTTGCAAAATTCCACACAATCTTTGAAAATGCCCTTCCAATGATAGCCCCGCATCTAGGATCTTAAATGCGCTACCTTTCCCCGCAAAGTGTCCTCCACATACCGAGCCTTCATGAAACTCCTTCATAAGTTGAATTGACTCCTCCCTTCCAACAACCCTTTCCGAGTAGTCCATCCGCTCCTTGATGAAACAACACGCCCTCTATGATGGTATAAGGTTCACATCGCTTCACCAATGCATTCCTCTCCCGTGAATGCATGCCTTGGGGAAACTCTCCTCCGAGATGAAATCCCATATCCCCTTGTATTCAGCCGGTACCTTTGTTATGGTGTCCATCATCAGCAAATCCTCATCCGAAATGTATCATCCACCGGTTGATCTCCTTCCTCATCGTATGCTCGAGACATCAAATCAAGATTGGCATGTTTCTTACCGGGTCGATCCTCAATGATGTAATCAAACTCCGCCAAGAACAACTTCCATCCGCTATCCTACCTCAAAGATTAGGCTTGTTGAAAATGTACTTCAAAGCCTTGTGGTCAAGAACGATAGTAAACTTCCCTCCCAATAGATAGTGTCGAAACTTCTTGAGTGAGAAGATCACGCCTAAAGCCTCCCTTTCACCACCGAATAATTTCTCTCAACCCTACACCATCTGCCTACTAGCATAAGCAATTGGATGATCATGGCTATCTTCATCTAATCGGCTTTAGAGTGCATCCTATAGCAATGTTTGATGCATCCGTGTAGAGAATGAAAGGTTTACCCCAATTTGGTTTGGCTAAAATAGAGCCGTTACCAACGCCTTTCTTAAGAAGTTCGAACGCCACAACCGCCTCTCCATCCTTGAGGATTAAATCGTAATCCGTCCCCTTCTTCATGTAAACCGTCAAGGCATAAGCTTTGTTGGAGAAGGAAAAGATGAACCGCCGATAGTATCCCACCATTCCAAGGAACCGCCTCAACTTGGTCAACGCCACCGAAAAGGTAAGTCGAGGATGCGTTTTCACCTTTTCCGGATCCACCGCTATACCATCTTTGGAGATGATGTGCCCTAACAACAAACCTTCCTCACATCCAAAAATGCATTTTTCTGGATTGAGCGAGGCCTTGGCTTTCTCCAACCGTTGTAGAATTTTGATCAAATGATCAAAATGATCCTCCTTCTTCCCAGAACACAAAAAAATCATCTATGAAATCTCGCACAAATTTCCCAATAAAAGGTTCAAACACCTTGTTCATGAACCTCTGAAAAGTTGCCGGAGCATTACATAGACCAAAGGGCATTACCCTAAAGGCAAAAGTTCCCCCATGGCGTGGTAAAAGTGGTTTTGAGCTGATCTTCAGGAGCAATTTGAATTTGGTTATAACCACTATAACCATCTCCAAAACTATACCACTCATGACCTGCCACCTCCTCTAGAATCTCATCTATGAAAGGTAAAGGATAGTAATCCTTCTTTGTGACAAAGATTCAACTTCTTGTAATCTACGCATACACGTAGCTTACCATTCTTCTTCTTGACTATCACAATAGGAGAAACCCATTCAGAATTCTCTACCTCATAGATGAAACCCGCATCCTTTAGCTTGTCGATCTCCTCCTTGACCACCACAGCCGTTGGTGGATTTATCCGACGTTGTTTCCGACGCATCGACGAGCCTTCTCCTCTAACTCAATGCGATGAGTTTCTAAGGTTACTTCCTTCAAATCCTTGTAGCTAAAGGCAAAGACATGGATATATTTTCGAAATATATCCAAGAACCTTGACTTCTCCTCCATAGTAACCTTGGGACCAAACTTGAGAGTGGAGAGCCGTCGAAGTTATCTCATCTTTACTCATCTTCATCTTGTCGGGATCTTTCACCACCCCGGCCTAGGAAGTAAATCCATTGCAGCAAGAACTTGAACTTGAACATCATCGTCCGAGGTATCTTCAGATGATGTCTCCTCATCGGCCGACATGTTGGTGTCAACCTCCGAAAAACTACCACTTTCTTCACTCTCGGACTCCGAGTAATCACTGTAGGTCTATCCGAGTCCGAGACCGCCTCCTCCGCCACTTGTGAGAGGGACCTTCACTGATGGTTTTTCGGCCCTATACGGAAGGTAACCCTTATGCCACCGATCAGTTGTCCTCACAGCCTCAACCAAGGTCTTCCTAACAACAAGTCGTAGCTAGCCTCCTCAAGCACTTGAAAGGACAACAAGGTTTGAACTCCCATCACACTTACCACCACCTTGTCCACCACTCCAATGGGTCGCACCTTTTTGCTTGTTGGCCATCCCAACAATGATGTTGGAAGGTCTTGAAAGCTTCATCCCCAACTTCTTCAACAAACGCTCGACATGGCATTCACCGCAGATCCACCATCCACTAGTACATCCGAAACATCACGCCCATTAATGCGCATTTCAATCTTCGAAGCCTAAGTGCATACCTCCGAGGCAGCGGCATCCACCACTCCTACTCCAACATTCGCCATGGAAGCTTTCCCCTTGATCGCCGCTTTGGTCCTTTTTGGAGCTTAGGCCTCCCTCAACTCCTTTCTTATCGTAAGATTTAGAGCAATCAATTGGCCAACAGTTATATTGGCTTTTGATTCCCCACATCCTCCACTACGCCGTATTTTGGGTAGATGAAATGGAGAAATCATCCATTCCCAACTTCTTTCTCGGTGCTCTCGGTTGACTCACACCATCGGATCGAGTGCTCCGGCTTGGTTGATCTTCCATTGAGATGGACTCCTCCGCAAATCTTGCTCTCTTCTTCTCGTGTGCAAGAATATCAACTGGAACTTATAGAGCTCTCTCCCTTCTCAAACGTGCACTGATGAGGAAACACATCAATAGACGCTACTCCCCTTATCCTTCGATTGACTTGGAGCAGGAGTAGAATTGTTGTGTCTAACTCCATCATGTTGTCGAGGATTAGGACAATTTCGTTGGAAATGAGGGCCTCCACAACTAAAGCATGAAACTGTGAAGTTCCCTTGTGGTGGATTTCTTTTGGAGGATAATTCCCATACCCTCTAGATCCTCCCCTACATTCTGATTCCTCCTCTCCCATAGTTGTACTACGTTAATCTTGAGATCAGCGAGTGTTTCTGTGATAGATTTCAACTCATGGTGCAAGTCTACCACTGGAGAATTTACTACTGGCGCAACAACAACAGTAGGAGTTGCCATTCTAACCACAACAGGTGGTGATGCTTCTCTAGCCACCAAGCTAGAATCATCGCCTTCTAGGCTCTCCTCCATTCGAATAGCAATGCGAATAGCCTCAACCTTAGAAGAGGGCTTTTCATATCTCACCTTGCTTCGAATCTGAGGCTTCAAACCTCCAATGAAGTTCTTTGTCAACATCGCCACAATCCCCACCATGGTTGGCTCGACTGCCTCCACTCTTTCTCAACACCACACTAAAAGCGTGACTCAGCCTTCTCCGTTCTCTCTACGTATGATCTCACCTTCTCACTCTCTCCTTGCTTCAAAAAAAGGTGACTTCACACATCAGCTTCTCGTAACTTTCATCCGAAGAAAGTTTTCAACAAGATTCTCCGTCAAACTCTCCCAAGTGTCTTCCTCCACATGCTCCTTCTTGTACTTATTGTACCACTTCAATGCAGAATCCTCCAAGAAGTCGGGCAAAAGGATAGCCCATTCGGTTTCCTTCTCTCATTGTTTCCTATGCATGCCCTCTTGAAGTCTCTCACAAAAGATTCTACATCTTCTTTCTCTCTCCCATAGAACACCGGAAGCTTCCCCATTTCCAACTCCTTTGTCGTTGTTGTTGGAAATTTATACGGGACTCCCTAATACAACACAAACAAAACTAGCTCCATTCTAGAGTAATTCATCAATGGCAAAATGAACGGAATTGGTTGGTCCAAGATTGCCATGGCTCTCCTCTCCTAAACACACTATGAGCCTTACCCTCATCGACATCTTCTCGATCATTCTGAAAATGATCTCCATCTTCAGTTAGAACTTGAGCCACATGGAGATTTCAACTTTTCGGTATCTGCACTCAATTTATCTTCAAAGCCCTCCACTAGTGACTCCAACAGAGCTTTCACGCCACTACACTCGTGTCCTAAGGGAAGTCCGGTCACTCCACAATTTTCACAATAGTTTCCACTCTTGGATTCATGGGGAGATGATGGTCCCAGATGAAGGTTTAGCTCTCCCACGTTTCGTCTCTCTCTCAACCTCCGATCTTTGGTCCTCAAAGGACAACTCACAAGCTTATGTCCCTCCTCTCCACAATAGAAGCAACTCTCACGTTTCGCTCTCGGGAACTTTTTAGTGTCCTCTTCAAACTCCACTCTGAACTCCCTCGTGTTCGAATCCGCTGAAACAATCACGTCCAGCCCTTGAGGTATCTTAGATAACCGGATCTTCCAAAGAGGTTGATCTCCCATTTTCCAATGAGTGTCAAGTCATCCTCACTATGCAAAACACTCATGCACTCACTCTCTCGGAATGACCATAAACAAGGAAAAAGCAAATCTGAAAAGTAAAGCAGTTTTGCTCACTTTTATACCCCCCTATACTTCAGGTATCATAACTTTCTCTATAAAAATGATCTCTCAACGAAATTTAAACCCGCATGTAGCTTAGCTCCTGATAAATAATCGTGCAAAGTTTCAAATCCTGATTCAATTCTTGCACGAATTGATAAGCTCTGTACACTTTTTCCCGAGAGCTATCTTTCAAAACCCGTCAAGACCCTAGCAAATTCTAAACATCATAACTTTTGATCTAGACATGATATGACTGTTATTTCAAGTGCAAAACGTATCCCATCTACTAATCTAAAATCAATAAAATTATCGGAAAAACTTTGGAAAATAAAGTTTTCCTCCCAAATACATACTATAGCACTCTCGCCTCATCCCAAACAACACTTAAGTAAACAAAATGTACAAAATAACTTCCAGGCTATCATATAACACTACCGGATACACAAATGGTACATTACTATGCATCATGATCTCGGTTCGCTCTTCCCCACAGTCCTCTCCATATGAGTTCTCATCGTTGCGCTCTCACGGGCAATAAACTGGATTCGAACATCTCTTCTCCTTTCTAGACCGAGGTCCCGGCAACGGAACCAAAAATGTGACCTCCGGGCTGACTCTCACTCAGGTTTACCTCCGATGGCTTTTTGGAAGCTCATCATGAATCTAGAAGGACTTAGTCCCACCCTTTGCCCATGATCCTATTGCTCACTCTTACACAAACTCTCAAAGTCCAAGCTCTATTATGCACATTATCACCAAGAGTAAGATATCACTCAAAAGGAAAGGGATACTTTGGTAATCAAAGTCTTCATTGAATCAAGGTTCCACTCCGAACATGACATCTCCAAGAACCAAGCTCCCTAAAACTAAGATCACCACACTATCTCCTCCCAAAACTAACTTCCATTGAAAAACTACTTGAGAGGTGCTTCTCAACCTCTCTATTTATACTACTTAGAATCTTACCCTAGTAACTACAAGTAATCACCATGTAACTTCCTCTTACCAAGTTTAAACGAGGTAGAGATCACAAACCCCAATGAAAAGGGTACATGGCAACATGCAATTGGTCCACTTGGATCTTCTAGAAGCCCAACTACTCCCTAATTGACTTCTAGTGTACCAAGTCAATCTCGCCCCTAGATTTAAGGGTCTTCACCAAGTCCAACCAATGAAAACTAGTCCAAGTCAAGGGAAGTCAAGATACCCATGTGATGGAATCTATTCCTTGACTCATACTAAACAACAAAATAGTAGTTCTCATCTACCACACCAAAAGTTACTCTATATTTTCCTCCAACTTAACCATAACTAGCTAAACATAGTCATGACTAAGATAAACTTAGGCACAATTTAGATATACTTTCATTTTATCCTATATGTACAACCCTGGGTCTTACAGTACAGCTCAAGAGATTGCATTTCAGGCTTTGAAGGATACGCTCTTACATGCACCAATCCTTAAATGGTATGAACCAGGTAGACCAACAAAACTTGCTACGGATGCATCAGGTGTGGCAGTTGGAGGAGTGTTACAACAAGAATGGAAAGATGGATGGCACCCAATTGCTTTCTTCTCACGAAAACTTTTGCCGGCGGAGCAAAATTATCATACTACAGAGAGGGAGGAGTTAGCCATTGTCTTGGCTACTAAACATTGGAAGCACTATCTCGGAGATAAGGAGTTTGTGGTTGAGACAGACCACAAGCCTTTGGTTTATTTAGAAACTCAAAAGGATCTCTCAAAGCGGCAGATTCGTTGGGCTAAATGGTGACAGCGTTTCAACATGAAGATCGTGTATGTGGAGGGGAAGAAGCAACTTGCCGATGCATTGACTTGAATGCCATGCATTAATCACATCACAGAGGTGAAGATTCACTCTGAATGGTGGGAAAAACCTGAATCGCGCTACCAAGGAGGATGAGGAGATTGCACAAGCCCTTCAACAGGGTCGAGTACATTTAGAACGGGGATTGGCGTTCTATAAGGGAAAGATTTGGATACCCTCAGATGTTGCTCTCCGTACAACTGTGTTAGAGGAGGCACATGATTGAGCTATTGCGGGCCATGTAGGAGTGGAGAAGACCATTGAAGGCGTCCAAAGGGTATACTTTTGGCCAAAACTAAGAGAGGACATCACCAGCTATGTTTGAAGTTGTGTGGCTTGTCAACAAAACAAGGCTAGCAATCAAAAACCAGCAGGTCTACTACAACCTCTACCAAAACCTACTAGAAGATGGGAGCACGTTAGTATGGACATTGTATGTGAGTTACCAATGACGTCTACGGGTTATGATTCGATAGTCGTTTTTGTGGATAAATTGAGCAAGATGATCCATATTAGTGTTAATATCCCAAGCTCATCTAGTTGATATAGGTCGATTAGTGCTTGATGACTACAGGCCGTAGATCTAGGGTTGTTATGTACCGATGGTACAGATCTGTTTCGGGTTTATCCAAGATTAGGGCTAACCCGAAATTAGGGTTTCCCTGTACTCACCCTATATATACAAGGGAAGACAAATCCTTCCTCATCTCATTCCTGTACACTCTCTCTCTTGTCCCTTTGGTGTGCTCTCCTCTTCTTGGAGTGATGCCTGAAGAGTCGATTTCTCAACATGGTATTAGAGCTTGGTGGGAGCATTAGTTTTGTAGATTAGACATAGAGGAGTGCTGGAGATTAGTGAGGAGTGAGCCTTAAAGTTGGAGGCTGTCCCGCTGAAGCGAGTAGATTGATGGGGAACCGTTTCGTGTTTTCTCAGAATCTTCAATCGTGTTTTCGGAGATCAAGATAATCGTTTTCGACCTATTTTGAGTAGAATGGCTGAATTTGGTAGCCATGAAGTTTTCGTGCGATTTGGAGTTGTTGGTGGTAGTTATCGCCTTTTCCAAGATCTTTGAGTAGCTGTTTGGAGGCCTAAACAAGGTTTTTTGGAGGTTTGAGGGCTCTACCTTAGCATAGATAGAAATTGGACTTTGCTCGCCTCTGTCAAAGTTCCTACCACGAAAAATTTCAGCTCAATCCGAGCTTTCTTCATCATTTTCGCTTAAGTACTGCACAGGCACAAAATCGTGAACACATTTCCTTCTTCGTCTGCGGGTCAAGACAAGCGCATTTTGCCAGTTTCTGGAGCTTTGCATGTTTCTTGATCGAGGTGCAGAAGAGCTATTTTTTCCGCCCTAGTCGCGGAGGTGTTCTTTTTTGTGTCTGTACTTGCCGTGTTGGGGTCGTGATTTCTGCTCGTGACCACAACCATGGCAGAATCCGTGAGCATGATCATTGGAGAGAAACTTGACAAGAACAATTTCCAAACGTGGAAATTTTGAATGAAGACCTTCCTTCAAGGCAAGGGGCTATGGGAGCTTGTGACCGGGGAGGAGAAAGCACCAATCGTGGTTGCTGGTGATCTTCGCAAAGGAGCGACATTGCGTGAGTGGAGAAAGCGGTGGTATCAAGCCATCCACTACATTGCGCTCACGATTTCAGGCTCGATGATCGGTCACATTCAAGATTGTGACACACCCAAGGAAGTTTGGGACGCATTGTCACATATGTTCCATTTGGGAATAGAAGCTCGGAAGCTGCAGTTGCTGCAGCAATTCAATACCGTCAAGAAAGGCTCGATGTGTGCTAGTGACTACGTCAATCACATCAAGCAACTGGCAGATCATTTAGCATCTGTCAATGTTCAACTTGATCCGAATGTGATTATTGGTGCGACATTGCAAGGACTGCCTGCTGAGTACAAGCAGTTCATTACGTCAATTTTGACCAGAGAACCTCTTCCGAAGTTCGAAGAACTGGTCCCAATGATGTTGGGAGAAGAAGTGCGAAGCCTGGGCAGTACTAGTGCTTCGTCCAGCCCGCAAGAAGGTGTGTTTTTTGCAGGTTCTGGAGGTCGGAGGTAGAGGTCGTGGCAGAGAAGGAGGAGTAGAAGGGTGTAGTTTACATCTCTTCTTTACTGGTGAATTTATATGGCCGAATGGAGTGGTTGACGCCGAAGGAACGACGTCTATTTCGCTTGGAGTCCGGTTATCGACACTCGCTGCAGAAGCGACAATGACAAAGAAGTGGGTCTACGAGAAGTACAAAGCGGCCTTGCTACACCAAGCACTCGAGAGGCCAGCCATTGGAGGATTCGACTCGCACGCAAAGAGCATTGGAATTTGTAAGACCATGGAAGAGACAAGCAGAAGAAGGGTGCTCACATGCCAGTCCTCCAAAGAAGAAAATAGATATGGGAAAACGAGTGATCGACGGAGTTCCCTCCAAGACGTCTCGACCCAAGATGATGGCAATGAAACCAGGACCGAAAGCGTCAAAGGACATAGCGAAACCTATGGCTTCGGTGCTCCAGCTATCCCAGAAGTTGGAAGCAAGTAGTGGTACCAAAGTGTTGTTGGAATTGAATGAGATGGGACCCATGTATATGCCAGGTTGGGACCCTCAAGCTGACGGATATATGGACCTAATCCAGATGATGAATAGACTTGCGTTGGGAAAAGATGACCAGACTGACACTATTCGTCAGCTGACCGAGAATGTGGACAAATTGTCCAAGCAGAAGGGTGAATTGAAAAGAAGACACCGCAGTATTAGAAGGAATATGCAGATCTGCCGATTCGGTGCCGAGGTGAAATTCATAGAAAAGGAGAATGCTCACCTTCGTGAAACGGTGCAAGACCTGAAGCGGCGGTTGAACCAAGTGGATATGGAGGCCCCGTGTAGGTTGGAGACTCTTGCCAACAGGTGTGCACAACACTTGTTTGCCATTGTGACAGTTTGGAGGTGCAGCGGTTGGAGCAGTTGGTGAAAGTAATGGACAACCCGGGAGACTCTAAGGAGCGACGTAAAGAGATGTACCGAACTCTAGGACGAGATTTCAGGGAAGCTTTAGCACTTCATCAATAGGAGATCACGGCAGATATCCAAGAGATGCTGTTGGGAATCGACGCCTTTACGCGAGGAGCGGAAGTGCGATCGCGTGGCTTAGAAGGACAGAGTAGGTTTCGGAGAGAGCGATCCGTGTAGGAACGGTTAGCTTAACAGTTAGGAATTCATGTATAAATAGGAGTAGAAAGATTAGTCTCGGATCTCTCATTTTTCTTGCAAGTGTTCAATTCGATTGAACTGCAAACTCTAGACAAGATAGAACGAACACCAGTGGAGCTGTTGAGTGCGGCGAAGAATCGGTATTGAGTGGTACAAATACTTGAGAAGTTACCCTGGTATTCGGCCATGAGCTGTGACCACGTAGCGTGATCAGAAGGACTTCACCAGTGTTTCGCCTTGTCTGAGGCTTGTAAGAAGGGAGATCCCCATCTATTAGTAAACGAATTTGCCAATGCATACCGGTGTCTTGTGAATCGATGGGATTGTGACCTTGGATTGGATTTCATTCGAACCTATTCCTTACACTCTTCGGATTCTGCAATCCAGAGTCTTTAAAGATGACTAAATGCATAATTCCTCTTCTTGGACAGTTACTTGGGTAACTCATTCTCTTGGGAACGAACTTTACCCTGCAATTTACTCCAATAATGTCCCTTCATGTCATTACATAAAGAGTACATTTCAGACCAAACTTTTCTTGGTGCCGCTGCCGGGGAATGAATCTACCCGATAGCCAGCCAGGAAGTGGAATCCAATTTTGAGTAGGTAGTAAGTAGTAAGTAGTAAGTAGAATCTATGGGCGAGTCATTTCCTGTCCTCCGGGACTTGCCTATTGAAGCGAAGCGGCCATGCATGTCGGACCAGCGCGTATGGGATCGGTCGCATTCGCGAGAGGAGAGCGTGTCTGACCCATCCTCGGACGAACAGAGAACCCTCCCGGAACTCACTGCATGAGCCAGAAGAGCCGCCATCCGAGAGCAATTGCGACAGAGAGAACGTGAAGGAGGCTGGGTGCGGCCACTCGGTAAGAGAAAGAAGAAGGCACCCCTTCAGCCGGATCAACTCGGACGAGTGTTGGGTCACAGTTCTTCTAGAAGCTCCGAGTCAGGTACACCAGAAGAAAACGAGGAGTTCACTCTTGATGCCGATCGGAGAGGACGAGCACCAACCCCGGGAAAGCTTCGCAGCGCACCAGGTGACGTGGGGAGACGCGTGGGAAGCCACCCCCTATGATCCCCCTCAGGAGGACTATGCTTATGGGGTGCAGGAAGCAGCGGAAACGCCGATTGTCCATGCACATATTCCGAGGTACATGCCGGTGGACATGGCCACCACCACGCCTCAGCGGAAGTTGGGAGGAGGACCTTCCCCTGCCGCACGGCCAAATGCGTGTTTTAACTGCAGGGCAGTAGGGCATTGGTCCCCCCAATGCCCACAGCCTCTAGAGGCGCATCCCGCATCCGCCTAATGTAAAAGAATCGCCGACGGCCGGGTCATACGAATGTGGAATGTGACCAACCCCCCCAACCTCGGCCGGAATCCGAGAGATACCCTGCCCATGGGGTTAGATTTGTTACTCCTCCGAAGAGAGATGTGGGGGTAAACCAGATAAGTCTGGAGGACCGACCGGCGTCAGAAGGGCCAGAGTGGCCCAGCAAGGTGGTGGATGTACTCAAGGTCACCACTCGAAGCAAGGGGGTGGCGGCGCTTCCTCCCACAGATAAGAAGAAGAAGCCACGGAAGGGGTCAGCTAAAGACCCTCAACCTCGGGACGCCCCACCAATCTCCACCAGGAAGGAGAAGGACGCCGCCAACATCCCCTCTTTTCCCGCGGATATCCGCACAGAGGTGGAGGGGTACTTACGAGAATTGGCACCCGAAGGGACGAAGGGGGTGACTACAAGAGGGGAAGCCCCGTTGACGATTTTGGCCAGGCCCCCGCAGTCTGAGCAGGGCTACTACGATCCAGTAGCGGATTTGGCCCAAGTAAAGACCACTATTACAATGAAGCAGTTGTTGGATGACAATAAGGCATATAAGAAGATGCTCATCAAAGCATTGAGGACAAGGCGGCCACTGTCACTACGGAAGGAGAAACTGCCTGCCGTGTATTCGGTGGAGCAGGAGGATCTGGGTGCACCCGAAATAGAAGTTGAGATAGCGGGGTGCATGCTAAAGTCAGTCCCCATGGATTCGGGCTTTGGGGTCAATATCATGACGGAGAAAACTGCCCAAGCGTTGGGGTATCGGAAGTACGAAGCGACCCCCCGAATACTGCGCCGGCAGCACTGTCGCGCACTGCACTGCTGGGCGTGCTCGGGAGGAGTCTATACCCTATGTATGGAGAATATCCCATCACACCATGTAGCTTGGTGAGTGTAGGTCACATGCAGGAACCATCAATCCAAGTTGAAGCGGTAAACGAGTTTCTGGCACGAATCCAACGAGGATTGCATCAGGCAAAGAAAAAATTAGCCATTGCCCAAAATTAGCAAAAATAGTATGTCGATGCTCATCAACGACATGTGGAGTTTCAAAAAGGAGATCATGTGTGGTTGTCTACTATCAATTTGTCATTAATAGGGATTTGAAAGTGAAGTCCACGGTTTATTGGACCTTTCTTGATTGCCCAACGGATTGAAGAAGTAGCCTACAAGTTAGAGTTGCCAACACACATGAAAATACATCTCATTTTTTATGTATCTCTCTTGAGGAAGTATACTCCATGATCTCCTTCCTTTGGCAACCCACATCAACCTCCTCCTTTACCAGCCATGATTGATGGTGTAGAGGAATATGAGATTGAGAGAATTCTCAAGAAACGGACAAGAGGTCAGCGGAACCCAAAAGTGAAATATCTAGTCCAGTGGAAAGGTTATCCACTTTATGAAGCTACTTGGGAACCATTGGCAAATCTTACAAATGTCAAGATACTTGTAGAGACTTTTGAGTCTTCTTGCAACAAGGACGTTACATCTTAAAAGGGAGGAGGTTTGTAACCAATCTTGGTTAGCTATAGTTAGTTTAGCCAAAGCGTAGGTTGGTCACTAGATCACAGATAGACAAGATAGTGGTGTGCACTATCCAAAAAGCAAAAGGTAAATGACGATGTGGCTACCATGCATTGGTGGATCAGATTGTATGCTAGACGTCTTTTAGAAATTGATTAGGATAAGATAACGAAACATGCAAGCTACGCATGTTAGCCATGTGGCATAGTTTGGATTTCAAACTTTTCTAGTCCTGCAGTATATAAAGCAATGAGAGGCCTTGAGAAGACATCTCATCTTGGAAGTCATTCCGAAGTCATTACCTTCAGTGTTACACTTTAGTGAAAAGATGAGGATGAAGAAGTAGATTTGCCAAACGGGTAAAAGGAGAGCATTCCTAGAGAAGTAGAGTTGAAGATTGGGCAATACAAGGAATCGTTGAAGTGGAGCGTAATTCGATTAGCTTGCTATGATACTATTTTGGTTATACTTTGGGTGAAAAAATATGAATTGGATGTGGATTAGCGAAGGGAGATAGTGAAAACTACTAGTTGGAGGATCTTTAAAAATCAACTTAAATCGAAACAAAAAAACTTACATTTGTATGTGATAGGAAGAACCGATATTAGTCACAGAAATGTATATTTTTTTGGGATTAATAAGAGATATAAGTGCTTTAAAAGAGCAATCTTTTATACATGAGGAGTAAGCTTGTATCTTGAACAAATTTCAAGATACTTTTTTAGATAATCTACCTCTAGGTTTATCACCAAGAAGAAGAGTGGATCACAAGATAGAGATCATACAAGAAAGTTTTTCTCCTTGTAAAAGTCCATATCGATTTGCATTAAACAAGCTAGAGGAATGCAAGGCACAATTGGAAGAATTGTTGGAGAAATGGTTTATCCAACCTAGTGTGTCATCATATGGAATTCCCGTGATGTTTATGAAAAAGAAGGATAGCTCCATGCGGATGTGCATTGACTATCGTATTCTAAATCAACAAAAAGTGAAAAATAAGTATCTATTACCACGAATGATTGACTTGTTTGATCAACTTCATAAAGTTTAGTATTTCACCAAATTTAATCTAAAAACAGGTACAATAAGATTAGAGTAGCTGATGAAGATATATAAAATACAACTTTTAGAACTAGATACGGATACTTTTAGTATCTAGTTATGCCATTTGGTTTAACCAATGCCCTGCCACATTCATGGGACTATTAAATGATATTTTTGATTTGTTTCTAGATAAATAAGTGATTGTGTTTTTAGATGATATCTTGGTTTATAGCAAGTCCTTACAAGATTATCAGAAATATTTACGACAAGTACTCCAAGTGTTGAGAGAAAATAAGTTGTATGTTTAGATGTAAAAATGTGAGTTTGGCAAAAGCAAAATAGATTACTTAGGCCATAGTGTTAATGCAAAGGGCATCCAAGTCATGAGTGACAAAGTGGAAGTCATTCAAAATTGGAGTGCTCTAGAAAATCAAAGTCAACTATGTAGTTTCTTGGATTTAATCGGATTTCTATATAAGGTTTGTGGAAGTTTTCACTTGTATTGCTCAAGCTTTAACAAATATTTTAGGCCAAGTGCATAAATGGCAATGGGGTATAGCTCTGGAGATCGTATTTCAGGCTTTGAAGGATGCGCTCTTACATGCATCAATCGTTAAATGGTAAGACCTAAGTAGACCAACAAAACTTGCTACGGATGCATAAGGTGTGGCAGTTGGAGGAGTGTTACAATAGGAATGGGAAAATGGATGGCACTTAGTTACCTTCTTATCACATAAGATTTTGCTTGCGGAGAAAAATTATCATAGCAAGGAAAGAGAGGAGTAAGTCATTGTGTTGGCTACTAAACATTGGAAGCACTATCTAGGAGATAAGGAGTTTGTGGTTGAGACAAACCACAAGCTTTTGGTTTATTTAGAAACTCAGAAAGATATCTCAAAGTGATAGATTCGTTGGGCTGAATGACAACAACATTTCAATATGAAGATCATGTATGTGAAGAAGCAGCTTGCTGATGCATTGACATGAATGCCGTGCATTAATCTCATCAACCTCATTAATCATTGACAACTGTATTGATACATATTGTTATGAGAGACAATGCTAGACCAAGGATATTGTGGCGAGAATTTTGTCTCTTGGAGGAAGATGAACCTTTTGATAATGTTTTCATCTTACAAAATCAAAAAAATATATCACTACAATTTTCTGATGAAAAGGGCTACAGAATATATAATTAAATTTAAATTTTTCTATATTACCCTTTTCTAAATTTCATGATAAGCAAATCTTTTGTTCACAACTTTAGATCTATAAAAAATCATGATTTCAAACAAAACAATAAAACCACAAGAAGCAATATAATTTAGATTGACATCCATCAAGCAAGAATAAACACATCACTATTAACTCCTTTATGTATTCAACTGCATGCTATGAGGTGTATATATATCTTGAACTTGAATGCCAAAAATATGTCCAAACATTGCTCTAAAATCTTTTTGGAAAAAAATTATATCTTAAAAAAATATTCTAAAAAAAATGGTTTCTAAAAAAATTTGTATATGTTTATGCAAGCGCTTATTTTTACTCAAACTCCATGAAATGTTTTTTATAAACTTCAAGTTTGAACTTCAAGTTTTTTTATAAACTTCAAGCGGTAGCGGTACAAGTCATAATAATGCGTGTCCTTGTACTTCATTAGCTGAAACAATTGTTCGTCTGGAAATTCATCATCCACCGCTACCACCGGTATCTTCATTTCCAGTCGTGACAGGAAGTCGACATTCGTATGTTGCACCCCTTTCTTTGTTTGCATCGTAAAAGAGAATTCCTGCAACAACAACATCCAACGTGCCAGCCGTCCCGAAAGATCAGCCTTTTGCACCAGATATTTTAGAGGAAAATGATCCACATGGAACACAAATTCATAGCCCAAGAGGTAATGCCAGAACTTCCTTACTGCGTAGACCATCCCCAATGCTTCTCTCTCCATAGTTGAGTAGTTCCATTCTGAAGTTATCAGCATGCGACTCGCAAAGTAGATTGGGTGGTCCTTCCCTTTCTCGTCTTTTTGTCCCAACACAACCATCATGGCTATTGATGAAGTATCCACATCCACATGAAACGGTTTTTCCCAATCAGGTGGGATAAGAGTCGGAGCCGTGACCAACTCTCATTTCATTTGTTGGAATGTGGCCTGATGTTCCGCCGTCCACACAAATTCCACCTTCTTTTTGAGTAATCCGGTTAAGGATGCCGCAATAGCAGCATACAATTTCACGTATCTTCGGTAGGAAACGGTGTGCCCCATGAAGGCTCTGAGATCCCGGATGTTCCTAGGGGATTCTAGAAAGTTAATTATCTTAACCTTATCTACATTATCTCTCGAGCTGACACCCGATGACCCAACATGATCCCTTCCGTCATCATAAAATAACACTTCTCCGGATGCAACGCTAGTTGACTACCCCGGCACTTCTGGAACGTCTGCTGGAGATGATTTAGATGGTCGGCCTTAGACCCAAAGACACAGAATTCATCTATAAAAATTTCTAGAAACTTTCTCAGGTAGTCTTGAAAGATGCGAGTCATTATTCATTGAAATGTGGCTAGAGCATTACACAACCCGAACTGCATCTTATGATAAGCATATGTTCCCCAGTCAGTGGTAAAGGTGGTCTTGTCCTTATCTTCTTTCCGTATGGACACCTGATTGTACCCAGAAAATCCATCTTAAAAGCTATAACATTCATGGTCCGCAACATGATTCAGAATTGCGTCCGCGAAGAATAAGGGATGATGATCCTTCTTAGTGGCTGCATTGAGCTTCCTAAAGTCTTGACAAACTCTAATCTTGACCGTGTTTTTCTTGGGAACAATCACAATTGGTGCAATCCATTCACTGCTCAATACAAGATAAATAATACCTGCTTGCAGGTACTTATCAATTTCATCTTTAACCAACAAACAGTATTTGGGGTTTAAACGATACTGACTCTGTCTTACAGGGACTGCTCCCTCTATAAGGTCTATCCGATGTTCTCTCCACTTCTGGGATATCCCTATCTTCTATCTTCCAGGCAAAGACATCTTCGAACCCTTTAAGAAGACTCAACAGCTAGTGCAGATCTCTGGCTGACAAGCCTTGTTTGACTTTGAGTTGGTGTCTAGGTGTTACCGTTACTTCCTCCCATGCGTCCGACCTGACTACGCCATAAGTTTGGTTGGCTTCATTCCTCCCCACATTGATCTGTAATTGCTATTCGTCGTCGGTGAGAAGATCTCCGTCTACCTCATAGCACTGAAGTAATTTACTTGATCTTTGGATGAATATTCGGACTCGGTATCTTCGTTGCTTGGGTCGGTCACTCCAGAGTCTGAAGACGTCTCTCCTTGGTACTTGGACTGTCTCCAGGTGATCGTGACCCTCCTGGCTGAGGTAGCTCATGGATCAAAGAAAGACAGGGTCTTTCTGTGCCAGTTTGTGAGCACCTTGGTATTGTACAACCATGGTCTCCCGATTAACACCTTGTACCCACTCTCCTCTTGGGGTTTGAGAATGATGTATGTGAGGGAGAAGGATACTCCGCCTATTCGGGTCTGAACCCCTCTTAGTAGCCCCACCGGTTTCTTACGAGACTGGTCTGCTAGTCTCAAGACTCGGGGGTATCTTTGTAATGCTTATACCCTAAAGCCACTGCTGTATCTTCCATCATGATATTCACTCGTGACCCTGAGTCGATGGGTACGGATTTCAACATGCACCCAACAATTTTGATCTCAATTTCTAGTACTCCTAAGTCCTCTTGTTCCACGGAGTACACCGTGGATAGCTTGTTCCTTCTCAAAGCTCCAGGCTTACTAGACTTCAAGGCCTGAATGAGGATCTTCTTGTACACTTTGTTGTCATCCAGGAGCTGATTCATGGAGTTGTTTGCTTTGACTTCGGCGAGATCCGCCATTGGGTCGTAATAAGTACGTGGCAAAGTAGGCCGTGGTCCCAACTCTGATTTCTTAGCATCACTCCTAAGCAACACCTTGGTTGGCGTCGGCGTTGACTCCTTGAGGTATACTTGTACCTCTTCCCGTATATTAGCGGGAAATGCTGATTCCGCTTGGGCTTGAGACTCCCTAGGTAGTGCCTCCGTGGTCTTCGGTACCTCATCTTTAGAGGCCTTCTTCTTCTCACGTAACTTGACTTTCTCTTTGGTGACAACTGGGTGATGGTCTGAAAGACAAGAAATGCACTAAGAAGCCACATTCAATCAAGAGACGAGATAGAATATACGTGCTTCACCTCACTGAGACTACGTCCACGGAACACACAGAGTCACTTTACTAAATAACCCTAATTTGTGTTATAGAGAGCTTCTGCCAACCCTCTTATATAGTAGTACCAGCCCTAGCCCTAGTCTAACTAAATACAGTCAAACTAACCAGAGTTACTCAAGACCTGAGTTAACTCCTAACAATCTCCCCCTTGACTCATATCTTGGGGTGTCTAACTCTTGTCACCATATACATACTCCGCGGGAAGTCGTAGAAGGAGATCTAAAGCATATGCCCTCCTGTAAACAAGGATTAACTAGAACTAAGCCGTAGCCTAACTAGGAAGGAGTAAAGCATATACAAGAATGAAACGATTGCTAACATAACTTTACTAGTGTCCCTTGTGCAAAACTTGCATAGTAGCACAGTGCCTCATGAAACTCTCTAAAGGAATAACTTTGGTCAAAGAATCACCTAGATTGAGTTTACCGTCAATCTTGACTAGCTCAACCTTCCTATTAGAAACTACATCTCTGATAAAGTGATATCTGATGTCGATGTGCTTCACCCTCCTATCCATCACTTGATTTGCTGCAAGATGTAAGGCACTCTGACTATCTCAATGGAGATTTACAACATCTTGTTTTAATCTCATCTTAGTGATAAGTCTATTCAACCAAATAGCCTCCTTTGATGCTTCCGCTGCTACTACATATTCGGCTTCCGTAGTTGATTGAGCTATGTACTTCTGCAAAGTAGATCTCCAACTGATGCATCCACCTCCAAGTATAAACACATACCCAGTTGTAGACTTCCTCTTGTCCAGATCTTGTCCATAGCCAACAAGGATTTGGCATTGTCCAATAAACCATCAAACAAAAGACCAAAATCCTTAGTACTCTTGAGGTACCTGAGAATCCACTTCACAACTTCCCAATGCACCTTCCCTGGATTTCACATGTACCTGCACACCTTGCCCATAGCTAGAGCAATATCAGGTCTAGTGCACACCATCAAATACATGAGGCTGCCCACCCCCTTGTCATAGGGAATTGACAACATCTTTCCTCTCTCAGTTGCATCAATTAGACATTGAGCTGCTAAGAGCTTAAAATGTGCCGCTAAAGGAGTTAACACTCCTTTAGAGTCTGCCATATTAAACATGTCAAGCACACGCTGAATGTACTTATCCTGACTGAATCATAGCTTCCTCTTCTTCAAATCCATGTGAACATCCATTTCTAATATCCTCTTTGACTCACCCAAATCCTTCATCTTGAATGCAGATTTCACTTGACTCTTGCATCTATCGACGTCGGGTTGTTCCTTTGCCAAAATGAGCATGTCATCCACATAGAATACTAGAATAATGAGGCTAAAGATCTCATTATTCACCTTCTTCATGTAAACACATGGATCAAACACACTCAATGAAAATCCTTGTACTTTCATGAACTCATCAAACCTTGCATTCCATTACCTAGGAGCTTGCTTCAATCCATATAGAGATTTGAGCAATCTACAAACTAACTTCTGCAAACCTTTCTTCTCATAGCCAGTAGGTTGTCTCATGTAGATTTCTTCCTCCAAAGATCCATATAGAAAAGCCGTGACAACATCCATCTGATCCATAACTAGACCAAATATCGCTTTCTCTTGTGTGAAACCCTTAGCCACCAACGTGGCTTTGAAGATCCTCTTCTCTTCTTCTGCTAGATTATTCTTCAACTTGTACACCCACTTGCTATCAACCAAAGGTTGACCCTTTGGAAGCTCCACCATCTCCCAAGTCTTGTTCTCAACAAGCGATTGCATCTCACTCTCCATAGCAATATCACACTCAAGATTATTGATATAAGCTTCCAAGATCAACACATTACCATCATCATTCTCAGTTTCAATATCATGATCCTCAAGAATAGATGAATCAGCCCATGTTCCATACCTTTTGGGAGCTCTACTAATCCGATTTGATGATCTCCTAGTAGATGGTCCTGGTTGATCTCCATCGTTCTTTGTGTGTCTTGAGGCTCAAAGCAACGACAACTTGCTCCTCCAATTCCTGTTGTTCAGGAATTTGCTCCATCTGTTCTGGAGCTTCTCCTTGTGACACATCATTAAATCCATTATGATCAATCTCCCCCTCAACAACATCCGTGAGTGGAGATTTGCCCTTGTCAATACGGAGAGCTTGAGATATCTCCCCCTCTTTCAATGATCTGGGCTTATCGAAAGAAACATCCTTACTAACAATCACCTTACAAGCTATATGATCCCATAGCCTATAACCTTTCACACCACTTGTATATTCAAGAAAACGACACTTCTTGGATGTAGGATCCAACTTGGTCCTATTCTCCTTAGGTATGAGAGGATAAGCCGTACAACCAAAAATTCTCAAACGACTATAATCAACCCTCCGTTTGTGCCTCAATTCAAACGGTGTCAAGAAATTGATTACACTTGAAGGAGATAGATTTACCAAATATACTACGGTATTTACAACTTCAGCCCAGAATTCATATGGTAAACCAGATTGGCTCAACATACTACGCACCTTCTCCAATACTGTTTGGTTGAGCCTTTCAGAAACAACATTTTGTTGCGGAGTATAAACCGTGGTGAGATGACGAATGATCCCCTCCTCTTTGCAGTAACTTCTAAACTCCTCTGAAGTATACTCCTCGCCATTATCCGAAAGTAGATATCTCACCTTGTGACTAGTCTGAGTCTCAACTTGGACTCTTCAACTTTTGAAAGTTGCAAAGACTTTAGACTTGTGTGTGAGAAAATATACCCACATAAATCTTGAGTTGTCATCAATAAATGATACATAGTACCACTTCCCAGAATATGAGGCTTTAGGAGAGGATCCCCACACGTCACTATGTACATACTCAAGTAACTCTTTGGAACTATGAATTCCAACACCAAAGGCTTTTCTATGTTGCTTGCCCATAACACAATGCTCACAAAATTCCATGTCAACTTTACCTAAACCATGTAACAAGCCACTATCTCGAAGAAAGGTCAAGTACCTATTACTCATGTGTCCCATTCTAAAATGCCAAACATGAGCCATCTCAGGCCGAGATCTGGTAACATTGACTTCACCACAAATGGTATTACCCTCTAGCACATATAGATTTCTATGCTTGTGTCCTCTTAAGATAGTCTTATCACCTATTCTCACCTCAAGTACTCCTTGTTTAGAACTCCACTCAAGGCCTATTGAATCTAACATTCCAAGAGAGATAAGATTCTTTCTCATTTCAGGTATAAACCTGACGTGAGTCAATATACGTTTGACTCCATCAAACATGTGGATCTGGACAGATCCAACACCTTCAATTCTATAGCATTGATCATTTCCCACAAGAACTAAACCTTTTGATATTGAGAAAGTATAAAAAAAACTCTCTAATGTAATAAATGTGATAAGAACAAGCACTATCCAGAATCCATACATCACCAACGCCCTTTGGTGAGTTGCATAGGGCATACCTTTGGCTTCATAGTCCATCTTTGAGCAAGTCATCCTCCTCATCAAAATCTTGAGCCACATTGGCTAAAGGAGGATCAGTAGCCTTGGTCTTCACACGACAATCCTTCTTAAAGTGACCACTCTTGCCACATTTCCAACAGACCACCGTCTTTTTGTCTTGGGATTTACCCCTAGACATGGATCTACCTCTAGATCCAAACTTCTTCCCATCCTTCTCATTCCTTGATTGTGATCGTCCACGGGTCACATTCAGTGCCGTACTAGATGAAGAGGATGGAGTAGAGAGCATCATCATCTTTTGCTGTAGGTCATCAGTCAGGAGAACACTTACAACCTCATTGTAAGTGATCATTTGTCTATCACGATGGAGCAACACTCGTGACAGTGACTGATATGAAGCAGGTAATGAACTTAACATATGAAGGGCCTTCCTCTCATCAGTTATCTCCTCTCCTAGATTCTGAAGATCAATAATAAGATCACCAAAGGCATCAATGTGATCTTGGATCTTCATACTTGTATCTTTCATCTTGAAGCTCATTAGCTTCAAGGAGGTGTACAACCTGTTTGATAACTCTTTGCGATGAAACCGTTGCTGAAGAGCCTCAAACAATAACGTACCATTGTCATACTCATCAACTTGCTTCAGAACTGAAGGTTGTAGATGTATAACAATACTCACTCCTTACTCCTCAAGGTCCTTCTAGTCTTCATCATCGAATGTAGAGGGTTTAGGCCTCAATGACTTGCCCAAACCTGAAGCCTTCAACTTGCCTTTGACTTGCCTCTCCCACAGAAGATAGTCACCACGCCCATTATATTTGACAATGTCAAATCCGGCTCCTCCTGTCTTCATGACTGCCATCTCACTTTGTCTAGGTGCTGAACTCGTCCCTTGTGTCGTTTGATTGTTAGATGGAACCTCCAAACTTGACTTCTTCCCACTCATATGAGCTACCCCAAATGTGACGTCACCTCTGAACTGATCACTACCAAGTTTAGAATCCAATTTTCACAAGAAGTTTAGCCTACTACTACTTCAAACACATGACGGTTTCCTTCAATCCATGTGTCCCTTGGTTGAGATCCCTTCTGCTTTGTGAACCATCTCATCAGCTTCAAGTGCCCCTGGTGAAATTTGGAGGCATGGATTGCCTTGCCGGAGGCCAAGATCATTCCAATTTTGCCATCTTTCGAAGGAAATCTACACCATGAGATTTCCTACCTATAGCTTTGGTAGATCTAGACTCCCATTCCACTCCGTGCGCATCAGAAGCGGCGATGAAGCCTGCATGAATGATCACAAAAGGACTGTCTTCATCGCCCAACAGGTTTTGGAGTGAAGGGTCTTGTCGGAATTTTCTCTTATTACGGCTGCATTTTGCTTTCTCTCGACCAACAACTTTTCCAAGCCTCGTCTTCAACATCTTTGCCTGTCACTAAGTTTCGCTAGCACATTCAGAACCTGAACAGAGAGTTACTTGGCACACACATGGAATGATATCAAGCGAATTTGCTCTCCATTGCAAAAAATTGAGTCAACACAACCCGTCCATCATTGTGATCGGCATAATACTTCTCCAACAAAGGAACACCTTCAGATCACCTCCTTCCCGCACTCCAATTCTCGCTCAATGTATAGCCCACAAGCCATAAGCGCACTCAAATCCACGTAAAACTTCAAATCTTGAACCCAGACCGCCGGTTCACCAAACATCCATTCAGCCTTTGATCGACATCACAGAGCAAACTATGCTCTAGCAAAAACTCCACAGCAAGCACACCCACCACGAAGTATTCCGTAAAACCAATACAGAGGAATGCAGCAACAATCCGCGGTTTGTAGGGCGAGACGAAGAGCCAACGAACAACGTCAGCTTGCAAGTAGTGCCTGAAAGAGCGGAGAAAATTCTTGCAACGAAGATAAAAAGCAAGCATTGAGACCAACCAAACTGCTTGCTTGTAAGCAAGCCCGCCGATCTCGAGAAGCTGGGTGCTATGCACTACCTGTGAATAACACCAACCTCAATCGGGCCGATTCGCTTCTTCCTGAGGGATTGTTGGTGTCTACTCTTCTAAGCTAATTTGGTATACCCCCACATCTCACTTTGGTGGGGTAACGAAATGCACTTTTTGCGTCGGATACCTTTCACTTTCATCTCGTGGTTGAGGTGGCTGATTGCATTCCACTTTCGTATGCGCCGGCCTCCTGCAATTACTACACATTGGCTGATATGTCATTCGTCACCAAGGTTGGGGGCACTTGGGTGACCAATGGCCCATAGCTCCGCAGTTGTCGCAAGCATTTGGTCGAGTCGGTGGAGAAATTGGGGCCAAACCTCCCATCTTCCTTTGCGGCGTTGTGGTCGTCATCTCTACCCGAGCGTATCGAGGTATATGCACAAGGGGTATGTAAGATGAAGTTTCCCCTTCCTGGATACCATAGACTTGGTCATCCACATGGCCTTCGTATGGAGCATAGTCCCATACTAGCACCCATTCCACCTGCTGGGCAAAATACCCATCTCTGGGCTGATGCTCAGAGTTGGAATGCCCCGGCTTTCTGCAGATGGTACATCAAACATTAGCTCTTCCGTGCATGGGAGATTTCCTCCTATCCTTATTATTTACCAAACGTATCTTGAGCTCCTCCAAACTTTTGGTGAGCTCTTCTACCTTAGTTTCTATTCTCTTCCGGCCAGATTCCACTTGCTTCTTTCGATGCCCATCCTTCCTCTTCGGGGCATATTTCCATTCTTCGTACAAGGAGCTGGATTTTTCTTCTTCAAACGTAGTGGACGTTTCACATCTCGAAGGACTTTGGCGTCTTCAGGTGTTTAGCTCTTTGTCCCTTGTGCGAAGATCGACTCTCCTTCAGTCGCTTCCGATGGATATTGGATAGCTCGTAGGCTTTGGCTGCATGTATGACAACGTCCACTGTGGCTAGGTCTGCTTGCCAGCAGATTTCTTGATTGGGGTCGAATTTCCCCAATCCCAAAACATACCATTCGATGGCCATGGCCGCCGAATAAGGTTTGGTGTTAGCCGTAGTGGATGACATCCTATCTAACAAACTGAAAAACTACTCCGTGTACTCTCAGAGCTTTTGATGTTTCTCCCTACGGATGGCGCCTAATCTTCTCAACATCACCTTGTCATAACCCATCTCCCGAAACCTTGCCAAGAACCAAGCCTTAAGCCCATCCCAAGAAACGATCTCAGCCGCATGGCCTTCTTCTTGGTTGTTCATCCACACTTGGGCTCCTTTCCGCATGAGTCCCAAGAAAATCCTTCTTCTGTCCACGGGGTCATTTTTCTTGTTTGCCGTGGAGATGGCTTCAAAGGTACGGATATATGAATTTGCATCATCCTCGTCAGAAGTACCCTTAAACTTGGGGTACTGATGTTTGGTGATTGGTGCTGCCATGTTGTCTTGTGAGGCCTCAGACAGGACTTGGAATGTGGGTTCAAGGTTAACTTTGAGGATCTTGAGTCCTTCACTCTGTCGAGTGAGGAAAGCTCTTGGTCCTTCTTGAAAAGCCGACCACCTCTCTTCTTCATCGCTGGCTTCGTCACCAGAGCACGTCACTGTCTTTGTCAGTGCTTGAATTCTTCTGAGAAATCCGATGTACTTGCCCTTGGCTGGGCTTGCGTCTCCAATCTTCCTGGGCTACTCGAATGATTGCCCTTGTTGATCTTTGGATGGCGCTATGTTGGAGAGATGGAATGCTCGTGACTCACGACCTGTAAGACCCAGGGTTGTACATATATGATAAAATGAAAGTATATCTAAATTGTGCCTAAGTTTATCTTAGTCATGACTATGTTTAGCTAGTTATGGTTAAGTTGGAGGAAAATATAGAGTAACTTTTGGTGTGGTAGATGAGAACTTCTATTTTGTTGTTTAGTATGAGTCAAGGAATAGATTCCATCACATGGCTATCTTGACTTCCCTTGACTTGGACTAGTTTTCATTGGTTGGACTTGGTGAAGACCCTTAAATCTAGGGGCTTAGATTGACTTGGTACACTAGAAGTCAATTAGGGAGTAGTTGGGCTTCTAGAAGATCCAAGTGGACCAATTGCATGTTGCCATGTACCCTTTTCATTGGGGTTTGTGATCTCTACCTCGTTTAAACTTGGTAAGAGGAAGTTACATGGTGATTACTTGTAGTTACTAGGGTAAGATTCTAAGTAGTATAAATAGAGAGGTTGAGAAGCACCTCTCAAGTAGTTTTTCAATGGAAGTTAGTTTTGGGAGAAGATAGTGTGGTGATCTTAGTTTTGGGGAGCTTGGTTCTTGGAGACGTCATGTTCGGAGTGGAGCCTTGATTCAATGAAGACTTTGATTACCAAAGTATCCCTTTCCTTTTGAGTGATATCTTACTCTTGGTGATAATGTGCATAATAGAGCTTGGACTTTGAGAGTTTGTGTAAGAGTGAACAATAGGGTCATGGTCATAGGGTGGGACTAAGTTCTTCTAGATTCATGATGAGCTTCCAAAAAAGCCATCGGAGGTAAACCTGAGTGAGAGTCAGCCCGGAGGTCACATTTTTGGTTCCGTTGCCGGGACCTCAGTCTAGAAGGAGAAGAGATGTTTCGAATCCAGTTTATTGCCCGTGAGAGCGCAACGATGAGAACTCATATGGAGAGGACTGTGGGGGAAGAGCGAACCGAGATCATGATGCATAGTAATGTACCATTTGTGTATCCGTAGTGTTATATGATAGCCTGGAAGTTATTTTGTACATTTTGTTTACTTAAGTGTTGTTTGGGATGAGGCGAGAGTGCTATAGTACGTATTTGGGAGGAAAACTTTATTTTCCAAAGTTTTTCCGATAATTTTATTGATTTTAGATTAGTAGATGGGATACGTTTTTCACTTGAAATAACAGTCATATCATGTATAGATCAAAAGTTATGATGTTTAGAATTTGCTATGGTCTTGACGGGTTTTGAAAGATAGCTCTCGGAAAAAAGTGTACAGAGCTTATCAATTCGTGCAAGAATTGAATCAGGATTTGAAACTTTGCACGATTGTTTATCAGGAGCTAAGCTACATGTGGGTCCAAATTTCGTTGAGAGATCATTTTCATAGAGAAAGTTATGATACCTGAAGTATAGGGGGGTATAAAAGTGAGCAAAACTGCTTTTACTTTTCAGATTTGCTTTTTTCCTTGTTTATGGTCATTCCGAGAGAGTGAGTGCATGAGTGTTTTGCATAGTGAGGATGACTTGACACTCATTGGAAAATGGGAGATCAACCTCTTTGGAAGATCCGGTTATCTAAGATACCTCAAGGGCTGGACGTGATTGTTTCAGCGGATTCGAACACGAGGGAGTTCAGAGTGGAGTTTGAAGAGAGGACACTCAAAAGTTCCCCGAGAGCGAAACGTGAAAGTTGCTTCTATTGTGGAGAGGAGGGACATAAGCTTGTGAGTTGTCCTTTGAGGACCAAATATCGGAGGTTGAGAGAGAGACGAAACGTGGGAGAGCTAAACCTTCATCCGGGGACCATCATCTCCCCATGAATCCAAGAGTGGAACCTATTGTGAAAATTGTGGAGTGACCGGACTTCCCTTAGGACACGAGTGTAGTGGCGTGAAAGCTCTGTTGGAGTCACTAGTGGAGGGCTTTGAAGATAAATTGAGTGCAGATACCGAAAAGTTGAAATCTCCAGGTGGCTCAAGTTCTAACTGAAGATGGAGATCATTTTCAGAATGATCGAGAAGATGTCGATGAGGGTAAGGCTCATAGTGTGTTTAGGAGAGGAGAGAGCCATGGCAATCTTGGAGCAACCAATTCCGTTCATTTTGCCATTGATGAATTACTCTAGAATGGAGCTAGTTTTGTTTGTGTTGTATTAGGAGTCCCGTATAAATTTCCAACAACAACGACAAAAGGAGTTGGAAATGGGGAAGCTTCCGGTGTTCTATGGGAGAGAGAAAGAAGATGTAGAATCTTTTGTGAGAGACTTCAAGAGGGCATGTATAGGAAACAATGAAAGAAGGAAACCCGAATGGGCTATCCTTTTGCCCGACTTCTTGGAGGATTCTGCATTGAAGTGGTACAATGAGTACAAGAAGGAGCATGTGGAGGAAGACACTTGGGAGAGTTTGACGGAGAATCTTGTTGAAAACTTTCTTCCGGATGAAAGTTACGAGAAGCTGATGTGTGAAGTCACCTTTTTGAAGCAAGGAGAGAGTGAGAAGGTGAGATCATACGTAGAGAGAACGGAGAAGCTGGAGTCACGTTTTCGTGTGGTGTTGAGAAAAAGTGGAGACGAGGTCGAGCCAACCATGGTGGGGATTGTGGCGATGTTGACAAAGAACTTCATTGGAGGTTTGAAGCCTCAGATTCGAAGCAAGGTGAGATATGAAAAGCCCTCTTCTAAGGTTGAGGCTATTCGCATTGCTATTCGAATGGAGGAGAGCCTAGAAGACGATGATTCTAGCTTGGTGGCTAGAGAAGCATCACCACCTGTTGTGGTTAGAATGGCAACTCCTACTGTTGTTGTTGCGCCAGTAGTAAATTCTCCAGTGGTAGACTTGCACCATGAGTTGAAATCTATCACGTAAAAACACTGTTGATCTCAAGATTAACGAGTACAACTATGGGAGAGGAGGAATCGAGAATGTAGGGGGAGGATCTAGAGGGTATGGGAATTATCCTCCAAAAGGAAATCCACCACAAGGGAACTTCACGGTTTCATGCTTTAGTTGTGGAGGCCCTCATTTCCAAACTAAATTGTCCTAATCCTCGACAACATGATGGAGTTAGACACAACAATTCTACTCCCTGCTCCAAGTCAATCGAAGGATAAGGGAGTAGCGTCTATTGATGTGTTTCCTCATCGGTGCACGTTTGAGAAGGGAGAGAGCTCTATAAGTTCCGAGTTGATATTCTTGCACACGAGAAGAAGAGAGCAAGATTTGCAGAGGAGTCCATCTCAATGGAAGATCAACCAAGCCGGAGCACTCGATCCAGTGGTGTGAGTCAACCGAGAGCACCGAGGAAGAAGTTGGGAATGGATGATTTCTCCATTTCATCTACCCAACTCAAATACGACGTGGTGGAGGATGTGGGGAATCAAAAAGCCAATATAACTGTTGGCCAATTGATTGCTCTAAATCCTACGATAAGAAAGGAGTTGAGGGGAGGCCTAAGCTCCAAAAGGACCAAGAAGCGACGATCCAAGGGGAAAGCTTGCATGGCGAATGTTGGAGTGGTGGATGCCGCTGCCTCGGAGGTATGCACTCAGGCTTCGAAGATTGAAGTACGCATTAATGGACGTGATGTTTCGGATGTACTAGTGGATGGTGGATCTGCGGTGAATGCCATGTCAGAACGTTTGTTGAAGAAGTTGGGGATGAAGCTTTCAAGACCTTCCAACATCATTGTTGGGATGGCCAACAAGCAAAAGGTGCGACCCATTGGAGTGGTGGACAAGGTGGTGGTAAGCGTGATGGGAGTTCAAACCTTGTTGTCCTTTCAAGTGCTTGAGGAGGCTAGCTACGACTTGTTGTTAGGAAGACCTTGGTTGAGGGTTGTGAGGACAACTGATCGGTGGCATAAGGGTTACCTTCGTATAGGGCCGAAAAACCATCGAGTGAAGGTCCCTCTCACAAGTGGTGGAGGAGCAGTCTCAGACTCGGATAGACCTACGAGTGATTACTCAGAGTCTGAGAGTGAAGAAAGTGGCAGTTTTTTCAGAGGTTGACACCAACATGTCGACCGATGAGGAGACATCATCTGAAGATACCTCGGACGATGATGTTCAAGTTCATTTCTTGCTGCAATGGATTTACTTCCTAGGCCGGGGGTGGTGAAAGATCCCGACAAGATGAAGATGAGTGAAGATGAGATAACTCGACGGCTCTCCACTCTCAAGTTTGGTCCCAAGGTTACTATGGAGGAGAAGTCAAGGTTCTTGGATATATTTCGAAAATATATCCATGTCTTTGCCTTTAGCTACAAGGATTTGAAGGAAGTAACCTTAGAAACTCATCGCATTGAGTTAGAGGAGAAGGCTCGCCCAGTACGTCGAAGCAACGTCGGATAAATCCACCAACGGCTGTGGTGGTCAAGGAGGAGATCGACAAGCTAAAGGATGTGGGTTTCATCTATGAGGTAGAGAATTCTGAATGGGTTTCTCCTATTGTGATAGTCAAGAAGAAGAATGGTAAGCTACGTGTATGCGTAGATTACAAGAAGTTGAATGCTGTCACAAAGAAGGATTACTATCCTTTACCATTCATTGATGAGATTCTAGAGGAAGTTGCTGGGCATGAGTGGTATAGTTTTGGAGATGGTTATAGTGGTTATAACCAAATTCAAATTGCTCCTGAAGATCAGCTCAAGACCACTTTTACCACGCCATGGGGAACTTTTGCCTTTAGGGTAATGCCCTTTGGTCTATGTAATGCTCAAAGAACTTTTCAGAGGTTCATGAACAAGGTGTTTGAACCTTTTATTGGGAAATTTGTGCGAGATTTCATAGATGATTTTTGTGTTTACGGGAAGAAGGAGGATCATTTTGATCATTTGATCAAAATTCTACAACGGTTGGAGAAAGCCAAGGCCTCACTCAATCCAGAAAAATGCATTTTTGGATGTGAGGAAGGTTTGTTGTTAGGGCACATCATCTCCAAGGATGGGATAGCGGTGGATTCAGAAAAGGTGAAACGCATCCTCGACTTACCTTTTCCGGTGACGTTGACCAAGTTGAGGCAGTTCCTTGGAATGGTGGGATACTATCGACGGTTCATCTTTTCCTTCTCCAACAAAGCTTATGCCTTGACGGTTTACATGAAGAAGGGATGGATTATGATTTAATCCTCAAGGATGGAGAGGCTTTTGTGTATGTTCGAACTTCTTAAGAAGGCGTTGGTAACGGCTCCTATTTTAGCCAAACCAAATTGGGGTAAACCTTTCATTCTCTACACGGATGCATCAAACATTGCTATAGGATGCACTCTAAGCCAGTTAGATGAAGATAGCCATGATCATCCAATTGCTTATGCTAGTAGACGGATGGTGCAGCCGAGAGAAACTATTCGGTGGATCGAAAGGGAGGCTTTAGCTGTGATCTTCTCACTCAAGAAGTTTCGACACTATCTTTTGGGAGGGAAGTTTACTATCGTTATTGATCACAAGGCTTTGAAGTACATTTTCAACAAGCCTAATGCTGAGGGTAGGATAGCCAGATGGAAGTTGTTACTGGCGGAGTTTGATTACATCATTGAGGATCGACCCGGTAAGAAACATGCCAATGCTGATTTGATGTCTCGAGCATACGATGAGGAAGGAGATCAACCATGGATGATACATTTCCAGATGAGGATTTCTTGATGATGGACACCATAACAAAGGTACCGGCTGAATACAAGGGGATATGGGATTTCATCTTGGAGGAGAGTTTCCCAAGGCATGCATTCACGGGAGAGGAATGCATTGGTGAAGCGATGTGAACCTTATACTATCATAGAGGACGTGTTGTTTCATCAAGGAGCGGATGGACTACTCGGAAGGGTTGTTGGAAGGGAGGAGTCAATTCAACTTATGAAGGAGTTTCATGAAGGCTCGGTATGTGGAGGACACTTTGCGGGAAAGGTAATCGCATTTAAGATCTTAGATGCAAAAGCTATCATTGGAAGGGCATTTTCAAAGATTGTGTGGAATTTTGCAAGAGTTGTGATGTGTGTCAAGCTTTTGCTAAAAAGTCCATGAAAACCCCTCCTTTGACATCAGTTCCTATTTTAGGACCTTTTGAAAAATGGGGAATAGACTTTGTAGGACCCTTGAATCTTACTCCTCGGGGTTACAAGTTCATTGTGGTAGCTACATTATCTTACCAAGTGGGTAGAAGCAAGACCTCTAAAATCTACTAGTGAGGAAGAAGTGGGTAGATTTCTCTATGAGAGGATAATAACTAGATTCGGATGCCCTCTAGAAATTGTATCTGATAGAGGTGGTGAGTTTGTTGGAAGCATTATACAAGCCATGCTAGGTCATTTCTCCATCAAGGCACGGGTGACTACTTCCTACAAACCAAATGCTAATGGGTTGGCAGAGCGAACCAACTATACGCTTTGCATGATGTTGGCCAAGGATGCGGAACATGGCGGGGAGCAAGCAAAATTGGGACAAGAGGCTGCATGCTATCTTGTGGGAGTATCGGACGACTTGGAAGCGGGCTCAACAATTGCAGAAGAAGTATCATGATAATCGATTTGGGACGAAGAAGATGAAGATTTTCAAAGAAGGTGATTGGGTAATGCTTTACGACTCCATTAGATATAAGAGAGCAAGAAAGAAATTTCTTCCAAAGTACTTTGGTCCTTTCATAGTTCACAAGGTGTGGGGAAACTTTACTTACGATTTGAAGGAGTTGGGAGGACGACATTTTGACCGGGTGAATCACGACAAGTTGAAGTCGTTTCATCGGCGATCAGATTCTTTCACTCCGAGGACGGAGTGAAATCTTGGTCCGGGGGTAAATGTAAGACCAGGGTTGTACATATATGATAAAATGAAAGTATATCTAAATTGTGCCTAAGTTTATCTTAGTCATGACTATGTTTAGCTAGTTATGGTTAAGTTGGAGGAAAATATAGAGTAACTTTTGATGTGGTAGATGAGAACTTCTATTTTGTTGTTTAGTATGAGTCAAGGAATAGATTCCATCACATGGCTATCTTGACTTCCCTTGACTTGGACTAGTTTTCATTGGTTGGACTTGGTGAAGACCCTTTAAATCTAGGGGCGAGATTGACTTGGTACACTAGAAGTCAATTAGGGAGTAGTTGGGCTTCTAGAAGATCCAAGTGGATCAATTGCATGTTGCCATGTACCCTTTTCATTGGGGTTTGTGATCTCTACCTCGTTTAAACTTGGTAAGAGGAAGTTACATGGTGATTACTTGTAGTTACTAGGGTAAGATTCTAAGTAGTATAAATAGAGAGGTTGAGAAGCACCTCTCAAGTAGTTTTTCAATGGAAGTTAGTTTTGGGAGAAGATAGTGTGGTGATCTTAGTTTTGGGGAGCTTGGTTCTTGGAGACGTCATGTTCGGAGTGGAGCCTTGATTCAATGAAGACTTTGATTACCAAAGTATCCCTTTCCTTTTGAGTGATATCTTACTCTTGGTGATAATGTGCATAATAGAGCTTGGACTTTGAGAGTTTGTGTAAGAGTGAGCAATAGGGTCATGGTCATAGGGTGGGACTAAGTTCTTCTAGATTCATGATGAGCTTCCAAAAAGCCATCGGAGGTAAACCTGAGTGAGAGTCAGCCCGGAGGTCACAGACCGTCTTAGCAGGTCTGGTTCAGCCGGGGTCTTCTTCCTCCTTCGGCCTAGAGGCCAAATCCACCTTGCTCTCTTTCTCTCCTTTGGGTTTCTTCTCTGGCTGTCACCGGTCTTGCTCGCGTCGAAGGTTCAGCAGTATGACCAGAAGACTGGTCTGGCTCATGATCTTTGTCTGTCATTCATCCCGGCACCGCAGCTTTTCGTTCTTGATTTGTGAATGGGGTTCTCAACCTTCGAGTATCTCAGAGGCAACAGGTTCAACAGCCCAGCAACAATGGGATCTTTCCTTCTCTCTTGGCCACCACTGTTGTTAACACGTTCCTAGCTAAGCTCCTAGCTATGTTGTACAATTCCCGTTGGCAGATGAGTAGCAACTTCATTCCCCGGTAGCGGCGCCAAGAAAAAGTTGGTCTAAACTTCCTTCTTTATGTAACAAACAAGTTACACAAAGGTTTTGCCAATTGTAAAGAACTAAAGTTCGTTCCCAAGGGAATGAGGTATTAATTCACTACCAGCAACGAATATGTGAGTTTATGCATCTTTTGTAGACTCTGGACATGCACAGTCCGAAGAGTGCTGCGAATAAGTAGCATGCGACCACTCATTCCGATTGTCAAACCACTACCCATCCATTACATTACATACAATTACACATGTAATTGAAATTCCACTCCAAATTTACTAATGGGAGATTGATCACTCATTTACAAATTGACATCGAGGCGATGTTCTCGATGAAGTTCTACTGTGAGGCGAATCCGACCATGGCTCATGGGCGAATACACGGGTAACTTCACAAGTATAACACACCAGTCTAGACCGATCGAACACAACATTCAACAGCTTCTCGAGCACTTCGTTCTACCCTGACTACACTTGCGGTTCTCAATGAACACTTGCAAAGAAAGAGATAATCCTACTCTAACTCTACTCCTATTTATACAATTGCCTGCACCTATTCCTCACCGTCGTCTACACGGATCGCACCCGACTACTTCTTTGTAAAATTGCTTGTCCCTTCAATGATGTCTCTTCCCTCAAGGCGAAAACATTGACGCTCATCTGCAACTCTCTGATGTCTTCTGCAATCTCCTTCCTCTGGACACGCATCGCTTCCTGGCATTCGCGACCCATGGCCTTATACATCTCCTTTCGCTTCTCCTTCGAATCGCAAGGAGTGTTCATCACCACAAAATAAGTGTTAATATTATATAAATAAAATATCATAAATAAAAAATATAAAAATTAATGAATTGATGAACAAAAAATTAATTATATATCAATTTAAAATATTTTGATATATTATGTATATATAATTTTATTTATTGTAAATATTTTAAATTTTAAATTTTTTGATTTAATATATTTGAATTTAAAATATTGATATTTAGTTTATATAAAAAAATATTTATGTTGAAAATGTAATACATATTATAAAATTATATTGATAAAGAATTAAGAGTGCAATATACATGGACTTTTACATGAGGTTCAGATCATATCTGATGAATAGAATCTAATGTTTCCAAATTTTTCATATATGAGACACATTCAAATTGCTTGAATTTCACAAATAGAACCATTTAAAATTGACTTTGCATGTATTAGACCTTTTCATAGCATTTCAAAATCTTGTAATCCAAAAAAAAACCCTATAATTTATATTTGAATTTATTTTTTAATCATAAAAAAATATATTATGATATTTTGTATTTTTTTATTAATAAATAATATTTGATATTTATTATGGATGTTCTTTAATGATGCCAATAACTTGATTGTAAATATTTTTTGTTGGAGAATGGATTTTATTGTATGAAGAATCAATCATATCAACTTAAAATAAGGTAGAAGTAGTAGTCACAAATGAGTTGTATTTCAAGTATTTAAATTTAAAATAATGATGAAATGAAATAATGATTAAAAGTGATATTAATGTCACTTTTATATCATCAAAAAATCTATCATAAAAATATCCTTTTAATCAAATGATATCTATATCCTCATCTTGAAATCATAAAATCCACATATATCATGTGATATTAATCGAATTTGAGTTGTTTGAATGAAGAGGATTTTTTGCATGAGTTTTTATTTAGCCAATTTTTTTTATTCTATTCATTAGTAATTCCATGTATGTATGAGTATCTTAGAAAAATATTTACTATAAATGATTCAAAAAATGGATGTAAAGAATTATTTTTAGATGATGTAATATATCTCAAACTCCTCATCTCATCAACAAGATGAAAATATTCATATTATAATGTATTCACAATATCATATTCAAAATATTTATTTTGAATCATATTTTATGAATATATTTTTAAAAAAAGTGAATTTAAAATGCTTATTTTATCATTTTCATCTTGTCGATGAGATGAAGAGTTTGGAATATATAACATTATTTCTCCCTATAAAGTACTATTTGCTACAACTATGAAAGTATTATTTTGTTTGTTTTTTATCATTGACTTATAATACTCATCGTAAATCTATTTTTGTTGTGAATGGAGTAATTTGATAATTTATATATCTATTGCCACTTGATCACATAAGAACAAAAATGTTGAAATTTAAAATTTAATTTTCATAAGCATTCATCAAATTACAAGTTTATGTAGGATTGTAGATTGTAATGAATGAAATACTTAGATTTTGACCATATCTAAGAATTTTGTCATTCACTTAAAAGATTTTTATTATTAGTAATAGCTCAAACTGCTTTGTGAAAGCTCATCATATATCTAGAAGAGTATTTAATCTTGATAATTATAATATATCTTTATACTCTTACACAAACTCTTAAACTTAAAAATTTGAATGAGCTTTGATCTTTTGCAATTGATCCATACTTCACATTGAAATCCTTGATAATTCTTCATATAAGAAATATCATCGGACACAAATATCATTTAAAAATCAAATTTTTTTATTGATGTTTAAGATATTTAAAAAATATATTTAAAAAATATTTCTTAACTTTTTTTATTTATATTATTTATATATTATTTTATAAATTAAAGATATTTTTTAAGATAATAACTTTTACATGACAATATGTCATGTATTCAGTTTGATTTCCTTCAATTAATTTTGTTATACCAAGTCAAATTTGCCTCTAGATGTAAAGATCATGATCAAGTCAAACAAATTCAAAACTAGTAGAATTAAGTAGATTTAATATAATCATGTTATGGAATGTGACTCATGATTTCCTCATAAAAGAAATTAATTGTTCTCATCATCATTGTTCATCCACTTTGTGTTATGAAAAGTTGTTCTATATATATCTCTTATTTCATCATAATTATTTACACGAAAGTTTAAATGAAAAGTTGATGATTTTTATATATGATTAAACTTAATCATATATAAAAACCGCACTTTATGTATAATCTTATTAGTAAGCTATATATAAAATCATAGTTTTACATGCCATTTGCATAGTATGAGATAACATCCATTGTCATGTAACGGTTGGTATAAACACTTTTTTGTTCTCATGTTTTCTCATCCAATGATTTATGGACGTTGGGATTTTATCATTCCATATATTATAATTAACAACCATACTTTGCAAGAATAAAAATGATATGATGATTATTTCTAATTCCAAAATCACTAATTTTATTGATCACTAATAGTGATAAATGAGATTATGATCATTATTAGTGAAACTTTTGAAGTTGTTGTTGCTAGACTTATGAAGTTATCAATGTGGGTGACATACAACCCAACCATGGTATCACAAAATGTGATGATATTGTAGAATATTAATGAAATATTCTATCTATAGACTTTCAAAAAAGATTTATCAATCACAACATGTGTTATTGGATCTTGATCCACATCAAATTATATTGAATATGAATGAACTTCTTGGTATTGGTTTGTAAAAGATTGTTATAAAAAGATTTTTATTTCAAATTCAAACAATTCTTGAAGTTTGAAATGATGCATCATCAATATACATCATATGTATGAAATTGATAGTATAATTTAATTATAGTATGTCATAAATATATCTATAACATATATTGCTACACTTGTAAAGTATTATGATGTATTGATAGATGTAACATTGTTATATTCAATAAAATTTAGCATTGATTATTGAAAAAAAATTAATCTCTTATTGACAAGGTTGGCAATCTTTTAAAAACTTAGTGAATCAATTATCAATTTGGTGTTGTGTTGTGAGTCAAATATTATATTGACATCTTTGAAGCTGTTTGTTAGGATGATAATATTTTTGGTCAAAATAATGGATGACTCTTCATAAGGTTGTTAGGATCCAATGATTGGGGTGAGTCAATGTTTGAAACATCATTTTCGTGACTATAAAGTTTTATTTGATTAGAATGAAGCTGACGTGGAATATAGATAAATGAAAATATGATACTTTAGATATATTGATGCTGAATCCATTTATGATCAATATCATAATTCTCCATGCAATCATTTTTGAAGATTATTAGTATATAATTTGGGGATAATTTTATGCTTCAAGTGATATCTCTCTCTTTTCATCATAAATAAAAAGTTGTTTATTATGGCACAATTTGATTCTTGATAATATACATTTTGATTTGGTTTGGAAGATATGTATATGAACCTTTTAGTATGGTGATTGCCACATATAGGTTCTTATTCATCATGATAGTTTACCAAAAGTAAACCATAAAGAGTTCATTGTTAAGAACTCTTTATGGTTTATAAAAATTACTCTCAAGTAATAAATATTCTTATTTTTTTGGCAGTTCCATTTATACTTAACAAGTTTCAAGTTATTATTTTAATTCTATCAATAACAACTTGACTTATTTAGGTTAAGATTGAATAGTAACATGGCAAACATGATGCTACAGCCTAGATGCTTATGGCCGGTCCCCTAAAAACTCCAATCCGTCCACGCTGGATGTCAATTTTGGAGCCTTCAAATGAGGTTTACTACGTCAAAAAGTCTAACCCTGTCATACAGTCCCGGGGTCTTAATGAAGATTTAATGCAAAATCTGGTAAGTCGCAACAAATTTGTTCAAAGAAGTAACTAGCTTATCACGGTTCCACTTGATTATTCATTACGATCTTTCATGCTTTAGTAAACAAAGGGTCCGAAGGAGATTCCCAGAGTTTCCGAATATGTTAGACCAGTTTATACATCGTAAGTGAATGTATATAAGCCTTGTCAATCATAAGGCTTGATGTGAACGGATTAGCCTATTTGGGCATATCGAAATCGTAAGTTCACCGGGGTAAAGTACAGTCAAAACTTTGATCGGTAAAATGGGAAAAAGTAGCTATGAGCAATTATCTGGTGGTGGCTCTCTCCACTTCGTTCTCTTGCTTATACCAGTTTCTTTATTTTACAGTTCCAAAATGCAAAAAATAAAACAATAGATATATTGTTTTATATAAAGATATGGAATATTTTTTTATAAACAAAATTTTTTCTAGGAACAAAAAGTCACTCTTCATGCTCATTGGCTGTGAAGTTTGGACCAATAAGGACAATTTAAGTGATTCTTTTGAGGTTTTGATAAGTTTTGAAAGTGTTTCTGAGCATCATTTATGTACTAAAAAACAGGATAAAAAAATCACAAGAAAGTGTATTTAAGAATATATGCAATTGAAAGAATTTTTTTAATCTATTTTGATAATTTGAAATTGGAGAATGAAATTAATTCTTAGAGTGTATTTGTATATATTCTTATAATCATTTAAGTGTTCCAAGTGATTAGATTGAGTAGTCATAAATTCATAATTTATGTTTGTGTTTAGATTCAAACTTTAACTCAATTGGAAGAGTTTTGAGTGTTGTATGGTAGCTTGAATTTTATGTGCATAGTTAGACTTATTCACGACTTATGTAACGGCACCCATAGTTAGGTAGAAACTCGTAGACAAGAGCATATATAACAGTTTAAGCGAGTATAGTTAGCACCATTTGTATTGGATGTGTTGTTAGGACTGATAGTGTCATTATGAGACAAGGTGTAGAGTTTGAATTAGGTCTACTTGGGGTGTAATTTTTGAAATTGAGCATTTGAGAGTGTGATTATGATAGATATTAGCTAAAACCTCAATATGTTCTCTTTGAAGCTCAAAGTGAGTTTTGCTTGACTGTTATATTTCTTTTATGCTATGGTTATGACTGAAAGGTCATTGTTGACGTTTTGATAATAAAAAAAAGATTATTTCGAAAACTCAAGTTGAATTATGTGATGAGATTTCCGAGTTCTTAGAGTGTTGAAGGTGTTTTGACTAGTTTTGATCAATGATAGCTTCAATCTCTTTGATGTTGGATGTGTAGGGTACTGATTATGATGACGATACCTAAGTAGAGTCGATTTGAAGTTTTTTTATCAATTTTAAGCTTTTATTTTTTGAATTGAGTGTTTTATTTCCAAATTGAAAACTTGAAGAGCGGAAGCACTGTTAAAAATTGACCAAGTGGGTTAGTGCCTAAAGAGATATTAGAACTTAAAATTGATATTGGTTAAAAAAAATTTTAAACAAAAGTGATATATGTACAAGATATGTTATTTCAAAATTTTAGAATCAAGAATAGGAGCGTTATGCTATAGGATTAATGGATAGTGTCAATTTTATCTAAAATTTGGTAAGGTCATGGGGGTATGAAATTAAAATGAAAATTTTTTGAAATTTTCCATTTTAATGAACATACATATCACATCATAACATACATCGCTGTCACATCAAACATCACAATACATAGATTGTCATACACCAACACAAGTGTACCACAATAATCTTTTCTACTTTTAAAACGTCCACAAGGACAATCCATTCATAACCATAACATAAAAGAGAGATTATAGTCGAGCCAAACACGCTTTGTGCTTCAAAAACTTCAGGTTCCCGCACTAGCTACTATCCACCATAGCCACACTCTCAAAGTCTCAACTTCAAAAATTGAACTTCAAGAAGCCATAATTTGTACTCTATCCCTTGAACCCTAGGACTACTAACAGTGTTGTTGGCCCTAATGACAATTCCAGTACGAATGGCGCTAACTGCACAACCGACTCTAACTAATATATTTGCTCCTGCATACATGCACCTACCTAACTAGAGATACCATTACATAAGTCGTGACAAAGAACGTGCACATACATATCGTATCACAACATACATTGCTGTCACATCAAACATCACAATACATAGATTGTCATACACAAACACAAGTGTACCACAATCGCCCCTCTAACTTGCGGTTAGATCCCTCTAACACCAGGTAGCCATCTAGTCCATAACATGATATGCCCTTTGTGGGGCTAAGATCAGGAGGTCGGGTGCTAAAATGTCTGATTGTTAGTCACCTATCTACAATCCATACCATGTAATAGTCCGACCTGCTTGCCTGCTAAACGAATCGAGGACATTTCCACGGCCCATTGGGCATCGCACTTAGAGAATGTGTCAATCATGACATACGCCATCCTCTCAAACAAGAATCATAAATCAACATACTCGTTGCTCCACCAGCTAATCCACATAATATACATCTCAAGCATGCACGCACAACTGTCAAGCTTGGATCCATAATACCATCAATGATTGGAAGGTGACATGATACACAATTACGCACATGATGCTTCCAAATCACACCATCACCACCCTATAATACCAAAACTCTAGAAGATAAAACCTCATGTACTCGTAGAATCGTGCAACCATCCGTAACATCCAACGTGGTCGGTGCATTCTGCTACAAGTACACGTAATCATCAACATGAAATCTATGAATTGAAGGTCGATATCCACCTCCTCGGATGGTAGCATTACGCAAAGTATCTCTATGTTGAGTAATAGTCAGGTTCTCAAATGCCATAGGCATTATCCTACGGAAAAGTTATGCTCTTCGAGAACACACCCTAATCCAACTATCAAGGTTATCAAAGTCCAAAACTTTAGCTGACTCTTGACAAATAGCTGTAGGTAAGTCTAGATCTCTACCATATCATAAAAAGTACGGTGAGAATGACGCTAGAGATGCTTGTCAGCTAAATCAATAAACCCTTGGCCAACCATGGTAGCTGGATGTCCCCGTCTTTGAGATGATCTTTCTCCAAGCCAAACTTTCTTAGCCCTCTCTTCACAGTTTGAAAAACTCTCTCTACTAGACCATCAGCTTTGGGATGATCTCTTGAGGTGATACGATGATCAATCAATGTTTGATCACACAAAGCCTAAAATTTGTCCAAAAATTCAATACCTTCATTAGTCAACACTTCTGCTGGTGCACCAAATCGGCTAAACATCACAGCTAAGAACGCATAAGTTGTTCCCTCACTTGACTTGTTCCCTCACTTGACTGATCAATATTCCATCACACAAAGCCTGAAACTCGTCCAAAAACTCAGTACCTTGATCAGTCAACACTTCTGATGATGCAACAAATTGCCTAAATGCCGCAGCTAAGAACGCATAAACTGTTCCCTCACTTGATTAGTTAGGCAAGGCCACCAATTCAATCCACTTGGAGAAATGCTCCACCATGACCAACACATATTGATGATGTCGTATAGTTAATGGCAAAGGTCCTGCAAAATCCAAGCTCCAACGATAACCAAGTCTCATAATCGGTAGAGGATGTAATTGTGGTGTAAGAACATTGAATGATGCTCAAACACGATCATATACCATACATCTGACCACAAACTATTGCACTCAGTTTGCATACCTCTTTATCAATAATGAATTTGAATTAAGCTATATGTCCGCTTTATTCCAAAATGACCTAACTCCTCATGAGCATGTCTCACCAATTATGCTCTTTGAGATGGAAGTGGCACAACACGAATGCTATCATCTCACCATACTTGAAGAAGGTGTCTAGCTTCCCATCTAAACCGTCTAGCTTTCTATAAAATTCAATCTTGCTCCTTTGCACTGAAAGTACCCACCAAAGCATATGTATGAAGATACTCTAACACTATCATGTCATCATGGATGTATTGGTTTACCATCAAACTGTCCTAAGTCTTAGCGTCCAAGGATAACATATTTGCTCTCTAACCCAAAAGAGATATCACATAGCTTTCAAACGCCAACATACTCAAAAAGGCAGATGCATGCTAACCCGCACCATCTCCTCATCAATATCACCGTGCCATCGAGCCCAAGTTTCGCCATCTTGACTTGTACTTTGACTTAATCCATCCGCATCACGGTTCACCACTCTAGATCTATGAACAACCGTGAAATCATACTCATGTAGGATAAGAGTCCATTGTGCAAGCTTTCATATAAGCTTGTCCATCAACCATTTCAAAAGTTGATGATCAATGATGAGAGTGAAGGAGTTTCCAAATAACATCTGAAATGTGCCACCCTCCAAACAGATGTCAAACATTCTCCTTCATAAGAACTATACTTTGACTCCGTTGTATTATTGGATCGACTTGCATAAGTCACTACAAACTTCTTCCCCTCATCATCATGTTGGGTAAGCACTGCTATGTAAGACCCAGGGTTGTACATATAGGATAAAATGTAAGTATATATAAATTCTGCCTAAGTTTATCTTAGTCATGACTACGTTTAGCTAGTTATGGTTAAGTTGGAGGAAAAGATAGAGTAACTTTTGGTGTGGTAGATGAGAACTACTATTTTGTTGTTTAATAGGAATCAAGGAATAGATTCTATCATATGGGTATCTTGACTTTCCTTGACTTGGACTAGTTTTCATTGGTTGGACTTGGTGAAGATCCTTAAATCTAGGGGCGAGATTGACTTGGTACACTAGAAATCAATTAGGGAGTAGTTGGGCTTCTAGAAGATCCAAGTGGATCAATTGCATGTTGCCATGTACCCTTTTCCTTGGGATTTGTGATTTTTATCTCGTTTAAACTTGGTAAGAGGAAGTTACATGGTGATTACTTGTAGTTACTAGGGTAAGATTCTAAGTAGTATAAATAGAGAGGTTGAGAAGCACCTCTCAAGTAGTTTTCAATGGAAGTTAGTTTTGGGAGAAGATAGTGTGGTGATCTTAGTTTTGGGGAGCTTGGTTCTTGGAGACGTCATGTTCGGAGTGGAGCCTTGATTCAATGAAGACTTTGATTACCAAAGTATCCCTTCCTTTTGAATGATATCTTACTCTTGGTGAGAATGTGCATAATGGAGCTTGGACTTTGAGAGTTTGTGTAAGAGTGTGCATTAGGATCATGGTCATAGGGTGGGATTAAGTACTTCTAGATTCATGATGAGCTTCCAAAAAGCCATCGGAGGTAAACCTCAGTGAGAGTCAGCCCGGAGGTCACAGCTCCCAAACTCAACATACTCTAATCAGTATGTACTTGAAACGGAGGACACCGCAGTCTGGACTAAATACTTAGGACGGTAATGGTCCACATGGAATATGAATTCGTACCCCAGAAGATAGTGTCGGAACTTCCTAACATCATACACCATTCCAAGAGCTTCCCTCTCGATGGTGGAATAATTGCGCTCAGCTGCTTTGAGCATGCGGCTTGCAAAATAAATGGGGTGATCTTTCCCCTCTGCATCACGTTTTCCTAAAACTACTCATATAGCTATGGAGGACGTATCTACATCTACATGGAAAGGTTTCTCCCAATCCGGTGGAATCAATGTTGGCGCCTACATCAATTCTTGCTTCATACTCTCGAATGTCTGTTGGTGTAGCGTCGTCCATTCATACTCAGTCTCCGTCTTCAGCAAAGCAGTAAGAGGTGTTGCGATAGTCGCATAGGTCTTGACATACTGCCGGTAGTATCCTGTGTGTCCTAAAAACGCCCGAAGTTTCCGAATGTTGCGCGATGGTTCAAGCGCCGCAATGATGCAAATCTTGATCACGTCTACCTCAATACCACGCGCCGAAACTCGATGTCCTAACAGAATACCTTCCGCCATCATGAAGTAACACTTCTCAGGATGCAAAGCCAGTTGACTCTCCCTACACTTCTGCTCCAAGTGATGTAAGTGCTATGCTCGAGACCCAAATACACAGAAGTTGTCTATGAAGATCTCTAGGAACTTCCTCAGATAATCCTAAAAAATATGCGTCATCATCCTCTAAAAGGTAGCAGGTGCATTACACAATGTGAATGGCATTTTGTGATAGGCATAAGTGCCCCAGTCCGTAGTGAAGGTGATCTTATCCTTATCCTCTTCACGTATCGATACATGATTATATCCTAAGAACCTGTCTAAGAAGCTGTAGCATTCATGACCAGCTACATGATCCAAGATTCCATCGGTAAATATCATAGGGTGATGATCTTTCTTGGTTGCCGCATTCAACTTCCTAAAGTCTTGACATACTCTTATCTTTCATGAGTTATTTTTAGGTACAATGACAATTGGGGCAACCCATTCAGTGCTCAACACGGGGTAAATAATGCATGCTTGCAGGTATTTATCAATTTCCTCTTTTACCAACAAGGAGTATTTTGGATTTAACCGGTATTGTCTCTGCCTTACTGGTACCGCCTCCTCTATGAGGTCTATTTGGTGCTCGCCCCACTAACGGGGTATGACTTTCATATCCGAAATCTTCCAAGCGAATACATTTTCATAGGCCGTGAGGACTTGAAGCAATCGTATCAAGGTGGAGTCTCCCAGGGGCTTGCCTACTTTGAGAATACAGTCATGCTTAATGCTAATCTCCCTATACGCACTGGGTTCCACCACTCCGTCAGTGTGGCTGGTTTCACTCCGGCCCACAATGATATGTAATTGCTATTGCTCCTCCTCGGGCAGATCTTCATCCACCTCATAGCACTCCAAGTATCTGACATCCACCAAGGCAGTGGATTCTGATTCGTCTTTGGAGTCCAACCCGCTACGGTCAGTGACTCCCGAGTCTGAGGACGTCTCCCCTTGGTACTTCGGATTGTCCCAAGAAATAGTGACCTTCCGATCAATAGTGTCACTGGGATCGAAGAAGGTGAGGTTGCGCTTCTACCAGTTGGTGATGACCTTCGCCCCATACAGCCAGGGTCTCTCCAACAGGATCGTGTATCCTTTGTCCTCTTGTGGCTTGAGGACAATGTAGGTGAGAAGGAACGACGCTCCTCCTATTCGGGTAAGAACTTCCCAAAGGATTTCCACCGGTCTCGTCATGGATTGGTCGGCCAATCACAATATTCGAGAAGTGGTCTCGTACTTCGAGTATCCCAGGCCATGGGCGGTGTCTTCTATCATTATATTTACACCGGAGCCTTAGTCTATTGGCACTTTCCGTAATATACATCTGGCGATCTCTACTTTGATCTCCGGAGCTCCCAAATCTTCCTGCTCCACTAAATATACTTCAGGGAGCTTCTCCTTTCGTCCAACCCGCCCGTTGCTCATCTTCAAGGCTTTGATCAGCATCCGCTTGTAGGCCTTGTTGTCGTCTAGCAACTGCTTCATAGTGATATTCGCCTTCATCCCCTCCAAGTTTGCTATCGGGTCGTAATACCCCGAATCCTGTACTTGGGGTTTGGCAAGTATCGTGGTTGGGCCTTGTCTTCGAGCCTTCTCCGCATGTGTCTCGGGAGGAGTCAATTCCTTCAAGTATCCTTTCTACCTCCTTCCGAATATACGCGGGGAAAGTAGAGAGAGTCGCTTGAGTAACAGACTCCTTGGTGGTGTTGACTGGCTTATTCTCTCGAAGAGCCTCACGTGTGGCTCCCTTCTTTCCCTTCTTCAACTTTTCAGGCTGAGAGGAGGAAGCCGCACCTTGGCTACGGCTGGTCATTTTTAAAATCTCAGCGACTTCTTCTGGCCATGATGGCTCCATGGGCAGGGATCGGTCCTCCAAGCTAACTTGGTTCACCACTACGTCGCATTTTGGTGGAGTTACAAAGCAAACCCCTTGAGTTGGGTATCGTTTGGACTCCGTTCGGGCATGTGGTGGTTGCTCACACTCAACATTCGTGTAGCCCGACTTCCTGCAATTGCTGCACATGGGTTGGTTGGGTATCCTCCTCTTGGGTTGAGGACATTGAGGAGACCAATGCCCTATAGCATGCATTCGGCTTCGCTGGTGGAGGAGGTCCACCTCCCATCCTCCGTTGAGGAATTGTGGTGGCCATCTCCACATGCGCATATCTCGGGATTCGCACAGATGGAATATGAGTACCCTCTTGCACCCCATAGAAGTAGTCCTTCTAGGAGAGGTCATACTGTGGGGCCTCACTCAAGCTCTCCCAACTCACTTGATGAGCCGAATAGCTCTCCCTTGGTTGATACTCCGAGTTGGTGTGCCCCGGCTTCCTACATATTGTACACCAAACGTTCGCCCTCTCTACATTGATGATTTCCGTCTGTCTTTATTGTTGACCAAGTGCACTTTCAACTTCTCCAAAGACTTGGTCAATTCTTCCACTTTGGAGTAGATCCCCTTTCTTCCCTCATCACCTCACTTCATGCGATGATGCTCCTTCTTCTTGGGTGTGTATTTCCACTCTTCATCCGAAGAGCTCGTCGTCTCTTCGGACGAAGATGAGCTGGTCGTGGAAGGACTTTGTCTTCTCCTTCCCTTACCTCGGGTCTTTGTCCTCCCCTTGCCCTTGGAGCTCTGCCCCAAATATCGATGAGTATTCGATAATTCATACGCCTCCGCAGCTTGGATGACTGCCTCCACTGTATTCGGATCAGACCTTCGGCAGAAGATCTTCTAATCGGAGTCATGCTTTCCCAAACCGGATACGTACCACTCTATGGCCATCGCCGTCGAATATGGCTTGGTATTCGCATGTGTGGCCGGCATCCGGTCTAGCATGCTTAGAAATTGCTCAGTGTACTCCCTGAGCTTCTGGTGCTTTCCTATCCGAATGCCCCCCAGTCTTCGTAGGAGTACCTTATCGTACCCCATCTCCCTGAAGCGTGCCAAAAATCGACTTTTGAGCCCCTCCTATGTGGCGATTTTTCCCACATGGTTCTCCTCTTGGTTGTTCATCCATACCCTAGCTCCTTTATGAAGGAGCTAGAGAAGATTCTTCTTCGGTCGACGGGGTCTTGCTCCTTGTTGGCCGTGGAGATGGCCTCAAAGGTCCGAATGTAGGAATCGGCATCATCCTCATCCATTGTATCCTTGAACTTGGGGTAATGTTGTTTGGTAATGGGGGCCACCATTTGTGCTAATCTCCCTTCCTCCTCTTCTTGTTGAAGGTTTCTGAACCAAGGCTCAAGATTTGCCTTGAGCTCCTTCAATTCCCCCACGTTTCCAACGGTGAAGGTCTTGGGTCCTTCTTGAAAGGCCAAACACCGTTAATCTTCGTCGGATGCTTCGTCTCCCAAAGGTGTTACTGCTCTGATGGAGGTGTCGGTATTTGGGCTCACAGATTCCTCCGAAGAGTTGGAGCTGCTTCCTTCAGGTCGAGTCTCCAAACGTCCAAGGCTACTAGTTTGACTTTTTTCTCTCGACGTAGAAGCTTTACTCCTTCCGGATCTGGGTCGAATGTGGCCCACCACAATCGTCACCAAATCGGGTTCTGCTAGAGCCTTCTTCCTTCGACGGCCTAAAGGCTAGATCCACCCTTGCTCACATTCCTTCCTTCTGGGTTCTTGACGTGCAGCAGCATGCCGTCCTCTAGCAGTGAATTTGGGGATGTTCGCTTTTTCTTCCGTCGACAGGGGTTGCATTGGGAAAGGTTCCTTCTCGGGCCGCTCAGCGTTAGTACACCTTTCCGTCATGCATGGTTGAAAATGCAATCAACACGTTGGTGGTGTCTCGTCCTTCACCAAACTTGGGGCTTGACACAATCCAATGCCTTGACCCTCATCCTTCTTTCCCAAAGAAACTAAGTGCTCTCAAGGATAGCGGGAATGTGGGCTAGTGAACAAAATTGCGGTCACAGTTGTGACCGTAAAGCTTCCCTTTCTGGCTATCTGTCGGATCGCCTCATTCCCTGACAACGGCGCCAAGAAAAAGTTAGACCTTTATGTAATAGCATGGATATGCATTACTGAGTCCGAATTCATATAGATTGATTCGTTCCCAAGGGAATGAGGGATCAAACCACACTAGCAAGGAAGATAAACATGCATTTAGCCATCTTTACTACTCTAGACTGCAGAGTCTGAAGAGTTACACACATAGGAAGTAATCGACTCTGATCAATTCTTCCTCAATCCCATCACACAACCAATTCCATAGACAATAACAAATTGATTTCAATGACGACATCTTAAGCACAGGGCGTTCAAAAATGAAGGTTTTTGGACCAGCCGTGTAGGAAACAACGGTGAGGTCCTAGGGGTTGCTTTTATCCCTAGAAAGTCAGAGGGCCCGTTTACTTCGGGATGGGGATCTCTCTCATTACAAGTTTGCGTCACGGCGAACACTCTACAGAGTACTCATAGTGATTACAGACAGGCTTAGCTCGTGAACGAATATCCGGTTAACTTCGCGGATACACGAATCAATCAATGCTACACCTGCATGCATACACACCAGCTCCTCGAATGCTCGTTCTATCTTGACTATAATTTGTAGTCCAACAGAATGGACACTTGCAAAGATGAAAAAATCCCACCACTTTATTTCCTACGACTATTTATAATAAATTTCCTAACTACTACTTCTAACTGCTCCTACACGGATCGCTCTCTCCTAAATCTACTCTGCATATCTATCCGATCGCATCTCCGCTACTTGCATGAATACATCGATTCCTAACTGATTTCTTGTACATCGGCTGCGATGTCTTGTCGGTGAAGAGTCATGGCTTCCCGGAAATCTCAACCCAAGGCTTTGTACATCTCCTTTCTCCGATCCTTTGAGTCACCGGGATTCTCCATTGCTGCCACCAATTGCTCTAATCATGGCGTATCAACTCGGTCACACCGTGTGAACAGATGTTGCGCACGTCTATTAGCAAGGGTCTCCAACTTCGCATGTGCCTCCACATCCACCTGAATTAACCGCCTCTTCAGGTCCTGCACCGTCTCCCGAAGATGGGCATTCTCCTTCTCGACGAAGTGGATCTCCACACCCCGAATACAACAGATCTCTTCGTAGTACTTCTTTGCCTCCTAGACCTTCTTTTCTAGTTCGGTCTTCTCCTTGAACAGCTTGTCCACATTCTCCGTTAACTCCCGAATAGTGACAGATTGATCCTCCTTCCCCAAAGCCAGTCGATTCATCATTTGGATCAAGTCCATTTACCCATCGGCTTGAGGATCCCATCCTGGCATATACATTGGCCCCATCTAATTCAACTCTAACAACACCGGAATTATTCTCAAGTTATAAACTCCCCGATTCCGTTTGTAGTTCCGTTCATACTTATCCGGTTTCGAGTTGTCATTTTGACTCTTTATTATGGCAACTCATATTGTGTATAGGATGGTTAAGTAGTGTGTTTAGGATAGTTGTAAAGCTCTAAGTTAAAATGGAGCTAATTTGGCCACACTAGAGGTCAAAATAACACTCTTCATTCTCATTGGTCTTGAAGTTTGGGCCAATGAGGGCACTTGGGTAACTTCTTCGAGGTTTTGAGGAGTTTTGGAAATCTTCCAAGGGGACATTCAAGGAATTGGGGACAAGGTTGAAGAGCTGACCGAAAGAGCTACGATGTGGGCTCAGGAATGGATGTATTTGAAGGGTTTGTCACTATGATATGGTGATTCAAATATAGAAAGGGAAATTTAGACATTTGAGTGTATTTTGGATGTTTCTGAAAATCCTACGAGGGTTTTGAAAAATCTGAATCAACTAAAATATAGTTTACAACTCATGCTTGTGCTTGGATTGAAATTTCGACTCAATTGGATGAGTTTTGAATACAGAGTAATAGCTTGAAGTTTGTGTATACAGTCAGAGTTACAGGATTACATTGATTGTCAGGAAGTTAGTATAGAGATCATATCTTTCGATATCAGAAAGTTTTGTCAATAAAACTTTTCACAGTTAAATTTCGGATGATAAGTAACCTTCTCATGAAATTTGAGAGCAATTGGAATCAAGGATTGGGATGTGTGATAGTTTTAGTACACAGGGGTCTGCATATTGCCTTGTGATACAGTGTGTAAATCGACAATTGTTATGAGAGATCTAGTGAGAGAAACATATGAAACTTTTCGGAAAGATTAAAAGGGTTGTGAAGCAATTTTCCGTGAAGTTTAAGCAAGAGATATTGGTCCAATCATTGGATATCATAATCTTCTTCCGCTAAAGTTTTACCGGTTGTAATGAACTCGAATGTGGAGTGCTGAGGAGAAGAAGAAGAGATTGTCAACTCACACGAGGTTCAAGAGGGTTCTTCTACAGCCAGGCGCTCAGGCGTTCTCAGAGTAAAGAAATGTCCATGCAACAGCGCTGAATACCTGTGAAGTTACCCGGTTATTCGTCCATGAGTTGTAGCCATGATGCACATGTCAAGAGTACTTCTTCGAGCCTCTCGCCTCGACTTCAGCTTGTAAGGGAGAGATCCCCCAACACAGTAAAATTGTTTGAACAATTCATTGAATCTCAATCGATTGCTATCATTGTATTGATGGATGGAATTGAAATTGGTCGGGAATAGCTCTTGTAAGTTGCCTATTTGTAGTACTCTTCGGACTAAGAAGTCCAGAGTAAGCTAAAGATTTGTAAACACCTGCTATTCGTCCTGTTTGGTCTATTCGGATCCATCATTCCCTTGGGAACAAATCTAATCACTACATAACTGTTATATATTATGTACCTTTGTTGTTACAACCACGCCATGGGGAACTTTTGTCTTTAGGGTAATGCTCTTTGGTCTATGTAATACTCAAGCAACTTTTCAGAGGTTCATGAACAAAGTGTTTGAACCTTTTATTGGAAAGTTTGTGCGAGATTTCATAGATGATTTTTGTGAACAAGGGAAGAAGGAGGATCATTTTGATCATTTTGATCAAAATTCTACAACATTTGGAGAAAGCCAAGGTCTCGCTCAATCCAGAAAAATGCATTTTTGGATGTGAGAAAGGTTTGTTGTTAGGGCACATCATCTCCAAGGATCGTATAGCAGTGGATCCGGAAAAAGTGAAACACATCCTTGACTTATCTTTTCCGGTGACATTGACCAAGTTGAGACAGTTCCTTGGTATGGTGAGAAACTATTGAAGGTTCATCTATTCCTTCTCCAACAAAGTTTATGCCTTGACGGATTACATGAAGAAGGGTACAGATTACAATTTAATCTTCAAGGATGGAGAGGATGTGGTGGCGTTCAAACTTCTTAAAGAGGCGTTGGTAACGGCTCCTATTTTAACCAAACCAAATTGGGATAAATCTTTCATTCTTTACATGGATGTATCAAACATTGCTATAGGATTCACTCTAAGTCAATTAGATGATGATAATCATGATCATCCAATTGCTTATGCTAAATAGACAGATGGTGCAAGCTAAGAGAAATAATTCAGTGACAGAAAGGGAGGCTTTAGCTGTGATCTTCTCACTCAAGATGTTTCGACACTATTTGTTGGGAGGGAAATTTACTATCGTTACTGACCACAAGGCTTTGAAGTGCATTTTCAACAAGCCTAATGCTGAGGGTAGGATAGCCAGATGGAAGTTGTTACTTGCGGAGTTTGATTACATAATTGAGGATCGACCCAGTAAGAAGCATGCCAATGTTGATTTGATGTCTTGGACATACAATGAGGAAGGAGACCAACTGGTGGATGATACATTTCCAGATGAGGATTTGTTGATGATGGACACCATAAAGGTACCGGCGGAATACAAGGGGATATGGAATTTCATCTCGGAAGGAGAGTTTTCCCAAGGCATGCATTCAAAAGAGAGGAATGCATTGGTGAAGAGATGTGAATCTTATACCATCATAGAGGACATGTTGTTTCATGAAGGAGCAGATGGATCACTGAAAATGGCTGTTGGAAGGGAGGAGCCAATTCAACTTATGAAAGAGTTTCACGAAGGCTCGGTATGTGGAGGACACTTTGAAGGAAAGATAACTGCATTTAAGATCCTAGATGCAGGCTATCATTGGAAGGGCATTTTCAAAGATTGTGTGGAATTTTGCAAAAGTTGTGATGTGTGTCAAGCTTTTTGCTAAAAAGTCCATGAAAACCACTCATTTGACATCAATTTCTATTTTATGACCTTTCGAGAAATGGGGAAGAGACTTTGTAGGATACTTGAATCTTACTCTTTGTAACAGACAAGTTACACAAAGGTTTTGCCAATTGTAAAGAATTAAAGTTTGTTCCCAAAGGAATGAGGTGTTAATTCACTACCAGCGACAAATATGTGAGTTTATGCATCTTTTGTAGACTCTGGACATGCACAGTCCGAAGAGTGTTGCAAATAAGCAGTATTCAACCACTCATCCCGATCATCAAACCACTATCCATCCATTAAATTACACGTAATTACACCTGTAAATGAAATTCCACTCCTGATTTACAGATGAGAGATTGATCATTCCTTAACAAGTTGAAGTCGAGGCGATGTTCTTGATGAAGTTCTACTGTGAGGCGAATCCGACCATGCCTCATGGGCGAATACCCAGATAACTTCACAGGTATAACACACTAGTCTAGGCTGATCTAATGTAACACTCAATAGCTTCTTGAGCACTTCGTTCTACCCTGACTACACTTGCGGTTCTCAATGAACACTTGCAAAGAAAGAGATAATCCTACTCTAACACTACTCCTATTTATACAATTGCTTGCACCTATTCCTAACCGTCATCTACATGGATCACGCGCGACTACTTATTCGGAAAGTTGTTGGTCCCTTCGATGATGTCTCTTCCCTCAAGGCGAAAACATCTACGCTCATCTGCAACTCTTTGACATCTTCTGCGATCTCCTTCCGATGGACACGCATCACTTCCTGGCATTCGCGACCCATGGCTTTGTACATCTCCTTTCGCTTGTTCTTCGAATCACAAGGAGTGTTCATTGCCACAATCGATCGTTCCAACTATTCAGTCTCCACATCATCGCATCGGGAAAAAAGGTACTGCAAGCATTTACTCGCCAAATCTTCTAATCTTGCCGGTCTCTAAACATCAACCTCGTGCAATTGCTGCTTCGCTCTCTTCAATTGCTGTTAAAGCTTCTCATTCTTCCTCTCTACAAACTTCACCTCAGTGCTTCGGATCTTACAAACCTCACTATAGGTTTGCTTCACTGTGATGGCTTCCTGCGTCGCCTCCTCCTTCTGTCTCTCTAGACGTTCCACCACTTATGACAATTGCTTGATAGTCTGCATCTGGTCTTTCTTCCCTTGAGCGGTGCGGTTCATTAACTGAATCAGGTCCATGTAACCGTCTTCTTGTGGATTCCACCCTTGGATGTAATTGGTCCCCATCTTGTTCAGCTCCATCAGAACTAGCACTACCATCATCTCCAGTTCCTGTGCTAAGTGTAACACCAAAGAAATCGGCTCCTCCCATGTTATTTTCTTAGCCTTGACCTTAAGCCATGTTGCCTTTGGTGCTGGACTACTCGATTGAGCGATTTCCTTCAACTTCCTCTTCTTGCTGACGGGTTTTGCAACTACCTCCACGCTGGAACTTCTCTTTTCAGTGGTCCCCCCTTAGTCTTCTCTCCTGAATACGACTTCTTCAATATCCCGCATTGCTTTATTTTGCTCCTCCGAAGGCATCTCCTGATGATTCTCCACTATTGGCGACTACACGCTTTCTCCTCGGTGGGGTCCCAAACTCCTTGTCGATCCACTGCTGCCATCACTTCCCTCTGGTCCACCTAGAGTATTCACCACATTCAATTGGTATCTCCTTCTCTCCTGTGGTGTCAACCACCCCATGCGTGAATACATGTGCACCAAGAACGAAGAGATATAGATCACTCCCTTTTCTCCCGCTCGTAGCCTCTGTCCCATCGCTTGCACATTTCGAGCAAAGATCTCTCCCCAATTGACCTTGATTGATCCCCCGACGAATCCCTCCACTATTCTCACCTTATGCATACTTACATAGGTAGTTCTTTGTGGCAAGAATAATTGATTCAAAGTATATATTATCTTTCTCCTGAAATCGTCACAAATAAGATCGATCTTAAAACCATTCGTGTCTTTCCTCTCCCGAGGATCAAACCACTTCGTCTCATCAAAGTTGAAGCCCGTATATAGTGCCGATTGTTCGCAATCGATACCATCCTTCTCCTTTGAATAATCTCGTCCTAATGCTTCTGCCCAGAGAAGCGCATCCCATGAGTCCGGATGTCCTCTCCATCCTATCGGATTTGTCGTCTTCTTCGCCTGATCTTCCTCACACAACTCTGGACACACGAAGTTTCATTGCCATGCTAAGAAAGCTCCGCCTAAGTTCTTTAATCGTAACAAATCCCAAGTTGTCCAATCTGGCTTCAGCGCCAAAGATCGATACACTCTTGTTGGCATCTTTCTCAGTGGCGATAATTGAATAATCTCTCGAGCTCCCGAGCGTATGATTGATCTTCTCTTCTTTTTGTCTACTTGTCTCGTCGGCTCGTTCTTGCTTCTCCGTTGCTCGTTGCACTTGTTGATATTATTACTAACTACCCTAATCCGTTCGACACTTCAGACATTCCTTAACAACTCATTCGTCTTGGCCATATTCGTACTTATTTCACATATTCATATTCGGCAGACCAGACTTCATCCGAATATTACACACTTTTATTCCAAAAACAAAAAAAAATAGTCTCAAAATCTCTAAGTAGGATCCTACACTCCTCAGGGTAACAAGTTCATTGTGGTAGCTACATATTATCTAACCAAGTGAGTATAAGCTAGACCTCTAAAATCTACTAGTGAGGAAGAAGTGGGTAGATTTCTCTACAAAAGGATAACAACTAGATTTGGATGCCATCTAGAAATTGTATCAGATAGAGGTGATGAGTTTATTGGAAGCATTATGCAAGCCATGTTAGATCATTTCTCCATCAAGGCACTTGTGACTACTTCCTACAAACCCAATGCTAACGGGTTGGCAGAACAAACCAACTATACGCTTTGCATGATGTTGGCCAAGGATGCAGACATGGACGTGAGCAAGCAAAATTGGGACAAGAGGATGCATGCTATCTTGTGGGAGTATCGAACGACCTGAAAGATATCAGTAGGGTACTCACCTTTCCGTATAGTATATGGTGTCGAGTCAAAACTTCCAATTCAATTTGATTTGACGACCTTCTTAACTATCCAATAGAAGTTAAAGAGGACGAATGGAGCAAAAGCTATCAAATCAAGATGTCAACAACTGCTAGAGTTGGAGGAAGCTCGAGTTATGGCCATGGTACGTGTGGAGCGGGCTTAACAATTGCAGAAGAAGTATTACGAAATTTGACTTGGGATGAAGAAGATGAAGACTTTCAAAGAAGGTGATTGGGTAATGCTTTACAACTCCATTAGATATAAGAGAGCAAGAAAGAAATTTTTTCCAAAGTATTTTGGTCATTTCATAGTTCACAAAGTGTGGGGAAACTTTACTTACGATTTGAAGGAGTTGGGAGGAGGACATTTTGACCGGGTGAATCATGACAAGTTAAAGCCGTTTCATCGACGATCAGATTCTTTCACTCCGAGAACGGAGTGAAATCTTGGTCCGGGGGTAAATGTGAGACCCATGGTTATACATATAGGATGAAATATGAGTATATCTAAATTGTGACTAAGTCTATCTTAGTCATGATTATGTTTAGCTAATTATAGTTAAGTTGGAGGAAAATATAGAGTAGCTCATGGTGTGGTAGATGAGAACAACTATTTTGTTGTTAAGTAGGAATCAAGGAACAGATTCCATCACATGGATATCTTGACTTTCCTTGACTTGGACTAGTTTTCATTGGTTGGACTTGGTGAAGACCCTTAAATCTAGAAGCAAGATTGACTTGGTACACTACAGTCAATTGAAGGGTAGTTGGGCTTCTACAAGATCCAAGTGGACCAATTGCATGTTGCCATGTATCCTTTTCATTGGGGTTTGTGATCTCTACCTCAATTAAACTTGGTAAGAAAAGATTATATGATGGTTACTTATAGTTACTAGGGTAAGATTCTAAGTAGTATAAATAGAGAGGTTGAGAAGCACCTCTTAAATTAGTTTGGAGAGAAGTTAGTTTTGTGATCTTAGTTCGGAGAGACCTTGTTTTGGGAAGTTTGGTTTTGAGAAGTCATGTTAAGGTTGGAGCCTTGATTCAAAGTAGACTTTTGATCATCAAAGTATCCCTTTCTTTTGAGTGATATCTTACTTTTTGAGAGAATTTGGATCATGGAGTTTATAATTTGAAAGTTTGTGTGAGAGTGTACATTAGAGTCATGGTCATATGGTGGAAACAAGTCCTTTTAGATTCATGATGAGCTTCTAAAAAGCCATCGGAGGTAAACCTGAGTGAGAGTCAGTCCGGAGATCACAAGACGGTGGTCCTCGTGGTGGTGCATATCCTTCCCTACATCGAAGGTTTTCCAACTCCATTGGTGTTAGGCCAAGTGGATGGTGCATTGTGTGTGATCCCATAGGCACCCAAAATCCGTTGAACAATTGCGATTGCTTCATTCAAAGTGGATGGATTGCTCACCATCACCTCCTTTCGCACTCTCTCCTTTAGGCCTTGTTTGAAGACATCTAAGGCTTCTGCTCCACTCATATCCATAATGGATACTTGAATATCATGAAATTCTTCAATGTATTCGTGTATGTCTTCTTTCTGCTTTAAATTGCACAACTTCATTCTTGCGGTTTGAAGGGAATCCACCGCTTGAAACTTATGAAGAATCCCCTCTTGCATCCCACTCCATCAAATAGAAGCACCTCATTCTGAAAGCATTCGTTCCCAAGTAGTGTACAATGTAAGAGATGAGACCGCATGAACATTCCTGCAATTAAATCAAAAACATGAAAATATGATAGATGTATATTCATCCTCATGATCCATCCGTCCAAAAGTCCCATGGATCTACTGCCCTTGTAGGCTTCCACCTTATATGCCTTTCCCATACAAAATAAGAGATTGGCTTAATCTTCCATTTCTTGAAGTCGTCTTCTATTTGCCTCTTCGTTGGCAATAGCAGTCACTTGCGGTTGGGATTGAGTCTCTTGTATTGGAGTTTCCACTTCCATCTCACCAACTCTTTCTCTCTCTACCTTCTCATTCTCTAATGCATAGATCTTGTCCTCCATGGCTTGTTGTTTTGTATGTCCATCTACAATAGCTTTCATTAATTCTTTCATTTCTATCATGATTGAGTTTAGAACTTCACTCATACCAACTAATGCTTCCATGCTTCTCAACCACTCAAACTAATACAACGTAAGTATGATAACAATCCCATCTCTCAAAATAGGAATCACAAAAGGCCAAAGTGATCCTATTATAGCTCTATAATACTCTTCACCATAATTTCTAACAATAAAATTTCTCCACACTCTCTTTTGTCGGTAAATCGTTCTAATTTTTACATACGTGTTGAACGGAATCGGTGCAGGTGGTTCATGATTTTAATCCATAAAACATTCAGTATAGAATGTAAATGCTACAATCCCACATTTCTCCATAACTGACAATTAGAAGTATTATTGGTACTTGTGATGCCATCACTCGAGCCATAAAATCTGCACCCCAATTCCCCACAAGGTACACTTTGAAAACATCTTTCTTCATGAATCGAATATGGATGTTGAACAAGTTGGTAAATGGAAAGTTTGGTATATGTTTTCTCTTAGGTCCATCCATACCTGCGGCCCATAATTTTCCCTTTCCCCCTTACTCTACATGCAGATCAAGGACCTCTATCAGTCTTTATACAACTCTCAAGAACTTAAAGTTATCATCATTGTCTTGCTATTCCAAGAGGGGTAATCCACACTCAAGGAAAGAACAAGTTTGCTCTGATACCATTGTAACATTAGGGAAGTGAGGAGAAACCCATCGAATAGCTCAAAAAATTATGAAGTTGAGAGATACCTCAATGGTTTCTATTTCTCCATATATAGTCCTCAAAAAGATACAATCTAGATAAGGTTACACAACCACCATCCATTCAATTCCTCATGGATTGATGATGTGACGGGCATCACCATGAGCACACGGATTGCTGACGTGGCATCTTTAGTTACTCCACTAATAGTCAACTCAAGACTATCTATCTCCACCTTGCGTAACCTCTACTTTAGTTCTCACTAACTAAAGATGATTACAGATTGCCTCCACCTTAATTTGCTAAACTCCTAATCCTCCAAGGTATATGATATGACCCAAGTACTCTACCTGCTCCTGAAAGAAATTGCACTTTCTATGATGCAACTTGAGGTCATGAGCAATTAAGCACTCAAATACCTCATGCAAATGTATCTCATGCTTCTTCATTGTAGCACTATACACTAGAATATCATCGATGTAAGCTCAGATATAATCAAGTCTGGCTAGGATCCTATCTATCACTCTTTGAAACTCAGCAGGTGCATTCTTCAATCCAAATGGTAAGAACTTTCCATTGATACAACACATCCTTGTCATGCGAATCAATTACCCAAAAGGCCATCTTGGCTTTATTTTCATCTCGAATCCGCAATTTATGATATCTTGCTTGTAAATTCAATGTACTGAAAACTTTTGCATGCCCAACCGCATCAAAGATCTTCTCATAAGTAGGTATAGCATATCGATCAGATTGTCTGTCGATTGATAGATCGGTAGTTACCACACATGCGTCTATCTGTATAATTACCATGTATATCCTTCTTGACTGGCATCACCACAACAGAGGCATGCTCTCCATATGATATCTCCACTAATCTAGCCTCAAGAAGGTCTTGACACCTACTTTGGATCAGATCTCTCTCCATATCACTGTATCAATAAGGACGACGAAAGACTGGTGCATTAGTTGTCAAGTCAATATGTATACAAGGTCCCTTCAAATAGCCTAAATCCTTCATATTGAAGGCAAAATAGTTTTTGAATCTCCTCAGAATTCTCCACACCCTACATCTTTCTTCACCTTTCACTTTGGGACCAATCTCAATATCCCAAATCTCCTCTCCATCGACACTAGAGATAGAAGATGTAGTATCTGGTTGCTAAACGATAATCTCTTGAGCATAAAGCTTTTTCTGCTCTCTCATACCAGGCTCCACTATCTTAGTGTGAACAATTCATATTGCTCTAGTTGTAACCTCTTGTGTTGTATCACAAAGGTCTATAGTGGTAACCACTGCTTGTCCACGCAAAAAACTCCAACCATACTTGAAGATGACTATACCTCTCCTTCTCTAACATCCCCATAAGATCAAGGATGAGATCTTGGGCACTTCTCGCCCCTAGCTTTTGCCTCCACTGTCTCGGTAGGAAAAGAGCTTACCAATGGTCTTGCAGTCACACATATGGACCGTATGCGTCTCTACTCAACGAATTTGAGGATTCACAATCCATGTCAAACAGTTGAGGTCCATAGCCTGACCCAACACTTGACACCGTGATGTCTCTTACAATGTAGGTATTGATGTAGTACAAGTACAAAATCCCATAGCTCATTTTCTCTCTTCAGCATTGGGTTCCACCAACCGATGCAAGCAAGAATCCCATACAAGTCCATTTCCTCCTTCTCTATAGGCATGGGAAGCTGGGTAACTCAACAACGTGGGTAATGCAGCTCTTGGCTAACCCACAAGGTTTAGCATTGCCATGGGTGACCTATCAGTATAGACCACTGCTTGGGAGTGTCTACCCACATCCAAAATACTCTCCATTGTGAGATGTGAGGGCCTCTCCACTCCATCATATGCTTGTAATAAAACCTCACTTGGAAGAAGGTTTGTCCACCATAGACGTGAACGATGTGCACGAGATTCTACTCTCGTTGCATCTAGCAATACTGATGGTCCAATCCATGACCACACCTGATGTGCACTCGTCATCACTCGTGCACATGGATCATCCAACAAGAAAATATTCTCCAAAATATATGCAAGAGAATAGATCTGCTCTGACATGAGAGATCGTAACACATGTAACATCTCCCAAAACATGCTTGAACGTGAATCATGTAGCACATAACCATTACCAGCCCATGTGTATCCCTGACATGACCCTCCAATAATAATCAAATGTATGATGTCATGCCGAGCAAGGTCTTGCACCCCCAACAATAAAATATCTCACGGCAAGGCCTGATGATATCCTTGAATCGCCAACAATGGTAGAAGATATGGATATCTCCACACCAACTATGCCACATAGCGTAATGAGACGCACCTTGCAATCTCATCTCGCTCCATATACAAGTATCGATGTATTTGTATGCTAGATTGTAAAATAGCAGCCAAACATGTGCTAATCTCTCCAAAATGATCCAACACACATATACCCTCCTCTTGATACTGCCAAGCAATAGGCGTTGTATCTAAAGGTGACAACATAGTGGAAGTGGGAATAACTTTCTTTGTCTCCTCCCTCTCTGGAGCAAAAGACTCACTACAAGCTTGATGTATGAGCTGATCTGCTAGTTTTCGTAATTGCATACTAGTTACTTCATGTATGCATACATGAAGTAGCTAGTGATCCATCCAACGTGGATAACAATATTCCACTAAGACTTGGCATGATAGCCACATCCTCTAGACAAGGACTATCATGTGCATTCATTTTGCCCTCCAACAAATCACCAGGCCAAGTAACACAAATACTAAAGACTACAACATACGCCAAACCTCCATTTGGTAAAGACCTAGAATCGGTAATGAATCATACAGGTAATCGACACACTCGGCCCTCATCAGATTGCCAACCTGGACGATAAGAGGTTATTTCTTCTGAATAATCAATGTTAAATCCCATCATGTATAACACTACCGCACCCACCAATACATAGTAAGACTCTACAAGTGTAACCACAACATGTGCTCGCGTTGTAGAACTATCTGTGACATGATCTGGTTGCACTTGCACAATCAACTCCATCCGGGTGATGTATGGTGTCGAGGCATCACTAGAACCTCCAAGAGATGTTTGAATCTGAAATGGATATATCTCCAAATTGATATTTTGCAAACCAAGACCAAGCAATGCATCTTTACCCAACATAAGGGATTATGCACCAGAATCCAACAACATGTGTTGACGTCAATAAACCTTTCATGAAGGTCTGACCAAACAAAAGACACCACTCATGTTATCCAACATCATCGCACTTGATGACACCTTGATATGCTCACCAATACGCTCCTTGATACGCCGGCCTTGTTCTTGACTTGTCTACCCGCGCACGAGAAACTTTACATCTTCTATCACCCGACCAAATTTCACATCAAATGGACACTATATGATAATCTAATAGCCTGTCGCTCCTATTTTTGATCCAAAAACTTTGAAACATCAAATCTTGGACTTTGAGCACATCTGTCCAAAATCTTTTTTGGCCAATCTCGATTTCTAGCCCCAAGATAATTATGAGCATCGATCCACTTCTTCAATTTTTAGTAGCACTTCCCTCCTTGAAAATATTTGATTCAGATTAACACACTAAAATAGAAAAAATATAAATTCTAAATCGATCATATCAACTTTGAATTGAATCTACTTCTACATCACCAACACTGGCTTAACTCCATCAATACCTTGTACACTTAACAGCAAACAAATTGAAGCTACCATCGATCCAAACTCGCCAAAACACCTTCAGCGTTCCAAGAAATCACAATTCTCACCACAGAATCCAATTTGAGTTTTAAAAGTAATCTTTTTTACTCTCAAAACGTCCACAAGAACACTCCGCTCATAACCATAGCATAAATGAGAGATTACAGTCGAGCCAAACCTACTTTGTGCTTCAAAGACTCCAGATTTCCGCACTAGCTACTATCCACCATAGCCACAGTCTCAAAGACTCACTTTTAAAACTTGACTCCAAGGAGCCTTAATTCAAACTCTACCCCTTGAGCCCTAGGACTCCTAACAACATTGTTGGCCCTAATGGCAGTTCCAATATTAACGGCGCTAATTGCACAACCGGCTCTAACTGATGTATTTGTTCCTACATATGCGCACCTACCTATCTAGAGATTTTGCTACATAACTCATGACAAAGTTACAAACGGTTTCTCTTTGCAAGAATTTTTTTATGTTAGGTTCAGAATTAATCATCATATTATCATCATCAAATATAATCACATTATATATAATTATATAAGGAAACATCTTATATAATTGGATTATCAACGTTAGATTATCAATATGGAGAGGAGAAGGCCTTCAAAATTTAGTTTTAGTGTTTATGAATGCTCTCATGAGGCTATGTCAATCTGAGTTGGGTTGGTTTGACCCCTTTAATGGATATTTTTGTGAAAAAAAATTATTATTTATGTTTTTGATTTCCTATTTATGTACCATGATTGTTTGTGTTGATGCTTTGTTGTTTGGAATGTTAGTGCTCATGTGTGTTGCCGATAGTGACGCTGAATTTGGGAATCAATTATACTATATATGTTTCTCCTCAATGAGACATGGCTTGCAAACATGTAGACTCTATGAGTTCTATGATGATGATAGGTTTTAGGATGCCCTTGTGTTAGAACCTTGTGGTATATCGGTATCTTCTAATGCAGTTTCTAGTTTATGTTGGGAACCTATTACTGATATGGTTATGAAGATGATACATTGGTGTCATAGTAGAGTTCTATGAAGATTTCAAAGGAATAATTGCTAGGGTTAGTAGTGGATGCATCTGTAGCGGAGTGTAGTATCAACCTTGGCCATTTAAGTTCACTTAAGGCTCTGATTTGGTGTAAGAGAGTTACAGAGTTGAGCTTGGTGATGTCTTGGAGTGTGTTCTCACATCCTTGTTGTGGGACATGGACAATATCTAAGGTTCACCAAGGATCCCATATTCCAGTATAGTGGGTATGATTAATTTGGAAGAATTCATTGAGGAGTTTGACTCGTGGTGCAATTTGCAATGAATATTAAGATTTTGATGTGAATAAGAATTTTTAATAGACTTTTTAAAATCCAAAAAAAGATGAACATAATATGAAATTTTTACAAGATTTATTATTTGGCATAATTAATAGAATCAAGGTTAATAACCATGTTTGAGGTTGTATTCCAGTGTATACTAGTTTGACATGCATAGATGAAAATGAAGTAATATAATATTGAGCAAAATATTTTTAAATTTTTTAAATTAAGTGTAGAATGGTATCTATATTGTTACATCATGATCTGGAAGCAATATGAAAAATAAAAAAAAATAAAAATTTATTTCAATCAGATTGAAAAATCAATACAGCTTGAAAAATTTCAAAGCTTTATCCATGAAGTTGAGAGAAGCAATTAAAGATAATAAATTGTAGTGAGTGTACATGATTATTTGAGATAAAAAGATTTAACACAGTTTGAAATGTTTGCTAAGAATAGGGTTAATAACAAAGTGAACACAATATTGAAAAAATGGGATCATATTTGATGCCATACGTAGCAAAGAATGTAAATACCAATAATTTAAAAAACTTGCTTAAAAAAAGACATCGTATATTGTTTGAGAGAATGGTTGAAGGTCACAAGTTTCTCAGTATTTTGAAGAGTTAAAAAACAAAACAACTTTTTTTCCATTTGAGACGTGATGACATTTATCACCATCTATTTGACTCGTTCTGCCTACGTGGCCCTATCTTCTTCTTGACGGAGTATTTAATTATTTACTTTCTCTTTCAACCAAAACCCGGTGGTGAAATCATGCACGAGACGATGCAAGAGATATCAAAGTATTGGACGAATGGTCTTTACAGTGTGGAGCTCAACTAGAATACTTGTATTCAATCTCACTAACTGCTAATTATTCTCAACTTCGACTTGCTCTGATAACTAATCATAATATCTGGGCTAATATATGCCAAAACAACGACTTCAAGATTGAAATTTAGCCAGTTCAGCACACCTTGAGGTTTCAAAGTCTGAATTGAATCAAATGGTTGCATATCATAAATAGTGTAGAAAATTTAGAAAGGCGGATATTAAAAAAAATAATAAATAAATAAATAATCATAGCTTTCCGATTTGTGCCTGCAATTTAAAGTTTTTAATACCTTTTTCCATATAGTTCAGATATTTTATACTTTTCATCGTTACTTAAAGGTGTCAAATTGCTCCAGATTCCATACGATCCTATATATAGTAGTAGAAAACACCAAGTTAAATCCTGTTCAACGTGCAAGAGAGCAAGTACCAAATCGCCTTTACAGTCTGACTTTTATTCGAGGGAATGGATATACAATTCCACAATATGGAACTCATAAAATCAGACCGTTTACCCAATGAAATACCTTTTCCTCCTCGGTACGTGGCTTCATATCTAGGATCTTACGCCTGAAATCAATTTAGGGTTAGGGAACTTTTAATGCTAATCATGGAAGCATGCCTAATCATCTGATTAAGGTTGACATTCGTCCGACTCTGGAGGAAACGCATGGTCAGCTATAAGTTCAGGAGTTTAAAGCGAGTATACTTTGGGTAACGCTCTTTATCCCTCTTGACTTTCAGACAAAGGAGCAGATTCGCGTGGAAAGGTACGGAAACCAGTGGTCGCCTTCCATAATTTAGCGAATCAACGGTTTCGCAAAGTTGGAGACCAAACCGCTCGGTGTAAACTGCCCCACGGGCAAGCGTAGTGTTGCATTAATCATATTTAGTAAGACCCCATACGCAATCTATGAAATTCCAATAGGCGAGTGAAGCCAACGGGAGTCCTACGAGATCCAAGGAGGTGATCCTAATCACATGAGTAATCATAATCAGATCTCGGACAGGTTGTACAATGTACACGCTCTTCGCAAAGACTCTGTAGGCTGAAGCCATGTGACTCCAGGTCAGATTTAGAGGTCTGGACTCTGGATCCCAATTCTGGACAGTCCTTCGCGAAGCCACCCGGTAGTCATGCACCACAGTACACAGACCCCAACGACATCCCACATACGTGGTCAATGCGAACATAACCACATGAAAAAGCGGAATGTGAGGAAGACGTCCCACCGTGGTAAGAGGGAGAGGATGCCAACCCCATTAACTTCCAGAGTCGACTTGTATGGTCCATTGGAGACAGAACTTAACAGCCTTACAATGCGCCGTCGGTTATCCTAACCTAAAGTATATCGTCATGACAACAGCCTACCAAGATGACACATGTCATCATCTTCTCATAGTAGCCGCGTCACAACACGACAACGTGCGAAAGATGCACAAAGATTATGATTGGACCACTTGGGATGCACATGTGAGGAGAACGGTCACATCGACATCGGTTTTTGTCACTTCGGGAAACACGCACACTACATCGATTTCTTCGTTGGGTATTCCGGGTATACCGTCAGGGTCGTGGGAGTGGTTAGCTTCCCATGCTTCTATATCCACCCATGGGCGAGGAGATACCATTAGAGGTCTTGAAGTATCAGCTAGAGGAGCCATTATGTCTTGATAGATCATTATTTGCTCAGCCTCTATGCACAGTCCCACGTTTATCCTCTGGGGGTTTGTCAGGGATGGTATATGAGCATCTTCGAGATTACTTTCAAGCAGATGATCCCTCTAGTGGTTTCACGGAGTTGTTTCAGGTGGTTGCATCAGTTGCGAGAGGGGAGATTCCGTTGTCAGTTAGTCAGGCTCTAGGTGCTAGTCGGCTTCTCACGATGGAGAAGGACACTGGGGGCATCAGACCGATTGCTATTGAAGAGGTCTTATTGCGATTAGTCAGCCGTACCATTGTCTTGCAGCATCGCTCACACTTCCAGGACTATCTTTGTCCACATAAGTTTGGAGTCGCCACATCAGGAGACTATGAGGCAGTATTGTTGGCATTAGAGCACTTCTAGATATCTTCCTTAACCTGTTCGCAAATACCAAATCAGCTCTTCGTACGAGAAAATTCGTCGTTTAGGCCTTCCAATCCCATTGTAACTTACATTGCAGATTTTAATGAAGTAATGTTTTTACGGATCAATGAGGTTGAATTCCGTTGAGCATCAATATGCATCAATCAAGTCGCATTCGCTTGAGCCCCAGATACCGAACATGCTGACTCAAGAAGGATCCAACGGCCACGGGTGCTGAGTCCTCATTGTATTGACTTACTGGTATGACCATATGCAAGTCGTTCCAAGACTAGAAGTATGATGCGTAAGGCGGCTAATGCGAATTCTGTGAATGTCCACAACAGTTGAGTTCAAGTGGAGAAGATTATTATAAGGAATAAAAGTAAAAAGTCGAAGTCCCAGTGGACCCAAAAAATTGTGTGCTGTATCGATAATCCAGTATCATGCTTGGAAGAAATAGTTGCTCTATCATAGCTTTATCAAAATTTCTACAAAGAAAGTACGTTAGCTAATCAGCTTCACGACAGTAGTTTCTGACGCGCGCAGGTATCGGAGGAAAGTATAGAACTGAAGTGTGCTACTGTAAACTGTAGTCTCACGGACAATCTTACGGGGTTGTAAAGCAACCTACTGTACCTGATGCTCCATCATCAGTATACTTGGTACGAAGTGGATGTGGGCTTCCTTAGGCCTCAAGCTATGAAGCTAATCCTGTCTCACGTTCCGTTTGATTCTTTGTGATATTTAATACCTTCCACTTGCTATGTCTACACCAAAATATCATTCCTACTGTTTCTTATAACCCGAATAAATTCTCATCTTCGTTTTTTTATACATAAACCATAATAAACTCCAATCGACTTGAACGAAAGGAAAGATATCAAGATGAGATTCTTGATTTCACGCGGAGGGAGCACAACCAAAGAGATTTGTTTCGGACGAGTGGGGTAAGTTCTCTGAGGATTTTGAGGTACCGTAATCATGTGTGGCCTAAAACAATCAGCTCTCGTCGAAGTCGGTTTCATGTTGCATGCAACAGCATACACGTAAAGCTAAGGCAACGATATGATGGATCCGTCGAGAAAGAGGTCTAGGTCCTCCAGGACCCATAGTATTGTCAAATCCACAAGACGATGCTCGTTGACAAACTTCACTTTCTAGTTCTTGTGGCTTTCCCTGTCCGTTTCTTGTTGTTCCGATCCACATGGTCGAGTATTTAGAGTAATTTAACTGATTAGAGTAATTTAATACTCGCTAGTATTAGTAGTAGATTATAGATTTAGTCAAGTTTAGGATTAAATGGAATCTGGTAATTAAATATTAAAGAAGTGAAAATGAATAAATAATACAGCAAATAGGATGGTGTAATCCATAAGAAAATAATCATGTGAGGTGATATTTATTTGGATACTTCATTGTTTATAGATCTTTTGAACTTGATAATTCGGATATTTTAATTGATATAATAAATATTTTCCATGTGATTCTATTGGAGTTGGCACATGTTCCCGATTTGGTTCCATCCTTATGTGTGGTCTGCCCATCCCTTTTGTTATTATATTTGTCTGCCAATGGATCAATAGGATGGTAAGACCCATCAAGGCGTACCCATAGGGTTAAGACGTAGCTAGGCCCTAACAGCGTCAATGTCATTATATTCATGGAAATATGTCATTATATTCACAATGGGTAATATAATGGTGATTAACAGTCGGCTTAATCGGGGGATGAGGTGACCTGGATTCCTGGAGTTAACGGGCCCCGACGCTCCAGCCCCACGGACTAAGTCCGTACGTGGCCTGGGTCCTGGGGCCTAATCTGGATCAGTCAAATATTAACGTGTAATTTGCGTAGCTAAATCGAACGGCGAAAAGTCTACCTAGTCATGGGAGGAGGCAGGCGACCGAACAGGAAGACCGGTCACGCATGGGCGCAAACCCGCGCAATATCTATTTTTCCTTCTCAACATTCCCTTCCTTCGCCCCTGCACGCAGCGCCGTCGCCACTGGCAAACTGGTTCCAACCGGTTGCTTGTTGCGGGACCGGTGGAGGCTCTGGCAACTGCCAGAGACGTGTCCTAAAGTAGACAGCCGGAGAATGTACAGGCGCCGGGGCCTCTTTCGGGAAAGAAAATGAAATTCAACCAAGGATAGGAAATGCCGGAGATGTCAAGGAACGCGAGACGAAGGGTGCAGATTCCCCCAAAGAGGCCGAGCTCCACCTGTACACGTGCATGAAGAAATGGTCCCTGACGCGGGAATAAAGTTGGCGTGTAGGCAGTCGTGACGTTCAGGCAGGCTACACTCTGCCGGGCAAGTGAGTCCCTAAAGCCGTACAAAACGGCGAGGTGGAGTGGAGGAAGGCAAGGCAAGTTGAAGTAAGGTGATGGGATGGACTGGAAAGGAAAGCTTCTATTGACGGGAGGAGAAGGGCGTGAACAAGACGACGACGACAACCGAAGGCGTTAAGTGTCGGCGATGAGGAGAGCGGCGGGGATGCGGGAGATCACTGCAGGAGGAGGAGGAGGAGGGGACGCGCGATCGGGCAGGAAGGGAGGGAGGGAGGGCGGGCCAGGGCAGGGGAAGGGAGGCGGAGGAGGAGCGTGCAGGGCCTGCAGGCGCAGGCTGCGGCCGAGGCCGAAGAAGAGTTGAAGCAGAAGAGTTTGAGGGCGTTTGGAGTTTTGGGCTATGGCGGTCTCGAGGTGGAGGGCGAAGAGTCTGGTTCCACGTGGTGGAGAAGGTATGGCGATGTCATGTCCAGGCGAGCGAGGCCGAGGCTAACAACAACACGAGGGGGAGGGGCGGGGGCGGGGAAGTTATGAAGGCCCGGGAGATGCTATCGATTGTCATGCCCTCTGGTGCTGGTCGTCGTAGTCGTAGCAGTGGTGCGGTCGTAGGCTGGTGTGGTGTGGTGTCGTAGATCGATTGGAGCGAGGTGGTTTGGGTGTGCTGGTGAGGTGGGTCGTGTCGGGAACTCGGGACGGAGGTGGAGAAGAAAACGAGGTCGTCGTACTGTGGTAGAATGATAGAGAGGGGATGGGGAGGTGAGGACTCAGGAGAGGACGAGAAGCAGTGACAGATAGAGAGTCGGGGAGAGAGAGAGAGGGAGGGAAAAGGCGAGAGAAGATGAAGGGAAGGAGTCGGGAGGAGGAGGGGCAGGGATGAATGAGCACAAGAGAGACTTTTGTTTGATATTACCAGCGTGGTCAGCGTAATGACAGAGATCAAGGAACATTGATTACGACTGCTGCCAATCCGGAGGAGGAGGAGGTGTGAGGGCCGGATGTTAATGATGGTGATGATGAGATGAGCGGTGGATGATGAGGTGTGCCTAGAAGAGGAGAGAGAGAGAGCGAGAGAGGGGAGGGGAGAGAGGAGGCTTGCCGGGTTTAGTAGGCGGCCAATCCAGCCACCTACGGTAGAGTGCTGTGTCGAAGGGAAGGGAAGGGAAGGGAAAGCAAAGGAGAAAAAGGAGCAAATTGGGTGGGGTTTTAATTTATTTTGGCCTCAGTGAGGCATTGCTTTTGGAGGAGAGGAAGGACCACAGATGGAGTAGTTTACTCACTGACATTACCTCGCGAGCCACTTTCTCTGTTTGGACGGACCTGTGAAGGGGTTTCTGAGACGTGTGTCTCTTTGCTTTCAGAGTTTCACTCGCTCTACTTTTTTCGCCTGTGTGGCCGCGGCCAGCAAAGAGGAGAGAGGGTGGCGATGGTGGGCTTATTTTCTCGAATCTCTGGCAAGGTGGCACATCGGCCACAGCAATCTCTGGTGTGAAACGCCCTCCCTAATGTGGTTCCTTTTCATCACACTCCTTGATCCTTCGAGTGACAAAGTCTCCCCCTTCGCGAGTGTCATTTCCCTCGATATTAAATCTTTGGACTTTCTATCATTAGTCCCGCATTGGCTCGAGCCATTACGATTGCAAGATCTCTTCTCGCGCTCGTATCGGTCGGACCTGTGCATCAGATAAGGCGCTTGCGCTCCGCTCTCGCCTTTGCTCATTAGCGCATCCTGTATCTAATTGTGACAGCTGATAATGTGGACCTGCCAAGAGCCCTGGCCTGAATAGAAGAGAAGAGAAGAAGGGCGAGGGTACCTCGATGAAACACGAGGAAGAATGAGATTGTATACGAAGAAATCAGAGCAGAATGAGCAGGTCTTTACATTCAGTAGGAGCAAAGCCTAGGCCCTGGAGGATCTGCAAGTGTTGCTATTCTTTCGTATGCACTTCTGCACCTGCCTTATATGTTCATTCGTAGTACGTCAAGCATATGTATCATCTCGCTCGTCGAGAATTGAAGATTCGCTCAGAAAGTGTTCTTAGAATGTACCAATTTCGTATTTCCAAGTATGACCTCGAGAGTCGTTGGTCGAATTCTTACCACTGGAGATCTCGGAACTATGATCTGATCGAGGGGAGTCGCACGTGGAGATCCCGTTCGCTTTTGAAACGCCAACTGGTTTCAAAGCTTGTTCTGCATGTGGTCCATTCCACATGCACGTTGATGAATTTTAGGAGGCAGGTAGGACATCCATAGCACTCGACCGATGACCATGACCAAATTGAGTGTGTTTGTGGTTGATTGGTGGAACCATAAGTGCCGGTGCTTGTCGTTGTCCATGGCCTTCCTGGCCGCGATATTGTTAGTGGGCTTTTAATTTCATGATTGTTTCGAAAACCGCTCATGTCTCGGACTTCGAGAGACATGTCCTGTAAAGTAGTTACGCGTTGCTTTGCCGCATCACTGGACCCTTACCTCCTGAACTGAATCTCGCTCTTGGAACGAATCCCCTGTTTTCTGTCGAGTGTCGGATGTTGCATGTATTTGAGTCATTGATATACGTGAGAGGTTCCAGTTCGTTTGTGTACCGTAAGTTGTGCAAATTTCCTTGCTCTCTTGCTGGAAACGTTAGCGTCCTGGAACTTGAAATTAGTTGCCTCGGAGACCGCTCGTACGAGCCCATTGCCGGTTTTGGGACGACTGCCTATTTGCCCACGGATGTCGAGATGTGTATGTGGGCGTAGGTGTCGCGTGTGGTGCCAATTTGAAGAGGAACGAACATGTTGGAAGATGGAGAGTCATGATTGTGCAGGCCTTAGTTCCAGCACAGTATGATTGTGGGCTATGATTCCCGTGTGTAGTCGAGAGTGGATGCCTCATGTCCATAGTTTGGAATTCAAATGGTCGAGTATCCGTTGTCATGTCAGCCTTTACATCACAGAGTACGTAAACGGCCTTAGGGTAGCGATTATGCCAAGTGTAGAAGTCTGGGAGTAACGCGCTTTTATGTTAGGGTTCTGTGGAAATCGCTACGTTTCTGTCTTGGGGCAGTCGTGAGATTCTCCGGAGAATTTGCTTGTAAGAAGGCATCTGCTTACTCTAGACATATGTGGTGAAATGTCTGAGCGTATTAACGTGAGGATTTGCGGTCATGCAGGAAGAGAAGGAGGTGAACAATATCGTGAAAGATAGACCTACGTCGACAAATGGTGTCGGACATTGTGAAGAATTTTCTCCCGTTGAACACCCTTTGGAGCCTCCGGACATCGACAAGCCAGTGCGCTGTCCACCTCCAGAACCGTGCATAGTGCATGTGAGTACCCCGAGACGCCTTTCTGACAGGATATTTCGTGTTTCTTCTCCACCAGCCGGATTATTTTAGCAATCGGTCAATATCGTTATGTGGGTCATTCATCCGTGCTTTCTCGTTCGTGATTGTGTCCCATGTGTCTTTTCATCGACAGTGGACCCGTTCGGAGCGCTTCTTCTAGTCTGACGTTTATTTTTTACTTCTATCGAAGTATCCTTTAATATGCAATCATAACTATCACCATCATCTTGTGCTTTCATTAGACCGGAGTCCTGTTATCGTCATCAAGGCCCATCTTCGTTTTGACTAAAGATCGGGCTCAACGCGCTTGGCCTGGTCCAGTCTTTTATTTCTGATCCCTGCGACTGCGAGTGACGGACTCGTCGCATGGAGAAAAAACGTGCAGTTTACCTTCATGGTTGTTCGATTCTTCGCTAGTTCGCTGCGAGCACATGCCAGAGTCTTACAGGACGGGTGCAGAGCTTAAATTTTGGAATTTGATGTGTGTCGATTTTCTAGGATTTGCCGCTTTAGAAGCTTGCAATTGAGTTAGCATGTTCCCACATTTATCTTAACGTGTGGTTGTTGTCACCGACAGGATGGGAGAATTTGGAAGGAGAGAGTCGCAATTGCTAGGAGAAGAATGGACATGGTGAAAGACAAAGATGGTGTCCCCGGTCGCCGACGAAAAGCGCTCTCCAGCGAACATGTCATACTCCCATCACTCAGCGCCCCAGAACATGTGATTCTGAAATATTTGGAGTAGCAGTTTTAATTTTTCATAGTTTGCAATTCCTTGCTAATTCTTATGGATGGACATCTTGACCATCCGTTACGAAGGGGGCCTGCTGAGAAAACCCTGTGCACAGGGGTGTTTCTTGCAGAGATTGTATTATAACACTAAAATGATTTGCTAGTTGGGAGGGAGTTATTTTTTCACTGAGATTTAGAGTCCAGCTTCGGGGATCTCATTGTTGTAGTTAAGAGAATTGGAATCCTTACCAGAGCAAACGCGCAGAGTTGCTGCGCCTTGTTCTGATGTACATACCTCCACTGCTGGCCCGATTGTCACATAAGTATAAGGACATTCTTTTTTGGTAAGAGTCTTCATTTTGATGTACACATCTCGAAAGAGAATGTAAATTTTCCTTTGCCTTGAAGCTCAGGCAGAGGATCTTTAATTCAGCACTCGGGACTTTCAGTCTTTTCAATGGTTGGTTGAATTCTTTGGAAATGGAATTGGATTATTTTTCGGGGTTCTTTTCGTCAGATACGATGGTTGTGAGAGGCGGTTTCAAAGCATTCATACATGTGCAGGCCTTTCTACTGGCTGCAAGGGTAGTGGATTGCAAAGAGATTGGGATTCCTAATGGCTTCACAGAAGCACTCAGTTACAGAGCTTTAATTATCTCTGTTTCCTCTTTACTTGATTTTCCTGTTATAGGAAGTATTGAAATATACGGTGAGAGCACTGAAGCTTCAGCGTTCCGTAGAATGATTTCCAAAGATCAGTTGATTTCTTACTGTTTCCATATATTGCTGATATTTGTTGGGGAGGCGACAGTTTTGGTGCCTTAGTCACCGTAACTCAGAGATATAGAACGGGCTCACGTGATAGCTGATTCATCAGCATCTTCCACATCAATAGGAGATTGCACGGGTGTGGAAGGTGGGGAGTTTCAGTTCAACGTTGAATTTGATCCTATTTGAGCGGGACACATTTCGTTCGGGTTATGAGGAGGGAGAGCTGCACATAGACAGACAAAATGACTTTCTGACCGATGCAGAAACCGAAAAATCACGCTTGTGTTGATTGATTCTCTCGTCCAGGGCGAACTGGGGGAAGACGAGACTGTGACATGCGGAATTGTGCACAGCTTTTGGCCTAAGGACTACTGATGAGGAGACCATGCAAGGCTGGATTGCCAGCCATCAGCAGTGACAGCCCATGACGTCCTTGCCTGTACAGTTTAGTTTCGCAGTGCCAGAGTGGTACACTAGGCGAGTACACAACCTCAGAGACCTTGATGAAAGAAGCAGCTGGGCGAAGTACCGAACGAGACTCATGGGGCTCAGGCCGATCTACTGTTCAAGCTTGCGAGGAGTTGTACAGGAACGTGCTACTGCTCAAGATTTGGAACGATCCATTCCAGCGCCACCAACCTAGTGCCTTTGTGGGCAAATCTCGTTCTGCGCAAAATCCCCGCTAACAATTTTAAATGCGAGTGTGGAGTAGACTTGCGAAATCAACTTCGGCAGGGCAGCCTCGCCCCACAGCCAACTTCTCCCGTAGTTAGTTCGTTTCCGCTGTGGTGGTCCTTGAGGTTGGTCCCTTCGTGCTTTACAGCTGTCACGGGAGTCCGCTGACTTCAGAGGTTCAGTCCTTTCTAGTTACAGGATAACCCTGGGCACCGACCCAATCAGTCTCGCATACTACCCAGTAATGAACGTGAGCTCCGTTCAACGAGTCAAACTTTGTTCAAGTTTATTGCTCAAGCGCTAAAAGATTATTCTTTCTTCCGATGAGTGTACTGTACTCTATCCCTCAACTGTGTTTGAGAATTCTTCCACGATCCTTCCATAAACAACAGCACATAGACCCAGCCGCGGAAAAGTGCGAGGAAAAAGCTGCGGGATCTCGGACTTGAGTGTGCAGGACGTAATAATGGCTGGGTGCAGAACTGCAGGCCCGCCCGGTGTACCATACCTACAGTGAGGAGCACTGAGGGCCGAGGACCGAGGACGAGCACCGGCGAGCAGTGGCGGGTTGACAATCATCTTTTCATTCCGAGTGCCAAGCCAGCAGTGCTTTGCTCAATGGGGCATGTTGGCATAACCCTCCAATGACTAAGCCACTCCCCGGTGCAGCAGCCTCGACATTGCTCATTCACAATACCCGAAGAGTCCACCATTCACAGCTAATGATCAGCGTAGAACTCCATGTCTCACTGGGCTGCGTCCTCCTTCCTCGTCTTGTGAGCTGGACACCTCCTCCCATGGACTCCGGACCTGCTGCTGTCAGCCTTTTCCCCTTTCCTAGTCACCCTTTCCAGGCCATTCGAGTCCGCTTTGCTCGTCATGCAGATCCGTGCTCTCTCCCCGGAGACCAGACTATGCCAGGCCCCAACTATATATTGGATCGTCCTGCTTGTGTTGGGTATGATGAGCTCGTGCACTCGCCTCACGCTCCGGGCTCATATGCGATGCAGCATGACATGGTTGACATCCACATCCTCGTCTCTCGGCGTTGGGAGACAGGGAGACATGATGGGAGGATTAGTATTAATTCCGTGTTAGTTGCCAAGCATTCCATTTATCGGGGGTGACGTTTTGAGAGTGCGGAATCGCCAGATGGGTTGTGGTACTGGAAGCTGTTTTCTCTCTTATTCTTCTCTCGCCTTTTTGGAAGGCGATTTGTCTGTCATCCTCTCTCGGTAGCACGTCCGATGGTGATGGTGATGAGCTGGTGAAGAATCTGGGCTTGAAACCTTGTCCTCCACTAACCTTGCCTGAGACTCGGTCCTCTCGTTGCTCCACCGCAATCGCACTGTTGGCTTCGCAAGATTGCCAGTCGTCATCCTGGGAAAGATCTAGAGCTCGACGTTGGACGTGTCGTGGGTGGAAATCTATGCGCCCCCATCCTCTGCAAGTTGTCACCCCCAGCTATCGACCTATCGGTAACTTCCACTTCTCTGGGTCTCCTCTACGCACTTCGTCAACCTCTTCCCGCTGCTCCTCGTCCTCGTCCTACTGCAGCGGCCCCTCCGGAAGGGCCGGGCCATCAGTCATCAGTCCGTCTCATGAACCATGAGTTCATGAGACGGACTCCAAAGAGTTCTCCACTCCCAAAGAGTTCTGCTTTTCCATGCCTGCCCTTGAAGCCTTGTCGTTCTCTTCCGCCTTTCCAAGCTTTGTACTTTCAGTCTGGAAGCCGAGCGGTGACCTCGGCTTGTCTACAAAAGTGAGCCCATCTCTGACATCCATGCCCACATCAATCTACAACATAACAAACCCTAGTGAGCAACGCAGCTGCCATCGTCCTCGCGCATTCAGACGGCAGATAAGTTGCAGCCTGATGAGTCTCGTTGAGCACTAATTTTAGATCTGTGGGCTCTGGATTTCAGCAGACATTGTCGTGCTCTGCACTTGCTTCCAGATTTCGGTACAACCAGAAGCAGCCGCACTGCCGCAGCAGCGGCTCCCGTAGTGGAAGTAGTAGTCCCAGGCTGGGCCGGGCTAAAATAAGGCCTCTGTCAAGCAAAACTGTTCCTTCCCCCCTGCACCGATCTTCCTATGCATGAATCTCTGTCCTTTCGGACATTTGTCTTTCTTTCTTTAGGATTTTCAGCATTTTGTTCGTTGAACAAGAAGCTCTTACAACGTGGATGATATTTCGTTATCTTGCCGAGCTTCTTTTGGGTTTTGGTTTGTTCCTGGGTGGGGATGGTGGGTGAGACCTTTGACATGCGCGTTGAACGTACGTGCATGGTCCTGTGGTGGGACATGAGGGAGAGATATCGTTTTGGTGCGTGGAAATGATGAGAGAGAGAGAGAGAGAGAGAGAGATAGATATGAGGGATTCGACCCGTGAGAGTGAAAAATTAAAGAAATTAACGCCATGAAATAAATTGGAAAAGCAAAACAAAGCCGTGGAAGTATGTGAAGGCATTGATAGGCCGTCAAGTCGAGGACAAATATAATCCATCTAAGCTCTCCCATTTCTACGACCGAATGACACAAGCAACATTCTTGCTCACCCTTGCCGATCCTTTCTCCCGCTATTTATTTCCTCTCGCCTTTTGGGATATTTCATGTTATTATTCAGCTTTTGAAACTGACCTTTTCGAACAGACTTTCTAGCTTCTGTAGAAAGCTGGTGCTTCCGGTCAACCTTCTAGAAATGGGTCTTCAAGACAAGCAGGATCAAATATGCTTTGGGAAGTTGCGAGCTAGAGCTAGTCGTAATCCCGATCCTGATGATTACAGTCGGAATATTACACAATAGAATATGTTGGTTAGGGATCTCCTGAAGGAGATTGAAAAGTCTGTCCAATCCTCCGTAACGTAGTCAAAAGCAAGGAACATACTCATTTGGAATGTGGAACGTGGAATTTCATTTGAAGCTGCCGCTGCAGCATCTTATTGAGTATGCAATGACAAATCGACGTTCCTTTTATGCTTCAATCACTCCAAAACCCCTTTGACTCCTCCGCCAAACCCTTCCTCTTCCTTCCCCAGGTCCTGTCTTCTCGCTCACCATCTCGCGCCTATTTATCACACCCCGTGTTCAAATTCTATTGAGAAGGGAAAGAAGATTGAGCTTGGAACCTTGGAACCTTAAAAAAATAAATGCAAAATAGTGCGCGAACCCATATCGCCGGGGGCGGATTCAATTCAGTCCCAAGTACTACCGACATACGAGTTCCTTCCCTTTCAAAATCTTTTAATACGAACGTGGGTGTAGATTGGAGTCATAGGACCGAGCCATCTGGGCCTTCAAGAAGACGGACTTGTCGGTGGGGTTCCATCAATCGGGTAAAGGACATTTGTGCTCATCTGTCCAAGTGACCGGAATCCGGATGAAAGGCGCGGACTCGCGGAGCTACCCCTGTCGCCTGTAGAGGTCAAAAGATTCGTGGGACGAGAAGGAGGGCAGTACGAGTATTTGTTGCACACGCCGTGCATTCTTACCGTTATGGAAATGCTGCTCGGCGCTCAAGGAGGAGCCATACAGCAACTTGTACGTTGTTCCCATCGCATAATGATATTAACACGTAGGCATGATGTCGTCGTTGTTGCAGGATTGTGGGCAGCATCTGCGCTTGTCGCGAGAGCGATTTGGGCTTCTTCCTTCCTTCGTTTCGGTGGAGATGATTGGATCTTTGTATTGCAATTTTGTTCGTGCGTTTTATTGCTTTGGATTCAGGCTTGACAAATGGTGAGGTATGCTGCGGCTTAGGGTTATTTTCTTAGGTGGACTCTGGTAGAGTAAGAAATTAAAATGATTGAGTGACGGTTTTACATTTAAGATATTATAGTTTCGACATCAGATTGATGATTAGTTATTCTTATAAAGATTCCCCGTACACAAAACACTCATGATTGTCTTGGTCGATTGCCTTGACCGGTCTTCATAAATTGATACTGTTATCATGTACTTTACAAAAAAAGACCTTAACCTTTCAATACTCACATCCTTTTTGTATTTTTACCGTGTCCCTTCAATACTTCTATCTAAGTTTGATCGCGGAGAAGGAAAAAAAAAGAGGAACTGCCTAAGATGAAAGATACTAGGATATCTAAAAGATTTTCCATAGAGGTAAACATAGGTGGATTTGATAGGGAGTTTCAATTCTATGCAATAACACTTACATGAAATATGATAATCCAGCTTGTATGAATGTGTAGGACTACCTATCCTATGTGCTAAAGAAGTTTAAATAATAACTAAGTCATTTCAACTCTAAGCAATGACGCTTATATGCGTTATCGTAACTCGCCTTAGTATGAATGTGTAAAACTAGGAATGTGTTTTGTCTCTTGAGTGATAAGTATGTAAGCAACAAGATATGATGAATTAGATATATTTTCTCAGCCATTTTTTTTACCTTAGTATGAATGTGTAAAACTAGTTATGTGTTTTTGTCGGTTGAATAATAGGTATGTAAGCAACAAGATATAACGAATTATCTAATTATCGAATATATATATACTCAACCATTTTTTGTGGAATCTCATCAATGACTATGTACAAATTTTCTCTGATTTAATTTGAGCTTAGATTCAAGGATTTTTCAATGGAGGTGATATCCGTAAACAAGGTTCTTGTTAGATGCAACTTTCTACTTTTCTTGATAGGCTAAAGAACAATAACAACATAGAATTTATCTGACGTAAAATTTTGCAGTGGAGATTGAACAAGATATTATTTGTCTAACCTAATATTGGAAGAGATGCATGAAAGCTATAAACAATAAAACAGTGAATTGACAAGAATGAGCTAAAATCTCTACTAGATTTGCATAAACGATATTGCTTGATGGGACATTGATAAAACTATCTCAAACACTTCATATTCACTCATCATTAGAATTTGACAAAAAAGAATTTTTTGTAGATGAGTAAGAAGTTTATAACAATGAGAGAAAGTAATATACCTAATTTAAGGACAACACAAGATGAATTGACTTTGCAAATCATCCCCAAGAATATTTTCATGTTCAAGTAGGGTCAAATTTTTTTTCCAGAGTGATTTGATATATAAAAAATAGTAATGTATTTTATATGCAAGGTTACAATCCAACAATTTGAAAAAAATGATATTTCAACAAATGTGTACCACACACCTAGTTGACCAACAACTATCGCATTCAACTTTTGAATATTAGATTTATGGATAACTACAACACGTGTTTGTGTCATAGATATGTTTGTGACATGATTTGCTTGGACTTGTATAGTCAACTCCATCCGAATGATGTATGGTGGTGGTGCATCACTAGAACCTTCAAGAGTTGTCTAAATCTGAAATGAATATCGGTCCACATCAATCTTTCACAAACCCATACCAACTAGTGCATCCTTATCCAAAATAAGGGGTTGTGCATCAAAATTTGAGAATATTTTTTGGGGTCGATAAACCTTTCTTGAAGGTCCAACCAAACAAAAAACACCGCTCATGTTATCCAACATCATCACTCTTGGTGACACCATGGTATGTTCATCTGCCTGTCTTGCTGGTAACTTCATCAATCTAGTGGCGGCATCTTGCCAAGTTCCATTAGAGTCCACGTTGTAGCTCATCCCGTCAGCTCTCCAACCCTATCTTCAAATCTTCAAATGTCCCCCGGAAGGTCGCCAAAACCCCTCAAAACCTCGAAGAAGTTACCCTAGTGCCCTCATTGGCCAAAACTCCTAGACCAATGAGAATGGAGAGTGTTATTTTGACCTCTAGTGTGACCAAATTAGCTCCATTTTAACTTAGAGCTTTACAACTATCCTAAACACACTACCTAGACATCCTATACACAATATGAGTTTCAACATCCAAGCCCTACGAAGTTGATCCAACGGTGGGCTCTTAACAACCTTACAATACCGTCGGTTATCATAACCTAAAGTATCACCGTCATGACAATAGCTCTGAAGATGACACATGTCATCATCTTCTCATAGTAGCCGCGTCACAACACGACATCCATCCCCTCTAAACCTGTGCATCCTCTGGTATGCACCAAGAAGTTAACGAAGGTGTGCACGATGTCATATTATATCAACCTGATCTTCTACTCCAGCTAGATCCTCCCCATATGACTCATCTTCACCAAGAAAGTCAAACTCCTCCTCAAGTCGGCCAAGGTTGATCTTCTTATCCCGACTTTTGAAGATCTTTATTCGCTTTCCTGCAATAGGTACCTTTAACTTTGTAACATCCAACTCTCTTAGCGAATAAGTAGCATTGTCGTGAACATTGATCACCACATATGGCCCAAACCACCTCTTTGAAAACTTCCTCAAGGTGATATGTTGGTTATCGAGACTATTGTCATACACCAACATCCAATCACCTTCTTTAACCTCCTTTGGTCTTAGCCTATGACGTTTGTCAAATCTGTCCTTGTTTCTAAGGCGTGCCTCTCTAAGTCTCTCCATTGCCAATTGTACATCCTCCGTTCTCCTCTCTAGCTGTCGAATGCGTATCGCCAAAAGATCTTCTCTACTTAGATTATCCTCCCAAGGCAACACACTCCATGTGGGAATGTTTTCCTCTATTGGCATAATTGGCTTTTGGCCTTGCATTAACTCTGATGGCATATAGCCGGTCACAGAGCTATGGGTTGTACGATCAGCCCATAATGCAAAAGGTAACAAACAAGGCCATTGTCCAGCCTTCCCTCTACATGACTTCACAATTGCTTTGATAATAGGTGGATGATCCCTCTCACTCTTCGCATTCCCTTTTGGATTATAAGCAGTGGTGAGACAACTTGACTCCACATCTCTAAAAGAAGTCACGTCCCTCTTGAGCATTCAACTCTCCTCGATCAACGGTTATCTTCCCAACACATCCATAACGACACACAACATCCTCCAAAAGAAATCTGTAAACCCCTTCTGTTGCTTTTGATCGTAGTGCTCTTCCCTCCAATTGATTGGATAGATCCTCCCTTGCTAACACCAGATACCTCATCTGTCCTAATCCCATCGGCATGACCACCAAATCCACAACCCACTTGTAATGTATAGCAAGTGGATATGTAGGATGCAAACCATCACAGTGTCGGATTACAGAATGCATCTGACATGTCTCACAAGTCTCCACAAATCCTACCACATTCTTGTAGATGTTTTTCCACCAATATCTCTCTTTCAATTTCATAAAAGTGGCATATATCCCCCTATGGCCTGCCCATAAGCTTTCATGAAACTCCCACATCAACTCGTGTTGAGCCTCCTTTCCACAAATCACACGTTGTGGCATGTCACCCTTCCGCTCCGGTCTCTTCCAAAGGTATCCATCTTGTAACATGTAGTTGTAGGCCTTCCTTCTTACATGTTTGAATTCATGATCACTCCAACCGCTTTGTCGTGCTAGTGTGCTGAGATATTTTCCAATATCTAACCACTCACCCTCATATAAATCCTCCATAAACATCTCCAAACTTTGTGTTACTCCTTGCTGATGAGCCACAGAATAAAATGTCATTCCTACATCATTAGTATCATCAATCATTTCTTCTTCTTCCTCATATCTAGCTCTTGACAACATATCTGCCACCTTGTTATCCTTTCCTGCCACATGCATGAACTCCGGATTAAGTGTCTTGATGTAAGCTATCCACCTCAACATTGCAATACCTAGTGTATTGCAATTGGTGATAATTCTATACAACGGAAAACAATCCGTCCTCAACAATCACATGTGCTCCAATCAAGTAGTTCCTTTCCAACTTCATAGCTGTAACGACACCCCACAACTCCTTCTTCACTTGAGAATAACTTCGGTGTCTTTCACTCAAGACCTTGGCTCCAAATCTCAGAGCATACCTACTCCCTTCATCTTTGTCATCCTACCCCACGGCCCATCCTATGGCAATAGGACTGGTATCCACCGTCAATATCACTGACTTGTCACCATGATATTCTATTCTTTGCAAAACTGGAGGTGATGACATACACCTCTTCAACTTCCTCATGGCCTCTACATGTCTATTCTCCCATACGAACTTCTGATTTTTCCTTAACAACCCATATAACGGATCTGTTATATGAGCATAGTGAGGAATCCATATGTGATAGAACACATCAACACCTAAAAACCGCCTCACTTCTGTCAAGGAGTTGCAGATTTTGCGCATCCTTTGAATAGTGTCCATCTTGTTGGGATATGGTTTTCGACCGTATCATCCACACAGATGACCAACAATGACAACCTCTCGTACCCAAAATATAGATTTTTCTCTAGACAATGTAAGATGAACCTCCTCCAATCGAGATAATATCCTCTCACAATCTTCAATATGATTCCTTTCGATCGATGGTTCCATCCTTCTCCTCTTCTGTACATCCCTTGATTGACACATCATCTAGAAAAGGCATAGTCTTCTCCGGAATAAAGTCCCTTAACACTTTATTCATCCCATTCATCATGTGTGCTACTGAATTTGTGGCCCCTTGTGGCAACGTGCACATCCTTACCAAGCCCAAGGGTGTTCTCATTGTGGTAACATCCTTGCTTCCTTCTGATAGTTGAAACTGATCATACCTGGAGTAAAGATCTCCCATGGAGTAGATAACTCTTCATGCAAATACTTATGCAAACTCGTCCACAATTGGTCTCACCCCCATATTCATGATAGTTACTTGATTCACCGGTTGCATGTCTTGAATGAATCGTAGTGATCCATTCTTTTTTGGCACTTTAAACCACCGACTGGAATATGGAGCAAAGGATGGCTCCAAAATCCTCATCTTCATCTTCTCCTTCAACAACTCAATGAGTTTTGGAAGATGGGCTCTATGTACTAGGATCGGATCCAACCTTCAACTCCTTCATAGTGGTTTCAGTAAACTTGTGTCCCATTTTACTAGGATCCCTCAAGTTACTTTCTCTACTCGCTTGCTCCACTTGTTCTTTTGAATCAGTTGGTAAAGGAGCAGCTATTGGTTTCACCTTCTTATCAACCGTTTTATATTTGGTCTCCACTCGAACCTCAGGTGCTTGGAACATCTCAATAGTGGAGTAGTGCTTTCTAGAGTGAACCTCCACCATCTTGTCCTTATCGCCAAATCCAATCTCCATCATCTCCTTCAACGGATCTCCCAAACCAAACTCCTGATATATATTCACCTTCCTCAAGAAGCTTGAAATCTGCAAGGTCTTCTTCATATATGTGCAGTTTGTTCTTCTCCCATCTTTTCAAATTAGCAACCTTCTTGTATGTAGCATATCCATCACGCAAAAACTCCATCAACCCTGTACAAAAGGTACCTTTCTCTTGCGTAGGTGAGAGTACCTTCTCCTCCGTACCACTATATCCTCTCTCTACAGTGGTACTTCTCCAAAATCCTTAAAATCTTCAGACTTTGGGAAAGCTCCCTCTCTCAACCGTGCTTTGATTCTCTCATGATTTGCTGGAATTGTTAGAAACTGCACTAACCGCTTCCCATCTTGACTGCGAATTCGTGCATATGCAAGAATGCTTGATGATGGATCGGCATATGCACGAATTCGCAGTCAAGATGGGATGCACGAATTAGACAAGTTCATCATCAAGCATTCGTGCATATGCCTTGCATATGATGTAGAGTCTTGCACGAAGAAATTCTACTTAGCTACTACATCCCCAACCTTCACCGGAATATCACGACACGCTCCATACAAGTCCCCTTGAGTATTGTTGGCTGCCCTAATCACCCAACCATGATTGGTGTCTATGGGCCACTTCCCCTTCTTGTAGAACTCTCTCGATATTATATTGATCTCCGATCCATGATCAATTAGTGCTAACACCAGTTCAATGAGATCCTCTAGCTTCACAAGGGTTTCAGTAGTCACCCTTGCCCAATGCGATCGGGTGTAGTGGCTAGACACATTCACACCTTCTTCTTTTACCTCATCCTCAAAGCAAACCTTTTGAGATTTCACTCCACAACACTCTACCAGCGCATCTTCTTCATCCTTTGATATCTTTGTACCCATCGCATGAAGTAGAGTAGTCTCATTGGAAATCTGCCGTTTCCTCTTGATGATATCAATGATAACATCATGAAACTCCCTCTTTGCTATTCCAAGTATCTCTCTCAAGGTAAACTCTACCTTGGCACTCAAAATTCTCTCCTCCAAGACTCCCTTCAAATCTGTTGCCGCCCCAATATCAGATTGTAGTTTGTAAGCTGATACCTTCCCCTTGTCCTTCTCACCCCCTTTGGTTCTTTCCTTCGACCTCGAGGGACCAACTTCCTCCATAGCGTGATCAGGTGGGAGAGGTGTATCAGGTCCGATACGTTCTCTAGCCAACCTCTTCAATGAGAGTCATTCGCCAGAACCCTCCTCTTCCCTCCGTCTCTTCTCTTCCACCGATGCTTCATATTGAATCTTAGCAATATAAGCATGAATCAACATGGTTTCTACTAGATCTTCCCATCCAATAGTACCACGAATTTCCGCCGTTGTTCTTAGAAGAGTCTCTCTAGCTACCTTCCCTTTCTCCATCGTAGCGAGAGCACTTGACCATAGACCATTAAGCGGTATGTGGCCTTCAAACTCCTCTCATGCTCCTCTAATCTTAGCACCATAGCTAAAAGCTTCAACTGATGCCACTGCATGTATACTATGATAATCATCCACCAATTTTCTCATGCCTCCTTTACCAAAATTGGTTTGAATGGTTACTCCTGTGTCCTTAAGGGCTACCTTCCCTTCTTTCCAAAAAATGTCTCCACTTTGCAGCGTGTGTGCAAAATCTCCACAATTCCTTCGTGCATGATCAGTGCTGTCACACCATATGCATCGTTGCACATAAGCTGGCTTGACGAAAGGCTTCTTCTCCCCTCCCATGTACTTCTCTTCCAACATCACAAATTTGATCTTAAGCTCCTTCATCCCTTTCATGATCTCATCGATGGATGATTCTTCCTTTCTGTAATTCACAGCCGGAGCTTGAACGTTGGAAGTTGGAACCATTTGCCTAGTAACAGGTGCTGGAGCAATAAGAGTAGTGTTTTGAAAAGATCTTCTCACTACAATCTTCTCTCTCCTTCTCACCCTCTTCGCCAATAGTCCAACTGCCAACTACCTGTTAATCCTTCTTCCTCATTCTTGTCTTCGAGAAGCAACTCTAGCTTCCATTGCAGCTCAAAGTCTATAGCTCAAAGACACAATTCAGTTTTGTGTGATTCTAAAGTGGTCTTCTCCAGTCGAGACAATTGTGAGAATTATCTCTCAAACTCCCTTAGAAACTCAGTTGCATGAGACTTCTTATTGGGCCTTTCAACCCACTCCATGAATGACTTCTTAGTGACTCTATCAAAGTCTTCCAAGAAGTATTCATCCCTCAAGGCACGAGAATATATTTCCCAACCCTCACCAAAGTGTTCCAAAGGATTTTACATGGCCTCTAATCTCCGGCACCGCAGCAAGATGGAACATTTCTGTCATCTCTCTTTCAGCAACACGGTGTCGCATGGACATTTCTTAGCTCTGAGAACGCCCGAGCGCTTGGCTGTAGAAGAACCTTCTAGAACCTCGTGTGAGTTGACAATCTCTTCTTCTTCTCCTCAGCAGTCCACATTATAGCCGGTAAAACTTCAGCGGAAGAAGACTATGATATCTAATGATTCGACCAATAACTTTCGCTCAAACTTTAGAGAAAATTGCTCCACAACCCTTACTATCACTCAGAAAAGTTTCAGATGTTTTTCGTTTCTAGATCTCTCAAAACAATTGGTGATTTACCCACTGTAACACAAGGCGATATGCAGATCCATGTGTACAAAACCCGTCACACATCCCAATCCTTGACTTCAATTGCTCCCAGATTTTATGAGAAGGTCACTCATCATCAGAACTTGAACGTGCAAAAGTTTTATTGACAGAAATTTCTGATATCAAAAGATATGATCTTTGTACTAACTCGTGACGGTCGGTGCGATCCCGCACTCGATCAGATACACAAACTTCAAGCTATCACTCTGTACTCAAAACTCGTCCAATCGAGTCAAAACTTTGATTCAAACACAAGCCTGAGTCGAAAACTATATCTCTGTTGACTCAGATCTCCCAAAACCCTTGTAAGGTTCTCATAAACTTTCCAAATACACTCAAAGGTCTAAATTTCTCACTCTAACTTTGAATCATCACTTCAGAGTGACAAATCCTTCAAATCCATCCATTCTTGAGCCCACGTCGTAGCTCGTCCTGTCAGCTCTCCAACCCAATCCTCAGGTCTCCAAATGTCCCCCTGGAAGGTCTCCAAAACTCCTCAAAACCTCGAAGAAGTTGCCCAAGAGCCCTCATTGGCCCAAACTCCAAGACCAATGAGAATGAAGAGTGTTATTTTGACCTCTAGTGTGGCCAAATTAGCTCCATTTTAACTTAGAGCTTTACAACTATCCTAAACACACTACTTAGCCATCCTATACACAATACGAGTTGCCACTAATAAAGAGTCAAAATGACAACTCGAAACCGGTTAAGTATGAACGGAACTACAAACGGAACCGGGGAGTTTATAACTTGAGAATAATACTCCTCGCCAAAGTTCCTAACAATCAACTCCCTATGGCTTGTTTTCGGTAAGCAATAGTGATGGATTGGAACCCATGTGTTGAAAGCCACCACTATTGGTAAGTTCAAATCCATAGCGCCCAAACTAAATCAAAACGTACATTGTTACGTCCCAAATCGCGCCGTAGGAAACAACTGGAAGATGTTTAGCAACGGTTCAGCTCATTTCCCTGACGTAGTACCTCAAGTACTTTGAGACATCCCTTCCATCAAACTGATCCATCTTCCCCACTACAGCTTGCTGCGCCTTTGTGGCTGAATTCTCCCTTCGATCTTGCAATTGTTGCTGTTGAAGAAAGAGTGTGAACGCTTGAAACATTTCTGCTGTTGCCGGATCAAGTTGCACCTTAGGTACCTCGTCGACTCTGCTCGACCCCTCTCCACTCATTGTGATCTTCCTTGTGACCCCGAACAACTAGTCAGCCTGTTGCTGATATGAAGTCGTCTTGATTGTTGATCCCACTAATTCCCCAAGTATCCAACCTTCTGCTTCTATCTACTCTGACCTAAATCTAGATCCCCGTGGTCTATGCCTAATGGATTGGGCAACCTAACCTGCCATCACCTCAAGCACTCTTGGGAGAGTTGGCCATCACTTTCAACTTCTCACAAGAGAAATACGCAACATGAACTAGAGTGGTAACCGGTGATCAAGTCCGGAGCACTCCTATAGAATCAAGGGCCCACACAAATCCAGTATGGTGCACACACAAGAAGCCAGTATGGAGGGGATCCAAACACAAGAAGCAAACAACAACCCTCCATACTTAAATTGTCCCAACCCACCCATAACTGACTCTTGCCATCACTTGGCATTTGACATATCATAAAACTCAACGTTCTGCACTAAGCTATCACCATAAAGTTCTTACAATATGATTTCTGACTAATTTTATATCTCAAGTCCAAACAAAACTTGAACTTGCACCCTGATATCTCAAGGCCAACCCACAATATGAACATGCAATCTACACCTTACTCTAAACTTAAAACATTCAACCATAAACCGAAACACCTAAATCAGTAAACTCGCAACAAGAGAACTCATGAAAGTTCCTCCACCTTAGAGATTTCACGTCGAGTTCACCACCTATGTCGCATGGACATTTCTTCGCTCTGAGAATGGCTGAGCACCTGGATGTAGAAGAACCCTCTTGAACCTCGTGTGAGTTGACAATCTCTTCTTCTTCTCCTCAACACTCCACATTCGAGTTCATTACAACCGGTAAAACTTCAGTGGAAGAAGATTATGATATCCAATGATTGGACCAATAAATCTCGCATAAACTTCACAAAATATTGCTGCACAATCCTTTCAATCTCTCATAAAAGTTTCATATGTTTCTCTCTTCTAGATATCTCAGAACAATTGTTGATTTACACACTGTATCACAAGGCGATATGCAGACCCATGTGTACTAAAACCATCACACATCCCAATCCTTGACTCCAATTGCTCTCAAATTTCATGAGAAGGTCATTTATCATCAGAAAGTTTTATTGACAAAACTTTCTGATATCAAAAGAAATGATTGATGTTCTAACTTCGTGATAGTCAGTGCAATCCTGCAACTCTGACTGTATATACAAACTTCAACCTATCACTCCGTACTCAAAACTCATCCAATTGAGTCGAAATTTCGATTCAAACACAAGGCTGAGTTGTAAACTATATCTCAATTGACTCAGATCTCTCAAAACCCTTGTAAGATTCTCAGAAACATCCCAAATACACTCAAAGATCTAAATTTCTCTCTCTATCTTTGAATCACCATTTCAAAGTGACAAACCCTTCAAATCCATCCATTATTAAGCTCACATAATAGCTCGTCCCGTCAGCTCTCCAACCCTATCTTCAAATCTTCGAATGTCCCCATGGAAGGCCTCCAAAACCCCTCAAAACCTTGAAGAAGTTATCCTAGTGCCCTCATTGGCCAAAACTCCTAGACCAATGAGAATGGAAAGTGTTATTTTGACCTCTTGTGTGGCCAAATTATCTCCATTTTAACTTAGAGCTTTACAACTATACTAAACACACTACCTAGACATCCTATACACAATATGAGTTTCAACATCCAAGCCCTACAAAGTTGATCCAATGGTGGGCTCTTAACAGCCTTACAATGCCGTCGGTTATCCTAACCTAAAGTATTGCCGTCATGACAACAGCTCTCAAGATGACACATGTCATCATCTTCTCATAGTAGCTGCGTCATAACACGACACCGGTGACTGCAAATTGCCTCTTCCACTTGGTCCCGTGCTCATGGTCGAACTACTACTATCTTCATTCATATTCGGCTCCCACAACTTTTCCTTGGGGTTAACCACCCTATCCTCAAGTACTTGTGTACTAGAAATGAGGAAATGTACACCACTCCCTTCTCTCATGCTCTGAGCTTCTGCCCCATCGCTTGCACATTCCAAGCTAATATCTCTCTCCAATTAACTTTGATCGACCCTCCCACGAACCCTTCTACTATTCTCACTTTATGCATACTGACATAGGTAGTTCTTTGTGGTGAAAATAGATGGTTCAATGTATACATTATTTCCACTAAAAATTGTCCTTGATCAAATCAATCTTAAAACCATTAGTCCCCTTTCTTCCACGAGGATCAAACCATTTAGTTTCATTGAAGTCAAATCCCATATCCAATGCCGATCCCTCCCAATTGATACCATCATTATCCTTCGCGTACTCTCGATCCAGTGCTTCTCTCCACAGAATCGCATCCCAAGTGTCAAGATGTCCTCTCAACCCAATAGGGTTGGCAAACTTTTTGGCTTTCACTTCCTCACACAACTCTGGGCATACATAATCCCATCACCATGCTAAGAACGCACCACCCAGGTTTTTTAATCTCATCAACTCGTCCACTGTCTAGTACGGCTTTGGAACCAAAGATCGAATTACTCCTGCCGCCATCTTCTGCGTGGGAGGCAATCGAATAGCCTCTCTTGCTCCGGATTGAATTGCCGTTTTTATTTTCATCATGTTGCCTTGATAGTTCTACTCGCAGCTACTCGCCGATATGGTTACAACATTACCCTAGACATATGGACTTCTCCCGCCATCTTTAATCTACTCCTCTCACACTTGACATGCATATTCGCCCTAAGAGACATATTTATATTCGGCCTTACATATTTCCTTTGAATATCATACTTTTTATTCCAAAAAATAAAAAAACACGCTTAAAATTCCTAACTAAGGTTCTACAATCACCAAGCTTAGCTCCATCACTTTCCGACATCAAATCATAATCTTATGTGAATCTCATTGGTCAAAGTTGGTACCGCACTCCGCTTTAGGTGCACCCACTAATAACCCTAGGAATTTTTCCTTTGAAACCTCTAAAGATCTCCACTATGACACAAGTGTATCAACTCCATAACTTTTATTAGCAATGGGTCTCCAATTGGAACCAAAAATCACAATAAAAGGTAGAGTAGGACCCATGGTTGTACATATAGAATAAAATGTAAGTATATCTAAAGTGTGACTAAGTTTATCTTAGTCATGATTATGTTTAGCTAGTTATGGTTAAGTTGGAGAAAAATATAGAGTAGCTCTTGATATTGTAGATGAGAACAACTATTTTGTTGTTTAGTAAGAATCAAAGAACATATTTTTTCATAGGGGTATCTTGACTTTCCTTCACTTGGATAAGTTTTTTATTGGTTTGACTTGGTGAGTATCCTTAAATCTAGGGGCGACATTGACTTGGGTACACCAAAGACAATTGAAGGGTAGTTGGGCTTCTAGAAGATCCAAGTGGACCAAATGCATGTTGCCATATATCATTTTCATTGGGATTTGTGATCTCTACCTCGATTAAACTTGGTAAAAAAAAGTTACATGGTAGTTACTTGTAGTTATTAGAGTAAAATTCTAAGTATTATAAATAGAAAGATTGAGAATCACCTCTCAAGTTAATTTTGAGAAGTGAGTTTTGGAAGAACTCTTGTCTTGGGAAGCTTGGTTTTTGAAAAGTCATATTTGGGTTTGGAACCTTGATTCAATGAAGCTTTTGATCATCAAAATATCTCTTTCTTTGGAGTGATATTTGACTCTTTGTGAGGGTTGTTATCATGGAGTTCGGAATATGAGAGTTTTTGTAAGAGGGTGCATTAAGATCATGGTCATTGGGTTGGAACATGTCTTTATAGATTCATGATGAGCACCAAAGAAATGAGGTCATAGTACCCAAGGCATGGCAAAATGTTAACTCAAGGACAACCTAAAACCTATCATCACCACATGCACTCACCTAGTCTACAAATCCACAAGTCATAGCTCACTAAGGAGAAACAAAGATAATCTGATTGGTCCTCAAATCTAGCCTGACTATCGACATCACACATGAGTACTTATTTTCCACACAACAAAGCATCAACAAAAACATGAAGCCAAGATGGAGATATATCAATCACAAAAAATATAAATAACAATATTCTATTTCAAAAATATCCATCAAAAGGATCAAAAAAATCCAACAACATAAATTTATAAAAATTTATTATTTTAAAATTAACATACAATATCTACTCTTATCCGCGGATTTAGTCCAAATATATATATTTTTCTAATGTAAACTCAATCGATGAGCACTTCGACAAAATATACAAGATGTCTAAGTAAGCCATGATCACCATTGAGTCTTTTGTTATTCCTAATCCATGATTCACAAGTGTAAATGCTCCTGGTGATGACGATGGAATTTCATCTGACCTTTATAAGCCCATATCATACCAACATATTAAATTTTGTGCTTGTAAGGTTGTTGCAAGTCAATCAATAATTCATTATTTTAAACTATATAAAAAATGTAGTGATCATGTATATTGATATAAATTTATATTAAAACAAAAATTTTAAATTAAATACATTAACTACACTTGTTAGCAAGTTTTAGCCAAAAAATATATTTTTTCAAATATGCACTCAACCGATCAGCACTTTAACAAAATATTCATGGCGTCCAAGCCATTCATGACCTCACAAGGACTACTTCTATTTCCCTTGATATACAATTCATAAATATAAATACTTTGAATGATGAAGAGATTATTCAACCTTGCCTTGAAATATTTTGTGCGAAGTATAATTTTTGGATTTGTGCGCATGATCCAATTTTTGAAAAAAATATGTTTTGAAAGTTATACAAACTAGAAAATGATCGATCCATGCATACTTCAATACTTTATACTATCTACATTTTAATAAATATTTTTCACCTTCATGTATTTTACCAATAGCTTTAAGATCGAATTGTTAATATCCCAAGCTCATCGAGTTGATATAGGTCGATCTTTGCCTGATGACTACAGGCCGTAGATCTAGGGTTGTTACGCATCGATGGTACAGACTGTTTTGGGCTAACCCAAGATTAGGGTTTCCCTGTTCTCACCCTATATATCTGAGGGGGAAGGCGAAGCCTTCCCCATCTCATTCCTGTACACTCTCTCTCTTGTCCCTTTGGTGTGCTCTCCTCTTCTTGGAGTGATTCCTGAAGAGTCGTTTTCTCAACATGGTATCAGAGCTTGGTGGGAGCATTAGTTTTGTAGATTAGACATAGTAGAGTCTTTGGAGATCAATGAGGAGGCTGTCCCAACAAGCGAGTAGATTGATGGGGAACCATTTCGTGTTTTCTCAGAATCTTCAATCGCGTTTTTGGAGGTCAAGATGATCTTTTTTGACCTATTTCTTGCGCAGAATGGTCGAATTTAGTAGTCATGAAGTTTTCGTGCGATTTGGAGTTGTTGGTGGTAGTTATCGCCTTTTCCAAAATCTTTGAGGAGCTGTTTGGAGGCCTAAACGAGTTTTTTTGGAGATTTGAGTGTTTCTACCGAAGCCAAGGCTTGTGCCCACGCGCAGGTAGAAACTGAACTTTGCTCGCCTCAGTCAAAGCTCCTACCTCTTATCAGTAGGCCAGATGGTAGAACAAAATTTCCAAGTGCGTTTCAACAAAGATGGATGCTTTGTTGAAGACTCCACAGGTAATGTCGTAGCTCGAGGTAGCAGGAGTGGTAGACTATTCAAGCTAGATGCTACAAGGTTAATCAAGAAATGCTTGACCAACTCCCCGTCATTCTGAGAAAGTGGCTTTGTAGTATCTGACATAGATATTTGGCACAAGCAAATTGGGCACATGAACTTTCAGAGACTGAAGACTCTTCCGAGTTCAGATCTAGTCACAGGTTTGCCCAACTTCACTTCTGCTCAGCCCACTGCAGTGTGTCAAGCTTGTCAGTTCGGCAAGCAAGCTAGACAACCCTTCAACGGATCAGGTAGGAGAGCGACCAAGCTTCTCGAGCTGGTGCACACAGATGTATGGACTTCTTCTCAACCAAGTTTATCTGGTTTTGAGTACTTCGTGTCCTTCATTGATGATTTCTCTCGCTACACCTGGGTTTACTTCCTTAAGAGCAAGAGCTCTTCAGATGTGTTGTCGACTTTCCGGACTTTCCACACCTTGGTGGAGAAGCTTGATGCGGACAATCTATCCTTTGTCTACGTTCCGATGGAGGAGGCGAGTTTCTATCTGGAGAATTCACTGCTTACCTACGTAAGCATGACATACACGCCGTAAGACTTGCGTTATCCTCCACAAATGAGAATGGCGTTGCGGAGAGGAAGAATCGTCACATAGCAGAAGCTACTCGTGCTATGTTGAACGAGAAGAACCCGCTTAGACCATTCAGGCGTAAGCCCCATTTCCGTTGCGGTGTACTTGATGAATCGAACTCCGATTGCAGTTATTCACAACAAGACCCCGATGGAGGTATTCACATGCCACAAGCCCGATTACTCATTTCTGAAAGTTTTCGGTTGCAGACGTTATGTACACATTCCGGATGAGAAGCGCAAGAAGCTAGATCCGAAAGCTGAGAAGTGTATTTTCCTTGGATATGCCTTAGATACGAAAGGATGTAGATGCTATAATCCTTCCTCTATGCAATTCTATATCAGTAGAGATGTTGTATTTGAAGAGTTGCAATCTTGGTATGCACTGCGATTGTTCGGTCATACCCACTTTTCCTGCTGAAAGTACGCCAAGGAGTCCGTCCACTATACCTTCATAGAGTGGAGTTTCTGGAGTCACACAGTCTAGAGTCGAAGTCTCATCAGACTGAGTCGCTACGGATGAAGTTCACCGAGCACCATCCGCATCGACTCCTAGTCTTGAGGATCATCTTATTTTGCAACATATGATGTCCTCACCACGGATTACCGATATTCATCCGTTAGATGAAGCGTCCCTGTAACTTATTCTTTGGAACCTCGATCCGAGCAAGGGGAGACAAACAAGACATCCGATATTGCCCTATTTAAAATGAGAGAGTTCGGCATCCGTTCGGCCGATTTATGCATGAAAGTTTCCTTTGCCGATCATCATGCATACATGACTCACGTTCTTGCCGAGCCGTAACCGAGTACGCTTTGAGGAGGCGATGCACAAAAATGAGTGGATTGAAGCCATGGAGACGTAACTTGTTGCACCGTCACCAACAAACATGGGAATTGGTGGACTTACCTCAAGGTAAGAAAGCGATTGGTTGCGTATGGGTCTTCAAGGTCAAGCGCCAACTCGGATGGCACGTATCTCGATACAAGGCGGATTGGTAGCCAAGGGCTACGCACAACAAAGATGGAGTGGACTACTTAAGAGACGTTTAGTCCGATTCTTTAAGATGGCAACCATCCGTACGGTGGTTACTATTGCTGTCAACAAGGGATGGCGACTGCATCAAATGGACTTCAAGAATGCCTTTCTCAATGGTGATCTCGATGAAGAAGTCTACATGCAAGAACTACCAAGTTACGAAGATCCGAAGTTTCTTTCCCAAGTTTGTAAGTTAAGGAAATCACTCTATGGGTTGAAACAGGCTCCGAGAGCATGGTATGAGAAGATCAATTGCTTTCTCATGTCTCTTGGATTTGTAGTCTGTCATTCCGACTCATCGCTATACTGCATGAGATCAGGAGTTCATGTAGTGATGATTTCCATCTACGTAGATGATCTTATTATCACTGAGAACCATGAGGAGATGATTTCCCGCATCAAGAGTATCTTATGTTCCGAATTTGAGATACAAGACTTAGGATATCTTAAATTCTTTCTTGGGGTGGAGTTTATCACAGAGGGAAAGGATATGTGGCTAATACAACGCCAATAATAAGCTTAAGGAGTTCAAGATGTCTGACTGTAAACCAGTCGATACTCCTCTCCAGCAAGGTCTGAAGCAAGATTTGGAGGATGGAGAGTTACTTGCAGATCCCCTTTGTACAGACAGATGGTAGAGAGTCTGATTTACCTGACTATCACTAGACCGGATTTGAGCTATTTGTTGGTCTAGTCGATCGGTTCTGTGATGCTCCACGGGTACCGCATATGATGGATGTTAAGCGGATTCTCCGCTATGTGAAGTCCACACTTCATTTTGGACTTCGATCTGCATTTGAGGTGGTGAACCGCATGGCTACACCGACGCTGATTGGGCAGAGACATTTCGGCGAGGAGATCCACGCCCGGATATGTGTTTGGACTTGGGAGTGCAGCTATGAGGTGGGCTTCTAAGAAGCAACCGACCGTGGCACTATCTTCCACAGAGGTAGAGTATCGTGGTGCTATGAATGCCACATGTGAAGCGCTTTGGCTTCGTTCCTTGCTTTCTCGATATTGGAGTAGATTATCCTAGTCCTACAGCTTATCCTAGCCGATAACATTAGCAAAGATGATGTTAGCCAACAATCCTGTTTTTCATGCTAGGACAAAACACATTGAGGTGCACTACCACTTTGTTAGGGAGAAGGTCCTTGCAGGTGTAGTAGATCTTAGATACGTACATACAGGAGATCAGATTGCAGACATCTTCACCAAAGCTTTACCTAGAGAGTCGTTTGCTACATTTCGACATTGTCTAGGAGTTCGGGGATGTACAGTTGAGCTTGAAGGGGAGTGTTAATATCCCAAGCTCATCGAAGTTGATATAGGTCGATCTTTGCCCGATGACTACAGCCGTAGATCTAGGGTTGTTACGCATCGATGGTACAGACTGTTTTGGGCTAACCCAAGATTAGGGTTTCCTGTTCTCACCCTATATATGGGGGAAGGCGAAGCCTTCCCCATCTCATTCCTGTACACTCTCTCTCTTGTCCCTTTGGTGTGCTCTCCTCTTCTTGGAGTGATTCCTGAAGAGTCGTTTTCTCAACAACTGTGGTGTGTAGGCATCATTCTCTAGCAATAGCCAAGTCCCATAATGTAACCATCTTTAGTTAGTGAGGACTAATGTAGAGGTTACGTAAGGAGGAGATAGATAGTCTTGAGTAGACTATTAGTAGAGTATCTAAAGATGTCATGTCAGCATCTTTGTGCTCTTTAGGTTGTGTTTCTTGTGTGTTAGTTAGTGTGTTAATTGGAGTACACGCCAGCAATCCGTGTGCTCATAGGGATGACCGCCATATCATCAATCCATGAGGAATTGAATGGATTGTGGTTGGGTAACCTTATCTAGTTTGTGTCTTTTTTAGGACCATATATGGAGAAAGAGAAAGCATTGAGGTATCTCTCAACTTCAGAATTTCTTGAGCTATTCGAGTGATCTCTCCTCACTTCCCTAGTGTTACAATGATATCAGAGCAAACTTGCTTTTTCCTTGTGTGTGGATTACCCCTCTTGGAATAGCAAGACGATGATGATAACTTTAAGTTCTTAAGAGTTGTATAGAGACTGGAAGAGGTCCTTGATCTGCATGTAGACTAAGGGGGAAAGGGAAAACTGTGGGATGCAGGTATGGATGTGCCTGAGAGAAATCATGTACCAAACTTTTCATTTCCCAACCTATTCAACATCCATATTTGATTCATGGAGAAGGATGTTTTATCCATTGTCAGTTAAATGATTGCATTAAAATTAAAAAAAATTTTCACGCAACGTAATTATAATTATATCTATCATATCTCCAAAATTTGAATCAATGTTTTTTTAATTTAATTTAATTTTTTTAAATGTTTAAAATAACATTTTATCATTATATAAAATCAAAAATATTTAATTACATTTTGTATACTTAATATTATTTTAAAAATAATTTTTAAAAATATTTTAAAATAAATTATTACAAAATATATAATAATATATTTATATAAAATTAAGAAAATTATTTCATAAGTAAAATATTATTAAATTTTCATCTTTGAATATTTATAGGATGACAACGATTCAGAAGAGTTAAGGCCCTTGCGCAATTAGCTGATCAATCAGCTAGTTACTTGTCAGAGTGCCCCACAGTTTTTCACGTATTGTACACTAATAATTATAAAATTAATACATTCATATATATATTTCTATTTATAAATATTTGAGCCATTTAAAATAATTATATATCAAATAATTTTTTGATTTGTATCAATTAGTTAACAAAATTGTAGTCATTAAAATATAAAATTAATAATAATCAAATTATTTTAAAAAATATGAATATTAAATTATTTAAATATAAAAAGTATAAGAAATAAAAATACGAATTTTTTTATTTATTATAACATGTTTTATCTATAGTTGATTAAAATGATATCAACATAATACTTATAATAAGAAACTTTTGTCTGAAAATGATATATTTATATTAGTTTGATTGTTTCATCTATATGTATGAAATAAAATTTTATCAAAATATGTTTAAAAAAAATTATTTATCTCATTATATGAGTAAAAATTATAATTTGAGATATTTTTAATCACAAATTTACTTATAATGCTAAATTTTCATTATTAATATGAATTAATCTGTTTCAATCAATAATTTTCATCAGATATAAATATTGATACATTTGCAAACACATGAATAAGGATAAAATTTATAACAATCAAATTTAATTTAATGAAAATATTATATAAATTAATTTTACCATATGATTTATTGAAAAATTACAAAAAATATTTGTGAATATTATGTACTGATTTGATAATATATGACAAAAGAATCAAATTTTAAATTTATGAGGAGGACAAAAAAATTATGATTAAAAATTTTATTGTTATCAATATAATTAAAGTTTAGGTCATTACATTCATATTCTTATAATTTATTTATTTCAAAGACTATATGAATTAATCATATTTTTTTATCTTTGTTTTTTGATGATTTTTATGTTGAAATTATATGTTTTGGAAGTGTGTTGAATATATTGGAGTAATTATCAACTATAAGTATTAATCATTTTGGAAATATGAATTAAAAAAATTAAATTGATGAGTTAAGGAACTAAAAAAGTTTATGTCTATCACAAAAATGTAGTTGATAAATGTGTTGGATATGAAATATATGTTGCAATATGTGTAAGTATAATACTAAAAGGTACACTTTCTATGATGCATAAAGAGTGTAATTATTTGGTTTGTATTTTGAATTATTTCAGTTGTTGCGTAGAAGAATGTAAATATTTTTCATGTATGATTATACACTTCAAGAATATGACAAATCATCTTTATTCATAAAAAATCTAATATTTTTTCAAAATCTTATTATTTTGACATGTTATGATATATTTTTACATGTAAAATTGACATCTATAGATGTAGAACATTTTGTATTAAACATTATTCTACAAGATTAGCTTAATTAGTGTAATATATCATGTGATATAAATGTAAATATTTTAATATATTTAAATATAAAATGAATTTATTTATTTATATAAAAATAATATATTTCTTATAATAAAAATTGAATATAATTAAAATGTTAAAATTAAAATAAGCTGATGTGTAAATAATTTTTAAATATGTATATTTGATCCTAATTTTTATTATATTGCTACTTGATTTATTTATTGAAAAATTAGGTCATCATTATTCAATATATATTTTCAATCAAGAAAATAATATTTTTTTTAAATAATATTATTTATTACATTATATATTAAACAATAATTCACATTATTTTTTAATGTATGCAAAATTATTATGTTATTCTTTACTTGTGAAAATTGAACACATATTGCAGTTAAATTAAAGAAATGAATTCATATTGCTAATGTGAAATATTAAAAATGATATTTTAAAATGTTATTTTAACAAATGAAAATTAATTTTATCAACATTGGATTGATCACCATGTGCATTCGTTGGAATATATTCCACCTTGCACATATATATTTTTTAGATTATGTTCAGAAAAAATACTTGAAATCTTTATATTAACTTCATATCATAAATATTAATCATTTATTCATATTTAATTAATAAAAAGCATTATTATTAATATAATAAAAAAATTATTTTTATATTATATTTGTGCTTTAAAGACATGAGCTAATAATTCATAAATAAATTTATTTTATGTATAACGTATTATTAAATCATCACAAAAATAAAATTATGTTATTATTTCAAATTTTATATATAATAAATTCCTCATAAAACATAATTGATGCAACTTTTTATGTTCAAATGTAATTGATATATTTATTTATAATTTTTTAAATTTATTTATAACGCTTAAATTTTAAAATTATGAGAAATGGAATACACTGGTCTAATAATATACCAATAGTTCTTATTAAATATTATACAACAAATTTCTTGCCATCTAAGCCTCTTCATTGTGGAATGTTATTTAGCACAATCTACAAAGAAGTCATTTTTTGAAATGATCACAAAAAAAGAAGAAGATTTGGGTATATTAAATATTAAAGTGTAGAGGGTTATATAATGTACATGAATGAGTTATAATTTTATGAACCACATAAAATTTGATCAAATATTATATATATTTGTATGTACATAATATAAATTGATATGAAATTGTTTTATTATGAATTAAAAATTAATATACGAAAATAAGAACTGTAAAAAATTACTACATGCATATGTAAAAAATATTAGATTAAGATTTAATTATAAATTTATGTGATATTTTATTTATTTAATAAAATTTATTAGAAAAAATTAATCTGAATAGTTTAAAAAATATTGATTGATTTAAAATGATTTAAATATATTTTATATAATTATTATATCTTACTCAATTTATTTTTTATTTCAGAGAAACAAATTTTAATTGGTTAATGATTTTTGTAAAGATATCATTTATTTATTATGATATATTTGTCTCATCTTATTGGCCTTATAATATTTTATGGTAATATATTATGATTAATTTTTTTAAAAATGGGACAAAAAATATAATTTACACACAAAATATTAAAATTTATTCATAAAATAAATTAATATAAACAAAAATAGTATCATTCTTAAATTTTAATTTTGTACATTAAATTATTTTTTAATGATTAATATTATATAGATATATATTTATTAATTGAAATTGATATATAATAATTAAATTATAAAATATTTGATAATATTTTTTAATGAATTTGTAAAAAAAATCATATTTTGTTTTATTAATTATTCTTTAATTATTCAATGAACTTTTATAATTTCTCATTTTCACCACTACATTAAACTTGATGTTTAATCACTATAGTATAATTATGTACAAATTTTTTAACAAGTTAATCAATTCAAAATTTAACATATTTTATTGATATTTGGTTAGTTGACAATGAATGCAATGCAATATGAAAAAACGAGAAGAATAACATATCCATTAAAATCATATTAAACTTCTCATCCTCCATATATTGTAGTGTATCCTTTCATTTCAATATGGTTGTATTTAACTTTATATTTGAGTGTACTTAGTAGAAATCAACATATTGTGCAGGGATTTTCACTTCATTTTTACATTTATGAAAATATGTTATGATCAGTAAGATTGTAATTACACATGTGTAAAAGTGACTTGACAAATACTTGAAGTCTGTAATCTTACATGAAAGTGTCTAACTGAAATGATTCAAAATAAAGTCAAATAATTACATTTTTTGTGCAATATACAGAAAAGTGTAGCTGTTAAAAATCATGATATTTCAATAAATCTTTCTCACAATGTATAACTAGAACCAACACTTGAATTCTTGAACCTCTATAATGAAATTTATCTTCATGATATATATGAACTTCTTTGTCTATTTAACCCCCCACTACCTCCTTTTTTCTCTTTGTATCTCATAAACCATTTTCGACCTATATGTGATTACTCAAGTATATTCAACACACTTCAAATATACCCGTCTTCAACATCAATAACCATATAAGAACAAAGATTGGATTTTATTATGACTGGAAAAGTGATTATTTCATCTTGTCTTTGTTCTTATGAAATTAGATTATAACGGATGCATGTCACACCCATTCTAATTACTTGCCTCTTGCAAGAACCACACATGTACTACGGCTTAGATATGATGACAAGCCCTCTTTTGAGAAAACAAGGGACAAAGTATAATAACAAAAGGGATGGGAAGACCCCATCAAAGCGTACAAGGATGGAACCAAACCGGTAACATGGGGCTAGACCCCAATTGTATGACACTGGAAAATATGTCCTACAACACCTAAGATATCCGAACTATCTAGGTCAAATGGTCTACAAACAACATGAGCATCTGAAGAAACATCACCTAACGTGATTGCTCTCCTATGGATTGCACTAGCTAGTGCTCTTTGTAGAGCAATGGAAACACGTTGGCTAAAATATGGTAGTATGGTAGGCTCTCGCACACTCCCTCACGAACATATCGAAGTCGGTGTCCATAGCTCCATATAACTCTAAAGCTAGAGTAACAAAGAGGTGACCTCTCTGCAGACCTCTATACTTGAGACCTTTATCGCCGCCGCTCCACTCGCCGCCCATCCTGGAAGATGGGTGATCACCCCCTCTGAAACTGTGTCTCTAGTAGGATCGGTAACCACCACATCTGCCATAGTGACATGGTCCTCCCAAACCAAAAGTGTCCGCGCTTTAACTTTGGCCGACGAAGACATACCAACGCTCTCTCCATGTGAGGTATCCATCCTCTCGCACCATAGCAAACACCACATCCCTAATGGCATCATGGGTAGCTATACTCTGCCCTCCGAATGGACAACGAGTCATATGAACACGTGCTGCATCTAAAGTGATACCACATTCACATGTGAGTAATGAAGATGTAGATGGATGGACCAAGCCAAGACGGATCTCATTGATGTGGAGAAAGTAGCTGGTGCGAGTCGTAAAGCCTTGATGCATGGCCGAGTCAAGATCCACAAGCCTGCACCCTTGCCTGAGCAAGAGCGTAGACGAGCTTTAGTAGTATGAGGAATGGCCGGATCCACTAAGAGTGAATGTAGAGCCTCTTGAAACTGTCGGTCCATTAAGATAGATTGTAGACCTCTAGTCTATTCAATAGCCAAAGAGAAAAAAGATGGAAACTCATGTCGTACTTCTCATGATAAAGCATCTCTCGTATGTCATAATAATACCTGTAAGGGAAATTATCTCGTATCCACATCCCTCATATATCTCCAAGATAGATCTATCTGCGATAACAAATCGAGAAGATAACAAAGATGCAACGAGCGCCCAACTCATCAAGAATGCCTTAGGTGCGGTCTCCTCCATCGATAATAAGCCTACCACTCCACACGAAATTGGTAAAGAAGTCTGTCTCCTTGCCAAATCTCATGTCACACACTCGAATATCTATGGTCCGATGATGTCACCAAAGATGCCCATGATCCTCCTATCAAAGGCTGTCAAACGTGATATGAATGTATGTGAAGTAGGAACCGTGCGAAGAAGATAGGTGGGTCGACGAGCAATGAGTGAGTGATGAGCATTTGAATCCTGGACCCGAGGGTTCCAACTGGGGGCTTTAACTAAACCGCACTCGCTAGCTTCAAATATCAAGAAATGGCGAGACGTAACAAGCCAAAATGTCACCCAGTTCTCCAAACAATACACTCATGAAGATTAATGGAATCCAAATTGGCGGAGTACTGCATATAAACAAAGAGCTGCATGTAAACATTCTAGTAAAACGAGTCGACATGCCACGCATATTAAAGCATAAATTAATCGTGCAACTTTAAATGCTCTAAATGATAAAATAACAACGGAGAAAAAAAAAACCGAATTGTCTACTGTACAGTTCTTCCCAGCCACGACAAAATCACACGGTTAACTTGTCCTGTCTGAAAAGTCAGCAAACCACGTTAGGGATGGACGTCCAGTCACTCCAGTGGGAGTCCAGTGGCAGCAGAAGAAGTTGCAAGTGTATCTGACACACAGTCCCACTGAGTCCGGGTCAGTCACTGGACTCATCCACTCGGACGGACGAAACGTGGTGCGTCGCCTATCCGCTGCCGCAGCTGTGCTCTGCAGTCAGACCCACCAAACCCAAAGGAAAAGCAACCTCGTCCTGCCGGGCCCCGTCGCAGTCCGACGCTCCCCGAAGAGAGATCTGAATTTTCAAATTCAGGAGCGTGGGCAGCTGCTCGAGCAATTCCAGGACGTCCATCCATCCACCCACTGCTTCATGGCGCGCTCGCCTTCGATGTACGGGAGTTTCACGCAATGAGGACGAAGATGGAGCGTACGGTATTGCCACCGCGTGAGCTGGAGGCGTGAGGAACGGGCTCGGAGTTTGAAATTTCAGGGGCGTTCTTGTGGTAGAATTGTTGGGGAATTTGCAGCAAATGCACGTGGTGTCGCGGAGTTGGATGGAGCTGCACGATGCGATCGGGAGGGAGTTTTTTAGGAAAGACTTGGGGCGGATCGGAGGAGCAGAGGGAAAGATCGGACGTGATTTTGGTGGGATGAGGAGATTCTTTTGTAGAATTGGGGCTGCTCGTCTTTGTGGAGGGCCGGTGGTGGAGATGCACCATGCGCGGGTTGGATAGGCGATGGCATTGGGTTAGACGAAGCGGGGCAAGTGTTGTCGAGATTAAACGATGGCACGTGGTCGCTCGCGCTTGAAGCTTGGTGGACTGCCCGCTTTGTCCACAGTCGCACTGGTGTGCGGTTCCGCGCTGTTGGTTTTGGCGCTGCTTTCCATAGTCGGGAGTCGCTTGCTTGACGTGGAGAATTTACATTATCGCTTGGGAGGAGCCCCGTTTCATGTCGCCGAGTTTAGAAGTTCTTCGCATGTAATACCAGCTAAGGTGCGGCATTGCTCTTCCATCTGGTTATGATTACAGATAATCTTGTGGATCTGCTGTGGTGTCTTTTACTCCTCTCCAATTTTACCGTTTTGGAATCAAAGAACCCTCGGAAAAGTGAAAAAACCAACAATTGGAGCTGGGGACTTTGAGGATTAGATGAGAATGGTGGACTCTATTGCAGACCTAAAAGATTTCAAGAGGCAAAGAAGGTTGTACATTTATCTCTAAGTTTTCGACACGCAAGTAAGACTTTGAATTTGCTCCGATCTCTTTCAAACCTGTTTTGCGTATCTGCCTGTTTATAACTGGCTCCATAAACTTATACATCTGCTGTATGTTCTTGAAATCCACTTATACTGGAGATTAGCTAATGAAAGTAGAGCTGCATTGTTATAAAACTGTGTTTATGCTCTTGTGCAGGTAAGAAAGAAGCCTGTTGCCACTCATGATGAGCTGCCAGAACTAAAGGATGTGCCGGTATGATCCTGCAATACATTTCGCTGGTTTTATCTGCAGTAAAAGAATCACCGGGTTCATGGTTTTTTTCGTCTGGCCAGCTGTTTGTCTCACGGAATTCCAGTCAACTTGGGCCTTGGTAGTTTCAATACCTACTACTAGTCTGGTGGTCCAGTGTCAGTGAATATGAATGAACTTTCGAGTTCATGTCGTGTTGTTCAAATATGATCATACTTCTTCGCCTAACAACATCATGCAAACAACCTTACATTATTTGTTACACCAATTCCGCTGGTGCCGTTTGGAGCAGAGAGAAGCTGACCCAACTATACAAAATGTTTGGAAGCCACAATACGCCGACTTCTACTATGGCTGCAGTGATCCAAGCGATTCTTATATTCGTACGTGATTCTTGGGCTAACCTTATCGTGAATAAAACACTTCAATCAGGACCTCGCGAGTTTCGGATTCAAAGGAAACCATCACTTCAGTCGCCGTTTTCGACTGTGAATTTCATGTGTATAATCAGTATATCAGTCAATATATATTTGGAACATAAGCATGAAGAACTTCACCTTTCCTTACCATTAGAAAGAAGGTCTTATTGTTCCATTAAAATGCAGTCATACCACATCTGTTCGCAGTACGTTTTTTTGACTGAGTTCTTTTGCTGTTGCAGCCCTTTCCAATATTGAACAAAATGGATATATCATGATTGACGCCAGTGGTGGCTTGAACCAACAGAGAACTGGGGTAAGATACAATGTTTACTCAAATTTTGAACAAGAAAGTTGCTGGTGGATATATTTGTTTTACTACTCCAATGATGAAGCAGCCTTGAAAAACATTGCATCAAGGCTGAGAAAGGTTGACAACTTGTATGTTATGTTTGTATTGATTCAGATTACGGATTCTGTAGTCGTAGCTCGGATTCTGAATGCAACACTAGTTGTACCAGTGCTCGACCACAAGTCATTCTGGCATGATTCTAGGTTCAATCTCACCTTCTCCGCTTAGATCGTTGTGTCTTCATTTAGTTTTACGAATAGAAACCTACTTGTTTCGAAAAGGAAGTTTCTACTTCAATAAATGGAAATGGTAATTTCGAGAGAACAGTAATATCCAGAAAGCAATGATGATGATTGATGAGGTTTCTTGCAACGTGCTGAAAATTAGAAGTTTTCATTGTATCTGCTCTTGACGGTCCTGAATAGTTGCAGCTCCGTGTAGCTGAACGCTCCTGCTCTCCATTTTATTGAATTTGAACCATGGTATGGACCACGTATTGAAGGATATGATTATTTATAACTTCCAAGTTGTTGATTTTCTATTTACGACCTCTATTGTCATGTTGCAGTAATTTTAGTGACATATTCGATGTTGAAAAGTTCATATCGACACTTGTACCAGATGTGCCGATCATCAAGAGATTGCCGCGGAATATTGAAAAAAGTTCTTCTGTTTATCCCATGCGCATACCAAGAAAAGCTACTCCAATTTATTACGAAAACAGAGTGCTGCCAAAACTGCTCAGCAGACAAGTAGGTGCTCGTGGGGTGCTGTTTTCAGTCTTGGTTCTTTCATAAGGATTTGATCTTTAGTAACATTTCAGGTGCGCGATCATTGAGTAGATTAAGCTTAAGGTTTGAGACCGCGGCAGCTAACCCGCTCAGTCGTGTTACGCATGCATCCAGGTGTTACGATTGACGAAGTTTGACTACAGGCTCTCAAATCGGCTAGGGCAAGACTTGCAGAAGCTGAGATGTCGTGTCAATTACAAAGCCCTGCATTTTACCCAGCCCATTATAAAGATGGGTCAAATTCTTGTGGAACGGATGCGGCGTCTGGGTGGTCGATATATTGCACTTCATCTCAGGTGCCATGATTAGAATTGTCGTCTCAACAAGGTGTCTCATTTCATGTGATGAAACCTGTGATCATGATATCCTCTTTCAAGCCTTTTTTGATCCAGAACTTAGAAGCAGCCTCACCGTTCAACCTCGTTTTATGCTCTCTACTTCTTCAGATATGAACCAGACATGCTGGCATTTTCTGGGTGCTATTATGGTGGAGGAGACAAGGAAAGAAAAGAGCTGGGTGCTATTCGAAGACGCTGGAAGACACTACATGTATGGACTACGGGGACTAGAACCTTTCCAGTTTGGCTGGCTCTTTATGTACTCCTTGGGTCCTCTCATTAATCTGTTATGTACATTTTTTCTTTCCCTTAGTTATTGGTGGTCCTTATCACATATCACATATTAGTCAGGTGATGCCTTGAAGGAGATACATGCTGGGGAAGGCCTTGTACTCTTGCATTGATCAGATGATATCACTAGGTAAGACTGGTATTTCACTGGTTGGAGGGACAATGTGCCATAAGTGTTGTATATACAGTAAGAGTTTTAGACCTTCTTTTGCGTTTTTTCTTTTGGTGGTTGATGACGTCAACCGCATAGTTCCTTCGTCCAAAACTTGACTGTTTAACGTTTGACAAGGTGTGCTGTACCTGGCCCTCGTCAGAAGAGACTGTTGGCTGCTCCTTCTTTTCCTCGTCTACCAGCCCTATGGACGAGGGAACGAAGCTTAGCTTGGGCTCCCTTGAATTCACATGGGAAAGCTACCGTCCTGAGTCCTTCACGCCCGGCAACTGCCACTGTCTGTATATGGAGTTTGTAAAAGATTAGATAGTGTCATTACAAAACGGTGGTTGGTGAGGAATGCTGTTATGCTTGAAAAGTTTGTACAGAATGCTTGTCCTAGGATTCAGTTTCTTCATAGTTTTTTCTTCGGGTACGAAACCTGAAATATATTGGCGTGCTTGTAGGTTAGTCTTTCCAAGCTTTTGTTGATCGTTGTTGCTTCACTGTGACAGACAAAGAATCCTGATAAGGAGCGAAGGAATGGCAAATGCCCTCTCACCCCGACGGAGGTAGGCCTCATGCTGAGGGCTTTGGGTTTCGGAGAAGACTGCCACCTATACGTCGCTTCCGGTGATGTGTATGGTGGTGAGGCTACTTTAGCCCCACTGAAAGCACTTTTTCCAAATTACTACACAAAGGAGACGCTTGCTACCAAAGATGAGTTAGCTCCTTTCCAGGGTTATTCATCTCGTATGGCAGCGATCGACTATACTGTTTGCGACGAAAGTGATGCTTTTGTTGCCAATAACAACGGAAATATGGCTCGCATACTGGCCGGACACAGGTATTTGTTTTGCCGAAATATTTAAATTCATCTGAAAATATGTTATGGTCATCTCTTTCTCAACCTCACAGTACACAGAAGACGAATCATATCATAGTAGTGTATCATGTGTACAGTTCGGATTCGAAGTCCTTTGTAGTTTGCTGTAAAATTTAAGAGATTGACTTTTATCCAAGTCCATTTCCTTCAACATTTGTCTATTTATTGTCTTCATGATGGTAGGTATCTTAATGTTGTAGTCGTGTCAAAAATAGATTCCATGCAAGAGATTCAGGATGTAAGTTTCATTATCGTCCGCTACACAAGATTCTCATTATGCTTCCTATTGCAGACGTTACAATGGACACAAGCGTACGATTCGTCCAAATCCCAAAAAGCTGTCTCCTCTTTTCCTCACAAGGGAGGCCTTAGGTTGGGAGCAGTTTGCTGTGAAGGTGCGTCACCATCAAAAGGGATTTATGGGAGACCCTAATGAAGTACGTCCAGGCAGGGGTGAATTCCATGAAAATCCTGCTGCTTGTATTTGTGAGAAACCTAACAGCCCGCTACATAAGCCTTCTTTTGAAAAGCTTACCCTCAAGAAACAAGACAAACCAGAGGCTAAAGAAGACCTAGATATCGAAGATGATCTTGATGCTGATAGCGAGGACGTAGGAATAGATACAGAAGACGACCTAGTGAGAACCGAATTTGTTGGGGAGGAGGTATTGGATGCTGGAACAGAAGAAGCGAGACTCGAAGATTCGGAGGTCGAGGAGCTCCCAACCTTGTCAGATTAGCAAATGTTCAATTTTTAATTTTATGTGCATAGTCAACTTGTGATGGATGTCTCTGACTATTTTTTTTATGTGTTTCTGAATTCTTAATAAAAGATCGAATCGTTGAATGTGAGCATTATCGTTCGGACATCCGTGATACATTGTTGGCCACGACATCGCATTTTGGAACTAGGAACAGCAACCAGTAAGTAGGCGGTCGCCTTCTTCTAGACAGGGTCTTCTGAGTTACCAGTTTTGTCTATTGCATGGGACACTGTTTTGTGCAATGTCATTGCCAATGTACTAACGCGGCCATAGATTCTATTTTTAGAAAGCTCAGATCATGTATGTTTGGATTTGTGGTGAAGATTAGGTCTGACACACCTCTCTTAATAAATATTTTTATCGGCGAATATGAATCAAAGGCCCAAGACATATTTCCTATACCGGGATGGGTTCAAATTTCCCGGATCAGTTAAGATTCCAGCTCCAACACCTTAAGTATGTCGGCGGACTAGTGAAATTGTTCTCCTACTCAGCCATGCCAAGGATTCTTGTGCGGATAGAACCAGCAAAGAAACAAACCGAACCAGACCAGACGACTGCAAACAATGAAGAATTTCTTGCTAACTTTATAAATATATCATTCCCTTGTTTTGCCAAGATTCGATTTGGCATTATTGGGAAGAAATAATGGAAGTCGGGTGTTGTCGAGAGCCAGAAAGTCCGGGAAAGAGGAATCCAGAAGCCAGGGTTGAAGTATTTGTCCGCGACTAACTATGCGGCCTAGATTCCAAGGAGCAAAGGCAAAGGGTGCCCCCAAGGTTTGAAGCACGCTGTGGACGGCCTTAGCGATAGGGACATCCTTCAAGTCCTTGTTCTCATCTAGAGCACCCCACCTGCACAATTGCCGTAAGGACCTAACGTGAATAAACCGTCTGATACAACCGCGAGAACGATCGATGTGTCCTGTCCCACGTCCTTAGTGTTGATCTTGAACAGCCACGAAAAAACACAACTTGCTGTTTGTCCATCTATGAACTTCAAAACATCAAATGGATTGATCGATACTTACTTCGTAACTATACTAACAAGGGGCGGTAATTCTTCTCCACAAAGGATGGCCTCTTGCATGTCAAGAAGCCACATTACAAGTGTTGTCAGTGCAGCTCCTGTCGACATTCTGCGAATTATGATAAGAGATAACAAAATCTTGTCAATATTAGATGTGAACCACATCATGGTAAGGAAGGTATCCTCAAGTGGCGGTACAAGAGAAGAGTGAGAATGAAAAAAAAGTTTGCTTGCTTGAACTGCTTGAGCAACATGGATAAAAACAACGCACAGCATAACACAAATCCCTCTCTCTTTCTCTCTCGATACATCGAGTCTTGCGGAGTCCATTTGGTAAAGGAAGTCGCTCGTCCACCGACCTGTGAACATCCACGGCCCACATCATACGGGTCTTACGAAACGCCTCGACGAAAACCCCCCTCTTTCTTCCTTCTTGGAGCAATCGTGCAGCACGTTTCCTTTGCCCGAAGAACCAAAGAGCCTCCAGAAGGCCATTGTAGAATTCCAAATTATGTCCTACGCCCTCTATTTTCAAATTGTCCAACACGTGTTCTACTAAGTCCCAGTTAGAATCCGTATCGTACTCCCCCGTCATCAACCCAGCCACCATGCTGTGGAGGGTTGGCATACTATGCCCTTGCATTTCCTCCAACATTTTGCCCACATCCTCCCATCTGCAAGGAAAACCACCATTATTGTTGGAAGACACGCCAAACATAAAGCTTTCAAGTCCTTCCCTAATGCAATGCAGGCAACCTCTACTTGCTCCTGGTGCTCAAAACCCGTTCCCATTTGACAAACCCAAAAATTCACCATCCCAATCCAAAGTTTGACAACGGTTGGGCGAGTACCTGTTCCTTCTGGCACAGATGGATAGCATTAGACAGTAAGCCGTGACTTCGGGAATCAGTCCACCTTCCTTCATCTCCAAAAACTGAGCCCTGGCCTCGTCGAACAGACCAGCGGTGCAGTAGACGCTCAGAAGAGTAGCATAAGTTTGCTGATTTGGAGGGCACTTGGCTTCCTGCATGTCTCTGAAGACTTCGACAGCATCGTCAAACATCCCGTTTTTACCATAAGCTTCGATGAGGGAGTTGAAGGTCGAAACGTCAGCTGGGAACCCGGCTTCGTGCATGGTCCATAAAGCTGCTCCGGCTTCCTTGAACAATCCCCCTGATGAGTAGGTCTCGATAAGAGCGTTGTAGGTGGCTTGATCTGGCTCACAGCCAGACTCGTCCATACTCTGGAACGCACTAGCTGCTTCTCGATACATGGCGGCTTTGCCGTAAGCGTTGATGAGGCCAGGGTAGACCTCGATGGGAGGGCTGATATTTTGCTGGCACATGTGGCGGTAGATTTTGGTGGCTTCCTTGTGGAGGCCTCCCTTCCCGCAAGCAAAAAGCAAACCTAAGTATGTTTCCAAGTTGGGGTCACATTGGGCCTCGATCATGTCCTGGAAAATGCTGACAGCCTCTTTCCAGTAGCCACCTTGACCCAGTACGTCGATCAGAGTGTTGTAAGTCACAACGTTGGGCTCGGTTCCTCTCTCCTTCATATCTATGAACAAGGATCTGACCTCGTCGTAGCGACCGTGCTTGCCATAAGCTTCGAGGAGAGTGCTGAAAGTCCCCACATTCGGAGCACATCCAGCCTGTTGCATTTGCTTGAATACCTTAGCTGCTGCTTGGACCTCACCCTCTCTGGTGTATGCCTCGATGAGAACATTGTAGGCAACTACGTCTGGTACATTTCCTGCCCTCTCCATCTCCCTCAGAAGCTCAGCTGCTCCCTCGTAGTGCCCTGCCTGACCGTATGTATCGACCAAAGACGTGTAGGTGACCAGATCAGGTACCACGCCCGCCTCATTCATGGTTCTGAACACCATTCCTGCTTCTTCGACGAGACCTCTAATGCTACAAGCACTGAGAAGTGTATTGTAAGTGATTATATCCGGCTGTATACCCTCGTGTCTCATCTGGGCGAACAAACCCAGAAGGCCTTCCCACTCTAGACCACCTTTCGCACATGCATTGATCACAGTATTGTAAGTGATGAGATTTGGAGTCACTCGTTCTCTCTTCATTCGAGCGAGCAGGTGAAGAGAGGCTTCATGTTGCCCATTACGCCCATAGGCATTGATCAAAGCAGTGAATGAGTACACATTCCATTCGACCTCGTTGCTAGGCATCTCCTCGAAGAGCTCAGAAGCTTTATCCAGCATGCCTTCGCGGCCCATGATTCCTATCATTATAGTGTACACATGCTCATTCGGCTTGCACCATTGCTGGCGTTGCATGTACTTGAAAAGCCTCAGAGCTCTCTGCCAGTCTCCTCGTTGGGCGAATTCTCGGAAGATCAGACTGAAGTCGTTCAGTGATATCTTGTTCCTGAACCCTTCCATACACCTGGCGATGCTGCCTCGAGGAGGGAGAGAGCTCAGGCTGTTAATTGCATTCTCCACATCCGTTCGGTACTTGCCCTTCTCCACTGAAGGTGCATCCAGTACGACCTGAGACTGCTTCACCTTGGCTCCGAACTTCTTGTACCTGTCTGACGGGCTATTGCCCCCGCTGTTGTTAGCGGGAGGGTTCATCCTCTCGGCGGCAGTGGGAAAGGCATGGATTTCCCCTCCCCTCCGATTCGGCACCTCCACCCACACTGGTGCAAAACTAGCAGAATGACCTAGAGGGAGACGAATTCCAAGAGCATGGCTCGTGTCCTCAATCCCTTCTTCCACCGACAGATTTTCGCGTGAAAAGCCCACAACCCCATTTCTCGAAGATGCGAGGTAACCTCCATCCGAACATGCTTCGACTGATCTTAAACCCCAAGGTTTATGAGCAATTCTCCCACGCCAGGTCGTATCCTGCTTCACCTCTCTACCTGCCCTAACAAGCCGTTCCACAAATCTATGTACTGGAATGGTAGCAGGAGATTGCACAGCTGGACCGCAGCGTAGGTGTCCACCTGCCATGGATGAAGCCTTCGAAATACCCTCCAAAAGTTTACTGATGAGGATTTCTAAGACCACGTCCGCGCATGCTTTTAACCTGCAAGAGGGCGAGTAGATTCAATCCTTCCGCCCATAAAAGAAACACGAAGCACGAGGGCTCACGAGTTAAGTTGAACTATATTAGCAACATTCATAGCAAAGAGGCTGCGTTTTTCTTTCGAGACACTAACGAGCGTGTGTGTGAACATAAACTGCCCAGGGTTTAATCACGATGGAATTGTCGCACAGGTGTCAGAGAAAAACAAGCGAGTTTCGAATGGAATCAAAACTAAACCACTGCCCAAAAAGAAGGATTGTTCTTGAACGAATTTCAGAGAAAAGAGCCGTCTCTGTCGCTATATTTTGAGACGCGCCAACATCAGTTACCATCTGTCATCACATTCCGACCGGAGAATACACATCCACTTTCTTATCGCGGAACGTGAACATCAAGCTTCGACAAAATCAAGAATACGCCAAACGGCCCAACTCAGGGCAAACTACTCGAGCCCCACCCAAGCTACATAGCTGACCTTAGCTCATCCACAATTCAGGCGCCGCCGCGTCCACACCCATAAGAACAGACGAGCTGAACAAAGGCGAATCAGAATCCAAAAGGAGAAGAATCCTCGCAATCCCGAAGAATTTCCGAACGCAGAAGCAAGAAGCTGCAACCCTCATCCTCAATTCACGATTCTCTCGCAGTCATCGGCGGGCGGTCGAGGCAGGCCCCTACCTCTGTGAATGTCAAGGCGAATGTGGAGACACCATAGCCAAATTCGGAGGAGCTGTGTCACAATGCGAGGGGGCTCGATTGCCCGTCAGCCAAGCCACAGGCGCGTCGCGGGCTTGCCACCACGCTGCTGGCAGTCATTGGATTCAAGTTGGAACTTGGACGACGAAGGCAGGCAAGGAGCGAGCCTCGGGCGAGCGTCGGGACGAATATGAATTGCTTGAATGTCGGGGCGATTCTATCCGGTTCCTCCGCGCGTTTCGGAGCTGCTCTCGGCCCTCGGGGTTTTGGCAGTAGAGTTCACGGTGCGTGTTCTGGTGACTGTGACTGCCCTCACGTGGTGTGGTTCGCTCGCTCGGACCGGATTTAGGGTTTATGGAGTAAGTGAAGGTTTCGCGCTTTTCATCTTTGCGTCACGCGGCTGTACTTACGTTCATTTACGTCATGAATTGACGAATGCGTCAGGTGCAGGAGAAGAGAACTTACGCTGTTGCGGACTCCACATATTCGCTCGATAAGGGCAAACTCAAAAGTCTTCATGCGATCGGCTCCGTGTTAGCCATACGTGCTCCCCTGAGGTAACGAAATATCGGAGTTTTTGGCATTTCAGTTCTTTTTCAATGGCTTGCATATCAAGCGAAGCGAGATATCGTTCCATGCGGTTTCATTCGGTAATGGTGTACAAGCTGGACACTTTTGGAGCACATGAATGATGCTCAGTTCCATATATCTAAAAACTACTTTTTTTTAAAGTTCTAATCTTGAATGATTTAAATAATTGCATATATCATATCAATCATCCGATTCGAATTATACATACGACAAGTATTGCATGAGATCCATGTTTCAAAATATGCCGACATGTGGATTAGTTTGCGTGCAATTCGGTGACAATATCCAGCATTAATTATGATCCAGAAACCAGGTGTGAAAAACTTGTCATGGTGCAATCATGAAAGAAATGCACTTCAGTACTTGATTTCTCTACGTGATTGTCTTGTTTTATGAAAACCTAAACCAAATATGACGTTATTACACAAACTCATCAAAAAGCTAAACACAAATCTTCTCTAATTTTATATTGTTCGTTAGAAAAAGTCTGAAATCTTTACTTTTGAAAATAAAACGAAATTGAATCACGAATAGAACTCATGAAAGATATCCGCATTCAGCTTGAACACGAACAGATTCTTATAGGTTATCACCATCTTATGGTGATCTGCCTGACAATAAAAACATTTACAAGTTCAGACATCAAGGCCCACGTACTTTAAAGTATTTGCAAAGTGCGCCAACCCTCTATTATAAGCCACATCTATGCACCTACGGCCTTGGCCACACACAAGAGACCCATATGTACGAAACGAAAGGTGAAGAAAAATCAGCATCGATAAGTCAACCAACCTGAAATCAACGATAGATCAGATTTACTATCTTCTGGTCGTACACGGTCATCCTTGTTGAAGAAAAGAGGCAGAAATTGACGTTGTGACAGCAGGCTTGAGCACTTCTTCGTTGTCGTGTGCAGAACAACTAACAGGAAGGTGTAGAACATCCAGCACGAGGACAAACGTTGCACTTAAATCCTGGAGAGAGAAAAGCCAGCGAGAAGTGAATGTGAGGCTGAAGACATAAAAGCTCCGAAAGGCACCAATCAAGCTTTTCTCTCCATAGAATCTGGAAATGAGAAGCAAGAGTGATGGACTCTCTCCACGAGGAAGGAAGCTTTACATCTGACTCTGCGGGGCACAAGAGACCACAAACTGAACAGCGAGTAGACAGGCACTCACATGTCTATAGCTATGCACTTATCTCTTGGACGAGGAGTAAAGGGAATGGTCTTTCTGTCTTCTTCTGCCCTTAGTGATGCTGTTTGTTTTCAGGGTGGCTCGATTCAATATCCTCCCCGATTCCAGGCTGTGGTCCAGAACCAGATACCATTCTTTAATATACATGATAGAGTATAATATTAAAAAACCACTGCAAACCATGCTCCAGTTTCATGCCTTCCGATACTAACTGGTTGAAGAATAGAGTGGTACCAAGTATCAATATAACTGGTTGAAGGCATGAACACCACGTGCACAATTCAGCAGCCATAACTGTGGCTTACTTCAGCCCCTGGACATGTGACGTAAAATAGGAGGTGGAGTTCACAATCTCCTTTGCACGTTAGCAAGTGAAAACCGCTGATGAATCAGCGGCAGCAGCAGAAGAAGCATCAGAGGGAAAGTCAGACTTGGAGAATTACTTTTCCTCCTCATCCTGTCTTTCCTCGCTGTCCTTGCTTCGTGACTGACTGCTTGACTGCCTTATATAGCAGGAAAACTTTCCTTCCACTTGAGTACAAGGCTTGACTTGCTTGGCAGCCAACCATTAAAAATATGCAAAAGTAAGCAGCTTATCTACAAGCAAGCAAGCAAGCAATCAAGCCATCTGAGAACGTCCCCCAAGAACCACCTACTGCACTGCACTGCAATCTCTGGACTTTCCGTACGCGACTGAACTAAATTTACAGGCCACAAACGTGTATCGAACCAAAAACGCCTTCCAGCAGCAGCTGCACAACCCCCACGAACACATGCCCGTGCTGCCGCTGGAGAAGGAAGAGGAGGAGGAGCATTGACAATTTGAGCAAGCGAGCAAGCAAGCAGGGACGCACCTGGGAAGCAACAGGAGATGGAAGAGAGTGAACGGGAGAAATTACTGTTTGGCAGCCTGGCTGCTGCTGCTGCAGTTGGACTGGTGTTGGGCTCCTTCCATCCAAGCTCTGGCCTGACTGGCCTGCTTGACTGACGGGCTGATTGGGTGATTGACGGAGTCGAGTATTGCTGAGTCGAGAGACTTCAATTGTTAGTGGGATTACTTCTGGGTATACAGAGAGGGGAGGGATTTTTTGCTCGTATTACAGCGTTGTGTTCCAGTTTTTGAGTATTTTAGTAAGTGAGGGAGGGAGAGATGGGGGGAGGGGATTGAGGAGGGAGAGAACACGGTGCAGGAATGGTGGCTGAGGAAGTGGAGAATATGGGGATTGGGTTTGGGTCCGGATACGGGTCTTGCTCTGGGGCTTGGGCGTGGCTTGTATATCAAGGAAGGGGGGTGCTCGTAGTCTCTAATCTGCTGCTGTCTTCTGTCATTTCATCTCGAATCAAACCGTGTTTCCGCGTTTCTTCTCCTCTCGTGTGGTCTTCTCACCTTTCATCAATTTTCATATATATCATCGTTCTCTCCAGTTTTTCGCAGTTTTGTTTTTGAATCGTGTGAAGACTGAACTTCTTTACGAGGAATTCGCCGAACAGTTGAGGCAATTCGATTCATGATTCTTCCACATTCTTAGCCTCCACGACGTTTTTTTCATTTTTATCCTGAGGCTTGTGGGTCTCGAAACATCTATTCTTTATCCTCGACCACGAAGAGATCTTCTCCACAATTCTACATTCTTCGTGAGTTAAGGAGGTTCAATTGGACCTTCCGTATCAATATACCCTGATCCACCGATCCACATTCATCCTCGAGGCTTGTGCTCTCTCTCTTCCTTCCCTTCCCTTCTCTGCTCCATATTCTTTCTCCAATCCAGTGCTGCGCTGTCCCACGAAAGCTTCAGTCACGACCTCCCACAACAGCCCTCTCTCAATTCTGTGAGAAAAAATATTGCTCGCTTAAGCCACGACGACCGTTTCTCAACATGGTGTCCTGACATCAGCCGCCGCACCCACATGCTCAATGGATCCTCTTGCAACAACGTGAAAATTCTGATCCATTTTTCAAAGCCCTCGCACTGGTCTCGTGGACGACGGCGAATCTCCGTCCTCACCACTTCCCACGGTACCTGATCGCCATCGCCAAAGTCAGTGAGTCAGCCAGACAGTCAGTGAGTCAGTCCGCAGCTGGCGCACCAACTCTCTTTACTCCAAGAAGACTCTGCACATTTTTCCCCTCGTACCTTCAGATTCACAGCTTTTCTTCCAATCAGCCCAGTTTGAATCTCAATTCCGTCGACCATCGACGCCAACCGCTCGAGAAACACTCGAGAGATTCATCCGAGTGGCTTAGCCCAGGATTTGTGTGATTACCAATTTTTTCCCTCAATTAGATCGATAGATCGATCGATTGATATATAGAAAGCAAGAAAGAAAGACCGAAAGACCGAAAGAAGCAATCAAGACAGCCCGTGCGCGCATCGAGAGAGGTAAAGAGAGGTAGCGCCCGCCGAAATGCCGAGCGGGTGGGACGATCTGCCGCAGGAGATGCAGATGCGGGTGCTGGCGTGCCTGCGGCCGCCGACGTGGCTGCAGCACCGAGAGGTGAGCAAGGCGTGGAAGGACATGATCGAGTCGAACGAGTTCACGCAGCTGTGCGACGAGATGTGGCTAGAGCGGCCGTGGTTCCTCATGTTCCAGCGCTGCAAGGTCGAGGCCGTGTTCATGTACGATCCGCGCGCCAAAGAGTGGTACCGCCTGCCGCTCAGCTTCCTGCCCGTGCGCGGGGCCGGGCGCGCCGCGGCGGGCGGGCTGCTCTGCGTCGAGGAGAGCGACGACGATCTCTTCAAGGCGCTCTACGTCTGCGACCCGTTGGCGCGCACCTGGACCAAGCTGCCGCCCATGGCCGACCCCAAGACCGGCCACAAGCGCTCCGTCACGCTCATGATGGTGGACGAGTTCATCAACAACTACAAGGTCTTCGTCGGCTGCAACGACCGCATCGAGGTCTACGACTCTCTGAGCTCGTCGTGGAAGAGCTTAGGCCGCTCGCCCATGGTCTGGTTCCCCAGCACGTCGTCCGTGCTCAGCCAGAACTGCCTCTTCGCCATGTCGCCGTCGGCGGGGAACGACATTGTGCCGGATTTCTACCAGCTGCTGAAATTCGACCCCGACGAGGGCTCGTGGAAGCCCTTGAATGTGCAGATGCCGCTGGGGCTCACGTCGCCGCACCTCACCGAGCAGGGCGGGCGGATCATGATGGTGGGAGGCGTGTGGAGGAATCGGATGGTGAAGAGGATTCAGATTTGGGAGCTCGACCAGAGTCAACCCTCTTCCCCGTGCTGGGACTTCGTGTCCCGGGTCCCCGACGAGCTCTGGAAGCAGTCCTACTGCGGAGGGTTTAATACCGCCAGTGCCTGGAGCGGCGAGTGGATCTGCATCGCGTCCCGCGACAAGCTGCTGTCGTTCAATCTGCGCACCAAGAGCTGGGCTCTGTCGCCGCCCAATTCCGGCCCCAGTTCCGGCGGCACCAATTGGTCCATCAAGCATGGGCTCTGGAACCTGGTCAATTCATTCAAGCCCAACTTCTGCCTCGAGAGGCTTTGCTTACCTGCCAAGACTCCTTGAATTTTAACGCGGCCGGCGAATGCCAGTGCCTGCGCCGCTGCACGGCATCGAGCAATCGATCGTGGTTCGTATGGTTGTCGTCTGGAGATTGTCCCGATGATGCATGCTTGGAAGAAGTAGAGAACAGTCTTTAAGGTACTGGACCTTGATATGGTCGAAGGGGGGACTCTCAGGACGAGGATCGTGAGACATTCCGGTGATTCCGGCTGGGACATGGCTTACGATAAGCAGTGAGACGTTTGAGCTCCGTGTGAGTACTCGACCAGCAATCCGAGGATGGGTCGGACTGGCAAAAGCACTCTTGCAAAACAGATAAAAGGCTTTGAGGTACTCGTGTGAATGTTCTACTACCCAGAGCTCGATGGTTCTGGTACCGAAACAGCGAAGGAAGAAACTGGCGGAGAAAAGTTAGAGAGTTGAGCATAGACATAGACATTGGGACGACGCATTCTGGAGCTCCTCGCAAAACAGGATTTGTAATTACGTGCTCTGCCATGATATCGGAAAACGAAGAGGAGTGTATTCTGCACTTCTGGGGACGTAGATCTAGGGAAGAAGGACACCCATTAGCCTTAGGTTTCTACCTTTTGGATAAGATCAGTAGCATTTCAGCTCGAAGCAGCAGCAGCAGCACTCCGTGATGTGTGAAACGACGGCCAGTGTGTTGCAGAACAGGTAGTGTTGCTGTCCAACGATCTTGTCAAAGATTCGTACTTGTAAACTAACAGATTCGGCTCGTACAGGCATAAACGCACATTGAGTGAGTGAAAAGTCTAGGTACAAAATAAGGAATGAATGAAGAGATCAAAAGTCCAGACGCCCAGAAACGTCGTCTGGCCAAACACTGGCACATAGTTGCGGAAAAGCAAACTGCTTTTCCCTTTGATGTAAACACGAGTCTGTCTTATATTAGAGTAGGATTCAGTCTGGGCAGAGGGGACCGACTGCTCTGGTAGATACTAGTTTCTTCACTCAAGGTCCACAAAATTCGGGAAACTAAAAACTATCCGATGTAGCACCCTGATCAGTCAGCTCGGGAAAGTTAGGTTTAGCATCTGTAGCCATGTACATACTCTGTGGCTTTCGTCATCAATTTCACAATCAATCGAAACTGTGCAGATTCTCTTTCCTTAACAGTCTGGTTCAAGTTCCGGTTCTTATTCTGGTTCCACTGCCGTGAGACATGAATGCTTACTTTTTTCGCCAAAGGTATGAACATAACATGACCTCATGAAACCTGCCACGGGACCGGCATGTGTTCGGGCTGTCATCAAGGAAGCCTGGTGTTCTGGAAGAACAAGGAAGAACACTGTTGTGTGCCATTCTTCCCATCCTCCGCTAGTGAGAGGCCGAGCGACAGTTGATAACCTGTTCAGGGACCCAAGACGGGACCCGGGGTATCGGCTACTCCGTGCTCAAAAGTTTTTCTTGGAAGTGAAATTCGAGCGTTCTTATCTGGTGCTGCTTGGCAAATCCCACGAGTTTCTCGGAGGATCAATCTGAGCTTCCAGGGTATAGACAGTAACTACCCATCATCACAGTAGAGGCTCCCATCTACAAACGAGAAGGTTACCCACAAAGAAGACATTTTGATTCAATTGATTCAGTTGCAGTTTGTTGTCTATCTACTCTTTGAGAATGCCCGAAAAATCATCGATCGATCAGATGTAAAATTCAGTAAGCGCGACTTCGTTCTAGTCGGGAGCTCAGTTTGGAAAACCCGATGTCCTTGACCGGGAACTGTAAGTCTCCCACTAGATTCCTGGGATCTAGCCGATAAATTCAGCGAAGATATGGATATGGTGCAACAGCTGAAGCGATTTCAGGAGGACAGAAGCTTTTACGGATAAAGAAATTCAACCCTCGGGTCAACAAGTGAGCGGAAAGTACATGCTCAAACTGTCCCTCTAAAAGGGAAGGACATACGCCTGGGCCCTGCTCTCATCACAGGATCACAAGATGCACATCACTTTACTTGAGTTCCTCAGGCGATGGCCATCCATCAGCATTGGCTAGCACAATATGCTCCGTATCTACTAGCTGCTCGAGCAGGTACAGGAGGGTACAGGATCCGAGGTGATAGATTGATGATGGATGAAGAAGATTTGTGCCAGGACAGGCGGAAGACAATTCACGAGGACCTAAAATGGGACTACTTGACAAAGATGTGTCCTGCAGCAACGCTGGACAATCGACAAAACACAGTCCTCTCATCTGTGACGGGGAATTCCTCTCATTTTCTAACTCCTTAGTCAGGCAGTGGCGATTTGGCCTGTGACTTCTCAAACTAGGTCTCCTACAGTTGCTGCTGACTCCCATCACGGCGTCTCCCCTCATTCAACATTTCCTGCTGACATCGATTCCAGTGTCTCATTAAGTCAACATTCTTCTCCTCAGCACTTGCGGGGGAACCAATGCACCTAGCAACCAAGTTATCTCTGTCTATGCCAGCTGGTACAAGCTACAACAGCCGGCTAAAATGTGCACAAATGGCCTAGCAGGTAGTGTGAACTTTCTGCTCAGACGACTTCTCTCCGAGTTCCCATCACCTGAAGGAGCACGATCCTGCCAAACAAGCGAAATAAATCACAGTGGCTTGCTTGCTGCTAGAACGAACTGTGCCGAAGAAGCAGCTAACTTTCTCAAAGATGGTGTATTTTGAAGCTCAAAAGAACTTCAAAGCAGATAAGGTGCCACGTATCCGCATAATCAAGAATAGCAATCGACGTTCCACTGTTGTGTGTATGGGAGGAGAGTCAACATCAACATGGAGCAGTGGGTACAAAGTGATCGTGGTATTTTACAGCGTATGATTCCTTGGTACTCGGACTTGAATAATTCCTCAAAATGTGGAGTGAACCTCCGCTGTGCAAACGTAACGTTGATCTTTGTGCTACTGTCGGTGGCCAGGCGCGTTCTTCTGGCCTTGAAAGCAGGAAGAAGCTGGTCACATGCTCAAAACCCTCTTTTCAGCCTCCATGCTTCAAATGCTTGCAATGCCACCTCACGCTAAGAGCCGAGGATATTCACGACAACAGAGGAAGTTTCATGAAGTGCATTTCACGGTACATCACGACCTTGTGGATGACAGGAATTTCTCCACTATTTCTGACAGACCAGATCTCATGAAAGAAAAACAAAACAAAATCTAAATTCCAGGAGAGAGAAGTTTCTTGGCAACCTATTTTTTGTAACCCACGTCAAAATGCGTCTCAGACATCCTACTTTATACATGACAAGTTGGAAGAAAGGCATGAATTGAAAGCGAGCTTCTATGGCGTGCAGCTGCTAAAGACGTCATGTGTGTATTTTTTGCTAATCTAACCAAAATTTGCTGTCCTATTCAAGGATGAAATACTTTAGTAACCAATTCACATGCTGTATAAGAAAGTTGACGGAAATCATGCCAGCGCTAGAAAAGAAAGCAACACAATTCAATCACAAGAGTCATTTCATGCACGTCGGGCTCCATCCTCGAGTACCTAGAAGATTTCTGAAAGAAATATCGTCGCAGATAATATCAAGTAAAGTCAGTAATTGGTTCAGGTAAGACAGACTGGTGCATGACTACCAGTAACCGGATCAAAAAGAGTCTTTGATAACCGTCACTAACAAGGTATATACTTCAGTATCTGCGTCTATAATACTTATTGGAGTAAGGTCAAGAATCATCTGAACCTTGCAAAGTTCTGACTTCAATGACTCATGCAGTCTTGTGATACGCTATCTCGTTAACGAGCACCATGTGGCCTGTTCCTGTAAGAACTCAGTATGTACAGATCCTTTCAAAGGTTTCACCTTTCCTCTGCTGCTGTGCAAAACTATATAGTTGAATTATAGACATGTCAAGTTGTTTTACAGATATCCCCAGGTCGGGATATGAAAGGGATTGCACTTGCAAGGTTCCTTCACGGCAGACGGTCGAGGAACTCGGATTCCGTTTCTACTTTCCGGCCACTGTACTTGACCCGGTTGGGACTCACAACCTGAGTGTCAAGCTGTTGGCAAGCAACCATTGTCTTCACATGCTCCCCTTCATCACCCTGCAAGGAAGCAACAAATAAAGATCAGTCACCCAGAGCTTTCCGATATAGTTTCTTCCTCTCCCTCTTATCATCGTTTGCCCATATTGCAGAATTCCTCCTTCCATGTTCCAGCTTAGCTGTGTAAATATTGAGTTCAAGTCCGTGTAATCATGACCATTTGTAAATCTGTGCAAATTCTATGAATCTAATCTTGCATAAACGTTTCGAAATCAAATCAAAGCATCGTCCTGGGTTTGCAGAGAACTTACACAAATGGCCATGAAAACGTCGTACAAACTACCCATCTTGGGCCTTCGAGATTCTGGAGGTCGACTTGTTTGAAACTCATCGTACCTGGAAAAGGTAAATCGTAGAGGAAAAGTAAAGTCCAACATGGTCATTAGAATAGTTCTTACCAACCTAAGAGCTGATGTATTATCCTTGATGGAAGGTAGTCCTTCAAACTAAAAGCCAAGCGTCAGTCCAAACTACTTCAGAAGACCAACGCTTCTTTTGTCTGACAGGGAAAAAACCTAAAAAAGAAGAAGACAAGATCAGATGCGACATGCCCAAATGACGACTCCCCCAATTGAGCTTGCTGCTGCTGCTGCTAAATCTGCTAAAGAGAGACAAGCCAAGAGGTGAACCAAAATCTCTTACATGTATAAGTCTCCACTCTCGTAATATGCCACTGCTACTGGAGAAGGGGGCAGTGTTTTCAGCAGCTCTTCATTTTCATCAGCAAATTCCCCATACGTATCGACTGAAACGTAAACAGGGTACCCGGTCAAAAAGGATGCAAATCTATGTGGTTACAACTTGGTTTCCATTCAAACAAACACGACCATGCACTGAAGCGTAACTGTGACATTCTCCACGGCACCAAATTTTTGCAAAGAATGTCATGCACTGACCTGCATGTGACTCGATAAGTTCTGAGAAATTGTATGCAACCGTTGGTGATATCAGAAACATTGCGTTCAGAGTCTGCGTACGGGATCAGAAATACGATTGTAACTTCACATCTTAAGTATACACAGCAAGACGCAGAAACTTCACGAGCCTGGCAAAGACTAGTCTTTGCACTAGTGGTGAAGAGCATGTAATGAAATACAGTAAATCTTTTACTAGATAGCAATTGACACGAGAGTGAAATAGGAACAGACCCAATAGTAGAAGAAAGCAGCATGCTGGGCGAAGAACCTGTCTCCCCATTCAAGATCTCCTCCAAGTGATTCCATTATTTTAAGATGATGCATTTCATTCCACTCCTGAATTATCAAAATAGCACACAATGAAGCCAACCAACCTGGAAAATGTGATGAAGATGTCTTCAAAAAAAGGTTAAAAAAAAAAAGGTTTAACAAATGTCAAGGGCATGTACCTCTGCAAAGTGGACTTTGCGCACTTCTGCTCCTGAACGCCACCTGAATTCATTCAATGGTCAAATGATATTAAAAGATAATCTTCCTGCCTATGTCTTTGAGGAATGTGTGTATAAATATAAATAGGCTAATAAGTCTACAATACAACTAACCTGATCACTGTAACTTGTGAGTATTGTGCTTCTGTTCAGATTTGCTTAGCAATCTAAGCTAGTCTACTTATCATTCGTAATTTAGCCCGGACTAATTTTCTAAAAGTTTTCTCAGAACATTGCGACGTCTTAACTGGTGATTCACAAGACCTTCCCATCGGACAAAAAGAAATATGACGTATCATATAAAGAAGCTTGAAAGGGTTTCATACCAGCCAAGCGTTTCGTACAGGTGTAGCATAGAAATATACCTGAAACTTGCCATTAAGGAAACACCAAATGTTAACGACGTTTTGCCACAACAGACTCTTCATGATGTCTCTTAGTAACGGTAACAATCAAACAAAAGATTAGAGACATCGAGATTATACTATCCATGCATTTCAAGAAACGACGGCATTGTTTTGAGCATATTTGTATTTTCTTGTTGCGAGGATACGAAAAATAGGGCATCCGTGCGACAGTTTCTAAAAACCAAAAACGCTGAATTGGCCTGTCCTCGAATATCACATCCAGCATCTGCGGCAGAAGCAATGAAAACGATAAGATCATGCAAGAAACAAATTCAGAAGAAGCAACACTGATGACCAGTATCTGCAATCTGACACTGTCTTGATATCCAATGATTGAATGATTACAATATTCGGGAACGAATATTCTCATTTTCAAGCGATTAGATTCAGAAACTTGAACTGAAAACAACTCTTAGAGCCTATTTAAATGAAACAGTCGAGATGGAAGCCTATACACATACCCAACATAAGAAGTAATATGGCCCGAGAATCCACCAAGGCGCTTGCACTTGTTCTCGAGCTCTCTCCCTCTCCCACACCTTTTTGTTACTTAGCTTCAGCTTCTTTAATTGCTCTCTGAGCTCATCTTGTTCAATGCTCGCTTGCTACAAAGTGAAAAGAAAACAGTAGTGATTGCAAATCAGGATACCAGTGATCTCAAGACAGAACACTGAAAGAAACAGTTCTTTTGATGAATTTGAAAGGATCTGAAAGCATGTACTTCTAAACTACGTACAACAAACTTGACTCTGCCGAGCAGACAAGGGCCGAGCCTTTATACCAAGAATGAATCGACTTGCTAGAAAGTGAAAACACCTAACGGTAGCTCCTCGATAAAGTTACGTACTTTTTTGACGGGCTGGATCTCTTTCAGACCGTCATACAAAGTCAAGAACTTATCCAGTCCCCTCAGGAACAGAATGAAGCCTCGCCCGGTGTATGCTCCCACTACCTGTAAAGGGCCCCCCTCAATCTCCGCCGCTGCATTAAATACTCCATAACCACCAAGACCATGTCTTATTAATCGAGAACGAAACAATATCATTGTCCCCTAACTCGCTTAAACGGCCCAAGACCTTCACAGAGAATACAGAATTTCCAGATTCAAAACATCACGAGACTGTGCAAAGTAAGCAGAACATGAGCCAACGATGATAAGTCTGCCCACAATGAAATAAAAGCATAACGAATTAAAAGACAGATGGTTCGAGAAATCAAGAAGCAATCTGCAGGTTCAGATACCTGTCCTGACGTAAAAAAGCTCGACGATCACCAGACACAGCACCCACAAAACTGTCTACACTGCAACGAATGAGACTGACTGCGAGGACTAACCCTAAGCTTTATAAGAAGCTTAGAATTAGCCCCCGCAATCTGCAGATCTAATCCCTAGTTGTCTCAGAACCCACACCCTTGGATAGAGATTCGAACCACGTTGTGGTTCGAATCTCTATCCCATCATACTATGTCTTCACTGGTAGGGAGCAAGCTGATACTCTGGAGCATCATCATCATCAAGAGCTTGCCGCTCCAAGCTGGGAGTATCTTCCCAGCCCTGGACGTCTGCGTACGCTTGCTGCAGCCCTACCAGATAGAGGACAATAAGCGATCCCAAAAGAAGGAGACTCGTAGTCTCTGCGAAAACCATGATGGACGAACAAACCAAAGCTCGGAAGATACAGGTGAAAAGGCAGTGCGAAGCGCTCAATCCTCGAACTGGCAGCAACTGGAGAGACAACGAATGATTGAGAAGTGAATGCAGAAATGGATATACGAATGAAAGAAGCATGATTTATAGGTGCGTCTGCCTATTTCTGACCGTCACCGCAATCAAAGAATCGTGTCTGAGAAGGTTTTGCTTTTCTTGAAGAGGATCAGAATACGAGAAGTTGACATATATAGTACGTCTAGAGACACCTGCCATCTATCCTGACTTCCCGCAGAAATCAATGAGATCAATGGAAGGATTTCTCTAGCAAATCCCACCCTAGAAAGGATTCACAGGTTTCCCAACTGTTTCCTAACCTTCCCCGACGTCATCGGATCCACTAATTTGAAGTCAGCTCTTCTTTACTGTGAGTGAAGGAACAAACTTAGGCGGGACCTCTCTGGTAGCAGGAGTAGCAAAGTTCAGCAATTGATTAGAGGAAGAGTTGGCTCGATAGATGCACATGTGATAATTTGTGGTTACTTACGGCGAATGGGCTTCAATACTCGAAATAAGTAACTTCTTCGCAAAGCCTGCAAATTGCAACACGGGTCACGATCAGTTTCTAGTGTTTCCAAAGGAATGACGCAAGGATATAGTCCTGCTTTTAATACCTCTGCAAGCGCGCAGTATTACTAAGAATAGTCCGAAATCAATCACTTACCAAAATCTAGAACTCAGACTGGCCCTTGCTACCGCTCCTACAAGGTCTTGTGCAAACTTTAAGCACAACTATACCCAAAATCTATGAGTCTTGATGTACAATACAACTTTGCAATGTGAATCCACAGAAGATCCCGAAATCAAAGCTAAGGTGGGCTTTGAAACTCTCTAGCTCTAGCGCTTGTTGAGGATCTGAAATCATACACACAATTCTGTCCAGGTTAATTGAGAAGAGAGCCTGAAGCCGGAGAAAAAATTGACGAGGGAGGGCGAAGAGAATAAAGCGGGAAGAATCTAATGGCACTTTCTTGCTGTTCTGTCACAATGGAGACATTAATGGGCATCTGAGGGTTTAACATTTTGAGAGGTTTGGGTTTCAGCTGAAAAACTGACTGGCAGCAAAGAATTTCTGGTGCCCAGAGTAGTCCAACAAAATTGTTGAGCATTTTCGTACCCGCCATTCTCTCCCGAAATTCTCGAATGCGAGCTTGAAAACGTTTTGCGGTACCGTCGGTCCGGTTCGGAGAAATCTCGCCTGAAATCCGTAATCAAACTCGATTCTCTTTGGCAAAGCCTCCACGCTTGCTCTGCCAGAGTGATCGGCAGCGCTCTTGTCGCTCCCCAATCTTTGTGATTGCAATTCCGCTTCGTGCTCAGGGACCTTCCCAGTGACACTACTCCTCAGGGAGCTATCGTCTTCTGTTGATATGGGGTTCGTTTGAAGGGCACGGATTAAGAAACTTGAACAGCTAGAGCTGCCAAATTTCTCCCGCCTGCTGAATCCTGGTACCGAGAGCTTCAAGAGATGTTTCTCAGAACTACTGGGAGAACACTTGAGCGGCGTCCTCCACCTCAGAGAAGCTGCAGCCGTGTAGTCGGTAGCAGCAGAACTGGGGAGGTGTGGAGAGCGCACCAACGTTCCAGCTCTGGCCAGAAGGATGCATGCGGCAGGACTGCCCATGCCGGCGGAAATCGATTTACACCGAGGAGGAAATTGCAGAGGCAAACAAGAACGATATATTCCACTGCGTAATTTAAACGAGGGCCACAGCAACGAGCAACTGAATGGAGGCAGAATGACTGGTATGATCGACTTTCAAGAATTCTGCAGAATTCTCCAGATTATTCCACTACGATGAGGACGCTGCCAAGTACTCATTATTGAATGACGAGCTTTCTTCTCTTCTCTGGCTTCGCTCACGAAGAGGACGAATGATTCCTGAAAGCTTCGAGATGCTGTAGCCACAATTCTTCACCGATGGCCCATCCTGCCTGCCTTGGCGTGGGTGGGACTTGCACGGGTGCTGACCTTTCTTACCACCACGAGGTGACGTAATTTTAGATGATTTGTCGATATTTTACCCCGTTGTTTCACACGGGCCTCGAAGTTCACACGCCCTACTCTATGGCCAATGTGGATGGAATGTGGTCCTCTCCAAAGGCGCGGCCACACGAAAGCTGAGGTTTCTTGCGGAGAAAAGGGAAAGTATTCCCGGAGGAGGGCAGCCAGCTTTCTGGCGGGGCACAAGTCTGACGACCGCTGCCTTGCGACGGAATCCCCGATTGGCTTCTTGCAAAAGGAGGCGAGGAAAGTTTGTGGTGCAGAAATCTTGGACTTCTTGCTTAGGTCAGACGCAGGTTGAGAAGATTTACTCGTAGTTGCTGCTAATCTGCAGCTACGTTTCCTTCATGGAGGTGATTTGGTGAAAGTTCAACCATTTTACGGCGTAATTTCGGGAAATAGATAATGAACGAGAAATGCATTTCAAATAATGGCCACTCATTCCGATCAGTCCCTTACGTTGTTTCCAACGTAAGGGACTGATCGTAACATTCTTTCTCGATGACGAAAGTCCATTCCGGACTGGCCAAGAACTCGCGAAGATCTCCGAGATGACAAACATTGGCTGCTTTTAGACGAGTCTGGGAAACAAGTGTCGCTTCTTCCGGTGACCACCACTCCCAAACCTATGCAACGAGGGCCAGCACGAGGTGGTGCGGGAACACCAGACGCCAAGTTCAAGAATCTAATGTCATGTAACTGAAGAACGAGGCTGGAAAACTTCACTTCGCGTTCACGGTGTCCGTTCTGTTATAATTAATTCCAAAAAATTTGGCCCGATGATGCTCATGTGTACAAGTAGGTGGTATGAAAAGCACAGGGGCTTCGATTCCAGTCCGCGTCTAGGTTTATCCATCGGATAGTTGTGTTGAGAGGTACTCGCCGACTCTACATCGTTGCGGATGCAGAATCTTAGCGTTACCGGGGTTGTAACGCCAGGACAATCTGAGAATGTTCGTGCCTCCATCCTCAATGGGTCAACGACGTCACCGCTGTATCCGGGCTCCTTAGCCGTCTCAGGAGCTCCGACCCGTCAACGACGTGACCATCGTTCATGATCGTTTCCAATCGCGTGGAAAGAATCACGCGGGAGATTGACGGATTGTCCAACTCAGCAGATGAGCATGCAAGCAGGTGCAGGCGATTTGCAATTCCCAATCCTTCGAACCAACCGCTCCTACGTACTCCAGCAGAAACGATTGTGCGGCAAACTGTGGTCAGTGAACTAAAATTCACGTGATCGGCATGGGAAGTCGCGCTGTGCCAACCAAGTGTCAGACAAATCGTGGGCATTCACTAGCACTGGGAGCATTAGACAAAATGGTAGCAGGAAGTAAAATAACAAAAAGTACGGAATACCCGATCAAGTATTACATGGATAAACGAAACGGGTGACTTGGGGCTAGCCCCAATCCCATCACCATGAGAGAAATATGTCATACCACTTCTAAGATATGGTTTAATATGGTTACTTTCCATATCAAATGGTCTACAAACAACAAAGCATCCTAAGAAGTATCATGTAACTCGAAGATTTTTCTATGAATATTATTATCTAGTGTTTTATGTAGAGCAATGGAAACACGTTGTGTAAAATATATTATACAATAAACTAAAGAGAATGATACCCATGTCGCATAGTATGGTAGGCTCCCATGCACTCTCTCACGAACATGTCGAAATTGATTTCGATAGCTCCATATAACTCAAAGGCTAGAGGAACAAAGAGTTGACATCTCTACATATCCCTATACTTTAAACTCTTGGCAAGTACCGCTCCACTCGTCGTCCATACAGAGGATGTGTAATCATCCCCTCTGAAACTTCGTTATTAAACTCCACTGATGAACCAAGAACTAAGAAATGGAACCTAAGGAATAAGCACCCATTGCGAATTTTATTCTAGTGGAATGAGTAATTGACCCACTTTGAGATGGATCGAGTGCTAAAAAAATGAGTTGCAACTATCAAGAATGTCAAATTTGTGCTTGATTGGAAGTAAATAATTCTTAGTGGGCTTCAATCTTACTCTAAAATAAACTCATGTGAGAGCTGAAAAAAATTTCATTCTAATATGTTGAAAAATCATTATCATGTTTGTATTGAATTACTTCCAAATGTAGTAAAAGTAAATATATTTCATGTATGAAATGTAAATTTTCTATTCTCTACTTACTTATATAAATTTCTGAGCAAATATTTTGAGAATTACATAAATTCTTTGCTCGGATGAATAGTTATTATCTTAAAATAAATATACAATAACACAAGCATACATTAACAAAAAAAATCAAGCATCCATATTTTTACATTTTTAGTTGATGTTGTGTGAGATTTAATTAAATTAGAAATATTAATTAAAATATTTCTTATTTAGTTAATTTTTTTTTGCTTTGCTTCATGTGTCATCAATTTTACCATCATACAAACCATGAATCTGATTTCCACAAAGTTCAATTATGATCACTTTTTTAGAATATTATTTATTGCAATGGAGTGTATTTTAAAACATTCTTTGAGCATATGTTACACATGATTTTGAAAAATATAGGGTAAATTTTTTTTACTCTTTATTTTTATAATCATATTTAAATCACATCTAATAATATAAATCGAAGACCATTAAAAATCATAAATATGATTCAATTGAGTATGTTGATTGGGATTTTAAATTTCAGCTCATTTAAAATCTTATAACAAACCTCTACATCATTGTTCTGCATAGTTTTATCAAAAAATATACACAAATCATATTTACTATATGTGTTTATAACTTATCTGATTTACAAGTTTATTCAACACTTTATGGCTCTTTAATACCAGTGGTTTTTCTCAAAATTCATTTCAACTTCTCCATATATGATGATCAAGATCAATCATTCTTTGCACTTCAATGGATATTTGTATTGCTTTTGTTTTGGTTTTTTATTCAATATTAAAAATGGATTAATTTTTCATTTTAAAAAGATAAATCTTATCAAAAATTTCAAAATTCATATATATTCAAGATTTACTCAAATATTAATCATAATTCCGGATTAGCCCATAATTGAGGATCATTTTTATTTGAATTTTGCATAAGTTTTAACATGTTGAAAAGTTATGGACATAACACAAGTTGCACCAATAAGAAAATTTTCTATGTTGTTGATTGTACCTATGTATACAAGTTAATCAAATACATGACATCTCATTGAATATTTGATAGCTTGTATTTTTTTCATTCTTTTTAATCTTAAAATTCCTCTACAATAAGATCATCGATATTTTAAAAGAAATAATTTATATTAAATTTAGATATCATATGTGTTTAATGAGGAGTGGTGATGAGGAGAAAGATAGAGCATCAGCTCACACGAAGGCTAGGAGAGTTCTTCTACAGTCAGACGCTCAAGCATTCTCAGAATAAAGCAATGTCCATGCAAAAACGGATAAAAAAACTTATCCAAGTCTATACATGAAAAGGAGGTTGTTATGCATAGCTAGACGATATGACTTTGGAAGAGCCAAATCAAGTGATGAAGGATATCAAAGAGGAGATCTTTGGGGATGATGGATTGGTAGGATCTATGAGAAATCACATCCAAAATCCTAGTCTAGAGATAATCAAGAAACCTTTTCTGAAGAGAAAGAAGTAGAAAGTGGGCAAGAAAATGTAAGAGCATGGACCTAAAATGTCCAAGTCGAAGATCAAAGCACCCAAGGAGATAGCAATCGTAGAGCCTCCGTCATCACTTCTTCAGCTTGCCTAAAAGTTGGGGATAATTGTGGTGCTAGTTTTGATGAAGTTGGATAAGATGGCTCCATATTATATCCATGGGTGAGATCTATAAGAGAGTGGCTACATGAAAGTAATTTGGATCATGAATCGGGTAGCCACAGGTAAGATGTACCAATGGAAGTCAATTACACTTATACAGAGAGTGTGGATTGTTTTACGAAGGAGAAGCAAGGGAAGATGAAGGAGGTGAGGAAGGTGAAGACGTACTATGCCAAGATCTGTCGTATTAAAGGAGCAGAAATCAATTTTGTGAAGCAAGATGAGCTGTTAAAGGACCATGTGCACAAATTACACCGCGTTTGAATCAATTAAACATCAACAATCTTTGAGGTTGGAGACTTTTTTGTGAGCCAGAGTGCATATTATGATGCAATGAGCTAGAGACGTAATAGTTGGAGAACTTGGTAGAGGCTATGAAAAATCCGGACGATTCCAAGGACCAAAGGAAGGAGATATACAAAGCTATCGGCCCATAGTGTAAGGAGGTGATATGAATGCATCGGTAAGAGATTGCAGTGGACATCCATGAGTTGCAATTTGAAATCAACGTCTTTATTTTGGAGATGGAATTGTAATCAGATGTTTCAAAGGTTGATCAATATCGTAGGAGGGAGCAACCCATCTAGTTGATGGTTAGAATAGTTAGAAGTAGGAGTTATATAAAAAATAGTTTAACGTAGGATTAAGGGATCCATTCTCATATTATTTTGGAAAAATCATGATTATGTTTTCATGATAGAATTATTTCTCTCAAAGTTGATGGGATACATGACATTGATAAAAGGAGTTGACAATGAATTCCTCTAAAGTTACATAGGAATTTGACTTAACCTTGTCGTTGGTTGTTGCACCCCTCATGAAAACTAAGTTGAAGAGATGCAACAACCATTTGCTTCACGACACCATCAACCCTTATATGTAAAGATTATTTTTCTCAATAAGATAACATTTTTGGATCATGCAAATTAATTGTTGGAATTGAGATTATATTGATGGATTTTTGTATGCGAAATTGTATATGTATCTATAAGAAAAATTGCACTATTCTTTGGATTTTGTTGTCAAAAATCTTAAAATAAAATATCACCTTCCAATCTAATCTATTTGGCACTTTGTTTCCAAGGGAATGAATTTAAAGTAACACTATGTACACAGTTGTATTGTAATTGGTACATTACATAACCCTAATTTTTCAACTATGATTGTCGATATCTAGAATGCATGTATTATTCTACATCAATAATGATGTTTGTATCATTGTGTTATATGGAGGGTTGATTTAGATTTTGATCTTCATAGAGATGGTCACTATTTGTTGCTCTTAAATCAGACTTGGATGATAATTAAGGCTATATGTATTTCATCATTAAAAGATGTTATTTTTAAGGATATATGTTAACTACCGAATATATTAGGCTTAGATTTTTCACAATTTGATCATATTTGACGCACTTTGGTTGCAGTCACTACCATGATCATCTCTAACCATAATTTGTTGTTGTGAAAAAATGGAAGCTTCCATTGACAATGATAGATGAATTACTTTTTCTCTGAAAAATTTTCAGTATTTTGTTCAATTGTTAGGAAGTCTGAGAACTGATACATATATCATTAAATTTGCTTTCTAGAATCACTGCCTACAAAAGGTCAATTGCTTCCACATTGAGAATAATGATTTCATCCTTCCATCTTCCATCTTGTTATTATTTCTCAAATTTTTTAACATTTTAAAGGAGTCTCATAGTTGACATCGTTTTTGTTGAAAAAACTCTCAAATTGTGACAATTGCAAATCCAAAAAAATACGTAGGAAATATTTCAAGAAAAAATAATATTTGTGTGTGAATATGTGAAAATTTTTACTCCTTTTCAAATGACCTCCCATTATATGGTCATATTATCCATTTAATCCATCATTGTGTTACAAGCTTTTGACGAAAGTTGTTTTAGATTGGGAGTATAAACTAAATATTGATGAGGAACGTGGACTGTGAAATTAAAATAGACGTTCTATTTTTTCTAGAAATCATGATTGAAATGAAATGGTTGCATGCAATATCAAAGGGCATGAATTATTTGTCAAGAAATTATTTTTTTGTGTGATATGAATTTTCATGTAGAAAAGTTAGTTAGGTGTTGTATGTAATGAAGCTCCAAAAGAAAAGTTACTTCTCTTAGACCTTACAAAATTTGTGATGCATAAGAGGTAATATCGCTTTTCTCCACTCTAGAAAAAAACTCCAAATTGTAGTCTAAGATACTCATGCGCCATAAAAATACTCACAATGTTGATTTTCTTACTGCTCGAAGTGCTGCTTATTTTTGATCATGGTCATGATCAATTGTGTAGGCAAACATGATCACAGTCATTATCCGTTTTGTAATCGCGATTACAGTCATGGTCAAGGTTACAATTGCGATTATGGTTAGGATGTCGGTACAGTTGAAGTCACAATCTACACTTTAATTCATGATTGAGGAAATCTGAGATCAAGTAATTGGACATGATCAATTTCTCAAATCAATTCTTGTAAATTTTTCATCAAGAAAAATCGTGATTTCAGATTTTATATCTTATTTCAAAATCATAAAGATTATTATTCAAGTGTATTTGAAAATTGATAATAAATCTAAATTTATATAAATATATATCATAAAATAATTCATGATTAGAATTATTTTATAATATTATGTGTAAAAAGATCATGAAATTCAAAAATTACATGCATTGAATGTCATGACATAACATGCATAACTCCAACACTTCAAACAACAAAGCACCAACATAAACAAACGTGGTGCACAAACAAGAAGTAGAGATGGAGGTATATCAATCACAAGAAACACAAATAACAATACTCCATCTCAAAAAAATCCATCAAAGGGGTCAAACCAATCCAACCCGGACTAACATAGCCTTAGAAGGAGACATACATCTTTTCCAATTTGGTGTGGAGGAGTAGGCTTATTATCAATTGAGGAGACGGCACCTACAGCATTCTTGGCGAGTTGGGCACTCATTGCACCTTTGTTATCTTCTCGATTTATGATCGCATATAGACCTATCTTGGAGATATATGTGAGGGACGTCGATACAGGATCATTTTTCTTACAAGTATTATTACGACATACGAGAGATACTTTATCACGGGAGGTATGACATGAGTTCTCATCTTTTCCCTCTTTGGTTACCGATTGGACTAGGGATCTACAGTCTATCTTGCTACAACACATGCTCATGTTGTAGAGCTAACCATGACATGATCAAGTTGCATTTGCACAATCAACTTCATCTAGATGATTCATTGTAGCTAGTAAACTCCAACGGAAGAAGATTATGATATTCAACAATAGAACTGTTAACTCTTATCCAAACTTCATAGATAATTGTTCTATAATTTTCTTGTATTCTCGAAAATTTTTCATATGTTTCTCTAGTCCATATCTCTTGACACAACTGTCGGATTATACACTATATCACAAGGCAATATGCAGACCCTTGTGTAATAAAACCATCACAAATCTCAATCCTTCACTCCAATTGATTTCAAATTTCATGAGAAGGTTACTCGTTATCTAAACTTTAACTTTGTAAATTTTAGTGATCAAGCCTTCCGATAGCAAGAGTTATGATCGTCGTACTAAGTTCGTGATAGTCAGTGCAATCCTGCAACTCATATTGTATATACACATTTCAATCTATCACTTTGCACTCAAAACTCATCGAATCGAGTTGAAATTTCAATCTAAATGCAAATCTGAGTTGTAAGCTACATTTCTATTGAACTTGATCTATCACATCCCTCACAAAACACTCAAAATCGACCCAAACACACTATGTGGTATGAATTTCACTCTTCGAATTCAAATCATCACAATAGAGTGACAATCTACTCAATTGCTTCCATTCTTGAGTCCACATCGTAGCTTTTCCCGTCAGCTCCCCAACCATGCCCTCCAATGTAACACTAGGGAAGTGAGGAGAGACCACTCGAATAGCTCAAGAAATTCTGAAGTTGAGAGATACCTCAATGGTCTCTCTTTCTCCATATATAGTCCTCAAAAAGGTACAAACAAGATGAGGTTACACAACCACCATCCACTCAATTCCTCGTGGATCGATGACGTGGCGGACATCCCTATGAGCACACGGATTGCTAACGTGTACTCCAACTAACACACCAACTAACACACAAGAAACACAACCTAAAGAGCACACGGATTGCTGACGTGGCACCTTTAGATACTCCACTAATAGTCAACTCAAGACCATCTATCTCCTCCTTGCGTAACCTCTACTTTAGTTCTCATTAACTAAAGATGGTTACAAATCTCCCTCCTTTTAAGATGCAACGTCCTCGTTGCACACGCGTTCAAACTCTTGAACGATCAAAGGTGCATTGGCTAAGTTCTTTGCCGGCTCCCAAGTTGATTCGTATGATGGATATCCTTCCATTGAACCAAATACTCCGCTTTTTGGGTATCTATGACCCGAATCCGTTTTTTGAGAATCTGGTCAACCTTAAAGTGCCGACCGCTACCATAGTAGGTAAAGGAGGAGGGTTTGATGGATTTGTGAACTGCTTGGGACATGGTACATGTTTTTCTAATCGTGACACATGAAATACGGGATGTATTTTCATATGCAACGGGAGCTCTAACTTGTAAGACCTTATCGCCAACACGTTTCAACACCACAAAAGGACCGATGAATCGAGGGTTAAATTTTGGTGTTCCTACAAGTGACAAATTGGTCGTGGATAGCCAAACTTGATCTCCTTCCTGAAAATTCACCTCCCTGCGATGAGCATGCATATTGCTTTTTGTCGATTTTGAGCAATTACCAACTTCTCCTTTGCTTGATGCGTTCCTTTGTGTATGTGCTCCACAAAATCATTGATCGCCGCGACTTTGGTTGAAAACTCTGCCTCTTAGGAATTCCCAACAAACTAGAAGGTGTCAAAGGATGAGCACCATACATCGAGATAAAATGGAGACACTTTTGTGGATGCATTACTTGAAATTGTTATATGCAAATTCCACTAGAGGCGAGAAAAGTATCCCACTCTTGTTGTTCCTCCCAAGTGAATGCTCGCAGCATATCCTCTATTGTTCTATTGGCCCTCTCTGTTTGACCATCCGTTTGAGGATGATAGGTACATAGACATTGCTAGCTTTGTTTTGAATAAACCAAACAAGGTTTTCCAAAACAAACTAGTAAAATGAGTTCCTCTAAATGCGTGATCAAGACTTTGCTTAATCCGTGATTCACAAAAACTGCATCTAGATACGGATGAGCAAGTTGTGGTGCCGTCCTTGTCTTTGTGGTAGGTCGGATGTGTATCATCTTACTCAATTTATCCACAAAGATCACAACCGAATCATGTCCTAAAGAGGTTTTTGGTAACTCACATACTAGATCCATGGTAACATGTTCCCATCGTTGTTCAGGAATGGGAAGAGGTTGTAATAAACCTTCTTTGGTTTTTGATTCCCGCCTTATTTTGTTGACATGCCACACAACTTGAACATATGCCTCCACATCTTCCCCGCATCCTTGGCCAAAAAGTACACTCGTTGGATGCTCTCCAAAGTCTTTTCAGCTCCCACGTGCCCTGCAATGGCTGTATCGTGGCCTTCTGACAATATCATTGTGCGTAAATTTGGATCTTGTGGGATCCATATACGCTTGCTTTCCCGAAATGCTAGACCTCGAACCTTCCTTGCCGTCAGTGCTCGAAGTGCTTTCATGATCTCCTCATCCTCCTTTGTTGCACCCATCATTTGAGACCACCAAATCAAACTTGGATTTTCAACTCTGTGATGTTGTTGAGACACGGCATCCGCGTGAAAGCATCTGCAAGTTGTTTCTTGCCCTCCACATACACTATCTTCATGTTGAACTGTTGACGCCATTCTGCCCATCGAATTTGTCGTTTGGAGAGATCTTTCTGAGTTTCCAAATACACCAATGGTTTGTGGTCGGTTTCTACCACAAACTCCTTGTTTCCCAGGTAATGCTTCCAATGTTTCGTGGCCAAAACAATGGCTAACTCCTCTCGTTCTGTTGTGTGATAGTTTTGCTCAGCTGCCACCAACTTTCGGGAGAAAAAGGCAACCGGATGCCAACCATCCTCCCACTCCTGTTGAAGAATTCCACCCACTGTTGTACCTGATGCATCAGTAGCCAACTTGATTGGTCGATTAGGATCATACCACTTGAGAATAGGTGCATGCAAAAGAGTTTATTTTGCAAAAGAGTAGATTACTCTCTTCTCTTCTCCTTGAAGCTTCTCACCCATTGCCCGCATATTTTTCACAAACATCTCTCCCCAATTGATCTTGATCGATTTGCCCACAAAGCCCTCAACAATCCTCATCTCGTGTTTGCTCACATACCTAGTTTGTTGAGATGAGAATAATTTATTCATGATATATATAATCTTTCCCTTAAAATCATCTTTAATTAAATCAATCTTGAACCCATTGGTTCCCTTGCACTTTTCAGGATCAAACCACTTGGCTTCATTGAAGTTGATCTCTGTGTGTAAGGCCGACCCTTCTCTATCAATTCCATCATTTTTTTGTGTAATCCCAACCAAACGTTTTCGCTTACAACATGGCATCCCAAGTGTCGAGATCCCCTCTCCATCCTATCAAATTCACAACCTTCTATGCTTGAACTTCCTCACATAACTCCAAACACACATAGTCCCACCGTCATGCTAGGAATGTACCACCAAGGTTCTTCAAGCATTATAGCTTTTCCATTGTCCAATTGGTCTTTGGTACCAAAGGTCAAATCAACCCTTATGATAATTTTTGCGCTATATGCAATTGAATTGTCTCAAGCACTTCCACTCAAGTTTGCACCTTCTTTTTCATCATAGCTTCTTGAGTTCTTTGCTTGTCTGCCACTTTTTGCCTCAACAGCAGCTCAAAAAATCTGTCACCTTTAATATCATGAGACTTTATGCTTCAATTATATTTTTACTCCTTCAAATGTTCTTATGTTCTTTATTTAGAGTATGCATATTTGGCTCTAAGAGGCTTATTTGTATTCGTAGTCCAATATTCACTCCGAATATGACTCTCTTTATTCATAAAAAGAAAAATTCTATTCAAAATTACTAAGTATGATTGTACAAACACCTATTGTTAAGTAGTATCTGTATATGGACATATGTATGTTGTATATGTTTGGAAGGATCATCATGCTGATGTTTTGAAGTCTAGCATACAAGTGCATTTATACTTGTATGTGGAGCTAGATGAGATTACAAGGCATCTTTCATTACGCCATGTGGCACAATTGATGTAACAATATCCAGATCTTCTATCATTGTTGATTGTTTAAGGATATCATAGGGCCTTGCCATCATACATTATGTTGCCGGATGCAAAAAATCTTGCTTGCCATGACACCATTTATTTGGTTATTGATGGATGGTCATATCTTGGACATACACAAGTTAGTCATGATTATGGGGTACAAGATTCACTTTTTGGTACTTTTTGAGAGATATTAAGTATGTTACGATTTCTCCCAACATAAAAAACATATTCACTAGCATACATTTTGAACAATGTTATTGTATTGGATGATCCACATGCATGAGTGATGATAAGTGTACATCAGGTGCAGTGATGGATTGGATTAGCGGTATTGTTGGATGCAACGAGAGTAGGATCTCATGCACATCATCCACATCTATGGTGGGATGTTTTATTATGAGTATATGACGGAGTGCAATGGCCCTTACATCTCACAGTAAAGAGTATTTTGGATGTGGGTAGACATTCCCAAGTAGTGGTCTATGTTGACTAGTCACCCATGGCAGTGGTGAACCTGGTGGGACAGCCAAGAGTTACATTATCTACATTGTTGAGTTATACTACTTCCCATGCCTAAAAAGAGAAAATACCTAGACTTGTAAGGTATTCTCAATTGTAACGGCTGGTGAAATCCAACGCTGATGAGAGAGAGTGAGCTATGGGCTTTTGTATTAGAACTAGAATAGTACCTTCATTTTTGGAGGCATCTCGACATCATGTATTGGGTCATGCTATAGGTCTAAATTGCTTGACATGGATTGGTAGAACATAAATGCATGTGCTCCATAGATGTGATTGCAAGACCATTGTTGAACTCTTTGCCTACCGAGACAATGGAGGCAAAAGTTAGGGGCAAAAAGTGTTCAAGATCTCATCCTTAGTCTTATTGGGATGTTGGGGTACACAAAGTAATATTGGATGAGCAAACACTTGAGATAGGAAGGGATTGAACTCATGAAGTTATTGATGTACTTCGGGTAACTACACTCATTGGCAAGGGATCAGATTTGACTCCAAAGGATAAATTATCCAAGGAAAAGTTAACTATAGAGAAGAAGAAGAAGAAGAAGAGCCACAAAGAGTCTTCAATGCATAGAGATCATACCTTAGATGTTTACACATGGTGTCCAAAAGAAGACGTGGCTCTAACATCAACTACTTTTCTTGTTGATATTTTGATAGAAGTGAAAAGCTACCTAAAGGAGTTAACTCTTTAACCAACGAATCATGTCACCTTTACACCTTCATCAAAGCAAATGAAAGCGGATGTAGTCACCATAGCAAGAAAGGACTATGTTGGGTATTATGACCCACTGGTCGACTTGGCTGAAGTAAAAGCCAATATCCCATGAAGAAATTGTTGGATGACAACAAGACTTACAAGAAAATGTTAATCCAAGCCTTGTGAATGAGCAAGCCAAAAATGATTTGAGAAGAGAAATTGCCCATTGTGTATTCAATGAAGCAAAACAATTTGGGAGCTCATGAGATTGAAGTAGAGATTGATGGTTGTATGTTGAAGTCAGTATCTATAAACTCCATATCCGAGATCAATATAATGATCAAAGATACAGCCCATACGATATAAGAGATACGAAGCTACTCCACGGGTGTTATGCTTAGCAAATTAATCAAGGAAATAACCAATTGGCATTCTACAAGGGGTGTTGATCCGAATATGCAGTGTCCTCTTTTCACTTATATATATTGTCATGAAACCTCAAAAGATAGCGGTTGTAAGGTGTTGATGGGAAGATCGTGGTTGTATGGAGTAAAGGTCACTACGAATTGGCATAGAGACATTTTCCTTCTTCATCTTAGAGGCCTTGTCATTTTCGAATGTGATTATCTTGTGGCAAAATTTGAAGTATCAGGGTGATACAGAGTTCGACGTAGAGATTATTGATCCAAATGACGAAATAAGACCAAAGTGAGGCTAGTCACAATATCGAAGTGGCAAAGCATGACAAGTAGTAGACGTGACCCCAACACATAAGTTGAAAGTAAAGAAGCCCTTGTCGACACAAGAAGTAATCCCATTACTTTGGCTCTTGCAGGAGTATGAAGATGTGTTCATCTGGAAGATTGAAGATATGAATGGTATATCTCATCAATGGGGGAAGTATAAAATAGATGTGATAAACATGGCAGTTCTTGTTAGATGACACATGCTTCACTTCTCTCCCGAGCTACTACTAAGAAGTGATACATGTATCATTTCTTTGAAATGTGTTCCAAAATGACACTTGATATTCATAAGATGTTTACTAAGATTGGTGGCTCGAGGTTTGAAGTGAAAATGTTTGATGGTCTAATTGACTATGTCTTGTGATAGTGACAAATGATCAGCGTCATTCGGGCTATGGGCTTAGAAAAGGTAGTCAAACCCAAATCAATTGATGTGGATGATGAATCTTATATGCATACAAGACTAGCAATGAGAATCATGGTGTTGTATCTCAAGTCCAATGTATTCAAACAAATGAAAAATATGATACCGTGAAAATAACATGCTCTTCCACAAGGAGCTCTCAAATCAACTATAAATTTCACTAAAGTTTATGAGCTTCATGACAGAAAAAGGTACAAAAATCCAAGACAATGTTGATGCATTCAATGATTTTCTTGTGGACTTGGAGAACTTTGTAGAAGATCTTAATGATGAATGCAAGACAATTCAAATTTAGAGTTCCTTGACAACATCATATTAGTGTGTGTCACATGTGTTAATTCATCATGATCGAGAAACAATCACATACAACGCGGTTGTTGATTGATGATAAGCAATAAAAATTGATGTTGTCTTTTAATCCTGCTCAATCTTCATCCACAACTTTGAATGTTACTCGTGGAAGAACTCACACCAAGGAGTTGAAAAAAGATATGACCAAGTTTAATTTTAGATCTAAGTCTAGATCTAGATCGACATATGGGATGAAAAGGAAATTACGTGTTGGAAATGTTACAAGTCCAGTCACATGAAAAAAGATTGTTGTCATAAGAATCATATTGAATCTTCAACTCCAACTCAAATGGTTGTGACTAAAGATAAAGGATATGCTCTTTGTACTTCCACCTATGTTGGAAACGATGAATGGATTATGTATTGAGCTTGCTCTTATCACATATGTCACATTAGAGATATTTTCCTCACCTACACACCATCAAACAGTACAATCTTGATGGAAAATAATCAGTCCTATGACATTGTGAGAATTCGATCTGTGAGGATCCAAATGTTTGATAGAAAAGTGCGCACCTTGAAAAATATGAGGCACATTCCTATTATGTGTAAGAATCTAAGTTCTCTTGAGAATTAGATTCAAAAGGGTTTAAATGACATGATGGTGGTGGATTCTGAATGTCATGGTAGAACCCATGTCTTCACGAAGGGTAAGCTCCAAAAGAACATTTACATTCCGGCACGGGCAACAATACTTGGTGAAACATTTCCTAGTACATCTCTAGAAGAAGTTTCTCATTTGTGGCATGCCCGACTTATGTGAAGTGGATACTTATGTATCTATAGGGTTTCATTAGACATTGATTGTTGTTTGATCCAAAATCAATCAATGTCATGTCACTTTTGGGCTATGTGGATGTATACTATGATGGAGATCCAAGCAACTGAAAATCCACAATTGGGTATGTTATCACTATCGCAAATGGATGCATAAGTTAAAGATCTAGACTTCAAAATTATGACTTTTAGTCCTCCACCAAAGATGAGTATGTTGCGGCAGGAGAGGCAGAAATTTGGTTGAAAAAGGTTATCACTAAAACAAGGTTATCACAAGATAACGTGAACCTACCTTCTCATAGTTAGAGTACACTTCATATTGTGGAGAACCAAATGATGAATAGCAAAATGAAGCACTATGGCATCAGGTACCATTTTATTATATAGAGATTTTCTGAGAATGAGCTTAAGTTTGTCAAGATTAATGGAGAGATGAACATGGTTGATACATTTATCAAAGTGATTCCTTTAGATAGATTTTCAAAGCATTGTGCAAAATTACAAATTTTTCATCATTGAGTTATGTAAATAGTTTTCTTTGTGTAGTTTCTATCCAACATATTGTTGGCTAAAACTTAATTCTAATTAACTTTTGTTCATAGAGGAAAAGCTAGTGTCTTAGTTTTCCCTTCTAGGATTTCCCGCTGAGCTACATATAGATTGCAAGAATTGTTGATCTCCTAGACTGGAGTTAAGGTGAAGTTTGAAAGGTTAATTTTTTTATTTTTAACCTTGGTTATTTTAGGATTGTTAGGTTAGTTATTTGCTAGCCTCATGGCTATATATACTAGGTCGCCCCCTCTAGTGATCTCTAGTGATCAGTTTGTGAACTCTCACTATGGTGACTCATGTTCTTTGAATTTTAGTGAAACACGCTTATCTATGAATGTAGTCCATTGATGAATCACATATATATCAAGTGTTTGCTTGCAACACGGCAAGCATTTGTTGCCGATGCAACAAATCGAATGTGATTTTAAATTTAAGTTTCTTGAAAGATTAACAGTGGCGCTGCAACAGGCCGACAAGTAGCGCGTCCTTCATCCAACGAAGACATAAATGACATGAGTAACAAAGAGCGAAGTGGCACATAGCGTCCACAATAGAACACAACCAACTGCGGCAGAGGTCAGTAGAAATAATCATTTCTTTCATCATTTCCCAGCTTCCTCAGTGGAATCTCTTGGACACCTCATAAGATCAAAAAGCCTCTACGAATGACGCCTGACGCGACCCCTTCTCTAAAAGGGCTCGGTACTTTACTACTCAAACTGGCTCCAAAACTAATGATCTAAACCTCTAAGCCAAAATTATTTGTCCACCTTCTTGACCTATTTTGCTGCTCCTACGGCCTCCTTGGAGGTCGAAACAGTCCACAATACATGGTGTGTGTACAGTACCTGAAAGACCGTGGGGCACTCCGACAAGGAACTAGCTGAGCGACCTTACTCTCTGCGTGTATCCGGCATAAAAACTAATAGAACCGTCTAACCTGTTTGCAAATGCGTCGTCAGAGTAAATTCTAATCCTTCCGTGAGAAAATATTATCCACTTTAATGGGGCAATAGTGTGACGTCGGATTCTTACTTTCTGCCCTTTCGGGCTAATATCTGCATTCTACGCTCTCGAAAGGATGGACGATTCTGGAAGTCAATCAGGATAGGAAGGAAAAACTAGGTCGTATATAAGCTTACATTAGGCTCTTCTTACTTGCTCACGCGATGTAAAGGTTATCACCATGAACTTTGAACAAACTTTCTCCCGGAAAGATGAAATGGAGTAAGCTTGTGACAGTACGATGGGAAGCTTTAAAGTAGATGGGCCCTTCACCAGATTTTGGACCTAAGCGTCCGATGACGTTCTTCACGACTGCACTCACAATAAATGCGAAAAAATCACCAATCATTGCCAAACGTTGAGCAACATCCGACGTTCACCCAACCCTGACACAAATCGAAAGGGCTAACGAGTGTTGATTGGATGAAAATTATCCTGTCATTAACGCCACAAAAACTGGAAGTTACTCAACTTTATCAAGTTCAAACCGGATATGACCTTGACAATTTGAAAACCTTCTGTAGGTCAAGATGTGAGGCTGAGAGCTGAGCTACATGATTAGCATATTAATCGTAGATGAAAGCACTGAAAGAAACAAGGTTCAAAAAACGAAAGCTCAAACGTAAGTTGAAAAGCGAAATTTACCGAAAAGACCACGTACAACTACTAACATACAACTGATACAAAAACCACAAAACCTGAGCAACAAGTAAACTAAGAACTCGACGAGAAGGAAATCTGCCGAGGAGAATAGAAGAAACCGCTGTAGCAGTACACATATGGAAGAAGAACAAACGCACAAAAAGAAGTTAAGGAGGATTCGACGAGAGAGTCTAATAGGACCGCTCAGATTTGGTCCGGTGGACTCACCCGTAAGATTTTACGAGAAGATGACTTTCTGGATAATGTTAGGAGTACCTCCGGAAACCCATAGCGTTAAAAATAGAATTACCGAATGTTTGGCGCCAAAACTCAAAGAATACAGGGTATTGATATTTTACTACTGATGGAGATGTACTTCACTTACAAAGCACTAAAGGAAAACACTCAGGTAACTGCGGAGAGGTAGACAAAGGTGATTCCAACAAATAAATAAATTATCAAATATATTATCAATCAGGATTAGTAGTAGCTATTCATGAAGGATATGAATCGCTACATAATTTTACCATATCTTGAAGTCTACGCGCTAATTCAAGTACGGTAATGACAGATAACAGGACTTACCCGCCGATTTCTTCGACTCCTAGGGAGTAAATATAAAGGTGAATGCAATCTAATTTTTTAGACTAGAGGAGTACTACGCCTTCTGATAACAGAAAGTACCTTCCACAAAATTGTTATCTTGTGGAAGGTACCCTCAGATTCCGACAAATGAAAGCTGCACCTCGTTGAATACTGACTTGAATTGTGAAATATATTTTAAATTACGCTTCTGAAGACAAATTTCAAAAAATTGGCTGTTTGTTAACCATTTCAAATTAAGTCTGCGCCGCAGAAAGGAAATTAGACATGCGCGTTAGTCACTAACTACAGTCATCCCATGTATCCAGTACACTATAGTACAGTAACAAGATCCGCAGAGAACAATCACGAATGATATGTGAGACACAGTTAACTAACAATCCAAAAGGTTCACCATAACGGATTATAAGAATATGAATGACGAACCCACATATGTACGAAGAGAGACTTGTCAGAAATTAGCTCTTCCCAAAAGGGTGAACCTCATTATTCTTTGTATAAAGGGCTTGAGCCAACCACTAATTCTACAGATTCTGATTCTGAAATACGCCAGCACGTGTCCAGAAACAAAGTTGTCAGTGCCTTTTGAGCACTTAGCAAACATCAAAACCATCTACACCATTTCATCAACTCTGGGTCACCGATTTATCCTACATGTCCAGCTTTAGCCAGCGCATGAATGGCTCCAGCACCCAAGCACAAGAGCGCCTGCAGCACAACGTGAGTTGTTAGGGCATGTCAAGAACTTGCACATCACTTTTTAAGACCATGAATTTGAGTTGTAAACAAATCAACTAGAGAAATGATGCACGATGAGGTCAGCAAGAGATAAGCGAGAAACGGGGAAGAGGACGATACATAAACTACTAATACCGACTTAGGTCATCATAAGCATTGTTAAGTCGAGACTAAGGTCAAAGCGAGCCGTATGGACTCCAATCAGACTTCGCACAAGTCCAGGAACGTTCCACAACAACACAATGTCGCACGAAAATGCAAGTCTAGCACCATGACAAATCAAAAACTTCATTAGTTCCAGATGCTGACTTTCAGTAAGTGCTTTGAAGCGCCTTCAGCGTCTCGCTTTTTTGTAAGCCATCCAGAAAGTGGAGTGGAAACGTCACCTAAATGTCGTCGAACAATTACGGACGAAAAATTATCAGCTAGAAATTAGTAATATCGGTGGGGTCTTCACACCCAGGACCATTGGACAGCAAAACACCATAGTTCCTGTCCTTAGAGACAGCCACAAGGTGTTCACGATACGGAAAGAACATGAAAAAATATCCGATTATGAAAGCGACAGTCTCATAACCGATGGACTTCGACAAGGAAAACATAATGTAATGTGATCAGCCCAACATGGTGGAACATAATAAGGAGAGAAAAAATGAAAACGGTAAAAGAACCATATTTTTCACGCAAAGTATGATAACGACTAAAACTGTAAGTTTCGACTTATCAATGATAAAAAATATAAGTGTATGAATCTATGATTTCTTCATAACACGAAGGTGGATTTATGCATCTAAAGATATGACCACTCGTCTATGAGGGAACAAAAACCTTTATGTATTGACTAGAAAGTATGTATGCTGGTGGTGGTAACCATGACAAAGAACAAAGGGCAGGATCTGTACAGAGGTCAGGTCAACTGAGTCTGTTAGTATGTAAGAGTTTACGGCCTTCTAGAACAGAGGAGAGCACATTGGAGCACTGAACCATGACAATAAAATGTAAAATCCTAGCCTCTAGCATAACAAGCAGCATCTTCATCACCTACAAGAGATTATTTGGGTAACCAACGAGTGCAAACATGTCCTGATCACAACAAAAGACATGTCCTAAGTCATTCTGACAACATCACAACAAACTTGCAAAACCTTCCCACCCTTAAGAAGAGAGCCCACCTATTCAAATACAAGTGGTGAGGTATACTCCACACCTGAGAAGCTACTGCGAAAAATCATCTTGACAATTCAAACGTGCCGGCGTGGCTGGAGTCGTACAAATGTGAGCCCTGTTGTGAGTTGCTGAACCCAGGGAGCAACACACTCATGACATTTGATGGGGCCCCGCCCACAGCTCCCATGACACCTCTGTATGCCGCCAAATCGCTGGAACTGTCGGATGCAACTTTGGATCCAACAGGGGGCTGCGAACTGTAACCATGTGTACTTGGTAGGTTACTAGTATATCCACCACCATTTGAGGCTTGGCCCACCTCTTTATACTTAGCCGATGATTGTGGAAACTCCCTGAATCCTTCTGGAAGTTGTGTTGATGTTGCTCCGGAGTAGTTGTTCATCGCCTGAGAAGCTCCAGTATATGGCAAGTGTGAAAAAGATTCCCGACTGTACATGCTTGTGGCTTCTTTGCCCCCATTTTGGGCAGGAAAAACCTGATGCCCTCCTCTATTAGTAATTGGCGAACTAATGCTAGAAACTGATGCTTGTACACGGACTTGTGATGAAGAATGACTAGAGGTGGAAGGAGCTTTCAATAATTCAAGAAGCTGAGATAATTCTTCATCCTCAGCTCCTTGGTTAGTGTCCGAAGACTGCGAGGGTGTTGGCGGGGCCGCACTAAAGTAAGACTGAGAGTTGTCATCAACGTAGTAGCTAAAGGGATGATGAGAGGTGCTATTATGACTGACACTACCATTGGAGTAACTGGATAAGGCAGGTGGTACAGTGGTTTTGACTGAAGATGACGAGTAGGCTAATAGAGGAGAAGGATCACTGTATGATTTTGGGACCATGGGACTGGTCTCCAGCTGTGACCTAGAGCTTCGAGCAATTGGTTGATTACCACTGTGATGAATTTCTCTGCAAGAAGGATACGGCTGGTTATTTTGATAGAATTGACCACTATCCTGAGATGGAAGTATGCCACTATTCTGGGACAAGGATTGTCCACCGTTTAGAAGGTGAGGGTGCCTATTATGTTCAGATAAGTACGCCATGGAATTCTGTGATAAAAGCTGACCTCTATTTTGAGAGAACAAAGGAGAGGTCTGTACCCCTTCTTGTGAAGTATCAACGGACAGAGAAGGGAGAGACCAAATCGGCTGGGCACCAACTCCAGTTGAAGAAGGCAGCTGCATGCCATCATTGAACAGATTTACACCTGGCATGGTGGAAGGCAAAGCAGGAGACTGAGGAGCAGCAGGTGATGAGATGCCTGATGAAAAGCAGGATGTCATCTTCCCTGCCTCGTCTCCGGAAGGAGAATCCAACCGCGCCTGTGCTCGTTTCACTTCCACCTTCTTACCCCTGAATGGAAAATAATGTTTCCTTACCGCCTCATCTGCATCCTTCTGCTCAGCAAAGAGAACGAAGCCGAAACCTCTCGACCTAGGCTTCCCTTCCTCGTCGTTGCCACAAATGACCACCGCATCTACAACTTTACCAAATTCTTGTTCAAAAAACTCCCATAACTCATCAGAATGAATGAAGTGTGGGAGTCCTCCAACAAAAACCTTCCTCACACTCGTGTCGTCATCCTCACTCCCACTTGACGCGAGAGACGAGGAAGTCGAGGGTCTGGGACCTACTCTCATAGTTGGTATCATGCTAGATGACGCAGACAGAGGTCTCAACTCTCCTTCGCCGTGTGCAAATTTACACTTACCTCCATGAGGGCATGTACCCATCTTCTCATGATGCATACAAAGCTTGGTCTTGAAATTTTTCACACCCTGGTCGCCGGCATCTGGCAAAAGCTGCACTCCTTTCGACGTCAGTCCCTCAATTTTCTCACCAGCAGTTTTCAACTTTTGCTGTCCAGCCATAAGTTCCTCTTCCGAGTGTGCAAAATGACACTTGTTTCCCCAGCCACAACCATCACTGGTACCAAAAAAGCGACAGAGCACGGTTTTGTAGGCTGGCAAATTCACATTTGACTTGCCGTTAATTAAGTCTCCATCACCAACTTGACTTAACTCAGTTCCATTCAAGACTTGCTTCTGGGCAGCTTTCTGCAGTGCTAACCAGCTTGAATTCCACGCTGGATTAGACTCGTGTGGTGAGGGCAATGACATATGATGCCTCAAAGCCGGTTGCAGCTGGTAATGTTGTGAAGACTTGGCTTGAGAAGGGGGCTGACCATATAGCTCCTGCAGAGATGGCATAGACAGTGACTGTGAGAAGGATATAGGATGTACCCCAGAAGAATGTGGCATGACTGGTGGACAATGAAACTGGGACCGTATCTGTGACATCGGAGGTGGCTGGGCTGCGGCCTGGGAGAATGATAGTGGCAAAATAGGACCTGCACCATCTGTACACATCGGCGGGACTTGTTGCTGGGCAGCAATCGCAAGAGTTTGATACAAAGTTTCCCATGACTGCTCTCTAAGGGTGGCCTCGTCCAGACTAAGTAGAGCTCTCATCTCAGGTGAAGGAGCAAGCTGAAATGGTTTTTGACTTCTCAAGCTACTCACGTTCCTGTTGGCACCATGGGTAAGGAGAATCGCAGTGCAAAGCAGGTGATTATTTTTTACTGAATAATGTAAAGGGGTCTCCTTTGTAGCTGCCATGACGTTCACGCCGCCTGCCTCCTTCTCAAGAATAAGCGACAGAGCTTCAAAGTGGCCATGACCTGCAGCTGTGTGGACTGGGGTGGCCCCAAGTTTATTCCCCATCAACACGTTCGCACCGGAATCCAGAAGTCTCTTGACAAGCTTGCTGTTCACACTTCGTTTATTAACAGGTGTTGCTTGCCGAAGGGCCCAGTGCAAGGCTGTATTCCCATCCGAGTCAGTTTCGTTGATAGGTGCTCCAGCTTCCAACAGTAGTGACAGAAGAACTTCATCATTCGCTTGAGCTGCTCTAAGCAAAGGCGGCAGAGAAGGGCTCTGCGGATGTGCCGACAACCTTGGCCCAAACAGCAGCACGCACTCTAAAAGCTTCCTTGCAGTTTTACAATTCGTCTCTAGATCTTCGCCACCCGCTGAGCACTTGTCCTCTACATGTTTGCCTGCTGTTTTATCCATATCTCCACCAGAGCTCGTTCTTCTAAATTTGCTGTCAGAGCCACTACTTTCTCCTTCAGTGCCCTTGCTCCTGTACTTCGAAGTAATCTCTTCCCACTCACTCAAATCCTTTCTATGTTTAATCTCTGAGCAGCCTTCTTCCAAATCGTATCTATGTTTGGTCTCCACGGGAGTCTCCCAATCACCTGAATTCCTCCTATACTTTGAGTCCACTCCACTCCCATCTGCTTCGCATGATCCTTTCCTTAGGAGGCGACTGGTCTCTCCAGACCATGCCTCTCCTAACCCATCCGAGAAACTTTTCTTACATTTAGAAGCAGACTTATCTAAAGGGCAAACCGATGAATAGGCTAAGGCTTTTCCTAGCAAAAGATCCACAAGTGTGCCCACCGAATCCTCTTCGCCCTCTACCTTCTTTGCTACAGAATTAACCACGTACGAGCCCCTGGCAACAATTAAGAGCGCAACCAAAGGAACTAGCTTCAAACCTTTTGCCAGCTTGAAGGCTACAGGTATAAGCTGGTCCTTGCACTTCGTTTCTAAAGCTCGTAAAGCCACCAAATCCTTCTCCCTCACTTTCTCCACGATCTGCGCGGCAGGAGTAAGAAAATCCCAGTCCACTTGCAACTTACTGCTGAGAAGTGCTTCCTCTAAGGGGACTGCCTGCTGCTTGTTCTTTAAAGATACATTCGCACCCTGCTTCAGGAGGACCTCTATACATCTCCGAGAATGGTTTTGTGAGGCTACATGCAGAGCAGAACGCTGGTCCACTTCATCCACAGCATCTACCCAGACTCGAGGAAAACTTTGAGATGTTATCAGCAACTTACAGCACTCCACAGCGTCTAAAGCACAGGCAAAGTGCAAAATCCTTCTTCCAAGTATCGAGAACTCATCATCTTCCTTGCTTCCAGTTGCCCCACTCTTTTTCTTGTTCTTCTTCGCAGGGGGTTTGGGATTCGCACTTCGTTCAGCTTCCAGAGCCCCCTCCAAGCCCTCTGAATCATCCTCATGCACCAGCTTCCGAAGTGCTGGCTTCAAGGCTGGCTTCAAAATTTTCTCCATCGCCTTTATATCTGGCCCTTGAAGTGGCGGCCGGCGATCGGTACCTTCGGAATCCGAGTCCTTCGATCCCTCCACAAACACAGCGAACATTTTTCCCAACTTCTGCCCACTACATTCACTCACGCTGAGCTGTTCAGCCCCACCTAGTTTGTATATTACAACAGCACCTGCACCTGCAATCCACCATAACAATCACTCACTTGGACGCCACAGCCACTTATAAATAATAACAATCAGGTCCTGATTACAAGTCAGTGGTATGTCTATAACCATAAAGTTTCGCACAGGTCATCTCACGACACCACAGTGAGCCCGCACTTCCTCGTAAGGGGGTTACTCACTCACGTACCCATGACCTAATTCAAACGCGCCATCAACTCCCAGAGCGTTGATTACAAGCATCAGCATGTAGCACTCACGGCTTTGCTTATGCTAATCAACACTACAATCTTTTAGTCTAGGCGTCGACCGATGATAATTCGAGAAGTGCAATTTCTCACAACGAGTTGCAGGCGAGGCACTCGATAAGTGTCCGCAACCTTCAGTCAGACTGTGCTGTCGACACAGCATGTAAGTTCGTACCACCACCTACAAATTGCCGCAAGAAAACATAGCACCTGTGGTCCTCGCGACAAGTGCGACGCAGAAACAATCGCGAGACGATAACCACAAAATACGGAATTACCATTGTATTCAGATAACCAAACAGCTCCGATGAAAATTTTATGACAAGGAAACGACAGCGGACGATGCAAACATGGACCGAAGTTTTCTTTTCACAACCTGAACCTGTATAAACACTGGACAAGGACTGAACAGAACATCGACTTTTAAAAGGCAGACGTTTTCGACAACAGCCGACTGTGGCACTCGGATTATCGGCGTTCAGGTTTTCCCGTCTTCCTGATCAATTCAGCTCCTGCGAGCTAAGTCCCCACATCCTGATCGCCTTTCTTGCCTCCAGGAAGAGAAGAGAGAGGGAAAGCTGGAGAAAGCAGCAAAAAAGCAGGTAACCTACCTCGGCTCCTGCGATCGCCATTCAGTGCAGTAGAGCCAGCAAATATGATCCCCAAATGTTTGTGGCTTCCGCTCAGAACGAAGGTGGACAAAACCGCAATTTCGTCGTGCGAGCGATTACGTGCAGGAACTCGAGCGCTTAACCTCTTCAAAGAAACACCAGCACGTCCCAGCAGTAGCAATGCCCGCTGCACAAGCGATCACATTACCTAAGACGCTGCCTTCCAAGATGCTGCAAATTGCACGTTGATGATCGCTCTAGATCAACTCAAGCGCAGTCGCAGCTCGATCACAAACGCACAAACCCAGTATACGAGTCAAAGAGCAAGCAATCGACAACCAACACCACGTCTTTCCAGCATGCCTCGACGGGACTCTCTCCACTTCCCAACTCCCCCATCGCCTTTCCATTCAACAAAGACTCCACTCTGCACTCGCTCTCAATTTTCCTTAGCCCCATGCCCTCGTCCTCAATCCTCCTCACCCATCCTTTCACACCGTCACCCGCCCTCCCATTCCCGTCGCTCTCTCTCTCTCACAGACCTCGACAGACGCCGTCGGCACAATCACCGTCCCCTTCTCCTCTCCCTACCTCCCTCCCTCCCTCCCTCCGAGTCCTCGCCCCTGTACTTCCCATTCCCTTCTCTCTCTCTCTCTCTCCCTTTCTTTTCCTTCCCCGTTTTCCTTCCTCCTCTGTCTTAACTCATCCCTCCCCGGCCCTCGCCTTCCCTTCCAATGGCCCGTATACGGACACTACCAGCCAGCCAGACACGCACACACGACAACCGTCGAAGAAGATACAAAGCTTGCCTTCCTGACTGAATCGATTGAACGCTTATTCGCCCTCCGAATCACTGTGGCGTGTTCAACCGCGACTCTTACTTGCTTGATTGGCAATAGCCATACTTGCAACAGCAGCAGGCCCACTTCTCTGCCCTGTCACCGGTACAGTCCACATCGCTCGACCGCGCCCAAACCCTGCTCCGCTCCCATTCCCTGTCCTTCCCTTCCCTTCCCGGCCTCTGCTTCCTCTCCTTCCTTACTTTCCTGTATCCTTTCCTGGCCTCGCTTTCTTTCTTTCTTTCTTTCTTTCGACTCGTCCACTTCCCGCCGAGCAAAGCAGCAGCAGCAGCAGGGCACATCAATTCCTTCCTTCCCCGTCTTCGCCACCCGCATTCGTCCGACTCGAGGATTGTTTGCGACGCGCGCCCTCGCGAACAAACGTACCACCTGCTACCGAGCTTATCGCCAGCGGCGCGGACGGCTGAGATGGGCAGATCTCGGGGAACGGACGGCGCGGAGCTGTCGTACATCCTCAGTTGGACGTGAATACTCGTCTGATTCGACGCCACACGACCGTCGCCGTCCGGCACGCCGTCGGGAGTTAACCCTATCCAGACCTAGAGGACGAAAACCCGAACGGAATGGGGGGCTAATCCCGTCTCCGAAGCTACAGCGTTTGCGCTAACCTCGTACTTGGCTCTCGGCTGCCTTTCTCGCGGATCGCCACGTCAGCGATCCGTACCCGCGATGTGCATGCCGGTCAAGTTTGCCGCGGCATACGGCAGCCCAGCTCTTAGTTTTCATCCTGCCCGAATCTGGGAGCTGATATTCTTCTAATCCATTGGAGAGATCCGCCGGAGGCTGTCAGCACCCTGCGGTCCGATTTTCAGCTGTCTGCACCATTGCCGGATCGTTTAGTCGCTTTCATTTCCGTAAATCTCCGGTTTAACCCTACCAGTCTTACTGCAGTCTCGCAAAGTCCCAGCCGTCAGCCGACCATCGAGAAAAAGCAGCCGAGAACGAATTCCAAGCATATTCCACCGATTCGCTTTTGTACCCTTCCCGCCAAGTTAGCCCTCACTGGTACCTATTACTTTAGTGTCAAACTCTTCATTACAGCAATCTTTTCTCCCATTACTCGCCACCATGTACATCAGATTCAGGTAGCGCCATGTACCACGATACGCGAACTACCTTAGCGGACTGTAACTCGGGCGTCAGATAAAGTTGAGATTTGTATTTTAGTCGAGACAGTTGTGGTGAACAAGAGTTCCTCTACTTTAGCCAACGAACGACGACAGCGTTACCCATAACGGATGCTTTCAAGTTCTCGTGCCTAGTACTCGTGTTGACTGCTGAAGACCGTGACCAAACTACCCCTCGCACCACTGGTTTGTCAACATGTGGCTCAGTTTGCGGGACTTTGACTGACGCGTCAGTACGGACCTTTACTCTTTCACATCCCTCAGAGTTAGCCTGACCCGAGTTTCATTCGGAAGAACTTCTCACTTTCCCTCGAGGGCCGCCTTTAGTGAGCACCAACTTCCAGGCTACCGCTGAATTTGGACGCGCTCATGTTGACAAAACAGTCACGGTTCCCGGTCCTGGTTACGGTGTGCCCGTCCCGGTCAACTTCGTGCTTTGCGCTTTAACATCCCGTCAAAGTTATTCGATCTGCAGTACGTACATACATGACTGCGGTTTGTACTGTAGTTCCAAGCGCCTCCCATCTTCTCAGTCTCTAGCTTCGGTCCTGCCGATCTAGTTAACCTTGACTAAGCACAGGACTCCTGGTATTTATTGACCCCAGAAGAGGTTGTCCGTGAGTCCCGTGACATTCCTGAGACCTGAGTAGATGAACTCAACGGTCACTTGGAGCGTCATGCAGATCCCGTACTGACATTTCAGCTGACTCCATGACTCGCTAACGAAGTAGCAACTACTAGACAAGCGGCAGAGAAGCTCCTGCTAGAGGTGGCACTAAATTAGCACATCCGCTCCAAAAGCGGAAGTGGAGGTGGGATTTGGTGGGGGCTCTAGACTACAAGTCCCGCTTTGAAGGGAACAAGCCTCTAAATAATGCTGGGTATTGACCGCAGTAAGGAGATTTGCTCTTCTTATGTCTTTTTCTCAATATTGTATCATATTTGAACAGCTACAGATTACTGATATGGATTTGACAATGTTCAAAATTATTCTAGACATGTGAATTTGTTCATATAACTATGCTCGCAGACTGTAGTGGAAGAGTAGCTTGAGAGCTCCACTTTTTAGGTGGAGAAATGTCGCTGATGTAAGCAGCGGCTTACATCAGCAGCACAAGACTGACGCTCCCGCTAAATTGAGCTGCTCCGCTGCTTGATTCAGTAGATCGATAGATAGCACATTACTGGCTTGTAATGCGCTAGAAGGGAAATACTACCTTCATTCATGAAAGACATGGCACGTATACGGTTACAGGACAAAATTACAAAACGTCTGATTCGGTTGAACTCACAGAATTGCGACACCTCATTTCGAAATACCCGCTAACCTTGCCACCCGCTTCCGCTCTGCTTCGATGCAGTAAACTGTGGCAATAATAAACAATGCTTGAAATATACGGGAAATAATTGGTCGTAAAGAGCAAAAGTTTGTATGATCATCTTCTGTCTGATGTTACTAAGAGGAAGGCGAGTAACTGACCAGCACAGGAGCAGCATGTGCTCGTCCAGCCTGCGGTCTTTGGTTTCGCAGATAGGCTGTAATTGGCGGAGGTCCGACTAGGGAAGTAGAGGAAAAACAGGAAGCGGGGATGGGAGACAACACTCGTGCTTTTATCAGCGAAACGTGCTGCCATCTCTCGTCAGAGAAAGAAGCTCTTCTTGTATTGTGCTCTTGGACGGTAGTGGAGGTGGTTGCTGGTTCGAGAGAACATTGAATATGAGCGAGGCAAGACGACGAGGGGCCAACGTACCCATCCGATGTGCTTCCCTGTAGTTCGTCCCTCTCTTCCGCTCCGGAGGTTTCACCAAAACCGACGACTTGTGCCGTAGACTTGAACGGAGCCATGACAGTTCATCAGCTGTACTCGCATATTATATCCAACAATCGTCAATAAGTTTCAAACAATGGGCAGAAATTTAGGTCAGTCACAAGCTTCCAAGAAAAGCTTGGTGGCACCAATTAGCCGTCTCCTTTCTTGAGATTTCCGCAATAAAGTACTTGTATGGGCAACATCTTAAATGCTTCGAGGCTTTTCGATTGTAGAAGGGGTGCTGGTTTACCAGGCGTAACCCCGGTAACGAAGCAAGCGTAAAGAGAATCTCGGGGTTATGCAACACATCCATGGTGTTTTACGTCGAGGCTCTTTGTCTAAATGGATTTGAATAATGAGCGGAAACTCTGGAAAATTATAAACTATTCGCTCAATGTTTGGAGTAAGCAGTGACAGCAAGAGCGAAGACGGTTCTAGTTGTTCAGCTTCGCCTCCACACAGTCCACATTCAGAATATAAATGGACTTTTTTAATCGAAAAAATTCAGGCAATATAAATTTGCCCCCAACGTGTAGGAGGCAGCTGGGACGTCACCAGTGAATCACCAGTGCATCAGTGTTGAGTGTAAGTTCGGTCATCTTTCGTGTTCTGTTACGGTTTTGTCAACCAACAAAGACATAAAAGTCCTACCAAAAGTTGGGCCCAAAGGCCATGAGTTAGTTCTTGTGTGCTCAAAGTATTCATGTGAAGGTGGAACTTCATTATATTTACCAGTGAACTCTCTGTCACGGAATACAGAGAGGTAGTTTTCACTTTGACGCACCTTGGATCTCTTTCGAATTGCAAGCAGGTTTTGCGCCACAAACAAAAGGATGTTGAGAGAATGTTGGCTCCTTTCTTTCCATAACATCAAACGCAATTACTTGTCAGCTGTAAAGAAACCACTCATACGGTAAGCAAAACTGGCAGAAAGTGCATGTTTTCCTCATCTCCTCTTCTGATGAAAGTTCGGTGAGCTTCTCCACACACTTTGAACTGGGAGAAGCTAAATAAGTTCTTGTAATATTACTTCTCTCATTATACAAGTACTTGGAGGAGAACTTAGATTTAAGTTCTGAGTTTGATTTGACATTTTTCCTGTTACAACGTATTAGTCACAAATTTGGCTCAAAGGATGTTGCGTCAGTCAAGATTGTAAAAAAAGGATTATGAAGCTCAAGTGGCGCAAAGACGAACACATTCATAGACGTCACATTCTACGGAAGCGAGCCGGGAAAGCTGCTGCCACCGCTCCGCGTTTCACGCTTACTCAAGTAAGTCTTTTGTGTCAAATCTACACGTAAGGGTTTCGGCTGCTAACCTAGCTTAGCTAAATGTATGGGATCCCCAAATCAATGGCCCTTGAACCCAATATTATGTTTAGCGGTGCGGCCATTTTGGCCGTTTCCTTACATCACGTTGAAAAAACCATAGATATCCTCTCTTACCCAATATAATACAGACTCCACCTTACTCCGATATATTCTCAAACTTGTAATATAAACCTTCACCTTTGTACAGTGACAGCAATTATTGGAGATAATTTTTTGAGTCAAAGGTATGGAGATTACCGATCAACTTGCAGAGCAAGCCACAAGTCTTACCACGTCATCCCACACACTCCTACTTCACAATTTCCACAAAACTTCCGATTAGCACATGCCCACCCCTCTCTCCACAATTTCGAAAAAGTTGTAACAAAAATTGCATACGACTTCTACAAGCAAACTTTCAAATGGATTAATAACAATATATAATCCATCTTCAAATCGCATTCAAAATCTAACAGTTATGCAAGCTATTGACTTATCTCTCTTCTTAAGCTAAAACATGGACAATTTAACGGTAATGCAAGACAACACTTCATATATCCCAGCCTTATCATTCCATATTGTGACCCCTTGCCAAGATACAAGTCACTAGATACATGGCTTCACCTCTTCTGCATGTGCACCCATCTTGCCCTATCAAATCAGAACACAAAATTATTAAACTCATAAAAACATCATCCCATACATCATTTCTCTTACTAGTGCAACAGAAAAATCATGTGTGCACGTTTTGCACATCTTAACAATTCATCATAACAAACCTTCCCTAAATACCTAACCCAACACCACAACACCAAAAGCATATTAAGAGTGCTTGAGTTCACATCTTGTCATGACAAATATCGTTAATGGTGTGTAATCAAAAAATGTGCAAAATAAGACCCCTTGGCTAGACTCAATAATTGGAAGGTCAAAAAACTCATCTTCATCAACATTAGAGTTAGAGCCATAATACACCACAATGCCTTCTATATCTAACAAAAACTTTCCCTTATTGATCAAGATTATAAAACAAATCATTAATGGCATTCACAACCAAGCCGTTCTTTATGTAGTACATATGATTATCACCAAGCATTGGCTCTAGACTCATTGACATACATCAAATAACCTAGTAAAATTTTTTCATCCATTTTCATCAATTTCAATTGATTATTCATCATGGTTTATGTGATCCAACAACTGAAGCCCGAATATAGAGAGAAAAAACATCATATGAAATCAATGGATAAGTGACACTAGAAACTAAGAAATATTCCTTGAGGATTTTCATGCTCAAATTTACTCCATATTTGCATAAGTTTATGTATGATTCAACATAACATCATTAGCAAAACAATTTCATACATAAATTAAAAAAATGTTTAAAAAATAAATGAAAGATATTACAATATATATGAGTTTATTAATGATAAAATAATAGTGCATTGTGGAAAAAATATCACAATCACTTCATTATTATTGGAATGAGTAAAATTTTACTTCTTCAAAATATTATAGACTACATATTTTCTCATCATTAAATTTTTTTCAGTCGAACTTGATACAATATAATGATCATATATTTCAGCATTTGTTACAAATTGGATCAACACGAATAGAAGACATAAATGATGAGTTCACTATGAAGCGCTATGATTTATAACTCAAGTTCCAAAAAAAAATACCCCAACTTGAAATATATGAATTTTATAAAATCAAACAATCTCAAATGGATGAAAACTTATATTCTATTTATGTGGCATTTCGTCAAAGTAATTAATATTAATGCTAATTAATTATAATCATATAATAAAAATACATCAACAGCTTTTATATCGTAGTATGTAATAATAATATGTAAAAATAAAATAAAATAATCATTCAAATAAATAATAACAAAGAAGTGATCTCTCATGGTATATATTTAAGCAAACAAAAAATAATTGATATAATAAAAATGATCATATGATATTTACAACTTTGAGAACATCATATGATATATAAATTATACACAATGAAAAGTTAAGAATATGGTAAATCTATAACATCAAATTTTGATTTGATGAAGATAATTTGACAAGTTTGTATAAAAAAAAGAAAATCTTTTAATCAAAAGTACAAGATTCATCATTCAAAAAGCAAATCTTAAATATTAAAAAATCATATTTTAATCCAAATTTCACAAATAAACATCTCTCCACCATGAAAAATAAAGGCTTTAGTTCAATTTTAAATTAAAAAATAAAATCATATCCAAATACTTTAAATATAAATATTGATTCACAGTTCAAAAAATTATAACTTTTAAATTAATTAATAAAAATTAAAAACTGATAAAATAATAATATTTTTATAATATTTTTATAATAAAATATAATTTTTTTCAAATATCTGAAACAAATATTTAAACTTTCAAATTTGTTTAAATACACCTTATGTTATTTGCAAAGCAAAGAATTTGATTATACTTAATTTCAATGCAATATTTTTATTAAATTTGAAATAAATTATTTTTCCTTGCATAAATTTTAATTATGAAAAAAAAATTGAAGATTGAAAAACTATATAAATTTAAAGTTGAACATGTAAGATAGAATTATAAAAATTATTTTTAAATGAATGATGGTTATACATTTACATGCTTATTAATATTAAAAAAATCAACCATATTTTATATAAAACTGATGTGAAACCATTAACTTTAAAAATCTTCAATATAAAATATATTTTTAAAATATAATCATAAAATTTTTGATATATATTGTATAGCATATATGTATTGCATTTAAAATAAAAGTGATGACATACAAAGATCTTCATCTTATTCGTATATAATTTCAAATAAAATATTTTAATGAAATAATCATTATTTTTTTCATACAAAATATTTTTATAGTAAATTACTCATCAACAATTATGGAAACAAAACTACAACATAAAGTATACTTTTTGTATGATAACATGAATAAACAAGTGAAAAATATGATTTGTACCTATTGAACATTTTTTAATATGTATTAAATATAAATACATATAATTTTTTCATACATTACTATATTTTTGATATAATTATCATATATATTATAATTATTTATTATTTGATTCATATATTTTGATAATCATATGCAAGTTATAACTAATGAGAATAAAATTGGAGTTATAGTAAGCCATGGTTTCAAAAGAGGTGGTAGAGGATGGTGGCAAAAAACCATCACCAAGTTACAAGATTGGATCTTGAACTACTATAATATCATAATATACTCGACCAAAGAGTAATGTAAAAAACATAATCATAACATTTATGTAGTTAGTTCTCAATATAACAACAATGGATGAAGACATAAAATTTAACTTCATTTAGGACTCATTTGCTTATCATCATATATTATTATAATACATTATGATTCCAACTCTAATTGATACATTAATTCATGACTTTTTGAACAAATGATAGAGAACAAATAATGTTTCAATGTCAATCATGAATGTAAGCTTCTACATTATGAAGTTAGGCTACGATTCTATCCATCACTCTTTGAAACTCAAGTACATTCTTCAAACCAAATGGTAAGAACTTCCACTAATACAACACATTTGTGCCATGCAAATTAATTGTCCAAAAGGCTATCTAAGCCTAATACTCATTTTAAATCCGTAATTGATGATATCACGCTCGTAATCTAATGTACAACAAATCTTTGCATGCGCAATTGCATCAAAGATCTCCTCAAATGTAGGCTGAGCATATTGATCAAATTTTTGTGGTCGATTGATAGATTGTTAATCACCACACATGCGCCTATCTATATGATTGCCATGTATATACTTTTGACTAACATTATCACAACAACAACATACATATTATATTTCCACTAATACAACCTCAAGAAGGTATTGACACCTACTTTGGATAAAATCTCTCTCCATATTGTTGTATCAATAGTGACGACATAAGATTGATGCATCAATTTTCCAAGTCAATTTGTATACAAGGTCCCTTCAAACTATCCTTCATACTTAAAGCAAAACAGTTTTTGAAACTACTCAAAAACCTCCACACCCTACATCTTTTTTCTCCTATCACTTTGGGACCAATCTCAATATCCCAAATCTCCTCTCCATCAATACTAGAGATAGAAGACATGGTATATGATTACTAAACAATAACCCTTCGAAATTATTTTTTTGATCTTACATACCAAGCCATGCTCAATATGAACCACTCTCGCTGTAATCTCTTGAGTTGTATCATTAAAATCTATAGTGGTAACCACTGCTTGCTTCAAAAAAATATTCCAACCATACTTGAAGAAGACATTACACCTCTTTCTTAAATACCCCCATAAGACCAAGGATGACATCTTGGGTACTTCTTGACTCTAGCTTTTGACTCCATTGTCTCAGTAGGCATTCTTTAATTTTGTAGTCCTTAAATGTAAACATGATCAAATTATATTAAATTTTCTATTCTTCTCTTTATTAAAAGAACAAAACTTGCTCAACAATTATATAATATTTCAATTACAACTTAAGAATAATATATCACTATTTAACTATTGGTAAAACATTATAAATACGCTAATGCAAGTTAAGTTTATTTGAATACATTTCAAAATAAAAATAATTTAATTCAAATAATACATAGGATATTAAGGTTAGATTGCTATAATCATTATTTGAATAATAATTTTTGTAAATATTAATAACAAATATAAACAATTAAATTTTTTATTTGATTTTTTATATATATATTTGTATATATTTAATATTCAAAAAAATTTAAAATTTAAATAAGTTTTTGATTTGAATATTTATAAAAAAATTAACTAAAAGATAAATAACTATTATGTTTGGGATGAATTTAATTTAAATAATATATAAAAAATAAGTATTATATATATATAATCAATATAGGATTTAAGTACATAACTTGAAAATTAAACATTTAAATAATTAGAACAAAAAAAAAATAACGGAATAATTTTTGTAATATAAATAATTAAAAATATAATAATTTATTTTGATTGTTTAAAAAATTTAACATAAAGTATTTTAAATGAATTAAGTATTTTTTTATATAAATAATAATACTTTAAATGTTTTAAAATCATATATTTCAACATTTAATTTTGAAAACTTATAATTTTTTATTTATATTGATTATTAGATTACAAAAATAGGATAATATAACTGCAAAAATGTTCTTTATATATTTACAATATAGAGACAATCACATAAAGGTTTGATACTAAACATATTTAAGTCAAACTTTGAAATTTGTCAATATAAAGTTATAAACTCACAAATTAATCCAAATTAACCATCAAAACTTCATATTTATATATTAATAAGCTAAATTAAACAACATATACTTAAAAATATATGAATAAACAAAATCCATCAACATAACTCCTTAATCTGATATTTTATAAAGCTTGATATCAAATTGTTTAATGAAAATGTCTATATTCTATAAACACATATCAAGACATATTCAACAATACTTTTTAACACAACAATTTTAACCACAGAAAAGACCCAAAAATATTTCAAGTTTTAAATTTGAAATTGTAACTTGAATATGATCCTATATATTTTGAAAATCATACCCAATTAATTTAAAATTATTAATAAAAAAAATAAAAATCTTGCAATTGTAATTATTCAACACATATAAAAGAAGAAAATGACAAATTTTTAATTTTAGTTTAATCTATACTTTATCTTAAGGATAATTTCAACTCATAAAAATTTATTTTAAAATATAAAAATATTTTTTAACACAATATACAATAATAAAATTTTTAAAAAAATTAAATATTTATTGTTGATATTTAATTATATAACAAGTACTATAAAAAATAATAAAATTAACTTTAATAATTTACATTATTTTGCGCAAGGATAGAGACATTAGGCATATGGCAAGCAGTGTCAAAATTGTAAAATATTGACGTTTAGGATTCCATATTTAGAATCAAAGATTTTTAAAATCCTGCATAGTTTCAAATGATATATATTTGCAAAAAATATTTAAAGTTGGGTAGAGAATTAAAAAAGTCTAGTTTCAGGTTCTAAAAAATTGGATGCGTGGTGTTAGATTGTCAATCTATAGAGCACAATGCCTCCAAATTTGAGTTTTAGTATTTTTAAATGACCTTCTAAGGCTATATCACTATTGGTTGGGTTGGTTTGACTTCTTTGATGTATATTTGTTAGATGAAATATTTTTATTTATGTTTTTTGTGATTGATATACCTCCATCTTGACTTCTTATTTGTGCATCATGTTTGTGTTGGTGCTTTGTTGTTTGGACTGTTAGTGCTCATGTGTGCTACCAATAGTGATGTTTGATTGGACAAGGTTGATACCGCACCCCACTATGGATGCACCAACTGCTAACTTGAGCCTCAACTCTGTGATTCTTTGACAAAAAAATCAAAATCATGTTAAAGTGAAGTTATATAGAGGTTTTTTTTTTAAACATGTCAGTAAAGCTATTTTTTCTATTAGTAGTTAGGACTTTGTTTAATCATTGATTCACAACAAATGCATCTAGATACAAATGAGAAAGTTGTGATGCAATCATTATCTTTGTGATAGACCATATGTCAATCATCTTACTCAATTTGTCCATAAAGATTACTATTGAATCATTTTTTTTAAAGGTCATAGAAATTTGTTATACTAGATCTATGGTAACATGTTCCCATCATTGCTTGGAAATGGAAAGAAAGATGATATATTGGAGTGTGTTTCCACACAATTGTCGTGAGAAATGGAGATATCTATGGGGCCACCAAGGATTCTAAACAATATTTTGATATAGTTGGTACCATTGAGTTGGATGATTTCGTATAAGACTTTGACTCATGTGTGATTTATAGTGGATACACAACTCTACGTTGTTTATTGCGTTTATGGCTTGAAAGGGGTTATACCAATGTTTGGAATAATCACTTTCAAAGGTAAACACCTTGAGGAGATGGAATTTTAGAGAAAATATTACATCTCTATTACTTCTCGTAATGTGTTAATTAACACAAATTGATCCTCTTTATATGTCATTCATGATACAATTGGAGCTACTTGAGTTGGGAAAAATTCATAGATCCCAACCTTTAATTCTATTTTGGAGTTCTTTGCATGGATGAGGACACATTATTAGAGGGTGAGGACAAACAATCTATGAGGCTTGCAAGAGTTCAAGCGAAATAATGGGGAGAGTCTTTAAGAGATTTATACTTGAATGTGTTGGTTGATTAGTGTTATCCATGGGGTGACAGTCACAAGTTATTAAATATTGGTATGAAATATTGAATAGAGAGTTGATACATAGAGTGAGAGATGCCACTTTATTACATGAGACATCATCTATGTTGGCCATTGAGTTTTGTCTTGCTAAGTATATTGAACTCAACATGAAGAGGAGAGAGTGGTTTAGCTTGGATTTTCCAACTTCATCAACTCATTCACGTTACCAATCTACAACACAAACCAATATTAGTTATGGTAGATATGTGGAACAGTCTTAGCCATCCGGACAGAGTGGTGAAGGTGATGGATCAAAATCATTGTCATCATTTTCATGTCAACAATCAATTATTGGGATGGTGTGTTGGACATATGGTGGGCCACATCACAAGAAGTATTGACTTCAAGATCAAAAAATGGATCCTATTGGATCAAAATCATGTAATCATTATCACAAACATGGTCATATAATTGATTGATATTTTGATATCCATTCAAAATTACGATAAGTGAAAATTATCATGATAATCCATGAAAGAGTACAAGGAGTTCAAGGTGGAAGGGTGGTGGTAGAGGACCAGTCCCTAGTCAAATGCTAGATCATGAGGTTAATCATGAGGTGAATATGACATTTCAATTGGAATAATTGATGTAAAAGATAGCAAGTATGGCTATAAACCAACAAATGTCAGATTCAAGAGCTGATGACTCTACTTCGTATGATAGAAATAATGTATAGTTCATGTGTGCAATGGCAACACCATGTGCAGTTGTTGTGATTCAAAGTGCAATATAGACTATTGAATCTAGAGAATCATCAGTGGAGTTGGATCCACAAAGAGAGGAGTCGATTCAGACTTTCTTAGTTGTTCACATTGTATAACTCATCCATGGCTCCTAGAGGACAGAGTGGAGAGATGAGGGTGGAAACGAATGTTAATGTACGGGGAGATGGAACAAATAGGATTCAACAATCAACATTGTTTGAGAAAGCATCCAACGTAATGTTGGGGGCGACAAAGATTCTTGTTCATTCTCATGTTTTCTCAACCAAGGAATTATTGTTGTTGGAAGTGTCATCATCCCATGTATAACGATTGACAACCACACTTTACTGATGTGCTGATTGCTTCTAATACTAACAAAACTTCTATTGTTGATAATGTGATCATGACAACTACAAGTGGAACTTGAAAAGATGCCTCCGTTTGAATGTTGGAATTATTAGCAAGGTCATCATATGAGTATCAAATTGTCACCAAATGAAATAATATTGGATAACATGAATGGTGTGTTATGTTTGGTGGGTCCTTCAAAAAAGGTTTATAGATCTCAACGAGTGTTGTTGGATTTTGGTGCACAACACCTTATGTTGGATAAGGATGAACAGATTGGTCTTGGTTTGTGAAAGACCAATATGGAGAGATGTCCATGTCAGATTTAGACATCTCTTGGAGGTTATAGTGATGCATCACCACCATACATCATCATGATAGAATTGACTGTGCAAGTGTAAGTAAATCATGTCACAAATAGATGTACAACGTGAAAACGTGTTATTGTTATACTTGCGAAGTTTTATGATGTACTGATGGATGTGGAAATGTTATACCAAATGGGATTTAGCATTGATTATTATTAGAAGATAACCTCTTATCAACCAAATTGGCATTCTCGTGAGGCTAGAGTGAGTTCATTACCATTGCGATTCATTATTGATTCTAGCCCTTTAATGAGTGGAGGTTTGACATATGTTCCAGACTTTAGTGCTTGTGTTACTTGGCCTGATGATTTGTTAGAGGGAAACATGGATGCTCATGAGAGTTCATGCCAAGCCTTAGTGGAGTAATGTCATATACATTGGATGAACCACTATGTACTTCATGTATACAACTAAAATAATTGGCAGATTAGCTGACACATAAGGCTTGGAGTGAGTTTTTTGCTCCGAAGATGGAGGAGACAATGAAAATTATTCCCACTTTCACTATGTTATCACTTTAGATACAATGTATATTACTTGATAATATCTAGAGGAGAACATATGTGTGTTTGATCTGTTTGGAGGCATCAACATAGGTTTGACTGATATTTTGAAGTCCAACATACAAGTACATTGATACTTGTATGTAAAGCAAGATGAGATTACAAGGCGTGTTTCATTACATCATGTGATAGAGTTGGTGTGACGATACCTAGATCTTCTATCATTGTCAGCGATTCAAGGATATCAACAGGCCTTGCCATCAAATATTTCGTTGATGGGGACACAATACCTTGCTTGACATGACACCATATATTTGAGTACTGATGGATGACCTTGTTAGGAAGACACACAAGTCATAGGCTATAGGATTCACGGGCATGTTTTGGAAGATATCACCTATGTTATGATCTCTCCACTCACAACAAACCTATTCACCAACATACATTTTGGAAAATGATTCTTTGTTGGGTGATCCACTTACATGAATGATGACGAGTGCACATCAGGTGTGATCATGGATTGGACCAATGCTATTGCTGGATGCAACAAGAGTAGAATCTCATGCATTATTCATATTTATAGTTGACAAATCTTTTTCAAAGGAAGATTTTAATATGAGCATATGAGAGAGTGCAAATGCCCTCACATCTCACAATGGAGAGTATTATGGATGTGGGTAGATGCTTCCAAGCAGTGGTCTATGATGACATGTCATCCATGGTAGTGGTGAATCTTGTGGAGCAACCAAGAGTTGCATTACCCACATTGTTGAGTTATCCAACTTTCCATGACTACAAAGAAGGAGGATCTAGACTTATTTCGGATTCTTGATTGCAATGATTGGTGGAACCCAACGTTGATGAAAGAGAGCGAGCCATAGGCTTTTGTATTGGAACTATAGCAGTAGCTACATTGACAATGATATCATGATGTGAGGTGTTATCTCATACTATACTATGAAGCTAAATTGTTTGACATGGATTGTGAGACTTGGATTGACTTAGCAAAGATGCATGCCATCTACAAGTGTGATTGCAAGACTATTGTTTAGCTCTTTGCCTATCGAGATGATGGAGTCAAAAACTAGTAATTAAAAGTGTCCAAGATTTCATCCTTGGTCTTATAGGGATGTTAGAGAAGGAGAGGTGCAGTTTCTTCTTGTATGGTTGGAGTTTTTTGCATGGAGTCATTGATGATTACTACTATGGAACTTTTTGATATAACTCAAGAGATTACAACTTGTACGTTGGAGTTGTTCACACCAAGCTAGTGAAGCTTGGTATGAAAGAGCAAAAAAAACTTTATGCTCAAAAGATTGTCGTTTAGCAACCATATAATATGTCTTCTACCTCTAATGTTGATGGATATGAGGTTTGAGATATTGAGATTATTGCCTAAGTGACACAAGGAGAAAGACATAGGGTGTGGAGATGGAGGAGTTTCAAAAACTATTTTGCCTTTAGTATAAAGGATTTAGACTATTTGAAGGAACTTGATATACATATTGACTTGATAACTGATGCAATAATCTTTCATTATCTCTATCCATATTGTTATATGGATAGCGATATGGAGAGAGATTTGATGCAAAGTAGGTGTCAAAATCTTTTTGAGGTTGGATTAGTGGAGATATTATATGGAAAACATGCTTATGTTGTGGTGATGTCAATCAAGAAAAATATACATGACAATTATATAGATAGAAGCACGTGTGATTACTATTGATCTATCAATCAACGAACAAAACCTGATCGATATGCTATGCATATATATGAGTAGATCTTTGATGCGGTTGAGCATGCAAAGATTTTTTTTAGTACATTGGATTAGAATATCATCCGTTGCAAATTTGAGATGAGGATAAGGCTAAGATGAGCTTTTGTGCAATTGATTTGCATGACAAGGATGTGTTGTATCAATAAAAGCTCTTACCATTTAGATTGAAAAATGCATCTACTGAGTTCCATAGAGTAATGAATATGATCCTAATAAGACTTGATTGTGCCTGAACATACATTAATGATATTATGGTATATAATGCTACAATGATGAAGCATGATAGATATTCACATGAGGTATTTGAATGACTGATTGCTCATGACTTCAAGTTGCATCATGAAAAGTGTAAATTCTTTCAAGAGCAATTAGATTACTTGGGTCATACCATATACCAAGGAGGGTTTAGAGTTCAACAAACCAAGGTAGAGGTAATCTTTTCTATTCAATAATCATGAGATGTGTGTAGAGAACATGTCTTCCTTGGACTTGCAAACTTTTATTGTTGATATGTGCAAGGATTTAACACTATTTTCAAAGTATTTACAAAGCTGACAAAGCTAAATCAAAAATGGCGTTGGGGCGATGAACATGAGAGCTTTTGTTGAGCTCAAGGAAAGGTTGACATTTGCCCATATTTTGAGTAGACAAGTGAAAAGTTTTTCCTTTCAATGACATACTAACTAGAATATGTCGGGTTTTGAAGCAGTGCTTATCCAACATGATGATGAGCAAGAAGGAGTTTGTACTAGCTTATGCAAATCGCTCCAACAATGATGCAGAGTCAAAGTATAGTTTTTACACACAAGAATTTTTGGCAAGTATTTGGGATGTAGCACATTTCAGATGTTATTTGCTAAGAAACTTCTTCACTCTCAACATTGATCATCAATCATTGAAGTGATTGATGGAATCAAACAAGCTTACAGAATGGACTTTTATTGTATAAGAGTTTGATTCCACAATTGTTCACAACCTTGGAGTGATGAACTGTGATGCAAATGGATTAAATCAAAATTCATGTACAAGTCAAGATGATGAAACCGAGGCTCAAAGGCATAATGATATTGATGAGAAGATGGTGCTAGGTTGGCATGCATATGCCTTTTTGAGTATGTTGACGCATGAGAGCTATGTGATATATCTCTTGGGATTGGTGATAAGCCAATACATCCATGATGACATGATGGTATTGAAGTATCTTGATACAAATGCTTCAGTGGACATTTTGAGTAATAGGATCTAGTTCTACAAAAAGCTCAATGCTTTAGATGGAAAGATAGACATCTTAGTGTATGAGGAGATAACATCATTCATGTTGTGCCATTTTCATCTCAAAGAATGTAGTTGGTCAGATATGCTCATGAGAAGTTAGGTCATTTTTGAGTGAAGCAGACATATAATTTATTTCAAAGTTAATATTGGGGGAGAGGTATGCAAACTGAGGTGCAATAGTTTGTAGCTAGATGTATGGTATGTGATAGTGTTTGAACATCATTCAATGCATATACACTTTAATTACATCCCCTACCTATTATCAGACTTGGTTATTGTTGGAGCTTGGATTTTGCATGATCTTTACCATTGACTATACAACATCATCGATATGTGTTGACAATGGTGGAACATTTTTCCAAGTGGACTGAGTTGGTGGCATTGCTTGACAAGTCAAATGAGAGAATATCTTATGTGTTCTTAGCTTCAGTGCTTAGCTGATTTGGTACACTAATGGAGGTGTTGACTAATGAGGGTATTGAGTTTTTGGATAGTATCATGCTTTGTGTGATAAAGGATTGATAGATCATTGTAACACCTCAAGAGATCATTATGAGTATGATGGTCTAGCAATGAGAGTCCTAAAAAATTTTGGCTTGGAGAAAGTTTATATGAGAAATTGAGACATCATGGTACCGTGGTAGGCCATGGGTTGTCGATTTATCTGACAAGCATCTCTAGCTTCCTTCTCATCGTACTTTCTATTATATGATAGAGATATAGACTTTATGCAACTATTCATCGAGAGTGAGTTGAAGTTTTGAATTTGGATAACCTTGATGTTTGGATTAGGATTTATTTTCAATGGACATAACTTTTTTGTAGAATAATGCCCATGGTATTTGAGAATCTAATTAATGCTCAACGTAGAGATTCTTTACGTTATGCTATGATCCAAAGAGATGAGAATCAATATTCAATTTGCAGATTTTATGTCGACAATTACGTTTACTTGTAGCATAATGTGCCGATCACATTGGATGTTACAACTGGTTGCACAATTTTACGACTACGTTATATTTTACCTTTTGAAATTTTGATATTAGAGGGGTGTGAGAGTGTGATTTGGGAGGATCATGTGTGTAATTTTGCGCTATGACACTTTCCAAACCTTGATGATTTCAAGTATCCAAGCCTTGTAATTGTGCATGCATGCTTGAGATGTATGTGGAATAGCTGGTGGATTAGCCAATATTTTGATTTTTGATTCTTGTTCAAGAGAATGATATATGTCATATTTGATACTTTATCTAATGCGGTGCCGAGTAGACAATAAAGATGTGATTGATATGATTGATAGACAAATTGGTTGACCATTACATGATATAGATTGAAGACAAGCGACTTACAATGGGACATTGTAGCACACAACATCCTTATCTTAATCATGTTAATGCACTAGATGGCTACTTGATGTTAGAGGGATCTAGCGGCCATTTAGGGGAGCAATTGTGATACACTAGTGTTGTGATGATCTATATTATGACGTTTGATGTGACATCTATGTATGTTGTGATGCGATATGTATGTGGATAATAGTTATCATGACTTATGCAACAGCATCCCTAGTTAAGTAGGTGTGTGCATGCAAGAGTATATATATCAATTAGAGTCGATATTTCAGTTAACGAAGTTTATTATAGACATGTCGTTATGACCAATATTGCCATAGGAGGCATAGGACACAAGGATTAGAGTTTTAATAAAGGTCTTGGACTGCAGTTTTTGAAGTTAAGACTTTGAGATTGTGACTATGATATATATTAGGTAATGCGGGAACCTAGAGTCTTTGAAGCTCAAAATGAGTTTGGCTCAACTATAATCTATCTTTTATGCTATGATTATGAGAGGAGTGTCTCTGTGGATGTTTTGAGAGTAGAAAATATTATTGTGGTACACTTGTGTTGATGTATGACTATCTATGTAATGTGATGTTTGATGTGACAACGATGTAGGTTGTGATGTGATATGTATATGCACGGTAAGTGATGGATTAGTCTCAACCAAAGTTTAACCACATTACATGTATGTTTAGTTGTTTGTTGAAGTCTTGAAGTTTCAAATGGTGTTCAAATGAGACCATTGAAATTTTATGTCAAACAATTTTTGAGTTTGAAAAAGGTGGTTAAACATTGATATTTTTGGCATTTTTAATCTTTTGTGTAAAAATAAATGGTAGTATTATAAAAAAATTCAGATGAAATTTTGTTGTAGATATTGCTTCATTGATATATATATATATATATATATGGTTCATTATATTTACAATAATGTTGTCAAACTTAAAAAAGATATGAATCAAATTAAGTTTGTATTCATTTTTTTTATACACAATCTATTGTGTCCATAACATGTCATCATGTGAATAAGATAAATATGATAATGTATGTATGTTTGAGTTATTTATAAATGTTGTGTTTTATTGGAAGACTTCATATTCAATATTTTAGTTTTAAATATTGCAGGAAATGTGTGAGAAGAAAACCTAGCATGAACACTAAATAAGTTACAAAATCCGAGGTTGAGTTACATATCCCTTGTCAAGAGAGGCATCGCACTAAATCTCAAATCTCAGCCGGCAAACTTATCAAAATTTATGTGAATCCAAATCAAATAACAATCCAAAGAGAAAGGACCAATAATGAATTGAATGAGATTCAAATGGGTTCAAGTCATTTAGGGTCGTTTAGGTTTAAAATTAAATGTATAGCATGCATGCAACCAAGCCTTATTATGTAAACTTTGTAGTATACTCATATACTTTCTATTGGTTTGCATGGTGTTTAAAATGTACTTGTGTATGGTGTGTTGCGTCCGGAATGTGATTACACTTGGATCTTTGTACCTTTCCATCCTACCTTCTTACCTGCATGAATAATGGATCTTCCTTACATTGTTTGCTCGATTTGGTCCTTGCAATATGTGAAAGTTATATACACGTGTGTGAAAGAGTGGTGTGTTATGTGGTCTTTTAGTCCGACAAGTCATGTGCATGAACATGGAGAGGGATTTGGGAGAAATTTTTTTTCATGTTGGTTTTCAATTTGATTTTCTCCGTTGGTTAAGATCGTGTTAATTGTGATATAAGGTGTGAATAGAGCAATAGCATTGTACGAGAGTAATCAATATACAATAGTTGATATTGCATATCTTCATGTGTACTTTGAAGAGAATGTAACATGAATGACGTGAACAACTTTAGTAAAATTGTGATATCTTTAGTGCTTTTAGCGTTGGGTTAGAACACATACAGAATAAAAGGAGACAAATGTATGGATGTTATGTATCATGATATAGTTTTTGGAGATAGTAAATGTAAAGTGATTGATAAAACCAAGTGGGGGTGCCTTGAGGGAATCGGACCTTGTCACCAAGCCTGATCTCATGTTAGGTTTTCTTCTTCTTCCAAAAGATTGGTAAAAGAAAACTGGTGTAACTTTCTCCATAAATTGTCTTTGCATTGGGGTTAGAAGTGACTATAATCTCCTAAAAATGGCTAACTTATCAAACAAGCCACCATTTTTTTCAAAAGCTGTCCATCTTGGTTAACATACATGAATTGTTCACAAAAAGGCTTTATTGCAAATGCTAATCCCATATCGGAACACACGAAATCCACAACCAGGATTCAGCAAACATGTTTTAACCTCCGAGATTAAAAGTTCCTCATGTGTTGTCGTTGAGTTTCCTAAAGATGTCTCCTTGCACCCCGCGCCACTTCGTCACGGCGACCACGCGCCTTGCCTTGATTCTCCAGACCCCGACAAGGGAGACCGATCTTTATAAGGAAGGTTAGAATCGTAGGGAAATGATTGGTCCTGTAATTAAGGCGACGTATCTTCCTCGAGGCCAATCTGTGGCGATGGAAGTCCCGAGGAAGCAATAGAAGTTGGAGACGACGTCCCAAACGACGACTACAAGTTGGAAAAGAACTCCTGACAAGTCCCAGTTGTCCTCCAGCTAGGATCTGCTGCGGAGGAATTGTACGCCTGGAAACGACAGGCGACGACGACCACTTCCTGGCAAGGCTGTGACATCGTGACTGATCGGAGGAGAATGCCGGAGACGCCTTTTCCCGACCGGCGAGAGTGATCGATGTACAGAGAGGACGATTGCCAGATTATATCTGCTCCAACCTGATCTCGGTACAGCTGGAGCCTTTCTCTGGCGCGAGCTAGAACTAAACGTTCGCGGTTTTGTTCGAGCTTTGATGCGGTCACATTGCTGCGCAGTGAGGTTGACTATGGAATGTTGTCCTTTTCAGATCTGGAAAGATTCTGGATACTCGATGGTTGTTTTTGATATATGTTTGATAATATATATATTTTTTTCTTTTGGCGTTGGACAATTTGCAGATTCTTTCTAGCAGTCACAGAATTTCGGTTCTGTACATTTCGTTGCGGTCGCTGTAGAAAGAGCATTCCGTATTATCACGACAACGTAGACCTCGCTCGTTCTTCAACTAACGTCAAAGGTAAAGTTCTGCTCTGGATCTGAAAATGACTCGGTCCTGCGCTTGTTGAAAGTTTTGTGCGGAGTCAGTCAACATGGTTAATCTATTTATCAGCTGTTACGATTTTGCGTGGTTATGTGGAGAGTCCAGACTTGGACAGTGGGGAGCATAAGCACAGCTTCGACGTAGAGTTTTAAGTGCTTCTTTAGTTTACTGGTTCATTTAGTGGTTTCCTTGTTATCGTTCATCGTAATTTGAAGCAAACGGTTGTGATCTTCAGTTTTGTCTCAAGTTGTTTGAGAAAGATCGATCTTAGTGTAATTACGGTGATCTTATAAAGAAGCGTAAATTTTGCCAGGTCATCCTCCGCACTGAGTGTGAACTGATTTGATTTGAAGAAAGCTGTGTTGAAACTGGTATGGGAGAGTGGAGCAAAAGCAGAAACTGAAAATTGATTTATGAATTTAAAAGATGAACGACAGGTATTGCTGGTTGAGGTTCGAAAGAGTTCAAAATAGTTCGCTTCATCTCAAGGTGTTTGAATGTGGAGGAACGTTAAAGTTAGATAACTTTCGACTCTTCTGTATGTATAAGTTGAAACTTAAGTGAATGTATGTTACCTAGTGGGGGATTTGTTAATCTGCGTAGAAGGCTTTAGGTCCATTCTTTGAGCTTATTTTAAATTTAAGCTACAGCGAATGTCTATAGTAATTTCAGTCAATAACTGCGTATTTTCAAACTTCGAGTTTTATCCACGGCTATTTCGTGGTTCCTGATGGAGCCCATAGAACGTACTTGATTCACACAAACCACTTGGTCCACCCTTCTTTCACTAAGCTTTTGTTGGAAACTGAAAGTTCTAAGTAAGCTCAATACTTTCACAGGGAGATCCTTCGCATATTTTAGCTGCATCGAGACAGAATGGAAGAATCCCTTCTCGTTACATTTCGAACTTGTGATGTGATCCATAAACTTAAATCACGATGTTCAGGTTGCAACTTCATTTGACTTGATTTTCTTTTATATATATGTATAAGGAGAATTATAAGGAAAATGCGATGTGAGTCCTTTCCCCAACTTCACGTTATAAGCTGTTTGGATCTTGTCATTGATTATCATACAGCACATTCAACACTCTAGCTCTTTTGTACCACCTTGGTCTTGCAGAAGGCTCGTTGTCCACGACTCGCCTAAAGTTTACAGCTATTCCTGTAGACAACGCTGCATGGGAGGAAGAAGGCACACATTCAACACACGAATCGGATATGTTTATTTGTTGATCTCCGAATTTCTGTTCTGCAGGTTTTTATCACTATTGATGACTGCTCATACACGACTCTAAATTTGTGTAGAATCTAAAAGCATTAAAGGTTTTGGGCAGGATTATGAAGAAATGGTGTAAATTTTACATCTTTGTAAGATCTCAGTTAATGGTTTGTCTTTCTGTCGGTCAGGTGCCAGTTTATAACATCTTAAGTCAACGCTGCGCAAAGAAGTAATTGTTGCAATTGCATTACCACTTACAGGGATGCAGACCCCTTCTCCTTACAGTAGCCGGAACGGCTTGGCTTACCGATCAGCCGAAAATTACAAAGCACCATTGAAGGAAAAGTTTGTTTCTCTTTACGAGGACATCTTCGCAGGTCGAAGTCCTATACATACAGCCAGAGATCAAGGAATTCAAGGGCGGGCAATTATAACCAGGTTTTGGGACGAGTTACTGCTTCTCAAGGTCAGCGCAGGAACCTATTACTAGCTGCTTATGTGCCAGCAATTTATACTAATGCTATTAGAAAAAACTGCAAGACTTTGATTGAACTGCATGTCTCGTTTAAAAAAAGCTACTGGTCTTTTCTGCAGGTCAACGAAACATTTCTCGCTCAAGTCATCGCAAAGGCTAGTGAAGAGCAACTCAGAGGATATCTAAGGCCTGTAATTAATGAGCTCTTTGCTACATATTCAACGTAAGTTTTCACTATCATATTTTTCGTACGAATTTACAAGGAAAGGGTCAATCTTTGAATGTTTCATTGTTACTCTCAGATAATAAATTACAGGGAGGAGTCTTCTAGTGGGTGGTGAATCTCTAAGAATCTCCAGTCGAGTAATATGAATCTAGTTCTTTCTAAGCACGCAACTTAATTCCATGAGTCACTAGAATTGATCAGATCAAATTTGATCAATTCTAGTGACTCGAATCCTGACCATTGATTTTACATACTGTGGCTGAAGCAGAAGGTCAGCTCAGTGAGTTGCTATTTCGTTTGATGAGAGTCTGCTTTCTCTCATGACAATGTCCTTGTTACTTCGGTCGTGCAGGTACCTCAGCGATGGAAATTTCATTCGAGTTGCTCATGCTCTTGAAACTCTGACTATTCTTCTAAGAGAAATTTTCAAGAAGCGATTTACGGAACAGGTGAGAATTGTAGTTTCTTGCCAAATTGCAAGCAACCTTTTTACGTGGCTTGTAGTGGCTGGTAGGTCGCTCGCAGTTCCAGATAAATCATATGTTTGGAGTTTGTCGTTTGCATTGTTCACCTGTACGAAGTGATTTTTAATATTTAGGGTCTCGTTTGCAGGGTTATTCAATCATCACGTTGGTCGCCGGCTCTGTAGAACAATCAGATTCTTTCTTCAGGCGTTTAGTGACCAGTGTCTCCAGTCTTCTCACCAGAGACGACGTGCCTGTGCTTGTGAAATCCCTTGGATTGAGGTATTACTTTCCAACGTTCAAAGCACTTACATCATGTTAGTATTGCAGAGCAAACCTGTTCCAGGATAAGACGAGATGTTGGAAGTCGTTTTTCCTTACGAAATTCGCAAACTGTGCAAAATGTTGTCATTTGTGCTAATATTGATCAGTGTCATATTTTTGCAATGCAGGGTGTATTTGACTATTCTTATTGCCACAGATAACGTGAACACAAACACAATTGCAAGCTATCTATTTGTCAACAACATATTCGATTCGCTTCTGGCTATCTTTAACATAAAACTTTCAGCCGATCGGAAGAAGCTCGAACTTGATGTCACTCTCGTTCTTATCTTGCTTCTTCTATGGAGGGAAAGTGCAAATCCTTATGTTGAGCGGTTAGCTTCAACTGCTGCTCCAGTTATTCCACTTCTTCACACTGTATCTTCGCTCCTCTTGACTCCAGCAAGGACAGTAACGGAAAATGAAACATCCAACTCATCATACCCAGTTTGGTCTGGCGCAGAAGGAGTTTTTAGTCTCATCGGAAATTTGTTAGGACTGTGGCCATCGACTGATAGCAACGGGCAAGGAGGGGCTAGAGTGGCAGGCACAGGATCTGCTAAAGGAACAGAGGTTTTGGATGTGAAGTGGTGCAACAATACCGCTGCAATTGTAGTGATATACTTCTTGTGCTACTTGAACCCTGCAATGAAATCTACACAGGTAATGTCGTGTTCTTTGGGCTGTTTCTAATTAACTCCTCTTGACATACATTACACCCTTAGATTGAATCAGGTCGATATCGCTTATGTCGCTCTACATTTAGTTTGTCCACATGTTGGCCAGTACTCTGGGACTTGGCAGATTATATTTTAAGAATGCCAAAGCATAATAACTCCTTTCTAACTCATGGTTGCAGATATGGCCATCTTCAGATTTCTCTCCAGTTCAATGTGCAGGGACCACTTCTGGGCAGACAGCGGCATTGCTGTGGATTGACGTGTTTAAGGCCTTTCTCTCACTTAGTAAAGATGTTTTGTCCCGCATGTCTACCACAGGAGTTGTTGGAGTCATGAGAGGAAAACTATGCTTGACAATTCTTCGGTGCATGGTTGAGAATCATGTGTCAGCAGATTTCCTTTCTCGTGCCGATGCAGATAGCTTCTCTCTTAATCAAATGCCTGCAAATGGAGTGGTGGGAATTCCATGCGTACTCCAGTTCAGAAGTTTGTCATGTGTCATAGTCGATCTGGCTACAAGTGTCCTCCAACTGAAGCCAGACGTACCTCATTTGGATTCTGATGTCTTCCACCGAGCGGCATTATTAATTCCAATCGTTTTGAATCACCTAAGATCTCGAGGATGGCAACTACTTCCGACAAGCATCAATTGGTTAGGCTTATGGCAAGCGCTAGCTGGGACCTGTACTCGGTGTGCAACGGAGACGATGTTTCAAAAACCAGGCGTGCCAGAGCTGGCGGAGTTGACTCTGGGAATTCTTGAGTCATGTATAGGGAACAGCCAAGAACTCTGCGGGGCTCCCGATGAAACAGATCGTCTGCACGCCATGGTATTGGCAAACTCGACTGGCCTAGATCAGTTGGCGCAGACAGCATCTACCAGTCGATATGGTGATACTGGAAAGTCGGCACTAAGAGATGGCCTTCGACTGGTATGTTCTGGTTTTCCCGCTCCTTACTAACTCCAGCTTCCGTTTAGAATGCTTCATTATATACATCGGGCCTTTGATATGAGAAAAGTACAGATTTCAAGTTGAATCTTCCATACTGATGATAGACTGCAAGCTCTTCGATCATAATTTCCGAGTGTGAAGGCTCTTGTATCGTGAAGAATGAAGGGTTTTATGCATTTGGCTGACATGGTATGTGGGCTTGTTTCAGGTCAATGTATCTGCAATTAAATTTCACTATGAGTTGCAGGTCGCTGCTCTAGGAGTTCGAGGCCAGCCTACATTTGAACAAGCCTTGTTGGGAGTTAAGAAGAAGGGATTAGCCAACCTTAAGTTGAAACACGTACATGCTGGACCAGGACATTCTTATACAGAAGGCACAGTTGAGCATCGGATTCTGATAAACTTAGTCCGATATCTGGTAGCTGAGCATCGGCAGCATCTATCCTCCTCAGGTAAACTCAAGTTGGAGTTAGAAACGACATAACCGCATTTATAGAGAAATCATTTATAGATTTGTAAATGTATTGATATTAACAGTTTATGTTGGCAGCTTGTAACATAGGAGTATCAAAGCAAGATGTAGAAACTAGGAACATACATAGAACAGTCGTGGAGCTAGCAAATACCTCAAGCCAGGGCAGCCACGACTTCGTATTTATGAGTAACTGCTGTCATGTCTTTACGTTCTTCACTACCAACCGGACTCCATAGGAAAGTGAGCAGTCTGCTCAGAGTTAGTTTTGGTGGATCATTGTAGCAGAACTTACTCAAACTTTACTGCATTCTTGAAACTACTGGCGAGAGAGGACGGATCTTGTCCTGATTTACTGCAACTTGAGATGAAAACTGAACCGAGTCAGTGTCATTTTCTCAAGAAATGGATTTGAATGATCATAGGGTGACGAACTTTTGGGTAATGTGATTGCAGTCGGGATTGAAATGCATTACCGACCCTCCAGCTCTGCTCTTAATGGAGTTAGGAATCATGAACGGCTGCATGAATGATCATTACCATATTGTTTTTCCTTGGTTGTGTGATACCATTTACATGCACTTTTATCACCGGCTCTACTGCTTCTCGAATAGTAAGAACTATGAATGCCTCTAGCGCTGCAACAAATCAAAGAACTTGGATAATTGGAGCTTGGTTATACTAAAGCTGAAACCAAGCAAACATGGTGGGGTTTCAGCAGCATCCGTTTACCGTGCTGCTTGGATCTAGTTTGTTGCCATTGTCGCATGTTTTGGACACGCGACATGCGTAGTTCTTATGTCGTTTGCATTGCACGTTTTTTCAATCGAGATTTCTTCTTTCTGAACCTTCAAGTCTTCATGAAGAAGGAAGTAAACCTTTTTGAGAGCACAGCCGGCTAAATAAAAGTTAATTACTGATGGCTGTATAGTTTTGTGCTGGTCAGTGCTTGAGGTACTGTACGGTAACCTAGTGTGATGATGCTTGCAAAGTTGATTCTAGTGCTTTGTACGATAGGAACTCGTACCACAACCGGTCACCCAGGCGCGCATCTCAGGCCGGCGGCGTTAAAAGATTCTCCTCTCTTGAACTTTTGTATCTATGTTGTTTGAGCTCTGTCCACGGCACGGAGTCCTTAGTCCTAATGTAAAGCTAAGGTTTGTGATAAGTAGAATCTCAGAGTCAGGTTTCAAATAAAATTCTAAGCTAGCATTACACTGGATAGGGAAAATGTGAAAAGAGGGAAATATATATCGTCGTTGGTTTCCGGCTTGCATCTGCATTTGTGCAATGGCCCTACCGTTCAGGGGAACGTTACAGAGTGCTTGGAACGTACAGATGATGAGAGATACATGGCTGTATTGTGTAAGCATTGTGAGAAAGCAAGGTGAAGATTCTCATGTGTGGATCTAATCGCCTGCCGTTCGTGTAAGGTGTCTTACTGAGAAAATTTTATGTCATTATTCTTCTACAGAGCAAATGAATGGTGGTGGCTGGAGGCACATTATGCGCCATAGTATGGGATAGGTCTGCTTTGTTGGCTTCTGCCAATCATTTCTCGAAGTTCTAGTTAGATCAACAATTGAAAGCCAGGATTAAATGGCACGGTTATAACTTAAAGGTTTCCAGGACATGTAGGTGCTGGACAAGCTACAATCTCGTTTGGAGAAGCCGCACGAGGATGGGTTGAAAGGTTCAACTTATTGCTTCGATCCTCAGAAGGAAGGACTAGACACACAATATATAGCTGATGAAAATATGATTAAGGTCTTCTTCATAAATTATACCTGTATAGTTCCAACGATTTCCAGGAGAGATTAGTCATCTTTCGTGGAGTCAGGTAGTTCTTATATATTTGATTTTATTAGGAATGGTCTTAAGAGTCCCATACAGCTGGAAGTTATGTGTTTCTGTCTGCAGGCGCCTCTCGCCGTTCTTATAGTTGAAAACAGAGATTGAGGACATGTGGTTTGAGAGTCTTGACCCGCAATATATTTCTCTTTTAGCCACTCCCTGTTCCTGATTCCGTTTCCCTACTCCTTCCTACAGAAGCAATCAATTTGCAGGTCTCGAATTGCTGCTTGGCTGCTTCTGAAATCATATAGTGTGTATATATAATAAACATGGGTAAAAGATTGGGCCCGCAACAAACTGTGGAAACATCTCACAAGTCTTCACAGACGCTGCTCTTTCCGTTAGAAAAGTGAAAAAAAGCTGACGTGCGTAGAGTTCGTATCGTTGTTTAACCTCGGGGCCTAAGTTGTGAAGCCTAAATTTCAGCCAAGTTTTTCGTATTAGTGGCATCCAGATTCGCTCGGACAAGGAATCTCGAGAAGGCTACTTTACAGGCAGAAGGCATCGAGTTCTCCCATCTAGTCAGGGCATTATACGGATTTCAGGAGTCTAAGAGACATGATTGTAATTTGAATAACTGACATGTCACTAAGCGTTCAGTGTGCACTGGATGATCGGAGATGGAACAACGGGCCTCTCTCAAAAATTTGCAATGTGCATCCCTCTTCTACAGTTTGGAGGGTACGAAGAACTGGAAGATTGACCTCGAACAACTGTCACGGTTCTCTATTACCTGGTGACTCCTGACGGGGTTGGGTGTCCGCATTGAAATGTCTTTAGTGCAAATAACAAGGGGCTAGGCTCCAATAGCATCACATTGGGAAATATGTCATACAACACCTAAGATATCCGAACTATCCAAGTGAAAAGGTCTACAAACAACAGATCATCCGAAGAAGCATCACCTAGCGAGATTGCTTTCCTATGGATTGCACAAGCTAGAGATCTTTGTAGAGCAATGGAAACACGTTGCCTAAAATAGGCTATACAGTAAGCTAAAGAGAGTGATACCCCATGTCGCATAGTATGGTAGGCTCTCGTGCATTCCTCACGAACATGTCGAAGTCGGTGTCCATAGCTCCATATAACTCCAAAGCTAGAGGAACAAAGAGGTGACCTCTCTGCATACCTCTATACTTGGAGACCTTGGCTGTTGTCACTCCACTCGCCGCCCATCCTGGAGGATGGGCGGTCACCCTCTCTGAAACTATGTCTCTAGTAGGATTGGTAACCACCACATATGCCACAGTGACCTGGTCCTCCCGAACCAAATGTGTCTGCCCCTAACCTAGTCGACCGCAAGGCATACCAACGCTCTCTCCATGTGAGGTATCCACCCTCTCGCGCGATAGCAAACACCACATCCCTAATGGCATCATGGGTAGCTATCCTCTGCCCTCCGAATGGACAACGAGTCATATGAACACATGCTGCATCTAAAGTGATACCACACTCACATGTGAGTAATGAAGATGTAGATGGATGGATCAAGCCAAGATGGAACCTCATCGCTGTGGAGAAAGTAGATGGTGTGAGTCGAGAAGCCCTGATGCATGGTCGAGCCAAGATCCACGAGCATGCACCCTTGTCCGAGCAAGAGTGTAGACGAGCTCTAGTAGTACAAGGAATGGCCGGATCCACTAAGAGTGAATGTAGAGTCTCCTGAAATTGTCGGTCCACCAAGATAGACTGTAGATCCCTAGTCCAATCGGTAGTCAAAGAAGAAAAAGATGGGAACTCATGTCGTATCTCCTGTGGTAAAGCATCTCTCGTAAGTCGTAATAATACATATAAGAGAAATGATCCCGTATCGACGTCCCTTGCATATATCTCCAAGATAGGTCTATCTGCGATCATAAATCGAGAAGATAACAAAGGTGCAACGAGTGCCCAACTCACCAAGAATGCCGTAGGTGCTATCTCCTCCATCAATAATAAGCCTACCCCTCCACACGAAATTGGCAAAGTGTCTGTCTCCTTGCCAAATCTCCAGTCACACACTCAAATATCCATGGTCCGATGATGTCACTAAAGACGCCCATGATCCTCCTATCAAAGGCTGTCAAACGTGATATGAATGTAGGTGAAGGAGGAACCGTGCGAAGAAGGTAGGAGGGTCGACGAGCAATACTAAATGACAATATACCAAATGCCAGCTGCGGATCTCCTAGAAGGTCGTCTACATGCAAAACATCCTCGGCCAATGCAACGCCAAGATAACGTGAAACAAAATCCTCAGATCCTACTAACACTCCTAGAATACGTAAGCCGTCTGTCGATATCATACATCCCTTTGGAAGCTGAAGATGAGGCGGAATGCCCAAAGGAGACCAAGCCCTACACTTTGACACCTTGACTCTCAAGCCTACAAGATGAAGCTCGGTAGTCAAGTAATCAAAGGCCTGCCTAACGTTATGGTATAGCCCACAATGTGTGTATCATCCGCTAAGGAGGGGAACACACAACCAGACACGGCCAAAGTAGTAGACACAAGAGTTCTATAATGAGCCATGGCAAATAGGGGTCCTCCCAAAGGATCTCCCTGTCGAGTGCTCGCGACGGATTGTAGAACGGTGACTCCCTCCTCGGAAAAGCCATGCTGATAAAGAATGTGAACCGTAGAAAGACGGTACGAAAGGAATGAGGCTTGATAGGGGTCCACCAACCTCTCTAAGCTCTTTAAAAATGGATGCACGCTAGACGCTATTAAAAGCGTTCTCAACGTCCACCTGCAAGACAACCCAATCCGGATGGATATCTAGAAGTGCTCTAATGCCCAACTATATCGCCTCACAACCTCCTTGTGTGGCGACTCTGATGAGGACAAAGATGCTCTTGGAAGTGAGAACAATGCTGCAAGACAACGGTACAACTGACTAGTTGCAATAAGACCTCTCCAATAGTGTCCTTTTCCATCGCGAGAAGCCAACTAGCACCCAGAACCTGACTAATTAACAACGGAATCTCCCCTCTCGCAACTGATGCAGCCACTTGGAACAACTCCATGAAACCACTAGAGGGATCAACCGCCTGAAAGCAATCTCGAAGATGATCATATACCATCCTTGACAAACCCCAGAGGATAAACGTGGGGCTGTGCATAGAGAATGAGCAAATAATGATCTATCAAGACATAATGGCTCCTTTGGCTGATACTCCAAGACCTCTAATGATATCTCCTCGCCCATGGATGGATGTAGAAGGCGTAAAGAGGAAATCGTATTCTCAGTAGGACTAGCCATAGACAAAGGATGAAGGGCCCATGCAACCCTGCTATACTCCCTGGCCTGCCCCAAGATCCTACACTGTCGTAATTGCACCTAATCAGAAGTATCATGTGATTGAACCCAACTCCTAACCTGTATGACCCAAACATACTCCTCTAGTAATGTAGCCCAATCCCCTCCTCGGAATCTCCAAAATCTAGCTGCCACCTCCCTATATCCAGCACGCCCCCTCTAGTATAATGTAGACACCATCGCGGAAGTAATAAAAACAAAAATCATGCTAACTCATCCATGGGATCGCGCACCAACCGATCGAGCGGCAAGCAAAAAGTACGTTTAATCTCGTCATGCAGTGCCCGAGGAAGCCTATGGAATAAACGTGGACATGGAAATCTAGTCTCAAAAAGCCCTAGAATCGAACCTGCATGGGAAGCTAACCACTTCCACGACCCGAACGGTATACCCGGAATGCTCAACAAAGGAGTCGATGTAGTCTGCGTGTTCCCCGAAGTGACAAATACCAATGTCGATGTGACCGACCTCCTCACATGCGCATCCCAAGTAGTCCAATCATAATCTTTGTGCATCCTTCCCACGTGGGTCTTTACCCCTTGCGAGGTAAAGAGACGATGACACACCGGACATGGTGTATCACACACCGCTTTTGGCGGCCCCATGAGGGAAAGTCAAGCTACGGCTAGCACAAAGGGAACGATAAAGAAACCCATCACTCCATCATATATCTTCTCCCACCTGCAGAACCACAACCCCCTAACACCCCACCTCACATTGGAAAATGTTAACTATGAAAACCCTAAAATCTAAAAATACTCATAACTTTTTATTCAGATCTCCATAATTTTCCAACTAGGTTCCAATAGAACCAATGCAGGAAAAGGAAGAGATGGGAACAAAAAAAATCCGACCCATATGTCCAATTGAAAATCCGAAGATATCACTGTCTCCGGATATGGATCTGGCTAGTATGCTAGGCAATCGAGTGGTTATAGTAGACATGTGGGTCAGTCTCGACCATCCGGACAGAATGATGAAGGTGCAACATCCATACCATTGCCATCCTTTCTAGGTCAACAATCAGTTGTTGGGATGATGTGTTGGACATGTGATGGACCTCATCACAAGAAGGATTGCCTTCAAGGTCGAAGGATGGATCATGTTGGATCAAAATCATGTGAGCATTGTCACAGACATGGTCACATGATGGATCGATGTTTTGATCTCCATCCAGAATTATGATCAACAAGATTTGCCATAGCAGTCCTTGGAAGAGGATGAGGAGTTAAAGGTGGCAAGGATGGTGGTAGAGGACCAGCCCCTACTCAAGTGTTAGCTCATGAGGCTAGTCATGAGATGAACATGGCATCTCGACTGACGCCGTTGTAGCAGAAGATAGCAAGTATGGCTATAGCCCAACAAAAATCAGATTCTGGGGTTGATGTCTCTACATCATATGATGGAGATGTTATGGAGTACATGTGCGCAACGGCACAACCATGTGCAGTTGCTATGACTCGTAGTGCAACACATACTATTGAGTCAAGAGGAGCGTTAGTGGAGTTGGATCCACAAAGAGGGGAGGCTAGCCGACAAATTAGACTTCCTCAGTCTTTCACATAGTCAAAGACATTGAACACCTCATCTATGGCTCCTAGACGACCTGTTGGAGAGATGAGGGTGCAAGCCAATGTGGATGTACTTGGAGATGGAGCAAGTAGGGATCAACCATCAACATTGTCTGAGTGACATCCAACGCAATGTTGGGGGCGGCAAAGACTCTTGTTCATTCTTCTGTTTTCTCAGCCAAGGATTTATTGGCATTGGGGATATCATCATCCCATGTACTACGATTGGCAGCCACACTTTGCGAAAGCAAAGAGGATATGCTGGTTGCTTCTAGTAGTGTGAGCACTAGTAGTGTTGATACTGGGATCATGACAGCTACTAGTGGAACTTGGTAAGCTACTGCCGCTCGAATGATGGAATTATCAGCGAGATCGGCATACGAGCGTACCAGGGTGTCACCAAGTTCGGTGATGTTGGATAACACAAGAGGGTGTCTTCTGTTTGGTCGGACCTTGAGGAAAGGTTTATCGACCTCAATGCGTATTGTTGGATTCTGGTGCACAACCCCTTATGTTGGGTAAGGATGCACTAATTGGTCTTGGTTTGCAAAAGACTAATGTGGACTGATGTCCATTTTAGATTCGGACATCTCTTGGAGGTTCTAGTGATGCCCCGACACCATACATCACCCGGATGGGGTTGATTATGCAAGTGCAATCGGATCATGTCACGGATACCTCTACGACACGAGCTCGTGTTATGGTTACACTTTCATGTGATGTATGATGTATTAGTCCTATGATGTATTGATGGGTGCGGTAGTGTTATACCCGATAGGGTTTAGCATTGATTATTGGGAGGAGACAACCTCTTATTGGCCAGGTTGGCAATCTAACGAGGGCCGAGTGAGTCGATTACCTGTACGATTCATTATCGGTTCTAGATCTTTACCAAGTGGAGGTTTGGCGTATGTTGCAACCTTCAATACTTGAGTTACTTGGTCTGGTGATTTGTTGGAGGGTAAGATGGATGCTCATGATAGTCATGGTCCAGAGGATATGGCTATCATGCCAAGTCTTGGTGGAGTAGTGTCATCCATGTTGGATGGATCACTAGGTACTTCATGTATGCAGCTACGACAAATGGCAGATCGGCTCATACATAAGGCTTGGAGTGAGTCTTTTACTCCGGAGAGGGAGGAGACGAAGGAAGTTATTCCCATTTCCACTATGTTGTCACCTTTAGATACAACACATATTGCTTGGCATTATCCACAAGAGGGTATATGTGTGTTGGATCTGTTTGGAGGGATAAGCACAGGTTTGGCTTCAGTTTTGCAGTTTGCCATACGAGTACATCGATATTTATATGTGGAGCGAGATGGGATTGCAAGGTGCATCTCCTCATGCCATATGGCACAATTGGTTCAGAGATACCCAGATATTCTACCAATGTTGGCGTTCAAGGATATCAACATGCCTTGCCGTCAGATATTTTGTTGCTGGGGGCGCAAGACCTTGCTCGACATGACACCCTACATTTGGTTATTGCTGGATGGCCATGTCAGGGACATACACATGCTAGTAATGGTCATGGGCTACAGGATTCACGTTGTGGAATGTTTTGGGAGTTGTTACATGTGTTATGTTCTCTCCAATCACAACAGAACTATTCTCCGACATACATTTTGGAGAATGTTTCCTTGTTGGGTGATCCACATGCACGGGTGATGATGAGTGCACATCAGGTGCGGTCATGGATTGGACCAACGGTATTGCTGGATGCAGCGAGAGTAGGATCTCGTGCACACCATCCACGTATATGGTGGACAAACCTTCTTCCAAGGGAGGTTTTATCGTGAGCATATGACGGAGTGGAGAGGCCCTCACATCTCACAGTGGAGAGTATTTTGGATGCGGGTAGACCATGCAGTGTTCTATGCTGACAAGTCACCCATGGCAGTGGTGAATCTTATGGGTTAGCCAAGAGCGGTCTTACCCACATTGTTGAGTTACCCAGCTGCCCATGCTTATAGAGAGGGAGAACATGGACTTGTATGGGATTCTCGCTTGCAGCGGTTGGTGGAATCCAACGCTGAAGAGAGAGAACGAGCTATGGGATTTTATACCGGTACTACATTAGTACCTACATTGTCAGAAGTATCACGACATTAAGTGTTGGGTCAAGCTATGGACCTGAACTGTTTGACATGGATTGTGAGCCCCGACTTGGCTGAGCAAAGACGCATGCGGTCCACATATGTGAATGCAAGTGATCCTTCCAAATCACACCATCACAACCCTCTAATACCAAAATTCCATAAGGTAAAATATCACGTACTCATAAAATCATGCAACCAATAGTAACATTCAATCCAATATGATCGATGCACTTTATTGCAAGTAAACATAATCATCAACATGAAATTTGTGAATTGCATGTCGATATGATTGATATACTCCTTGGATGGTAGCATAGCAGAAAATAACTCCATGTTTAGCAATAGTCAAGTTCTTTGCCTCCACCATCTCGGTAAGCAAAGATGCAAAGATGGGGGCGAGAAGTGCCCAAGATCTCATCCTTGGTCTTATCGGGATGTTAGAGAAGTAGAGCTAGGGTCTTCTTCGAGTATGGTTGGAGTTTTTTGCGCAGAGCAAGCGGTGGTTACCACTATATATCTTTGTGATACAACACAAGAGGTTACAACTATAGCAGCAGAAGTTGTTCACACTAAGATAGTGGAGCCTGGTATAAGAGAGCAGAAAAAGCTTTCTACTCAAGAGGTTGTCATTTAGCAACTAGATACTATATCTTCTATCTCTAGTGTCGATGGAGAGGAGATTTGGGATATTGAGATTGGTCCCAAAGTGACAGAAGAAGAAAGACGTAGGGTGTGGAGGGTTCTGAGGAGTTTTACGGTTCTTATGAGAAGGAGAAGGTAGACAACTTCTTAGTGTATTGGGAGATGACATCATTCATGTTGTGCCACTTCCATATGAGTGCAGGTGGTAAGACATGTTCATGAGGAGTAAGGTTAGTTTGGAGTGAAGCTTACATATAACTTACTTCAAAGTTACTTCAAATATACATACATCAGTTTGTGGCCATATGTATGGTATGTGATAGTGTGTATGCATCATTCAATGCCCAATGCCATATCTACCTCATCTATCAATTATGGGACTTGGTTATCTTGGAGGATTTTGTTGTGTTTTTTATTTCTTCTAAAAATATAAGACAAGCATATTGACTTGTATGATTTTGCTATTTTTAGAAGATCAAAATGTTTTGAGATCAAATGTTTAGTGATTCAAGTTTTTGCATGTAACTTTGAAGTTTTAGGTGCACTTTGTAGGCTATTCAATGAATTTCATTTCCATAAAAAATGTGATGGACACCACTGCAATTATTACCTTTTATGGGTTAAATCCAAATTGAGATTGTATTATTCTTAATGGTGTCTGCGGACGTTTAAAACATATTGGACCGCATTAAACTTTTTCAGCGTATTGATCACCGGACGCATGGATACTGAAGTAGAATCCGGCCGTCCGGTAAACTCCGTCTGACTAAGGCTGACATGAGCCCATGCACTTCCCAGATCGGTGTGGGATAGATGTGTTTCGGTCGGGTTTTGCATGGACGTACATGGATGGATGGATTGAAGACCTAAACCTTTGGATCATTAGATCCGTGGCGCTGATCCACGGTCTGATATTGTTAGGGTTCGGGAAGGGCCTCTCGCAGAGGGTTATTGCAGGTCCGTCTTTCGTGTCACTTCTTTCTCCTCCCACACTCTCAAACACGACCAAGTTCTTCGACTTACCTCCTGGTGTGTGCATCAGGATTAGGGTTCTGAATTCGTTGCCAGATTCCGTCCACGATTGATGCATTTTATTGCAATTTCAGATCGATACTTGTTATGGTTGAATTGATGAGCTGTTGCCCATCGGAGGTCTCGTGTGGTCGAAGGTTTTTTCTGAGCTTCGCTTGCTGATCTGTGTGCAGAAAGACGCCAATTAGACACAGTTGATTGTCGAGATGGCCGACGGGTATGAAAACATTGTCTTCATCGATTTGGTCTGCTTTTACATGCATATTGTCATTTTGCCCCCACCGAATTAAACTGCGATTGCACACCGGACTTACTGGTTCCTCTTGTGATACACTTCGAGCATAGCGCGTCTTAGTTGCTCGGGCGGTGATGTATACTGTCGGATATTTTTTGAAGATGCAAGATACAGGCTGTCCTCTTGCGGTAGCTGATCAGGTCAAGATTCAGGAGCTCAATGTGTTGATTTAATTGTTGCGTGTTTATTGCAGTGAGGAAGTCACCAGTGATGTTTTGGCTGAGGCACCCGCTGCCGCCGCCCCCACCCTTGGGGAGCCCATGGACATTTTGACCGGTCTCCAACTTGTGTTGAAGAAGTCCCTTGCTCACGATGGCCTGGCCCGAGGTCTTCACGAGTCAGCCAAGGCTATTGAGAAGCACGCTGCTCAGCTCTGTGTTTTGGCTGAGGATTGCAACCAGCCCGATTACACTAAGCTGGTGCAGGCTCTCTGCTCCGAGCACAATGTCAACCTTATTTCCGTTCCCAGCGCTAAGAAATTAGGCGAGTGGGCAGGGGTACGTAATTCACAATGTTACCTTCTTTAAAATTTCAACCTGTAATAATCGCCAATCACCGGGTCATTGTCAAAGTTGTCTCACGAGTGCTTGCATTGCAGCTCTGCAAAATCGACTCAGAGGGCAAGGCCAGGAAGGTTGTTGGCTGTTCATGCGTTGTAGTGAAGGTGAGTTCTATAGTTTAGAATGTAACACGCAACACCATCTCAATTTCTGTAAATTTGAATTTCAAATTGGTCACCAACGACTAGCAAAGTTCAAATTTGTTTTCATAATATATTCACTTTTTGTTATGAGAACATGTTGCTACATGATTTCGAAGTATACTTGAACGATATCTCACTCGCCTGTCAATTTCCTTGAATCTGTCGTCATTTGCTTGACTTTAACCAAAGATCTAAGCTATTTCCGTATCGATTTCGCAGGATTACGGTGAAGAAACAGAAGGTTTGAACGTCATCCAAGATTACGTCAAGAGCCACTAGTGGTTGACAAATATAGGAGTGCAAGGGGAAGGTATGTTCTACAATGCCTCCAACTTAGTGACGTCACATTTGACTCGATTAGTTGGTGAATCTCATGGAGAACGAACTCTTGCCAGGGGTTCCTGCAGCTTGATTATGATGGATCTGTACAAGATGCATTTGAACTCTTCTCCTACAAAATTTTGATCCTTCAACATTTTCAAGGACAAATTGCCCTCCTCATTGTCTTCTGAATGCGACTGAAATATTATAAAAGCGGCGAAGAGTATCACAACCACGGATGAGATTGCTTATTCAGTACAATGAGCGAATGTGTTTGCGAGTTCCTTGTTTGCGATGTGAGGAATACGGGCACATTATTTCCAGTTTTACAGTGTACAAGGTGACGGAAGATTACTGCAAAATAGAGCAGGAGGGGATGAACGGGTTGCCGAAGTGAGGATGTGAAAAACGGTGCTCCCTTTGTTCGGTGGGGAGATACATGTCAGTGCAATGCTTCCTCTGTTCTGTTGATTGTTGTCCCTCTCACTATTTCGAGTGGAGATCGAAGCTCTAGTCTCAGTGATCTAGAGTAATACTTCTGGTCCATATAATTGTACCCGATGTTCATCTGTATACCACCGGGTGAACACATTCCTTAATTTGGGCTGTAAGAAATGCAAAGCAATGCTTTAAAAGAAAAGTCAGCGTTGTTGAGAACTCCCTATTTACGTTTGGAGCTTTTTCCTCAACGGTGATATTGTGAACTTGTGACGGATGTGAAATCTTTTCCCTTAGATGAAACCGAAATGTCATGCAGGGTTGTACTTATCAAAAGCGAACAAGAATGAAGCTGCCACGCAAGCAATCCACGCGGAAATATGCATATGAAAGGCCTCTACCCTGGAAGATGTAACTAGAGACGGATAACTTTAGGTTCGTGGAAATTGTTGTAGACATTATAGTCAGGATGGAAAGGGTACCCTCAACCAGACAATTCATACGATGGGAAAGGTAGAAGCGATTAACTTGTACGCTGAACTCAATCTGATCATGTTAGTACTGTCTGACACATCTCGTAGAATCGCAAACCTGAGATTCTGACTGGTACGACGGAGGCGAAATGGCGCAGCACGCTTCATTACTTACGCCACCTCCCAGCCTGCGGCCGAACAACGTCACACATACACGTCACATACCTTCTACTCATCGATCCGGATGAACTGCATCTACATACAAATGGATGGAGCTGAGATGTTAGATGCCCCTGCCACCTCGTCTGCAGACAACAGCTGAGTAAATGCAGTGTAAGATCAACGAGGTTCCCGCTATGAATGGTAGTCAAGATAGGTGACGTGTGCGGGAACTGTAGGATGTAAGTAACGTAGGAACAAGGATGGGAAGGCCGCTCAAGTGAAACATGAATGAATCCACTGGTTCAGATGGAATAGTTTCAAGTAGATATATTCTATTAACTCTAAGATATCAAAATTGTCTAGATACTCTATTGGCTTTAAAATATGAGAATTATTCTGGTCAAGTAGTGTACATGAGTATTCAAAGAGAATCACTTAGTAATATTATTATCATATAAATTGCATTAGCTAATATTTTTTACAAACCAATATTAAAAATATATTACACAATTGGATAAAAAAAATAATATCTCCTGTTGGCAAAATATATTATGTTAGGGCACACTCTCTCTTGGATACTTTTTTCTCATTCCGCTTACTCGCCGTACATCCATGAATATGGATAATCATCATTCCCAAAATATCGTCAAATGTTATATCCAAAATATGTGAAAAATAATCTGATACTCTTGGACCAATTATAGATACATCTTAACCCGAGTGAACCGCATACCAACATTCTCTCCGTAAGAAACATACACAATTTATCATGCAATAGTAAACATCATATCTCTAGTGTGTGAAGAGATCGTTCTCTTGGAATACCAAAGATCACCAGATATTTTACAGTAACAAGTTATTGGCCGTATAAACAGTGCCCCGAACCTGTAAGGTCCAAAGAAGTACTCCTCAACTTTCGGAAATACCCTAGAGATGGCGAATGTGGCCAATATCCACAACGAAGGACAAACTCCGAGAAGCGTCCCACTGGGTAACGCGAGCAGTTGGCCATTGGACAGCCTCTCTGTGCCATGTAAACTAAACTGGTGGCGGAGACGTCGGGCGACGTGGATGGTGAAAGAAGCCAGAGGCCGTTATGGTGGCTAAGGTGGACGGTCCACATCATCGGACCTGAAGAGAACCGGTCCGACTCACCATTGTGATAGCATTGTCCGATGGCCAACAGCGGTATCTGCTTCGGACAGAGCTGGAGATGAGAACGAGCTCTTGTGTCGGAGCCTGCGGACCACCGGACCACTTCACGTGTCTGCTTTCGAACATCTGAGACTTGAGCCTGCGCGATTGCTACTCGCTTATTGTCACCGAGACAGATTGCGACGAGAGGTCTGAGGAGCAGATCGCAGCACCTGGCCAGTTCGAACGCCCTTCACTCAGGCAGGCGGTAGTAATGGCCAAGCGCATACCTTCTATCAAGTTCCCAAATCGTCGCGGGCCTGCCGCCGCCGGGAATAGCGCTCCCATTGCTGGTAAGGTTTTTCCTCTCTCTTTCACTCTCCGAGGACTGGTATCGCTTTCTGGGATCTCGTCTTGTAATCGGAATTTGTGGGAGAGAAGGTCATGGAGGATTTGCGCAGGGGTGGTTGATTCGCGAAGCACACTTCGGGTTCGTCTCGTTGTAACTTCATTTTTTATTTGGGCTCGCTGAATCCAAAGCTGTGATTTACGCTTTGCTCTGGTCCGGAGATTGTTGCTTTCTGTGAATCGTTAGGCTGATTTTCATCTCTCCAATCTGTTGTTTCGTGAAATTTGCTCTGAATTTTAATTACATTATGATTCCTTGTCATCAATGCATAGTAAGGTTTAGGGTTTTCCCTCGATTTTGTGAGTGCTTTAAGCCTATTACATCAATCTTGTATTGTGGCTAGATGGGTCTAACAGTTCTGCAATTCTCTTAGATAGTCAGGATGAACCGGGTGTCTTTCTTTGAGGTGAGAAAGCTTATCTAGTCTGAAAATATCTTTCCGTGCCGTAGAGACCATTGTTCTTAGTTGAGACACAGGGATGGGTTTGTTAACTCCAGAGTGGTATATCTGCTTTCCTTTGCAACACTGAGTTAGACATTATCCAGGCGGCAATACCAAGGCTTCAGCCAGTGAGCCCTTGTTTAGTTATCTCGAACTTGTGCATCGTCTCTCTCTGCACCTGTATACGTTAAAATTATTCGTTTTTATGTTGATTTGGACTGGTGTTTCTGTTGTCAATACGAACTGCTGATGTATGCTCACTTTGTTGAACTTCATGGTTTAGATAGAATGGAGTTTTGCGGTGGGACGGGTGTATTATATTCGATCTAGCTGTTGGGGGTAACGAACATACTGATTTAGATAACCTTACAATTGATTAGTATTTACAGTTACATTTCAGCTAATAACCGCTTTGAAATGAATAGCAGCTGCCCCAAAGGTGACACCACCACCAGCCTCTGCCACTGCCGGGGCTGCTTCAATTCAGCCAAGACGACCAGCAGTTTCCAAGGAGGAGATCGAAGCCGTACTGGTATTTACTCCATTCTCTAAGCTGACCTGTTTCGAGAGTGAATGATATATGTTTGGCACCGCAAAAGTGAAAAACTGAAAGTGAGGAAATTCAGAGGCCGCAAGCATGTGGAGAACCAGTCAACTAAGAAAAATATCTCGTCGACAATGACCAAAAGAATCCAACCGTGCTATATTTTTCCTACCTAAGGATTGTATGCTGGAATGGGGGTACTGAAGTAGAGTACTGAAGCCGTGGTTACTCTTGCTTGCAGCTTGGTGGTGGAGTTGGTTAAAGTATATGCAAGTTGCAGCCTTCGGAATGGAGCTAACCGAAATTCTTCCGTAAATTTTGAGCTTTTCTATGGCGACCTTGGAAACAGGTGTCACGTACAACAGAAGGACTCAATATGTAGGCTGTTTTGCCCGGAATGCTTGACTTGTCCTTGCCGCGGTTAACCGTATCATGGCAGCTACTAGGAGGGGCACCAGCGGGGTGAGTCTAAGATGAAAACCAAGGTTGAGATGATCTTGAGAGATTTTCGTCGAAAAGTATCCAGTGAAGTCAAACTATGGCTACTGGGAATTGCTATCGGTGTTCAATTAGGCATAGCCTATGATCTCTTCGTGATTTTTTTGTGACTATACACTCTTATTCATGAAAGTTGCTTACACATGGGCTCTTCTATCTTACTAGACTAGCAGATGGGCGATTCTTGGATGTGTTGACAAGAGTTTACATGTGATGATGATGGCAACATTTTCGGAGAATACGCTGTAGTGGATACTTGTAATATAAAAACAAAAACGGGAATTTTATTTTAATCACAAAATCTGGACAGAATCCAACACGCGTGTTGTTTTTGTGTTTGTTTTGGACAACAGTTTTATCCTCCATTATGGTTGGTCTAGTTTCACTCTCCTTACTGTTTGAACAATAGAATCTCTAATTGCTCGGATTAAAGCTAGAATTGCTCGAGGTTCTTTGCGATCATGGGAATAAGCAATACTCGACTCGGACGAGAATGCTTGCCTCTTACTGCTATCATCATCTTCCGCGTTTTGTAGTACTTGTATGACCCGGAGAAGTGAAGTTAGAAATCCAGCATTCAACAGTATGCGTTAGAGACTTCTCTACAGTCTACATATGAGCTCCACATGGTAGAACTACATTAGCAAAAGCGATATGGTTGTAGCTGATTTCTCTGATACCCAGGTGGAGTGAATCCTTGTTATCGAAATGTACCAAAATTTGTACAGTAGCAAAACATTTGAGTTTGAGTTGTATGATGTTACTGGGTACAGTCAATTCAAGTACTTCACGTAATAATAGCCTGTGTAACTGTCAATACTTCCACATACGCTCTCCTGCGTAGTACATCGTGTGTTTTCTTGACGTGAGTTGATTGCTTATGACATTTTGTTTGAAACTTCACTTTCACGGGGATTAGGGAGAGAGGCTATGAGATTAGGAGAACGTGAATAGTAATTTAACCATTGTGAAATTAGATGGCGTTCAAACTTGAAATGAATTCACAACGTTTCAATTTACATTACATTTATATCTAAATTGCACACTAAGGAAATTGGTATAGAGAATGTCTATTAAATTTTTTTTTTTAAAACATTTGATGTACTGGTGGAATGTAACAGGAAATGTGTGGAAAAGAAGATTGAAAATTATAAATTTTTTTGAACTTTTAAATTTTGATAGTTAACAAAGTTATGAGTCAAAAAATCACACGGAATACCATCACTAAGGGATTATATAATTTACATTGTAGTTGTAGATATACCAACCAGATCATGAGAATAGTTAGCATATCATGTACTATTCTATGGTTTTCCAAGACTAGTTCATATGTTGACATTTACTTTAGTGTCATGTGTTTTTTGTTTGTTTTATAGATTTCTCGTTAATTTTTAATCTATTGACACATGATCTCATGTATGAATTAATAAGGCTTTTTTTTACTTCATTTTTATAATGATCTTTATGTTATACTAGGTATGTGTTATTCATATAAAATTTGTCGTTAAATTTTGGACATTCCAAGCAAGATATTAGGTTACATTGCATGAGAAGTTTGAACGATTGCACACATGTTATGAGCTAAGTTCAATTACAAGATATTTCAAATTCGATTGTGAGAATGTAAAATCTTCAGGCAGATTGGGGAATATAATAAAGCGACACAAACCTTTCATTGTTTGTCTATGGATAGTCTAATGATGAGATTATTTGTTTTTTTACTATTTTTATCTCCACCTATGGGCAAATGAGTCACATTATAAGTTTATTCTCCTATAATTAATGCACAACTCCACATATATCCTTAGAAGATTTGAGAGGATGATTTATGATAATTTTATAGATTATTTACAAGCACATATTAGCTTCATAAAGTTGTTCCAAGTAACAATATCAATTGCAAGATGAGAGTTTGTGTTGTTAGTTAACCAAAAGATAATTAGCTCCTTGTGATGGGGAAGAACATGGGGACATTGGACCGATTGTTATTGGGGATATCTTATTGCACCTTGTTAGTATTATGGTCATTCAACATACTTTCCATTTCCATCTCCATCTTTGTTCACACCATTAGGTTGTGATGATGTATCGTTGGGCATTAAAGCATTCCTAGATATTTATCCGACTTAGATTGATTGCAAATGGACGTTGAACCTGCTTTTAATAGTGTCTCACATGCATCCATCTTTAGAGAGTTTAGGGATGCAGGTGGACCTTTGTTGAGCATCATTCATTTTAGAGTGTACTTTTATGGTTTACATTCTTCTCTTCTATCAAGATGGCTTTTCACAAGAAAAGTTATTGTTTTACAATCCGTGGTTGATACTTCACATGGGGATTCTTGGGGAGTATCCATATTTGTCATGTCTCAATATAGAACTCTTCTATCTATTTTGTTAGCCATACGAAATTGTGTGTTCTACTCTTTATCGGATGATACATACATTGTGGATCATGTAGATTACATTACAGAGACCTTTGACTAGTTGACTTCCAAGCTTTGTATTGTATGACATGATATTGTAACCATCTTTAGTTAGTGAGAACTAAAGTAGAGGCTACGAAAGTAGAGTTAGATAGGCTTGAGTTGACTATTAGTGGAGTATCTAAAGATGCCACGTCATCAATCTGTGTGCTCTTTAGGTTGTGTTTCTTGTGTGTTAGTTGGAGTACACATCAGTAATCTGTGTGTTTATAGTGATGCATATCACGTCATCGATCCACGAAGAATTGAATGGATGGTGGTTGTGTAACATTATCTAGATTGTACCTTTTTGAGGACTATATATGGAGAAAGAGAAACCATTAAGTTATCTCTCTACTTCATAATTTCTTGAGCTATTTGAGTGGTCTCTCCTCACTTTCCTAGTGTTATAATGATACAAGAGCAAACTTACTCTTTCCTTGAGTGTGGATTACCCCTCTTAGGATAGCAAGACAGTGATGATAAGTTTAAGTTTTTGTGAGTTGTATAGAGATTGGTAGAGGTCATTGATCTACATGTAGAGTAAATGGGAAAGGAAAAATTATGGCATGGAGATATGGATATGCAAAAGGGAAATCTTGTATCAAACTTTCCATTTCTCAATTTATTCAACATCCATATTTGATTCATTGAGAAAGATGTCTTTAGAGTGTATCTTGTGGTCAGTCGGGGTGCAGATTTTATTACTTGAGTTATGATGTCATCAATATCAATGATATTTCTGATTGTCAATAATAAAGAAATATGGAATTATATCATTACATTTTATATTGAATGTTGGATGGATTTGAATTTTGAATCATTCCATCGGTTTCGTTCAACATGTATGTAGAAATTAGAATAATTTAAAGACAGAAGAGAGTATGGAATAATTTTATTGTAAAAAATTATGATAAAAAATACTATAGAGTTGTTATACGATCACCTCGGCCTTTTGTGATTTCTATTTTAAGAGATTGCATTATTATTATACTTATGTTATATTAGTTTGAGTGATTGACAAGCATGGAAACATCGGTTGTTATGAGTGAAATTTTAAACTCAACTATGATAGAGATAAAAGAGTTAAAAAAAGTTTTTTAGAGGGTCATACAAAGCAACGAGTCATGGAGTACAAGATCTTTGCATTAGAGAGTAAGAAGCTAGTGAGAAAAAGACTTGATATGGAAGTGGATACTCCAATACAAGATGCAAATAGGAGAATACTTCAAGAGATGGAAGATCAATGTAATCTTTTACTTCATATGAGAAAGGAATGTAAGGTGCAAGCTTATAAGGACAATAGAGCCAGGGGAGCTTTGAAGAGATGAATAATGAGTATGAATATACATCTATCATATTTTTATATTTTTGATTTTATTGCAAGAATGTTCATGTGGTCTTACATGATACACTAAATGAGAACGAATGCTTTCATAATGAGGTGCTTCCATTTCATGGAGTGGGATGCAAGAGGGGCTTCTCCAGAACTTTCAAGTGGTGGATTTCCTTCAATCTGCAAGAATAAAGTTATGGGATTTGAAGCAGAAAGGAAATATACATGAATACATTGAAGAATTTTGTGATCTTCAAGCATCCATTATGAATATGAGTGGAGCATAAGCCTTTGATGTCTTCAAACGAGGTTTTAAAGAAAGGGTGCAAAAGGATGTGATGGTGAATAATCCTTCCACAATGAATAAAATAATCAAAATTGCTCAACAAATTTTAAGCTTATGGGATCACACATCAATATAAATCATCAATCAATGTTTGAGATCCATTTAACTCGATATTAATGGAGTTAGGAAAGCTTTAATGTAGGGAAGGATATGTATCGTCAAACGACCATCACCCAAGTATGAAGTTGATAATCGTCGATTATTTATTCCAAATTTTCCGGATCCTCCTATAAATAATGACACGAAAAATTGAGGAGTAACAGAAGTTCGTGACAATTGTCAATGTTATGCATATTGGAGGATATGTCACATTGCCAAGTTTTATAAAACTCGATCGGAACCATAAGCAGAAAGATTCATGTTGCGATGTCATTTCAACAATATAGAAGTAGTAGAATACAAATACGAATATGAAGCTTTATAGGGAAATGACAATCACAAGAAACTTGCATCGCGGCCTTAATGGTTCCACTAAACGAAAAAAAGTCAAAGTTGGAAGAATACAATGATTTGAAGCTCATGGGAGGAGAAGGAAACAAACAAAATTAATTGTCATAGATGGGATGGTGGAAGGTCACAAGGTGAAAATCCTAATTGATCCAAAAGCAATAGAAAATTTGTTGTCATGATTTGTTATAATGAAAGTAAAATTGACTTTGATGAAGGATGCGAGTGAGGAAGTGGAGTTGTCAAATGGACAAATGAAACCAATAAAGACATTAACACGGAATGTACAACTAGCCATAAGTGGGTACAAGGAAGAAATTGAATGGACTGTAATCAGATAAGCTCGATATGATATCATCATAGAAATGTCATAGATGGAACAATACAATTTGGAGGTAGATTGGAGAAAGAAAGTGATAAAAACTAATGAATAAAAAATTTACGGAGATAGAATCAAATATCAAAATAAAAACTTAATTTTTTTTTTATTGGAAAAACTAACATTTTTAGAGGTGATGTATGTTTCTTGGGATTTATAAGAGATGTTGCTAGTTCTAAGCATAATTTTTACATTCAGGACTCATTGAGCGATATTATTACGGAATATAAGGATGTATTTCCAGATGATCTAGCTGCAAGATTGACACCTAAGAGGTGTGTAGATCACAAGATCGAGGTGATACTCGGAAGTACTCCAACTTGTAAAGTTCTATATCATTTGGCTCCAAATGAATTGGAGGAATGTAAAGCTCAAGTGGAGGAGATGTTGAGAAAGGGGTTCATACAACCAAGCATTTCACCTTATGGGGCCCATGTGCTATTTGTGAAGAAGAAAGATGGGAGTATGAGATTGTGCATTGACTATCGTGGATTGAATTAACAAACAATGAAAAACAAGTATTCATTATCTCAAATGGATGATTTTTTTGACCAACTTCAAGGGACAAAGTACTTCACCAAACTGGATTTGAGGAGCAGGTACAATCAGATTCGAATTGTTGATGAAGATGTTCACAAGAAAACTTTTTGTACTAGGTATGGTCACTTTGAGTATCTAGTGATGCTTTTTGGTCTCACTAACGCATCTGCCACATTCATAGGATTAATGAATGATTTTTTGTCCTTATTTAGATAAATATGTTATTGTCTTTTTGGATGATCAACTAATATATAGCACAACCTTAGAAGATCATAGGCGACATTTACGACATGTATTTCAAGTTTTGCGAGAGTTATTTGGTTATTATGGGTTATTTGCCAAAGCTTCAAAATGTGAATTTGGTAAATCAGAAGTACATTATTTGGCCATCGAGTCACAGTGGAGGAAATCCAAGTGATGAGTGAAAAGATAGAAGCTATACAGAAATGGACAGCATCAAAGGATCAAACTCAGTTGAAGAGTTTGTAGGTCTTACCAGATTTTAATGCACATTTGTTAAAACTTTTGCACGCCTTGCCCAAGCCTTAAGATCTATGCTAGGAAAGGTTCAAAAATGGAGATGGGGAACCACACAAGAGTTAGCCTTTCAAACATTGAAAGATGCTCTCTTGCATGCACCTATTATCAAGTGGTATGATTCTAATTGAACAATCAAGTTGGCTACTAATGCATCAGGTACAATAGTGGTTGGAATTCTTCAACAAGACTGGGAAGATGATTGACATCCAGTTGCCTTTTTCTCCCGAAAGTTGGTGGCAGCTGAGCGAAACTATCACACAACTGAACAAGAGGAGTCATTCATTGTTTTGGCCACCAAACATTGGAAGCACTACTTGGGAAATAAAGAGTTTGTGGTAGAAACCGACCACAAACCATTGGTGTATTTGGAAACTCAAAAAAATATGTAGAGGCATCTGTTCGAAGTTGTGTTGCATATCAACAAAACAAGGCGGGTAATAAAAAACCAAAAGGTTTATTACAACCCCTTCCCATTCCCGAACAATGTTGGGAACATGTTACTATGGATCTAGTATGTGGATTATCAAAAACCTCATTTAGTCGTGGTCTTTATGGATAAATTGAGTAAGATGATACACATTCGACCTCTTCTTCTGCGACTTTCATCAAAGCACAAGCGGCGGCGGTGGTAGTCTTTTTCCATGAGAAGGATATGAGGGACATCATCCAGCTACATATTCTAGAGATGGAAGTGGCACAACACGAACGCTACCATCTCCCCATACTCGAAGAAGGTGTCTACCTTCCCATCTGAACCGTCGAGCTCTCTGTAAAACTCGATCCCGCTCCTTTGCACTCAAGGTGCCCAACAAAGCACATGTACGAAGATACTCCAACACCATGTCATCATGGATGTCTCGGTTTACCATCAAACCGTCCTCAGTCTCAACATTCAAGGCTAACATATCTGCTCTCTGACCCAAGAGAGATATCATATAGCTCTCAAGTGCCAACATACTCAAAAAGGCAGATGCATGCCAACCCGGCACCATCTCTTCATTTGTATCACCGTGCCATCGAGCCCCGGTTTTGTCAACTTGACTTGTACATGGGTTTTGAATTAACCCATCTGCAACACGGTTCACCACTCCATGTCTATGAACAACCGTGATATCATACTCTTGTAGGACAAGAGCCCATCGTGCAAGCTTTCATGTAAGCTTGTCTGATTCCATCAACCATTTCAATGGTTGATGATCAGTGATGATGAGTGAAGGAGTTTCCAAACAAATAACATCTGAAATGTGCCACCGCCCAAACAGTTGCCAAACATTCTCCTTCATAAGAACTATACTTCGACACCGCTGCATTGTTGGAATGACTTGGATAAGCCACTACAAACTCCTTCCCCTCATCATCATGTTGGGTAAGCACTGCTCCCAAACCCAACATACCCAATCAAGATGTACTTGAAACGGACGACCTCTCACAAGTCTCCTCAAAATAGGGGCAGATGTCAACCTTCCCTTGAGCTCAACAAAAGCTCTCTCCTGTTCATCTCCCCAACTCCACTCTTGATCTAGCTTTGTCAGCTTTGTCAAGGCTTTGGTAATAGTGCTAAATCCTCGCACATATCGACGATAGAAGTTTGCAAGTCCAAGGTCTAACCCTACTCACATCTGAGGGTTGTGGAATATGCAAAATTGCCTCCACCTTGGTTTTCTGAACTCTTAATCCTCATGGGTATATGGTATGACCCAAGTACTCTACCTGCTCTTGAAAGAACTTACACTCTCCAGTATGCAACTTGAGGCCATGAGCAATCAGTTGCTCAAATACCTCCTGCAAATGTATCTCATGCTCCCTCATTGTAGCACTATACACTAGAATATTATCGATGTAGGCTCTGGCACAATCAAGTCCGGCTAGGATCCTATCCATCACTCTTTGGAACTCAACAGGTGCATTCTTCAACCCAAATGGTAAGAACCTCCACTGATACAACACATCCTTGCCATGCAAATCAATTGCCCAAAAGGCTGTCTTGGCCTTATCCTCATCTCAAATCCGCAACTGATGATATCCCCCTCATAAATCCAATGTACTAAAAACCTTTGCATGCCCAACTGCATCAAAGATCTCCTCAGGTGTAGGCATAGCATATCGATCAGATTTTGTCTGTCGGTTGATAGATCGGTAGTCACCACACATGCGTCTATCTGCATAATTACCGTGTATATCCTTCTTGACTAGCATCACCACATCAAAGTCATACTCTCCATATGATATCTCCACTAATCCAACCTCAAGAAGGTCTTGACACCTACTTTGGATCAGATCTCTCTCCATATCACTGTATCAATAGGGACGACGGAAGACTGATGCATCTGTTGTCAAGTCAATCCATATGCAAGGTCCCTTCAAACAGCCTAAATCCTTCATGCGAAGGCAAGACAGGTTCTCAAACTCCTCACAAACCTCCACACCCTACGTCTTTCTTCTCCTGTCACTTTGGGACCAATCTCAATATCCCAAATCTCCTCTCCATCGACACTAGAGATAGAAGACGTAGTATCTGGTTGTTAAATGATAATCTCTTGAGCAGAGAGCTTTTTCAGCTCTCTCATACTAGGCTCCACTATCTCAGTGTGAACAACTCCTGCTGCTATAGTGTAACCTCTTGTGTTGTATCACAAGGGTCAAAAGTGGTAACCACCGCCTGCTCCGCGCAAAAAACTCCTACGATACTCAAAGAAGACCCTACCTCTCCTTCTCTAACATCCCCATAAGACCAAGGATGAGATTTTGGGCACTTTTCGTCCCCAGCTTTTGCCTCCACCATCCCGGTAGGCAAAGAGTTTACTAATGGTCTTGCAGTCATACATGTGGATCTCATGCGTCTCTTTCGGCCAATCCAAGGCTAACAATCCATGTCAAACAGTTAAGATTCATCGCTTGATCCAACACTTGACGTCGTGAAGCCTCTGACAATATAGGTATAGCCGTAGTATCCGTATAAAATCCCATAGCTCATTTCTCTCTCTTTAGCGTTGGGTTCCACCAACCGCCAAGAAGCGAGAATCCCATACAAGTCAAGGTCCTCCTCTCTGTTGTTAGTATGGGAAACCGGATAACTCAACAACGTGGGTAACGCGACTCTTGGTCGACCCACAAGGTTCACCACACCGCCATGGGTGACCTATCAAGATAGACCACCGCTTGGGAGTGTCTACCCACATCCAAAATACTTCCACTATGAGATGTGAGGGCCTCTCCACTGGTCATATGCTCGCAATAAAACCGCCCTTGGAAGAAGGTTTGTCCACCACCAGGACGTGGACGGTGTGCACGAGATCCGACTCTCGCCGCAGATCCAAAGAAACCGCTGGTCCAATCCATGACCGCATCTGATGTGCACTCGTCATCACCCGTGCACGTGGATCACCCAACAAGGGAACCTTCTCCAAAATGTATGCCGAACAGAATAGGTCATTGGATCGAGAGAACGTAACACACGTAACATCTCCCAAAACATGACAGAACGTGAATCATGTAGCCCATGACCATTACTAACACGTGTGTGTCCCTGACATGGCCATCCAACAATAACCAAATGTATGTTGCCATACTGAGCAAGGTCTTGCGCCCCCAACAACGAAATATCTGACGGCAAGGCCTGCTAATATCCTTGAACTGCCAACACTGGTACAAGATCTGGATATCTCTGCACCAACTATGCCACATGGCATAATGAGACGCGCCTTGCAATCTCATCTTGCTCCACATACAAGTATCGATGTACTCGTATACCAGACTGCAAAACAACAGCCAAACCTGTGCTAATCCCTCCAAACAGATCCATCACACATATACCCTCCTCTGGATACTGTCAAGCAATAGGCGTTGTATCTAAAGGGGACAACATAGTGGAAGTGGAAATAACTTCCTTCGTCTCCTCCCTCTCCGGAGCAAAAGACTCACTCCAAGCCTGATGTATGAGCTGATCACCATCTGTTGTAGCTGCATACATGAAGTACCTAGTGTTCCATCCAACGTGGATGACATTACTCCACTAAGACTTGGCATGATATTCACATCCTCTCGACCATGACTATCATGAGCATCCATGTTACCCTCCAACAAATCACCAGGCCAAGTAACACAAGTACTGAAGGTTGCAACATACGCCAAACCTCCACTTGATAAAGGCCTAGAACTGGTGATAAATCGTATAGGTAATCGACTCACTCGGCCCTCGCTAGATTGCCAAAATGGCCGATAAGAGGCTGTCTCCTCCCAATAATCAATGCTAAACCCCATCGGGTATAACACTGCCGCACCCACCAATACATCATAGGATTCTGCAAGTGTAACCACAACACGTGCTTGTGTTGTAGAGCTATATGTGACATGATCCGGTTGCACTTGCATAGTCAACGCCATCCGGGTGATGTATGGTGCAGGGGCATCACTAAAACCTCCAAGAGATGTCTGAATATGGAATGGACATCTCTCCACATCGGCCTTTCGCAAACCAAGACCAAGCAGTGCATCCTTATCCAACATAAGGGGTTGTGCACCAGAATCCAACAACACGCGTTGAGGTCGATAAACCTTTCCTGAAGGTCCGACCAAACAGAACACACCATCGTTATCCATCATCACCGCACTGGGTGACACCCCCGGTACGTTCGTATGCCGGCCCGCCGATAACTCCATCATTCGAGCTGCAACAGCTTGCCAAGTTCCACTAGTAGCTGTCCTGATCCCAGGATCAACACTACTAGAAGCAACCAGCACATCTTCTTTGCTTTCACAAAGTGTGGCTAATCGTAGTACATGGGATGATGACATCCCCAACGCCAATAAATCCTTTACCGAGAAAACATGAGAATGAACAAGAGTCCTTGCCGCCCCAACATTGCATTTGGATGCTATGTCGACGATGTTGATGGTTGGTCCCTACTTGCTCCATCTCCAAGCACATCCACATTGGCTTGCACCCTCATCTCTCCAATAGATCGCCTAGGAGCCATGGATGAGGTGTTCAATGCCTCCACAATGTGAAAGACTGAGGAAGTCTAACCTGTCGGCTAGCCTCCTATCTTTGTGGATCCAACTCCACAGATGCTCCTCTAGACTCAGAACTATGTGTTGCACTACGAGTCACAACAACTGCACATGGTTGTGCCCATTTTGCACACATACTCCACAACATCTCCATCGTATGATGTAGAGGCACCGCCTCCAGAATCTAATCTTTGTTGGGCTATAGCCATACTTGCTATCTTCTCGCTCCAAGCTGCTCGGTCGAGATGCCATGTTCACCTCATGACTAGCCTCATGGGCTAACACTTGAGTAGGGGCTGGTCCTCTACCACCACCCCTACCACCTTGAACTCCTCGTCCTCTTTCAGGAACTGCCATGGCAACTCTTGTTGATCGTAATTCTGGATGGAGATCAAAACATCGATCCATCATGTGACCATGTCTGTGACAATGCTCACATGATTTTACTTTAACAAGATCCATCCTTCAACCTTGAAGGCAATCCTTCTTGTGATGAGGTCCACCACATGTCCAACATACCATCCCAACAACTAATTGTTGACCTGAAAAGGATGGCAATGGTCTGGATGCTGCACCTTCACCACTCTATCTAGATGGTGGAGACTGTCCCACATGTCTACCATAACCACTCTGGGTTTGTGCTCTAGACTGGTAACTTGAAGACGTTGATGAAGATGGTGAATCCTTGCTGAACCCAGCAGTCACTAATCTCTCTTCTTGCATGTTGAGCTCAATACGCTCAGCAAGACAAAACACAATGGCCAACGTAGGCGATGTCTCCTGTAGTAAGGTAGCATCTCTCACTCTACGTCTCAACTCCCTATCCAATATCCCATACCAATATTGGACAACTTGTGCCTCTGTCACCCCATGGGTAACACTGATCAACCGACGCTTTCGGATATACGCCTCTCGAAGACTCTCCCCAGTCTTCCGTTGAAACTCTTGCAAGCCTCGTAGCTTGTCAGTTCTCACCCCTTGGTAGTCTCTCCTCAACCGTGCAAAGAACTCCTGGAATAGGGTTGAAGGTTGGGACCCTCGAACTCGCCCAACTCTACTAGCTCCAACCGTATCATTTGTGTCGTATGTAGGAGGATGAACTCACACCTCCAAACATCAGCACCGAAGTAATAGAGATGTAGTTTGGAGACCAGTATTGTCTCCAGAACTCTATCTCCTCAAGATGTTCACGCCGGAACTCATGATAATCATCCATCGGCGGACCCTCCAAATGCTGGAATAATCCCTTCCAAGCCATAAACGGACTGAACAACGTAGAGTTGCGCATCTGCTGTAAATCACACCATGAGTCAAACTCCTGGATGTTGTCATACAACTCAATAGTGCCAACTGTACCCGAATATCGTCTAGGACCCTTGGTGGCCCCATAGATATCATCCATGTCCCACAACAACGTTGTGGGTACACACTCCAAGATATCACCAAGCTGACTCAGCTCGCCACTCTCGAAACCAAATCGAGAATCTTCAAAGAACCTCAAAGGCCAAGGTTGGTACCAGCACTCCTTCTCTGAGTGCACCCAATGCTAACCCGAGTAGTCTCTCCTCCGGAACCTCCAGAGAACTCCACCGTGACACTAAAGTATCACCTCCGCAACCGTACAGAAATAGATCCCCAATTGGAACCAGAAACATCAATTGGAACGAGAAACCGCAACAGAAGGTACCCGAGGCACCACAAGGTGCTAAGACAAGGGCAACCTAAAACCTACCATCACCACGTGCACTCACCCAGTCTACAGGTCCGCAAGTCCTATCTCATTGGGGAGAAACATGGATAGTCTGACTAGTCCGCAAATCCAGCCTCACTATCGGCAACACACAGGAGCTCCAACGCTCCAAACAACAAAGCACCAACACAAACAAACGTGGTGCACAAACAGGAAGCAGAGATGGAGATATATCAATCACAAGAAACATAAAGCACAATACTCCATCTCAAAAACATCTATCAAAGGGGTCAAACCAACCCAACCCGGACTGACATAGCCTCATAAGGGCATTTAAAAACACAAAAACTTGATTTCGGAGGTCTTATGCTCTCCAGATCGATTAACTAAGACTCGTATTCCGGCTATCTAAGGCATTTCCTTAAACTAGCCTTTTTCAATTTTCTACCTAACGCAATTTTATTTTTTTTGCAAATGGACACCGTTTGAAACTTTTGCAGGACTCTGAAAATCTTCAACTTCGATTTCAGACCCCTAAATCTCAAAATTTCGCAATTCTGACACCGTCAGCCTCGAGCTTGACATCTCTACCCCCGCGCGACAAGCTTTACATAATCTATCACCCCATCAAATTTTAGATCAAACAGACATTGTATGATAATCTGATAGCATTCTCCTCCTATTTTCGAGCCGAAAACTTCGAAAAATCAAATCTTGGACTTCTAGCACTTCTGTCCAAAATATTTTTCGGCCAATCTCAAATTAATGCTCCAAGACAACTATAAGCATCAACCCACTTCGTCAATTCCCAGCAACGCTTCCGCCCTTGAAAATTTCCGATTCGGATTTACACTAAAACAGAAAATACATAAATTCGAAATCAATAAGATCCACCTCAAATCGACTCTACTTCTAGATCACCACCACGAGCTGCACTCCAGCAATGCCCTGCATGGTCAACAGCCAACAGATCGAAGCTACCATCGATCCAAACTTGCCAAAACACTTTCAGCGCTCCAAGAACTCCCAATTCTCACCACAAAATCCAATTTGAGTTTTCGAAGTAATCTTTTCTACTCTCAAAACGTCCACAAGGACACTCCGCTCATAACCATAGCATAAAAGAGAGATTACAGTCAAGCCAAACCCACTTTGTGCTTCAAAGACTCCAGGTTCCCGAATATGCACTACGGTAATCATCCACAAAAAATATCTCCACTTTGCAATGTTTGTGCAAAGTCTCCGCAATCCCTTCGTGCGTGATCAGTGCTATCACACCATATGCACTGTTGCACATACGCTTGCTTGGTGAAAGGCTTCTTCTCCCCTCCACTATCTTTCTCCTCTAGCATTGCAAATTTGATCTTGAGCTCCTTCATCCCACGCATGATCTCATCGATGGATGATTCTTCTTTCCAGGAGTTCCCAGTCGGAGCTTGAACATTGGAGGTTGGAACAATTTTCCTAGTAACAGGTGTTGGACCAACAGAAGTAGTCGTCTGAAGAGGTCTTCTCACTACAATCTTCTCTCTCTTTCTCTCCCTCTTCGCCAACAACCCAACTACCTCCTCAAAATCCTTCCAATTGCCTATTAGCCCTTATTCCTCATTTTTGTCTTCTAGAAGCAACTCTAGTTTTTCTTGCAAATCAACGTCAGCAGCTCGGAGAAACAATTTTGTTTTATGTGACTCCAAAGTGATCTTCTCCAATCGAGACAATTGTGAGAATTATCTTTCAACTCCCTAAGAAGCTCAGTTGCATGAGACTTCTTATTGGGACTTTCGATCCACTCCATGAAGGACTTCTTAATGACTCTATCAAAATCTTCCAAGAAGTACTCATCCCTCAAGACACGAGAATATGTTTTCCAATCCTCATCAAATTGTTCATGTAGGGACCTCACATGGTTTCTAATCTCCGGCATCGCGGCAAGACAGATGATCTCTACCATCTCCTTCTCCGGTACACGGTTCAGCTCCATTTTCTTGACGTAATATCTCACAATACAATAGTTATTGCTGAAGGAAGAGTGTGAACGCTTGAAACATCTCCGTTGTTACTGGATCAAGTAGCACCTTATGTACCTTGCCTGCTATGCTTGACCCTTCCCCACTCATTGTAACTGTCCTTGTGACCTCGAACACCCACTCAGCTTATTGTCAATGTAAAGCCATCTTGATCGTTGACCCCACCAATCCCCTAAGTATCCAACCTTCCGTTTCTATCTAAATTGATCTAAACCTAGAGCCCCGTGGTATATGTCTAATGGATTGGGCAACCTAACCTGCCATCACCGCAACCACTCTTGGGAGAGTTGATCATCACCTCCAACTTCTCACAAGAGAAATACGCAACACGCACTAGAGTGGTAATCGGTGATCAAATCCAAAGCACTCCTATGGAATCAAGCGCGCACACACAAGAAGCCAGTATGGAGCGGATCCAAACACATGAAGCAAACAACAACCCTCCATACTTAAATTATCCCAATCTACCCACGACTGACTGTTGCCATCAATTGGCATTTGAGAAATCATAAAATGCCAACACTATAGAGTCCTTACAAATCTGATTTCTAACTAATTTAATATCTCAAGCCCAAACAGTTGAAGCCTTTAGCTGTGGTGTTAAGGTTAGAGGAGAAGGAGAGGAGTTTGAAGAGCAAGTATCAATGGTCTCAATGGTCTATGGTCAAGTGCTCTCGCTATAATGGAAAAGGTAGCTAGAGAGACTCTTTTGAGAACAGCAGCAGAAATTCGTGCTACTATTGGATGGGAAGATCCAGTAGAAACCATGTCGGTTCATGCTTATATTGCCGAGACTCAATATGAAGCATCGGGGGAAGAAAAGTGACGGAGGGAAGAGGAAGGTTCACTTTGACTCATCAAATGTGAAGGCCGTGTGCACCGCTGATCCTTCCCAATCAACTCCACCTTTGTCCTCCTCGTAAAAAATCCTCCCCATATGACTCATCTTCACCAAAAAGGTCAAACTCCTTATCGGGTTGGCCAAGATTGATCTTCTTATCCCGGCTTTTCAAGATCTTGATTCGTTTCCCTGCAGTAGGTACCTTTAGCTTTGTATCATCCAACTCTCTCAGCGTATAAGTAGCATTGTCATGAACATTGATCACCACATATGGCCCAAACCACCTCTTTGAAAACTTCCTGAAGGTGCTATGTTGGTTATCCAAACTATTGTCATACACCAACACCCAATCACCTTCTTTGATCTCCTTTGATCTCAACCTATGACGTTTGTCAAATTTGTCCTTGCTTCTAAGGTGTGCCTCTCTAAGACTCTCCATTGCCAATTGTACATCCTCCGTTCTCCTCTCCAGTTGTCGCATGCGTATCACCAAAAGATCTTCTCTACTCATATTATCCTCCCAAGGCAACACACTCCATGTGGGAATGTTTCCTCTATTGGCATAATTGGCTTTTGGTCTTGCATTAACTCTGCTGGCATGTAGCCGGTCACAGAGCTATGGGTTGCACGATCAGCCCATAATGCAAATGGTAACAAACGAGGTCATTGTCCAACCTTCCCCCTACATGACTTCACAATTATTTTTACAATAGGTGGATGACCCCGATCACCCTTCGCATTCCCTTATGGATTATAAGCAGTGGTAAGAGACAACTTGACTCCACATCTCTCAAAGAAGTCATGTGCCTCTTGAGCATTCAACTCCCCTCGATCAGCGGTTATCTTCTCAACACATCCATAACGACACACCACATCCTTCAAAACAAATCTGCAAACCCATGCCGTTGCTTTTGATCGTAACGCTCTTTCCTCCACTTGATTGGAAAGATCCTCCCTTGCTAACACAAGATACCTCATCTGTCCTACTCCCATTGGCATGACCACCAAATCCACAATCCACTTGTAATGGATAGCAAGTGGATATGTAGGATGCAAACCATCACGATGTCGGATTCAAGAATACATTTGACATGTCTCACAAGTCTCCACAAAATCCCACCACATCGTTGTAGATGTTTTTCCACCAATATCTCTCTTTCAATTTCATGAAAGTGGCATATGTACCCCTATGGCCTGCCCATAAACTTTCATGAAACTCCCGCATCAATTTTTGTTGAGCCCCCTTTCCATAAATCACACGTTATGGAATGCCACCCTTCCGCTTTGATCTCTTCCATAGGTATCCATCTTGTAACATGCAGTTGTAGGCTTTCTTCCTTACATGTTTGAACTCGTGATAACTCCAACCGCTTTGTCGTGCAAGTGACTAAGATATTTTTTGATATCTAACCACTCACCCTCATACAAATCCTCCAAAAATAACTCCAAACTTTGTGCTACTCCTCGCTGATGGGTTACAGAATAAAATATCATTCCTACATCATCAGTATCATCAATCATTTCTTCTTTTCCCTCATATCTAGCTCTTGACAACATATATGCCACCTTGTTATACTTTCCTGCCACATGCTTGAACTCCGGATTAAATGTCTTCATGTAAGCTATCCACCTCAACATTGCAATATCTGGTGTATTGCAATTGGTGATCATCCCTAGCAATGTTAAACAATCTGTCTCAACAATCACATGTGCTCCAATCATGTAGTTCCTTTCGGACTTCATAGCTATAACAACACCCCATAACTCCTTCTTCACATGAGCATAACTTCGTTGTCTTTCACTCAAGACCTTAGCTCCAAACCTCAAAACATATCTACTTCCTTCATCTTTGTCATCCTTTCCCACAACCCATCATATGGCAATAGGACTGGTATCCACCGTTAATATCATTGGTTTGTTATCGTGATATTCTATCCTTCACAAAACTGGAGGCGATGACATACACCTCTTCAACTTTCTCATTGCCTCTACGTGTTTATTCTCCCATACAAACTTCTGATTTTTCCTTAACAACTCATATAACGGATCTGCTATATGAGCAAAGTGAGGAATCCATATATAAAAGAACACAACATCACCTAAAAAGTGCCTCACTTTTGTCAAGGAAGTGCAGATTTTGCGCATCCTTTGAATAGCATCAACCTTGTTGGGATCTGGTTTTCGGCCATACCATCCACACAAATGACCAACAATGATAACCTCCCGCACCCCAAACGTAGACTTCGCCCCTAACAACGTAAGATGAACCTCCTCCAATCGAGATAATATCCTCTCACAATCTTCAATGTGATCCTTCACAAACTTCAGACAACCCCTTTGATTGATGGTTTCATCCTTCTCCTCTTCTATACATCCCTTGATGGGCACATCATCTACAAAAGGCATAGTCTTCTCCGGAATAAAGTTCCTTAACACTTTATTCATCCCATTCATCATGTGTGCCACTGAATTTGTGGCCCCTTGTGGCAACGTGCACATCCTCACCAACCCCAATGGCGTTCTCATTGTGGTAACATCCCTACTTCCTTCTGATAGTTGAAACTGATCATATCCAGAGTAAAGATCTCCCATGGAGTAGATAGCTCTCCCTGCAAAAGCTTCTACAAACTTGTCCACAATTGGTCCCATCCCCATATTTCTGATAGTCACTTGATTCAAAGGTTGCATGTCTTGAATGAATCGTAGTGATCCGAAAGGACCAGCTTAGGAGCTGGTCCTTCAAGGTCTGAGGAAAGAGCCAAGGGGGGTGAGAAGGAAAAGGAGAAATCACAAGCTTACAAACTACAATCAGATATTGAGGTGGCAATAAATTTGAAGGGAGTCTTGGAATAGAGAATTTTAAGTGCCAAGATAGAGTTTATCTTGAGGGAGATACTTGGCATAGCAAAGATGAAGGTTGGGGATGTAGTAACTGAGCAGAACTTCTTTGTGCAAGACTCTAAATCATACCCATTGATTCTTGGGCAGCCTTACATTATAGCACTCAGGATGGAAACAAGAGTGCTTGATGATGGATCAGTGTATGCACGAATTGCAGCCAAGATGGGAAGCGATTAGTGCAGTTTTTGACAGTCCCATCAAATCATGAACGAAACAAAACACAGTTGAGAGAAGGAGCTTTCCCAAAATCTGAAGACTTTGAGGATTTTGGAGAGGTACCGTTGTAGAGAGAGGATATAGTGGTACGGAGAAGAAGATATTCTCACCTTCACAAGAGAAAGGTATCTATGGGTTTGGTGGGGTTTTCACGTGATGGATATGCTAAATACAAGGAGGTTGCTAATTTGAAGAGATGGGAGAAGAATGAATTCCGTAAATATGAAGAGAAACTTGCATATTTGAAGCTTCTTGAGGAAGATGAGTATATATCAAGAGTTTATGAGGAGTTTGGTTTGGGAGATCCGTTGAAGGAGATGATGGAGATTGGATTTGGTGATGAGGATAAGATAATGGAGGTTCACTCTAGAGAGCTCCATTCCACTATCGAGACGTTTCAAGCACTTGAGGTTCGAGTGAAAACCAGATATAAAACGGTTGATATGAAGGTGAAACCAAAAGTTGTCCCTTTACCCAATGACTCAAGGGAATAGGTGCAGCAAGCGAGTAGAGAAAGTAACTTGAGGGATGCTAGTAAAATGGGACACAAGTTTATTGAAACCACTTTGAAGGAGTTGAAGGTTTGATATGATAGTTTACTTCTTGCAAATGAGGAAAGATATTTCAAAGAGATGATTGATATGCATGGAAAAGCGTTCTCTTTTGAAGCAAAGGAGATAGGGTGTGTGGATCCTAATGTGGTAGCTCCCATGATCATCTTCATTGTGTCTCATGCGCCTTGGAACTTGAGACCGATCCACGTATCTAGGGCCCATCTTCCGAAACTCATTGAGTTATTGAAGGAGAATATGAAGAAGATCAGGTTGACTTAATCTGACACCCCGCACACTTTGGTTAACTTCTTGATGCATACTGGACGATGCATAAGTTTAGGGAGGTGGATGTCGTGATGACACTACTACTATGAGAAGATGATGACATGTGTCATCTTTAGAGTTGTTGATTATGATGAAAATATTTTAGATCAGGATGACCGACGGCTTATTGTAAGACTTTTAAGAGCCCAAGGTTGGATTGACATCTTAGGGTCATGATGTGGATAAGGATCCAAGAGATATTATCTTGGACCTTATCGGATATAAAGCATGGTCGGAGTGGCAAGGGAAGGGATGAGGTCTAGAACATTGCTTTGCTAACTAAGGAGCTTATCCAATCGAAGTGGAGCCGACGTGGGATATGGATAGAGGACGACATGATCCTCTAGATGCACCGATGCCTAATCCATTTGTGATCAACATCCGGTATCTACATCGCGATCACTTTAGGACGTGGTTAGTATATCACTTTGGAGATAACTTTATGCAAGTGGTGATAAACTCCCTTGATCCATTCATTCTACCAATTGTTTCCTATGGCGCGACTTGGGACTTAACGGTATATATTTTGATTTGAGTTATGAATCTGAACTTGCTGGTATTGATGGCTTTAACACATGGGTTCCAATCCATCACTATTGTCTACCAAAGGCAAGCCATAGGGAGTTGATTGTTAGAAATTTTGGCGAGGAGTATTATTCTCAAGTTATAAACTCCCTGGTTCCTTTTGTTGTTCCGTTCATACTTAGCCGGTTTCGAGTTATTATTTTGACTCTTTATTAGTGACAACTCATATTGTCTATATGATGCCTAAATAGTGTATTTAGATATTTGTAAAGCTCTAAGTTAGTATGTGGCTAATTACGCTCTTTATTCTCATTGGTCTTGGAATTTGTACCAATGAGAACACTTGGTCGAGTTCATTGGGGTTTTGAGGAGCTTCGGGAGCCTTTGAAGGGGATATTTCAAGATTGGAGGGCATGGTTGGGTAGCTGACGGGAAGAGCTACGATTTGGGCTTAAGAATGAAGGTAATTGAGCAAATTATCATTCCATTGTGATGACTGGAAATTGGAGAGTGAAATTCAGACCATATAGAGAGTTTGGGTTGATTTTGAGTGTTTCGTGAGAATTTTGACAGATCAGGTTCAATGGGTATGTAGCTTACAATCCAGATTTGTGATTTGATTGAAATTTTAGCTCGATTTCATGAGTTTTGAATGCAGAATGATAGTTTGAAATTTGTATATACAATCTAAGTTACATGATTGCACTAACTGTCACAAAGTTAGTACGACAATCATAACTCATGCTTGATCAATAAAACTTTACAGAGTTGAAGTTGGATGATAAGTGACTTTCTCGTGAAATTTGAGGGCAATTAGAGTGAGGGATTGGGATTTGTGATGATTTTAATACATTGGGGTCTGCATATCACCTTGTGATTCAGTGTATAGTACGGCATTTGTGCTGAGAGATCTAGAAAAAAAAATGTATGAAAATTTCCCGAGAGTTTGAGAAGGTTGTAATGCAGTTATCCGTGAATTTGAGGGAGAGTTAATGGTCCAATTATTGATTAGCATGATCTTCTTCCGATGGAGTTTACCGGTTACAACGGATTTGAATATGGAGTGGTGAGGAGGTGAAAGAGAGAGTACCAATTTGCATGAGGGCTAGGAGAGTTCTTCTACAACCATGTGTTCATGCGTTCTCAGAATAAAGCAATGTCCATATGACAGCGTTTAATAAATTCTCATCTAATATTGCTCGTCGATCCACCTACCTTCTTCGCATGATTTCTCCTTCACTAACATTCATGTCATGTTTGACAGCCTTTGATAGGGCGCCTTTGATGACATCATTGAACCAAGGACCTTTGAGTGTGATTGGAGATTTGACACAGAGACAAACATCTTTGTTGATTTTGTGTGGAAGGGTAGGTTTATTATCGATGGAGGATATTGCACTTATAGCATTCTTGGCTAATTGGGCATTCTTGGCACCTTTGTTATCTTCTCGATTTATGATCGCAAATAGGTCTATCCTTGAGATATATACAATGCATGTGGATAAGTGATCATTTTTTTTACAAGTATTATTGCGACATACGAGAGATTTTTTACCCCTTGAGGTACTACATGGGCTCTCGTCTTTTTCCTCTTTGATTACCAATTGGACTAGAGGTCTACAGTTTTAGGAGGACTAGAGGTCTACTTTTAGTGGATCCGGTCATTCCTCATACTAGTAGAGCTCGTCTAAACTCTTGCTCTAGCAAGGTTGCATGCTCGTGGATCTTGGTTCGACCATGAATTAGGGCTTTCCGACTCGCATCAACTACTTTTTTTACACCGATGAGGTTTCGTCTTGGCTTGGTCCATCCATCTACATCCTCATTATTAACATATGAGTGTGGTATCACTTTAGATGCAGCGGTGTCGCATGGACATTTCTTTGCTCTGAGAACGTCCGAGCGCCTGGCTGTAGAAGAACCCTCTAGAACCTCGTGTGAGTTGACAATCTCTTCTTCTACTTCGCAACACTCCACATTATAGCCGGTAAAACTTCAGCGGAAGAAGATTATGATATCTGATGATTCGACCAATAACTTTCACTCAAACTTTACAAAAAATTACTCCACAACCCTTACTATCACTCAGAAATTTTCAGATGTTTTTCTTTTCTAGATCTCTCAAAACAATTGGTGATTTACCCACTGTAACACAAGGCGATATGCAGACCCCTGTGTACAAAACCCATCACACATCCCAATCCTTGACTTCAATTGCTCCCAGATTTTATGAGAAGGTCACTCATTATCAGAACTTGAACTGTGCAAAGTTATATTGACAGAAATTTCTGATGTCAAAAGATATAATCTCTATACTAACTTCGTGACAGTCAGTGCAGTCCTGCAATTCTGACGGTATACACAAACTTCAAGCTATCACTCCGTACTCAAAACTCGTCCAATCGAGTCAAAACTTCAATCAAAACACAAGCTTGAGTCAAAAACTATATCTCTATTGACTCAGATCTTCCAAAACCCTTGTAAGGTTCTCAGAAACTCCCCAAATACACTCAAAGGTCTAAATTTCTCACTCTAACTTTGAATCATCACTTCAGAGTGACAAATCCTTCAAATCCATCCATTCTTAAGCCCACGTCGTAGCTCGTCCCGTCAGTTCTCCAACCGAATCCTCAGATCTCCAAATGTCCTCCTGGAAGGTCTCCAAAACTCCTCAAAACCTCAAAGAAGTGGCCCAAGAGCCCTCATTGGCCCAAACTCCAAGACCAATGAGAATGAAGAGTGTTATTTTGACCTCTAGTGTGGCCAAATTAGCTCCATTTTAACTTAGAGCTTTACAACTATCCTAAACACACTACTTAGCCATCCTATACACAATAAGAGTTGCCACTAATAAAGAGTCAAAATGACAACTTGAAACCGGCTAAGTATGAACGGAACTACAAACGGAACCGGGGAGTTTATAACTTGAGAATAATACTCCTCGCCAAAGTTCCTAACAATCAACTCCCTATGGCTTATTTTCGGTAGCTTAATAGTGATGGATTGGAACCCATGTGTTGAAAGCCACCACTACTGGTAAGTTCAAATCCATAGCGCCCAAACTAAATCAAAACGTACACTCTTACGTCCCAAATCGTGCCGTAGGAAACAACTGGAAGAATAATCGGGTCTGGAGAGTTTATCACTTGTTGCAGAAAGTTGTCTCCAAAATGATACACTAACCACGCCCGAAAATGATCACGATGAAGACACCGGATGTTGATCACAAATGGATTAGGCATCGGTACATCTGGAGGATCATGTTGTCCTTTATCCATGTCCTCGTCGGCTCCACTTCGATCAAATATGCTCCTTAATCAGCAAAGTGATGTGTCTAGCACTCTCCCATACCCTTTCCATCCTGATTGCGCTTTATATATGATAAGGTCCAAGATAATATCTCTTGGAGCCTTTTCAACATCCCCGACTCTACAAAGTAGATCCAACGGTGGGCTCTTAACAAACTTTTTACGGCGCCCGTCGGTTATCCTAACCCAAACTATCGCCGTCATGACAACAGCTCTGAAGATGACACATGTCATCATCTTCTCATAGTAGCCGCGTCACAACACGACAGCGGGTGTTCATATGAATCATTGCCCATTCGGAGGACAGAGGATAGCTACCCATGATGTCATTAGGGATGTGATGTTTGTTATGACGAGAGAGGATGGTACCTCACATGGAGGGAGCATTGGTATGCCTTGCAGTCAATTAGGATTAGAGCAGACTTGTACTTGGTTAGGGAGGACCATGTTACTAGAGGGAGCTTTGGTATGCCTTGCAATCATCTAGGGTTAGGACAAACCTCTTCTTGGTTCGGGAGGACCATATCACTGTGGTGGTTATCAATCTTACTTGTGACACAATTTTTCAGAGGGGGTGATCACCCATCCTCCAAGATGGACGGCGAGTGGAGTGGCAGCAGCCAAGGTCTTCAAGTATAATGGTATGCAAAGAGGTCACCTTTTTGTTCCTCTAGCATTGGAGTTATATGGAGCTATGGACACCGACTTCAACATGTTCTTGAGGGAATGCGCAAGAGCCTACTATACTAGGCGGCATGGGGTATCATTTTCTTTAGTTTATAGTATAGTATAGTATAGATAATGTGTTTTCATTGTTGTACATAGAGCACTAGCTGGTGCAATCCATAGGAGAGCAATCACGTTAGGTGATACTTCTTCGGATGCTCGTGTAGTTTGTAGACGGTTTGATCTAAATAGTTAGGATATCTTAGGTGTTCTATGATATATTTCCCAATTTGATGTTATTGGGGCTAGCCTCATGTTACTTATTTGGTTCCATCCTTGTAAGATTTTATGGGGTCTTTCCTTCCCTTTCGTTATTTTACACTGTCTCTTTTCTCCTATTTCTCAATTTCCATTCATTTATACATATGTGTTGGGCTTTGAGGAAGATTATATGATTTACGACCGTCAGGTGGACTGCCAAATCCTCTGTCCCATACTGGCTCCGGGCCTATTGATGCAAAGATGCCCCATCATGTCCAAGTGGCGATTCCAGGTGCAGATCATCTTTTCACTTGACGTTCCCCATGCGCTAGCAAGTTTTGTTGCTAAAGCTCTATGTGTAGAGTATACACATCACAGGAGAGCTTGATTGCTGACCTTCGCTTTTTGAGTTGATATCAATACCCCCATGAGTTTTCTTATGAACAGTAATGGGCGTCACCTAAGTCACCCATTGCCGTTCACTTGTCAACTTAATGTAAAGTTTCCTGCTTTCCTGACCGCTGGTTTCCATAACATTCAAAATACTGGAACTAAAAGACAAGTTCCGAAAAGTGCTACAACTCTCTTTCGCAAGCAGATTAGGGTGCTAGAGTTTTCATGCGAGTTGAATTCGGATGACAATCATCCTGAAGAAAGTTTCTAGACTCTTGTGCCTTGTTTAACTTCAATTGTGAAGTTTGTGAGTGGTATGGATTGGGAAATCTTAGCATAAATCACAATTGGACAACAGAAATTCATGGCCTATTCACACTCTTTCCCTCACTCTCTTTTCAGTTTTCGCCTTTATTAGCTAAAAGTTATTAATTTGCCAAACACAGCGTTGAATGTTCCAAGTAGTAACAAAACGTATTGAAACGCAGCCAGCTGACCACAAGCACATACAATAATTCATGATTCCTTTCATCACGTCCGTTATATGACCTCTCTACTAAAATATGTCCCGCAACGGCAAGCTGTAAAAAGGTTGAAAATGTGCTCACAAGTGCTGCTTTCATTGATGCCAGGCAAAGGTTTTCTTAAAGACAACTATGACTTGGGAGAATTTCGAGGGCATTGATAGCCCGCAGACAGCAGAACCGTAATGTCTCATCTATCTGGTAACATTATTTCGCAACTCTTGTGCACTCCTTTTTCACAGAACATGCACGGACTTCTGTGGCATGTGATGCTTGATAGAACTTAGAGAGTTCAAAATTAGATTCCAATAGTTTCACATGCGCAGAATGTGCTCGGTGTTTTTCAAGAAAAGTGTGCTACTTGGAGGTGGCTTACCGGCCAATTGCACCCAAAAGAGTGAATAATTTAGGCACTTTAATTTTGAATGGGGCTCTAACCTAAAGTACATAGTCGCTGAAAAGAAGCAAAAACGTAAATAATGGCTTTCTGTTACCAAAGAAATGCTTTACCACCCCGGTCGTTAAAGTGCCATATTTTGATACGTCTCGCAGAACTAATTTCATACAACTTCAGTTGTACAGGGTTTAGTCACAGTATGCACACGATGAACGGTGAACGGTGAACCTTTTCACCAATCTATCTTTTGACAGTTCTCGAAAAATGATTGATTGTACTGTGAGCATCAAGCTCCTTCCTTGAATGCTCACCTACTAGAGGATTGTTCCTGTGGTATATAATTGGATCACCGTTAGTTCTGCAGCAGCTCCAACAGTAACAAACCCTCTGAAGTTCTTTACGGAGAAAATTGATCATCTAAGAGCATCTCCACGTGGATATACAAAGGAGGGGATGGGCTGGAAATTGAACATCCGTCGAGTGATTTTTGCCTAGCCGGCTTACTTGGGTACCTCGGAAACCTTACATGCTATCACTGTAAGTGCCCAAGAAAATACCCTGTATCGGTTTATACGAACGGTTCCCTACCTGAAGGAACACAGGAGCAGGTTACTAAGTCCCCCTCTCAAAAATATCCATAACTATAGATGAACAACCATCATCAGTACTCCGAGCGGAACTAAATGCAATCAAAGAAGACTAACCCACATAACCACACCTGTAAATCGCCCCAACACACCCCTTGTTCCTCTTTACTGACGGTAAAACCTCATCACCACGTCCAAGACCACACCAAGTCTCCAACGCTCCACTCCATCCATATCCTCCTAGCAAAACTTCACACACGTAGTATCCAGTTCTGTAAGTAAAAGCTTACATTGGAGTTCAAAGAATGGCAACAAACTAGCAAAAGATGGCTCCCTCGTAATCACACCAACCCCATAACACACAACAGATCCCTGTCATCCAACCTATGCAATCTCAACTATCAAAAGAATCGCCTACAAGGACTCCATCACACACACAATATTCATCAGAAACTGTTTAGACAATCCCATGTTTGATAATCAACAATCTAACCATCACTAAAGCCCAAATCATTCATGTCATCAAATAGTCAGAATAGGTAAGCTCAGACACACAATTTACAGTCAATGCCAAAAAACATCTCTTTTTACCTACAAATACTCTTACCATTCCATACACTTAGATTCAACATCTCTACTTATGTCATCATCACGGATCGTACGATGTACATGTCCATCTAGCACTCCATACTTATGTATGACTTGCCTTTGCCCAAACATTATCGTCATCAGAACCTTCTAGATCACTCCCAACCAAGCACATCAACACATAAACTTCATATAATCACCTTGTGACAATGATCTATTCTCAAACCCAGACCGTCAACACAACCTAGGTAAATACAATATCTTATCCAATATCTCCACCAAGCTAGTTGGACAATATCATAGTCATCAACAGAGGCCAGACCACAATACACACAAACATGAAATTTTCTTCAAAACATTTATCTTAACAACAATAAAATAGAAAACCTCTAAACGATCTCCCTTCAAAACATGCCACTTAGAATCTTTATATTGAAATCTTTAGAACCAAGCCCTATTCTAGGTCATCCACTTAATCACACCAAATGTCTCCTTGAACTCACCAAACCTCATATTACAAGCCTACCTAAACTCCTCTTCTAGACTCGTACTCAATTATCTAACATGTTCTCTACCCCTTAGTTCACATATTTTGTCAGGAAATGATGTACTACACAAAACTTCCTACAAAACATAATTTGTGCCCATGAACTAAACTTAAGCATTGTATGAAATATATGCTATTGGATGTCTCATTTAACACTATAATGTATTGCAACAACCCACATAATCATCTCCAAGAAACATGTTCAACACACTTAGTATTGATCATTTTGATGTCCAATATTTGAAGATAATGCGAGATTGAAGTATATTGGTAGAATGAGAAGACGAGTGAAATGACAAGGCATTAAGACTTTAGATAAACATGCATGTAATGATATATCCGGATAAGATACTTCTTCATTTATTTTTGCAAAAAAATTGATGTTGTTCTTAAATTTTTGTTGTTAACATTTTCATTCGTTATGACAAAATTAAATTAATTTTATAAATTATAATTATATGAATTTTTAATATATAATATTTTTGAGACCAAATATATTAATTATTTGCATCAATTAATATGATGAATATTGTATCATATAAATAAAAATGTATCAGTTTGAAAATTTAAAATTTAAATTATTTAATATTAAAAAACGAATAATTTTTTAATAAATAAAATAATTTTTATTCGAAATTGTTAAGTTAATTTTAAATATATTTTATAAAAAAATTTAATTTTGTTAGATTTATTTAATTTTTATATATATAAAGTTAAAATTATTCTATTAAATAAATCAAATATATATTTTTCATAATTTTTATAGGTGTAAAAATAATTAATTCATTGCAATACATTAACAAAATATTATAGTTATTTTTTTTATGTCATTGGGAGTAACTTCAAGTCCAATAAAGAGTTTAACAATAAGGAAATTGAGTTCAATAATGGCTTTAATTTTTTTGTTTGAGTTTTGAAGATGTATTATTACTCTGACTAAGCTGAAAACATCAATTTCAATTGCATGAATTGGATAAGGTTTGACTTACATACATATATACATTTAAGATCTTTGAAAAAAATTTGAAAAAAAATTTGAAAAAAATTTATTGTGATATATTTAATTTATAGAAAATATTTTATGTTTCATATTTTTAATCTGACAGCCATATATTTTTTTGTAATATGAATCTTTAAAATATAATTTTTAAATTATTATATGTTAGGAGTTAACTCAGGTCTTGAGTAACTATGGTTAGTTTGACTATATTTAGTTAGATTAGGGCTAGGGCTGCTACTACTATATAAGAGGGCTGGCAGAAGCTCTCCATGACACAATTAGGGTTATTTAGTAAAGTGACTCTATGTGTTCCGTGGACGTAGACTCAGTTAGGTGAACGACATATTTCCTGTGTCGACTCTTGATTGCATTTGTTTCTCCGTGTATTGTTGTTTCGGACTTACAATTGGTATGAGAGCGATTTCAACGAATCAGACGACACTTGATTGCGGGGCAGTGATGAAGGAGGTGGCAAAAACCCTTGTCAGTGCTCTAGTAATCAGTCGGTCACTTTGCTGATACAAGGGTTCCATATCAATGTGACAGTCCGTCCACGCAAATTATGATTATGCTCTTCCTTTAGGTTTGCGGTGGCAAGGGAGAATTTGAGTCCACGATATGTCAACATGGCCAAGATTTGGCACCTACCGCAGTTGTCCCTCCTCCTATGAAACAAGATTGCGATTCAACGAATGTCCGAATGACATTGTAGAAATACGTGTGTGTGGGTTGATCACGATGGGCTTTCCATTTGTGTTCGGATCGATGGCAAGAGAAGAGATACTACCGAGGTCCATTTCTTGACAGTCTGACCCACTTGCACTCGGAGCCAAGACTGTCAACTCCTCATTAAGTTTTGTGTTGGGTCGATCAACTGAGGTTTGACGAGACGCTCGTCTAGGCCTACTCTGTTCGGGCTCTGATTCAGTTGAGGATGCGGCTTGCTGAGTGAACGTGGGAAGACGAGGAGCTCTTTCATCATGATGGTGATGGCTATGATGTCCCAGAGGGAACAATGTCAGTTTCAAAGAGGGCGCCTCCACTTCCGAAGGTTCATTCATTGAGGGACTTCCCGCCAAGTCAAGTTTGGCACGCTTGTTCCCTTCCACTATTGCCTTCCGAGCTTAACCCCCCATGGTGGTCGTCGTGATGGTGATTTTGCCTGCTGCCTGATTCTTCGATAATCTCAGTACACCATCACAATCTCTACACAAGGGGACGGCACAGCTCGTACATCCGCATCAATCATCACTCCACTGTGTTCACTAGATCGGCAAAACGTGCAACCCTGAATGACGAGAGTACAAAGAATGGAGAGCAACACCTTACGCACTTACTGTACCACTCAGACTCATTGGCCTTCGAGGGTCTATGCCACATGTATTTGCTGAAGGATTTTTTCTAGTTCACAAGGGAAAAGAATGAAAGTGGTGGCAGAGTTCCAAGGCAACTTTCAAAACATATTTACATATCTGTCAACTGCACTCTCCAGCAAGCAGACTCCTAAATCAGCTCTGTCAGCAGATCTTGTGACCATTGGAGACTCTTGGGTAGACAGGGCCGAGAGAATCCGGTGTGTGCGTTAGCAACTCCTAGCAGCAAGCTTTTCTTGTGGTTTAGGGATATTTTGACCTAGGATAAATTTCCTTTATCCTCATATGACTGGGAAAAAATCAAGTTTGGAGGTTCCATCTGACAATCAAACGACACAAGGGCGAGTTCAGGGGCTAGACGAAGTGAGATGGCAGTCATGAAGATAGAAGGAGCCGGATTTGCCATTGTCAAATACGATGGGCGTGGTGACTATCTTCTTTGGGAGAGGCAAGTCAAAGGCAAGTTGAAGGCTTCCGGTTTGGGCAAGTCATTGAGGCCTAAACCCTCTACATTCAATGATGAAGACTGGAAGGACCTTCAGTAGCAAGCAGTCAGTATTGTTATACTCCATCTACAACCTTCAGTTCTGAAGCAAGTTGATGAGTATGACAATTGTACTTTATTGTTTGAGGCTCTTCAGCGACGGTTTCATCGCAAAGAGTTATCAAACAAGTTGTACATCTCCTTGAAGCTAATGAACTTCAAGATGAAAGATTCAGATACGAAGATACAAGATCACATTCATATGTTAAGCTCAATACCTGCTTCATATTAGTCATTGTCACGAGTGCCGCTCCATTGTGATAGACAAACGATCACTTACAATGAGATTGTAAGTGCTCTCTTGACTGATGATCTACAGCAGAAGATGATGATGCCCTCTACTCCATCCTCTTCATCTGGTACGGCACTTAATGTGACGCATGGACGATCACAATCAAGGAATGAGAAGGATGGGAAGTAGTTTGGATCTAGAGGTAGATCCATGTCTAGGGGTAAATCTCAAGAAAGAAAGATTGTGGTATGTTGGAAATGTGGCAAGAGTGTTCACTTTAAGAAGGACTGTCGTGTGAAGACCAAGGCTACTGATCCTCCTTTGGCCAATGTGGCTCAAGATTTTGATGAGGAGGATGACTTACTCAAAGATGGACTATGAAGTGAGAGGTATGCCCTATGCAACTCACCAAAGGGCATTGGTGATGTATGGATTCTGGATAGTGTTTGTTCTTATCACATTTGTTACATTAGAGAGTTTTTTCATACTTTCTCAGTATCAAACGGTTTGGTTCTTATGGGAAATGATCAACCCTATAGAATTGAAGTTGTTGGATCTGTACAACTTCACATGTTTGATGGAGTCAAATTGACTCACGTCAGGTTTATACCTGAAATGAGAAAGAACCTTATCTCTCTTGGAATGTTAGATTCAAAAGGCCTTGAGTGGAATTCTAAACAAGAAGTACTTGAGGTGAGAGTAGGTGATAAGATTATCTTGAGAGGACACAAGCATAGAATTATGTATGTGCTAGAGGCCAATACCATTTTTGGTGAAGTCAATCTTACCAGATCTCGGTCGGAGATGGCTCATGTTTGGCATTCTAGAATGGGACACATGAGTAACATGAACTTGACCTTCCTTCGTGATAGGGGCTTGTTACCTAGTTTAGGTAAAGTTGACATGGAATTTTGTGAGCATTGTGTTATCGGCAAGCAACATATAAAAGCCTTTGGTGTTAAAACTCATAGTTCCAAAGAGTTACTTGAGTATGTACATAGTGACATGTGGGGATCCTCTCCTAAAGCCTCACATTCTGGGAAGTGGTACTATGTATCGTTTATTGATGATTACTCAAGATTTATGTGGGTCTATTTTCTCACACAAAAGTCTGAAGTCTTTGCAACTTTCAAAAGTTGGAGAGCCCAAGTTGAGACTCTGATTGGTCACAAGGTGAGATATCTACGTTCGGATAATGGCGGGGAGTATACTTTAGAGGAGTTTAGAAGTTACTGCAAAGAGGAGGGGATCACTCGTCATCTCACCACGGTTTATACTCCGCAACAAAATGTTATTTCTGAGAGGCTCAACCAAACGGTATTGGAGAAGGTGCGTAGTATGTTTAGCCAATCTGATTTACCATATGAATTCAGGGTTGAAGCTATAAATACCGCAGTGTATTTGGTAAATCTGTCTCCTTCAAGTGTAATCGATTTCTTGACACCGTTTGAATTGAGGCACAAACAGAGGGCTGATTATAGTCGTTTGAGAATTTTTTGGTTGTACGGCTTATCCTCTCATACCTAAGGAGAATAGGACCAAGTTGGATCCTACATCCAAGAAGTTTGATTTTCTTGGATATGCAAGTAGTGTGAAAGGTTATAGACTATGGGATCCTGTAGCTTGTAAGGTGATTGTCAGTAGGGATGTTTCTTTTGATTAGCCCAGATCATTGAAAGAGGGGAAGATATCTCATGCTCCCCGTACTGACAAGGGCAAATCTCCACTCACTGATGTTGTTGAGGGGGAGATTGATCATTATGGGTTTAATGATGCGCCACAAGGAGAAGCTCCAGAACAGATGGAGCAAATTCCTGAACAACAAGAATTGGAGGAGCAAGTTGTCGTTGCTGAGCCTCAAGACACAGCACAAAATGATGGAGATCAACCAGGACCATCTACTAGGAGATCATAAAATCGGATTAGTAGAGCTCCCGAAAGGTATGGAACATGGGCTGATTCATCTATTCTTGAGTATCATGATATTGAATATGAGAATGATGATGGCAATGCGTTGATCTTGGAAGAAGGGGAACCTTGTTCATATAAAGAAGCTCAAGCCTCTATCAATAAGCTTGAATGGGATATTGCTATGGAGCGTGAGATGCAATCGCTTGTTGAGAACAAGACTTGGGAGCTGGTGGAGCTTCCAAAGGGTCAACCTTTGGTTGATAAGAAGTGGGTGTACAAGTTGAAGGATAATCCAGCGGATGAAGAGAATAGGATCTTCAAAGCCAGGTTGGTGGCTAAGGGCTTCACACAAGAAAAAGGTGGGGACTACAATGAAGTCTTCTCACCTATAGCAAAGTATGCTACAATTCGTCTGATATGTGCACTTGTTGCGATATTTGGTCTAGTTATGGATCAGATGGATGTTGTCTCGGCTTTTCTATATGGATATTTGGAGGAAGAAATCTACATGAGACAACCTACTGGCTATGAGAAAAAAGGTCAAGAGAAGTTAGTTTGTAGATTGCTCAAATCTCTATATGGATTGAAGCAAGCTCCTAGGTAATGGAATGCAAGGTTTGATGAGTTCATGAAAGCACAAGGATTTTCACGGAGTGTGTTTGATCCATGTGTTTACATGAAGAAGGTGAATAATGAGATCTTTAGCCTCATTATTCTAGTATTCATGTGGATGACATGCTCATTTTGGCAAAGGAACAATCCGACGTCGATAGATGCAAGAGGCAACTGAAATCTGCATTCAAGATGAAGGATTTGGGTAAGTCCAAGAGGATATTAGGTATGGATGTTCACAGGGATTTGAAGAAGAGAAAGCTATGGTTAAGTTAGGGTAAGTACATTCAGTGTGTGCTTGACAGGTTTAACATGGCAGACTCTAAAGAAGTGTGGACTCCTTTGGCGGCACATTTTAAGCTTTCAGCAACTCAATGTCCAATTGATACAACTGAGAAAGGAAAGATGTCGTTAATTCCCTATGACAAGGTAGTGGGCAGCCTCATGTATTTGATGGTGTACACTAGACCTGATATTGCTCTAGCTATGGGCAAGGTGAGCATGTACATGTCAAATCCAAGAAAGTTGCATTGGGAAGCTGTGAAGTGGATTCTCAGATACCTCAAGAGTACTAAGGATTTTGGTCTTTTGTTTGATGGTTTATTGGACAATACCAAATCCTTGTTGGGTTACGTTGATGCTGACTATGGACAAGATCTGGACAAGAGGAAGTCTACAACTGGGTATGTGTTTACTTTTGGAGCTGGATGCGTTAGTTGGAGATCTACCTTGCATAAATGCATAGCGCAGTCAACTACGGAAGCCGAATATGTAGCGATGAGAAAAAGCAAAAAGGGAGGCTATTTGGTTGAATAGACTTATCACTAAGATGGGATTGAAACATGATGTTGTAAATCTCCGTTGTGATAGTTAGAGTGTCTTACATCTTGCAGCAAATCAAATGATGGATAGTAGGGTGAAGCACATCGACATCAGATATCACTTTATCAGAGATGTAGTTTCTGATAGGAAGGTTGAGCTAGTCAAGATTGACGGTAAACTCAATCCAGCTGATGTTTTGACCAAAGTTATTCCTTTAGAGAGTTTCACGAGGCATTGTGCTACTATGCAGGTTTTGCACAAGGAGCACTAGTAGAGTTACTCAAGCAATTGTTTGATTCTTGTATATGTTTTATTCCTTCCTAGTTAGGCTACGGCTTAGTTCTAGTTAATCCTTGCTTACATGAGGGCCTATGCTTCAGGTTTCCTTCTATGACTTCCCGTTGGAGTATGTATATGGATAACAATAGTTAGAGACCCCAAGACATGAGTCAAGGGGGAGATTGTTAGGAGTTAACTCAGGTCTTGAGTAACTCTGGTTAGTTTGATTATATTTAGTTAGACTAGGGCTAGAAATTTGTAAGCTCTCGTGACACAATTAGGGTTATTCAAGAAAGTGACTACATTGTGTTCCGTGGGACGACTTAGTGAGGTGAACCACGTATTTCCTGTGTCGATTCTTGATTGCATGTGTTTCTCCATGTATTGTTGTTTCGGACCTACATTATAAAGAAATAAGATCATATTATTTGTTACAATAATTATATTTTGATATTTTTTACATCACATATTAATAATAACATTGTGCATGTTTAAATCCTACTTAAGTGTGAAATAGTACAGAAAATAGTACGTGAAAAAATTATCTAATTTTTTTTGTATGCAATAATATTATTATTTGACTCCAAAATTTTTGATTCTATTTAGGTTTCATATGGAAGTACAATACATTAAAACTCTTGTAATGTTTACTAAATTGCAGTCTTTATTACTAATAAAATCAAGTGATTTACTCATAATTATGAGTGGTTTTGAGTACATCTTGTCTTTCAAAAGGAATGACTTCTACTTCCATGACATAGAATATACAATCTTCCTTTAGCAAAAAAATTAAATGATAGAGTAGATAGTGAGGATTTGCACCATGCATCAAGAACTATCAAATTAAAGTATCTTTTAATTAGTATTATTTCCTTACAATAATTTAACTTCTACATGAATCTAAAACATCAGTTACATTTAATGTTTTAGACTCATGAGTGATAATTTTCAAAAAAAATTGATAATTATTAAATATTATATAATAATCTTCATCCAATGTTAGAACACAATCGAATCGTATGGAAATGATGACAATAAAATAATATAAGATTTAAACTAATATTATTTGCATCCAATCAAATTTTTTTCAACTTTTGATTTTGAATCTTTATGTACTTCTATGGTTATTTATCATGTTAGGTAATTAATTCTCATGAATGTTTGAATTATATTTGTAAATTTAAACTTATATTTAATATAAAAAATTTCATACTATTGATCATTATAGATTTATTCACTATTGCATGTCTAGTTTATACATTATTATGAAAAAAAAATTGAATAACATATTAGTTGATCATTATATTGTGAGATGTAATTAAAATATAAATTATTATTAATTCATTTGTATTAAATTTAAAATAATTTTATAAGAATATATAATTAAATTAAATGAATAAATTTCATTAATCATTTCTCCAGCCCGAGAGAGAATAATACAAAAAGGTTTATATTTATCATACTTTTAAATATTATAATTAAATTAATAATATTATTAAATATTTTTTTAATAATAAATTTTAAAAAAATTGATATGCATCATGAACTGATTTTAAATAATTCAAATGTATTATGAAGAACAAAAATTTTGAAATGATTATGTTTAATATTTTTGAAATGATTATATTTAAAATATTTTATTTTTGATAAATAATGAATATAAAAATCATCAATAAAATGATATTAATTATTTCAAATGAATTGTTTTTTCACATGAAATTTTAATCAAATAATAATGATCTATGTTATCAAGCTCAAAATCTTTCAATTAAAAATTTTTATATTTTAAATACAATAATTTTAATGTTTATAGAATATTTATGTTATATCAAATATTTCTAAGTTACAAAAAATATATTGATTTTATTTTTTCATCAAAATTAAATAATTATAAAAAATTATTTTTTATTTTAATTAGAAATTTTTTTGTAAAATTTTCAAAGAGATGAAATAAATGTAGTTTAAAATGATCTTTTTAATGTTATTTTTTAAATCTTTTTTATTATTAATTTTCTATAATTTTTTAATTTTAAAAAAATAAGTATAATATAAAATTCATTGAATTAAAATAATTTTATTAATTTTATTTTATAAATTATTATATTTTAATTATCATTAAAATTGAAAAAAATTATTCAAAAATTAATTATTTTTAGATTTTTATGTATCTCAAAAAATTATTTTGTTTAAAAATATTTTTTCTTTTGAAAAATTACCTATTATCAATGAGATAAACTCAAAAAATAAAAATCTATTTTTTCACACTGGTTCACATATTATTGTTACGTTTTAGACAAAGAAAGATTAAAATTTTAATAAAAATTTCTTAAATCTGTGAGTTTAACATATATTTTATTTTCATTATATGATGTTTTAAAAAAAATTATTTTTAATAACGCTAATGAAGTCAGTGGTAAGTTTAAAAAAATTCACTTAAAATTTTTATTGAGATGAAATTGGATTATTATTAACTAGTGAATCTTGAATTTTAACTGAAATTTGGGATAATAATTTTCAAAAGCAAAGTATTAGATTTTAATGCATGAGTTAGTTATAGAAAACTAGATGACACGGTTTGATTTATCTAAATAGAGGAATTGAATCATAACTAGTTGATTATGTGCTATTTATAAAAATTAATATTTTGAGCAACTTATTAGAAGCTAGCCACATAGTTATTACACTAGCAATTATAACTTGCATGTGCAAAGAAGTATTTCATTGACTTTAAAAAAACATATGTATAAAGAAATGAAATGTTAAGATTTACACATACAAAATTAGTAAAATAATTTTATACAAATGTAAATCATGTGAAGTTTACACGCACGTCAAGAGATACTTTTGACATGAGTTTAAACTATAGAACATATATTTTTTCACATACTTGTGTTTATTGAACATTAATTTATCAAATATTCATTGGATAATATATAAATTAAATAGTTATGATTGAAATGGACTTGATTTTTAGTTCACATACATTTGCTTTGAAATCATTGAAGAAAACTGTAATATGAGTAAAAAATGATAGTTAAGCCAAATTGCATGAAACTAATTTAAAGTTCATGAAAAAAAAAGTGTTCTAGTTTAGGATGGTAGAGAGTAAGAAACCAAAGACACATGGAGTAACAAACTGTACCAAAATTTATCAACAACAGTACAAGGCTAGCCTAGGCCAAATAAAACTCCCGTCTAGATGTGAAGTAGAAGGTAGAGATAAAAAAACCGATAAAAGTAGAGGACAAAAAATGGGGATATTCCGAGTTCTCTAGTACTAAAGCAGAAACATAATGATTCATCACGAGAGAAATGAGGTCTCTCTTTATCTTTAGGCCATGGGTTGGATTTTATATTGCCTTTGTCGGAATCTGCTTTGTACTCTAGTCGGATGGTGTTTCATTGCGCTTTTAATCCATGAGTCTTCCTCTTCCATTTCCGTACTAAATTTAAAATGAAGGAATATGAAAGATCACAAATAAACTAATCGCATCATGTACTTTCTCTACAACGATGAGGTTCCATCTTGGCTTGGTCTATCCATCTACATCTTCATTACTCACTTGTGAGTGTGGTATCATTTTAGATACAGTATGTGTCCATATGACTCGTTGCTCATTCCGATGGCAGAGGATAGCTACCCATGATGCCATTAGGGATGTGGTGTTTGCTATGGTGTGAGAAGGTGGATATCTCACATGGAGTGAGTGTTGGTATGTCTTGCACTCGACTATGGTTAGGATAGACCTATATTTGGTTTGGGAGGATCAGGTTATTGTGGCAGACGAGCCTACTTGTGACACAATTTCAGAGGGGGTGATCACCCATCCTCTAGGATGGACAGCGAGTGGAGCGGCAGTAGCCAAGGTCTCCAAGTATATGGGTATGCAAAGAGGTTACATTTTTGTTTCTCTAGCTTTGAAGTTATATGGAACTATGGACACCGATTTTGACAGGGGCATCACTTTCTTTAGCTTACTATATAGCCTATTTTAGTCAACGTGTTTTCATTGGTCTACATAGAGCACTAGCTAGTGTAATCACGTCATATGATGCTTCTTTGGATGCTCCGTTGTTTGTAGACCGTTTGACCTAGATAGTTGGGATATTTTAGCTGTTGTAGTACATATTTCCCAATGTGATGCTATTGGAGCCTACCCCCATTTTACCTGTTTGGTTCATCCTTGTACAATTTGATGGTGTCTTCCATCCCTTTTGTTATTTTACTATGTCTCTTTCAATAAACTAAACAAAAGATTGGCATGAAGTTTTGGTCACTATTCAGGGTTGAACAGACTGAAAGTAGTCTATGGTCAAACTCCAAGAACGGAGCGCATGAGAAGACGTTACTTACGGAAGCGCGAAAAGGTTATCCGCGGTGAGTCCAAACAGTGGCCTTTCAAAGTGCGAAGCGTAGCCTCTGGGAGAGTTTCCGGAGGGCATGGAAATAGAACTCGGAGCGAACAGCCCACAGCGCTAAAGCGGCCAAACGCTAAGGGATGGCCTGACTATGATAAAGCGCTGGACGTCGAGGACAAAACCTGCAGAGTGGAAGCCCATTTGCCCATCTTGTGCATTTTGACGTGGAAAGTTCGCTGGAATGATGAAAAATCGCGACGGTTGAAGTACGTTGAAAATTGTCGCATCGTGAGGAGCTAAGAAAACGCACCCATTGCCACCAACAGTGTCACGATATTGTTGCGTGCCTCCTTTCTCTCCCTGCTTGTGGACAATGAGTTGTCCAACTTATCATGACTATCCGGGAGCGTTATCAAGTGTGCGCCGGTCTTGAAGGACAGAGGTACAAACTCTTAAATACAATCTCGTACCACCGCAGTCAAAGATCATAATATTCAGCGCTGTGCTCAAAGATCGTAATCATCGCCCATTCTATCTTCATAAGTAATTTATTCCTCTTCCTGGTTGATTTGTATACACTAACAGAAATATATCAAGAAGGAAGCATGGAAGTTGCGTAGGAACCCTATGAGCAAACATTAGTAGAGTAGTCTGGTCTGTAAGATGCATTCATTCAAGTTCATGCATTGTTCATCCCTTTTGTTATTATGCTTTGTCCTGGGTTCATGTCCAATAATATGGACCTGGTCTAAAACCTTTCTTTGTCGAGATGCAGCGCACGTCAGTTCTTTCGCCCTTGCTTCTCAAGAGGAGTATTTTCTGGCCCCTTTTATCAACCACAGATCAAGAAACAGTAGATCTTTGATAAAAAAATTTGAGGTTTGCTTTCTGTCGTGAGAAAAGAACTGCCTTTTACTGACTTCCACGTCTAATTCGATCAGGAATTTCCTCCCTTGAGGAGTCTTGAGTTCTATCTAAGTAGATGCCAATAATCCGCTCTGTGTCACCCATGAATTCTTGGCTGACAGGACTCGCAAGAGTCCGACTTCTCAAGAAACACTCATTCCCTCGGTCAGAGGCCGATATAATGGTCGCGAAAAGCCTTGACAAAGCTCTGGCATTAGAACCTAGGGAATTGTATGCTTGTCATCAACTGACGAATGCCTGCTATAGATTGGTTCTGAAGGTATTTTATTGTGCGTCTGATAGACTTTGTAGAGCATGTCCAACAGAAGACAGAACATGCACGAACGCACATTGGGAACCTAAACCACATGGCCCCAGCTACTTCGCGGTGGACTATAGGAAATAGTACTATAGAGGATCAACCTCCCGGACCGTGCAAGGATGTAGTGTGTGAAAGTGGAAATCATAGAACTGCACTCGACTGCCGATTTTTGAGCCTACTTGGATCTACATAATTCACCCTTCTAGCTGTCAGAACACGCATCACATCCTACTTCAAGCGAAACCACTCATATCAATTTCCTAAAGATTGCGTTGTGGAGCTCTGAAAAGTACAGCACTGGTATAAATTGACATGACTTTTGAATGCAGACAAACCTATTCGTTCAGCCACAATAGGGGGTTTCACAACAACCCGGTAATAGTTGCAGAGATTCCCTCAAATCAACTTACGGGGACTGCGGTCCCCGTTAACAAACAAACAGGTCCCATAAAATGTATGGTGATTGACTAATCCCGTAGGCACGTAACATGTTACGGGGAAATGAAAATTCGAATTTACATGCCAAAAATACAGGTAAAGAGACAGGTGCTTAACATTGAAACGACCATTATCTTCTTTTGATCGAATGACGAAGTAAAATAACAAAAAGGATGGGAAGACCCCATCAAATCGTACAAGGAAGGAACCAAACCGGTAACATGGGGCTAGGCCCCATTATCTGGAACATGGGCTTATATCGTTGAGCGCTCTATTTCTTACGGGACTGTTGTGAAAAGCACTAAAATTATTAATCCTTACCATCTTACTTCGCTATACGGACTCTACCTTCGACCTCCTATTCGTGCCAGCCATCCCCGCTCGTAGTCTCCTTGACGCGATTCCCCCAATGCCTTTCAAGCTCACGTCTTTATAAGGTAGGCGTTCAACAATGTCAGAGAATGTCAGAGAATCGGCATCCACATAGCTGACAGCCAGCTAGCTCACTCCGGGTTGATCTTGATTCGCTTAGTCGTCTTATTGTGTGTAAGGCTGTTTGCAGAAGGACTGGACCAATCGTTAAGGAATCACCACTATGATCTTCTTATCAATTCTATATGAACTCAGTGGGGTGAAGTATACCGCAGTAGATTATCTAAAGTAGACAACCTGAGTCGTCAGGTGCCCAATGTCTACATACCTTAGGAGACTAAATGTCAGAAGACTTCTTAGTCTTAGTTAGATGTTAAACGGTTTCGGTGCTAGATCGGCAACTTGTGAATTTCCGTGACCAAATTCTGCTTCCCTTGTTCTCTTCAGTCGACTGCATTCAGGAGCTCAACAATTCCGGGAGTACTGCGCAGTTGTTTACCCTCATCAATTGCTAGTTCGGTCTCTACATCCACTGGTACATTATCCCACTAAAAGAAACGACAAATTGGTGAATACATAAAACAGGGTTACAATTGTACTTTGCCTACAGATTCATCGTAAGTGACAACATTGTTGCCTCTTGCATTCTTCTCTTTGAAATGGTGGGTTGTTCTCTTGAAGGCAGAACTACCTGTCAGTGCAGTTTTAATTCTGCCACATGCTCTTGGTCAATCTGCCATCGTCTCTACTTGACAGCTTTACTGTGGCATGCTTTTTCCGAACGTCATGTTATCACAACGACTTGCTCATTCACGCTTGCGTGCGCAAGTTGTCAAAATAGTACATTCCACACTGGGTCTTCCGAATTAAAGCACTTTCTGCGTAGCAGAAATGCAAGCTAGATGCTGCATGGTAGCATTTCATCATACGAGGAAAAATGTATCCTTACTTTCCAGGATAATTTCACTCACTACGAGAGTTGACTTCGGTGAGATAAACCATGGTTTTGTGCCCTTTTAGATTTGACTCGAGGGACAGTTGCAACTCACGATCTGCTCTGACACGTTTGTCTGCCGGGATGATTGCAATGATGAGAATGTGGTCTGCTTGCGAGTGCGATTCATTATGAAATGGATATGTTCCCGGGGCAAAAATTCTGAGCTATCAGTCGAGTTCCAGTCTAGCATGGAAATAACAAGAGAGAGTTTAATATCCGGCGAAGGACATCAGAGTTAATTCCGTCAATGAACTTATAAGGTTCTGATTTCTGGATAGAATGTGTTACAACTGCTGCAAACGACCAATCATTACGTGAGAAGTTGAACTTTGAAACGTTGAAAATGAAAAAATAATTCTCCCTTTAACGAGAGAAGCAGCAAGCCTAGCACCTTTCAAGTCTCATGGAGGATGTTTTTTCAGATCCGAAGTACAGGGTCTTTTCTCGATTTTATGCTATTCAAGCGTCGTCGCGTGTTCTCAACTAATAACTTTCTCGGAGCAAATCAATTTTGTGTCTCACTGAGTAAATCTGGACAAGTAGACAGATTTTATATATAAGTTTCTCCAATTGTGATGGATCACTACCGATGGTGGGCAATTTACCGATATTTGTCAGGCCTATGGTTGACGACATTCTACTAATGTGAATGTTAAAATTCGCTCGTCTTTACCATCAACTGCGGCAATTGTGAGCGTCAGTGGGGCCTGTTGAAATGTACGGGTCAGAGGTTCAACTACACGTTGCAACTGTACCCGATGTCATTTCTTCAGGTTTTGTTCCATCGAAACGTGCTGTTTGTACAAGTATACACAGTCTTCTACCGAGAGATAAGACCTTGGTATTTTCCATTGAATTCCATAATTCCATAATTTCACTCAGTCTCTTCACTTCAAGCAGAGAAGAAACTTTAAGCTACAAGGCATGGTAACAGATCTTTCAACATGCATGACGCGTAGAGGGACGAAAGGTTGATAATATCTTCGATGAATCAATGGTATATTTAAAACGCATTTGCAAGTATTGTTTCCTACTCTAAGTAATCATTTTTCCGGTTCATATATACAAATGTTCGATTGTTTTCTCTCAACACGTGAGAACTGGGCACCTTTGCTACATCTGTGTATGTTCTGAGATTCGGCTAAATTGTGCCATCTCTCAACATAGACAGATGGAGACATCTGCCTATCTCTGTGATCGAGAAGTTAAGAATGTTCACTTTACAATTTTCATCTCGTCGTATATGAGTTACTAACAATCTACAGTTGGTGTATTAACTCAGCGAATCTCGGCATGTAGTCAGCTCGCAACCCCAATGAGATTGATAAGCTTCCATCATTGACAGGGCTGGGGAGAACGTAGCACAGCCCGTCATAGGCTATGACCGCAGGTCCCATGAAAATTGGCCTTCCCCATCCGAAGTCTGCCTCGTAAAGGGGCAAACGAGCCCAGCTGGTGATGCCCAGATTTGGACTCCTGAATGTATGTGCACCTCTGACCAACTTGGACAGATCGGGTTGCATTTCTAAGTAGTCCAGAGCAGATTTCAAGTAATCGTCGTCCATTCTGGCAACGCACTCGTGGATTTTACTGGCTCCAAAGTGCGTTGGATTCTCCAGAAGTTCACCGGCCGTGGTGACGGGGGTGGCGGTGAAGATGACATTTCCGAAGTAACCTTTAGGCAGAGGCGGGATAATCCTCGACCTTCCATCAGTAGCTATGTACAATTTGGTCTGCTGAGGTCCCTTAATACCACGGGCCTCGCTGACGCATCTCCAAATGTGAGCTGATAACATCTCGTAAGTACTGTAGGGGACTTGATTCCCTCCTTCCATTGCTTTCTTCTTCAGGGTAGTTAGCTGCTCCCTGGTGAATTTGAACACCTCCACGGCCATGGGTGGAACTGTCTCGACGTGCGCAGACTGAACAGAGATTTTGCCCTGGACCTCATCGATACCCTCAGAAGGAAAGACTTTTTTGTCGTCGAATTTACTACCATGCCCATTGCCGGAGCTCTCGTTGCCGGTGGCGTTCTTGAAGGTGGTCCAGATGCCGCTCAGGAAGCCAAACAATCCGGTACCCCTCTTGAGGGAGTTGCTAAGAAATCCGAGCAGTGAGGGGCCATCGGCGCCATTCTCGGCCTTCTTCTCTCCGCAGCTGTGTCCGACAAGCTGCTCATGATGGAAGCCATTGGCCTTCGCTATTCCGTTTGCAGCAGGGGCCCCACCACTCTTCAACGAGCTTTCAAATCTCTTGGCATCTCCACTCCCTATGCTGTTGCCATGAGTGCTTCCGCCGGTCTCTGCGTCTTGCAAGGTAGGAGGTGCTTGGTACTCCACATGGTAATACTTGGGTGACGGAGGGTTCCGAGCCCGCAGGAGAGTGCGATCAATGAATGGGGCTACTTTCAAGCTTTCGCCACGAGCCATGTCAGCGATGGTGTTGATGAAATGAATTCCGGACATACCATCGGCAATGTGGTGCTGCATGCCGACTCCAAATGCCACTCCTCCGCAGTTGAAGTGAGTCACCTGCACAAAAGACACAAAAAGAAGCTGAGATGCGGAACATGCATCACTCGCACGAACAAGACACATTTTATTATATAGACACATATGGCAACTGGCAGTAGACTGCGTCGACACTGGTCATTGTACACGCGCAAGCTGGGCCCTACACCATATTCCAGGCTTGATAAATGAAGCGTTCCAGTGATTGGCGTCCCCTCTCCCATGCACTGAACGTAGTTATGAAATCATGTAACGCACTTGAACCACAATTTAGTCGCACCTACAATTTTGACACATCTACCAAGATTTCGCCATGCGCACACATTTCTGCGCTTGTATAGAGAGGACAAGGCCCAATCTGTCCAGCTCAACCTGGATCACAGTTTTCAGAAGACACGCTGATTCTCACACTACTCGTTCTTGTTTCAAGGACGAGCATTCTGGATACTAAGACCATTTTGATGAGACCACGAACGCGTGCAAAACCTAGGCGCATCTCATCTGTGCTGCGACGCCTCAGAGCACGACACGGACGTTGACTGGCCTGGCCGCCATTATAGTCCGGCCCTCGTCTGTCTGGGTGTAGCGATTCCTCTCAAGACCTTTCAGAGATCTGAAGATCTGGACACAGAAAGATGTGACGTAAAAGTGGTTCCGCCATTTACAGCTTACCCCGTGCGGCAACTTCAGCACACTGATGCATGATTCAGAATTTCATGTCGGGGCTCAGGAGTGATTCATCCACAAATTCACATTCCGGTTAGACAACATTCTACGAAAGACGAATCGGCAGAGAGGAGATAAGAACCACACCTGTAATACGAGCAGAGGGTACGAGCTGATGTCGCCCGAGATGTCCAACTTGGGCACCAGTTGCTGGAAAGCAGGCTGAGGGGCAAAATTCCCAAAGTCATCAATGCAGGCGTCTGCTTGCGCCTCCACGAGCAGGACCCCTTCGCCATTACAGTTGACCTCAATTCTGCCGTCCTCCGCTGACTTTCGAAGTCTAGCGGCCATGGGATAGAACGGGACGAGAGCCTTTCCGAGAGCTTCCTTCATAACCTCTCCTGAAAAGAAATCTGGACTACCGTTTGGCCTGTAAAAGTAGACACTGGCCACATGAATCCTCGGAATAACCAAATCCACGTTGGAGTTCCAGATAGGCCCTGTGGGAGTTTCTCCCAGGGGGCGCACCATAGTGGAGTCCCGTATGGTCACCTTCATGGCTGAATACTCCGGAAGATCTGTCAAGAACAGACATCACGACGGTCGCGCATGTTAGAACGTTGAGCACAGAAGCCAGCAACGTCTGCCATCGAGAACACAGAGACGTCATTTTGGCCAGTATGCCGATGTTCATGTGTCCCAGAGGCAAACAACAATAAAAAAACCGATCTATGGATGGCAATGCATGGATCTGGCTCAAATGAATGCAAGAGGGAGGGGAAGCTGACTGCTACCACGTCTAGCTCTGCTACTACAAGCACTAATGCAAAGATCGCTTTCGCTATAGATGCTAGGGGAGAAATGCAACGGCCTGTGAACCGGCCACATTGCGAACGCTTCCCTGAGGATCACCAGCGCGGAGAACAAGCACATTGGACGAAGAGAACTGGGAGTGGAGATGAGATTCTTCTCCCAAGGGTGAGACAATGTAAGCAGGTCAGTCACCTCCAGAGATTTCAGAGAACCCAGAACACATCGAGCCTGCCATCGCGAAAAGCCTTCTGCAAGTCAGTGAATCCGTGCTGTTCGTTGTGGGAGTTTTCCCATACGGAAGTGGGGCTGTGCGGGGTGCACAAGAGTACCAGAGGCCGGTTAGGCAGATGCAAGACAAGAAGATGGATGCCGGGGGAGTGGTGCCTGGAACTTAAGGCCCTTGGGGGAAGTCAGGCCCAAAGCGGAGTTTTACCCCCCAGCTGCGACCGAGGTGTATCTTGGTAGATCGGGGAATGCTGAGTGGTTTCAACTTAGTATTTGTCCGAGTCGCTGTTTCGTTGCACAGCGACCTCTCGCGCTCTCACAGGTGGAGACGAATGGGACATCAGAGGGCAGCAGGACTCATGTAGTGTAGTGGGGTTTGGTGACATTCCGTGTTGCACAAACCGCCCCTCTACCGTGCAGTGATAAGTTACTTGTGTCAGAGTGCCCCGGGGAGTCACGAGCGGATAGCTCCTTACCGAGGCTTATGATTACGAAAGCCGAAGTTAGGCGACCAAAATGCTGGAACCACCACCGCCTCTTTGCAGCAAGCAGCAGCAAATCCTGTTCGCTTGTAGGTTTTAAGAAGCCTATCTTAGCACCGCATTTCCTTCAAGTCCTTGGCTCCGTTCGTCACGTTCTACGAAGGAGACCCGGGATCGAGAATAGGCAGTGGCGACGGCTTTTCCGCTCAGGTGATCGGGGTCGTCTTGTGAGCGGTGCTGTTTTCCGTCACAATTCTGTTCTCGTCGGCCTCGCTGGGTGCGACTAGAGCTATCTTGACCAATGAAACCCGGCTCCCAGACTTTGTCACGACTCGGAGGCGCTGATGATGCACTTCATGCACACCAACAGCTGGGAGCCCTGCAGGGGGGTGTTGATATATACGTGAAGCGTACCCCGTCCTCGTCTACGTCAAAGAATGTCAGAGCCCGAGAGGCAGGCTTAATGGTGCCTTGGCACCTAGAGAAAAGTACACTTCTGAACCGTGACCTGATGATCTGGATACTGATGAGAATTTATAACATCCTAGTCAGTCACATCTCATAACTCCTCGACGACTCCACGCCAGCCACGCAACCCATCTTCTTGCTGCCGTCTTCACCAACCTCGCCCATCTACGTTATTACCTCCAGCGCTCCACTAAATGGTACACTTGCCTCTCCTCGCCTGCTCAGATTGACCACCTCGAGCCGTTCCCTCCGCGGCTCGCCTATCGCTTTCAAGAACCGCTACCCCAGCGCAAGTGTGCGTCAGTTTGGAGTCCAATTCGGAGTCCGCTCGACTCCAAATTGCTCCTCTACGACCGACTGACCGGTCAGGTCAATGTCAGAGGGAATGCCGAGCCTCCGAATGAGGGAGGGAGTGAGTGAGTGAGTGTGTGTCAGAGTGAGCGGGCGGAGAGACTTGTCTCGAAGAAAGAAAACCGCTACTTTCCTCGAGGAGATGGCCGAGCTTTAAAGCCGAAGCGGCAGCTGCTGGATGCGATATTGCTCCGTCGTTGAAAGGGGTCGCGGGCATTTTGGCGACGACCGTGGCAGGAGCTCCAGGCTCCGGACGAGTGCCCAATCGGATCTTCGATCGAATCTAATTCGCCTCTGTCCAGCACCCACCTGAAGCGACGTCGGCCTCGGGACGTTGCGAGCCCGGGACCCCACCACGGTCGCTGTGGACCTCGCGACCTGGATTTTACGACGGCTCGGGAGGCTTCTCTGGCTGCTTGAGTGCCTAGACGTGATGTGAAGGGCGGGTCACAGCGGCCAAATTCGTCCCGTCTAACCCGTCCCATGAGCCCGACCCCCAGAACGTCGGGGCCCCGACGTGCATTCATGCTTCCGCTACAGGAGCCAGCCTGTCTGTCGCTCGCGGTCCCCTCGCCCTGTCATGCCCTGTCCTGTCCACCCTTCCCGTCCCACTCGTCTTGACTTTTGATCCTTGACAGGTAAAGTCCAACCCTGCAGTTAGTTGCTTCAACCGGCCGGGTCACTGTCGAACCCGCTGCCCCACCTGCGACTGCTGCTCAGTTCTCAACCGGTTTTCTACCTTCACTATCCACTGTGCGGACCCGACCCACGTGAGTCAGTTGTGTGCTTACCGGCATCGGCTTCTTGAAGTCTCAGTTGGACTGTTTGGGAACAATAATCGACTGTGAACGAACCCGAGTCACCGGACTTGACTGAAGGCTCACCACAATGACCACCCCATACAGGTGACTACGAGGATCTTGTCTTGACATTCGGGTTCAGTTCCTTTGAGGCTCCACGTTAAAGGTAAGACGACGGACTTACTTTTCATGTTCGAGTTTGTGACTCTGTTTCGGTGCATAGGACAGTACAGAGTGATGTATTGCTTCAAATGTGAGTTCTATAAAGCTTGAACTTTGAAATGGGGACAAAACCACAAAATAACCAAAAGGATGGGAAGACCACATCAAGTCCTACATGGATGAAACCGGTAACATGGGGTTAAGTCCCAATAGCATATGAGGGGAAATATGTCCTATTGCACTTAATATATCCCACTTGGGGCTAGACCCCAATAGCATCACACAGGGAAATATATCCTATTGCACCTAAGATATCCGAACTATCTAAATCAAACGGTCTACAAACAACATGAACATATGAAGAAGCATCACCTAACGTGATTGCTCTCCTATTGATTGCACCAACTAGTATTTTCTATATCACAATGGAAACATGTTGACTAAAATAGTCTATACAATAAGCTAAAGATAGGGATACCCCATGCCTACTAGTATGGTAGGCTCTCACTCATTCCGTCACGAACATGTGGAAGTCGGTGTCCATAGCTCCATATAACTCCAAAGCTAGAGAGAAACAAAGAGGTGAACTCTCTACATACCCATATACTTGGAGACCTTGGTAGCTACCGCTCCACTCAGCGTCCATCTTGGAGGATGGGAGATCATCCCCTCTAAAAATATGTCACAAGTAGGATCGTTAACCACCATGTCTGCCACACTAACCGGGTCCTCCTAAATCATGTATACCGACCCATCCTTTGTAAGTTATATTTGTTAGGGCACTATAGTGTATATATTTCACATAGAGCATTCTTATACTCCCTTCCCAATATGAATTTGGAATGAGAAACCAACCTTACAAATGTGAGGTGGCAACCTCTCTTCTACTAGAGATCTATGAAAACAAAAAGAAAAGAAAAAAACATATCTATCCCATTATAGCTATTTGGTATATTTCAATCGTGGCGAGATTAACTAGAAACCTAAATGAAGACATCATCAACCTCCCAATAAAATAAAGGAAGAATACAAGCAAGTATAATAATCACTAATGTCAAAAAATGACTACTGATTCCGTTTGTAAACAAATTAGTTTCGTCAAGTACCATAATTATAAAAAAGTGAAGTGTCATTAGAAAGGATAGTAGTCATGAAAGCATGTTCACTCCCCAACTCCTTCACATCTCAAGTTACTTGTACATTATTTTTAAAATATCATCCACACTATGATGAATAGAAATAATTTTAAATAAAACTTCATAAATTAAATTAACATCAATTATTTTTTAAGTTATTTTAAAAAATCTTATCAAATATATAATATACATAAAACTAACTAAAATAAATATTGTTATAAAATAAAATAAATTATTATAATCATTGATAATTTTCAACAAGAATATATATATCATCATCAAAATGAATTATAATAAGCACATATATTTGTTCATAATATATAAATTTAAAATAAATTAATTTTTAACATAAAATAATAAAATATAATCAAAGTTATGTTTTAAAAACAATAATTAGAATGAATTATAAATTAATATTAAAATTATTATAATAAACTTATATTTCAAAACTTCACTCTTACATACATGATTATGCTTGATTATAAATGAATGTATATAAATTGTCATTGAACTAGGATGTGAATGAGGTGATGGATACACGATTTTAAATATACTCAACATACATTTTATTTATCTTTTCAAAAATTATGTTAAATTAAAATGTGACAAAGATATTTTCTCTTTGTTAATAAAATTCATTGTTTGATATATTTATTAGAAAGTCTATATGTAAGATATATTCAAATAGCTAGAATGATATATTTTAATTTTATATAAAAATATATATAAATTCATAAAAATATATTTATGACATTGATATTAAAAAAATTTGAATTCAAATTAAAATAATTATAAATGAAAAATAAAGATATGAAAAACTCACATAAATAAATTAATCATAAAACGTATTTTTTTTCAATGATATGATAAAAATAAAAAATAATTTTTTTCAAAAAAATATTAAAATTTTATTTGTTATTTGTAAATAAACTTTTATATAATTTGATACATACAATTTGAAAAAAAATTTAAATTAAAAAATATATTTCATACAGCCTATATGAAAAAAAAATTAATTTATTAATTTAAATTTTTAATAATTTATTAATAATTTTATTTTTTGAAAAAATGCAGAATTTTATGCAGAATTATATTTTTGAAATATTTATAGTTGTCATATATATATATATATATATATATTATTTTTTCATGTAATGAAATTATATAAAAAACTATAAATATAAATATATACATATATATAAGCTAATTATTTCATTGTTGAATGTGTAAGGTTAAATTTTGATTTGCATGAGGTATGCTGAAGTCAAAATGTATAATATATGGTACATTATGCATGTGATTTCAACATATTATGATTTTAAATAATCAATATATGTACATATGTAATACATGTCTATAAAAATAAATTTTTTGTATTCTATATGGAAAAAAAATGAGTACATAATACCAGGTTAAAAGTCTCAATTTTATGATACAACCAACATTTGCAATTTGTATAAATGCATGAAAAATTAACAGACTTGTAAAAGGTCTTAGAATTTATAAAAATCATTAAACTAAAATATAATAACATGCTAAAATACACAAAAATTTATGGTTGCATATTTTTTGTATTTTTTTGAATGAATAATTACATCCAATAAGTTTAAATTAAAAATAAACAAATAAACAAAAAATAAAAAAATTGACCCACTATACAGATCCAAAATATCTCACTAGTTTTATTTTTTTATGTTTACAACATACTTGTGCTAGAAACCTATCTTGTACAACAAGTCTAAGATTGTTTTGTGTTTAAATTCCAACATAATTGTCTAGTGTGTCCAAAAAAGCTCAAATAATAATAATAATTTTAAAAAAATTCATGATATATATATACATATTTGTAAAATTATATTATAATAAAAAAAATAAATATTTTTCAATATTTATAAACTTAATTTTATTAAAAAATAATAATTAATAAATTTTACTATCTTATACTTTTGATTATACATAAAAATTATCATATTCATAAAATAAAAGATATAAATTATTGATGAGTATACATTGTATGGATTATATAATACAACGTTATATTATCATGTTTATGTTGATTGTCCCCATACTTTATGGATGTATTTCATTGGTGGTATAAATAAAACCATATTGATTAAAAAATTTGAATAACATTATCAATCATATAATTCAAAATAATTTATCATACATACAAAATTATCGTTTTTCAATGTTTTCAATAATTTATTACATGTATTAATTTTGAAATATATTTATTTTAAAATTTGCTAAGTTTTAACTATATACAAAATAATATTAAATTCCTTTATGTATATATTACATATCATATAATAATTAAAATATTTTAAATAATTTTTTAGAGATAATATATTTATTGATTATTATTTCATCACATGAGTTTATTTATTTATTATTAGAATGATATAAGTATAAAAAATTAAAAATAGAAATTTGAAGTAATAATTTATATAAATCTTCAAAATGCATGTTCAAATTTTTGCACATAGTTGTTGTTTAAAGCTCAATTATCATAATAACATTCACATCTCATTATCATAAATAATAAATATGAAAATTTAATATAGAAATAAAAAATATTGAAAATATTAAATTTCATAATCAAATTTAAAAGATAGCAACACACCTTAAACACATTTTTAAATTTTCATAATTAATTAATTTTATAAAAAATATTAAAATTTTTATTTTTCATTTTTTGATAAAATATATTAAAATTTTAATTTATTCAAAATAAATATAAACTTTCTATTAATATTTTGTATCTTTGGTTGTATTTACTTGCACTTCAAAATTAATTTTTATATATTTTAATAAGTTTCAGTTGATAAATGGACTGGTCATGAAGTGTAATAAAATAAAAAATAAAAATCAATATTTTTTTATAGAGTTGATCGTTTTTAACTACATAGATTTTGATACAAATATAGTTGTCACAATATTTTATTAATTTTAAATTTTAAATTGCATGCATTAATTATTATATGTGATATTTAAAAAAATTATTTGAAACATAAAGAATAAATTAGTTTTATAACATCTTCATTTTTTTTTATTATGTTGTGTAATTTCAAACTTTTTCATGATTATATTTGTTATAATTTAAATTTTATTGATATGTTGATTAAGGATATAAATTAATATTTATTGTTGATAAGAAAGTTAAGAATCATATATGATTATAAATTTAATTTTTTTGAATTGAATTATTATATCATTATATTTTATAATATATTTTTTATTTTATAATTTAAAAAATATAATTTTTAAGTAAAAATTGAAAAATATTACAATTATGTTATGTGATGCATGTTATTTATTTTAATTTTTTAAGATAAATCTCATTTATAATTTTTTAAAATAAATATATCATTTTTTAATCTAAATCAAAATTTGATCAAAAGAATTTTGATTGAACTTATTATTTTTTTTATTTAGATGGATTTATTGTTCAATTTTTTTAAGCATTTAAAATTCGAAAAATATAATTAGAAATTATTCAAATAAATTTTTATTTGAAATAAAAATTAGTTTATTTTTTCATTTATGTATATTTTTAGAAAATTTATTTTATATATACATTTCTTTATTTATTTATGATTTATTACATTTGATGAAAGTTATGAATTATTTTATCAATATAATATCATGATTTTAATCAGAAATTGCATTCAATGTCTAAGCACTTGATGAATGTGATTTGTTATAAATTTTAAGACATCAATAAAAATATGTGTTTGTTGAACTATGTGAAAGAAATGTTGTTAAAAATCTGTGTTTTACATCTCACTTTTTAATAATTATGATATTAATTTCATAATAAAAAATATTTTTTTGATTTTTTTAAACGTTTAATAGTATAAAATTTCCTCTCATAAATTAGTTTTGTTTCTGCAAGCACATTGTTATAAAATTTTCTATATAGTATTACAATGATTTATTATTTTACTATACCTATTTATTTTTTAGATTTTTTAAGAAATAAAATTATTTTTTCAGTTTACAGCACATTACTTCAATTTTATGGTACATTAAGAGTTTTTTGTTGGGATGTTGTGATGATTTTGTGGAAAGGAGTCACATTATGGACAGTATAAGAAACCTTCTCTCATCGTTTTATGATTTTGATTGGAAATGTTTATTGTCTTTATTGTTTAAATGATGGTCTAGATATGTACTAGTTTTCCCTTACCTACGAAATATCGGACATTGAGTTGGGCCACCCTGTACGGGTCCGTAGTATATCTTTCACCAACCTTGTCAATAATTTAGTTCCCTTCAGTTCCCGCTGTCGTCACCAATTAAAAAGAGGAAATGAAAGACGAGAGATGCCAACAGAGAAAACCGCTGTTAGGATTTTCAGTCTGCCGATCAGGAAATGTCTTTCCTCCCTCCACAAGAATGGGCGGGCCTCCCTTTGGCCAATACAATAGTCTCCTGCCTCTTGTGTGCTGTTGTATATTACGATTCGCATCCCTAGATATACTCCCCTTTTTGGAGGTTCCTCACAACGGGAAATAAGAAAACATTCTCTTAAACAACAGACTAATGATTAGCCTGCAAGTTGACATTCTGAACCACGGCCTAATTGTGGACGAGGACGGTCGCTAAGCATTAAATTTGGGTGTGTTTTACACCGTTAACCATGTCCGGTTTTGTTGTCCAAATTTGCCACTTTCAACGCTTGTGGAGTCAGGAACGCATGTTCGCAATTTCAACGCATGGTGGCACACTGTTAACGCTAGACATAGTAGGACAACTGTTGAGCTTTCATGTCTCAACATATTCAAAATATTCTAACGTTGGGGATTCCCTCTATCGTGCCTATGTATCTATCTTTGGTATTCCTTTATTTGTAGGGGACCTACACTTGATCCTGTTTGGTCGTTTCCTACTTAATACTCAAAGGAATAAAAGACACAATAAAATAACAAAAAGTACGGGAAGACCCCATCCACTTTACAAGGATGAAACCAAACCCGGACTATTTCCCAATAGCATCATAGTGGAAAATATGTCTTTTGACTAAGATATACTAATTATCTAGGTCAAAAGGTCTATAAACATAAGAGCATACGAAGAATCTTGCGTGGGTGAGAGTACTTTCTTCTCAGTACCACTATGTACTCTCTCTACAACGGTATTTCTTCAAAATCCTCAAACTCTTCAGATTTTGGGAAAACTCCTCTCAACCGTGCTTTATTTCTCTCATGATTTTCCGGAATTATTAGAAACTACACTAATCGCTTCCCATCTTGATTACGAATTCATGCATATGCCGATCCATCATCAAGCACTCTTGTCTCCATCCGGAGTAATATAATGTATGGTTGCCTTAGAATCAATGGGTATGAAGTTGAGTCTTGCACAAAGAAATTCTGTTTAATTACAACATCCCCAATCTTCACGGGAACATCAGGGCATGCTCCATACAAGTCCCCTCGAGTGTTGTTGGCTGCACTAATCACCCAACCATGCTTGGTGTCAATAGGAAATTTCCCCTTCTTGTAGAGTTCTCTTGTCATTATATTGATCTTCGATCCATGATCAATCAGTGCTAACACCGATTCACTTAGATCCCCTAACTTCACAAGAGTTTCAGTAGTCGCCCTTGCCCAATGCGAGCGGATGTAGTGGCTAGACACCTTCACATCTTCTTCTTTTGCCTCATCCTCAAAACGAACCTTTTGAGATTTCACTCCACAACACTCTACCAGCGTATCTTCTTCATCCCTTGATACCTTTGTATCTATCGCATGAAGTAGCTCAGTCTCATTGGAAATCTACCGTTTCCTCTTGATGATATCAATGATAACATCATGAAACTCCCTCTTTGCTATTCCAAGTATCTCCCTTAAGGTAAATTCTACCTTGGCACTCAAAATTCTCTCCTCCAAGACTCCCTTCAAGTCTATTGCCGTCTCAATATCCGATTGTAGTTTGTAAGCTGGTACTTTCCCCTTGTCCTTCTCACCCCCCTTGGTTCTTTACTTAGACCTCGAAGGATCAACTATCTCCATAGCGTGATCAGGTGGGAGAGGTGTATCAGATCTGATATGTTCTCTAGCCAACCTTTTCAGTGAGAGTCCTTCGCCAGAACCTTCCTCTTCCCTCCGTCTCTTCTCTTCCACCAATGCTTCATATTGAGTCTTAGCAATATAAGCATGAACCGACATGGTTTCTACGGGATCTTTCCATCCAGTAGTAGCACGAATTTCCGCCGCTGTTCTTACAAGAGTCTCTCTAGCTACCTTCTCTTTCTCCATCCTAGCGAGAGCACTTGACCATAGGCCATTAAGCGGTACCTACCCTTCAAATTCTTCTCATGCTCCTCTTACCTTAGCACCATAGCTTAAAGCTTCAACCGATGCCACTGCGTGTGCACTATGATAATCATCCATCAATTTTTTCATGACTCCTTTACCAAAATTGGTTTGGATGATTACTCCTGTGTCCTTAAGGGCTACCTTCCCTTCTTTCCAAAAAATATCTCCACTCTGTAGTGTTTGTGCAAAATCTCCACAATCCCTTCGGACATGATCAGTGCTGTCACACCATATGCACCGTTGCACATAAACTTGCTTGGCAAAAGGCTTCTTCTCCCCTCCCATATCTTTCTCTTCCAACATCGCAAATTTGATCTTAAGCTCCTTCATCCCTCACATGATCTCATCGATGGATGATTCTTCTTTCCTGTAATTCACAATCGGAGCTTGAACGTTGGAGGTTGGAACCACTTGCCTAGTAACAGGTGCTGGAGCAATAAGAGTAGTAATATGAAGAGGTCTTCTCACTACAATCTTCTTTCTCCTTCTCTCCCTCTTTGCTAATAGCCCAACTGCCTCCTCAACATCCTTCCAACTATCTATCAATCCTTCTTCCTCATCCTTGTCTTCGAGTAGCAACTCTAGCTTCTCTTGAAACTCAAAATCTGCAGCTCGAAGAAATAATTCAGTTTTGTGTGATTCTAAAGTGATATTCTCCAGTCGAGATAATTGTGAGAATTGTCTCTTAAACTCCCTTAGAAGCTCAGTTGCATGAGACTTCTTATTGGGCCTTTCGACTCACTCCATGAATGACTTCTTAGTGACTCTATCAGAGTCTTCCAAGAAGTATTCATCCTTCAAGGCACAAGAATATGTTTCCCAACCCTCACCAAAGTGTTCATGTAAGGATTTCACATGGCCTCTAATCTCCGACACCGCAGCAAGACGGAACATTTCTATCATCTCTCTTTCAGCAACACGGTTCAGCTCCATTTCCCTGACATAATACCTCAAGTACTTTGAAACATCCCTCCCGTCAAACTGATCCATCTTCCCCACCATAGCTTGCAGCGCCCTTGTGGCTGAATTCTCCCTTCGATCCTGCAATTGTTGCTATTGAAGAAAGAGTGTAAACGCTTGAAACATCTCTGCTGTCACCAGATCAAGTTGCACCTTAGGTACCTCGCCAACTCTGCTCGACCCCTCCCCACTCATTGTAATCTTCCTTGCGACCCCGAACAACCAGTCAGCATGTTGTTGATATAAAGTCGTCTTGATTGTTGATCCCTCCAATCCCCCAAGTATCCAACCTTATGCGTCTATCTAAACTGATCTAAATCTAGATCCACGTGGTCTGTGCCTAATGGATCGGGCAACCTAACCTGCCATCACCTCAAGCACTCTTGGGAGAGTTGGCCATCACAAGAGAAATACACAGCACGCACTAGAATGGTAACCGGTGATCAAGTCCGGAGCACTCCTATAGAATCAGGCGCCCACACAAATCCAGCATGGCGCACACACAAGAAGCAAACAGCGATCCTCCATACTTAAATTTTCCCAACCCACCCATGACTGACTCTTGCCAGCACTTGGCATTTGACATATCATAAAACTCAACGTTATGAGCTAAGCTATCACTATATAGTTCTTACAAATCTGATTTTTGACTAATTTTATATCTCAAGTCCAAACAAAACCTGAACTTGCATCTTAATATCTCAAGGCCAATCCACAATCTGAGCTTGCAATCTACACCTTACTCTAAACTTGGAACAATCAACCATAAACAGAAACTCATGAAACTATAAACTCGCAAAAAGAGAACTCATGAAAGTTCCTCCATCTCAGAAATTTCACGTCGAGTTCACCACTTATGTCACATGGACATTTCTTTGCTCTAAGAATGCCTGAGTGCCTAGATGTAGAAGAACCCTCCTGAACCTCGTGTGAGTTGACAATCTCTTCTTCTTCTCCTCAGCACTCCACATTCGAGTTTATTACAACCGGTAAAAATTCAATGGAAGAAGATTATGATATCCAATGTTTGGACCAATAACTCTCGCTTAAACTCCACAGAAAATTACTCTACAACCTTGTTGTTCTGTCGGAAAAGTTTCATTTGTTTTTCTCTTCTAGATCTCTCAAAACAATTGTCGAGTTACACACTGTATCACAAGGTGATATGCAAACCCTTGTGTACTAAAACCATCACACATCCCAATCCTTGATTCCAATTGCTCTTAGATTTCATGAGAAGGTCTTATCATCCAAACTCTAATTGTGGAAAGTTTTATTGATGAAACTTTCTGATAGCAAAAGATATGATCTCTTTACTAACTTCATGACAGTCAGTGCAATCCTGCAACTCTGACTGTATACACAAACTTCAAGCTATCACTCCATACTCAAAACTCATCCAATTGAGTCAAAATTTCAATCCAAGCACAAGCTTGAGGTGTAAACTATATTTCAGTTGATTCAGATCTTTCAAAATCCTAATAGGATTCTCAGAAACAACCCAAATACACTCAAAGATCTAAATTTCTCTCTTTATCTTTGAATCACCATATCAGAGTAACAAACCACTCAAATTCATCCATTCTTGAGCCCATGTTGTAGCTCTTCTTGTCAGCTCTTAAACCATGTCTCCAAATGTCCCCCTGTAAGGTCGCCAAAACTCTTCAAAAACTCGAAGAAGTTGCCCAAGTGTCATCATTGGCCCAAACTCCAAGACCAATGGGAATGAAGAGTATTATTTTGACCTCTAGTGTGGCCAAATTAGCTCCATTTTAATTTAGAGTTTTACAAGTATCCTAAACACACTACTTAGCCATCCTATACACAATATGAGTTGCCACTAATAAAGAGTCAAAATGACAACTCGAAACCAGCTTAGTATGAACGGAACTACAAACATACCGGGGAGTTTATAACTTGATAATAATACTCATTGCCAAAGTTCCTAACAATCAATTCCCTATGGCTTATTTTCGATAAATAATAGTGATGGATTGGAACCCATGTGTTGAAAGCCACCACTACTGATAAGTTTTGATCCATAACGCCAAAACTAAATCAAAATGTATATTGTTAGGTCCCAAATCGCAGCGTAGGAAACAACTGGAAGAATAATCGGGTCTGGAGAGTTTATCACTTGTTGCATAAAGTTATCTCCAAAGTGATATACTTACCACGCCCAAAAGTGATCACGATGAAGACACCGGATGTTGATCATAAATGGATTGGACATCGGTACATCTGGAGGATCATATTATCCTCTATCCATGTCCTACGTCGGCTCCACTTTGATCATATAAGCTCCTTAGTCAGCAAAGTGATGTGTCTAGCTCTCTCCCATACCCTTTCCACCCTAACTGCGCTTTATATCTGATAAGGTCCAAGATAATATCTCTTGGAGTCTTTTCAACATCATGACCCTACAAAGTCGATCCAACGGTAGACTCTTAAGAGCCTTACAATGCACCGTCGGTTATCCTAACCTAAAGTATCGCCGTCATGACAACATCTCTGAAGATGACACATGTCATCATCTTCTCATAGTAGCCACGTCACAATACGACACCGTTCCACTCACCACCCATCTTGGAATATGGGTGATTATCCCCTCTGAAATTGTGTCAAGAGTAGGATCAGTAACCATCACATCTGCCATAATAACTTGATGCTACCCAACCAAATATAAGTTTTCCCTAATCCTAGTCGACTGTAAGGCATAACTCTCGTGACATAGCAAACACCACATCCATAATGGCATCATGGGTAGGTATCCTTTCCCCTCCAATGGGCAACAAGCCATAGGAACACTTGCTACATCTAAAGTGATACCGAACTCACATGTGAGTAATGAAGATGTAGATGGATGAACCGAGGCAAGAAGGAACCTCATCGCTTTAAAGAAAGTAGCTGGTATGAGTTGGAAAGCCCTGATGCATGGTTGAGCCAAGATTCATGAGCATGGACAAACCCTTATAGTACTAGGAATTGCCGGATCCAATAGTGAATCTACAACATGTTGAAACTATTGGTCCATCAAGGTAGATTGTATATCTCTAGTCCAATCGGTGACCAAAGATGAAAAAGAGGGGAGCTCATGTCGTACTTCTATGGGTAAAACATCTCTCCTATATCGTAATAATACCTCTAAGGGAAATGATCATATATCCACGTCCCTCACATATATTTCAAGGATGGACCTATCTGCAATCATAAATGGAGAAGATAACAAAAGTGTCAAGAGTGCCCAACTAGTCAAAAATGCTATATGTGAAGTCTCCTCTATCGATAATAAGCCTATCCCTCCATACAAAATGGGCAAAGATGTTTGTCTCCGTGCCAAATCTCATGTCACACACTGAAAGGTCCATGGTACCATGATGTCACCAAAGACATTAATGATCCTTCTATCAAAGGCTATTAAACGTGATAGGAATGTAGATGAAGGAGGAACCGTGCCAAGAAGGTAGGTGAATCGATGAGCAATACTAGATGAGAGTATACCAAACGTAACATGTGGATCCCCTAGTAGAGGAATGTCATCTACATGGAAAATATCCTCGGCAAATGCAACGTCAAGGTAGCGTGAGACAAAATTCTCGGACCCTACTAACACTCATAGAATGTGTAAACTGTCTGTCGATATCATACATCCCTCTAGAAGCTGGAGATGAGAAGGAATGCCCAAAGAAGACCAAATCCTACATTTTGACACCTTGACTCTCAAGCTTACAAGATGAAGCTCGGTTGTCAAGTAATCAAAGATTTTCATAATGTGGTATATATGGCCTACAATGTGTGTATCATCCGCTAAGGAGGGGAACACACAACGTGGCACAGCTAAAGCAGTAGACAAAAGAGCTCTATAATGAACTAAAGCAACTAGGGGTCATCCCAAAGGATCTCCTTGTCGAGTACCAACGGTGGATTATAGAACTGTGACCTCAGGGCTGACTTTCACTAAGGTTTACCTCCGATGGCTTTTTGGAAGCTCATTATGAATCTAAAAGGACTTGTTCCCATCCTATGACACACTCTTACACAAACTCTCAAAGTCCAAACTCCATGATGTAAATTCTCACAAAGAGTAAGATATCACTCAAAAGGAAGGGACACTTTGAAGTCTTCATTGAATCAAGGCTCCAACCCGAACATGACTTCTCCAAGAACCAAGCTTCCCAAAACAAGGTCTATCTAAAACTAAGATCACAAACTAACTTCCTCGAAAACTAACTTGAGAGGTGCTTCTCAACCTTTCTATTTATACTACTTAGAATCTTACCATAGTAACTATAAGTAACCATAATGTAACCTTCTCTTACCAAGTTTAATCAAGGTAGAGATCACAAGCCCCAATGAAAAGGAACATGACAACATCCAATTTGTACACTTGGATCTTCTAGAAGCCCAACTATTCTCCAATTGACTTTAGTGTACTAAGTCAATCTCGCCCCTAGATTTAAAGGTCTTCACCAAGTCCAATCAATGAAAATTAATCAAAGTCAAGGGAAGTCAAGATACCCATATGATGAAATATGTTCCTTGATTCCTACTAAATAACAAAATAGTTGTTCTCATCTATCATACCAAGAACTACTCTATATTTTTCTCCAACTTAATCATAACTAACTAAACATAGTCATGACTTAGACTTAGTTACAATTTAGATATATTCATATTTCATCCTATATGTACAACCATGGGTGTTAAAGAATAGTGACTCACTCTTGGGAAAAGCCATACTTATAAAAGAGAAAAGAATGTGCATCGTACTCAAAGGGGTCTGAGCAAAATATATAAAAGATACTTGAATTGTGGAGAATATTTTAACTTTAAAGAGGATATTAAAGGTTTAGGCTCCACTCATTGCTCCTTGTCAAATAGGCTATTTGCAGTTGTCACCATCAAAGAATTTGCCTTCGGATCCAAGACTCGAAAATTTCATCCTATTTAGATTAGAAGCTTCTACATGAGTGGATCATGTTGCAATTGATAGGTTGATATTTAGAGAATAACAACATGATGTTAAAAATGAATTCTAGTGATTTTCTAGGGAGCTGAATTTTTATTGTGCATCTAAATATATAACCATATCTTTCAAATATAGTTTAGTGGTGAAAGTAAAGTTAATAAATACTTGAAATTATTATTTGATTTGATATTAATAATAATTTATATAATTTACATTATGGTCAAGTAATGTGTTTGTAGTCACATTAGAAGTCAAAAAAATTATATTTCATTTTCATTGGTCATGAAGTTTAAACAAATGATTGCATTTTGATGAAATCTTTCGAGATTTTGACAAGTTTTAAAAATCTTGCCGCATAAAATTCATGTATTTGAAGAAAGTATTACAAAGCTCACAACCAAAGGTATGAGGTGAATTCAAGAATGAGTGTAATTAAATGGATTGTTAATCTAGTGTGGTGATTTGAAATTGATAAGTAAAATTTTAGATCTTTGAGTGTATTTGGGACTATTTTGAGAAATCTACAAAGGTTCTAAGGGATCATATTGATCTACCATATGGTTTACAACTTAGGCTTGTATTTAAATTGAAATTTCAATTCAATAGTTTAAACTTTGTGTACATAGTCAAAGTTGCAGATTACATTATCTATCACAAAATTAGTAATATGATTATAACTTTTGCTATAATTATTTTTGATAAATAAAACTTTTCAGAGTCAAAATTGAATGATAAGAGATATTTTTGTGAAATTTGAGAGTATTATGAATAAATGATTAGGATTTGTGATGGTTTTAGTGCATATCATCTCATGATATAACATATATGTAGAGAATTTTCTGAGAGATCTCCGAATAAAAAAATGTAATGAATTTTTCGTAGAGGACAAAGAGGTTGTAACGAAATTACATGTGAAGTTTGAGTAAAACTAATAGTTTTGAATGGGGATTTTTGACTAGGTACAATCAAATCGAATGTGAAGTGATGAGAAAGAGAATTATAATTCATATGAGGGTCTAGAAGGTTCTTCTATAGCCATGCATTTAGGCGTTCTTAGATTGAAGCAAAATCCTTCCGACACGGCAGATAGAAAAGATTCATGAAGGGGCGGGATATTGTTGGCTACTAAGATGGATCCGGATAAAGTGGAAAAAGAGAAGACACAAGCAATTATTTTGCAATTAGACTTCAAAAGGTCTTATGATGAGGTGGATCATAGATACCTTGGGGAAGTGATGGAGTCATTGCACTTCAAGTAGAACTTTATTTGATTGTGGAAAGGGTTAGAAGGAGTTAAGATGAGGGAAGGGCAAACACTCCTCCATCAACTATTTGAAGATAATACATGAGTGACTATACTAGCATCAAAGGAAAACTTTGATAGTGTTCATGTAGGGGTGGAGACTTTTGAGAAAATCAGTATAGCAATATTAAATTTACATAAAAGTATAATGATTCAAGTTGGAATGTTTGAAGCAGTGCTGTGGATGTTCGAGACAGTATGCAAGATTTAGTTCTATGTTTTAGACTTGAAGACTACTCCCTCCATACTGCTCGGCTCTTGTCAAACTTGCTTTCAATGAGCTTTGTATTTCCTCCAAACGTTGTTTAAAAAATGCAGAAGTTTTTGAACAAAATGTTGTTTTTTACTACCACCACTTATATAAAATATTTGTATATTATATTATTTTACTAAATGACTCACGTTGAAGGGGAAGGACTGCCAAGATTCAAGAGTGAATTCGCAAGTATAAATATACATGAAGACAATAGTATTTTGTCATCACATTACTCGTTGGCGGAGGACACTCCTACTTTAGGACAAGTTGTGCGTGCGAATTCTAAGGGACATGAAGTAAAATGTGTAGCACATTTCAATTTGGCGGGATTTCGCAGCGTCTATTCTTGGAGTTGAAGATCTTCTTCATTTCGAAATTACTCATATGTGGGCTTGCCCCTCGTTCGTTACAAAAGAAACGGCGTACGTACATCCTATTAAGATCTGGGTGAAGATGTTGATTTTGAAAATCTCACTCGCGGGCTGGATCTGAAGAATCTGGCCCTGCATGTGGTCCCGATAGGTTCTTCTAAATAACGGCCGAGTCCCGATCGCGGGCCGGGTGAGTTGATTAACTAGTCGCTGACACGCCCGTTGGCCCGAGCCAACTTTCTAAAGTTGCAATTGCTCACCGGGCAGATCTGGACCCAAACCGACGGCTCTATTTCTCACGATTAACCCAAATGACGGAAGTTCTGGCTAGGCTTGTGGCCGCGCCAGCCTTGCAGGCAGCCACCTTCGATTGACCACTCAATGACTCAGTTCCTCGAGGCCGCGAGCTCTGTCATCCAGGACAAGAAAGGCGGCTTCTTGGAATAGAGGTGGGTGTCGCGAGTATGAGATGGCCCCAAGGATCTCTGTATACAATCCCTCGTTTCCATTCAACTTCTATGAGAATCCATTTGTCAGTCCCCTGCGAGGCTCGTTCTAGTGTCTGACCGCCTTTACACCTTAATGTATCGATGACAAGAAATACGTTCAGAGGATCACTGAACATCAGACAGATATTGCGTGGAAAGATAACCAAAACACATTTGCAGTCAGGTTGGATATGTGCTAGGCCTTGTAGTAAAGTCAAGTTTGTATTTATGTGAGGATTGCAGAAATCCATGAGGACAACGTTGTACATTTGGATAAGATTCATAACTACTAGTAAACCGAAATTGCCTTTCCGAACAAGTATGCCAGAAGGTACATGGCCAGAGCAACAGACTAATCAGAAAACTGAATCAATTCTTGAATTAAAAATGTTCAGAATACTTCATTAAATTTTCAGTCTTGTGCTCGCAATTTGTGTTGGATCGTGGGATGTATCCAGGAAGATTAAAGGTTGATTTTGAAGTAGATTTAGAGAAAGGAGACAAGAAGCACTCGATGATCGGAGACACGAAGCACTCGATGATCGAGAGCTATCCAACACTGTAAACGAATGACATGTTTTTTGGCATGCTTTGCATTTACAAATGTGCCTTTTTATGCGAATATGTACATGTGGATTGCAGTTACCAAGTTGCACTTACCCCTTGCAATTGTTGGAAGTACCCGTTACCCCTGCATTTATCGAGTGAGTGCGCTTACATCGGGTGCACTTATCGACCGTTCTCCACGAGTACAAGTGAACGGGAAGAGTGAAATGCAAGAGTGACTTTGTTCCGATAGTTAAGGCCCCGTCCCCCGTGCTGGGAAGTCTTCTAAGAACTGTCGGTAGGTTGCGGGATTGGAAAAATTTTGTTTCGATTCTGCCGAGTACTGAGGAAAAGGAAACCGCAGACCTGAAAGCTTTACCGGGAATGTTCCAAGATTTGTTTGCCGGTACGGTTCTCCATACAACTGACGGGATATTGTACTTAATATGCCGGAATCTCTCTCTCATTCAGTCAGGGTGGTGATGTGTTGTTCATAATGACTTCTTCTGATATTCAGTTTCTTCATGTCTTCGTTTGAATTGCAAGTTCACCTCTTAAATAGGAGATTCAGTTCTCTCGGCCACTGGGACAATAATGGTGCCGTACAGCGGACATACTACTACTGAATGTCTAATTTTTTTCCCCCTGAAAGGCGGCATGTTTCGACCTGGAGCTATGCAGGGCAATGCAGTGGTTCCCCCGCAAACTCTTCACCTTATCCATATACTTGTAATACAATTTAAATTAAATATGTAACTTAATGTAAAAATATTTCAAAAAATAACGAGTCTAAATATAAAATATGACCATGAAAAAATTATAATTCAAAAAATATATTGATTGAAATAAAATAACTAAAAAGGATAAACAATGATTCAAAAAAAATGTCAGATATCATGTTTTTTATTTATATATCTTATTGTTTTTAAATATCTTATTAATCCTCAAAAACATAACATTTTTATGAATTATAGTGATAATCCCTATCACATATTGAGATAAATTTGTTATTTTTTATCTAATTTAACTCAGTTATGAAAAATTATAAAATATATCTAGATATATTAGTTTTAAAATTTGAAGTTCAACTTTGAATTCTTAATTCTTAAAGTGTACTTCATGATTTGTCTCATTTCACACTCTCTCTCACTAGGAGATTATGATAAATAGTCCTCAATTTTACAATATTGACAACAGAAAAGGAACATTTGATACTATCAACTCTTGATAATATTTTTTTTAAAAAATTATTGAGAAGTAAATCTCAAAACATAACCTTATAATGATACATAAATTTGATTTCATACCATGTGTTATATCTTACCGGTCGTGATTTATTGAGATCCAATTCTAAACAAAAGTGAAGATTGTGAGATTTCAAATTCAATATTTAGGAAGTGATGATAAACAAATTGAATAGCTGAAGAACTTTGAAGTTGAGAGATAACCTCAATGGTTTTTCTTTCTTCATATATAGTACTCCAAAATATAAAATGTAAATAAGATCCCATAACCACCATCCATGCAACTCCTCGTAGATTGATAACATGAGTTGCATTATTCTAAGCACATGGATTGCTCATGTGTTGCTCAAACTAACACACTAATGTATTAGTTAGAGTAACACACTAACTAATGAACACAAGGATTGCTGATGTGGCATCTTAAATAGTTCAACTAACATTCAATTCAATACTATATATTTCTTCCTAGAGTAACCTCTACTTTGATTTTTACTAACTACAGATGGTTACACCAAGTAATAATCTAAGTGACGAAAGAAATTCTTGATATTTTACTATCTCATTTATGCATCATCGACATCCACAACAACAAACTTTTATTGCTTGAAGTTTAATGACGATTGCAAATCTTTAATAAATTATAACCAAACTTGATTAGCTATTGTTAGTTTAGCCAAATCTTAGATTAATCACTAAATCACTAAACGATAAAATAATAATATGCATGATCCCAAAAACAAAAGGTAAATTTTGGCTTATATGTATACATGACAAGGTGATTACCATGCATTGGTGGATTAAATAAAATACTAGATGTCGTTTAGTAATTGATTAATATAAGATAAGGAAGTATGTGATCTACATATATTAACCATTTGACATATATTGGATTTTGAACTCTTGTTAGTTCTATAGCATATAAAGCAAGGAGAGGCCTTGAGAAGTCATCTCATCTTTGAAAGCCTTTACGAAGTTATTTTCTTCAATGTTATTACGGTATAAGTGCATACTTATTATTTTTTTTGAGTGTGGATCATAGTCTAAGAATAATATTCTTTGTTGGTACTATAATTTGAAGAAATAGTATTGTTAGAGGCTAGAAGTGTCTATTGAGTTGCAAGTAGTGAAAGTTATTGTGGGTGCAGGTTATGATTGAGAAAGATAGGATAGTACAAAGATTCTTATTTCTTAATCCTTTTCATGTTAAACCATGATACATTAAGAGACCAAGGTTGATTCAATATTCAATTTATCATTTTAGTGCCAATTTCATGGAATGTATGATGAGATAATGAGATCCGAATATCTTATCTATAGTAACATACGATGTTACTTGGGATCTCATAATCTACATTTTAATTTAGAAATTGATCTCAATAGACCAACACTTGCAAAATTCAATACAAGAGGTGAAATACATTGTCTTTATCATCATAAAGCTATGTTTCAAAGCTTAATTGTCAGAAATTTTGATGAAAAATATTCCCAAGAGATGATAAGATCATATTTTTTTGTGTATTATTAATCAAGAGTGTTCATCTTAATACTATATAAAGAGAGTGAAACAAGAGAATCATGGAAAGCACTTTGAGAGAAATGATTTAGGAGTTGAGAGATTTGAAAGTCACATTTGAGCAAATACAAATTCAAGTATAAGAGTTAGGTCAAGAATTTATATTAATCAAAACAAGAGAAATAAAAAATTTGAGATTGAAAAAAAAAAGATAGAGATAGAGACATCACCATCATTGATAGAGAGTGAAGAAACGGTGAGATCTTGAGCTCTTGAAGTCCAAGCAGAACAACGAGCAAGAAAGTTACATATTTGACATCCAGATCATGAAGATGATAAAAGCTTGTAAGATAGAATCTTAGCAAGGAAGTCAAGCAATGAGAGTTTTTGAAGTTGAAGTGAGAATGGAATACCATCTTGCTTTGTTCAAAATAAATGATCATATTGTAGATCTTTTTATTCATATTTTATTTTTGGAAAAAATTTATACTTGATTTTAGAGTTGTATGATGGAGCTCAACGAATCAAGCCAACAAATCATTTGAAGTGTAATGAAATGAGGTCTTCTTTAGAACTTTCAAGTTGTTGATTACATAATCACTGCATGGTTGAGATTGTGGTAACTAGAACAGAAGTAAAGTATGGAGGAATGCATGAGAAATTTTAAGATCTTCAAATTTAGACACAAGATTTGAGTAAAGTTATAACCCTTAATTTATTTTTGGAAAAATCCAAACAACTTGAACGAGACTATTGCTTGGCACAACAAATGATCAACGTCTACTACAATGATTGAGAGGTATTTTTTCCCAAAATGAAAAATATGAACCAATGTCTATGGATCTGGGCAACATAAGGAGGAGAGATGATTTCATTCCGACAGAAGTGAATGCGGGAGATTGTCGTAACCCGAATATGCATATGTTGGATTCTCATCGAGAAGCAAATTCAAAAATAGGGGGCAGTTTGGAGAGGAGACAAAAAATGAAATTATGCTTCATTTGTGGAAGATTTGGTTACATTGCTATGAATTGTCAAACTTGTCTATTAGCAAGAGGAGCTAGACGAACCTTATTGGCATTCCGTCAAGAATCTTGAAGGTGTAGATGAAGTGACCGATGACATCTAAGAAATGATGAACACTAGTAACCTTGACTCGTGACCTTGCAAGTTTGATGAAAGAAAGTAGAGGCGGTGGAAGAAAGCAATGACATGAGGAAATGGTTTGAAAAAAAAGGAAACATGTTTGATAGTGATGAATGGCAAGATAAAAGGAGTAAAAGTGAGAGTGTTGATTGAACTTGGAGTTACATAAAAGCTCATATCTAGATCTATTATGTCGTGCATATACATATCGCATCACAACATACATCGCTGTCACATCAAACATCACAATACATAGATCCTCATATACCAACACAAGTGTACCACAATAATCTTTTCTACTCTCAAAACATCTAGAAGGACAATCCATTGTAGATGCATATATGCAGAGCATATACAACAGTTATAGTCTATTGTGCAATTAGTGCCATTCGAACTGAAAATGCCATTAGGGCCAATAGTGCAGTTATGAGTCCTAGAGCTCAAGGGGTAGAGTTAGAATTAGGGCTCCTTGGAGGATAGTTTTCGAAGTTGAGCCTTTGAGAGTATGGTTATGATAGATAGTAGCTAGTACGGAATCCTGGAGCCTTTGAAGCACAAAGTGGGATTGGCTCAACTGTAGATGCCACTATATAAGTTGTGACAGCTGTCGTGCACATACATATCGCATCACAACATACATCACTATCACATCAAACATCACAATACATAGATCGTCATACACTAACACAAGTATATCACAATTACCCCCAAACTGGTGGTTAGGTCCCTCTAACACCAGGTAGCCATGTAGTCCATGATTTCAAACATGACATATGCCATCCTTTCGAACAAGAATCACAAATTAATATACTAACTACTCCATCAATTGATCCACATAACACACATGATCCTTCCAAATCACACCATCATGATCCTCTAATACCAAAACTCCAGAAGGTAAAATCTCACGTAGAATCGTGCAACCAACCGTAACATCCAATATGGTCGATGTTTAGCGACAATCATGTTCTCATATGCCATATGCATTACACTACAGAAAAGTTTTTCCCTTTGAGAACACATCCTAACCCAAACATCAGGGTTATCCAAATCCAAAACTTCATCTGACTCTTGATGAATAGCTGCAGGTAAGTTTGGATCTCTATCATATAATAAGAAGTACAGTAAAAATGACGCTAGAGATGCTTGCCTGCTAAATCAAGAAACCATGGCCAACCATGGAAGTTGGATGTCCCAGTCTTCCATATGATATTTCTCCAAGCCAAACTTTCTTAGTGCTCTCTTCACCGTCTAAACAACTGTCTCTGCATGACCAGTAGCCTCGGGATGATCTCTTGAAATGATAAGATGATCAAAAAACGCTCGATCACACAAAGTCAAAAACTTGCCCAAAAACTTGCCCAAAAACTCAATATCCTGATCAGTCAAAACTTATGCTGGTGCATCAAATTGGCTAAGCACTGTAGATAAGAATGCATAAGCTATTTCCTCATTTGACTTGTCAGGAAATGCTACCAACTCAATCCACTTGGAGAAATGCTCCACCATGACCCACACATATTGATGATGTCGTATAGTCAATGAATCATGATACAACACATCCTTGCCATGCCAATCAATTGTCCAAAAGGTTATCTTGGCCTATTCCTCATCTCAAATCCGCAACAAATGATATACTGCTCGTAAATCCAATGTATTAAAAACCTTTGCATGCCCAACCACATCAAAGATCTCCTCAGGTGTAGGCATAGGATATCGATCAGATTTTGTCTGTTGATTGATAGATTGGTAGTCACCACACATTCATCTATCTGTATAATTACTATGTATATCTTTCTTGATTGACATCACCACAACAGAGCCATACTGTCCATATGATATCTTCTCTAATCCAACCTCAAGAAGGTCTTGACACCTACTTTGGATCAGATCTCTCTCCATATCGCTGTATTGATAGGGATGACATAAGAGTGGTGCATCAGTTGTCAAGTCAATCTGTATACCAAGTCCCTTCAAACAACCTTATCCCTTCAAACAATCTAATCCTTCATATTAAAGGCAAATAGTTTTTGAAACTCCTAAGAAACCTCCACACTATACGTCTTTCTTCACTTGTCACTTTGGAACCAATTTCAATATTCCAAATCTCCTTTCCATCGACACTAGAGATAGAAGATATAGTAATCTCCGTCATACTTTACTAGTGTTAACTCCTGCTGCAACATCAAGGTGAGTTTATAATCATTTCACAATAGTGACATACATCTTGTTTCTAAACATTAACATAAAGTACAAGCTACCTTGAGTTTCTTTTAATCTTATGAATCTTGTTTTCTTCTCTAGTCATGTGAGGGGACATTCTAACATGATATTTTTTTCAAATTCTCAGAGAAAAGAAATTAGTAATAATGATTGGATTCGAAATTACTCATGGTAAGCAGCATAAGTAGAACAAGTACACGGTTGACTGTATGGGTCATAATATCTTGGAAGAGTACAATATTTGTGCAGAAATATGCAGGATTCTACTAACCACAACTGTGTGGGACCTAGTGTAAAGTTAGCTTTAGCCCTAAACAAAAGCTAAAGTATCATTGGCTACCAACCAGATGAAAGATTTAAAAAGTTTCCGAACATTCACTTGGAAATTTTGCAGCTATAGTAGATTGCTCAGTTGGGATCCAAATCAATCTATCCATATTCCTTGTGATATCTAGAGTGGAGGAAAAGAACAATGGTGTCCCACGAACGACAACAAAGCTATGCCATTCCGTTGAAGCAAGTTTTATCAAGGTTGCTAAACAACAACCTCTTGAGCAGAAAGCTTTTTTCTGCTCTTTCATACAAGGCTCCACTATCTCAGTGTGAACAACTGCAACAACTCTAGCTATAACCTCTTAAGTTGTATAAAAAAGGTCCGTAGTGGTAACCACCACTTGCTCCACGCAAAAAACTCCAACCATACTCAAAAAAGACTCTAGCTCTCCTTCTCTAATATCCCCATAAGACCAAGGATGAGATCTTGGGCACTTCTCACTCCCAGCTTTTGCCTCCACCGTCTCGGTAAGCAAAGAGCCTTGCACTCACACGTGGATTGCATGCGTCTTTGCTCAGCCAATTCAAGGCTCATAATCCATGTCAAACAGTTCATGTCCATAGCCGGACCCAACTTTTGACATCGTGATGCCTCAGACAATATATGTACTAATTTAGTATCAATACAAAATCCCATAGTTCGCTCTCTCTCTTCAGCGTTGGGTTCTACAAGCAAAAATCCTATACAAATCCAAGTCCTTCCTCTCTGTATGCATGGGAAGGTGGATAACTCAACAACATGTGTAATGCAACTCTTGGCTGACCCACAAGCTTCACCACTATCATGGATGACATGTCAGCATAGTCCATTGCATGGGAGTGTCTAGCCACATCCAAAATATTCTCCATTGTGAGATGTGAGGGCCTATCCACTAAGTCATATGCTCGTAATAAAACCTCCCTCGAAAGAAGATTTTTCCACCGATGATGTGCACAAGATTCTACTATCGCTACATCTAGTAATATTATTGGTCCAATCCATGATTGCACTTGATGTGCACTCATCATCACTCGTACGTGCATCATCCAATAAGGGAACACTCTCCAATATGTATGCTGGTGAATAGGTCTGCTTTGACTGGAGAGATCGTAACACACATAACATCCCCCAAAACCTGCAAGAACGTGAATCCTTAAGCCCATGACCATTACCAGTCAGTGTGTGTCCATGACATTACCATCTAGCAATAACCAAATATATGGTGCCATGCCGAGCAAGGTCTTGTGCCCCCGGAAATAAAATATTTGACAGCAAGGCTTGCTAATATCCTTGAACCGCCGACAATGGTAGAAGATATGGGTATCGTTGCACCAACTCAACCACATGACGTAATGAAACACGTTTCCGCAATCTCATCTTGCTTTACATACAAGTATCAATGTACTTGTATGCAAGACTGCAAAATAATAGCCAAACATGTGCTAATCCCTCCAAATAGATCCAACACACATATATCCTTCTCTGGATACTGCCAAGCAATAAGCGTTGTAACTAAAGGTGATAACATAATGGAAGTGGGAATAATTTCTTCGTCTCTTCCATCTTCGGAGCAAAAGACTCACTCCAAGTCTGATGTATGAGCTATTGTGCCATCTCTTGTAGCTGCATACATGAAGTACATAGTACATCCAACGTGGATGATACTACTCCACTAAGATTTGACATGATAGCCATATCCTCTGGACAAGGACTATCATGTGCATCCATGTTGCCCTCCAACAAATCACCAAGCCAAGTAATATAAGTATTGAAGGCTGCAACATACACCAAACCTCCACTTGGTTAAGGGCTAGAACCGATTATGAATCATACAGGTAATCCATTCGCTTGGCCCTCACCAGATTGCCAACCTAGCTGATGAGAGACTGCCTCCTTCCTATAATCAATGCTAAACCCCATCGGATATAACACTGCCACATCCACCAACACATTGTAGAACTTTGCAAGTATAAACATAACACGTGCTCGCGTTGTTAAGCTTATGAGTGATGTTCGTAACTATAGATACATTACATCTCCTATCACTCCACCAAATTTTAGATCAAACGGACACTATATGACAATCTGATAGCATGTCACTCCTATTTTCGACCCCAAAACTTCAAAACATCAAATCTTTGTTAATATCCCAAGCTCATCGAGTTGATCTAGGGTTGTTACATTTCTATGGTACAAATCTGTTTAGGGCTAACCCGAAATTAGGGTTTCCTTGTACTCACGCTATATATATACAAGGGAAGGCAAAGCCTTACTTATCTCATTCTTGTACACTCTCTCTCTTGTCCCTTTGGTGTGCTCTCCTCTTCTTGGAGTGATTCCTAGAGAGTCGATTTCTCAACATGGTATCAGAGCTTGGTGGGAGCATTAGTTTTGTAGATTAGACATAGAGGAGTCTTTGGAGATCGGAGGAGGAGTGTGCCTTTAATTGAGGTTGTCCCGCTGAAGCGAGTAGATTGATGGGAAACCGTCTCGTGTTTTCTCAGAATCAAAGTTCAGAATCAGAATAACTCCCTAAAGCGAGTTGCCTTGCGCAAAATGATCGATTTTGGTAGCCATGAAGTTTTCGTGCGATTTGGAGTTGTTGGTGGTAGTTATCGCCTTTTCCAAAATCTTTGAGGGGCTGTTTGGAGGCCTGAACGAGGTTTTTTAGAGGTTTGAGGGCTTCTTCAAAGTAGAAAAGGAACTTTGCTCGCCTCTATCAGAGCTCCTACCACGAAAAATTTCAGCTCAATCCGAGCTTTCTTTGTCATTTTCGCTAAAGATCGCGCATGCTAGAATCGTGAACATATTTCATTCTTTGTCAAGGGTCAAGACAGGCACATTTCGTCAATTTCTGGAGTTTTACATGTTTCTTGATCGAGGTGCAGAGGAGCTGTTTTTCCACCGTAGTCGCGGAGGTGTTCTTTCTGTTCGTTTTGTGTCTATGCAGGTACTTGCCGTGTTGGAGTCCTGATTTTCGCTCGTAACCACGACGAATTGGTCCCAATGATGTTGGGAGAAGAAGTGCAAATTCTGGACAGTACTAGTGCTTCGTCCAGCCCGCAAGAATGTGTGTTTTTTGCAGGTTCTGGAGGTCGAGGTAGAGGTTGTGGCAGAGGAACCGAATATGGTGGTGGTAGAGGTTGTGTGCAGAACAAGGCACCCAACCGCCACCAAGTGCGCCACCGGCCGCCTTTAAGGCGGGTTAACACCGCAACTCTTGTCACAAGAATGGCCACTATGCCAAAAATTGTTACAAGCGTTAAAACGATCTGCGCGCTTCGGGCCAACAGAGCCATGTAGCTGCTGAAGAACAACTACTCATTGTGACACACTGAGTTATGTCTTTACTTTGATATAGATTGGGTGATCGATTCGAGCTACCGGCCACATGACGCCGCATCAAGAATGGTTTTGCCGCCGATTTGTGGAGACTCCTCAGTTCATGGTGACTAGAGATGATACGAAGCACGAGATCAAGCATAAGGGTAAAATTCCGCTTGACATTCCAGGATCCAATCTTTCTGGAATCGGAAATGTTTTACATGTTCCTACACTGACTCGAAATCTGTTATCACTATGACAAATGGTAGAACAAAATTTTCAAGTGCGTTTCAACAAAGATGGATGCTTTGTTGAAGACTCCACAGGTAGTGTTGTAGCTCGAGGTAGCAGGAGTGGTAGACTATTCAAGCTAGATGCTACGATTAATGTCAAGAATGCTTGACCAACTCCCCGTCATTACTGAAAAGTGGCTTTGTAGTATATCGACATAGATATTTGGCACAAGCAAATTGGGCACATGAACTTTCAGAACCCAAGACTCTTCCCAGTTCAGATCTAGTCACAAGTTTGCCCAACTTCATTTCTGCTCAACCCACTGCAGTATGTCCCGCTTGTCAGTTCGGCAAGCAAGCTAGACAACCCTTTAAGGGATCAGGTAGGAGAGCGACCAAGCTTCTAGAGCTGGTGCACACAAATGTATGGACTTCTTCTCAACCAAGTTTATCTGGTTTTGAGTACTTCGTGTCCTTCATTGATGATTTCTCTCGCTACACATGGGTTTACTTCCTTAAGAGCAAGAGCTCTTCGGATGTGTTGTCGACTTTCCGGACTTTCCACACCTTGGTGGAGAAAAGCGATGGACAATCTATCCTTTGTCTACGTTCCGATGGAGGAGGCGAGTTTACATGCGGAGAATTCACCGCTTACCTATGTAAGCATGGCATCTGACGCCTTTAAGACTTGCGGTTATACTCCATCTACGTAATGGCGTTGCGGAGAGGAAGAATCGTCACATAGCATAAAAGGCCGCCGCGCTATGTTGAACGAGAAGAACCCGCATAGACCGTTTCGGCGTAATTTTCCGTTTCCGGTGTACTTGATGAATCGAACTCCGATCTGCCCGCTAGTTCACAACAAGACCCCGATGGAGGTATTCACAGGCCACAAGCCTGATTACTCATTTATGAAAGTTTTCGGTTGCATATGTTATGTACACATTCCGGATGAGAAGCGCAAGAAGCTAGATCCGAAAGCTGAGAAGTGTATTTTCCTTGGATATGCCTTAGATACGAAAGGATATAGATGCTATAATCCTTCCTCTAGGCAATTCTATATCAGTAGAGATGTTGTATTTGAAGAGGTGAAGTCTTGGTATGCACCTGCGATTGTTCCGGTCATACCCACTCTTCCCCGCCGAAATCGCACCAAGGAGTCCATCCATTGTACCTTTACAGAAAGTGGAGTTTTCGGAGTCACACGGCCTAGAGCCGAAGTCTACGTGCACTGAGTCGCCACGGATGAAGTTCACCGAGCATCATCCAGACCGACTCCTAGACTTGAGGATCATCTTATTTTGCAACATATGATGTCCTCACCACGGATTACAGGTATTCATCCGTTGGATGAATCATCCTAGAACGACGCTGCTGGTACCTCAGATCCGAAGCAAGGGGCGACAAACAGTACATATGATACCGCCTACAAAAAACACGAGAGAGTTCGGCATCCTGTTCAGCGATTTATGCATGAAAGTTTCCCTGTTGATCATCATGCATACATGACTCACGTTCTTGCTGAGCCAGAACCGAGTACGCTTGAGGAGGCGATGCACAAAAATGAGTGGATTGAAGCCATGGAGACAGAACTTGCTGCACTTCGTCACCAACAAACATGGGAATTGATGGACTTACCTCAAGGTAAGAAAGCGATTGATTGCAGATGGGTCTTCAAGGTCAAGCGTTAACTCGGATTAAGATCGTATCTCGATACAAGGCCGGATTGGTAGCCAAGGGCTACGCACAACAAACATGGAGTGGACTACTTAAGAGACGTTTAGTCCGGTTGCGGGTTGGCAACCATTAAATGCGGTGGTTGCTATTGTTGTCAACAAGGGATGGCGACTACATCAAATGGACTTCAAGAACGCCTTTCTCAATGGAGATCTCGGCGAGGAAGTCTACATGCAACAACCACTGGTTACGAAGATCCGAAGTTTCTTTCCCGCGTTTGTAAGTTAAGGAAATCCCTCTATGGATTGAAACAAGCTCCGAGAGCATGGTATGAGAAGATCAATTCCTTTCTATGTCTCTTGGATTTGTAGTCTGTCATTCCGACTCATCCCTATACTGCATGAGATCAGGAGTTCATGTAGTGATGATTTCCATCTACGTAGATGATCTTATTATCACTTGGAACCATGAGGAGATGATTTCCCGCATCAAGAGTATCTTATGTTCCGAATTTGAGATACAAGACTTAAGATATCTTAAATTCTTTCTTGGTGTGGAGTTTATCACAGAGGGAAAGGATATGTGGCTAATACAACGCCAATATGCTTTAGATAAGCTTAAGGAGTTCAAGATGTCTGATTGTAAACCAATAGACACTCCTCTACAACAAGCTCTAAAGCTAGAGTTAGACGATGGAGAGTTACTTCTGCATTCCCCGCATGTACGCATGATGGTTGGGAGTTTGATTTATCCGACTATCACTAGACCGGATTTGAGCTATGCTGTTGGTCTAGTTAGTCAGTTCTTGCATGCTCCACGGGTACCGCATATGATGGCCGTTAAGCGGATTCTCCGCTATGTGAAGTCCACACTTCATTTTGGACTTCGATATAGATTTGGAGGTGAGCTGAACCTGCATGACTACACCGATGCTAATTGGACAGGAGATATTTCTGGCAGGAGATCCACGTCTGGATATGCGTTTGGACTTGGGAGTGCAATTTGTGAGTGGGCTTCTAAGAAGCAACCGACCGTGGCACTTTGTCTTCCACGAGGCGCAGTATCGTGGTGCTATGAATGCCACTTGTGAAGCAGTTTGGCTTCGTTCCTTGCTTTCTGATATTGGAGTAGATTATCCTAGTCCTACAATTATCCTAGGTGATAACATTAGCAGCATGATGTTAGTTAACAATCCTGTTTTTCATGCGAGGACAAAGCACATTGAGGTGCACTATCACTTTGTTAGGGAGAAGGTCCTTTCAGGTGTAGTAGATCTTAGATATATACATACTGGAGATCAGGTTGCAGATATCTTCACCAAAGCTTTGCCTAGAGAGTTGTTTGCTACATTTCGACATTGTCTAGGAGTTCAGGATGTACAGTTGAGCTTGAAGGGGAGTGTTAATATCCCAAGCTCATCGAGTTGATCTAGGGTTGTTACGTTTCTATGGTACAGATCTGTTTAGGGCTAACCCGAAATTAGGATTTCCTTGTACTCACCCTATATATATACAAGGGAAGGCAAAGCCTTACTTATCTCATTCTTGTACACTCTCTCTCTTGTCCCTTTGGTGTGCTCTCCTCTTCTTGGAGTGATTCCTAGAGAGTCGATTTCTCAACAATCTTGGACTTTTGAGCACTTCAGTCTGAAATCTTTTTTGGCCAATCTCAATTTATCACCCCAAAAAAACTATGAGCATCGACCCACTTTGTCAATTTTTAGCACCACTTCCGTCCTTGAAAACTCTCAATTCGGATTTACACACTAAAACATAAAATACAAAAATTCAAAATCAATCAAATAAACTTCAAATCAACTAAACTTTTAGATCACCATCACTTCCCTCACTCCATCTACGCCTTGCTCACTTAACAGCAAACAGATCGAAGCTACCATCGATTCAAACTCGTTAAAATCCAATTTAAGTTATTGAAGTAATATTTTCTACTCTTAAAACATCCACAAGGACACTCTGCTCATAATCATAGCATAAAAGAGAGATTAAAGTCGAGCAAAATCCACTTTGTGCTTCAAAGATTTCAGGTTCTCGCACTAGCTACTATCCATCATAGCCACAGCCCCAAAGTCTCGACCTTGAAAACTGCCCTCCAAGGAACCCTAATTCAAACTCTACCCCTTGATCCATAGGACTCCTTACGACGCTGTTGGCCCTAACGGCAATTTCAGTACGAACGGCGCTTACTGCACAATCGGTTCTAACTGCTGTATCTGTCCTTGCATACGTGCACTTACCTTACTAGAAATGCCACTACCTTAATCGTGATAATTATCTTAATGTTGGGGTTAGTTTAGAAAAAGATGAGAAAGAAGAAGTATATTTACCAAAAGGGCAAATTGAGAGCATTCAGAGCATTCATAGAGAAGTAAAGTCGAAGGTTGGGCAATACAATAAATTGTTGGAATGGAAAGTAATTTGATTAGCTCGTTATGATGCTATTTTGGATGAAAAAATATAATCTTGTTATGGATTGACAAGATAGATAGTTCATTGACATTTGGAGATAGATTGAGTTCGTAACAAAAAAACTTAACTCTATATGTGATAGAAAGAACCAAAAAATAAAAAATGTATGTTTTTGAAATAAATAAGAGATGTAAACATTCGAAAAGAGCAAACTTTTATTCTTGAAAAATTAACTTGTGTCTTGTGTCCAAATGATATATCTCCAATTTTACTACCAAGAAGAAGAGTGTATCATAAGATGTAGATCTTACAAGGAAGTTCTATTCCTTGCAAAAGTCTCTATCTACTTGTATCAAACGAGCTGAAGAAATGCAAGGCACAATTGGAGGAGTTGTTGGAGAAAGGTTGCATCCAAACTGATGTATCATCATATGAAGCTCTAGTGTTGTTTGTGAAAAGAAGGACGGCTCCATGCAGATGGGCATCAACTCTCATGTCATAAATCAGCAAATGATGAAAAATAATTATACATTACCTTGAATGGATGATTTGTTTGATCAATTTCATGGAGCTAAGTATTTCAACAAACTTGAGAAGAGTGGGATGCATTTTTATCCTTGATTGAATTTGCTTATAATAACTTAATAAGTGCATGCACAAAATGATCAGTTTTTTTCTTATGTATGAAACACATCCTCTCACACGGTTTAGTTTGGCTAGAGTGGATAACATGGAGGAATCATCATGTAAGCTATGAACGAGTTTGTGGTACAAATGTATCAAAAAGTGTAATATGCAAAGCAAAAATTAACCATTATATATAATTGATAAAAAAATATGCAGATGTTCATTGATGACATGTGGCATTTTAGGAAGAAGATTTGAGATGGTTATCTTCCACGAATGTGACATTAACATGAGTTTGAAAGTTAAATTCATTGTTTATTGGATCCTTTTAGATGCAAATACATCTCATTTTTTGTGTGTCACTCTTACTGAAATATATTCTAGAAATTTTTTTCTTTGACAACCCACATTAATCACCTCTTTTACTATAGATGATTGATGATGTAGAGAAATATGAGATAGAAAGAATTTTCAAAAAACAAACTAGAGGTTATTGAGATTCAAAAGTGAAATATCTAGTCCAATAGAAAGATTACCCACTTTATGATGCTACTTAGAATCCTTTGGTAAATCATGCAAATGTCAAGGTGCTTGTTGAGACTTTTGAATCTTCTCGTACCCTTTAAGACATTACGTTTTGAAGGGCGGGAGGTTTGTAACCAATCTTGATTAGCTATAGTTAATTTAATCAAATTTTAGATTGATCACTTAATGACAAAAAAAAATAGTGGTAAGCATGATCCAGAAAGTGAAAGATAAAATTTTGATTGTATGGATACATGACAAGATGGCTACCATACATTGATGGATTAGATAAGGTGCTAAATGTTGTTTAGGTTTCGATTAGAATAAGAATTGGAAGTATGTAACTTCCGTATGTTAATCATGTGGCATAAATTGAATTTTGAACTCATCCTTTTACTATAGTATATAAAACATCTCATTTTTGAAAACCATTATGGAGTCATTTTGTTCAATGTTACACAAACTCACTTTTTTCAAATTATTTTATCAACAAAAATTATTTATTGAAGAGGATGATGCACATACATAGCAACAATAAGTATGCTATTATACATTTTTTAACAATAAGGATAATATACTTTGAAATAAATTTTAATTAAATAAATTTCATCTCAATGTTCCCTTTATTTTTTGTACTTTAGGACCCAAAAATTTCAAAATTCAATAAATGATACATGGTTGTCATGCAAAGGTTGCATGCTTAATTATCTTATCATATCCAAATAGTAAAAAAATCCATCACATTTATCTATTTTATGAATGCATGATAATCATTTCATTTTATATTTATTAAATCCTAAGTTACACTTAGGTTTTCAATTCATGTGCACCACTATTGTGACGTGGAGTGATTTAATGAAAATCAAGATTTGGCTAAACTAACTTTGGTCAACCAAAATTGATTACAATTCCTTACCAAATTGAAAAATTATCCATATTTTAATACAAAGTAAAAATATTTCATTTTGTGAACTACTCAATTAGAATTACATGAATTGTCAATATGAACACTCATTTCATTATTGAGATTTATCTTATTATTGACACTCATCTTACCTTTAAAGGGTCACATAATAGAAACATACAACCACATACATTAAAATAAAAAATAAAATTTTGACTTGGAATCAAACCAAGATATAAAAATGGACCATATGTAGGAGACATCATAATTTTTTAGTAAGCAACAAACACTCGACATAAAAATAATATAAAATATTCTTATTTGCTTCGACACTAATAAACTATGACCTACTCTGAATTGTTTTTGAAGATCATATCTTAAGAGATTTTTCATTATCACTAACCATATTAAAATAGTAAAAATTACTTTGGAGTTACAAGATTTTATTTCATGTTATTTTAAATGCATCTTAACAAAAATTGTGTTCCATGTGGATTGAGTTTCGTATTAAAAGTGCATATTTTACATAGAAATTATATCCGTACACATGTGAACATAATTACTATCTCTTTCAAAATTGTACATCATCTTTGTTCTTTGTTTACTTTTTGTCATATTTTGATTGACAAATTTTAGAGATTTATGAAAAACTTATAATTATACAACATAAAAATCGCTATATTATACTTTATTAAGGCTTGAATCTCAATTTTGTCTCTCATTAGATTATTTAGGATTATCATCTACTAAGGATTAAAATGCAACAATAAGTCTTTTAAGCACTTGATTTTGTATTAAAGCAAAAATTGTATTAGAAGATTTTGTCTTAGAAGAAATTTTTTTCCCATAAGCATGAAGATTTTTCACACATTTGAGAATTTAAAGGTTACAAATGCTAGAGGTTTGTAGGCTTATATCATGATGACATAACATTAGTCAGTACTTGCATCATAGGAGTACAAATTTTTATCCATAATATCATGAGCAAGACGGATAGGAGCTCTTGTTCAAGCAATGATGAATGGCTATAGTTGATTGTGAGTCCATTATTTACATCTTTTTGTATCACATACATTATCTTTATCATTGTAGTGTTGATTACAATTGATCCATACGGAAGAAAATAATTTGATTACATACGAGTGCATATGCATGAGATGCACATTTGACATATGTTTTGTTGATGGTTAGAGTATAGCCACACATGAAGTTGTGATAGATGTGATGTATACTTAAGATAGAAATAGTGACAAAGGGAATGATAATATGATCTTATTTGAGGATCAGCATTGCTAGTAGATCAATATGTGACACGAGAACAACAAGGCATTTGTCATCTTTGTGGCAGATGTTGTATCACATGTTATACTTGAGAGATCACATCTTCATATACGTTATTTAACGCCCTTCAACCCCTTGGGGGATCAAATAGCACCTTCAAGCCCCATGCAAATCTAAGCTTCATTTAGATCAGCAAGAATAGAGGTTTGTTAGAAGGACATGAATTTATCGTCTTAGCTATGAAGATGTATGTGGCTATAGATCAAGATATGGATACTTTTGATTGAAATTGTTTGAAGACTTCATCATATCAAGTGGCGGGGAACACACCTACACTCTACTAATGCGTTTAGACAGCGTTGTAATATTGCATTACATCGCACATTAGCTGCAACTATAGATAGGAAGATATTGTGATAAGAGAGTATTTTTCTAGATTCCTAGATGTTATGATTTACATGGAGGGGAGAATTGAGAAGATGTGGTTTAGATAGAGATCTTCACGAGAGCATATAGTACCCTCTTTTTCCCCCACGGGCCCGTTTGGCCTTGGCTTTGTTTTCTTGTGTATGGTTTTGGCCATCGATCTTTACATTGCATGCGTCGCCTTTTTCTTCGAACACCAAGAAAGTCATGGAAAAAATAAAATTAAAAAAATTGCAATGCAACGACAAAACTTGAACATTCTTAAAATTTTACTGTGACATATTTATTAGGTTTCCATGGACCAATTTTATAACTATGGTTACGTGATTGAGATTTGCCCGGGTTTAGATTGTAAAAGGTGAGGATGCAATTGAGTATCCTGCGCTAATGCTAAGTCAGAACATAAATCACTTGTAGATGTAAAAAAAAATCTTTGTATTCCCCGTGATGTTTTTGATTCCCCTTGTTATTTATATAAAGTAGATCGCGGTTCTATGTAATAAGGAATGTTGGGAAAAAATTACTGATGTGGTAGTGCAGTGTGTCAAGTATTATGCCCGGCAGAGTTTGAAGTTTAAACGACTGTAGCTAAATGGTGCTGCTCACTCTCAGTTGTGGCAAATCTGATCCAAAGAGGGTTTGATAACTTCTGCTTCCAACCAGGAACTATTGCATCCGTAGCTTCTTTCCCAATCAAAAGTAGCCATCGAACTGATTCAAGCGAGGTTGCCATTTTGCAGGTAAGCCCTCGGAGATGCGGACAACGTGGAGGTCAGTGGAGTATCCATTCGCACCTTTCTGCAATTTGGACCTACGCTGTCCAGGTAATGACTCTCCAGCTGCTGTGTCTTTGTTTTGGGGCAGGATAGTGGGAACCACACCATTCACATGAGTTCGTGGTTTTGTTCCGTGCCGAGCGTACAAAACTGAATACAGAGTGGAGTTAGCTACCCAAGGGCGCCACAGTGGATGGAATGTAATTTGTGAGCTGTCAATAATCCCTGAACCATGTGAGACCTGTGAATCTTGTCTCCATAACTGCACCAATTGGTCAGACTTTGAGAGGCGATGATGTCCACCACGAAACCAAGCTGCTGCAGGGTTATCCTTTTCTATGGAGATGTCGTATTCTAATTCAGGATGTCCTTACGTGGTATCCTTTGAAAGAACATGCACACACACAGCACACATGCCGTTCGTAAGTGTTCTGCACAAACCATGATGCGGTGAAATTCTCCACTCCCTTGTCTTAACCCAAGACACATCGGCTGCAAGGTCAAGGTTATCTGACACTGAAGTTAAGTTCGAAGATAGGATTATATCACGGGTGAGTCAGATGGTTTGTCTCATACAGGATATACGGACATGAGTATTCCCTGAGTGCGTGGGTGGGTAGGTGACTCAGGTCAGAAGAAAGGTTTCCTTTTTAACTGTCACCGGCAACGAGGTTATTGTCAAGACTTGAGGATAAACATAAGCACGGTCATTGTGCTTTATGTAGAAACTCTGGTCACAACACACAGAGACTTGCCGTGAGTAAGGAGAAAAATCTCGGAGACCCCCATCAAAAGAACAAGCCGGACGGAGTCTGAGGAGCCAAGGAAAGGAGAGGGCTTGTCCCTGTGGCCCTAGTACCCTACCTCTGCCTTGTTGTAAGACAATCCCTCTATCGGAGTCTAATGGCTCTGCAGAATATCAGAGGATCTGACATTTCCGTCAGAACAAGAAATAACAGTACGGCAGACAAAGTCTATAATGAAGACACTTTCATCACGGGTGAGTCAGGTAAGCTGGATTCTAGTACGGGCTCACTGACTGCACGGATGGCGGTAACTCAGGTCAATCAAAGTACGTCAAAGTTGACAAACGGTAAGAGCAACAGAGATTGTTTGAATCGTAAGATTCAGACGATTACGAGACGATCGTGTCAACCAAAGGTCAACGCCCTCTAGAAGATGTGGCTGGAGGGAAGAGCGACCGCTTATCTGTGGCCGTAAAGAGGTCATTTTTGAGATATCAGCCTAAGAAATCACAGGCACTAACTGTAACATAAAGATTCTGAAAAGCTTCGAAGAGTAGTTGTCTATTTTGTAGTTTCTGGGTTAAAGGTCGCCGTAAGTGTCAAATGTGTAGATTGTCTTCAGACTTTTGTTCACCTGAATCCATGGACATCTCGATCTGGTGCCAGTTTCCTCGAGACGAAGTGTTGAATGAAGAAGTCTCAATTGAAGCGGCATCATTGGTCAAAAGCAACAGACTGAAATGAAAATGACTGTTGACGATAAGTTTGACTGACATGTGTTAATGGCGAGCGGAATTAGGGCACGGAACATGGATAGGGACAGTATGTAGAGTTTTTCTTGTCTTTTAGTGTTTGTAAAATAGGACTGCATGAGTTCAACACTTTGAAAAGTTTTGCTCCTATGGCTATGGTGGAATTGAACATTGAGCTAGGGATTTTTGTCTCCTCTGATTCCCTGGGCGAATTCGGGGAGTGGATTCAAAATCGTGCAAATCTAGTACTCCAAGAGCATGTCTGAGAGTCCAGAATGAACCACAAGGGAAAATTATTTGTTTAAGGAAGAGAACATGGAGGAAGATTTTATTCCGGTAGGAATACCACGAGCGCTTTTTGAAGAAGTAGCAAACTTTATTAAACGAAGATTGAGCTGTGTGCCATCACCATAGAGACTTCTATGTCAAAGGGAAAACCGGCAAAAGCAAGTCGCCATGGCCACCACGATGGAATTAGTTGAGAGAATTCGATTAGCAAAGGAGGAACATAACAAACTAATAGCTGCAAGTAAAGCTCGTTTCAAGGTGTCGACAAAACATATGCTAGCAATAAAGTGAAAAGCTCTACTCAAGCGAGAAGAGGTAGATTGAGACACATTAAAATAACAAAAGGGATGGGAAGACCCCATCAAATCGTACAAGGATGGAACCAAAACGGTAACATGGGGCTAGGCCCCAATAGCATCACACTGGGAAATATGTCATACAACACCTAAGATATCCGAACTATCTAGGTCAAACGGTCTACAAACAACATAAGCATCTCAAGAAGCATAATCTAACGTGATTGCTCTCCTATGGATTGCACCAGCTAGTGCTCTCTAAGGAGTAATGGAAACACATTGCCTAAAATAGACTATAGAGAGTATTAGAGAGAGAGAGAGAGACTAATAGAGAGTGATACCCCCTGCTGTCTAGTATGGTAGGCTCTCGCGCACTCCCTCACAAACATATCAAAGTGGGTGTCCATAGCTCCATATAAGTCCAAAGCTAAAGTAACAAAGAGGTGACTTCTCTATATACCCCTATACTTGGAGATCTTGGCTGCTGCCGCTCTATTGGCCGTCCATCCTGAAGGGTATATGATCACCCCCTCTGAAACTGTGTCTCCAGTAGGATTGGTAACCACCACATCCGCCACAGTGAACTGGTCCTCCTGAACCAAGTACATATCTGCCCTAACCCTAGTCGACTGCAAGACGTACCAACGCTCTCTCCATGTGAGGTATATACCCTCTCGCGCCATAGAAAATACCACATCGCTAATGGCATTATGGGTAGCTATCCTCTACCCTCCGAATGGACAACGAATCATATGAACACTTGCTGCATCTAAAGTGATACCATACTCATAACGGAACCTCATCACTGTAGAGAAAGTAGCTGGTGCGAAGAGGTAGATAGAAGGGGTGGAAGCTCTGTTGCAGATTCCCAAAGTAACCGTGAGAAGAGCGACGACGCATAATACAGACCACCAAATGAAAGAAGTTCATACTAAGCCCAACACACATCCACACAAACACTAGGAGTCTAGACACAAATAAATCCAAGAAGAATGATATCACCTAAAAGAAAAGGAAGAGTTTCCCCCACTACAAAAAGCGACATGGGCAGTTAGGTGGAAGCAGAGCATGAAGGCCATGCTAGTACAGATAAACTTAACGGAATATAGTAGAAAGAACTGGATGAGATTTACAAATACAATACTAAAGGAAAGCATCAAAGAACATGAGCTGGAGTTGATTGTCAAGAAGTGAGGGACGATTTGATGAAGACGCTATGAATGTTGAAAGAAAGAAAGATGGAAAGATGCCGAGGTCGTGGCAAAGTTTACAGTCGATGTGCAAAGGCTCCTAAAACGGCAGGAGGAACTGAAAAATCAACGCTTCCTCCTGTACATTTCGGATTTTATGCCCACACCGAGAGTGGTGAAGGAGTGGTCGGAGAGCCAACTGAAAAAGAAACACCAAGTAGTAAGTGTGGACTCCATCATCCTGATATCCAGAAGATGCTTTCTTTTTCAAGTAGTGACATTTGAGCAATAGGAGAAAATTTTGCGAGCTACACCTCTTACATGGAAAACATGATGATCTTTGCCATCCCATGGGAACCGATGTTTGACCTCGCAAGCATGCATTTAACCAAAATCCCATGTTGGGTGACATTGACCGGATGACATTAGCATTTCATGGCAAGGGGAGAGAAGCTCTTAGTTTGTTAGTCTAGGTGCTGCACATTTGAACGGAGATGGTACTGACATTGCATAACATGGGGAGACAGACTGTTAGTTTGTTAGACTAGGTGTTGCACAATTCAAACTAGCTTTATGAGCATGAATACTACAACATCAAGGACTTCGTCTTGCTAGACTTAAGTAAGTCAATTTCTAGTGCATTAGATACGGAAGTGGTAAAATACTTAGCAACAAAAGAAAACATTGTAATTGTTCAAAGATTTCCTTCAACTTGTGGTAGTGGAGTTTCGAAATTCCTGCTTTTATTGTCACGAGGATATATAACCCAAAATTATGAGAAACAAAAAAATGGAGAAGACGACCAGAGGAACATGCAGACTAGTGGAGTACCAAAAAGTCAGATCCGACAAAAAGAAGCTAGAGGGTGGAAGAAGCAAGTTTCAAAAACAAAACCAACAACTGGAGTAGAAGTTGAGAAAACAAAGAAAAGAAGGAGTTACAGGCACTAGAGGAAGGACCAAAGTCATAAGTCATTTCAGTGCACCTAAACAATAAGTTTGTAGCGCTAAATGAAGAGGGTGGAACGGAAGAGGAACCAGGAGAATCTGAGGAGTAGCTTCATCCTCGCGCTTGAAGTCATCAACATTGCTTTGAGCAAAGTCCTAGGTAGATGCAAGAGAAAGCATGTCACACCGTTATACCATCACAAGGGAGAGTAGGAGTCAAAAATAAGCTTAGTCTACAATTTGATCCGGTATACCATCTCAAGGCAGAGTAGGATTCGAAAATAAGCTTAGGCTACAATTTGATCAAAAGGCAGATCTAACAAGGAGGAACATGATTCCGACTGACAAACATATAGACGCCATCCGTTATAAGAGAAGGTTATCGATTTGTGAACAAAAGTGACGGAAGGGGATGGAATGATACTGGACAACAGATCAGATTAGGAGAAGGAAGGGACAAGGAAGAGAGTAACTTTTTCAACTCCAACAGGAGGAATATCTCGATGATACAAGAAACTTCATCAAGTTCGATAGCAAGAAGCAGCTCACGGAAAAAAAGAGGGAAGAAAGGGAAAAGAGGAGTATCAAGGTATGTAACCACTCATGGTTCAATTCTCAATCAAGACAAACCATGATTCCTCAAGTCAAAGCAATAAATTGGAATATGTGTGTGCTAGAGGAAAGAATGAAATTCAAGCATATGATACATTGGATCCAAAGGATGAGACCAACGTCAGATTTCTTACACTGCAAGAGATGAAAGTGGATGAGAGACAAGCAAATTTTTAACTGAATCAATTTGCAGTAACAAATCGCCATGTAGTAGATTGCACACCACTAGGAAAGCAAGAGACGAAGTTGTTTTATTAACTAATTGGAAAATCTTGCATCGCGCAAGGGGATGAGACGACATCATGATTAATAGTCAATTGATTGCAATTGAAGTTGGAAGAGAAATAAGACAATTGGATGAATTCATAAGCAAATACGATTTGATGGATGTTTGGTTGAAATGCTTTACACATGGATCACACTTTACAAGGCAATGTATAGTAGAGCAGGGTCTGAACTAGTCTAGACTATTCCATATTTATGTATCTCAATGAGAAGACTGACTAGGAGGAGGAAAAGAGAGGTCTACCATGAAGGAACCCAACTAGATTCGGGGCCTAGCCTCATGTTACTGGTTTGGTTCCATCCTTGTACGATTTGATGGGGTCTTCCCATCCCTTTTGTTATTATACTTTGTCTTCGGATTCAGATCACTTGCAGGTGATTGTACAAAGGATCACTTCATATTACAAAGTCAGCCCCGACTTGCTGTTAGAGGAGGATACTTCAGAGGCAGCGAAGGAAGATATTAGCAAGATTAGGATCGCAAATGGACGCAGGTGTGAGGCTCGACCTTAAGTGGAGTACAACAAAGAAGATAATGAAAAGTGACAATTACTCATGGAGAAAAGTAAGCAGAGGGTAACTTTTAGTAACGATCTAAACATCCATCAACAAGATATGCAGAAGTTTAAAGATCTAGAAAAACATTTATGGGATATAGATTGGAGGATTTGGCTAGGGCACAATAGGCAAAAATGGCTAAGGGAGGGGATGCCCCTACAAATTTTTTTTTGCTTTACAGAGAAGCAAGCAAGTTAAGGAATTATTGGACACACTAGTTTTGGAGGGTGTCCTGTTTATCAAGTCTAGAAGAAATATGAATCTTCTCTTAATTCATAGATTTTACTTCGAATTATTTCGGAAGGATGCACTTATAAAGTGAGAAACGTAACTAAAAAGAGAAGTGCTAGCTCACCTATTGGCTAGATTATAGGAGGAAAAGAGCTCGGGATGATTAGTTCCGAACCTCCTCTATGAGTGGTTACTCATGGTGGAGGTTCGGAAGATCTTGAGGAACTTAAAAATAAAAAATCCCATGGACATGACATGATGATCAAACAACTACGGCATTGCGAGCCATGGGCACATGTGCAAAAATGGATGTGTTCAAGATGGCAAGACATACATGGGTGGAGGAAGTGCAAACATCTTTAGAAGGAATAATCAAAATGGTTTCGAATGATACAACCTGCAGTAACCTAGAAACTGGAGGCCAATAAGTTTGTTCACGGTGACTTAGAAAGTGATGGCAAAGCTATTTGCGAATAGACCAAGAGACAAAGTATAATAACAAAAGGGAGGGGAAGACGCCATCAAGCGTACAAGGATAGAGGAGTGATAGGAAGCAAAAAGGATTCCTATTTCAAAAGATCTCTTGGTGTTCAAACTAATGCTAAAAATGTCATGACTTGTGTAGTGGCACCCTTAAGTATGTAGATGCATCCAGGTAGGAGCATATTTGTATCTTCTCCTACCTGGAAGGGAGCGCTGAAATTGTTTTGTTGAGTTTTAATAGATGATAGCTTCAATGAAGACCGTGATGGCTATCTAAAAATAGAGTAGATTCAAAAATGGTATGATCGATTTTAAATTTCTGTATTTTTTCAAGTGTTTAAAATACGAATTGAAAATATGAGGGTGAAAGCATTGCTAAAGTGCTTAAAATGCAAGATTTGATGTTTCAAAATTTTAGGGTAAAAAATAAGAAAGGCAAGCTATGGGATTATCATAAAATATCCATTTGATTCAAAATTTTTTGGGGTCTTGGAAGATATAGAGTAATTTGTATTAATAATAATCAAAAGATAATATTGACTTGTGTATGAATTGTAAAATTTTGATGTTTAGGGTTCTGAAATTAGAGTAGAAGATTTTTGAAATTTTACAAAAGTTACAAAGGATGTCCATTTGCAAAAAATAATATTACGTTAGGTAAAGAATTAAAAAAGACTAGTTGTAGGTAAAATTTTATACACTTGATTACCAAGATTACATTATCAATATGGAGAGCATAAGGCCTTCAAAATTGAATTTTAATGTTTTTAAATGCCCTTCTAAGACTATGTCAATCCAGTTTAGGTTGCTTTGATCCCTTTGATGGATGATTTTGGAATAGAGGATTGTTATTTATATTTTTGTGGTTGAAATACCTTCATCTTGGCTTCATGCTTGTGCACCATCTTTTTTTGTTGGTGCTTTATTATTCGTAGTGATAGTTTTCCTATGTGCTACTAATAGTGAGGCTGGATTCACGGATCAATAAGATTATCCATGTTTCTCCTTTGTGAAATCAGACTTGCAAATTTGTAGATTTGCAAATTTGTAGATGTGGATGAGTTTTTGTGGTGATGACATATTTCAGATTGCCCTTGTGTTAGCATCATGTGGTGCCTCAAGTACCTTATGTTGCAGTTTTTGATCCGAGTTGAGGGCATGTTGTTGATATGGTTACAAAGCTGATACACAAGTATCACAATGGAATTCTTTGGAGATTGCAAAGGAAAGATTGATGTGGATAAGCAGTGGATGCTCTTGTAGTGGATTGTGGTACCAAAATTGATAATTGAGGTTCACATGAGAACTCTTATTCGGTGTTAGAGAGTGATAGAGCTTAGCTTGGTGATATCTTAGAGTGTATCTCCACACCGTTTTTATGGGACATGATGATATTCTAGTGTAATTGGTACCATTGAGTTGAATGACTTCATACATGAGTTTGACTGATGGTGCGATTTGCAAGAGATTTGCGTTTCTATATTTTTTAGGTTGTTTATGACTTGGAAGGGATTATGGATGATTATCATGAATTTCAAAGTGAACACTTTGAGGAGATTGAGTTATGGAGAAAATATTGGTCTCCAAACTATATATCTATTACTTTTAGTATAGTGTTTGATGACACAAGTTCATCCTCTTTAACTATCACTAATAATACAATTGGAGCTACTGAAGATGGGAAGAGTTCATAACTTCCAACCTTTAATGCTATTCTAGAGTTCTTTGCATAGACTATAAAGCTACTATTTAAAACTATCAAGGCGTGAGGTCTGTCAAACTAAGAGGCTTGTAGAAGTTTTAACAAACGATTAATGAGAGTTTTTAAGAGTCATATATTTAAATACATCGGTTGATTAGTGTTACCCATGGGCTCACAAAGGCACAAGTGTCCAATATTGGTAGTGGATATTGGACATGGAGGTGAGATATATAGTAAGAGATGTAATCTTACTACATGAAACATCACCTACGTTGACCATTATGTTTTGTCTTGTTGAATATATTAAGCTCAATGTGTTGGGTTCAATAAGGATTCATCATCTGCATCAACTCGTTCACATTACCAGTCTACCAAAACGTGGAGTGGTTATGGTAGACATGTGAGACAATCTCGATCATTCTAATAGAGTGGTGAAGGTATAAGATCTAGAATATTACCATCATTTTCAAGTAACAATATGTTGTTGGGATGATGTGTTGGACATGAGGTGAGCCACATCACAAGAAGGATTTACTTCAAGATCAAAGAGTGGATTATGATGGATAAAAATCATATAAGCATTATTACATACATGGTCACATGATTGATCAATGTTTTCATCTTCATCCAAAATTGCATAAAAAAGAGTTGCCATGGTAGTCCTAGGAAGACGATGAGGAGTAGAAGGTGGCAAGGATGATGGTAGAGAACCAGCCCCTAGTCAAATGATAGCCAGTCATGAGATGAACATGACATCTCAATAAGAGCAATTAGAGCAAAAGATAGTCACTAAGTATATAGCCCAGCAAAGGTCAAATTTTAGAGTTGGTACCTCTACTTCAAATGATGAAGATGTTGTTCTACTTCATTGTGTGTAGTGGCATAATTATGTGTAGTTTTTGAGACTCATAGTGCAACACACACTATTAAGTCTAGAGGAGCGTCAGTGGAGTTGGATCCACAAATTAGGTTGGTCGACAAATCAGACTTCTTCAATTGTTCACACTGTTTGAGGCATTGAATACCTAATCCATAGCTCCCAGGGATGACTTATTGGTTAGATGAGGATGGAAGCTTATGTTGATGTACTTGTGATGGAGCAAGTAGGATCCAACCATCAACATTGTCTAAGGTAGCATCCAACATAATGTTCATTCTTTTGTGCATAATGCACAAAAGATTATTGTTCATTATCTTATTTTTTCAGCACATTATTTATTGACATTGAGGTGTCATCATCCTATGTATTTTGATTGGTAGCCACACTTTGGGAAAGCAAAGTGATGTGTTCATAACTTCTGATATTGATAACACTTGTAGTGTTGATCATGGGATCAAGACAACTACTAGTGAAACTTGGCAAGCTATTACCGCTTGACTGATAGAGTTACTAGCAAGACCGACATATGAGCTTACTACGTGATCATCAAGTGCGGTACCCTTGTTAAACGATCCATGTACATGAGTGATGACGAGTACATATTAGATGAGATCGTGGGTTGTACCATTAGTATTGTTGGATGCAACGAAAGTAGGATCTTGTGCACATCGTTCATGTATATGATGGAAAAATCTTCTTCAAAGGGAGATATTATTATGAGCATATGACTTAATGTAGAGATCCTCACATCTCAGGAGATTATTTTGGATGTGGGTAGACAATTCCAAGTAGTGGCATATGTTGACATATTATCCATAGTCGTGGTGATCCTTGTGGGGCAGCCAAGTGCTGCATTACCCACATTGTTATATTATCAAGCTTCCCATACCTACAAACAGGAAGAACCTTGACTTGTATGGTATTTTTGCTTGCATCGGTTGATGGAATTGAACGTTGATGAAAGCAAGCAAGGCATAGGCTTTTATACTGAAACTACATTAGTAGCTACATTGTCGAAATCATCACAACGTCAAGTGATGGATCACCTTATGGACCTAAATAATTTGAAATGGATTGTGAGCCTCGGATTGGATGAGCATAGACAATGTGGTCCACATGTGTGATTGCAAGACTATTGTTTAACTTTTTGCCTATTGAGATGGTGGAGGTAAAAGCGGGGGGCAAGATATCCTTGGTCTTATATGGATGTTATAAAAAGAGAGTTGGAGTCTTCTTTGAATATGATTGGAGTTTTTTGCAAGGAGTAAATATTGGTATTCACTACGGAGCTTTATGATACAATTCAAGAGGTTAAAGCTAATATGGTTGGAAATGTTCACACCGAGCTGGTGGAGCATGGTATGAGAGAGCAAAAAAATCAATCTGCTCAAGAGGTTATCGTTTAGCAACCAAATAATATGTCTTCTAACTCTAATGTTGATGGAGAGGATATTTGGGATATTGAGATAGATGGAAGTATATGAGGATTTTTAGAAACTTTTTTGTCTTCAGTATGAAGGATTAAGGCTGTTTGAAGAGACATGGTATACGGATTGGCTTGACAACTGATGCATATGTCTTCCGTCATCCTCATTGATACATAGATATGGATTGAGATTTGATCCAAATTAGATATCAAGACCTTCTTGAGATTGGATTTGTGGAGATATCATATGGAGAGTATCTCTCTGCTGTGGTGATGCCATTCAAGAAAGATATACATGCTATACAAATAGACACATATGAGGTGACTATTGATCTATCAATCAATAGACAAAATCTGATCAATATTCTATGCTTACATCTCATGAGATCTTTGATGAGGTTGTGCACGTAAAGCTTTTCAATACATTGGATTTATGAGCATGATATCATCTATTTTAGATTCAAGATGAGGATAAGGCCAATATGACTTTTTGGGCAATTGATTTGCATGCGAAGGATGTGTTATATTCAAGAGATATTTTACCATTTGGGTTGAAGAATGCATATGCATAGTTTCAAATAGTGATGGATACGATCCAAGCCTATGCCTACATTGATGATATTTGGGTATATAGTGCTATAATGGTGGAGCATGAGAGATATTTGTAGGAGGTGTTTGAGCTATTGATTGCTCATGATTTCAAATTTTATCATGAAAAGTGTAAGTTATTTCAGGATCAAGTAGTGTACTTGAGTCATATCATATATCCAAGAGGGTTGGTAGTTTAGCAAACCAAGATGGATGCAATCTTGCATATTCCAAAACCTTCATATGTGAATAAGGTTCATGCTTTCCTTGGACTTGCAAACTTGCTATGTGTGAGGATCTAACATTATTACCATAGAGTGACGTTGGGGAGATAAACATGAAAAAGCTTTTGTTGAGCTCACGGAAAGATTGACATCAATTGGTATTTTGAGGAGATCAATGAAAGGTACTGCCTTTCAAGTACATATTGATTGAAGTATGTTCTGACTAGCTTACAAGAAAGCTTGCACGATGGACTCTTACCTTACAAGAGTATGATTTCATGATTGTACATAGATCTGGAGTGGTGAATCATGATAAGGATAGATTTAATCAAAACTCATGTATCCCTCAAGTTGACAAGATTAGGGTTTGGATCAATATGGATGAGAAAATGATGATGGGTTGGCATGCATCTGTTTTTTTGAGTATGTTGGCTTTCGTGCATATACATATTGCATCACAACATACATTGCTATCACATCAAACATCACACTACATAGACTGTCATACACCAACCAAATGTACCACAATTAATCTTTTCTACTCTCAAAATGTCCACAAAAACAATCAGCTCATAACCATAGCATAAAAGTGAAATTACAATCAAGCTAAACCATTTTTGTGCTTCAAATACTTCAGGTTCATGCACTAGCTACTATCCACCATGGCCACACTCTCAAAGGCTCTACTTCAAAAACTACACCCGAGGGAGCCCTAATTCAAACCCTACCCCTTGAGCCATATGTCTCCTAACAGCATGGTCGGTCCTGATGACAGTTATAGTGCGAATGACGCTAACTGATGTATCTACTCCAGCATGCTCGCACCTACCTTACTAGGGATGCCGCTACATAAGTCATGATAGTTATTGTGCATATAAATATCACATCACAATGTACATTGTTGTAAGATCAAACATCATACTATGTAGATCGTCATACATCAACACAAGTGTACCACAATAGCCCCTTTAATCAACGGTTAGGTTCCTCTAACGCCAGGTAGCCATCTAGTCCATAACATAATATGCCCTTCGTGCTCTCTAGATTGATAATCTAACATTGATAAATTGGCTTTATAAAGCATTTCCTTATATATCCGTTCAGCGAATTGAAAAAGGCTAGTTCAAGATGTTACCTTGAACTAGCCTTTTTCAATTTGCTACCTAACGTAATTTTTTGTTCGCAAACGGACACCGTTTGAAACTTCTGTGGGACTTTGAAAATCTTTAACTTTGATATCAGACCCCTAAACGTCAAATTTCTCAATTTTGACACTTTCAGCCTTGGGCCTGATGTATCTACCCCCGCATGACAAACTTTACATCTTCTATCACCTCATCAAATTTCAAATCAAATGGAAACTATTGATAATCTGATAGCTTGATAGTATTTTCGATCGAAAAACTTTGAAACACAAGATCTTGGACTTCAAGCACTTTTGTCCGAAATATTTTTTGTCCAATCTCGATTTAATGCCCCAAGATCACTATAAGCATCAACCCACTTTGTCAATTTCCAACAACGCTTCCATCCTCAAAAATTTCTGATTTGGATTTAAACATTAAACAAAAAATACATGAATTCAAAATCGATCACATCAACTTCTAATCGACTCTACTTCTAGATCACCACCACAGGCTGCACTCCATCAACGCTATCTCCAAAATCAAGTTTTTGTGTTTTTAAATGCTCTTCTGAGGCTATGTTAGTCTTGATGGGTTGGGTTGGTTTGACCCCTTTGATGGATGTTTTTGATATGGAGTATTGTTTTTTATGTTTTTTTTGCGATTGATATACCTCCATCTCTGTTTCCTGTTTGTGCACCTCGTTTGTTTGTGTTGGTGCTTTGTAGTTTGGTGTATTAGAGCTCATGTGCTGCCAATAGTGAGGCTGGATTTGAGGACCATTCAGACTATCCATGTTTCTCCCTAGTGAGACAAGACTTGCGGATCTGTAGACTGGATGAGTGTTTGTGGTGATTGCAAGTTTCAGATTGCTCTTGTGTTAGCACCTTGTGGTGCCTCGGGTACCTTTTGTTGTAGTTTCTGGTTCCAGTTGGGGTCGTGTTTTTTTACACTTGCGGAGGTGATACGTTGGTGTCACAGTGGAATTCTCTGGAGGTTATGGAATAGAGACTGATCGGATTAGCATTGGATGCATCCGTAGCGGAGTTCGGTACCAACCTTGGCCTTTGGGGTTCATAGAAGTCTCTGATTTGGTTTCAGAGAGTGACGGAGTTGAGCTTCGTGATATCTTGGAGTGTGTATCCACACTGTTGTTGTGGGACATGGACGATATCTATGGGGCCACCAAGGGTCCTAGACGATATTCGGATGCAATTGGCACTATTGAGTTGGATGACTTCATCCAAGAGTTTGACTCATGGTATGATTTATAGCGTATGTGCAAGTCTACGTTATTTAGTTCATTCATGGCTTGGAAGGGTTTATTCGAGCATTTGGAAGGTCTGCCGATGGATGATTGTCATGAGTTCCGACGTGAACACCTTGAGAGATTGAGTTTTGGAGACAATATTGGTCTCCAAACGACATCTCTATTACTTTAGGTACAGTGTTTGGTGGTGCAAGTTCATCCTTTGTACATGACACTGATGACACGGTTGGAGTTAGTCGAGTTGGGAAGAGTTTAGAGATCCCAACCTTTAATCCTATTTTGGAGTTCTTTGCACGGTTGAGGAGAGACTACCAAGGGGTGAGAACTGACAAGCTACGAGGCTTGCATGAGTTTCAACGGAAGGCTGGGGAGAGTCTTCGAGAGACGTATATCCGAATACGTCAGTTGATCAGTATTACCCATGGAGTGACTGAGGCACAAGTTGTCCAATATTGGTATGGAATATTAGACAGGGAGTTGAGACGTAAAGTGATAGATGCTACCTTACTACATGAGTCATCACCTACATTGACAATTGTGTTTTGTCTTGTTGAGCGTATTGAGCTCAACATGCAAAAAGAGAGGGTGGTGACTACAGGGTTCAACAAGGATTCACCATCTTCATCAACTTCTTCACGTTACTAGTCTACAACACTAATCCAGAGTGGTTATGGTAGACATGTGGAACAGTCTTGACCATCCGGATAAAGTGGTGAAGGTGCAACATCCATACCATTGCCATCCTTTTCAGGTTAACAATCAGTTGTTGGGATGGTGTGTTGGACATATGGTGGACCTCATCATAAGAAGGATTGCCTTCAAGGTCAAAGGATGGATCCTGTTGGATGGCAGTCCTTGGAAGAGCATGAGGAGTTCAAGGTGGGAGGGGTGTTGGTAGAGGACTAGTCCCTACTCAAGTGTTGATCCATGAGGCTAGTCATGAGGTGAATATGACATCTCGAATGGAGCAGTTGGAGTAGAAGATAGCAAGTATGGTTATAGTCCAACAAAGATCAGATTTTGGAGATGGTGCCTCTACATCATATGATGGAGATGTTTTGGAATACATGTGTGCAGCGGCACAAGCATGTGCAGTTGTTGTGACTCGTAGACAATCTATTGGAGAGATGAGGGTGCAAGCCAATGTGGATGTACTTGGAGATGAAGCAAGTAGGGACCAACCATCAACATCGTATAAGGTAGCATCCACCGTAATGTTGGAGACAGAAAAGACTCTTGTTCATTCTCATGTTTTCTCAGCCAAGGATTTATTGGTGTTGGGGATGTCATCATCCCATGTACTACGATTGGCAGTCACACTTTGCGAAAGCAAAGAGGATGTGTTGGTTGCTTCTAGTAGTGTGAGCACCACCAGTGAAACTTGGCAAGCTATTGTTGTTCGAATGATGGAGTTACTAGTGAGGCCGACATACGCCAGGGTGTCACCATGTGCGGTGATGTTGGATAAGAGGAATGATGTCTTCTGTTTGGTCGGACCTTCATGAAAGGTTTATCAACCTCAACACGTGTTGTTGGATTCCGGTGCCTGATCCCTTATGTTGGATAAGGATGCACTGCTTGGTCTTGGTTTGCAAAAAACCAATGTGGAGAGATGTCCATTTCATATTCAAACATCTCTTGGAGGTTCTAGTGATGCCCCATCACCATACATCACCCGGATGGAGTTGAATGTGCAAGTGCAACCAGATCATGTCACGGATAGCTCTACAACGCTAGCTCGTGATATGGTTACACTTGCAGAGTCCTACCATGTATTGTTGAGTACGGCAGTGTTATACCCGATGGGGTTTAGCATTGATTATTGGGAGGAGACAACCTCTTATCGGCCAAGTCGGAAATTTGGGGAGGGCCGAGTGAGTCGATTACCTGTACGATTCATTACCCGTTCTAGGTCTTTACCAAGTCGAGGTTTGACGTATGTTACAACCTTCAGTACTTGTGTTACTTGGCCTAGTGATTTGTTGGAGGGCAACATGGATGCTCATGATAGTCATGGTCCATAGGATATGGCTATCATGCCAAGTCTTAGTGGAATAGTGTCATCCACGTTGGATGGATCACTAGGTACTTCATGTATGCAGCTACAATCGATGTCAAATCAGCTCATACATCAGGCTTGGAGTGAGTCTTTTGCTCCAGAGAGGGAGGAGACGAAGGAAGTTATTCCCACTTCCACTATGTTGTCACCTTTAGATACAACACCTCTTGCTTGACAATATCTATATGAGGGTATATGTGTCTGGATCTGTTTGGAGGGATTAGCACAGGTTTAGTTGATGTTTTGCAGTCTGGCAAATGAGATTGAGATTGAGTTTGGCAGATGAGATTAAGGTAGCGAGATGAGATTGCAAGGCACGTCTCATTATGCCATGTGGACAGTTGGTGCGGAGATACCTAGATCTTCTACCATTGTTGGCGGTTCAAGGATATCAACAGGCCTTGCCATCAAATATTTTGTTGCTGGAGGCGCAAGATCTTGCTCGGCATGACGTCATACATTTGGTTATTGCTGGATGTGTCATGGACACACAGTGCTGGTAATGGTCATGGGCTACAAGATTCACGTTCTGACATATTTTGGGAGATGTTATGTGTGTTATGTTCTCTCTAGTGACAACAAGATTTATTCTCTGGCATATATTTTGGAGAATGTTCCCTTGTTGGCTGATCCATGTGCACGGGTGATGATAAGGGCACATCAGATCGGTCATGGATTGGACTATTGGTATTGCTGGATGGAGCGAGAGTAGGATCTCGTGCACTTTGTCCACGTCTATGGTGGACAAACCTTCTTCCAAGGGAGGTTTTATTCCAAGCATATGACGGAGTGGAGAGACACTCACATCTCACAGTGGAGAGTATTTTGGATATGGGTAGATACTCTTAGGCAGTGGTCTATACTTACATGTCATCCATGGCAGTGGTGAACCTTGTGGTTCCGTCAAGAGCGGCAATATCCACATTGTTGAGTTACCCATCTTCCCATGCCTACACAGAGGGAGGACCTGGACTTGTGTGGAATTCTCACTTGCAGCGGTTGGAACCCAACGTTGAATAGAGAGAGCGAGATATGGGATTTTATACCGGTACTACATCAATACCTACATTGTTAGAGGCATCACGACGTCATGTGTTGGGTCAGGCTATGAACCTGAATTGTTTGACATGGATGACAGCAGAGACGCATGCGGTCCACATATGTGACTGCAAGACCATTGGTAAGCTTTTTACCTACCGAGACGGTGGAGGCAAAAGCTAGGGGCGAGATGTGCCCAAGATCTCATCCTTGGTCTTACGGGGATGTTAGAGAAAGAGAGGTAGGATCTTCTTTGAGTATGGTTGGAGTTTTTTGCGTGGAGCAAGCGGTGGTTACCACTATAGACCTTTGTGATACAACTCAAGAGGTTACAACTAGAGCTACTAGAGTTGTTCACACTAAGATAATGGAGCCTGGTATGAGAGAGCAAAAAAAGCTTTCTGCTCAAGAGGTTGTCATTTAGCAACCACATACTACGTCTTCTATCTCTAGTGTCGATGGAAAGGAGATTTGGGATATTGAGATTGACCCAAAGTGACAGGAGAAGAAAGACGTAGGATGTGGATGTTCTGAGAAGTTTCAAAAACTGTTTTGTCTTCAGTATGAAGGATTTAGGCTGTTTGAAGGGACATGGTATATGGATTGACTTGACCACTGATGGACTGGTCTTCCATCGTCCCTATCGATATAGTGATATGGAGAGAGATATGATCCAAAGTAGGTGTAAAGACCTTCTTGAGGCTAGGTTAGTTGAGATATCATATGGAGAGTATGCCTCTATTGTGGTGATGCCTGTCAAGAAGGATATACATGGTAATTATACATATAGACACATGTGTGGTGACTACCGATCTATCAATTGACAAACAAAATATGATCGATATGTTATGCCTACACCTGAGGAGATCTTTGATGCTGTTGGGCATGCAAAGGTTTTCAGTACATTGGATTTATTAGCAAGATATCATTAGTTGCAGATTTGAGATGAGGATAAGGCCAAGACAGCCTTTTGGACAATTGATTCGCATGACAAGGATGTGTTGTATCAACGGAAGTTCTTACCATTTGGGTTGAAGAATGCACATGTTGAGGATATGATCCTAGCCGAACTTGATTGTGCCCGAGCCTACATCGATGATATTGTAGTGTATAGTGCTACAGTGAGGGAGCATGTTATACATTTGCAAGAGGTATTTGAGCGACTGATTGCTCATGGCCTCAAGTTGTGTAGGAGCATAGTTCTAAGGATAAGTAGAATTTTTTTGGTTTTTGTGAATAAAGAGTTATATTCGGGTTCTCTTGAAGGTATTCGTCCGAATATATGTTTGTTAGCTAGGAATACCATTAGGGAGTTCACACGAGTGAATTGCGAGGGAATTTAAGCGCGCGTCTGGGCGGCGGCTTGAAGAATTGTTGAGAGAAAGTCGATATCAAGAACTTGCCGAGCGGCCGGAGCAAGGGAAGCTAGCTGCAATGTCGAAGCGTTGAGCGAGGAGTTCCAACAGGAAGAAGTGCAACGATGGGGAGAATTCGACCGCTCATTCTGATGGCGGATTGGACTCCAACGGAGTTGCTGAGGTTGAAGAACCTTGGTGGAGCGTTTCTGTCATGGCGATGGAACTAAATGTGCCCTGAGCTGTGCGATGAAGTCTGGAGAGGGAAGCCGCTGAGAGCGATTGGGAGCAGAGCGCAGCCGGAGAAGTGGGATGCGATGCTATGGGCGAAGGTTTTAGGACGTAACCACGAAGAGGACAAAGGCGGAGTCGATTGGGAAGGATCGGCAATGCATACGGCATTCACCTTTGACGAGCAGAAGTGGTTCAACCCTAGGGAGAGGGAGGGGACGAATGGCTACAAGCTCGACTTGATTAAAGATGTCTTTAGGAGAAAGGTGGCACTCACCTTGAATCAGCTCTTCTCATCGTAGCGAACAACCTACGTGAGTATGCATAAGGTGAAGATCGTAGAAGGGTTCATCGGAGGAACTATCCGAGTGAACTGGGGAGAGATCTTTGCGAGGAATGTGCAGGCCATGGTGACGAAGCTAAGGGAAGACGATAAGAGTGTAGTCTATCTCTCGTCTTTCTTAGTGCACTTGTACGCAAAGTTGGAGTGGCTGACGCCTAAGGAGAGGCAGTTGTATCGGTTGGAGAGTGGGTTGTCGGACTTGGATGCGGACCTCGACATCGCTAGCAGTGGGTCGATGAGGAGTTTGGGAGCGAGTGCGCCACCTGAGCCAAAGAGAACGGGAGAAGTGAGACCGGCGGTGCAGAGCAAGCTTGATTCGGACTCAGACCTGGAGGTGATTGGAACTTCGAGGAAGAGGAAGAGAGTAGTGGAGGACAGTCCCCCAGCTACCTTGGCCGTTCGAAGGGATGTAGGCAAGAAGAAGACGGAAGAGGTAGGATCGGCAAAGTCCTCTCGTCCGAAGATGATGGCGGTGAAGCCAGGGCCGAAAGCCTTGAAGGAGATTGCAGAACCTATGGCATCGGTATTACAGTTGTCGCAGAAGTTGGAAGCTGTGGTGGTCCCGGTATTGTTGGAGTTGAACGAGATGGGGCCGATGTATATGCCAGGGTGGGACCCTCAAGCAGACGGGTATATGGAGTTGATTCAGATGATGAACTGTCTGGCGTTGGGGAAGGAAGATCAATCCATCACAGTGAGAGAGTTAACGGAGAATGTGGACAAGTTGTCTAAAGAGAAAGTTGAGATGGAGAAGAAGGTTATGGAAGCGAAGAAGGCCTATGAAGAGATCTGCCGTATTCGGGGTGCGGAGATCCACTTTGTGGAGAAGGAGAATGCCCATCTTCGGGAGACAGTGCAAGACTTGAAGCGAAGACTGATTCAGGTGGATGTGGAGGCACCGGCAAAGTTGGAGACCCTATTTTCCTTCTTCGCTAGTACAGTTTAATCCCTCATTCCCTTGGGAACGAATCAATCTATATGAATTCGGACTGAATAGTACCTACTGTGCTATTACAAGTTGCATCTTTGAAAGTGCAAGTTCTTACAGGAGCAGGTAGAGTACTTGGGTCATACCATATACCCAAGAGGATTGGGAGTTCAACAAATCAAGGTGGAGGTAATCTTTCGTATTCCACAACCCTCAGATGTGAGTAGGGTGCGAGCCTTCCTTGGACTTGCAAACTTCTATCATCGATATGTGCAAGGATTTAGCACTATTACCAAAGCTTTGACAAAACTTACAAAGCTAGATCAAGAGTGGCATTGGGGAGATGAACATGAGAGAGCTTTTTTTGAGCTCAAGGGAAGGTTGACATTTGCCCTTATTTTGAGGAGACCTGTGAGAGGTCGTCCGTTTCAAGAACATATTGATTGGAGCTGTAAGACCCAGGGTTGTACATATAGGATAAAATGAAAGTATATCTAAATTGTGCCTAAGTTTATCTTAGTCATGACTATGTTTAGCTAGTTATGGTTAAGTTGGAGGAAAATATAGAGTAACTTTTGGTGTGGTAGATGAGAACTTCTATTTTGTTGTTTAGTATGAGTCAAGGAATAGATTCCATCACATGGGTATCTTGACTTCCCTTGACTTGGACTAGTTTTCATTGGTTGGACTTGGTGAAGACCCTTAAATCTAGGGGCGAGATTGACTTGGTACATTAGAAGTCAATTAGGGAGTAGTTGGGCTTCTAGAAGATCCAAGTGGACCAATTGCATGTTGCCATGTACCCTTTTCATTGGGGTTTATGATCTCTACCTCGTTTAAACTTGGTAAGAGGAAGTTACATGGTGATTACTTGTAGTTACTAGGGTAAGATTCTAAGTAGTATAAATAGAGAGGTTGAGAAGCACCTCTCAAGTAGTTTTTCAATGGAAGTTAGTTTTGGGAGAAGATAGTGTGGTGATCTTAGTTTTGGGGAGCTTGGTTCTTGGAGACGTCATGTTCGGAGTGGAGCCTTGATTCAATGAAGACTTTGATTACCAAAGTATCCCTTTCCTTTTGAGTGATACCTTACTCTTGGTGATAATGTGCATAATGGAGCTTGGACTTTGAGAGTTTGTGTAAGAGTGAGCAATAGGGTCATGGTCATAGGGTGGGACTAAGTCCTTCTAGATTCATGATGAGCTTCCAAAAAGCCATTGGAGGTAAACCTGAGTGAGAGTCAGCCCGGAGGTCACATTTTGGTTCCGTTGCCGGGACCTCAATCTTGAAGGAGCAGAGATGTTTCGAATCCAGTTTCTTGCCCGTGAGAGCGCAACGATGAGAACTCATATGGAGAGGACTGTGGGGGAAGAGCGAACCGAGATCATGATGCATAGTAATGTACCATTTGTGTATCCGGTAGTGTTATATGATAGCTTGGAAGTTATTTTGTACATTTTGTTTACTTAAGTGTTGTCTGGGATGAGGCGGGAGTGCTATAGTACGTATTTAGAGGGAACACTTTATTTTCCAAAGTTTTTCCAAGAATTTTATTGATTTTAGAGTACTAGATAGGATACGTTTTGCTTTTAAAATAACAGTCATATCATGTCTAGATCAAAAGTTATGATGTTTAGAATTGGCTAGGGTCCAGACGGGTTTTGAAAGATAGCTCTCGGGAAAAAAAGTACAGAGCTTATCAATTCGTGCAAGAATTGAATCAGGATTTGAAACTTTGCACGATTGTTTATCAGGAGCTAAGTTACATGTGGGTTCAAATTTCGTTGAGAGATAATTTCTATAGAGAAAGTTATGATATCCGAAGTATAAGGGGGTATAAAAGTGAGCAAAACCGCTTTACTTTTCAGATTTGCTTTTTCCTTGTTTATGGTCATTTCGAGAGAGTTAGTGCATGGGTGTTTGCATTGTGAGGATGACTTGACACTCATTGGAAAATGGGAGATCAACCTCTTTGGAAGATCCGGTTGTCTAAGATACCTCAAGGGCTGGACGTGATTGTTTCAGCGGATTCGAACACGAGGGAGTTCAGAGTGGAGTTTGAAGAGAGGACACTAAAAAGTTCCCCGAGAGCGAAACGTGAGAGTTGCTTCTATTGTGGAGAGGAGGGACATAAGCTTGTGAGTTGTCCTTTGAGGACCAAAGATTGGAGGTTGAGAGAGAGACGAAACGTGGGAGAGCTAAACCTTCATCTGGGACCATCATCTCCCCATGAATCCAAGAGTGGAAACTATTGTGAAAATTGTGGAGTGACCGGACTTCCCTTAGGACACGAGTGTAGTGGCGTGAAAGCTCTGTTGGAGTCACTAGTGGAGGGCTTTGAAGATAAATTGAGTCAGATACCGAAAAGTTGAAATCTCCAGGTGGCTCAAGTTCTAACTAAAGATGGAGATCATTTTCAGAATGATCGAGAAGATGTCGATGAGGGTAAGGCTCATAGTATGTTTAGGAGAAGAGAGAGCCATGGCAATTTTGGACCAACCAATTCCGTTCATTTTGCCATTGATGAATTACTCTAGAATGGAGCTAGTTTTGTTTGTGTTGTATTAGGGAGTCTCGTATAAATTTCCAACAACAACGACAAAAGGAGTTGGAAATGGGGAAGCTTCCGGTGTTCTATGGGAGAGAGAAAGAAGATGTAGAATCTTTTGTGAGAGACTTCAAGAGGGCATGTATAGGAAACAATGAGAGAAGGAAACCCGAATGGGCTATCCTTTTACCCGACTTCTTGGGGGATTCTGCATTGAAGTGGTACAATGAGTACAAGAAGGAGCATGTGGAGGAAGATACTTGGGAGAGTTTGACGGAGAATCTTGTTGAAAACTTTCTTCCGGATGAAAGTTACGAGAAGCTGATGTGTGAAGTCAACTTTTTGAAGCAAGGAGAGAATGAGAAGGTGAGATCGTACGTGGAGAGAACGGAGAAGCTGGAGTCACGTTTTCGTGTGGTGTTGAGAAAGAGTGGAGACGAGGTCGAGCCAACCATGGTGGGGATTGTGGCGATGTTGACAAAAAACTTCATTGGAGGTTTGAAGCCTCAGATTCGAAGCAAGGTGAGATATGAAAAGCCCTCTCCTAAGGTTGAGGCTATTCGCATTGCTATTCGAATGGAGGAGAGCCTAGAAGACGATGATTCTAGCTTGGTGGCTAGAGAAGCATCACCACCGTTGTGGTTAGAAGGGCAACTCCTCTTTGTTGTTCTTTGCACCGGTAGTAAATTCTCCGATGGTAGACTTGCACCATGAGTTGAAATCTATCACGTAAAAAAACACTCGCTGATCTCAAGATTAACGTAGTACAACTATGGGAGAGGAGGAATCAGAATGTAGGGGGAGGATCTAGAGGGTATGGGAATTATCCTCCAAAAGGAAATCCACCACAAGGGAACTTCACAGTTTCATGCTTTAGTTGTGGAGGCCCTCATTTCCAACGGAATTGTCCTAATCCTCGACAACATGATGGAGTTAGACACAACAATTCTACTCCTGCTCCAAGTCAATCGAAGGATAAGGGAGTAGCGTCTATTGATGTGTTTCCTCATCTGTGCACGTTTGAGAAGGGAGAGAGCTCAATAAGTTCAAGAGTTGATATTCTTGCACACGAGAAGAAGAGAGCAAGATTTGCAGAGGAGTCCATCTCAATGGAAGATCAACCAAGCCGGAGCACTCGATCCAGTGGTGTGAGTCAACCAAGAGCACCGAGGAAGAAGTTGGGAATGGATGATTTCTCCATTTCATCTACCCAACTCAAATACGACGTGGTGGAGGATGTGGGTAATCAAAAAGCCAATATAACTGTTGGCCAATTGATTGCTCTAAATCCTACGATAAGAAAGGAGTTGAGGGGAGGCCTAAGCTCCAAAAGGACCAAGAAGCGACGATCCAAAGGGAAAGCTTCCATGGCGAATGTTGGAGTAGGAGTGGTGGTGGATGCTGCCTCGGAGGTATGCACTCGGCTTTGAAGATTGAAATACGCATTAATGGGCGTGATGTTTCGGATGTACTAGTGGATGGTGGATCTGCGGTGAATGCCATGTCCGAACGTTTGTTGAAGAAGTTGGGGATGAAGCTTTCAAGACCTTCCAACATCATTGTTGGGATGGCCAACAAGCAAAGGTGCGACCCATTGGAGTGGTGGACAAGGTGGTGGTAAGCGTGATGGGAGTTCAAACCTTGTTGTCCTTTCAAGTGCTTGAGGAGGCTAGCTATGACTTGTTGTTAGGAAGACCTTGGTTGAGGGCTGTGAGGACAACTGATCGGTGGCATAAGGGTTATCTTCGTATAGGGCCGAAAAACCATCGAGTGAAGGTCCCTCTCACAAGTGGTGGAGGAGCGTCTCGGACTCGGATAGACCTCACCAGTGATTACTCGTAGTCCGAGAGTGAAGAAAGTGGCAGTTTTTTCAGAGGTTGACACCAACATGTCGGCCGATGAGGAGACATCATCCGAGGATACCTCGGACGATGATGTTCAAGTTCAAGTTCTTGCTGCAATGGATTTACTTCCTAGGCCGGGGGTGGTGAAAGATCCCGACAAGATGAAGATGAGTGAAGATGAGATAACTCGACGGCTCTCCACTCTCAAGTTTGGTCCCAAGGTTACTATGGAGGAGAAGTCAAGGTTCTTGGATATATTTCGAAAATATATCCATGTCTTTTGCCTTTAGCTACAAGGATTTGAAGGAAGTAACCTTAGAAACTCATCGCATTGAGTTAGAGGAGAAGGCTCGTCGATGCGTCGAAGCAACGTCGGATAAATCCACCAACTTTTGTGTGGTGGTCAAGGAGGAGATCGACAAGCTAAAGGATGCGGGTTTCATCTATGAGGTAGAGAATTCTGAATGGGTTTCTCCTATTGTGATAGTCAAGAAGAAGAATGGTAAGCTACGTGTATGCGTAGATTACAAGAACTTGAATCTTTGTCACAAAGAAGGATTACTATCCTTTACCTTTCATCGATGAGATTCTAGAGGAGGTAGTAGGTCATGAGTGGTATAGTTTTGGAGATGGTTATAGTGGTTATAACCAAATTCAAATTGCTCCTGAAGATCAGCTCAAAACCACTTTTATCACGCCATGGGGAACTTTTGCCTTTAGGGTAATGCCCTTTGGTCTATGTAATGCTCCAACAATTTTTCAAAGGTTCATGAACAAGATGTTTGAAACTTTTATTGGGAAATTTGTGCAAGATTTCATAGATTATTTTTGTGTGTACGGGAAGAAGGAGGATCATTTTGATCATTTGATCAAAATTCTACAACGGTTGGAGAAAGCCAAGGCCTAGCTTAATCCAGAAAAATGCATTTTTGGATGTGAGGAAGGTTTGTTGTTAGGGCACATCATCTCCAAGGATGGGATAGCGGTGGATCCAGAAAAGGTGAAACGCATCCTCGACTTGCCTTTTTCGGTGGCGTTGACCAAGTTGAGGCGGTTCCTTGGAATGGTGGGATACTATTGACGGTTCATCTTTTCCTTCTCCAACAAAGCTTATGCCTTGACGGTTTACATGAAGAAGGGACGGATTATGATTTAATCCTCAAGGATGGAGAGGCATTTGTGGCGTTCGAACTTCTTAAGAAGGCGTTGGTAACGGACTCCTATTTTAGCCAAACCAAATTGGGGTAAACCTTTCATTCTCTACACGGATGCATCAAACATTGCTATAGGATGCACTCTATGCCAGGTTAGATGAAGATAGCCATGATCATCCAATTGCTTATGCTAGTAGGCAGATGGTGCGGGTGAGAGAAACTATTCGGTGATCGAAAGGGAGGCTTTTTGTGATCTTCTCACTCAAGAAGTTTCGACACTATCTTTTGGGAGGGAAGTTTACTATCGTTCATCGACCACAAGGCTTTGAAGTACATTTTCAACAAGCCTAATCTTGCCGGGGTAGGATAGCCGGATGGAAGTTGTTCTTGGTGGAGTTTGATTACATCATTGAGGATCGACCCGGTAAGAAACATGCCAATCTTGATTTGATGTCTCGAGCATACGATGAGGAAGGAGATCAACAGGTGGATGATACATTTCGGATGAGGATTTGCGATGATGGACACCATAACAAAGGTACCGGCTGAATACAAGGGGATATGGGATTTCATCTCGGAGGAGAGTTTCCCAAGGCATGCATTCACGTGAGAGGAATGCATTGGTGAAGCGATGTGAACCTTATACCATCATAGAGGACGTGTTGTTTCATCAAGGAGCAGATGGACTACTCAGAAGGGCTGTTGGAAGAGAGGAGTCAATTCAACTTATGAAGGAGTTTCATGAAGGCTCGGTATGTGGAGGACACTTTGCAAGAAAGGTAACTGCATTTAAGATCCTAGATGCGGGGCTATCATTGGAAGGGCATTTTCAAAGATTGTGTGGAATTTTGCAAGAGTTGTGATGTGTGTCAAGCTTTTTGCTAAAAGTCCATGAAAACCCCTCCTTTGACATCGGTTCCTATTTTAGGTCCTTTTGAGAAATGGGAATAGATTTTGTAGGACCCTTGAATCTTACTCCTCGGGGTAACAAGTTCATTGTGGTAGCTACTGATTATCTAACCAAGTGGGTAGAAGCTAGACCTCTAAAATCTACTAGTGAGGAAGAAGTGGGTAGATTTACGTATGAGAGGATAATAACTAGATTCGGATGCCCTCTAGAAATTGTATCGATAGAGGTGGTGAGTTTGTTGGAAGCATTATACAAGCCATGCTAGGTCATTTCTCCATCAAGGCACGGGTGACTACTTCCTACAAACCAAATGCTAATGGGTTGGCGGAAGCGAACCAACTATACGCTTTGCATGATGTTGGCCAAGGATGCGAACATGGACGGGGAGCAAGCAAAATTGGGACAAGAGGTTTGCATGCTATCTTGTGGGAATATCGGACGACTTGGAAGACATCAACAGGGTACTCACCTTTCCGTATGGTATATGGTGTCGTGTCAAAGCTTCCAATTCAATTTGATTTGACGACCTTCTTAACTATCCAACGGAAGTTAAAGAGGGCGAATGGGTAGAAGCTATCAAATCAAGGCGTCAACAACTGTTGGAGTTGTTGGAGGCTCGAGCCGTGGCCATGGTACGTGTGGAGGCGGGCTCAACAATTTGAGAAGAAGTATCATGATAATCGATTTGGGACGAAGAAAGTGAAGATTTTCAAAGAAGTTGATTGGGTAATGCTTTACGACTCCATTAGATATAAGAGAGCAAGAAAGAAATTTCTTCCAAAGTACTTTGGTCCTTTCATAGTTCACAAGGTGTGGGGAAACTTTTACTTACGATTTGAAGGAGTTGGGAGGGCGACATTTTGACCGGGTGAATCACGACAAGTTGAAGCCGTTTCATCGACGATCAAATTCTTTCACTCGAGGGACGGAGTGAAATCTTGGTCGAGGGGTAAATGTAAGACCGGGGTTGTACATATAGGATAAAATGAAAGTATATCTAAATTGTGCCTAAGTTTATCTTAGTCATGACTATGTTTAGCTAGTTATGGTTAAGTTGGAGGAAAATATAGAGTAACTTTTGGTGTGGTAGATGAGAACTTCTATTTTGTTGTTTAGTATGAGTCAAGGAATAGATTCCATCACATGGGTATCTTGACTTCCCTTGACTTGGACTAGTTTTCATTGGTTGGACTTGGTGAAGACCCTTAAATCTAGGGGCGAGATTGACTTGGTACATTAGAAGTCAATTAGGGAGTAGTTGGGCTTCTAATGTACCAATTGCATGTTGCCATGTACCCTTTTCATTGGGGTTTATGATCTCTACCTCGTTTAAACTTGGTAAGAGGAAGTTACATGGTGATTACTTGTAGTTACTAGGGTAAGATTCTAAGTAGTATAAATAGAGAGGTTGAGAAACACCTCTCAAGTAGTTTTTCAATGGAAGTTAGTTTTGGGAGAAGATAGTGTGGTGATCTTAGTTTTGGGGAGCTTGGTTCTTGGAGACGTCATGTTCGGAGTGGAGCCTTGATTCAATGAAGACTTTGATTACCAAAGTATCCCTTTCCTTTTGAGTGATACCTTACTCTTGGTGATAATGTGCATAATGGAGCTTGGACTTTGAGAGTTTGTGTAAGAGTGAGCAATAGGGTCATGGTCATAGGGTGGGACTAAGTCCTTCTAGATTCATGATGAGCTTCCAAAAAGCCATTGGAGGTAAACCTGAGTGAGAATCAGCCCGGAGGTCACAGAGTAGTACTCATCCAACATGATAATGAGGGGAAGGAGTTTGTAATGGCTTATGCAAGTCGGTCCAACAATGCAGTTAAAGTATAGTTTTTATGAAGGAGAATGTTTGGCAGCTGTTTGGGCTTTGGCACATTTCAAATATTATTTGTTTGGAAACTCCTTCACTCTCATCACTGATCATTAACCATTGAAATGGTTGATGGAATCAGACAAGCTTATAGGAAAGCTTACATGATGGGCTTTTATCCTACAAGAGTATGATTTCATGTTTATTCATAGACTTGGAGTGGTGAACCGTGATGCGGATGGATTGAGTCAAAATCCATGTAGAAGTCAAGTTGACGAAACCGGGGCTCGATGACACGGTGATATTGATGAAAAGATGGTACGTTGATCGATCATCATACCATCTCAAGAGATCATCCTGAGGCTGATGGTCTAGTAGAGAGAATTGTTCAAACGGTGAAGAGAGGACTAAGAAATTTTGGCTTGGAGAAAGATCATCTGGGAGATTTTGTGTTATGCTACCATCCGAGGAGATGGATATTGACCTTCAATCTACAGATTTCATGTTGGTGATTATGTTTACTTGTAGCAGAGTGTAGCGACCATATTGAATCTTATGGCTGGTCGCACAATTCTATAAGTATGTGAGGTTTTAGCTTCTGGAGTTTTGGTATTCGAGGGTCGTGATGGTGTGATTTGGAAAGATCATGTGCGTAATTGCACGCCATGTCACCTTCCAAATATTGATGTACTATGGATCCAAGCCTGGCAGTTTTGCGTGCAGGCTTGAGATGTATGTTATGTGGATCTGTAAGACCCATGGTTGTACACATAGGATGAAATATGAGTAATTTAAATTATGACTAAGTCTATCTTAGTCATGACTATGTTTAGCTAGTGATGGTTAAATTGGAGGAAATTAAAGAGATGAGAACAACCATTTTGTTGTTTAGTAGGAATCAAGGAATATATCCATCACATGAGTATCTTGACTTTCATTGACTTGGACTAGTTTTCATTATCTGGACTTGGTGAAGACCCTTAAATCTAGGGGCAAGATTGACTTGGTATACTAAAGTCAATTGGAGGGTAGTTGGACTTCTAGAAGATCCAAGTGGACCAATTGCATGTTGCCATGTACCCTTTTCATTGAGATTTGTGATTTCTACCTCGATTAAACTTGGTAAGAGAAGGTTATATGGTAATTACTTATAGTTACTAGGGTAAGATTCTAAGTAGTATAAATAGAGAGGTTTTTTGCACCTCTCAAGTTAGTTTGGAGAGAAATTAGTTTTGTGATCTTAGTTTAGAGAGACCTTGTCTTGGGAAGTTTGGTTTTAAGAAGTCATGTTAATTTTGTGATCTTAGTTTAGAGAGACCTTGTCTTGGGAAGTTTGGTTTTAAGAAGTCATGTTAAGGTTGGAGCCTTGATTCAATGAAGACTTTTGATCATCAAAGTATACCTTCCTTTTGAGTGATACATTACTCTTTGTGAGAATTTACATCATGGAGTTTAGAAATTGAGAGTTTGTGTAAGAATGTGCATTAGAGTCCTGGTCATAGGGTGGGAACAAGTACTTTTAGATTTATGATGAGCTTCTAAAAAACCATTGGAGATAAACCTGAGTGACAATTAGCCTGGAGGTCACATTTTTGGTTCCGTTGTTGGGACCTCAATCTAGAAGGAGCAGAAATGTTTTGGATCTAGTTTATTGCCCATGAGACTGCAACAATGAGAACTCATATGGAGAGTACCCTAGGGGAAGAGCGAGCCGAGATCATGATGCATACTAATGTATCATTTGTGCATCCGGTAGTATTATATGATAGCTTGGAAGTTATTTTGTATATTTTGTTTACTTAAGTGTTATTTGGGATGAGGTGAGAGCTATAGTGCATATTTGGGAGGAAAACTTTATTTTCCAAAGTTTTTCCTAGAATTTTTTTTATTTTAGATTTGGAGATGGGATACATTTTGCACTTGAAATAACAATCATATTACATCTACATCAAAAGTAATGATATTTAGAATTTGCTAGGGTCATGACAAACTTTGAAAGATAGCTCTTAGAAAAAAGGGTACATAGCTTATCATTTCGTGCAAGAGTGAAATCAGGATTTAAAACTTTGCACGAGTGTTAATTAGAAGCTCAACTACATTTAGATTCAAATTTTGTGGACAGATCATTTTTAGACAGAAAGTTATGATACCTTAAGTGTAAGGGGGTATAAAAGTGAGAAAAAACATTTTAATTATCATATTTGCTTTCTCCTTTTTTATGGTCATTAAGAGAGAGTTATTGCATGAGTGTTTTGCATAGTGAGTATGATTTGAAACTCGTTGGAAAATGGGAGATCAACCTCTTTGGAAGATCCGGTTGTCTTAAATACCTCAAGGGCTGGACGTGATTGTTCAGCAGATTTGAACACAAGAGAGTTCAGAGTGGAGTTTGAGGAGAGGACACTAAAAAGTTCCCCGAGAGCGAAACGCGAGAGTTGCTTCTATTGTGGAGAGGAGGGACATAAACTTGTGAGTTGTCCTTTGAGGACCAAAGATAGGAGGTTGAGAGAGAGAAGAAACGTGGGAGAGCTAAACTTTCATCAAGGACCATCGTCTCCTCATGAATCCAAGAGTGAAATCTATTGTGAAAATTGTGTAGTGACATGACTTCCATTAGGATACGAATATTGTGGAGTGAAAGCTCTTTTAGAGTCACTAGTGGAGGGCTTGGAGGATAAATTGAGTACATTAAACCTATAAATATATAATTATTATCTTATATCATTAGATAATAATTATTAAATATTTTAATTATTATCTCCAGTTAAAATCTCTAGGTGGCTTGAGTTCCAATTGAAGATGGAGATCATTTTCAGAATGATCGAGAAGATGTCAATGAGGATAAGACTCATCATGTGTTTAGGAGAAGAGAAAATCATGGCAATCTTGGACCAACCAATTCCATTCATTTTGCCATTGATGAATTACTCTAGAATGGAGCTAGTTTTATTTGTGTTTAGAGTGGGAGAGTTTGACAGAGAATCTTGTTGAAAACTTTCTTCCGGGTGAAAGTTACGAGAAGCTGATGTGTGAAGTCACCTTTTTGAAGCAAGGAAAGAGTGAGAAGGTGAGGTCATACATTGAAAGAACAGAAAAATTGGAGTCACATTTTTTTGTGTTGTTGAGAAAGAGTGGAGACGACCATGGTGGGGAATGTGGCAATGTTGACAAAGAACTTCATTGGAGGTTTGAATCCTCATATTCAAAGCAAGATGAGATATGAAAAGCCTTCTTCTAAGGTTGAGGCTATTTGCATTGCTATTCGAATGGAGGAGAGCCTAGAATACAAAGATTCTAGCTTGGTGGCTAGAGAAGCATCACCACATGTTGTGGTAAGAATGGAAACTCATACTGTTGTTGCTTTGCAAGTAGTAAATATTCCAATGGTAGACTTGCACCATGAGTTGAAATCTATCACTGAAACACTTGCTAATCTCAATATTAACGTAGTACAACTATGGGAGAAGAGGAATCAGAATGTAGGGGGAGGATCTAGAGGGTATGAAAATTATCCTCCAAAAGGAAATCCACCGCAAGGGAATTTCACAGTTTCATGCTTTAGTTGTGGAGGCCCTCATCTCTAGCGGAATTGTCCTTATCCTCGACAGCATGATGGAGTTAGACACAACAATCCTACTCCTTCTCTCAGCCAATCAAAGGATAAGGGAGTAGCCAATCAATCTATTGATGTGTTTCCTCATCAATGCACGTTTGAGAAGGGAGAGAGATCTAAGTTCGAAAGTAGATATTCTTGCACATGAGAAGAAGAGAGCAAGATTTGTAGAGGAGTCCATCTCAAGGGAAGATCAACCAAGCCAAAGCACTCGATCCAGTGGTATGAGTCAACCGAGAGCACCGAGGAAGAAGTTGGGAATGGTTGATTTCTCCATTTCATCTACCTAACTCAAATACGACGTGATGGAGGATGTGGAAATCAAAAAACCAATAAACTATTGGCCAATTGATTGCTCTAAATCCTACGATAAGAAAGGAGTTGAGGGGAGGTCTAAGCTCCAAAAGGACCAAGAATCGACGATCCAAGAGGAAAGCTTCCATGGCAAATGTTGGAGTAGGAGTGGTGGATGCCGTTGCCTTGGAGGTATGTACTCAAGCTTCAAAGATTGAAGTACACATTAATGGATATGATGTTTCAGATGTGCTTGTGGATAGAGGATCTGCGGTGAATGCCATGTCGGAACGTTTGTTGAAGAAGTTGGAGATGAAGCCTTCAAGACCTTTCAACACCATTGTTGGGATGGCCAACAAGCAAAAGGTGTGACCATTGGAATGGTGGACAAGGTGGTAGTAAGTCTGATGGGAGTTCAAATCTTATTGTTCTTTCAAGTGCATGAGGAGGCTAGCTATGACTTGTTGTTAGGAAGACCTTGGTTGAGGATGGTGAGGACTACTGATCGTTGGAATAAGGGTTACCTTCGTATAGGGCCAAAGAACCATTGAGTGAAGGTCCCTCTTACAAGTGGCGGAGGAGCAGTTTCAGACTCGGATAGGCCTATGAGTGATTACTCGGAGTCTGAAAGTGAAGAAAGTGGTAGCTTTTTAGAGGTTGACACCAACATGTCGACCGATGAGGAGACATCATCTGAAGACACTTCGGGATGTTCAAGTACAAGTTCTTGCTGCAATGGATTTACTTCCTAGGCCAGGGGTGGTGAAAGATCCTGACAAGATAAAGATGAGTGAAGATGAGATTACTCGAAGGCTGTCCACTCTTAAGTTTGATCCCAAGGTTACTACGGAGGAGAAGGCAAGGTTCTTGGATATATTAGACAAATATATCCATGTCTTTGCCTTTAGCTACAAGGATTTGAAGCAAGTTACCTTTGAAACTCATCCCATTGAGTTAGAGGAGAAAGCTTTTCGAGTACGTCAAAAACAACGTTGAATAAATCCACCAACGGTTGTGGTGGTGAAGGAGGAGATCGATAAGCTAAAGGATGCCGGTTTTATTTATGAGGTTGAGAAGTGTGAATGGGTTTCTCCTATTGTGATAGTCAAGAAGAAGAATGGTAAGTTACGTGTATGCGTAGATTACAAGAAGTTGAATGCTGTCACAAAGAAGGATTATTATCCTTTACCTTTCATAGATTGAGATTCTAGAGGAGGTTGCAGGTCATGAGTGGTATAGTTTGGAGATGGTTATAGTGGTTATAATCAAATTCAAATTGCCCCTGAAGATTAGCTCAAAACCACTTTTACCACGCCATGGGGAACTTTTGCCTTTAGGATAATTTCTTTGATCTATGTAATGCTCCAAAAACTTTTCAGAGGTTCATGAACAAGGTGTTTGAACCTTTTATTGGAAAGTTTGTGTGAGATTTCATAGATGATTTTTGTGAGTACAGGAAGAAGTAGGATCATTTTGATCATTTGATCAAAATTCTACAACATTTGGAGAAAGCCAAGGCCTCGCTCAATCCAGAAAAATGCACTTTTGGATGTGAGGAAGGTTTGTTGTTAGGACACATCATCTCCAAGGATGGTATAGTGGTGGATCAAGAAAAGATGAAACGTATCCTCGACTTACCTTTTCCGGTGTCGTTGATCAAGTTGAGGTTGTTACTTGGTATGGTGGAAATCTATCGACAGTTCATCTTTTCCTTCTCCAACAGAGCTTATGCCTTGACGTTTTACATGAAGAAGGGGACGGATTATGATTTAATCCTCAAGGATGGAGAGACGGCGGTGGCGTTCGAACTTCTTAAGAAGGCGTTGGTAATGGCTCCTATTTTAGCCAAACCAAATTGGGGTAAACCTTTCATTCTCTACATGGATGCATCAAACATTGCTATAGGATGCATTCTAAGTCAATAAGATGATGATAATCATGATCATTCAATTGCTTATACTAGTAGATAGACAGTGCATGCTGAGAGAAACTATTCAGTGATTGAAAGGGAGGCTTTAGCTGTGATCTTCTCACTCACTTTGAAATATATTTTCAACAAGTATAATGTTGAGGGTAGGATATCCAGATGGAAGTTGTTACTGGCGGAGTTTGATTACATCATTGAGGATCTATCTGGTAAGAAGCATGCCAATGCTGATTTAATGTCTTGGGCATACCATGAGGAAGGAGATCAACCGATGGATGATACATTTCCAGATGAGGATTTGTTGATGATGGACACTATAACAAAGGTACCGCAAAAATACAAGGAGATATGGGATTTCATTTCGGGAGGAGAGTTTCCCCAAGGCATGCATTTAGGGGAGAGGAATGCATTGGTGAAGAGGTGTGAACCTTAAACCATCATAGAGGATGTGTTGTTTCATCAAGGAGCATATGGATTACTCAGAAGGGCTGTTGGAAGGGAGGAGTCAATTCAACTCATGAAGGAGTTTCACAAAGGTTCGGTATGTGGAAGACACTTTGCATGAAAAGTAACTTCATTTAAGATCCTAGATGCATGATATCATTGGAATGGCATTTTCAAAGATTGTGTGGAATTTTGCAAGAGTTGTGATGTGTGTCAAGCTTTTGCTAAAAAGTCAATGAAAATTCTCCCTTTGACATCCGTTTCTATTTTAGATCATTTTGAGAAATGGATAATAGACTTTGTAGGACCCTTGAATCTTACTCCTTGGGGTAACAAGTTCATTGTGGTAGTGTAACACTAGGAAAATGATGAGAGACCACTCGAATAACTCAAGAAATTCTGAAGTTGAGAGATACCTCAATGGTCTCTCTTTCTCCATATATAGTCCTCAAAAAGGTACAAACTAGATAAGGTTACACAACCACCATCCACTCAATTCCTCGTGGATTGATGACATGGCGGACATCCCTATGAGCACACGGATTGCTGATGTGTACTCCAACTAACACACAAGAAACACAACCTAAAGAGCACACGGATTGCTGATGTGGCACCTTTAGATACTCCACTAATAGTCAAGTCAAGACTATCTATCTCCTGCTTGCGTAACCTCTACTTTAGTTCTCACTGACTAAAGATGATTACAAATCTCCCTCCTTTTAAGATGCAACGTTCTCGTTGCTCACACATTCAAACTCTTGAATGATCAAAGGTGCATTGGCTAAGTTCTTTGCCGGTTCCCAAGTTGATTCATATGATGGATATCCCTTCCATTGAACCAAATACTCCGTTTTTGGGTATCTGTGACCCATAATCCGTTTTTTGAGAATCTTGTCAACCTCAAATTTTGCCTAATCTGCTACCATAGTAGGTAAAGGAGTAGGGGTTGATGGATTTGTGAACTGCTTGGGATGTGGTACATGTTTTTGCAATCGTGACACATGAAATACAGGATGTATTTTCATATGCAACAGGAGCTCTAACTTGTAAGACACCTCGCCAACACGTTTCAACACCACAAAAGGACTGATGAATTGAGGGTTAAATTTTGGTGTTCCTACAAGTGACAAATTGGTCGTGGATAGCCAAACTTGATCTCCTTCCTGAAAATTCACCTCCCTACAATGAGCATTTGCATATTGCTTTTGTCGATTTTGAGCAATTAGCAACTTCTCCTTTGCTTGATGCAGTCCTTTGTGTATATGCTCCACAAAATCATTGACAGCCGCAACTTTGGTTGAAAACTCCTGCCCCTTAGGAATTCTCAACAAACTAAAAGGTGTCAAAGGATGAGCACCATACATCAGATAAAATGGAGAGACTTTTGTGGATCCATTAACATAATTGTTATACGCAAATTCCACTAAACCCTAAACCCACTCTTGTTGTTCCTCCAAGGTGAATGCTCGCAGCATATCCTCTATTGTTCTATTGGCCCTCTCTATTTGACCATCAGTTTGAGGATGATACGCTGTAGACATGGCTAGCTTCGTTTGAATAAACCAAACAAGGTTTTTCAAAATAAACTAGTAAAATGAGTTCCTCTATTTGTGATTAAGACTTTGCTTAATCCGTGATTCACAAAAAATGCATCTAGATATAGATGAGCAAGTTGTGGTGCCGTCACTGTCTTTGTGGTAGGTCAGATGTGTATCATCTTACTCAATTTATCCACAAAGACTACAACTGAATCATGTCCTAAAGAGGTTTTTGGTAACTCACATACTAGATCCATAGTAACATGTGCCCATCGTTGTTCGGGAATGGGAAGGGGTTGTAGTAAACCTGCTAGTTTTTTATTCCCCGCCTTATTTTGTTGATATGCGACACAACTTCGAACATATGCCTCCACATCTTCCCGCATCCTTGGCCAATAGTACACTCTTTAGCACTACTTGGGAGACAAGGAGTTTGTGGTAAAAACCGACCACAAACCATTGGTGTATTTGGAAACTCAGAAAAATCTCTCCAAACGATAAATTCGATGGGCAGAATGACGTCAACAGTTCAACATGAAGATAGTGTATGTGGAGGGCAAGAAACAACTTGTAGATGCTCTCATGCGGATGCCGTGTATCAACAACATCATAGAGGTGAAAATTCAAGTTGATCGGTGGTCTCAAATGATGGCTGCAACAAAGGAGGATGAGGAGATCATGAAAGCATTTCAGGCAAAGACGACACGGAAGGTTCGAGGTCTAGCATGTCAGGAGCAGCGTATATGGATCCCACAAGATCCAGATTTACGCACAATGGTATTGTCACAAGGCCATGATACAGCCATTGCGACGCACGTGGGAGTTGAAAAGACTTTGGAGAGCATACTTCCAATGTTTCGTGGCATGAACAATGGCTAACTCCTCTCATTCAGTTGTGTGATAGTTTTGCTCAGCTGCCATCAACTTTTGGGAGAAAAAGGCAACCGGTTGCCAACCATCCTCCCACTCTTGAAGAAGAATTCCACCCACTGTTGTACCTGATGCATCAGTAGCCAACTTGATTGATCGATTAGGATCATACCACTTGAGAATAGGTGCATGCAAGAAAGCAGCTTTCAATGCTTGAAATGCTAACTCTTGTGCGGCTTCCCATCTCCATTTTTGACCCTTTTTTAGCATAGATGTACGGGCTTGGGCAAGACGTGCAAAAGCTTTAACAAATTTGCGATAAAATCTTGTAAGACCAAAAAACTCTTTAGCTGAGTTTGATTCCCTGGTGCTGTCCACTTCTATATGGCTTCTATCTTCTCACTCATCATTTGGATTCCCTGCTACGTGACTCGATGGCCTAAATAATCTACTTCTGATTTGCCAAATTCACATTTTGAAGCTTTGTCATATAACTCATTCTCTCACAAAACCTGGAGTACCTCTCGTAAATATCGCCTATGATCTTCTAAGGTTGTACTATATACCAAAATATCATCCAAAAAGACAATAACCGATTTGTCTAAATAAGGACGAAAAATATCGTTCATTAATCCCATGAATGTGGCAGGTGAGTTAGTGAGATCAAAAGGCATCACTAGATACTCAAAATGACCATACCTAGTACGAAAAGCTGTCTTCTTAACATCTTCATCAACAATTTGAATATGGTTGTACCCGCTCCTCAAATCTAGTTTGATGAAGTACTTCGTCCCTTGAACTTGGTCAAACAAATCATCCATTTGAGGTAATGGATACTTGTTTTTCACCGTTTGTTGATTCAATCCACGAAAGTCAATGCATAATCTCATACTCCCATTCTTTTTCTTCACAAACAGCACAAGGACTCCATAAGGTGAAATGCTTGGTTGTATGAACCCCTTTCTCAACATCTCCTCCACTTGAGCTTTACATTCCTCCAACTCATTGGGTGCGAATCGATATGGAGCTTTGCACGTTGGAGTGCTTCCGGGTATCACCTCGATCTTGTGATCTACACGCCTCTTAGGTGGCAATCCTGCAGATAGATCATCTGGGAAGACATCATGATACTCCGTAATAATATCGCTCAATGATTCCGGAATGTAAAGATTGTCCTTAGAATCAGCAACATTTTTTATAAGTCCCAAGGAACATACGTCACCTCTAGAAATGGCAATCTTACCAATCACAAAGAGAGGTAAGCTTCTATTGTGAGATCTGCTTCTATCTCCGTAAATCTTCCACCCACTACTTTTTACTACTTTCTTTCTCCAATCTACCTCCGGATTGTATTGTTCCATCCATGACATTCCTAGGATGACATCATATCGAGCTAATCAGATTACTCTCCATTCAATCTCTTCATGCTACCCGCCTATGGCTAGTTGTACACTCCGTGCTAATGTCTCAATTGGTTCAGTTTGCCCATTTGGCAACTCCACTTCCTCACTCACATCCTTCATCAAAATCATTCCTAATTTCATTGCAACAGATCGTGACAGAAAATTTTCTGTTGCTCCAAGATCAATTAGGACTCTCACTTTGTGTCCTTCCATCATCCCATCTGTGACAATCAATCGTGCTTGTTTCTTGCTCCCTTCATGAGCTTCCAATCGTTGTCTTCTTCCAACCCCGCCTTTTCTTCGTTTAGTGGAACCAATAAGGCCGTGAGGCAAGTTTACCGGTGATCTTCGATTGCCTACAAGATCTTGTCTTCATTGTCGTATTCCCCTCCTTCCATATTGTTGAAAGGCCTTTGCAACATAGGTCTTCCTCCAGATGGTCCTTCTCAAGTTCTACAAAACTTGGCAATGTGACCTATCCTCCCACATGTATAGCATTGACGATTGTCATGAACCCCCATTCCTCCTCGATTAACCAATCCATTATTTGCAAGAAGATCCGGCAAATTTGGAATAAATGATCGACGATTATCACCTCCATACCTAGGCGGTGATCCTCGTGGTGGTGCATATCCTTCCCTACGTCGAAGGTTTTCCAACTCCATGGGTGTTGGGCCAAGTGATTCTCGAACATTGCTTGATGGTTCACCTTGTGTGATCCCATAAGCACCCGAAATCCGTTGAGCAATTGCAATTGCTTCATTCACTGTGGATGGATTACTCACCATCACCTCCTTTACCACTCTCTCCTTCAACCTCGTTTGAAGACATCTTAGGCTTCTGACCACTCATATCCATAATGGATACTTGAAGATCACGAAATTCTTCAATGTATTCATGTATGCCTCCTTTCTGCTTCAAATCCCATAACTTCATTCTCGCGGTTTGAAGAGAATCCACCCCTTGAAAGTTTTGAAGAAGCCCCTCTTGCATCCCACTCAATGAAATAGAAGCACCTCGTTCTGAAAGCATTTGTTCCCATGTAGTGTACCATGTAAGAGCCTTATCCATGAGGTAAGACCGCATGAACATTCCTGCAGTAAAATCAGAAACATGAAAATGTGATAGATGTATATTCATCCTCATGATCCATCCCTCCAAAACTCCCATGGCTCTACTGCCCTTGTGAGCTTCCACCTTATATGCTTTCCCATAAGAAGTAAGAGATGGGTTTGATCTTCCATCTCTTGAAGTCGTCTCCTATTTGCCTCTTCGTTGGCAATAGCAGTCGCTTGGGGTTGGGATTGAGTCTCTTGTATTAGAGTTTCCACTTCCATCTCACCAACTTTTTCTCTCTCTACCTTCTCACTCTCTAATACAGAGATCTTGTCCTCCATGGCTTGTTGCTTTGTATGTCCATCTACAATAGCTTTTCTTTACTCTATCATGATTGAGTTCAGAACTTCACTCATAGAAACTGATGCTTCCATGCTTCTCCACCACTCAAACTTATACAATGTAAGTATAATAACAATTCAATCTCTCAAAATAGGAATCACAAAAGGCAGAGGTGATCCTATTACAGTTCTATAGTACTCTTCATCATAATTCCTAACAATAAAATCCCTCCATACTCTCTTTTGTCGGTAAATTGTTCTAATTTTTATATACGTGCTGAACGGAACCAGTGCGGGTGGTTCACGATTCAAATCCATCCAACATTCACTATAGAATGTAAATGGTACAATCCCACGTTTCTCCATAACTGACAATCGGAAGTATCATTGGTACTAGTGATGCCATCACTTGAGCCATAAAATATGCACCCCAATTCTCCACAAGGTACACTTTGAAAACATCCTTCTCCATGATCAAATATGGATGTTGAATAGATTGGGAAATGGAAAGTTTGGTACATGATTTCTTTCATGCACATCCAAACCTGCAGCCCACAGTTTTCCCTTTCCCCCTTACTCCACATGCAAATCAATGAACTATGCCAGTCTCTATACAACTCTCAAGAACTTAAAGTTATTATCATGATCTTGCTATTCCAAGAGGGGTAATCCACACTCAAGGAAAGAGCAAGTTCGCTTTGATACCATTGTAACACTAGGGAAATGAGGAGATACCACTCGAATAACTCAAGAAATTCTGAAGTTGAGAGATACCTCACTTGTCTCTCTTTTTCCATATATAATCTTCAAAAAGGTACAAACTAGATAAGGTTACACAACCACCATCCACTCAATTCCTCGTGGATAGATGATGTGGTGAACATCCCTATGAGCACACGGATTGCTGACGTATACTCCAACTAACACACTAACTAACACACAAGAAACACAACTTAAAGAGCATACGGATTGCTGATGTGACAACTTTAGATACTCCACTAAAAGTCAACTCAAGACTATTTATCTCCTCCTTGCGTAAGCTCTACTTTAGTTCTCACTAACTAAAGATGGTTACAAGTAGGTACAGATTATCTTACCAAGTCGATAGAAGCTTGACCTCTAAAATCTAGTAGTGAGGAAAAATTATGTAGATTTCTCTACGAGAGGATAATAACTAGATTTGGATGCCCTTTAGAAATTGTATTTTTGATGAGTTTGTTGGAAGCATTATACAAGCCATGTTAGATCATTTCTCTATCAAGGCACGAATGACTACTTCCTACAAATCCAATGCTAACGGGTTGGCAGAACGAACCAACTATACACTATGTATGATGTTGGTCAAAGACGCAGACATGGACGGGAGCAAGAAAAATTGGGACAAGAGGCTGCATGCTATCTTGTGGGAGTATTGGACGACTTGGATTGATTTGACGACCTTCTTAACTATCCAACTAAAGTTCAAGAGGACGAATGGAGCAAAAGCTATCAAATCAAGACGTCAACAATTGTTGAAGTTGGAGGAGGCTTGAGCTGTGGTGATGGTACGTATGGAGCGGGCTCAACAATTACAGAAGAAGTATCACAATAATCGACTTGGGACAAAGAAGAGGAAGAATTTCAAAGAAGGTGATTGGATAATGTTTTACGACTCCATTAGATATAAGAGATCAAGAAAGAAATTTCTTCCAAAGTACTTTGGTTTTTTCATAGTTTTCAGGAAACTTTACTTACGATTTGAAGGAGTTGGGAGGACGGCATTTTGACCAAGTGAATCACGACAAGTTGAAACCTTTTCATCCACGATCGGATTTTTTCACTCCGAGGACGGAGTGAAATCTTGGTCCGAGGGTAAATATAAGACCCATGGTTGTACATATAGGATGAAATATGAGTATATCTAAATTGTGACTAAGTCTATCTTAATCATGACTATGTTTAGCTAGTTATGATTAAGTTGGAGGAAAATATAGAGTTGTTCCTGATGAGACAAACTATTTTGTTGTTTAATAGGAATCAAGGAACAAATCCATCATATGAGTATCTTGACTTTCCTTGACTTGGACTAGTTTTCATTGGTTGGACTTCGTGAAGACCCTTAAATCTAGGGGCGAGATTGACTTGATATACTTAAGTCAATTGGAGGGTAGTTGGGCTTCTAGAAGATCCAATTGGACCAATTGCATGTTGCCATGTACGCTTTTCATTGGGATTTGTGATCTCTACCTCGATTAAACTTGGTAAGAGAAGGTTACATGATGGTTACTTATAGTTACTAGGGTAAGATTCTAAGGAGTATAAATCGAGAGGTTGAGAAGAACCTCTCAAGTAAGTTTGGAAAGAAGTTAGTTTTGTTATCTTAGTTTAGAGAGACCTTGTCTTGGGAAGTTTGTGATGTGATCAGATTCGTGATGAGCTTCTAAAAAGCCATCGGAGGTAAACATGAGTGAGAGTCAGCCCTGAGGTCACAGATCAGTTGGTGGAGCAACCAATATGTTGATTTGTGATTCTTGTTCGAGAAGATGGCATATGTCATGTTTGACACCTCCTCTCAATGCGGTGCATAGTGGGTGGTGGAGATGTCTTCGATGCATTTAGCAAGAAAGCAGGTCTGACCGTTATATGGTATGGATTGTAGATAGGCAACTAACGATGGAATATTATAGCAATTGACCTCGCGATCTTAGCCCCATGAAGGGTATATAATGTTATGGACTAGATGGCTACTCGGTGTTAGAGTGATCTAACCGTGAGTTAGGGGGACGATTGTGGTACACTTCTGTTGGTGTATGACGATCTATGTATTGTGATGTTTGATGTGACAACGATGTATGTTATGATGCGATATGTATGTACATAACAGTTGTCACGAATTATGTAGCGGCAAGTTGAAACTTTGAGAGTGTGACTATGATGGATAGTAGCTAATGTGGGAACGTGGAATCTTTGAAGCACAAAGTGGGTTTGGCTTGATTGTAATCTTTCTTTTATGCTATGGTTATGAGTGGAGTATCCTTGTGGACGTTTTGAGAGTAGAAAAGATTATTGTGGTACACTTGTGTTGGTGTATAAAGATCTATGTATTGTGATATTTGATGTGACAGCGATGTATATTGTGATGCGATATGTATGTGCACGACAGCTTGTAAAGGAAAGATCAATCTCCCATTAGTAAATCAAGATTAGAATTCTCTTTACATGTGTAATTGAGTGCAATATAATGGATGGATAATGACATTTGGATCAGATAGAGTGATTGAATATTTTTTATTCGTGTTACTCTTTGGACTATGATTGTCCGGAATCTATAAAATATACATAAACTCACTTTTTCACCACTAGTAGTGAATTAACACTTCCGTTCTCTTGGGATCAAACTTTAATTCTTTACAAATGATAAACCTTTATGTAACTTGTTTGTTACAATGATTACAATCATACCCAAGGTACAAAATGAAGTGAAAGGTAAAGCAAAACTTAGATTTATAGGGGAAGTACTTAGGGAGTTAAATCAGAAGTAACAATCTACATTGGAATATGGGAAGGTTGGGTTCCAAGAAACATAGGGATGACACAGAGGAGAATGTTAAGTAGATGCAATAACTGCTTTGCATAAGATATGCAACGATGGGCATAGGAAAGGAGGAGCAAAAGCCTTGAAGTCTCACAAGAAAGGGAAGTTATGGTCATATGGGTAAACTCACTACTCATCCTAAATAGCCTGCTAGAGATAGCCAACATCCGTGGAAGTTATCAACAGGCAAAACGGAGATAGAAAACTGGGAACTAAGTACTAAATAATAGAAGAGGTTATTCTCGAAAGAGGAGGAGCTAGAAAAAAAGGTTAATTCTTGATGGGGTATGTGAGACAAAAAAATTGAAAAAAAGATTGAACAACCTATAGAAATCCTTTCTTTCAATTCCAAACAAAATATTTATTTGGACAATGTTTCACCAGAGCTTCTTGAGTAACATGAGATGCAAGGTCAGGTTTGGACTGCCCCAAATGCTTAGGAAACCATACCACACTTGTTCTATGACTATAAATATGCAGACGTGTATTGGGAAGAGTGGGGGGGACTTAGCTCATAGGATAGAGAATAACATGTGTCACGTTTTGTAGTTACTTCAGCAAATCGAGGCAGCTTGGAGGGGAACACGTTCAACAACTCTGTTCATCATAATATCGTTAGTTATGGAAGTAGCGGAAAGCTTTTGTGTTTGAAAAGAACAAAAAAATGCATACACTATGGGAGGTTTTACATAGAGCAGAGCTAGACATACGTGAGATGATCAAAACAAAAGTGAAGGGAGAAAAATACAAGGAGTTATTGGGAGCACTGATTACGTGTACAATACTAAATGCGCGGTGGAGATCTTGAGACCGAATGGAGGAAGATCCTAGCAGCAGAAGCTCGCATAGTCAGTCTTTGATTGCCTTGAGATCACTGCAAGAAAGCTCGCAGCAAAAAATAAGAAAATGTACAAAGTAAATTACAAAAAGGATGGGAAGATCCAATCAAGTAGTACATGGAAGACACCTGATGGGTAACATGGAACTAGACCCCAATAGTATCATAAACGGAAATATATTCTACTCCACCTAACATATACAAACTATCTAGGTGGAAGAATCATAACTTAACGCGATTGCACTACTATGCAATGAGCCAATTAGTGTTCTATGTAAAACAATGAAAACATGTTGACTATACAATAAACTAAAGAAATTGATAACCTTTGCCACCTAGTATGGTAGACTCTTACACACTCTCTCACGAATATGTCGAAGTCGGTGTCCACAGCTCAATATAACTCTAAAGCTGGAGGAACAAAGAGTTGACCTCTATGCATACTCATATACTTGGATACATTGGCTGATGGCACTTCATTCGCCGTCCATCTAGAAGGATGAATAATCACCCCTTCGAAACTATGTCATGTGTAGAATTAGTAACCACAACTCCAACAGTAAGCCGGTCCTCCCGAACCAACCAAGTATAGGTATGCTATAATCCAAGTTGACTGCAAGGCATACCAACGCTCCCTCCATGTGAAGTATCCACCCTTGTAGAACTGGTGAAAAATAATTATGACGAAGTACAAGGGAGTGAAACTAGATCAGCAAATTGCAAGAATTAAACATGAGACTGTTGCAAGTATAAGGCATTGAAGGGTATAGGGAGAGTTCAATACAATTAAATAATTCAAATTATATATTTATGAAATATTAATATTTAATATAAATAAATATACATCACAACATAATTTTTTTTTATTGTTAAAAAGTGATAAAAAATATTGAATTTTTCTTGATTTTTGCTAAAATATATTAATTAAAATCTATACTAAAATTATTAAATAACCTATTTTTATATAAATTTTTAATAAATAAAATTTTATCAATATGATAAAAAATAAATAAATATTCTTGTAAAAATATTTAAAATTATAATTATAAACTTTTATTTAATTTTTTTTTTAAATTATTGAAAATTAATTTTTAAATTTAATATAAAATATGCAATGCAAAACCGAAACTTTGAGTGTTGTACAAATATCTATAGATCATGTTGTAATGCATTGACATGTTTTTTCTAAAAAATTATTGTGTGAATGAATGTATCATTATAATCTATTTCAAAAATTAATTTATATTATTAAAATTAAAAAATCCAAAAATTTTATGGTAATTTAATAAGATAAAATATAATTTGAAATTTAATTCATATTTTAATAATATTATTTATTAAAAATTTCACATTTTTTATTCTTATGAAAACTTCATAAGAGTAAAATCCTGGCTGAGACTTTTTCATCAGACTTGTAATCTTAGACAAGGATGCACCAGTCTTTTAGTTCTAAGCAAATGAGCATGGCGTTCCAGCCTTTGTGCATCTATTTTATACATGCGGAAATCATCAAGTAGAGAAGACCGAATAGCGTAGTAGTTTAGTTACATGGTTGGTGGGTTGATATCGCAGTCATCATGAGAACTATGCCTTGCTATGGACCTAAAGAACAGTACTTTGATGACATGAGAAGAATGAGAGGGCTAGTGAACTCCGAGAAAGAGGGCTGAGAGGGCTCGCGCATTGACGTCACCAAGCTGGTCATGTGGTGTTCAGGGCCGCTCTTTTGGTACAAAGGCCCACCTTCGGAGGTCGAAGTTCCCCAACTTCGGGATAACAGCTTGAAGGTTTGAATCTCGGAGGATGCAATCGGTCCTTAAGTGAGTGGGAGGGGAGGCGAGAGTGAGTGCATGCGAAATGGAAGGAAAGGAAAGGTTCGCATTGGTCGGGTCACGAAAAGGCTGAATATTTTGTGCCAAGTGGATGATGGGTACATTTGTGAGCATGTACAGGTTCGGAGGGGGTAGACAATCAGACGCGATTCGACGAAGCGCTTTCCAAAGCGTGAAAAGTACTGCGGTCCTAAAGGTTCCTCTTCTCCTTCTCTGTCAGACACCTTCTGAGGAGGATTTGGCCCCCGTACTGCGTCGTCGACGTTCGTCCAAAGCTTCGGTTCCACAGCGCACGTGGCACAATCGATTCGCTTTCGAGCACCTAAACCCTAAAGTGAAAGTTAAAGTGAACAAGAAAAAATGAGAAGCCGTAAAATAACAAAAGGGATGGCAATACCCCATAAATCGTACAGGGATAACCAAATGGGTAACATGAGGCTAGGCACCAATAGCATCACACTGGAAAATATGTACTCCTACACCTAAGATGGTCAAATGGTCTACAAACAACATGAGCATCCAAAGAATCATCACAAAATATGAATGCTCTCCTATAGATTGCATCTAGTGTTCTCTACAGAACAATGGAAATATGTTACCTAAAATAGGCTATACAATAAGCTAAAGAGAGTGATATCCCCTGCGGCCTAGTATGGTAGGTTCTCGCGCACTCCCTCTTGAACATGTCGAAGTCAATGTCCATAGCTCCATATAACTCCAAAGCTAGAGGAACAAAGAGTTGACCTCTATGCATACCCCTATACTTGGAGACCTTGGATGCTGCCGCTCCACTCGCCGCCCATCCTGGAGGATGAGTGATCATCCCCTCTGAAACTATGTCACGAGTAGGATTGGTAACCACCAAGTCTGTCCCAATAACATGGTCCTCCCAAACCAAGTATAGGTCTCCCCTAACCCTAGTCGACTGGAAGTCATACCAATACTCCTTCCATAGCAAACACCACATCTCTAATGCAATCATGGGTAGCTATCCTATGTCCTCCGAATGGGCAACAAGTCATATGAACATCAGCTACATTTAAAGTGCGGATATGTGATTAATGAAGATGTAAATGAATGGACCAAGCCAAGACCAAACCTCATCGTTGTAGAAAAAGTAGTTGGTGCAAGTCGAAAAATCCTAATGCATCGTCGAGCCAAGATCCACAAGCTTGCATCCTTGCCAGAGCAAGAGCGTAGACAAGCCCTAGTAGTACAAGGAAAAGCTCAATCCATTAAGAGTGAATGTAGAGGTTGTTGAAATTGTATGTCCATCAAGTTAGATTGTAGACCTCTAGTACAATAGGTGACCAAAGAGGAAAAAGACAGGAGTTTATGTCGTACATCCATGGGTAAACCATTATTTGTATTTCCCAATAATACTTGTAAGGAAAATGATCTCGTATCCACGTCCCTTGCATATATCTCAAGGATAGGCCTATCTACAATCACAAATCGAGAAGATAACAAAGATGTCGAGAGTATTCAATTAGCCAAGAATGCTATAGGTGGAGTCTCCTCCATCGATAATAAGCCTACTCCTCCACACAAAATCGGCAAAGATGTGTGTCTCCGTGCCAAATCTTCTGTCACACAATCAAAGGTTTCTGGTCCAATAATGTCACCAAAGACGCCCATGATGGTCATATCAAAGGCTGTCAAATACTATATGAATGTAGATGAAGAAAAAAACCATGCTAAGAAGGTAGGTGCATCAACGAGTAATACTAGATGAGAGTATGCCAAACAAAACATGTGGATCCCCTAGTAGAGGAAGGTCATCTACATGCAAAACATCCTCCGCAAGTGCAATGTCTAGGTAACGTGAGACAAAATCCTCGGACCCTACTGGCACTCCTAGAATGCGTAAGCCATCCGTCGATGTCATACATTCATATGGAAGCTGGAGATGAGGAGGAATGCCCAAATGAAACCAAGCCCTACACTTTGACACCTTGACTCTCAAGCTTACACGTTAAACTCGGTAGTCAAGTAATCAAAGACCTGCATAATGTGGTCCACTGGGCCCACAATGTATGTATCATCCGCTAAGGAGGGGAACACACAATCGGCACGACGTAAGTAAAAGACAAAAAAACTCTATAATGAGCCATGGTAAATAGGGGTTCTCCCAAAGGATCTCTATGTTGAATGCCAGCGGTGGACTGTAGGGCGGTGATTCCTCCCTCGAAAAAATCATGCTAATAAAAGAGAGAAGAATGTGAATCATAAAAAGACTGTACGAAAGGAACGATGCTCTATAGAGTTCCATCAGTTTCTCTAAGCTATGAAAAAATGGATGCACATGAGACACCATTAAAATCGTTCTCAACGTCCACATGCAATACAACCCAATCCATATGGATATCTAGAAGCTCTCTAATACTCAATGATACCGCCTCACATGATAGAGCCTCTTGGTGTGGCAACTTTAAACATGTACTCGTAGAATCGTGCAACCAACCGTAACATCCAATGTGGTCGGTGCACTCTGCTGCAAGTAAACGTAATCACCAACATGAAATCTGCGAATTGAAGATCGATATCCACCTCCTCGGATGGTAGCATAACACAAAGTATCTCTATGCTGAGCAATAGCCAGGTTCTCAAATGCCATGGGCATGACTCTACGAAAGAGTTCTGCCCTTTGAGAATACAACCTAACCCAAACATCAGGATTATCCAAGTCCAAGACTTCACCTGACTCTCGACAAATAGCTGTAGGTAAGTCTGGATCTCTACCATATAATAAAAAAACCGGTGAGAATGACGCTAGAGATGCTTGCCGGCTAAATCGATAACCCATGGCTAGCCATGGTAGCTGGATGTCCTAGTCTCCGAGATGATCTTTCTCCAAGCCAAACTTTCTTAGTCCTCTCTTCACCGTCTGAACAACTCTCTCTGCTAGATCATCAACCTTGGGATGATCTTTCAACGTGGTACAATGATCGATCAACGCTCGATCACACAAAGCCTGAAACTCGCCCAAAAACTCAGTACCCTGATCAGTAAACACTTCTGTTGGTGCACCAAATCGGCTTAGCACCGTAGCTAAGAACGCATAAGCTGTTCCCTCACTTGAATGTTATGCAAGGCCACCAACTCAATCCACTTGGAGAAATGCTCCACCATGACCAACACATATCGATGATGTCGTATAATCAATGGCAAAGGTCCAAGCTCCAACGATAACCAAGTCCCATAATCGGTAGAGCATGTAGTTGTGGTGTAGGGGCATTGAATGATGCTCGAACATGATTACATACCATACATTTGGCCACAAACTGTTGCACCTCAGTTTGCATACCTCTCCACCAATAATGACTTTGAAGTAAGCTATATGTCCACTTTACTCCAAAATGACCTAACTCATCATTAGCATGTCTAACCAACTGTGCTCTTTGAGATGGAAGTGGCACAACACAAACGCTGCCATCTCGCAAACTCGACTTAACCCATCTGCATCACGGTTCACCACCCCAAGTCTATGAACAACCTTGAAATCATACTCTTGTAGGATAAGAGCCCATCGTGCAAGCTTTCTTGTAAGCTTGTCTGATTCCATCAACTATTTCAATGGTTGATGATCAGTGATGAGAGTGAAGGAGTTTCCAAACAAATAACATCTGAAATGTGCCACCGCCCAAACAGTTGCCAAACATTCTCCTTCATAAGAACTATACTTTGACTCCGATGCATTGTTGGAACGACTTGCATAAGCCACTACAAACTCCTTCCCCTCATGATCATGTTGGGTAAGCACTGCTCCCAAACCCAATATACTCCAATCAGTATGTACTCGAAATGGACGACCTCTCACAGGTCTCCTCAAAATAGGGACAGATGTCAACCTTCCCTTGAGGTCAATAAAAGCTCTCTCCTATTCATCTCCCCAATTCCATTCTTGATCTAGCTTTGTCAGCTTTGTCAAGGCTTTGGCAGTTGTGCTAAATCCTCACACATATTGACGATAGAAGTTTGCAAGTCCAAGTAAGACTCCCACCCTACTCATATCTGAGGGTTGTGGAATACGCAAGATTGCCTCCATCTTGGTTTGCTAAACTCCCAATCCTCCTAGGTATATGGTATGACCCAAGTACTCTACCTGCTCCTGAAAGAGTTTGCACTTTCTAGGATGCAACTTGAGGCCATGAGCAATCAGTCGCTCAAATACCTCCTGCAAATGTATTTCATGCTCCCTCACTGTAGCAATATACAATAGAATATCATCGATGTAGGCTTGTGCACAATCAAGTCCGGCTAGTGTGAACAAAGATGTTGTTAGAAGTGTGAACGATGCTGCAGCAGGACCACGGTACGATAGACTAAACGCAATAAGACCTCCCCAATAGCAATTGGTCTAATGCCCCAAGTGTTCTTCTCCATCACAAGAAGCCGACTAGCACCTAGTACTTGACTAACTAACAACGGAATCTCCCCTCTCAAAAATGATGCAGCCACCTAAAATAACTTCGTGAAACCACTACAGGGATCATCCCCCTGAAAGCAATCTCGAAGATGCTCATATACCATCCTTGACAAGCCCCCTGAGGATAAACGTGGGGTTCTTTATAGAGAATGAACAAATAGTGATCTATCAAGACATAATGGCTCCTTTGGATGATACTCCAAGACCTCTAATGGTATCTCCTCGCCCATGGGTGGATGTAAAAGGCATAAAGAAGAAATTGTCTCCTCATTATGACTAGCCATAGACAAAGGATGAAGTGTCCACGCAGCCTTGCTATACTCCTCAGCTTGCCCCAAGAACCTACATCGTAAGTTCTTGGGGCAAGCTTGATTTGAGAGAAATTTCAGTTTGTGAGTTCGTTACTCAGAAAGAGGTGTGGGGGATCCGATGTTGAATCAAGGGTTGCTGCAAAGTGGAAAATCTGCCAATCATTTGAGTCTCAACAACATTGTCAAAATCCCCCGAGTCGGCTTGGGCACTCATCGTAGCATTAGAGAGGATGTGAAGGCAGTTGTTATGTGTCACATCGACACCGCCTCCATCTACCATAAGTGAGCAAGAAGGAGATTGAAATGCCTAGGAAACAATAAAATATGTAGTCTTACTAGAACAAAGCAAGGAGCATACTCTAGGATTGATTACATATTTTGTTCCAAAGGTAGAAAGAAAAAATAACTCTTAAGGATAAGAGTTCAAAGTGATTCATTTTAAACGGCTAGAGGGCCATAGGGAGCAAATCCTTATTGTTAAATAAGGATTAATGAGAGTCAAGGTGTTAAATTGTAAGGCATGGTTTCCTTTGGACATTCTTCTTGATCTTTAACTTTTGGTGGGATGTATGACATCCCTCTAGAAACTATGACATCGACAGACGGCTTAAGCATTCTTGGAGTGTCACAGAATTTTGTCTCACACTACCTAGACATACCTTTTGCCGAGGGTATGTTGCATATAGATGACCTTCCTCTACTAGGGGATCCATATGTGATGTTTGGTATACTCTCCTCAAGTATTATTCTTCGATCCATCTACCTTGTACGGTTTCTCCTTCACCAATATTTCTATCATGCTTGACTGCCTTTGATAGGAGGATCATGGGTATCTTTGATGACATCATTGGACTAGGGACCTTTGAGTGGATGATGTGAGATTTGGCACAAAAATAGATATTTTTGCTAATTTTGTGTTGAGGGGTAGGCTCATTATCGATACAGGAGATGAATTTGTAGAGTTTTTGAGTAGTTGGACACTCTCTGCACCTTTGTTATCCTCCCAATTTGTAATTACGGATTGGCCCATCATTGAGATGTATCCGAGGGACATGGAATGGGGGCAGTCATTTTCCCTACTAGTACCATCACAACATACAAAAGATGTTTTATCCCATGAGGTATGACATGAGCTCTCGTCCTTTTTCTCTTTGCCCACTGAGTGAACTAAACGCCTACAATCTACCCTTATGGATTGATAATTTTAATATACTCTACAGTTTGTCCTTGTGGATCAAGCTATTCCTTGTACTACTGCACTCTTACTTGGACAAGGATGTAGGTTTGTGAATCTTGGATCCACCATGTATCAAGGCTTTTCGACTCATACTAACTACCTTCTCTATAGCGATGAAGTTCCGTCTGCATCTTCATTACTCACGTATGAGTGTGGTATTATCTTAGATGCAACGGGTTCATATGACTCTTTGCCCATTCGGAAGACATATGATAGCTACTATGATGTCATCCCTAATGACATCATAGTAGCTATCATATGTCTTCCGAATCATATCATATGTTTGTTATGTTACAAGAGGATGGATACCTCACATGATGGGAACATTGGTATGCATTGCAATTGACTCATGTTACGGTATACCTTTACTTGATTCGGGAGGACTAGGTTATTGTTGCGGATGTTGTGGTTACATATGCTACATGTGACATGGTTTCGGAGGGATGATTATCCATCTTCTTGGATGGGCGGTGAATGGAGTGGTATCAGTCAAGGTATCCAAGTATAGGGGTATGCATAGAGTTCACCTCTATGTTCCTTTCGCCTTGGAGTTATATGGAATTATGGACACTTACTTCCACACATTTGTGAAAGAATGCACGAGAGCATATCATACTAGACAATATGGTATCATTTTTTTTATCAGATTGTGTAATCTATTTTAAACAGCATGTTTCCATTATTCTATAAAAAGCATTAGATTGTGAAATCCATAGGTATGTCAATAAAGTGAAACTTCTTTGGATGCTCTAGTAGTATGTAGACCATTTGATGTAGATAATTAGTATATCTTACGTTGCATAAGGAAATATTTCCCATTGTGATGCTGTTGGGGCCTAGAACCATCCTACCCCCTTGTTTCATCATGTCATGGATCTTCCCATTTTTTTGCTATATTACTCACTCTTATATTGTTTTCTCTATCATGTAAAAAACTGTATTTATAAAAAGCATTTGGAAAAAATAAGAATAAAAATTGCAGCGGAATAGGAAGGGGAAGAATGTAGCCATAGAATTGTATAATAGTCCAGGCTGCCGAACTGGGAGTTTAAGGCGTGAAGGACAAAGTAGAACCTAATGGGGCCGACAAAGGCAACTGTGATAACTTCCTGGCTGCAAATTTTTTATTGTTGCTCCCCCATATGCGCTGATTGCGCCAAGGTCAATTTCAATCCTGTTCGAAAGTGAAAAGGAAAGCAGGAAACCGCGAACCAGGTCATGCATCCCACGAGCATGTTCTCTTGAAGGTACCGCTCTTAATTACGGGTCCGAGTTGTTGGTGTTGTCCGTTAGTAGCAACGTTCTATCAAGCGGTTTGAAGCTTTTCCTCATATGATGGAACTTCATGATACGAGAATGAGTATTACTTCGCTTCGCTTCCACTGGACGAGTTTGTGGCTTTAAGCCATGGAGTGAGTGCTAAATTGGGATGACGACGTTGAGGTTGTCGTGAAGCCTAGTGCGAAGCTAGATCCCAGCCATGCCAAGCCAAGCCAAGCCATTACTTTGCCTCTCTAGGCCATGTGGATCAGTCACTGGCGTTGACGTAAATTTACATGCGATATCTTCAATATCTAGGTCAAAAGTCAGCGAAGATTGGCCCTTCTCCTGGTGAGATAACGGGGCTATCGAATGGTAAATATCGGAATTTGTGAAAGTAGCCGGGGGAGAGCCGCGATTGGGTATCAAATTCAACGCCTGAAAGAATAATCGTTTTGTTCAGAAGACGGGGTCTAGCAAGTCAACGAATGTGCTGTCGAATTTATTCGTCGTACAAAGTACAGGGGAATCATTAAGTAGAACGAATCATATCCTCGAGCTTGCTAACTCCAATAAGGGATTTCGTCTCTCTCTATCCATCACGCCCGGTTGCACTTGGTGGCCAGGGACGTTTGCGCAGGCAAGAGCAGCTCGTTCTCTCGTGTCTCTGTACTCTGTCGATGTTACACTCCGAGGCCCTATTGCAAACTTAGCGGTCTGACGGAATTGAACGCAGGCCTTCTTACAGGATGTCTCTTGGAATGAAACTGTCTAGTAATTGTATTTTCCTCTAAAATTGGAACTCGTTGGCCTGCAAGTTTCACGAGGTTGAGATTTTGAATCTATTCCAACTCTTCCGGAAACGTTCGAAGCTAGAGTGATAAGAGACAAACCTGCGACCCGAACTGCACGAAATAAAGGCATTCAGTCTACAGCCTTTTGAAATTTTGTTGAAGTTGTGGCTTGGATGGTTCCTCTCTCTTATGATTCGCTCCTGGGACAGCCTTTGCTTGCAGTAGTTCTCACGATGGGGTAAGAAGCGTCTCTTCAATTTCACGGCATGCTCCTGTCAGACGAGGCAGCGTAGGCAGAGTGACAAGAAAGAAAAGATTGCGATAATACCAGCATAATTAAAATAAACATCCATAACAACATATCTGTAGTAAATCATTCTTCAATCTGGGCATCAAAAAGGATGCACTTTGCTGGAAAAGGTTCGTGAGCACTACTGTCTCGTGTGTCGTCACATGCGCTCGTACGTAGGGCATCTCAAATCTTACCTCTGTTCTAGAACACTAGGGAAATGAGATTGTGTGAGGGGTTTAGCGATGTAGATACTCGATGTTGCGCTTGATAACGTCGTGTTTTCGATCATGGGTTCAGCAGAGTTTGCTGTAGCAATCTCTGCTCTGTGATATTTTGTAAGATTCTTAAGACAAATCATACCTTTTGCCCTTACGCTGCGGAAGAACGTGCCAGCATGAATCTGATCCGGGTTGTACGCAAGCGGGAGTGAGAGATGTGCAAGACAACAAGACCTAGAGAATCAGCAGGTCAGCGCCTCATACCAATGGGAGCTTGAAATTCCCGGAAATATTCGACGCACCTTAAGACTGTTATTTTACTGTGTCTATTTTTGCCTTAAAACTTTAGAAGTCAGTATGTATTGTAGTTTAGATGAAACTTGACCTGTCACTTATAAGACACTTTGAAGGACATTGTAGAACATCTATATGACAGCAGAAATAACATAATTCCAAGAAATCCTGAAAGGGAGCATGTATGTACAAGTATACGGAATTTGTAATGTTTGTCTCGAGCAAGACGCTTACCGCTTTGACCCAGTAATATTGAAGTCCATGTCCGACTTAGGAAGGTGTTTCACATTCTGCAGGAATCTCACGTTTAACTTTCTTTCATGTTGAACGTAGATTACAAGTGGTAAGCTGCTTACAAGTTTATAGGAATCCTGGTTGGGTCGCATGGAATTGCGTGGTTATGCCCCCGTCGGTACTTTTGGATCTTAAACACATCTCTGACCTGAAGGTGGAAGACAAGAATATGTAATCAAAGCCCGACATCGATCTCTACCGACATCCGTCCATTCATAGTTTTCTGTAATTAATCTCTGCTTGATTCCGTCATGCAACTGCTTGTTGTACACACAAGTATATATCTTGTAGCTAGAGTATCTACTCATAGATAATAGCCTGGAATTCTTTCAATCTTCCAATGTACTTGTCGACCATCTCTGTAAAGTGCAGTGGACGCACTTTCATTCCCCGTGAAGTCTACGACAGAAACTTCAAATTCTAACGAGCTTCTCATCGTCTTCGTGCATTGTACGATATTAACCGTGCCTACTGCTTACACATTTATTTTCTTACATTCTCCGCTACAACCTACCAGCTACCTGTCAAACACAAAACGGCATGAATTCACAGTCGTGAACACGATGTACCTTTCTCCAGTTAAATTGTGATTGTGCGAGTTCTAGATTCAGACGCTGCAAGCATCTCCCAGATCCTTTTTTATTCAAGCAAAGGTCTTCCAGTACTTATCAACCTGTTGGTCAGAATCCATGATTCCATCTCCAAGAAAGTTTCATCTATACTGACCAAGACAATGGTGCTCGTCTTTGTATGTTATCATCCCCTCGAGTTCGAAACAGTAGACAAATGACTGTCTAGTATGCTTCAGGGCCAGCTGTAGATTGCTATCTTGAATACCTATGGATATCATACCGAGATTAGCATGCGATAGCCACGGCCATCAACTCGATGCAAATGTCGGCTTTTGGTACAGATGCCTGCATCCGGACTTCCACAATAACTCTATCTACCCGATTTCGCTTCACGTAGGATGCTTTAGTTGGTGTAACACTGCAACTCTTCATTCCCTTTCCTCTTCCGCGTCTTCTATATGCCCATGAACTTATCGCATCTGAAGCTGTCATCCAAACTCCCAACGGTAAATGCAAAGATTCCTCTAGGGCTGGTGCAAGCGGGCTCCACAAACCCTCCCTGGAACCTGCAAATTCTGTCCCTTTAGTTTGACCTACCGAAGCTAATGTGAACGTCCAAGGTGCTCTTCAAGCATATTTCAATTTGAAGAGTCTCAGACGATATTAATCTAATAGACCGTGTAACAGGAGAATTTATATAAAAGTCGCAGTGAAGTGCCGTGCATTGTGATTGCAGAATGGAATGCGTCATAAATGCATCCTCTGCGACGATAGTAGTCATCGTAACAGTGGACCACTGTTTACCGTTCAGTAAAAATAAAAGGGGTCCTTGACGAGTGAGCTTTTGGTGTCATACGAGCTAAGCTGAGCTTTCTGGCGACTGTAATTCAAAGTTGCAGACTTTGACAGACTAAAGTAGTTGATATGAAATGACAAAGTTCATACGAGTCGTCGATGTGAGATAGAGAAATGAGTCATATCTCACTCTATCACGTTTCTACGTGGACCAGCATATTAGAGCATGTAGGGTATCATCATACCGGTGGTCCAATGCATGCGACAGCTGCCTTCTGTTTCTTCTAACATCTCCATGCGCCGTCTTTTTATTCAACGTGTTCTATCGGTTGCAACAGGTTCATGATGAGCTCGAATTTAAAACAAGTCTAGCTAGCACTGACATCTGCACTTGCTTGCAGTGCTAGGAAAGTGAGGTCTTAGTCATTGTACCTCCTTTCTATCTGGCTAGTATTCGAGAAAATCAATTACCCCACTTATTCTCGTTGCTCTTGCCTATGCAGCAGCACGAGCAAGATTCGTATGCGAGATACACGAAATACAAAAGCATTAGTTCAGAATCTTGTGCCAGGAATTTTACTCGTTGGACACAGGTCTTAGTGTAGAACGAGGAGCACTAACCCAGGGAGTATCAGCCAGAGCAAAGCGCCACAAAGCAGCAACATCATGTGGTTCAGCATAATCAATCCCCACTCTGGGACCAACAAGTATCTTTTCAGCTTTTGGTGCATCTAATATTTCCAATCCTCCGGGGCTGTAAAGAGGATGATTCGTCCACTCTGTCGTTAACCCTAGAGCCTGGCCAACCTTCCCTGGCCCTGTAAGAAGCACTGGCTTCTCTGTAACCTGTCCTCTCCTGGTCTGAATGGTTTTCATTCCTGTGACTGGACAGCACGCTCTTATGAGCACGGCTGCTCCAACATCCACACGGTCAGCTACCACATTCAACATGACATGCAACCCGTAGCAAAGGTAGACATATGCATGCCCTGCAGGCCCGAACAATGGTTCTGTACGGGCGGTCTTCCCCACTCGAGCATGGCATGCTGTGTCGTTTGGTCTGTATGCCTCTACCTCAGTAATTTGCAATATAACATCATCTCGTCGGAGAAGCTTGCCCAGAAGCATGGGTGCCAATTCCAAAGAATCACATTCGAAGAAACTTGCTTCCAACCTCCTGTAAGCATGGGAGTTACTGCTAGAAGCAGGTGGATCTCCTGCATCCTCGGTAGCTATGGATATATTGAATGAACAGCTGGAGGGCTGTAACGGACCTTCAAGTTCTGAAAAGGTAGTAAGGTTGATTGAACGCTTGGATCCAACAGATCGTACCTTCGTTGCATCGGCGGTCTTCAAGCTTTCAAATTCGAAAGATTTTGATGAGTTGCTCTCAATCCCGCCACAAACGTCTACTTTTTGGGTCCTCTTGCGCAAGGACAAGCTCACGCTTTTCCTCAAGGATTCATCCAATGCAAACTGAGATAATTGTTGTACCCTTAGTGACCTTCTCTGCTTCCCTGTGCCTTCAGTCCCTGGGCTGGCAGATTTAACAGCGGATGGCACTGCCTTCTGCCTGGTAGAATGTGATTTTGTCATATCAACTGCTTTCTGCCCGAACACGCTCGGGGCTTCATGTCAGCTCCATGTGATCCTCAATGACTTGATATGACACAGCCGGAAACACAATTTTGGACCAATTCCAATTTTTCCGAGTTCATATTCGAATGTCGATGCCCTACTTTGAGATTGTAGAAGCAAAAATCAGCCCGTGCGATTTCCTCTCATCACCACCACCGCTGCCTAAAACTCTACGCTATCTCTATCAATGGAACTAATTAATTTTGATCTCAAAGTCATTCAAGACTCTCTCAGTCTCTGTTGTTTAGACATTAACTCAAGCATAGCACATAACTCACAATCCAATCCCCAACTTCCCATCATTCTTACTTCCCACCATCCAAAGAGCTTCTCCAGATCGAAATCGAAAGTTCTGCTTCCCAGCCGATTCCTCTCGCTCCTACTTGAGTAAATCTCATACCGATGTCAGGTGAGTGGATTTCAACAACTACCAGATCTAGATAATATCCTGCAGCTCTCGGAATAACTTGCTCAAAAAATAGATTCTGGCACATTTATGTCAAAGGTGATATGTAACAAACAAAAACCCATCGAGATCATGATCGTGTTGACTTTCTACCAAGCAGCGGGTCACATGCTGAACATGTGCAGGATCCCACATGATTCCTGCTCGAAAGCCATGAAACTCAATCGGCAGTCAATGAAGCGCTTCTCAACTAAATAGCTGTCGAGGTACAGATAGTTCCCATTTTCACGCTACTGGTCAACCACTACCGCAGGGATACAACCACCTGAAAAGGTGATAAGAACTCCTTTTCCCGTCTCGAATGCTCTATCTTGTTGGAATGCACAGCATGGCAACTCCTCATCTATTCAGCAAGATTGCAAGCATGTGGACCCAACCGAATGTCATAGTCAACGAGTCATTCTGCAGTCCACTGTCCTCCAGAGGCATGAACGCCTCACTTCATCATTCTCATCAGAAATTGCGCTTCTATCCGCACCCTCTCCGTTAACATCTACTTTTCAAACGGAATTACAATGACAATAATTAGTCGCCTCATCCTGCACATGGTATGACGCTCGTCTTGCTTTCTGCTGTCCTTCCTCTAGGACTGTCTCTAACTTTCATTTCCTTATCAGTGCTACGCTACGAGAAAAGGTGTATTAGGGTATTTAGCAGGCACTTTTCAGGCTGTATTTATCGTTCTTCACTTTGTCAAACGTCTTGAAAGAGATTGATTATCATATAATATAGGTTCCATGGAAATAGACGTGGATACTCGAATCGAGTTCAAAAATGATTGTTTTGTAGTAAACAGCTCTGTCTCTCGACGGTAAGGAAGGATCTATTCATAATGCAGTGACTCGTGACGACAAAACCTATACGTTTAGTTCCAACATGTGGATATTCTAACTTTAAATGGATTATACTTTTACTCCCTCTATGTACTCAACACATTCAACTATCCCTTCTCGTCAGCGCATTCTCTAACCCATCACTAGTGTGTTGTGACGAGTAAAAATCATGGTTTCTGCCTATCACCAAAGTCCATGTTCGAAACATTTTGATGACACGTGAGCTTGGCCGTCATGATTAGAGTAGACCATGGCTAAAAACCTAGATGTGCTTTTGGGGACGATACGTCAATGCGTGAGCTTGGGACCCAAGCTTTCGCACTGACAGACATACCTTGGGTATAGATTTCTCTTTTCAGAACATATTGCTTGACGCGTGACCTTCGAGCTATCATCACAACTCTGCGGACAGAGTGAATCAAGAAATATATTGCAACCAATTAATCTATAGATTACATGCATCTGTGCAGCACTGAAACCGAGATTGGTCTTCCCGTCCTGGCAATCATATCCCTCATAGCAAGTTTATGGTTTCTACAGCTGTGTGGCTTTTCGCTCGTTCGAAAGTTGTTCATGGCTCCAGGTCCTTCGTGCCCCCGTGGAGTTCAAGTATCGATCAGTCATCGTTTTATTCAATGTGCCATGAGTGATGACGATGTGACTACCAAACCGATGCGCTCCACATTTACTCAAGATGGCAGGAGTGCTGATGTTCGGAGCCGCAATTGGAAGTTGAACTTCACTGATCTGCTTTGAGAGAAATACACTCAGACTGCTTTAGTTGTTTCCTGGGAGTGGGACCCTGAGTGTCGGGATTGCGAATCTCTGTTGGCCAAGCATCGGGAAGTCGGTGGGTTTACGAAAAGGTGTCATGGGCATATCATGTTCCGTGGTAGGAGGTTTATTCACGACAAGAAGGTTGATCGCATATTTTAACTAGCTTACCTAAACATCAAGCGTATTGTGTAAGTTGATATATTAACAGAACTGCTGTAAAGTCGAAAACGCCATTCAAGCACTACTGTTAAGACACCTTCTCTTCAGCAACTTTCAATAACATCATCACGAAGACTATATTCAAAGTTCGACTATGCCACCATAATCAGCATAGTTGAATATGTATGTTCTGTGTATTTCTTCATCAATATGGACATTTCTCAGAACTTATAGAACCCAATGCCGTTATTCAACTTTCGCATTTTTACCGTTAGAAGATCCGAAGAGTAAAAAATGTCAATACTCTTACCCTGCTCAGAACTAACTTCTCGAGAATCTGATACTGTCCAGGAGCATCCAGATAATAGAAATAGCAGTACTTCTTTCACGGGACAAAGGCTGAAGGACATCCAAATAAGGCAGACGTGGATAGATTACTCAAGACATGTCATTGTTCCGTATGCTCAGCAGAGATTTCTTTTCAAACTCACTTGTATCTCAGTGGAGTTGTTGCCTCATTTTATTCCATGATGCGCTTTTTTCTTTGTATCAGTGCACAGACAACTCATCAGTATTCTCTTTGAATCTCGCATGGAAAGAATATCATTGACTTTATTTCCATCGGAGATTCAAAGAGAAAACCATATCACTGAAATGATATTCATTCGATCCATTCACAGGTATAATTAATTGCAATATGAAATATTGAATGAAGGTGCAAAATCATTTTTGTTGCACAATATATTGATATGGTTTTCTGCTGGGTCCTTTTCCAGCCATAGTTCACTTTCTTCTTTCCCCGATACGAAAGTGCTCTGATATTGCTTTCATATATTCCTTATGTGGGCGTATGTTTCTTTTCTGTATTTTAGAAGCAACAAGATCTAACTCTTGAACGTCGTACAAAAGAAATCGGGTGGATCGAGACCAACGTCGTCCACTACATGGCATTCTCTTCTCCCTTCTTGTGGTTCCTAGTCTCTGCTGACAACAAACGGGAAGCAAGCGTGTCACTTGAGAAAGCTGGGCTTATGTGGTCTGCGAATCTGATACCATGTGACAAAAGGTGACATGACTAGAAGTCGAATGAAATCAAACATAACTCGCGGTCAGTAAGCTGCATGTAAAGAAACCTTGGTCAACTGAATTCTCTGTGATGAGCTAAAGCTGTGGGAAGCAATTCTTTTGTACGTGGATCAGAGCTGAATTCAAATCTCTGGCAGGTTTGTTGACACTTCACACTTTGGCCTCTATAAGTATTGAGCTCAGCTTTATGAGCTCTTTAATTTATGAGCAAAGAAAAAGGCTTGCTTTCCACTATAGCTTGCAACAATGCATGGGACAATACGGAGGCAATTTTACGTCAGTACATGATCATGCACTTTGTGTATCTTTCATCATTTCATATTACTTGATTTCGTTCTTTTTTTTTGACAATGTCTAAGTTTCATCCGTTAAGTATTTAGGACCGGGATTGATTAGGAGCTGTCGTTCCGACATTCTCTTGTAGGTAAAGAAGTTCGGCAATACATGCAAAAGAGGCATTCATCATTGTGACATGGTAGTTTTGAGTGTTGTCCACCTTAAAGATATTGAGTCACAGCCTGAAGCCCAACCCTCATTTTCTAAGACTCTTGACCTGATAGGGTAATAACAGCTGAATTCGTCGCCTGAAATTTCTGGTTGCTTTGAAACTTATCATCCAGACTGGGTTGAAGGGTACCTTCTTGCAGCATTAGACGTGTCTTTGGATGTTCTGCATCAAGAAGTGCAGAATGTCACATCATATCATTCTGATAGGGGATGACGATGGGGAAAGGGAGATAGGAGAGTAGGTTAGGAGGCGGGGATTAGTTCTTCACATATTGTAAGGTTATATTTTGTTAAACATGGAAAGTGAATAGACAATTCTCTTTGATTTTCAATTTTGGTTCCATTGGTGCCTAAATTGAACCCTATGTATTAAAAACTCTCTATACACTTGTATAGAGAGATATTAATGACTATTATTTTTAGGGTTTTGAGTGATTTTTCTCAAATCAGACATATGGGTCGTGTCTTTTTTTTTTTAAACTATTGCTCTTCCTTGCTTAACTATATTAGGATCCAGTTGGAAAATAATGGAGATGTGAATAGAAAGATATGAATGTTTTTAGATCTCCAGGTTTTGATAGTTAGCATTTCCCCATGTGAGGGGGGTTGTCAAGGGGTTGTGGTTTTGCATGTGGGAGTAGATACACGATGAAGTGTCATAAATCTTTTGTTCTCTTTGTGCTAGCTATAGATTCGCTTCCCCCATGGGACCACCTAGAGCGCTGCATAATACACCATGTCTAGTGTGTCATCGTCTTTTTATCTAGCAAGGAGTAAAGACCCACTTGGGAAAGATTCACAAAGATTATGATTGGATCACTTGGGATGTGCACGCGAGTAGGGCAATCATATTGTTATTTGTCACTTCGAGAAACACGTAGATTACATCGGTTTCTTTGTTGATCATTCTGAGTATACCCAATTGGATCGTGGGAGTGGTTAGCATCCCAATCAAGTTCTATTCTAGGGTTTTTCAGACTAGGTTCATATGTCCAAGTTTATTCGATAGGCTCCCTCGTGCACTCCATGACGAGGGTAAACAATCGGTTGGCACGTGATCCTATGGATGAGTTAGCGTGATTTTTATTTCTTTTACTTCGACAATGGTGTCTACGTTATACTAGGGATTGTGTTTGACATAGGGAGGTGAAAGCTAGATTTCATAGATTACGTGTGTGGGATTGGGCTAGAGTGCAAGAGCAGTCTGTACGGACCACACACGTTAGGAGTCGGGTTCAGCCGCATGATAGTTTTGATTTGACTAGATTTTGACGATGTAGGATCTTGAGGCAGGCCGGGGAGTATAGCAAGGCCGCATGGTGTCGTATGGACATTTCTTTGCTCTGAGAACGCTTGAGCGTCTGGCTGTAGAAGAACCCTCTAGAACCTCGTGTGAGTTGACAATCTCTTCTTCTTCTCCTCAGTACTCTACATTACAACCGGTAAAACTTCAGCGGAAGAAGATTATGATATCTGATGATTCGACCAATAACTTTCACTTGAATTTCACAAAAAATTTATCCACAACCCTTTCAATCTCTCAGAAAAGTTTCATATGTTTTTCTCTTCTAGATCTCTCAGAACAATTATTGATTTCTACACTATATCACAAGGCGATATGCAGACCCCTGTGTACAAAACCCATCACACATCCCAATCCTTGACTTCAATTGCTCTCAAATTTCATGAGAAAGTCACTCATCATCATACTTGAACTGTGGAAAGTTTTATTGACAGAAATTTTTGATATTAAAAGATATGATCTCCGTACTAGCTTCGTGACAGTCAGTACACTCTTGCAATTCTGACTGTATACTCAAACTTCAAACTATCACTCTGTACTCAAAACTCGTCCAATTGAGTCAAAACTTCAATCAAAACACAAGCATGAGTCGAACACTATATCTCTGTCGACTCAGATCTCCCAAAACCCTTGTAAAGTTCTCAGAAACTCCCCAAATACACTCAAAGGTCTAAATTTCTCACTCTAACTTTGAATCACCACTTCAGAGTGACAAATCCTTCAAATCCATCCATTCTTGAGCCCACGTCGTAGCTCGTCCCGTCAGCTCTTCAACCCAATCCTCAGATCTCCGAATGTCTCTTTAGAAGGTCTCCAAAACTCCTCAAAACCTCGAAGAAGTTGCCCAAGTGCCCTCATTGGCCCAAACTCCAAGACCAATGAGAATGAAGAGTGTTATTTTGACCTCTAGTGTGGCCAAATTAGCTCCATTTTAACTAAGAGCTTTACAACTATCCTAAACACACTACTTAGCCATCCTATACACAATACGAGTTGCCACTAATAAAGAGTCAAAATGACAACTCGAAACCGGCTAACTATGAACAGAACTACAAACGGAACCGGGGAGTTTATAACTTGAGAATAATACTCCTCACCAAAGTTCTTAACAATCAACTCCATATGGCTTGTTTTCGATAAGCAATAGTGATGGATTGGAACCCATGTGTTGAAAGCCACCACTACTGGTAAATTCAAATCCATAGCGCCCAAACTAAATCAAAAATTGCTTTATTACGTCCCCAAATCGCGCCGTAGGAAACAACTGGAAGAATAATCGGGTCTGGAGAGTTTATCACTTGTTGCAGAAAGTTATCTCTAAAATGATACACTAACCATGCCCGAAAATGATCATGATGAAGACACCGGATGTTGATCACAAATGGATTAGGCATCGGTACATCTGGAGGATCATGTTGTCCTCTATCCATGTCCTTGTCGGCTCCACTTCGATCAGATAAGCTCCTTAGTCAGCAAAGTGATGTGTCTAGCTCTCTCCCATACCCTTTCCATCATGACTGCGCTTTATATCTGATAAGGTCCAAGATAATATCTCTTGGAGCCTTTTCAACATCCTGACCCTACAAAGTTGATCCAACGGTGGGCTCTTAACTTGACTTTCTCAAAGGCTTGCCGTCGGTTATGCTAACCTAAAGTATCACCGTCATGACAACAACTCTGAAGATGACACATGTCATCATCTTCTCATAGTAGCCGCGTCACAACACGACAACGGACCCTTCATCCTTTGTATATGACTAGTCCAATTGGTGAGACTATTTTCTCTTTACATCTTTTACATCTCTCCATGGGCGAGAAAATACCATTAGAGGTCTTGGAGTATCAACCAAATAAGTCATTATGTCTTGATAGATCATTTTTTGCCCATTTTCTATTCACATCCCCACGCCTATCCTAAGGAGGTTTGTCAGGGATGATATATGAGCATCATTGAGAGTACTTTTAATCAAATGATCCCTCTAATGGTTTCACAGAGTTCTTCCAAGTGGGTGCATCTGTTGCGACATGGGAGATTCCGTTGTTAGTTAATTAGGTGTTATGTGATAGTCGATTTTTTGCGATGGAGAAGAATATTGGGGGCATTAGATCAATTGCTATTGGAGAGATTTTATTGCACTTTCTTAGTTGTACAATGGTTTTGCATCATCATTCATACTTCTAGCAACATCTTTGTTTATATCAATTTGGAGTCGTCACATCATGAGTTTGTGAGGCGGTATTGTTGAAAATTAGAGCAATTCTAGATATCCATCAAGATTGGGTTATCTTGTATGTGGATGTTGAGAACGTTTTTAATAATGTATCACTTGTATTCATATTTAGAGAGCTTAGAGAGGTTGGTGGACATTTATCGAGCCTCATTCCCTTGGTACAGTCTTTGTACAATTCATATTCTTCTCTTTTTTATTACCATGGTTTTTCGCAAAATGGAGTTATCATTCTACAGTCCGCTGTTGGTACTCAACAGCGAGATCCTTTGAGACGACCCCTATTTTCCATGGCTCATTATAGAGCTCCTCTGTCTACTGCTTTGGCCGGTCAAGGTTGTGTGTTCCACTCATTAGCGGATGATACACACATTGTGGACCATGTAGACCACATTAGGCATGTTTTTGATTACTTGACTATCGAGTTTTATCTTGTATGCTTGAGAGTCAAAGTGTACGGTTTGGTCTACTTTTGACATTACTCCTCATCTCCATCTTCCATAGGGATGTATGACAGATTTTTTAAAACTAAAATATCTACATTTTAATTAGACATATATATCTCCTAGCAAACTCTTGTCCATATAATCAGCACTTATACTAGTGGAATAAGGCCTATTCAGTAAGAGAGACTATGGCAGGCAGTAAAGGATCTCCAGTGGATTAAAGCTAGAGCTATTGAAATTAATCATCTGCAGTTGAAATTGAGCCCATAAGGACACTCCCTAACTAGCACGGCTCTTTGCTGTACATACAGGGGGACCTTTAGTCTCACGATGCAGATGGCTACTGGGCGTTAGGCGCGCCTTGGTGCCTCGAGATGTAATTTTCTTCCTTATATCGGGAAATAAAATATCGTAGTTGTATTTCCCAAACGACGTTTATACTTAGCACTTAGCTTAATTTCCCTTTTCTGGTAGAACAAATGAAGCATTCCTACCAGACGATCTCTAGAAAGTCATCTGCGTCTATACATAAACCCATAAAACGAAAAAGGAGACGCATGGAATAGAACAACGCCACCGGAAACCATAACGACAATACAAATTTTTTTTAAAAAGGGCATGTGTTCAAAACGTGTAATGAGACCTATAGATTCTCGGATGAACATTCGTGAACTTTTTATACCCAGCTTTGGGAGTATCATGATCAGACTTGCACGTAAATACTGTCGCCAAAACTTCTCATCCGTATGTATGCATGTAACCGTACACCAAAAGGAATAGGGAAAGCTATCGCTTTCACATGTTTGTCTTGTTTGACGGTTGGGTGATAGGATACAAAGTATAATAACAAAAGGAATGGGAAGACCCATAAAAGCGTACAAGGATGGAACCAAACCGGTAATATGGGGCTAGGCCCCAATAGTATCACACAGGGAAATATGCCCTACAACACCTAAGATATTTGAACTATGTAGGTCAAAAGGTCTACAAACAACAGAGCATCCGAAGAATCATCACCTAACGTGATTGCTCTCCTATGGATTGCATCAGCTAGTGCTCTCTGTAGAGTAATGGAAAGTGTATGGCTTGGTTTCCTTTGGGCATTCCGCCTCATCTTCAGCTTATAGAGGGATGTATGATATCGACAGACAGCTTACGTATTCTAGGAGTGCCAATAGGGTCTGAGGATTTTGTTTCACGCTACCTTGACGTTGCCTTGGCCGAGGATATTTTGCATGTAGATGACCTTGCTCTACTAGGGGATCTGTAGGTAGCGTTTGGTATATTGTCATCTAGTATTGCTAGTCGACCCACCTACCTTCTTCGCACGGTTCCTCCTTCACCTACATTCATATCACGTTTGACAGCCTTTGATAGGAGGATCATGGACGTCTTTGGTGACATCATTGGACCAGGGACATTCGAGTGTGTGACTTGAGATTTGGCAAGGAGATAGACATCTTTGCCAATTTCGTGTGGAGGGGTAGGCTTATTATCGATTGAGGAGAAGGCACCTACGGCATTCTTGGCGAGTTGGACGCTCGTTGCACCTTTGTTATCTTCTCGATTTGTGATCGCTGATAACCTATCTTGGAGATATATGCAAGGGAAGTCAATACGAGATCATTTCCCTTACATGTATTATTACGACATATGAGATATGCTTTACCATGGGAGGTACGACATGAGTTCCCATCTTTTTCCTCTTTGGCTACCGATTGGACTAGGGGTCTACAGTCTATCTTGATGGACCGACAGTTTCAGGAGGCTCTACATTCACTCTTAGTGGATCCGGCCATTCCTCGTACTACTAGAGCTCGTCTACGCTCTTGCTCGGACAAGGGTGCATGCTTGTGGATCTTGGCTCGATCATGCATCAAGGCTTTCCTACTCTCACCAGCTACTTTCTCCACATCGATGAGGTTCCGTCTTGGCTTGATCCATCCATCTACATCTTCATTACTCACATGTGAGTGTAGTATCACTTTAGATGCAGCAGGTGTTCATATGACTCGTTGTCCATTTAGAGGACAGATGATAGCTACCCATGATGCTATTAGGGATGTGGTGTTTGCTATGGTGCAAGAGGATGGATACCTCACATGGAGAGAGCGTTGCTATGCCTTGCAGTCGACTAGGGTTAGGGCAGACCTGTACTTGGTTTGGGAGGACCAGGTCACTTTGGCAGATGTGGTGGTTACCGATCCTACTAGAGAATGGGGTGATCACCCATTCTCGAGGATGGGCGGTGAGTGGAGCAGCAGCATCCAAGGTCTCCAAGTATAGAGGTATGCAGAGAGGTCACCTCTTTGTTCCTCTAGCTTTGGAGTTATATGGAGCTATTGACACCGACTTCGACATGTTCGGGAGTGCGCGAGAGCCTACCATACTATGCGACATGGGGTATCACTATCTTTAGGTTAATGTATAGTCTATTTTAGGCAACGTATTTCCAATGATCCACATAGAGCACTAGCTGGTGCAATCCATAGGAGAGCAATCACGTTAGGTGATGTTTCTTTAGATGCTCTGTTGTTTGTATACCTTTTGACCTAGATAGTTTAGATATTTTAACGTGTTGTATGATATATTTTCCGGTGTGATACTATTGGGGCCTAGCCCCATGTTCCTTGTCCCCTTTGATGGATTTTCCCATCCCTTTTGTTATTATACTGGATCTCCTTCATTTTACAAGGATATCTAAAAACCCACATAACATTCATCAATTCTATCATAAATGTGCACCTATGATCATAATATATATGCTTCAGAGCAGAGGTCATGAGGCCAAAGTTGATAACTTTGCACGCGATCATGATAAGCGGAAGGAGATGGTGTGATAACTTTTTTGGCGACCGGTTGATAACCAGTCGGGTTCTGTGTGATAACAACTTGTACGTATCATGGTAAGCAGTGATAACTGATTCTACCTTCATTACTGGCGTCGCATTATTAGTTTTTGTGGCAGGTTTGAGGTGCTATGATTTGAACGCCAACTACTTCCGATGCAGTTTCGCATCCAGTGTCACCCATGATGAAAATCGAAGTCTTCTCACCTCACGCAGGGTGATGGATGACCTGTAAGCGATCGTTTCAAGTAACAATAACCCTCAGCGGACACCACTGCTGAAACTTGGACAATACATATGTAAGCTCAACTAACATATGTATTGTCCAAGTTTTCTATAATACACTGCATGATCACATCTTTGTTCTAGGCAACGGGTAGAAGTGGCTTGATTTTCCCATGCAAGAAGTTTCCTGCTACGCTTTTTTTTTTCTCTCTCCTACGTCTCTTCTACCTCGTGTGATTCCATACTTGAACCGATTTAGTTTGGTAGTGGTGTTTTCGCACTCACATTTGAATATTCTCACCTTCAATACCACAGCAAAGATGACGGCGCCATGCAAAAGTGACCCGATACCACTCCCAACATCAATTGAAACTCAAATAAGCTTATAGCTACCGGAACTAGGGGAGATGTGGTTTGAAGCACAAAAGTGTGTGCATCGACACTAGTAGGGTGGGGATGGTTAGTGCAAGCTTGCACTCTGACTCTGTTACCTTGGGTGGAAAGAGATGGAGGTTGATTACCAACACTAGGCATGGATTTGCTTGTACTTGGGATGTCTTGTCAAATTTTAGTGTTGTATGGATTAACGTGCAAGAGTAGAATGCAGGGGAGGCCTCGCACACATACCACTGCATTCTAAATAATTATCACTTACTTGATGAGTAAAGGCTTCTTGGAGATATATTAGTTGTCTCTCATGAGACAAGGTGAAACACCATTTCAACAAATACATAGCTACAAAGAAGTTCTTGAGAGACACATGTGCTAGCATTCTGGAGCAAAAGCTTAGACATGCATGACCTTGGAGGACAAAGTGAAAGAGATGTGTACTCATTTACAAGCGGATGGACGACATCTACGGATCTAGAGCACCCTCCTAACACATTGCCTATGACTTCCAATGATGATAGTGAAAGACACAGGATCCTATATTTGAGTATATACTTGATTTGTTAAGGCGTCATACTATTGTATTGCTTGATACCTCTTTTGTTTTGCTGGTGACGGATTTGAGCCAAATTTAAATCCTTCATTTGCCACAAATTTGCAAGGAGGAGGTAAGTAGAGACTTGCATACTGAAATGATTCTAGAGTCGAAGACTAGTGTTCAAGTCAAAAACGAGTATAAGAACATGTCTTTGCTTTCTTAAATTAAGTACCGAATAGTTAAGCTGGAGGAGATGAAGTCTCGACCGACGGAGATGGCAAGCAACGCAAAACTTTGGAAGTGATTGAGGATAAAATCAAAGAATTATGCCCGTGTACCCATGAAATTCCTAGGTACAAGGAAAATCTATCGTTGATCTACCTACTTCATTAGATGATTTCGAAAAAATCTACCAGTTTGGTTAACACTATGGAGATCACTATCGCTACATCATCTTGGCTTCTATCATCATACAAAGAAGTATACTCTCTAACAATCACAATTGCTTAAAGCAGCCTAATCATTTCATCCCTCACGACCTTCTTCACGGAAGTTTTTACATTTTGGCAAGCAATTTAATCCAAATGCTCCAGCCTCAACAAAGATAGTTCCCTAACCACTGCTCCAAACTGCATGGAAAGGGTGGGAACCAGAACACGGGCGACCCGTTAAAACAAGGAAGGAACCAAGCAGTTAACCAGAACCCGCTAAAACCGTGATAACTTAACGAGTTATCACAAAAAAGTTGCCACTTGCAATTTGTTCACGGTAACTTGTACCCAGATTTATCTGGGTACAAGTTTAGGGTACCCCGCGTGTACGGTTTTTTTAACCCCCCATTGTAAGTCAATGTGCATTCCTCCTCGACGCAGAAGTGGAAACATTACGGTGCAAAGCTGTCAAGCATGAGTCTGCATTTGGAGCTGACGATCAGTGTACCTGCATGTATAACATATATGCAGCAACGGCATTTGTGATGCACCTGACTTATGGGAGTAGAACAATGGTAGTTTGCTGTTCTACAACAACAATTGTTTGGTGCAACCAGCTTTATAGGGTGAGTGAAGAGTCACCTGTGAAGTGTTAGACTAGGCAGAAGACATTCATTCACGTACATACAGTTCAATCGGTTCCAATTCGGATTGTAGACGACAGGTTTGAGCGCCAAGTGGTATCATCCTCAGTTGGGTTCAATTCGTTTGGACTGCTCTGCTCTAAATGACAAAACTGCTCATTAAATATATCCTCTATTAGAACTGCTTCATTGTACCTTATAGCAGTTGAAATAGCTGGTGAATGACCTGTCAAACGTGAAACTAAGGGTAGCGGTGTCGATTGTGATTACAATCAGTACATTCTCAGACCTGATGATCATGCTTGGGTTCCGTGTTGACTCTGTTCTTGTAAAAGAAGTGACCTCCGCGAGTTCTGAATTGTCAGCTACTACTGCAAATCGGAACTCCCTTTGTCAGACTGATCGTTTGATTAATTTTGATGGCAAAGGTGTTGGTCAATTAGCAGGACCAGTGAAACATATTTATAAATTCATTTGATAAAGCCGGCGAAGCAACAGAAGATAGCCACGTCAATGCTAAACGGACCAGAAAAATTATACCGGTTAGTCATGCATTTATCGCCCATGAAACTTTTTCAGCTGGAAATTTTGTATAAGTTTATGTTTATGCTTTATATAATTTTCGAATCGACTTGACCTAAAGAGACATGGCATTCCACGTTCAAAGACATGTATGACAGGAAGAAAAACATTTGATGTAGGAACCAGTGATTATCTTAATTTCGTGTTGAGAGGATTTGGTTGGATTGTAGTCTTGACGATGATACCACATGTAATTTCGTTCAGTAGATTGACTTTGTTAGGCAATTTTTCAGTACGTTGTAATCTTAAAAAACTGCTCCATTTGTCGAAAAAATTGACTCCAGAGGCCTCAAGGATGGAAAGGAGTCCAAGGGTCCGCGCAGTCTATGCGTTAGACTTTAGATTATTACACCTCAAAAATTGAAAGTGCACTGCATGTATCTGGCGAAGAGTTTCACCCTAAGTAGAAGTCAGTTAGCACAGAATCTCAATAGAATCTAAATCTCACTTCCTGCCGCACAAAGCGAAATCAGGAATATTCTATCGACTCCAACTGAAACATGAAAATTCTGCTCGGAGAATCCCTTTTTTTTTTTTTTTTTGTATGCAAACTGACATTACCGACACCTAGTGCATCAGTGAAGGAGGAATTTGTTTGTTACGCAAACGAAGAGAGTCACTTTACTGCATGTTTATATGCAAACCGTCAGGGTGTGGGTTTGAGGAAGTATGGGTCAGAATATGATCATGGAAGCGCCATTGTTTCAAGGCAAGAATGTCGTGGAAACAGGAGTGGACCGACTTTTAACATCTCACTTCGGAGTTTTACAAAACGCCAAGGTACTTCTGAGTTGTGAAGAATTCATGCAACAGCCTGCTGATTTCTTTTGTAACATCAGACCTGTGACAGAAGTACATAGAAGGTTGTACTTTATGTTTGATGTAACGATAGCTTATCTTACCACAGTGTCATGTGTGATCTAAGGTCGGAGTTATCACGAATGCGAGTGGCGTTTTCCAGAATCTTAAACATTTGGTAACTCTCTAAGTTAGAGCGCACATTTATCACTGTATTTACCGTATCAGTAAAGTATCAGAACATGCTGGTAATCGGGAAGCCTCGACTTGACGGGGTCTTGTTCGAGACATAGGTGGATGTGCTTCATGAAGCTCCAGAAGTTGACCTTGTCGCCATATTTGGACCTGAACATGGGTTCAGGAGTGCTTCGCAGGTACGTGAACTGCGTTTTCTATCATTAACACTCAGGTCAATGCAATTTTTTATTTTAATCTCGCTTCTTATATATATGTCTTCTTGCAATACCGACGGTGGTCTTCTGAACCTGCCAATTCAAAGCTGTCTGACAAATGACTAACTAATTTTTAATTATGCAAAACCAATGGTGTACTTGTCCTACTGCTTACAGTACAGAAATTGCCGTGCTGTTGACTCTAACCTTAAATGAAACTTATCACAGGCAGGTTCTTCAGAGACCTTTTACATCGATCCAAGAACAAAATTGCCGGTGTATGATACGTACCTGAAGGTGAATAACCCTCATACTTATACCCACCAATCGTGAAAGCTTGAAGCTAGAAGAACGAAGTGTTGGTTACTTCTTCCTGTTGGATTATTTATGTGGTTTGTTATCCCCCCAAGCTGTAAGTCCTCAGGAGTTTCGGCACAGAAGGAAAAGAATATAATAATAGCTAATAGCTACTAATGCACACACATTCGAGGAGGAAATGAAGGAAAGTTTGAACTTTCTTTCTCTCGGAACGTGAAATATATTTGTAGCTAATATGTGCTTGTGTCCTCAGAGCGGCAAATTGTTATCTGATATGTTTGACAAAGCTGGAGTAGATATTCTTCTGTTTGATATTCAAGATGTCGGGGTATGTACCACTGTCATCAACAAGTGATGGCCGCCTTCTTTTCCTTGGAACATGTATAATAAATTTATTTAATTAACCTGATGATAGTGAACTTCTGAGTTTATGTCTATATGTACATATGCAGGCCCGGTTCTTTACATATATATGGACTATGTACGACTGCATGGTGGCAGCAGCTGCTTCCATGCAGCCCATCAAGTTTGTTGTACTTGATCGGCCAAACCCAGTTGGAGGCATTATCGTTGATGGTCCTCTTATGAAGCCGGCATTTTCTTCTTTCGTTGGTAGAAAGGTAACAGTTTCTAGTCTGTTCTAAGTCGCAAGCCTACTGTATACAATTTGGAATCTTCTTTTGTAAAAGCTTGCGGTCATTTTCGAGGAGAACGGTCTTCAAGATTTTAACGTTGGCTTTGTGCATTGCTTTCATTGAGCCACAATTACTTTAGAGTTTGATAAAATGAATATATCTCATGTGACGTCTTAGCTTTCTGTTCAATATCAGGCGATCCCTATGCGACATGCGATGACGGTCGGTGAACTGGCAATGCTCTTCAATGCTGAGTATCTTCAAAGTGATTCCACAAAGCGGGTAAGATACATTCATCTTGTTGCTAGAATTTTTGTGTAAATCAAGTTTAGTCCGAGAGGCATTCTTAGTTCATCCCCATCAAAGTGAATGAAGGATACAAGGTCCTGCGGTGTCACTGAGTCCACTGCAACCCACGTCAGGTCTCGCAATCGATTACGAGCTTCACATGTTGCATTTTGGCGGTTTATGTCAACCTTGAAGCTCTTTTATTCTGAGGGTAAACATGTCTTCGCCATTAAGGTTGTGCAATGGAATTAAGTCAACAGAAATCAGCAGGTTGATCTTGAAGTGGTTGCGATGAATGGCTGGGATCGGAGCATGTACTTCAGAGACACTGGCCTCTTATGGGTTCCTCCTTCCCCTAACATTCCGTCCTCTGAGACATGCCTATTCTACTTAGGCATGGCTCTCTTTGAAGTAAGTGCTCTAGTTGTGTCCTCAGTCTTCTACCTTCGGGCTTTTAGGAAGGGAACGTTCTCTTGTAGCACTTTTGTATGCTTCCCTCGCAATTTGGAGTGATTCAGAGAAATTTCTGTCGCAACAGTAAACTCTGAACTTGTCTCAGGGATCGAACTGCTCTGAAGGACGAGGTACGGCACTTCCATTTCAGATGGTGAGTTGACAGCTTACTTGTATCTACACAAGGAATATATAAATTCCGCTTTCTCTCGCGAAGGTATGAAGGTAGAGTGATATGATATGATCTGTTATGCAAGAAACAGATAGGGGCATCATGGATCGATTATCACTTAGTGGAGCATTTACAGCAACATGATTGTCCAGGCGTTCTGTTTCGAGAAGCTTGCTTTACTCCATCATCCAGCAAGTTTGCTAGTAAAACGATTGACGGGCTTCAGGTGGGTCCCTTTAGCATCTTCCAAGTCTATCGCTTCTGCCGATGGAATAAAGCAGTGTCACACTCTTTACTCCTATAAATGCTCACCATACTGACCGCAGTTGTTTGCTCGAAGCAGGTACATATAACTGATGCGAAGTTGTTCAACCCGATTCGTACTGCTTTGACGATACTTTGTTCCCTACTCAAACTTTATCCAAAGCACTTCCAGTGGCGAGTAGATGGTTCAGTGTATTGGGTGGATATGTTGCTAGGCACTAACCGCATCCGGGAAGGCATCAGTAGAGGAGAATCAGTAGATGAGTTGATGGCGAGTTGGCAAGATGATGTTATGTGGTTCTACGTGATGCGACGAAAGTACCTGATATATGTGTAGCATACGGGAGACTTGATCGAATATACTCACTCCGACATTGTGGGCTTCTTTTCAAGATAACTGATCAAGAAGGCGGCTTGTCAAGACCTCTGTGCTATCCCCTTTGTGAAGCCTGAGAAGCCTTATCAGCAAGAAGATATTATAGCATGAGAGTTAGTGATGAGTGTGATGACCTATGTATAGGTCCACCATTCCGAACGACAAGACTGGCCCATATCTCTAGCTTCTGTGACTTGTCTACTTAGGGCCGAAAAGTAAAAGAGTTGTGGAAGGTGAGAAAGTGGAAGTTGCTCACCTGTAGGCGCACACATTAATTGCACTGGTGTTAGACCATTTTCTGGGACTAGGGATGAACTCATGACCAAGTTTAAGCGTAGATGTAACATCCTCCATTTGTACGTTCCGGAGATGCAGAGACTGTAAATTAACTTAGGTCTTACCTTGGGGGTTAACTTGCTGTTACTAAGGAGCATATCCTGGAGGCTGACCTTCGTCTTTGTCGGTGCTGCTGAATTGAATTTTTCAAAGTCAAGATGATCCTGCCTGAAATCGCGAGGGCTATACCGGGAACAGAAATGTTATCTACGGAAGATGTGGTGTACATGTCTCTACTTAATTCAGACGTCGAACATCCCATGTATAATTTACTGCTCGTTTGACATGTTTTACCCTTGATGAGATATATATATATATATTTTAAGAATAAAGTAAAATAACAAAAACTATGGGAAGACCCCATCAAAATGGCCATGGAAACCCGACGGGTAGTAAGGGGCTAGGCTCCAATAGCATGAAAATGGCAAATATGTCATACAACAACTAAGTTATCCAAACTCTCTAGGTTAAATGGTTTAGAAACAATAGAGTATCCAAAGAAGTATCAAAGAGTTATCATTTAATGTGATTTTTCCTGGATATCATTAGCTAATGTTCTTTGTAAAATAATTGAAATATATTGTTTAAAGTACATTATACAATAAATTAAAGAGAATGATATTTCTTGTCCTAAAGACTAGTAGTCTAGAACAGTAGGTTTTCGTGCATTCTCTCATGAACATATCGAATTGACGTCCATCATTTTATATAATTCCAAGGTTAGAGTAACAAATAGTTGATATCTTTGTATACCTATATATTAGGAGATTTTGGTTATTGTTATTTTACTCGTCGCTCACACAAGAGTAAATTGAGTTTCACAAGGTTAAAATAATGATTATAATTTTGATATCAAAATTTTAAAGAAATAAAGCTTTATTATTATGTAATTGGATCTTGAAAGATTTGATGATGATATTTAAAGATATTATAAGTATTGAATTGAGATTTGTGATAGATTTGATGCAAGAATTTATATATCGCATTGTGATATAATGAAGATTTGTTTCAATAGAATGAATTAAATTTGAAACTTTACAAAGAGCATAGAGAGGATTATATGCAATTTGTTTATTAAGAAAAAATTAATGATCAAGTTGTGAGATTGAATGAATTTTTTGTACATTCTCTTTGAGACTGTGTCGGGTGTAAAATCGATAATCATCATGTTTGTAACAGTAACTTGGTTCTCTTTAACCAAATATAGATTTGTTTAACCTTAGATGATTGCAAGGTATACCAATGTTTTTTCCATGTGAAGTATCCATCATCTCGCGCCATAGCAAACACAACATACCTAATGATATCATGGGTAGTTGTCTTCTGACTTTTGAATAGACAATGAGTCATATGGACACCTGTTGCATCTAAAGTAATGTCACACTCACATGCGAGTAATGATGATGTAAATGGATGGATCAATCCAAGGTGAAACCTCATCGATGTAGAAAAAGTAGTTGATACGAATCAAAAAGCTCTAATGCATGGTCGAGCCAAGATCCACAAGCCCGCACCTTTGCTAGAGCCAATGCGTAGTTGAGCCTTAGTAGTATGAGGAATGGACAGATCCATGAAGAGTGCATGTAGAGCATGTTGAAATTGTCAATCGATCAAAGTACATTGTAAACCTCTAGTCTGATCAATGGACACAAAAGAAAAAGACGAAACACATACATATGAGAGCTACGCGATAAATCATCTCTCTTATGTTATAATAGTACTTGTAAAGGAAATGATCTTGTATCCAGGTCCTTTGCATGCATCTCAAGGATGAGTTTGTCTGCAATCACAAATCGAAAAGATAACAAAGGTGCCATGAATGCCTAACTAGCCAAAAAAGCTATGGGTGATGTATATGTTATCGATAATAAGCCTACCACTCCACACGAAATCGGAAAAGATGTCTATTTTCATGCAAAATCTCATGTCACACACTCAAAAGTCTCTTGTTTAATGATGTCACCAAAGACGCCCATGATCTTTATATCAAAGGATGTCAAGCGTGATAAGAATGTAGGTGAATGAATAACCATGCTAAGAGGATAGATGGGTTGACAAGCAATACTAGAGGAGAGTATACCAAATGCCACATGCAGATATCCTAGGAGAGGAAAGTCATTTACATGCAATATATCATACAACGTCTAGGTAGCACAAAATCCTTGAACCCAACATGCACTCTTAGAATGCGTAAGCCTTAGTAACACTAGGGAAGTGAAGAGAGACAACTCGAATAGCTCAAGAAATTCTAAATTTGAGAGATACTTCAATGGTTTATCTTTCTCCATATATAGTACTAAAAAAGGTACAATATAGATAAAGTACCACAACCATCATCCATCCAATTTCTTGTGGATCGATGTCAAGGCGGACATCATTATGAATACCGTATTAATGACGTGTAACTCCAACTAACACACAAGAAACAAAACCTAAAGAATACACAGATTGTTAACATAACATCTTTAAATATTCCACTAATAGTCAACTCAAAACTATCTATCTCAATCTTGCGTAACCTCAACTTTAGTTCTCAATAACTAAAGATGGTTACAAACCTCACTCTTTTTAAGATGCAACATCCTCATTGTGCTCACGTTTAAACTCTTGAATGATCAAAGCTGCATTGGCTAAATTCTTTGACGGTTCCCAAGTTGACTCATAAGATGGATATCTTTCCATTGAACCAAATATTCAGTTTTTGGATATTTGTGACCCCAAATCCATTTTTTGAGAATCTTGTCAACCTCAAATTTTGCATGATTTGCTACCATAATAGATAAAAGAGGAAGGGTTGATGGATTTATGAACTGTTTAGGTCTTGGTACATGTTTTTTCAATCGTGACACATGAAGTATGTGATGTATTTTCATATGCAATGGGAAGTCTAACTTGTAAGACACCTCGCCACCACGTTTCAACATCACAAAAAGACCGATGAATCAAAGTTAAATTTTGATGTTCCTACAAGTGACAAATTGGTCGTGGATAACCAAACTTGATCTACTTTCTGAAAAATCACCTCCATACGATAAGCATATGCATATTTCTTTTGTCGATTTTGAGCAATTACTATTGATGTAGTACTTTATGTATGTGCTCCACAAAATCATTGACTGCGACAACTTTGGTTGAAAACTCATGCATTTTAGGAATTCTCACCAAACTTGAACGTGTCAAAGGATGAGCACCATACATCAGATAAAATGGAGACACTTTTGTGGATGTTTTAACAGAATTGTTATATGCAAATTCCACTAGAGTCAAAATATTATCCCACTCTTGTTGTTCCTCCGAGATGAATGCTCGTAACATATACTCTATTGTTCTATTGGCTCTCTTTGTTTGACAATCATTTTGAGGATGATAGATTGTAGACATTGCTGGCTTTGTTTAGAATAAACCAAACAAGGTTTTCCAAAACAAACTAGTAAAATGAGTTCCTCTATTGATGATTAATACTTTGCTTAATCCATGATTCACAAAAACTGAATCTAGATACAAATGAGCAAGTTGTGATGCCGTCATTATCTTTTTGGTAGATCATATGTGTATCATCTTACTCAATTTATCCACAAAGATCACGACAAGGATTTTGGTAACTCGCATACTAGATCCATATTACATGTTCCCATTGTTGTTAAGGAATGGGAAGAGGTTGTAATAAACCTACCGGTTTTTGATTACCCGCCTTGTTTTGTTGACATATGACACAACTTTGAACATATGCCTCCACATCTTCCCGCATCTTTAGGCAATAGTACACTCGTTGTATGCTCTCCAAACTCTTTTCAGCTCTCACATGCCCCGCAATGGATGTATTGTGGCCTTCTGACAACATCATTGTACGTAAATCTGGATCTTGTGGGATCCATATACGTTGCCCCTGAAATGCTAGACCTCGAACCTTCTTTGCCATCTTCGTTTGAAGTGCTTCCATGATCTCATCATCCTCCTTTGTTGCAGCCATCATTTGAGCCCACCAATCAACTAGGATTTTTGCCTCTGTGATGTTGTAGATGCACTGCATTCGCGTGAGAGCATATGCAAGTTGCTTCTTGCCCTCTACATATACTATCTTCATATTGAACTGTTGACGCCATTCTATACATCAAATTTTGCATTTGGAGAGATCATTCCCAGTTTTCAAATATACCAATGGTTTGTGGTTGGTTTCTACCACAAACTCATTGTCTCCCAAATAGTGTTTCCAATGTTTGATGGTCAAACAAATGACTAACTCCTCTTGTTCAATTGTGTGATAGTTTTGATGGGCTGCTACCAACTTTCGGGAGAAAAAGTCAACCGGATGACAACCATCCTCCCATGTTGAAGAATTCCATCCACTATTGTACCTTATGCATCAGTATCCAACTTGATTGGTCAATTAGAATCATACCACAAGAGAATAGATGCATGCAAAAGATCAAAGGTTTTCCAACTCTATTGGTGTTGGGCCAAGTTGATCTTGAACATTGCTTGATGGTTCACCGTGTGTGATCCCATAAACACCTGAAATCCGTTGAGTAATTGTGATTGCTTCATTCATTGTGGATGGATTTCTCACCATCACCTCTTTTCGCACCCTCTCCTTCAAGCGTTGTTTGAAGACATCTAAAGTTTTTGTTCCACTCATATCTATAATGGATACTTGAATATCACGAAATTCTTCAATGTATTCATGAATGACTCCTTTCTGTTTCAAATCCCACAACTTCATTCTTGCGGTTTGAAAGGAATCCACCGCTTGAAAGCTCTCAAGAAGCACCTCTTGCATCACACTCCATGAAATAGAAACATCTTTTTTCTGAAAGCATTTGTTCCCAAGTAATATACCATGTAAGAGCCTTATTTATGAGATAAGATCGCATGAACATTTGTGCAGTAAAAACATGAAAATGTGATAGATGTATATTCATCATCATGATCCATCACTCCAAAACTCTCATGGCTCTATTGCCTTTGTATGCTTCCATCTTACATGCTTTTCCCATACAAAGTAACAAAATGACTTTATCTTCCATCTCTTGAAGTCGTCTCCTATTTGCCTCTTCGTTAGCAACAAGAGTTGTTTGCGATTGGGGTTGAGTTACTTGTATAAAAGTTTCCACTTCCATATGACCAACTCTTTATCTTTCTATCTTCTCACTCTCTAATATAGAGATCTTGTCATCAATGGCTTGTTGCTTTGTATGTTCATATACAATAACTTTTCTGAACTCTTTCATATCTATCATGATTGAGTTTAAAATTTCAATCATAGCAACTCATGTGTCCATGCTTCTCAACCACTTAAACTAATATAAAGTAAGTATAATAATAATCCAATCTCTCCAAATAGAATCACAAAAGGCGGAGTTGATCTTATTACAATTCTATAGTAATTATCACCATAATTTCTAACAATAAAACCCTCCACATTCTCTTCTGTCGGTAAATCATTCTAATTTCTACATACATGTTGAATGGAACCTATGATTCGTGATTCAAATCCATCCAACATTCAGTATAGAATGTAAGTGGTACCTCACACATCCATATTTGCAACCCACAGTTTTCACTCTTCCCCTTACTCTACATGCACATCAATGAACTCTGTCAGTCTCTATACAACTCTAAAAAACTTAAAGCTATCATCACGGTCTTGGTATTCCAAGAGTGGTAATCCACACTCAAGGGAATAGCAAGTTTGTTGTGATATCATTTTAACACTAGGGAAGTGAAGAGAGATCACTCGAATATTTCAAGAAATTCTGAAGTTGAGAGATACCTCAATGTTTTCTCTTTCTCCATATATAGTACTAAAAAATGTACAATATAGATAAGGTCCCACAAGCACTATGACACACGGATTGCTGACGAGACATTTCTAAATAGTCCACTATTAGTCAACTCAAGACTATCTATCTCTACTTTGCGTGATCTCTATTTTAATTTTCACCAACTAAAGATGGTTACAACCGCCTGTTGATATCATACATCCCTCTAGAAGCTAGAGATGAGGGGGAATGCTTAGAGGAAACCATGCCCTACACTTTGACACATTGACTCTCAAGCCTATGAGATGAAACTCAACAGTCAAGTAATCAAAGATATGCACAATATGGTTTATGGAACTCACAATTTATGTATCATCTGCTAAGGAATGGAACACACAACCTAGCACAGCCAAAGTAGTAGACAAAATAGCTTTGGAATGAACCATGTCAAATAGGATCCTACCAAAGGAACTCCATATCTAGTACCAAAGGTGGACTATAGAATGATGACTCATTGTTGTGAAAACCATGCTGATGGAAAATAGAAGAATGTGAACCGTAGAAAGACCATACGAAAGGAATAAGTCTTGATAAAAGTCCAACAACGTCTCTAAACTCTCTAAAGACGGATGCATGTGAGACACTAATTAAATTTTTCTGAAAGTTCATACGCAAGACAACCCAATCCGGATGGATATTTAGAAGTATTATAATGTCTATCGATGCCATCTCACAATCTCATGGTGAGATGATTCCAAATTGGTGTGGACAAAGATGCTGTTGGAAGTGTGAACGATGTTGCAAGACCATTGTATGTTTAACAAGAGGCAATAAGACCTCCCCGATAATAATCGATCTAATGCCACCAATGTCATTGTCCATCGCAAGAAACCGACTAACATCTAGCACTTGATTAATAGACAACACAATCTCCCATCTCACAATTGAAACAATCACATAGAACAAGTCTGTGAAACCATTAGAGTGATCATATATTTGATAGCAATCTCGAAGATGTTCATATATCAACCATAATAGGACACCCTACGATAGATGTAAAACTATGCATAGAGAATGAACAAAAAACAATCTATCAAAATTTAATAGTTCCACTGGCTGATATTCCAATACCTTTAATGGTATTTCTTTATTCATGATCGTATGTAAAAAGCTTCAAAGGAAATAATTTCCCCTGTAAAACTAACCATAAACAAAAGATTTGTGCTACCCTGCTATATTCCCCGATTTACCCCAAGATCATATATTGTTATTGTTGAGCCGAAACAAGAGTATCATGTGATTGAACCTGACTCAACGTGTGTGGCCCGTCTAGACTTCTCCTGAAATGTATCCCAATCCCATGCACAAAATCTCCAAAATCTAGCTGGCACCTCAATGTCTAACACGCTCCCTCCAATATAACGTAAACACTATCGTGAAAATAAAAGAAACAAAAATCAGACTAACTCGTCCATGAAATCCCCAACCGAACAAAGGGTAACATGATTAACATCGTTATAGAGTGCACGAGAGAGTCTATAGAATAAATGTGGTCATGGGAACATAATACTGAAAAGCCATAGAATAGAACCTGACGCTGATGCTAACCATTTACGACCTAATCGGTATACCCAAAATGTTAACGAAGGAATTGCTATAATCTACATTTTCCCCGAAGTGGCTAACGTTAATATAATTGCTCTCCTCGAGCGCGAATCCAAAGTGATCCAATTAAAATCTTAGTGCATCTTTTACAAGCTGGCCCAACGTGTTTTTCAAAAAGCACATTGGGCCAACAAATTTTCCAGGAACGTAATAACGACCCCGCTTGAGATGCTATGTGACGATATCCATTAAGCTGACACAGCCTGCTTCTCATGGCATCCGATTCGTGCTATCCTACAATGAAATATGTTATTATTGGACAAATAGCCTGAGTTGGTTTTCTCTTTTTTGGTTAATACGCCTATGCTTGTCAAAAAAGTAGAAGCAAGATGAAGGAATTCTCTTTCCCATTCCAAGGTAAAAAGACATAATACACCAACCATGTTATATCACGCCACCACTCTAAGCAAAGAGCATAGGGGAAGTGAACATAGCTAACACAAAGAGAGCGATAAGAATTCAGTGCAATCCATCATGTATCTACTCTCACATGGAAAACCACAACCCCATACACCCCACCTCACATGGGAAAATGCAAATCATCAAAACCCTAATATTCTGAAAAGATAGTGGGAAAAAAAAAGACTATTCTGGTCTCCATAATTTTCCAACTAGCTCCTAGTAGAACCAAAACAAAACAAGAAAAATAAAATAATGAAACAAAACCCCACCTATATGTCCCATTTTAGGAAAATTACTCAAAACTTTAAAATTGACAAGTATAGCCTACAAAGAACTAATGCTCCCCTAACCTACTCTCCACTCTCCCTCTATCATCCCCGTCCCTGTACTCGAGCGATGATATTCCTCACACTTGCATAAAACGTCCTGTGTTTTCCAACTGCTCCTGAAAAACATGATCAAGATTCTTTGGTGTCTGTAATCTCCCCTAGAGCTTGAACCCACCTTTCACTGCGATCTTGGTTTCAACAACTAAAAATTTGGCTGGCCTTGCTCGGGAAATTGGCTTGTGAGACTAAAAAGTGTGACAATTGCCTGTTATAATTACCACTGTGCAAATCAGAATCTCAGTCCACGCTTCTTACAGATGAAGCCGGTGAATGCTTCCAGAATTTGATGTTTCCGGACAGCCTACACGATGTCTAAACCTCCCTATCTAACTAAATATCTACAAGTCCAATTTACAGATATTGGGGATGAGATTCACTATTTACAACAAGTTTCCGCGAATTCATCTTTATTCCAGTGCTGTTGCCATGACTTCCCGGAACGCGCACTGCTGCTCGTATAGTGACTTGAATATCTCATACTTGGCGTCATGATATTTTTTTATTTTTATGTCTTTGGAAGGCTGTACGACCTGCACATTGATGATCACGTTCGATCAGGTCTCCGGCCCACATGATTACCTTCAGTTACTTTACAAGACAAATTCACAAGGCAAGAGGAAAATTTATTGGTTATAGTCAGTGGTTCTAAATTGTCTTCAGAGCCTTCTATGCTTATGATCCTGTGAACATTAACATGAACTCCTAATGCCATCGTAACATAGGTCACCTTGTTTTTATTAGTATAGGATCTCCCCATGGATTGGCGAACCATTCAACGCATCAGCACAAAACCGACATAACAGAAGATATGAGTCTTGGCTTACCAATCCTGGCGCGTTCAAAGCGATCATTGCTGAATCGATGCTCACATACTTTTTAGCTGCCACAGCTCCGATGATCGCACCGCCTAGCAACACGCACTCTGTTTCTCTAGGTAGTGTGACTGGACATCCTGTGTAAGCATTTTCCAGTAAGCAACTCGATCTTCAACAGCTTGTTCAGCCCTCAAACAAGCTGTTCACAACCATAATAGAGGTAGGGTTCATTGAATACTGACCCAGTATGTCTGCGTGCTCTTGAAGATAAACCCTATTCTTGGAGAGACCTCCACAGGCAATAAACGTGTCAACCTGTACTCACACAGAATGACAGAAAGATGCCTGTTAGAATCAGCTGCTGACTGGGAAACATCCAGTTCTCTACTGCTGTGTTCGCCAATACTTAAAAGTTGATTCGTCCATCGCGGATAGTTCTCTTAACCAGATAAGAACTTCACTTCAGGATTTGAAGGGGGGCAGCAAACCATACCTTCAACCCATGTGCAGCCAGGTGTTCTACAATCTGGCGAGTGCCGTAGGCGATGCTTTGTAGAGCGGCTAGGTAAAGTAGTGAGACACCGAATTCACTTGAATCCAGTGTCATTCCACTAATCATACCTTTGGACCTCGGATCGGCCTTCGGTGATCTGCACCGTCGGTGTACTGTCAGTCACCAGCGTACTTCGAAAAGACTAGCAATAGTGACGCAGCCGGCACTCAAGCCTCTACAGGTCATCGCTTCCAGCAAACTAAAACATACTATGAAAAATGAATGGATTTAACTTTACTGGTAACTGAAGAGCTCAGCTACGTCATGTCACCTGTTCCCATGGAAATCTGGAAGGACGTGCAGCTCTTTAGTCAGAGCACTCCGGTAAGGTACTGACGCATCATTGGCGAGATTATCCAGTATGTTGTTAAGGACTTCATAGATTGATATCTCTGTTGCCACGCATGTCATTCGTAGGTATTAACCTCGTGCAAGAGCACCAATGAAACGATTCAAAGAGTGTGTTGAGAACATAAGAGAATGTTTTAAACTTAGATATAAACGAAAAGTTTTCCGTTCTACTGAAGCAAGGGCTTCAAAGCCGAGGGTCAGAGAAGTCAACTGACTCTGTAATACGGCACGGTTGCCAAGCAGAGGTGCAATTGCATGATCCTCAACCAAATGTTCCAACAAGCCTCCTGTAGCACTTTGGCCCCCTTCAATCAGCCAATATTGAGGAATCATGGCTGCAACAAAAGCAAGTGAATTATGAGAAACTGCTGGTTTGATCTTGCAAAATTCATGTTACTTCACAGTTATCCTGGCAATTACATGCCATCACTATACACCATGTCTAACAGTGAGACCAAGATATACCTAGCCCGAGGCCTACAAAATCCATAGTAAGTCTAAGGTTGAATGCAAAGTACACAGTCCATCAAGCTGACAATAATTTCCTATTTTCCTGTATGAATCAATTACGCCTTCCGTCCATTTTCTTCGATGTGATATTTGACAGCTATGCAGTTAATCACACCAAAACCGACCCTAAATTCACATGCTAACAAGCTCTCTGTAGTAGAAGATAACTGTTCTGCAGTTCGTGTGTACATGATAACGGTGTGTGCTACTGAGGAAAAAAAGACTTGACGAGAAGAGGCCAATAAAGCATTTAGAGAGTACCGGACCAGTATGGTCCCCAAACTCCAGGAATAAAAAGCTTCTCTTTAGTTACAGCCATATGACAAGTGGAAGTCCCGCAGACAAGCACCATTCTGTTGCTCATCTCGTCTTCTTCTACCACTTCCCCAGCATCAGGTTTCTCTGCCATCCACAAAGAAGATTTGCAGTCTCATAAGAACTTCTCAAAGAAAAGTCTTTTGAGCTCCAGGTCCTACAGTTTGTTCTAGTATGCTCGAAGTACAAGCCTTCGGAGGCTTCTCGAATCATCTAATACTATATTGTGAAGTTTTTCACCTTCAGCTTGAGGATGAACAAGTTCTCTTGGAACACTTTGTAGAACTCCAATTCCACCAGCATGAGCATCAATCACTGATGTACCAACTGGAGTACCTTCAAGCAGACCTAGTTCCTACATGACAGGAAAACGTGGTCTTCAGTAAATACATCAGAATATCATCAGCCTTTACAATTAGGCACTCAGCAAACGAAATATCTCCCGATATGATTAACTGAACCGTTGTTAACTATCGTAGTGTCCACGAAACTACAACATTACTACCTCAACTTGGTGATTCTCCTGACTATCCTAAAAGCAAGATGGGTAGGTCAAAGGTTTCTTGCCTGTGCAGCCAGAGGCGTGAGACCAACTCCCAGCGGGTGTCCAGGTAATGCTACACTCCTCCCTAAGAAAAAAAAAAAGCAGCCGGATGAGAGCAGTCAACCTTTATTTGGTTTCTTAGAACGCTAGCAAATAAACATATTGTCCGATTGATTACGAAAACCACGACTTAGGAGCCGCTTTCGTCCGGGAATTCAAGAGACATCCTCAGTGGTTGCGACCAGTTTACAGATATTTAGTACTGAAGGGTGGAAATTAATCAGCCATTCCGTCCACGCAAGGGGACTGACTTACCAATCTTGGCATACTGGCCATCGACAAGGTCACCAAGTCCAATTTCTTGCCAGAAAAGATCATCCCAGCCGCATGCATCCATGGCTTTGGTATCAGTAGGATCAGCATGTTGTAAATGGGCGTGACCCAGATAGGTCCATTTGCATACAGTTGTGCATAAACTCCGAGTGTCATCGCCTGTGGCCCTAAAGCGGAGCAAAGAAAACTGTCAATGGACAATCTTCTGAAATCTCAGGTGAGTACGTCAAAGTAGTTGTTAGGAACATTTGACGCCGCCCTTACGAAATTCATGGGACTGATGAAGCAAGCTAGATTAGAACATGGGGCTAAACTTCACAGTAAAAGCTCATCCAACTCTTGTCGTTCTAAGATGGTACCAAAGAAAGCCAAGCACTCACAGTTCAGCTCAATACCTGTAGGTTAGCCAATCACTTAAGTCCATCCAGCGAAAAGCGACAGCCCAGGACTCCTTGAGATTTTCCTTCACCCACAACAGCTGCACCGAAAGAACAAAAGCCAGTTCAGATAGACGTCTGGTCAGTCATGTATGTTCAGCTGCATGACTACAGAGCTTTTTAGGCGCTTTCCATGACTCATGATAGTCAGCGCGGAAAGCTATACAGTCGTATACGAGGACCTTGATAGTGAGAAACATAGTTTGCAGACCATAGTGCGTGACCTAAGCTTCAATCGTGGCTCAAGAGCGTTAATTCTTGGCCAAAAAAGTTCAAAAGAGGACCTAGATTCGACCGAGATTCACAAACTCTTGCCACTGTATCAGGTTGGAATGTCATAACAACAAGTCTCTCGTTATTAAGTTGAAATACCTTTGGTGGTTGCATTTCTGGAGAGAGTGCCCCGCCGACATGTTGGAGAACAGGTGATTTGGTTGCATTGATGCGTTCCGCCTGGTCAATGGCACGGTGATCCATCCACACTATCACATTTCGCCTTGCATCTCCACTCCAAGAAACACTAACGGGAGAATCATCTGCCCCTATTGCCACTGCGGTACGAATTTCACGTGCTCAAAACTGTGAGCGGAGATTTGGAGGCAGTTTTTCATCTCACTTCGTACAGTAATTTGCTCATCTCATACATGAAGCACCTTGACCATCATTCCATTTTACGGTCTGGCTCACTAGGTAACAATCTTCTAGAATGCTCCACTTTGCAGAGACAAAAAACAAGTATCGCACCAAGTGAGCAGGTGGCAGCAAATCCAATGCCACAAATCTCTGCTCCACTAATGTTCGCATTTTTGCACGCTGCCCTCACAGCTGCACATACTGTAAGCCAGATATCGGTTGAAGATTGCTGCCAGAAGAATTACAACATGTTAGGTGGAAACCTACGTCCGTTCTCACCATCTTAAGCTACAATAACAAGAATGACGAACAACACAACGTCATGACGGTATCACCCACCTCGACACAATCACCCTCCTTCCACATTTGTATTGGACTGGTTGCGAGACCCAAAAGCTTTCCTTGTGAATCAAAAACCCCTGGAGACCCCCACCCACAAGGTCCACTTAGCCAGCTGCTCACGCTCAGCGCAAGGGAGAGTTTAGCAGAATGACGAATTAGAGAGCAAACGCAAACTGCAGAGTCCTCTATCAAACGATCATCACTTTGCAAGTAGAGGATTGCTCATTGCGAGCACCTGCTCGTGCACTGCCAGTTCCCACATCCACACCCAAGTAGGCTGTGCCTTTGGGCCTGGGGAGAGTGGTAGACGATCGTCCCATGGAGCCAGGAACTGACGACCTCCGAGATTCCATTGATGAAGATCGTCTAGAGTCCAGAAAACTACCCTTCAGTGATCGCCTGGAATCCATAAATCAATCAATCTAGCAGTCAACAGAGACCCACACATCAGGGTGACAAAGATCAAGACAACTGACAGGAATCCGTGGTGAATATACTGGAGCAACATCCACAGCTTTCTCTCACGACGTAGACAACTCGCTCCTAGTTTCCTGCTGTACCTCAGGACGATGAAATCTAAGCGTTTCTCCTATCTGCTCAAACCAAAAGTTCTTCACAACTTCACCCAAACCTTACTAGGATTGAAAAGAAGGCAATCTCGTCGAACCAGACTCGGATTTGAATTCTAACCAGCGCCTTAACTCCCCACACCTCCCTCCCTCCCTCCCTCCCCTCCCCTCGAGTCTACAAACCGGCGTATTCTACGTCCTTCTTCTTCTTCTTCGTATATACAAAACGCTCTGGACTCATCCCGACAAAAACTACGGGAAGCAATCGAGCAGCAGCAGAACAGAGTCCAAACTCAAATCGCCCGTCCTTCAAAGCAAGATCCTCATCCACGAGCCAAAATTTGACAACAAAGAACGGTGGACAGGAAACGAAACGCCAAGTGGAGAAAGAAAGGAAACGTACGAGTGAAAGTCATGGTCATGGGAGCGAGAAAACAAGGAGTCTTCACTTCATCCACCTCGTCCTGCTCCCCAGGCCCCTGCCCCGCGTCCTCCCCAAATCCTGCAGGGTCTTCTTCCTTCTCTTCCTCTTCTTCTTGTTGACATACATAGCTCGAGGGTACAGAATAGTAGCAGCGCTGTTCATATCATCACCATCATCTTCGTCTCAGTCAGCCATTACAGCCTTGCCAAGTTTAGAGGGGCTCTGGTCAGGGGATGGTGGCTGATCTAGACCAGAAGCCAGAGAAAGGAGAGCGTAAGAGGACAGAGGCCGGACCACAGGGCGGACGACTCGAGGGCCCCATCCCCATACCCTGCATCTTCATGGGCCGAGAGAAAAGTAATTACTGATTTGCGAGGCGAGCGATGAGGCGAGAATAGTAGCGGGGACTTGTCCGGGTGGATGTATAAAGACGTGGAAAGTTCAGCTAACATTTTGGACGTTTTCTTCATGTGACTGATTCGGTTATGGAGGGATTGTGATCCGCCTCCTCGCGTGGTGAGCGAGAGGGAGACAGAGAGATACAGAGAAGGGAAGGGGAGGGGGCTTGGAGGGTGGAGCGGAACCATGGTGCTGGGCATGGTTCACGAGGCGTTGAAGGGAGCGGTTGCGGATGTGAGGTCGGGGGTTACGGCCAAGGAGAAGATTGAGAAGGCTGCCAGTTTGACGCGCACGATTTTCCGAGAGTTGATCGGGATCTTCTCCGGCGTGTCGTACGCTGTTTTTACCAACTCTGTCTGGAGAAAGCCCGAGCAGTACCAACAGCGATGGCATTTCAATCTCCTCCGCAATGTGAGATACGGACTTGCAGAGCGCAATTTGTGAGCAATGCCCTTCCATTTTATATCTTCTTTCGTCCTTTATTCTTCCACTACTGCGCAATGCTGCCTTCCGAAACATTATCCTAATCGTCAGTTCTTTCTTGCGAAACTCGAGAAATTCCGATCCTCTGTTTGTTGAAAAGTACATCTCGAATGATGTGCATTCGCTTTGGTCAACTCTACAAAGCAGAAAAACACCAAATTTAAGAACTTAATAGTACATCTGGAAATTGTTCAGCAACCGTGCAGGCCCCTTTTATTCTTCATCAGAGCAGGTTCTTCGATAAGTGGGACCGGCACGACTTGTTGCTTTTCTGAATTGTTCAAAATCTGCCTTCCATTGATGGAATGCTGATTGTTAAAACGATGCTGCAGTCCCTTTCTCTGTCACCGTGGCTGTCTAGTATTATTGAAGTCTCGTCTTCTAATTTCATCCTGAAGCAGCTCGATATCTGCAGTGTGTTGCATGGATGTGGGTTCTGGATAAACTAATTGGAGAGGTGTTTTTAACCATCGCTCTAATTAGTCTCTCGATTGTGCAGGTTAGACGTGTACACTCCTTCGAGCTGTACCAGTAAGAGCTCACTGCCAGTGCTTATGTTCGTCCATGGTGGAGTCTGGGCAAGCGGAGACAAATCCCTGTTCAGTCCTATTGGTGCAATCCTTGCTCACCACGGAGTGATCGCTTTGTTGGTGCAGTACACTTTATATCCCCAGGTACATAACACTTGCACAAACAAAGAATGGTACTTCTTGCCTTATTAGTTCCAATGAGCAATCCGTGGAGTTTCCTTCGTTGTTGGGTTTTCTTCAAATAATCGGCAGTTTAAGATGGATCCTGTCTTCTACTAGAGATTATTCTCTTCTCGTTGAGGTGTTTCAAACCTCGATTCGTTTGCCAATCCAGGTGCCTGCAAAAGAGCAAGTGAAGGAAATATCAAGAGCTTTCTCTTGGGCCCAGGACAATGTCAACCGATATGGAGGCAATCCAGACAAAGTACATATCATGGGGCATTCGTCAGGTAAGGCTCACACCAAAGGAATTTTCTGCCATGACAGAAGCCAAAATGCAAGGCCCACAATTTCCTCTCAGTTATAAGATGCCTTTATTATCCAGATACTCACACGAGTTGATGTGATTCAGTCCATTTTCTATATTTGTTAATATTCTCCATGAGAAATCGATTCCCTTGCCTACTGAAAGCTGTTCAGGCCAATATGAGAGGTTTCCCATTGGAGCTGCCCAAATGCTTCCACTTTCCATCTGCTCCTGCCTGACCAGGTTTACCTCAAGCAATAATGGCACAGCTGCTTCAGAGTTACTGAATACCAACTCACGCATCAGAACAAAAAGAAGAAAAACAACAGCCACTTTCTTGGACACTTCTTCGAGTCATGACTTGGAATAAGTGATCTGCAGAGAGGGTGGCTCTTGAGAAGCATTCCAATTTTCTCCTCTGAAGAATGTTGGCCATTGTGCAGGTGCTCATCTCTGTGGGATGCTGCTGTGGGAGCGAGCGAGGCGCAATCTCAGCTTCAAGAAGTACGTGGTTCCTTCAGGCGAGTCAACGGATGCAAGGCAGCCAAGATGCTACATAGGTTTGTCTGGTGTTTACAACATCGGTGAGCACTACAAATACGAAACGGGGAGAGGGGTAGCGCCCATTTCCTGCATGAATCCAGCCATGGAAGGGCCCAAGCACTTCTCATCCATGTCCCCAGAACTGCTCTTCCGCTCTCTGCTTTCTCTAAAATTTAACCAGCAGGTTCAGAACATGGACATGAAACTAGAGGACCTCAACACAAAAGACTTCGACTGGAACCATTGGGCGAATTCACTTCCACCTTTTATCCCCATAGCCAGCGACAACGACATAACAGTTCCTCCAGGCACGTCCATCAACTTCAGCAATGTGCTGCAGGAGCTGGGGTGCAAGTCTGGTGTAACAGTCTATGAAACACTAAATCACGACGATTTTGTGTGCTGGGTCACGGGTTTCAAGGGTGAAGAGAACCTTGCTGCCCAGAATCTGATTAAGAATATTCTAGACATAGTCAAGGAAGAGGAAAAAATGGCCCATGTTCTTCATTCTGAGGTGCTTGTAACGGATTAGCAACAATCAAAGTCATCGACAGAATTTTGATATTGTTACCACACTTCTTCGCTACTGCCCTTCTGTAAAAAGCAAGAGTCTGTCATTCACCTTCAATTCTCGTGTCTTAACCACCGTTGGTAGAAGACCTTTTCTACATCCTTCATGTTTTGTCTTTCGAGAACAATAATAGCATAGTGTGTGGACAATTTCTGAAATGCGTTTTTAGAAATTGCCGGAGTTGAGGTGATTTGAGAGTTTAAATATAAAATCCATCATGAGCCGTTAGTGTACTAATATACGTTGACCACCTGTTTGATTTATCCTTCCTTCCTGTTTATTCTCTTAGTCTGTTCATCATATTTGTAATAGTATTTTTGTATTTAAAGACATTACTCATAGAAAAAATTAACAAAACATTCCTGAAGATAATTTGGATAGATCCTTGTGTTCTATGCAAAGAGTAAGTTTATACAATTTTCTTGAAACACATCATCTTATATTAGCCTTCTGTCGTTTTCATAATATTCCATTAACCTGATGTGGGATATGTTCTCATATTTTGATTTCTCTATGTTCTTTATTTAAATCTCAATAACTTTTTAATATGGAGGATGGAAATTGTAAATTCCCATGAAAATTTATGTTTAGTATTTTTAAGAGTATTTTAGGTTGACATCAAAATATTAATTTTACAACTTGCGAAAATGATGAATTACAGATCGAAAATTAAGAATTTATGTCAAAACTGTATATATCATATTTTGTAATTTTTTTAACTTATTGAAATCTGATACATGTGCTCGGCAACTTCTAATGACTTCCCTCCGAATAATCTCAATCTTCGAAACAACATTTTATTGTCTCTAATGTTTCAAAATTACGCAAGCATCGAGACTTTAGGCACTCCCTTGTTACAATACCTGCCTCGTGATTCTCATTCTTGTTATTCAACCATGCTTGACCCCCTTTCAAAGTAGCCCGGGAATATTCGTTTTTAGTCAACATGATCGTTTACTTTTTGGCAGCAGATATAGCTTCAAGAGTTTTAATATACCAATTTAAAACAAGGTACTGCTACTTCGCAATTGACGTTGCCATCAGGACGTTTGAGGGACAGTTATCAGTTCCTGCGAAGTGGTAGGTTCGCCTCAAGTAGCCAGGGTGTTTGTAGTCGTGACAGGAGTATACACATCTGCAATCGAGTCGGCATTAACCCCACAATGAGCAACATTAATCCAATCTTTTCTTGGCCAGTGGCCCCGAAGCGAATTCTATTCATTTTCCTCTGATTCTTCACGAGCCCGTCCGAAGGTGTTACTGCTTGGGTAGAAATATCGGTGCTAAGTTCTCCTTATCGTTTGAGGGAGTTAGATGAAGAGGTATGACTCCGAGCCCTAACTCCAAGACCTTGATTTAATTTTCATGGATTGATCCACTGCCTCTCCCTTCAATGAGTTCCTTGTGAGATCTTTGCGCAAGAAGGTGGTATAATCTTCTCCTACCAAATCTCTCAAAGAACTATCCCTGTTGGGCATGTGCCTTCAATGGACCTACTTTATTGGGTTTATATCGTGGAACCCATTTGCCCACGGCTGTCTCCTCATACGTACCCAACCCTCTTCCCTTTCTATTCTCCAAAGCTCTTCTCGGACGGCTGCTGTTTACGCTCAAGCTGTGAGGAGTATGTGGTCACTCCATGCGATGCAAAAGTATGTGTTCTGGCATGTTTGTCATTCATCTTTGGTGCCAAAATATAGTCAACTGTCTTTGATAAACCAGACGTAGAAGGTTTACTCGTCTGGTTTTTACAATAAGAAAGCTTTGTGTTATCACTTGTTCAGGTGGGTTTGAGAGTTTTCGTCGGCTCTATTTATGCGCCTTGAATGGGACATCACCTAGCATTTGTGGAGTTTGTTATTCACTCCTGTGATTCCTCAGAACGGACAATGTATAGAACTAGCTTGCTGCGACTTCTCTTCCACCTGCAATTTTGTTCCTAAATTTCTGAAATCTTCCTTTCTTCTGTCCTTATCTTGTGGCCTTGTACTGGACGTCTGCCAGTTCCCCATCCACAGCTGACAACTTTCCTTTTCATGCCTCTGCTGCATTCTCGTTGGTCCATCCGCAATCTTCCATGGAAAGATCAAAAGCCTTGAGGCTCCATCCGCAATCACACAGCTCTCAGACTCAGCTCATTGTAAGTATTGTATACAGAGTGTAACTGCAGAATAGAGGGTTTTCAATCCCTGACAGTCCTACGTAACGACATACCCAGTTTCTCCATAGTGCCTCAGACCATGAATAGAAACTCGTAAAGGCTACCGTGTAAGGCCAGCGGAACCAAAAGTAGTAGTACTGTGTGTGACAGAACTCGTGTAAAACGAGGAGATATTACTTGAAAATTCTCAAGGACAAACTGCATCATCCGCTGAGCACTAGACTTGACAATCAGCAAATCAGCTCAGTAAAGATCATTCCACATCGACCAGGTAAATTAGACTTTGTGCGAGATAGAAGCGACCTGGGTGGGTTAACTATCATTCATCACCTAATACCCATCTAATCTAGGAAACCATGGTCAAGACACATGAATAACTCGAAAATGCACATCTTCAACTTCAAATGTGGTATTGGGTTAGATGTAACATGTGTCCATATGACACACGTTGTCCATTCGGGGTAGACTATAGCTATCCATGATGCCATTAAGGATGTGATGTTTGTTATGGCTCGAGAGGGTGGATAACTCAAATGGATGGAATGTTGATATGCATTGTAGTCGACTAGGGTTAGGGCATACCTATACTTGGTTTCATAGGACTAGGTTACTATTGTATACATGGTGATTACCAATTATACACGTGACACAATTTCAGAGGGGGTGATTACCCATCCTCTTGGATGGTCCGCAAGTGGAGCGGAAACAACCAAGGTATTCAAGTATGGAGGTATGCAGATAGGTCAAGTCTTTGTTCCTCTAGCTTTGGGAGTTATATGGAGCTATGGACAACGACTTCAACATGTTTGTGAGAGAGTGTACAAGAGCCTACCATACTATGTGGGTGGGGTATCACTCTCTTTAGCTTATTGTTTAAACTATTTTAGGCAAAATGTTTTTATTGTTCTACAGAGAACTCTAATTAATGAAATCCACAAGAGACCGATCACCACAAGTGATGTTTCTTGAAATGCTCCTATTGTTTGTAGGAAGATTTAACTATATAATGTGCATATATTAGTTGCATGAGAACATATTTCCCATTGTGATGCTATTGGGGCCTAGCCCCATGTTACCCGTTTGGTTTCATCTATGTACCACTTGATGTAATTTCAGTGAGAATTACAACTACCGGTTCCTACAGCACGAGAATGTATTTTATGGTTGCATCGTAGTGCTGTGACTTGAACGCGTTCGGGCAGGCCACTTATTGCAAATCTGCTCCAGACACACGCCCCATATCGTTCCGGCTGCCAGGTGGATCCGTCAACAATATGGCCCCATAACAATGATTACACTACTATATGTTTATTGCGGGCTCGTCAAGTTTCACCACTAGCAAGCTCCAAGCTTGAGAAGCCAGATGACATTTCGATTTCATAGGTCTCAGTGACGATACTCCATCACTTGTCAACATGCTCACAATGCCAACCTGTTCACCAGGAAATTAATGACAGATCACAGTTCGACATATGACATCACCTACGTCTGTAAAGGATCTACGAAGTTGTTGGCCACAAAAGTCCCCAACTCCATGTTACCATGATTACTTGCGGCCAGGACCAAGTCATTTTCAGCCCAGCTTCAACCAAGACCTGTATGTTATCACTTTATTAATTTCAGTGTAAGCTGCCTCGTCATCGACCGAAAAGAAGGTCAAAGGACGTGTAGAGAGCACAAGCGAGACAATTCTCAGATCCGCTAAGGTGGACTCTGGCATAAAGCACATTGAAGGTCAATAGAGACACGAACCATCGCAAAACACATGGTATCGCACCTGGAACCATGACATGACTTATCTATTGTGTAAAAAGTTGGTTCCACTAGGAAATCTAAGTTGAGAATTAACATTCAACGTCCGCGTACTACTACTTGTTGATTTCTGGACAGGATAGCAGTATTCTAAAACTCCTAATGTATCTTGCATGAAAGGTACAGTAGTGTCTGACCTTGCAGTTTAAGGTATTTCAAAAGTGCTTCATTGAACATCCAGTAAAAAATAAACGATATCCAAATTTCCAGTTCTTATTGCATGTCGGCTTACATGTTTTCGTTCCTTTTCATACGCCGCATAAGCTGAAAAGGTCAAAAGGGACTAGCCGAATGACTAATCTCGACCGAAATCACTCACAAGGACCGCTTTTAAGAAAATTGAATTATATTACAATGGAAGATACAATGTAAGACCAGATACGCCCTGAGAACAACCTATTGTCGAATCTTGATCAAACTTCAACTAGGGACTATTTGCGAATGAAATGATAATGTATCAAACGATAGAGCCCTTACAACCTCATTGGTTCGTTTTCTAGGTATAGGGAACCTCAAGCTAGTACAAACAGTTGTACTCTACCTGCCTCCCCACCCCATAAAAGATGACTTTGAACACATACGCGGCCTTTGAATTCTACCGTTTATCCTACAACTAAGTAAGGGTAACTGACACCATAACAGCTTGACAAAAGCCAGTGTCTAGGCCCTCGGCAATTTAATTTCCAATGAGGTGTCAACTTGTCGACACTGGAAGAAGAAGAAGTTGAACCTCGAATTATTATACTGCTCCAGACCTTCTAAGCTTAAGTTGGGCAAAGCTCGAAACCTAGTAGCAGTGGTAACCCTACAGGTTAAACCTCGTGTTTATTTTTACTGCTTTGTTGTCAAAAAGCTCCAAAGTACCTCTCACGTTGGGGACTCATCCTGCAGAGAGGAAACATACCCAATGACTAAAAGAACTATAATCACATTTCTTCTAATAAGGCCCGCCAATCTCCTTATCCAACTAACAGGTTCTAGGGGAGAGATAAAAGGTATGTGATTGAATGGCCCTCAAAACAACTTATTGACTTAAAATTCATAGAGAATTCAACAAAATCCCCATATTCAAGAGTCTAACGAACGAACAACATCATTCTGTAATTGAAGACGTAGTTCATGTACAGTACAATGGAGTTTACCTTGAGATGTAATTATGATGTAGGAGCTCATGCTCCTGCATTATCCTTCTCCATTGCAACCAGTAACGCTAGTCGTTCGTACACCTTCAACACGAAACCGGGATCAAAACTCAAATTTACGATAGATTCTAGAACCTTGGTTCTCCGATTAAACACTCAATAGCATGAACACTTTCAGTGAGAACAATTTACTGCACTCAAACTGTCTATAAAACTTCCAATTTACTCCATAATATAAGAAGAGGACTGAGTAGCCAAGATGTATCGTAGTGATTCAACCAGATCGTCAGACATAACCTTTCAAATGATATGTTTCACCTTTTGCGTTCAGAAGATGACAGGTGAGTGAAGGTAATGCACAAAATTATCTGATGTACGCCCATGTCATAAACTTTACATTAAGAAAACCTCCTACTAGTGCTGGGTTCATATGATGTGTAAGACAAGAGGATACCTCGGGCAAGACACTGCCTGAGGTTCCACTCTTTTGCAGAGCAGATGCGGCAATCTTGGAGGCATCTGTAGAAGACGGATGCAACCGTGCGCTCCCATCTTCAACCTGCTTCTCAACAAGATTTCACAACCACCATGGTTACTAACCGATGTCGGTGACAGTATGAGTTAAGAGCAACCAGTAAAGTTCTGTTCTGCACCTCATCGGACAGAAAGCAGGTATCCGAAGAACGGGATACAATGGCAGTACCTCTAAAACTCCGAGACTGGTTCCTGCTATATGAATACTGAAAGTCTCGGTACTAACGACTGATAGCTTGGGGCTTCTAACGTCAACCTGGACGATAGTTCACGAGTAAGTGCATGAGAGCTTGTTTTTTTAGAAAGGTTTACAAGAAACAGCAGCTCACTGAGAACGGAAGAAAAACGGCATCTTGCTGAGATCGGTAAAACTGTTGCCTCCCATCACTCACACGACATACTATCCAACAATTTTAGTACACTAGTCTTGGAAACGTCAAGTTAAGAGTTCAGCGTATGAATTTAGACCCATGATGAGAAGCAGAACGGTACTTCCAAAACATGTACAGTAAACATCGTAATACCTGTGATTCCCGTTGGGGCTCAGTAACTGAGGTTTGCTTGACAGCCGGTGGATCTTGGCAATGATATCTTGACGCATCTCCTGGCGCTGACTCAGTAGATTCAGAAGCTTCAGAATTGTCATACCTGACAAGCGAAAAGTAAGAACCATCTATCTCCTCGCCTAACATTACAGGGTTCAACAAAAAGCAAGAAGAACTCACTGCATGCACTGAAGATGATAATGTTCTACGAGAACGTCCAATTGCGATAACTTGTTGAAATTGTATGAAAACCAATATTGAACAAATGCTCACCATTCGCGCTGAAGCCCTGCTCTGGCACGTGCAGTGTGATTAAACGGTCCGTGCAGCTCAATGTTACACTCTACCATCATCTCTGCAGCAACAGAGAAAACAGAAAAAGAGCGCTTCAGTAAAAAAGTATCTTTCATTGCTTTCTGCTTTTCCAAGCTTACAGAAGGATCCGAATTCGAGCCCAGAAGAAGGTAACCACAAACTCAGTTCACATACCTTTGAAGGTAAGACCTGGGTCAATCTGCAACTGTTCACAAACTCTAAGAAACCAGGTCACTCCTACGCCTACGTGAGCGACTTCTTCTTCACCAATCCGACGCACTATAGCAGCACTCCGATGGTCTGCAAGACCAGAAAGTCTTTTGACTAGCCTTGGGCTTGCATCCAGCCCTCGCGCCTCCTGAAACGAAAAGAACCAACCAGATATTTACGTTCGGTGCGCAACTAAACTCTGTGCATAGCACTTGACGCAAAGACTAAAGCATGTAATCGACATGTTTTAGTGTAGGATATTTCGAAGTACAGATTCCAAAAGATAACCGAGACAAGCAACGTAAGCTAAGCAGCTAGAGAAGCTGAAGTAGTCAATAATGGCCAAGCTAGGCACACTCTTCTTATTTCACGTTCACGATGTGGAGGCTATCACTGATTGGACGCTGTAGAGGAACGGAAAACACTAGTAGTGGCTTCAATAAGTTCACGACAATCAGGTACGCTCTTGGAGTCCTTCTCCGATGACAAAGCATGGTCTGCCATGTGAGACCATTTGTACCCAGTGTCTCACCTGTATCATAGGTATAACCGCAAGACGGGATTTCACGCTTCCAGACGTCCTCATACAGTCTTTCCATAGTAGGTTGTGAGCTGGCATGTCTCCATAGCTGACACAAGAAGCAATCAAAAAAAATTGAGATTAGCAGCTTGTAAGCCGCTATTAATCATCCAGCTGACTATGCTATCTTTTCCTGCAAACATACGAATGCTCTTGAATTTTGCAGACTGCTTTGGTCATTTAAGATTGTAATAAATATCTGGATGGGCTGTAACTTCCTTCTTATGTGAAGACAACTGTTCACAGTGACTGAAGGCAGATGTCCCCGTTGACAAAAATTGCGTGTGAAAGCGGCTCAAGTTACTGGTCCTGATCAATTTGAATGAAAATTCCACACACCTAAACCCAAGCTCGTTCAGGCGCTGTTGGCACCATCGAAAGTGACGGCTCTCGTCGTCAGCAACATGTAAGAAATCGGCAAAGAATTGCCTGCCAAGCTCTTCACTAGCATAAGAAAACCGGACCACTGTGTCCCAGGCAAGATCAATAGCATTTAGCTCAATATGTGCCAAGTTGTGCATCGCGTGTGCGCTAGCACTCAGCTCGGTGTCCTTAGGCCCTGGAACCTCCCTGGGTGGCACCTGAAAGCATATACAGGGGAAGGGTCAATCTCTGGGGATGAAACTCACATAGTCATACGCTTCTCAGTAGCCCATACCTGTAGAGACATGCCTACTCGTTCCAAAACCATATCCTGCAAACCCAGCGAGAGAACAATTCTACGAAGAAAAATTGATAGAAACATTGGTCTATTTCCCATCAATTCACCTGCACTGCATGCCTGCAAGGACCTGCATGTTCAGGTACGGACACTACTACATGATTTCAAATTCACTTCCAAATCGCGATGAAACACCCCTTTTCTGATTCATGAAATCAATGGTATTTCATCATGATTCAGTCGAATTTTAAAATGCAAATGCCAGACAGAACGTATATTTTAAGCGGTAGATACATAGAGTGAAGAAGTTGTGTGTCTGGAAAAACCTGCAAATTTTCATACTTCTGAATCGCACGACCAGAACATGCTGACGGCATGAAAAAAGTTCATTTTCTCGACAAATGCTCGATAATGGAAACTATCGGGCATTTGTCGAGAAAATGGCATGCAGAAGAGTCACTAGCTGTCGAGATGCTTTTGTACTAAGCAAACCCACCATCACGAGTTTCTACGGAGCTGGTATGACAACAACAGTCGAAACCTACACGTCAGAAATTCTCTAGGATCTAAGACAGTGTCTAGTCGACTCGTAGGCAAGTGGTCCAGACAACTCGTATATTAACTACGAATTGAGCCGTACAGTTAAGCGAAAGATAATAACCTTCGAGAGGGCTTGGCATCTAGACAACATTCAAATACCAAGAACGTGTAGTACACATTATCGTGTTGCATGGCTCACCAATTGTGGCTTCGATGGCCTTCCTGGAGCATCTGGAGCAGCTCCTATTCCAATTTGCATGTCCCCTTGATGCCACAGGCGGTACGCCTGATGAGTGAGGAAGGCTTTCTCCAGTGGGTCCGGGGTGGCCAGGATGAACTCTCCCCATTTGGCCAATTCCGAAACGTTGATTTCCGGCCTTTCATTCTGTCGAATAAGCTCCAATCCACCACCAAGGACTGGCTCCTTCTCCACAGCAGGAGTATTTTTGCCCCAAACTCTGCGTTCATCAATGGCAGCAGAACGCCACTGCTCGAGGCCTTTCCATTCGGAAACAGTTTGGACAGGGCGTTTGATTACAGCTGCTGTCGGAGACAATGAAGGTGCAACAGTGGTGGATTGCGTGGTGACGGAACTCAAAGCTCTCCGGCAAAGCATTGAAGTGGATTTTGGGCTCAGAGAAAAATACATGCAACTACGCGGAGACTGGAAGAGGAGTAGAGGATGCAGCTTGGCATTCATGGCGAAATTGCAAAGCTAAGCACTCCTTTATATAGGATGCTGGAGCTTGGGAGCTTGTGTGTGGGGAGAAGGCTGCAGCTTGTCGGCTAGGGACACTTGTTACTCTTGTGAAGAACTGGTAGTGTACTACGAAAGTAGTTCTCGCAGCAAATTATATAGACAACAGGATTTCTGACTTCCTAACCCCGAGCACAACCGGGCATGCGACCCTACCTACAGCATCAGCCCAGCACAATGTCCATCGTTTCCTCACGTCAGCTCCATTCTGCGCTGTGCCCCACCTCTAGTTCCTGACTGTACATCCCGGTCTATATCTCTCTCCCTCTCTCGCTCGCTTATCCCTTGATTCCTTCCATGTATGTACCTCCAAGGACGGAACAAGCATAAACTTTTGTCCTGCTTGGGTCAAAATACTTCAAATTCACACTCAGATCGGTAACATCGGTTCAAAACCATCGTAATCTTATTTTAATTTACTGTGCCAATCATCCCTCTCTCAAGGAGTCTCTCAAAGAGCCCACCAGCTGCCACGCGACACTCAAGAGTATCTATAGTCGACGTCCCCAGCAGTGGCTTTCTGGATACACCAGCATTACACAAGAGAATCTACGCCCTATCAGCTGAAGTAGAGCAGAAGCCAGCCCCACCGCACCCTTGACTTCTTCAGGTTGTCTTAACACAAGAAAAATCCTCGATTACTACGACCTGCTATCCATGATTGAGAATTCATCTATCACTAGATACTCGATTGGTCTGAATGTCTGCGATGTTCCCATCCCGTTCACTCTACACTCTACAAGTATTCAGTTCTGTCAGTCAGCAAACACCAACGTGGAACCATGATCACACAGAGTTTCCCAACGAACCCAACTCAGCTTTTCGAAACTTTTTTCATCCTGCTAGATCTGGCTATTAATACTTCCTCACTATGGTGGGAAACAGTACAGTACACTGTAGTTCCACTAAAAACCTCTTAAGTACATGTAATGTCATGTCCAGTACAGTACCGTTCCGTCCTCCTCCTTTGACACAGTACCTCCCTTTTTCCCCTATGACTTTTTCCCCTGATTCACCAGCTACTGTGCAGTAGCTTCCACAGCAGAGCAGTGTTACTGTACGTTTTCCAAGGATTCAGTGGTGAAATCAACGGAACTACACGATATCCGAAGCAGTGATATTTCCAATGACGACAGATGGAATAAACCTGTTAGAAAACGTACTGTAGATGGCTCTAGAGCATTGTATGCCATGCTAAATATATGGTATCCAATATTATATACTGCTTAAAAGAGCTAAGAAAGTATCTATATTGCTATATGGTAATACCTATTTGCTTCATGAATGTCCTCTTTGGACTCCGGGACTAGCCAAGTCTATTTGGGCAAACGTTGATGTGATTCAAAAACGAGTCTCATTAGAGGAGCTTGGAGTCAAGTTCCCGACTCCTTAGGCTGTGCTGTTAGCCGGAACTTGTCTTTTTCCGTTAAAAGGAGAAGCAAATGTAACAATAGAGCATGTGAATAGGTTCAAAGAGCGTCAAGAGAGACAGCTCTGATGGATACACCAGTTCGAGGATTGTATAATCAAGTGTTGAAAGACGTGTCTGAAATGGAACATTCAGGTGTCAGATCTACCGACATCTACTATTGCTATACGAGCACTGTTTACAGTTGTCTAAGAAAGTGATGTAATCACTAAGAGACGAGCTAGGAGTAAAGATCGAGTTGTACAAATCTGGACATAACTCTCTTTCTCTATAAAGCCTCGAGAATATCTTTCGCAGGATATTGGGGAAACATAAAGACATCTTATAGTTGAACCTAGGTTAATTTCTTTGAATACACTGTAAAATAACAAAAGGGGAAGACCCCATCAAATCGTACAATGATGGAACCAAACAGGTAACATGGGGCTAATCCAATAGTATCACACTAGGAAATATATTCAACAATGCCTAATATATCCGAACTATCTAGTTCAAAATCTACAAATAACAGAGTATCAAAAAAGTATCACCACATGATTGCTCTACTATGAATTGTACCAACTAACGTTCTCTATAGAACAATGGAAACATGTTGACTAAAATATGTTATAGAGTAAACTACATAGAGTATGCCTCCTAGTATGGTAGGCTCTCGTGAACATGTTGAAATCGGTGTCTATATCTCTGTATAACTCCAAAACTAAAGGAATAAAGAGGTGAACTCTCTGTATACACCTATACTTAGATACCTTGGTTGCCTCTCCACTCGCCGCCCATCTTGGAGGATGGATGATCAGCCTCTTTGAAACTGTATCACGAATAGGATGGTTACTTATCCTACTACCATCATGTATGCCACAATAACCTGGTCCACCCGAACCAAGTATAGGTATGCCCTAACCTTGCACCCTTGAGAAACAACAAAAAGTGTCAATGTTCTTTTATAGTATAAACTGGAAAATGAAAATTTCGCGTTCTTTTCATAATTTAATCTCACTCAATAAGCAAAAGTTTCAAACAAATCGTAGTACTTATCTTAATTGATTTTAACTCATTCCATTTTCGTTAGTCATTCAAGTCCTGGTGGTTCTTGAGTTCATTCAAACGGTTGAAACCTTCGAATCAGTTGGTTTCAGTATTTAGTGCTATTTATTTAGTATTTATCGCGCGCGTGCCCACCCACACTTAATTACTTTCGCATTTTGGACCTTAGGTCTTTTCTCAGTTTTATATATCCATTCATCCATTGACTTTCAGGCATGGCACAGTATTGAAAATGCAGAGTTGTGGTACCTACAAAACTAACAATGTACTCTGGTCACAGTACCGTTAGTATTGGTAACCAGTGTAATGCCCCTCTTCAGCATTTGCAAATTGCGAGCTCTTTCGTAGCTATAATTATCTTCTCACTAAGGACCATACATTAAGGTACTTCAGACTTGCCCGCAATGTCTTTTGATAGATCCACCTTTGTTATTCGAATTTCATCCTCCATGCACACATTTTCGAGATACATGGTGTGCTTATATATATATGTTCGAAAAGTACATGACACTGACGGTTCTCACCTCGCAATCACTTCACTAGAGCCCTGTTGTTGACGTATGATAAGGTAAGAAATTCCCATCGAAATTCGTGAATTTCTCAATTCTCGCCCATACTGAACACTTTTTCTCCGCCTCTGCAAATAGAGGAAATAGAGGTAACATTAGCACAAGCATTTTCTTGTAGGTAGTTACGTTGCACAAAGTCTACAAGACAAACTACTTCTTTGCAAGGATGTACGGTGCAGGAATCGAGCTCATTCGTCAGGCACTGTTATAATAACATTGGCAGTACTGAACATCCGTCAGCTAATGAGGCACTGTGTAAGTGCATGGAAGACATTCAACCACATCTCAACCTTTGTGTTACCAAAACAGTTTCCAAAGATTTAGAGAGATGTTTATGGAGATGGCAACTTTAAAGCTGTCACCTCCTAAAGTTCTTTTCTGTCCTTGTTTAGACCCCAATGCCACCCGCGGGGGGTGGTGTTGGGATTTAGTAGTAGCTGCAGTACTGTAGTTACTAGTTCATTCATACCAGGAACTCTTATAATCTTCGTATAATACTTTTTGTTTTACCCATTGGAATGTTGTACAGAGCTACAGCATCATCCCTGCGCTCGAGACCGGGAAAGGTAGAGAGAGAATATTCAAAAAGATAGATCTTCAAGTTGAAAAATACACATTAAATCAAACAAAAGTACCTTGCTGTAACGGTAGGTGTAGCCTGTTGACATTAAGACAACAATTGAAAGGGAAGAACTCACTTTCTTCATTCCTTTTTGGATACGTTACATGGAGGGATGGATAGTATGCCTAGCATTCCACTCGGGTTAGGTAGGAACTATATTTGGTTGGAGAGTATCAGTTTATTGTTATCTATATTATGGTTATGTATATTACATATGATAATATTTCAGAGGGTGGATTGTCCATCCAAGAAGGATGAGGTGATTATCCATACTCTTGGAAACATAGGGGGTGAAGTAGATAGAAATTTTATCTCTTTGTTTTTCTAACTTTGGAATTATATGGAACTATCGACTTCAATTTGTTCATGAGAGAGTGCGCGAGAGCTTACCATATTAGGCGACATGAGTCATCATTCTCTTCAACATATTGTATAGTTTATTTTAGTCAATGTCTATTCATTGTTTTATAAATAACACTAGCTAGTGCAGTCCATAGTAGACAAATCATGTTAAGTGATGCTTCTTTGGATGCTTTTTAGGATGTAGAATGTGTGACCTAGATAGTTATGATATCTTAGATGCAACATGACATATTTCCCATTATGATGCTATTCGGGCCTTACACCATCCTACCCAAATGGTTTCATTTGATGGAGTCTTACTTTTTGCTATATTACTTGGTATCCATTTTGAAGCATGGGAAGCATACAAGTTTTAAGTGTCATAAGAATATATGCTACTTACATAGAGATATTAAAGTGTTTCAATGTGAGACTTGCTAGAGAAGTTCACTCAACTGTAGTGATTTACTGCATATAAGCCCTTCATTTAATGGAATATTGAGGCTGTAAAGAGGAAATTCCCTGAAAGATCATCATCTAACCATGCATCAAAGCATTAAACATAACACGTTGTCTCGGCATCTTAACCCGGCTATTTGTTATGTTCGCAGAGTATATAAAGAGTGTAGTGATATAACATTTCAATTTCAAGTTCTTAGAGGGGGATACTGAATATAGAACCTGGTACAAGCTGAATTTATTTCCAACCCAAAAAGATGGGCACAATTTCCAGATTACAGAGAAAAATATTTTTTTTCTATTTCAAAAAAGTCTTTCAAATATTTTATTTGTCATTCAAAATCCGATTTTGAGAGAAAGAATAAGATTAATGAAAAAACAAAGCAAAAATTGATTTTAATTCGTAGATCGTAACCCGGTGTATGATATGGTATGGAACTAATAAAAGCACAAGAGGTTCTGGAATTTCTTTAAAGGGTGTGTGCAAGCACCGATTATCTGTTGTCTTTGTATTCCTCAAGTAGCATATTTTCGTCAATTCTGTAAGTAAACTTCGTCTACATGTATCAAACAACAGTGTTTATGCAGATAGTCCATCTAGATGAATTAGGCTGGGAAGGTGACTGTTCTCCTGGTCACCTTGCGATCCGACAATATGCATCCGCTTTCCGTCTCGTCAAAATCGTCAGTCTTTGGTCTTAGCCTTCCAAACTTTTTCGATTGTCTAGCGTTACCGATTAGGGTTCATGTCGGCTAAGTCAAGAGACTGCTTCTGTCGAGCATAGACTTTGTCCTTACAAGTATGTTCTTTTAAGCTCAGCAAAATCTAGCGCTAAATGACGTTGATAGTAAGAGACCATGACACTAAACAATCGAAAGAACTACTAAAGATTGCCCAACCTCTCATGCTTTGTATCAAAATTGGCAAGTCGCCTCCATCACTTGATATGCTGACAAGAGTATAACCGGACTCGTACATTTTTTTGTTGGTAGAATTATCTGTGAACATTCCAGTGTGGAACGAGCTGAATACATGAAGACTGACATGATCCTAATCAACTATTGATTGTCAACACTAGAGCGAAAGGGAGTTGCCGAGCAAACAGTGATCTGAAATGTCGAGTCGTTTGACACACTAAACCTTTTGAAATGCCTGCACCACAATGACTGGGAGAATCTTCCATCTTGAAATTACAAGCATTTTGGAAAGCCTCAAGAAAAGATATTTTGCTTTATGAGAGCCCACCTTCAGAAACAAAGTTAGGTACGAAAAGTGCACACACTTTTCCCCTATCCGTGTGAGCGAATCTTACCGTCCTTTCAAGTCGACAAGCCAATACTAGGGAGGCACCTTACGTAGAAGTGCTCTTTGTGTTCTGAAAAATAGTGCTGAACGGAAGGATATTGACCAAGAAGCAAATTTCAAATGCATAGCAATAATGTAAACAGCAAACCGCTTTGCTCTTACAAAGATCACATACAACATGACCGAGAAATAAAAATAAAAGAACTTCCACTATGCAGAAACTTGGAAACCGGCATTTAGTTCTTGAAATGGTAATGAAATGAGTCAAGCGCTGTAATCTCATGCTACAGTAGCTGCTAACGCTCACATAAGTAAACGTATAACTCTGGACACTTGTCAACCACGGCCCGTTTCGTCTTGGAGTAAGCCGACGCGAAGTAAATACGAGCTTTCATTGAGTAATTGCTGAAGTTGCACGAGCTATTGAAAAAACTCTGAGGAGATGGGCTAAGTGATATAAACTCCAACATAAAGTTATGTTCTATCTATTCCATAATCTTACAAGTGCTGCGCTCTCCCGAAATAAAAGTTTTTCTCGCTGCGAGTTGTATCAATATAGATATAACATAAATTTTGCGCAGTTTTTTTTAGAGATTACTTGGTTCCAAAAAAACAAGTGAACCAAAAATTCTTCCCCTAATATCCTAATTTCTTTGACTGGCAAAAAAAACTCAAAACCTTTAAAAGTATAATTCATGGTAATTAATATGTATTTATTTATTTATATTTATATATACGCCACATGGTATATATTCTAAAAATATGCAATCTATGAATTATGAACCCTTACATTATTGCTATATATAATTGTAATATAAACTGGACTTATATGATCCTAATGAAGATATTTTCAAAAAAAGATGTATATATATATATGCCACATGGTATATATTCTAAAATTATGCAATCTATGAATTATACTTTTAAAGTTTTTGAGATTTTTTTGCCGGTCAAAGAAATTAGTATATCAGGGGAAGAATTTTTGGTTCACTTTTTCTTTATATTTATTTTTTTCTTTCTTTCTTTCTTTCTTTCTTTTTTTTATTTTTTATTTTTTATTTTTTGAAAATATCTTCATTAGGATCGTATGAGTCCAGTTTATATTACAATTCTATATATTGAAGAACATAAAGCAAGCAGACTTGTGAAAGTAATCTACATAAACGTTGAGAGAAACTGAATTCGTTTCTCTCATACAAGCAGATTTCATTTAACAGAAACACCTAAAGTATAAAAATGGCTTTCCAAAACAGTCAATTTAGTTGAACACAAACTTACATAATATATACTATGTTTGAACACGTTGATAACAAATACATTGTGTGTGATGTTTCGTGGGCACCAGACTGCAACCCCGAAGTGGGCTGATAAGTTTTTTAATAATGGGAAACTACAAGCATCCAATTTTTTGATACAAGATTGTAGTTGCCAACGTTTTACAAACAACATAGTACAGTTTTTCTCTGTTACCAGACTTGTTCAAGCACGGTAGAATCTTGAGCTGAGATTTTGATCTCGTACATATGAATGAAAGATCATAGAAAATACTGTCTGCTTCACCCAGAACACGATCCACTTTGAAGATATGCGCGTGCAGACAAAGATATAGATTTACAGCAAGTTATTGAAAGATTTTCCATTTTTACCCTGATTTCTTCTGATGATTAAAATATTGAACACACATAGATAGTACTTTTCCCCCAAAAAAAAAAAAACTTTTAAATTATAAAGAGTTTTGAGACACATACTATCTAGATATTTATTTTACATATTAATAAAATGTCATAAGATGTAAAGTGGTTAAATCAAAATCAAGATATGGTTAGCGAATGAAACTGACAACAAGTTAATGGATGGACAGTCCGGACCTATCAAGTTTATCTTAATAGGTACTGTAACAAGTCATTGCGAAAGAAAAGAGAATTTCCTACTCACCAGGTTTGACTCTTTCAATACATATGTCAAAAAGTAGAAGCCATCCAAATATTCTCTTGGCTTTGAAGGACCCATTACAAGCGAACAGATATAGCTCATATCGTAAATTGTTTTTAGTGAGATATTACCGTTACAGTTTGGGTGTAAGCACAATGAAGTATACATGACTCGCTGAGTGATCTACAAATCTTAGCTACATGATTTGTCTCACCTAAAAAAATAATTTTAAAATAATAATTAACTTGTTTCTCATATTCTTCTTTTCAAAGAAGAATGGTTACCTGAAAATTTATTTTCAAACCTGGATTTTCCTAATGTTCAAATTAGATTGTACTTTATTCACATGTGTTGAGCTTTGACGGAAGATTCCTGCAAAGAATAATCAAGAGTTGGGGCTCAATAAATTTGGTAAACTACTATAAAGTTGAGTACATACAGATTCCAAATATACAAGGCGTTTATCGACTTGCTTTCCTTGGACCTGTTCTTGCCAGAAATATCTTTGAAAAGGTAGTATGCTCTGCAAATGCTATTTCCTTTAACGAGACATACGGTTTTTGTTTACAAAGCCAGCTTGAATTCAGTGTTGGCAGAAGAATAGCTAATACCAAAACAGAAGTAGAATGACTTTTAAGAAACATTCCTTCACCTTGCCACAAAAATCCAGCTAGTGTAGATTTAGACTTACTCTTGGAGTATGCCCTCACTTCTTTATAAGGACCAGGGCAAGACATAAATCAACCACACATGGGAGATATCCCTGAGATGGCTCGACTCCTCGTGCCTCCATCCATCTGCAATGTATGACAAATATCGACCAAAGTAGATATACGCTTTAGAGTCGCTGAATGTGATATAAATATCAATATCAAGAGCAGTTCTAAGGTCTCCCAAAATTGTCAAAGTCAAATTAAATATCCAGTTTAAGAGTAGTGGAGTCAAGTGCTCAAGTCATGTTACAAAATGTGATATCTTGTAGATATAAGATCTGAGGGCAGTTGACAATCATTTGAAGGTATGGGCTCACTTATACTGTAGTTGCATAGTTGCAAACCGGGTTTGAGGACCCAACTCGTATAACGACCTAGATATCGATATCAACAAAAATGTATGTTGGAGAGTTTCCACAATTGATATTATAGTGTTCGGATAGGTGAGAAAGCAGACTGGATTCGCCAAATTGCTCAATCCGATTGTTCACATAGTCGATCTCCACCTCGTGTTCTGGAAGCCGTTTGTGCAAGTTTTTTTTAGTTTTTCCCGGTAAATTGATGATATGGTTTGAACGGGGTCATGAGGAGCACAAGATGGGTATTAGTCACTGGCTTTTCTTCAACCACAAGAGCTCTCACGATGTTTCGATTACTGTACAGCAAGAAAGCAAAAGTTGGTCAAATAGCCTGGAAGTCTGGAAGAACCTCAAAGAAGAAGATGGCAGAAGAGACCAATCCGTGTTTTCTCTCTTTTTTTATGAAAAGGACCTCTTTCTCTTGCCAGTTGGTTCGGAAAACTGAACCAACTTGGCCAATCGTGTAATATGCATGGTCATGCACCAATGGCCTCATCCACGAGTTCTAGTGGGGTTACTCACATGTACTATAAACTATCTAAGAATCTAGGTAGGTTAGGATTTCTGAACAGTGGGCCAAAAGTGAATAAAAAGTTGGGGCTGGGAATAAAGACAAAACTGAAAGGTGAACATTGAAAAGATCTTTGGTACCCTTGACCTTTGGTACCCTTTGTTATTATACTTTGTCCCTTGGACATCCCTTGACAAGAAAGTTGCATTCCACGGCTAAACATTGATTAACTTATGACGGCGATGAATCGCATAGTTCTGACAGGGATGAACTTTTAAGTATTTAAGCCTTTTCCTACTTTCATGACTGGAAAGGAAAGTACGGTCTTCAATTCTGGGTTTTACAGGTATATGACACTTCGGTATTCGACGCTGCTGGAAAGGCCGCTGGAAAGGTCTCTTCGTTACCTTCACGAAGACCCTAACCTCGCTGTCTGTGTAAGGGTGGCCGACCATGTCACAATAATCCTTAAAAGAGAAGAGTGATGGGGTGTTTGCAATGAATAGTGAATAAGGGGTTTCATAGCAAGTCCTTCAGCAAATCGACGTTAAAACGGTCTGACCGAATGGTGCCACGCAAATCCTGAGGAGCAAACTACAGCACCGACGTGAATTGGTTGTAAGGCGTAACACATATTAGAAAACCTTTTGAAATGAACAGAAAATGTTTTAACATATCCGTCCCTATGAAATAACTTGACTGTAAGTAAGAGATGTACTCGCGGATGTACCAACTTCCGCAAAAAATACGTACAATAATCACCCGTTGTATATAGAAAGTTATCTGAAAAACCTGAATATGGTTCCGGACTTGTTATGAAACCCCTAATGTACCCTACCCTCGGTACCATTTTACAACAGCACGTCCACATCTAAAAACATAAAAATTATTAAAAGATTTTAATGCAAAACCTATAATGAACTATAAAATTATTAATTTTAATTAATTAATTAATTAATTAATTAATTAATTCTACAATCATCGTTTTTTTTAAGATGTAATAAAAGTGTGATGTTTAAAAAAACTTACAGATTAAATAACAAAATAATGAATAAGTAAATTGGATCAATTGAATAAGCCAAAATCGTTTTTTTTTATTCTTTTGTCTAAGAATCAGATTTTTGCAAATAAAGTAATTTCCAAAAAAAATTGAAAAATCATTTTCAAAAACTGAAATATTTATTGATTATATTATTTAAAGATTTGAATATGAACAAATAAATAAATAAATTCACTAAAAAACAAATGATTTCATTTTATCACATCTAAATTCTGGGCAATATAAGGAGACATCAAAGGTTACTTTTATAATATCAACCGTCACAAACTACCCTCGTTCCGGGATGCAAAACATCAAGACCAATAGCTTTTACAACTTCATTGGAAACTAGTAGGGGGGAATTTTGCACTTAAATGTGCGATCATAAAAATTTAAAAATTTAAATTTCATTTCAAATTTTCAACATCATAATCTAAAAATCATTTTTCAAGAAATTGAATGACTTGACTTGAGTGTTTTGCTGAATTGAATTTCAAAAGATTGCGTAGTCAATTTACAAGAGGGTACATGTAAATCTCCTATATGTCTTATTCAAATCTACTTCATTATGTGAAATTTAATTTTTTATTAATCAATATATTAAATAATACATGAAATATTAGAATATATATTCAATAAATAATTATTATTCATGATTTATCTACTAGTTTATGCACATATATTCAAATAAATTATGAATATAATTTCGAAGCATATAACTCAAAAAATGAATCAAATCTGCAAAAATCATTTCATTTTGTAAAAATTATTATATTTTATTTAAATAAGTGTATCTTATATTGATTTTTACTTGCAATAGAATTAACTATGAAATGAACATTATAGCATCTCAATTTCAAACATAAACTATGATGTTGCATCAAATATAATTAAAATTGATAAATAAATTGAAAATTTTATCCATATAATCAAATTTCAAGTTAAAATTTGTTTATTTCACATTTAAAAAAATGAAAAAATTAATTTGAATAAAATGTTAAATCGTAAAATTAAAAATTGTTTTTTGAGTTTACTTTTTAAAAAATGATTAAAAAAATTAATTTTAATATTCTATGTATAATCTAATACAACATTATTACAAAAATAAGTGAAATATGATTATTAATAATCAAATTTTTTAAAATACAATAAAATAAAATAAATAGAATTATTTTCCAAAATATTTTATAACTTTACCAAAGAAATTATAATAATTTTAAATTTTGAAAAAATAAAAAAAATATTATTAAATATTTGTTGATTTTTGTCATAATTTATATTTGAGGATTAAATAATAAAAAATTTAAAATTAAATTTTATATATAATATATTCAAAAATCAGTTTTAAAAAATATAAAAATTTTAATTTTTTTGATTTTATTAATGAATATTTTTTATGGATTAATAAATTAGGATTTTTAACATAAAAATAAAAATTATATTTTTATTTATAAAAAAATATTTAAATTCAAATAAGTCATTATATAAATTATCATTTATTTATTTAACATGAATTTTAGAAAAAATAATAAAAAGATTGCAAGACTATTTTATAATAATTTTTTTGAAAATTATTTTATTGAAAAAAAGACTTAAATTAATTTTGAAATGTAAAGATTTTAATTTGTTAAAGTTAACTTACATTTTACATGGATAAAATTAAATATGTTTTCAAAAATATCAATTTCATGTTCTTTTTATTGATATAATGAATGAATAAAATATTTTAAATAAAAAAAAGATGAAATATAATTTAATTTTCAAAAGAAAAGTTTAACTATATATATTAAAATTTTAAGAATAGATGAAACTTAAATTTTCTAGGTAATGAATTTAAATATTAATTATGATTGATATATTATGCAGAAAATCAAATTTTTTTTACTATTTTTGAAACATTTCATGTTGAATATATTTTTTAATTTTTGTTAATTTTTGTTTTAATTTTTTTAAAAAAAATATGCATGAAAGTGCAAAACTTTTATATGGATATAAAGTATAAATAGAAAAAATCATGTTTTGAAAATAGAAAGTTACATCATATGTGACGTTATCAAAGAAATAAAAATAATTAATAAATTGATTTAGATTTATTCTTCATATTATTTTTAAAGTATGAAGAGTTACTGAATTAAAAAAATATTCACTCTTTTGACTATTAACAATTTATTGCAAAAGATGTGTAACATCTATTTGAAACTTTTTTTAAAATAAAGTAAAATTAACATTTGAAAAATATTTTTAATATTTTAATAAATTTTGAATTGAGAAAATGATATATTTAAAAAAAATATGATTTTATTTGGTATGTAATGTTATCAAAATTTGTTTACACTTAAATTCAGAAATTCATTTTGTATGTATTGTGTATTCCAAAAATATGTAAGACTAAAAAAGTTTCAATAACACACAAGAACAATAAAGATGTTCATGAATAAATTAAAAAAATTTCACTATATATTTGAAATTCATTGTAGCTATCATAATATTAGGCAATATTTTATTCATTAGATATAAATTTTGATTGACTTAATTTAATGAAACATCAAGTTAAACAAATTTGTTCATTATATAATGTATTTATGATTAAAAAATAATAATTTGTAAGCTTAATTTTTATCTTCTTAACCATAGTTAGTTCAATAATAGTTGGGTTATGCTAGTTAAATTAGTTACCTAGTAGACTCATGGCTATATAATATGCCGACACGTTGGATAGTTAGTACGTAGACTCTCACTAAGGAGTCTCATGTACTTTGAGCCTCCATGCAGAGTTCTCCCTCCCAATAGTGACACTGGTTCTACAATATATGATCACTATTTTGAGGTAGTCAATATGGCCAAAACTGCGGAACATATTGCACGTGCCTCTGCCAATTCAGACGCAACGGTAAATCTTTATTCTCTTTGTGTCCTCATATTACTTTCTCAGCTCAGTCTAGTACTTGTTTGTTTCAATTAGATGTCATGGAGAAGAACGTCAAACAGATGCGTGTCGGTTTGACTGAGAAGAAGATGTATGTTTCCAATCGCAAGTCGGAGGAAGAGCTGTGGCCCATTTCACAGCGTGTCACCCGACGGTCACCAAGATCATGCAACATCAGGATTTGATCAATGCGTCAGTGAAGAAGGGTCGATCTGAAAGAGAGAATCTTTGCTCTAGCACAAGATAGCACAAGACGTCCATGATCGATGATATGTTACACAAGTGGCACATCCACGTCAAGATTAACGCAATGTTGCTCAATGTCAATGGGAGGTTCTTCAAACCAACTCGATTTGCGAAAAGATCCTCTCGGACTTCAGTGAGTACTTATCTTCTGATGTCATCAATTCATTGATGACACTAGGTCATATTGACCGTTTGCTTGGTGAAATCGATCAGAATTCAAAATGACAGAGTCTCGAATAAATCACACATTGAAAAGCCTTCTTCTCTCAAGCGCATTTTAGATATCATCACTACTGAATTACTGATAGTGACCACGCGGTGACCCCCCCAACCCCCACCCCCGCCAGTGGTCACTATTACCATGGAACTAGTGATAGTGATGTCACTAAAATAAAATAATGACACCATGTTTTTGTTTATAGCATGTCAAAGACACAGTAAAATAACAAAAGGGATGGGAAGACCCAATCAAATAATTTTTGTTTATAGTGGTGAAATAATTGTTCCAACCCCATGGTCACTAAATCAAGGTTGTTCTTAAAACAAAGTATCACTATATGGAGGGTGAACTCTGTAGTGAGTTTTAGTGAAACCCTCTCGCTTTTACTTATGGATGTATTCTATTGGTGAACCACATATATAGTATTTTGATTGCTTGCTGGATACTGAAATTGAGTGTGACAATTGGTATCAGCCCAGGGTTTTTGAGATATACTTAGCAGGGTGATTGATGTTTATGGGGAGAAAGGTTTTTGATATACTAGATAGGGTGGTTTCGGTTTCTACAGTGTGTTATGTACGTGAATGTTGGAACTCCCTTTGAGACAACATGCAACGTGGTTTGTACTCCAGCTAAGCGTTCACAACCATAACGCAAAGGTTGAGCCGGATTTTGAAGGCCAAAAGCGGAACCAAGCCATGCGTTGTCCAGTATGTGACTATGCACTCCAGTTGCTACGAGAAAAATTGGGATCTATCGAAGAAGTTTTGAAGCACTAAGGATGCTGCACAAGAGCCATTCAAGTTTTGCATCTGTCAGACAAAAGTGATTGCCGGATGGGACGAGGGAGTTATGGGCATGATTCTCGGAGAGATTGCGAGGTTGAAATGCTTGCCTGATTACACCTATGGTGCTTGCAGATTTCCTGCCTAGAGCATCGAGCCCAATTCAGTCCTCGTTTTTGAGATTTAGGTGTTTGAGATTAATAACCATCAAGGATATACAACTTGGGAGGATTTGTTAAGTTACTTCTTACTTCTTTAAGTATCAACTGTGGTGAAGGTCAGAAGTTGTCATCTCCGGTGCTGCCATCAGTGCTTGACGAAGATACAGACGTTCTATACATTTGAGAAATCAGGAACATCTTGTTGAGAAATTAGGGCAATTGCCGAACCATTTGTGGGATTCCCACGCAACGCAACACATGCTGATTTCTCATGTTCTTGTTCTCATCATGAATAAGATCAGTCGGATTGTTAACAAAGTTTTTACTTTACAGTTGGTATCGATCATTTGGTTGGACATTTAATTGTTTAAGGTTTGGTTCTTCAGATCGGTTGGTTGATAGAGGAAGCTCTGTGTACGTAACGGGATTCTAATCTTTTGGTTTGAGTTTTGGTTCTTAAGATTAGTCAATTGAGGAGGTTCAACTATTCTAATCTTTCGGTTCCAGGATTGGTTCCAGGATTAGTCAATTGAGGAGGTTTAGTTAGGAACGGTCGAGAATTGGTTGTTTGAAGTTTGGTTCTTCAATCAGTCGATTGAGGAGGAATTGCCAGTTAGAAGGCGGACGTAGTCGTGCGAGGATATAGGCTCTTGGGTTTTTATTCCAGGAGTTACAATATTGCAATGACATTTTTGCCCATGTTCATGTTATTGAAGTTCTAGAATATGTGAAGAAATGTGAGCTCTCTCGAATCGGGGCCTAAGGTTGATGTGGGTCTTTCCTAGAGTTTGAATTAAGATTCATTGGAGTGCAGTTTTCGAAATTGACACTTAGAGATTGATTATAGTGGATAGTACTTAGTGTGGTAACATGAAATCTTTAAAACTCAAAGTGGGTTTGGTTCAACTATTATCTTCTTTTTATGTTATGATTCTAATAATAATGTCCTTATAGACATTTTGAGAGAAAAAAACATAAATTCTAAAATTAAATTGTATTATATGGTGAGAATTGTGAATTCTTGGAATATTGAAGTTATTTTGATGAGTTTTGATCTATAATAAATTGGATTATTTTGCTGGAATGTGTACAAGACAATGGTGGCGATCTAGAAGTATAATTCATTCAAAGTTGTGATTGATTTTGAATTTATGTTATTTTTGTTTTAGTTCTTAAAATTCAAATCAAGAATTTGGAGGGCGGTATTATTACTGAAAATTGACCAAGTGATTCAATGATTTTAATTACCTTTGTAATTAGAATTGACATTGGAAGGAAAAGATTTTGGACAAAAGTGATTGAAGTCCAAGATTTGATGGTTTGAAATTTTCGGGTCAAAAATAAGTGCGATATGCTATAAGATTATCATATAATATCAGTTCGATCTGAAATTTGATGGGATCATAAAAGATGTAAATCTTTGAGTGAGATTAAAGATGGCAAACTCAAGGCATGCAATGTCAAAATTATAAAATTTTGACGTTTAGGGGTTCAAAATTAGAGTCAAAGATTTTTGAAATCCCATAGAAATTTCAAACTATGTACATATGAAATTTTTTTTTGCATTATGTAGAGAATTTCGAAAGAAAAAATATTATTCAATTAAGTTATCAAAGTCAAATTATCCATTTGGAGACCAAAAGTAATCTAAAATTGAGTTTTAGTATTTTTTTATGACTTCTAAGGTTATGTAATTTAGTGTTGGGTTTGTTTGAACCCTTTGGATATTTTTGAGATGGAGGATTCATATTTATATTTCTTGACAAGATTTGTGGATCTATAGACTAGGTGAGTGCTTGTGGTGGTGACACGTTTCAAGTTACACTTATGTTAGCACATTACGATACCTCAAATATCTTTTGTTGTGATTTTTTATTCAAGTTAAGGACCTGATGTTGATACAATTCCAAAGTTGATACAATGGTGTCACAATAGAGAACTCAATCTTCTAAGATGTTTATGCCATAATGACCATCCATTAGATGACCATTCATTAGCTGACCTTCCAAATGTTGGAATAATCCTTTCCAAGTCATAAATGGGCTTAACATCGTAGAGTATTGCATTCACTATTAATTGCACCATGAGTTAAACTCAAGTATGAAATCATTGAATTCAAAGATACCAATTGAATTAAAATATTTTTGGCCCCATATTCCATAACAAAATATCAAAGACCACTTCAAGATATCACCAACATATCAAATACAACTGCAAGATATCACCAAGCTCAACTCCGTCACTAATACCAAATCACAGTTTTTTATGAATCTCAAAGATCAAGATTGGTAATGCATTCTACTAGAGTTACATCCACTACTAATCCTAGCACTCTCTCCTTTGGAACCTCCTGAGAACTCTAGTTTGGAGACAATACTAGTTTCCAAACTATAAATCTATTACTGATGGTACAATGTTTACTGACGTAAGTTCATCCTCTATAATTACCATTGATCATACAGTTAACTTGGAAAGAGTTTAGAGGTTTCAACCTTTAATCATATTCTGGAGTTATTTGCATGGTTGAGGAAAGATTACAAAATTGTGAGTACTAACAAGCTATGAGGTTTTTAGGAGTTCCAACGAAAGAATGTGGAGAATCTTCGAGAGACATATACTTGAACGTGTATCGATTGATTAGTGTTACCCATAGGATGATAGAGTCATAAGCTATCCAATATTGGTATGGAATATTGGACAACGAGTTGAGACATACAATGAGAGATGTCACCTTACTACATGAGACATCACATATGTTGAACATTTGGAACCATCTTTAGTTAGTGAAAACTAAAGTAGAGGTTACGCAAGGAGGAGATAGATAGTCTTGAGTTGACTATTAGTGGAGTATCTAAGGGTGTCATGTCAGCAATCCGTGTGCTCATAGGGATGACCGTCACATCATCAATCCACGAGGAATGAATGGATGATGGTTGTGTAACCTTATCTAGTTTGTACCTTTTCTCCACTATATATGGAGAAAGAGAAATCATTGAATTATCTCTCAATCTGCACCCCACAAGGTACACTATGAAAATATCCTTCTCTATGAATTGAATATGGATGTTGAATAGATTGGGAAATGGAAAGTTTGGTATAGGATTTCTCTCAAGCACATCCATACTTGCAACCCACAGTTTTCCCTTTCCCCCTTACTCTACATGTAGATAAAGTACCTCTGCTAGTCTCTATACAACTCTCAAGAACTTAAAGTTATCATCATGATCTTGCTATTCCAAGAGGGGTAATCCACACTCAAGAAAAGAGCAAGTTTGCTCTGATACCATTATAACACTAGGGAAGTGAGGAGAGACCACTCAAATAGCTCAAGAAATTCTGAAGTTGAGAGATAACTGGAGAATCTGCACCCCAATTCCCCTTATTATTTATTCCCAGATTATCTCCAAATTTTATGGCTCGAGTGATGGCATCATAAGTACCAATGATACTTCTGATTGTCAATTATGGAGAAACGTGGGATTGTACCATTTACATTCTATACTGAATGTTGGATGGATTTGAATCGTGAACCACCCGCACCGGTTCCATTCAACACGTATGTAGAAATTAGAACAGAAGAGAGGGTGGAGAGACTTTATTGTTAAAAATTATGGTGAAGAGTACTACAGAGCTGTAATAGGATCAACTCGGCCTTTTGTGATTCCTATTTTGAGAGATTGGATTGTTATTATACTTACATTGTATTAGTTTGAGTGGTGGAGAAGCATGGAAGCATCAGTTTCTATGAATGAAGTTCTGAACTCAATCATGATAGAATTGAAAGAATTAAGAAAAGCTATTGTAGATGTACCTATAAAGCAACAAGACATGGAGTACAAGATCTCTGCATTAGAGAGCGAGAAGGTAGAGAGAGCAATAGTTGGTGAGATGGAAGTGGAATTTCCAATACAAGAGACTCAATCTGAACCATAAGCGACTGCTATTGCCAACGAAGAGGCAAATAGGAGACGACTTCAAGAGATGGAAGATCAAGCCAATTTCTTACTTCGTATGGGAAAGTCATGTAAGGTGGAAGCCTACAAGGGCAGTAGAGCCATGAGAGTTTTGGAGGGATGGATCATGAGGATGAATATACATCTATCACATTTTCATATTTCTGATTTTACTGTAGGAATATTCACGCGGTCTTACCTCTTGGATAAGACTCTTACATGGTACACTACATGGGAACGAATGCTTTCAGAATGAGGTGCTTCTATTTCTTGGAGTGGGATGCAAGAGGGGCTTCTTCAGAACTTTCAAACGGTGGATTCCCTTCAAACCGCAAGAATAAAGTTGTGGGATTTGAAGCAAAAAGGAGGCATACATGAATACATTGAAAAATTTTGTGATCTTCAAGTATCCATTATGGATATGAGTGGTGCAGAAGCCTTAGATGTCTTCAAACAAGGTCTGAAGGAGAGAGTACAAAAGGAGGTGATGGTGAGTAATCCATCCACAGTGAATGAAACAATCACAATTGCTCAACGGATTTTGGATGCTTATGGTATCACACACGGTGAACCATCAAACAATGTTTGAGAACCACTTGGCCCAACGTCCATGGAGTTGGAAAACCTTCGACGTAGGGAAGTATATGCACCACCATGAGGACCACCGCCTAGGTATGGAGGTGATAATCGTCGATCATTTATTCCAAATTTGCCGGATCTTCCTACAAATAATGGAACTGTTAATCGAGGAGGAATGAGGGTTTGTGGATATGTCATATTGCCAAGATTTGTAGGACTCGATCAGAATCATCTGGAGGAAGACCTATGTTACGAAGGCCTTTTAAAAACATCAAAGGGGGGGGGGGGAATATGACAATGAAGACGAGATCTTCTAGGGAAACGAAGATCACTAGTAAACTTGCCTCGCGGCCTTACTGGTTCCACTAAACAAAGAAAAGATGAGGTTAGAAGAAGACAACAATTGGAAGCTCATGGAGAGAGCAAGAAACAAGCACGATTGATTGTCATAGATGAGATGATGGAAGGACATAAGGTGATAGTCCTAATTGATCTTGTAGCAATAGAAAATTTTCTATCACGATCTGTTGCAATGAAATAAGGATTAACTTTGATGAAGGATGTGAGTGAGGAAGTGGAGTTGCCAAATGGGCAAAATGAACCAATTGAGATATTAGCATGGAGTGTACAACAAGCCATAGATGAATACCAGGAAGAGATTGAATGGAGAGTAATCCGATTAGCTCGATATGATGTCATCATAGGAATGCCATGGATGGAGCAATACAATCCGGAGGTAGATTGGAGAAAAAAAGTAGTGGATTGAATATTTATGGAGATAGAAACAAATCTTAGAATAGAAGCTTACCTCTCTTTCGGATAGGTAAGTGTAACCAATCTTGGTTACTCATAGTTAGTTTAGCCAAAGCGTAGAGTGGTCACTAGATCACAAAAAGACAAGATAATGGTGTGCACTATCCAAAAAGTAAAAGGGTAAATGACGAGGTGGCCATCATGCATTGGTGGATCAGATTGTGTGCTAGACGTCTGTTAGGAATTGGTTAGGGTAAGATTACAAAACATGCAACCTACGCATGTTAGCCATGTGGCATAGTTTGGATTTCGGACTCCTCTAGTCCTACAGTATATAAAGCAAGGAGAGGTCTTGAGAAGACATCTCTCATCTTGGAAGTCATTCCAGAGTCATTGCCTTCAGTGTTACAATAAGACTGCCAATTCTAGAGGTGATGTATGTTTCTTGGGACTTATAAGAGATGTCGATGGTTCTAAGGACAATCTTTACATTCCGGAATCATTGAGCGATATTATTACGGAATATAAGGATGTCTTCCCATATGATCTACCTGCAGGATTGTCACCTGAGAGGCGTGTAGATCACAAGATCGAGGTGATACCTGGTAGCATTCCAACGTGCAAAGCTCCATATTGTTTGGCTCCAAATGAGTTGGAGGAATTTAAAGCTCAAGTGGAGTAGATGTTGAGAAAGGGGTCATACAACCAAGCATTTCATCTTATGGAACCCATGTGCTGTTTGTGAAGAAGAAGGATGGGAGTATGGGATTATGCATTGATTATCTTGGGTTGAATCAACAAACGGTGAAAAACAAGTATCCATTACCTCGAATGGATGATTTGTTTGACCAACTTCAAGGGGCGAAGTACTTCACCAAATTGGATTTGAGGAGCAGGTACAACCAAATTCGAATTGCTGATGAAGATGTTTAGAAGATAGCTTTTCGTACTAGATATGGTCATTTTGAGTATCTAGTGATGCCTTTTGGTCTCACTAATGCACCTGCCACATTCATGGGATTAATGAATGATATTTTTTGTTCTTATTTAGACAAATCTGTTATTATCTTTTTGGATGATATTTTGATATATAGTACAACCTTAGAAGATCATAGGCGATATTTACGAGAGGTATTTCAAGTTTTACGGAGAATGAGTTATATGCCAAAGCTTCAAAATGTGAATTTGGCAAATCAGAAGTAGATTATTTAGGCCATCGAGTCACACCGGAGGGAATCCAAGTGATGAGTGAGAACATAGAAGCCATACAGAAATGGATAGCACTAGAGTATCAAACTTAACTAAAGAGTTTTTTAGGTCTTATCGGATTTTATTGCAGATTTGTTAAAGCTTTTGCACGCCTTGTCCAAGCCTTAACATCTATGCTAGGATAGGGTCAAAAATGGAGATGGAACACGGCAAGATTCTCTCTTGCATGCACCTATTCTCAAGTGGTATGATCCTAATTGACCAATCAAGTTGGCTACTGATGCATCAGGTACAACAATGGGTGGAACTCAACAGGAGTGGGAGGATGGTTGGCATCCGGTTGCCTTATTCTCCCAAAAGTTGATGGCAGCTGAGCAAAACTATCACACAACTAAACAAGAGGAGTTGGCCAATGTTATGGCCATGAAACATTGGAAACACATTAGTTTCAAGGAGATGTACAACCTGTTTGATAACTCTTTGCGATGAAACCGTCGCTGAAGAGCCTCAAACAATAACGTACAATTGTCATACTCATCAACTTGCTTCAAAACTGAAGGTTGTAGATGGAGTATAACAATACTCACTGGTAGCTCCTGAAGGTCCTTCCGGTCTTCATCATCGAATGTAGAGGGTTTAGGCCTCAATGACTTGCCCAAGCCGGAAGCCTTCAACTTGCCTTTGACTTGCCTCTCCCATAGAAGATAGTCACCACGCCCATCATATTTGACAATGTCAAATCCCCTCCTCTGTCTTCATGATTTATCATCTCGATTTGTCTAGACGCTGAACTCGTCCCTTGTGTCACTCGATTGTCAGATGGAACCTCCAAACTTGACTTCTTTCCACTCATATGAGTAAAATGGAAATTTATCCTGGGTTAAAATATCCCTAAACCATAAGAGATACTGATGCTCTCGAGTCCTCAAACACACCGTCCCGTCTCCAATCCACTCAGACAAAAGATGCTTATGAAAACTCCTTTCCCCACGAATGTGACAGCCTAATCTCACTGAGCGGTCAGCCGCCAAGTATAGTAGCTCACTCCTTCTTTGATCTAGCAAACACAAAATCGACTCTCCTCATCTCGTATGACCACTTTTCCTCGTAGTCAGATAGTTCGATCGACCATTCTATGGGGCAAAAAATCAAATAACCATAGCAAATAGAGAGACACTCACGAACTCACAATGAAGTCGACAGTGATCGGACGAAGCCCAATCCACACTCACTCAGCTCATATTCGTAGTGAAAGCCATCGTCGTGTTGTTGGTACTCATCATCGTCGTTCCCTGCCTTCTTCTATCATATCATATCCTTCCCATCACACACCGATCGCTATGCGCGGTACACCTCCCCCTCGATCCAATCCCTCCCCGTTGCCTAGTGCTGCTTCCAGCTCCTTAGCTCCTCCATCCGCTGCTGCGCGCTTGAGAGTGGTCCCCTTTGTTGTACTCGGTAATTTCTTTGTCGCTTTGTTTGTTGCTACCATATACGATTTTGGCCTGGTCCTAGAGGAGGGCATTTTCCTCCATTCATTCTTTGATCTATGCTGCTTTTTCTCTCTCCGTGCCTCGGGTTGGGGTGATTATACCTTGAGTTCTAACGACCTATCTTCGCTCCGCGAGCACTAAAACCCTAACCGTTGGATCAATCAGAAATGCGAGCGCACGAGCAACCACTGTTGCGCAATGCCATTCGTTGCATTGCATTCTGCCCGGAATGGAGACGAGTGATGAAAATTCGGCCTCGGAAGCCAAATGCTTCCTACAGGCCCGCTGGTACTTGCATTCGACAAATCATTGTAAACGTTTGGACGTCTCATTTCTTGATTGCATATTGCTTCTCAGTGTATTCCTATCTTTCGGACCAATAATTGGTATCAGAGCGAGGAGGAGAAAAAAGATTTGCAATCACGACCGTCATGGGGTAGCTACAAGTACATTGGAAAAGGGCTCGCTCGCTGCTTGTGTGTCCATTTTTGATTATGGTGATGGTGTATGAAGATAAGGAGATCACCAAACAAGAGCAACGAGAGCAGAAGGGAGAGCGAATTCTGACGGCGGATGTTGTGGAAAGAACGACAAGCGGAAGATTCAAAGTAGGAGATCGGGGTACATTGTAGGAGGAAAATGTACGAGCCACACATGTTAAGAAACATGTTCAGCCACATGATACTTAAAATAAGATTAGTTTGAGATTGTGTATGAGTATAATAGAGCCAAACGTGCCCTTCATCCTTTGTCCATGGCTAGTCCTTTTGAGGAAAGCATATCCTTTTTACACTTTTTACATCCACCCATTGGTGATGGAAAACGATAAGAGTATCATCTAGAGGAGCCATTATATCTTGATATTTTGCTTTTTGCCCATTCTCTAAACACAGCTCCTTACATATCCTTAGGGTGCTTGTATGGAATGGCATATGAGCATCTTAGAGATTACTTTTAGGCATATGATCCCTCTAGTGGATTCATGGAGTTGTTTCAAGTGGTTGCATTAATTGTGAGAGGGGATATTTTGTTGTCACATAGTTAGGTGCTAGGTGCTAGTCGGCTTTTCGCGATGGAGAAGTACACAAGAACATTAGATTGATTGCTACTAGGGAAGTCTTATTGCACATTGTTATTTGTACCGTGGTCCTGCAACATCGTTCTCATTTTCAATAGCATCTTTGTTCACATCAGTTTGGAGTCGTCACACTAAGAGGTTGTGAGGTGGTATTATTAAAGCACTCATATATATCCATCCGGATTGGTTTGTCTTGTAAGTGGACTTTGAGAACACTTTTAAAAGTGTTTCATGTGCATACATCTTTAAAGTGCTTATAGAGGCTGGTGGATTTTTTTAGAGCCGCATTCTTTTTGTACGATCTTTCTATGGTTCACATTTTTCTCCTTTCTATCAGAATGACTTTTCTTAAACGGGAGTCACTGTTCTAAAGTCCACCGTTCGTACTCGATAGGGAGATCTTTTGAGAGTACCAATGTTTGTCATGGCTCATTATAGAGTTCTTCAGTCTATTTCTTGGCCATGTCAGGTTGTGTGTTCCACTCCTTAGCATATAATACACATATTGTGGTACATGTAGACCACATTAGGGCAGATCTTTGATTATTTGATTACCGAGCTTTATGTTGTAGGCTTGAATGTCAAGGTGTCAAAGTGTAGGACATGGTCTTATCTTCAGGTTCGAGAGAGATGTATGACATTGATAGAAGGCTTACACATTCCATGAGTGCTAGTAGGGTCTGCAGGTAGATGACCTTCTTCTACTAGGGGATCCATAGGTGGTGTTTGATATTTTCTCCTCTAGTATTGCTCGTCAACCCACCTATCTACTTTGCATGGTTCTTCCTTCACATGCATTCATATCACACTTGACACACTTTGATAGGAGGATCATGGATGTCTTTGGTGACACCATCGGACAAGAGACCTTCGCGTGTGTGACATAAAATTTGAAATTTAGCACGGAGACAAACATCTTTGCCAATTTTGAGTGGAGGGGTAGACTTATTATCTATGAAGAAGATGACTCCTATAACATTTTTGGCTAGTTGGGCATTCTCAACACCTTTGATTTCATATATGTCCATCCTTGAGACGTAAGAGAGGGACGTGGATGGGTTCATTTTCTTTACAAGTATTATTATGGTAGATGAGAGATGTTTTGCCCCATGAGATGTGACATGAGCTCCCGTCTTTTTCCTCTTTGTCCACTAATTGGACTAGAGTACTACAATCTATCTTGATGGACCGATAATTTGAGCATGCTCTATACTCTCTCTTAGTGGATCTGGCCATTCCTCATACTACTAAGGCTCGTCTATTCTCTTGCTCCGACAATGGTGCAAGCTTGTTGGTATGCCTTGCAGTTTACTCGGGTTAGACCAAACCTATACTTGGTTTAGGAGGATCAGGTTATTGTTTTGGAGGGGGTGATTACCATCCTCCTCCTCCTCGATAGGTGGGAGTGGAGCGGCAATAGCCTATCTCTCGAAGTATTCCTCCACTCGGAGAGAGGTATGCAGAGATATCACCTCTTTATTCCTCTGCCTTTGGAGTGATATGAAGCTATGAACGCTGACTTCAACACGTTGGTGAGAGAGTGCATGAGAGCCTATCATACTAGCCGAAATGGGATATCATTTTCTTTAGGTTATTGTATAATATATTTTATTCAACACATATCCATAGAGATCATTAACTAGCCAATCCATAGGAGAGCACTCACATTATGTGATTATTATTCTGAGGAAGATTTGACCTAGATAGTTGAGATATTTTAATTGGAGGAGAACATATTTTGCATTGTGATGCTAATGGGGTCTAGATCTATGTTACCTTTTGGTTTCATCCATGTCCTTCTTGATGTGTATTCCATTCATTTTTGCTTTATTAATTGGTTCCGGTTTACTCTGACGTGGCTTCACTTTCGAAGCAGAGATGGCAAGCGAACTCTAAACTATCGTACTGTATGTAGTGTCGAGAGTCGACATCGCGGCCTGATTCGCAGGTCCGGCGGCTTATTTGCTGTGCTGTAGTACTGTAGATGTGAATTTTGAAACCAAGTATTCCTTGCATTTCTTGACGTAGTCAGTGCGAGCTTAGCATGAAACCTCTATGCTGTAATGATAATCCCACGCTTTGCAGTGCTGTACGTATATTCTGGTCTCGTTAGGTGCTAATTTGGTTCATGACAAAGGGTTTTACTTGAGTGCCAACAGGTTAGACTAGTTCTTGATCGACAATATTCAGGAAGCGCCGTCACTTCGAGCGAAAGCGAAACTTACTCATCTCCAGTACGCAACGTCAGTTGACACTGGGCATGAAGCCGCCTCTCGAGCTCCACCTCCGCCACCGCTCGGAATGAGAAACACAATTCTCTTCAGGCATCTCCATCTGTCGGCACCTTGCTGTCGGGAAAGATACGGCTCATCCATTACCGGCCAACGCTGACGCCAGGGCCTTGTTTAGTGATTCGACCGGATGCGACCCAATCTCTGCGTCTGCGTCTCTGCCAGCTGACGCAAAAGAGCCCCAAGCTGTTTAGCTAGTACGTGGGAAAGCTCTTGCGTTGCGAAGTTCGGAGGTGGAGGATCACCGAGAGACTCGCTAGGTCTCCTCCTCTTCAGGTTCTTAATTCTCTCGATTGACATCTGGACTGTGAAGGTTGGAAGGGCACAGGGATTCGGAGCTTTTGGATTTATGATTCTGCGGTGTGAGTGATGTTTGAGGGTGGAGGAGAATAGGGATTGGAAATTTTGAGACGAGGAGGTGGGAAGGACGGAACGGAAGAGATGGATGGGGTCCGTGGTATGAAGCCTCGGGCGTGCTTTATGCTGGTGGTGTTGGGAATTTTGTTGGAAATCGGAGCTAGCGGAGGATCGCCTGTGTCCGAGCGGGAATCTGCCCTAAGTCTGATCCGGGGAAAGGCGCGGAGGCAGCGGCAGAGCTCTCAGGCGTACGCTACTTTGTTGTACGGAGATGAGTTTCTTCTCGGAGTGCGTGTGTTGGGCAAGTCTATCAGAGATACAGGGGCTGACAAGGATATGGTGGCTTTGGTTTCAAAAGGAGTTTCCCCCGGAGCTATGGAGCTGCTGGAGGTCAGTTTTTTTGTCTTTTTGATTCAGGAAAATTATTTCCATATGGAATTACCACTACCGGTCGTCGGATGGATCACTCGTTCTAATTGATTTAAATGTATGTAAGAACTGATCTGTGAATTGTGGACTGTTGTGCGGATTCTTACTCTGTATGATCCCGGCGACGTTTGTTTTGTCACTTTTTCTTCTCGAAGTGTTGTTGAATTCTTTATGTTCTGTACAGAATGATAAGAGGGAAATACTTATTCTCAGGTCTGTTTCTAGTGCCTCTGCGAGGCAGCCGTCAGTGATGGAGCTCACCCTGTTCTCAAGTGGGAAGTCTTGGATGGGTTGCAATCGTTGAGTAGATGTGAATGTAGACTGAATGAACTTATTTTGAGGGTTGCAGGCAGACGGATGGATAGTGGAGCACATAGATCTTTTAGAGAATCCCAATTCAAAATCCAAGCGACCAGCACGTTTTTGGGGTGTTTACACGAAATTAAAAATCTTCAACATGACGAACTATCAGAAAGGTGCTTCTTCGATTTGTTTAGAACTTTGTCCTTAACCAATTTTCGTGAGCTTCATTTTTCCTTTCCTGGTGGACTTCTTGTTGTGAAGGCCTGCTTTAGGTCAGCTATGAACAGTACCGATCTTCTTACGCTACTGCAATTCGACGAAGGATGCCGCTCACAGTTCAGTCAGGAGCTACATGTTGGAACCTAACTATTACTGTTTGCTTGTCATGAGACAGTGGTGTATTTGGATGCTGACACAATTGTGACCAGAAGTATCGAAGACCTGTTCCTTTGCCAAAAGTTTTGTGCTAATCTCAAGCACTCTGAGCGACTCAACTCGGGGGTCATGGTCGTAGAGCCTTCTCGAGAACTCTTTGAAGATATGCTGGCGAAAGTAACAGTTTTGAAATCTTACACCGGAGGTACGTTGGCCTGCGAGGTTATTTTTAGGCTGTACGGGAAGCATGTAATTTTATTTGTTCAAGGAGAGGAAGTAGAGTTTGTATCTTTAAACTTGAAGCTTGGAATCTTTCCTTGTTGGTGGTGTTGTCGTCGTCTTTCAAATTGCTGAAGTCAGTGTTTGTAATAGATCCTTTGTATATGCTTATTCAGGAGATCAGGGGTTCTTGAACTCTTATTACGAAGACTTTGCCAATGCACGACTCTTTGATCCCAATATGTCACCGGAAGAAAGAGAAAAGTATCATCCAGAGATGGAGCGTCTGTCTACACTGTATAATGCAGATGTTGGACTGTACATGCTTGCGAACAAGGTATGTTTCGGTAGTGTGCCGTCGATTCTTCTGTGGTTTAAGATCATGCCAGTTTTATCCACCAACTGGAAAGTTTACAACTTGTAGTATGACTGTCTTTTTCTTTCTTCGATCTTTTATCTTATGTAGTTGAGTGATAATGATTCTCTACTTTTTAAAGCGCTTATCTGCTCTTTTTCAGTGGATGGTGGACGATGAAAGTGAGTTGCGGGTTGTGCACTACACTTTAGGACCTTTGAAACCTTGGGATTGGTGGACTCATTGGCTTTTGAAGCCCGTTGATCTCTGGCAGGTGTGTATCACTTTTCGGGATTATTCTAGGTTTAATGTAGTTGTCAATTATCATACATGAGCATTGTTCTTGTTGCTCGTTCTCATATCTAAGTGATTTCTGTTTGCAGAACGCTCGTGTGACACTGATAGAATCTCTTCCAGGCACTAGAGCTGGTCAAAATTCTCACACGCGTCTCGTAGTTCGAGTTCTATTTCTGATACCTTTGATCATCCTGGCCTTATGTAATCGCCGCTTGTTGTGCCAGGTTTGTAATATTTGACCATAGTAACAATAATGGATGATATGTAACAGGCATCTGCCGCTCCAATAGTAGAGTCTTTTAAAAAGCGACTGGTGGGTTTAAGGTGAGAGTAGTAAGATGTACTGAATTGAAGATGGTTTGGTTCTATGTACGAGGAAAATTCACTGCAAAAAGGGTCAGTTCTGACTAATTTGAACACCTTACCTGCATTTGTAGATCCATCAGGATATTTGTGGTCTTTTGTGCACTGGTTCTTTCTGTGGATACGCTCGCCAGTTGTGGTACAAATACACAGCCGGGAGTGCCTTGCCGATTTACTCAAAGATGACTGGGAGCCCGTCAAACCCTTCATGTGGTCAGGTAAGGTGTCTAACACTATATTTGATAAAGATTCCTCTCAAGCAGCTGATTTTGAATTAAAAAAGCCCAATTTGACAGGCTACAAGAATAACTAAAGGGTGGTGTGATGTGCAGTATGTCACTGGTACCGGAGGAACTCCTGGCAATCCAAGATTGCCCACTTATTTAGGCAGTCTCTCTGTTGTGATGTGCTTTATCTGCGCCATGGGATCCTTCGCAGTTGCCGTTCTGCTCATACCCCACCAGGTAAGTACCTTTTAAGCAGTAATATATACTAAGGCTCATCGGATGCTCATTACACCATTACGTGAAGAATATGGCCTCGATTTGTCGTTCTGTGTGCTACTATATCTAGAGAAGCTGGAATATTTGTATTGGAGTAATGATTCACATATGTTCGAGAGATAGGGGTTCTTTCCGTTCATAGGGAAGTGATTGTCACCTAATGAATCCTCTTATTGGTTCGGGAATCGAAGACCAGGATACGAGATTGAGATTGCGTTTTCTCAACTATCACTATAAGGCTTTCTGACATGTTTTGAAACAGGTTATGCCATGGACAGGAATGATTTTGGCGTATGAATGGACTTTCTTTTTATTCATCATCTTGTTTGGAAAGTATTTGGATGTGTTGTACGGACTTGGGAGATCCTCCGCAACGGTGGCCTTTGCTTCAACCCCTTCCAGTCCAGATGCCTCGACATACAACTCTGGAAAGGGCAAGTAATCTCTGTCACTTTCCTCTTTGGGCACATTTGGCTTCTTGTATTTTGATGCCAACGCCTTGAATGTGATGAGTTTACTGCAGTACTTAACAAGACATTCTTGAATCGCAGTCTGCGATTCAAGAATGTCTTGTTAAGTACTTCTTGATATGGAAGACTGATAACGGAGTTGTCTACTTACTTTTTCGAAGTTCCAACATTCTCATCTGAAACCTAGTGCGTGAACCTAGTGACGTTCCAAGAGAAGAGAAGTGTCGAAGGATAAATTTGGATCAAACTTTGAGAGGCAGACAAGACGAGTCGAAACGAGATTGGTGGTTTCAGCATTTCAAATTCCCGATCTCTTCCCTACCTGGAAGTATCGAAGACTATGTTGACTTCAAGCGACCAAAGTTGAAGCTGCAGTCATTCATAGTCTGGTGTTTTCTCGTTGCATTCATGACCGAAGAGTTACTTGGAAGAAACCTTAGTACAGCTTACTTACCCGGAAGTAACTACGAGTACGTCCAGATCCACCCCCATATATTTATTCCACCCCTGCAACGTTAATGAGAAGATTATAAATTTCGCGGCAAAGCCTTTCAATGATAGAATTTGCAATTTAGAAGTTGATCAGTGCTTAGGATGAATATTTCATGAGGACATAGGACTTGATATAGTCACATGCTTGCTGTATCCACCTTGGTATGCCATTGGCAGGTGCAGGAGCAGTGGATGCTCAGCCTTTCTTATATAAGTCACGCAGTTTTCTTCAATTTGTTCTGCAAACTGGTTTGGGGTTTTCATCGATGTGTGCTTTGAACAGTCAGTGAGGGTTAGGCCGAGGGTTAAGTCCATGCCACCTCACCTTTGGTACTTTGTCATATGTTACAACATTAGAGCTACCGCTAAAAGATTATAGACACGGTCTTGAGATATCTGTGGTTGTGTGCAGGTCATAGTCGTTCTACAGTGTTTTGGGATGCCCAAACGGTAATTTATGGTCTGGGAATGGCAATTCTTGCAATGGCCATCCCCGCACTTCCTTTTATGTTGGGAGTCAGCGCTCTCTTTGGAAGGTAGGATCTTTTGTATCCTGACTCATCTGATCTGTATCAAGGCGGTGCACACATTATTGCTCTTTGTGTTTACATGTAGGTTCACAGGTTGATCCATTACCTGTTCTTGGTATTTGCAGATTGGGATTGATGATTAGCATGGGACTAGTGTTGGCTGCTTTTATGACATATGCTTCAGAGCATCTTGCGATTCAGTGGTACCTGCGAGGGCGAGAGGAGTGGAATCAAGCTCGGGCACAGTCCTTTTGCTGTGGCGTATGCTGACTGATCCAGAATGGTGCGGTCCGAAGAATATACAGTTTTAGTCCCAGTATGGTTTGCGAGCTTTCTTGGGCTATAAATCAAACGTGTCTTTCGGAGGAGCCAGAATAGTGATATCTCTTGCACACTGCACAGAAAATCACCACAAAGGACCATTGCAGCGGTTTACAACCATAGAACGCAAACTGCAGGTGAAATGTTTCAGTAATATTCTGTGATAGACGGCTATCACAGAGCACGTACTTTTGGTCTAGTTCATTTACGTTTTCCCGGTTAGTTAGTGTTGTAGAGTTAGGCTTTAAAAAGGCTATTCTTTGAAGATCTTCAAATCACAATCGTGGTGTATATTATTGATCGAAAATTCTCGCCTCCTGATTATTCTCTATCGGTTGTCAGTAGGTGAAGGCAAGGTATTATGCTTTCAGGGAAGGAAACCTTGTACATACGCAGGCAGGGCATAGTTTGCAATTTTCATCGTTTATAATCGGTTGAAGCTGAATAACTTTCAGCGATTTGGGCAAGAATTTGCAGATCTGTTGATGACATCTCCCTTTACTGGCAGTTTTGGAATGGAGTCATTCCACACTGTATTTTCGTTTAAAATGAACTAGCGTAATAAGTGGAAAGAATGAGTAGAATGTCTTTAGCATGTAACGAGTATTACTGCAACAGTAGCAAATAGGGTGTGCATCTTATGGTCCCATATGATTCCTCTAAGATTTAGCACGAGAGCCACATCTCTTCACAAGGACTATTATGGGCATTCTATTGCTTTCCAACAAATCACCTGGTGAAGTGACATAAGAAGTAAAGGTTATGACTTAACACCAAATCTCCACTTGGTAAAGGGCTAAAATCGATAATTAATTTTATATATAATCAATTCATTCATTCTTTCACCATATTGCCGAAAAGAGGTTGTCTATTCCCAATAATCAATGTTACTCCCAATAATCAATGTTAAGTCCCTTCGTGAATAACATTGTAACATTTACCATCACAGATTGACGATTTGGTGGAGAAGAGTTTGTTTATTCCCAATAATCAATGTTAAATCCTTTCAGGTATAACATTGCAACATCCACCATCACCATATTGTCGATTTGGCGGAGAAGAGGTTGTCTATTCCCAATAATCAATGTTAAGTCCCTTCGGATATAACATTGCAACATCCACCAATATATCGTAGGATTTTGGAATATGTCGTAGAGTTATCCGTGACATGATTTGGTTGCACTTGCATAGTCAATTCCATCCGGGTGATGTACGGTGTCGGGGCATCACTAGAATCTCCAAGAGATGTCTGAATTTGAAATGGACATCTCTCCATATCGGTCTTTCGCAAACCAAGATCAAGGAGTGCATCCTTACATAACATAAAGGGTTATGCATCATAATCCAAGAATATCCGTTGAGGTCAATAAACCTTCCATGGAGGTTTGATTTAACATAAAACATCACTCATGTTATCCAACAGCATTGCACTTGGTGACACCCTAGTACGTTGGTATGCCGGTCTCGTTGGTAACTCCATCATTTGAACGGTAGCAGCTTGGCAAGTTCCACTAGTAGTTGTTATGATCCCATGATCAACGCTATTAGTGCTATCACACTTTGCAAAAGCAAAGTGTGGTTGCGAATCATAGTACATGGGATGATGACACCCCCAACGCCTGAGAAAACAAAAGAATAAACAAGAGTCTTTGCTGTCTCCAACATTGCGCTGGATGTTACCTCAAACGATGTTGGATGAGCTATTTTTTCATAGGGCTTCCCCTAAAGTATCAAAAATATCTTCAACCATGCAAAAAGTTTGGTGGGATAAAGAAAATCCCGAACCATATGGCCAAAGGGCTGAGAAGACCTGAAATGGCTTTACGACTTCCGCGTACTGAAAAATTTGCCCAATAAAATAACATATCGTCTGTGATCCATGGGTCTCCAATCGGGAAAGCATATCCAAGTGGAAGCGTCGCATTACTGTGCTGCACTAGGCCTTGGACTTTCACAACTTAGCGAACTGAAACATCTAAGTAACTAAAGGAAAGGAAATCAACCGAGACTCTGTTAGTAGCAGCGAGCGAAAGCGAATTAGTCTTCTCTCTTCATTTGATTTGTTGAGAATTGAATGATGGAAAAACCATTAAAGGAATTGTGAAAAAGATTGGAAAATCTTGCCATAGAGGGCGATAGCCCTTCTTTGGCAAGTACCTCAGATGTAGGGAGAGGCCCCGGGACTGTCAGACAAAAAAAAACTGACAAGGCTTTGAGAATTCTTTATTTATTGGGTTGCATGTTCGGTGATTATTCCGGCCCCACCGTGAAAATGGAGGATACCGACGAGCTAAGTTTTTGCAAACGCCATGTGGCTCATTTTGAAAATAATATGACCATACAAAGTTTTCATACGGTAACCTCTTTTAGTGTTTCATGAATAAAAAAAGCTTCAAATCAGAAATTAGTAATTGGTTTATCAGAAATATACGAATCCATAATTCAATTGAGTCACTATCCCGTCCGCCATTGGCATGGGGTTTACAATCATTCCGGGGCGTGACCCAGCCCCACCCTCGCCGCCGCCGTCCCTAAATCGCGCAGAATGGCTTGTCTCCCCCCCCCCCCTAAGAACCGCACGTGCGAGTTTCCCCGCATGCAGACATTGGCTGGAAGCATTTTCACTACCTCTTTTTTACCCTTGAAAATTTCAAGATAATTCACCTTGCATGCTTGAACGTTTAATAATCCGGACCCTTACAGCCCATTCCGTGTCGGGTGCTCGCCCCCAAAAATGGTGAATACTTAAAATAATAAAAGTTTATACAAGAAAATAAAAGAATAAAATTTAATTGGATATTTTTCAAAAATTATAAAATTCAATGAAATAAATACAATTAATAAATAAAATATGAAATAAAATTGAATACTTTTTTATATAAAAATAAACATATCATTTATTCGAACAAAATTTTGAATGGAGTAAATTTTATCAATAGATTATATAAATATTAAGAATTTATCTTTCATCCTAAAAGCTTCAAAATGAATTAAATGCACCAAACCATACTTAAAATTCTTAAAAATTTTAAATTAAATATTTTTTAAGACATTGCAAATTTAAAAAAATAAAATTTCTATTTTTAAAAAAATATTTACTTTTTATTTTTATTTTATTATGTATTAATATTATATATATATATATAATATTGAAGTATAAATATATAACAATCATAAAATTTTATCAAAAAAATTTAAATATAAAATAATCAAAGATGCAAACTACATCAATTTCTTCGTTAATCGTTCTAGATATACCGATCGAGTCATGTGTGTCATCGTCTCTTTACCTCGCGAGGTGTAAAGACCCACATGCAAAAGATGCACAAAGATTATGATTGGCCCACTTGGGATGCACATGTGAGGATGACGATCATATTAACATTTGTCACTTGGAGGAACATGCATACTACATCGATTCCTTTATTAATCATTTTGGGTATACCGATCATGTCGTGAGAGTGGTTAGCTTCCCAATGCAGGTTCTATTCTAGGGCTTTTCGAGATTAGGTTCCCATGTCCATGTTTATTCCATATGCTCCCTCGTGCACTCCATGACGAGGTTGGACGTGCTTTTTGCTTACTGCTCGATTGGTTGACACATGATCCCATGGACAAATTAGCGTGATTTTCGTTTCTCTCACTTCAACGATGGTGCGTATCTCATACTTGAGGGGGATGTGTTGGACATAGGGAGGTGGCATTTAGATTTCAAAGATTTTGAGTAGGGGATTGGGCTACATTGCATGAGGAATATGTTCGGGCCACACATGTTAGGAGTCGGGTTCAGCCACATGATACTTCTGATTCGGCATGATTGCGACGGTGTAGGATCTTGGGGCAGGCCGAGGAGTATAGCAAGTCGCACGGACCCTTCATCCTTTGTCTATGACTAGTCTTATTGAGGAGACGATCTACTCTTTACGACTTTTATATCCACGCATGGGTGAGGATATATCATTAGAGGTCTTGAAGTATCAACCAGAGGAGCCATTATGTCTTGATAGATCACTATTTGCCTATTCTTTACGCACAACCCCACTTTTATCCTCATGAGGCTTGTTAGGGATGGTATACGAGCATCTTAAAGATTATTTTCAAGTGGATGATACATCTAGTGGTTTCACGGAGTTGTTTCAGGTGACCACATCAATTGCGAGAGGGGAGATTCCGTTGTTAGTTAGTTAAGTACTAGCTGCTAGTCGGCTTCTCCATTGCGAAAAGCCGACTAGCACACCGAAGGACACTCGGGGCATCATATTCATTGCTATTGGGAAGGGCTTATTGCATTTAGTCAGTTGTACCATGGTCATGTAGCATCGTTCACACTTCCAACATCATCTTTGTCCACATCAATTTGGAGTCGTCACACTAGGAGGTTGTGAGGCGGTATCGTTGGGCATTACAACACTTCTAGATATCCATCCGGATTGGGTTATCTTGTAGATGGACGAAGAGAACGCTTTTAACATTGTTTTACGTGCATTCATTTTTAGAGAACTTAGAGAGTCTGGTAGACCTCTATCAAACCTCATTCTTCTCTCTTTTGTCTACTGCTTTGGCCGTGCCAGGTTGTGAGTTTCATTCCTTAGCGGATGATACACATATTGTGGGCCATGTAGACCACATTAGACACGCCTTTGATTACTTGACTACCGAGTTTCATCTTGAAGGCTTGAGAATCAAAGTGTCAAAGTGTAGGGCTTGATCTCCTTGGCATTCCTCCTCATCTCGAGCGTCTAGAGGGATGTGGCATGAGATTTGGCACGGAGGTATACATCTTTACCGATTTCATGTGGAGGGGTAGGCTTCTTATCAATGAGGAAGATTGCACATATAACATTCTTGGCTAGTTGGGCACTCTCGGCACCTTTGTTATCTTCTTCAGTTATGATTGCAAATAGGTCTATCCTTGAGAAATATGCAAAGGACGTGGATACATGATGATTTCCCTAACGGATATTATTGCGAGAGATGCTCTATCCTTGCAATAATATCCTCGTATTATTATAAGACCTATTTGAGAAATTTATTGCAAACAATCCTATCCTTGAGAAATATGCAATTGACATGGATACGGAATCATTTTCCTAACGGATATTATTACGAGAGATGTTTTATCCTCGTTATTACGAGCATAAAGCATCTCTCGCAATAATACCAATTGTTGATTGATAAATAAAATTTTAGTTTTTTAAATATGAAAGATTTTGGGGTTGTATGAAGCAAATGTCATTGGTATGAAACAACCAATGATATAATATTTTAGGTAATTGAAATTATTTTTTTTTATCTCACTTCATAAAACTTATAGAAATTCACATTGAGATTATATTGGATCTAAATCATACAAATCACATTTGTTCCTCACACTACATTAAAAAATATTGTTGATAGAGAAAATTTATACATAAGACATTTATCAAGACACCAGTTAGGTAGGTGTGTGTATTCATAACACATACAATGGTTAGCGTTGGTTGTGTAATTAGTGCCATTCATAGTGGACATGCCGTTAAAAAACCAAGGGTTCAAGGGGTAGAATTCTAATAAGTTTTCATTGGAGGGCAGTTTTCAAAATAAGCTAGTTTTTGAAGTTGAATCTTGGAGAGTTGTAGGAGCGTAGTTCTTAGGATAAGTAGGATTTTTTTTGGTTTTTGTGAGTAAAGAGTTATATTCAGGTTCTCTTGAAGGTATTCATCTATATATATGTTTGTTAGCTAGGAATACCATTAGGGAGTTCACACGAGTGAATTGCGAGGGAATTTAAGCGCGTGTATAGGCGGCGGATTGAAGAATTGTCGAGAGAAAGTCGATGCCAAGAACTTGCCGAGCGGCCGGAGCAAGGGAAGCTAGCTGCAATGTCGAAGCGTCAAACCGGAGGAGTTCCAGCAGGAAGAAGTGCGACGATGGGGAAAATTCGACCGCTTATTCTGATGGCGGATTGGACTCCAGCGGAGTTACTAAGGTTGAAGAACCTCGGTGGAACGTTTCTGTCATGGCGATGGGACTACGTGTGCACGGAGCTGTGCGATGAAGTCCGGAGGGGGAAGCCGCTGACAACAATTGGAAGCAGAGCGCAGCCGGAGAAGTGGGATGCGAAGTTGTGGGCAAAGGCTTTAGGACGCTGTCGCATGGACATTTTTTTGCTCTGAGAAAGCCCGAGCGCCTGACTGTAGAAGAACCCTCTAGAACCTCGTGTGAGTTGACAATCTCTTCTTCTTCTCCTCAGCACTCCACATTATAGCCGGTAAAACTTCAGCGGAAGAAGATTATGATATCTGATGATTCGACCAATAACTTTCACTCAAACTTTACAAACAATTGCTCCACAACCCTTACTATCACTCAGAAAAGTTTCAGATGTTTTTCTTTTCTAGATCTCTCAAAACAATTGGTGATTTACCCACTGTAACACAAGGCGATATGCAAACCCATGTGAACAAAACCCATCACACATCCCAATCCTTGACTTCAATTGCTCCCAGATTTTATAATAAGGTCACTCATCATCAGAACTTGGACTGTGCAAAGTTTTATTGACAGAAATTTCTGATATCAAAAGATATGATCTCTGTACTAACCGTGACGATCGTGCAGTCCTGCAATTTATGATCAGATACACAAACTTCAAGCTATCACTCTATACTCAAAACTCGTCCAATCGAGTCAAAACTTCAATCAAAACACAAGCATGAGTCAAAAACTATATCTCTGTTGACTCAGATCTTCCAAAACCCTTGTAAGGGTCTCAGAAACTCCCCAAATACACTCAAAGGTCTAAATTTCTCACTCTAACTTTGAATCATCACTTCAGAGTGACAAATCCTTCAAATCCATCCATTCTTGAGCCCACATCGTAGCTCGTCCCGTCAGATCTCCAACCCAATCCTAAGATCTCCGAATGTCTCCCTAGAAGGTCTCCAAAACTCCTCAAAACCTCGAAGAAGTTGCCCAAGAGCCCTCATTGGCCCAAACTCCAAGACCAATGAGAATGAAGAGTGTTATTTTGACCTCTAGTGTGGCCAAATTAGCTCCATTTTAACTTAGAGCTTTACAACTATCCTAAACACACTACTTAGCCATCCTATACACAATACGAGTTGCCACTAATAAAGAGTCAAAATGACAACTCGAAACTAGCTAAGTATGAACGGAACTACAAACGGAACCGGGGAGTTTATAACTTGAGAATAATACTCCTCGCCAAAGTTCCTAACAATCAACTCTCTATGGCTTGTTTTCGGTAAGCAATAGTGATGGATTGGAACCCATGTGTTGAAAGCCACCACTAATGGTAAGTTCAAATCCATAGCGCCCAAACTAAATCAAAACGTACACTGTTGAGTCCCAAATCGCGCCGTAGGAAACAATTGGAAGAATAATCGGGTCTGGAGAGTTTATCACTTGTTGCAGAAAGTTATCTCCAAAATGATACACTAACCACGTCTGAAAATGATCACGATGAAGACACCGGATGTTGATCACAAATGGATTAGGCATTGGTACATCTGGAGGATCATGTTGTCCTCTATCCATGTCCTCGTCGGCTCCACTTCGATCAGATATGCTCCTTAGTCAGCAAAGTGATGTGTCTAGCACTCTCCCATACCCTTTCCATCTTGACTGCGCTTTATATCTGATAAGGTCCAAGACAATATCTCTTGGAGCCTTTTCAACATCATGAGCCTACAAAGTAGATCCAACGGTGGGCTCTTACAAATTTTTAGGTGCTTCGCCGGTTATCCTAACCTAAACTATCGCCGTCATGACAACAGCTCTCAAGATGACACATGTCATTATCTTCTCATAGTAGCCGCGTCACAACACGACAACGCAACCACGAAGAGGACAAAGGCGGCATCGATTGGGAGGGATCGGCAATGCACATGGCATTCACCTTCGACGAGCGGAAGTGGTTCAACCCTAGGAAGGGGACGAATGGCTACAAGCTTGACTTGATTAAGGATGAATTCAGAAGGAAGGTGGCACTCACCTTGAATCAGCTTTTCTTTCCGCAGCGAATAACATAAGTGAGCATGCACAAGGTGAGGATCGTGGAAGGGTTCATTGGAGTAACTATCCGGGTGAACTGGGGAGAGATCTTTGCGAGGAATGTGTAGGCCATGGCGACGAAGCTAAGAGAAGACGATAAGAGTGTAGTCTATCTCTCGTCTTTCTCATTACACCTGTATGCAAAGTTGGAGTGGCTGACACCTAGGGAGAGGCAGCTATATCGATTGTATAGAGTGGGTTGTCGGACTTGGATGCGGACATCGACAATGCTAGCAGTGGGTCGACGCGGAGTCTGGGAACGAGTGCCCCACCTGAGCCGAAGAGAATGGGAGAAGTGAGACCGGCAGTGCAGAGCAAGCTTGATTCGGACTCAGACCTGGAAGTGATTGGAACTTCGAGGAAGAGGAGGAAAGTAGTGGAAGACAGTCCACCAGCTATTCTTGCAGTTCGAAGGGATGTAGGCAAGAAGAAGATGGAAGAAGTAGGACCAACAAAGTCCTCTTGTCCGAAGATGATGGCGGTGAAGCCAGGGCGAAACCTCGAAGGAGATTGCAAAATCTATGGCATCGGTACTACAGCTGGCGCAAAAGTTGGAAGCTGTGGTGGTCCCGGTCTTACTGGAGTTGAACGAGATGGGGCCGATGTATATGTCAGGGTGGGACCCTCAAGCACACGAGTATATGGAGTTGATTCAGATGATAAACCGTCTAGCATTGGGGAAGGAAGATCAATCCATCACAGTGAGAGAGTTAACCGAGAATGTGGATAAGCTGTCCAAAGAGAAGGCTGAGATGGAGAAGAAGGTTTAGGAGGCGAGGAAGGCCTACGAAGAGATCTGTCGTATTCGGGGTGTGGAGATCCATTTTGTGGAGAAGGAGAATGCACATCTTAAGGAGACGGTGCAAGACCTGAAGCGAAGACTGATTTAGGTGGATGTGGAGGCACCGGCGAAGTTGGAGAGCCTCGCTAACAGATGTACGCAACATCTGTTCACACGGTGTGATCGTGTTGAGATGCAACGGTTAGAGCAGTTGGTGGCAGTAATGGAGAATCCCGGCGACTCAAAGGATCGACAGAAAGAGATGTACAAGGCATTGGGTCAAGATTTCAGGGAAGCCATGACTCTTCATCGACAGGAGATCGCGCCAGATGTACAAGAAATGTAGTTAGGAATCGACGCATTCACGCAAGCAGCGGAGGTATGATCGAGCGGCTTAGATCAAAGTAGAAGACTTAGGAGAGAGTGATCCGTGTAGGAGACGGTTAGCTTGGTAGTTAGAAGTAGCAGTTAGAACATTCATTATAAATAGTCGTAGGAAATAAAGTGGTGGATCTTTTCATCTTTGCAAGTGTTCAAGCTATTGGATTGCAAACTGTAGTCAGGGTAGAACGAGCACTCGAAGAGCTGGTGTCTGCGGGCTGACGTTGTTACGACTGAGGCGTGTATCCGTGAAGTTACCCGGGTATTTGTCCACGAGCTGAGCCTGTTTGTAGCATCAAAAGTACTCTAGAGGGTGTTTCACCGAGACACAAACTTGTAATGAGAGAGATCCCCATCCCGAAGTAAAGCAAATTGCTGAGCTCTATTTGCTATGTCTGTGGAATTGGTGATGTGATGGGTTTATGAAGGAAATTGAGATTGAATTGATTACCTTCTTTGTGAATGCTCTTCGGACTTCGCAGTCCAGAGTTAGAAAGATGTCTAAATGCTTATTTCCCTTCTTCGCTAGTGCAGTTTGATCGCTCATTCCCTTGAGAACGAATCAATCTATACGAATTCGGACTGAATAGTACCTACCGTGCTATTACAAGAGTGTGGCTATGATGAACATTAGTTAGTGTATGAACTTGAATTCTTTGAAGCTCAAAGTATATTTTGCTCAACTATAATATTTCTTTTATTCTATGTTATGAACATATTGTCCTTGTGGATATTTTGATAATATAAAAGATTACTTTGAAAACTTCAATTTAATTTTGTGATGAGAATTATGAGTTTTTGAAGCTCTGAAGGTATTTTGGCAAGTTTTAACTGATGGTATCTCCGTACTAGTCGTTGTGGAGTGTATGGATAGTCGATGGAGTGAAGATCATGTGACGACTAAGAAGTAAAAACAATTCCAAGTTTATGTGATCAATTTAAAAAATAAATTAAAAAAATTTTAAGGCTTATTTTTTAATCAAGAATTGGAAGGACGTAAACATTGATAAAAAATATCAAACTGGGTCAATGCTTATAATGATGTTGTTGTTTACGATGAATAGTGATAAAAAGGATTTCAAATAAAAGTGATCATAGTTCAAGAATTGTTGTTCAATGTTTTCAAATTGAAAATAGAAGGTTCAAACTATAGGATTATCATATAGTATTTGTTTAATCTAAAATTTAGTAGTGTCATAGAAGATGTAAAGTTATTTGCGTAGGAATAGAGTTTTCATGTATAAGTTCAATAATGTGACCAATGTCACAATTGAAAAATTCTTCACTTTCATGGTATGAAATTAGAGTATAAAATCTTTGAAATCTTGCAAAAGTAATAAACGGTAATTTTTTTACCAAATTTTTTTTATTAAATATATAATTAAAAAAATAATAATTTTAATGCAACATCCGGAATAATTGGTAATTACTATCATCTAATTATCAATCCAAAGGTCACCAAAACATAGTTTTAGTGTCTTTTATTGCTTTCTAGGTTATTAGACTATGTCAATCCGTCTTGGGTAGATATGATCATTTGATGGAGAATTCTTATGTATGTTTCTTGTGATTGATATACCTATATATTGGTTCTTGTTTGTGCCTAACTTTTATTTATGTTGATACTTTATTGTTTGAAGTGTTAGTACTTCTATGTGTTGTTGATAGTGAGCATGGACTTGTGGAGTAGTTAGACTTTCTATGTTTCTCCTAGTAAGACATCACTTGCGGACTAGGTGAGTGCTTAAGATGATGAAAACCTTTCAAATTTCCATTGTGTTAGCACCTTGTATTGCAATTTTTGGGTCGGGTTGGTGAGATATTGTTGGTACAATGGACTCACAATGGAATTCTCTACAGGTTTCGAAGGAGAGAGTGCTAGAGTTAGCAATGGATGCAATTGTAACGGAGTTTGGTATCAACCTTGGCCATTGAGGTTCAAAGAGGACTTTGATTTGATGTTGGAGGGTGACATAGCCAAGCTTGATGATATATTGGAATGTGTTGTTATATCATTATTGTGGGACATGGACAATATCTACGGGGCCATCAAATGATTCAAAAAATATTTTGATACAATGAGTATCATTAAATTGAACGACTTCATCTAGAATTTGACCCATGATGTGATTTGCAGTGGATGCACAACCCTACATTATTTAGTTTGTTTATGACATGAATAATCCAACATTTGGAGGATATACATATTGATGAATGATTATCATGAGTTTCAACGTCAAAATCCTCATGAGATTGAGTTTTGAAGACAATATTGATCTCCAAAATACATCTATATTCCTTTTGGTACAACGTTTGGGGTAAGTTCACATTCTCTTCTTGTCTAGATGATATAATTAAACTATTTAGGGGGTGAAGAGTTCAAAAGTTTCAACCTTTAATCCTTTTTTTGAGTTCTTTGCTCGGTTGAGGGGAGACTACTAGGGGGTGAGGATTGACAAGCTAAGATACTTGCATGAATTTCAATGAAAGATTGGAGAATGTATTTGAATGGCATATCCTTGGATGCATCAATTGATTAATCTTATCTATGGGATGACAAAAATATAGACTATCCAATATTGGTATGGGATATAATACAAGGAGTTGAGAAGTCCAATGAGAGATGCCCCCTTACCACAAGAGACATCACATACGTTGGCCAAATTATTTTTTTTGAGCGTTTTGAGCTTGATATACAAAAAAAAAGATTAAGGACTTCTTGATTTAGCAAAGAGTCACCATTTCCATCAACTCCTTCATGTTATCAGTCTATAAGACAATCCCAAATTGGTTATGATAGACATGTAGGACAGTTTCGACCATCTAGACCGGGTGATGAAGATGTTTGATCGAGACCAAAGTCATCATTTTCAAGTCAATAATTACATAATAAGATGGTTCGTTGGACATGTGGTGGGTCATATCATAAAAAGTATTGACTTCAAGGTCAAAAAGTGGATCTTGTTGGATAAAAATTTTGTGAATATTGTAATAGAATAGTCACATGATTGATTGGTATTTTGACCTCCATATAGAATTACGATCAACAAGAGTTTCCATAACAGTTCCTTGAAGAATATAAGGAATTTAAGATGGAAAGGGTGGTGGTAGAGGATCAACCCTTAGTCAAATGGTAGCCCATGAGGCTAATCATGAGGTGAACATGACATCTTTACTGGAACAGTCGTAGCAAATTATAACAAGTATATTTATATCCCAGCAAAGATTAAGATTTTGGAACTGATGCCTCTACTTCATATAATGAAGATATTGTATAATTCATGTATGTAGCCGTATAATCATGTGTAATTGTTATGACTCATACTACAACACATCCTATTGAAATTATAGCACATACTTTGAGTCTAGAGAAGCCTAAGTGAAGTTGGATCCACAAAAAGGGGAGGCTGGTAGGCAAGTCAAACTTCCTCAATCTTTCACACTATATGAGACATTGAATATCTCATCTATGACTCATAGACCACCTATTGGAGAGATGATGGTGGAAATCAATATTATGTATTTGAAGATGGAGCAAATAGGGTCTAGCCATCAACATCGTTTGAGGTAGCATCCTCAATGTTGGGGGCGATGATAACCTCCAATAATGATGAAAAATGCATAGCCATAATTATTACTCACATCTAACTTAAGAGCAAAAAATCATGATCCATCTAAGTGAAGATGAAAATCTAATTAAATTTTTTGTACATCATACTAGTACATATATTATTATTATTATTGCACAATTTTACATACATTCTGAATATTGATAATTATAGTTGAAAAATTAGGATTATCAACTTTTTGTTGTTTTGCGGCCCAAATAGTTTAAAAAAAGTGTAGAAAGTGTCAAAACATTTTAGTCAATAACATGAGCATTCGATGAGCGTTTTGAATGATTAAAGTCTCATTGGAAAGGTTTTGACGAGATACATTTAATAAAATCAAGAGAAAGATGAAATTCCATGGATTTCCACCAAATCTTGAGTTGGCACCGATCAGATCTAAGGGAGCAATCTTGGATCTCAGACTAATATTGGATTTGAGCTTACGTTTGGATGAGCTATAATTGACCCAAAGCTCAGTTTGCAATGTTTAAGGATTCATTTGAAAGCTCTCTATGACAAGCTTCTATTGAGATATTAAGTGCACAAAACAGGCCATGAGCAAGATACTTTCCTTGATGATGCCTCTTAGACCTAAAAGAGGAGCCCTAAAAGTTTCTAACTATTGGGTCTTAAAGCAACTTTGGGCTTGCCTTGGTTATGCCCAAGCTGTATTCAAAACACTTAAGATAATGTTGGAATGATTTTGAAGAGACATTTACGAAACCATCAAGATTGGGGCAAACGTCATCAGATGTTGGAAGTTATGAATTTTTTGAGTCATTTTTGTGACTAGCTAGTATTCAACCACTATATTTAATTCTAGCTAGTCACAATAATGGCTGGAAACTAGCCAATGAAAAAATGAGTTAGGGTGTAATTTTCAAGGTCAAAGGAGTAGAACGTATCAAGTGAACCTTAAAAGTATATAGGAGAGGAGTGATGTCTATGAGCAAACCTAAAAGTCATATCAACCCCACTCATCAGTCCAAACTTGAACTCAAGAGATTTAGAACCCCTTAGACCTAAGACTCATGGCTGGAACTAAGGATCAGACGATGGACCTAGGACCCAAGGTTGGACATAAGATCGAATCATTGGACCTAAGGAATGAACAAGGACTTAAATGTTCAACTTAGAATCAAGAGACAAAGGAGGATTTAAGAAACCAATGACTGGATTTGTAAGAACCATGATTGTACATGTAGAATAAAGTGTGATTATATCTAAAGTGTGATTTAATTTATCATTAAGTTTATCTAGTGATGAGATTAACTTGGTACATCAAAGTCAAGTGAAACTTAGTTACAACTGGATTACCAGTGTTAGATTATCGATATGGAAAGTAGAATTTAAGACGTAGAGACATCACCTACATTGGGCATTGTGTTTTGCCTTGCTGATGTCATGACTTATGTAGTGGCATCTATTGTTAGGTAGGTCAAAATGCATGAGCAGATACAACAGTTAGAGTTGATTGTACAATTAGCGTTGTTTGCACTAGACTGGCGTTAGGGTAGACAACGCCATTAGGAGACTTAGGGCTCGAGGGGTAGAGTTCGAACTATGGCTCTATGGAGGGTTGTTTTTGAAATTGATCCTTTGAGAGTGTGGATAGTAACTAGTGCGAAAACCTTTAGTCTTTGAAGCACAAATTGGATTTGGTTCGACTGTAATCTTTCTTTTATGCTATGGTTATGAGTAGAGTATCCTTGTGGACGTTTTGAGAGTAGAAAAGATTATTGTGCTACACTTGTGTTGATGTATGACAAACTGTGTATTGTGATATTTACTATGACATCGATGATAGTTGTGATGCGATATGCATGTGCATGACACTGAGCGTATTGAGCTCAACCTGCAAGAAGAGAGAGTGGTGTCTGTTAGGTTCAACAAGGATTTATCAACTTTGTCAACTCCTTCATGTTACAAATTTACAACACAAAGCCGGAGTGGTTATGATAGACATGTGGGACAATCAGAATCATTCGGACAAGGTGGTGAAAGTGCAACATCGAAACCATTGCCATCCTTTTCAGGCCAACAATCAGTTGTTGGGATGATGTGTTGGACATGTGATGGATCTCATCATGAGAAGAAACGCCTTCAAGGTCAAAGGATGGATCTTGTTGGATCAAAATCATGTGAGCATTGTCAAAAACATAGTCACATGATGGATCAATGTTTGATCTCCATCTAGAATTTAAATCAATAAGAGCTACCATGGCAGTCCCTGGAAGAGGACGAGGATTTCTGTTAATATCCCAAGCTCATCGAGTTGATATAGATCGATCCATGACTAATGACTACAGGCCGTAGATCTAGGGTTGTTACGTACCGATGGTACATATCTGTTTAGGGCTAACCCGAGATTAGGGTTTCCATGTACTCCCCCTATATATACATGGAAGGCAAAGCCTTCCCCATCTCATTCCTGTACATTCTCTCTTGTCCCTTTGGTGTGCTCTCCTCTTCTTGGATTGATTCCTGAAGAGTCGGTTTCTCAACATGGTATCAAAGCATGGTGGGAGCATTAGTTTTGTAGATTAGACATAGAGGAGTGCTGGAGATCAGTGAGGAGTGTTCCTTAGAATTGGAGGCTGTCCTCCTGAAGCGATTAGATTGTTGAGGAACCATTTCGTGTTTTCTCAAAATTTTCAATCGCATTTTTGGAGGCCAAGATGATCGTTTTCGACCTGCGCAGAATGGTCGAATTTGGTAGCCATGAAGTTTTTGTGCGATTTGGAGTTGTTGGTGATAGTTATCGCCTTTCCAAAAATCTTTGAGGAGCTGTTTGGAGGCCTAAACAAAGTTTTTTAGAGGTTTGAGGGTTTCTACCTGAGCCAAGGCTCAGCCTTCGAGAAGGTAGAAACGGAACTTCGCTCGTCTCCGTCAAGGCTCCTGCCACGAAAAATTTCAGCTCAATCCGAGCTTTCTTCGTCATTTTTGCTTAAGTATTGTGCAAGCGCATAATCGCGAACACATTTCCTTCTTCATCTACGGGTCAAGACATGCGCATTTCGCCAGTTTCTGGAGTTTTGCATATTTCTTGATCGAGGTGTAGAGGAGCTATTTTTCTGCCGTAGTCGCGGAGGTGTTCTTTATGTTCGTTTTTGTGTCTGTGCAGGTAGTTGCCGTGTTGGGGTCTTGATTTCCGCTCGTGACCACAACCATGGCAGAATCCGTGAGCATGATCAATGGAGAAAAACTCAACAAGAATAATTTCCAAACGTGGAAATTTTGAATGAAGACCTTCCTTCAAGGCCAAGGGCTATGGGAGCTTTTGACCGGGGAGGAGAAAGCACCAATCGTGGTTGCTGGTGATCTTCGAAGTGAGCAGACATTGCGTGAGTGGAGAAAATGATCGTATCAAGCCATCCACTACATTGCGCTCATGATTTCAGGCTCGATGATCAGTCACATTCAAGACTGTGACACACCCAAGGAAGCTTGGGACGGGTTGTCACAGATGTTCCATTCAGGAACTGTGACCTCCGGGCTGACTCTCACTCAGGTTTACCTCCGATGGCTTTTTGGAAGCTCATCATGAATCTAGAAGGACTTAGTCCCACCCTATGATCATGTCCCTATTGCTCACTCTTACACAAACTCTCAAAGTCCAAGCTCCATTATGCATATTATCACCAAGAGTAAGATATCACTCAAAAGGAAAGGGATACTTTGGTAATCAAAGTCTTCATTGAATCAAGGCTCCACTCCGAACATGATGTCTCCAAGAACCAAACTCCCCAAAACTAAGATCACCACACTATCTTCTCCCAAAACTAACTTCCATTGAAAAACTACTTGAGAGGTGCTTCTCAACCTCTCTATTTATACTACTTAGAATCTTACCCTAGTAACTACAAGTAATCACCATGTAACTTCCTCTTATCAAGTTTAAACGAGGTAGAGATCAAAAACCCCAATGAAAAGGGTACATGGCAACATGCAATTGGTCCACTTGGATCTTCTAGAAGCCCAACTATTCCCTAATTGACTTCTAGTGTACCAAGTCAATCTCGCCCCTAGATTTAAGGGTCTTCACCAAGTCCAACCAATGAAAACTAGTCCAAGTCAAGGGAAGTCAAGATACCCATATGATGGAATCTATTCCTTGATTCCTACTAAACAACAAAATAGTAGTTCTCATCTACAACACCAAAAGTTACTCTATATTTTTCTCCAACTTAACCATAACTAGCTAAACATAGTCATGATTAAGATAAACTTAGGCACAATTTAGATATACTTACATTTTATCCTATATGTACAACCCTGGGTCTAACAGAACAAAAGCTCGGAAGTTGCAGTTGCTGCAACAATTCAATACGGTCAAGAAAGGCTCGATGTGTGCTAGTGACTACGCCAATCACATCAAGCAAACCGGCAGATCGCTTAGCATCTGTCAATGTTCAACTTGATCCGACCGTGATTATCGGTGCGACATTGCAAGGACTGCCTGCCGAGTACAAGCAGTTCATTACGTCAATTTCGACCAGAGAACCTCTTCTGAAGTTCGACGAACTGGTTCCAATGATGTTGGGAGAAGAAGTGCGAATTTTGGGCAGTACTAGTGCTTCGTTCAGCCCGCAAGAAGGTGTGTTTTTTGCAGGTTATGGAGGTCAAGGTAGAGGAGCCGGATATGGTGGTGGTAGAGGTTGTGCGCAGAACAAGGCGCCGAACCAGCCAGGTGCACCACCGGCTGCCAGAAGGCAAGTTAACACCTGCAACTACTGTCACAAGAATGACCACTATGCCAAAGATTGTTACAAGCGTCAGAACGATATGCGCGCTTCGGACCAACAAGGCCATGTAGCTGCTGAAGAACAACTACTCATTGTGACACAGTAGAGTTATGCTGCTTTCGCACCTGATACAGATTGGGTGATCGATTCCGGAGCTACCAAACCACATGACGCCGCATCAAGAATGGTTTATGCCGCCGACACCGTGGAGACTCCTCGTTCATGATGACCGGAGATGATATTTAAGCACGAGATCAAGCATAAGGGTAAAATTCCGCTTGATATTCCAGGATCTAATCTTTCTGGAATCGGAAACGTTTTACATGTTCCTACTCTGACTCGAGATCTGTTATCAGTAGGACAGATGGTAGAACAAAGTTGTCAAGTGCGTTTCAACAAAGATGGATGCTTTGTTGAAGACTCCACAGGTACTGTCGTAGCTCGAGGTAGCAGGAGTGGTAGACTGTTCAAGCTAGATGCTACAGTTAATGTCAGTAAATAACCAACTTGTGTCATTACAGAAAGTGGCTTTGTAGTATCTGACATAGATATTTGGCACAAGTGAATTGGGCATATGAACTTTCAGAAACTGAAGACTCTTCCGAGTTCAGATCTAGTCATAGGTTTGCCCAACTTCACTTCTGCTGAGCCCACTGGAGTGTGTCCCGCTTGTCAATTCGGCAAGCAAGCTAGACAACCCTTTAAGGGATCGGGTAGGAGAGAGCGACCAAGCTTCTAGAGCCGGTGCACACGGATGTATGGACTTCTTCTCAACCAAGTTTATCTGGTTTTGAGTACTTCGTGTCCTTCATTGATGATTTCTCTTGCTACACCTGGGTTTACTTCCTTAAGAGCAAGAGCTCTTCAGATGTGTTGTCAGCTTTCCAGACTTTCCACACCTTGGTGGAGAAACAGTCTGGACAATCTATCCTTTGTCTACGTTCGGATGGAGGAGGCAAGTTTTTGTCTGGAGAATTCACTGCTTACGTACGTAAGCATGGCATCTGACGCCGTAAGACTTGGGGTTATAGTCCACAAATGTAAGAGAGGAGAGGAAGAATCGTCACATAGCGTATCGCCGCGCTATGTTGAACGAGAAGAAAACCGCCTAGACCGTTCTGGGTAGAAGCTGTTTCCGTTACGGTGTACTTGATGAATCGAACTCCGACTGCAGCAGTTTGCAACAAGACCTTGATGGAGGTATTCACAGGCCACAAGCCTGATTACTCATTTCTGAAAGTTTTCGGTTGCATCTGTTATGTACACATTCCGGATGAGAAGCGCAAGAAGCTAGATCCGAAAGCTGAGAAGTGTATTTTCCTCGGATATGCCTTAGATACGAAAGGATATAGATGCTATAATCCTTCCTCTAGGCAATTCTATATCAGTAGAGATGTTGTATTTGAAGAGTTGCAATCTTAGTATGCACCTGCGATTGTTCCGATCATACCCAGTCTTCCTGCTGAAATTGCACCAAGGAGTCCGTCCACTGTATCTTTACAGAGTGCAGTTTATGGAGTCACACAGTCTAGAGTTGAGTCTACTGTACCTGGAGCTGCTACGGATGAAGTTCATCGAACATCATCCAGACCGACTCCTAGTCTTGAGGAGCATGTTATTTTGCAACATATGATGTCCTCATCACGGATTACCGATATTCATCCATTGGATGAAGCGTCCCAGAACAACGCTGCTGGTACCTCAGATCCAAAGCAAGGGGAGACAAACAAGACATCCGATACGCCTACGAACTCGAGAGAGTTCGGCATCCGGTTCTGAGATTTATGCATGGAAGTTTCCTTGCTGATCATCATGCATACATGACTCACGTTCTTGCTGAGCCAGAACCGATTACGCTTGAGGATGCGATGCACAAAAATGAGTGGATTGAAGCCATGGAGACAGAACTTGCTGCACTTCGTCACCAACAAACATGGGAGTTGGTGGACTTACCTCAAGGAAAGAAAACGATTGGTTGCAGATGGGTCTTCAAGGTCAAGCGCAACTCGGATGGCACTGTATTTCGATACAAGGCCAGATTGGTAGCCAAGGGCTACACACAACATCATGGAGTGGACTACAAAGAGACGTTTAGTACAATTGCCAAGATGGCAACGATTCGTACGGTGGTTGCTATTGCTGTCAACAAGGGATGGCGAATGCATCAAATGGACTTCAAGAACGCCTTTCTCAATGAAAAAAGAATATTGTGGTACATTTGTGTTGATGTATGATGATCTATGTAGTGTGATGTTTGATGTGACAATGATGTATGTTGTGATGCGATATGTATGAGCATGATATCTAGGTCAAACGGTCTACATACAAGATGAAACGTGATTGCTCGATAAACGTCATTTCTTTCAACGACATACAAGATGAAACGTGATTGCTACATAAACGTGATTGCTCTCTTATGAATTGCACCAACTAGTGTTCTCTATAAATCAATGAAAACACATTGTGTAAAATAAACTATACAATAAGCTAACAAAAGTGATACCCATGTCGCCTAGTACGGTGATCTTATAACAACATTGTAGTTGTATTTACCATAATTTCTAACAATAAAATCCCTCCACACTTTCTTATGTTTGTAAATTATCCTAATTTATATATATGTGTTGAATGGAATCGGTGTAGATGGCTCATGATTCAAATCTATCCAACATTCAATATAGAATGTAAATGGTACAATCCCATGTTTCTCCATGACTGAAAATTGGAATTATCATTGGTATTGTTGATGCCATCACTCGAGCCATAAAATCTGCACTCCAATTGATCACAAGGTACACTTTGAAAACATCTTGCTCCATGAATTGAATGTGAATGTTGAAAAAGTTGAGAAATGGAAAGTTTGGTACATTGTGTCCCTTTGGCACATCCATATATGCAGCCCATAGTTTTCCCTTTTTCATTTACTCTACATGCTAATAAATGATCTATATCAATCTCTATATAACTTTCAAGAACTTATACCTATCATCATTGTTGCTATTCCAAGACGGTTAATCCACCCTAAAGGAAAGAGCAAGTTAGCTTTAATACCATTGTAACACTAGGGAAGTGAGGGCATATCACTCAAATAGCTCGAGAATCCCAAAGTTGAAAGAAACACTCAATGATTTCTCTTTCTCCATATATAGTATTAAAAAATGTACCATATAGATAAGGTTTCACAACCACCATCTATCCAACTCCTTGTGGATCGATGATGTGGCAGAAATCAATATGAGCACATAGATTGTTAACGTGTAATTCCAACTAACAGATTTACTAATATATTTAAAACATAACCTAATGAGCACATGGATTACTGACATGAGATCTTTAAGTAGTCCAATAATAATCTACTCAAGATTATCTATCTCCACCTTGTGTAACCTCTACTTTAGTTCTCACTAAGTAAAGATGGTTACAGTCTTACTTTCATCGACATCTTCTCAATCATTCAGAAAATGATCTTCATTTTTAATGGAAACTTGAGTCACTTGGAGATTTTATCTTTTTGGTATACTTACTCAATTTATCCTCAAAGCCCTACACTAATGACTCCAACCAATCTTCCACACCACTTCACTTGTGTCATACAAAAAGTCATGTCACTCAACAATTATCACTATATGTTTCACTCTTGGATTCATGAGGAGATGATGATCCTAAATGAAGATTTAGCTTTTCCAAATTTCTTCTCTCTCTTAAGCTATGATATTTGGTCATGAAAGGACAACTCAAGAGCTTGTTTCCCTCATCTAAGCAATATAAACAATTCTCACTTCTCACTTTTAGGAAATTTGCATTGTCATCTCTTCAAGCTTCACTCTAAATTCTATCATGTTTGAATCTATCAAAATAATCATGTTCAATCCTTAAGGTATCTTAGACAATCAAATCCTCGAAAAAGATTGATCTCCCATTTTTCAATGAGTTTCAAGTCATCTTCAGTGTGTAGAACACTCATGCAAGAACTCATTTTGAATAACTAGTAACAATAAAAAAGTAAACATGAAAAGTAAATCAGTTATTGCAATGTCTATACCCCGCTTCACTTAAGGTATCATAACTTTCTCTCTAAAAATGATCTAATGGAAATTTAAACCTTCATGTAGGTTAGTTCATGATCAACACTCATGCAAAATTTTAAATTCTGATTTCATTCGTGCATAAATTGATGAGCTCTGTACATATTTTCCAAAGAGCTATATTTCAAAACCTGTTAAAACGCTAACAAATTATAACTATAATTATTTGTAATGTATATGTGACACCATTGTAATTTCAAATGCAAAACTGATCTCAATTATTAATTTGAAATCAATTGAATTTTTGAAAAAACTACTGAACATAAATTTTTTGTTTCAAAAATGCACTATAGTTTTTTCAACTCATCTCAAAAAATCCATACGTAAACAAAATCTACAAAATAATTTCTTAGGTATCATATACAATTACCAAGTAAAAAAGTGATATAATATTTTGTAGCATGGTTTTATTTTTGGTACACCAAAGTCAATTAAAAGCTCAACTAACTTGCAATCTACTTTGATGTACCAAGTCAATCTCGCCCCTAGATTTAATGTTCATCACCAAGTCAAACTAATGAAATACTAGTTCAAGTTAAGATAGCCATATGATGGAATATGATCCTTGACTCACAATAAACAACAAAATAATTATTTTTATCATCTACTATACTACATCAAAAGCTACCCTTTATTTTTTTCCAACTTAACCATAATTAGTTAAACATAGTCATGACTAATATAGACTTATTCCTAGATTAAACCACACTTTATTCTATATATACAACCCTGGGTCTTACTTGCCGCTAAGGGAGCAAGCCATATCAAGGACTAAGAACCATATGGAAAATCCATCCTAACTCATCTAATGACTGCTCATGTTCAGATTATGAGGCAAGCATGATGAATGTAGATTGACAGTAAGACCTAAGTAATGCTAAGTCATAAACAAGACTTCGATCCTATCGCTCACCTTCAAGTTTTTATAGACTGACGTTGACTTAATACCTACACTAGAGTGAATTTTCATTGTTGTGAAGACTTTTGATTGTAGGCTCAGCACAAGCTTTTAGTTTAGTATTCGGCTCCTAGCTTTGTCAAGTCAATTTTCTCTTCTTGAAGTCACAGTTTCATTATACTTGAAAAACTGATGAATCATCTACTATAACATGATGGGGGGAGTACAAAAAGCACTATGGGGATCATTGCAACTTCCCCATATTCTAAATGTGTTTTTCATTTTTTGCCTTCTAAGCCATTTATGAGAGAATTTGAATTTGGCTAAACTAACTCTTTTTAAGAGGGTGTTGACTTCTCTTGAAAGGACAATGATGACAATGAAGAGAGCTAAGGAAGTTTAGATGATTTGTTCTCAGAAGTAAATTATGATATACATATCATTTCTCTCGTGTCTTTGGATGATGGTTCACTTACAACATCCTCCGCAACATCCTTTACTTTCGAGGACCGTGACATCTGCAATCAAATGAAAAGGGTGATTGTGAAGGAAAATCATGTAGTCTATGAGACACATAAGAAGGGTAATGAGCTTATTACATCAAAAAAAGAGTAAAAGAGCTATCTAAGTTAAAATCTAATTTAAGGCATTGTCTTAAACTAAATTTTTTCAATTCTTTACCTTACACAAATGGATACCATTTGAAACTTTTGCGAGATTTCAAAAATCTTTTATTCTAATTTTGGACCACCAAAATATCAAAATTTTGTAATTTTGATATTGTTAGATCTTTGTTTGATACTTGCAAAATAGTTTACATATTCTATGACCGCACCAAATTTTAGATCAAATGGACATTATATGATAATCCTATAGCAAACTATTCCTATTTTTGACCCAAAAACTTTGAAACACCATATCTTACAGTTTGAGCACTTCTATCCAAAATCTTTCATGGCTAATCTCGATTCTAAGCATCAAGATAACTATAAATATTGGCTCATTTGGTCAATTTTTAGCATTGCTTCCACCCTCCAAATTCTTGATTCAGATTTTAAGAACTAGAACAAGAAATACATAAATTCAACAATCGATCACTACCAACTTCAAATCGACTCTACTTCTATATTGTCACCACAGTTTTCACTCCATTACATTGAATTGCAAATCCAAATTGTTCGCTGAGTGATTTGATACTTTTTTTTTTCCTTCACAAGCTCTATTAGAAAAGGAAAATATTTTAGTTGGATCTTTCAACTCCTCATGATTGATGCTCTCAACTTTTATATTGCTTACCTTCTCCAAACAATAATTTCTATTTCAAAAGTAACTAGTAGACACTTTGTCTACATCTTTTTTTTCATGTCTGCATGCTAATCTCTCCTCATCTCAACTTTCCTCAATACCAAGAAAAACTAATGAATTTATCACAAGGAATTGAATTATGAGTTATTAAGTAGGGTTGTATTAGATTCATATTGATTTGAGTTTACATGTCTAACCATGATAGAAACTAGAATCTTACCTTTGTCAAGTTTAAAGTAGAATCAAAACAAGTACTTATTTATCATTGAGATAGTGCTAGCAACATCCATTCTTTTATTAATATCACAATAAAAATTTAGTGTCAATTATAGTTAATATTCCTTGATGTAATTATATATTCCTATAGGTACTCCTTCTTTACTTCAACTAACGCTTTTGCTTTGCTCAATTCAATTCTAATTCTAGTATTTTTTTCCATATTTTTTTCTATTTTTTTCTTATTCATTTAATTTGGTAGATAACACAACAAATAAATGGTTTTGACTATGGCTTGCATGTTCTTGTGTTGCTATGTGAAATATTATGTTCATCTTCAACCCTTCACAAATCAATCAAAAAAGATTGTTTAAGGCCTCCAAAGGTTGAGAATTTTTATTCTTTTATTTCTCAGTTATTTTTAAGAATATAATTTCAAATTTTTATAAAGTGAAAAATTTACCATATCCCACCCAATGATTTAACAATTTTTAATGATTAAATGACATTCTTACAATTCATGATATGATTTTCTAGCTTCATGTCATTTCTTCCCTTCTCTTGAAATTAACTTTCAGTTTTGAACAAAATTTATTTCAATATAAACATCTTTCAACAAGAACATCCACAATCATGATAATGATATCATTTTTTTTCTCATGAAGTCAGTGCTCTAAAGTTTTCAAAACATAGTGACCAACTAGATGGATAATGAGAGCAACCTCCCATTTTTCATGTGGATGAAAAAAATGATACATGAGATAATATTTTACAGTAATGAAAAAATTGATGCGAAGTATTACTTTTTCATTTTTGCACATGATCAAATTTATAGAAAATATTTTTTCAACATGTTTTTTACCAATAGATACGCAAACATGCTTTTTTACTTATGTTTACTTTTTAGGTTCATTTTTTGGGCCTTTTCTAGGTTTTAGAAATCCACTTTTGAAAACTAGTACATGGATTTCATGTCAAGAAAGTATTACTAGTATCATTAATGTGAATGCTCTTGTTGGAAGATGTGTATATTGAATTAAACTTTGTTTAAAATAGAAAATTAATTTTTGGAGGAGGAAAGAAATGACATGCATATTGAAACTTATGTTATGCATTGTAAAATCTGTCATGAAATCATTGAACATTGTCGAATCATTGGATGAGAGATGAGAAATTTTTCTCTTTGTAAAAATATGGGATAACATTCTTAAAAAAAATTTTAAAAAAAGTCACACAAATACTTAATAACTTTTGGAGACGTCCAAGTCTTTAAACAATTTTTGTTGATTGACTTGTGAAGAGTTGAAGATTACTATGTTTTTTATGGAGCAACACAAAAACATCCAAGCCACAATCCAAGTCATTTACTTGGTGAGCTACCTTTAAGATTGAATGATCGAGAAAGGAAGTGAAAAATACATAGATATGGTGACAAAATAGACAATTAATGTGATCAATCTCACGTTTTTCACGTGGATGAAAAAAATAACAAAGAAGAAAATGTTTTGCCGCATTGAAGGAATTGGTAAGGAGCTTGATTTGTTTATTTTTTTTGCGGTTGCATGTTACAGACAAGTTACACAAAGGAATTCGGAATATAGTGAAGTAGAATTCATTCCCAAGACAATAGAGCGTTAATTCACGAAGACGTGAGTTTATTCTTCTTTTCTTCACTCTGAATATTCACAGTCTAAAGAGCTGTGCATGTGGATAACTCTCAGGTACACTAGTCAAGTGAATTATTCAACAATCATCCATCAGAATACACATATGCATACTGAACTAAGATACATTTCAAATTTACTGATGGTAAAGAAGATCTTCTCTATTACAAGTTGACATCAAGGCAAAAGTTTGACGAAGTTCTATTGATAAAATTTCATCTGACCATGGCTCATGGGCGAATACAGGGGTATCTTCAAAGGTATTCTCCTCCAATCTATGCCGATTGAATGCAGCCACACCAGCTTCTCAATCTCTCATTCTATCCTAACTACACTTGTGGCTCACAATGACCGCTTGGAACAAAAAAATATTCTTTCTCTAAATCTACTCCTATTTATACACATTCTAACAACTGTTCCTAAATGCTCCATACACGGATCACTCTCTCCTACTCCTCCCGGAAAAATGTACATCCTTTGATGATGATTCTAGGCGAACACATTGACACCCATATGCAACTCCCGGATGTCATCCGCAATCTCCTTCATATGCACGCACATCGCTTCATGGCATTCCCGACCCATAGCTTTGTCCATCTCCTTTCATTTTTCTTTTGAATCTAAAGCAACGTTTATTATCTTCGCTTTGCTTCAGCTTCGTGACCTCGGGCAAAGAGATCTAGATGGAGGATCTTCCAAATGTTCTTCTTGTGGCAGAGTAGAGTTAGCATGTTTGTTTCTTGCTCATATGTTTCCGCATGTCGCCTTGGTCCCGCAAAATCTACCCGCGCTTAGTAGCTAGGACCTGCTTTCCAAAAGTACTCAAAAATATTCTGAGGTCCGCTTAGAGATGATCCTTCTTGTCTGCAAGCTTTTTCCCCTTGGAAAGAGGAGAGATAACTTGCAAAATCATGTCTTCTCTTCTTGGCTAGGCTTACTCCATTCTGTGTTGACATTGCCGAGATGTGGCCCCTTATTCTTACTCTAAAAGTCGGGTGGCATAGTGTCCCTAAAAACCCTAAACCATATCTCCCAAGTAATTCACAGCGTTACAAGCCCTGCAGATGCAAGTACTTACAGACATTATGGGGACTTCGTAGGGCTTGTAATTGTAAAGCTCCCTCTTTCGACTTCCTCACTTTGTGACTTACGTTGGTACCCGATGATCCACTTCTCCAAACACCAGGCTAGAAGATCGCCTTGACACCAGTCTTGTTGTATTCTGAGACTGTCAATCAAGCTGACTCATAGGTGATTCAAAGTTGTGCACCTCCAGCTCTTGGTACAGTGCCCAATATCTGCTTTTCTACTCTCGAAAGGATTGTGGCACATTACGTCAATTGCAGCTTAGGTCTGATACAGTGCTCAATATCTGCTTTTCTACTCTCAAAAGGATTGTGGCACATCACGTCAATTGCAGCTTAGGTGAGATTGCAATCGTTACCCAGCTACCATTTAAACATGTTTCCGGCGCTTTCTGGATAGGGGAGACCAATGTCTTTCTCACCTTTCCTCCTGGCTCGGAGAATATTCCCCGCACACATCCTCGAGGAAGAAATATTGTTTGTCAACGAAGGCACTTGTGGAAGTTGGCATTGTTTATGTAACTGCACCCTTAGTGAGACTATTGCTCAAATCCTGCAGGAAAATTGATATCTTTCTGCTTCCCCGAGGTGCACAATTTGGAGTTAACATGTGACGCTCCAAATGTATCAAAGGTAACCGATGTACACAGTTAGATTAATATTAACATATCTGCATACTATAAATTATAGTTGGATCCAATTGGTGATTGATAGACGAGATATGAGCGCTCGTGGATTCTGGAGGGTTCAAGGTGGACGACAGAAGAAAACATCTATCATAGATTTCGGCCGTGTTGTGAGTCTACAGGCGCCGATCCAATTCAAAAGAGACAGACAGACCAGGAGACGAAAACGAGTTCAATCCACCACGCGCATTGAAGATCAAAGGTCCGAAACTAGTGTTCAGGCGAACGGAAGGTAGATTCAATTTGTTTGATTGACTGTAAAGACAACAGTTGTCACTTCCGAGTCCTCTAGAGTGTAATACCTTCACTTTCACAATTAGGTAACGTGCACACATGAAAATGGAATTCCCAAAATTCCGATTGTTATGATCGACACGACACATTTCATCATCCTCACTTGCAAGTTCAGCTCGCGAATGCCCACTGAAGTTAGCCTAAAACAGTCCGCCGGACATCAATGTTGAAGAAACAACCACCAAACAAGAACTAGCAAGTTCATGGACCCAAATCCTTCAACCGAAGGTCATTTTACTTCAGTGAGGTCAAAAGCCACAATGTTAATTTATGGTACATCTACTCTCCACCAGCCTTCTGGTAGACGTAGGTCAAGCCACACTTCCCGCAGTAGTGGCGGTCGAAGTGGTTTGCCATGAAAGTTCCGGCACCGCATTCAGGAGTAGGGCACTCCTTACGCAAGCGTTGTACCTTTCCACTGTCATCAACCTTATAATATTGGAGGACGGCTAGCTTAACTTTTTTCTTCTTGTGTTTGATCTTCTTGGGCTTGGTGTAGGTCTTTTTCTTGCGCTTCTTGGCTCCTCCACGAAGTCTAAGCACAAGGTGCAGGGTAGACTCCTTTTGAATGTTGTAGTCGGCAAGGGTGCGACCGTCTTCCAGCTGCTTGCCGGCGAAGATCAATCGCTGCTGATCCGGGGGAATCCCCTCCTTGTCCTGGATCTTGGTCTTCACATTGTCGATGGTGTCAGAAGACTCAACCTCAAGGGTGATAGTCTTGCCCGTTACTGCACATTTTGAAATTACACAACACTGGTCAGCATTCCCATCTATGAAACTAATAGTAATCGGACTCAATCCTGAATTTCACCTCGTTTGAGACAGAGAAACGCAGTTTAGAAGAGACGACCTAAGATGAACACAAAACACCCAAACACTGCATGCCAGGACCTAGCTTGACATACAATGTAACAAAGAGAAAAAGCACCCAGCGAGGCAGATTGTGTACGGGGTCGGGCAAAATCTTATAAATAGAGAAGCCAAATTTACATTTCTTGCGTCCGCTACATTGAGATAACTACGATGTCTCAGGCCCAGAAAATCAAATTCCAAAACTACGAATCTTGTTCGAGAGGCGAAATTGGCGACAAACAATGAAAATTCAAAACAAAATTGGGTACAACTCACGGAGAAGTTAAGCAACTTACGGGTCTTTACGAAGATCTGCATGTTTGCGGACTCTCAGAATAGCAATTTTAGACGGCACGGCAGAAGCTCCAGACAATTCCTTCTTCGCTGCTGTATGCTCTGCCCAACTCTGCTACATGAGAAAGGAAAATCTGCTCTCCGTTTCTGCATCTTATACTAAACCCTAAAACGCTCTCTCTTAAACTCCTGCTCCGTCCGCCTTCCGATTCCAGATCCAAAGGATGAACTGCACTGCCAAGTAGTCTTCATAGGAGAACATGCGAGAACCTATCACATTCTATACAAAAACAAACGGAAAAACGTGTCTACTTTGCGAGCTTCTCGCCGTTCTCGATGTTTCATCGACATTGTGTTTACTCCTTGCCTCCAGCCTAGATGCGTACCTTCCAATTTTAACAGGAATATGTGCTTGGATTAGTGTGCATAAATACATGGTGAGTTTCGAGTTGCCATCTATCTTATCTCGTTTGATTCCGTTCCCTTGAAGCCTCATATGTGAGACGTTGTGTAAACAAATGTTTTTGTTCCTACCATTTAACTTTCTATAACTTTGAATGTCCATTTTACGGAAATGGACATTCAAAGTTGAGATGCGCACATGAAGAGTAATATCAAATCGATATTTGTCAATTTGGGGAACGAAGTGACTACATCAATTCTTTAGTTGATCATTTCGCATATACCGATCGGGTTGTATGAGTGGTTACCTTCCCATGCAAGTTCTAATCTAGGGCTTTTCGAGACTAGGTTCCATGTCAATGTTTATTCCATAGGCTCCCTCATGCACTAAACATGCTTTTCGCTTATCGCTCGATCGATATGATTTTTGTTTCTCTTATTTCCACGATGATGTCTATATTATACAAGGGGGCGAGCTTGACATAGAGAGATGACACCTAGATTTTGGAGATTCCGAGCATGAGATTGGATTACGTTGTAGGAGGAGTCTGTACGTGCCATACAGATTAGGAATTGAGTTCAACCACATGATTCTTCTGATTCGGTTTGATTCCGATGGTGTAGGATTTTGGGACATGCCAAGGAGTATAGCATGGCCATGCATGCCCTTCATCCTTTGTCTATGGTCAGTCCTACTGAGGAGACTATTTTCTCTTTACGACTTTTACATCCATCCATGGGCGAGGAGATATCAATAGAGGTCTTGGAGTATCAGTCAAAGGAGCCATTATGTCTTATTATCACTATTTGCCCATTCTCTATGAGCATCTTCAAGATTGCATTTAGGCGGATGATCCCTCTAGTGATTTCACGGAGTTGTTCCACGTGACTGCATCAATTGTGAGAGTGGAGATTCGTTTGTCAGTTAGTCAGGTGCTAGGTGCTAGTCGGTTTCTCACGATGAAGGACACTGGGAGCATTAGACTGATTGCTATTGGGGAGATCTTATTGCGTGTAATCATTTGTATCATAATATTGCAGCATCATTCACACTTCCAGCAACATCTTTGTCCACACTAGTTTGGAGTCGCCACATCAAGAGGTTGTGAGGCAATATCGTTGGACATTAGAGTAATTCTAGATATCCATTTGGATTGGGTTGACTTGCATGTAGATGTTGAGAATGATTTTAATAGTGTCTCATGTGTATCCATCTTTAGAGAGCTTAGAGAGACAAGTGGACCTTTATCAATCCTCATTCCTTTCGTATGATCTTTCTACGGTTCACATTCTTCTCTCTTCTATAAGCATGGCTTTTCGTTGGAGGGAATCACCGTTCTATAGTCCGCCGCTGATACTCGACATGGAGATCCTTTGGGACGACCCCTATTTGCCATGATTCATTATAGAGCTTTTTTTTCTATGGAGGGAAATTTACTATCATTATTTACCACAAGACTTTAAAATACATTTTCAACGAGCCTAATGCTAAGGGTAGGATAGCCAAATGTAAGTTGTTACTGACGGAGTTTAATTACATCATTGAGGATCGACCTTGTAAGAAGCATACTAATGCTGATTTGATGTCTCAGACATAGGATGAGAAAAGAGATCAACCAGTGGATGATACATTTCCAGATGAGGATTTACTGATGATGGACACCATAACAAAGGTACGAGCGGAATACAAGGAGATATGGGATTTCATCTCGGAAGAAGAGTTTCATAAAAAAACAAATGGATTACTTTGAAGGGCTATTGGAAGGGAGGAGTCAATTCAACTCATAAAGGAGTTTCACAAAGGCTCGGTATGTGGAAGACACTTTGCAAGAAAGGTAACTGCATTTAAGATCCTCGATGCATGCTATCATTGGAAGGGCATTTTGAGAGATTGTGTGGAATTTTGCAAGAGATGTGATATGTGTCAAGCTTTTGCTAAAAAGTCCATGAAAACCCCTCCTTTGACAATAGTTCCTATTTTAGATCCTTTTGAGAAATGGGAAATAGATTTTGTAGGACCCTTGAATTTTACTCATTGGGGTAATAAGTTCATTGTGGTAGCTACAGAATATCTAACCAAGTGGGTAGAAGCTAGAGCTCTAAAATCTACTAGTGAGAAAGAAGTGGGTAGATTTCTTTAAGAGAGGGTAATAACTCAATTTGGATGCCCTCTAGAAATTGTATGAGACAAAGGTGGTGAGCTTGTTGGAAGCATTATACAAGCCATATTAGATCATTTCTCCATGAAGACACGAGTGACTAGTTCCTACAAACCCAATGCTAATGGGTTGGAAGAGTGAACCAATTATACACTTTGCAAACTCTCATCAGTCTTCCGTTGAAACTCCTGCAAGCCTCGTAGTTTGTCAGTTCTCACCCCTTGGTAGTCTCTCCTCAACCGTGCGAAGAACTCCAAAATAGGGTTAAAGGTTGGGATCTCTGAACTCTTCCCAACTCTACTAGCTCCAACCGTATCATCAGTGTCAGGTATAGAGGATGAACTTGCACCTCCAAACATTGTACCCGAAGTAATAGAGATGTAGTTTGGAGACCAATATTGTCTCCAGAATTCTAAACACTCAAGGTGTTCACGCCGGAACTCATGATAATCATCCATCGGCGGACCGTCCAAATGCTGGAATAATCCCTTCCAAGCCATAAACGTACTGAACAACGTAGAGTTGCGCATCCGCTGTAAATCACACCATGAGTCAAACTCCTTGATGAAGTCATCCAACTCAATAGTGCCAATTGTACCCGAATATCATCTAGCACCGTTGGTGGCCCCATAGATATTGTCCATGTCCCACAACAATGGTGTGGGTACACACTCCAAGATATCATCAAGCTCAGCTCCGTCACTCTTTGAAACCAAATCAGAGTCTTCTGTGAACCTCAAAGGCCAAGGTTGGTACCAAGACTCCGCCACGGGTGCACCCAATGCTAACCCGAGTAGTCTCTCCTCCGGAAACTTCTAGAGAACTCCATTCTGACACTAATTTATCACCTCCACAACCGTACAAAAACAAGTTCCCAATTGGAACCATTTTGTGGTGAGAAATGTGAGTTCTTGAAGCGCTGAATGTGTTTTTGTGAGTTTGGATTGATGGTAACTTCGATCTATTGGATGTTGAGTGTGCAAGACGTTGATGGAGTGTAGCCCATGGTGGTGATCTAGAAGTAGAGTCGATTTGAAGTAGATGTGATCTATTTCAAATTTTTGGATTTTTTATTTTAGTGTAAATCCGAATCAAGAATTTTCGAAAGCAGAAGCGCTACTAGAAATTGACGAAGTGGGTCGATGCTTATAGTTGTCTTGGAGCATTAATTTGAGATTGGACGAAAAATATTTTGGACATAAGTGCTCAAAGTCCAAGATTTGGTGTTTCAAAGTTTTTGCGTCGAAAATAGGACTAGCAAGCTATTAGATTATCATATAGTGTCCGTTTGATCTGAAATTTGGTGGGGTGATAGAAGATGTAAAGTTTGTTGTGCAGATGAGAGTTGCCAAGCCCAAGGTTGACATTGACAGAATTGCAAAATTTTGACGTTTAGGGGTCTGAAATTGAAGTTGAAGATTTTTAGAGTCACGCAGAAGTTTCAAACGGTGTCCGTTTATGAAAAAAAAAATTGCGTTAGGTAGCAAATTGAAACAAATAAGGCAATGCCATAATTTGACAGATTACCAATGTCATATTATCGATCTGGAGAGCAAAAGACCTCCAAAATTGAGTTTTTGTGTTTTTAAATGCCCTTCTGAGGCTATGTAAGTCCGGGTTGGGTTGGTTTGTCCCCTTTGATCGATGTTTTTTAGATGGAATATTATTCTTTATATTTCTTGTGATTGATATACCTCCATCTCTGCTTCCTGTTTGTGCACCACTTTTGTTTGTGTTAGTGCTTTGTTGTTTGGAGTGTTGGAGCTCCTGTGTGCTGTTGATAGTGATACTAGATTTGCGGACCAGTGAGACAAGACTTGCGGACCTTTAGACTAGGTGAGTGCATGTGGTGATGGTAGGTTTCAGGTTGTCCTTGTGTTAGCATCTTGTGGTGCCTCGGATACCTTCTGTTGCAGTTTCAATTTGAATTTTTGAATTAATCTTTTCTACTCTCAAAACGTCCACAATGGCACTCCGCTCATAACTATAGCCTAAAAGAGAGATTATAGTCAAGCCAAACCCACTTTGTGCTTCAAAGACTTCAGGTTCCCGCATTAGTTACTATCCTCAATAGCCACATTCTCAAAGGCTCAATTTCGAAAATTGCCATCCAAGGAGCCCTAATTCGAACTATAACCCTTGAGCCCTATAGCCCCTAACGGCGCTATCGGCCCTAACGGAAGTTCTAGTACGAACGGCGCTAACTGCACAATGGCACTAATTGTTGTATCTGCTCCTGCATACGCCCACCTACCTAACTAAAGATGTATATATATATATGATCACATCCATTAAAATCATTGCAATATTATTGTTAACCACAAGACCAATCAATTATATGAGCATGATAACATTCTTCATTCAAATATTTTTATAATCTATACATGAACATTGTGAACATTTGGAATAATCAACTGTGTTTTATACTGACATTTTGTCAATCTTTATGTGCACTGTATAATTTCTATTTTCATTATCAATGCACTCGTGTTGAATAAATCTTGTAGTTAACAAAATTTATATTTTATATCTCATCTAGACCAATAGTATTTTCATGATCAATACATGGTGGTAAGATTAAATTTTTAATAATTAATTAAATTTTATATGAAAATAAATTTTATATTTTTATATTTTGTTGGTAAATAATCTATTTATTTTTATAATATAAACTCTATTCAAAATAATTTTCAAGATCAAATACTGTAAGGATTCAAATCATATACAATGTTCTTCATTTATTTCAATCAAATGCCTCAATAATTTTAACTGATTATATTATTTACAATCATATATTAAGAAACATGAATTATATAAATCTCATCAATTTTTACATGATCCACAACAATGTATATAACATCAACATACATCTCTAATTAGAATAACCAAAAACTCCAATGTACAACATAAGTCTTTGAAATGTAACTTTTCATGCAAGATTAAAAATTTATTTTTAAATTTTTTTAAAATTTAATGTGAAAACAATGTGAAAAAAATATTAATAAATCATATAAATTATGATTTATTAATTTATTTATATAATTTTAAAATATAAATTAATATATTTATAATATTATTAAAATAAATATTTTTTCAACCTCACATTTGCAATCAAATTCACAAATGTAAAAATTCATGTCAAAATGAATAATTGCATCAATATTAAAAATTATATATGGATCATATATTATATTTAAAATTTGGATAATTTTTTCATAACAAATGATCATAAAAAATCAAGCAAAAATACTTATCTATGAATATTTTTTAAATAATATTGCAAGAAGATTCAAAGCCAACATAAATGCTTTATAGTTTTCAGATGTTCAATTTTTTTATGAGCTGGAAATAAGCACAAACATTTTACTAATAAAAAAATGTATACTTTTAATATTAATATTTTTTTATAATTTTTGTAACAAATATATATTAACATTAGTTTAAAATGATAATGTTCTCTAATGTTTATAGTTTTAACCAAGGAAATGTGTTTACATTAAATATTAATTTTTTTATAATTTATCAGATCAATCTCACAACCAACTATAATTATTTGATATATATATTAATTATAAAAGGATATATTTTTAATACAATAAATTTAATTTTAATTTATAAAAATATAAATGATATATATTGGTTCACAAAAATATGAAATTGATAATATGTATCTATATGCTACAAAATATCATAATGATTGTTGCAAAAAAATGAATTAATAAATAAAATTAATTTATTAATGATTGAAATAAAAATTTAAATGAATTACAATTGAATATTTATTAGATCTCAAATATTACAAATTATCCCTAAAAAATCACAAAATTTTAGTTATTAACTACATTCAATTCATTAAATTTTTTATATTTGTACTATATAAGATTTTTAATATATTTAAAATTATAATAAATTGAATTAACTTCATTATAGTTGTGATTAAATATTTTGTTTCAACTATTTAAAAACATCAAAATGATCTTCTTGTTGATGATGAATTAATTAGAATATCAATAATCATTCCGATCAAAGATTTATTAATTCATAATGTGTTTTATATAAGATGCAAATCATTTTCAACTCAACACATATTTTATATATAGATAGCTATAAAGGGAGATATTACATCAAAATATAATTTAAAATATATATACATATCCAAATGACATGATTTGAGTTTTTAAGTACTCAAATAGATCTTAAAACTTATGAATATATACAAAATACAGTAAATTTATGAGGAATATTATTTTATTAATTATTTTATGAATAATATTATATTTTATTATCCAAATTATAATTAAAATGACTAAAATATGAATAACAACACAAATCTAATGTGAATGTCTTGCTTATATTATGACATTTGTACATGTTATTTTAATTTATGTGTACAAAAATACAATTCCAATGTAATTAATAACCCAACATGTAGGTATTTTGATTTTATTTTAAAAAGATTAGATGTAATCATATTTTATATTTTACAAATTATTGAATTCATTGTTTATTTTTTAGAGTATTTTTTTGAAATATCATGTCTATGTTTGGTATGCCTATTGAGATATTTATCAAGTTTGCTATTTGCTCAAAAATTGTTAATGAGGAAATAAGTTTTGTATGTGTGATTTTATTGATTGTGAATTTTAAAAATTATATACATAAAATATACCATTGAGATTTTATCTCAATGGATAATTAATGAATTATCATCTAGTCATATATATATATATATGTTTCATAGTGTTACATCAACATCATGCATAATATTAAAAAAAATCATTAAATTAATTAATTTTCGTCAAAGAACAATATATCAATAAACATTAAAAAAATTTAATAAATATGTAGATATTGATAAGTATCATGAATTTGACCATAAATTATTATTCCTTAACTACAAGAAGATGTTAGTACTACAAGAAGATGATGATATGTGTCATGACAATGAGATTTTAAATCAAGATAATTACGACTCATTATAAGATTGTTAAGAGCCACAGTTGGATTGGCTCTATAAAATGAGGATCTTGATCATGTTGAGAGAGATATTATTTATGATCTTATCAAATATAAAAAATGACAAGGTTGTTATGAGAAAAAAGAACATTATTAATATTATTTTGCACATTATGGAGCTTAAATGATACAAATGAAGTCAATATGGATAAAATACAACATGACACTTTAGATATATCAATGCTCAATCAATTTATGAGTAACATTCACCATCTTTAAAACAAATATTTTTTTATCATGTTAGTATATCACTTCAAATACAACTTTATGATACAATAATGAAGTCTTTAAATCCATTTTTGCTTCATATTGTTTCAAACTGCATGATTTGGGACACTATTATTTACAAAAAAATAAATCATATAAAGTTGATTGTTATGAATTTTGAAATAAGCTTTCTAATTCACTTTATAGTTTTGTTTATACTTAGCTGATTTTTAATTATTTTGTTGATTTTATATTAATATCATTTTAATTTTATCTTGATTTAGTAGTGTGTTTATGTTAGATTTAAAGTTTTTAATTGGAATTGAGCTATTTTGATCTCATTAGAGAACAAAAAATTCATTATTTATTTTCATTAGTCATAAAGTTTAGACCATTTAGTGCAATTTTTACAACTCATATAAGGTTTTTCTGAGTTTTTAAAATATGTCTAAGAACCATTTGCAAATTGGAAGATAAGGTTACAAAAATTACAATAATATTTATAAGGTGGGTTGAATAATTGATGCAATTTAAAGGATTATCAATATTAATGATAAGTAAAATTCAAATACTATATGTACTTGAAAGAATTTTCAAAAAAGTTTGAATGAAGATTAGATTAAACAACCATATATATTAGAATTGAAGATTATATTAAGCTTTAAATTTAAACTCAATTGAATGATTTTTGATAGTTAAATGAAAACTTGAAGTTTATGTATGTAATCAAATTTCTAGGATTGCAATTATTGTAACAAAGTCATGACAATGATAACAACTTTTGCTATTAAAAGTTTAAATCAATAAAACTTTCAAAAATTAAAATTTGGATGATAAAAGATCTTCTAGTGAATTTTGAGGCATTATGAAAGGAATATAAAGATTTGGAATAGTCTTTATACATGAAAATATGCATACTCATTGTGATCTGATGTATGTTTAAAGTCATTGTGATACATTGTGTGTTTAGAGGATTATTTTGAAAGACATAGAAATGAACAACATTGAAAACTTTTATGAGAGTATCTGAGAGGTCTTTAAGTCAATTATTTGATTAGATAAGCAGCAAATTGTGTATACTTTCCACAAGTCATAAGAAGAGTTACAATGAGTGGGGAGCGGTTAAGTTGATCAAGCATGGTCCTTAAGGTACACTTCATCCGGTAACATCGGAGATGTTTCAAGTATTCATACTTTTTTTACATCACCAACAATTACCTGATGGAAAAATGAATAAAAGTGGCGAGAGAGATGTATCAAAATTCTTGAGTTATTACCTTAGAGAAATGGAATTGATATATGTAATGGAGAAAGACATGGTGGAAATGTGTTGTATTGCTATTGTGACGGAGATCATAGATCATGTGAGATCCTTGAAAGAACATTTTGGCGAGAGTAAGGAGATATATTTTGATGTTTTGAGGTATGAATACTCATTGAAAGATTCAAATATAGTTACTTGTTAGCCAAGGATGCCGACATGGATGGGAGCAAGCAAAATTGGGACAAAAGGCTGCATGCTATCTTGTGGAAGTATCGGATGACTTGGAAGACATCAACAGGGTACTCATCTTTCTGTATGGTATATGGTGTTGAGTCAAAACTTCCAATTCAATTTGATTTGACGACCTTCTTAACTATCCAACGGAAGTTAAAAAGGACGAATGGAGCATAAGCTATCAAATCAAGATGTCAACAACTGTTGGAGTTGGAGGAGGCTTGAGCTGTGGCCATGGTATGTGTGGAGCGGGCTCAGCAATTGCAGAAGAAGTATCATGATAATCGACTTGGGACGAAGAAGATGAAGGCTTTCAAAGAAGGTGATTGGGTAATGCTATACGACTCCATTAGAGTGACAAAGAAATTTCTTCCAAAGTACTTTGATCCTTTCATAGTTCACAAAGTGTGGGAAAACTTTACTTATGATTTGAAGGAGTTGGGAGATGAAATTTTGACCGGGTGAATCACGACAAGTTGAAGCCGTTTCATTGACGACTAGATTCTTTCACTCCGAGGACGGAGTGACATCTTGGTATGGGGATAAATGTTAGACCCATGGTTGTACATATAGGATGAAATATGAGTATATCTAAATTGTGACTAAGTCTATCTTAGTCATGACTATGTTTAGCTACTTATGGTTAAGTTGGAGAAAAATATAGAGTAGCTCCTAGTGTGGTAGACAAGAAGAAACTATTTTATTGTTTAGTAGAAATCAAAGAACAGATTCCATCATATGGGTTTCTTGACTTTTCTTGACTTGGACTACTTTTCATTGGTTGGACTTGGTGAAGATACTTAAATCTAGGGGCGAGATTGACTTGATACACTAAAGTCAATTGGAGGGTAGTTGGGCTTCTAGAAGATCCAAGTGGACCAATTGCATGTTATCATGTACCGTTTTCATTGGGGTTTGTGATCTCTGCCTCGATTAAACTTGGTAAGAGAAGGTTACATGGTGGTTACTTATAGTTACTATGGTAAGATTCTAAGTAGTATAAATAGAGAGGTTGAGAATCACCTCTTAAGTTAGTTTTGGGAGAAGTTAGTTTTGTGATCTTAGTTTTGGAGACACCTTGTTTTGGGAAGTTTGATTTTGAGAAGTCATGTTAAGGTTGGAGACTTGATTAAATGAAGACTTTTGATCATCAAAGTATCCCTTCCGTTTGAGTGATATCTTACTCTTTGTGAGAATTTGCATCATGGAGTTTAGAATTTGAGAGTTTGTGTGAGAGTGTGCATTAAATGCAGGCGCATTGAATGATGTTCAAACACGATCACATACCATACATATAGCCACAAACTATTGCATCTGAGTTTGCATACCTCTCCACCAATAGTGACTTTGAAGTAAGCTATATGTCTGCTTCATTTCGAAATGACCTAACTCCTCATGAGCTTTATAACCAACTGTGCTCTATGAGATGGAAGTGTCATAACACGAATGTTGAAATCTCCCCATAGTTGTAAAAGGTGTCTCCCTTTCCATCTGAACCATCAAACTCTCTATACAACTCGATCTTGCTCCTTGGCACTCAAAGTGCCAAGCAAAGCACATGTACGTAGATACTCCAAGACCATCATGTCGTCATGGATGTCTCGACTTACCATCAAACCATCCTCAATCTCAACGTCTAAGAATAATATATATGCTCTCTGACCCAAAAGAGATATCATATAGCTCTCAAGCACCAACATACTCAAAAAGACATATGCATGCCAACTCGGCACCATCTCCTCATCAGTATTATTGTGCCATTGAGAGCCAATTTCGTCAATTTGACTTATAGTGTAAGACCCAAGTTTGTACATATAGGATGAAATATGAGTATATCTAAATTGTGACTAAGTCTATCTTAGTCATGACTATGTTTAACTAGTTATGGTTAAGTTGGAGGAAAATATAGAGTAACTCCTTGTGTGGTAGATGAGAACAACTATTTTGTTGTTTAGTAAGATCAAGGAATAGATTCCATCACATGGATATCTTGACTTTCCTTGACTTGGACTACTTTTCATTGGTTGGACTTGGTGAAGATCCTTAAATCTAGGGGCGAGATTGACTTGGTACACTAAAGTCAATTGGATGGTAGTTGGGCTTCTAGAAGATCCAAGTGGACCAATTGCATGTTGCCATGTACCATTTTCATTGGGGTTTGTGATCTCTACCTCGATTTAACTTGATAAGAGAAGGTTACATGATGGTTATTGATAGTTTCTAGGGTAAGATTTTAAGTAGTATAAATAGAGAGGTTGAGAAGCACCTCTCAAGTTAGTTTTGCGAGAAGTTAGTTTTGTGATCTTAGTTTCGGAGAGACTTGATTTTGGGAAGTTTGATTTTGAGAAGTCATGTTAAGGTTGGAGCCTTGATTAAATGAAGACTTTTGATCATCAAAGTATCCCTTCCGTTTGAGTGATATCTTACTCTTTGTGAGAATTTGCATCATGGAGTTAAGAATTTGAGAGTTTGTATGAGAGTGTGCATTACGGTCATGGTCCTAGGATGGGAACAAGTCCTTTTAGATTCATGATGAGCTTCCAAAAAGCCATCAGAAGTAAACTTGAGTGAGAGTCAGCCCGAAGGTCACATTTTTGGTTCTCTTGCCGGGACCTCAATCTAGAAGAAGTAGAGATGTTTCAAATACAATTTATTGCCCGTGAGAGTGCAACGACGAGAACTCATATGGAGAAGACCGTGGGGGAAGAGCAAGCCGAGATCATGATGCATAGTAATGTACCATTTGTGTATCCAGTAGTATTAAATGATAGCTTGGAAGTTATTTTGTACATTTTGTTTACTTAAGTGTTGTTTCGGATGAGGCGACAATGCTATAGTGCATATTTGGGAGAAAAATTTTATTTTTGAAAGTTTTTCCGAGAATTTTATTGATTTTAGATTAGTAGATGGGATACATTTTGCACTTGAAATTATAGTTATATCACATCTATATCAAAAGTTATGATGTTTAGAATCTGCCAGGGTCGTAACAGATTTTGAAAAATAGCTCTCTTGAAAAAGGCTAGAGAGCTCATCAATTCATGCAAGAGTGAAATCAGGATTTGAAACTTTGCACAAATGTTAAAAAACAGCTAAGCTACATGTAAGTTTAAATTTTGTTGAGAGATCATTTTTTGAGAAAAAGTTATAATACTTGAAGTATAGGGGTTATAAAAGTGAGCAAAACCGCTTTACTTTTCAGATTTACTTTTTCCTTGTTTATGGTCATTCCAAGAAAGTTAGTGCATAGTGTTTTGCATAGTGAGGATGACTTGAAACTCATTGGAAAATGGGAGATCAACCTCTTGTCTAAGATACCTCAAGGGTTGTACGTGATTGTTTCAGCAGATTCAAACACGAGGGAGTTTAAAGTGGAGTTTGAAGAGAGTACACTAAAAACATCCCTGAGAGCAAAACGTGAGAATTACTTCTATTGTGGAGAGGAGGGACATAAGGTTGTGAGTTGTTCTTTGAGGATCAAAGATCGGAGGTTGAGATAGAGAAGAAGCGTGGGATAGCTAAACCTTCATCTAGGACCATAGTCTCCCTATGAATCCAAGAGTGGAACCTATTGTGAAAATTGTGGAGTGACAGGACTTCCCTTAGTACATGAGTGTAGTGGTGTGAAAGCTCTGTTGGAGTCACTAGTGGAGGGCTTTGAAGATAAATTGAGTGCAGACACTGAAAAGTTGAAATTTCCATGTGGCTCAAGTTCTAATTGAAGATGGAGATCATTTTCAGAATGTTCGAGAAGATGTCAATGAGGGTAAGGCTCATCATGTGTTTAGGAGAAGAGAGAGCTATGACATTCTTGGACCAAACAATTCCATTCATTTTGCTAGTAATGAATTGCTCTAGAATGGAGCTAGTTTTGTTTGTGTTGTATTAGGGAGTCCCATATAAATTTTCAACAATAACAATAAAAGAAGTTGGAAATGTGGAAGCTTCCGATGTTTTATGGAAAAGAGAAAGAGGATGTAGAAGCTTTTGTGAGGGACTTCAAGAGAGCATGTATAGGAAACAATGAGAGAAGGAAACCCAAATGGGTTATCCTTTTGCCCGACTTCTTGGAGGATTCCGCATTGAAGTGGTACAATGAGTACAAGAAGAAACATGTGGAGGAAGACACTTGGGAGAGTTTGACGGATAATCTTGTTGAAAACTTTTTTCCCGATGAAAGTTACAAGAAGCTGATGTGTGAATTCATCTTTTTGAAGTGAGGAGAGAGTGAGAAGATGAGGTCATACGTAGAGAGAACGGAGAAGCTAGAGTCATGATTTCGTGTGGTATTGAAAAAGAGTGGAGATAAGGTCGAGCCAACCATGGTGGAGATTATGACGATGTTGACAAAGAACTTCATTGGAGGTTTGAAGCCTCATATTCGAAGCAAGGTGAGATATGAAAAACCCTCTTCTAAGATTGAGGCTATTTACATTGCTATTCAAATGGAGGAGAGCCTAGAAAACGATGATTTAGCTTGGTGGCTAGAGAAGCATCACCACTTATTGTGGTAAGAAGGACAACTCCTACTATTGTTACTTCGTCAGTAGTAAATACTCCAGTGGTAGACTTGCATCATGAGTTGAAATCTATCACGGAAACACTTGCTGATCTCAAGATTAACGTAGTACAACTATGGGAGAGAAGGAATCAGAATGTAGGGGGAGGATCTAGAGGGTATGGAAATTATCCTCCAAAAGGAAATCCACCGCAAGGGAACTTCAATAGGCCTACGAGTGATTACTTGGAGTCTGAAAGTGAAGAAAGTGACAACTTTTCAGAGGTTGATACCAACATGTCGAAAGATGAGGAGACATCATCTGAAGACACCTCGGATGATGATGTTCAAGTTCAAGCTGCAATGGATTTACTTCCTAGGCCAGGGGTGGTGAAAGATCCTGACAATATGAAGATGAATGAAGAGGAGATTACTCGACGACTCTCCACTCTCAAGTTTGGTCCCAAGGTAACTTCGGAGGAGAAGTCAAGGTTCTTGGATATATTTCGTAAATATATCCATGTCTTTGCCTTTAGCTACAAAGATTTGAAGGAAGTAACCTTAGAAACTCATCGCATTGAGTTAGAGGAGAAGGTTCATCCAGTACGTCGGAAGTAACGTCGGATAAATCCACCAACGGCTGTGGTGATGAAGGAGGAGATCGACAAGCTTAAGGATGTCGGTTTCATCTATGAGGTAGAGAATTCTGAATGGGTTTCTCCTATTGTGATAGTCAAGAAGAAAAATGGTAAGATACGTGTATGTGTAGATTACAAGAAGTTGAATGTTGTCACAAAGAAGAATTATTATCCTTTACTTTTCATAGATGAGATTCTAGAGGAGGTGGCAGGTCATGAGTGGTATAGTTTTGGAAATACTTATAGTGGTTATAACCAAATTCAAATTGCTCCTAAAGATCAGCTCAAAACCACTTTTACCACGCCATGTGGAACTTTTGCCTTTAGGGTATTGCCCTTTGGTCTATGTAATGCTCTTGCAACTTTTGAGAGGTTCTTGAACAAGGTGTTTGAACCATTTATTAGGAAGTTTGTGCGAGATTTCATAGATGATTTTTGTGTGTATGGGAAGAAGAAGGATCATTTGGTCAAAATTCTACAACGTTTGCAGAAAGCCAAGGCCTCATTCAATCCAAAAAAATGCATTTTTGGATGTGAGGAAGGTTTGTTGTTAGGACACATCATCTCTAAGGATGGTATAACGGTGGATCCAGAAAAGGTGAAATGTATCCTTGACTTACTTTTTCCGGTGACGTTGACCAAGTTGAGGGAGTTCCTTGGTATGGTGGGATACTATCGACGGTTCATCTTTTCCTTCTCCAACAAAGCTTATGCCTTGACGGTTAGCTAGGTTCGCGTATGCAAGAGCAGATATAGCAGTTAGAGCCGGTTGTGCAGTTAGTGCCGTTCGCACTGGAATTGCCGTTAGGGCCGACAGCGCCATTAGGGGTCTTAGGGCTCAAGGGGTAGATTTCGAATTAGGGCTCCTTGGAGGACAATTTTTGAAGTTGAGGCTTTGATAGTGTGGCTATGGTGGATAGTAGCTAGTGCATGAACCTGGAGTCTTTGAAGCACAAAGTGGATTTGGCTTGATTGTAATCTCTCTTTTATGCTATGGTTATAAGCGGATTGTCCTTGTGGACGTTTTGAGAGTAGAAAATATTACTTTTAAAACTCAAATTGGATTATGTGGAAAGAATTGTGAGTTCTTGGAGCGCTGAAGGTGTTTTGGCAAGTTTGGATTGATGGTAGCTTCAATTTGTTGGCTGTTGAGTAAGCAGGGCGTTGCTGGAGTGCAGCTTGTGGTGGTGATCTAGAAGTAGAGTAGATTTGAAATTGATCTTATCAATTTCAAATTTCTATATTTTCTTTTTGTGTAAATCCGAATCATGAATTTTTGAGGGCGGAAGCACTGCTAAAAATTGACGAAGTGGATAGATGCTTATAGTTGTCTTGGGGCATTAGTTCGAGATTGGCCGAAAAATATTTCGAACAGAAGTGCTCCAAGTCCAAGATTTGATGTTTCAAAATTTTCGGATCAAAAATAGGAGTAGCAGGCTATCAGATTATCATATAGTGTCCGTTTGATCTGAAATTTGGTGGGATGATAGAAGATGTAAAGTTTGTCGCACGGGAGTAAAGACATTTGACCCAAGACCAACAATGTCAGAATTGTGAAATTTTGACGTTTAGGGGTCTAAAATCAAAGTTGAAGATTTTCACAGTCCCGTAGAAGTTTCAAAATACATAAGTAGAAGCTTCAAACGGTGTCCGTTTGAAAGGTCTAACCACATAAGGTTGCGCCTTATACAGTTGAATTGCCAGTGTCAGTTTATCGATATGGTGAGCAGAAGATCTCCAAAATCAAGTTTTTGTGTTTTTAAATGACCTTCTGGGGCTATGTAAGTCCACGTTGGGTTGGTTTAACCCCTTTGATGGATGTTTTTGAGATGGAGTATTGTTCTTTATGTTTCTTGTGATTGATATACCTCCATCTCTACTTCTTGTTTGTGGACCACGTTTGTTTGTGTTGGTGCTTTGTTGTTTGGAGTGTTGGAGCTCTTGTGTGCTGTCGATAGTGAGGTTGGATTTGCGGACTAGTCAAACTATCCATGTTTCTCCCCAGTGAGACAAGACTTCCGGACTTGTAGACTGGATGAGTGCATGTGATGATGATAGATTTCAGGTTGCCCTTGTGTTAGCACCTTGTGGTACCTCATGTACCTTCTGTTGCAGTTTCTGGTTGCAGTTGGTGTTTCTGGTTCCAGTTGGGGACATGTTTTTGTACGGTTGTGGAGGTGATACATTAGTGTCACAGTGGAGTTCTCTGGAGGTTCCGGAGGAGAGATTGCTCGGATTAGCATTGGGTGCATCCATAGCGGAGTGCGGTACCAACCTTGGCCTTTGAGGTTCACAGAAGACTCTGATTTGGTTTCAGAGAGTGACGGAGCTGAGCTTGGTGATATCTTGGAATGTGTACCCACACCGTTGTTGTGGGACATGGACGATATCTATGGGGCCATCAAGGGTCCCAGACGATATTCAGGTACAATTGGCACTATTGAGTTGGATGACTTCATCCAAGAGTTTGACTCATGGTGTGATTTACAACGGATGCGCAACTCTACGTTGTTCAATCCATTTATGGCTTGGAAGGGATTATTCGAGCATTTGGAGGGTCCGCTGATGGATGATTATCATGAGTTCTGGCGTGAACACCTTGAGGAGATAGAATTCTGGAGACAATACTAGTCTCCAAACTACATCTCTATTACTTGGCATGGTGTTTGGAGGTGCAAGTTCATCCTCCCGTACCTGCTTTGGTGATCTGAGTTGGAGCTAGTAGAGTTGGGAAGAGTTTAGAGGTCCCAACCTTTAACCCTATTCTGGAGTTCTTCGCACAGTTGAGGAGAGACTACCAAGGGGTGAGAACTGACAAGCTACGAGGCTTGCAGGAGTTTGAACGGAAGATTGGGGAGAGTCTTTGAGAGACGTATACCCGAATGCGTCGGTTGATCGGTGTTACCCATGGGGTGACAGAGGCACAAGCTGTCCAATATTTGTATGGGATATTGGATAGGGAGTTGAGACGTAGAGTGAGAGATGCTACCTTACTACATGAGACATCACCTATGTTGGCCATTATGTTTTGTCTTGTTGAGCGTATTGAGCTCAACATGCAAGAAGAGAGGGTGGTGACTGTTGGGTTCAGCAATGATTCACCATCTTCATCAAATACATTATCTTTCGTCGGAAATCATCCTTAATCAAATCAATCTTGAAACCATTGGTCCCCTTCCTTCCTCGAGGATCAAACCACTTAGACTCGTTAAAATCGAATCTTGTATGCAATGTCGATCCTTCCCAGTCGATGCCATCTTTATCTATAGCATAATCTCGCCCCAAAGCTTCCACCCACAAAATCACATCCCACGAATCTAAATAACCTCTCCACCCGATTGGATTGGCGACCTTCTTGGCCTTCACTTCCTCACACAGCTCCGGACATACATAATCTCATTGCCATGCTAAGAACGCTCCACCCAAGTTCTTCAATCGTTTCAATTCTTCCACCGTCCAGTCCGGATTTGGCACTAAAGGTCAAATTACGCTTGTCATCTTCTACGGAGGAGGCAATCAAATAGCTTCTCTTGCTCCTAATCGAATTGCCACTCGCTTCCTCATCGTGTCACTTTGTTACTTTTGTGTCCTCCGCTGCTTGTTGATACGGTTACAACACTACCCTAACATTGAGACTTCTCCCGCTAGATTTAATCTACTTGCATTCACACTCAACATGCATATTCGCCTTAAGAGTTGTATTCGTATTCGCCAATACTCAGTTCCGCCGAATGCTTCATGCTTTTTATTCCGAAAAACAGAAAAAACAAGCTTAAAATTCCTAACTAGGGGGAGCATATGACGGAGTGGAGAGGCCCTCACATCTCACAATGGAGAGTATTTTGGATGTGGGTAGACACTCTCATGCATTGGTCTATGCTGACCGGTCACCCATGGCAGTGGTGAACCTTGTGGGTCAACCAAGAGCGGCATTACCCACATTGTTGAGTTACTCAACTTCCCATGCTTACAGAGAGGGAGGACTTGGACTTGTATGGGATTCTCACTTATAATGGTTGGTAAAACCCAACGCTAAAGAGAGAAAGCGAGCTATGGGATTTTGTACCGGTACTGTAAGACCCATGGTTGTACATATAGGATAAAATGTAAGTATATCTAAATTATGCCTAAGTTTATTTTAGTCATGATTATGTTTAGCTAGTTATGGTTAAAACTAAGATCATAAAACTAACTTCTCCCAAAACTAACTTGAGAGGTGCTTCTCAACCTCTCTATTTATACTACTTAGAATCTTACCCTAGTAACTATAAGTAATCATCATGTAACTTTCTCTTACCAAGCTTAAACAAGGTAAAGATCACAAACCCCAATGAAAATGGTACATTGCAACATGTAATTGGTCCACTTGGATCTTCTAGAAGCCCTATTACTCTCCAATTGACTTTAATGTACCAAATCAATCTTGCCCCTAGATTTAAGGGTCTTCACATAGTCCAACCAATGAAAACTAGTCCAAGTCAAGGAAAGTCAAGATACCCATGTGATGGAATATGTTCTTTGATTTCTACTAAACAACAAAATAGTAGTTCTCATATACCACACCAAAAGTTACTCTATATTTTGAGTGATATCTTACTCTTTGTGAGAATTTGCATCATGGAGTTTGGACTTTGAGAGTTTGTGTAAGATTGTGCATTAGGGTCATGGTCATAGGGTGGGAACAAGTGCTTCTAGATTCATGGTGAGCTTCTAAAAAGCCATTGGAGGTAAACTTGAGTGAGAGTCAGCCCGGAGGTCACAACATTACCTACATTGTTAGAGGCATCACGACGTCAGGTGTTGGATCAGACTATGGACCTAAACTGTTTGACATGGATTGTGAGCCTTGGATTGGCTGAGGAGAGACGCATGCGATCCACATGTATGACTGCAAGGCCATTAGTAAGCTCTTTGCCTACCAAGACGGTGGAGGCAAAAACTGGAGGTGAGAAGTGCCCAAGATCTCATCCTTGGTCTTATGGGGATGTTAGAGAAGGAGAGGTAGGGTCTTCTTTGAGTATCGTTGGAGTTTTTTGTGCGGAGCAAGCGGTGGTTATCACTTTAGACCTTTGTGATACAAAACAAGAGGTTACAGCGACAGCAAGAGGAGTTGTTCACACTGAGATAATGGAGCCTAGTATGAGAGAGCAAAAAAACTTTCTACTCAAGAGGTTATTATTTAGCAACTAGATACTACGTCGTCTATCTCTAGTGTCGATGGAGAGGAGATTTGGGATATTGAGATTGGTCCCAAAGTGATAGGAGAAGAAAGACGTAGGGTGTGGAGGTTTTTGAGGAGTTTCAGAAATTGTTTTGACTTCTGTATGAAGGATTTAGGCTGTTTGAAGGGACATGGTATATGGATTGACTTGACAACAGATGCATCATTCTTCCGTCGTCCCTATCGATACAGTGATATGGAGAGAGATCTGATCCAAAGTAGGTGTCAAGACCTTCTTGAGGCTAGATTAGTGGAGATATCATATGGAGAGTATGCCTCTGCTATGGTGATGCCAGTCATCACAACATACATCGTTGTCACATCAAACATCACAACACATAGATCATCATACACCAACACAAGTGTTCCACAATAAAATCTTTTCTACTCTCAAAATGTCCACAAGGACACTCCGCTCATAACCATAGCATAAAAGAGAGATTACAGTCAAGCCAAACTCACTTTGTGCTTCAAAGACTCCAGGTTCCCGCACTAGCTACTATCCACCATAGCCACATTCTCAAAGGCTCAACTTCAAAAATTGCCCTCCAAGGAGCCCTTATTCGAACTCTATCCCTTGAGCCCTAGGACCCCTAATGGCGCTGTCGGCCCTAACGGCAGTTCGAGTGCAAACGGCGCTAACTGCTATATCTTCTCCTGCATACGCGCACCTACCTAACTAGAGATGCCACTATATAAGTCATGACAGCTATCATGCACATACATATCGCATCACAACATACATCGCTGTCACATCAAACATCACAACACATAGATCGTCATACACCAACACAAGTGTATCACAATTGCCCTCCTAACTGGCGGTTAGGTCCCTCTAACACCAGGTAGTCATCTAGTCCATAACATGATATGCCCTTTGTGTGGCTAAGATTAGGAGGCCAGATGCTGCAATGCCCCATCATTAGTCGCATATCTGCAATCCATATCATGTAACGGTCAGACCTGCTTGCCTGCTAAACACATCGAGGACATCTCCACCGCCCACTGGGCACCGCATTGAGAGGAGGTGTCAAACATGACATATGTCATCCTCTCAAACAAGAATCACAAATCAACAAACTCGTTGCTTCACCAGCTGATCCACATAACATACATCTCAAGCCTGCATGTACAACTGCCAAGCTTGGATCCATAGTACCATCAATGTTTGGAAGATGACAGGACGCACAATTACGCATATGATCCTTCCAAATCACACCATCACGACCCTCCAATATCAAAACTCCAAAAGGTAAAACCTCACGTACTCGTAGAATCATGCGACCAGCCGTAACATCCAATGTGGTCGGTGCACTCTGCTGCAAGTAAACATAATCACCAACATGAAATCTATGAATTGAAGGTTGATATCCACCTCCTCGTATTGTAGCATAATGCAAAGTATCTCTATGTTGAGCAATAGTTAGGTTCTCAAATGCCATATGCATGACTCTACGGAAGAGTTCCGCCCTTTGAGAACACACCCTAACCCAAACATTAGGGTTATCCAAGTCCAAGACTTCACCTGACTCTCAACGGATAGCTGCAGGTAAGTCTGGATCTCTACCATATAATAAAAAGTACGGTGAGAATGACGCTAGAGATGCTTGCCTGCTAAATCGATAACCCATGACCAATCATGGTAGCTGGATGTCCCAATCTCCCAGATGATCTTTCTCCAAGCCAAACTTTCTTAGTCCCCTCTGAACAACTCTCTCTGCTAGACCATCAACCTCGGGATGATCTCTTGAGGTGGTACGATGATCGATCAACGCTCGATAACACAAAGCCTGAAACTCGCCCAAAAAACTCAAGATTCTCGATCAGTCAACACTTATGCTGGTGCATTAAATCGGCTAAGCACTGCAGCTAAGAACGCATAAGTTGTTCCCTCACTTGACTTGTCAGGCAAGGCCACCAACTCAATCCACTAGGAGAAATGCTCCACCATGACCAACACATATCGATGATGTCGTATAGTCAATGGCAAAGGTCTTGCAAAATCCAAGCTCCAACGATAACCAAGTCCCATAATCGGTAATGGATGTAGTTGTGGTGTAGGGGCATTGAATGATGCTAGAACACGATCACATACCATACATCTGGCCACAAACTGTTGTACCTCAGTTTGCATACATTTCCACCAATAGTGACTTTGAAGTAAGCTATATGTACACTTTACTCCAAAATGACCTAACTCCTCATGAGCATGTTTGACCAAGTGGGCTATCTAAGATGGAAGTGGCACAACACGAACACTGTCATCTCCCCATACTCGAAGAAGTTGTCTACCTTCCCATCTGAACTGTTGAGCTCTTTGTAAAACTCGATCCCGCTTCTTTGCACTCAAGGTGCCCATCAAAGCACATGTACGAAGATACTCCAACACCAGCATGTCATCATGGATGTCTCGACTAACCATCAAACCGTCCTCAGTCTCAGCGTCCAAGGCTAACATATATGCTCTCTTACCCAAGAGAGATATCATAAAGCTCTCAAGCGCCAACATACTCAAAAAGGCAGATGCATGCCAACCCGGTACCATCTCCTCATCTGTATCACCATGCCATCGAGCCCTGGTTTCGTCAACTTGACTTGTACATGGGTTTCGACTTAACCCATCTGCATCACGGTTCACCACCCCAAGTCTATGAACAACCGTGAAATCATACTCATGTAGGATAAGATCCCATCGTGCAAGCTTTCCTGTAAGCTTGTTTGATTCCATCAACCATTTCAATGGTTGATGAAAAGTGATGAGAGTGAAGGAGTTTCCAAACAAATAACATCTAAAATGTGCCACCGTCCAAACAGCTGCCAAACATTCTCCTTCATAAGAACTATACTTCAACTCCGCTGCATTGTTGGAACGACTTGCATAAGCCACTACAAACTCATTCCCCTCATCATCATGTTGGGTAAGCGACTCCCAAACCCAGCATACTCCAATCAAAATGTACTTGAAACGGATAACCTCTCACATGTCTCCTCAAAATAGGGGCAGATGTCAACCTTCCCTTGAGCTCAACAAAAACTCTTTCCTGTTCATCTCCCCAACTCCACTCTTGATCTAGCTTTGTCAAAGCTTTGGAAATAGTGCTAAATCCTCGTACATATCGACGATAGAAGTTTGCAAGTCCAAGGAAAGCTCACACCCTTCTCACATATGAGGGTTGTGGAATACGCAAGATTGACTCAACCTTGGTTTGCTGAACTCCCAATCCTTCTGGGTATATGGTATGACCCAAGTAATCTACCACTCCTAAAAGAACTTGCACTTTCCAAGATGCAACTTGAGGCCATGAGCAATCAGTCGCTCAAATACCTCCTGCAAATGTATCTCATGCTCCCTCACTGTAGCACTATACACTAGAATATCATCGATATAGGGTCGGGCACAATCAAGTCCGGCTAGGATCCTATCCATCACTCTTTGGAACTCAACAGGTGCATTCTTCAACCCAAATGGTAAGAACTTCTACTGATACAACACATCCTTGCAATGCGAATCAATTGCCCAAAAGGCTGTCTTGGCCTTATCCTCATCTCGAATCCGCAACGGATGATATCCTGCTCGTAAATCCAATGTACTGAAAACCTCTGCATGCCCAACTGCATCAAAGATCTCCTCAGGTGTAGACATAGCATATCGATCAGATTTTGTTTGTCGATTGATAGACCGGTAGTCACCACACATGCGTCTATCTATATAATTACCATGTATGTGTACTACAAGGCTCGCTAATACAATACAAACAAAACAAGCTACATTCTTCAGTAATTCATCAATAGAAAAATGAATGGAATTTATTAATCCATGATTTCCATGGTTCTCTCTTCTTCTAAACACACGATAAATCTCAACTTCATCGACATCTTATTAGTCATTAAAGAATAATTTCCATTTTTAGTTGAAACTTGAATCCACAAAGACACTTTGCTCAACACCATAACATAAAAGAAAGATTATGCTATGGTGTTCATCAAAGCTAATGTGTTTAGATATGATGGTGTGGAGTGTGTGGACTCCATGAGGCAAAGCCAGCCCTAGATGTAAAAAAGAACTTGCACTAGGGAATCATGTAGGGCGACCTAACATACAATAGACATAGCCCACACATTCAAATCGACAAGGCTAAGAAACAAACCGACACATGCAATGCATATCCCTATATACCATGGAATTGAAGCATATGGGCCCTTCGCCTATCTCCACCCGTATAGGGTGTATATGAGATAGTCATATGAATATATGTACTATACTCTACAAGCATGTAACAAATGACACTAGTAACATTGAGGAAGAAATAATTGTGTCCAATGAAAAAGTGTAGAATTGCTCTGCTGAAATGTGCCTTGATGTGCAGACCAGAAGGAAATGTGTGGACTACTATGGTGTGATAACCTACTTAACTTAACTTTACTACTGAAATCAGGAAAAGTCAGAATTTTGAAATGCAATTTCACAATTTTGTAAATGTATATGGTTCCAAATTGGAACTGCCAGGTGCGAAATGTGAGCAGGTCTCAGACCTCAATAACATCCAAAGGTATGGTCTCCCAACATCCCATCCCTTTGGTCACCTCACCTCAACTCTCTTCCCTTCTCTTCCCCTCTTTCCCGAGAGTCTTCTCCTCACGCATGCTCTGCTTCGCTTTATGCAAACTCCATCTGAACTGTGTTGACCAGAATCAGATACTAGCCTGCTAGTATCTGATTCTATCCTGTCATGGTCCGACGGGTACGTAATTTATAGCTTGAGGCGGAAGCAACGAGCACCTGTTGTTTAGTTTCGATGCATTCCTGTGTCTAGAGCCTTTGGTTTGCTTTGAGTGACGGGGACCTGCAGTCGAGGTTGTGGCCCCGTAAACGGTACAAAGCGTTGTATTTCAGTGTGAAAGTGAGATAGCAAGCAGGCATGCGCGCTGCTCTATCACCTTGCATTTACGATGCACGATTGCCATGAGTGGTTTTCATGCGCATCGCGAGGTGAGGTGGAGACATGAATGACAGTGAGTAATCAACATGTCGGTGAGTTAGAGAAATCGGAAACTGGTGCCCCTTCCACATGAAACTTTCAGACCCAGCTCCTCTCACTGCGCTGGCGGTGTCGTCGCTGAGTCCCCCGTCGTCCTGCTCCTCATCCTCATACTCCTGGTGGCTGCCAGGAGTTCGATGGATGCAGCATTCGTGGCGCACTTCCGAACTACAACAATCGGCCCCAGGAGAGCATCCGACTCCACCCCGAACCCGTCTCCCAAATCCCAGATAGCCCTTTCAGCTTGGTTGAATGAGTGAATGAATGGAGTCCGATCAAAGTATGAAACGGAAGGGTGGGAAGGACCTCCACGATTGACGACTAGGCAACATCAACATCAGAAGAGTGACCTCAAGCAACGAAAGAAGACAGTAAACGACACTTCCCAACGATTTGTTCATCCCATCCGATTTTCAAACCTTGGGGGGTTTGAAAATCGGATTTGCCTACATGAAACGGGAACTCCGTGAGTTCATGACAGATCGCACCACCTGTCGCAAACCTGTTCAACCGGCTAGAACCGGTCAGCACATGTCGTCGAACGTCACAAGGATATATTATTTATTGGTAATGCGCATGGGCTTGAAATGGCAAAACTGCAACTGTTCAGTTAGATACTCTTGTTGACCTTAAAACCTTCCATTTCATTTGGTTGACCAAGGTAAGTCTAGATTGTTCCGAGCTTTCCTGTCAAACGAACCCAGGTATCTACATCGTCAAAAGGTGGATTTTTCCTTCGTTCTGAATGGACGGGATTCCCGTTACTTGAGCCATACTTCAGTACAGCAGGTTACCTCACCTTCCGGATGATGGGAGAAGAGAGTGCAAGCGCCACCGAGACCTTTCTTCCGTTGGTAGTAAGCAAGGTACATATCGCGGTCTTTATTCCCTTCATTGCACATCACACCCCACCGGGAAATATCTTGCGCTTTTGCCGTACTGTGGATCGATGCATGATGATTACAAACCCACCCTCCATCAAAAGAAACTTCGTCAGCTGCAGCAGCTACAAATATAGGAAGCGTTGAGGCTGGTTCTGGATTGAACTGCATCAGCATTTACTTGCACTGTACGCGTTCCAGAGCTGTGTTCCCCACATAATGTTCTCAGCTACCAATTCTAACTACTCTTACCACCTCCCGCATTAAAAGAAAAAGCTCGCAAGTGTTCAAAAACTACTTCCAAAAAGCTCTGATTGTCAGTCGTGGTCATTCACAAACGCATCAATTCCTTCGAACGCGTGGGCAAAGTCTCGCGTTCCAAACTTGAAGAAACCTGCAGAGCGTCAACTGCAGCTTTGCTTAAAAGAGCGAGTCTCGCAACATGGTCGCGGTATCAAATGTTACAAACAGGGTGGATCAGCATTCAATTCTCGTGCAAATTCCGTAAGCCAAAAGTGATATCTTCGCAACCACACCTTGTTTATTGATGTAAACTTAATCATCGTATTGTTTTACAACTTTTGATCCTAACGTGAACGTAATGTGTCCTACAATAACGTCCTCAGCTTTCTCTCTACACCAATGTTCCTAAATTCTGAAATAAGTTGTTTCTTATATACAGGTGTGCCTAAACTAACGATGCTTCGATCCTAACATCAAGAACTTAAACAAAAATTCTATCAAAAGTAACTGCCAAACATTTTGTTCCACAATAGTGTTACTATCAATCAACACATCAATTCAAGTCCTTCCCTTATTAGTGATAGTCAACAGGCGCAGGTGCCTCATGTAGCTGCTTGCCCTCCTTGCGAATGTCCTGAAAGAAAGAAGGAACAAATCATCAGTCCCCGGGTCAGATGTATGTTACGCTAACTCTCTTTGACAAAAACTCAGCTACAATGACAGATGGTAAAAAGCTCAACGATCCAGAGAAATCATCGGTGGGTCCGCTTGCGAAGAAGTCCAATGGAGAACCGGGATGGAGAACACATACAGAAGCGTAATGGTTGACATCACGATGATGAGCTTCATCAGCACGGACAACCGTGACAACGTCTTTAAGGGTGGCATTCTTTGGTAACCTCCAGTAGTCGATGGCAATTGCTGGTGCTGGAACGTTCTCAATGTTGCCCTTCTCAATCTCCTCCAAGAATTTTGTGTAGGAATATATTGCCTCTTCCTCCAGGTACCCAGTGAAGCGATGGGCTACACGCGGGGCAAGAAGATAGAAGAGAAAATACGCGTTGAAAAAAACTCCTTGGGTCGCCACCACGAGAGCCCTCTCATACCAGTTGGGTTTAGCAACCTCCATGAAAGTCATCAAATGCATGCGCTCGTTCTCCGCTTCTTCCAGTAAGGCCTTGATCCACCCACCGCTGTGCTCAAATCTCCGAAGCGATCGTAGATGCAGTAACATTCCCCCTACCATACCGGGAACAGCTGCGACCGTCTCAAGCATCATGGCTCGACATCCATATCGTTTCTGTGAACACCACAAATGACCGAGATCATGTTAGACAACACAGATGGGCATGAAATAATCGCCAAGCTCAAATTCTTCATGCAGAATCAACGTGTACAACAACAGGCCTTCATTTAAAACTCACGTTCTCTTGGCAGCAGAAACAGAAGCTTGTCGAAAGCTACTCACCTGCTGTCAAAGTGGGAACACTGCGAACCAGGGCAGTCAGTGTAATAAATTCTATGGCTCCCCTACACGCACCCAGTGTCCGTCGACAGAGACCATCATAGAGCTCTCTGTGATCCATATGTTGACCAGACATGATCCTTATGATCATGTATCACTATACAATCCAGTCTTCACGACTGGAAGGATTACGAAGCAAATAATCACACGGTAGACAAACACATTATGCTTATATTATACCGCTTGCCTCAATTCTTACCCTGAAGAACAAGTCCGTTGGCAACCTGAGTGCCTTCACCGACCAGAAGGCAAGTCTGTCCTCCCAATTTTCTGGTTTGTGATGCTTCAGCAGATCAATTGAAATATCAGGTGAGTACGTCTGCGTGGGCTGCACATGAGATATAACTGAGTTAAAACCAGTGTCCTGATGGCTTACACGACACATATGTCAAGAGAAACGACCAAAACTTGCTGCTTGAGGTAAGAGTCACAGCTCTACATGATACTTTGGCATTCTGAAGACATCGGGATAAAATCGGTGCTTATGCACAGAGAGAAAAGGATTTCCTTACCCGGAAGCAGTTCCATGGCCACGGTGTACCATCCTCCCGTAAATTTGCCTTCGGAGTGATGCCCCAGTAGTTTGACCGCACCAGGCCCACTTTGTCAGATTTTTTATTCGCCATTTCCATGCTTACATCTTTCTCCTCATCTTCGCTGCGAAGAGCACTCGAGTTGCTAGCCAGCCTGACGTGAGGTAAAGTCCAAGAGCCCCTCCATGCGCTGCTGCTGCTGCTGCCGGCCAATCCCGCCCATGGCAAACCAATGCCTCTGTTCACTGACTCTGCCTGGACAGCCCTCGGGAAGCTCGGCCCGGATAGTGTGGTGATTTGCCGAACTGAAGCTCCGACTGCACCATGCTCAAACTGCCACAAGACAATTTGAGCAACAGGCCTCCATGATCGCCTGATCGCCCCCGCATTCATAAGGGAACTCGTTCACTCAAGAATCTGCGTCAATAATACTGCCCACACTGAACTCGAACGCTTCAACCGCCTGTCGAACCCCAACACTGCTTCGCAATTTCTCTGCTTCCCAGCTCCGAATTTGTTGTTGCCTGGTAGCTAAGCAAGCCTTAGGAGGCTAGTGTACGTCGCGCATCACACGAACTACTTACACCACTCGATGGATTTCAACACTGCTTTGAATTTCCGCTTCGCTTTGATTGTACGATACACTGGAACTACACTCTCAGATGATTTGATGGTCGCTACCAGTACCAGATTTATACCTTCCCCTTTGATCGGAGAAGTCACCGACACTTCCATGCCCTTGGACTCCCCGAGTTCGTTAACAGACATGGTACCGAGACGAGTGAGGCAAGTGGACGGAAGTATATTCCCAAGGCGCTGACGCAAAAACATGATCCCGAATTACGACTGCCGAATTCTGCACGTATGCACCTTATATAATTCGTTGAAATTTTCAAAAGTCAAAGAAACGCAGCTCGGAGAGCCAGAGTTCAAGTTCAATATTTTAACTGCGCCGTGGGTGGGGGAAGATGCCTAGCCTGGTTCTGTGACGCGGGCTGAATGTACCGCACGTTCTCGGCGATGGCGATGACTACGGTTGCAAGGGCGGCGGCTAAACATGCCGAACGGACGCAAAAGTCTGCGTGGTATTTGACGCCTATTCAACGTTCGCGTATATTACGCTGTCCTGCGGGAAGATTCTGAGCGTAGCCCGTCCGCGTTTCGGGCTGCAGTCTTTCCTCGAGTCTTTCCTCGAAGACTGAGTGGAAGAATGTTGCGTCGTCTGCACGTTATGTCCTTGAGCTCACGGCCTGCACCGGTTCATTCTGTAGACGGTATTCCTCTTGTCCACCTCCTTTCCCGCGCCTTCCTGTGTCATGGGCACCAAGAGGTAATTACCTCTTGGACTAATATGGAACCCAGGTCCGGATCCCAAAGGGAGAGAAAGTATAATAACAAAACGGATGGGAAGATCCCATCAAATCCTACAAGGATGGAACCAAACCAGTAACATGGGCTAACCCTAAGATATCTCAACTATCCAGGTCAAAAGGTCTACAAACAACATAGTATGAGAAGAAGCATCACCTAACGTGATTGCTCTCCTATGGATTGCACCAGCTAGAGCTCTCTGTAGAGCAATGGAAACACGTTACCTAAAATAGGCTATACTGTCAGCTAAAGAGAGTGATACCCCATGTCGCCTAGTATGGTCGGCTCTCACGCACTCCCTCACGAACATGTCGAAGTCGGTGTCCATAGCTCCATATAACTCCAAAGCTAGAGGAACAAAGAGGTGACCTCTCTTCATACCTCTATACTTGGAGACCTTGGCTGCTGTCGCTCCACTCGCCGCCCATCTTGGAGGATGGGTGATCACCCCTCTCGAAATCGTGTCTCTAGTAGGATCGGTAACCACCACATTCAAGCCACAAGAACCCTGGTCCTCCCGAACCAAGTACAGGTCTGCCCTAACCCTAGTCAACTGCAAGGCATACCAACGCTCTCTCCATGTGAGGTATCCATCATCTCGCGCCATAGCAAACACCACATCCCTAATGGCATCATGGGTAGCTATCCTCTGCCCTCCGAATGGACAACGACTCATATGAACACCTGTTGCATCTAAAGTGATACCACACTCACATGTGAGTAATGAAGATGTAGATGGATGGACCAAGCCAAGACGGAACCTCATCGCTATGGAAAAAGTAGCTGATGCGAGTCAGAAAGCCCTGATGCATGATCGAGCCAAGATCCACGAGCCTGCACCCTTGCCCGAGCAAGAGCGTAGATGAGCTCTAGTAGTACGAGGAATGGCCGGATCCACTAAGAGTGAATGTAGAGCCTCATGAAATTGTCAATCCATCAAGATAGACTATAGACCCCTAGTCCAATCGGTAGCCAAAGAGGAAAAAGAGAAAAATTCATGCACGTGGTAAAGCGTCTCTTGTATGTCGTAATAATACTTGTAAGGGAAATGATCCCGTATCGACGTCCCTCGTATATATCTCCAAAATAGGTCTATTTGCGATTATAAATCGAGAAGATAACAAAGGTGCAATGAGCGCCCAACTCGCCAAGAATGCCGTAGGTGCCGTCTCGTCCATCGATAATAAGCCTACCCCTCCACACGAAATTGGCAAAGATGTATGTCTCCTTGCCAAATCTCCAGTCACACACTCGAATGTCCCGGGTCCGATGATGTCACCAAAGACGCCCATGATCCTCCTATCAAAGGCTGTCAAACGTGATATGAGAATAGGTAGAAACCGTAGATGAAGGAGAAACCGTGCGAAGAAGATAGGTGGGTCGACGAGCAATACTAGATGATAGTATACCAAACGCCACCTGCGGATCCCCTAGAAGAGGAAGGTCATCTACATGCAAAACATCCTTGGCCAATGCAACGCCAAGGTAGCGTGAAACAAAATCCTCAAACCGTACTGGCACTCCTAGAATACGTAAGCCGTATGTCGATATCATACATCCCTCTGGAAGTTGAAGATGAGGCAGAATGCCCAAAGGAGACCAAGCCCTACACTTTGACACCTTGACTCTCAAGCCTACAAGATGAAGCTCGGTAGTCAAGTAATCAAAGGTCTGCCTAATGTTGTCTCACAGGGGCCCACAATGTGTATCATACGCTAAGGGGGGAACACACAACCAAGACACGGTCAAAGCGAGACACAAAGAGCTCTATAATGAGCCATGGCAAATAAGGGTCCTCCCAAAGGATCTCCCTGTCGAGTGCTAGCGACGGACTGTAGAACGGTGACTCCCTCCTCGGAAAAGCCATGCTGATAAAATAAAAAGAATGTGAATCGTAGAAAGATCATACGAAAGGAATGAGGCTTGATAGGGGTCCATCAGCCTCTCTAAGCTCTCTAAAAATGGATGCATGCAAGACGTTGTTAAAAGTGTTCTCAACATCCACCTGCAAGACAACCCAATCCGGATGGATATCTAGAAGTGCTCTAATGCCCAACGATCTTGCCTCAACCTCACGGTGTGACGACTCCAAATTGATGTGGACAAAGATGCTGCGGAAGTATGAGCGTCTTTGTAAGACAACGATACGGTGAGTAATCTCAATAAGACCTCTCCAATAGCAATCCGTCTAATGCCCCCAATGTCCTTCTCCATCGCGAGAAGCAGACTAGCACCCAAAACCTGACTAATTGAAAACGGAATCTCCCCTCTACTTGAATCGATGCAACCCACTGAACAACTCAGTGAAACCACTAGAGGATCATGCACTGAAAAGCAATCTCGAAGATGCTCATATACCATCCATGACAAACCCCCAGAGGATAAACATGGGGCTGTGCATAGAGAATGAGCAAATAATGATCTATCAAGACATAATGGCTCCTCTGGCTTATACTCCAAGACCTCTAATGGTATCTCCTCGCCCATGGGTGGATGTAGAAGGCGTAAAGAGGAAATCGAGTCTTACTGAGGAGACGATTTCCTCTCCTCAGTAAGACTAGCTACGGACAAAGGATGAAGGGCATGTGCAGCCTTGCTATACTCCTCGGTCTGCCCCAAGATCCTGTTGAGAAAACGACTCTTCAGGAATCACTCCAAGAAGAGGAGAGCACACCAAAGGGACAAGAGAGAGTGTGCAGGGGAATGAGATAGGAAGGCTTCGCCTTCCCTCGTATATATAGGGTGAGTACGGGGGGGAAACCCTAATCTTGGGTTAGCCCTAAACAGATGCTGTACCATCGATGCGTAACAACCCTAGATCTACACTGTAGTCATCAAGGCAAAGATCGACCTATATCAACTCGATGAGCTTGGGATATTAACACTCCCCTTCAAGCTCAACTGTACATCCTGAACTCCTAGACAATGTCGAAATGAAGCAAACGATTTCTCTAGGTAAAGCTTTGGTGAAGATATCGCAACCTTTTGATCTCACGTATGTATATATCTAAGATCTACTACACCGAAAGGACCTTCTCCCTAACAAAGTGATAGTGCACCTCAATGTGCTTTGTCCTAGCATGAAAAACAAGATTGTTGGCTAACATCATTTGCTAATGTTATCGGCTAGGATAACTGAGGGACTAGGATAATCTACTCCAATATCGAGAAAGCAAAGGAACGAAGCCAGCCCGCTTCACAAGTGGCATTCATAGCACCACTTTCTGCTTATACGTGGAAGATAGTGCCACGGTCGGTTGTTTTTCTTAGAAGCCCGGCCACACCGCACTCCCAAATCCAAATGCATATCCGGGCATTGGATCTCCCGCCGAGAAATGTCTTCTGTCCAATCAACATCGGTGTAGCCATGCAGGTTCAGCTCATCTCCAAATCTGTATCGAAGTCCAAAATGAAGTGTGGACTTCACATAGCGGAGAATCCGCTTAACCGCCATCATATGCGGTACCCGTGGAGCATGCAGAACCGACCGACTAGACCAACAGCATAGCTCAAATCCGGTCTAGTGATAGTCAGATAAATCAAACTCCCAACCATCTGTCTGTACAGTCGGGGATCTGCAAGTAACTCTCCATCGTATAATTCTAGTTTTAGACCTTGTTGTAGAGGAGTGTCTATTGGTTTGCAATCAGACATCTTGAACTCCTTAAGCTTATCTAAAGCATATTGGCGTTGTATTAGCCACATATCCTTTCCCTCTGTGATAAACTCCACACCAAGAAAGAATTTAAGATATCCTAAGTCTTGTATCTCAAATTCGGAACATAAGATACTCTTGATGCGGGAAATCATATCCTCATGGTTCCCAGTGATAATAAGATCATCTACGTAGATGGAAATCATCACTACATGAACTCCTGATCTCATGCAGTATAGCGATGAGTCGGAATGACAGACTACAAATCCAAGAGACATGAGAAAGGAATTGATCTTCTCATACCATGCTCTCGGAGCCTGTTTCAAACCATAGAGGGATTTCCTTAACTTACAAACTCAGGAAAGAAACTTTGGATCTTCGTAACCATGTGGTTGTTGCATGTAGACTTCCTCGCCGAGATCTCCATTGAGTAAAAGGCGTTCTTGAAGTCCATTTGATGCGATCGCCATCCCTTGTTGACACAAATAGCAACCACCGTGCAATTGTTGCCATCTTGGCAACCGGACTAAACATCTCTTCGTAGTCCACTCCATGATGTTGTCGTAGCCCTTGGCTACCAATCCGGCCTTGTATCGAGATACGATTGCCATCCGAGTTGCGCTTTGACCTTGAAGACCCATCTACGCAAACAATCGCTTTCTTACCTTGAGGTAAGTCCACCAATTCCCATGTTTGTTGGTGACAAAGTGCAGCAAGTTTTGTCTCCATGGCTTCAATCCACTCATTTTTGTGCATTGCCTCCTCAAGCGCACTCGGTTCGGCTCGGCAAGAAGAACGTGAGTCATGTATGCATGATGATCGCCAAGGAAACTTTCATGCATAAATATTTGAAGCAGGATGCCGAACTCTCTCGATTTTTGTAGTAGAGGCGTTATTAGATGTCTTTGTTTGTCTCCCCTTGCCGGATCGAGGTTCCGGCGTCGTAAGGACGGGGACGCTTCATCTAACGGATGAATATCGGTAATCCGTGGTGAGGACATCATATGTTTCAAAATAAGATGATCCTCAAGACTAGAGTCGGTGCGGATGGTGCTTTCGGTGAACTTCATCCGTAGCGACTCTCTAAATACGATGAGACTCGCCTCTAGGCGGTGGCTCCGAAACTCCACTCGTAAAGGTACGATTGGACGGACTCCTTGGCGTAGTTTCGGCGGAGAAAAGTGGATATGACCGGAACAATCGCAGGTGCATACCAAGATTGCAACTCTTCAAATACAACATCTCTACTGATATAGAATTGCCTAGAGGAAGGATTATAGCATCTATATCCTTTCGTATCTAAGGCATATCCAAGGAAAATACATACCGACTTTGGGATCTAGCTTCTTGCGCTTCTCATCCGGAATGTGTACATAACAGATGCAACCGAAAACTTTCAGAAATGAGTAATCAAGCTTGTGGCTTGTGAATACCTCCATCTGGGTCTTGTTGTGAATTGTTGCAGTCGGAGTTTGATTCATCAAGTACATTAAAGCGGAAAGCGAGCCCGCCCGTAACGGTCTAGGCAAAGTTCTTCTGCGTTCAACATAGCGCGGCGAGCCTTACGCTATGTGACGATTCTTCCTCTCCGCAACGCCATTCTTTGTGGGAGTATAACCGCAAGTCTTAAAGCGCCAGTATGCCATGCTTACGTAGGTAGCGGTGAATTCTCCGGATAGAAACTCGCCTCCTCCATCGAGCGTAGACAAAGGATAGATTGTCCGCATTTGTTTCTCCACCAAGGTGTGGAAAGTCGGAAAGCCGACAACACATCGAAGAGCTCTTGCTCTTAAGGAAGTAAACCAGTGTAGCGAGAGAAATCATCAATGAAGGACACGAAGTACTCAAAACCATATAAACTTGGTTGAGAAGAAGTCCATACATCGTGTGCACCGCCTCTAGAAGCTTGGTCGCTCTCCTACCGATCCGTTAAAGGGTTGTCTAGCTTGATTGCCGAACCGACAAGCGGGACACACCTTGGTCGAGCATAAGTGAAGTTGGGCAAACCTCGTGACTAGATCTGAACTCGGAAGAGTCTTCGATTTCTGAAAGTTCATGCCCAATTCGGCTTGTGCCAAATATCTATGTCGATACTACAAAGCCACTTTTCGTAATGACAGAGTTGGTCAAGCATCGACATTAGCGTAGCATCTAGCTTGAGCAGGTCCACCTCTCCGCTACCTCGAGCTACGACAAGACGCGTGGAGTCTTCAACAAAGCATCCATCTTTGTTGAAACGCACTTGGAAATTTTGTTCTACCATCCGTCCTATGCGATAACGATTTTCAGTCGAGTAGGAACATGTAAAAACGTTTCCAATTCCAGAAAAATTAGATCTTGGAATATCAAGCGGAATTTTACCCTTATGCTTAATCTCGTGCTTTATCATCTCCAATCACCATGAACCGAGGAGTTCCACGATTGTCGAGCGACGCAAATAATTCTTGATGCGGCATCATGTGGCTGGTAGCTCCAGAATCGATCACCCAATCTGTATCAAGTGCGAAGGCAAAGATAACTCGTGTGTCACAACGAGTAGTCGTTTCTTCGCCAGCCTACATGGCCATGTTGGCCCGAAGCCGCGCAGATCGTTCTGACGCTTGTAACAATCTTTGGCATAGTGGCCATTCTTGTGACAGTAGTTGCAGGTGTTAACTTGCCTTCTGGTAGCCGGTGGCGCACCTAACCTGGTCGAGGGCCTTGTTCTCAAGCATTACCACCTCTACCACCACCATATCCGGCTCCCTCCGCCACGACCTCTACCTCGACCTCCGGAACCTCGCAAAAACATACCTTCTTATGGCCGGACGAAGCACTAAAACCTATAAAAATTTGCACTTCTTCTCCCAACATCATTGGGACCAGGTTGTCGAACTTCGGAAGAGGTTCTCTTGTCGAAATGGACGTAATGAACTGCTTGTACTTTCGTAGGTGGGCCCCCGCAATGTCGCACCGATAATCACAGTTGGATCAAGTTGAACATTGACAGATGCTAATTGATCTGCCAGTTGCTTGATGTGATTGACGTAGTCACTAGCACACATCGAGCCTTTCTTGATCAGTATTGAATTGATGCAAAGAATCTGCAATTTTCGAGCTTGTTCCCCAAATGGAACATCTGTGACAACGCGTCCCAAGCTTTCTTGAATGTGACCGATCATCGAGCCTGAAATCGTGAGCGCAATGTAGTGGATAGCTTGATACGACCGCTTTCTCCACTCACGCAATGTCAAGCCACTACGAAGATCACCAAAGAACCACGATTGGTGCTTTCTCCTCCCGGTCCACAAGCTCCCATAGCCCCCCGGCCTTGAAGGAAGGTCTTCATTCGAAATTTCCACGTTTGGAAATTTTTCTTGTCGAAGCTTTTCTCCATTGATCATGCTCACGGATTACGCCATGGTTGTGGTCACGGCGGAAATCACGACCCCAACAACAAGTACCGTACATACGCAAAAAAAAGAACACCTCCGCGACTAGGGAGGAAAAATAGCTCCTCTGCACCTCGATCAAGAAACATGCAAAGCCCGAAAACGGAAAAAAATGCGTCTGGCCTTGACCAAGGCCGAAAGAGGGAAATGTGTTCGTGATTAGCGGCAGGCAAAGATTTAAGTTTAAAAAATGACGAAGAAAGCTCGGATTGAGCCGAAATTTTTCGTGGTAGGAGCTTTGATTGAGGCGAGCAAAGATTGGGCAGATCCTTTACTTCGGTAGAAACCCTTAAATCTCCAAAAAAACTCGTTTAGGCCTCCAAACACCTCCTCAAAGATTTTGGAAAAGGCGATAACTACCACCAACAACTCCAAATCGCACGAAAACTTCATGGCTACCAAATTGACCATTTTTTTTATAAGACAACTCCCATAGGAGGTTGGGCGATCAGAAATATGTCGAAAAAGATCATCTTGACCTCCAAAAATGCGATTGAAGATTCTGAGAAAACACGAAATGGTTCCCCATCAATCTACTCGCTTCACGGGACAGCCTCCTCACCGATCTCCAAAGCCTCCACTATGTCTAATCTACAAAACTAATGCTCCCACCAAGCTTTGATACCATGTTGAGAAAACGACTCTTCAGGAATCACTCCAAGAAGAGGAGAGCACACCCAAGGGACAAGAGAGAGAGTGTACAGAATGAGATAGGGAAGGCCGCCTTCCCCCGTATATATAGGGTGAGTATAGGGAAACCCCTAATCTTGGGTTAGCCCTAAACAGATATGTACCATCAGTACGTAACAACCCTAGATCTAAGGCCTGTAGTCATCAGGAAAAGATCGACCTATATCAACTCGATGAGCTTGGGATATTAACAGATCCTACACCGTCGCAATCGCGCCGAATCAGAAGTATCATGTGACTAAACCCGACTCCTAACCTGTGTGGCCCGAACAAACTTCTCCTGCAATGTAGCCCAATCCCCTGGTCGGAATCTCTGAAATCTAGCTGTCACCTCCCTATGTCTAGCACATCCCCCTCTAGTATAACGTAAACACCATCGCGGAAGTAATAAAAACAAAAACCATGCTAACTTGTCCATGGGATTGCGCGCGAACCAATCGAGCGGTAAGTAGAAAGCACGTCTAACCTCGTCATGCAGTGCCCGAGGAAGCCTATGGAATAAACGTGGACATGGAAATCTAGTCTCAAAAAGCCCTAGAATCGAACTTGCATGGGAAGCTAACCACTCCCACAACCCTAACGGTATACCCGGAATGCTCAATGAAGGACTCGATGTAGTATGCGTGTTCCCTGAAGTGACAAAAACAGATGTCGATGTGACCGTCCTCCTCACATGCGCATCCCAAGTGGTCCAATCATAATCTTTTTGCATCTTTCCCACGTGGGTCTTTACCCCTTGCGAGGTAAAGAGACAATGACACACCGGACATGGTGTATCACGCACCGCTTTTGACGGTCCCATGAGAGAAAGTCAAGCTATAGCTAGCACAAAGGGAACGATAAAGAAACCCAACACTCCATCATGTATCTCCTCCCAGCTGCATAACCACAACCCCCTAACGCCCCATCTCACATTGAAAAATGCTAACTATGGAAACCCTAAAATCTAAAAATAATCATAACTTTTTATTCAAATCTCCATAATTTTCCAACTAGGTTCCAATAGAACCAATGTAGGAAAAGGAAGAGATAGGAACAAAAAAAAACCCGACCCATATGTCTAATCGAAGAAAAATCACTCAAAATGCACTCAAAATCCTAAAAAAACAAGAACATTCATATCTCACAATATCATTCTCCATAGTCTTCAATTTAGGTACCAATGGAAACAAAATTGAAAGACGAAGAGAATGGACTATTCACTTTCCATGTTTCGCAAAGTATGGCTACAAAATATGCAAGAAAACTGTAAAGAAGGAGGAGATGGCTGTGGTATGCTATTGGGCCTAGCCCATGTTACCCGGTTGGTTTCATCCACGGCATCCACTAATCGGGAATAACTTCTTACATTGGCATACGACCTTAATTTTCTGAAACTGGTATGTTCAAAAGATTGTGTTTATGTATTTGAGACTCAATATATACATCCATGAAAAAAAATTGGCATTTTCATATCTTTTCTCTATCATCTCTAATTCCGCAGAGTACTTTGAATTTTAGCGCATGATCTTGAAGATCAATGATCTTGTAGTATGATACATTTAATCATTTTCTAAAATCAAGTTAATTTAGTGAATTTAAATATGGATAATTATTTCATTGGAACAGAACACAATCTTTTTTCAATAGGAATTAGCAAATACTTTGTAAAGAAATTATATATAGTAGATATATAAAAATTTGCAAATTGAGTAAAATAAATTTGTTTTCACTTGGAATATGTTGAAGAGAGAAATTTTAGACTTAAGCATTTAGACGGGCTCCAGTTTACAAAATCTTGTGTGAAGTTATGAGTAATGGATTTTGGGGTGATTGATTTCTTAAAATAAAAATACCAGCAATATATATATCAGCAATATCAATATCAGCAAACTTAACCATGAAAAAAGAAGTAGATGATACCATCGAGATGAGATACGATGGGCCTAGTGAAACGCACGTGGATAAGTATAATACTTAAGCATATCCCAAGTGTGATAAATAGTCCACATGCACAAAATTATACAATAGAGCCTTATACACATAGTGTGTCACAAAATCCTAAGAATCCAATAAAATCTTTAAAATCCGAAGTTCATCTAGAGTAATGGAGCACCCTTGCATAACCTAAAAATTAAGAGGAAGTTGCGATGTAAACTAGATCCTACACTTTGATACTCTGATCCTAAGCCTCACAAGAGTCAATTGGATCACAAGATGATCAAAAGTAACAATAATGTCATTCATATGTCCAACAATAATGTACCATTCGTCAAAGATGGAAAAATACAACCATGTGCTCAGGTGGTGATCTCTAAGAAACCCAATAATGTGTAATGGCAAATAACAATTCTTCTCAAAGATCCCCTAATATGTTTTAAGTGATGATTCTACAATAGTGACTTCATGCACGGTGTATATATACTAATAATAAATATAGGCTCCATAAAATAGTCTCATATACAATGTCACAAGGAATTTACTTCGTTCAAAAAATGCTTGAGCTTATGGCTATAGAAGAACCTTTTTGATCTTTGTGTGAGCTGCAATTATCTTTCTCTCCGTCTCAACAATTCATATTCATGTAGACTACAGCCGGTTAAAAATCCTCATAAAAAGCTCATTAGATCTCACAACTGGACCGTAAATTCTTGTCTAAACTTCACAAGTAATTGTGATACAATCTTTGTAATTTATCAAAAAAATTAACTAGATTTTTCACTCTCATGTCTCTCAGAATAATTCTCTAAATATAGATTGAATCACAAGATAATATTCAAATCTTTGTGTATCAAAAGTATCACAAAAATTAATTCTTTATTAATATTACTCTTAAATTTCACAAAAAGATTTTTGATAGTCCAAGCTTCAATGGTAGAAAATTTTATTTATCAAAACTTATGATAGCAAAAGTTATAATCATTGTACTAACTTTATGACAATTTGTATAATAATGCAAGTCTAATTATGAACATCAACTTCAAAGTGTCATTTAGGACTCAAACCTCCTTCATATGATACCTTGGAACATTCATAGAACTTCAAGAATAGTATCAAATACACAATAGGGTCTGAATTTCACTCTCCAACTTTAAATCGCCACAATAGATTGACAATCCACTCAATTCCATCCATTCTTTAACCCATTTTGTAGCTCTCATTGTGAGCTTTCCAATCATCTTTCCAAATCCGTAAATAGTTTATGAGAAGATTTCAAAAATTATCAAAATCTCGAAGAAATTGTCCCAAGTATCGTCATTGATCCAAACTTCATGACCAATAAAAATGAAGAATGACTATTTTGACCCCTAGTGATGCCACATAACTACATTCTAACTTACAACTTTAAACCTAAATTAAATACTCTACTTAGCCATAATATAAATAATATAAGTTATTATTAATATACACTTAAAATAATAATTTAAATCTGGCTAAATATAAACAAAATTATAAATAAAATTGGCGAGTTTATTACTTGAGAGTAATACTTTTCTCCAAAGTCCATAACAATCAATTCCATATAGCTTGTTTGTCATGCATATACATATCGCATCACAACATACATCGCTGTCACATCAAACATCACAACACATAGATCGTCATACACCAACACAAGTGTACCACAATATAATCTTTTCTATTCTCAAAACGTCCACAAGGACACTCCGCTCATAATCATAGCATAAAAGAGAGATTACAGTCAAACCAAACCCACTTTGTGCTTCCAAGACTCCAGGTTCCCGCACTAGCTACTATCCGCCATAGCCACACTCTCAAAGGCTCAACTTCGAAAACTGGCCTCAAAGGAGCCCTAATTTGAACTCTACACCTTGAGCCCTATGACCCCTAACGGCGTTGTCGGCCCTAACGGCGCCCCCAAGGCGAACGGCACTAATCGCTAACCGGCTCTAATTGTTGTATGCGCTCCGCATACGCCAAGCACCTACCTAACTAAAGATGCCACTACATAAGTCGTGATATTTATGGTGCACATACATATCGCATCACAACATACACATTTGTCACATCAAACATCACAACACATAGATCATCATACACCAACACAAGTGTACCACAATCGTCCCCCTAACTGACGGTTAGGTCCCTCTAACACCAGGTAGCCATCTAGTCCATAACATGATATGCCCTTCATGGGGCTAAGATCAGGAGGCCGAGTGCTACAATGCCCCATCGTTAGTCGCCTATCTTCAATCCATATCATGTAACGGTCAAACCTGCTTGCATGCTAAACGCATCGAGGACATCTCCACTGCCCACTGGGCACCACATTGAGAGGAGATGTCAAACATGACATATGCCATCCTCTCGAACAAGAATCACAAATCAACATACTAGCTGCTCCACCAACTGATCCACATAACATACATCTCAAGCCTACACGTACAACTTCCAGGCTTGGATCCATAGTACCATCAATGTTTGGAAGGTGACATGGCGCACAATTACGCACATGATCCTTGCAAATCACACCATCACGACCCTCCAATATCAAAACTCCATAAGGTAAAATCTCACATACTCGTAGAATCGTGCGACACGCCGTAACATCTAATGTGGTCGGTGCACTCTACTACAAGTAAACGTAATCACAAACATGAAATCTGCGAATTGAAGGTCGATATCCACCTCCTCGTATCGTGGCATTATGCAAAGTATCTCTATGCTGAGCAATAGCCAGGTTCTCAAATGCCATGGGCATGACTCTACGGAAGAGTTCTGCCCTTTGAGAACACAGCCTAACCCAAACATCCAAGTTATCCAAGTCGAAGACTTCACCTGACTCTCGACGGATAGCTGCAGGTAAGTCTGGATGTCTACCATATAATAAAAAGTACGGTGAGAATGACGCTAGAGATGCTTGCCGACTAAATCGATAACCCATGGCCAACCATGGTAGCTGGATGTCCCAATCTCCAAGATGATCTTTCTCCAAGCCAAACTTTCGCAGTCCTCTCTTCACCGTCTGAACAACTCGCTATGCTAGACCATCAGCCTCGAGATGATCTCTTGAGGTGGTACGATGATCGATCAACGCTTGATCACATCAAGCCTGAAACTCGCCCAAAAACTCAGTACTGCGATCAGTCAACACCTCTGGCGGTGCACCAAATCGGCTAAGCATCTGCGGCTAAGAACGCATAAATTGTTCCCTCACTTGACTTGTCGGGCAAGGCCACCAACTCAATCCACTTGGAGAAATGTTCCACCATGACCAACACATATCGATGATGTCATATAGTCAATGACAAAGGTCCTGCAAAGTCCAAACTCCAACGATAGCCCAATCCCATAATCGGTAGAGGATGTAGTTGTGGTGTAGGAGCATTAAATGATGCTTTCGAACACGATCACATACCATACATCTCGCCACAAACTGTTGTACCTCTGTATGCATACCGCGCCACCAATATTGTCCTTGAAGTAAGCTATAGGTTCGCTTCACTCCAAAATGTCCTAACTCCTCATGAGCATGTCTGACCAACTGTGCTCTCTGAGATGGAAGTGGCACAACACGAACACTGACAACTCCCCATACTCGAAGAAGGTGTCTACCTTCCCATATGAACCATCGAGCTCTCTGTAAAACTCGATCCCGCTCCTTTGCAGCCAAGGTGCCCAACAAAGCACCTGTACGAAGATACTCCAACACCAGCATGTCAACATGGATGTCTTGGTTTACCATCAAACCGTCCTCAGTCTCAACGTCCAAGACTAACATATATGCTCTCTGGCCCAAGAGAGATATCATATAGCTCTCAAGCGCCAACATACTCAAAAAGGCTGATGCATGCCAACCAGGCACCATCTCTTCATCTGTATCACCGTGCCATCGAGCCCCGGTTTCGTCAACTTGACTTGTACATGGGTTTTGACTTAACCCATCTGCATCACGGTTGACCACTCCAGGTCTATGTACCACCTGGAAATCGTACTCTTGTAAAATTAGAGCCCATCTTGCAAGCTTTTTACGTAAGCTTGCTCGATTCCATCAACCATTTCAATGGTTGATGATCGATGAGAGTGAAGGAGTTTCCAAACAAATAACATCTAAAATGTGCCATCGCCAAACAATTTGTCAAACAGTGCCAAACACTCTCCTTCATATGAGCTATACTTCGACTCCGCTGTATTATTGGAGCGACTTGCATAGGCTATAACAAACTCCTTTCCCTCATCATCATGTTAGGTAAGCACTGCTCCCAAACCCAATATACTCCAATCAGTATGTACTTGAAACGGACGACCTCTCGGTGTCTCCTCAAAAAGGGGCAGGATGTCAACCTTCCCTTGAGCTCAACAAAAGCTCTCTCTTGTTCATCTCCCCAACTCCACTCTTGATCTAGCTTTGTTAGCTTTGTCAAGGCTTTGGCAATAGTGCTAAATTCTTGCACATATCGACGATAGAAGTTTGCAAGTCCAAGGAAAGCTCTAACCCTACTCACATCTGATGGTTGTGGAATACGCAAGATTGCCTCCACCTTGGTTTGCTGAACTCCTAATCCTCCTGGGTATATGGTATGTTCCAAGTACTCTACCTGCTCCTGAAAGAACTTACACTTCCCAGGATGCAACTTGAGGCCATGAGCAATCAGTCGCTCAAATACCTCCTGCAAATGTATCTCATGCTCCCTCACTGTAGCACTATACACTAGAATATCATCGATGTAGGCTCTAGCACAATCAAGTCCGGCTAGGATCCTATCCATCACTCTTTGGAACTCAGCAGATGCATTCTTCAACCCAAATGGTAAGAATCTCCACTGATACAACACATCCTTGCCATGCGAATCAATTGCCCAAAAGGCTGTCTTGGCCTTATCCTCATCTCGAATCCGCAACATATCCCGCTAGTAAATCCAATGCACTAAAAACCTTTGCATCTTCAACTGCATCAAAGATCTCCTCAAGTGTAGGCATAGCATATCGATCAGATTTTGTCTGTCGGTTGATAGATCGGTTGTCACCACACATGCGTCTATCTGTATAATTGCCATGTATATCCTTCTTGACTGGCATCACCACAGCAGAGGCATACTCTCCATATGATATCTCCACTAATCCTGCCTCAAGAAGGTCTTGACACCTACTTTGGATCAGATCTCTCTCCATATCATTATATCGATAGGGACGATGGAAAACTGGTGCATCTGTTGTCAAGTCAATCTGTATGCTTGGTCCCTTCAAACAGCCTAAATCCTTCATACTGAAGGCTAAACAGTTTCTGAAACTCCTCAGAAACCTCCACACCCTACGTCTTTCTTCTCCTGTCACTTTGGGACCAATCTCAATATCCCAAATCTCCTCTCCATCGACACTAAAGATAGAAGACATAGTATTTGGTTGCTAAATGACAACCTCTTGAGCATACAGCTTTTTATGCTTTCTCATACCAGGCTCCACTATCTCAGTGTGAACTGCTGTAGCTGTAACCTCTTGTGTTGTATCACAAAGGTCAAAAGTGGTAACCACCGCCTGCTCCGCGCAAAAAACTCCAACGATACTCGAAGAAGACCCTACCTCTCCTTCTCTAACATCCCCATAAGACCAAGGATGAGATCTTGGGCATTTCTCGCCCCCAACTTTTGCCTCCACCGTCTCGGTAGGCAAAGAGCTTACTAATGGTCTTGCAGTCATACATGTGGATCTCATGCGTCTGCGTCACCCAATCCAAGGCTCACAATCCATGTCCAAACAGTTCAGGTCCATAGCCCGACCCAACACCGACATCGTGAAGCCTCGACAACGAGAGGTAGTCTTTGTAGTACCGATACAAAATCCCATAGCTCGCTCTCTCTCTCTTCAGCGTTGGGTTCCACCAACCGCTGCAAGTGAGAATTCCTTACAAGTCCAGGTCCTCCCTCTTTGTAAGCATGGGAAGCTGGGTAACTCAACAACGTGGGTAATGCAGCTCTTGGCTGACCCACAAGGTTCACCACTGCCATGGGTGACTTGTCAGCATAGACCACTGCCTGGGAGTGTCTACCCACATCCAAACTACTCTCCACTATGAAATGTGAGGGCCTCTCCACTCCGTCATATACTCGCAATAAAACCTCCCTTGGAAGAAGGTTTGTCCACCATAGACATGGAAGGTGTGCACGAGATCCTACTCTCGCTGCATCCAACAATACCGTTGGTCCAATCCATGACCGCACCTGATGTGCACTAGTCATCACCCGTGCACGTGGATCACCCAACAAGGGAACATTCTCCAAAATGTATGCCGGAGAATAGGTCTGCTGTGACTGGAGAGAACGTAACACACGTAACATCTCCCAAAACATGCCAGAACGTGAATCCTGTGAGTCTATGACCATTACCGGCACGTGTGTGTCCCTAACATGGCCATTCAGCAATAACCAAATGTATGTTGTCATGCCGAGCAAGGTCTTACGCCCCTAACAACGAAATATTTAACGGCAAGGCCTGCTGATATCCTTGAACTGCCAACACTGGTAGAAGATCTGGATATCTCCGCATCAACTGTGCCACATGGCATAATGAGACGCGCCTTGCAATCTCATCTCGCTCCACATACAAGTATCGATGTACTCAGATACTGCATCGCAAAACAAAGAGGCCAAACCCGTGCTAATCCCTCCAAACAGATCCAGCACACATATACCCTCCTCTAGATACTGCCAAGCAATAGGCGTTGTATCTAAAGGGGACAACATAGTGGAAGTGGGAATAACTTCCTTCGTCTCCTCCCTCTCCAGAGCAAAAGACTCACTCTAAGCCTGATGTAGGAGCTGATCAGCCATCTGTTGTAGCTGCATACATGAAGTACCTAGTGTTCCATCCAACGTGGATGACACTACTCCACTAAGACTTGGCATGATAGTCACATCCTCTCGACCATGACTATCATAAGCATCCATGTTACCCTCCAACAAATGACCAGGCCAAGTAACACAAGTACTGAAGGTTGCAACATACGCCAAACCTCCATTTGATAAAGGCCTAGAACCTGTGATGAATCGTACAGATAATCGACTTACTCGGCCCTCGCCAGATTGCCAACCTGGCCGATAAGAGGCTGTCTCCTCCCAATAATCAATGCTAAACCCCATCGGGTATAACACTGCCGCACCCACCAATACATCATAGGACTCTGCAAGTGTAACCACAGCACGTGCTTGCATTGTAGAGCTATCTGTGACATGATCCGGTCGCACTTGCACAGTCAACGCCATCCGGGTGATGTATGGTGTTGGGGCATCACTAGAACCTCCAAGAGATGTCTGAATCTGGAATGGACGTCTCTCCACATCGGTCTTTCGCAAACCAAGACCAAGCAGTGCATCCTTATCCAACATAAGGGGTTGTGCACCAGAATCCAACAACACGCGTTGAGGTCGATAAACCTTTCCTGAAAGTACGATCAAACAGAACACACCACTTATGTTATCCAACATCACCGCACTCAATGACATCTTGGTACGCTCGTATGCCGGCCTCGCTGATAACTCCATCATTCGAGCGGCAGCAGCTTGCCAAGTTCCACTAGTAGCTGTCTTGATCCCATGATCAACACTACTAGTGCTCACACAACTAGAAGCAACCAACACATCCTCTTTTCTTTCGCAAAGTGTGGCTGCCAATCGTAGTATATGGGATGATGACACCCCCAACGCCAATAAATCCTTGGCTGAGAAAACAGGAGAATGAACAAGAGTCCTTGCCACCCCAACATTGCGCTGGATGCTATGTCAGACGATATTGATGGTTGTTCCCTACTTGCTCCATCTCCAAGCACATCCACATTGGCTTGCACCCTCATCTCTCCAATAGATCGTCTAGGAGCCATGGATGAGGTGTTCAATGCCGCAGACAATGTGAAAGACTGAGGAAGTCTAACCTGTCGGCTAGCCTTCCTTCTTTGTGGATCCAACTCCACGGATGCTCCTCTAGATTCAGTAGTATGTGTTGCACTACGAGTCACAAAGAATCGCACATGGTTGTGCCGCTGCACACATGTACTCCACAACATCTCCATCGTATGATGTAGAGGCACCAGCTCCAGAATCTGATCTTTGTTGGGCTATAGCCATACTTGCTATCTTCTGCTCCAATTGCTCCAGTCGAGATGCCATGTTCACCTCATGACTAGCCTCATGGGCTAACACTTGAGTAGGGGCTGGTCCTCTACCACCACCCCTACCACCTTGAACTCCTCGTCCTCTTCCAGAGGCGCCATGGCAACTCTTGTTGATCGTAATTCTGGATGGAGATCAAAACATCGATCCATCATGTGACCATGTCTGTGACAATGCTCACATGATTTTACTCCAACGGGGATCCATCCTTCGACCTTGAAGGCAATCCTTCTTGTGATGAGGTCCACCACATGTCCAACATACCATCCCAACAACCGATTGTTGACCTCGAAAAGGATGGCAATGGTCCGGATGTTGCACCTTCACCACTGGCCCGGATGGTCGAGATCGCCCCACATGTCTACCATAACCACTCCGGGTTTGGGTTGTAGGCGATAACGTGAAGACGTTGATGAAGATGGTGAATCCTTGTCGAACCCAAGAAGTCACTACCCTCTCTTCTTGCATGTTGAGCTCAATACGCCAAAGAAGACAAAACACAATGGCCAACGTAGGTGATGTCTCCTGTAGTAAGGTAGCATCTCTCACTCTATGTCTCAACTTCCTATCCAATATCCCATACCAATATTGGACAGCTTGTGCCTCTGTCACCCCATGGGTAATACTGATCAACCGATGCATTCGGGTATACGCCTCTCGAAGACTCTCCCCAGTCTTCCGTTGAAACTCCTGCAAGCCTCGTAGCTTGTCAGTTCTCACCCCTTGGTAGTCTCTCCTCAACCGTGCAAAGAACTCCAGAATAGGGTTGAAGGTTGGGACCTCTTAACTCTTCCCAACTCTACTAGCTCCAACCGTATCATCAGTGCCATGTACAGAGGATGAACTCGCACCTCCAAACACTGTACCCGAAGTAATAGAGATGTAGTTTGGAGACCAGTATTATCTCCAGAACTCTATCTCCTCAAGGTGTTCACGCCGGAACTCATGATAATCATCGATCGGCGGACCCTCCAAATGCTGGAATAATCCCTTCCAAGCCCTAAACGGACTGAACAACGTAGAGTTGCGCATCCGCTGTAAATCACACCATGAGTCAAACTCCTAGATGAAGTCATCCAACTCAATAGTGCCACCTGCATGCCGAATATCGTCTAGGACCCTTCGTGGCCCCATAGATATCGTCCATATCCCACAACAACGGTGTGGGTACACACTCCAAGATATCACCAAGCTCAGCTCCGTCATGCTCTAAAACCAAATCAGAATCTTCTGTGAACCTCAATGGCCAAGGTTGGTACCGCACTCCACTACGGGTGCACTCAATGCTAACCCGAGCAGTCTCTCCTCCGGAACCTCCAGAGAACTCCACCGTGACACTAAAGTATAACCTCCGCAACCGTACAGAAATAGGTCCCCAACTCGAACCAGAAACCGCAACAGAAGGTACCCGAGGCACCACAAGGTGCTAGCTCAGAACAACCTGAAACCTGCCATCACCACAGGCACTCACCCAGTCTACAGGTCCGCAAGTCCTGTCTCACTCGGGAGAAACATGGATTGTCTGACTAGTCCGCAACTCCAGCCTCACTATCGGCAGCACACAGGAGCTCCAACGCTCCAAACAACAAAGCACCAACACAAACAAACGTGGTGCACAAACAGAAGCGTAGATGGAGGTATATCAATCACAAGAAACATAAAGCACAATACTCCATCTCAAAAACATCCATCAAAGGGGTCAAACCAACCCAACCCGGAATGACATAGCCTTAGAAGGGCATTTAAAAACACAAAAACTCGATTTCGGAGGTCTTCTGCTCTCCAGATCAATAAACTAAGACTGGTAATCTGGCTAAATATGGCGTTGCCTTAAACTAGCCTTTTTCAATTTGCTACCTAACGCAATTTCACCGTTTGAAACTTCTGCAGGACCATGAAAATCTTCAACTTCGATTTCAGACCCCTAAACCTCAAAATTTCGCAATTCTGACACCATCAGCCTCAAGCTTGACATATCTAATCTCGTACGACGAACTTTACATAATCTATCACCCCACCAAATTTCAGATTAAACGGACATTGTATGATAATCTGATAGCCTGCTGCTCCTATTTTCGACCCGAAAACTTTAAAAAACCAAATCTTCGACTTCTAGCACTTCTGTCCCAAATATTTTTCGGCCAATCTCAAATTAATGCTCCAAGACAACTATAAGCATCGATCCACTTTGTCAATTTTCAGCAGCGCTTCCGTCCTCGAAAATTCCCGATTCAGATTTACACTAAAACAGAAAATACATGAATTCAAAATTGATAAGATCCATCTCAAATCGACTCTACTTCTAGATCACCACCACAGGCTGCACTCCAACAACGCCTTGCATGCTCAACAGCCAATGGATCGAAGCTACCATCGATCCAAACTATCCAAAACACTTTCAGCTCTCCAAGAACTCCCAGTTCTCACCACAGAATCCAATTTGAGTTTTCGAAGTAATCTTTTCTACTCTCAAAATGTCCACAAGGACACTCCGCTCATAACCATAGCATAAAAGAGAGATTACAGTCAAGCCAAACCCACTTTGTGCTTCCAAGACTCCAGGTTCCCGCACTAGCTACTATCCACCATAGCCACACTCTCAAAGGCTCAACTTCGAAAATTGGCCTCCAAGGAGCCCTAATTCAAACTCTACCCCTTGAGCCCTAGGACCCCTAACGGCACTGTCAGCCCTAATGGCAGTCCCAGTGCGAACGGCGCTAACTGCACAACCGGCTCTAACTGTTGTATCTGCTCCTGCATACGCGCACCTACCTAACTAGAGATGCCACTACATAAGTCGTGACATGTTTTAGGTAAATAATATTGATGGATTGAAACCATGTGTTGAAAGTCATCATTACTGGAAAATTCATATTCATAACATTCAAACTAAATCAAAATGTATATAATCAGGTCTCCAATCGTGCCATAAGAAATAATTTTAGAATATTTGTATATGGAAAGTTCATCATTTGTAATATACAGTTATCTCCAAAGTGATATACTACTCATGGTCAAAAATGATCGCAATAAAGACATCAATTATTAATCATAAATTGATTAGACATCAATACATATGAAAAATGATGTCATCTGTCCATATCTCTCATCGGTTTCATTATGATCAAATAAACTCTGTAGTTAACAAAGTGATATTCTTGATTTTTCTCTTCCCCTTTGTAACATTATCACTTGTTATATTTGACAAGGTCCAAGATAATATCTTTTGGAGCCTTATCAATAACTTCATTTTATAAAGTCAATCCAACCATGGAGTATTAACAATGGTCTGTCAATTATCTTATGAAAATATCATTATCATGACACATAATTTTGAAGATGACACATGTCATCTTCAAAATTATGTTATCGTGATAATGATCCTCATGTGACTTATAACTCCACTCCATAAAGATGACTAAATATGAAACACTATTAAACTTATTTTTAACTTCCATTTGTAACTAGTCAATTGAGGTGCAAGTCAAGAAGAGCTATAATATCAAAAGTAACCTACTCACAATTTCCAAATGATAAATAGAAATATGCTTTAGAAAGCTACACAAAGTTGAAAAAAAATGGTGTGACTGACCAAGCTCAAAATGCCTCCCCAATAAGAATAGGTGAAAATCCTCTTCCGTCCTTGATCATTGCCAATAATCTACTAGCACATGAGCCACGACCTAGGAATCTGACCATGTGCCACTATTGGGGCAGCATGAAACAACTCAGCAAATCTCATTGAAGTATATTAGTGGATACGAGAAGGCTGGGCGCAGCACAAAAAAATCATTTTGTTCTCCTCACTCTTTAGCAATTACTATGCTCTACGGGCCTCATGAAACTGAGTATGAGGGCGCTGCTTAGTCTGAAGGCCTCTATAAGCAAACAAATTAAGTGACAAAAATACTAAAAAAATAAAAAAATAAAAATGAGCTTTAGTCAATTATTTCCCAAATATAATTCTAGTTTTAATCCATTACGTGGGAGCGCTATACAATGTTCAGTGATACAATTACAACAAAACAAGGTCTTGGTGGATACAGGACTGAAAACTCCAATAATTTGTTTCCAACATGAACTGAAAAGAGTGCCAATCACCAAGCAAGCAAACATGCTCTCATATCCTCATACACTAGGCCTAAAAGCCCATGTGAAGCTACATGAGGAGTTGTGGCCATAGCCTAAGCAAAGAAAAATTTGTCAATACGAGGGTGTGTTTGGCGTGATACTCAAAAATCTGAAATGACAAATTGATTGGGGCTGAGGATGCAACTAGGCCTAATAGTCCATGTGAAGGTACATGAGGAGTTGTGGCCATAGCCTAAGCAAAGAAAGATTTGTCAATACGAGGGTGTGTTTGGCGTGATACTCAAAAATCTGAAATGACAAATTGATTGGGGCTGAGGATGCACCTGTCCCAAAGTCAAAACAGACTCAGAAAGAAACTATTTTGTCAAAGTGATTACAAACCTGCAGGATGCACAATAGCAGAATCCCTTAATCAGCTTCTCCAGTCTTCTTTGTGAATGCCGAAGGCCCTAACAAATCTGAGCATTCTCTTTGAATCTCAAATGCTCATAAATAGCTCCGGAAAACGAAGGTCGTAGCACGCGTGGGTCTGCCGCATGGAGTTCACAGAATCGATACCCTTTGCAAACCAAAGGACAATATTGGCCCCCTTCCAAAACAGGACAAAGTGGAGCCCCGTGCATTGGAGGAGAATCCAAATGCATATTTTTATGCATTTGGATTCTCCTCCATCCATCAGTCTATACACGGTCGTACCCCTTGTTCAGGAGGGAGTGCACCACAAAATACACACCTCATAAATAAGACAACTGTGATACGTGTGCCCTGTATAAAGCGAAGAAACAGTAGAAGAATTATCCTGCTACCACGTTATATTATTAGGCGTTCAAGACAGGCCTGCAGAGTTGTAGCGAGCTTTAAGGTTCTACTATTTGGGCTTCCATAGACAGTAATATAATCATTGCTGTATTTTCTGGTTCAATACATCAGTACACATCAAACCCAAGTCCTCTATAACTCTAGCTATAGTACAATTTCGTTTTTTCAAAACCTATGGTAAGGGTCCCTCTACTGGTCTATTGCAATCTGGGTTGGGGGATGTTGCAAATTTTATTGCTTTGACAAAAAGCAAAATTTTTTAGTATTTCCAATTTGAAATGCCGAATTTCCAAAAAGATGGAAGACGTACAAATAGAGCGGCAGGAATTGGCAGGCTCATGTTGAAGTATATGATCCGCTTTGGAAACAGAAGGATATCTAGGAACATGATCGCTTTAACTGCCCCACTCGAACTCCTTAGAAGAGCCAAGAAAGAAGATGAGTTGGGAAATACATTTAGTTGACATTATATAATACAAGAGCATGATGTATGTGCGTTTATATTCACACATTAGTATCGATCATTCTTTATGTCATACACAAAATGGCAAACGAAATTTGTGTGAACAAGGTACTCAGAGTACGAGTAATCCGGGAGAATATTTTAAAAGCCTCGACGGATAACCCTGCTCAACAATAAATCATACTGTTAGGGTAGACACAGGTGTACCAAAACTGGCTTGCTTAACTCGAGTCTTCTTTTCCTTCTTTCGTCTTCAATGAACTGATACTTCTGTAAACATCAATTGCTTCAACCATAGGAAGTTTAAACAATGTTTGAAGCAAACCCAACACAGGAGAAATCGGTGAAATCTCATATATTTACTTGAAACTATGTACGCCCTGCAGTTTTTCTCACAAGGACAATAGGAGTGCTAACAAGAATCTTTCTAGCTTCCAACTAAAACACACGTTTGAAGGAGGTGTCTTTCTTTTTTTCTATGTCAGAGGAGGTACCTCAAACCATGGTTTCGAATATGTCCAGTACGCCAGATGGGAAAGTGACCCTACAACGCCACCAGTTTACATCACAGTAAACTACTAAGCTTGCAAGTGTAGAATATAATTTACCAATGATTTCGATGATCAGCATATACTTTTTATGAACACATCATCACGTTTACAGATTGAAAAATCGATTGTGAGGATACTGTTTGAATACGACTTTAAGAAAAGCAACGACAGTGGATATGAGAGACAATGTATTGGATACTTCCAAGCAGAATGTGGGCCAATTAAGAATACTTGGTCAAGTCCTGTTTGCTGATCTCTTAGCTAAGTTTCCAGGCATCTCTCTTTTCCTTAGCTCAATTTCTTGACCGCCAATAGTACTGTATATCTGAAAACACGTTCCAGTTGTATCTTTTGCTCTGCACTTGCAACTTCTGGCAAGTCTTTTGCTACAGTTTAGAAAAACAAAGAAAGAAAAAACGGACGTCAACTGTTACGTCGCCACATCACACGATTGATGACATGATAAGTAACTAACCATCTCATTCGTTAGCGCGGATCTTGAGAACCTTCAAACTTCCTACTGTAGTTTCTACTTCTCGTCATTAACTGCAGCTCCATATAGATACAAATTGACTACGAAACGTGATGGACAAAAAGTCGTGCTCTCTTATCAAAATCGCCTCTGCACTTGTTTGAATCACCAACTTCACAGAAAAATTGACTTTCTCTTCGTAACTTCTCTGAATTTGACGTGCACATGTAATGTGTATGTGGACAGATCAAACAGACACCTCAATCTCGGTTCAGAAGGCAGTTTTTGTAACTTAGATGATCATGTTTGTTGCAGTCAGTCTTCAGGTTTAAATCAGAAAGCTCAAAACTCTTCGATCGCTAATGCTGTCACTGTGATCCGGTAATGAGTCTGAGAAAACGTTTGTTTGACTTCTGGCATCCGACACAATCCGAAAAACATCCGAAAGGTCTTTCAAGATTCCGTTCAAGAGGGACCGAACTTCTGGCATCCATGCAAACGCAATCATCTCGCAATTTTTGGGATATTGGACATAGTATTTATGCGTATCTACCGTTCACTGTATCAAAAGACGTCCCTCGGGACCCCTAGGCATAGACTGTTCTCTTTAGAGGCGGTAAGATGAAGATGTTCTTACACCGCCTTTGAAAGTCTAGTTAGTCAGTCGTTCCAAAGGCGGTGTAAGTGATGTCACTTTGAACTTACTGAAATGTAAGGAAATCAAAACGGTTGATTTTCTGAAGAGGAATTTCAGAAATTCAGATTACTCTGGTCAGTGCATTTATTGATGATTGTCTAGAATTTCAAACAAATCCCAGCTTCTTAGGAATTTGATCATACTCCAAGTTGAAATGTCTTATCGGACTATAAATCATACGGCTCCAATACATCATTACGTGGGTTAAAGTTTCTAACTCTTTGATCACAAAACTATGCACACATTTCATGTCCAACGATACCGCTTGGATATGATCTATTGTTATAATGGATATAGTGGAAGCGTATACAAGACAAGGTTCATATTCACTGTCAAGAGACGAAAAATCTGGGTATAGACTTTCTCTTAAAGAAGAACTAAAGCTTATGCTAGAAAATACTGTATATGCATTGAGACTGAAGGTCGTCAACTCAGTCCTCACTTTTATGTACCAGTTATTGCCTTTCAAGAAAGCTGCTTTCACATTGAAATCGAGTGGCCCCAGTAACTCAGAGAACAACGACACTGAGGAATACCGTGAAGGTGTGTGGCCACAAGGTGTTACAGACTTTTCTTTTCGAGTAATCATTGATGAATTCATGCACCAACGAGAGGATTTATTGCCCGTATAACTCTCCTCTGACTTTGGAGTTGAATGGATGAGATGCTCGAAAATAGGGCCTTTCACATTCCACTTCAGTTCACTGTTGTTAAGTGTAAAGAAGCTGGTTCAGGATTATTTATTTCTTCAAAAAGGATGGGAATACCCTATCAAGTGGTACATGAAAGCAACCGGGGATGATGGGGTTAGTGTTAGTAGTTAACTCAGGTCTTGAATAACTCTGGTTAGTTTGACTATAGTTAGTTAGACTATGATTAGTATTACTATATAAGAGGGTTGGTAGAAGTTCTCTATGACACAATTAGGTTTATTCAGCAAATTGACTCTATGTGTTCCGTGGATGTAACCTCACTGAGCTGAACCATGTATTTTCCTGTGTGAATTCCTGTCTCGGACCGACAATTGGTATTAGAGCGTGAGTTCTATCAGTCTGTCATAGTCTAGGGATTTGGTGATCCTACTCAGTGGAGCTCGAGTGGTGATAGATAGACAAAACATATGTCCAAAAAATATCCAACTTTGTCGATGCAACCGCATGTAGGACCTCAAAAAGCATTTTTTGGAATAAAAAGCATGATATTCTATGGAAATGAGTAAGGACGAATACGAATATGACTCTCAGGGCGAATATGCATGATGAGTGTGAATGTGAGTAGATTAAATCTGGCGGGAGAAGTTCCGAGGTTAGGGTAGTGTTGTAACCGTATCGACAAGCAACGGCGGGCGCAGAAGTATCAAGATGACATGATGAACAAGCGAGTGGCAATTCGATCTGGATGATAAGATTATCTTAAGAGGACACAAGCATATAAATCTGTATGTGCTAGAGAGCAATACTATTTGCGGGAATTAGTTCTTTACATATTGTAGGGTTATACTTTGCAAACCGTGGAGAATGAATTGATAATTCTTTTTGTTTTTCAATTTCAATGGTACCTAAATTTAACATTATGGATAATTGTATAGAGAAATATTACTAAATTTGTGTGATTGCTTTGAGTGATTTTTCTCAAATTGTATATAGGGGTCAGGTTTTTTTTCCAATCTCTTCCTCCTCTTGCCTTGGTTCTATCGAGACCTAATTGCAAAATTATGGCGATATGAATAAAAAGTCTTGGGAGTGACTTTATACCCGTACCATAGAGAGATGTCTCATGACTCAAGAGATTTCAGACATGCGATGGGAAGGCTTTACATGAGAAGTCATCAACCATGTTCATCATTTGATGATTCAATCATTGTTTGTATCAACGTTGTTCCATCATAGGTCTGAGTAGTAGAGTATGACAAAGTGCTACATCATTTGGCAGGTGTCAAATGATGTACAAGGACACTATTTAGACTTTGCACCAATTTCAACTTTATCCTTTGGATGGCTATATAATTATATTTTTGAGTATTAGTTCAAGCATACCTTAAGCCAGATCTCTCTTGGCACACACTCTTGTCACAACTCCTCATTTTTCCATAAATGGAACGTCGGATCTAGTGTATTTGAATATGTATTTCATGATCTGTCTTGACACACACTCTTGTCACAACTCTTCAATTTTCCATAAACGGAACGTCGTATCTAGTGTATTTGAAAATACATTTCATGACGATAAATACTTTATCGTGATGTACTAAGTCATTTCGTTCAATAATGAGTAGTGACGGAATTTCTAGATTAATGGTTTAATGAATGGTAACTTCATTTTCCCATTGTGCATACATTTCTATGAACATCTTTCTACTCATCAATTTTCTTCAAATTTGTATATTTACCCTTGAATTTATTCTTTTTCATCAACTCCTAATTTGGACTTCGAGTTTCAGTATTTCATTTTTTGGATGTACACCCAACTTGGACAGTGGTGTACAGCTTTCAATAGTATTACACTTTAACCAATTACATTCCGCATGAAGACTGCCAGCGAATCTGATTACATAGATCCTATATGGTACACTTTTCTCTCTTATCAACACAGCACATCTAGCGACATTAAATTTTTGGTCATTTATCTACTTTTGCCAAATTTGATTGCGTAGAATATACTGTTATATGATGTTTACACTTAACTGCGTTTTGAACATATTTTTACGTTCCAAAGTGATAGTGCTCTCGAGTCAAGTTTGACCTATGTCAATGATGTGTTGCAGGAAGATATTTAACATATATCGTGATATTTTGAATTTTCTTTTGTGGATGTTTGACATTTTGTCATACCTCCTACTGATATTCCACTCATCTTCCTTCCCATTGTGACCCAAGTCTTGTTGGGCTCAGGGGTAGTAGAGGTATTGATCCAAAGTGCAGATACTATAATGTGACACTAAACTCAAATGTTTTCGTGGTGAAATTTTCTGCTGTGTGGTACCGTGAGACACAGTGGAGGTAGGGGCTACGTTTACAAACAAAAAGCCCATTATGGCATCCACACCCCAAAAGGAAAGAAGTCAATTGCAGTGACAACTCGTGTTCACACAAATGTACCATACGCGAGTTAGTATAACATGTTAGCACATATTGGACTAACTTGGATGGATGATGAATGAGGTGGACATTTGATGACACGTGAGTCATAAGCATAACTTAGTTCCTGTAACTTTTCCCCATTCCACACCAGAGCCAAGAATGGTCCGAGGTATTGCCATAGCCCGCCCACCCACAAGCTAAATGTAAGGCCTAGGGCGAGTTTCCAGTCTACTATCTCGGGTAATTTTCCTACCAGTACACTTCACCAATTAGCCTCACTTCTCAACTATCTTCTCTACCAAATATATCGGCCATTCGGAAACATATTTCTCGGCACTAGCATTTTCCTTAACACATCGTACTTCTCAAGTATTGTTCTCCAATCTATGTTTAGCATCGTATTCAGGTTGTGCTATGGGTGCATTGACAGAATTTTTAGATTCCTTTACAGTACTTGAAACTAGTAGGGGGGAGGACATGGACTAAACAAGGTCAGACGAAGATGCGTCATGTGGGTTCGAGGTTGTTTTCTTACAGCCAATAAAATCCTCGTTACAATTGGGAGTTTCTACAATTATCATAAACAGTACCCACGGCATATTCCTGATTCTACTGATGATGAATACAACTCCAGAGGCTATAATCAAAATAGACAATGAGGATCAACCGGCTCCCGGTTTTACAAGATCTCACTGAAACCTTCGACTGCAGTGTAAAACCAATAAAAGTTTCAAGTGCAGGTTAGGGAGCAATGTTTCAATCTGGGCGATAACGACCAAGAAATTGAGACAGAAAAGATCGAAAATGATAGCATGCATTTCACCCTGGAGATAGTTGGCAATAAGCAAGACCGCCAGCTCAAGACAGCACAGTAACGAGCGAGTGAACGAAAGGCAAGACTAGAACAGGCGCAGCGATTTACGAAACGAATGCGTTGTGACAGCACCCGAGACGTAAGTAGTAGAACCGGATGAAGAGGAAAGATCAAAGAGGCATAGGCGCGAAATTATTATAAAATCACACACGCCATCACTTCAAAGAGAACAGTTTATCAAACCTGGCGAAAATTAAATCAACATGAAGATGTCTGACATACGACACTAACTTGGATTAAAGTTTTAAGAAAAATGGTTATTGAGGGGTTGTTACCATCTTCTATATTCGGACTTTCAAAGCTCTAGCTTGATATGTCCTACGACCAAACCAATAGGTTCCCGCAATGGTCATTTACATGTTTTTCATGCCTTACATACTCAAACTAACCTGAGCTTCAGAAGCATAATGGCGGGGTCATTGATTTAGAGAGGAAATGGGAATAATGAATTGCAGAGATTAGGGCAAATAGTAATACTTGACTCTAAAGAATATCCGCAATGCAGGCTACACAGGCAATGACTCCTAAAGGGAACACGCATGATTGTGATATGTCCAATGATTGACTGACTGCACTAGAAGAATGAGCAGAGACTACAAGAACAGTAGACTCTAATGATGAAAGAGGGGAGCCTGGACTTGCCAAGCTCCCCTCTTTCATCACCTGCGTGCCTGGACTTCCTACCAATGCCAGGCAGGCATTGGTAGGAAGAGATTTAGAGGCGGAGGAATCAGCAATATCCACTTACACAGGAAGCATCGTACTCACCTGTCTTTTGACCTGATACGCTTTGATGCACGTACACCATAATCCACACTGAGCACGCAAACGTGTCCCGGAGAAAATTGCCACATGTTGAAAGCATGAATAGTATGCACTCTTTGAGTGCCTCTTTCGAGGACTCTGCTACAAAAACGTTCGCGTGTTATAATATACCAAGATTTGTTCACAGAGAATTAGAATATCCTTCACTACAAATCTACTCGTCTTCTTGGCTCCTGAGACGAGCGTTGCCGTTGGTCATGGCGATGTTCAACTGAGCGGCCCGCTCGACAATAGCCTTCCTCTTCAAGGTGGATACGTTGTGAGCAATCTCTGCGCTGTAAATCCTGTTGTGCATCAACAGAAGCTCGAGATCGGCGACATTGTGGACCAAAAACTTCTTGAAGCCGCTCGGCAATACGTGCCTGGTCTTCTTGTTTGATCCGTAACCAATGTTGGGCATCAATGTTGTGCCCTTGAATTTACGTCGAACTCGAGAATCAATACCCTTAGGTCTTCTCCAGTTGGTCTGCGGAGTGGTCCAAACAGATCAGTCACAAACTGATCTCAGTTATGACGTGCCCACGGGTAAAACCCAACTTACATCCCGCAACATATGAAAAGGAACGCTTCGAACCCTACAAAGAAATCGACCTCCGTGAAGGTCGTACTTGCAGATAGTCTGCCTCCCGGTGAAGTCGCAAAGCTATCCCAGTACGTACAGACACTCAAAAAACCCATGGAAAGTGGGGAAAGGCTAGGCAAATTCCCAGTTGGCACGCGGAGACAAACCACCACTCAATCAAGGACAATTACAAAAACCCGCACACATTCCGCCAAACACCAGAAAACCACACATACACACGTAGTCGGTGAAACTCAATTACGATGACAGAGGCCGCAAGTGACTGAGACGAGGCCTACCTTCACACAAATCTTCCTGTCAGACTGCATGCGCTTGAACTTCTTGACTCTCTTCTTGATGACATCGCGCTTGATCAAGGGAGTCACCATCGTGTCTAATTTCCTGTCAGCTGCTGCAGCTCCTGTCCCGCTGCTCCTTACGCTTAAACGAGAGCAATTCTCTCCTCCTCAAAAGGGTGGTATCAATCGCTCTCTCAGGGACATATACCGGCGGCCACACCCTAATAGCACCCACTGCCCGACCCGCTCCCAAGCGACTCGCCCGTTATTCCCTGTATAAACCCCGGGTTAAACTGAGAGTGGTTACCGTCCGGGCTTTAGATCAGGTCATCCCAGCCGTTCCGTATTGACATACGCCCAAGTGGCTGTTCCTTGTAACCTCTGCACGGGTTAGGGTTTACGGAACCGTTCCCCGTGCCATCGAGCACCCGGTTAGGGTTGGCGACGGAAGGGATTGACGTCAAACGATGTTCATAGTTCTCTCTTTGCGATTTCGAGAATTAGGCCCTACGTTGCCAGAATTTGGCGTCCGCCAAGATGCAGATTTTCGTGAAGACCCTCACGGGCAAGACTATCACCTTGGAGGTCGAGAGTAGTGATACTATCGACAATGTCAAGACCAAGATTCAGGACAAGGAAGGTCAGTGCTGTAATGCAAATCGAGTGTTGGGAATATGAGTTGGTAAAGTTAGGCTTTCTCGTTAGCGCATGTGTTTGGATAATCGATGTCAGGATGTTTCGGTTTCGTGCAATATCCTGCCGTCGAAGGTTTGGTGTGTGCCTGTAGGTTGTATTGATTCTCACCGTTTGTTCTGGGTCCCCACCGACACACACAATTCACTGTTGTAGATTTGCGCATCGTCCCCTGTTTTGCACATCTTGGCTTTAGTTTGTTCTCCCGTTAACTTCTCTTTTTCCTCATCTTGCTATCTCAATTTGGATATCTTGTCGTTTTGTCTCGTCATTTCTTTGGTTTCGACTGATTTCTTAATGTAATGAAGCCATGGAAGAACAGCACCTCCGTGAGTGGAATCTGAAATTTCTTCCGAACGACTTTTTGAGACGTGAGGACTTTTGAGCCTGAACGCTTCCACATGCAATTCTACCCTTTGATATTTTCTGACACCACTTTGCATTCGTCATCAGGAATTCCCCCTGACCAGCAGAGGTTGATTTTTGCTGGAAAGCAACTCGAAGATGGGCGCACTCTTGCCGACTACAACATTCAGAAGGGTGAGTGTTATCCAGGACGCAATTCGTGAACGAGGAAGAATCTGAATATCCGGCTGTTCGATCTCTTGCTTTTTGTCTTATACACTCATGGTCGATCTACAGAGTCGACCCTACATTTGGTGCTTCGCCTGCGTGGAGGTATAATCGAGCCTTCCCTCATGGCTTTGGCCAGGAAGTACAATCAGGACAAGATGATCTGCCGAAAGTACGTCTGAATATCGAACACTTTCCTTCGCTTGTCAATGCGTCTGTTTTCACTTTCTTACTCTCAGTGCTTTGACTGATCTACTTTATGTCGGCACGGCAGATGCTACGCCAGGTTGCACCCACGAGCTGTCAACTGTAGGAAGAAGAAATGCGGTCACAGTAACCAGGTTAGTTCTTCACCCAACGTCTATTCTGAAAAGTTCTCTTGCAGTTATTCTCGTCTGTTCAGTATGTAGGTTTCCTCGATACATTCCGAAGAACTTATGGTTTGTTTGTTCCTATTTGTTTCTAAACTTATCACTTTGATTGAAATGCAGCTGAGGCCGAAGAAGAAGATCAAGTAGACGCTGGATCTTTTACGCTGGAAGTGGATTTGGAGCAAATCGCAAATCGCAATTTACGCAAATTGCAACTTCCTTGCCTTTGCACTACTCAACAGTTCAAGTGTTTGAAATTGATTACCATAGTAACCACCACCCTTTTCTTAGTGTGTGAACTTGAGATTCTGTAAGTGAAGGCACGTCGATTGAAATGGACTCTAGCCTATCAGTGCCATCTAGATTTCGAGAATTTTGAAAACACAGGAAGGTTCTTCGTTGGGTCAAATGACATTGTCACTGAACCCTGTGCTATTTAATCTTCTGGAATCAGCAGTAAAGCAATTACATTCTGAGCTCATGAGGTTCACATAAACGGACGTAAGGATGTTTCTGATTCGTCCGAATTCACTGTGCTAGGAGACAATTTTCTTATATTTTGTATATTTCGTTGAGATCCTCCGCTGTAAACTCTAAGAATTCAGGTGTATGAGAATCTTTCACAGTTTTTTCTACTTCTTCCAATCCTACAATCTCATATTCGGCCTCTGGAACAATCCGATTGCTTACGTTCGCAGATGTAAACTTCTGATTTCTGAACGCCCTGTCACACATGATGAGAATCAAGTACTGACCAAATGTTGCAGGTCGTAAATGAATCAAACGTAATACGTATTACTTCTGCGCTACGTTGTACTGTGTAAATTCTTAAATTAGGGTTAAGGACCCGGTTTACTAGTACCTGACATACTTTACGGAGCATGTATCGTGAAATGCGCAACAGGCTGGCGATGCACATTGCCGTTGTAAAACAAAATCCCAGTTGTTAGCCTATGGAAAGAGAAAAACTCAACAGAAATCGAAACGGTTAACCGTAGCCACTGAACGTATTCTCCTAACAGCAAAGGGTCGATAAACGAGTACTGTTGGGACCTGAACCCTGCTGAACTACTAACTGGTGACAAATAAAGCAGGGAACATAAACAGTTGTCAGGCTTAAATTTACAGTTCGGAAAGGAAAAAGTCTCAACACAACTTTAAACGGCTTTCCGTGGACACGAAACTAACTCTCATCGAACCAGAGAGTCAACATACGAGTGTATCATGAGTAGGTGAGTGCAACACAAATGGCTTCTGCGCTTTACTTTGTTGTGTATGTTTCTTATTATGGACCAAGGAAACGTTTTCCTAGTACCTGAAATATATTACAGAGCTCGTATCGTGAAAGGCCCAACAGGCTGTCGATGCACATTGCCGGTGTAAAATAGAATTACAGATGTAAGCGTAAGTCTATACAACGGAAAGAGAACAAAATCAATAGACATCGAGACGGTTAATAGTTGCCACTGAACATTTTCTCTACGCAGCAAAGGGTCGATAAACGAGTGTATTCTAAGTACCTGAACCCTGCTGAACTATAAATTGGTGATATCCAAAGCAGAGAATATCAAATGTAAGATACCCGAGAAAGTATAATAACAAAAGGGATGGGAAGACCCCATCAAATGTAAGATTGCACTTGAAAGTCACGTTATTCACTCGTGTGCACTTCCGATTGCACCACACGACATTCCTGGATTGCACGTTACAAGCATAGGAAGACGTTGAAATATCCTCTATACGGTGTACCACATGTGCATGACATATTCAGTGCATTTAGAAAACATCTGCTCAGGACAGCCAACGAGCCCAAAGGGTAATTGCTGGAGAAACCAGCGCAGCAAATACCATAGAAGGTACCGTGCAGTCGGCTAAATTGGGTCATAGCTGACGGCAGACCAGTGCCAGTCCGGCAGGGAAACCACCAAAGGTGACTAGAAATATGGACAAAAGGTGCGAGGAGGAATGCTCCGCGACAAGACCATAGAAGGCAGAGGAAACAGGGCGGATGCCAGCAGCTAAACTGATAACTCAATCACGAGACTTGTAGGGCATGAGACAGCCAAGATACTGGCAATCAGCTCAAGCACACAACCAAAAGCACTGCTAGAGAAGCAGCTGAAAAACGATCCCAGCAAACTGAGATTGAAGAGCGGTGGCGACAATCTTTTATTACTTCGAGGCAAAGAGAACGTAATCGATACTTATGTTGGGTAAAAGAATCCCGAACGTGCCCGACACATATTTACACAAGCCTTCCCAACCTGTACCGGCAAATGCAATAAGAATCTGCCTATCTCACAATCGTACACAACCACGTCAAACGTGAAATGAGTTCGGCGAAGCAACCTTTTCAAAATGGGCAGATATGGACTTCGGTGACAAGAAACCTAAAATCTCGCAGCACCCAGACACACGGATAAACGTCCGAGTGGAATGATACCGGTTTGTTCAAGGCGTCATGACATGCGCCTCTTGACACAGTTTACTCCAAGTAAACAACGGTTGTTACAGTTTAGCCTTACGAGGGGGGTCATTGCTCTTCTAACCTCGATTGAGTCCTGGGAGAGCCTTCGTGGGAGACAGTAGTTTCATTTGGCTTGTCGTTACTTTCGTCTGCATGTTCAAGATTTTCCAGCTCAGTCTTCTCAACGGCCTTCTTCTCTTCGGCAACTTCAAGAGGGCCTAAATCTCTAGTATCAAGGCCTTGAAGATCCGATACATCCTCTGCATCCGCAAGTGCCGTCAGATTCTGAGAGGCAGACAATGGACGTTTAGTCGTGTCCGGGGACACCTCTTCCGATTTGGTAGTGCCTACATGAGGTGGTATTGTATTCCCTTCGGGCAACACATGCGCTTCTAGGTTGGAGTCAATTACTACTGCATCCAGCAGTTCCCCTGCAGAGACCTCATCTCTAAGGTCGGACTTTGCAGAAGGCTGAGAAGTCGATTGCGTTCCTCCAGAAATTCCAGAAAGAACTGAATCTCCTCTATCAAGGGGAACAGCGTCTTGAGTTTCAGTTTCCTGTTTTTGCACAATGGTGGAAGGCTTGTCAGAGCCCACTGAGCTTCCTGCAGGAACCACGTCTTGAGTTTCAGCGTCCTGTTTTTGCACAAAGGTGGAAGGCTTCTCAGATGTCACTGAGCTTTCTACAGCTTTCCGAAGGGCTACATACCGTAGGACCAGTTCCTTGTACTCATGCAGCAATTCCTCTACATCCATAACTCTCAAATCTCCAGCACTAGAGTAAAGAAAGGGGTAGTCCTTGCTCAGTTGTCCTGCCTTATCAGCCTCCATGACTTGGGCAGCTGCCCCTGCTTCAAGTTTATCTGCAGAAAGAACTACAGGTGCACCCTCGGCTTCCGCCGGTGCATCTTTTGTGACAATTTGCTCCTCTTTTTTCGCACCCGGCCCTCGATCAGTTTCTGTACTGGGTACAGGTTTTGATGGAGACTTCGTTCTCTTTTGAAGAGATACGTCTGAGGCAGTCACCTCCTTTTCAGTGCCAACGGATGGAGACGAAACTCCATTTACTCCCTCCATGGCCAGACGACCGGCTTGCATTCGCTTTTCGAACTCAGCAGGATCCATAGAAAGGGATGAAGAGTCCAAGTTCCGGATAAATGACTCAGCTGAGACCAGGTTGGTGTAGAAGTACGCTGCCTCTGAAACAAGCCGTCCCTGATGGCGATAGCGTAGAATGTACTGAAGATTTGAGTGCAACTGGGGAGGATTTGCCTGAAAAAAAACGAAGAAACCCGACAGTGCTGTAAATATTGACGTTCAACGAGCTGGCAAATGTCATCCGCTACTTAGACCTCAAAATAAAAACTGAATGTCGTTGTCCATCGCAACCAGACCTACCAGAAGTATATGCGACAAGAAAACATATTATACTGACGTACCTTGATGACTACGTATATCAGGACAGGCAGAAAGTCATCTGCTCCTGGTGGGTTGTCGTTTGATGCCATGGAAACATTCACCAGAAGGTTGTTGATTACTCGGCAGCAATTTAAAATGCACACTAGCTTGTCACGAGGGGCCTTGTAAGTATTAATTTTCTGCAGCTCTTTCTGAGCCAGCTGCAAACGCATCAACTAAAGTATGAATATGACGACGAAAGCCTTAAACTAACTAAAACAAGACGCTTAGAATGTTACGAGAGGAATAGACTTGCTTACCGCCTTTAATTTAATATGGTTACAATGACGCTTAAAAGGCATATCAATCGCATAACAAACTTTTAGGCATTCAGCACCATATGCATTTACTATAGACTTTCTATGCACTATGTATGGGTCACTCAGAAAGCAAGTCCGTCCGGCAAACCATTTTCTACTTCGGTTGTTTGCATACCAGCCAAGAAGTTTCATTCTGTGAGTTCTTAGGTATGTCAAGGTGCTCTGGGCGTATGAACTCTTGCAGTATAGTCATCTTTTCTGAGAGTCGTTGGTCTATTTCTGCATCCTCTGGAACAGGTGAAAACGCCCGTGGCCAGAGCTTAGTCATTAAGTACTTCTCGAGGCCCTGCAGTGAAAACACCACAGGCAGAATAAATTGAAGGTGACTTCACAGTACACACCCTGAGGTCATCTTCCAATATGCAACATTGCTAGTTCGTCACATTTAAGAATTCACAACACCCGACTTCAAGGTAATGCTGAGACATCTCCCGGGTGTCAACAGAGAGTTTGTTCAGCTCCTTACCTCGCCAGAACTTTCTAGCTCCTCATCCGTCGCACCAGCCCACAGAGGATGCGCTTTGAAAGCATACTCAGTGCTTGCAAGAAACTCTTGTACACTTTGACTATCCTTTTCCGGATCAGGAGGATTATTCAGAAATGCCCCTATAAAACTGCAAGAAGCAGATTCGGAATTCAAAGATGTCAATGCCATGACAAGACTACCTTTCATCTTGAGAAGAGTTTGATCAGGTCGGGTACACGCTAGCCCCTCGTTCATAATGCGCAACCGAATCAAACCAGAAAGTTGAAAACTGAAAACGCTCTTTGAAAATACAGTGCAGCACGCAGCATAGAAGGGAAGCATGGGGAAAAAGTCTCCTCATGAAGAAGATTTACCTACGTTTTGATGGATCGGACGAGATCAGCAGCAGAAGGATGGCGCATGCGATCGAGAAAGTCGTGAAAAGTTAGTTGGGCGGTGGCATTATTGAACATATCAATGTTCTCCATTTTGGCTTTTCTCAAGTCCCTAGATTTTCCGTTTTTCAACTATTACCAATTGTTTCCTTCCATTCATGTTAAGCGCATAACTTCTATGGTCCCCTTCCTGCCACAATCCACCAATTCATACAAATTATGTTAGAATTTTCTCACAGGCTCAGCCATAAGGTAAACAAAGATCAATACAGGAATCACGAGAAAAGAACTATCCAAAATCGATTGGGAGGTCAAGTACGATCACGTCATGAAGCTCAGAGACATGGTGCAGTTCTCTTAATCTTAGAATTTGCTTTAAGCCACACTAGAAATTCCGTAATCACGACCCGTTCAAATTTCACGGTTTTTTATTCGAATTTCTTCATGGCTTCGCCTCTACTGCCCAGAGCACATTGAGAAGTTGTGCACTGAAACTGAATGAAGGTTTCACGGAATACAGCGTTGCAGGGAATGGCCCTTCTTAGAAACACGTCTTGCCCTTGTCCTTGTTATTTACTATAGCAAACTACCAACCAGCCATATACGTTCTGAGAATTTTCAGAGAAGGGAACGGCTGTTTTCCGAGCAATGGTGGTGGCAATCTGGACGATAAGAAGACACACTGTGCCCGAGCGGGTGCCATTGCCGTACCGCGTTGGGGTGATGATCGCAAGCAAGAAGGGCCGCCACTCAAAGTGCGCAGCTGCTGGATCCTGCCATATCATCTTCCATCATCAACTGCGAAGAAGGACCTTCAGGCCCTCATCTATGTCGACTGTCGCTCCCATGGTGCCCTCCTCTCCTACAATTTTATCTAATTTGCAGTCCACATAAAATTGTTACACCCTATCTCGTGTTTACGTCTCGTGCTCCGACAACACCATGGCTCCTCCTCCTCCTCCTCCTACACATATCACTTCGGTCACGTCAAGATCAAACGCCCTCCCAAACCCCCTCCTCGAGGGTCCTTGCAGAATTTTCTGTCAGTCACAAATCGTGTCCTACGAGATAATAACTTCAAGATTCTCATCTTTCAGTCCTCTGAGGAGGAAAAGGAGAAGACAAGAAGGATCCAGGCGAGTTTGTGAGGAAATTCACCTGCCATCACAGGGGGGATCTGCGTGGGCGGTCCGGGAAGGAAAACCAGTCGAGCTCCTTCTTTCCTTCCCTTGCTTCACCACCTCCACAATAATCAGCAAAAGTGAATGTCCGTTTCGTAGGGCTGGGTTACCAGCGCAGATTGAAGTCGAGCCCACATGAGGAAAGTGACCCCCGACCACCATCCAACACAATCTCCTCTGCCTTCACCTCGTCCTCCCTGCTTCCACTACTCCTGCTGCTCCAGCTGCTGCTGGCGACTGCCGTATCCCACGTTTGCCACTATCCTCTGTGTCAATTAACGGCGCCTCGTTGCTGCCCCCGTTACAGGCATCCAGCACAGCGCAGGTCAAACCCGTTCAAATAAGTTATTGACAGGTGAGCTACCTTTGAAACCCATCCTCGAAAAGTTACCTTCCTTTTTTATATACAAACAAATTACAAAACTTTCTGCCCTTCCCCTCCCCTGCCCTCCCCTGAGTCCCCGCCCTCCTTCCTGCTACGCAGTTTGTCGAGCCCTACGACAAGATCCTCAGCCACTCCCGTTCAAACTTTTAAAGCTTAGACAAGATGCTCGTCCATGCTAGACATGGCTTGGCCGTCGCAATTTTCTCGTTGCCATTCAATGATGATGAACAGCTTTCCACACTGCACATCAGGACCCTTTTGTGTCTTTCTTAATTTTAGAACACTTTTCTCATGTCCTCTCACTCCCATCATATACAAATTTCACACTACACTTTGAATCACACCACAATCACCACATATACTTTGAACGCATCAAACAAAACTACATTTCGTGTGGATCTATTGTACTGAGTTCTTCGTGCGATTATCCTCCATGTTTGTGGACGATGTAAAAATTATAACTTTTTCGAGTACAGCAGTCTCGCACAAACTCTTGATTCGATTGTATGACTTTACCAGACCGTATGACAAGTCTCCGTGGATACACTACAGCAGTTTCTGTGACTATAACTTGATCCTATGAATCTACTTTAGTCTCTATAACCCATGGGATATTTGTTGGCTTTCACAGATTTATGTATCCTTGCCTTTTCGGGTTTCCTTAACATTCGCAAGGTGAAGTTTGTCTAGTTCAAAGACTTTTTACTACGTAAGGGATATTTATTTGAGCAGGACTTTGTATCCACTCTCCAGTGCTCCGACTTTTGTTTCGGGGGCTATTTTGTCCTACATTCATTTGGTGAAGAGTCACGACGAAGTTCGGGCACAATGTACAGATGTTCTTGTAGCGAAAAGTTGTAACCTAGCTTATACGTTGTAGACTGCACCCCTTTAATCTACGCACGCACATAATTGGTGCAAGTGAAAGCGCTGAAAAGTGTTAGTACACTTCAAGATTTCCATCCTTGTACGATTTGATGGGGTCTTCCCATCCTTTTTGTTATTATACTTCGTCTTTCTCTTTTCTTCAAGATGACAATGCAGTCTTTTCGAACAAGACTTTTTTCGCCCTCGAAGTATATTCAGAATAATGAGTACTCAAATTCATGGGCTGAAGTCTCCGGTGGGTTCACTGAGGAGCTACAATATGTCAGGTCCTCTTGGCTAACTTTGTTCAATACCACTGATTTGCAGAAGTTGTCTGTCAACAAGCAATTTTCTTGCGTCGCGACACGATTTCAAGAAGATGCAACGCACGGGTCATCCATGAAACGTCGGAGGTGCCCACTTGCAAGGTTCTCGCCACCACGAGAAAACAATTGAAGTTTGAAAGAGCGAGAAAGACATATATTCAAGGTCACGAGTATCCGAGAGTAAACTTTGGAAAAAGTTCACTTTGGCACACTCCTGGCAAAAACGCAAGAGACTTGTCCTGCATTGTAGCCTATGGGAGGACTACTGATACAGCACCTTAAAGATAAGCGCATGGCGTGGGATAGACTGAACGAGGTGCTGGGGCTGGAGCTGGGGCGATATTCTCGAATTCAGCTTAGGATCCTCCACATCCAGAAGATAACTAATAATATATTACACACTCAAGACAGGTCGCACCTACATGGAAACCAAACCAAAACTGACACAAAGTGTAAACTTATTCGCCTTCTTAAGTGAAGGAGCTTCGAAGAGCACGTCACGGCAAGGCCACACTGCGATCGAAAAGAATATGGTAACTTTTCAACAATGTCCGCTTATAAGATGAATAAAAAGAATAAATTTCCTCTAAGATAAACGAGTTTTCGTCCACGAAGTTTTTCAAATCAGAAAAAGCATTCGACCCTCGTTCTCCGTCCCCAGCCGTTCCAGTCCACATTTCAGTGGAAATAAAACGCTCGCAAAAGTTTTTTTGACTTCAAGGTGTCTGCTGATGGAGCAAGCATCACAAGAGGAAGTGACTTGCTTTAGCTCCACATTGTAGCATAGCCTTTCCTCCCTACCACTAGTCATATTAGTATATTCAAAACTATTCGTATGTCCTTCTGACTCGGTACACACTCGCATGCTGGATTTTGTTACACGTTTAGATCTATGGAGTATAAATCTCGAACAAATTGGGAACGCTAGACTAAACGTTGATCATGTACATGTGTTTCTCCAAACTCCTGAAGTTATACCGTTGAGAAAGGCAATGAAAAAAATGTCCTCTGCAGTGCAGTCTCTCTGGGTTTGCTGCCTGAAGCTAGAATGTGATTTTACAGGAGACCCATAAGTTTTGTAGTGCGTCCTTCCTCTCTGAAGTTCATGGTTTGTTTGCGCTGCACACTGTGGGTGGATGATTTCGGCAGTTTCTGGGGTATGTCCTTGACCGAATCCTGCAGGGGCATGGATCCAATCTTAGCAAATGACATAGAAGGAATCGCCGGAAATCCGAGGACAATTACTGAATAATCCGTCTGGCGTGAGAAAGGAAAGGCTGGGAGCTTTAGCCCTGGCCCATGTTTTCGTGGTACGGTAATGCACGGATAAGAGATAAGGAACAAGGAAAGTAAAGACGAGGAGAAAAAGATAGAAGGACTTACTTGGAAGAACGAGCCGAGCCAAAATCGCTCATGACCGATCGCACTCAGAGGTGGAAAGGAGAGTCACGACTTGTGAAGTCTGCCGACTGGGCCTGGCTGTCGAAGGATTCAGAAGTCTCAAATGAATCGGCCACTCGAATCTCCTCGATCAGTTTCACCACTTGAGGCATTCTGGGACGCTGCTCTGGGTTCGGAGTCACACAAGCCATGGCAATTTGAAGCAGAGTCACCATCTCCTCCTCTCCGTGTCTGGACTTCAGCTCCAAGTCGAATACTTCTGCAGTCCACTCCTCTCGAACCACTGAGTGCACCCACTTCGGAAGGTCGAGCCCATTTCCTTGCGATTCATGCGTTTGAGCAGGCTGACGTCCTGTAACACATCATTCCAACTTCTCAACAACATGCCAGATGCCTCCGCACTGAAGAAGTCTGAGCTCAGTCCACTGATCCTCACACTTCCTCCTTCGACTGGACTTGTATGTAGACCAAACGTGAGCTCCTGGACTCGGCATTCTAGCTGTTATAGGCTCCCCGGCTACAGTATATGACAGATCTACAACAAGACCCAGATTCTTGAGGCCTCGTATACTGTTATGAGTAAGAGACGTCATTTGAAAGGATTAAGATATCATGAATGAACTTATTACCAACTCGATTATCTGAGGCCAGAATGGCATACCGACTTTCTAGGGACACTAATTCTGTGTTACTCTATTTTTCAAGACAGATCATCTAACCTCGTTCTTCTAAGAGAACTTAGCACAAGTTTCTAAAACTTGTAAGCTAATCTGGAACCTTACAAGAGATTAGGCTAATCAAGTTTTGTGACAAGAGGTCCTCAAATCCTCGTTGGTTGTCGAAATCTGTCAACTTCAAGAGTCACAGATATGATATCTTCCGTCAGATCTGATGCAAAACTCAGATCGTCATTTCTCGACTTCTAAGTCCACCTTTTGGGATCCTGATTAAGAGCCCCATTACGCCTAACTTTCCGCCTGCTTGATTTAATTTAATTGTTCTGGAAAGGAGCTGTAACTCGAGTACTCGTCTCCACGGTGATAAAAGAACCCCAAGTCTCGTTCTGATTGCCAGCCACTACATTCCATTACAGATTGAACATTTGACAAAATAGCCTTTGCTCGGGAATCTCCATCCGGAAACAACCTAAAATCTGCGACCAAATCTTCTCATGCGACTGATTTTACAAGAGACTCAAGCTAGAAACACCTAAGGCCTGGTGAGTTGCCGGAACTCACCATCTCAAGCTCTGCTGAACAGCGCCGTATACTGGACTGGAGTTCAATCACGATATAATATTTTCTCACTCACAGGCTCTGGGTTCCGCTAAGCTCGTCGGGTTAGTGTAATCTCGCAGATCGACTCAGACGATCGACTGCTGGCATCTTCATGTTTGTGCAGAACTTTGCCATGAAGAACGCTCGACCATGTGGTTGTGTGCACGACCTGATGGAATGCATCTCTGAAGCTGGGTGGGGTTCATAAGAATAAGTTGGGGTATGATACAGGCGACATGGAACAGAGACTTACCTGTGAGCAGCTCCAGCAGGAGAACACCGAAGCTGTAGACGTCGGCTTTGTGCGTGATCCTCTTCGTGTGATTGTACTCGGGAGCTCTGTAGCCGGCCATGCGGTGCGCAGCGACCGCAGGGTTCATGAGCGCCACGAGGCCGACGTCCGAGATGCAGATCTCATAATTCTTGCTCACCAGGATGTTGCTGGACTTGATATTACCGTGGAACATCTTCTGGATCTCAAACTCTTGATGCAAATAAGCCAGTCCGATCGCCACCTCTCGAGCTATGCGCAGCCGTGACGTCCAATCGAGCGGCGTCCTCCCGGACCCTCTGTTCCCTGTCCACCGCCACACAAACCATCCACCCAAACAATCAGACGTTAGGGCGCCCTAACGTCTGATTGTTAATACGCTTGTTTCCAAGCGTATTACCAAAAAAATCGCAAAAAATTCTCACGTATAATGCTCTCGGTCACATCCTGCACAAAATTCTCTACTCGAGGACTTCCAGATTTTGCAGAGAAGACTTATGATGTCAAATTCCGCAGGTTCACAACAGGAACCGATTTGGCATCAGGAGGTCAGATACGCAAGCCACATGGTGCTGATATATTGTATACCAATGTGTTGGATATTCGTTGGTGACGATGAGGATGGTGCGTGGGAGACTGACCGTGGAGCATGGAGAAGAGGTTGCCGTTAGACATATAGTCGTAGACGAGCAGCTTCTCCTCCTTGGCGTAATAGTAAGCTCGGAGAGGGACGAGGTTTGGGTGCTTGAGCTTGCCAAGCAGCTCCATGTGATTTTCGAAGTCGCTTCTGCTGGTTTCGGTTCGCAGGTCGCGGAGGCGCTTGACGGCGACGATCATGCCGCTTTCCAGCACGGCCTTGTAAGCCGTGCCGAAGCTGCCCTTGCCCAACATCTCGGCGGACGCGCGCAGCAGGTCCTCGAGCTCGAAGCGCTGTTGCGAGTCGTCGAAGAAAACGAGCTTGGAGATTTCGGCTTCCGAGTCTTTGAGCGATGAGAACTGCGCAGATGACTGACTGTACCCGCTGTTGGACTTGGTGTCTCCTCCTGTGCCCTTGATGGCTGGTTTCTCGTCCACATCCTTCGAGTACTTCCTCCAGTAGTAGATGAGGAATACGACCGTGAGCATGACCAGCACCAGAGTGTCTCCCACCACGATGGCGATCACAGCTCCCGTTCCGAGCTTCTGCTTCTTGTGCTCACCGCCGGCTACTGCAGCGTCGGGTCCAGGAGAAGGTGCATTGCCTTCGGTTATGACGATGGGATTAGGAGGAGCTACGGGACTCAGTACAGATGCGCAGTCTGTTGGTAGTGGTCTTCCGCAGAGCTGATTATTCCCAGAAAATACCTCCGCGGTGAAATTTCTCAGCGAGGGGGGAATTTCTCCCTGCAGGTTATTGTTGGAAATATCCAAAGTGCGCAATTTAGAGTTGGTCAGTGGAGGGATGCTCCCATTGAGGGAGTTGTAGCTGACGTTGAGGTATACGAGGGCTGAATCTCCACTCACATCAGGAATTGGGCCGTCCAGGTTATTCCGTGACAGGTCCAGTTTCAACAGCCTACGAGAGTTGGCCAAAAAGTTTGGGATGTGCCCAGAAAGCTGGTTGCTCTGTAGAAATAATTGCAGAAGACTTGTGCAGTTCGACAGGTTCGGGATACCGCCTGTGAGCTGATTGAAGGATACGGTTATTGTCTTCACCTCATTCAACAAGCTAAGCGAGTTCTCTGGAATGGTTCCTGTTAGATTCAAGTTATCTAACAGAACGACGTCCACACGGCTTCTGATGTTGCAAGTAATTCCCTGCCACGTTGATTTCCCCGGCCCATTGACGCAGGGGTCGTCTCCCACCCAAGATGCAGTGAGTTCGCCTTTGGGATCAACTCCAACTCTGAAAGCCTGGAGACCTTTGGCATCAGGTGACAAATTGCTTTGAGCGAGAGATTTGTTCAACAGCGACAAATTCGCAACCAACAGGATGTACACTAGACCCAGCCTGCACTTCGTCACTCCAGATGAGCCTCTAGCTGAAAACGCTTGTGCCACCTTGCTTGCTCCATTTCTATCCATGAGAGATAAACCTCTGCGCCTACAGCTTAGACTATTCCTAAGAAGAAGTTCTCACGCAGCGGAGACTGAACCCGTAGACTATCTCTCGAAATATATAACGTAACCGATCGGCTTTGGACCTGAATCTGCACACGGGAGCATTTGACGTCAGTGTCAAATGTCGTTGATCAATCGCGCTGCATGCTACAGTCGACCTGAAATGCCACATAAATCACAGGAACGTGCGAGCTAAAGAGCTCTTCGGCAAACTCACTAATATACTGCAATCTAACGAACCGAGCGGGAGTAACTCAAGAAAATGTTGTTACAGCCCAGAAACGTCCAATTGCTTGCCAAGAAATCATAAAGAACTGTATAGCATTGCCCAATTTTAGTCTAAAAGGAGGTCGATATAGGCAGATTACCCACTCCCAATTTTCTTGACAGTCAACTCAGAGTTTGCACATGGTCTTCACTTCACCTCTCCAAAACTTACACTACAGAACAAAATTAATCTCTTCAGCTCCACCAGAAACCTAGAAACTCAGCTCTTTTTCGACAAATTTTTTTACCTTCACTTCATCTCAATTGCTCGCTGTATAATTAATCCTGATCCGGCTGCGCGCAGCTGGAATTTGCTTGCTGCTTCTTCGACGTCCATCTGCTTCCCACATTTACTAACTACTTCTGGCGTTCTGCGTACAGCGTGACGTTCCCATCTGCTCTTCCTCGTGCTTGATTACGACTCTGTCAGTGCTGCACACGGTCCTCTGCTCCTGGTGCTCCCTTAATAATCCTTTCCGAGTAATAACCCTTCAGTCTTCTCTCTCCCTCTCTATCTAACTATATCTATCTGCGCCTCCACTCCGACACTGCAAATTATTGATCTACTATCTATCAGTTCATATTGAATTCCCATTCCCAAGATACATCGAAACCATCCAGCTCGTGTTGCAGCTGGAGAGAGCAGAATACGTCGACTGGATCCTAAGTCAGCTCATGCAAGGCAAGGCAAGGCAAGGCAAGCCTTTCCTGCAGGATGCTGCCCGTTGGCAGCTCGAGCTCAACGTACCTGCCGTTTAGTTCCCCGTTTCTACATCCACTGACAGTTTACTGGTGAATTTACCGAAGTGCTGCTGCTGGCAAGTAACGACAAGTACCCGTCTTTTACGACCACGGTAAACAGTCTCCGTCCCTGACTAAAGGCCTCTTCAATGGCATTAACCCCCGCACGCCGTCCGATGTGAATCATGCGTTCGAATTTAAATGTTACTCTCCTTTCTTGCCGTTGGTACAGTCCCCGCAGTTACTCATTACCTACAACTGGTACTGTACAAAGCCCGTACGGATAAATACGTATGTCGGATACAACGTCAACTGTCTCGTAGCGCCATCGGGTTCTCCACCACCTCCCTCCACGTGGTTGAGCTCTATGCGGCATTCACCACAAACTGCGTTGCCTCCTTCGTAAAATCCCTGATCGATCTTATTGAAACTCCAGCATATACCGGTTCGGAACATTTCTTCCTTCCGTCATCCCTCCCTCCTAAGAACCAAACAAATTCCAATCCCTTGTTATGGAGAATACAGAATGAAATTTTCGCTAATTTCGCCTAATGTTTCCCCGTTTGCCGCTTTTGATCGTCGCACTCTGGTGTCCGTGCTGAGAAGGACCCTAAACAGACAACGGCGATCGCGAAAAGAGCCGAAACGATGACAGATCGGGCAGGAATGCGACCACGGTCGCAGTAACCGAGATAGATCCGAGATATCAGGCCAAGTAGGCCGGCTAGAAGCCAAGAAAACGGCAGCAAGGGACGTGAGGCCCAGTTCTGCCAAGTGGAGGAGCCGTCAAAGAAGTCCTCAATCCGGTGGAAAGCCGTAGTATGGACCACTTACCGACGGTTCCGTGGGGTTTCGATGACATCCATCTGACAAATATCCGTAAATCCGCAGGATATGCTGACTGTGAAGTGACGGCTGAAAGAGATACAGTACGGTATTGTATGATACTGTACATCGATAAAATACTATATCCGTATATATTTTTCACTCCAACAGTCTTTATTTCTTGAGGAAGTCTACGTGTTCGCTGCTGCAGCTTTCGATGGTGCAAGTAAAATCCTTCCAAGGGACAGCTTTGAGTCTCTTACAAGCTCGCTGCAACGGACGCTCTTCTCCTGTTTTGCACCGATTTGTCCGTTGATGTAAACCAAGATGCACTGTACGAAGCTGTAAGAACTTTTGGAAGTATAACCTACAATCAAGGGAATCAGTGCATGACAGAGTGTAAGCGAAAAAGAGAGAATACAGAGGAATCTTGAGACAAGGTTGAAGGTATCAGATTCTTCTCACATGGGTGGCATACTTCTTAGATCACCTAGACAAACAAAATTTCTGATTAGCTTTTTGAGTGGAATGAAATGTAGAAGCGTAGTTCTTAGGATAATTATGATTTTTTTGTTTTTGTGAATAAAGAGTTATATTCGGGTTCTCTTGAAGGTATTCGTCCGAATATATATTTGTTAGCTATGAATACTATTAGGGAGTTCACACGAGTGAATTACTAGGGAATTTAAGCGCGCGTTTGGGTGGCGGATTGAGGAATTGTCGAGAGAAAGTAGATGCTAAGAACTTACCGAGCGGCCGGAGCAAGGAAAGCTAGCTGCAATGTCGAAGCGTCGAACCGGAGGAGTTCCAACAGGAAGAAGTGCGACGATGGGAAGAATTCGACCGCTTATTCTGATGGCGGATTGGACTCCAGCGGAGTTGTTGAGGTTGAAGAACCTCAGTGGAGCGTTCCTGTCATGGCGATGGGATTACGTGTGCCCGGAGCTGTGCGATGAAGTACGGAGAGGGAAGCCGTTGACAGCAATTGGAAGCAAAGCGCAGCCGGAAAAGTGGGATGCAAAGTTATGGGCAAAGGCTTTAGGACGCAACCACGAAGAGGACAAAGGCGGAGTCGATTGGGAGGGGGATCGGCAATGCATACGGCATTCCCTTTCGACGAGCGGAAGTGGTTCAACCCTAGGGAAAGGAAGGGGACGAATGGCTACAAGCTCGATTTGATCAAAGATGTCTTCAGAAGAAAGGTGGCACTCACCTTGAATCAGCTTTTGTCACCGCAATGAACAACCTACGTGAGTATGCATAAGGTGAGGATCGTGAAAGGGTTCATCGGAGGAACTATCCGAGTGAATTGGGGAGAGATCTTTGTGAGGAATGTGCAGGCTATGGAGACGAAGCTGAGAGAAGACGATAAGAGTGTACTCTATCTCTCGTCTTTCTTAGTACACATGTACGCAAAGTTGGAGTGGCTGATTCCTAGAGAGAGGTAGCTGTATCGGTTGGAGAGTGGGTTGTCGGACTTGGATGCGGACCTCGACAGCACTAGCAGTGGGTCGACGAGGAGTCTAGGAACGAGTCTCTTCGGCTCAGGAGTCCTCCTCCTGAGCCGAAGAGAACGGGAGAAGTGAGGCCGGCGGTGCAGAGCAAGCCTGATTCGGACTCAGACCTTGAGGTGATCGGGACTTCGAGGAAGAGGAAGAGAGTGGTGGAAGATAGTCCACCAGCCACTCTAGCAGTTCGGAGGGATGTAGAGAAGAAGAAAATGGAAGAAGTAAGACCTGCCAAGTCCTCTCGACCGAAGATGATGGCAGTGAAGCCGGGGCCGAAAGCCTCGAAGTAGATTGCAGAACCCATGGCATTGGTACTGGTACCGCCGCAGGTTGGAAAGCCGTGGTGGTCCCGGTATTACTGGAGTTGAACAAGATGGGGACGATGTATATGCATGGGTGAGACCCTCAAGCAGACGGGTATATGGAGTTGATTCATATGATGAACCGTCTGGCGTTGGGGAAGGAAGATCAATCCATCACAGTGAAGGAGTTGACAGAGAATGTGGACAGGTTGTTCAAAGAGAAGGCTGAGATGGAGAAGAGGGTTCAGGAGGCGAAGAAGGCCTACGAAGAGATCTGTCGTATTCAGGGTGCTGAGATCCATTTTGTGGAGAAGGAGAATGCACATCTTCGGCAGACAGTGCAAGACCTGAAGCGAAGACTGATTCAGGTGGATGTGGAGGCGCCTGCGAAGTTGGAGAACCTCGCCAACAGATGTGCGCAACATCTGTTCACACGGTGTGATCGTGTTGAAACGCAACGGTTAGAGCAGTTGGTGGCAGCGATGGAAAATCCTGGAGATTCGAAGGATCGACGAAAGGAGATGTACAAGGCATTGGGTCGAGATTTTCGGGAAGCCATGGCTCTTCATCGACAGGAGATTGCTGCAGATGTACAGGAGATGCAGTTAGGAATCGAAGCATTCACGCAAGCAGCGGAGGTGCGATCGAGCGGCTTAGATCAGAGTAGAAGACTTAGGAGAGAGCGATCCGTGTAGGAGACGGTTAGCTTAGCAGTTAGGAGTAGCAGTTAGAACATTCATTATAAATAGTCGTAGGAAATAAAGTGGTGGATCTTTTCATCTTTGCAAGTGTCCACGCTGTTGGATTGCAAATTGTAGTCAGGGTAGAACGAGCACTCGAGGAGCTGGTGTCTGCAGGCTGACATTGTGACGACTGAAGCGTGTATCCGTGAAGTTACCCGGATATTCGTCCATGAGCTGAGTCTGTTTGTAGCATCAGAAGTACTCTAGAGGGTGTTTCGCCGAGACGCAAACTTGTAATGAGAGAGATCCCCATCCCGAAGTAAAGCAAATTGTTGAACTCTATTTGTTGTGTCTGTGGAATTGGTGATGTGATGGGTTCGTGAAGGAATTGAGTTTGAATCGATTACCTTCTTTGTGAATGCTCTTCGGACTTCGCAGTCCTGTAAGACCCAGGGTTGTACATATAGGATAAAATGAAAGTATATCTAAATTGTGCCTAAGTTTATCTTAGTCATGACTATGTTTAGCTAGTTATGGTTAAGTTGGAGGAAAATATAGAGTAACTTTTGGTGTGGTAGATGAGAACTACTATTTTGTTGTTTAGTATGAGTCAAGGAATAGATTCCATCACATGGGTATCTTGACTTCCCTTGACTTGGACTAGTTTTCATTGGTTGGACTTGGTGAAGACCCTAAATCTAGGGGCGAGATTGACTTGGTACACTAGAAGTCAATTAGGGAGTAGTTGGGCTTCTAGAAGATCCAAGTGGACCAATTGCATGTTGCCATGTACCCTTTTCATTGGGGTTTGTGATCTCTACCTCGTTTAAACTTGGTAAGAGGAAGTTACATGGTGATTACTTGTAGTTACTAGGGTAAGATTCTAAGTAGTATAAATAGAGAGGTTGAGAAGCACCTCTCAAGTAGTTTTTCAATGGAAGTTAGTTTTGGGAGGAGATAGTGTGGTGATCTTAGTTTTAGGGAGCTTGGTTCTTGGAGATGTCATGTTGGAGTGGAACCTTGATTCAATGAAGACTTTGATTACCAAAGTATCACTTTCCTTTTGAGTGATATCTTACTCTTGGTGATAATGTGCATAATAGAGCTTGGACTTTGAGAGTTTGTGTAAGAGTGAGCAATAGGATCATGGGCAAAGGGTGGGACTAAGTCCTTCTAGATTCATGATGAGCTTCCAAAAAGCCATCGGAGGTAAACCTGAGTGAGAGTCAGCCGGAGGTCACATTTTTGGTTCCGTTGCGGGACCTCGGTCTAGAAGGAGAAGAGATGTTTCGAATCTAGTTTATTGCCCGTGAGAGCGCAACGATGAGAACTCATATGGAGAGGACTGTGGGGGAAGAGCGAACCGAGATCATGATGCATAGTAATGTACCATTTGTGTATCCGGTAGTGTTATATGATAGCCTGGAAGTTATTTTGTACATTTTGTTTACTTAGGTGTTGTTTGGGATGAGGCGAGAGTGCTATAGTACGTATTTGGGAGGAAAACTTTATTTTCCAAAGTTTTTCCGATAATTTTATTAATTTTAGATTAGTAGATGGGATACGTTTTGCACTTGAAATAACAGTCATATCATGTCTAGATCAAAAGTTATGATGTTTAGAATTTGCTAGGTCTTGACGGGTTTTGAAAGATAGCTCTCGGGAAAAAGTGTACAGAGCTTATCAATTCGTGCAAGAATTGAATCAGGATTTGAAACTTTGCACGATTGTATATCAGGAGCTAAGCTACATGTGGGTTCAAATTTCGTTGAGAGATCATTTTTATAGAGAAAGTTATGATACCTGAAGTATAGGGGGTATAAAAGTGAGCAAAACTGCTTTACTTTTCAGATTTACTTTTTCCTTGTTTATGGTCATTCGAGAGAGTGAATGCATGAGTGTTTTGCATAGTGAGGATGACTTGACACTCATTGGAAAATGGGAGATCAACCTCTTTGGAAGATCCGGCTATCTAAGATACCTCAAGGGCTGGACGTGATTGTTTCAAGCGGATTCGAACACGAGGGAGTTCAGAGTGGAGTTTGAAGAGAGGACACTAAAAAGTTCCCCGAGAGCGAAACGTGAGAGTTGCTTCTATTGTGGAGAGGAGGACATAAGCTTGTGAGTTGTCCTTTGAGGACCAAAGATCGGAGGTTGAGAGAGAGACGAAACGTGGGAGAGCTAAACCTTCATCCGGGACCATCATCTCCCCATGAATCCAAGAGTGGAAACTATTGTGAAAATTGTGGAGTGACCGGACTTCCCTTAGGACACGAGTGTAGTGGCGTGAAAGCTCTGTTGGAGTCACTAGTGGAGGGCTTTGAAGATAAATTGAGTGCAGATACCAAAAGTTGAAATCTCCATGTGGCTCAAGTTCTAATGAAGATGGAGATCATTTTCAGAATGATCGAGAAGATGTCGATGAGGGTAAGGCTCATAGTGTGTTTAGGAGAGGAGAGAGCCATGGCAATCTTGGACCAACCAATTCCGTTCATTTTGCCATTGATGAATTACTCTAGAATGGAGCTAGTTTTGTTTGTGTTGTATTAGGGAGTCCCGTATAAATTTCCAACAACAACGACAAAAGGAGTTGGAAATGGGGAAGCTTCCGGTGTTCTATGGGAGAGAGAAAGAAGATGTAGAATCTTTTGTGAGAGACTTCAAGAGGGCATGCATAGGAAACAATGAGAGAAGGAAACCCGAATGGGCTATCCTTTTGCCCGACTTCTTGGAGGATTCTGCATTGAAGTGGTACAATGAGTACAAGAAGGAGCATGTGGAGGAAGACACTTGGGAGAGTTTGACGGAGAATCTTGTTGAAAACTTTCTTCCGGATGAAAGTTACGAGAAGTCGATGTGTGAAGTCACCTTTTTGAAGCAAGGAGAGAGTGAGAAGGTGAGATCATACGTAGAGAGAACGGAGAAGCCGGAGTCACGCTTTTCGTGTGGTGTTGAGAAAGAGTGGAGACGAGGTCGAGCCAACCATGGTGGGGATTGTGGCGATGTTGACAAAGAACTTCATTGGAGGTTTGAAGCCTCGGATTCGAAGCAAGGTGAGATATGAAAAGCCCTCTTCTAAGGTTGAGGCTATTCGCATTGCTATTGAATGGAGGAGAGCCTAGAAGACGATGATTCTAGCTTGGTGGCTAGAGAAGCATCACCACCGTTGTGGTTAGAATGGCAACTCCTACTTTTGTTCTTTGCGCCAAGAGTAAATTCTCCCGATGGTAGACTTGCACCATGAGTTGAAATCTATCACGTAAAACACTCGCTGATCTCAAGATTAACGTAGTACAACTATGGGAGAGGAGGAATCAGAATGTAGGGGGAGGATCTAGAGGGTATGGGAATTATCCTCCAAAAGGAAATCCACCACAAGGGAACTTCACAATTTCATGCTTTAGTTGTGGAGGCCCTCATTTCCAACGAAATTGTCCTAATCCTCGACAACATGATGGAGTTAGACACAACAATTCTACCCTGATCCAAGTCAATCGAAGGATAAGGGGAGTAGCGTCTATTGATGTGTTTCCTCATCGCACGCGTTTGAGAAGGGAGAGAGCTCTATAAGTTCGAGTTGATATTCTTGCACACGAGAAGAAGAGAGCAAGATTTGCAGAGAGGAGTCCATCTCAATGGAAGATCAACCAAGCCGGAGCACTCGATCCGGTGGTGTGAGTCAACCGAGAGCACCGAGAAAGAAGTTGGGAATGGATGATTTCTCCATTTCATCTACCCAACTCAAATACGACGTGGTGGAGGATGTGGGGGAATCAAAAAGCCAATATAGCTTGTTGGCCAATTGATTGCTCTAAATCCTACGATAAGAAAGGAGTTGAGGGGAGGCCTAAACTCCAAAAGGACCAAGAAGCGGCGATCAAGGGGAAAGCTTCCATGGCGAATGTTGGAGTAGGAGTGGTGGATGTCGCTGCCTCGGAGGTATGCACTCAAAGGCCGAAGATTGAAGTGCGCATTAATGGGCGTGATGTTTCGGATGTACTAGTGGATGGGTGGATCTGCGGTGAATGCCATGTCGAGCGTTTGTTGAAGAAGTTGGGGATGAAGCTTTCAAGACCTTCCAACATCATTGTTGGGATGGCCAACAAGCAAAAGGTGCGACCCATTGGAGTGGTGGACAAGGTGGTGGTAAGTGTGATGGGAGTTCAAACCTTGTTGTCCTTTCAAGTGCTTGAGGAGGCTAGCTACGACTTGTTGTTAGGAAGACCTTGGTTGAGGGTCGTGAGGACAACTGATCGGTGGCATAAGGGTTACCTTCGTATAGGGCCGAAAAACCATCAGTGAAGGTCCCTCTCACAAGTGGCGGAGGAGCGGTCTCGGACTCGGATAGACCTACGAGTGATTACTCGTAGTCCGAGAGTGAAGAAAGTGGTAGTTTTTGAGAGGTTGACACCAACATGTCGGCCGATGAGGAGACATCATGAAGATACCTCGGACGATGATGTTCAAGTTCAAGTTCTTCTTTGCAATGGATTTACTTCCTAGGCCGGGGTGGTGAAAGATCCCGACAAGATGAAGATGAGTGAAGATGACATAACTCGACGGCTCTCCACTCTCAAGTTTGGTCCCAAGGTTACTATGGAGGAGAAGTCAAGGTTCTTGGATATATTTCGAAAATATATCCATGTCTTTGCCTTTAGCTACAAGGATTTGAAGGAAGTAACCTTAGAAACTCATCGCATTGAGTTAGAGGAGAAGGCTCGTCGATGCGTCGAAAGCAACGTCGGATAAATCCACCAACGGCCGTGGTGGTCAAGGAGGAGATCGACAAGCTAAAGGATGCGGGTTTCATCTATGAGGTAGAGAATTCTGAATGGGTTTCTCCTATTGTGATAGTCAAGAAGAAGAATGGTAAGCTACGTGTATGCATAGATTACAAGAAGTTGAATGCTGTCACAAAGAAGGATTACTATCCTTTACCTTTCATAGATGAGATTCTAGAGGAGGTGGCAGGTCATGAGTGGTATAGTTTTGGAGATGGTTATAGTGGTTATAACCAAATTCAAATTGCTCTGAAGATCAGCTCAAAACCACTTTTACCACGCCATGGGGAACTTTTGCCTTTAGGTAATGCCCTTTGGTCTATGTAATGCTCGGCAACTTTTCAGAGGTTCATGAACAAGGTGTTTGAACCTTTTATTGGGAAATTTGTGCGAGATTTCATAGATGATTTTTGTGTATATCTGGGAAGAAGGAGGATCATTTTGATCATTTGATCAAAATTCTACAATTTGGAGAAAGCCAAGGCCTCGCTCAATCCAGAAAAATGCATTTTTGGATGTGAGGAAGGTTTGTTGTTAGGGCACATCATCTCCAAAGATGGTATAGCGGTGGATCGAGAAAAGGTGAAACGCATCCTCCGACTTACCTTTTCGGTGGCGTTGACCAAGTTGAGGCGGTTCCTTGGAATGGTGGGATACTATCGACGGTTCATCTTTTCCTTCTCCAACAAAGCTTATGCCTTGACGGTTTACATGAAGAAGGGGACGGATTACGATTTAATCCTCAAGGATGGCGGTGTGGCGTTCGAACTTCTTAAGAAAGGCGTTGGTAACGGCTCCTATTTTAGCCAAACCAAATTGGGGTAAACCTTTCATTCTCTACACGGATGCATCAAACATTGCTATAGGATGCACTCTAAGCCGAGTTAGATGAAGATAGCCATGATCATCCAATTGCTTATGCTAGTAGACAGATGGTGCGGAGAGAAAATTATTCGGTGGATGAAAGGGAGGCTTTAGTTGTGATCTTCTCACTCAAGAAGTTTCGACACTATCTATTGGGAGGGAAGTTTACTATCGTTCGACCACAAGGCTTTGAAGTACATTTTCAACAAGCCTAATCTTCGAGGGTAGGATAGCCGGATGGAAGTTGTTCTTGGCGGAGTTTGATTACATCATTGAGGATCGACCCGGTAAGAAACATGCCAATCTTTGATTTGATGTCTCGAGCATACGATGAGGAAGGAGATCAACAGGTGGATGATACATTTCAGATGAGGATTTGGCGATGATGGACACCATAACAAAGGTACCGGCTGAATACAAGGGATATGGGATTTCATCTCGGAGGGAGAGTTTCCCCAAGGCATGCATTCACGGGAGAGGAATGCATTGGTGAAGCGATGTGAACCTTATACCATCATAGAGGGCGTGTTGTTTCATCAAGGAGCAGATGGACTACCGGAAGGGCTGTTGGAAGGGAGGAGTCAATTCAACTTATGAAGGAGTTTCATGAAGGCTCGGTATGTGGAGGACACTTTGCGGGAAAGGTAAGCGCATTTAAGATCCTAGATCGGGCTATCATTGGAAGGGCATTTTCAAAGATTGTGTGGAATTTTGCAAGAGTTGTGATGTGTGTCAAGCTTTTTGCAAAGTCCATGAAAACCCCTCCTTTGACATCAGTTCCTATTTTAGGTCCTTTTGAAAAGTGGGGAATAGATTTTGTAGGACCCTTGAATCTTACTCCTCGGGGTAACAAGTTCATTGTGGTAGCTCACATTATCTAACCAAGTGGGTAGAAGCTAGACCTCTAAAATCTACTAGTGAGGAAGAAGTGGGTAGATTTCTATATGAGAGGATAATAACTAGATTCGGATGCCCTCTAGAAATTGTATCGATAGAGGTGGTGAGTTTGTTGGAAGCATTATACAAGCCATGCTAGGTCATTTCTCCATCAAGGCACGGGTGACTACTTCCTACAAACCAAATGCTAATGGGTTGGCGGAGCGAACCAACTATACGCTTTGCATGATGTTGGCCAAGGATGCGCGGACATGGACGGAGCAAGCAAAATTGGGACAAAAGGCTGCATGCTATCTTGTGGGAGTATCGGACGACTTGGAAGACATCAACGGGGGTACTCACCTTTCCGTATGATATATGGTGTCGAGTCAAAGCTTCCAATTCAATTTGATTTGGCGACCTTCTTAACTATCCAACGGAAGTTAAAGAGGAAGAATGGGTAGAAGCTATCAAATCAAGATGTCAACAACTGTTGGAGATTTGGAGGAGGCTTTTGTGGCCATGGTGCGTGTGGAGCGGGCTCAACAATTGCAGAAGAAGTATCATGATAATCGATTTGGGGACGAAGAAGATGAAGATTTTCAAAGAAGGTGATTGGGTAATGCTTTACGATTCCATTAGATATAAGAGAGCAAGAAAGAAATTTCTTCCAAAGTACTTTGGTCCTTTCATAGTTCACAAGGTGGGGAAACTTTACTTACGATTTGAAGGAGTTGGGAGGACGACATTTTGACCGGGTGAATCACGATAAGTTGAAGCCGTTCATCGACGATCAGATTCTTTCACTCCGAGGACGGAGTGAAATCTTGGTCCGGGGTAAATGTAAGACCAGGGGTTGTACATATAGGATAAAATGAAAGTATATCTAAATTGTGCCTAAGTTTATCTTAGTCATGACTATGTTTAGCTAGTTATGGTTAAGTTGGAGGAAAATATAGAGTAACTTTTGGTGTGGTAGATGAGAACTACTATTTTGTTGTTTAGTATGAGTCAAGGAATAGATTCCATCACATGGGTATCTTGACTTCCCTTGACTTGGACTAGTTTTCATTGGTTGGACTTGGTGAAGACCCTTAAATCTAGGGCGAGATTGACTTGGTACACTAGAAGTCAATTAGGGAGTAGTTGGGCTTCTAGAAGATCCAAGTGGACCAATTGCATGTTGCCATGTACCCTTTTCATTGGGGTTTGTGATCTCTACCTCGTTTAAACTTGGTAAGAGGAAGTTACATGGTGATTACTTGTAGTTACTAGGGTAAGATTCTAAGTAGTATAAATAGAGAGGTTGAGAAGCACCTCTCAAGTAGTTTTTCAATGGAAGTTAGTTTCGGGAGGAGATAGTGTGGTGATCTTAGTTTTAGGGAGCTTGGTTCTTGGAGATGTCATGTTCGGAGTGGAACCTTGATTCAATGAAGACTTTGATTACCAAAGTATCCCTTTCCTTTTGAGTGATATCTTACTCTTGGTGATAATGTGCATAATAGAGCTTGGACTTTGAGAGTTTGTGTAAGAGTGAGCAATAGGATCATGGGCAAAGGGTGGGACTAAGTCCTTCTAGATTCATGATGAGCTTCCAAAAAGCCATCGGAGGTAAACCTGAGTGAGAGTCAGCCCGGAGGTCACAGTCCAGAGTTAGAAAGATGTCTAAATGCTTATTTCCCTTCTTCGCTAGTGTGGTTGATCCTTCATTCCCTTGGGAATGAATCAATCTATATGAATTCGGACTGAATAGTGCCTACCATGAGTAATCTCTTCTTCACTCATCTTCATCTTGTTGGATCCTTCATCTTCCATGGCCTAGGAAGTAGATCCATAATAGCAAGACAATATACATGTGAAGTGTCTTCATATGATGTCTACTCCTTGGTTGACATATTGCTATCAACCTATGAAAATCTACCACTTTCCTCACTTTCAAAATTCCTCATAATTGTTGGTAGGCCTATCCAAACTCCTTATTGCCCCTTCGTTACTCATTAGAGTAATCTTGACTTGATGGTTCTTAGATCCTATATAAGGATAACCCTTGTGTCATCGATCAATAATCCATAATGTTCTCAACCAAGATCTTCCTAATAACTAATTATAACCGATTTGCCGAATTACTTGAAACCAAAACAAGGTTTGAACTCCTTTCACACTTATCATCATCTTGTCCATCCCTTCAATGAGTCGCACACTTTTTGCTTGTTGACTATCCCAACAATGATGATGGAATGTCTTGAAGAGTTCATTCTCAACTTTGTTAAAAAATGTTTTGACATGGTGTTCAAAACATATACTCCATCCATCAATACATCTGAATCATGTCCATTGAGACATATGTTTCGGATAACATCATTGGGAACGAATCAACAAACACTACAATCTTTATTTATTGTGTAACTTGTCTATTACATGTTGTGTAATTCTGTGCAAACAACTTGCACAGACAGAATGTATTGAGAGCAAATGAGAATCCGATGTCAAAATGAAGAATGATGCAAGTATCTACAATGCGCATGGCACCAATGGAGAGAATTTGGCCATTCATCTTGATGGTGGTTTGGACTCTGGCCAAATTGTTGAGATTGAGAGAATTGGGAGGAGACACATCTTTGATCTAAATACATCTTTGATCAAATCAATGTGTTTAGAAGAAAAATAGCCTATACCTTGAATCAGTTGTTCTTTCCTCAACGCACTACATACGTAAGTATGCATAAGATTCAAATTGTGAAAAGATTCATGGGAGGCTACATTTGGATCAATTGGGGGTCAACAAGCGATGATTGCCAAGCTAAAGGAGGATGAGAAGAGCGTGATATATATCTCTTCTTTTTTGGTGAATTTGTATGGAATGGTTGACTCCAAAGGAACGTCGACTGTATCGCTTGGAGTATAGATTATCCAACATCGAGGTGAAAATTGAGGACACTAATAGCGGTCCATCAAAAGTATTGGAATTGTGGGTAAGCCAGTGCAAGAAGTTCCAACGGAGATTGAAGATTCAAATTTGGATGCAATAGCCCTAGAATTTGTGAGGAGGAAGAAGAGGTCAATACATGAGGGAAGTTCTCACCCTAGCCTGCCAAAGAAGAAGTTGAATATGAACAAGTGTGCAGAGGAAGTAATGCCACCAAAACCTTCTCGACCTAAGATGATGGCGGTGAAGCTAGGACCGAAGACCATTGCAGAACCATTAATCTCGGTGCTACCACTGTTGCAGAAGTTAGAGGCGGTGATGATCCTCATACTTATGGAGTTGAATGAGATGGGCCCAATGTCTATGCTTGGGTGGGATCCACATGCTGACAGCTATATGGACTTGGTCCAAATGATGAATCGGTTAGCCATTGAGAAGCAAGACCAAACTGACACCATTCAGCAGTTGACGGAGAACGTGGACAAATTCTCCAAATAGAAGACTGAGTTATAGAAGAAGTTCTATGATTCAAAATAGTCTTTCGCAGAGATTTTCCGTATTTGGGATGCAAAGGTGAGATTTGTGGATAAGGAGAATTTGCAGCTTTGGGAGAGTGTGCAGGATTTGAAGCGGCGGTTGAACCAAGTGGACGTAGAGGCACCCGCTAGACTAGAGATCCTTGCCAATATGTGCACTCATCACATGTTTGCTTGTTGTGACAGCGTAGAGATGGAGCGGTTGGAGGAGTTGGTGACAGCCATGGAGAATCCATGAGATATCAAAGAAAATGCAAGAAGATGTATAAAGCTTTAGGATGAGATTTTTGTGATGCCATGAATCTTCATCGACAAGAGATTGTTGCATACGTGAAGGAGATGGAGTTAGAAATCGACATACTTATCAGAGAGGCGGAAGTGCAATCGCATGGCTTAGATGGTTATAGTAGATTTCGAAGAGAACGATCTGTGTAGATGACCGTTAGGACTAGAAGTAAGAAAATTGTGTATAAATAGGAGTAGGACTAGTAGGTGTGGATTTCTTTTCCTCCAATTGTTCTATTTGATTGAATTGCAAATTCTAGTCACAGTAGAATGGCTTGTGGAGATGGTGTGATTGGCATGTAATCAACATAGACTGGAGTGAATACTTGTGAAGATACCCTAGTATTCGCCCACAAGTTGTGTATGTGTGATTTCATCCAAGAGAACTTCAACAAGTGTATCGCCACAACGGAGGTGCATATCATGTTATAGATTAGATGGCTATCTTGTGTTAGAGGGACCTAACCGCAAGTAAGAAGGGCGATTATGGTACACTTGTGTTGGTGTATGAAAATATATGTATTATGATGTTTGATGTGACAGTGATGTATGTTATGATGAAATATGTATGTGTACAATAAGTGTCACAATTTATGTAGCGGCATCTCTAGTTAGGTAGGTGTGCGTATGCAAGAGCAGATGCAACAATTAGAACCGATTGTGTAGTTAGCGCCGTTCGCACCAGAACTGCCATTAGGGCCAACAATGCCGTTAAGAGTACTAAGGCTCAAGGGGTAGAGTTCAAATTAGGGCTCATGGAGTACAGTTTTTGAAGTTATGAGTGTGTGGCTTGGGAACCTTGAGTCTTTGAAGCACGAAGTGGATTTGGCTTGACTATAATCTCTCTTTTATGCTATGGACGTTTTGAGAGTACAAAGGATGAACTTATATCACCAAACACTGTACCCGAAGTAATAGAGATGTAGTTTGGAGATCAGTATTGTCTCAAGAACTCAATCTCCTTAGCATGTTCACAAAGGAATTCATGATAATCATCCATCGGCAGACCCTCCAAATGTTGAAATAATCCTTTTCAAGCCATAAACGGACTAAACAACGTAGAGTTGCGCATCCATTGTAAATCACATCATGAATCAAACTCCCGTATGAAGTCATCCAACTCAATAGTGCCAACGATACCAAAATATTATCTAGGACTCTTGATGGTCCCATAGATATTGTCCATGCCCTACAACAATGATGTGGGTACACACGCCAAGATATCACCAAGATTAGCTCTATAAGACCCATTGTTGTACATATAGGATGAAATATGAGTATATCTAAATTGTGACTAAGTCTATCTTAGCCATGACTATGTTTAGCTAGTTATGGTTAAGTTGGAGAAAAATATAGAGTAGCTTCTGATGTGGTAGATGAGAACAACTATTTTGTTGTTTGGTAGGAATCAAGGAATAGATTCCATCATATGGGTATCTTGACATTCCTTGACTTGGACTAATTTTCATTGGTTTGACTTGGTGAAGACCCTTAAATCTAGGGGCGAGATGTACTTGGTACATTAAAGTCAATTGGAGGGTAGTTGGGCTTTTAGAAGATCCAAGTAGACCAATTCTATGTTGCCATGTACCCTTTTCATTGGGGTTTGTGATCTCTACATTGATTAAACTTGGTAAGAAAAAGTTACATGGTGATTACTTATAAAGATTGAGAAGAACCTCTCAAGTTAATTTTGAGAGAAGTTAGTTTTGTGATCTTAGTTTTGGAGAGACCTTGTTTTGGAAAGCTTGATTTTTACAGAAGTCATGTTCGGGTTGGAGCCTTGATTCAATGAAGATTTTGATCGTCAAAGTATTCCTTCCTTTTGAGTGATATCTGATTCTTTGTGAAAATTTGCATCATGGAGTTTGAAATTTGACAGTTGTGTAAGAGTGTGCATTAGGATCATGGTCATAGGGTTTTAACAAGTCCTTTAAGATTTATGATGAGCTTCCAAAAAGCCATCAAAGTTTCTGTCACTGTAACCATCTTTAGTTAGTGAGAACTAAAGTAGAGGTTACGCAAGGAGGAGATAGATAGTCTTGAGTTGACTATTAGTGGAGTATCTAAAGGTGTCACGTCAGCAATCCATGTGCTCTTTAGGTTGTGTTTCTTGTGTGTTAGTTAGTGTGTTAGTTGGAGTACACGTCAGCAATCCGTGTGCTCATAGGGATGTCTGCCACGTCATCGATCCATGAGGAATTGAGTGGATGGTGGTTGTGTAATCTTATCTAGTTTATACCTTTTTGAGGACTATATATGGAGAAAGAGATACCATTGAGGTATCTCTCAACTTCAGAATTTCTTGAGCTATTCGAGTGGTATCTCCTCATTTCCCTAGTGTTACAATGGTATCAGAGCAAACTTGCTCTTTCCTTGAGTGTGGATTACCCCTCTTGGAATAGCAAGATCATGATGATAACTTTAAGTTCTTGAGAGTTGTATAGAGACTGGCAGAGGTCATTGATCTGCATGTAGAGTAAGGGGGAAAAGGAAAACCGTGGGCTGCAGGTATGGATATGACTGAGAGAAATCTTGTACCAAACTTTCCATTTCCCAATCTATTCAACATCCATATTTGATTCATGGAGAAGGATGTTTTCAGAGTGTACCTTGTGGCGAATTGGGATGCAGATTTTATGGCTCGAGTGATGGCATCACCCGTACCAATGATACTTCCGATTGTCAATTATGGAGAAACGTGAGATTGTACCATTTACATTCTATATTGAATGTTGGATGGATTTGAATCGTGAATCACCCGCACCGGTTCCGTTCAACATGTACGTAGAAATTAGAATAATTTACCGATAGAAGAGAGTATGGAGGGACTATATTGTTAGGAATTATAGTGAAGAGTACTTCAGAGTTGTAATAGGATCATCTCGGCCTTTTGTGATTCCTATTTTGAGAGATTGGATTGTAATTATACTTACATTGTATTAGTTTGAGTGGTGGAGAAGCATGGAAGCATCAGTTTCTATGAGTGAAGTTTTGAACTCAATCATGATAGAAATGAAAGAGTTAAGAAAAGCTATTGTAGATGGACATACAAAGCAACAAGCCATGGAGGACAAGATCTCTGCATTAGAGAGTGAGAAGGTAAAGAGAGAAAGAGTTGGTGAGATGGAAGTGGAAACTCCAATACAAGAGACTCAATCCCAACCACAAGCGACTGCTATTGCCAACGAAGAGGCAAATAGGAGACGACTTCAAGAGATGGAAGATCAAGCCAATCTCTTACTTCGTATGGGAAAGTCATGTAAGGTGGAAGCCTACAAGGGCAGTAGAGCCATGGGAGTTTTGGAGTGATGGATCATGAGGATGAATATACATCTATCACATTTTCATGAATCTGATTTTACTGCAGGAATGTTCATGCGGTCTTACCTCATGGATAAGGCTCTTACATGGTACACTACATGGGAACGAATACTTTCAGATCGAGGTGCTTCTATTTCATGGAGTGGGATGCAAGAGGGGCTTCTTCAAAACTTTCAAGCATTGGATTCTCTTCAAACCGCGAGAATGAAGTTGTGGGATTTGAAGCAGAAAGGAGGCATACATGAATACATTGAAGAATTTTGTGATCTTCAAGTATCCATTATGGATATGAGTGGAGCAGAAGCCTTAGATGTCTTCAAACAAGGTCTGAAGGAGAGAGTGCAAAAGGAGGTGATGGTGAGTAATCCATCCACAGAGAATGAAGCAATCACAATTACTCAACGGATTTCGGTTGCTTATGGGATCACACATGGTGAACCATCAAACAATGTTCGAGAACCACTTGACCCAACACCCATGGAGTTGGAAAACCTTCGACGTAGGGAAGGATATGCACCACCACGAGGACCACCGCCTAGGTATGGAGGTGATAATCGTTGATCATTTATTCCAAATTTGCCGGATCTTCTTGCAAATAATGGAACGGTTAATCGAGGAGGAATGGGGGTTCGTGGCAATTGTCAATGCTATACATGTGGGAGGATAGGTCACATTGCCAAGTTCTGTAGAACTTGAGTAGGACCATCCGGAGGAAGACCTATGTTGCGAAGGCCTTTCAACTATATGGAAGGAGGGGAATTCGACAATGAAGACGAGATCTTGCAGGGAAACGAAGATCACCAGTAAACTTGCCTCGCGGCCTTACTAGATCCACTAAACGAAGAAAAGGTGGGGTTGGAAGAAGACAACGATTGGAAGCTCATGGAGGAAGTAAGGTTATAGGCCATGGGATCATGTAGCTTGTAAGGTGATTGTTAGTAGGGATGTTTCTTTCGATAAACCCAGATCATGGAAAGAGGGGGAGATATTTCAGGCTCCTCGTACTGACAAGGACAAATCTCCACTCACGGATCATTATGGATTTAATGATGCGCCACAAGGAGAAGCTCCAGAATAGATGGAGCCAATTCCTGAAAAACAGGAATTGGAGGAGCAAGTTGTCGTTGTTGAGCCTCAAGACACAACATGAAATGATGGAGATCAACCATGACCATCTACTAGGAGATCATCAAATCGGATTAGTAGAGCTTTTGAAAGGTATGGAACATGGGTTGATTCATCTATTCTTGAGGATCATGATATTGAATCTAAGAATGATGATGGCAATGCGTTGATCTTGGAAGAAGAAAAACCTTGTTCATATAGAGAAGCTCAAGCCTCTATCAATAAACTTGAGTGGGATATTGCTATGGAGCGTGAGATGCAATCGCTTGTTGAGAACAAGACTTGGGAGCTTGTGGAGCTTCCAAAGGGTCAACCTTTGGTTGATAGCCAGTGGGTGTACAAGTTGAAGAATCTAGCGGATGAAGAGAAGAGGATATTCAAAGCCAGATTGATGGCTAAGGACTTCATACAAGAGAAAGGTGTGGACTACAAAGAAGTCTTCTCACATGTAGCAAAGTATGCTACAATTTGTCTGGTATGTGCACTTGCTGCGATATTTGGTCTAGTTATGGATTAGATGGATGTTGTCACGGCTTTTCTATATGGATCTTTGGAGGAAGAAATCTACATGAGACAACCTACTGGCTATGAGAAGAAAGGTTAGGAGAAGTTAGTTTGTAGATTGCTCAAATCTCTAAATGGATTGAAGCAAGCTTCTAGGCAATGGAATGCAAGGTTTGATGAGTTCATGAAAGCACAAGGATTTTCACGGAGTGTGTTTGTTCCATGTGTTTACATAAAGAATGTGAATAATGAGATCTTTAGCCTCATTATTCTAGTACTCTATGTGGATGACATGCTCATTTTGGCAAAGTAAGAATCCGACGTCGATAGATGCAAGAGGCAACTAAAATCTGCATTCAAGATGAAGGATTTGGGTAAGTCCAAGAGGATATTAGGTATGTATGTTCATAGAGATTTGAAGAAAAGGAAGCTATGGTTAAGTTAGGACAAGTACATTCAGCGTGTGCTTGACAGGTTTAACATGGCAGACTCTAAAGGAGTGTGGACTCCTTTAGTGGCACATTTTAAGCTCTCAGCAACTCAATGTTCAATTGATGCAACTAAGAGAGGAAAGATGTCGTCGATTCCCTATGACAAGGCAGTGGGCAACCTCATATATTTGATGGTGTGCACTAGACCTGAAATTGCTCTAGCTATGGGCAAGATGAGTAGGTACATGTCAAATCCAGGAAAGGTGCATTGGGAAGCTATGAAGTGGATTCTCAAGTACCTCAAGAGTACTAAGGATTTTGGTCTTTTGTTTGATAGTTTATTGGACAATGCCAAATCCTTGTTGGGTTAGGTTGATGCTGACTATGGACAAGATCTTGACAAGAGGAAGTCTACAACTGGGTATGTGTTTACACTTGGAGGTGGATGTGTTAGTTGGAGATCTACCTTGCAAAAGTGCATAGTTCTACAACTACGGAAGCCGAATATGTAGCAGCAGCGGAAGCAACAAAGGAGGCTATTTGTTTGAATAGACTTATCACTAAGATGAAATGCGAAGTACAATAACAAAAAGGATGGGAAGATCCCATCAAATCGTACAAGGATGGAACCAAACCGGTAACATGGGGCTAGGCCCCAATAGTATCACACTGGGAAATATGTCCTACAACACCTAGTATATCTGAACTATCCAAGTCAAAAGGTCTACAAACAACAGGAGCATCCAAAGAAGCATCACCTAACATGATTGCTCTCCTATGGATTGCACCAACTAGTGCTCTCTGTAGAGCAATGGAAACACGTTGCCTAAAATAGGCTATACAGTAAGCTAAAAAGAGTGATACCCCATGTCGCCTAGTATGGTAGGCTCTCGCGCACTCCCTCACAAACATGTCGAAGTCGGTGTCCATAGCTCCATATAACTCCAAAGCTAAAGGAACAAAGAGGTGACCTCTCTGCATACCTCTATACTTGGAGACCTTGACTGCTGCCGCTCCACTTGCCGCCCATCCTGGAGGATGGGTGATCACCCCCTCTGAAATTGTGTCTCTAGTAGGATCGGTAACCACCACATCGCCCACACAATGACCTGGTCCTCCCGAACCAAATACAAGTTTGCCCTAACCCTAGTCGACTGCAAGGCATACCAACGCTCTCTCCAAGTGAGGTATCCACCCTCCCGCGCCATAGCAAACACCACATCCCTAATGGCATCATAGGTAGCTATCTTGTGCCCTCCGAATGGACAACGAGTCATATGAACACCTGCTGCATCTAAAGTGATACCATACTCACATGTGAGTAATGAAGATGTAGATGGATGGACCAAGCCAAGACGGAACCTTTTCGCTGTGGAGAAAGTAGATGGTGCGAGTCGGAAAGCCCTGATGCATGGTCGAGCCAAGATCCACGAGCTTGCACCCTTGCCCGAGAAAGATCGTAGACGAGCTCTAGTAGTACGAGGGATGGCCGGATCCACTAAGAGTGAATGTAGAACCTCCTGAAACTGTCGGTCCATCAAGATAGACTGTAGACCCCTAGTCCAATCGGTAGCCATAGAGGAAAAAGATGGGAACTCATGTCGTACCTCCCATGGTAAAGCGTCTCTCGTATGTCGTAATAATACCTGTAAGGGAAATGATCCTGTATCGACGTCCCTCGTATATATCTCCAAAATATGTCTATCTGCGATCACAAATCGAGAAGATAACAAAGGTGCAACTAGTGCCCAACTCGCCAAGAATGCCACAGGTGCCGTCTCCTCCATCGATAATAAGCCTACCCCTCCACACGAGATTGGCAAAGATGTCTGTCTTCTTGCCAAATCTCCAATCACACACTCGAATGTCCCTGGTCTGATGATGTCACCAAAGACGCCCATGATCCTCCTATCAAAGGTTGTCAAATGTGATATGAATGTAGGTGAAGGAGGAACAGTGCGAAGAAGATAGGTGGGTCGACGAGCAATACTAGATGATAGTATACCAAACGCCACCTGCGGATCCCCTAGTAGAGGAAGGTCGTCTACATGCAAAACATCCTCGGCCAATGCAACGTCAAGGTAGCGTGAAACAAAATCCTCAGACCCTACTGGCACTCCTAGAATACGTAAGCCATCTGTCGATATCATACATCCCTCCTCGGAAATTTGAAGATGAGGCGGAATGCCCAAAGGAGACCAAGCCCTGCACTTTGACACCTTGACTCTCAAGCCTACAAGATGAAGCTTGGTAGTCAAGTAATCAAATGCATGTCTAATGCTGTCTACATGGCCCACAATGTGTGTATCATCCGCCAAGGAGGGGAACACACAACCGGGCACGGCCAAAGCAGTAGACACAAGAGCTCTGTAATGAGCCATGGCAAATAAGGATCCCCCCAAAGGATCTCCTTGTCGAAAAGTGCCGGGCGGATCAGAACGGTGACTCCCTCCTCAGAAAAGCCATGCTGATAAAATAAAGAAGAATGTGAACCGTAGAAAGATTGTACAAAAGGAATGAGGCTTGATAGGGGTCCACCAGCCTCTCTAAGCTCTCTAAAAATGGATGCACGCGAGACGCTGTTAAAAGCAATCTCAACGTCTACCTGCAAGACAACCCAATCCGGATGGATATCTAGAAGTGCTCTAATGCCCAACGACACTGCCTCACTGCCTCCTGGTGTGGCGACTCCAAACTGATGTGGACAAAGATGCTCCTGGAAGTGTGAGCGATGCTGCAAGACAACGGTACGGCTGACTAATCGCAATAAGACCTCTCCAATAGCAATCGGTCGAATGCCCCCAGTGTGCTTCTCAATCGCAAGAAGCCGACTAGCACCCAGAGCCTGACTAACTGACAACGGAATCTCCCCTCTCGCAACTGCTGCAGCCACCTAGAACAACTCCGTGAAACCACTAGAGGGATCGTCCGCCTGAAAGCAATCTCAAAGATGCTCATATACCATCCCTGACAAACCCCCAGAGGATAAACGTGGGGCTGTGCATAGAGAATGAGCAAATAATGATCTGTCAAGACATAATGGCTCCTCCGGCCGATACCCAAGACCTCTAATGGTATCTCCCGCCCATGGGTGGATGTAGAAGGCGTAAAGAGGAAATCGTCTCCTCAGTAGGACTAGACATGGACAAAGGATGAAGGGCCCGTGCAGCCCTGCTATACTCCCCGGCCTGCCCCAAGATCCTACACCGTCGCAATCGCGCCGAATCAGAAGTATCATGTGACTGAACTCGACTCCTAACCTGTGTGGTCCGAACAGACTCCTCCTGCAATGTAGCCCAATCCCCTGCTCGGAATCTCCGAAATCTAGCCGCCACCTCTATGTCCAAAGACGCCCCCTCTAGTATAACGTAGACACCATCGAGGAAGTAATAAAAATAAAAACCATGCTAACTCGTCCATGGGATCGCGCGCCAACCGATCGAGCCATAAGCGAAAAGCACGTCTAGCCTCGTCATGCAGAGCCCGAGGAAGCCTATGGAATAAACGTGGACATGGAAATCTAGTCTCAAAAAGCCCTAGAATCGAACCTGCATGGGAAGCTAACCACTCCCACGACCCCGACGGTATACCCGGAATGCTCAACGAAGGAGTCGATGTAATGTGTGTGTTCCCCGAAGTGACAAAAACCGATGTCGATGTGACCATCCTCCTCACATGCGCATCCCAAGTGGTCCAATCATAATCTTTGTGCATCTTTCACACATGGGTCTTTACCCCTTGCGAGGTAAAGAGACAATGACACACCAGACATGGTGTATCACGCACCGCTTTTGGCGGTCCCATGAGAGAAAGTCAAGCTAAAGCTAGCACAAAGGGAACGATAAAGAAACCCAGCACTCCATCATGTATCTCCTCCCACCTGCATAACCACAACCCCCCTAACACACCACCTCACATTGGAAAATGCTAACTATGGAAACCCTAAAATCTAAAAATACTCATAACTTTTTATTCAGGTCTCCATAATTTTCCAACTAGGTTCCAATAGAACCAATGCAGGAAAAGGAAGAGATGGGAACAAAAAACCCGACCCATATGTCTAGTATAAGAAAAATCACTCAAAATGTACTCAAAACCCTAAAAAAATAAAAACACTCATATCTCACAATATCATTCTCCATAGTCTTCAATTTAGTTACCAATGGAACCCAAATTGAAAGACGAAGAGAATGAATTATTCACTCTCCATGTTTGCCAAAGTATGGCCACAGAAACTACAAATCAGTTCCCGCACCCGCAGCCTCTCGTCCTCTCAACACTCGGCTCTCCACGCGCTCCAACTCCCAACGAAGGACACCCAGTAGCAGTCATAGTTCTGGTGAACACCTTCATATCCATCTTGCGATGGGTACAGCTATACCAAATCTGTCCTCCTCTGTCCGCATCATGTCCATGGGTTGATGACTTGGTTCGTCGAATCTTGTCGGACTGACAGACAAAGTCTCCGCATTATCCAACATTACCTGAATTGTAATTTTATTCTGCAGGCACGAATTGAGGTCCTATGGACTTCCCCTACTCCTCCCGTCCCGTCGGTCCTGAAAATGCCACTAAGATGGGATTAAAACAAGATATTGTAAATTTCCGTTGTGATAGTTAGAGTGCCTTACATCTTGCAACAAATCAAGTGATGGATAGCGTGGTGAAACACATTGACATCAGATATCACTTTATCAGAGATGCAGTTTCTGATAGGAAGGTTGAGCTAGTCAAGATTGACGGTAAACTCAATCCAGCTGATGCTTTGACCAAAGTTATTCCTTTAGAGAGTTTTAGGAGGCATTGTGCTACTATGCAGGTTTTGCACAAGGAGCACTAGTAGAGTTACTCTAGCAATTGTTTGATTCTTGTATATGCTTTACTCCTTCCTAGTTAGGCTACGGCTTAGTTCTAGTTAATCCTTGTTTACAAGAGGGCATATGCTTCAAGTTTCCTTCTAGGACTTCCCATGGAGTATGTATATGGATAACAAGAGTTAGAAACCCCAAGACATGAGTCAAGGGGGAGATTGTTAGGAGTTAACTCAGGTCTTGAGTAACTCGGGTTAGTTTGACTATAGTTAGTTAGACTAGAGCTAGGGTTGTTACTACTATATAAGAGGGCTGGCAAAAGCTCTCTGTGACACAATTAGGGTTATTTAGTAAAGTGACTCTATTTGTTCCATGGACGTAGCCTAAGTGAGGTGAACCACGTATTTCTTGTGTCGACTCTTGATTGCATGTGTTTCTCCATTTATTCATGTTTCGGACCTTCAAACATTCCTGCAGTAAAATCAGAAACATGAAAATATGATAGATGTATATTCATCCTCATGGTCCATCGCTCCAAAACTCCCATGGCTCTATTGCCCTTGTAGGCTTCCACATTACATGACTTTCCCATACGAAGTAAGAGATTGGCTTGATCTTCCATCTCTTGAAGTCGTCTCCTATTTGCCTCTTCGTTGGTAATAGCAGTCGCTTGCGGTTGGGATTGAGTCTCTTGTATTGGAGTTTCCACTTCCATCTCACCAACTCTTTCTCTCTCTATCTTCTCACTCTCTAATGCAAAGATCTTGTCCTCCATGGCTTGTTGCTTTGTATGTCCATCTACAATAACTTTTCTTAACTCTTTCATTTCTATCATGATTGAGTTCAAAACTTCACTCATAGAAACTGATGCTTCCATGCTTCTCAACCACTCAAACTAATACAACATAAGTATAATAACAATCCAATCTCTCAAAATAGGAATCACAAAAGGCCGAGGTGATCATATTACAACTCTGTAGTACTCTTCACCATAATTCCTAACAATAAAGTCCCTCCACACTCTCTTCTGTCGGTAAATCATTCTAATTTCTACATACGTGTTGAACAGAATCGGTGCAAATGGATCACGATTCAAATCCATCCAACATTCAGTATAGAATGTAAATGGTACAATCTCATGTTTCTCGATAACTAACAATCTGAGGTATCATTGGTACCGGTGATTCCATCACTCGAGCCATAAAATCTGCACCCCAATTCGCCATAAGGTACACTTTGAAAACATCCTTCTCCATGAATCGAATATGGATGTTGAATAGGTTGGAAAATGGAAAGTTTGATACATGATTTCTCTCAGGCACATCCATACCTACAAACCACAGTTTTCCCTTTCCCTCTTACTCTACATGCAGATCAAGGACCTCTGCCAGTCTCTATTCAACTCTCAAGAACTGAATATACCATCTTGCTATTCCAAGAGGGATAATCCATGAAAGAGCAAGTTTGCTCTAATACCATTGTAACACTAAGGAAGTGAGGAGAGACCACTCGAATAGCTCAAGAAATTCTGAAGTTGATAGATCCCTCAATGGTTTCTCATTCTCCATATATGATCTTCAAAAAAGTACAAACTAGATAAGGTTACACAACCACCATCCATTCAATTCCTCGTGGATCAATGACGTGGGGGTCATCCCTATGAGCATACGGATTGCTGACATGACACACCTTTAGATATTTCACTAATAGTCAACTCAAGATTATCTATCTCCTCCTTGCGCAACCTCTACTTTAGTCCTCACTAACTAAAGATGATTACAACATCGCAGCTAAGAACGCATAAATTGTCCCCTCACTTGACTTTTAAGTCAATGCCACCAACTCAATCCTCTTGGAGAAATGCTCCACCATCATCAATACATATCGATGATGTTGTATAATCAATGGCAGAGGTCCTACAAAATCCAAGCTCGAACGATAACCAAATCTCATAATCGATAAAGGATGTAATTGTGGTGTAGGGGCATTTAATGATGCTCAAACACGATCACATATCATACATCTAGCCACAAACTATTACACTTCTGTTTGCATAGCTCTCCACCAATAGTGACTTTGAAGTAAGCTTTATGTCCGTTTTATGCCAAAATGACCTAACTCCTCATGAGCATGTCTAACCAACTGTGTTTTTTGAGATGAAAGTGGCATAATATGAACGCTGCCATCTCCCCATACTCAAAGAAGGTGTCTACCTTTCCATCTGAATAATCGAGCTCTCAGTAAAATTCGATCCCGCTCCTTTGCATTCAAAGTGCCCACCAAAGCACATGTATGAAGAAACTACAACACCACCATGTCATCATGAATCTCTCGGTTTACCATCAAACTGTCATGTGACCTCCGGGCTGACTCTCACTCAGGTTTACCTCCGATGGCTTTTTGGAAGCTCATCATGAATCTAGAAGGACTTAGTCCCACCCTATGACCATGACTCTATTGCTCACTCTTACACAAACTCTCAAAGTCCAAGCCCTATTATGCACATTATCACCAAGAGTAAGATATCACTCAAAAGGAAAGGGATATTTTGGTAATCAAAGTCTTCATTGAATCAAGGTTCCACTCCGAACATGACGTCTCCAAGAACCAAGCTCCCCAAAACTAAGATCACCACACTATCTTCTCCCAAAACTAACTTCCATTGAAAAACTACTTGAGAGGTGCTTCTCAACCTCTCTATTTATACTACTTAGAATCTTTCCCTAGTAACTACAAGTAATCACCATGTAACTTCCTCTTACCAAGTTTAAACGAGGTAGAGATCACAAACCCCAATGAAAAGGGTACATGGCAACATGCAATTGGTCCACTTGGATCTTCTAGAAGCCCAACTACTCCCTAATTGACTTCTAGTGTGCCAAGTCAATCTCGCCCCTAGATTTAAGGTTCTTCACCAAGTCCAACCAATGAAAACTAGTCCAAGTCAAGGGAAGTCAAGATACCCATGTGATGGAATCTATTCTTTGATTCCTACTAAATAACAAAATAGTAGTTCTCATCTACCACACCAAATGTTACTCTATATTTTCCTCCAACTTAACCATAACTAGCTAAATATAGTCATGACTAAGATAAACTTAGGCACAATTTAGATATACTTGCATTTTATCCTATATGTACAACCCGGGGTCTTACATTTACCCCAGACTTAGTATTCACTCCGTCCTCGGAGTGAAAGAATATGATCGTCGATGAAACGGCTTCAACTTGTCGTGATTCACCCGGTCAAAATGTCGTCCTCCCAACTATTTCAAATTGTAAGTAAAGTTTCCCCACACCTTGTGAACTATGAAAGGACCAAAGTACTTTGGAAGAAATTTCTTTCTTGCTCTCTTATATCTAATGGAGTCGTAAAGCATTACCCAATCACCTTCTTTGAAAATCTTCATCTTCTTCGTCCCAAGTCGATTATCATTATACTTCTTCTGCAATTGTTGAGCCCGCTCCACACGTACCATGGCCACAGCTCGAGCCTCCTCTAACTCCAACAGTTGTTGACATCTTGATTTGATAGCTTCTACTCCATTCGTCCTCTTTAACTTCCGTTGGATAGTTAAGAAGGTCGTCGAATCAAATTGAATTGGAAGCTTTGAATCGACACCATATACCATACGGAAAGGTGAGTACCCTGTTGATGTCTTCCAAGTCGTCCGATACTCCCACAAGATAGCATGCAGCCTCTTGTCCCAATTTTGCTTGCTCCCCGCCCATGTATGCATCCTTGGCCAACATCATGCAAAGCGTATAGTTGGTTATTTCCCGCCAACCCATTAACATTTGGTTTGTAGGAAGTAGTCACCCGTGCCTTGATGGAGAAATGACCTAGCATGGCTTGTATAATGCTTCCAACAAACTCACCACCTCTATCACATACAATTTCTAGAGGGCATCCGAATCTAGTTATTATCCTCTCATATAGAAATCTACCCACTTCTTCCTCACTAGTAGATTTTAGAGGTCTAGCTTCTACCCACTTGGTTAGATAATCTAAGGCTACCACAATGAACTTGTTACCCCGAGGAGTAAGATTCAAGGGTCCTACAAAATCTATTCCCCATTTCTCAAAAGGACCTAAAATAGGAACTAATGTCAAAGGAGGGGTTTTCATGGACTTTTTAGCAAAAGCTTGACACACATCACAACTCTTGCAAAATTCCACACAATCTTTGAAAATGCCCTTGCAATGATAGCATGCATCTAGGATCTTAAATGCAGTTACCTTTCCTGCAAAGTGTCCTCCACATACCGAGCCTTCATGAAACTCCTTCATAAGTTGAATTGACTCCTCCCTTCCAACAGCCCTTCTGAGTAGTCCATCTGCTCCTTGATGAAACAACACGTCCTCTATGATAGTATAAGGAGTTCAGCAAATCACGATGAAGGAAATCTTGCATATTCCACAACCCTCATATGTGAGTAGTGTGCGAGCCTTCCTTGGACTTGCCGGAAAGTTCTAACTTTAAGGCAAAAAAAATGTGTACTCTCCTATATTGAAAGGGTATTAGATTCATTATTAAACAGTGGATTTGACCACGATCAACCGTAAGCTTCAACCTTCGGGATGCAACCTAAATCTTGTGAGCCTTGAATGATATTGTTCGTTCTCGTCAGTGACTGGGTTGTATCTTGTCATTTGATATTACACTTTTTAAATCGGTGATCAGATTGACTCATTATGGCGCAGTACTCAAGTTTTTAAAATGGTCACTGTGTTTATTAATCAATTTAATTCAGACAGTCATAATCGAAAAGTCATGAAGGTTAAGTAATCCTAGAATCAGCTTTTTATCTTGCAAAAGGGATGGGAAGACCCCATCAAATCAAACAGCGATGGAACCAAACCGGTAACATGCTGCTAGCCCCAATAGTATCAGCACCTAAGATATATGAACTATTCAAGTCAAAAGGTCTACAAACGAATTGTTATTATACTTTCTAGGATTCCTATTACTTTTTATCTTCTACATGTTTCCATTTCTTGGCATATCAAATTAATACCTTTGATGTTTTTTCTCACATCTTAGATTTCAGAAAACTGGCAAGTTTAAGGATTATAGATCCCTCCCTAAAGTTTTGATTGTGCAATAAAAAAATGAAAACCTTAACGGATTTGGCTTGTCAATCGCATTATAAATTATATGCGGGTATTGAGCAAGTATAAACAGAAGTAAATGGATGGCAAGGCAAACGATAATTTATACCAAGCGTATGTTTCACACATTATAGTATGGACATCCACAGTTGGTTTTGTTTGTTTGATACCTTCAGGTGACAAGCAACAAAACCACTATTTTATAGATTTATTACAAAACTTAGACATGTTAGTGTGAGAGCGAGCCATAGCCTACCATTCTAGACAGCATGGGGTATCACTCTCTTCAACTATTGTATAGTTTATTTTAGTTAACTCGTTTTTATTGCTCTAAAGAAATCACTAGCTAGTGCAATCCATAGGTTAGAAATCACCTTATGTGATGATTCTTCAGATGCTCTTGTTTATTGTAGAACATTTGACCTAGATACCTAGTATATCTTAGGTGCAGTATGACATATTTCCCATTATGATGCTAATGGAGCCTAACTCCATGTTACCCGTTTGGTTTCATCCATGTTTGAATTGATGTGGTCTTTTGATCTTTTTTGTTATTTTACTTGGCCTCTCTCAAAATAATAATAATTTTATAGCCTTTATTATCAAACACTAGTTAATATACAAGACATTTTAGGAGAATTTAAGTTTCATTATCTATTTTTTAAGGTTATTAAAATAAAAAATAAAAACTTTACTATCAAGCTCAAAAATATCACTCGCTTTAAATTTTTAAATATATTTGATATTTTGTTTTAAAATTTTTTGCATTGCTTCAACATGAAAATATAAAATAACATAACATAAAAGAGTAAAAAATATCAATCTTTTCAAATAAATCATATAAAAATATATTTTATATTTTAAAAATATATTTTAATATAAAAAATTGATTTAATTTTAATTAATATATAAAAATAAATAATAATATGTTAAAGAAATAGAATTATTATTTTTCAAATAATAAAAAGCTCTTTAAGTTTCATGAATTTAAAAAATCATATAATAATAAAAAATAATTCATAGAATTTAAAATAAAATTTCAAAATAATAATAAACTAAATATTGTAATAAAAATTAATAGATAAAAACTTAAATTTTTTATATAAATAATAATTATTTATTGATGTTTCATGAACATATTTTAAAATTTTTATAAAATTATAATAAAATTATATTTATAAATAAATAATTAAAAATATTTACTGATCAATTTTTTTATTTTAATGAATATATTTTTTTATTTTAAATGATCTAGTAATACAGATTGAGAAAGAAAATAAAACACACATTTGATTCATTTTTTTTCTATTCCAAAACACCTCAATATTAAATATTATAAAGTATTCCAGAAAACACAAATTAAAATTTATTTGATTCGTATATGTGTAAGTTATTGATATATAACGGGTAATTTTATAATGAAAATACTTTTTATTAATTTATATGTATAGAGTAGTGATCAAATTTCAATTATGAATAATAATTACATAAGTTTATCATTTAAATTCTTGACTTATGAGTAAAGTCTACTGAAATACATTAAAGGTTATCATCGAAAACTAAAATTAATCAGTTTCAAATTGAAACATGAAGAAATTACATTTGATATCCTGAAGTCCAAAATTTGATTGCATGTGCATTCAAGTCACTTTTTGCCGTTGGCATTCTTCTTTAGTATAATTTGTTTCCATTAATCTTGCAAAAAGTAACAATCGTGAACATAAACTTTAAAAAATGGAATTAAAGGCAGGAATGATATTTTGTAAAAGCTAGTTTTTATTCTTCTTCAATCATATCAGTGAAAAAATCAGCTACAAGTCAGATGGTATAGGGATTGTTTGTCTTCAGAAACGATCCCAAAAATGATGGTTTTGATTTATTTCATTGAAATGACTCTCTTGCTTTCAATCGTCTAAAATATTTCAATCATGATTCTGACCTTCGGAACCCAAAATATTTTTTTCACTCTTGAACTTCAATGTACCATTTTATGATGATATTAAAAGACGAAGTTTGTAAGGGGTGGGCATCCACTATGTGACGTTCATAGAATACTACCTTATTCCCATATAATGCTGAAGGGATTTTTAACAATTAGTCTTTCTTATATATCCCTAATATTTTTCTATTCTCTTCCCCTATATGAGGGAAATTAAAAGGGCCAAAAGCGAGATGCATGATATTTTCTTTGAATTAGGAACGCTAGCCTACACACAAAATTGGTTTCCTTCCATCTCAGTGCATTGCAGCGGAATATTTCCGACTGTCTATATCTTTTGCGTTGCACTTCAGAATCTTCAGAAGTAAAATGATCTACAAACCAAAAGATATTGGATTCAATATCATCCATCTGAGTGTGTTTTACAAGAGCTTGATCCTCATTTAGCCTTGGAGGATGACAGCTAAGGGGCGAAAAATTTCATGCACACAGTACTGTGTTTGGAAAATGTACCACGTAAACTGGAGACGTAACGTACTTCATTTTAACAATTCTCATAATTACACCGTGTTCACAAGTTGGGGTCACAGTCACACAAATTATTATTGTGATTAGTTTTTGACTTTTACTAAGTTCGCTCTCAGGAATCGCCGACTTAGTTCGAGCGCATAATAATGAGCTGAAAACGATATCACAAATGGAAACAGAAGTACAGTGTGAACGCGAACTTGACCCTCGATCTTTTCCTCCTCTTCAAGTCATCTCTCTCCTGGTCTACAAGGATTGTGAGCGAATATTTACTTGGATTACTTGTCATGGCTTGTTTAAACTGGCTTGGCTGGCAGAGGAAACAGTTGAAACTGCTGACAAGATTTTGGAACATGCTTCAGTAAATTAATTTAAAAACAATCTTTTAACAAAAACCTTTTGTATCTCAGTTGGTACACAGTAGACATAAAGTGGGGACACTAGAAAATGACAAAAAGGATGGGAAGACCCCATTAAGTCCTACATGGATGAAACCACACGGGTAACATGGAGCTAGGCCCCAATAGCATCACAATGTGAAATATGTCCTATTGCACCTAAGATATCTTAACTATCTAGGTCATAGTGTCTACAAACAACATGATCATATGAAGAAGCATCACCTAATGTGATTGCTGTCATATGGATTGCAACAACTAGTGTTATCTGTAGAGCAATGAAAATATGTTATCTAAAATAGGCTATAAAATAAGCTAAAGAGAGTGATACCCCCTACCGTCTAGTATGATAGACTCTCACACACTCTCTCAGGAAAATATCAAAGTCGGTGTCCATAGCTTAGCTTCATATAACTCTAAAGCTAGAGGAACATAGAGATGACCTCTCTACATACTCATATACTTGGAGAGCTTGACTCTTGCCGCTCCACTTGCAGCTCATCCAGAAGGATGGATGATCATCCCCTAGAAAAATATGTTACATGTAGGATCGTTAACCACAAGATCTGTTATAGTAACCAAGTATAGGTTTGTCCTAACTCTAGTTGACTGCAAAATATACCAATGCTCCTTTCATGTGAGGTATCCACCCTCTCGCGCCATAGCAAACACCACATCCCTAATGGCATCATGGGTAGCTATCCTGTGCACTCCAAATGGGCAACAAGTCATATGAACATCTTTTATATCTAAAGTGATACACACTCACATGTGAGTAATGAAGATGTAGATGGATGGACCAACCCAAGATGAAACCTCATCGTTATAGAGAAAGTAGCTAGTGTGAGTCAAAAAATCCTAATGCATTGTCAAGCCAAGATCCACGAGCCTGCATCCTTGCCGGAGCAAGAGCCTTACTAGTACAAAGAATGGCCGGATCCACTAAGAGTGAATGTAGAGCTTGTTGAAACTGTCAGTCCATCAAGGTGGATTGTATTACTTTAGTCCAATTGATGGGCAAAGAGAAAAAGGACAAGAGCTTATGTCGTACCTCTATGGATAAAACATCTCTCGTATGCAGTAATAGTACATGTAAATAAAATGATCCCATATCCACATCCCTCGCATACATCTCAAAGATGGACCTATATGCAATCACAAATTGAAAACTTGCACAATGGGCCCATATCCTACAGGAGTATGATTTCACGGTTGTTCATAAATCTAGAGTGGTGAACCGTGATGCGGATGGGTTAAGTCAAAACCCATGTGCAAGTCAAGTTGATAAAACCGGGGCTCAATGGCATGGCGATACTAATGAGGAGATGATGCCGGGTGGGCATGCATATGCCTTTTTGAGTATGTTAGCGCTTGAGAGCTATGTGATATCTCTCTTGGGTCAGAGAGCAGATATGTTAGCCTTGGATGTTGATACTGAGGACGGTTTGAGTGTAAACCGAGACATCCATGACGACATGGTGGTGTTGGAGTATCTTCGTACAGGTGCTTTGGTGGGCACTTTGAGTGCAAAGGAGCGGGATCAAGTTTTCCAAAGAGCTCGACGGTTCAGATGGGAAGGTAGACACCTTCTTTGAGTATGGGGAGATGGTAGCGTTCATGTTATGCCACTTTTATCTCAAATAGCACAGTTGATCAGACATGCTCATGAGGATTAAGGTCATTTTGGAGTAAAGCGGACATATAGCTTACTTCAAAGTCACTATTCGTGGAGAGGTGTGCAAATTGAGGTGCAAACAGTTTGTGGCCAGATGTATGATATGGGATCGTGTTCGAGCATCATTCAATGCCCCTACACCACAACTACATCATGTACCGATTATGGGACTTGGTTATCATTGGAGCTTGGATTTTGCAGGACCTTTGCCATTGATTATACGACGTCATCGATATATGTTGGTCATGGTGGAGCATTTCCTCAAGTGGATTGAGTTGGTGGCCTTGCCTCATAAGTCAAGTGAGGGAACAACTTATGCATTCTTAGCTACGATGCTTAGCAAATTTGGTGCACCCGCAGAAGTGTTGACTGATTTGGGTACTGAGTTTTTGGACAAGTTTGAGGCTTTGTGTGATCGAGCATTGATCAATCATCGTACCACCTCAAGAGATCATCCAGAGGCTGATGGTCTAGCAGAGAGAGTTGTTCAGACGGTGAAGAGAGGACTAAGAAAGTTTGGTTTGGAGAAAGGTCATCTGGGAGAATGGAACATCCAGCTATCATGATTGGCTATGGGTTATAGATTTAGCCAGCAAACATATCTAGCGTCATTCTCACTGTACTTTTTATTATATGATAGAGATCCACAGCTTACCTACAGCTATTTATCGAGAGTCAAGTGAAATCTTGGACTTGGATAACCCTGATGTTTGGATTAGGGTGTGTTTTCAAAGGGCAGAACTCTTCAGTAGGGTCATGCCCATGGCATTTGAGAACCTGGCTATTGCTCAACATAGAGATACTTTGCGTTATGCTACCATCCGATGAGGTGGATATCTACCTTCAATTCGCAGATTTCATGTTGATGATTACGTTTACTTGCAACAGAGTGCACCGATCACATTGGATGTTATGGCTGGTCGCATGATTATACGAGTACGGGAGGTTTTACCTTCTGGAGTTTTGGTATAGGAGGTGTGATGGTGTGATTTGGAAGGATCATGTGCGTAATTGTGTATCATGTCACCTTCCAAACATTGATGGTAATATGGATCCAAGCCTGGTAGTTGTACGTGCAAGTTTGAGATGTATGTTATGTGGATCAGCTAGTATGTTGATTTGTGATTCTTGTTTCAGAAGATAACACATGTCATGTTTGACACCTATTATCTTGTGATACAGTGTATAATCCGATAATTGTGCCGAGAGAATTAAAGTAGGGAAACAAACAAAATTTTTCTGAAAGTACAAGAAGGTTGTAGAGCAATTATCTATGAAGTTTGAAAAAGAGGTTACAGTCCAATTGTTGAATATCATAATCTTCTTCTACTTGAGTTTACCGGTTGTAGTGAATTCGAATGTGGAGTTGTGAGAAGGAGAAAGAGAGAGTATCAACTCACATGAGGGTCATGAGAGTTCTTATACAACCATGCGCTTAGGCGTTCTCAGAGTAAAAAAATATCCATGCGATAACAGACGAGACGACGGGTGAGAACAAAGAGAGGAGAGTAGGTTAGGAGGCTAGTACAATTTCTTCACATATAGTAGATGAATAGGCAATTCTCTTTGTTTTTCAATTTGAATTCTATTTGTATCTAAATTGAACACTATGGAGAATGATATAGAGAGATATTAGTGATTTTATTATTTTTTGGATTTTGAGTGATTTTTCTCAAATCAGACATATGGGACGAATCTTTTTTGTTCCACTTTTTCTTTTCCTAAATTGGTTCTATTGGGAACTTGTTGGAAAATTGTGAAGATTGGAATAAAAAATTTTGAGTGTTTTTTGACTTTAGGGTTTTCATAGTTAGCATTCTTCCATGTGAGATGAGATGTAAGTGGGTTGTGATTTTGCAGGTGGGAGGAGATACATGATGGAGTGCCATGTGTACTTATCATTCTCTTTGTGCTAGCTATAGCTTCACTTCCTCTCATGGGACCGTCAAAAGCGATCAAGGATACACTATATCATGTGTCTCATACTCTCTTTATCTCGCAAGGGATAAAAACCTATGTAGAAAATTTGGACCACTTAAGATGTGCACGTGAGGAGGGTTATCACATCAATATCTACATTTGTCACTTCAGAGAACATGCATAGTACATGGATTCCTTTGTTGATCGTTTTGGGTATATCGATTGGGTCGTGAGAGTCGTTAGCGGCCCATATAGTTTCTATTCTTAGGCTTTATGAGACTAGATTTCCATGTCCACGTTTATTCCATAGGCTCCCTCGTGCACTCCATGAGGAGATTAGATATGCTTTTCACTTACCGCTTGATCGGTTGACACGTGATGCCATGGACAAGTTAGCGTGATTTTTGTTTCTCTTACTTCCATGATGCTATTTCTACTAGGGGGGATGCTAGACATAGGGAGGTGGCAACTAGATTTCGGAGATTCCGAGTAGGGGATTGGGCTACATTGTATGAGGAATTTGTATGAGCCACACATGTTAGAAGTTGGGTTCAACCAAAAGATACTTTTGATTCGGTTTGATTGCGACAATGTAGGATCTTGGGGCATGCTAGGAAGTATATCAGGGCCACGCAGACCCTTCAACCTTTGTTTATGACTTGTCATAATGAGGAAACTATTTACTCTTTACGCCTTTAACATACATCCATGGGCGAGGAGATATCTTTAAAGGTCTGGGGTATCAACCAGAGGAGCCATTATGTCTTGATAGATCACTATTTGCCCATTCTCTATGCATATCCCCACACGTATCCTCAAGGAGCATGTCGGGGATGGTATATGAGCATGTTTGAGATTGCTTTTAGATGGATGATCCCTCTAGTGGTTTCATGGAGTTGCTCAAGGTGGCTACATCAATTGCGAGAGGGGAGATTATGTTAGTCATATGCTAGATGCTAGTCGGCTTCTCATGATAGAGAAGGACACTATGGGCATTAGACCGATAGATATCGTGAAGGTCTTATTGCATCTAGTTAGTCATGTCGTGGTACTGCATCATCATTCACACTTCTAGCAATATATTTGTCCACACAAGTTTGGAGTCGTCATACCAAGAGATTGTGAGACAGTATCGTTGGGCATTAGAGCACTTCTTGATATCCATTTGGATTGGGTTGTCTTGCAAGTGGACGTTGAGAACGCTTTTAATAATGTCTTATGTGCATCCATCTTTAGAGAACATAAAGAGACTGATGGACCTTTATCGAGTCATATTCTTTTCCTACGGTCTTTCTACAGTTCACATTCTTCTTTCTTCTATCAGCATGGCTTTTCCTAGGAGGGAGTCACCATTTTAGCATGTAGATAGTGCTTGACAGGGAGATCCTTTGGAAGTAGCCCTATTTGCCATGGCTCATTATAGAGCTCTTTTGTCTACTGCCTTGGCCATGCCAAGTTGTATGTTCCCCTCCTTAGTGGATGATACACACATTGTGGGCCATGTAGACCATATAAGGCAAACTTTGATTACTTGACTACCAAGCTTCATCTTGTAAGCTTGAGAGTCAAGGTGTCAAAGTGTAGTACTTGGTCTCCTTTGTGCATTCCTCCTCATCTCCAACTTCCAGAGGATGTATGACATCGACAGACGGCCTACGCATTCTAAGAGTGCAGGTAGGGTCCAAGGATTTTGTCTCACGCTACCTAGACAATGCACTTGATGAGGATGTTTTGCATGTAAATGACCTTCCTCTACTATGATGTTTGTAGGTGTCGTTTGATATACTTTCATGTAGTATTGCTCTTCGACCCACCTACCTTCTTCGCATAGTTCTTCCTTGACCTACATTCATATCATGCTTGAAAGCCTTTGATAGGAGGATAATTGATGTCTTTGGTGACATTATCGAACCAATGACTTTCGAGTGTGTGACAAAAGATTTGGTGCGGAAACAGAAATCTTTGCCGATTTTGTGTGGATAGCTAGGCTTATTATCAATGCAAGAGATTACACATATAGCATTTTTGGCTAGTTGGGCACTCTAAGCACCTTTGTCATCTTCTCGATTTATGACTGCAAATGGGCTCATCCTTGAAATGTACGCAAAGGATGTCAATCATTTTTTTTAGGTACAATTACGACATACGAGAGATGCTTTACCCTTGGAGGTTCGACATGAACTCCCATTTTTTTTTCTCTTTGCCCACCTATTGGACTAGAGGTCTACCGTCTACCTTGATAGTTTAAGCATGCTCTACATTCACTCTTAGTGAATCTGGTCATTCCTTGTACTACTAGGGCTCGTTTACGCTCTTGCTTTGCCAAGGATCCCGGATCTTGGCTCGACCATGCATTTGGGCTTTTAGACTCGTGCCAACTACTTTCTCTACAACTATGAACATCTTTCTTGGCTTGGTACATCGATCTACATCTTCATTACTCACATGTGAGTGTGATATCACTTTATGTTCATATGACTCATTGCCCATTTGGAAGGTAGAGGATAGCTACCCATGATGCCATTAGGGATGCGGAGTATCTATGGTGTGAAAGGGTGGATACCTCACATGGAGGGAGCATTGGTATGCATTGCAATCGACTAGGGTTGGGGCAGATTTATACTTGGTTCGGGAGTTCCACGTCACTGTGGTAGATGTAGTGGTTACCGATCCTGCATGTGACACGGGATGATCACCCATCTTTTTGGATAGACGACAAATGGAGCGGCAACAACCAAATGGAACGTCAACAACCAAGGTCTCCAAGTATAGGGATATGCAAAGAGATCAACTCTTTGTTCCTCTAGCTTTGGAGTTATAGGAACACACTAGTAGGCGCTAGAGCCTAGTAGGTGGTAGGGGTATAACTCTTTAGGTTATGGTGCAGTCCATAGGAGAGCAATCCCAAGAAGCATCTTTAGTGTATCCTATGCAACTAATATATCCAAATCTAGATAATTTGGATATATTAGTTGCATAGGACGAATTTCCCATTGTGGTGCTATTGTGGATTAGCCTCATGGTACCCGTTGGTTTCATCCATGTAATGCTTATGGGGCCTTCCATCTTTTTGTTATTTTACTGTGTCTTCCCTCTGTGTGTAGTCTAATGCACTGAACTGGCCCTGGATGGTCAGAACTCCACTTGCGCCAGCAGTTTCCTTTCCTCCATCACCTTCGTTCGTTCCTTCTTCTCTCCCTGCACATGCTGCTGCCAGAATTTGGCGGAATAAAGCAACAAAAATCGTCGTCGGGAGACACACACAGATTTATACCTTGGAAAGTTCTGGTCGTGGAATTGAATGTAATTACTTTCTGCGCTTGATGGGGACGTGAGTCACGGCAGGGCAGGGTAGTCCACTGAATGCAGCGTGACAGGGGCATTTGAAGTTTCACGGCCAATGGTGCCCGCTTAGAAGAAGGGGAGCAATGGAGGAGCCCAAGTTCAGCGTTTTTGACGAAGTAAAATTGAAGACCGAATTGGAACGTTGTGGAATCAAGCCCCTGCACACCGTTGCTATCCAATCGTAGGTTCCTTATTGTTTGTTCTTTAAATTGCTTAATCGCTCTTTTTTAGAAAGGTTTTTTTTCGCTGTTTGTCTTGACAATTTCGAGCAGGGTTCTGAGTGTTTTGGTATTGCTTTTTGGTTTCTTTACTCTGACTTCGTGCGTTACAACATCCTGTCCATTTTATTGCAACTCAGTCAGTTGAATATCGGGACTGGTTGAAAACTGTAGGCGATTTTGTTTAAACAGTTGTAACGTATCAGTCTGAAATTGCTCGTGCTTTTTCCATCCTTTTCACTTGATTGCAAATTAGTAAGGCGAATTTAGGGACCGCTTCAAACTTTTTGTGATCTTTATGATACAAGTATTATCTTTAAGTAATTCATGATACTGAAGTATCCTATTTGGTTGTCCAAGCGGCCTTCAGCAAAGATCTTAGTCCTTGAATTTCTAGTTTTGATTATTTTGAGCAGACGTCATTTCTTATTAACTGTTACACACGGATTGTCATCTTGTATGCAGGTACTTGCTTGCACATAAAGATGCAGAGCCTCATGAAGTCCCAGATTTGCCTAAAGCAGCTTATCCTCTACTCCAGTCTCACTTCAAGTCTAGCACCAGCAAGTTGAAAGTTGAGCACTTCTCTTCGGACGGCACCACTGTCAAGCTTCTCATTGAGATGCAGGTATGAGACCAGCTACTTATCAATGTTTTCATTGTTTATTGCTTTTGAAGGTTGTCATATTTCCATTTGCAGGCTGTACATGTATGTTTTCGAGTCTTCCAATGCCGATCTTATCTCTCTAGCCTCAAATGTGTAGTACTTGCTGCATTGAGGATGTAACTTGAACACAAGAAATGTATGCAGAATGGCCAATCTGTTGAATCTGTAATTATGAGGCATGATGCAACAGCTGGAAAGTATGCCGGTGGCCCTAGACAAGGATGTCTCAGGGCAACACTCTGCGTCTCATCACAGGTATGTTGAAACGATCTTCTTAGCTTTGTACCCGTATTGTTGAGCTGCAAGTTTCAAGCAGAAGATTATCAGCGGAATATTTTCTGACATGGTGCCCAACACGGTCAAGGTTGGCTGCCAAATGGGGTGCACATTCTGTGCAACAGGCACAATGGGACTCAAAGGAAACCTCTCAGCTGGAGAGATTGTGGAGCAATTAGTCCATGCTACCCGAATCACGCCTATACGCAACATTGTTTTTATGGTATGTATAATATTTATTCACTGGCCCGCGTATTCATTCTGTTCAGCGATAGATTTGCAAGGTTTTGCTGCTCTCAGGATTTTAGGTATTTTCTAATCTTCTTTGGGTTTTTAATTTGAGAACTGATGCACCGTATCAATATGAAACTGATTGATTCAATGCAACTTCAATTACCCTCTGATATCTATCATGATTGTACAGATAGTTTTTGCTCTCTCAAGGTGTAAAAGTTTCAAATTCACTTTCTGAAGCAAGGACGCACTACAAAATGATTGGCGTAGGATATTTAAAGTCCTACAGGCAGTTTTACCATATCTAGTCTAAAACATATGGAGATTAAAGTAAATGCTTATTCATTGCCTTTATCCTAGTAGAGAAGTCATGTTGTCGTTTTCATCTTTCAAGTGAATGGTTCATACATGACATGACAAGTCGAACACGTTGTTCGATGTTTGTGCACGATATCAGGGAATGGGTGAACCATTGAACAACTATCAAGCTGTTGTGCAAGCAGTAAAGACCATGACCGGTTACTGCTTCAGCATATCCCCGAGCCGCATCACTCTATCTACTGTATGAACTCTCACCTCTGCCGCGTTAGTAATATGCTAGGTAATATCATGAAGAGAAAGTCACAATATCTCGCGAGTTCGTTTATAGAGATTTTTATTTTTCTTCTCAGTTTCTTATTAAACAATTTTTTAAATCAATCATGATTAGCTCGTATAACGTACAACACCGAAGATTACTTATCATGGTTTGATTGGTGTTATTTTTTTACTGAACAGGTGGGTGTCATACCTCGAATTTTGTCTTTGGCTAGTGATTTACCTGGGGTTAATTTGGCGCTTTCTCTGCACGCACCGACTCAAGAGCTCCGGTGCCAGATTGTGCCAGCAGCTAGAGCCTACAATCTCGTGAAGTTAATGGCTGCAGTTGACTCCTACATTGGAGCAAGGTACACGAGACGATTCAAACCTCAATCCGCATTTCTGCTTGAAACTCTCTTGGAAGATTGTTGAGACTTGTACGTGCCAGTTGGCCTGATGGAAGAGAGGATCCTGATTGCAGTAAGCGCAAGGTATTTATTGAGTATATCATGATCGGGGACGTCAATGACTCCGAAGAACTTGCACATCAAGTCGGTGCTCTCCTGCAGGACCGACAAGTGGTGCGTGTCCTCCTTGATCATATATAAATTTAGCTTTATGAATTACTTTACACGTGAATGCCACAGACTATTTTTAACCTCCAAGGTTTATGCAATCTAGTTTACCATTTTCACAATCTCTTAAAATCTCCGTTGTCGTTACTATGGAGGGTAGAACTTGAGCTGTTAGTTGTTTATGTGTGGTATAAAGAGCGAGGTACTTTGACTTACTGGCAGCCGTGAAGGTGTCTGCAAATTAGTCCGACATGCTGGCCCAGATTCAAGTGGAATGAATGCTGTTTTGATTGTTCTGTGTGGGCAATTAAAATGCAGGTTCTGAATCTCATTCCTTACAACCCGACTTTAACCAAGGCTGATTATAAAGCCAGCCGTGAAGAGAGTATTCATATATTTCAAAAAATCATTCGGGAGGTTTATAACGTAAGAGCAACAGTTCGCAGAGAGATGGGGCAGGACATTGCCGGTGCTTGTGGTCAGCTAGCAATTGGCGAACACAAGAAGATTTTAAGTCATCCCCAGAAAGCAAGCAGCGATCTTCCTGATATTGAAGAGTTGTTTACTGGCCCTGTAAGGAGACACTGAAATAAATCACTCTCACACATGTCGCCATTGTTTCTTGTACACGTGATCGTTACTCTTGTGTTTTACAGTGCTGAATGTGTACCACCATAGGTTCAGGCGTTCGATTGGCCACCTTACTGCAACAGAGTTATGTCATTTGTGATCTGAATGTGATGTGAAATCACGAATTACACAATCATTCAATGTGATCACATTTGAATGTAATGTATACTTCATTTTTCCCAACTGCATTGAGACTTGTATTCTAGACGCAACCCTAAAGGTGATGATGCTTTTTGCTCTTGTGGTCTACGCAAGCGGGGCAGAAGAAAGATCAAGCAGCATTGTTGCAGCTAAGTTCAGGAGCAGATTCTCGAAGTGCTACGAGAAAATAATTTTACACCTCGTTCAATATATCAGTACGAACACTTAAGTATGTGGTGGCATTCTCGAGTGAACGAGCGTGCAGAAAATTGACTCGAAGAAGTCTCTGACCAAGCGCTTACACCAGGTTCTCACATCGTGTTTAAAGCTGCGCTGTAGTCCTCGTTTATGAATTAGCTGTTCATGTTACTCTGAAAATTTCTTGAAGACTCCCAGTCACAATACTCACGTTTGGTAATTTGGCTGCTCACCGGTCGTTATGGGTGGCTTTTGAAGCAATTGGTAGTGAGACTGAAGGATGATTGACACCTCGGATGATTTTGGCGTTCTGGATCACTTAGTCTAGCCTGTAAAAGCCTTAGAGCCAGAACGTGGTGAAGGAAGTCTATCTCACAGAGACTAAGACTGAGGGTGTCCTCGTTAGTGCCTCAGAGATGATCTGAAGGTCAAATGGCTTCTGATCCATCCTGATCTACTACAAGTTAATGCGGTTTCATGGTGAGATTTCTGTCGGAAAAAACATATGTTCAAAAAATATATATACAGTAAAACGAGGAGTGAAAAGAAACCAGGTCAGCTAACCGTAGAGTGTAAGCAAAGGCCTTGCTGCATACACATATCGTTGGTTATTATTCCCCAGGCTACTGAACACTGAACTTAGTCACACTTGTGACAACGCCGAGGCGACCAGTCAACCCTGACATTTTCACGAGTTCACGTATATGTTAGGTGCAGTTCCTGCAATACGTCTGTGCGGGAAAAAAATTTCACTCAGCTGATTCGGGAGATCGAAAGGGAAGAAGATGGCAATGGAGGCCTCCAAAACATCAGTCACCTCGACTTGGCTGCAACGGAATTCCGAGCTTTACCATTCTGCGATACGAGCCCCATTCATTCTAAGCATTCGAGAAGGCAAGCTTGATCATCGATTCTACACTCGTTGGCTGGTGGGTTATTTGTCTCATACATGAGCTTATCCCACATAGCACTCTTGCTGGATGATAACACTTGTCGATGGGTTGCTCGTCGTGATGCAAAGTAGATCGTACCTCCAACTTGACTGGGAGAAAGATTTAGGTGGAAAGTGAATTTGCTGAAGTTTGTACGTTTTACTCGCTGTGATTCTGAAATTGCTGGGAATAACAGGGCCAGGACTACCTGTTCGTGAAAGAGTTTTGCCGATTCGCGGCTAATGTCGTCGTCAAAGCTCCAGAGTCAATCGGTGATGAGGATCTGGACATCCTTATGGGCGGATTGAGCGCATTGCAGGCCGAGCTCTTGTGGTTTAGATCGCAATCGGTTCAGTGGAATACAAAGTTTGAAGGTCTATCTAAGCACTCAGTCACCGAAGGCTACTGCAGGTACTCCTGGAAGCTTTAAAAGCTTGATACGGGTTTTGTCAAGTTCAAAGATATGTATGAGCTGTGTCGGCTCTCTTTCCTACAGTATTTTCGGTCTCACCAGCTGCACCGTCCTCTGATCACTTTGAAGGTCGCAGAAATGCGAAGTTGTGTCTCCTGCCTCTGTTTACGAGTTACTGAATCTGCGCTGTGTACGAAGTGGCTCTTCGTTGAGTGCTTACTCGGTGATTGAATATTCTTCACGGTCGTTCGAAGGAGGCTGTATTTGCTATGCTGTTCCTGATTGCAGTCTTGGTACAACGTAGACGTCACAACGTAGAGGTAGGTCACGCAGTCGCTTGAACTGATATTCTCAACATGGGCTTGGCAGATTGTTGAGAAGTTTGGCCGCCCCAGATATTGGGTACCCTGTTATCATCTCAGTATTATGGGCTACTGAGATGGTGTACAATGAAAGCTTTGCCACATGTTTGGAGACAGATGCTAACACTCCGCCTGAACTACTTGAGGCTTGCCAGCGCTGGGGGAATAAAGATTTCAAGACATATTGCATCTCTTTGAGACGAATGGCGGACAGGGCCCTGGAAAACGCTGCTCCATATATGCTACAGAGGGCTGAAGAACTTTTCCAAGAAATACTCATGCAAGAAGTTTTGTTTTGGAGCATGAGCTTTGACGATGATGAAGGACAGGTAGCATAAACCGGACAAGTTATTGGGAAGTTGCAACATCATTTGACCTCAAGTAGAAAACATCCATCCGTTTCTTAGTCGTGAGAAGGTCTAGGGTTCAAGGGTTAGAGTTGAAATTAGGGCTCATTGGACTGCAATTTTTTAAGTTAAGACTTCAAGAGTGTGGTTATGATGGATAGTACCTAGTGTGGAACCTAGAGTCTTTGAAGCTCAAAGTGGATTTGACTCAATTGTAATCTCTCTTTTATGTTATGATTTGGTTATGGGTGGATTGTTCTTGTGAACGTTTTGAGAGTAAAAAATATTATGATGTAGTGGTACGTTTGTGTTAATGTAAGACAATCTATGTATTGTGATGTTTGATATGACATCAATGTATATTGTGATGAGATATGTATGTGCACAATAATGTGCAATCATCAAAATCTAATACAATTATCAAAATATATTGCAAGTATTATCCAACCTATATTATTTTAGATTGAATGATTAACTTGATTTACAACTTGGTTGATAACATCTCATGTCATAAACTATTAGAGCCGCTTACCCTTTGAACTATTTTATATTATGCATAATTTCATGTGTTTAATATTTTTTCACATAAAGTAAACTTACCAAATAAGAGGATATTGCTATGTACCTTAATTTTACAAGCATAAAATGATGGGATCATCATACCACAAGCATGACACAAATTATTTGAATCGCAATGGTATTGAAACACTATGTTGTGTCAAAAATCACCTTTGAAAAAATGATATGTTTGTGCAAATGCTGCACATATAAAAATGCAAGTCCACAATATTAATCATTTTATTTAATATGTTAAAAAATTTGCTATGTACGTGGCTGGAATTACTGCTAGCAGGTTAAATTTGTCAAAATTTATAATTTGGACTTGAATTATCATGCAGATTTTGAGATCTCATTACATCTAAGTTCACTATGGAATTTTTCCTACTAATTAAAATTTTGATCAATATGTCTTTTTTTTTTTCTATGCAACTTCCATGTACCTCTGCAAAGGATTTTTCTTTTTTTTCACAATTTTTTGCGTTTATATAATGTTACAATTTGGATCAAAACAAACACAAGGAAGTTATGGAAACTCTGTGTTGAGCACTTTGAGTTATATTTGAAATTTAATAAAGAGATTTCTAAACTTCAAACATATCACCCTAGAAATATACAATAAATCCAAAGGTGTTAAAGTGACTAAAGATCACAAACTATCCAATTTGTGACATACCTCAAAATAAATATGACTAACTCTAATTAATTGTGTATATATATATATGAAATACATCATTATATTTAATATACAGTTAGGTTATTTATCTTTGATTTACACCCCTTTCTCCCATTTAAGAATTGCATATCACTAGATTTCAAACTATCACTGAAACCAATTTATGTTGTGGGATTTTTTCTTGTATATTTGTGTCATTATAAAAAAATGAAGACACCGAAATGAATTTCTAAAGTTTCTGTAGAGAATTAAGTTCTGTTCTTTTTTCTCTTGAGATTGCAGTTACAATAGATTCGTCATCTATCTACCCTACCCTAGAGCAGTTTTGCAATGAGTATTGGTTGTTTTTTGGCAACTTTTTATACATCGTTGGCTCAGTTTGTTCCTGTGTATGTCAACATGAAATGCCAAAGTGTAGAATGTTCCGGTAAATGTAGGATCAAAATTAGGAAATCGGCAACCTCGATTGGGATATTCGAGCGAAATATACCGATCAATTCCTTTCTGCCATTCTCGAGGTCTCACATGGTCCCTACCTGGTAACGTCGCCGGAACTTCGTCCCTGGCAAACGCTGCTTGCAGTATCTTCCATTCCACCGCTTAGTCTATGATTAAAAATGTATATCTAGACTCACTGACCCTAGTTTTCTTAAAATAAAAAATAAAAATAAAGAAGAGGAAGAAAAAGAAAGAAAGAAGTTTTCTACAGGGTAGACGTTTCCATAAAGATCCGATGATTTTTTTCTGAGTGTATTTGCCAGACTTGGATGTGGCGACTACGCCGACAGTAGGAATCAAATATACGCGGCACTGCGTTTGAAACTGGGGTCACTTCCACTCTCTGTGAGCGTGGCACTACCGGTAGCTGTTGACAGTCCTGATATTTTAAGCCCAGACCACAGCACCTTCGAATTTGCATTGAATCGACGCACGCGTTGTTGCCGGTGAGTTTTTCTCCTCAAAATTTGTGTTTGGTGGTACCTAGAAATTCTATCGTCCGTCGGATGAATGATGGTCTGGAAGGAAGAGTGGGGTGTAGTGGCCGCGAATTTGGCCATTGTATTCTGTACTACAGAAGATTCTATTTCGAAGCCTTGGTTGATTGTTTTGCAGAGATTTGACGCCATTTGTGGCTCTCGGCATTACGGCCTCTGCTTAGTGATGCGATGAGTCGAGTTGAGGAGCTTCTCAATTGAATCTCATGTGGAACGGTCCTTTACAAATTATAAGAATTTGCTTGACTGACGTGGAGGTTTCTGCTCTTTCATTTAGTGTTCGCGGACTGGCGCGGACAAGTACCATGTTTTGAGGAAGTGAAGCTCTCACTTACTCTGTCTCCAAAATGGCCAATCCTAAAACTACTCTTTACGTTGGTACGTTCTTACGTGTCGTTGAACCCATTTGTTTTTATTTCTCTTGTCAACTAGGCTCGGTTAGGTCATGTTTCTTGGTAAGGCTTTCACAACAGAATTGGTTTGCTTTTATACTCTTTTCAATGCCGTAATGTGTTGCAACTTCGGATATTTTAATTTACATTCTAACAAGGTGGCACTTCGTTAGTTTTCTGCTTGCTTTCGTACTTCGAGAAAGGAGTATTTTCGTTTCCTTCAACTTCCTGGGAATACTTGTGTTCTCTGGGTGCTACTTCACATGCTCAAATGGACTATCAATTTTTTTATCAGCCTGCAAGAAATGAATTTAAGCAGGGCATCTACAGGTGGATTGGAAGAAAATGTTACCGAAGGGATTTTGCACGCGGCATTTATTCCATTTGGTGATGTTAAAGATGTGAGCATGCCTCTGGATCAAGCAACACAAAAGCATCGAGGGTTTGGGTTTGTGACCTATCTAGAAAAAGAAGATGCAGCTGCAGCCATGGATAACATGCACAATGCGGAACTGTATGGGCGAGTGCTTACGGTGAACTATGCTCAGCCCATTAAGATCAAAGGTGGTGAGCAAGGATGGGCCTCACAACCAGGTAAGGAATCGAGGGCCTCGAGCAATTTTAATTGCCTCCTGAGCTCGGTTATGGGAACGACCTACATCGGTTAGCCTTTGTCCGGTATTGTGGTTGTGAGTGTGACAGTCATTTGGTTGTTTTCTTTTGGTTTGTATTTGGCCACAGCATTAAGTATTGGGCCAATGTCACAATGCGTCATAGATTTCAGGCATGCGTAATACCGGACTTGAAATTTAACACTGTTTGTCGTTCTGCAGTGTGGGCAGACGCAGACACATGGTTTGAGAGGCAGCAACAAGAAGAAGAATTGGCAAAGCTGAATGCGGAGCATGAGGCCACAGTCAAGGCCGCCGAAGAAGAGGAACGCAAACTCGCAGCTGGTAAAGGTATTGTGGAGGAAGAGGATTTCAAAGATGATCCAATGGCCCAAGCCGAAGCTGCTGCTCTTGCACAACAATCTACCTGATATTTGTTGCTGAATCATTTACTTCTTTCAGAGCCGCAGGGCATTGCTCTATAACGATACTCGCCAACAAACAGCTCCTGCGAAGTTTCTCCTCTTGGAAGATTACTAGAGGTATTGGATCCTGTTGTTATTACTTCTAATCTGGTTGTACGAGGTAGAAGTATCCTTTATAAGGTTTTCCGCTATGTTGGAAGCAATACCTGGACTTGCGACTTGAGCTTCACGCAGGATCCTGATCCGATCTAAGGGTATCATAGATTGACTTTCGCATGACTGCTGAGTTGGTTGTAGCAAGAGTCAGTTGCTTTGTCAATTTACTCTTCCTGCAGAGGTAACAACGTTACAACCCAGCTAGAGAGCCCCATGTCGGTGAATGCATACCTGGCTCCCAACTTGCTTAAAACTTCGAAACAAGTCATATGAAGGCAGACATATTTGGAGGTATTAGTCATTCCTGAAGTGTTTTCGGCAGCTAGTGTCGAAACACTGAAGTGTGGACAAATTATCTGTACTGGTGGTACATATTATAAGCTAGATAAAGCGGTTTCCCTATTACATCAATTTTATATTAGCACACATGATTTCACAATTTTTGGATTTTGCTTGGTCCTGAACTTTGATTTGTTTCCCTCACTCCTGGACTTTACCCTTTTCTCGTGACGAATCTATAGGGAATTTTTTACCTATCTCACACAAGTGTCAACTGAAATGTCCAGTTCTATTCTTCCGGAGTTGTTTCATGTTGGCCGGAGAGGTGTCTAGTTTAGTGGTTAAAATGCTAGGTGCTAGTAGATTGTTAGCTATGACCAAGTACACATGAGGACTTGGACCTATTGCTTTGACCATATCCTTTTGTGCTTGGTTAGTCTCACCAACCTTTCTATGAGCAACTTTCTCCTCATGAGTTTGTCCTCAAATGTCTCCCTCTGGAAGTTGTGAGTCCATCACTTTTGGGATTAGAGCTATTCTTGACTTGCATCATGATTGGGTAGTTATGTAGGTGGTAGTTGAAAATGTGCAGGAGTACCACTAGCGAGTTTGGTTATGTACACCATACTATCATATGGAGCCAACAACTCTCTATTATCAACACAAGCACATATAGTAATTGTGCTAGAGTCAGTCAATGACTAGCACGCGGTAGGATATCCTTAATTATTTAGAATGGTCATGCAGTATGGAGAGAGTGATGGTATATCTTCACGTCCAAGACAACCATATGTGCTGAAGTGTACATGTCTAGGGAGAACTATGGTTGATGTTGTGGTTATTGATCCAACTCGACACACTATTGCCTAGACATAATCAAATGTCATGTTGGAGGAGTTGATGGGATTAGCGCTAGAGCTAAGATCCGAAAGTATAGAGGATTCCATGAGGTACATATCTTCATTCCATTTGCCTTGGAGATGCATAGAATGACTAGACGAGATATGGATAGTTTTGTAAGAAAGTTTGATTGGTTTTATCATGATATTGATGCATATTTATAGTTGTCTTATTGCATCCAATATTTTGACAGGGTATATGCATTACATTACAATGTGCTTTATCCTTTGCCGTTGAGGAAAATATAGCTTTGATTAACGATGCTTGATGTAGATCTCAAGATATCATTGTTACTGACGATCTATATGTAGGAGACATCAAAGGCGCAGTTGGAGATATAATGATTTTTCACGAGAAAGATTAGCTCTCTTCTTCTTTTGGCTCTCTATTGGTTTTTTTCTTGCTTGCTTTAGCTTTTGCTTTATATCTTAGTTGATGTGCTTGCATCACACTTTTATTCCATGGGCATTTGATAGTTCCATGTTATAGTCTTCATTGTTAAATTTTTTCTTCCAAATGAATTATTCACCAAAACAATATCAAATATTCTCATTTAAATTTATTTGAAAATTTCCTTATTTCTACCATTATTTTTTTGGAAATTTAAGAGAGAGTATCACAATGCATGAATTTAAACCTCATTAGTAATTGCTCATGATGTTATAATAATATCTTTATTATAACATCGTAATAGACAGAATACTCTTACATTTATGTTATTTGTAATGTATCTATCATGAACCAAATAGAATGAGAGAGTTTCAAAGGTATCTAAAAATGAGATAGAAAGTACATTGATTGCAAGAGTGCATATCATTAAAAAGGTCTTCATGACACAAAAAATCATGATGAATATATGTGGTTTATTAACATATTGACATATAATACATCCGTTAGATCAAATCTACATGGAGACTTGTCTATTCTTTGAAATGTGTTCTCATCCCAAAATATTTTAATATTTGTTAACAACTAATCATTCAACAACATAATATATATATGTGTTTGTCTCAAGTTGTTGTAGTCTAAGCTACTTGTCATCTAGACTAATTTAGTTGACAATGAAGATGATCAAAGATATCAAGGATACAATGTAAGAAATCATTTGGAGGAGGTAGGTCATCATATTGAGCCTCCCTTGTCATATACCATTCAATATCATTGCATGTTTTGTTTGAAAAGAAAATGTAAAAAATGATATCATTAAAAAATGTTCAAAATACTCATTTCTTAAAATATCAAGGGATCATTATGTAAAATAGCATATATTGTCAATATAGCTTAATGACAGATTTCAAAACATAAGTATCCAACTTTGATCATATGTGTAGTAATGTAGGTTTAAGATTTTATATCAACTCATTTTGAACAATGTCAAATACCATGATGCACTCTCTTCCATGTGACAACAAAGAGATAATCCATGAATCATCAAAACCCTCCCCACAATCACATGTGGATAAGCAATCTAATAGATTGAAGATGTATCGATGAATGAATTCATCATACAACATGCAAAAGTTAAAAATTTGGGGATGACTGGAGATACATGAGGTCAAAAATCGAATCCATTTTGCCACATGATAAAATCATGATTTCAAAAAAATAAGATGCATCAACAAGAATGTTGGTAAAGAAAGTTACATGGATGAGCTCACTCAAATTCATAAAAAATCTAATCTAATTCATGGAAATAAAATTTACAAAAGGGGATAATTGCTAAAAGAGACACTTGAAGTAAAAATTGTGCCAAATTTAAGTGATTTAAAAATGTATAATACTACTTTATTTCAAAAAAAACATATATATATATATAAAAAATATGAAACTTGGAAAAAATGATATTGAATAATGCCTAAAATAAGATAAATGCAAGAGAATTTACATTTAAAAAATCAAATTCATGAATTTAAATACTATCAAGAAGAGATATATCTAACTAGGCATGAATATAAATAAATTGAGTTAAGTGATATTAAAAAACCATTAAAAAAATATATGTTAGTTCATGTTATTAAAAAATATATGTGTCATGTGTGAATATCTTTTGAAAAATATGTATGACATAAATATCATGCTTGTGGTATCATGTTCAATGTTTGTAATAAATTATTGAAAGAGTAGAGCAAATGTTATTTGAGAATTATCTAGATGTGAAAGTAAATGAACATATTGCATCAAGTTATAAAGTGCATTTTTGATGAAGCCATTGCAAAATAACTCATGTCCAAGTGAAGAACCAATAATCCAAAGTCTATTGTCACAAGGACTTTTTTTCATTCTGAAAATGCATAAACATTTAATTGTATAAGAACCTTCATGATCTTACTATGAGTTGCACCTCTTGCATTTTAGTGAATATTTTTGCAAACAAATTGATTGCAGTTGGTTCAAAAATTTCATGCAAAACTCATTGGATCTCACAATTCAACCATTTATTTTTGCTTAAACTTTAAAAGTAAATGCATTTACGAGTCTCTATGCTTTGTGTAAAGTTTCAAACGTTTTTTACTCTCATATCTCTAAAATAAATATTTCAAACCACCATTACATCACGAGCTGATGTACATACTCCATAATATAAAAATGATAAAAAATCTCAATTCTTTGATTAAAATATTTTTAAAGTTCACATGCAAAGCTTTAAGAATCCAAAATACAACAAAAATAAATTTAAATTATCAAAACTTTTGGTTAAAAAAATACAACCGTTTTTTTAATTTTTTGACAGTTGATGTAATTCTACAATTTTAATTATGCACACAAACTTCAAACTATCATACAATATTAAAATTTCATCTAATAAAATTAAAATTTGAGTATAAAAATAAGCATGCATTGTAACTCTCTTGTTTCTCATTCTAATAATTAAAAACACTCATCATAATTTGAAACTACTTTAATTACACTTCAAAATTTGAATTTCACTCTTTCAACTTCAAATCATCATGATTGTCTCAATTTTTTCCATATTTATGCCCATCTTGTATTGTGAGTTTTTCAACTCTACCTCTCAATCCGCAAATGATGCTTGAAAAAACTTTCAAAATTTGTTAAAATCTTGTTCGTATTGTTTAAATTATCCAACATGGTCTAAACTTCATGGCCAATGAGATTGGAGAGTGATTTTTGGCCATAATGTCTAAAGCAGCCCCATTCTAACTTAGAGGTTTAAACCAAACCTAAATACACTAATCATCCATTCATTGTATAGGAAAATCAAATTGTTATTAATATAGAATCAAAATTTTAACTTCAAATTGGCCAAATATAAATAATCTATAAATGAAATTATGGTTATTATTACTTAAGAGTAATATTTACTGCCAACAATACTAAGGATTAATTTCATATGACTTGCTTTTGGTAAAAAATAGTGATGCATTAGAACTTATGTGCTCAATGTTATTGCAACTAAAAATCTAGCTCTATGGTTATAAAACCAAATTAAATTATAAATGGTTAGGTTTCAAATTACATTCTTAAAAATAATTGAACATAAAATTATTCTTAAAGTGATATATGACTATGCTTATCATGATGAACACACCACACATAGATTATAAATGAATTGAGCATTGATATATCTAAAATATCATATTATATTCTATTCATGTCACACGTTGGCTCCTTATCAATAATTTAAAACTTCATAGTCAAAAAATATTGTCTCACATGTCCTTTTTCCCTTTTGACTCTTATTATTTATTATGATCAATAAGGTCCAAGATAATATCTATTGAATCTTTATCAATATTTTCATCCTATAAAATTTATTTAATCATGGACCCTTAATAGTCTCACAATCAACGCTAGACTATCTTGATCCAAAATATCATCATCATAATACATGACTTTAAAGATCATTTTCTTAAAGAAACTTCATCATAACGTGACACCATATATTAAAAAATAGAATATGTCTATAATTTATCTATGAAAAATAGAATAAATCAATATACTAGATATGACTAAATGTAATGAATATACTTTAAACTCTACACTTGTGTGACTATACATATATCCATAATATTTTTTATGCTTACATAAACATAAGTTTGATGGTATGTTGTCAATAGACAGATCAATAATTTGACTATCATTGAACAAATATAACAGAAAAAAATTATGTTGATTCATTATTCATTCTTATTTTAAGTTATTTAACAATTTTGAATATAAAAATAATAATCCATCCAAAATAAAATGTTAATGTGATGATTGTAAAACAAAATGAGCAAAATGAAATCACTATATATTTGTGATGAATCTCAAATGTATAACGTGTTGGTCCGAAAGACATGAAATGCACTAAGAAGCCACATTCAATCAACGAGACAGCAAATACGTGATTCACCTCACAGAGGCTACGTCCATGGAACACACTGAGTCACTTTACTAAATAACCCTAATTTGTGTTACAGAGAGCTTCTACCAGCCCTCTTATATAGTAGTACTAGCCCTAGCCCTAGTCTAACTAAACATAGTCAAACTAGCCAGAGTTACTCAAGACCTGAGTTAACTCCTAACAATCTCCCCCTTGACTCATGTCTTGGGGTCTCTAACTCTTGTCACCATATACATATTCCGCGGGAAGTCCTAGAAAGAAACCTAAAGCATAGGCCCTCCTGTAAACAAGGATTAACTAGAACTAAGCCGTAACCTAACAAGAAAGGAGTAAAACATATGTAAGAATCAAACAATTGCTAGCGTAACTCTACTAGTGCTCCTTGTGCAAAACCTACATAGTAGCACAATGCCTCCTGAAACTCTCTAAAGGAATAACTTTGGTCAAAGAATCAGCTGGATTGAGTTTACCGTCAATCTTGACTAGCTCAATCTTCCTATCAGAGACTACATCTCTAATAAAGTGATATCTGATGTCGATGTGCTTCACCCTGCTATCCATCACTTGATTTACTGCAAGATGTAAGGCACTCTGACTATCACAATGGAGATTTACAACATCCTGTTTCAATCCCATCTCAGTGATAAGTCTATTCAACCAAATAGCCTCTTTTGCTACTTCCGCTGCTGCTACATATTCGACTTCCGTAGTTGACTAAGCTATGCACTTCTGCAAGGTAGATCTCCAACTAACGCATCCACCTCCAAGTGTAAACACGTACCCAGTTGTAGACTTCCTCTTGTCTAGATCTTGTCCATAGTCAGCATCAACATAACCCAACAAGGATTTGGCATTGTCCGATAAACCATCAAACAAAAGACCATAATCCTTAGTACTCTTGAGGTACCTGAAAATCCACTTCACAGCTTCCCAATGCACCTTCCCTGGATTTGACATGTACCTGCTCACTTTGCCCATAGCTAGAGCAATATTAGGTCTAGTGCACACCATCAAATACATGAGGCTCCCCACTGCCTTATCATAGGGAATTGACGACATCTTTCCTCTCTTAGTTGCATCAACTGGACATTGAGCTGCTGAGAGCTTAAAATGTGCCGCCAAAGGAGTCCACACTCCTTTAGAGTCTGCCATGTTAAACCTGTCAAGCACACGCTGAATGTACTTACCCTGACTTAACCATAGCTTCCTCTTCTTCAAATTCATGTGAACATCCATACCTAATATCCTCTTGGACTCACCCAAATCCTTCATCTTGAATGCAGATTTCAATTGCCTCTTGCATCTATCGACATCGGATTGTTCCTTTGCCAAAATGAGCATGTCATCCACATAGAGTACAAGAATAATGAGGCTAAAGATCTGATTATTCACATTCTTCATGTAAACACATGGATCAAACACACTCCGTGAAAATCCTTGTGCTTTCATGAACTCATCAAACCTTGCATTCCATTGCATAGGAGCTTGCTTCAATCCATATAGAGATTTGAGCAATCTACAAACTAACTTATCTTGACCTTTCTTCTCATAGCCAGTAGGTTGTCTCATGTAGATTTTTTCCTCCAAATATCCATATAGAAAAGCCATGACAACATCCATTTGATCCATAACTAGACCAAATATCGCAGCAAGTGCACATACCAGACAAATTGTAGCATGCTTTGCTACAGGTGAGAAAACTTCGTTGTAGTCCACACCTTTCTCTTGTGTGAAGCCCTTAGCCATCAACCTGGCTTTGAAGATCCTCTTCTCTTCATCCGTGGATTATCCTTCAACTTGTACACCCACTTGCTATCAACCAAAGGTTGACCCTTTGGAAGCTCCACCAGCTCCCAAGTCTTGTTCTCAACAAGTGATTGCATCTCACGCTCCATAGCAATATCCCACTCAAGCTTATTGATAGAGCCTTGAGCTTCTCTATATGAACAAGGTTCTCCTTCTTCCAAGATCAACGCATTGCCATCATCATTCTGAGCTTCAATATCATGATCCTCAAGAATAGATGAATCAGCCCATGTTCCATACCTTTCGGGAGCTCTACTAATTCGATTTGATGATCTCCTAGTAGATGGTCCTGGTTGATCTCCATCGTTTCGTGCTCTGTCTTGAGGCTCTGCAACGACAACTTGCTCCTCCAATTCCTGTTGTTCAAGAATTTGCTCCATCTGTTTTGGAGCTTCTCCTTGTGGCGCATCATTAAACCCATAATGATCAATCTCCCCCTCAACAACATTAGTGAGTGGAGATTTGCCCTTGTCAGTACGGGGAGCCTAAGATATCTCCTCCTCTTTCAATGATCTGGGCTCATCGAAAGAAACATCCCTACTGACAATCACTTTACAAGCTACAGGATCCCACAGCCTATAACCTTTCACACCACTTGCATATCCAAGAAAACAACACTTCTTGGATGTAGGATCCAACTTGGTCCTATTCTCCTTAGGTATGAGAGTATAAGCTGTACAACCAAATATTCTCAAACGACTATAATTAGCCCTCCGTTTGTGCGTCAATTCAAACGGTGTCAAGAAATCGATTGCACTTGAAGGAGACAGATTTACCAAATACACTGCGGTATTTACAGCTTCAGCCCATAATTCATATGGTAAACCAGATTGGCTCAACATACTACGCACCTTCTCCAATATTGTTCGGTTGAGCCTCTTAGAAATAGCATTTTGTTGCGGAGTATAAATCGTGGTGAGATGACGAGTGATCCCCTCCTGTTTGCAGTAATTTCTAAACTCCTCTGAAGTATACTCCCCGCCATTATCCAAACGTAGATATCTCACCTTGTGACTAGTCTGAGTCTCAACTTGGGCTCTCCAACTTTTGAAAGTTGCAAAGACTTCAGACTTGTGTGTGAGAAAATAGACCCACACAAATCTTGAGTAATCATCAATAAATGATACATAGTACCACTTCCCAGAATGTGAGGCTTTAGGAGAGGGTCCCCACACATCACTATGTATATATTCAAGTAACTCTTTGGAACTATGAGTTCCAACACCAAAGGCTTTTCTATGTTGCTTGCCCGTAACACAATGCTCACAAAATTCCATGTCAACTTTACCTAAACCAGGTAACAATCCCCTATCTCGAAGGAAGGTCAAGTACCTGTTACTCATGTGTCCCATTCTAGAATGCCAAACATGAGCCATCTCAGGTCAAGATCTGGTAAGATTGACTTCACCACATATGGTATTGCCCTCTAGCACATACAGATTCTTATGCTTGTGTACTCTTAAGATAATCTTATCACCTATTCTCACCTCAAGTACTCCTTGTTTGTGGCGAAGAAGGCATATGAAGAGATCTGCCGTATTAGGGGCGCGGAGATCCATTTTGTAGAGAAGGAGAATGCTCAACTTTGGAAGACAGTGCAGGACCTGAAGCGAAGATTGATTCAAGTGGATGTGGAGGCAGCTGCGAAGTTGGAGAACCTCGCTAACAGATGTGCACACCATCTGTTCACATGGTGTGATCGGGTTGAAGTGCAACGGTTAGAGCAGTTGGTGGCAGCGATGGAGAATCCCGGTGACTCGATGGATCAGAGAAAGGAGATGTACAAAGCGTTGGGTCGAGATTTCAGGGAAGCCATGGCCCTCCATCGATAAGAGATCGCAACCAATGTATAGAAAATGCTGTTAGGAATCGACGCATTCACGCAAGCAGCGGAGGTGCGATCGAGTGGCTTAGATCAGGGTAGAAGACTTAGGAGAGAGCGATCTGTGTAGAGGCAGCAAGGAGTAGCAGTTAGAACATTCATTATAAATAGTCGTAGGAAATAAAGTGATGGATCTTTCATCTTTGCAAGTGTCCAATCTGTTGGACTGCAAATTGTAGTCAGGATAGAATGAGCACTCGAGGAGCTGGTGTCTGTAGACTGACATTGTGAAGACTGAAGCGTGTATCCATGAAGTTATCCGGATATTCGTCCACGAGCTAAGCCTGATTGTAGCATTAGAAGTACTCTAGAGAATGTTTTTGCCGAGACGCAAACTTGTAATGAGAGAGATCCCCACCTTGAAGTAAAGCAAGCATCGAAATCTATTTGCTGTGTCTGTGGAATTGGTGATGTGATGGGTTTGTGAAGGAATTGGACTTGGATCCATTGTCTTCTTTGTGAACACTCTTCGGACTCTGCAGTCCAGAGTTAGAAAGACGACTAAATGCACGTTTCTCTTCTTTGCTAGTGTGGTTTGATCCTTCATTCCCTTGGGAACGAATCAATCTATACGAATTCGGACTTAATAATGCATACTCGTGCTATTACAATTTGGTAAATCTGTCTACTTCAAATGCAATCGATTTCTTGACACCGTTTGAATTGAGGCACAAACGGAGGGCTGATTATAGTCATTTGAGAATTTTTGGTTGTATGGCTTATCCTCTCATACCTAAGGAGAATAGGACCAAGTTGGATCCTACATCCAAGCAGTGTCATTTTCTTGGATATGCAAATGGTGTGAAAAGTTATAGGCTATGGGATCCTGTAGCTTGTAAGGTGATTATCAGTAGGGATGTTTTTTTTGATGAGCCTAGATCTTTGAAAGAGGGGGATATATCTCAGGCTCCCCATACTGACAAGGGCAAATTTCCACTCACGGATGTTGTTGAGGGGGAGATTGATCATTATGGGTTCAATGATGCACCACAAGGAGAAGCTCAAGAACAGATGGAGCAAATTCCTGAACAACAGGAATTGGAGGAGCAAGTTGTTGTTGCTAAGCCTCAAGACACAACACAAAACGATGGAGATCAACCATGATCATCTACTAGGAGATCATCATATCGGATTTATAGAGCTCCCGAAAGGTATGGAACATGGGCTGATTCATCTATTCTTGAGGATCATGATATTAAATCTGAGAATGATGATGGCAATGTGTTGATCTTGGAAGAAGGAGAACCTTGTTTATATAGAGAAGCTCAAGCCTCTATCAATAAGCTTGAATGGGATATTGCTATGGAGCGGGAGATGCAATCGCTTGTTGAGAACAAGACTTGGGAGCTGATGGAGCTTCCAAAGGGTCAACCTTTGGTTGATAGCAAGTGGATGTACAAGTTGAAGGATAATCCAGCGGATGAAGAGAAGAGGATCTTCAAAGCCAGATTGGTGGCTAAGTGTAACCATCTTTAGTTAGTGAGAACTAAAGTAGAGGTTACGCAAGGAGGAGATAGATAGTCTTGAGTTGACTATTAGTGGAGTATCTAAAGGTGCCACGTCAGCAATCTGTGTGCTCTTTAGATTTTGTTTCTTGTGTGTTAGTTGGAGTACACGTCAGCAAACCGTGTGCTCATATGGATGACCGCCATGTCATCGATCCACGAGGAATTGAGTGGATGGTGGTGTGTAACCTTATCTTGTTTGTACCTTTTTGAGGACTATATATGGAGAAAGAGAAACCATTGAGGTATCTCTCAACTTCAGAATTTCTTGAGCTATTCGAGTGGTCTCTCCTCACTTCCGTAGTGTTACAATGGTATCAGAGCGAACTTGCTCTTTCCTTGAGTGTGGATTACCCCTCTTGGAATAGCAAGATTATGATGATAACTTTAAGTTCTTGAGAGTTTTATAGAGACTGGCACAGGTCATTGATCTGCATGAAGGGTAAGGGGGAAAGGGAAAACTGTGGGCTGCAGGTATGGATGTGCCTGAGGGAAATCTTGTTCCGAACTTTCCATTTCCCAATCTATTCAACATCCATATTTGATTCATGGAGAAGGATGTTTTCAGAGTGTACCTTGTGGCGAATTGGGGTGCAGATTTTATGGCTCGAGTGATGACATCACCAATACCAATGATACTTCCCATTGTCAGTTATGGAGAAACGTGGGATTGTACCATTTACATTCTATACTGAATGTTGGATGGATTTGAATCGTGAACCACCCGCACCGGTTCCGTTCAACACATATGTAGAAATTAGAACAATTTACTGACAGAAGAGACTATGGAGGGACTTTATTGTTAAGAATTATGGTGAAGAGTACTACAGAGCTGTAATCGGATCACCTCGGCCTTTTGTGATCCCAATTTTAAGAGATTGGATTGTTATTATACTTACATTGTATTAGTATGAGTGGTGGAGAAGCATGGAAGCGTCAGTTTCTATTCGGATTCGGGGTTACAAATACCCAAAAACGGAGTATTTGGTACAATGGAAGGGATATCCATCATATGAATCAACTTGGGAACCGGCAAAGAACTTAGCCAATGCACCTCTGATTGTTGAAGAGTTGAACGTGTGAGCAATGAGGACGTTGCATCTTAAAAGGAGGGAGATTTGTAACCATCTTTAGTTAGTGAGAACTAAAGTAGAGGTTACGCAAGGAGGAGATAGATAGTCTTGAGTTGACTATTAATGGAGTATCTAAAGGTGCCACGTCAGCAATCCGTGTGCTCTTTAGATTATGTTTCTTGTGTGTTAGTTGGAGTACACGTCAGCAATCCGTGTGCTCATAGGGATGACTGCCACATCATCGATCCACGAGAAATTGAGTGGATGGTGGTTGTGTAACCTTATCTTGTTTGTACCTTTTTGAGGACTATATATGGAGAAAGAGAAACCATTGAGGTATCTCTCAACTTCAGAATTTCTTGAGCTATTCGAGTGGTCTCTCCTCACTTCCCTAGTGTTACACTAAGGGCTTCACACAAGAGAAAGGTGTGGACTACAACGAAGTGTTCTCACCTGTAGCAAAGTATGTTACAATTCGTTTGGTATGTGCACTTGCTGCAATATTTGGTCTAGTTATGGATCAGATGGATGTTGTCACAGCTTTTCTATATGGATCTTTGGAGGAAGAAATCTACATGAGACAACCTACTGGCTATGAGAAGAAAGGTCAAGAGAAGTTGGTTTGTAGATTGCTCAAATCTCTATATGGATTGAAGCAAGCTCCTATGCAATGGAATGCAAGGTTTGATGAGTTCATGAAAACACAAGGATTTTCACAGAGTGTGTTTGATCCATGTGTTTATATGAAAAAGGTGAATAATGAGATCTTTAGCCTCATTATTCTAGTACTCTATGTGGATGACATGCTCATTTTGGCGAAGGAATAATCCGACGTTGATAGATGCAAGAGGCAACTGAAATCTGCATTCAAGATGAGGGATTTGGGTAAGTCTAAGAGGATTTTAGGTATGGATGTTTACAAGGATTTGAAGAAGAGGAAGCTATGATTAGGTCAGGGTAAGTACATTCAGCATGTGCTTGACAGGTTTAACATGGTAAACTCTGAAGGAGTATGGACTCCTTTGGCAGCACATTTTAAGCTCTCAACAGCTCAATGTCAAATTGATACAACTGAGAGAGGAAAGATGTCATCAATTCCCTATGGCAAGGCAGTGAACAGCCTCATGTATTGGATGGTGTGCACTAGACCTAATATTGCTCTAGTTATGGGCAAGGTGAGCATGTACATGTCAAATCCAGGGAAGTTGCATTGGGAAGCTGTGAAGTGGATTCTCAGGTACCTGAAGGATACTAAGGATTATGGTCTTTTGTTTGATGATTTATTGGACAATGCCAAATCCTTGTTGGGTTACCTTGATGCTGACTATGGACAAGATCTGGACAAGAGAAAATCTACAATTGGGTATGTATTTACACTTGGAGGTGGATGCGTTAGTTGGAGATCTACCTTGCAGAAGTGCATAGCTCAGTCAACTACGGAAGCCGAATATGTAGCAAAGAAATGAAGCAAAGAAAGGAGGCTATTTGGTTGAACAGACTTATCACTGAGATGGGAGTGAAACATGATGTTGTAAATCTCCATTGTGATAGTCAGAGTGCCTTACATCTTGCAGCAAATCAAGTGATGGATAGCAGGGTGAAGCACATCGACATCGATATCACTTTATCGAGAGATGCGCTTTTATGATAGGAAGGTTGAGCTAGTCAAGATTGACAGTAAATTCAATCCAGCTGATTCTTTGACCAAAGTTATTCAAGAGGCATTGTGCTACTATGCAGGTTGTATATGGATAACAAGAGTTAAACACAATTAGAATATTAAATAAAATGACTCTATGTGTTTCGTGGACGTAGCCTCAGTGAGGTGAACCATATATCTCCTATGTCGACTCTTCATTGCATGTTTGTTTCTCAGTGTATTCCTATTTTTGGACCTACATGATGAACTATGATGTGGATGGATTAAGTCGAAATCTATGTATAAGTCAAGTTGATGAAATCGGGGCTTGATGGCATGGTGATAATGATAAGGAGATGATGTCAATCTATTTGTATTTGACATTCCTCAATTACTTCAAATATAACTCATTTTATTCCAAAAAAATAAAAATAGACTTAAAATTGCTTACTAAGATCCTAGACATGTGAATATGTATAACACTAGAGATTTGATGATAAATAGCTCAAGAACTCTAAAGTTGAGAAATGATTTCAATGGTTTTTCTTTTTTTATATATAGTTCTCCAAAAGATACAATGTAGATAAGGTCTCACAACCATCTTTCATCACATTCTTTATGGATCGATGATATGAAATACTTCACTGAGGACATGGATTGCAGACGAGACATCTTAAATAGTCCAACTAATAGTCAATACAAGACTATCTATCTGTACCTTATGTAAACTTTAATTTAGTTCTTACTAACTAAAGATGGTTACAAACCTCCCTCCTTTTAAGATGTAAAGTCCTTGTTGCATACATGTTCAAACTCTTGAACTAACAAATGTACATTGGCTAAATTATTAGCCGGTTTCCAAGTTGATTCATATGATAAATATCCTTTTCATTGAATCAAATATTTGATTTTAGCATATTTGATATTTAGACATGAGTCTTAGGTCCAAGGGGACCCTAAGTCTCTTGGGTTCAAGTTTGGGTTGAGAATGATCCAAACTAGCCATAATCCTACCCCAAGGTTGGTCACGGTCTAACCTTGGATGATATGGGGTCTTATAGCAGCTTGGTTCGCTCATATACAACACTCCCCTCATATATATTTTTGGAGTTCACTTGATCCTCCCTCCTCGATTGCTGAAAATTATACCTCTAACCGTTTTGTGACTAGTTAGTTTCCAGCCATTGCATCAGTCATAATTTCCAAGTTTCAAAAGTTTGCCTCAACATCGGTGACGTTGGAAACGTCTTGTTAAGAATTTTCAAATGCTATCTGAAGTGCTTCAAATGCAATTTTGATACAATTAGAACAAGTACAAACGTTATTTTTAAACCCAACATTTTGAAACTTTCTCGGCTTTAGTTTTATTGGAAACATCTTATCAAGAGTTTTCCATCAAGACCTTAATCATTTCAAATACCTATCAAATGCTCCTATTATTGCTTGAAATATGCAGACTCTTTCCACACTTAACCATTTCCAACATTTGGCAATTGTTTCAAGTTTCAACCATTTGATTCATCATCTAGCCCAAATTCCTAGAGTCTTTATGTGTAGTCTAATTGTTTTGGTCTTCGTTGCATGTGAGGTTTGCAACACTATTGATGGAGAGATATGCATATTGAGGTGCAACAATTTGTGGCCAAATGTATGGTTTGTGATCGTATCGTGATATCATTCAATGTCCCTACACCAAAGTTACATTCTTACCAATTATGGGATTTGATTATTGTTGGTGTTTGGATTTTGTTGGATCTTTGGCATTGACTATACGACATCATAAATATGAGTTAGTCATGGTGGAGTATTTTTCCAAGTTGATTGAATTGGTGGCATTGTCAAATAAGTCAAATGAAGGAACAACTTTTGCTTTGTGAGATTCCATGCTTAGCTGATTTTGTGCATCTACGGAGATGTTGACTGAACAAGAATTAAGTTTTTGGACGAGTTTCAGAATTTGTGTGATCAAGCATTGATCAATGATCATAGCAACTTAAGAGATCATCCTAAGGTTGATGGTTTGATAGAGAAAGTTTTTTAGATTGTGAAGAGAGGATTAAGAAAGTTTGGCTTGAGGAAAGATCATTTAATAGACTAGGGCATACAACTATTGTGGTTGGTCATGAATCATCGATTTATCTAGCAAGCATATGTAGTGTCTTTCTCACCTTACCTTTTTACATATGGTAAAGATCCAAACTAACCTACAACTATTTATCTAGAGTTAGCTTAATTTTTGAACTTGGATAAGTCTAATGTTTAGATAAGGGTATGTTTACCATGGCATTTGAAAACTTGGCTATTGCTCGACATAGAGATACTTTGCACTATGCTACCATTTGAGTTGATGGATATCGACCTTCAATCGGTAGATTTCATGATGTTGATTATATTTACTTGCAACATAGTGCATCAATCATATTGGATGTTATTGATGATTGCATGATTCTATGAGTACATGAAGTTTTACCTTTTAGAGTTTTGATACTAGAGGGTTATGATGATGTGGTTTAGAAGGATCATGTGCATAATTGTGCACAATGTCACATTCCAAACATTAATGGTACTATGGATTCAAATTTGATATTTGTGATGGCATGCTTGAGATGTATATTATGTGGATCAACTATTGGTCGATGAATATGTTGATTTGTGATTCTTGTTTGAAAGGATGACATATGTTATGTTTGACACCTCCTCTCAATGCAATACCCAAAGGGCGATGGAAATGCCCTCGAAGCAATTAGCAAGCAAGCTAATTTGACTATTACATTGTATGGATTGCAAACATGTGATTAATGATGGGGCATTGTGACACGGGACCTTTTTATCTTAGCCCCATGAAAGGGCATATCATGTGAATAGACTAGATGGCTACTTGGTGTTAGAGAGACAAAATTGCTAGTTAGGGGTGCAGTCGTGGTACACTTGTATTGGTATATGAAAATGTATGAGATGTGATGTTTGATATGACAATTTTGTATGTTGTGATGCAATATGTATGTATATGCATGACAACTGTCATAACTTAAGTAGTGACATCGTTAGTTAAATAGATATATGGAGGTTTAGGTCAAAGTTCATTGTTCAATTAAAACTTATAGTGCACTTAGTGTAGTTTGCACTAGATGTGCCATTGGGGCCGAGAGTTTTGTTACTATATCTATGGCTAAGGCGAAGAGTTTGAATTAGGACTCCTTGGAGTGTAATATTAGAAGTAGAGCCTTTGAGGGAACATTAGATGATGTAAGTACTTGGATTTTTTAAAGTGAAAAGTGGGTTTTGTTCACATGTAGTCTTTATTTTATACTATGTTGTTTGGCAGAGTCCTTGTAGATGTTTTGAGAGTAGAAAAGATTGTTGTGATACAGTTATGTTGGTGTATGATGATATATATATTGTGATGTTTGATATGAAATCGATGTATGTTGTGATGCGATATGTATGTGCACAACATTGTATGTTAGGACTGTTATATTATGCACAATATCTTGTGCATAATTATCTTCTATAGTGCAAACTCATATGCTGATATTTGCATCTCTCATAGATGAACCCAAGCCTCATGTGCAAAAGCTCAAAATGGATCATTATTATTATCATGTCTCCACGATATTTTGGACTAATGGCTTACTTTCACTAGAGTCTAGAGCTCGTTTACGCTCTTGCATAGGCTCCAACACAAGACCTTGGCTTCTGTTTAGGCCATTATCCTCAACTCTTCCCATTGCACCATTATACTTTGTCATAACAATGTGTAACACTGAAGGCAATGACTTCCAAGATAAGAGATCTCTTCTCAAGACCTCTCCTTGATTTATATACTGTAGGACTAGAGGAGTCCGAAATCCAAACTATGCCACATGGCTAACATGCGTAGGTTGCATGTTTTGTTATCTTATCCTACCCAATTCCTAACAGACGTCTAGCACACAATCTGAACCACCAATGCATGGTAGCCACCTCGTCATTTACCCTTTTGCTTTTTGTATAGCGCACATCACTATCTTGTCTTTTTGTGATCTAGTGACCACTCTATGCTTTGGCTAAACTAACTATGACTAACCAAGATTGGTTACAAACCTCCCCCCATTTAAGTCGCAACGTCCTCGTTGCAAGAAGACTCAAAAGTCTCTACAAGTATCTTGGCATTTGTAAGATTTGCCAATGGTTCCCAAGTAGCTTCATAAAGTGGATAACCTTTCCATTGGACCAGATATTCCACTTTTGCTCGTCTCAATCAGAGCTCCTACCACGAAAAATTTCAGCTCAATCCGAGCTTTTTTTGTCATTTTCGCTAAGAAATGCTGCCTTGCCTTGAGAATCGCGAACACATTTCATTCTTTGTCTGTGGGTCAAGACAAGCACATTTCGCCAATTTCTGGAGTTTTACATGTTTCTTGATCGAGGTGCAGAGGAGCTCTTTTTCCGCCGTAGTCGCGGAGGTGTTCTTTCTGTTCGTTTTATGTCTGTGCAGGTACTTGCCGTGTTGGAGTCCTGATTTCCGCAACCATGGCAGAATCCGTGAGCATGATCACTGGAGAGAAACTCGACAAGAACAATTTTCAAACATGGAAATTTTGAATGAAGACCTTCCTTCAAGGCCTGGGGCTATGGGAGCTTTTGACCGGGGAGGAGAAAGCAGCAATTGTGGTTGCTGGTGATCTTCGCAGTGAGCAGACATTGCGTGAGTGGAGAAATCGATTGTATCAAGCCATCCACTACATTGCGCTCACGATTTCAGGCTCGATGATCGGTCACATTCAAGACTGTGACATACCCAAGGAAGCTTGGGACACGTTGTCACAGATGTTTCATTCGGGAACAGAAGCTCGGAAACTGCAATTGCTGCAGTAATTCAATACGGTCAAGAAAGACTCGATGTGTGCTAGTGACTACGTCAATCACATCAAGCAAATGGCAGATCAGTTAGCATCTGTCAATGTTCAACTTGATCCGACTGTGATTATCGGTGCGACATTGCAAGGACTGCCTGCCGAATACAAGCAGTTCATTATGTCAATTTCGACCAGAGAACTTCTTCCGAAGTTCAACGAACTGGTCCCAATGATATTGGGAGAAGAAGTGTGAATTCTGGGCAGTACTAGTGCTTCGTCCAACCTGCAAGAATGTGTGTTTTTTGTAGGTTCTGGAGGTCGAGGTAGAGGTCGTGGCAAAGGAGCCGGATATGGTCGTGTGCAGAACAAGGCGCCCAACCAGCCAGGTGCGCCACCGTTCGCGTAAGAAAATGTGTTAACACCGCAACTCATTGTCACAAGAATGGCCACTATGCCAAAAATTGTTACAAGCGTCATAATGATCTGCGCGCTTCGGGCCAACAGGGCCATGTAGCTGCTCAAGAACAGCTACTCATTGTGACACACGAGTTATCCGCTTCGCTTTTGTCTGATTGGGTGATCGATTCCGGAGCTACCAGCCACATGACGTCGCATCAAGAACGGTTTGCATCGCTCGACGTTGTGGAGACTCCTCAGTTCATGATGACTGGAGATGATACGAAGCACGAGATCAAGCATACGGGTAAAATTCCGCTTGACATTCCCGGATCTAATCTTTCTGGAATCGGAAATGTTTTACATGTTCCTACTCTGACTCGAAATCTGTTATCAGTAGGAGAGATGGTAGAACAAAATTTCCAATTGCGTTTCAACAAAGATGGATGCTTTGTTGAAGACTCCACAGGTACTGTTGTAGCTCGAGGTAGCAGGGAGTGGTAGACATTTCAAGCTAGATGCTACGGTTAATGTCAAGCTTGACCAACTCTGTCATTACAGAAAGTGGCTTTGTAATATCTGACATAGATATTTGGCACAAGCGAATTGGGCACATGAACTATCAGAGATTGAAATCTCTTCCGAGTTCAGATCTAGTCACAGGTTTGCCCAACTTCACTTCTGCTCAGCCCACTGCAGTATGTCCCGCTTGTCAGTTCGGCAAGCAATCTAGACAACCCTTTAAGGGATCAGGTAGGAGAGCGATCAAGCTTCTAGAGCTGGTGCACACAGATGTATGGACTTCTTCTCAACCAAGTTTATCTGGTTTTGAGTACTTCGTGTCCTTCATTGATGATTTCTCTCGCTACACGTGGGTTTACTTCCTTAAAAGCAAAAGCTCTTCAGATGTGTTGTCAGCTTTCCAGACTTTCCACACCTTGGTGGAGAAACAGTCTGGACAATCTATCCTTTGTCTACGTTCCGATGGAGGAGGCGAGTTTCTATCTGGAGAATTCACTGCTTACCTACGTAAGCATGGCATACAGCGCCAGAAGACTTGCAGTTATACTCCACAACAGAATGGCGTTGCGGAGAGGAAGAATCGTCACATAGCAGAAGCTGCTCGCGCTATGTTGAACGAGAAGAACCTGCCTAGACCGTTCTGGGCAGAAGCTATTTCGTTGCGGTGTACTTGATGAATCGAACTCCGACTACAGCAGTTCACAACAAGACCCCGATGGAGGTATTCACAAGCCACAAGCCTGATTACTCATCTCTGAAAGTTTTCGGTTGCATATGTTATGTACACATTCCGGATGAGAAGCGCAAGAAGCTAGATCCGAAAGCTGAGAAGTGTATTTTCCTTGGATATGCCTTAGATACGAAAGGATATAGATGCTATAATCCTTCCTGTAGGCAATTCTATATCAGTAGAGATGTTGTATTTGAAGAGTTGCAATCTTGGTATGCAGCTGCGATTGTTCCGATCATACCCTCTCTTCATGCTGAAACTGCACCAAGAAGTCCGTCCACTGTACCTTTACAAAGAGGAGTTTTTGGAATCACACAGTCTAGAGCTGAGTCTACTGTACCTGTAGCTGCTACGGATGAAGTTCACCGAGCACCATCTAGACCAACTCCTAGATTTGAGGATCATGTTGTTTTGCAACATATGATGTCCTCACCACGGATTACCGATATTCATCCGTTGGATGAAGCATCCCAGAATGACGCTGCTGGTACCTCAGATCCGAAGCAAGGGGCAACAAACAATACATCTGATACTGCCCTACAAAAATCTGAGAGAGTTCAGCATCCTGTTCAACGCTTTATGCATGAAAGTTTCCTTGCTGATCATCATGCATACATGACTCACGTTCTTGCTGAGCCAGAACTGTAAGACCCATGGTTGTACATATAGGATAAAATGAAAGTATATCTAAATTGTGCCTAAGTTTATCTTAGTCATGACTATGTTTAGCTAGTTATGGTTAAGTTGGAGGAAAATATAGAGTAACTTTTGGTGTGGTAGATGAGAACTACTATTTTGTTGTTTAGTATGAGTCAAGGAATAGATTCCATCACATGGGTATCTTGACTTCCCTTGACTTGGACTAGTTTTCATTGGTTGGACTTGGTGAAGACCCTTAAATCTAGGGGCGAGATTGACTTGGTACACTAGAAGTCAATTAGGGAGTAGTTGGGCTTCTAGAAGATCCAAGTGGACCAATTGCATGTTGCCATGTACCCTTTTCATTGGGGTTTGTGATCTCTACCTCGTTTAAACTTGGTAAGAGGAAGTTACATGGTGATTACTTGTAGTTACTAGGGTAAGATTCTAAGTAGTATAAATAGAGAGGTTGAGAAGCACCTCTCAAGTAGTTTTTCAATGGAAGTTAGTTTTGGGAGGAGATAGTGTGGTGATCTTAGTTTTAGGGAGCTTGGTTCTTGGAGATGTCATGTTCGGAGTGGAACCTTGATTCAATGAAGACTTTGATTACCAAAGTATCCCTTTCCTTTTGAGTGATATCTTACTCTTGGTGATAATGTGCATAATAGAGCTTGGACTTTGAGAGTTTGTGTAAGAGTGAGCAATAGGATCATGGGCAAAGGGTGGGACTAAGTCCTTCTAGATTCATGATGAGCTTCCAAAAAGCCATCGGAGGTAAACCTGAGTGAGAGTCAGCCCGGAGGTCACATTTTTGGTTCCGTTGCCGGGACCTCAGTCTAGAAGGAGAAGAGATGTTCCGAATCCAGTTTATTGCCCATGAGAAAATAACGATGAGAACTCATATGGAGAGGACAGTGGATGAAGAGCAAACCAAGATCATGATGCATAGTAATGTACCATTTGTGTATCCGTAGTGTTATATGATAGCCTGGAAGTTATTTTGTACATTTTGTTTACTTAAGTGTTGTTTGGGATGAGGCGAGAGTGCTATAGTATGTATTTGGGAGGAAAACTTTATTTTCCAAAGTTTTTCCGATAATTTTATTGATTTTAGATTAGTAGATGGGATACGTTTTGCACTTGAAATAACAGTCATGTCATGTCTAGATCAAAAGTTATGATGTTTAGAATTTGCTAGGGTCTTGACGGGTTTTGAAAGATAGCTCTCGGGAAAAAGTGTACAGAGCTTATCAATTCGTGCAAGAATTGAATCAGGATTTGAAACTTTGCACAATTGTTAATCAGGAGCTAAGCTACATGTGGGTCCAAATTTCGTTGAGAGATCATTTTTATAGAGAAAGTTATGATACCTGAAGTATAGGGGGGTATAAAACTATGCAAAACTGCTTTACTTTTCAGATTTACTTTTTCCTTGTTTATGGTCATTCCGAGAGAGTGAGTGCATGAGTGTTTTGCATAGTGAGGATGACTTGACACTCATTGGAAAATGGGAGATCAACCTCTTTGGAAGATCCGGTTATCTAAGATACCTCAAGGGCTGGACGTGATTGTTTCAGCGGATTCGAACACGAGGGAGTTCAGAGTGGAGTTTGAAGAGAGGACACTAAAAAGTTCCCGAGAGCGAGAAACGTGAGAGTTGCTTCTATTGTGGAGAGGAGGGACATAAGCTTGTGAGTTGTCCTTTGAGGACCAAAGATCGGAGGTTGAGAGAGAGACGAAACGTGGGAGAGCTAAACCTTCATCTGGGACCATCATCTCCCCATGAATCCAAGAGTGGAAACTATTGTGAAAATTGTGGAGTGACCGGACTTCCCTTAGGACACGAGTGTAGTGGCGTGAAAGCTCTGTTGGAGTCACTAGTGGAGGGCTTTGAAGATAAATTGAGTGCAGATACCGAAAAGTTGAAATCTCCATGTGGCTCAAGTTCTAACTGAAGATGGAGATCATTTTCAGAATGATCGAGAAGATGTCGATGAGGGTAAGGCTCATAGTGTGTTTAGGAGAGGAGAGAGCCATGGCAATCTTGGACCAACCAATTCCGTTCATTTTGCCATTGATGAATTACTCTAGAATGGAGCTAGTTTTGTTTGTGTTGTATTAGGGAGTCCCGTATAAATTTCCAACAACAACGACAAAAGGAGTTGGAAATGGGGAAGCTTCCGTGTTCTATGGGAGAGAGAAAGAAGATGTAGAATCTTTTGTGAGAGACTTCAAGAGGGCATGCATAGGAAACAATGAGAGAAGGAAACCCGAATGGGCTATCCTTTTGCCCGACTTCTTGGAGGATTCTGCATTGAAGTGGTACAATGAGTACAAGAAGGAGCATGTGGAGGAAGACACTTGGGAGAGTTTGACGGAGAATCTTGTTGAAAACTTTCTTCCGGATGAAAGTTACGAGAAGCTGATGTGTGAAGTCACCTTTTGAAGCAGGGAGAGAGTGAGAAGGTGAGATCATACGTAGAGAGAACGGAGAAGCCTGGAGTCACGCTTTCGTGTGGTGTTGAGAAAGAGTGGAGACGAGGTCGAGCCAACCATGGTGGGGATTGTGGCGATGTTGACAAAGAACTTCATTGGAGGTTTGAAGCCTCAGATTCGAAGCAAGGTGAGATATGAAAAACCCTCTTCTAAGGTTGAGGCTATTCGCATTGCTATTCGAATGGAGGAGAGCCTAGAAGACGATGATTCTAGCTTGGTGGCTAGAGAAGCATCACCACTGTTGTGGTTAGAATGGCAACTCCTACTGTTGTTGCTGCGCCCAAGAGTAAATTCTCCAGTGGTAGACTTGCACCATGAGTTGAAATCTATCACAGAAACACTCGCTGATCTCAAGATTAACGTAGTACAACTATGGGAGAGGAGGAATCAGAATGTGGGGGGAGGATCTAGAGGGTATGGGAATTATCCTCCAAAAGGAAATCCACCACAAGGGAACTTCACAGTTTCATGCTTTAGTTGTGGAGGCCCTCATTTCCAATGAAATTGTCCTAATCCTCGACAACATGATGGAGTTAGACACAACAATTCTACTCCTGCTCCAAGTCAATCGAAGGATAAGGGAGTAGCGTCTATTGATGTGTTTCCTCATCAGTGCACGTTTGAGAAGGGAGAGAGCTCTATAAGTTCCGAGTTGATATTCTTGCACACGAGAAGAAGAGAGCAAGATTTGCAGAGGAGTCCATCTCAATGGAAGATCAACCAAGCGGAGCACTCGATCCAAAGTGGTGTGAGTCAACCGAGAGCACCGAGAAAGAAGTTGGGAATGGATGATTTCTCCATTTCATCTACCCAGCTCAAATACGACGTGGTGGAGGATGTGGGGAATCAAAAAGCCAATATAACTGTTGGCCAATTGATTGCTCTAAATCCTACGATAAGAAAGGAGTTGAGGGAGGCCTAAGCTCCAAAAGGACCAAGCGGCGATCAAGGGGAAAGCTTCCATGGCGAATGTTGGAGTAGGAGTGGTGGATGCCGCTGCCTCGGAGGTATGCACTCAGGGCCAAGATTGAAATGCGCATTAATGGGCGTGATGTTTCGGATGTACTAGTGGATGGTGGATCTGCGGTGAATGCCATGTCAGAACGTTTGTTGAAGAAGTTGGGGATGAAGCTTTCAAGACCTTCCAACATCATTGTTGGGATGGCCAACAAGCAAAAGGTGCGACCCATTGGAGTGGTGGACAAGGTGGTGGTAAGTGTGATGGGAGTTCAAACCTTGTTGTCCTTTCAAGTGCTTGAGGAGGCTAGCTACGACTTGTTGTTAGGAAGACCTTGGTTGAGGGCTGTGAGGACAACTGATCGGTGGCATAAGGGTTACCTTCGTATAGGGCCGAAAAACCATCGAGTGAAGGTCCCCTCTCACAAGTGGCGGAGGAGCGGTCTCGGACTCGGATAGACCTACAGTGATTACTCGAGTCCGAGAGTGAAGAAAGTGGTAGTTTTTCAGAGGTTGACACCAACATGTCGGCCGATGAGGAGACATCATCTGAAGATACCTCGGACGATGATGTTCAAGTTCAAGTTCTTGCTGCAATGGATTTACTTCCTAGGCCGGGGTGGTGAAAGATCCCGACAAGATGAAGATGAGTAAAGATGAGATAACTCGACGGCTCTCCACTCTCAAGTTTGGTCCCAAGGTTACTATGGAGGAGAAGTCAAGGTTCTTGGATATATTTCGAAAATATATCCATGTCTTTGCCTTTTAGCTACAAGGATTTGAAGGAAGTAACCTTAGAAACTCATCGCATTGAGTTAGAGGAGAAGGCTCGCCCGAAGCGTCAGAAGCAACGTCGGATAAATCCACCAACGGTTTGTGGTGGTCAAGGAGGAGATCGACAAGCTAAAGGATGCGGGTTTCATCTATGAGGTAGAGAATTCTGAATGGGTTTCTCCTATTGTGATAGTCAAGAAGAAGAATGGTAAGCTACGTGTATGCGTAGATTACAAGAAGTTGAATCTTTGTCACAAAGAAGGATTACTATCCTTTACCTTTCATAGATGAGATTCTAGAGGAGGTGGCAGGTCATGAGTGGTATAGTTTTGGAGATGGTTATAGTGGTTATAACCAAATTCAAATTGCTCATGAAGATCAGCTCAAAACCACTTTTACCACGCCATGGGGAACTTTTGCCTTTAGGGTAATGCCCTTTGGTCTATGTAATGCTCCAACAACTTTTCAGAGGTTCATGAACAAGGTGTTTGAACCTTTTATTGGGAAATTTGTGCGAGATTTCATAGATGATTTTTGTGTATACGGGAAGAAGGAGGATCATTTTGATCATTTGATCAAAATTCTACAACGGTTGGAGAAAGCCAAGGCCTCGCTCAATCCAGAAAAATGCATTTTTGGATGTGAGGAAGGTTTGTTGTTAGGGCGGTGGATCCAGAAAAGGTGAAACGCATCCTCGACTTACCTTTTTCGGTGACGTTGACCAAGTTGAGGCAGTTCCTTGGAATGGTGGGATACTATCGACGGTTCATCTTTTCCTTCTCCAACAAAGCTTATGCCTTGACGGTTTACATGAAGAAGGGACGGATTACGATTTAATCCTCAAGGATGGAGAGAGGCGTGTATGGCGTTCGAACTTCTTAAGAAGGCGTTGGTAACGGCTCTATTTTAGCCAAACCAAATTGGGGTAAACCTTTCATTCTCTATTACGGATGCATCAAACATTGCTATACGATGCACTCTAAGCCGTTAGATGAAGATAGCCATGATCATCCAATTGCTTATGCTAGTAGACGGATGGTGCAGCCGAGAGAAATTATTCGGTGATCGAAAGGGAGGCTTTAGGCGTGATCTTCTCACTCAAGAAGTTTCGACACTATCTATTGGGAGGGAAGTTTACTATCGTTATCTGACCACAAGGCTTTGAAGTACATTTTCAACAAGCCTAATCTTTGAGGGTAGGATAGCCGGATGGAAGTTGTTCTTCATGGAGTTTGATTACATCATTGAGGATCGACCGGTAAGAAACATGCCAATCTTTGATTTGATGTCTCGAGCATACGATGAGGAAGGAGATCAACCAGTGGATGATACATTTCCAGATGAGGATTTGCTGATGATGGACACCATAACAAAGGTACCGGCTGAATACAAGGGGATATGGGATTTCATCTCGAGGGAGAGTTTCCCCAAGGCATGCATTCACGGGAGAGGAATGCATTGGTGAAGCGATGTGAACCTTTATACCATCATAGAGGACGTGTTGTTTCATCAAGGAGCAGATGGACTACTCAGAAGGGTTGTTGGAAGGGAGGAGTCAATTCAACTTATGAAGGAGTTTCATGAAGGCTCGGTATGTGGAGGACACTTTGCGGGGAAAGGTAATCGCATTTAAGATCCTAGATGGGAGCTATCATTGGAAGGGCATTTTCAAAGATTGTGTGGAATTTTGCAAGAGTTGTGATGTGTGTCAAGCTTTTGCTAAAAAGTCCATGAAAACCCCTCCTTTGACATCAGTTCCTATTTTAGGTCCTTTTTGAAAAGTGGGGAATAGATTTTGTAGGACCCTTGAATCTTACTCCTCGGGGTAACAAGTTCATTGTGGTAGCTACAGATTATCTAACCAAGTGGGTAGAAGCTAGACCTCTAAAATCTACTAGTGAGGAAGAAGTGGGTAGATTTCTATATGAGAGGATAATAACTAGATTCGGATGCCCTCTAGAAATTGTATCGATAGAGGTGGTGAGTTTGTTGGAAGCATTATACAAGCCATGCTAGGTCATTTCTCCATCAAGGCACGGGTGACTACTTCCTACAAACCAAATGCTAATGGGTTGGCGGGAGCGAACCAACTATACGCTTTGCATGATGTTGGCCAAGGATGCGGAACATGGACGGGGAGCAAGCAAAATTGGGACAAAAGGCTGCATGCTATCTTGTGGGAGTATCGGACGACTTGGAAGACATCAACGGGGTACTCACCTTTCCGTATGGTATATGGTGTCGAGTCAAAGCTTCCAATTCAATTTGATTTGACGACCTTTCTTAACTATCCAACGGAAGTTAAAGAGGAAGAATGGAGTAGAAGCTATCAAATCAAGATGTCAACAACTGTTGAGAATTTGGAGGAGGCTCGAGCTGTGGCCATGGTGCGTGTGTGGAGCGGGCTCAACAATTGCAGAAGAAGTATCATGATAATCGATTTGGGACGAAGAAGATGAAGATTTTCAAAGAAGGTGATTGGGTAATGCTTTACGATTCCATTAGATATAAGAGAGCAAGAAAGAAATTTCTTCCAAAGTACTTTGGTCCTTTCATAGTTCACAAGGTGTGGGGAAACTTTACTTACGATTTGAAGGAGTTGGGAGGACGACATTTTGACCGGGTGAATCACGACAAGTTGAAGCCTTTTCATCGACGATCAGCTTCTTTCATTCCGAGGACGGAGTGAAATCTTGGTCCGGGGGTAAATGTAAGACCCAGGGTTGTACATATAGGATAAAATGAAAGTATATCTAAATTGTGCCTAAGTTTATCTTAGTCATGACTATGTTTAGCTAGTTATGGTTAAGTTGGAGGAAAATATAGAGTAACTTTTGGTGTGGTAGATGAGAACTACTATTTTGTTGTTTAGTATGAGTCAAGGAATAGATTCCATCACATGGGTATCTTGACTTCCCTTGACTTGGACTAGTTTTCATTGGTTGGACTTGGTGAAGACCCTTAAATCTAGGGGCGAGATTGACTTGGTACACTAGAAGTCAATTAGGGAGTAGTTGGGCTTCTAGAAGATCCAAGTGGACCAATTGCATGTTGCCATGTACCCTTTTCATTGGGGTTTGTGATCTCTACCTCGTTTAAACTTGGTAAGAGGAAGTTACATGGTGATTACTTGTAGTTACTAGGGTAAGATTCTAAGTAGTATAAATAGAGAGGTTGAGAAGCACCTCTCAAGTAGTTTTTCAATGGAAGTTAGTTTTGGGAGGAGATAGTGTGGTGATCTTAGTTTTAGGGAGCTTGGTTCTTGGAGATGTCATGTTCGGAGTGGAACCTTGATTCAATGAAGACTTTGATTACCAAAGTATCCCTTTCCTTTTGAGTGATATCTTACTCTTGGTGATAATGTGCATAATAGAGCTTGGACTTTGAGAGTTTGTGTAAGAGTGAGCAATAGGATCATGGGCAAAGGGTGGGACTAAGTCCTTCTAGATTCATGATGAGCTTCCAAAAAGCCATCGGAGGTAAACCTGAGTGAGAGTCAGCCCGGAGGTCACAGAACCGAGTACGCTTGAGGAGGCGATGCACAAAAATGAGTGGATTGAAGCCATGGAGACAGAAATTGCTGCACTTTGTCACCAACAAACATGGGAATTGGTGGACTTACCTCAAGGTAAGAATGCGATTGGTTGCAGATGGGTCTTTAAGGTCAAGCGCAACTCGGATGGCACTGTATCTCGATACAAGGCCAGATTGGTAGCCAAGGGCTACGCACAACAACATGGAGTGGACTACGAAGAGACGCTTAGTCCAGTTGCCAAGATGGCAACAATTGTGACGGTGGTTGCTATTCTTTGTCAACAAGGGATGGCGGCGCATCAAATGGACTTCAAGAACCCCTTTCTCAATGGAGATCTCGGCGAGGAAGTCTACATGCAACAACCACCTGGTTACGAAGATCCGAAGTTTCTTTCCCGCGTTTGTGAGTTAAGGAAATCCCTCTATGGTTTGAAACAGGCTCCGAGAGCATGGTATGAGAAGATCAATTCCTTTCTCATGTCTTTTGGATTTGTAGTCTGTCATTCCGACTCATCCCTATACTGCATGAGATCAGGAGTTCATGTAATGATGATTTCTATCTACGTAGATGATCTTATTATCATTGGGAACCATGAGGAGATGATTTCCCGCATCAAGAGTATCTTATGTTCCGAATTTGAGATACAAGACTTAGGGTATCTTAAATTCTTTCTTGGTGTGGAGTTTATCACAGAGGGAAAGGATATGTGGCTAATACAATGCCAATATGCTTTAGATAAGCTTAGCGAGTTCAAGATGTCTGATTGTAAACCAATAGACACTCCTCTACAACAAGGTCTAAAGCTAGAGTTAGACGATGGAGAGTTACTTGCATCCCCGCGTATGCATGCATGATGGTTGGGAGTTTGATTTATCTGACTATCACTAGACCGGATTTGAGCTATGCAGTTGGTCTAGTCAGTCAGTTCTTGCATGCTCCACGGGTACCGCATATGATGGCGGTTAAGCGGATTCTCCGCTATGTGAAGTCCACACTTCATTTTGGACTTCGATACAGATTTAGAGGTGAGCTGAACCTGCATGGCTACACTGATGCTGATTGGGTAGGAGACATTTCTGCGGTGAGATCCACGTCTGGATATGCGTTTGGACTTGGGAGTACGGCTGTGAGCTGGGCTTCTAAGAAGCAACCAACCGTGGCACTGTCTTCCATACAGGCAAAGTATCGTGGTGCTATGAATGCCACTTGTGAAGCAGTTTGGCTTCGTTCCTTGCTTTCAAATATTGGAGTAGATTATCCTAGTCCTACAGTTATCCTAGCTGATAACATTAGCAGCATGATGTTAGCTAACAATCCTGTTTTTCATGCTAGGACAAAGCACATTGAGATGCACTATCATTTTGTTAGGGAGAAGGTCCTTTCAGGTGTAGTAGATCTTAGATATATATATACAGGAGATCAGATTGCAGATATCTTCACCAAAGCTTTGCCTAGAGAGTCGTTTGCTACATTTCGACATTGTCTAGGAGTTCAGGATGTACAGTTGAGCTTGAAGGGGAGTGTTAATATCCCAAGCTCATCGAGTTGATCTAGGGTTGTTACGTACCGATGGTACAGATCTGTTTAGGGCTTACCCGAAATTAGAGTTTCCTTGTACTCACCCTATATATATACATGGGAAGGCAAAGCCTTCTCTATCTCATTCATGTACACTCTGTCTTGTCTGTTTGGTGTGCTCTCCTCTTCTTGGAGTGATTCATGAAGAGTCGGTTTCTCAACACCTGGTGCCTCGACTGGCTGGCAAAATTGGTCCTACAAAGTCTATCCCCCACTTTTCAAAAGGTGCTAGTGGCAGAGTAGATTTCAACGGCCATCGAGTGGTTGGTGTCGGTCTCCTCGTCCTTTGGCACGCATCGCACTTCTGGATGAACTGATGCACGTCCTTGTACATGGTTGGTCACCAGTACCCCGCTGCAAGAATCTTCTTCACCGTATTCCCTAGAGCATAGTGACCTCCAGCCGCTTCTTGATGCATGGCTCTAATCACTCTTAAATTACTTCACGGCTCCAAGCATCTCCGCAGTACCTCGTTCGTCCCCATTCTGAACAATATCCCTTTCTCAAGTTGATACGAAGCATCCTTATGGACGAATACTGTTCTTTGCTCAGGTGTCAAGCCCTCCAGCATTTCTAAGGAACGCAAGTAATGATACAAGTTGTAGTACTGCGTCTCCTTGTACTCGGCTAGTTGGAACAATTGTTCATCAGGGAAATCATCAGCTATGGTGCTGCTTGGGATATGAGTCTTCAATCTTGACAGGAAATCCGCATTCGTGTGGTGAATACCCTTCTTCGTATGTACTATGAATACGAATTTCTGCAATAACAACATCCATCGTGCAATTCATCCTGACAAATCCGCCTTCTGAACCAAATACTTAAGAGGGTAATGGTCCACATGGAATACGAATTCGTATCCCAGAAGGTAGTGTCTGAACTTACTAACAGCGTACACCATTCCTAGAGCTTCCCTCTCGGTGGTGGAATAATTGCGCTTAGCTGCTATGAGCATGCGGCTGGCAAAGTAAATGGGGTGATCTTTTCCCTGCGTGTCACGTTGTCCTAAGACTACTCCTATATCTATAGAGGATGTATCTACATCTTCATGGAAAGGCTTCTCCCAATCCGGTGGAACTAATGTTGCCGCCTGCACCAGCTCTTGCTTCATACGTTCATAGGTCTCTTGGTGCCGGGTCGCCCACTCATACTCTGTCTCCTTCTTCAGCAAAGCCGTCAGCGGTGCTCCGATAGTTGCATAAGCCTTGACATACCGCCGAAAGGATCCTGTGTGTCCTAAGAATGCCCGAAGTTCCCGTATGTTACGCGGTGGTTCCAGTGTTGCAATAACGCGGACCTTGTCTACGTCTACCTCAATACCTCGCGCCAAAACTAGATGTCCTAACAGAATACCCTCCGACATCATGAAGTAGCACTTCTCCGGATGTAGAGCCGATTGGCTTTCCCTACACTTCTGGAAAGTTTGCTCCAAGTGCTGTAAGTGCTATGCTTGAGATCCGAATACACAAAAGTCATCTATGAAGATCTCCAGGAACTTCCTTAAGTAATCCTGGAAGATATGCGTCATCATCCTCTAAAAGGTAGCAGGTGCATTGCACAATCCGAATGGCATTTTGTGATAAGCATAGGTGCTCCAGTCCGTAGTGAAAGTGGTCTTGTCTTTATCTTCCTCATGTATCGATACCTGGTTATATCCTGAGAATCCATCTAAGAAGCTGTAACATCCATGACAGGCTACATGATCCAAGATTGCATCGTTAAATGGCAAAGAGTGATGATCTTTCTTGGTGGCCGCATTCAGCTTCCTAAAGTCTTGACAGACTCTTATCTTTCAGGAATTCTTTTTAGGTACAATAACAATTGGCGCAACCCATTCACTGCTCAACAAGGGGTAAATAATGCCTGCTTGCAGGTATTTATCAATTTCCTCTTTTACCAACAAGGAGTATTTCGGATTTAACCGGTATTGTCTCTGCCTTACTGGTATTGCCACCTCTATGAGGTCTATTCGGTGCTCTCCCCATTGTCGGGGTATGCCTTTCATATCCGCAATCTTCCAAGCGAAGACGTCTTCATAGGCTGTGAGGACCTGAATCAATTGAGTCAAGGTGGAATCGCCTAGGGATTTGCCTACTCTGAGAATACAGTCAGGCCTAACGCTAATCTCCCTGTATGCGCTGGGTTCCACCACTCCGTAAGTGTGGCTGGTTTCGCTCCGGCCCACACTAATCTATAATTGCTATTGATCCTTCTCGGACATATCCTCCTCCACTTCATAGCACTCCAAGTATCGGACATCCACCAGGGTAGGGTCTTCGGATTCGCTTCCGGAGTCCGACCCGCTGAGGTTAGTGACTCCCGAGTCTGAGGACGTCTCACCTTGGTACTTTGGGTTATCCCATGAAATTGTGACCTTCCGATCACTCGTGTCACAAGGGTCGAAGAATGTGAGGTTCCGCTTCTGCCAGTTGGTGGTGACCTTTGTGCCATACAGCCAGGGTCTCCCCAATAGGACCTTGTATCCGCTTTCTTCCTGCAGCTTGAGTACGATGTACGTAAGGAGGAACGATGCCCCTCCTACTCGGGTTAGAACTCCCTGCAGAATCCCCACCGGCCTCGTCCTTGATAGATCGGCCAATCTGAGTATTCGGGGGATGGCCTTGTACTCGGTGTACCCTAGGCCATGGGTGGTATCTTCTGTCATTATATTCACACCAGAACCCTATCGGCACTTTCCTTAGTATACACCCGACAATCTCTATCTCGATCTCCGGTGCTCCCAGGTCTTCCTGCTCCACTGAATACACTTCAGGGAGCTTCTCCTTCCAGCCCGCGCGTCGGCTGCTAATCTTCAAGGCTTTAATAAGCATCCGCTTGTATGCCTTGTTATCGTCTAGCAGCTGTTTCATGGTGATATTCGCTTTCATCCCTTCCAAGTCTACTACGGGGTCATAATATCCCGAATCGCGTGCTTGGGGTCTAGCGAGTATCGTGGTTGGGTCCTGTCGTCGAGGCGTGTCCACCCTCGACTCTGGTGGGGCCAACTCCTTCAAGTAACCCTCTACCTCCTTCTGAATATCCGCAAGAAAAGTAGATGAACCTGTTTGGGGAGCGGCCTCCTTCAGGGCAGGGACTGGCGCATTCGCTCGAATAGCCTTCAGTGCGGCTCCCTTCTTTCCCTTCTTCAGCTTATCAGGCTGAGAGGAGGAAGCTGCACCTTGGCTTCGGGTAAACACTTTCAACACCTCGACCACTTCTTCTGGCCATGCTGCACTTCATAAGAGTAGTCCTCCTTGGTTGATTCATACGGTGGGGCCTCACTCGAGCTTTTCAGCTTACTTGATGTGTCAGGTAGCTCTCCCTCAGCTGGTGCTCCGAGTTGGTGTGCCCCGGCTTCCTACATATGGTACTCCAGACGTTTGCCCTACTCTGCATTGGCAATTTACGTCTGTTTTTATTGTTGACCAAGTGCACCTTCAACTCCTCCAAGGACTTGGTTAGTTCTTCCACCTTGGAGGAGATCCCCTTCCTTCCCTCATCGCCTCCCTTCATGCGATGATGCTCCTTCTTCTTCGGGGTATATCTCCACTCCTCATCCGAAGAGCTCGTAGCCTCTTCGGACGAAGAGTAGCTAGTTGTGAAAGTATTCCTTCCCTTACCCCGGGTCTTCGTCCTGCCCTTACCTTTGGAGGACTGGCCCGAATGTGGATGAATATTTGACAATTTGTACGCCTCCGCAACCTGAATGACTACCTCCACAGTATTCGGGTCTGACCTTCGGCAGAAGGTCTCCTGATCAGGGTCATGCTTCCCCAAGCCGGATACATACCACTCTATTGCCATTGCCACCGAATATGGCTTGGTTTTGGCAATGGTTGTTGGCATCCGGTCTAGCAGGCTTAGGAACTGCTCAGTATACTCCCTGAGCTTCTGGTGCTTCCCCCTCCGATTAGCACCCAGTCTTCGCAGGAGTATCTTGTCGTACCCCATCTCCCTGAATCGGGCTAGAAACCGGCTCTTGAGCACCTCCCATGTGGTTATTTCTGCCATATGGTTCTCCTCCTTGTTGTTCATCCATACCCAGGGAAGATTCGTCTCCGGTCCATGGGGTCTTGTTCCTTGTTAGCCGTGGAGATGGCCTCGAAAGTCTGAATGTATGAGTCGGCATCGTCTTTGTCGGTAGTACCTTTTAACTTGAGGTACTGTGACCTCCGGGCTGACTCTCACTCAGGTTTACCTCCGATGGCTTTTTGGAAGCTCATCATGCATCTAGAAGGACTTAGTCCCACCCTATGACCATGACCCTATTGCTCACTCTTACACAAACTCTCAAAGTCCAAGCTCTATTATGCACATTATCACCAAGAGTAAGATATCACTCAAAAGGAAAGGGATACTTTGGTAATCAAAGTCTTCATTGAATCAAGGTTCCACTCCGAACATGACGTGTCCAAGAACCAAGCTCCCCAAAACTAAGATCACCACACTATCTTCTCCCAAAACTAACTTCCATTGAAAAACTACTTGAGAGGTGCTTCTCAACCTCTCTATTTATACTACTTAGAATCTTTCCCTAGTAACTACAAGTAATCACCATGTAACTTCCTCTTACCAAGTTTAAACGAGGTAGAGATCACAAACCCCAATGAAAAGGGTACATAGCAACATGCAATTGGTCCACTTGGATCTTCTAGAAGCCCAACTACTCCCTAATTGACTTCTGGTGTACCAAGTCAATCTCGCCCCTAGATTTAAGGGTCTTCACCAAGTCCAACCAATGAAAACTAGTCCAAGTCAAGGGAAGTCAAGATACCCATGTGATGGCATCTATTCTTTGATTCCTACTAAATAACAAAATAGTAGTTCTCATCTACCACACCAAAAGTTACTCTATATTTTCCTCGAACTTAACCATAACTAGCTAAATATAGTCATGACTAAGATAAACTTAGGCACAATTTAGATATATTTGCATTTTATCCTATATGTACAACCCTGGGTCTTACATTTACCCCCGGACCAAGATTTCACTCCGTCCTCGGAGTGAAAGAATCTGATCGTCAATGAAACGGCTTCAACTTGTCGTGATTCACCCGGTCAAAATGTCGTCCTCCCAACTCTTTCAAATCATAAGTAAAGTTTCCCCACACCTTGTGAACTATGAAAGGACCAAAGTACTTTGGAAGAAATTTCTTTCTTGCTCTCTTATATCTAATGGAGTCAGAAGCATTACCCAATCACCTTCTTTGAAAATCTTCATCTTCTTCGTCCCAAGTTGATTATCATGATACTTCTTCTGCAATTGTTGAGCCCGCTCCACACGCATTTCATGGCCTGGCTTGAGCCTCCTCCAACTCCAACAGTTGTTGACGCCTTGATTTGATAGCTTTACTCCATTCGCCCTCTTTAACTTCCGTTGGATAGTTAAGAAGGTCGTCAAATCAAATTGAATTGGAAGCTTTGACTCGACACCATATACCATAAGGAAAGGTGAGTACCCTGTTGATGTCTTCCAAGTAGTCCGATACTCCCACAAGATAGCATGTAGCCTCTTGTCCCAATTTTGCTTGCTCCCGCCCATGTCCGCATCCTGGCCAACATCATGCAAAAGCCGATAGTATAGTTAGTTCGCTTCCGCCAACCCATTAGCATTTGGTTTGTAGGAAGTAGTCACCCGTGCCTTGATGGAGAAATGACCTAGCATGGCTTGTATAATGCTTCCAACAAACTCACCACCTCTATCAAATACAATTTCTAGAGGGCCTCCGAATCTAGTTATTATCCTCTCATACAGAAATCTACCCACTTCTTCCTCACTAGTAGATTTTAGAGGTCTAGCTTCTACCCACTTGGTTAGATAATCTGAGCTACCACAATGAACTTGTTACCCCGAGGAGTAAGATTCAAGGGTCCTACAAAATCTATTCCCCATTTCTCAAAAGGACCTAAAATAGGAACTGATGTCAAAGGAGGGGTTTTCATGGACTTTTTAGCAAAAGCTTGAGACACATCACAACTCTTGCAAAATTCCACACAATCTTTGAAAATGCCCTTCCAATGATAGCCTGCATCTAGGATCTTAAATGCAGTTACCTTTCTTGCAAAGTGTCCTCCACATACCGAGCCTTCATGAAATTCCTTCATAAGTTGAATTGACTCCTCCCTTCCAACAACCCTTCCGAGTAGTCCATCCGCTTCCTTGATGAAACAACACGCCCTCTATGATGGTATAAGGTTCACATCGCTTCACCAATGCATTCCTCTCCCGTGAATGCATGCCTTGGGGAAATTCTCCCTCCGAGATGAAATCCCATATCCCCTTGTATTCAGCCGGTACCTTTGTTATGGTGTCCATCATCAAGAAATCCTCATCGGAAATGTATCATCCATGGTTGATCTCCTTCCTCATCGTATGCTCGAGACATCAAATCAGCATCGACATGTTTCTTACCAGCTCGATCCTCAATGATGTAATCAAACTCCGCCAGTAACAACTTCCATATGGCTATCCTACCCTCAACATTAGGCTTGTTGAAAATGTACTTCAAAGCCTTGTGGTCAGTAACGATAGTAAACTTCCCTCCCAACAGATAGTGTCAAAACTTCTTGAGTGAGAAGATCACGCCTAAAGCCTCCCTTTCGGTCCACCGAATAGTCTCTCTCCGCACCATCTGTCTACTAGCATAAGCAATTGGATGATCATGGCTATCTTCATCTAATTGGCTTAGAGTGCATCCTATAGCAATGTTTGATGCATCCGTGTAGAGAATGAAAGGTTTACCCCAATTTGGTTTGGCTAAAATAGGAGCCGTTACCAACGCCTTCTTAAGAAGTTTGAACGCCACAGCTGCCGCTCCATCCTTGAGGATTAAATCATAATCCGTCCCCTTCTTCATGTAAACGGTCAGGGCATAAGATTTGTTGGAGAAGGAAAAGATGAACCGTCGATAGTATCCCACCATTCCAAGGAACTGCCTCAACTTGGTCAACGCCACCGAAAAGGTAAGTCGAGGGATGCGTTTCACCTTTTACGGATCCACCGCTATCCCATCCTTGGAGATGATGTGCCCTAACAACAAACCTTCCTCACATCCAAAAATGCATTTTTCTGGATTGAGCGAGGCCTTGGCTTTCTCCAACCATCGTAGAATTTTGATCAAATGATCAAAATGATCCTCCTTCTTCCCGTAAACACAAAAATCTATGAAATCTCGCACAAATTTCCCAATAAAGGGTTCAAACACCTTGTTCATGAACCTCTGAAAAGTTGTTGGAGCATTACATAGACCAAAGGGCATTACCCTAAAGGCAAAAGTTCCCCATGGCGTGGTAAAAGTGGTTTTGAGCTGATCTTTAGGAGCAATATGAATTTGGTTATAACCACTATAACCACCTCCAAAACTATACCACTCATGACCTGCCACCTCCTCTAGAATCTCATCTATGAAAGGTAAAGGATAGTAATCCTTCTTTGTGACAGCATTCAACTTCTTGTAATCTACGCATACATGTAGCTTACCATTCTTCTTCTTGACTATCACAATAGGAGAAACCCATTCAGAATTCTCTACCTCATAGATGAAACCCGCATCCTTTAGCTTGTCGATCTCCTCCTTGACCACCACACACCGTTGGTGCATTTATCCGACGTTTTTCCGACGCATGGGACGAGCCTTCTCCTCTAACTCAATGCGATGAGTTTCTAAGGTTACTTCCTTCAAATCCTTGTAGCTAAAAGCAAAGACATGGATATATTTTCAAATATATCCAAGAACCTTGACTTCTCCTCCATAGTAACCTTGGGACCAAACTTGAGAGTGGAGAGCCGCCGAGTTATCTCATCTTCACTCATCTTCATCTTGTCGGGATCTTTCACCACCCCCGGCCTAGGAAGTAAATCCATTGCAAAGAAGAACTTGAACTTGAACACCATCGTCCGAGGTATCTTCAGATGATGTCTCCTCATCGGCCGACATGTTGGTGTCAACCTCCGAATCTTCACTCGGACTACGAGTAATCACTCGTAGGTCTATCCGAAGTCCGAGATCGCCTCCTCCGCCACTTGTGAGAGGGACCTTCACTCGATGGTTTTTCGGCCCTATACGAAGGTAACCCTTATGCCACCGATCAGTTGTCCTCACAGCCCTCAACCAAGGTCTTCCTACCAACAAGTCGTAGCTAGCCTCCTCAAGCACTTGAAAGGACATCAAGGTTTGAACTCCCATCACACTTACCACCACCTTGTCCACCACTCCAATGGGTCGCAGCTTTTGCTTGTTGGCCATCCCAACAATGATGTTGGAAGGTCTTGAAAGCTTCATCCCCAACTTCTTCAACAAACGTTCTGACATGGCATTCACCGCAGATCCACCATCCACTAGTACATCCGAAACATCACGTCCATTAATGCATACTTCAATCTTTGAAGCCTGAGTGCATCCGAGGTAGCGACATCCACCACTCCTACTCCAACATTCGCCATGGAAGCTTTCCCCTTGGATCGTCGCTTCTTGGTCCTTTTGGAGCTTAGGCCTCCCCTCAACTCCTTTCTTATCGTAGGATTTAGAGCAATCATGTAACACTAGGGAAGTGAGGAGAGACCACTCGAATAGCCCAAGAAATTCTGAAGTTGAGAGATACCTCAATGGTCTCTCATTCTCCATATATAGTCCTCAAAAAGGTACAAACAAGATAAGGTTACACAACCACCATCCACTCAATTCCTCGTGGATCGATGACGTGGCGGACATCCCTATGAGCACACGGATTGCTGACGTGTACTCCAACTAACACACCAACTAACACACAAGAAACACAACCTAAAGAGCACACGGATTGCTGACGTGGCACCTTTAGATACTCCACTAATAGTCAACTCAAGACCATCTATCTCCTCCTTGCGTAACCTCTACTTTAGTTCTCACTAACTAAAGATGGTTACAAATCTCCCTCCTTTTAAGATGCAACGTCCCGTTTGCGTTGCTGCGTTCAAACTCTTGAACAATCAAAGGTGCATTGGCTAAGTTCTTTGCCGGCTCCCAAGTTGATTCGTATGATGGATATCCCTTCCATTGAACCAAATACTCCGTTTTTGGGTATCTATGACCCCGAATCCGTTTTTTGAGAATCTTGTCAACCTCAAATTCTGCCTGATCTGCTACCATAGTAGGTAAAGGAGGAGGGGTTGATGGATTTGTGAATTGCTTGGGACGTGGTACATGTTTTCGCAATCGTGACACATGAAATACGGGATGTATTTTCATATGCAACGGGAGCTCTAACTTGTAAGACACCTCGCCAACACGTTTCAACACCACAAAAGGACCTATGAATCGAGGGTTAAATTTTGGTGTTCCTACAAGTGACAAATTGGTCGTGGATAGCCAAACTTGATCTCCTTCCTGAAAATTCACCTCCCTGCGATGAGCATATGCATATTGCTTTTGTCGATTTTGAGCAATTACCAACTTCTCCTTTGCTTGATGCAGTCCTTTGTGTATGTGCTCCACAAAATCATTGACTGCCGCGACTTTGGTTGAAAACTCATGCCTCTTAGGAATTCCCAACGCTCCGCCCAAGAATTCGGAGCGTTCCTAGCATGGCGATGGGACTATGTCTGTCCGGAGTTGTGTGAAGAAGTGAAGGCCAAGAAAGTTGCCAATCCGATTGGATGGAGAGGTTACCCCGATTCCTGGGATGCGATTCTATGGGCGGAAGCATTGGGCCGGGATTATGCAGAAGACAAGGACGGCATCGATTGGGAAGGATTGGCTTTGCATACCGGATTCGACTTCGATGAGTCCAAGTGGTTTGATCCTCGAGGAAGGAAGGTGTAGGACCCTAGTTAGGAATTTTAAGCTTGTTTTTTTGGTTTTCGGAATAAAACGCTTGATATTCGGCGGAATTGAGTATTGACGAATACGAAGATGACTCTTAAGGCGAATATGCATGTTGAGAAGAGTATGTTTAGATTGAATCCGGCGGAAGCAATTCTGTTTCGGTTAGGGTAAGTTGTAATCAGATCGTTGGAGGTGGCGGGCACAGAACCAGCGGAGTGACACGATGAAGAAGCGAGTGGCATTGCGATCGGGAGCACGGGAAGCTATTCGATTACCTCCTCCGCAAAAGATGGCGAGTGTAATAAGACCTCTAGTGCCAAAACCGGACTGGACGTTGGAAGAATTGAAACGATTGAAGCAATTGGGCGGAGCGTTCCTAGCATGGCGATGGGACTATGTCTGTCCGGAGTTGTGTGAAGAAGTGAAGGCCAAGAAAGTTGCCAATCCGATTGGATGGAGAGGTTACCCCGATTCCTGGGATGCGATTCCATGGGCGGAAGCATTGGGCTGAGATTATGCAGAAGACAAGGACGGCATCGATTGGGAAGGATTGGCTTTGCATACCGGATTTGACTTCGATGAGTCCAAGTGGTTTGATCCTCGAGGAAGGAAGGGGACCATCGGGTTCAAGATTGATTTGATTAAGGATGATTTCCGACGGAAGATCATGTATACATTGAATCAGCTATTTTCACCGCAGAGAACTACTTACGCTAGTATGCATAAGGTGAGAATAGTGGAAGGATTCGTAGGAGGAAAGATCAAAGTCAACTGGGGAGAAATATTCGCTCGGAATGTGCAAGCTATGGGACAAAAGTTGAAAGCAGGAGAGAAGGGAGTAATGTACATTTCCTCTTTTCTGGTACACATGTACTCAAGGATGAGGTGGTTAACTCCAAGGGAAAGAGTGAAGTATCAGATGGATGCAGAGAATGTTTTGCGAGAGTCGAATATGAGTGAAGCTAGTAGTGGATCAACGAGAAGTGTGGGTCCCGAAGAAGGAAGCAATTTGCAGTCGCCAGTTGCAGGCGAGATGCCTTCAAACGAGTTGGATGAAGTAATGCGGGGAATTGAGGAAGCTGTATTCGGAAGAGAGGATTCGGCAGGAACTTCGGGGAAGAGAGTGCGAAGTCCGAGTATAGAGGACGTTCGAACGCCGGTCAACAAGAAGCGGAAGTTAAAGGAGATTGTTAAGCCGAGGAGCCCGGTGCTGAAAGTATCGAGGCCTAAGGTGAAGGCATCCAAAGTAGATGGTGGAGAACCGTTCTCTTCGGTGTTGCAGTTAGTCCAGAAGTTGGAAAATGTAGTTGTCCCTGTTCTCATGGAGTTGAACGAGATGGGAACAGACTATATTCAGGGGTGGAATCCTCAAGAAGATGGTTACATGGACCTCATTCAGTTGATGAACCGCATTGCAACAGAAAGAAAGGACCGGACCTGCACTATTAAGAAGTTGACAGAGTCGGTGGGGCGTTTGGAGAAGGAGAAGGCAGAAGCACAACGGGAAGTGACAGCAGCGAAGAAGGTTTATGGGGAGATATGCAAAATCCGCGGGGCAGAGTTGAAGTTTGTGGAAGTCGAGAATGAGCGGCTTCGGAATCAATTGAAGGAGGTGAAGCGCCAGCTGCATGAGGTCGATGTAGAGAGACCAGCTAGATTAGAAGTTTTGGCTAGTAAGTGTGCGAAGTATCTTCTTGCCCGGTGTGATGATGTGGAAGCTGATCGATTGGAGGCCTTGACCACGGCGATGAACACTCCTGGCGATTCGAAGGAGAAACAAAAAGAGATGTACAAAGCGATGGGTCATGACTGTCAGGAAGCGATGGGAATTCACCGGAGGGAGATCGCAGAAGATATCAGAGGGTTGCAAATCAGCGTTGATGCTTTCGCCTGGCGTGAAGAGATATCATCGAAGGGTGCAACATATCTCCGAAGTTGTAGTCGGACGCGATCCGTGTAGGTAGCGATTCGGATAGGACGTTAGAATTGTGTATAAATAGGACTAGAGTAGTTAGTGAAGACATCTTCAATTTGCAAGAGAAAATCAGGATTTGTTCCTGTGTAGCCAGGGTAGAACGGAAACTCTCGAAGCCGAGCAGAGATCGTGGTGGCCTACCTGACTGGAGATCGGATTCCTGTGAAGATAACCAGGAAATTGTCCCACGAGTTCGGCTATCGACGATTTCGCCGGGAGAACTTCAGCGAGCTTACCCTGGTGAATATTACCTCTTGTAATTGGGATCACCCAATCTTAGTAAAAGAATTCCTTCTGGAAATTCTTGGAACTTTATGTCTTGATGGGTTGTTAAGTTATGAATTGATTCCACTTTTCGGACTGTGATTGTCCAGAGTTGATTAAAGAAGTCTAAACACACCTATTCCCCACTTGATATTCGGTTAACACCCCATTCCTTTGGGAACGAATCAATAAACACTACAACTATCCAATTCTAATGTAACCTTGTTGTTACATAAGAACTAAGTTGTAGACGAACTTTTTCTTTTGCCGCCGCCGGGAATGGATCTGTTAACAGGCTAGTCACGGTGGGTGTACTATATAGTCTAGAACCATTTTAATGTCAGAGGCTGTCAAGTAGAAAGAAGAGGTTGAGGGGCTCGAACGGATTGGGGTCAATCCTAAGAGTCTGCCCGTGAGCCTGGAGGTACAAAAGAACCGGTGAACGCAGAGCCAGGGATGCATGATAGACAAACATCCAAAGGAAGAGCTGCCCAAAGAACCAAATTTAACCTTCGCTTTGAGAGAAACGCTTGATTGCTCGAGAAGAACAAAGGAAGAAAGAAAGAGAAGGAGATTGGGTACGACCTTTGGGGCGAAGGAAGAATAAGAAGCACCCGGGAAAACCAAAAACGACTGGTTCAGACGGAGAAGGGAGTGCCTCGTCTACCCGAAGAGCCGAGACATGGCTACGGCATGCGAGTAGCCCTGCTCAATTAGCGACCGGAGCACACTCTTCCTCTTATCCCACTTCGGAGTCTTCGGGAGAAGAAGAACCAGGAACCTCGATCCGAGACATCACCCCTTCGGACAAAGATAACGGGGAACTGTGGACCGAATACACTTCGGCCACCCGGGAATCTGAACTCCAACGGGTGCTCGAAGTACGAACCAATCTCGAGAACCAGTTTAACTCTGAGCTCATCGAATCGCAGGGGCGAACAAGAATGACAGCCCCAATTACGAAGCAACAGTACCCCCGGTTCAAGGGAACCACATACAACGAGGATGTGGACTCCTACATCAAAACCTTTGAGGCCATCTCGACGGTGAATAAGGAACACGATCCAGCCGATCATCGGCGTATTTTTCCGGGGCTCCTTCGTAAGGGAGCCCGGATATGGATGAATAATCAGGAGGAGAGCCATGCCGCGGAAATTACCTCTTGGGATGGACTCAAGAGTCGGTTCTTGGCCCGGTTCCGAGAAATGGGGTACGACAAGGTACTCCTAAGACGGTTGGGAGCCATCAGAAGAGAGAAGCATCAGAAGTTGCGGGAGTACACTGAACAATTCCTTAGTTCTTAGATAGGATGCCCTCATCGGCAGCAAACGCTAAACCATATTCGGCGGTAATGGCCATCGAATGGTACGTGTCGGGTTTGGGTAAGTTTGACCTGCATCAGAGACGTTCTGCCGAAGGGCAGATCCGTCCACTGTGGACGCCGTCATCCAAGCCGCCGAGGCTTATGAATTATCTAATATACACCGTAAGCAACTAAAGGAGGGGAGGAGTTCCCATAAGGGAAACGGACTAAACATCCGAAGGCCCAAAGACGGCGAAGTCCTTCGAGCAGTGGGACGTCCACCACCTCGGCTGAAGAAGAGTCAAGCTCCTTGGACAAGGACTGGAAGTACACTTCCAAGAAAGAGACACGCACTGGATGAAGCATCTGGAGGGCGGACGGAAAGGTATAGAAATCAAGGTTGAGGAGCTGACCAAAAGTATGGAGGAGCTCAAGGTACACTTAGTTAACAATAGAGATAGGAGGAAATCTCCAATGCAGGGGCGGGCCAATGTGTGGTGCACGATCTGTCGGAAGCCCGGACACACTAACTCTGAGCACCAGCCCAGAGAGGGATATAGGGCCCAACAAGTGGAGTGGGTCCCGGTATGGGAGTATCCCCAATACGACCCTACCGCTGAGGACCAACTCTACGGGGTACAAGAGATGGGGAATATTTCCTCAATACCACTAGTCCAAATTCCTAGGTATAGTCCGGTGGACATGGCGGTAACTACGCCGCAACGCAAGATGGGGGGTTTACCGCAAATTCCCCCACCACCGAAACCTAATGTGTGTTACAACTGTGGGGCAGTGGGGCACTGGTCTCCCCAGTGTCCACAGCCCCGTCGCCGCATGACTTACCAACCCATGTGTAGTAATTGCAGGCGACCAGGACATACGCACATAGAGTGCGACCAACCACCCCAACCACGAGGAGATAGCGAGCGGTATCCGGCACAAGGAGTCCGGTTCGTGACTCCACCAAAGCGAGACGTGGGGGTACACCAAGTAAGTTTGGAAGACCAGCCATTGCAGAAGGGAGAAGGCTGGCAAGAGGAAGTGATGGACGTACTAAGGGTATCCACCCGAAGTACGAAGAGACAAGCAAGTCCCGTCATAGACAAGAAGGGCAAAAAGAAAGAAGCCACGAAGGGGGCACCGGTCAAGACTATTCTGACCTCAAAAATGAAGGATGCCACCCCTGCAAGTCAAGATCCAGTCCCAGAATTCACAGCGGATATTCGGTCCGAAGTTCAGAACTATATCAAGGAGCTTAATCCGACGAAGCGGGAAGAGAGGTCTGGAAGAAACGACTCGGTGGAACGCGAAGGAAGACCTCCGGTCACACCACGGCAATACTATGATCCAGTGGCAGATTTGGCCGAAGTCAAAGCCAACATTACCATGAAGCAGCTAGTAGATGATAATAAAGCCTACAAGAAGCTACTTATTCAGGCGCTCAGGTCCACTAAGCCAAAGCCTAGCCGACAAGACAAGTTACCCGCGGTGTACACGGTGGAGCAAGAAGATGAAGGAGCGCCAGAAATTGAAGTAGAGATTGCATGGTGCATGCTGAAGGCAGTACCAATAGACTCCGGATCGGGAGTGAATATCATGACTGAGGACACAGCCGCAGCCCTTGGGTACAAGAAGTACGAAGCTACGCCCAGGGTGTTGAGGTTGGCCGATCAATCACGGAAGAAACCCGTGGGGGTATTGCGTGGGGTGCTTATGAAGATAGGAGGGGTAGGATTCTCTTTGACCTACATCATCTTGCGACCTCAGGAGGAAAGTGGTTACAAGGTTCTCATTGGGAGGCCCTGGTTGTACAGCGCCAAAGTCACCACCAATTGACAGCGGAAGACCTTGTCCTTTTTCGATCCAAGTGCGTCCACCGCCAGGAAGGTAACAATCTCATGGCGTCCTCTGGGATACCAGGGGGAGACGTCTTCGGATTCAGGAGTCACCGATCCTAGTTATGACAGCACTGATTCGGGATATTCGTACGAAGACCAGGTCAATTATCTGCAATGTTACGAGGTAGACGAAGAACTCCAATCCGAAGATGAATAGCAATTACAAATCAGTGTGGGGCGCAGCGAAGCAAGCCACACTGACGGGGTAGTAGGGCATGACGCCTGGGAAGAAATTATGGTAACTCCAGGACATCAGCTAAAGGTCAAGCGGAACCTAGCGGGTGCCGACCTTCGAAAGGTGTTGCCTCTTCTTCGGAAATACGAAGACGTGTTCGCATGGAGAATAGAGGACATGAAGGGTATTCCCTAGAAATGGGGAGAGCATCGGATAGATTTAATAGAGGGAGCAATCCCTGTAAGACAGCGGCAGTACCGCTTAAATCCGAAATACTCTTTGTTAGTCAAGGACGAAATTGATAAATACCTCCAAGCGGGCATTATCTACCCCTGTGTTGAGTAGTGAATGGATTGCACCTATTGTAATAGTGCCGAAGAAGAACACTGGTAAAATTCGTGTATGTCAAGATTTCAGGAAGTTAAATGCCGCGACAAAGAAGGATCATCATCCTCTGCCGTTTGCAGATGCAATCTTAGACCATGTGGCAGGTCATGAATGCTATAGTTTCTTGGATGGGTTCTCCGGGTACAACCAGGTGTCCATTCGTGAAGAAGACAAGGATAAGACTACATTCACCACGGATTGGGGAACGTATGCCTACCATAAAATGCCATTCGGTCTCTACAATGCTCCGGCCACGTTTCAGAGGATGATGACGCACATCTTCCATGACTATTTGCGGAAGTTCTTAGAAATCTTCATAGATGACTTTTGTGTATTCGGGGCAAAAGAGGATCACTTGTACCATATGGAGAAAACTTTCCAGAAGTGTAGAGACAGTCAGCTGGCCTTACATCCTGAAAAGTGTTATTTCATGATGACTGAGGGGATTCTCCTAGGTCACAGGGTTTCGGCCCGAGGATTAGAAATAGACGTAGATAAGGTTAAGGTCATCAACTTGTTAGAACCCCCCAGGAACATTAGGGAGCTCAGGGCCTTCCTAAGACATATAGGCTACTACCGGCGATATGTAAAGTCGTACGCCGCTATTGCAGCCCCATTAACAGGACTGCTAAAGAAGGAAGTGGAATTTGTGTGGACCTTTGAGCATGAGGCCACGTTCCACCAAATGAAGAATGAATTGATCACGGCTCCAACTCTGATCCCACCGAATTGGGAAAAATCTTTCCATGTGGATGTTGATACCTCGTCCATAGCAATGGGGGTGGTGCTCGGGCAGTGCGATGAACATGGAAAAGACCACCCCATCTACTTTGCAAGTCGCATGTTAATAGCAGCCGAGCGAAATTACTCCACTACGGAGAGAGAAGCACTAGGAATGGTATATATTTGTTCGAAATTCCGACATTATCTATTAGGATACGACTTCGTGTTTCATGTGGATCATTACCCGCTAAAATATCTGGTGCAGAAGGCCGATCTTTCGGGACGGCTGGCACGGTGGATGTTGTTGTTGCAGGAGTTTTCGTTCACAGTACAAACGAAGAAAGGAGTACACCACACGAACGCAGATTTCCTATCACGACTGGAAACGACGGTACCGGTAGGCAAAGTGGGCGATGAATTTCGGACTAGCAAATTGTTCGGATGACGGAGTCTGAGTGGAAAACGCGATACTACGACTTGTATCGATACCTTTGTACGTTGGAATTACCGGAGGGATTGTCAGTAGAACAACGGATGGTCTTCATGCACAAGGCAGCTCCTTACCAATTGGAGAAAGGGATACTGTTCAAACTGGGGGCGGACGAAGTACTCAGGCGATGTTTGGAACAGTATGAAGTACATCGCGTCATTTGGGGAATGCACGAAGAAGCTGCAGGAGGGCATTATGCTTTGCGCAACACGGTGAAAAAGATTTTAGCTGCCGGCTACTGGTGGCCAACCATGTATAAGGATACCCATAAGTTCATTGAGAAATGTGATGCGTGTCAACGAATTGGGAAGCCCACGCAGACCACTCGATGGCCTTTAAAACCAATTCTGCCTTTGGCACCCTTTGAAAAATGGGGGATTGATTTTGTAGGACCGATTTCACCAGCGAGCAGAGGAACAAGAAAGCGGTATATTTTGATTGCTATAGATTATGCTACGAAGATGGTGGAGGCGGTCGCAACCCGAAGAAATGATGCGAAAACAGTCGCAGAGTTCTTTTTCAACTAGGTCATTTGTAGGTATGGGTGTCCGCTCGAACTAGTTAGTGACAGAGGTACCCACTTCTTAAATCATCTGGTAGAAGAATTAACCACTTACTTCCAAATCAAACATAGAAAGACAACCCCGTACAATCCTAAGGCGAATGGGCTTACGGAGAAGTCTAACGGATTATTGTGTCATATTCTGAATAAAGTTACAGTTAGCCACATCTATGATTGGGATACCAAAGTACCAGCAGCCTTATGGGGATTCCGAACTGCAGAAAAGATTACCACCAAACAGACACCTTTCTATTTGACTTATGGAATGCATCCAATTACTCCAGTGGAGTTCGAAGTACCTACATACAGAGTGTTGGTGGAAGATCACTTGTCGGCAGAGGAAAGCCAACTTCATCGGCTCATGGACCTGGCTAAGTTGGAGGAATCTCGTGACGAAGCGGAGGAATTGACCAAGGCAATCCAAAGCAAGAGGAAGGAGAAATATGATCGTGGATTACGACCGCACAAAGTAGTAACTGGGGATAAGGTGTTACTCTATGACAGTCGCCATATGAAGTTCCTAGGCAAACTACATATTCGGTGGATGGGGCCGTATGTGGTCAAAGAAGTGTATGCGAATGGGTCATTACAACTGCTGGATTTAGACGGCACGTTGTTTGCAACCAGAGTCAACGGTTGGAGGGTAAAAAAATACTACGAATAGTGATGTTCACGGGGGCTGCTCACAACTGAGGGTGGACGTATGTAGGACCCTAGTTAGGAATTTTAAGCTTGTTTTTTGGTTTTCGGAATAAAACGCATGATATTCGGCGGAATTGAGTATTAACGAATACGAAGATGACTCTTAAAGCGAATATGCATGTTGAGAAGAGTATGTGTAGATTGAATCCGGCGGAAGCAATTCTATTTCGGTTAGGGTAAGTTGTAACTGTATCGTTGAGCAGTAGCGGGCGCAGAACCAGCGGAGTGACACGATGAAGAAGCGAGTGGCATTGCGATCGGGAGCACGGGAAGCTATTCCATTACCTCCTCCGCAAAAGATGGCGAGTGTAATTAGACCTCTAGTGCCAAAACCGGACTCGACGTTGGAAGAATTGAAACGATTGAAGCAATTGGGCGGAGCGTTCCTAGCATGGCGATGGGACTATGTCTGTCCTGTGACCTCCGGGCTGACTCTCACTCAGGTTTACCTCCGATGGCTTTTTGGAAGCTCATCATGAATCTAGAAGGACTTAGTCCCACCCTTTGCCCATGATCCTATTGCTCACTCTCACACAAACTCTCAAAGTCCAAGCTCTATTATGCACATTATCACCAAGAGTAAGATATCACTCAAAAGGAAAGGGATACTTTGGTAATCAAAGTCTTCATTGAATCAAGGTTCCACTCCCGAACATGACATCTCCAAGAACCAAGCTCCCTAAAACTAAGATCACCACACTATCTCCTCCCAAAACTAACTTCCATTGAAAAACTACTTGAGAGGTGCTTCTCAACCTCTCTATTTATACTACTTAGAATCTTACCCTAGTAACTACAAGTAATCACCATGTAACTTCCTCTTACCAAGTTTAAACGAGGTAGAGATCACAAACCCCAATGAAAAGGGTACATGGCAACATGCAATTGGTCCACTTGGATCTTCTAGAAGCCCAACTACTCCCTAATTGACTTCTAGTGTACCAAGTCAATCTCGCCCCTAGATTTAAGGGTCTTCACCAAGTCCAACCAATGAAAACTAGTCCAAGTCAAGGGAAGTCAAGATACCCATGTGATGGAATCTATTCCTTGACTCATACTAAACAACAAAATAGAAGTTCTCATCTACCACACCAAAAGTTACTCTATATTTTCCTCCAACTTAACCATAACTAGCTAAACATAGTCATGACTAAGATAAACTTAGGCACAATTTAGATATACTTTCATTTTATCCTATATGTACAACCCTGGGTCTTACATTTACCCCGGACCAAGATTTCACTCCGTCCTCGGAGTGAAAGAATCTGATCGTCGATGAAACGGCTTCAACTTGTCGTGATTCACCCGGTCAAAATGTCGCCCCCTCCCAACTCCTTCAAATCGTAGTAAAGTTTCCCCACACCTTGTGAACTATGAAAGGACCAAAGTACTTTGGAAGAAATTTCTTTCTCTTATATCTAATGGAATCGTAAAGCATTACCCAATCACCTTCTTTGAAAATCTTCATCTTCTTCGTCCCAAATCGATTATCATGATACTTCTTACGCAATTGTTGAGCCCGCCCACACGTACCATGGGCCTCGAGCCTCCTCCAAGCTCCAACAGTTGTTGACATCTTGATTTGATAGCTTCTACTCCATTCTTCCTCTTTAACTTCCGTTGGATAGTTAAGAAGGTCGTCAAATCAAATTGAATTGGAAGCTTTGACTCGACACCATATACCATACGGAAAGGTGAGTACTCGTTGATGTCTTCCAAGTCGTCCGATACTCCCACAAGATAGCATGCAGCCTTTTGTCCCAATTTTGCTTGCCCCGCCCATGTTCGCATCCTTGGCCAACATCATGCAAAGCGTATAGTTGGTTCGCTCCGCCAACCCATTAGCATTTGGTTTGTAGGAAGTAGTCACCCGTGCCTTGATGGAGAAATGACCTAGCATGGCTTGTATAATGCTTCCAACAAACTCACCACCTCTATCGCATACAATTTCTAGAGGGCATCCGAATCTAGTTATTATCCTCTCATATAGAAATCTACCCACTTCTTCCTCACTAGTAGATTTTAGAGGTCTAGCTTCTACCCACTTGGTTAGATAATGCAGAGCTACCACAATGAACTTGTTACCCCGAGGAGTAAGATTCAAGGGTCCTACAAAATCTATTCCCCACTTTTCAAAAGGACCTAAAATAGGAACTGATGTCAAAGGAGGGGTTTTCATGGACTTTTTAGCAAAAGCTTGACACACATCACAACTCTTGCAAAATTCCACACAATCTTTGAAAATGCCCTTCCAATGATAGCCTCGCATCTAGGATCTTAAATGCGATTACCTTTCCCCGCAAAGTGTCCTCCACATACCGAGCCTTCATGAAACTCCTTCATAAGTTGAATTGACTCCTCCCTTCCAACAACCCTTTCGAGTAGTCCATCCGCTCCTTGATGAAACAACACGTCCTCTATGATGGTATAAGGTTCACATCGCTTCACCAATGCATTCCTCTCCCGTGAATGCATGCCTTGGGGAAACTCTCCCTCCGAGATGAAATCCCATATCCCCTTGTATTCAGCCGGTACCTTTGTTATGGTGTCCATCAAAGAAATCCTCATCTGGAAATGTATCATCCATTGGTTGATCTCCTTCCTCATCGTATGCTCGAGACATCAAATCGGCATTGGCATGTTTCTTACCGGTCGATCCTCAATGATGTAATCAAACTCCGCCAAGAACAACTTCCATCCGGCTATCCTACCCTCAAACATTAGGCTTGTTGAAAATGTACTTCAAAGCCTTGTGGTCGTAAGAACGATAGTAAACTTCCCTCCCAATAGATAGTGTCGAAACTTCTTGAGTGAGAAGATCACGACTAAAGCCTCCCTTTCATCCACCGAATAATTTCTCTCACTGCACCATCTGCGTCTACTAGCATAAGCAATTGGATGATCATGGCTATCTTCATCTAACGGCTTAGAGTGCATCGTATAGCAATGTTTGATGCATCCGTGTAGAGAATGAAAGGTTTACCCCAATTTGGTTTGGCTAAAATAGGAGCCGTTACCAACGCCTTCTTAAGAAGTTCGAACGCCACAGCTGCCTCTCCATCCTTGAGGATTAAATCGTAATCCGTCCCCTTCTTCATGTAAACCGTCAAGGCATAAGCTTTGTTGGAGAAGGAAAAGATGAACCGTCGATAGTATCCCACCATTCCAAGGAACTGCCTCAACTTGGTCAACGTCACCGGAAAAGGTAAGTCGAGGATGCGTTTCACCTTTTCTGGATCCACCGCTATACCATCTTTGGAGATGATGTGCCCTAACAACAAACCTTCCTCACATCCAAAAATGCATTTTTCTGGATTGAGCGAGGCCTTGGCTTTCTCCAACCGTTGTAGAATTTTGATCAAATGATCAAAATGATCCTCTTTCTTATCGTACACACAAAAATCATCAATAAAGTCTCGAACAAACTTCCCAAGGAAGGGTTCAAACACTTTGTTCATGAACCTCTGAAAAGTTGTTGGAGCATTACATAGACCAAAGGGCATTACCCTAAAGGCAAAAGTTCCCCATGGCGTGGTAAAAGTGGTTTTGAGCTGATCTTCAGGAGCAATTTGAATTTGGTTATAACCACTATAACCATCTCCAAAACTATACCACTCATGGCCTGCTACCTCCTCCAAAATCTCGTCGATGAATGGCAAAGGATAATAATCCTTCTTTGTGACAGCATTCAACTTCTTGTAATCTACGCATACACGTAGCTTACCATTCTTCTTCTTGACTATCACAATAGGAGAAACCCATTCAGAATTCTCTACCTCATAGATGAAACCCGCATCCTTTAGCTTGTCGATCTCCTCCTTGACCACCACACCGTTGGTGGATTTATCCGACGTTGTTTTCGACGTCTTCGACGAGCCTTCTCCTCTAACTCAATGCGATGAGTTTCTAAGGTTACTTCCTTCAAATCCTTGTAGCTAAAGGCAAAGACATGGATATATTTTCGAAATATATCCAAGAACCTTGACTTCTCCTCCATAGTAACCTTTGGGACCAAACTTGAGAGTGGAGAGCCGTCGAGTTATCTCATCTTTACTCATCTTCATCTTGTCGGGATCTTTCACCACCCCGGCCTAGGAAGTAAATCCATTGCAAGAAGAACTTGAACTTGAACATCATCGTCCGAGGTATCTTCAGATGATGTCTCCTCATCGGCCGACATGTTGGTGTCAACCTCTGAAAAACTACCACTTTCTTCACTCGGACTCGAGTAATCACTCGTAGGTCTATCCGAGTCTGAGACCGCTCCTCCGCCACTTGTGAGAGGGACCTTCACTCGATGGTTTTTCGGCCCTATACGAAGGTAACCCTTATGCCACCGATCAGTTGTCCTCACTGACCCTCAACCAAGGTCTTCCTAACAACAAGTCGTAGCTAGCCTCCTCAAGCACTTGAAAGGACAACAAGGTTTGAACTCCCATCACACTTACCACCACCTTGTCCACCACTCCAATGGGTCGCACCTTTTGCTTGTTGGCCATCCCAACAATGATGTTGGAAGGTCTTGAAAGCTTCATCCCCAACTTCTTCAACAAACGTTCTGACATGGCATTCACCGCAGATCCACCATCCACTAGTACATCCGAAACATCACGCCCATTAATGCGCACTTCAATCTTCGGCCCGAGTGCATACCTCCGAGGCAGCGGCATCCACCACTCCCTACTCCAACATTCGCCATGGAAGCTTTCCCCTTGGATCGCCGCTTCTTGGTCCTTTTGGAGCTTAGGCCTCCCTCAACTCCTTTCTTATCGTAGGATTTAGAGCAATCAATTGGCCAACAGTTATATTGGCTTTTGATTCCCCCACATCCTCCACCACGTCGTATTTGAGCTGGGTAGATGAAATGGAGAAATCATCCATTCCCAACTTCTTTCTCGGTGCTCTCGGTTGACTCACACCACTGGATCGAGTGCTCCGGCTTGGTTGATCTTCCATTGAGATGGACTCCTCTGCAAATCTTGCTCTCTTCTTCTCGTGTGCAAGAATATCAACTCTGGAACTTATAGCTCTCTCTCCCTTCTCAAACGTGCATCGATGAGGAAACACATCAATAGACGCTACTCCCTTATCCTTCGATTGACTTGGAGCAGAGTAGAATTGTTGTGTCTAACTCCATCATGTTGTCGAGGATTAGGACAATTTCGTTGGAAATGAGGGCCTCCACAACTAAAGCATGAAACTGTGAAGTTCCCTTGTGGTGGATTTCCTTTTGGAGGATAATTCCCATACCCTCTAGATCCTCCCCCTACATTCTGATTCCTCCTCTCCCATAGTTGTACTACGTTAATCTTGAGATCAGCGAGTGTTTCTGTGATAGATTTCAACTCATGGTGCAAGTCTACCACTGGAGAATTTACTACTGGCGCAGCAACAACAGTAGGAGTTGCCATTCTAACCACAACAGGTGGTGATGCTTCTCTAGCCACCAAGCTAGAATCATCGTCTTCTAGGCTCTCCTCCATTCGAATAGCAATGCGAATAGCCTCAACCTTAGAAGAGGGTTTTCATATCTCACCTTGCTTCGAATCTGAGGCTTCAAACCTCCAATGAAGTTCTTTGTCAACATCGCCACAATCCCCACCATGGTTGGCTCGACCTCGTCTCCACTCTTTCTCAACACCACACGAAAGCGTGACTCCAGCTTCTCCGTTCTCTCTACGTATGATCTCACCTTCTCACTCTCTCCTTGCTTCAAAAAGGTGACTTCACACATCAGCTTCTCGTAACTTTCATCCGGAAGAAAGTTTTCAACAAGATTCTCCGTCAAACTCTCCCAAGTGTCTTCCTCCACATGCTCCTTCTTGTACTCATTGTACCACTTCAATGCAGAATCCTCCTAGAAGTCGGGCAAAAGGATAGCCCATTCGGGTTTCCTTTTCTCATTGTTTCCTATACATGCCCTCTTGAAGTCTTTCACAAAAGATTCTACATCTTCTTTCTCTCTCCCATAGAACACCGGAAGCTTCCCCATTTCCAACTCCTTTTGTCGTTGTTGTTGGAAATTTATACGGGACTCCCTAATACAACACAAACAAAACTAGCTCCATTCTAGAGTAATTCATCAATGGCAAAATGAACGGAATTGGTTGGTCCAAGATTGCCATGGCTCTCTCCTCTCCTAAACACACTATGAGCCTTACCCTCATCGACATCTTCTCGATCATTCTGAAAATGATCTCCATCTTCAGTTAGAACTTGAGCCACATGGAGATTTCAACTTTTTGGTATCTGCACTCAATTTATCTTCAAAGCCCTCCACTAGTGACTCCAACAGAGCTTTCACACCACTACACTCGTGTCCTAAGGGAAGTCCGGTCACTCCACAATTTTCACAATAGTTTCCACTCTTGGATTCATGGGGAGATGATGGTCCCGGATGAAGGTTTAGCTCTCCCACGTTTCTCTCTCTCAACCTCCGATCTTTGGTCCTCAAAGGACAACTCACAAGCTTATGTCCCTCCTCTCCACAATAGAAGCAACTCTCACGTTTAGCTCTCGGGAACTTTTTAGTGTCCTCTTCAAACTCCACTCTGAACTCCCTCGTGTTGAATCCGCTGAAACAATCACGCCCAGCCCTTGAGGTATCTTAGATAACCGGATCTTCCAAAGAGGTTGATCTCCCATTTTCCAATGAGTGTCAAGTCATCCTCACTATGCAAAACACTCATGCACTCACTCTCTCGGAATGACCATAAACAAGGAAAAAGTAAATCTGAAAAGTAAAGCAGTTTTGCTCACTTTTATACCCCCCTATACTTCAGGTATCATAACTTTCTCTATAAAAATGATCTCTCAACGAAATTTGGACCCACATGTAGCTTAGCTCGTGATAAACAATCAAGCAAAGTTTCAAATCCTGATTCAATTCTTGCACGAATTGATGACCTCTGTACACTTTTTCCCGAGAGCTATCTTTCAAAACCCGTCAAGACCCTAGCAAATTCTAAACATCATAACTTTTGATGTAGACATGATATGACTGTTATTTCAAGTGCAAAACGTATCCCAACTACTAATCTAAAATCAATAAAATTATCGGAAAAACTTTGGAAAATAAAGTTTTCCTCCCAAATACATACTATAGCACTCTCGCCTCATCCCAAACAACAATTAAGTAAACAAAATGTACAAAATAACTTCCAGGCTATCATATAACACTACCGGATACACAAATGGTACATTACTATGCATCATGATCTCGGTTCGCTCTTCCCCCACAGTCCTCTCCATATGAGTTCTCATCGTTGCGCTCTCACGGGCAATAAACTGGATTCGGAACATCTCTTCTCCTTCTAGACTGAGGTCCCGGCAACGGAAACAAAAAATGTGACCTCCGGGCTGACTCTCACTCAGGTTTACCTCCGATGGCTTTTTGGAAGCTCATCATGAATCTAGAAGGACTTAGTCCCACCCTTTGCCCATGATCCTATTGCTCACTCTTACACAAACTCTCAAAGTCCAAGCTCTATTATGCACATTATCACCAAGAGTAAGATATCACTCAAAAGGAAAGGGATACTTTGGTAATCAAAGTCTTCATTGAATCAAGGTTCCACTCCGAACATGACATCTCCAAGAACCAAGCTCCCTAAAACTAAGATCACCACACTATCTCCTCCCAAAACTAACTTCCATTGAAAAACTACTTGAGAGGTGCTTCTCAACCTCTCTATTTATACTACTTAGAATCTTACCCTAGTAACTACAAGTAATCACCATGTAACTTCCTCTTACCAAGTTTAAACGAGGTAGAGATCACAAACCCCAATGAAAAGGGTACATGGCAACATGCAATTGGTCCACTTGGATCTTCTAGAAGCCCAACTACTCCCTAATTGACTTCTAGTGTACCAAGTCAATCTCGCCCCTAGATTTAAGGGTCTTCACCAAGTCCAACCAATGAAAACTAGTCCAAGTCAAGGGAAGTCAAGATACCCATGTGATGGAATCTATTCCTTGACTCATACTAAACAACAAAATAGTAGTTCTCATCTACCACACCAAAAGTTACTCTATATTTTCCTCCAACTTAACCATAACTAGCTAAACATAGTCATGACTAAGATAAACTTAGGCACAATTTAGATATACTTTCATTTTATCCTATATGTACAACCCTGGGTCTTACAGTACACTCTGAAAACATCCTTCTCCATGAATCGAATATGGATGTTGAATAGATTGGGAAATGGAAAGTTCGGTACAGGATTTCCCTCAGGCACATCCATACCTGCAGCCCACAATTTTCCCTTTCCCCCTTACCCTACATGCAGATCAATGACCTCTGCCAGTCTCTATAAAACTCTCAAGAACTTAAAGTTATCATCATGATCTTGCTATTCCAAGAGGGGTAGTCCACACTCAAGGAAAGAGCAAGTTCGCTCTGATACCATTGTAACACTAGGGAAGTGAGGAGAGACCACTCGAATAGCCCAAGAAATTCTGAAGTTGAGAGATACCTCAATGGTCTCTCATTCTCCATATATAGTCCTCAAAAAGGTACAAACAAGATAAGGTTACACAACCACCATCCACTCAATTCCTCGTGGATCGATGACGTGGCGGACATCCCTATGAGCACACGGATTGCTGACGTGTACTCCAACTAACACACCAACTAACACACAAGAAACACAACCTAAAGAGCACACGGATTGCTGACGTGGCACCTTTAGATACTCCACTAATAGTCAACTCAAGACCATCTATCTCCTCCTTGCGTAACCTCTACTTTAGTTCTCACTAACTAAAGATGGTTACAAATCAATTGGCCAACAGTTATATTGGCTTTTTGATTCCCCACATCCTCCACCACGTCGTATTTGAGCTGGGTAGATGAAATGGAGAAATCATCCATTCCCAACTTCTTCCTCGGTGCTCTCGGTTGATTCACACCACTGGATCGAGTCCTCCGGCTTGGTTGATCTTCCATTGAGATGGACTCCTCTGCAAATCTTGCTCTCTTCTTCTCGTGTGCAAGAATATCAACTCTGGAACTTATAGAGCTCTCTCCCTTCTCAAACGTGCACTGATGAGGAAACACATCAATAGATGGTACTCCCTTATCCTTCGATTGACTTGGAGCAGGAGTAGAATTGTTGTGTCTAACTCCATCATGTTGTCGAGGATTAGGACAATTTCGTTGGAAATGAGGGCCTCCACAACTAAAGCATGAAACTGTGAAGTTCCCTTGTGGTGGATTTCCTTTTGGAGGATAATTCCCATACCCTCTAGATCCTCCCCTACATTCGATTCCTCCTCTCCCATAGTTGTACTACGTTAATCTTGAGATCAGCGAGTGTTTCTGTCATAGATTTCAACTCATGGTGCAAGTCTACCACTGGAGAATTTACTACTGGCGTAGCAACAATAGTAGGAGTTGCCATTCTAACCACAACAGGTGGTGATGCTTCTCTAGCCACCAAGCTAGAATCATCGTCTTCTAGGCTCTCCTCCATTCAGATAGCAATGCGAGTAGCCTCAACCTTAGAAGAGGGCTTTTCATATCTCACCTTGCTTAGAATCTTAGGCTTCAAACCTCCAATGAAGTTCTTTGTCAACATCGCCACAATCCCTATCATGGTTGGCTCGACCTCGTCTCCACTCTTTCTCAACACCACACGAAAACGTGACTCCAGCTTCTCCGTTCTCTCTATGTATGATCTCACCTTCTCACTCTCTCCTTGCTTCAAAAAGGTGACTTCACACATCAGCTTCTCGTAACTTTCATCCGGAAGAAAGTTTTCAACAAGATTCTCCGTCAAACTCTCCCAAGTGTCTTCCTCCACAGGCTCCTTCTTGTACTCATTGTACCACTTCAATGCAGAATCCTCCAAGAAGTCGGGCAAAAGGATAGCCCATTCGGGTTTCCTTCTCTCATTGTTTCCTATGCATGCCCTCTTGAAGTCTCTCACAAAAGATTCTACATCTTCTTTCTCTCTCCCATAGAACACCGGAAGCTTCCCCATTTCCAACTCCTTTTGTCGTTGTTGTTGGAAATTTATACGGGACTCCCTAATACAACACAAACAAAACTAGCTCCATTCTAGAGTAATTCATCAATGGCAAAATGAACGGAATTGGTTGGTCCAAGATTGCCATGGTTCTCTCCTCTCCTAAACACACTATGAGCCTTACCCTCATCGACATCTTCTCGATCATTCTGAAAATGATCTCCATCTTCAGTTAGAACTTGAGCCATCTTGAGATTTCAACTTTTCGGTATCTGCACTCAATTTATCTTCAAAGCCCTCCACAAGTGACTCCAACAGAGCTTTCACGCCACTACACTCGTGTCCTAAGGGAAGTCCGGTCACTCCACAATTTTCACAATAGGTTCCACTCTTGGATTCATGGGGAGATGATGGTCCCAGATGAAGGTTTAGCTCTCCCACATTTCGTCTTTCTCTCAACCTCCGATCTTTGGTCCTCAAAGGACAACTCACAAGCTTATGTCCCCCCTCTCCACAATAGAAGCAACTCTCACGTTTCGCTCTCGGGAACTTTTTTTTAGTGTCCTCTCTTCAAACTCCACTCGAACTCCCTCGTGTTCGAATCATTTGAAACAATCACGTCCAAACCCTTTGAGGTATCTTAGACAACCGGATCTTCCAAAGAGGTTGATCTCCCATTTTCCAATGAGTGTCAAGTCATCCTCACTATGCAAAACACTCATGCACTCACTCTCTTGGAATGACCATAAACAAGGAAAAAGCAAATCTGAAAAGTAAAGTAGTTTTGCTCACTTTTATACCCCCCTATACTTCAGGTATCATAACTTTCTCTATAAAAATGATCTCTCAACGAAATTTGAACCCACATGTAACTTAGCTCCTGATAAACAATCGTGCAAAGTTTAAAATCCTGATTTAATTCTTGCACGAATTGATGACCTCTGTACACTTTTTCCCGAGAGCTATCTTTCAAAACCCGTCAAGACCCTAGCAAATTCTAAACATCAGAACTTTTGATCTAGACATGATATGACTGTTATTTCAAGTGCAAAAACGTATCCCATCTACTTCTCTAAAATCAATAAAATTCTCGAAAAAACTTTGGAAAATAAAGTGTTCCTCCCAAATACGCACTATAGCACTCTCGCCTCATCCCAAACAACACTTAAGTAAACAAAATGTACAAAATAACTTCCAAGCTATCATATAACACTACCGGATACACAAATGGTACATTACTATGCATCATGATCTCGGTTCGCTCTTCCCCCACAGTCCTCTCCATATGAGTTCTCATCGTTGCGCTCTCACGGGCAAGAAACTGGATTCGAAACATCTTTGCTCCTTCTAGACTGAGGTCCGGGCAACGGAACCAAAAATGTGACCTCCGGGCTAACTCTCACTCAGGTTTACCTCCGATGGCTTTTTGGAAGCTCATCATGAATCTAGAAGGACTTAGTCCCACCCTATGACCATGACCCTATTGCTCACTCTTACACAAACTCTCAATGTCCAAGCTCCATTATGCACATTATCACCATGAGTAAGATATCACTCAAAAGGATGGAGTGGTATAGTTTTGGAGGTGGTTATAGTGATTATAACCAAATTCACCTTATATAACCAAATAGTGGTTATACTCACCTTTCTGTATGGTATATGGTGTCGAGTCAAAGCTTCCAATTCAATTTGATTTGACGACCTTCTTAACTATCCAACGGAAGTTAAAGAGGACGATTGGAGTAGAACCTATCAAATCAAGACGTCAACAACTGTTGGAGTTGGAGGAGGCTCAAGCTGTGACTATGGTACGTGTGGAGCGGGCTCAACAATTGCAGAAGAAGTATCATGATAATCGACTTGGGACGAAGAAGATGAAGATTTTCAAAGAAGGTGATTGGGTAATGCTTTACGACTCCATTAGATATAAGAGAGCAAGAAAGAAATTTCTTCCAAAGTACTTTGGTCCTTTCATAGTTCACAAGGTGTGGGGAAACTTTACTTATGATTTGAAGGAGTTGGGAGGACGACATTTTGACCGGGTGAATCACGACAAGTTGAAGCCGTTTCATCGACGATCAGATTCTTTCACTCCGAGGACGGAGTGAAATCTTGGTCCGGGGGTAAATGTAAGACCCAGGGTTGTACATATAGGATAAAATGCAAATATATCTAAATTGTGTCTAAGGTTATCTTAATCATGACTATATTTAGCTAGTTATGGTTAAGTTGGAGGAAAATATAGAGTAACTTTTGGTGTGGTAGATGGGAACTACTATTTTGTTATTTAGTATGAATCAAAGAATAGATTCCATCACATGGGTATCTTGACTTCCCTTGACTTGGACTAGTTTTCATTGGTTGGACTTGGTGAAGACCCTTAAATCTAGGGGCGAGATTGACTTGGCATACTAGAAGTCAATTAGGGAGTAGTTGGGCTTCTAGAAGATCCAAGTGGACCAATTGCATGTTGCCATGTACCCTTTTCATTGGGGTTTGTGATCTCTACCTCGTTTAAACTTGGTAAGAGGAAGTTACATGGTGATTACTTGTAGTTACTAGGGTAAGATTCTAAGTAGTATAAATAGAGAGGTTGAGAAGCATCTCTCAAGTAGTTTTTCAATGGAAGTTAGTTTTGGGAGAAGATAGTGTGGTGATCTTAGTTTTGGGGAGCTTGGTTCTTGGAGACGTCATGTTCGGAGTGGAGCCTTGATTCAATGAAGACTTTGATTACCAAAGTATCCCCTTCCTTTTGAGTGATATCTTACTCATGGTGATAATGTGCATAATGGAGCTTGGACATTGAGAGTTTGTGTAAGAGTGAGCAATAGGGTCATGGTCATAGGGTGGGACTAAGTCCTTCTAGATTCATGATGAGCTTCCAAAAAGCCATCGGAGGTAAACTTGAGTGAGAGTCATCCCGGAGGTCACAGATCTGGCTTCACCGCCATCATCTTCGGACGAGAGGATTTTGCCGGTCCTACTTCTTCTACCTTCTTCTTTCCTACATCTCTTCGAACTGCTAGAGTAGCTGGTGGAATGTCTTCCACTATTCTCTTTCTCTTCCTCGAAGTTCCAATCACTTTCAGGTCTGAGTCCGAATCAGGCTTGCTCTGCACCGCCGGTCTCACTTCTCCCGTTCTCTTCGACTCAGGTGGGGCACTCGTTCCTAGACTCCGCGTTGACCTACTACTAGCACTGTCGATGTCCGCATCCAAGTCCGACAACTCACTCTCCAACCAGTACAACTGGCTCTCCCTAGCCGTCAGCCACTCCAGCTTTGCATACAGGTGTACTAAGAAAGACGAGAGATAGACTACACTCTTATCGTCTTCTCTTAGCTTCGTTGCCATGGCCTGTATATTCTTTGCAAAGATCTCTCCCCAGTTCACCCGGATAGTTCCTCCGATGAATCCTTCTACGATCCTCACCTTGTGCATGCTCAAGTAGGTTGTTCTCTGCGGTGAGAAAAACTGATTCAAGGTGAGTTCCACCTTCCTCCTGAATACACTCTTAATCAAGCCAAGCTTGTAGCCATTCGTCCCATTCCTCTCCCTAGGGTTGAACCACTTCCGCTTGTCGAATATAAATGCCGTATGCATCGCCGATCCCTCCCAATTGATGTCGTCTTTGTCCTCTTTGTGATTGCGTCCTAGAGCCTTCGCCCATAACTCGCATCCCACTTCTCCGGCTGCGCTCTGCTTCCAATTGCTGTTAGCGGCTTCCCTCTCCAGACTTCATCGCACAGCTCCGAGCACAAGTAGTCCCATCGCCATGACAGAAACGCTCCACCGAAATTCTTCAACATCAGCAACTCCGTTGGAGTCCAATCCGTCATCAGAATAAGCGGTCGAATTCTCCCCATCGTCGCACTTCTTCTTGCTGGAACTCCTCCGGTTCGACGCTTTGACATTGCAGCTAGCCTCCCTTGCTCCGGCCACTCGGCAAGTTCTTGGCATCGACTTTCTCTCGACAATTTTTCAATCCACCGCCCCAGACGCGCGCTTAAATTCCCTCGCAATTCACTCGTGTGAACTCCCTAATGGTATTCCTATCTAACAAACATATATTCGAACGAATACCTTCAAGAGAACCCGGATATAACTCTTTATTCACCAAAACCCAAAAAAATCCTAATTATCCTAAGAACTACGCTCCTACAGTCATCTGTGTGGATGTTTCATTCGAAAATCAGATCCCAACAACGTGAATGCTATTCAAAGGATGCGCGAGATCTGCAACTTCTTGACAGAAGTGAAGCGGTTTTTAGGTGATGTTGTGTTCTATCACATATGGATTCCTCACTATGCTCATATAACATATCTGTTATATGGGCTGTTAAGGAAAAATCAGAAATTTGTATGGGAGAATAGACATGTAGAGGCCATGAGGAAGTTGAAGAGTTGTATGTCATCAGCTCCGGTTTTGCAAAGGATAGAATATCATGGTGACAAGCCAGTGATATTGACGGTGGATACCAGTCCTATTGCCATAGGATGGGCCGTGGGGCAGGATGACGAAGATGAAGGGAGTAGGTATGTTGTGAGATTTGGAGCCAAGGTCTTGAGTGAAAGACAATGTGAAGAAGAAGTTGTGGGGTGTGATTACAGCTATGTAGTCGGAAAAGAACTACCTTATAGGAGCACATGTGATTGTTGAGACGGATTGTTTACCGTTGTTGAGGATGATCACCAATTGCAATACACTAGATATTGCAATGTTGAGGTGAATAGCTTACATCAAGACACTTAATCCGGAGTTTAGGCATGTGGCAGGAAAGGATAACAAGGTGGCAGATTATGTTATCAAGAGCTAGATATGAAGGAGAAGAAGAAATGATTGATGATACTGATGATGTAGGAACGACATTTTATTATGTGGCTCATCAGCAAGGAGTAACACAAAGTTTGGAGATGTTTCTCGAGGATTTGTATGAGGGTGAGTGGTTAGATATTGGAAAATATCTCAACACACTAGCACGACAAAGCGGTTGGAGTGATCATGAATTCAAACATGTAAGAAGGAAGGCCTACAACTACATGTTACAAGATGGATACCTATGGAAGAGACCGAAGCGGAAGGGTGACATGCCTCAACGTGTGATTTGTGGAAAGGAGGCTCAACAGGAGTTGATGTGGGAGTTTCATGAAAGCTTATGGGCATGCCACAGGGGGGTATATGCCACTTTCATGAAATTGAAAAAGAGATATTGGTGGAAAAACATCTACAAGGATGTGGTAGGATTTGTGGAGACTTGTGAGACGTGTCAGGTGTATTCATTAATCCGATACCGTGATGGTTTGCATCCTACATATCCACTTGCTATCCATTACAAGTGGGTTGTGGATTTGATGGACATATCGATGGGATTAGGACAGATGAGGTATCTCGTGTTAGCGAGGGAGGATGTATCCAATCAAGTGGAGGGAAGAGCACTACAATCCTTACATTGGCATGTTTCTTACCGTGTCGATCCTCAATGATGTAATCAAACTCCGCCAGTAACAACTTCCATCTGGCTATCCTACCCTCAACATTAGGCTTCATGAAAATGTACTTCAAAGCCTTGTGGTCAGTAACGATAGTAAACTTCCCTCCCAAAAGATAGTGTCGAAACTTCTTGAGTGAGAAGATCACAGCTAAAGTCTCCCTTTCAGTCACTGAATAGTTTCTCTCAGCCTGCACCATCTGTCTACTAGCATAAGCAATTGGATGATCATGGCTATCTTCATCTAATTGGCTTAGAGTGCATCCTATAGCAATGTTTGATGCATCCCTGTAGAGAATGAAAGGTTTACCCCAATTTGGTTTGGCTAAAATAGGAGCCGTTACCAACGCCTTCTTAAGAAGTTTGAACGCCACAGCTGCCTCTCCATCCTTGAGGATTAAATCAATTTGAATTTGGTTATAACCACTATAACCATCTCCAAAACTATACCACTCATGACCTGCCACCTCCTCTAGAATCTCATCTATGAAAGGTAAAGGATAGTAATCCTTCTTTGTGACAGCATTCAACTTCTTGTAATCTATGCATACACGTAGCTTACCATTCTTCTTCTTGACTATCACAATAGGAGAAACCCATTCAGAATTCTCTACCTCATAGATGAAACCCGCATCCTTTAGCTTGTCGATCTCCTCCTTGACCACCATGGCCGTTGGTGGATTTATCCGACGTTGCTTGACGACGCATTGGACGAGCCTTCTCCTCTAACTCAATGCGATGAGTTTCTAAGGTTACTTCCTTCAAATCCTTGTAGCTAAAGGCAAAGACATGGATATATTTTCGAAATATATCCAAGAACCTTGACTTCTCCTCCATAATAACCTTGGGACCAAACTTGAGAGTGGAGAGCCGTCGAGTTATCTCATCTTCACTCATCTTCATCTTGTCGGGATCTTTCACCACCCCTGGCCTAGGAAGTAAATCCATTGCAGCAAGACTTGAACTTGAACATCATCGTCCGAGGTATCTTCAGATGATGTCTCCTCATCGATCGACATGTTGGTGTCAACCCTGAAAAAAACTGCCACTTTCTTCACTCTCAGACTCTGCGTAATCACTCGTAGGTCTATCCGAGTCTGAGACTGCTCCTCCACCACTTGTGAGAGGGACCTTCACTCGATGGTTTTTCGGCCCTATCGAAGGTAACCCTTATGCCACCGATCAGTTGTCCTCACACCCTCAACCAAGGTCTTCCTAACAACAAGTCGTAGCTAGCCTCCACAAGCACTTGAAAGGACAACAAGGTTTGAACTCCCATCACGCTTACCAACACCTTGTCCACCACTCCAATGGGTCGCACCTTTTTGCTTGTTGGCCATCCCAACAATGATGTTGGAAGGTCTTGAAAGCTTCATCCCCAACTTCTTCAACAAACGTTCTGACATGGCATTCACCGCAGATCCACCATCCACTAGTACATCCGAAACATCACGCCCATTAATGCGTACTTCAATCTTCAAGCCCGAGTGCATACCTCCAAGGCAGCGGCATCCACCACTCCTACTCCAACATTCGCCATGGAAGCTTCCCTTGGATCGTCGCTTGGTCCTTTTGAGTTTAGGCCTCCCCTCAACTCCTTTCTTATCGTAGGATTTAGAGCAATCAATTGGCCAACAGATTATATTGGCTTTTTGATTCCCCACATCCTCCACCACGTCGTATTTGAGTGGGTAGATGAAATGGAGAAATCATCCATTCCCAACTTCTTTCTCGGTGCTCTCGGTTGACTCACACCTTTGGATCGAGTGCTCCGGCTTGGTTGATCTTCCATTGAGATGGACTCCTCTCGCAAATCTTGCTCTCTTCTTCTCGTGTGCAAGAATATCAACTCGGAACTTATAGAGCTCTCTCCCTTCTCAAACGTGCACCGATGAGGAAACACATCAATAGATGCTACTCCCCTTATCCTTCGATTGACTTGGAGCAGGAGTAGAATTGTTGTGTCTAACTCCATCATGTTGTCGAGGATTAGGACAATTTCGTTGGAAATGAGGGCCTCCACAACTAAAGCATGAAACCGTGAAGTTCCCTTGTGGTGGGTTTCCTTTTGGAGGATAATTCCCATACCCTCTAGATCCTCCCCCTACATTCTGATTCCTCCTCTCCCATAGTTGTACTACGTTAATCTTGAGATCGAGTGTTTTACGTGATAGATTTCAACTCATGGTGCAAGTCTACCATTGGAGAATTTACTACTAGCGCAGCAACAACAGTAGGAGTTGCCATTCTAACCACAACAGGTGGTAATGCTTCTCTAGCCATCAAGCTAGAATCATCGTCTTCTAGGCTCTCCTCCATTCGAATAGCAATGCGAATAGCCTCAACCTTAGAAGAGGGCTTTTCATATCTCACCTTGCTTCGAATCTGAGGCTTCAAACCTCCAATGAAGTTCTTTGTCAACATTGCCACAATCCCCACCATGGTTGGCTCGACCTCGTCTCCACTCTTTCTCAACACCACACGAAAACGTGACTCCAGCTTCTCCGTTCTCTCTACGTATGATCTCACCTTCTCACTCTCTCCTTGCTTCAAAAAAGGGACTTCACACATCAGCTTCTCGTAACTTTCATCCGGAAGAAAGTTTTCAACAAGATTCTCCGTCAAACTCTCCCAAGTGTCTTCCTCCACATGCTCCTTCTTGTACTCATTGTACCACTTCAATGCAGAATCCTCCTAGAAGTCGGGCAAAAGGATAGCCCATTCGGGTTTCCTTTTCTCATTGTTTCCTATACATGCCCTCTTGAAGTCTTTCACAAAAGATTCTACATCTTCTTTCTCTCTCCCATAGAACACCGGAAGGTTCCCATTTCCAACTCCTTTTGTCGTTGTTGTTGGAAATTTATACGGACTCCCCTAATACAACACAAACAAAACTAGCTCCATTCTAGAGTAATTCATCAATGGCAAAATGAACGGAATTGGTTGGTCCAAGATTGCCATGGCTCTCTCCTCTCCTAAACACACTATGAGCCTTACCCTCATCGACATCTTCTCGATCATTCTGAAAATGATCTCCATCTTCAGTTAGAACTTGAGCCACCCGGAGATTTCAACTTTTCGGTATCTGCACTCAATTTATCTTCAAAGCCCTCCACTAGTGACTCCAACAGAGCTTTCACGCCACTACACTCGTGTCCTAAGGGAAGTCCGGTCACTCCACAATTTTCACAATAGATTCCACTCTTGGATTCATGGGGAGATGATGGTCCCATATGAAGGTTTAGCTCTCCCACATTTCGTCTCTCTCTCAACCTCCGATCTTTGGTCCTCAAAGGACAACTCACAAGCTTATGTCCCTCCTCTCCACAATAGAAGCAACTCTCACGTTTCGCTCTCGGGGAACTTTTTAGTGTCCTCTCTTCAAACTCCACTCTGAACTCCCTCGTGTTCGAATCCGCTGAAACAATCACGTCCAGCCCTTGAGGTATCTTAGAAAACCGGATCTTCCAAAGAGGTTGATCTCCCATTTTCCAATGAGTGTCAAGTCATCCTCACTATGCAAAACACTCATGCACTCACTCTCTCGGAATGACCATAAACAAGTAAAAAGCAAATCTGAAAAGTAAAGCAGTTTTGCTCACTTTTATACCCCCCTATACTTCAGGTATCATAACTTTCTCTATAAAAATGATCTCTCAACGAAATTTGGACCCACATGTAGCTTAGCTCGTGATAAACAATCGTGCAAAGTTTCAAATCCTGATTCAATTCTTGCACGAATTGATAAGCTCTGTACACTCTTTCCCGAGAGCTATCTTTCAAAACCCGTCAAGACCCTAGCAAATTCTAAACATCATTACTTTTGATGTAGACATGATATGACTGTTATTTCAAGTGCAAAACGTATCCCAACTACTAATCTAAAATCAATAAAATTATCGGAAAAACTTTGGAAAATAAAGTTTTCCTCCCAAATACATACTATAGCACTCTCGCCTCATCCCAAACAACACTTAAGTAAACAAAATGTACAAAATAACTTCCAGGCTATCATATAACACTACCGGATACACAAATGGTACATTACTATGCATCATGATCTCGGTTCGCTCTTCCCCGACAGTCCTCTCCATATGAGTTCTCATCGTTGCGCTCTCACGGGCAAGAAACTGGATTCGAAACATCTTTGCTCCTTCTAGACTGAGGTCCCGGCAACGGAACCAAAAATGTGACCTCCGGGCTGACTCTCACTCAGGTTTACCTCCGATGGCTTTTTGGAAGCTCATCATGAATCTAGAAGGACTTAGTCCCACCCTATGACCATGACCCTATTGCTCACTCTTACACAAACTCTCAAAGTCCAAGCTCTATTATGCACATTATCACCAAGAGTAAGATATCACTCAAAAGGAAAGGGATACTTTGGTAATCAAAGTCTTCATTGAATCAAGGCTCCACTCCGAACATGACGTCTCCAAGAACCAAGCTCCCCAAAACTAAGATCACCACACTATCTTCTCCCAAAACTAACTTCCATTGAAAAACTACTTGAGAGGTGCTTCTCAACCTCTCTATTTATACTACTTAGAATCTTACCCTAGTAACTACAAGTAATCACCATGTAACTTCCTCTTACCAAGTTTAAACGAGGTAGAGATCACAAACCCCAATGAAAAGGGTACATGGCAACATGCAATTGGTCCACTTGGATCTTCTAGAAGCCCAACTACTCCCTAATTGACTTCTAGTGTACCAAGTCAATCTCGCCCCTAGATTTAAGGGTCTTCACCAAGTCCAACCAATGAAAACTAGTCCAAGTCAAGGGAAGTCAAGATACCCATGTGATGGAATCTATTCCTTGACTCATACTAAACAAAAAAATAGTAGTTCTTATCTACCACACCAAAAGTTACTCTATATTTTCCTCCAACTTAACCATAACTAGCTAAACATAGTCATGACTAAGATAAACTTAGGCACAATTTAGATATACTTTCATTTTATCCTATATGTACAACCCTGGGTCTTACATTTACCATTCGTACGGTGGTTACTATTGGCAACCATTCGTACGGTGGCCATTCGTACATTGGCAACCATTCGTATGGTTACCCTGGCAACCCATTAAATGCGGTGGTTACTATTCTTTGTCAACAAGGGATGGCGACTGCATCAAATGGACTTCAAGAACGCCTTTCTCAATGGAGATCTCGGCGAGGAAGTCTACATGCAACAACCACCTGGTTACGAAGATCCGAAGTTTCTTTCCCGAGTTTGTAAGTTAAGGAAATCCCTCTATGGGTTGAAACAGGCTCCGAGAGCATGGTATGAGAAGATCAATTCCTTTCTCATGTCTCTTGGATTTGTAGTCTGTCATTCCGACTCATCGCTATACTGCATGAGATCAGGAGTTCATGTAGTGATGATTTCCATCTACGTAGATGATCTTATTATCACTGGGAACCATGAGGAGATGATTTCCCGCATCAAGAGTATCTTATGTTCCGAATTTGAGATACAAGACTTAGGATATCTTAAATTCTTTCTTGGGGTGGAGTTTATCACAGAGGGAAAGGATATGTGGCTAATACAACGCCAATATGCTTTAGATAAGCTTAAGGAGTTCAAGATGTCTGATTGTAAACCAATAGACACTCCTCTACAACAAGGTCTAAAGCTAGAGTTAGACGATGGAGAGTTACTTTACAGATCCCCCCTTTGCATGCATTGGATGGTTGGGAGTTTGATTTATCCGACTATCACTAGACCGGATTTGAGCTATCTTTGTTGGTCTAGTCGGTCGGTTCTCTGCATGCTCCACGGGTACCGCATATGATGGCGGTTAAGCGGATTCTCCGCTATGTGAAGTCCACACTTCATTTTGGACTTCGATCTGATTTGGAGGTGGAATTTTGAACCTGCATGGCTACACCGACGCTGATTGGGGGCAGAGACATTTCGGCAAGAGATCCACGCCCTGGATATGCGTTTGGACTTGGGAGTGCGGCTGTGAGCTGGGCTTCTAAGAAGCAACCGACCGTGGCACTATCTTCCACAGAGGCAGAGTATCGTGGTGCTATGAATGCCACGTGTGAAGCAGTTTGGCTTCGTTCCTTGCTTTCAAATATTGGAGTAGATTATCCTAGTCCTACAGTTATCCTAGCTGATAACAATAGCAGCATGATGTTAGCCAACAATCTTGTTTTTCATGCTAGGACAAAGCACATTGAGGTGCACTATCACTTTGTTAGGGAGAAGGTCCTTTCAGGTGTAGTAGATCTTAGATATATACATATAGGAGATCAGGTTGCAAATATCTTCACCAAAGCTTTACCTAGAGAGTCGTTTGCTACATTTCGACATTGTCTAGGAGTTCAGGATGTACAGTTGAGCTTGAAGGGGAGTGTTAATATCCCAAGCTCATCGAGTTGATATAGGTCGATCTTTGCCTGATGACTACAGGCCGTAGATCTAGGGTTGTTACGCGTCGATGGTGCACCAGATGCATTTTGGGCTAACCCAAGATTAGGGTTTCCCTGTTCTCACCCTATATATACAAGGGAAGGCGAAGCCTTCCCCATCTCATTCCTGTACACTCTCTCTCTTGTCCCTTTGGTGTGCTCTCCTCTTCTTGGAGTGATTCCTGAAGAGTCGTTTTCTCAACAACGGTGGGTGACGATTACCTGGAAACACTCCAAGTACCAGGGGGAGACCTCCTCGGACTCGGGCGTGACTGACCCAAGCGACGAGGAGACCGAGTCCGGATATTCGTCCGAAGACAGAGTTAATTACCTGGAATGTTATGAGATAGAGGAAGAACTCCTCACCGACGACGAATAGCAATTACAGATCAGTGTGGGAAGGAGTGAAGCCAGCCACACTGACGGCGTAGTTGGAGCGGATGCTTGGGAAGAAGTAACCGTAACACCTGGCCACCAGCTCAAAGTCAAACGAGGCTTGCCGCCCAGTGATCTGCACCACCTGTTGAGTCTCCTTAGTAGGTACGAAGATGTCTTTGCCTGGAAGATAGAAGATATGAAGGGCATACCCCAGCTGTGGGGAGAACATCAGATAGATCTCATAGAAGGGGCAATCCCTGTACGGCAGAGGCAGTATCGTTTAAATCCCAAATACTCTTTGTTGGTTAAAGATGAAATTGATAAGTACCTGCAAGCAGGCATTATTTATCCCGTGTTGAGTAGTGAATGGGTTGCATCGATTGTGATTGTTCCCAAGAAAAACACAGGCAAGATTAGAGTCTGTAAAGACTTTAGAAAGCTCAATGCATCCACTAAGAAAGACCATCACCCCTTGCCTTTCGCGGATGCAATATTGGATCATGTTGCGGGGCACAAATGTTATAGTTTCTTAGATGGATTTTCTAGGTACAATCAGGTGTCCATTCGAGAGGAAGATAAGGACAAGACTACCTTTACCACTGATTGGGGGACATATGCTTACCATAAGATGCCGTTCGGTTTGTGTAATGCCCCGGCCACATTTCAACGAATGATGACACACATTTTCCAAGACTACTTAAGGAAGTTTCTTGAAATTTTCATAGATGATTTCTGTGTATTTGGGTCGAGGGGCCGACCATCTGAATCATCTCCAACATACGTTCCAGAAGTGCCGAAGTAGTCAACTAGCGTTGCATCTAGAGAAATGTTACTTCATGATAATAGAAGGAATTCTGTTGGGACATCGGGTGTCAGCTCAAGGATTAGAAGTAGATGTAGATAAGGTTAAAGTCATTAACTTGTTGGAACCCCCTAGGAACATCTGGGAACTCAGAGCCTTCCTAGGCCACACAGGCTATTACCAAAGGTGCGTGAAAGCGTATGCCGCCATTGCGACGCCTCTAACTGGCCTACTCAAGAAGGGGGTAGATTTCGTATGGACAACAAAACACGAGGCTACCTTCCAACGGATGAAACTAGAATTGGTCATGGCACCAACTCTGGTTCCACCTAATTGGGACAAACCATTCCATGTGGACGTAGATACTTCCTCCATAGCTATGGGGGTGGTGTTGGGACAAAAAGATGAGAAGGGAAAGGATCACCCAATTTATTTTGCCAGTCAAATGTTGATAGCAACGGAGGGGAATTACTCGACTACGGAGCGAGAAGCCCTGGGAATGGTCTATGCAGTGAGGAAGTTCCGGCATTACCTCTTGGGCTATGAATTCGTGTTCCATGTGGACCATTTTCCTCTGAAGTACCTGGTGCAGAAGGCCGACCTTTCGGGACGGTTGGCACGTTGGATGTCATTATTGCAGGAGTTCTCTTTTACGGTGCAGACCAAGAAAGGGGTGCAGCATACGAATGCCGACTTCCTGTCACGAATAGAGACGAAGATACCTGCCGTAGCGGTAGACGATGAATTTCCAAATGAATAGTTGTTCCAGCTTACGGAGTACAAGGATACACAGTACTATGATTTGTACCGTTACCTACGAACGCTGGAATTACCCGAGGGATTGTCGATTGAGCAACGCACGGTGTTTGTACACAAAGCTGCGCCATATCAACTAGAAAGAGGAATATTGTTCAAACTGGGGGCGGACGACGTCCTACGAAGATGTCTGGAGTCGCATGAAGTCACCAGGGTGATCAGAGCAATGCACGAGGAAGCTACGGGCGGACATTATGCCCTGCGGAATACGGTAAAGAAGATTCTAGCGGCCAATTACTGGTGGCCAACCATGTTTAGAGACGTGCATAAATTCATTCAGCGATGTGACGCCTGCCAACGAATTGGGAAACCTACGCAGACAACACGGTGGCCGTTGAAGTCCATTTTGCCTTTGACACCTTTTGAGAAATGGGGCATTGACTTTGTAGGGCCCATTTCACCAAACAGCAGAGGAACGAGGAAAAGATATATCCTGGTGGGAACTGATTATGCGACTAAAATGGTCGAGGCGGTGGCCACACGACGTGACGATGCTAAGACGGTAGCTGAATTTTTCTTTAATCAAGTTATTTGTCACTACGGGTGTCCATTGGAGTTGGTTAGTGACAGGGGTACCCATTTCCTAAATCATCTGATTGAAGAACTCACAACCTACTTCCAGATCAAGCATCGGAAGATGACACCGTATAATCCCAAAGCTAACGGGTTGACAGAGAAATCTAATGGCCTACTATGTAAAATTCTTACCAAAGTCACGGTGAACCATATTTACGATTGGGATGTGAAAGTGCCAGCTACACTTTGGGCTTTTCGAACAACGAAGAAAGTCACGACTAAGCAGACTCCGTTTTATCTTACCTACAGGATGCACCCGATTACGCCAGTAGAGCTGGAAATCCCGACGTATCAAATTTTGGTGGAGGAACGATTATCGGTCGAGGATAGCCAACTTCATCGGTTGTTGGAATTGTCAAGATTGGAGGAATCTCGGGATGAAGCAGAAGAACTGACTAAGCTCATTGAGCTTCGCCGGAAGGAGAAGTATGATAGTCGGTTAAGACCTCAGAAGGTGGTGGCAGGAGACAAAGTGCTACTATATGACAGCCGCTATATGAAATTTCCAGGGAAGCTCCATCTTCGCTGGATGGGACCTTGCGAGGTCAAGCAAGTCTTTGATAATGGGTCAGTACAGCGGTTGGATTTGGATGGTGCGCTGTTTGCCACACGCATGAATGGGTGGTGAATCAAGAGGTACTACAAATAGTGATGTTCGCGGGGGCGCTCACAACTAGGGACGGACGTATGTAGGGGCATGGTTAGAGGTTTTCAGACTGTTTTTTTTGTTTTTGGAATATAAATGAACGATATTCGGGGGAAGTACAGTTCGCCAAATACGAATAGGAGAAATAAGCGCGAAGATGGCCAAGACGAATAAGTTGTTAAGGAGGTCTGAAGTGTCGAACGGATTAGGGCAGTTAGTAACAACATCGACGAGCGTAACAAGCCGCGGAGAAGCAAGAATGAACGTCAAGTCAAGTAGCCAAAATGAAGAGGAAATCGGTCACTCGATCGGGAGCTCGTGAAACGATTCAATTGCCTGTGAAGAAGATGCCGACGGGAGTATATCGACCCTTGGTGCCGAAGCCAGAATGGTCGACTGAAGAATTAGCACGATTGAAGACCTTGGAAGGAGAGTTCTTGGCATGACGTTGGGACTATGTGTGCCCAGAGTTGTTTGAAGAAGTTCGAGCCAAGAAGACACCAAACCCGATAGGCTGGAGAGGACATCCAGACTCGTGGGATAAGTTGCTTTGGGCTGAAGCCTTGGGAAGAGATTACTCGAAGGAGAAGGACGGAGTCAACTGGGAAGGGTTGGCAATGCACACTGCATTCACTTTTGACGAGCGGAAGTGGTTTGATCCTAGAGAGAGGAAGGGTACAAACGGCTTCAAGATCGATCTTATTCGGGATGACTTCCGAAGGAAGATAATGTATACATTGAATCAACTCTTCTCACCACAACAAACTACTTATGTAAGTATGCATAAGGTGAGTTTTGCATAGTGGAGGGATTCGTCGGCGGAGCAATCAAGGTCAATTGGGTAGAAATCTTCGCTCGGAATGTGCAAGCGATGGGACAGAGGCTAAGAGCGGGATAGAAGGGAGTAATCTATATCTCCTCGTTTCTGGTACACATGTATTCGCGTATGGGGTGGTTGACGCCACAAGAGAGAAGAAGATATCAAGTGAGCGTGGTCAGCACTTTGGGTGGGCAGCAGTAAGCAATGGCAGAATGGTTCGACGAGAAGTGTGGGCCCCACCAAGACGACGGTGTGCAGTCGCCGATAAGAGCGAATCAGCAGGAGATGACTTCGGAGGCAAGAGCTAAGGCAATGAGAGATGAGGAAGAGGCCATATTCGGAAGGGAGGACTCCGTGGGGACCACAGAGAAGAGAAGTTCCAGTGTGGAGATAATTGCGGAGCCCAATAGTAAGAAGAGGAAGCTGAAGGAAATCACGCAATTAGGAAGTCAAGTACTGAAGTCATCACGGCCTTAGGTAAAAGCGACCAAGGTAGCAGTAGAAGAGCCACTTTCTTCGGTGCTACAGTTGGCGCAGAAGCTGGAGAATGTGGTGGTGCCAGTTCTGATGGAGTTGAATGGGATGGGAAGCGAGAGGAAGACGGTTACATGGAGCTGATTGATTCTTTGAACCGCCTTTGCTCGTGGGAAGAAGGATCAGGCGGACACTATAAAGCAGTTGACAGAGTCTGTGGAGCGTCTGAAGAAGCAGAAGGCGGAGGTGACAAAGGAAGCAGCCACAAAAAAGCAAGTCTATGGAGAAATCTGTAGAATTCGGAGCGCGGAAGTGAAATTTGTCGAGAGAGAGAATGAGAAGCTTCACCAGCAATTGAAGAGGGCGAAGCAGCAGTTGCATGAAGTCGATGTTGAACGGCCAGCTAGACTAGAAGATTTGGCGAGTAGGTGCTCGCAATACCTTTTTGCTCGGTGTGACGATGTGGAGGCTGAAAGGTTGGAGCGTTTGACAGTGGCGATGAATACCCCTTGCGATTCGAAGGATCGCAGGAAAGAGATGTACAAGGCCATGGGACGCGAATGCCAAGAAGCGATGCGAGTCCATCGAAAGGAGATCGCAGATGAGCGTCAATGTCTTTGCATTGAAGGAAGAGATGTCATTGAAGGAACCTGAGGTGCCATGTAATTGTAGTCGGACGTGATCCGTGTAGGCAACGATTAGGAATAGGTGCGAGTAGATTGTATAAATAGGAGTAGTGTTAGAGTAGAAGGATCGCTTTCTTTACAAGTGTTCATTGAGAATCGTAATTGTAGTAAGGATAGAATGAAGTGCTCGAGAAGCTGTTGAATGTTGCATTCGATTGGCCTTGACTGAGGGTGATACCTGTGAAGATACCCGGGTATTCGTTCATGAGCCATAGTCGGATTCACTTCGTAGTAGAACTTCATCAAGGACATCGCCTCGTCGACAGCTTGTAAAGGAGTGATCAACTCCCATCAGTAAATATGGAGTGTAATTTCAATTACATGTGTAATTCTGTGCAATGTAATGGATGGGTAATGATTTGTTAATTTGACTTAGTGGTCTTGGACTACTCTGTCACAGTACTCTTCGGACTATGCATGTCCAGAGTCTTCAAAAGAAGCATAAACAACCATATTATTCATTCCGCCGACGAAAGATAACACCTAATTCCCTTGGGAACGAACTGTAAATCTGTGCAAATGACAAAACCTTTGTGTAACCTGTCCGTTACATCTTTAGAGCTGTTGTCATGACGGTGATACTTTAGTTTAGGATAACCAACGGCATTGTAAGGATGTTAAGAGCCGGAGAGGTCTAGTCACATCACCTTGCTGACTAAGGAGCTTATCTGATCAAAGTGGAGTGGATGTAGGACATGGATAGAGGACAACATGATCCTCCAGATGTACCGATGCCGAGTCCATTTATGATCAACATTCGATATCTTCATCGTGATCACTTTCGGGTATACTTAGCCAGTTTCGAGTTGTCATTTTAACTCTTATTAGTGACAACTCATATTCTGTATAGGATGTCTAAGTAGTTGTAATAGCACGGGCATGCATTACTAAGTCCGAATTCGTATAGATTGATTCGTTGCCAAGGGAATGAGGGATCAAACCACACTAGCAAAGAAGAGAAACATGCATTTAGACCTCTTTACTACTCTAGACTGTAGAGTCCGAAGTGCTACTCCTAATTGCTACCTACACTGATCCCATTCTCCTAAGTCTACTCTATTGATCTAAGCCGCTCGATCGTACTTCTGTTGCTTGCGTGAATGCGTCGATTTCTAACTGCATTTCCTGTACATCAAATGCGATCTCCTGTCGATGAAGAGCCATTGCTTTCCAGAAATCTCAACCCCAGGCTTTATACATCTCCTTCCTCCGATCCTTCGTATCACCAGTATTCTCCATTACTTCCACCAACTACTCTAACCGCTGCGTCTCAACTCAATCATACCGTGTGAACAGATGTTGCGCATATTTGTTAGCAAGGGTTTCTAACTTCGCAGACGCCTCCACATCCACCTGAATCAATCTTTGCTTCAAGTCCTGCACCGTCTCCCGAAGATGGGCATTCTCCTTCTCTACAAAGTAAATCTCCGCATCCCGAATATGATAGATCTCTTCGAGGTGATTCAAAGTGAGAACCACCTTCCTCCTGAAGACGTCCTTAATGAGATCGAGCTTATAGCCATTCGTCCCCTTCCTCTCCCTAGGGTTGAACCACTTCCGCTCATCAAAAGTGAAAGTCGTGTGTATCGCCGAGCCCTCCCAATCGACACCACCTTTGTCTTCCTCATGGTTGCGGCTGAGTGCCTTCGCCCACAGCCTTACATCCCACTTCTCAGGCTGTGCTCTGCTTCCAATTGCTGTCAAGACTTTTCCCCGTCGGACTTCATCGCACAGGTTTAAGCACACATAGTCCCATCGCCATGACGGAAACGCGCCGCCTAAGTTCTTCAACCTTAGAATAAGCGGTCGAATTCTCCCTATGGTCGCACTTCGTCCACGGTTCAACGTTTCGACATTGCAACTATCTTTTTCTGCTCCGGCCGCTCTAGTTCCGTAGTTTCTTGGCATCGACCTTCTCTCAACAATTCTTCAATCCGTTGCCCAAACGCGTGCTTAAATTCCCTCGCAATTCACTCGTGTGAACTCCCTAATAATATTCATGTCTTACTAACATATATTCAGACAAATACCCTCATGAGAACCCGAATATAACTCTTTATTTACAAAAACCAAAAAAAATCCTAAAAATCCTAAGAATTATGCTCCTACAATAGCGTGTGCATCCTCCGGTATGCACCAAGAAGTTAACGAAGATGTGTGCGGCATCAGATTATATCAACTTGATCTTCTACTCTGGCTAGATCTTCCCCATATGACTCATCTTCACCAAAAAGGTCAAACTCCTCCTCAAGTTGGCCAAGGTTGATCTTCTTATCCCGGCTTTTGAAGATCTTTATTTGCTTTCCTGCAATAGGTACCTTTAACTTTGTTCCATCCAACTCTCTTAGCGAATAAGTAGCATTATCGTGAACATTGATCACCACATATAGCCCAAACCACCTCTTTAAAAACTTCCTCAAGGTGCTATGTTGGTTATCCAGACCATTGTCATACACCAACACCCAATCACCTTCTTTAACCTCCTTTGGTCTCAACCTATGACGTTTGTCAAATTTGTCCTTGTTTCTAAGGCGTGTACAATTTGCCAATTGTACATCCTCCGTTCTCCCCTCTAGCTGTCGAATGCGTATCGCCAAAAGATTTTCTCTACTCAGATTATCCTCCCAAGGCAAGACACTCCATGTGGGAATGTTTTCCTCTATTGGCATAATTGGCTTTTGGCCTTGCATTAACTCTAATGGCATATAGCCGGTCACAGAGCTATGGGTCGTACGATCAACCCATAATGCAAAAGGTAACAAATGAGGCCATTGTCCAGCCTTCCCTCTACATGAATTCACAATTGCTTTGATAATAGATGGATGACCTCTCTCACTCTTTGCATTCCCTTCTGGATTATAAGCAGTGGTGAGAGATAACTTGACTCCACATCTCTCAAACAAGTCATGTGCCTCTTGAGCATTCAACTCTCCTCGATCAACGGTTATCTTCCCAACACATCCATAACGACACACAACGTCCTCCAAAAGAAATCTGCAAACCCCTTCTGTTTCTTTTGATGTCTCGAGCATACGATGAGGAAGGAGATCAACCAGTGGATGATACATTTCCAGATGAGGATTTGCTGATGATGGACACCATAACAAAGGTACCGGCTGAATACAAGGGGATATGGGATTTCATCTCGGAGGGAGAGTTTCCCCAAGGCATGCATTCACGTGAGAGGAATGCATTGGTGAAGCGATGTGAACCTTATACCATCATAGAGGACGTGTTGTTTCATCAAGGAGCAGATGGACTACTCAGAAGGGCTGTTGGAAGGGAGGAGTCAATTCAACTTATGAAGGAGTTTCATGAAGGCTCGGTATGTGGAGGACACTTTGCAGGAAAGGTAACTGCATTTAAGATCCTAGATGCAGGCTATCATTGGAAGGGCATTTTCAAAGATTGTGTGAAATTTTGCAAGAGTTGTGATGTGTCTCAAGCTTTTGCTAAAAAGTCCATGAAAACCCCTCCTTTGACATCAGTTCCTATTTTAGGTCCTTTTGAGAAATGGGGGATAGATTTTGTAGGACCCTTGAATCTTACTCCTCGGGGTAACAAGTTCATTGTGGTAGCTCTGCATTATCTAACCAAGTGGATAGAAGCTAGACCTCTAAAATCTACAAGTGAGGAAGAAGTGGGTAGATTTCTGTATGAGAGGATAATAACTAGATTCGGATGCCCTCTAGAAATTGTATCTGATAGAGGTGGTGAGTTTGTTGGAAGCATTATTCAAGCCATGCTAGGTCATTTCTCCATCAAGGCACGGGTGACTACTTCCTACAAACCAAATGCTAATGGGTTGGCGGAAGCGAACCAACTATACGCTTTGCATGATGTTGGCCAAGGATCAGGGAGACATGGACGGGGAGCAAGCAAAATTGGGACAAGAGGTCTGCATGCTATCTTGTGGGAGTATCGGACGACTTGGAAGACATCAACAGGGGTACTCACCTTTCCGTATGGTATATGGTGTCGAGTCAAAGCTTCCAATTCAATTTGATTTGGCGACCTTCTTAACTATCCAACGGAAGTTAAAGAGGGCGAATGGGTAGAAGCTATCAAATCAAGGCGTCAACAACTGTTGGAGTTGGAGGAGGCTCGAGTTGTGTGGCCATGAGTACGTGTGGGCGGGCTGAACAATTGCGAAGAAGTATCATGATAATCGATTTGGGACGAAGAAGATGAAGATTTTCAAAGAAGGTGATTGGGTAATGCTTTACGACTCCATTAGATATAAGAGAGCAAGAAAGAAATTTCTTCCAAAGTACTTTGGTCCTTTCATAGTTCACAAGGTGTGGGGAAACTTTACTTACTTTCATTTCATTTCGTTTCATCGGCGATCAGATTCTTTCACTCCGAGGACGGAGTGAAATCTTGGTCCGGGGGTAAATGTAAGACCCAGGGTTGTACATATAGGATAAAATGAAAGTATATCTAAATTGTGCCTAAGTTTATCTTAGTCATGACTATGTTTAGCTAGTTATGGTTAAGTTGGAGGAAAATATAGAGTAACTTTTGGTGTGGTAGATAAGAACTACTATTTTGTTGTTTAGTATGAGTCAAGGAATAGATTCCATCACATGGGTATCTTGACTTCCCTTGACTTGGACTAGTTTTCATTGGTTGGACTTGGTGAAGACCCTTAAATCTAGGGGCGAGATTGACTTGGTACACTAGAAGTCAATTAGGGAGTAGTTGGGCTTCTAGAAGATCCAAGTGGACCAATTGCATGTTGTCATGTACCCTTTTCATTGGGGTTTGTGATCTCTACCTCGTTTAAACTTGGTAAGAGGAAGTTACATGGTGATTACTTGTAGTTACTAGGGTAAGATTCTAAGTAGTATAAATAGAGAGGTTGAGAAGCACCTCTCAAGTAGTTTTTCAATGGAAGTTAGTTTTGGGAGAAGATAGTGTGGTGATCTTAGTTTTGGGGAGCTTGGTTCTTGGAGACGTCATGTTCGGAGTGGAGCCTTGATTCAATGAAGACTTTGATTACCAAAGTATCCCTTTCCTTTTGAGTGATATCTTACTCTTGGTGATAATGTGCATAATAGAGCTTGGACTTTGAGAGTTTGTGTAAGAGTGAGCAATAGGGTCATGGTCATAGGGTGGGACTAAGTCCTTCTAGATTCATGATGAGCTTCCAAAAAGCCATCGGAGGTAAACCTGAGTGAGAGTCAGCCCGGAGGTCACAGTTCAACATAGCACGAGCAGCTTTTGCTATGTGACGATTCTTCCTCTCCGCAACGCCATTACATTTGTGGAGTATAAGCTGGAAGTCTTACGGCATTGTATGCCATGCTTACGTAGGTAAGCGGTGAATTCTCCAGATAGAAACTTCGCCTCCTCCATCGAACGTAGACAAAGGATAGATTGTCTGCATTGTTTCTCCACCAAGGTGTGGAAAGTCCGGAAAGTCGACTAACACATCTGAAGAGCTCTTGCTCTTAAGGAAGTAAACCAGTGTAGCGAGAGAAATCATCAATGAAGGACACGAAGTACTCAAAACCAGATAAACTTGGTTGAGAAGAAGTCCATACATCCGTGTGCACCGACTCTAGAAGCTTGGTCGCTCTCCTACCCGATCTGTTAAAGGGTTGTCTAGCTTGCTTGCCGAACTAACAAAATTTGGACACCTTTGCGGTGGGATCGAAAGCAGAAGTGAAGTTGGGCAAACACGTGACTAGATCTGAACTCGGAAGAGTCTTGGTCTCACGAAAGTTCATGTGCCCAACTCGCTTGTGCCATATATCTATGTCGATACTACAAAGCCACTTTTACGTAATAACGGGGAGTTGGTCACATTTCGACATTAAGCGTGAAAGCATCTAGCTTGAGCAGTCTACCACTCCCTCGCTACCTCGAGCTACGATAGTACTGTGGAGTCTTCAACAAAGCATCCATCTTTGTTAAAACGCACTTGCATATCTTGTTTTACCATCTGTCCTACAGATAATAGATTTGTAGTCAAAGTAGGAACATGCAGGACATTTCCTATTCCAGAAAAATTAGATCTTGGAATATCAAGCGGAATTTTACCCTTATGCTTGATTTCGTGCTTGGTATCATCTCCAGTCACCATGAACTGAGGAGTCTCCACGGTGTCGAGCGACGCAAAACCATTCTTGATGCGGCGTCATGTGGGTGGTAGCTCGAATCGATCACCCAATTCAGTATCGGGCGAAGGCGGCATAACTCGGTGTGTCACAACGAAAGAGCTGTTCTTCGCCAGCCTACATGGCCCCTGTTGGCCCGAAGTGCGCAGATCGTTTTGACGCTTGTAACAATCTTTAGCATAGTGGCCATTCTTGTGACAGTAGTTGCGGGTGTTAACCGCTTTTCCGGCAACGGTGGCGCACCCTAAGCGGTTGAGGGCCTTGTTCGCACACCGACCTCTACCACCACCATATCCGGCTTCTACACCCACGACCTCTACCTCGACCTCCAGAACCTGCAAAAAACACACCTTCTTGCGGGCTTGACGAAGCACCAAAACCGCCTGCACTGCACTTCTTCTCCCAACATCATTGGGACTGTTCGTCGAACCGGAAGAGGTTCTCTTGGCGAAATGGGCGTAATGAAACTGCTTGTACTCGGTAGGCGCCCCCGCAATGTCGCACCGATAATCACGATCGGATCAAGTTGAACATTGACGGATGCTAAGCGATGCGCAGGTTGCTTGATGTGATTGGCGTAGTCACTAGCACACATCGAGCCTTTCTTGATCAGTATTGAATTGCCGCAAAGAAGCGCAGCTTTTCGAGCTTCTGTTCCCGAATGGAACATCAGGACAACGCGGCCCCAAGCTTCCTTGGGTGTGTCACAATCTTGAATGTGACCGATCATCGACCCTGAAATAGTGAGCGCAATGTAGTGGATAGCTTGATACGATTGCTTTCTCCACTCACGCAATGTACGCTCACTGCGAAGATCACCAAAGAACCACTATTGGTACTTTCTCCTCCCCAGTCACAAGCTCCCATAGCCCTTGGCCTTGAAGGAAGGTCTTCATTCGAAATTTCCACGTTTGGAAATTGTTCTTGTCGAGTTTCTCTCCAGTGATCATGCTCACGGATTCTGCCATGGTTGTGGTCACGAGCGGAAATCACGACCCCAACACGGCAAGTACCTGCACAGACACACAAAAAAACACCTCCGCGACTAGGGCGGAAAAAAATATAGCTCCTCTGCACCTCGATCAAGAAACATGCAAAGCTCCAGAAACTGGCAAAATGCGCCTATCTTGACCTGCAGATGAAGAGGGAAATGTGTTCGCGATTTTTTTTGTGCGATTTTTAAGCGAAAAATGACGAAAAAAAGCTCGGTTTGAGCCAAAATTTTTCGTGGTAGGAGCTTTGACTGAGGCGAGCAAAGTTCAATAAAAGCCTTGACTTCGGTAGAAACACTCAAATCTCCAAAAAAACTCGTTTAGGCCTCCAAACAGCTCCTCAAAGATTTTGGAAAAGGCGATAACTACCACCAACAACTCCAAATCACACGAAAACTTCATGACTACTAAATTCGACCATTTTGCTCAAGACGACTCCCATAGGGAGTTCGGCGATCAGAAATAGGTCGAAAAAGATCATCTTGACCTCCAAAAACGCAATTGAAGATTCTGAGAAAACACGAAATGGTTCCCCATCAATCTACTCGCTTCAGCGGGACAGCCTCCTCACTGATCTCCAGCACTCTACTATGTCTAATCTACAAAACTAATGCTCCCACCAAGCTCTGATACCATAACTAATGCTCTGACTCTTCATGAATCACTCCAAGAAGAGGAGAGCACACCAAAGGGACAAGAGAGAGAGTGTGCGGGGAATGAGATGGGAAGGCTTCGCCTTCCCCCCGTATATATAGGGTGAGAACAGGGAAACCCTAATCTTGGGTTAGCCCAAAACAGATCTGTACCATCAGTACGTAGCAACCCTAGATCTACGGCCTGTAGTCATCAGGCAAAGATCGACCTATATCAACTCGATGAGCTTGGGATATTAACAACCGTGCTGCGGTAGCTTCGGGATGAAAGAAAGACAACGTCTTTCGTTGCCAGTTTGTCAGCACCTTGGCGCTGTACAGCCAAGGTCGCCCTAACAATACTTTGTACCCACTGTCCTCCTGGGGTTTAAGGATTATGTAGGTGAGAGAGAAAGGTACGCCCCCTATTCGGGTCTAAACTCCCCAAAGTAGCCCTACCGGTTTCTTACGGGACTTGTCTACTAGCCTTAGAATTCGGGGGGTATCTTCGTAATGGTTGTACCCCAAGGCCACAGCCGTGTCCTCCGTCATGATGTTCACTACTGATCCTGAGTCGATGGAGTGCAGGACAAAGATCTGACCCAGCGATTTCGGACCGTATTTCCAGGCGCTTTTAAGTCTTCTGCTCCTCCACGTAATACCTTGTAGGCAACTTGTTCCTTCTTAGGACTCCTGGCTTGCTGGACTTCATTGCTTGGATGAGAATCTTTTTGTACACCTTGTTGTCATCCAACAACTGCTTCATCAAAATATTTGCCTTAACTCCAGCAAGGTCGCTACGGGATCATAGTAAGTTCGGGGAGCAGCCATCAATACCTCAGGTTCTGGGTTCTTTGGGTTGCCCCGAATCAAAACCTTCGTAGTTGTGGGCATTAACTCCTTGAGGTACCCCTGCACCTCCTGCCGAATATCAGCAGGAAATGCTGATCCTCCTGGCTCCTCTGTCTCTTTGGGTGGGGGCTCCTTTGGCGTGGGAACGTCTTCTTTCTTCTTCTCCCGCTGCTTGGCTTTCTCCTTGATGCTTATTGGCGCTATCTTCGTGGTCTTCGTACTTTGGGTGGAGACCCGTAGCACATCCAGGGCTTCTTCGGGCCAATTTGAGTCATGCGGAAGTCTTATCGGCTCCTGTTCTTCAACACTGATTTGGTGTACTGTGACCTCGAGGCTGACTCTCACTCAGGTTTACCTCCGATGGCTTTTTGGAAGCTCATCATGAATCTAGAAGGACTTAGTCCCACCCTATGACCATGATCCTATTGTTCACTCTTACACAAACTCTCAAAGTCCAAGCTCTATTATGCACATTATCACCAAGAGTAAGATATCACTCAAAAGGAAAGGGATACTTTGGTAATCAAAGTCTTCATTGAATCAAGGTTCCACTCCGAACATGACGTCTCCAAGAACCAAGCTCCCCAAAACTAAGATCACCACACTATCTTCTCCCAAAACTAACTTCCATTGAAAAACTACTTGAGAGGTGCTTCTCAACCTCTCTATTTATACTACTTAGAATCTTACCCTAGTAACTACAAGTAATCACCATGTAACTTCCTCTTACCAAGTTTAAACAAGATAGAGATCACAAACCCCAATGAAAAGGGTACATGGCAACATGCAATTGGTCCACTTGGATCTTCTAGAAGCCCAACTACTCCCTAATTGACTTCTAGTGTGCCAAGTCAATCTCGCCCCTAGATTAAAGGGTCTTCACCAAGTCCAACCAATGAAAACTAGTCCAAGTCAAGGAAAGTCAAGGGAAGTCAAGATACCCATGTGATGGAATCTATTCCTTGATTCCTACTAAACAACAAAATAGTTGTTCTCATCTACCACACCAAAAGTTACTCTATATTTTCCTCCAACTTAACCATAACTAGCTAAACATAGTCATGACTAAGATAAACTTAGGCACAATTTAGATATTCTTACATTTTATCCTATATGTACAACCCTCAGTCTTACAGTACCCCCACATCCCATTTGGATGGGATGACAAACCGCACTCCTTGCGCCCGATAACGCTCGCTCTCCCCTCGGGGTTGGGGTGGCTGTTAACACTCTACATTCGTGTAGTCTGGCCGTCTACAGTTGCTACACATCGGCTGGTATGTCATTCGTCGCCGAGGCTGAGGGCACTGGGGTGACCAGTGGCCCATTGCTCCGCAATTGTAACATGCATTCGGTTTAGTAGGAGGAGGGATTGGAGCCAACCCTCCCGTTTTCCTTTGTGGCGTTGTGGTCGCCATTTCCATCGAAGCGTAGCGAGGTATGTGCATCGGGGGTATATTAGATGAAGTTCCCCCCTCCTGGATGCCATAAACTTGGTCATCCGGGGGGCCTTCGTATGGACCGTAGTCCCATACTGGTACCCATTCCACCTGCTAGGCCGAATATCCTTCTTTGGGCTGATGCTCAGAGTTAGAGTGGCCCGGCTTCCTGCAGATGGTACACCATACATTAGCTCTCCCCTTCGTGGGAGATTTCCTCCTATCTTTTTTATTTACCAAATGTACCTTGAGCTCTTCCAAACTCTTGGTGAGCTCCTCTACTTTAGTTTCGATGTCTTTCCGGCCAGTTTCCAGCTGCTTCATCCAGCGCCCCTCCTTCCTCTTCGGAGTGTGTTTCCAGTCCTCGTCAGAGGAGCTGGATTCGTCTTCGTCAGATGAAGTGGACGCTTCACTACTGGAGGGACTTCGGCGTCTTCGGATCTTCGGGTGTTTAGCCCGTCGTCCCTTATGCGACGACCGATTCTCCTTTAGGCGGTTCCAATGGATGTTAGATAGCTCATAAGCTTCAACTGCTTGTATGACAGCATCCACCGTAGATGGGTGCGCCCTCCCTGTGAAGGTTTACTTGGTCGTGGTCAAATTTCCCCAAACCCGAAACATACCATTCGATGGCCATGGCCGCCGAATATGATTTTGTGTTAGCCGTGGTTGCCGGCATCCTATCTAGCAAGCTGAGAAACTGCTCCGTGTATTCTCGGAGCTTCTGACGTTTCTCCCTCCGAATGGCACCCAGTCTTCTTAACAATACCTTATCGTATCCCATCTCCCAAAATCTTGCAAGGAATCGGCCTTTGAGCCCATCCCAAGAAGAGATTTCAGCCGCATGGCCTTCTTCTTGGTTGTTCATCCACACCCGGGCTCCTTTGCGTAGAAACCCCGGGAAGATCCTTCTCCGATCCATGGGATCATTTTCCTTGTTAGTCGTAGAGATGGCTTCAAAGGTACAAATATACGAGTCAGCATCATCTTCATCCGAAGTACCCTTAAACTTGGGGTACTGCTGTTTGGTGATCGGTGCTGCCATGTTGTCTTAGTTCCCCATAGTCAGAACTCAAAACGTAGGTTCAAGGTTGATTTTCAGGATCTTCAGATCCTCACTTTGTCGAGCGAGGGACGATCTTGGACCTTCTTGAAACGCTGACCACCTCTCTTCTTCGTCACTGGCTTCTCCATGATTCGTCTCCGTCCACTCTCTCTCAGTATACGGTTAAGATGAACACTCTCCAATTTCTCAAGATTGGCAACACAAAAGGAATAGGTGATGCTTTCACCTCATGGTAATACTCCTCTCCAAAGTTTCTAATAACTAGGCTCCGAAACATAGATTTAGGATGATACAATAGATTTCACACCGTGTGTTGAATCTCACAGGTGGTGGTCTATTGAGATCCATCTCTAAACTAAAATGTAAATCGTGAGATCCCAAGTAACATCGTAGGTGACTATAGGTAAGATAACAAGATCTCGAGATCTCATCACTTGGTCCATGAAGTTGGCACCAAAATGATAAACCAAATACTGAGTCAACCTTGCTCTCTCAATGTATAACAGTTTGACATGAAAAGGATTAAGAAATGGGAATCTCAAGACTATTCTATCTCCCCATCCATAACCTGCACCCACAATAACCCCCTTCCACTACTTGCAGCTCAATGGCACTGCCAGCCTCTAACAAACACTCTCTCCTCAAATAATTGTACCAACCCAGACTATTCTTCCAAGAGGGGTGATCCACACTCATAGGAACAATAAGCCTGCTCTGATACCATTGTAACACTGAAGGCAATGTCTCCGGAATGACTTCCAAGATAAGAGATCTCTTCTGAAGACCTCTCCTTGATTTATGTCCTGTAGGACTAGAGGAGTCCGAAATCCAAACTATGCCACATGGCTAACATGCGTAGGTTGCATGTTTTGTTATCTTATCCTACCCAATTCCTAACAGACGTCTAGCACACAATCTGAACCACCAATGCATGGTAGCCACCTCGTCATTTACCCTTTTGCTTTTTGGATAGTGCACATCACTATCTTGTCTTTTTGTGATCTAGTGACCACTCTACGCTTTGGCTAAACTAACTATGACTAACCAAGATTGGTTACACAATGTGTATACGGTTAGGTCTTCCTCAACCTCTTATGTTAGACATGACACATTGCTCTTGTAAGATGTAGCTTGATGCTACATGTGATCATATATATATGCAGCAAAAGCTCAAATCTTATAATGCATATGATATTATCATTGATACCTTTTTTCAACCCTACGCCCCTCATGATTCCACATAAAAAATGAACATAAAAGCTTTTTACCCTCATCATTAAAAGGTCCTTCACATAGGAGATGCAACATATAATTCAATCACAAGGGAGTGTACTACATTGCTGCTTTTCAGAATATATCATATATACGTAGGTGATCAATTTTGGCTAACAATATCTTGGCTGTGAACTGATAAAACGCAAAGAGCCTTTTCGAGTGACTGAAGCTATTTTTTCACAACCATCATGTTTGCTCTATGCATTATTGAGTCTAAGTCGACTAGCTACATTGCAACAAATTGAAGCTTTGCAGCTTCAAAAGATAAGCACTTTCAACTATATAACAGTTGATGAAGCATTGACATTGAGCTACAAGTAGTGGAAGGGGGTTATTGTGGGTGCAGGTTATGGATGGGGGAGATAGAATAGTACCGAGATTCCCATTTCTTAATCCTTTTCATGTCAAACTGTTATACATTGAGAGAGCAAGGTTGACTTAGTATTTGGTTTATCATTTTGGTGCCAACTTCATGGACCAAGTGATGAGATCTCGAGATCCTGTTATCTTACCTATAGTCACCTACGATGTTACTTGGGATCTCACGATTTACATTTTAGTTTAGAGATGGATCTCAATAAACCACCACCTGTGAGATTCAACACACGGTGTGAAATCTATTGTGTGTATCATCCTAAATCTATGTTTCGGAGCCTAGTTATTAGAAACTTTGGAGAGGAGTATTACCATGAGGTGATAGCATCACCTATTCCTTTTGTGTTGCCAATCTTGAGAAATTGGATAGTGTTCATCTTAACCCTATACTAAGAGAGAGTGGACGGAGACGAATCATGGAGGACACTTTGAGAGAAATGATTCAGGAGTTGAGAGATTTGAGAAACACATTTGAGCAAAGCCAGACTCAAGTACAAGAGTTAGCTCAAGAATTGACAGCAGTCAAAACGAGAGGAATGGAGAATGAGAGAAACTCAAATGGAGATGGAGACATCACCATCAATGGTGGAGAGTGAAGAAACAGTGAGAGCCCGTGCTCTTGAAGCCCAAGCAGCGCAACGAGCAAGAGAGCTAGATCTTCAGACATCCATGATTCTGAAGATGACAAAAGCCCAAATAGTGTGACCTCGTGTTGTGATGCGGCTACGATGAGAAGATGATGATATGTGTCATCTTCTATAGGGGCATGGTTAGAGGTTTCAGACTGTTTTTTTTGTTTTTGGAATATAAATGAACGATGTTATTGATGAATCCCCGCTATGAAACCTATGTCAAATTGTTTCAAGAATTGTTGGTCATGAAACTGCTGTAAGTGCACATATAACGTAACACTGTTACACAAAGAGAGATCACCCCATACGTTTCTTTCCACTAGACATAGAAGTTTTTGGTTGTTTACACCCTCGTTTTGTGCTATTGTTGGCATCAGCCATCCACATACATAGAGAGGGTAATAACATTAGCACCCTATTGGAGATGTGGTTTGTTGCATGCCTCCATCAAAGGATAGGAGTTGCTCTATATAGAATTTAGCCAGAGTTACTTCATGGTTGCATCTTAGCATTGAGTGTTTCTTCAACTAACTATTGTAATTCTAGACCCCCTATCCAAGACTCTCACATGTCTCGTCTCACTTCATTGATCACATAGCTCAATTTGCTAGAGTCATAGGGTTTTTGACTTTCTAGGTTTCGTTCGTCACCGTGTTGTAATATTTTACCGTGGGCTTCCCATCAACTGTTATATAGTTGAAAGTGCTTATCTTTTGAAGCTGCAAAGCTTCAATTTGTTGCAATGTAGCTAGTCGACTTAGATTCAATAATGCATAGAGCAAACATGATGGTTGTGAAAAAATAGCTTCAGTCACTCGAAAAGGCTCTTTGCGTTTTATCAGTTCACCTACGTATATATGATCTATTCTGAAAAGATGGATTTTCCAAGCACTGAAACTCATATCCATCTTTACCATGCCGATGATTGACCAATGTTGTGTAAAAATCTAGCCCAAAAAATACGAAGATTTATGGATCCACCTCTTCCACGCTTCCCAACATCGATGAAACATTAAAGTGAACGCATTAGGTCGATCTTTGTCGGCCTGTACTTCATATTCTACTGTTGTAACAAAAAAAAAATTTAAAAAAGTTCAGACATAATAAAATAACAAAAGGGATGGGAAGACCCCATCAAAACATACAAGGATGGAACCAAAACGGTAACATGGGGCTAGGTTCCAATAGCATCACACTAGAAAATATGTCCTACAACACCTAAAATATCCTAACTATCTACGTCAAACGGTCTACAAACAACAGGAGCATCCGAAGAAGCACCACCTAACCTGATTGCTCTCCTATGGATTGCACTAGCTAGTGTTTTTTGTAGAAAAATGGAAACATGTTGCCTAAAATAGGCTATACAATAAGCTAAAGAGAATGATACTCCCCGCCGCCTAGTATGGTGGGCTCTTGCATACTCCCTCATGAACATGTCAAAGTCGGTGTCTATAGCTCCATATAATTTCAAAGCTAGAGGAACAAAGAGATGATCACTTTGCATACCCCTATACTTGGAGACCTTGGCTGTTGCGGCTCCACTCGTCGTCCATCATGGAGCATGGATGATCACCCCCTCTGAAACTATGTCGTGAGTAGGATCGGTAACCACCACATATGTCTCAAAAACCTGGTTCTCCCGAACCAAGTACAGGTATGCCCTAACCCTAGTCAACTATAAGGCATACCAACGTTTTCTCCATATGAGGTATCCATCCTCTCGTGTCATAGCAAACACCACATCCCTAATAGCATCATGGGTAGCTATCATTTGTCCTCCGAATGGGCAACGAGTCATATGAATATCTGTTGCATCTAAAGTGATACCACACTCACATGTGAGTAATGAAGATGTAGATGGATGGACCAAGCCAAGATGGAATCTCATTGTTGTAGAGAAAGTAGCTGGGTCAAGTCGAAAAGTCTTGATACATGGTCGAGCCAAGATCAACGAGCATGCACCCTTGCTAGAGCATAGATGAGTTCTAGTAGTACGAGGAATGGTTGGATCCATTAAAAGTGAATGTAGAGCCTCTTGAAATTGTCGGTTCATCAAGATAGACTGTAGACACCTAATCCAATCGGTGGTCAAAGAGGAAAAAGACGGAAACTCATGTCGTACCTCAAGTGGTAAAGTATCTCTTGTATGTCACAATAATACATGTAAGGGAAATGATCCAGTATCTACGTCCCTGACATATATCTCAAGGATAGACCTATCTGCGATCATAAATCGAGAAGATAATAAAGGTGCAATGAGTGCACAACTAGTCAAAAATACTGTAGGTGTCGTCTCCTCCATCGATAATAAGTCTACTCCTCCACACAAAATTGGCAAAGAGGTCTGTCTCAGTGCCAAATCTCATGTCACACACTTGAATATCCTTGGTCTGATGATGTCATCAAAGATCAATTATCCTCCTATCAAATGCTATGAAACATTTGTATGAAGGAAGGTGAAGAAGGAACCGTGCGAAGAAGGTAGGTGGATCGACGAGTAATACTAGATGATAGATATCAAACGCCACATGTGGATCTCCTAGAAGAGAAAGGTCATCTATTTGTAAAATATCCTCGGTAAGTGCAATGTCTAGGTAGTATGAGACAAACTCCTCTGACCTTATTGGCACTCCTAGAATATGTAAACCGTTTGTCGATGTTATACATCCCTCTGGGAGCTGGAGATGAGAAGGAATGCCCAAAGGACACCAAGTCCTACACTTTGACACCTTGACTCTCAAGCCTACAAGATGAAGCTTGTCGGTCAAGTAATCAAATGCATGCCTAATGTGGTCTACAGGGCTCACAATGAGTGGATCATCTGCTAAGGAGTGGAACACACAACTTGGCACGCCAAAAGCAGTAGCCGTTGTAACCGAAATAGCACATGTTTCCCCCAAGCCCGAATAGATTCTTTATGTGTGATCGAAGTCTCCCATAACTCCAATGCTCGAACCTTACCTTTCATCAAAAGACTTATATACAACCCAACGCACATTACTATTCGTTATCTTGTGTTCCGTGCAGATGCCATAAGAGAGCGGCTGGAAATAAAAATTTAAGCAAAATTCTGTCACGAGAGTGGGCAGTACTCTGTCCTTTCACCTGCCATTTTGCTTAGGACGATGATAGGCCTTTGTCGGCCTTTCAATCGTTTTTTCCAATTAGGTTTAGGGTTTAGTTTAGTTCCATGCCTCTCCCTATTCTTCACAGCCCAGGTTCTGTAACTTCTGTCAAGTCCTTGAAGATTCGGCATATCTGAAATCGACACGAAAAGGGAGCTGTGTATGGCGGCTCGCGAGCAATGTCCGCATGTGGATAATGAGCAGAAGAGTCTGGAACATGACGAGCTTCGCTTGCAACTGAGCGCCTTACGACGTTGAGGAGCTTTGGAGGACCGGAATTCGGTATATTCCAAGGAACGGATGTAACTTTGATCCAAGGCTCAAAGCGCACTGAATCGACAGCTTGGGAAGTGAGAAGAACCCAGCCACGTGGTTGATGCATGTCAATACCCAACCCATGTCCTGTAGGGTAAGCCGGGACCCACCCAGCGTTCCGGGGCGCTGCGAAGCAGGCTACGACCCTCGGATACTTGGGACAGGTGGAGATGAATAGATCAGGTCCCGAGCCGGATCTCTGGAAGAAATTGTCTCCCGAGTCACGAGTCCCGGCTCGCAACAGTAAGATTCCAGTCACTCCAGTTTTCAATTACACACAAAATGGCAGAGTCGACAACTTCACATTTCTATTTCTCAGCTGTCCACAAGTGCCACGTAGGTTCGGTCACGTCCATGTAAGCCCCATACTGCCAAATTGAAGAACCTCCGGCTTTGTGTAACTCAGTATTACACTGCTCTATTATTGCAGCCTCGTAAGTGTAAGTGAGTGTAAGGAACAGTACTTCCCTTATACAGAGAGAAAAAGAGCAATCGTCGCAAAGAAGGTTCAGCCTAATTCTCTCAAGCATTATACTCTCGAGTTTAAAAAAAATAAAATTTTCAAATTACGATAGAGTAAAACTTTTGTTTTTCAAAGAGCATTGAAAACTTTAATATAGAAGGCCCATAGGTTGGTTTATAAAAATATGTTCAGAGTTAAACCTGAATGTTTTTAAAAAATAAACTTAAAAAAATCCATGAAAGAAAGGGGAATTTTGTTACAAATCAAACTCCATAGAATAAAACGCAATATCCGATTTACAGTCGGACCTCATGGAGGTCCGACTGTAAATCGGCATCTCATGGTACATGACACGTAGGTAAGGGCCCAGGTAGGGTGGTTGACAGGTAGGTTAGGAAGAAAGACGAAGCAACCTACTGACAGATCTATAGAGCGGACGGCGAAGATGAGATCTGGACGAGGGAAAATGGACCTCTAGCCGCGGCCGTGGAGGGGCCGTGTCGATATGGGGGAGGGACCGATCTGATCTGCCGGGGCCTGGCCAATCTTCGACTACAGAATAAGGCGCTGGCTGTACTTGAGGCGTGTGCATGCCTCGAGCTCACCTCATTCCGACACCCCATCCCTTTTCCCAGAGACGAAAATCTATCCGGCGTCCGCAAGCAAGCTAGAGAGCGAGCGAGCAGCCATGGCAATGGCAGCAGTTACTGGGGCTCGTTGCCTCCTGCCTGTTCCTTCGCTTCGGTCTTCCAAGGCCCGACCCTCTAATGCCAACTTTTTGGTGAGGATTTCGTAGTCATTTTCCTTCTTTCGCATGTTGGGTTGGTCGATGCGTTCGTGGGTTTGGTTGTGGAATGGGTTTTGAAGCTTCTTCTCCAGTGACTGCGTGTTTGTGGGGTCGTGGATTCGCTTTGATTTTGGTCGAGGATAGTGTTGAATTAAACGAGGCAGGATAGAGATCCGCTCGTTAGTGCGGACGAGGAATTGGATGGGAGCATTTAAGTCGATGGCGAATGTAAAATGGCGTGTAGGGTTCTTGGGAAAATGGCGGAGCTGGAGTTGTGAATGTGCTATTGGGTCGAATACAGTGTTACACGCTGGGGTTTTTTATATTCCTCAGCCCATTTAGCACCCATTCAATTTACTGCCAAGTATGCCTTTCCTGATTTTTTTTTCATTTTCAGCTGTGTACATCCCAATCGTACTTAGTCGGGGTTATCTTGTGTGTTGCAGTTGAATCTGTTCGAGCTGGGCCTTAGGAAATTTGTCTTTTCGGGTTTATCACTTGGGACCACGACATGATTTTCTCGTCGATGCTTGGGGTTGCTCTGATTTACATTCTCTCCTGATGGTTTGGACGTGGTGTGTTCCAGAAGTTGAAGCTTCCGCTTGGTGCTCCCGTTGCCAAGTTTGACCTGAAGGACCCACCTTACCCTCTGGTAAGGTTCTTGCACAGATATCCGTGATCACTGAATGTTAGGTGGACGAAATGCCTGTCATAGATCTAAGAACCATCTTTCAGCTTTAGAATTTGGAAGTCATTTTTGTTGTAGAATTGTTAACGTACAGAACATTTCAAAATTGTGCAGGATGCTTTGGAGCCGCACATGAGCAAGGAGACCCTTGAATTTCACTGGGGAAAGCACCACCGAGCTTACGTCAACAACTTGAACGGACAGATCGAGAACTCTGACTTGGAGAGAAACACCCTTGAGGAGATTGTTCAGAGTTCTTACAACAATGGCAACCCTACCCCAGCTTTCAACAACGCTGGGCAGGTGTGTACCCTGAACTATGCTTATGTCAACGATTGGTTCCGTAAGTATAGACGCTGAAGTTGCAGTCAGTTGTGGCATTGAATTTGAAATGTCTCAGGTCTCAGGAAGACTAAAGCTCAAGTTACTTGATTCAGATTTGGAACCACGACTTTTTCTGGCAGTCAATGAAGCCAGGAGGAGGTGGCCCGCCCACCGGTGAGGTCGCAGAGCTCATCAACAGAGACTTCGGAAGCTACGATAACTTCGTCAAGGAATTCAAGGCTGCAGGAGCCACCCAATTCGGTTCTGGATGGGCGTGGCTTGTCTGTAAGTTCAACGAGTGTTTTCAGATTCTCCCGTAGTTATCTTGTCAGAAACAAGGTCGCCGAGGTTATTCAGTGGATGGAAAATGCATGGATCCTCTGGGGATTATGTTCATCTTTAATGGTTTGGTTAATGGAAAATAACCATTACTGCGTCAAAGAAAATCTGCAGTTATTTTCACACATCTAATCGACGGGTGGCACATAGTAAAAATAGAAATGAGCTCCAGCTTATTCTAAGATGCCTGAGCTTTTCAATGCAGTGAAGAATGGCAAGCTCGCCATCGAAAAGACTCCAAATGCAGTTACCCCTATCCTCTGGGGCAGCATTGTAAGTTTCTCACACCTCCTTCACTAACATGTAATTCTTTTTATGTGCTCTATAAATGATGACATCCTAATCTATCCATTTGCTTTCTTTCCCAAATTGAAGATATAGCCTTCCAATACTTTTCCTGTTGTGCTTTTTGCAGCCCCTTCTTGTTGTGGACGTCTGGGAGGTAAATATACACATGAATCCTATTTTATGGAAGAAACTTTTTACGCAGTTTCTGTTCATTCTGTTATATTTCTGCTTAGCTGTTGTCGACCGTATTCAGCCAGACCATTACTGTTCGACTTAAGTCCATGCAGAGCCTCCATATGATTTATCTTAGATCATTTTTTTCTCAAACGTGTAGATCATATGCATTTTGCTCTCGTTTTCTGCCATATTAACATTGGTGACTCTGACTTGAATACCCAGCACGCATACTACCTCGACTTCCAGGTATTTAAAGTTTCCTGAACGACATACCTTAGGATTGTCTTTGCTATTTCTGTCGTTCAGTTTGGTCTTTGAATGCTGCCATTTATGTCTGTCAGCTTACTACTAGGATATTTTTTCCAGATCCTGCGAACTACATTTTGATTATCGATTTAGAGAGTGCTTTGAATTGTTACAAAAATGTTCTTCAGCTTCGTAGTTAACACAGATCTCTCATGTCGATTTTGGTTAATGCAGAACCGAAGGCCAGATTACCTCAGCACCTTTGTGAACGATCTGATCAGCTGGGATGCAGTCAACGAACGTCTTGCCCGAGCTAAGGCTAGCGTAAATCTCAGCACACCTTCCATCCCTGAATCGTAAGAAAACCCGCACTGCGTGAGGGAGAAATATAGCAGCAGAGTGTCAGCTGCAACCTTGAAAATAGGAGTGTAAATCAAACTTTTAAGCTTTCCATGTGTAACAAAATTGAGAATGCACGTATGCAAGTTTCTCTTCCGCCATGTTTCTCCATCAAAGCTCATGTTTTTGCGTCCAACGCTTTGAACTTGGACAGAAAAATTGATATCAGTGTTAGCATGGGCACAAGTGGATCATACGGAGAAAATAAGGTATGAACACGTCATAATGCGGTACATATTCTACCAACACGAAACTGTCGTTTTCCTTCAGTACGCACCTCCGAAGGTGTGAATATGCGGTTCAGGAGTCATATTGTTGTCATATTCAGTAATGAACCTGAATTGGACAATGCGAGGTATGTGCCTTCAAGCGCTCCACCGAAAAAGGTATTTCAGGGAGAAATGGAAATAACGTAGAATATGGAGAAAGAAAATAAAGGAAAAGTGAGCAATACACTGAAAGACAAAAGGAAAAATGAAACGGAAGAAGCAGACGATTTTGTATTACAGGGGAAGACGTGTAATACTAAAGGAAGTGGAAACTGGCCACAACGGCAAAGTATATGTAGTAACCAATTTACGCGAGCAACAAGTCAAAATTACTACACATTGAATGTGTGTAACAAATATAGGACAAAAAGGTTAAAAGAAAGGAACAGTTGTGTGCGAGAAAAGTAATGTGTTTCTCACCCATGCAAAGTGGCCGATCGGTCATGTGACAACCTGGAAAACGAAAGAGAAGCCTCAAAGCGGATCGTAAAAAATACGTAATTGAGGGAAAATAGAGTAATAAACAAACTGGCAAACAAAAGTATGACCTGCGTAGACCAGGATATCAGCCACTGCAAATTTTCTCGCTTGGCGTAGACTAGTCGGAGAACATGACATCTTGACGAAGAAGGGAAAGAGATTACTAGTCAACCCCGATTCACTCCAACACTCCCGCAGAGACGAAAACCGGCATTTTACCCAAAACATCTGGTTATGGAATGATTTGAAGATACCGTGGCATCAAACTTGGAGGTAGAAACAACCAAAACCAACACATACTCCAGAAATCATGACGAAACATCACACTATACTTGACATGGCCACGCTCCAACCTAGCAATTCACTTGTCTTGTCATATTTTCCGTCCAAAGAAAGAGTGCATGATACATTTTGGATGCAGGAATGTATGTTTCATGAGTGCCTGATCCTTTTCTTTCTCTTGGCGGTGAGGGTTTATCGATCACGTTAGCTGAAACGGAGCACTCATAGCGGGCGGTGATGCTGGAGGCCCCTTGTAATGATAGTGGTGGCCATAACTGAACTTATTTCGGTGGGATGATACTTCCAGGCGTGGCAACGAGTGGCAGGACTGGCGTTTTCAGTTGTCCTGTAATTGAAGACGAAGAGAAGATTTTGATTTGCGAGTAGAAGCCCAAATTTCTTGGACGATTTGCCGGAATTGCCTACAGATTCCGCGGCGCTTGAGGTCGGAAGAGAGAATTTTGAGAGTCAGAAATCTCGTCAATTAGGGCTGAGTGAAATCCAATAGCTGCGAAGTTCTGTGATGTCGCATTTAACGGTGTGCTGTCGCCCGCTGCAGCGTGGGAGAGCGCGGTGCAAGCAATGGATTCCACAGCCCTTTTGCCAACTCAAAAAGAAGCTTGATCTCTCGGTTCTGGGATGACGGCGATTCACCGATGCTGATACTTTTACCAATAACAGCAGCAAGAAAAATAGGGAAGAAGTATGTCAATACCTTCGTAAATTCCTCAATACCAATTTTGTGTTGCAAGTTCATGATTTTGTTCTCCTCATATCCAGTTTCTCGTGCTGCGACCTTTGTCAGGTTATGTAGAGAATATTCGACTTTGCTGTGCGCAAGGAGGCGAATTGCTTGCAATGGACTCCCCCGTTTTGGCGGTGAAGGCCAAATACATGGGTCCTTCGAAGAAGGGTCCGGCAATGCCAGGCATTCTTACGATGAGTGAGACGAGATTTAAGTGGGTTCCCGCTGATCCGTCTGTCCCCGGTCCACTGGATGTCGAATTTAGTGTTATCAAAGCCCACTTTTTTAGCAAGGGGAAGAAAGCATTGTTGAACCTGTCGAAAGGTGCTGATGCTAAGGCTGAAGGATTTGTGTTCGAGTATGATGATTTCAAAGACCGAGATGCGTGTCGTGATCATGTGGCTAAAATTCTTGGAAAGCAAAATTCTGCTGGAGGAGGAGGGCAGGCAGCAGCAGCAGGACCAACTCCTAAACCGAGTGTGCCAATGACTCCAGGAGCTCAATCTGATCAATTTGATCTAGCAGAAATGGAACGGCGCCTGAAGCTTTTGCAGACGGATAGTGAGTTGCAGAAGTTGCATTCCCAGCTAGTTATCGGTAAGGTGCTGTCTGAAACAGAGTTCTGGTCTGCTCGGAAACATATGCTGGATGAGGATCCTACTCGAGGCCCGAAACAAAAGACAGGTCTCAAGACGGCCATGCTTGCCGATGTGCGACCTCTTACAGATGGTCGAACGAACAAGGTTACCTTCAATCTCACCCCCGAGATCATTCATCAGATTTTTACCGAGAAGCCAGCTGTTCACAGGGCATTTCTTCTGAATGTTCCCACGAAGATGAGTGATGTTGATTTCTGGACCAAGTATTGTCGAGCAGAGTACCTGTATCGGACCAAAAATCAAGCAGCTGCAGCGGCAGAAGCTGCAGATGATGAGGATCTTGCAGTGTTCACAGCAGAGGATGACATAATTCAGAGTGAAGCTAGAAGGAAGATAAGGAAGGTGGATCCGTCCCTTGACATGGCGGCAGATGTGGGTGACGATTACACTCACTTACCCGGGCATGGAATTTACAGAGATGGAACCAAGGAGGATGTGGAGTATAACACAGGTGCCAAAGTGAGGAGCATCATGAATGACATCAATAGACACGCCGCAGTGGTCCTTGAAGGCCGGCCTTTAGATGGACTGTCCGGTGCCGAGGACACTGCCACAGTCGCTCATGCCCTGGCCCTAGCACAACAAGCCCAGGCTGTGTCGGAAAAAGCTGAAGATGCGGAGCAGAAAAGACTGGAGAGGCTAAGAAGCATGACTGTGAACGAAGACTTAATGGGGCCACAGGAGGCTCCTCATGTGCCCCTGTGCATTCAGGATCCCAGAAAGTACTTCGATTCACAAGCAGGTGGAGTTGCGGGGGATTCTGGTCCAGCAGCACCGACTTCTTCCGATCCTGCAGAGGCATTAGACTTTTTCCATGAACAACTGGCCGCCTGGAAAAAGAACGGTTTACAGGAGTCCTCCTTCATGGCTCCTGCTGTAGCCCTGAAAGTCATGACGGATCTGACGAGGGAGATTTCTGGGACGAAGTTCACACTAGGAAGAATTGCTGAGAAGAATGTGCTCGACAGCCTTCCAAAGCCTGTGAAGGATGACTTGCTGCAGCAATCGGCTGTTGTCCACGAGCTTTTGCGACACTTCTGGGCTTGTTACCCTCTGACTTCCAAATTGTTGCTGGAAAAGGCGAATAGGCTGAAGGAGGCCATGTCACAAATTTACACTCGCCTGCAAAACACGAAAGAGTCAGCATCTGCAGAGCTGCGCCATCAAATATCTCAGCTTGTGCAGCCCATGTTTCAGTCCTTGGATGCTGCCTTCACTCACTACGAAGAAGATACTCAAAGAAGAGCAACTAAGACTGCACAAAAGCAGGCCCCTGGCCAACTTAATGGTTCGAACGTGCCAAAGCTAGTGGCGGCATGAGTGAGATGTACTATCAATTACTATTCTTTCGGATTTGTTCGTCTTAAACAATTTTGACCATCAAACACCCATTAGGACTATTCAACTTGCGTCTTTCGTGACTCGATTGTACCGTGGATGTTTCGAAGTTTTGTTATATTCAGGTCGATGTGGATCTATAACTGTAAGTCTGATGTCTTAGTTTCTTTGCCGGTCCGAATGTCAGTATTTTATTCCTGTGGAAAAATACTCGTGGAAACGGCTGATGGTGTCAATGATCCACGTTCACTGCAACGAGGATTTGAGAGCCCCTTAGCAAACGACCTCCAGCCCTTGTTTCGCTACTTGCTTCCGACAGCCCGAAAATTCCTGACCAATACAGAAGTGTGCTAACATTCAGGTGATCTTGTCGTTCTCCCTACAGTCCTGCAGTCCTCCCTGGAAGGGAAACAAACATGCTGATGCCGACGTGGGCATAAAGGGTGAAGCACTGGTTGGTGTGCTACTTTCAGCCACACTTCTGACTCGCGACTGAAAGTGAATGACCTGAATGACTTCTGACGACCAGCAATTATTCCGGGATTTTGTCACAGTGAAGAAGGCATGTGTTTGACTCCCTTTGCAAACCAATGAAGAACACTGAAGCTTGACTTACTGATCGCAAGGTCATGAGATTCCGCTTTCTCGCATTCTTCTAGAAGCATGACACCAATTACCCGGTGCCCACGGCGGGCAATCCGTCCTTTTCAAGGCTCCATTCTCGTGAAACCTGTCGATGTGCCAGAGGAGTAGATAGTGAATTCTTGAAGTAATTACAATCTCTTTCACCTCATGGAACTGAAGGATATCGGCTTAAGCGTATTACTCCTCAGATAGTAAACCTCATCATAGACTATCTCAGCATCATGAGATTCAAGATCAAGCAATCTGAGCAATAAATGTTCATGCTCTCCGACTGTAATAATATTTTGCATGTGAACCACATTATCAAGAGTCTGGACCTTGTTTTCCGACAGAAATCTAAAGTTTAGTTCAGTCTTAACATTCGGGTTTAGTTGTCTTGAAGTGTTCTTTGAACAGGTTTGTTATTCGTAAATTGTCACCCGGGTTTGATTAACGTCTGACGCTAATGATTGAAACACAGCAACGTTTGAGGTTAAGGTATTATTTTAAGACCTTGTAGTGTAGTACTCAGAGCATCTCGAAATCTAGCTTAACCTGTAGCATTTGATTCAACTTCGGGATACGTCAGACACAATTAGAAACGCTGTAGGCGTTTTGAAGGTGGAGCGAATGTTTTGTGACATCTGCAAATTTGCCTTCGTCCCAAATAAAACTAAAAAGAAAGAAGGCAGAGTAGAAGGGAGAAGGCTCTTGTGTTCGATCCTCGTAGGCCACGACCAAAAGAAAATGTGCTGAGCAAAACTAGATGCCATAGATTCCTAGAAAGCCAAAGCTCTGTCCCCTAACCCCGATGGTGGCAACGGACGTTCAAACATTTAAACTTGTCCTCGTATTACAGTCGGAAGATATGTCCACGTTAGCTCTTCAGAGGAGTACCAGAGTTTTATTTCTAGCAGTCATGGAGAATAAGGTAGCAACGCGTATCTGAGAGCTTCGAAGTTGGAAGCTTTAAGGTTCGTCTTCCCAAGAGCTGCGGTATTCCGAGAGTGGCCGGTGAATATCCACTCTCATGAGGTGCAATTCTATATCACTCTATACACTCCTCATTTCGCTATCCTAGCTGAATTCAAACGATATGACTTTGTCCAAAGATGGTAACTAGAATATATCTCAAAATTGCAATTTTGACGATTAGGCACATTTAAGTATATCACTGTCCTTACTTTTATCTGTTTCAAGCCCTGTTTCCAAATTGGCGTGATTCTGAGGCCAATAGCAGGTACATCAAACTCCATATGTGCTGTTCAGTTCTTACAAACAGTGCGTGGATCTAACATCAAGTACACGATATCCACGCCGGAGAAGTGCGTAGACAATAATTCAACGCCAACGAGGGACCTTGAGAATAATTGCTTCTCCTCGATTGGCAGACACTGTTGGATTGGAGTTTTCGATCAGATCTGCGATCTTGTATTTTTTATTCAAGACAGGAGAAATGTTTTTCCTTTTGACATCACTACCTTCTACTAGCGGGGAGTCTTTATATCTTACATGCACCATGTTTTCATTTCGTGAATGCGACAAATGCTACGTGCCCTCACATTCGCAGACTCCATGATCCCTACGGCAGGCTACGGCTGCACTTCCTAGGACATGCAGTCTCGATAAAATAACAAAAAATCGCAGATTTAAGTCCAAATTTGTGGATAGCTGCGAGCCTACGGCAACCAATGGGCCAGGCACTTGTATACAGACCTAAGCACCAAGGCTTGCGTCACAAGCACTATCAAAAATCATCGGAAACTCGATGAAGGACCTGGTCTTTAACCTCTTTGGAAAGATCTGCTAAACCTGGATAATGTTGGATAACGGGGTGATAGTGACTGAGCACTGTGTACACCTTCTCTAATGTATCCATCAAAGCATCAACTTCGTCTCCCAAAAAATCAACCTCTGTCTCCGCTTTTCGAAGATTCACCAGATTTTGCTCGTACCCTGCTTCGCTACGACCAAGCAAAGCGGACTTCTGCATAAGGTGCTTGAGTGAAATATCAGCTTGATACAACCGTGCATTAAGATGTTCTAATTTCTCGGCAAAGTTACCTTCCATCTGGTGCATTGATGCTAGTAATGTCTGGATCTGTTCTTCAATCCCTACTTTCATCTGTCTACAAGCAGATGGAAATTGACATTCCAAAACAACTTTCACATCATTTAGTTCTGTAACCTCTTTCTCCAGTTCTGCAGTTCTGCAACTAACTTCAATATAACTCGAAGCATCTACATTGTTCCTTTCTAGCTGCTCCCGACAAAATAACTCTGCATAACCAAGAACCAGGAGATTTTCTGCTTGACTTCGCCACTTGATCTCCTGTAGAGTTTCAAGCAACTCGGTTCCCTTTTTCTCCTCTTCGACCAATTTACGTTCTAGATCCTTTCGGATATTCTCAATTTGACTACGCTCTTCATGAACCTGTGACTTTGTATTGATGTCCGAAGATCTTGCTTGAGCTGTTAAGAACTCTTTACCATTCCCTTCCGTATTCTGTTGTAACTGCGTTCCTGAATCAGGGAAGAACGCATTTCGGTTTCCCACCCTATCTACTGCAGCTTTCTCAAATAAATTTCGGAGAAATCTTTCCCCACCATCTTTTGAAATTCTACTGCTTTCCCCTGACCATGTTAAAAACTCCTGGAATGTGTTCTCCATGAAGGAACTCACGAACATAACCTGAAAGTCGATTTCCCAAACCTTCTCCTCCAAGCTGTCCGCTGCATGGCCCTGCTTCAATTTGCTGACTTCCTGCTCCAAGAGAACCGCCTTTTCTTGCTCCCGTCTCAGATTTCCCTTAACAAGTTCCAGTGCCTTCTGCTGCTCCTTCATACCGTCCTCGCTTTTTCGGATCTCATTCACTTCGTTCTGGAAATCATGAAAAAGGCTTTCGTTCTCAGACAGCTTTCGTTCAAGTACAGCAATCTCCCTCTGTGCGAACTTCAACTCATTAGCCTTCTCAGCCAACTTCTGCTCCTCCCTGCGGATGTTCCCTTCCCAAAATCTCACAACTGCTTGAGTATCCTCAAGTCTGGATTCTAGGGAAACTTTAGAAGCCCGCAAGTCTCTGAGTTCTATAGACAGCCTTTGCAACATTTGGGACTTCGACGTGACTGTCTCGACCTGATTCTCCAAAGCACCCGCCACAAAGTGGGATAATTCCGTCTCCAAATCCATCACTCTACCTTCCAGCGCTGTCATGATAAGTGTAATTTCTGCCTCGTGTTTCCAGTTTTGCTCCTGCATTTCGGTTTCTGCCAGCTGAGCCGCTTCTTCATATTCTACATGCTTGGAGTTCAAAACCGCAATTTCATCTTGCAAGTGTTTGACAACAAGTAACAGCATCTGACAACGCCTTTCAGTTTCATGAACAATAGACTCTTGCTTGGCAATCTGACTGTGCTGATCTTCGATCTCCCCTTTGTGGTTTCCAATTTCTTGAATGAGGATGGAATGCGCCGTTGTCAACTCCAGGATTTTTAAATTCAGAAGCTCAACTTTACCCTCCATAAGCGCCAAGCTTCTAGCTTTCTCCTCCAAACAATAGGCAACATCCTTCCCTTTACTGACTTCATCCAGAAGCTCATGGTGCCTACTCTCGACAACCTCATTCAGCTCGTCATCCTTCTTCTTCAACGCCTGAGTAAGATCAGCAATGACTGCATCTTTGCTTTTGAGTTCTTGCTTGACCCTCACTGACTCTGCTTCCCTGACCTCCGTGGCTCTCGATGAGTCTTCCTCTACTGCCCGCACTAAGCCCTTCCAAACCGCTTCGGCGACCATGAGTCTAATCAGCATCTTGTTTTCCAACTCTTCTATAGCATCTGACTCCGCCAGCAACTCGGCTTCTAAATATTGAACGCGACTTTCAGCGCGGGGCAGCTCCTCACTGCTTCTATCGTCGGTCTCTTCAGACTTTCGTTCCTGCACTTCATGCTGCGACTTTCTGTAACAATCGTCCACTTCTTCAGTGGTCCAGGTGAAACTCTGCAAAAGATCAACACTTGCTCTACATGAATCCATCCCAACCTGATCCTCATGGACCAGGGACTCCTGCCCCTTCAATCCATGGTCTGGAACCATCCAACATCTACCAACCGAGTCCAGTGTAAGAAATCTTCTCTGACGCCCACTTTGACGCTTGCAATTCCCTAGGCTGGCCGAGAGAAACCCTCACCTTCACAACTGAAAGATCGCCCCATCTCTGTCCCAAGATGAGAATTATCAAGCCCACTTCGGATAGCCTGGTTTCAAAACTGTAAAATGAAGCCTCACAATATTCACTCCAAACGATGCGCACCAAGCTCGCTCCGCGAGGTTTCTAGGCACGACGGTAGCTAGCTCACTGAGAACCTCACTTCTCTTCAGCAAGCTTTGATTATCCTTGCGATTCTCAATTTTGCTGCAGCTCTTAGAAAGCTGGAAGTTCAGGTTTTCCAGTTCGACAGCAATGTCTGTAAGACACGCAGAGCATACAATGCATCGACCAATCAATACGAGAGATAAAACCACGCGCAGCATTTCCGGGCTGCGCACTGATTCCTACAGCTGTCGATTAAAAATCTGAACTCGAAGCGAATCGTTCCTTTGAAAAAAGCCGTCTTTCATCCCTTACTTCCTGTTCACAGCCTTCGGTTCCGTAAATTTTGCTGCAACCTTCTACGATAATCGAAGCGCTTCTTCAAAGTTTACACAAACATCATACATGCGTCCGAGTCTAGCTAGCAGAGCATATACCACCAGCCCCTTCGTCGGTTGGGCAGCCCAAGTGAAGTGTTCAAACGGTTTGGATTGCCACCTCCATAAGGGAGACTAAAATTTGCGAGGGAACAGAGCTTTCAGTAGGTGATAGTTACCTCGTATCTCAAGCTCTTCCCTCAACGCCCCCCCACACGCTTCCCTCTTCCCTTCCACAGTGCCTTAATACGCTGCGAGCTAGCAAATTCCGGGGCCTTGGATTGCCCGAGAGGCCTGGGCTCGCTCGTGGACCGTGGGAGGCACGGAGACTCGTTCGCTCGTAGAAATTCCTGCAGTTGTGCGAAGCGAATAGTTCGCCAAATGAGAGATTCGTCAGCACATTGTCGTCCACTGTGAACTCTGCGCGCACTAGCTGCAGCATCCGTCCGTCCCTGTGAGTCACTGCTTCTACTGACTTCTTCCAGCGGCATACTTCTTACAGCAACGCGTCAAAATATGTACTGCATGACGTCACCGGACTCCAAACATCGATGGCAGAGAAGCTCCCTCCGATGGCTTCTCCCATAATACACACGCTCTCGAACCGTCGATTCTCCTCACTATGCCTGTACAGCGGCCGCTGTGTACTACAGCATCTGAAAGCGTATACCGCCCTCACGTAAATTTAGGGCTAAATGCGCTCGAACGAGCAGATTTGGTCGGAGGTGGAGTTGAAGTCCTGTCCATTGTCTGGTCCACAGGTGGCCCCGCGCCTCCGTCCAGGACTCGAGGCTCCTTACTTTGCCGCGTGCAGGTCTTCTCTTTAACTGAAATTGAGAAGCATTGATGGCAGCCGCCTTCTGACGTGGGTCCCTTTCTGCTTTGACCAAGACACAGTAAAATAACAAAAGGGATGGGGACCGGGATTAATTCTTACCCACCTCTTTGATGGGGATGAATTAGGAAGGGGACACGTATAGACGAATGAGGTAAGTGTGTGCACCAGCGTGGGTACAAGTAATATAGCAAAAAGGATGGAACTAAGACCTTTCTCCAAACCCCTATACTTAGAGATATTGGTTGTTTCCGCCCCACTTGCAGCCCATAAATATGGGTCATCAACACCTCTCAAAACTATGTACCAAGTATGATCTATAACTACCATATCCACCACAATGATCTGGTCATCTCGAACCAAATACAAGTCTGCCCTAACCCTAGTCAACTGCAAGGAATACTAACGCTCTCTCCATGTGAGGTATCCATCTCACATGTCAAGATTGTTGGCTTCTCAATTTGTAATTGCAGATAGTCATATACTTGAGATATATGTAAGGGACGCGGATGCGGGATCATTTCCCTTACAGGTATTATTGCAACATACGAGAGACGCTTAACCACTGGATGTACGACATGAGCTCCCGTCTTTTTTCTCTTTGACCACCAATTGGACTAGGGGTCTACAGTCTATCTTGATGGACCGACAGTTTCATGAGGCTCTACATTCACTCTTAGTGGATCCAGCCATTCATTCTACTACTAGAGCTTGTCTACGCTCTTGTTCTGGCAAGGGTGCATGCTCTTGAATCTTGGCTCGACCATGCATCAGGGCTTTCCGACTCGCACCAGCTATTTTCTCTAGAGCAATGAAGTTTCGCATTGGCTTGGTCCATCAATCTACATCTTCATTTCTCACATGTGAGTGTGGTATCACTTTAAATAGAGAGATCGTTCATATATTTTGCAGTCAACTAGGGTTAGGGCAAACATGTACTTGGTTCGGGAAGACTAGGTCATTGTGGTGGTTACCGATTCTACTTGAGACACAATTTCATAGGAGGTGATCACCCATCCTCTAGGATGGGTGGTGAGTGGAGCGGTAGTAGCCAAGGTCTCCAAGTAAAGGGGTATGTAGAGAGGTCATCTCTTTGTTCTTTCTTGCTTTAGAGTTATATGGAGCTATGGACACCGACTTCGATATGTTTGTGAGGGAGTACGCGAGAGCCTACCATACTATGTTGCAGGGGATACACTCTCTTTAGTTTATTGTATAGGCTATTTTAGGCAATGTATTTTCATTGCTCTACAGAGATCACTAGTTGGTGCAATCCATATGAGAGCAATCACGTTAGGTGATGTTTCTTCGGATGCTCATGTTGTTTGTAGACCGTTTGACCTTGATAGTTCGGATATCTTAGTTGTTGTACGATATATTTCCCAGTGTGATGCTATTGGGACCTAGCCCCATGTTACCGTTTTGGTTTCATCCTTATACGATCTGATGGGATCTTCCCATCCCTTTTGTTATTTTAGTGTGTCTCCTTCCCTATTGGGAAGACCCCATCAAGATGATGAAACACGCGGCTAACAAATATGTAGCAAAGAGGACGGGAAATCTCAATCAAACGGCATCAAAAGAGTAAGATGAGGCTAGACCCCAATAACATCACAATGGAAAATATGTACTCCCTTCACCTAACACATGCAAACTATCTAAGTATGACACTCTACATATTATGTAAGCATATGAAGAAGTATCACCTAACCTATAGATTGCACGAGTTAGTGTTCTTTATACAGCAATGGGTACTCGTTGACTACATTAACTTCTTAAGAATAATGGATATATATTGATTAAAAAATATTGTACAATAAACTAAAGAGATTGATATCCCATGTTGTCTAGTATAGAAGCTCTCGCTCACTCTCTCATGAACATGTCAAAGTTTGTGTCCATAACTCCATCTAACTCCAAAACTAGATTAACAAAATGGTGATCTCTCTACATACCCCTATACTTGGAGACCTTGGATATTTCTCCTCCACTCGTCGTCCATCCATGAGGATGGATAATCATCCCCTCTGAAACACTATCACGTGTAAGATCTATAACCACAACATATGCAATAATAACCTGGTCCTCTCCAACCACATACATATATATCATAATCCTAATCGACTGCAAGACATACCAATGCTATTTCCATATGAGATATCCATCCTCTCATGCCATAGCAAACATCACATCCCTAATGACATCATGGGTAGTTATACTTTGTCTTCTTAATGGGCAATGATTCATATGGATCCATGTTGCATTTAAGGTACTACCACACTCACATGTGAGTAATGAAAATGCATTGGTGGACGACCAAGCCAAGAAGTAACCTCATCGTTATAGAAAAGGTAGTTCGTGTGAGTTCGAAAGCCCTGATGCATGATGACGTCAAGATCCACGAGCATGCACCCTTGGCGAAGTAAGAGCGTAGACAGGCGCTAGTAGTACAAGGAATGGCCAGTTACATTAAGAGAGTGTGTAGAACATGCTGAAATTATAGGTCCATCAAAGTATACTCTAGTCCAATTGGTGAACAAAAAGAAAAAAGACAAAATTTCAAGTCATACCTCCGGGGGTAAAACATCTCTCTTCTCTTTTAATAGTACATGTAAAGTAAAAGACCCCCACATCCACTTCCCTCACATAAATCTCAAGGATGGGTCTATCTTCAATAGATGAAACCAAATGCATAGATGGGACTAGGATCCAATAGCATCACAATGGGAACTACGTTCTATTACAACTAAGATATTTGAACTATATATGTCTACGTTATACATAAGCATATGAAGAATCATCACCTAACGTCATTACTCTCATATGGATTGCATCGGACAGCGCTCTCTGTATAGCAATGAATACACACTAGCTAAAATAGATCATACAATATGTTAAGAAAGTGATATCCCATGTTGTCTAGTATGGTAGGCTCTCGTGCACTCTCTCATCAACATGTCAAAGTCGACATCCATAGCTTCGTATAACTTCAAAGCTAGAGGAACAAAGAGGTGACCTTTTTGCATACCCTTATACTTAGAGATCTTGGTTCCTACCACTCAACTCGCCATCCATCAAGTAGAATAGGTAATCATCCCCTTTGACACTTTGTCAAGTGTAGGATTTGTAATCACAACGTCCGTAATAGAAGCTTGATCCTCTCGAACCAAGTATAGGTCTACTCTAATCCGAATCAACTGGAAGTCATACCTACGCTTCTCCACGTGAGGTATCCATATCTCAAATGGCATCGTGGATAGCTATTCTCTGTCCTCCAAATACGCAACGAGTCATATGAATCCATGCTGCATATAAGGTAGTACCACATTCATAGATGAGTAATGAAGATGCATATTGATGGATCAAATCAAGATGGAATCTTATTGTTGTTAAAAAGCTAGCTGGTGCAAGTCGGAAAGGCTTGATGCATGATCGAGCCAAGATCCACAAGCATGCATCCTTATCAGAACAAGAGCACATACGAGCCCTAGTAGTATGATGAATGGCCGGATCCACTCAGAGTGAGTGTAGAGCATGCTAAAGCTATCGGTCTATCAAGATAGACTGTAGGTCTCTAGTTTAATCATTGGTCAAAGAGGAAAAGGACAATAGCTCTTTTCGTATCCTTATGATAGCAAGAGCATAGACGAGCCCTAGTAGTACGACAAATGGTCGGATCCGCTAAGAGAGAATATAGAGCGTGTTAAAACTATTAGTCCATCAAGGTAGATTGTTTGTAGGTCTCTACTTCAATCGGTGTGTAAAGAGGAAAAGGACGAGAGCTCCTTTCATACTTCCAAGGGCAAAGCACATCACATATGATGTAATAGTACATGTAAAGAAAATGCGCCCCATCCACTTCCCTCGCATACTTTTCAATGATGGATCTATCTACATCCACAAATCATAAGGATAACAAAGATGTCGAGAGTGTTCAACTAGCCAAAAACGTTATAGGTGATGTATTCTTCATCGATAATAAGCCTATCTCTCCACACAAAATCGATAAAGATGTTTATCTCTGTGGCAAGTCTCATATCACACACTTGAAGGTCCTTGTTCTAATATATCATCAAAGACATCCATGATCCTTCTATCAAAGGCGGTAAAGCGTGATAAGAATGCAAATGAAGGAGGAACCGTGCAAAATAGCTAGGTGGGTTGACGAGCAATTTTAGAGGAGAGTATATCAAATGCCACATGTGGATTCTCTAGTAAAGCAAGGTCATCTACATGCAATACATCCTTGGCAAGAGCCATACCTATGTAGCATTGACAAATAATTCATACCGTACTTGCACTCCAAGATTATGTAAGTCATTTGTTGATGTCATACATCCTTATGAAAGCTATAGATGAGGAGGAATGCACAAAGAAGACCATGCCCTATACTTTGACACCTTGATTTTCAAGCCTATAGGATGAAACTCGGTAATCAAAGTAGTAGTAATATGGTCTACATGGCCCACAATGTACATATCATCCACTAAGGAGGGATCACACAACTTGACATGGCCAAAGCATTAGATACAATAGTTCTATAATGAGCCATGGCAAATAAAGATACTCCCAAAGGTTCTCTTTATTTAGTACCAGTGGCAGATTGTAGAATAGTGACTCCCTCTTGTGAAAATCGTTTAGCCCTCTAGTTTCATCATGGATCACACGAGAAAGCCTATGAAATAAGCATGGACACAAGTCCATGCTACATATGGACCTAGTCTCAAAAATTCCCATATTATAATATGACTTCAGATGATATCAACTCCAATGATATGATCGGTATACCCGAAATGATCAACAAATGGATCAACGTAGTCTATGTGATTCCCAAAGTAATAGATGTGGATATAAATGTGCCTCACATACGCATCCCAAGTGGTCCAATCATAATCTTTGTGCATCTTTCTCATGTGGATCTTTATCCCTTGAGGTAAAGAATTGATGACACAACTAACATGGTATATCACGCACTGCTCTAGGCAGCCCCATGAGGGGAAGTGAAGCTATAGTTAACACAAAGAGAATGATATTGACATATGATACTCCATCATGTATCACCTCCCACTTGCAAAATCACAACCCTTTAACATCCCACCTCACATGATGAAATGCTAACTATCAAAACCTTAAAATTTTAAAATACTCATAATGTTCTATTCCAATCTCCATAATTTCTCAGCTAGGTTCCAATAAAAGCAAGACATGGAGAGAAAAATATTGGAATAAAAAAAATTTGACCCATTTTTTGAATTTGAGAAAAATCATTTGGAAGATTCATTAAAAAATTTGTACATTCACTCTCAACTTTGGGCAATATATAACCTCACAATGTTTGAAAAACTATTCACATCGTCTTAATCTACTCTCAACTCTCCACATCACTCATGTAATCCTAATCTCTAGTGTATCCAAATTGGCCTTCATTTACATATGCATGTAAGAGATTTCTATACATTGATTTGTGATTCTTGTTCTAGAAGATTGTATATGTCATGTTTGATACCCGCTCTAAATGCAATGTTGTTAACTTCGGATTGACTCTCACTCATGTTTATCTCCAATGGTTTTTTGGAAGCTCATCATGGATTTAGAATGACATGTTCAAATACAATGACCATAGTCCTAATGCATTCTCTTACATAAACTCTCAAATTTGAGAAATCTCATGATAATTCTCACAAAGACTCAAATATCACTCAAAAGGTAGAGATCTTTGATTGATGATAAAAAAACTTCTCAAAAGAAGGCTCCAACCCTAAACAAGATTTCACTCTCCTAACAATGCTTCCCAAAAATCAACTTGAGAGATGATTCTCAACCTTTCTATTTATATTACTTACAATTTTATACTAGTAACTAAAAATAATCATAATGTAACTTTTTTTTATCAAGTTTAATCGAGATAAAGATCACAAACCCCAATGAGAAAAGGTACATAGCAACATGCAATTGGTCCACTTGGATCTTTAAGAAGACTAAATACCCTCCGATTGACTTTGGTGTAGTAAGTCAATCTCGTTCCTATATTTACGGTTCCTCATCAAGTCAAACCAATGAAAAATTAGTCTAATTCAAGGAAAATCAAGATATAATGTGATGAAGTCTATATTTTGATTTCCACTAAATAACAAAATAGTTTTTCTCATCTATTACATCAAGAGCTACCCTATATTTTTCTCCAACTTAACCATAATTAGCTAAACATAGTCATGAGTAAGATAAACTTAATCATACTTTAGATATACTCACATTTTATTCTATATGTACAAATATGAATCTTATATTTACCCCTAGATCAAGATTTGATCTAGGGATAAATGTCCTCGAAGTGAAAGAATTTGATTGTTGATGAAACAATTTCAACTTGTCATGATTCACTCGATCAAAATGGTGTCTTTCCAACTCCTTCAAATCGTAAATAAAGTTTTTCCACACTTTGTGAAGTATGAAAAGATCAAAGTACTTTGGAAAAAACTTCTTTCTAGCTCTCTTATATTTAATGGAGTGTTAAAATATTACCCAATCATCTTCTTTGAAGACCTTCATCTTTTTCATCCCAAGTCGATTATTGTATTACTTCTTTTGCAATTGTTGAGCCACATGTATCATGATCACAACTTAGAGATTTCCAACTTCAACAGTTGTTGAAATATTGATTTGATAGCATCTGCTTCATTCGTCCTCTTTAACCTCCGTTGAATAGTTAAGAAGGTTGTCAAATCAAATTGAATTGGAAGTTTTGACTCGATTTCATATACCATACGGAAAGGTGAGTATCATGTTGATGTCTTCCAAATTGTTTGATATTCCCACAAGATAGCATGTAGCATATTGTTTCAATTTTTCTTGCTCCCATCCATGTTTGTATCCTTGGACAACATCATGCAAAGTGTGTAGTTGGTTTATTCTGCCAACCCGTTAGCATTTGGCTTGTAAGAAATAGTCATACTTATCTAACATGGCTTGTATAATACTTTCAACAAACTCATCACCTCTATTGAATACAATTTCTAGAGGACATCCAAATCTAGTTATTATACTCTTGTAAAAAAATCTATCCACTTCATACTCACTAGTAGATTTTAGAGGTCTAGCTTCTATTCACTTGGTTGGATAATCTATAGCTATCACAATGAACTTGCTATCCCAAGGAGTAAGATTCAAAGGTCATATAAAATCTATTTTCCATTTCTCAAAAGGACCTTAAATAGGAATTAGTGTCAAAGGAGAGGTTTTCATGGATTTTTTATCAAAAGTTTGAAACACATCACAACTCTTGCAAAATTTCACATGATCTTTGAAAATGCTCTTCCAATGATACTCTACATCTATGATATGAAATGGAGTTATTTTTCCTGCAAAGTTGCTCCACATACTGAGACTTCATAAAACTCCTTCATGAGTTAAATTGACTACTCCTCCCCACTCTTCATAAAACTCCTTCATGAATCATGCTTATTATTGGGTAGATCCTCAATGATGTAATCAAACTCCGTCATTAACAGCTTCCATCTTGCTATCATATTCTCAGCTTTAGGTTTATTGAAAATATACTTCAAAATCTTGTGATTTGTAACAATAGTAAATTTTTCTCCCAATAGATAGTGTCGAAACTTTTTGACTGAGAAGATCATAGCCAAAGACTCCCTTTCTATCACTAAATAATTTCTCTCTCCTTGTACAATCTATCTACTAGTATAAGCAATTGGATGATCATGATTATCATCATTTAATTAATTTAAAGTGCATCCTATATTAATATTTGATACATCCGTATGGAGAATGAAAGGTTTATCCCGATTTGGTTTGGTTAAATTAGGAGTTGTTAGCAACGCATTCTTAAGAAATTCAAAAGCCATCATCACCTCTCTATCCTTGAAGAGTGCATGATAGCTATCACGACTTATGTAGTTGCATCACTAGTTAGGTAGGTGCCCATAGATAGGAGCAAATACAATTGTTACAGCCAATAGTTTTAAAAGTGTCATTTGCAGTGGAACTGCCATTAGGGCCAACAACACCGTTAGGAGACCTAGGGTTCAAGGGGTAGAGTTTGAATAAGGGCTCCTTCGGGTATAATTTTCAAAGTTGAACCTTTAAGAATGTGGTTATGGTGGATAATAACGTATGTGGGAACCTGGAGTCTTTGAAATACAAAGTGGGGTTGGCTCAACTGTAATCTCTTTTTTATACTATGATTATGAAAGGAGTGTCTTTGTGGACGTTTGGAATACAAGCAATGATCAAATACATGACATCAATTTTTTAATAAAATGTGTTTAGAACAAAAAAAATTTAATTTCAATATATAAAACATTAATTTTTTCCAAAAATTAAATATTTTTCTTTACATAAACTTAACAACTTTGTTGTGCATATATGTATTATATCACAACATTTATCTTTATCACATCAAACATCATAATACATAAATTGTCATACATCAATACAAATACACCATAAAAGTCTAATCTATTCTTAAAACGTCCACAAGAATAATCCAATCATCTCTATAGCATAAAAAGATGATTTTAGTTGAGGCAAATCTATTTTGAGCTCTAAAAAATATAGGTTCTTGCATTACCTCATCATAAAAATATACATTATGATATGTAAGATTCGTTCCCAATGCAATTGAGGACCAAACTTATCAGGTTGGAAGGTATTATTTGACTTTATTTTTCTTTAACACATATTGGACATCCAAATCCAAAGAGCGATGCAATAAATTTTTTCTTCTTAATAGACTCAAAGACAACTTTACACATATAAAATCACATATTCAATCATATCAATCAGATTCAGTTATGATCATATCAATTATTCAAAATTGTTTTTTTAGAAAAAAGATCTCCGAGAAATGGTTTCCATTTATGGGGTCAATTGTATCGTTAGGCAAATTTTTCTTAAGTTTTCATAGGGGTACAATTGACTATGATTGAGATAGATACAATTTTTGATTATCTTGACAGGATTTTGTTTCCAATTCATGTCACAAACGTTATGCATTACATCAATGTAGAGTAAATTTATTTAAACTTGACTATGTAATTATGTTCTTCCCAGAACAATTTGAGATCGGGAGCTCTACAACTATGTTTGTTCTACTTATATACTACACTTTCCTATTTCTAACTACTTCAAACTAAATTCTACACAAATTGCACTTTTCTACAAATTTGGTGAATCTTCATATTATCTAATGATATCTTTAGCTTTCACGGGAAGACATCTAGGCTGAGTTGTAATTTTTGCATATCCTTTACAATCTCCTTCCGATGCACATGTGTAACCAATCTTGGTTAGCCATAGTTAGTTTAGCCAAAGCGTAGAGTGGTCACTAGATCACAAAAAGACAAGATAGTGGTGTGCACTATCCAAAAAGCAAAAGGTAAATGACGAGATGACTATCATACATTGGTGGATCAGATTGTCTGCTAGACGTCTATTAGAAATTGGTTAGTATAAGATAACAAAACATGCAACCTATGCATGTTAACCATGTGGCATAGTTTGGACTTTGGACTTCTCTAGTCCTATAGTATATAAAGTAAGGAGAGGTCTTGAGAAGACATCTCTCATCTTGGAAGTCATTCCGGAGTCATTGCCTTCAGTGTTACAATAGTATCAGAGCAGGCTTATTGTTCCTATGAGTGTGGATCACCCCTCTTGGAAGAATAATTTGGGTTGGTATAATTATTTGAGAAGAAAGTGTTTGTTAGAGGCTGGCAGTGGCCATTGAGCTGCAAGTAGTGGAAGGGGGTTATTGTGGGTGCAAGTTATGGATGGGGGAGATAGAATAGTGCCGAGATTCCCATTTCTTAATCCTTTTCATGTCAAACTGTTATACATTGAGAGAGCAAGGTTGACTCAGTATTTGGTTTATCATTTTGGTGCCAACTTCATGGACCAAGTGATGAGATCTCGAGATGCGGTTATCTTACCTATAATCATCTACGATGTTACTTGGGATCTCACAATATACATTTTAGTTTAAAGATGGACCTCAATAGACCACCACCGGTGAAATTCAATACACGGTATGAAATCTATTGTGTGTATCATCCTAAAGCTATGTTTTGGAGCCTAATTATTAGAAACTTTGGAGAGGAGTATTACCACGAGGTGATAACATCACCTATTCCTTTTGTGTTGCCAATCTTGAGAAATTGAAGAGTGTTCATCTTAACCCTATACTAAGCGAGAGTGGACGGAGACGAATCATGGAGGACACTTTGAGAGAAATGACTCATGAGTTGAGAGATTTAAGAAACGCATTTGAGCAAAGCGAGACTCAAGTACAAGAGTTAGCTCAAGAATTGACAGCAGTCAAAACGAGAGGAATGGAAAATGAGAGAATGAGAGAAACTCAAATGGAGATAGAAACGTCACCATCCATGGTGGAGAGTGAAGAAACAGTGAGAGCCTGTGCTCTTGAAGCCCAAGCAGCACAACGAGCAAGAGAGCTAGATCTTCAGACATCCATGATTCTGAAGATGACAAAAGCTTGTAAGATAGAACCTTACCGAGGAAGTCGAACCATGGGAGTTTTGGAAGGTTGGATTGAGAGAATGGAGTACCATCTTGCTTTGTTCAATATCAACTATCATATTGCAGGTCTTTTTGTTCGTACTTTATTGTTGGAGAAAACATCTACTTGGTTTCAGGGTTGGATGATGGAGCTCAATGAGTCAGGCCAACAAGTTACTTGGAGTGCAATGAAACGAGGTCTTTTCAGAATTTTCAAGCAGTTGATCCCATCATCACGTCACAGATGAGGTTGTGGAAACTTGAACAGAAGGGAAGTGTGGAGGAGTACATTGAGGAATTTCGAGATCTTCAAATTCAGATACGAGATATGAATGGAGCTCAAGCCCTTGATTTATTCAAGAGAGGGTTGAAGAAAAAGATTCAACATGAGGTGATTAGGGACAATCCAAGCAACTTGAACGAGGCTATTGCTTGTGCACAACGAATGTCCAACGTTTACCACAACGGTGGAGAGGTATCAGTTCTCACAAATGAATACTATGGATCAACGCCTATGGAGTTGGGCAACATAAGGAGGAGAGAAGATTTCCTTCTAAGGGGAGTGAACGCACAAGGAGGAGATCGTCGTAACTCGAATCCTTCCCGAGAAGCAAATTCAAGAGGAGGAGACGGAGTGGAGGGAAGACGAGAAATGAGGCAATGGTATAATTCTGGAAGATTTGGTCACATTGCCATGAATTGCCGTACCCGAGTTCTAGCAAGAGGAGCTAGACCTCCCTATCGACGAGCTCTCAACAATCTTGAAGGTGGAGACGAAGTGACCAATGGAAACCCGGGAAACGACGAGCACCAATAACCTTGCCTCGCGGCCTTACTGGTTCGATGAAAAGGAGGAAAGGCCAGGGAAGGAAGCACAAACATGTTATAAATGGTTTGAGAATGAAGGAAACATGTTTGATTGTGACGGATGGCGAGATAGAAGGAGTAAAAGTGAGAGTATTGATTGATCCAGGAGCTACAAAAATTTCATATCTCGATCTATTGCTATAAATGTAGGATCATACTTAGAGGTTTGGAGCCTTTTTTTTGTTTTTGGAATAAAAACGAACGATATTCGGATGAAGTCTGGGCCGCTGAATACGAATATATGAAATAAGTACGAAGATGGCCAAGACGAATGAGTTGTTAAGGAGGTCTGAAGCGTCGAACGGATTAGGGCAGTTAGTAACACCATCGACGAGTGCAATGAGCCGCAGAGGAGCAAGCATGAGCCGACGAGTCAAATAGAAAAGATGAAGAGGAAATTGGCCATTCGATCGTGGGCTCGTGAGGCTATTCAATTTCCAGTGAAGAAGATGCCGACATGGGTATATCGACCTTTGGTGCCAAAGCCAGAGTGGTCAGTCGGAGAATTAACACGATCGAAGAACTTGGGCGGGGAGTTCTTGGCATGGCGATGGGACTATGTGTGCCCAGAATTGTGCGAAGAAGTTTGAATGTGCGAACTGTAATTGTGTACTAATGGCAAAATCTTTGTGTAACTTGTCTGTTACATAAAGAAGGAAGTTTAGTCCAACTTTTTCTTGGCGTCGCTGCCGGGGAATGAAGTTGCTATTCATCTGCCAACGGAGATTGTACAACATAGCTAGGACTTAACGTGTTGACACCAGTGGTGACCAAGAACGAGTAAGAGCGTCATTGTTGTGTGCGGGTGCCTCTGAAATCTTCAAGATCCTCAAAAGTTGAGAACCTCATTCTCAGGAGCTGCGGTGCCAGATGAATGACAGACAAAGATCAGGAGCCAGACCCGTCTTCTGGTCATACTGCTGAACCTTTGGCACGAGCAAGACGGACAGCAGCGAGAGAAGAAACAAGAAGAAGAGAAAGAGAGCAGGGGTGGATTCGGCCTCTAGGCCGAAGGAGGAAGAAAGCTCCGGTTGAACCAGACATGCTTAGGCGGGTCGTGGGTCACGAGCATTCCACCTCTCCGTCAGCAAGAAGTCCCCAAAGCAACAGGCCTAACCGTTCGAGTAGTCCGGAAAGATTGGAGACACGAGTCCCGCCAGGGGCCAGCACATCATCGGATTCCTCGGAAGAAAACGATAGTTCAAATACCGACACCTCTACAAAGGCAGTGACACCCTCGGGTGATGAAGCCAGTGACGAAGAGGAGAGGTGGTCGGCTTTTCAAGAAGGACCAAGATCGTCCCTTGCTCGACACAGTGAGGGTATGAAGATCTTGAAAATCAACCTTGAACCTACGTTTCAAGTCATGACAAAGGATACTCGAGACAACATGACAACACCAATCACCAAACAACAGTACCCCAAGTTTAAGGGTACTTCGGATGAGGATGAGGATGACTCCTATATTTGTACCTTTGAAGCCATCTCCACGGCCAACAAGGAAATTGATCTAATGGATCGGAGAAGAATCTTCTCGGGACTTCTACGGAAAGGAGCCCAAGTATGGATGAACAACCAAGAAGAAGGCCATGCGGCTGAAATCTCTTCTTGGGATGGGCTTAAAGCCCAGTTCTTGGCAAGGTTTCGGGAGATGGGGTACGATAAGGTATTGTTGAGAAGACTGGGCGCCATTCGGAGGGAGAAACATCAGAAGCTCCGAGAATACACGGAGGAGTTTTTCAGTTTGTTAGATAGGATGCCGTCCACCACTGCTAATACTAAACCTTATTCGGCGGCCATGGCCATCGAATGGTATGTTTCGGGGTTGGGAAAATTTGATCTTGATTAAGAAACTTTCTGTAGGCGGGCGGAACCTGCCACGGTGGACGCTTTCATACAGGCAGCCGAAGCTTACGAGCTGTCCAACATCCATCGGAACTGATTAAAGGAGAATCGATCATCACATAAGGGACGACAGGCTAAACACCCGAAGATCCAAAGACGCCGAAGTCCCTCTAGTAGTGAAGCATCCACTACGTCGGAAGAAGAAGAATCCAGCTTCTCAGACGAGGAATGGAAACATACCTCAAAGAGGAAGGAGGGGCGCCGAATGAAGCAGGTGGAAACTGGCCGGAAGGGCATAGAAACTAAAGTTGAGGAGCTCACCAAAAGTTTGGAAGAGCTCAAGGTACATTTGGTAAATAATAAAGATAGGAGGAAATCTCCCATGCAGGGGAGAGCTAATGTCTAGTGTACCATCTGCAAAAAGCCGAGCCACTCTAACTCTGAGCATCAGCCCAGAGAAGGGTATTCGGCCCAGCAGGTGGAATGGGTGCCGGTATGGGACTATGGCCCATACAAAGGCCCCACGGATGGCCAAGTTTATGGCATCCAGGAAGGGGGAACTTAATCTAACATACCCCTGATGCACATACCTCGCTACGCTCCTGTAGAAATGGCGACCACAATACCACAAAGAAAGATGGGAGGCTTGGCTCCAATCCCTCCTCCAACTAGATCGAATGTGTGCTACAATTATGGAGCAATGGGCCACTGGTCACCCCAGTGCCCTCAGCCTCGGCGACGAATGATCTATCAGCCAATGTGTAGCAACTGCAGACGGCCGGGACACACGAATATGGAATGTGAACAGCCACCCCAACCACAAGGGGAGAACAAGCGTTATCCAGCGCAAGGTGTGTGGGAGTACACCAAATTAGCGTTGAAGAGCAGGAGCCGATGGCCTCTCCGGAAGAGTCAAATTGGCCCGAAGAAGCCCTAGACATGCTACGGGTATCAATCCGAATTTCGAAGAATACGAAGATAGCTCTGGTGATCGTCAAGGAGAAAGCCAAGCAACGGGAAAAGAAGAAGAACATTAGAGAAGACTTTCCCGTGCCAAAGGAGTCTCTACCCAAAGAGTCGGAGGAGCCAGCATGGTTGTCATTTCCAGAGAAAAGATGTTGTCAATTTCCTATGTCAAGGCAGTGAAAAGCCTCATGTATTTGATAGTGTGCACTAGACCTGATATTACTCTAGCTATGGGCAAGGTGAGCAAATACATGTCAAATCCAAGGAAGGTGCATTGGGAAGCTGTGAAGTGGATTTTCAGGTATCTCAAGAGTACTAAGGATTATGGTCTTTTGTTTGATGGTTTATTGGACAATGTCAAATCCTTGTTGGGTGACGTTGATGTTGACTATGGTAAGAGGAAGTCTACAACTTGGAGGTGGATGCGTTAGTTGGAGATCTATCTTGCAGAAGTGCATAGCTAAGTCAACTACGGAAGCTGAATATGTAGCAGCAACAACAACGGAAGCAGCAAAGGAGGTTACTTGGTTGAATAGACTTATCATTGAGATGGGATTAAAACAAGATGTTATAAATCTCCATTGTGATAGTCAGAGTGTCTTACATCTTGCAGCAAATCAAGTGATGGATAGTAGGGTGAAGCACATTGACATCAGATATCATTTTATCAGAGATGCACTTTCTGATAAGAAGGTTGAGCTAGTCAAGATTGACGGTAAACTCAATCCAGCTGATGCATTGACCAAAGTTATTCCTTTAGAGAGTTTCAGGAGGCATTGTGCTATTATGCAGGTTTTGCATAAGGAGCACTAGGATACTTACTCTAGCAATTGTTTGATTCTTGTATATGCTTTACTCCTTCCTAGTTAGGCTACGACTTAGTTCTAGTTAATCCTTGTTTACAGAAGGACCTATGCTTCAGGTTTCCTTCTAGGACTTCCCGCGGAGTATGTATATGGATAACAAGAGTTAGAGACCCTAAGACATGAGTCAAGAGGGAGATTGTTAGGAGTTAGCTCCGGTCTTGAGTAACTCTGGTTAGTTTGACTATATTTAGTTAGACTAAGGCTGGTACTACTATATAAGAGGGCTGGTAGAAGCTCTATGTGACACAACTAGGGTTATTCAGTCAAAATGACTCTGTATGTTCGGTGGACGTTGACTCAATGAGGTAAACCACATATTTCTTGTATCGACTCTTGCTTGCATGTGTTTCTGCGTGAAATTCCTATTTCGGACCGACATCCTTCGAGTTTGAAATATATCTTTACAATTTCATTTAAAAGACATATTCACATCAAAAGAAGTCATCTTCTTGACAAGAGTATATCTTGACTTAATCTTTTGAAAGATTTTTTTTCTTGTCTTTTTATGTCCGCAACTATAAATTTCTGCAAAGTTTTTTTTGGATCTTTTAGTTATACCACAATTTCTGTGTAATTTCTTGTAGCAAATCAAAATCTCTTAACTTTTTTGGATGTTGCACTAGTTGGTCAATTTTTGGCTCCATACTTTCAAGGTGGATCACGAATTAACTCACCATATAACCTCCTTGATAACATGATTCAATTTAGAATCCATGGCAGCAACAGACATACATGCTAACAAGACTGCTGCAACATTAATTTATTCACCTGTGCTGTAGCTTCAGCATCCGTGGTCCGTTTATTTACATGCCAGCTACCTGCACGTGACAGTACCTCAACCAAATTAGAGATAATCAAACGAGGCGAATTGTTTTATCATAGGATTTGAGGGCTATAATGATTGTTTCAGACTTTGAGACCTTGAACGGACTGACGGACAAATTTGGGAGCATGCGCAGGAGATGAAATCTTTTTTCTTTGCATTATACCTACAACTGTCCAAAGTTGGAAGTGCTACAGAAACACGTTACTATTGCTAAGCACGAATGGGCTATTGTAGCGCGCCATATTGAGACAAATGACCGTTACGGTTGGTCAGAGGTAGTTTGAACAGTTCCAGCTGGCGCCTGAAGTATATCTTCGAATTTTCGTTGACCGACGCTGAGGTCGTTTTAAAAAGGAAAATTGCAGCTTCGTACAGTACAGCTGAGGATGAGGACGGGTTTCTTGATCGATGAAAATGTCCACAATTCAGACCTTTAGGTAGAGAAGTATTTATCATTGAATTGAGTGGAAAACATATGCATTGGAACTGTGTTATGCATTTGTAAGTCCCATGAATTCTGGATTCTGCATGCCATGGCAAATGAAAGATATAACAAATAATGTTTCTTTCAACTCAGATTTATCCTTGTGACAAACAATATTTAAACTTTAGAGAATTTGCTTAAGATTGTATCTCTTTACTAACTTGCACTGAAGTTTGAGTTCATGATCAATGACATGAAGAGATTAGACCTGTTACGATGTTACAATTGGAGGGACCTGGAAGAGATGCTGTTATTGTACACTAAATTGGCTGGTACTTTTATTTCCACATGCAGATGCTATTTTTCGTTATCCTTGTTTCAAATTGCTACATGGGGTAAGGACTTGCAGTTTCTTCTTTGATGTGTATGCATTAACATGTAGCCATTATCCGCCCTAAGACGATCGAAGATTACGTCAATATTGTGATCAATCTGCCATTGTTTAAGCATGGATAGAAGTCTGATATCTGATGATTCTTGCTGACTTAAGATTCAGATCCAGACGTCAGATTTGTTGATGCTTTTGAATACTCGTAAGAATCATACATGGTCCACCATCCATCATAGTCAAAATATTAGAACGAATTTCACAAAAGACGTCCCCTCTTCCTAAAAGGAAAATGATAAAGTATAATTAAAGAATTTAACAACCAATAGATACTGGTACTGACCATGTATTTGAACTCATTTAATCTGATTAGATGTGGTATATGCAACGACTCAAATGGACTTACTACAAACACTTCACTGACGTTTATACTGTCAAATCGCCATTTGACAATAAATACAATTGACGCAACAACTCTAGCAAAATACTGTTACAATGAGACCCTTCTAGCTAGGAACGTACCTCCAATGGCAATAAATCTGTTCCAAATCTTTATAAGAAAAAACCTTCTAAGTATCGATTAGACTTGCCACAATGGGAGATTCCATCACAAACAAATACACTAACAGGAACTTTATAGTGAAGATATCACTGCCTATGTCCTTTAGGGAGAGGAACGACTCGATGAGATGGTACTATCCACAATGGCATGGGCTGCTTGTCCGTTGAACATCCTTCTACTTCTGAATTCTGATCACCCTCAAACTCCAGCAGATAATCTGGACCTTGATGGTCGACAACAGTGGCCTTGTAGAGTGTTGTGGAATCAGGGTAAACGGCCAGGACTTCAGAACCTTTGGAGATCAAACTTCTAATACTGGCAGCCACAGACTGGTTCGGGAAAGGAATGATGTGATGTTGAGGCAATACGAATTCTTTCAAAGATGCTCCCACTTCATCTGGAATTTCATCCAAAACATGGAACATATTCCCATTCGCCAATAACGCAACAACCCTAGCAACAATCCAGACATCAGTGTTTTCTCCTTCCGAGCTTACATTTGCTGCTACTTCATCGCCCACTGAGATCTCTGAACAAGGGGAAGGTGGTTGGGAAGTAGCTTCTGACGGTACCGGTGACTCAGAAGTGAGTCTCGGCATAGAAGACTCTAGACAATTCTTCTGATCATCAGCTGGCGTATGCTTTGTCTTGGATGCTATCTCCTTCTCTTTATCCATCTTTCCTGAGGCATGCTTTTCATGAACGTAATCTGCTTGTGATACCGAGAGGTCGGGTGAAAGTATATTAGACACACTGAAGGACAGTGTGGCATGTTCCTGATCACAATCGTCCGCTGGAGGGACTGCTTGTAAATCACTGGACTTCTTCTCCTTCACATTTGCACTTGGAATGATGTCTGGTACTGCTTCCTTTTTCCTGCAAAGGTCTTCTTCCGCTTCTAAGCACTCCATTGGCCTTGACGAGTTCAAAACCACTTTGTGTGCAGAATTTTCATGTCCATTCTCAGGCTTTTTCTCCTCCATCTTTGCAAGGATACTGCCAATTTCATCACAGAGATCCGCTTCTCTGTCTGCTAATTTTTTACCCGTCTCATGCAAGGCTCGGAGCCTTTCCCAGAATATGACATGAAATCTTTCCTTCTTACTTGTTGGCGTACGTTCAAGCTTTGCCTCGATGACATGGATTTTTTTGCAAACCATCATTTGTTCTTCTTGAATCTGATGCAGTTCCACCAACATCTTATTAACCTGGTCGTATGTAGCCATGCTGCAAATTACCTGCAAAATCTTTAGGTTAGCTGAACAGATAAACCATTCTTGTTGCAAAGTTTTTGCACCAGAAAGGTCATGTCCACAGTACTAGCTTCATAGAGACCTAGCTTAAGTGCAGCTGTCTGACCCGGAGCTGAGAGAAAATCTTCCCATCATCAAGATTCTAGAGATGTTGACCTTATCCACTGATCTTGAAGGACTAATGCCTTATGGAATGCCCGAGACATATTACAGAGAAGAAATAGAAATGTCTGACTATGAGGTAATCAGGCAACTCAACGGAATATATCTTAATTACAGCTCACTTTCATCATGCAGACACCTACTACTGTAAATCATCTTCTGTTTGGCAGTTGTACCAGATCCAGCGCAGGCTTTTAGAGTAGCTAGATAGTAAATTACTAGTCCTTGACAAGTAATTTACGCGTAAATGATGGCTAACGGAATCGATTTTGATTGACTGAAATTATTACCTGACATAAGCATATTTGTAAAATATCTACGAATTCTTGACATAAATAATAGGGGTTTCAGGATAGGATATCTGAAAAAGTATGGGGAATGGCCAATTGCAATAAAAAAGTCATTAGGTTCCTGTAACTTTTTACCGGCTATTTTATTGTCCCTACAATTTTGTTTAGCAATAATGAAATGGGGGTTTTAAAAGTAAGAACATTTCCTTAAGGCCTACAGAACCTGTTGTAAACTACCAGCCGGGTGCTCTTGCTTCCATAGATTTTTCAATTCTACCCGGGGCGAAGTTCGTTTGGCGTATGTGAAGATAAGCATAGAAATATGCACATGCAGGGTGCAAGGTATTGACATGCAAGGGTGTTCTGTATGGGATTAAACACTTTTGCACGCATGCCAAATTTTTTTATTTCCCTCATTTTACCCTAATTTACATAATTGTTCAAAACGCATATTTGGAGTTAATCAAAGAGTACAGATCACAATAATTGTTCCCATTCAGAGTTAAAGATGGCATCGGCGAGTTATATGTACTGCTGCAGTTCCATGGACACATTGTAAATATGCAATTACAATAGATTTTTTGGAATCAAAGTACATAAAACTTAGTTCCGGATAAATATCAGAATGTACATGCTATTAAGAACGCATAATGCCTGTTTTCACTCAAGTATTCAAATTAAAATTGATGCATATTTGCTTACCTAAGATCAATCCATGAAATAATTTCAGTAAGGAAATTTTTAAAAATGAGAAAAAAAGTTCAAAAAATATTTAACTTTTTGGAATCGGCGCAAATGTTTGAATCACAATTTACTCATTCTTGAATGAAAGTGGATGAATGAAGCTAAATTTAGATTAACTTCAATTAGGACTACACACAAGACTCTAGCATAAGTAACAAATCAATCACCATGAGCTAAATGAATGATTAACATTAAAAATATACCCAAATTTATTCAAAAATACACATTTGACCTAATACAATTTGAATGTACAATGTTTCATTTATATACATATTGTATCATAACATACATTGATGTTACATACAAAAATAATATTTTTTTTTAAATATCCATAATGACACTGCTTCCTGATCATAGTATAAAAAAGTATTAAAATTGAACCTAACTCACTTTGAGCTCAAAAAAATCCAGGTTCATACATTAACTAATGTTTCACCATAGTTGATTTCTTGCAACCTTAACTTCATAACTTCTAGAAGCCCTAATTTGAACTCTACCCCTTGAGCCATTGATCTCATTATGACATGTCTACCACAAATTGCACTACCAATTTTAATTATTATATTTGCCATGCATGTATCCACCTAATTAGGGATATCACTAAATAAGTCGTGACAATTGTTGTACACATACATATTATATTACAACATATATCATTGTCACATCAAATATCACAATACATAGATTGTCATACATCAACACAAATATACCATAATCATCTCAGTAACTAGTAGTTACTTGTCACCACTTATGTAATGACACCCCTAGTTAGGTAGCTACGTGCAGATACAATAGTTAGAGATAATAGTGTAGTTAGTGCCTATCGTATTAGAGGTGATATTAGGACTGATGCAATTGCCTCTCCTCTTTTGATAGTCGATCCTCCACAAATATCCTATAAAATGGCACTTTAAATATCATAGGTGTAATGGAACACATAATGTAGATCAAGTAAGTCAAAGTTTGTTTAGTAGTAATCATTTCAACACTTTAAAGGGCCCATATCACATGCAATACCTTTGTATTCCAATCATAAATATGATTGACGATAACTTTATTCTAAACTCTACACAACAATATGTTGGACTTTTCTGTTAATCCATTAGCCTTGCAATTATAGGATGTAGTCTTGTGGTTTAATTTGAAAGTAGATTGTCAATAATTCTATTAATTGGTTAGGGAAAAAGGTCCCTCTATTACTTACAAGTTCCGGTGTACAACCATACCGACAAATTATTTAACTTAAGAAAAATTTGATTACTATTTTAACATCATTCTTCCTCGTAGCTGCAATTTCAATCATCTTGGTAGCATAATCAATTACCACCAATATATATAATTTTCTTGTTTCTCTATTGGCGGAAGATATTGGTCTTACAAAATTGATATCCCATTTTCCAAATGGAAGAAGTGGTAGAAAAGGTTGCAAGATCATCGGGTTGTCTAGGTTGGCCTCCCAATTTCATTGTATGATCTTATGAATGTCTTTATACTTCACTACACTTCATATGACGTTACATTTCATATTGTTCTTGACATCTTTTGAGAACTTTGTCCGCCTCCATTCAAACAATATCCCTCTTTCCAACTTATAATACATCGCCTTGTGTACAAACACTACTTGCTTTTCATGTGATAATCTCATGGGCATTTGAAGTATTTGTAACTATTAGTTTAAATCATAATACTGTGTATCCTTATACTATGTGAGCTAGAATAATTGTTCATCAAGAAAATCCTCTCATATTGCATTGGCAGTTACTTGAGTTCAAGTCGTGCAAAAAATTAGCATTGGTATGATGGATCACCTTTTTTAGTTTGTATTAAGAAGGAAAATTCTTACAGTAACAACATCCACACTGTCTGTTTTTCTTATAAATCCACCTTTTGTACCAAATATTTCAAAGAGTAATGGTCCACATGAAAGGTAAATTTGTATCCCAAGAGGTAAGGCTGAATCTTTCCAACAACATAAACCATTCCTAAGGCTTACCTCTTGATGTTAGAGTAGTTGCAATTTATTATGATTAATATTCGACTAGCAAAATATATTGGGTGGTCCTTATCTTAAGCATTTTGCTTTTTCATGATCCATGCTATTATTATAGAAGAAGTTTTTATATCCACGTGAAAAGTCTTTTCCCAATCCGGTGATACCAATGTTAGAGCTTTTATGAGCTTATCCTTCGTACTTTGAAACGTTACTTGATACTCTAGATTTCATTCATACATGCCTTCTTTATTTAGAAGAGATTTTAAGGGTGTTACTATAACGGCATATGCCTTGATGTATCTTTGGTGATATCATGTATGACCCAAGAAGGCTCACAGTTCTCGAATGTTTTGGGACAGCTCTATGATTGCTATTATCTTGATTTTATCTACATCCATTTTGATGCCCCTATTGGAAACTCTATGTCCCAAAAGGATGCCTTCCGTCATCATAAAATAGCATTTCTCCGAATGTAGAGCCAATTGAATCTCTTGATATTTTTGAAATGTCTACCTTAGATGTTGCAAATGGTCTTCCCTAGATCCAAATACAAAGAAATCCTCAATAAAAATTTCTAGAAACCTCCATAAATAATCTTGAAAAATATAAGTCGCAATCTATTGGAATGTAGATGTCACATTGCATAATCCAAAAGGCATCTTATGGAAGGCATATGTGATTTAGTCAGTCGTAAAGGTTATTTTATTTTTGTTCTCCTCACAAATAGATATATTATTGTATTAGAAAAAAACATCCAAGAAGCTATAACATTCATGATACACCATGTGATCTAGGATGATGTTTGTGAAGGGTAAAGGGTGGTTATCTTTCTTTGTAGCTTCCTAAAGTTTTGACATATTTAAATCTTTCTTGTATTTTTTTGGACCACGATTACAATAGGCAGAACCCATTTACAAAAGATAAATAATTGCTGCATATAGGTATTTATCAAAATCATATCTAACCAATAAAGAATATTTTGAATTTAATTGTAATAGACAAGTTATACAAAAGAATAACAATTTGTAGTGTTTGTTATCAAAGGAATGGGATGTAAAAAAATATTAGGTGGCAAATATGTGAATTAGACATCTTTAACCGACTTTAGAAATTCAGAGCCAAAAGATTGGAGTCATACACATACTAATCCCATCAGCAAAATTGAATCGTTAAGAAATCTTGGGTGATTTTTACTTACGAGAGATGATTATTCCATAGGCACAAGCTCACAAAAGTTCTTTTGGAGAAATTTTTGATGATCAAACTCGTGGGTCAAATTCTTAGATAACTTTGCAGGAATTTAGACTCTAGTTAAATACGCCACCGTGATCTCTTCTTGGCTTCGAGAGTTTCCGTTCTACCCTTGCTACTTTAGAACAATTCCTATCTCACTTTTGCAAATTGAAGATATCTTTCCTAACTACCTGGTCCTATTTATACATAATTTTAACGTCTTATTTGAATCGCTCTCTACACGGATTGCACACGAGTATTTTTTTGGGGAATTGCTATTAATATCCCAAGCTCATCGAGTTGATATAGGTCGATCCGTGCCTGATGACTACATGCCGTAGATCTAGGATTGTTACGTACCGATGGTACAGATCTCTTTAGGGCTAATCCGAGATTAGGGTTTCCCTGTTCTCCCCCTTTATATATGGGGGAAGACGAAGCCTTCCCCATCTTATTCATGTACACTCTCTCTTGTCCCTTTGGTGTGCTCTCCTCTTCTTGGAGTGATTCCTGAAGAGTCGGTTTCTCAACATGGTATCAGAGCATGGTGGGAGCATTAGTTTTGTAGATTAGACATAGAGGAGTGCTGGAGATCAGTGAGGAGTGTGCCTCAGAATTGGAGATTGTCCCGCTGAAGCGATTTGATTGTTGGGGAACCGTTTCGTGTTTTCTCAGAATCTTCAATCGCATTTTCGGAGGTCAAGATGATTATTTTTGACCTATTTTGTCTTGCGCAGAATGGTCAAATTTGGTAGCCATGAAGTTTTCGTGCGATTTGGAGTTGTTGGTGATAGTTATCGCCTTTTCAAAATCTTTGAGGAGCTGTTTGGAGGCCTAAACATAGTTTTTTAGAGGTTTGAGGGTTTCTACCTAAGCCAAGGCTTAGCCTTCAAGAGTAGAAATGGAACTTTGCTCGCCTCTGTCAGAGCTCCTGCCACGAAAAATTTCAGCTCAATCCGAGCTTTCTTCTTCGTTTTTGCTTAAGTACTGTGCAGGCGCAGAATCGCGAACACATTTCCTTCATCGTCTGCGGGTCAAGACATGCCCATTTCGCCAGTTCTGGAGTTTTGCATGTTTCTTGATCGAGGTGCACATGAGCTATTTTTCCACCGTAGTCGCGGAGGTGCTCTTTGTGTTCGTTTTGTGTCTGTGCAGATACTTGCCGTGTTGGGGTCTTGATTTCCGCTCGTGACCACAACCATGGCAGAATCCGTGAGCATGATCACTGGAGAGAAACTCGACAAGAACAATTTCCAAACGTGAAAATTTTGAATGAAGACCTTCCTTCTAGGCCAAGGGCTATGGGAGCTTGTGACCGGGGAGGAGAAAGCACCAATCGTGGTTGCTGGTGATCTTCGCAGTGAGCAGACATTGCGTGAGTGGAGAAAGTGATCGTATCAAGCCATCCACTACATTGCGCTCACGATTTCAGGCTCGATGATCGGTCATATTCAAGACTGTGACACACCCAAGAAAGCTTGGGACACGTTGTCACAGATGTTCCATTCGGGAACAGAAGCTCGGAAGTTGCAGTTGCTGCAACAATTCAATACGGTCAAGAAAGGCTCGATGTGTGCCAATGACTACGTCAATCACATCAAGCAACCGATGATCGCTTAGCATCTGGTCAATGTTCAACTTGATCTGATTGTACAAGCTCATACTGCTTGCCGAGTACAAGCCGTTCATTATGTCAATTTCGACCAGAGAACCTCTTCCGAAGTTCGACGAACTGGTCCCAATGATGTTGGGAGAAGAAGTGCGAATTTCAGTGGGCAAGATTAGTGCGTCCGTCCACCAAGCAAGAAGGGTGTGTTTTTGCAGGTTCTGGAGATCGAGGCAAGGGTCATGGCAGAGGAGCCAGATATGGTGATGGTAAAGATCGTGCGTAGAACAAGGCGCCGAACTGCCTGTGCGCGCCACCGGCTGCTAGAAGGCAGGTTAACACCTGCAACTATTGTCACAAGAATGACCACTATGCCAAATATTGTTACAAGCGTTAGAACGATATGCGCGCTTTGGGCCAACAGGGCCATGCAACTGCTGAAGAATAGCTACTCATTGTGACACACAAGAGTTATGCTGCTTTCGCACCTAATACAAATTGGGTGATTGATTCCAGAGCTACCAGCCACATGACATTGCATCAAGAATGGTTTGCGTCGCTCGACACTGTGGAGACTCCTCAGTTCATGATGACTAGAGATGATACGAAGCACGAGATCAAGCATAAGGGTAAAATTCCGCTTGATATTCCAAGATCTAATTTTTCTGGAATCTGAACCGTTTTACATGTTCCTACTCTGACTCGAAATCTGTTATCAGTAGGACAAATGGTAGAACAAAGTTTCCAAGTGCGTTTCAACAAAGATGGATGCTTTGTTGAAGACTTCACAGGTATTGTCGTAGCTGGAGGTAGCAGGAGTGGTAGATTGTTCAAGCTAGATGCTACAATTAATGTTAGTAAACTGCCAACTCATGTCATTACAAAAAGTGGCTTTGTAGTATCTGACATAGATATTTGGCACAAGCAAATTGGGCATGTGAACTTTCATAAACTTAAAACTCTTCCGAGTTCAGATCTAGTCATAGGTTTGCCCAATTTCACTTCTGCTGAGCACACTACAGTGTGTCCCGCTTGTCAGTTCGGCAAGCAAGCTAGACAACCCTTTAAGGGATTAGGTAGGAGAGCGACCAAGCTTTTAGAGCTGGTGCACACAGAAGTATGGACTTCTTTTCAACCAAGGTTATCTGGTTTTGAGTACTTCGTGTCCTTCATTGATGATTTCTCTCGCTACACATGGGTTTACTTCCTTAAGAGCAAGAGCTCTTCAGATGTGTTGTCGGCTTTCCAGACTTTCCACACCTTGGTGGAGAAACAGTCTGGACAATCTATCCTTTGTCTACGTTCGGATGGAGGAGGCGAAGTTTTGTCTAGAGAATTCACTGCTTACCTACGTAAGCATGGCATACAACGCCATAAGACTTGCAGTTATACTCCACAGAAGACTTGCAGTTATACTCCACAACAGAATGGCGTTGTGGAGGGGAAGAATCGTCACATAGCAGAAGCTGCTCGCGCTATGTCGAACGAGAAGAACCTGCATAGACCGTTCTGAGTAGAAGCTGTTTCCATTGCGGTGTACTTGATGAATCGAACTCCGACTGCAACAGTTCACAACAAGACCCCGATGGAGGTATTCATGTGCCACAAGCCCGATTACTGCTTTCGAAAGTTTTCGGTTGCATCTGTTATGTACACATTCCGGATGAGAAGCGCAAGAAGCTAGATCCGAAAGCTGAGAAGTGTATTTTCCTTGGATATGCCTTAGATACGAAAGGATATAGATGCTATAATCCTTCCTCTAGGCAATTCTATATCAGTAGAGATGTTGTATTTGAAGAGTTGCAATCTTGGTATGCTCATGCGATTGTTCCGGTCATACCCACTCTTCCTGGTGAAACTGCACCAAGGAGTCCGTCCACTGTACCTTTACAGAGTGGAGTTTCTGGAGTCACACAGTCTAGAGTTGAGTCTACTGTACTTGGAGTTGCTACAGATGAAGTTTATCAAGTACCATCCAAACCGACTCCTAGTCTTGAGGATCATGTTATTTTGCAACATATGATGTCCTCACCACGGATTACAGTTTTTCCAATTACCATATTCATCCATATTAGCAGCATGATGTTAGCTAACAATCCTGTTTTTCATGCTAGTACAAAGCACATTGAGGTGCACTATCATTTTGTTAGGGAGAAGGTCCTTTCAGGTGTAGTAGATCTTAGATATATACATACATGAGATCAGGTTGAAGATATCTTCACCAAAGCTTTACCTAGATAGTCGTTTGCTACATTTCGACATTGTCTAGGAGTTCAGAATGTACAGTTGAGCTTGAAGGGGAGTGTTAATATCCCAAGCTCATCGAGTTGATATAGGTCGATCCGTGCCAAATAACTACAGGCCGTAGATCTAGGGTTGTTACATACCGATGGTACAGATCTGTTTAAGGCTAACCCGAGATTATGGTTTCCATGTACTCCCCCTATATATACAGGGGAAGGCGAAGCCTTCCTCATCTCATTCCTGTACACTCTCTCTTTTTCCTTTGGTGTGCTCTCCTCTTCTTGGAGTGATTCCTGAAGAGTCGGTTTCTCAACAGTTGCTACATCCTTCGATGTCAACTCTTCTCTCCAGGAAAAAGCATCAATGCTTATTTACAATTCATGGATGTCTTTTGTGATCTCCCTCTAATGGACGCGAATCACTTTCTGATAATCGCGACCCATTGTAACAACAAGGTCGCACAAAGGATGATCAAAGTTATAGCAAAATGAAATTCATTCCCATGAGATCAAAGGGTAACTTGCTTGTAGAGTGAATTTTGGAGTTTACACGTCTTTCACTACTTTGGACAATTCAGATCCGAAGAGGGTCACCAAATATGCCACTTCCTCGTGCACACTCCGATGAAACACACACAGATACACACACACCAAGCATCCACCAGAGTCCAATTATACTTAAGATTAAGAACTTCTGTATTTTACTGATGGGAAGGTCGATCTATCCTATTACAAGATGAAATCGAGGCGGTAAACTTAGTGAAGTTCTATTGATTCTATCGGCGGTCAATAGCTCGTGAAGAAATACTCGGATAGCTTCTTGAGTAATCCCACCCGTCTAGGCCAATCTTAGGCGACAGAGCTCGGCTTCACAAGTTTCCGTTCTACCCTTACTACATTTGCATTGCAACAACGAACTCTTGCAATAGAAGAAGATGAACCTTCTTACTAATGCTACTCCTGTTTATACAAAAGAATGTCTAACTGCTAAGGCTTACTGATTTACACTGAACTCCGACTCCTCTCTTCTCGCACATCCTCGCCACACATTGATTCAAGTCTCCACGCGAAAGCATCCACACTCACTTGCAATTCTTGGAGGTCCATCGCAATCTCTCGCTTGTGAATTTGACCATGGCACCATGGCTTTATACATTTCTTTCTTTCATGCCTTCCAATCGGCAGGAGAATTCATAACTGTCATGATCCTCTCTAGCCGCCGGATCTCCTCATCATCACATCGCGCAAGAAGGTAGTCAAAACATTTATTTGTCAACACTTCTTACCTCCCAGGTCACTCCACATCCACCTCTTTGAGTTGCCACTTCGACTTCAGCAGTTGCCGCCTCAACTCATCAATTTTCATCTTAGCAAATCTGGCTTCTCCCCTCCTAGCTCTGCATATTTTTTCATACGCCAATTTCAATTGCTGATGTTCCTTCTCCATGGTGGATTTCTGGTTCTCTAACCGCTTTACTGACTCAGCCAACTATTGAGTCACCTTCGCCTGGTCTTCCTTGCCTTACGATGCATAGTTCATGATCCTAACTACTTCCATATATCCGTCCTCCTGGGGATTCCACCCTTGGATATAACGGGACCCTAGTTCATCCAGCTTCATGAAGACGGGTATTGCCACTGTCTCGATCTTTTGCGTCAATTAGAGGTACGAAGAGATTATCTCTCCTCCTACCTTACAAGCTATTATCTTCGGCCGTGAATACTTTGGGGTGGGGCTCGATGAATGCGTGGCTTGTTTTTGTTTCTTCTTCTTTGCCGCTGGCTCCTTAGCTACTTCCAAGCTGGGACTTCTTTTTCTTCGGGACCTTGCTGCTTCCCCGCGTTCTCCTTCTGTCGCCTCTATCTCACGAATAACATTCTCCAAGTCCCCCGAAGATGCGTCGTCTTTCGTTCAAACCCTCTTCAGCTGTAATGTTTTTGGCTCTGTTGAACCCAGACTCGGCGTCGATCCACTGCTCGTTGCTTCCAATGGAGTCTTGGCTCTAGATTCCTCTGCTCCCAAGTGGTACTTCTGTTGTTCGTGAGGTGTCAACCAGCCCATCCTCTAATACATGTGGACCAAAAATGAGGAAATGTACACGATCCCTTTTTCTCCTGCATGTAGCTTCCCCCCAACGGCCTATACATTACGAGCAAAGATCTCCCCCCAATTGACTCTAATTGATCCTGTCACAAAACCTTTGACAATCCTTACCTTATGCATACTGACATAAGTAGTTCACAGAGGAGAGAGTAGCTGGTTTAAGGTGTACATTATTTTTTTATAAAGCCATCCTTGATAAGATCAATCTTGTATCCGTTCGTGCCCTTTTGCTCCTTTGGATCGAACCACTTTGATTCATCGAAGTTGAACCCAGTGACCATGGCTGAGCCCTCCCAATCAATTCCGTCCTTCTCCTCCTTATAATCAAGACCAAGCGCCTCAACCCATAATATCGCATCCCATGAATCCGGGTAGCCTCGCCACTCGATTGGGTTTCGTTCCTTCTTGGCCCGAACTTCCTCACACAGCTCCGGACACACATAGTCCAAGCGCCATGCTAAGAACTCTCCTTCTAACTCTTTCAATCTCTCCTATTTGCTCGTGATCCAATCAGATTTTGGCACTAAGGGTCTGTATGCTCCGGATATCGACTTCTGTTGAACAAATAACTGAATAGCCTACCTCGCTCTTGATCTACTCGCGGATCTCTTCTTGGTCGAATTCACCCAATCCATCGCTCTCCGATTCCTGCACTTCTTGCCTGCTGCAGCACTCGTCGAATCAAGAATGTCGGAATCTCCTTCCGATCTTCCTAATTTCTACTATTTCTCCTAATTCTTTCCCTAATGGCCTATTTATATTCGGCCGGGCAATTTGTACCTATGACAAGTATTTACACTCATATTCAGCGTATCTACCCCGAATATCACCCTCTTTATTCCAAAAACAAAAAAATCAGCTCTACAACTAGCCAACATGGTTCTACACCCATGACCTTGTACATCTTCTTTCACTTCTCTTTTGAGTCGCAAGGAGTGTTCATCAACACCGTTAATCTCTCCAATCCCCCGGCTTCCACATCATCACATAGGGCAAAAAGACACTACAAGCATTTTCTCACCAAAATTGTTAATCTACAAACATCTCTACATCCACCTCATGCAGATGTGGCTTCACGTCCTTCAATTGTCTTTGGAGTTTCTTGTTCTCCATTTCCACAAACTTCAACTTTGCTCCTCGTATCTTACAGATTTCCCCATAAGCATGTTTTGCTGCCCGTACTTCCTTCTTCGTTTTTACCTTCTTCTTCTTCTTCTCTAAACGTACCATTGATTATGTCAATTACTTGATTATTTGCGTCTGGTCCTTCCTTCCTATTACAGTGTGGTTCATTATCTGTATCAAGCCCATATAACCGTCTTCTTGAGGATCCCACCCTTGGATGTAGTTCCATCAAAACTGGCACAACTATATTCTCCAGCTTCTGTGCCAATTGCAACACCAAAGAAAGCGATTTTCCTCCATTAACCTTCGAGGCTTTTACACTAGGCCGCGATACCTTTGGTATTGGATTTGTTGGTTTCGCAATCTCCTTTAGCTTCTGCTTCTTACTCACTAGTTCTCAAACTTCTTTCACACTTGGAATCCTTACGTTGCTTTCCGAATTTTCCACTAAATCTTCCCGTCCGATTATGGTATCCTCAAATTCTCACATTACTTCATCCAGCTCCTCTGAAGGCATCTCGTCCATGTCCACTACTCCAAGCAATTGCAAGCTTCTTGTTTTAGTGGGCCCCTGACTTCTTGTCGAGCCACTGCTGACTTCATTTGTATTCGGTTCCTTCAAAATATCTTCTATGTCCAACTGATACTTCACCCTTTTCTTTAGTATAAACCATCCCATCCTCAAATACATGTATACTATGAGTAAGGGAATATACATCACTTCCTTCTCTCCTCTGAGCTTTGCACCCATTGTTTGCACATTCTGAACGAACGATTTCTCCCCAGTTCAATTTGATCGATCCTCCCACAAAGTTTCTACTACTCTCACCTTATGCATGCTTACATAAGTAGCCATGTGAGGCAAAAATAGTTGGTTCAACGTATACATTATCTCTTTTTAGAAATCGTCTTTGATCAAATCAATATTAAATTGATTAGTCCCTTTGCTCCATCAAGAATCAAACAATTTAGACTCATTAAAGTTGAACCCTCCATGCTTTGCAGACCCCTCCCAATCGATGCCGTCTTTCTCATTCGCATAATCTCTTCCCAATGACTCAGTCCACAGGATCGCATCCCACGTATCGGGATTCCTCTTAACCCAATAAGATTCACAATCTTCATAGTGTGGACCTCCTCACATAACTCCGGGCATACATAATCTCATCGTCATGCTAAAAATGTGACTCCAAGATTATTCAATCTCAATAGTTCATCTACATTCCAGTCTTTCTTTGGCACCAAATTTCTCATTACTCATGATAACATCTTATGTATTGGTGGTAATCGAATAGCCTCTCCTGCTCCCGATTGAATTATCCATTGTTTCTTCATCATGTAAACCTCGAGAGTTTGGCATGTAGATGCTTGTCTATACGGTTACTAACTTCTATTACCCTAAACATTGAAACTTTTCCCGCCATCTACAACCTACTCAACTTATTCATAACATTCATATTCATACGAAAATGCCTATTCGTATTCGAAATTCCTCATTTCCTCCAAATATAACAGAATTTATTCCAAAAAACAGAAAAATAGGCTTCATATTTCTAACTAAGTTACTATATTAGTCTATATAGATGTTGCCGAACATGGACTGCTCGGTCTATTAAATCTATCATATGATGCCTCCTCCACTATAGGAAAATTCTTTTCATGTCCTCCATCTTCCATCCAATCACGTCTTCAAACTCCTTAAGTAGTTGACGGAGCGAAGTCACACATAACATTCTTCTTATGTGTGGAAAGTTGTATTCCTGTTTGTGGAAAGTACATGAAAATCACACTACTCTTCAAACTTCAACATCTAGAGTCTCAAAGAATACTAAACTTGAACATTACCTTCTAATCTGGTATGTTTAGCAATTCATTCCTTTGGAAACGAATCTAAAGTAACACAATGTACACAATTGTAATGTAATTGGTACATACATAAAAAATAGTACATCACAAACTTTTTTCTATCCATTCGCATAAATCAGTGTTGTGGACCAATGTCTACAAAGGTGAACAAGAGAAGATAAGATTTTATTCCAAGATGAGTGAAGGCTCAAGGAGGAGATCATTGCTACCTGAATATGCATATGTTGGATTTTCAACAAGAAGCAAATTCAAGAGGAGGGAGAGGAGGGGGATTAGAGGGGAGACGAAAAATTAGGCAAGCTCAAGTACTAGCCAAAGGAGCTAGATCATCCTATCGACTTCCCTTAAACAATCTTGAAGGTGTAGATGAAGTGATCGATGATAATCTGGAAAATAACGAACACCAATAACCTTGCTTCACGGCGTTCTTAGTGTGATGAAAAGGAGAAAAGGTGGAGGAAAGAAGCAACAACATGAGTAAAATGATTTGAAAAAGAAGTAAACATGTTTGATTGTGATGGATGGCAAGATATGAATAAAAGTGAGAGTGTTGATTGATCAAAGAGTTACAAATTTCTTTTATCTATATCTATTACTATAAAATAAGGATTAGTTTTAGGGAAAGATGATAATGAGTAAATAGAATTACCAAACAAGCAAATGAAGAGCATTCCTAGAGAAGTAAAGTTGAAACTTGGACAATACAAGAAATCATTGAAGTGAAGAATAATTTGATTAGCTTGCTATGATGTTATTTTGGGTATGTCTTGGATAAAAAAATTTAATCTTGATGTGGATTGGCAAAAAAAGATAGTAAAAATGATTACTTGGAGGATCTTTGGAGATAAACTTAGATAGGAATTAAAAAAATTACCTCTACATATGAATGATAAGATAAAGATCTTACCAAGAAGTTTTCTTTGTTGTAAAAATCTGTATCGACTTGCACCAAACGAGTTGGTTGAATACAAGGTACAATTAGATGAGTTATTGAAGCAAAAGTTTATGCAATCTAATGTGTCACCATATAGAACTCCAATGTTATTTGTGAAAAAGAATTACAACCCCATGTGGATGTGTATCGACTATCATGCCATATTTTAGCTAATGGTGAAAAGAAGTATCCATTACGTAGAATACTTCATAAAATATTTAGCTCCATGAAGTTGATCAAACAACTTCATGGAGCTAAGTATTTCATTAAACTTGATTTTAGGAGTGAATACAATCATATATAAGAGTAGTACATCAGAACACAACTTTTAGAACTAGATATGAACACTTTGAACACTTTGTTATGTCATTTGGTTTAACCAATACCATTGCCATATTCATGGTACTTATGAATGATTTTTTTCGTGATTTTCTAAATAAATTAATGATTGTGTTTTTAGATGATATTTTGATATATAGCAAGTCCTTACAAGATCATCAAAAAATATCTATGAGAAATTCTCCAAGTGTTGAGAGAAAATAAGCTATAAACTAAGATGTCAAAATGTGAGTTTGACAAAAATGAAGGAGATGACTTAGGGCAAAGAGTAAGTCTAAAAGCCATCCAAGTCATTAGTGACAAAGTGAAAGCCACTAAAAAATGGAGTGCTCATGGGAATCAAACTCAACTACAAAGTTTTTTGGATTTAATCGGCTTCCATAGAAGATTGTGGAAGCTTTTGCTAATATTGCCCAGGCTTTAAGAAATCTCTTAGGTCAAAGTCATAAATAAAAATGGGATTCATTCAACAGATTGCATTTTAAGCTTTTAAAGATGACTTTTTACATACAACAATCCTTAAATGGTATGACCCAAGTAGATCAACAAAACTTGCTACATATGCATCATGTGTGATGGTTGGGAGAGTGCTACAACATGAATGAGAAGTTAATTGACACCGAATTGCCTTTTCATGTAAGCTTTTACCGACGGAGAAAAATTATCATACCATAAAATGAGAGGAGTTAGCCATTATGTTGATTACTAAACATTAGAAACTCTATCTTGGACATAATGAGTTTGTAATTGAGAAGGATCACAAACCTTGTGGTTTATTTAGAATTTCATAAGGATATCTCAAAATGACAGATTTGTTGAGCCAAATGACGATAATATTTCAATATGAATATCTAATATGTGGAGGAAAAGAAACACCTTGCTAATGCATTCACATAGATGTCATGCATTAATCATATCATGAAGTTGCAGATTCACTCATAACGATGGAAGAACCTAAACCAAGCTACCAAGAACGATGAGGAGATTACACAAGGATAAAGCAAAGTTGGAATAAGGATTGGTTTCTTATAAGGGAAAGATTTAGATACCAAAGGGTCTACATACACATGATTATATTATTGTTGATTATGAGGAGTGGAAAAGATCATTGAAGTCATCAAACGGATATACTTTTGGCCAAGACTAAGACACAACATCACCATCTATGTATATAGTTGTCTCACATGTCAACAAAATAAGACTTGCAATAAACAACCTGCAGATCTACAACAACCTCTACTAACACCAAGAAGAAGATGAAAGCATGTCAATTTGGACATTGTATGTGAATTATCAATGACGTCTATTAGATATGATTTGATAGTAATTTTTGTGGATAAATGAAGCAATATGATTCATGTTAGATCCACAACAAAGATAGCTTTTGCACTAAAACTTGATCATATTTATATGAATGTAGTTTTTTCTCAACATGATTTAGCTACAATTCTCATCATTAATAGGAACTCAATTTACTATCATATTTTGGATTATTCAAAACAAAACTAGCCATGTCCATGACTTATCATCCTCAAACATATGGACAAACTGAAAGAGAAAATAGAATTATTGAGGACATACTTATAGTTTTTATTTTGGAGTAGCACGAAGGTCGGAATGTGTTTTTATCGTTGATTGAGTTTGCTTATAATTACTCAATCACTACATCCACAAAAGTCAGCATTTTCTTCTTTATGTATTGAGAACATCCTTTCACATTATGTAGTTTGGCTTAAATGGTTCACATGCAAGAACCATCAATCCCAATTGAAGTTGTGAATGAGTTTGTGGCACAAGTCCAATGATGATTGCATCAGGAAAGGCAAAAATTAACCATTACCCAAAATCAGAAAAAACAGTATGCATATGTTCATCAACGAAATATGCATGTACAATTTTAGGAAGAAGATCATGTTTGATTGTCTACCATCAATTTGGCATTAAAAAGAGTTCAAAAGTTAAGTTCAGGGTTTTGTTGGATTCTTGATACGTTAGTGGATTGGAGCAGTTGGTTACAAGTTAGAGTTGCCGATACACATAAAAATAGATCATATTTTTCATGTATCTCTGTTTATGAAGTTTATTACATAATCTTCTTCCTTTGTCAACCCACATCAACCAGCTCCTTTATCAAAGATGATTAATTCCCTAGAGAAATATGAGGTATGAGAGATAATCAAGAAATGCACTAGACTTCAATAGAATCCAAAAGTGGAGTATCTAGTCAGCGGAAGGATTATCCACTTTATGAATGTACTTAAGAACCTTTGACAATTCTTTCAAATGCCAAGCTACTTGTAGAGATTTTTGAGACTTCTTGCAACAAGGACTTCGCATCTTAAAATCGGGAGGTTTGTAACCAATCTTGGTTAGTTATAGTTAGTTTAGCCAAATCTTAGATTGGTCATTAAATCACTAAACAACAAAATAATGATGTGCATAAACCATTGAATTGGTTGATGGAATCAAACATGTTTATATGAAAGCTTGCATGATGGGTTCTCATCTTATACAAGTATGAATTCATGATTATTCATAGATTTGGATTGATGAATCGTGATTCGGATGGATTTATAAGTAAAGTTAACGAGATTAGGGCTCAATCACACTGTGATGTACTGTGACACAAGTACTATAATAAGATGATGATATGTGTCATCTTCAAAATCGTTTGTCATGACAATGATATTTTATGTCAAAATAACTACAACTTATTGTAAGATTGTTAAGGATTGACTATATACGGTGATGATATTGATAAGGCTCCTAGAGATATTTGCTCGACTTTTATCAAAAATAACTTCATGGTGCAAAGAGGAAGAGAGAGATCACGAACATTGTTTTGTTGATTAGTGAGCTTATCTGATCGAAGTGGAGCCAATGTGAGACATGGTTAAAGGACAACATGATTCTCTAGATGTATTGATGCCAAATCCATTTGAAGATCCTGTGTCTTCGTCATGTCATTTTTGGGCATGATTAGTGATGAACACTCCAGATCCAATTATTCTTTTAATTTTTACTTATATCATAATTTGGGATTTAACAATATACATTTTGATTTAGTTTGAATGTTATGGATCTAAACTTTCTAGTGGTAATAATTTTCAACATGTGGGTTTCAATCCATTATTTTTTATTACCAAGAGCAAGTCATAGAAAGTTGATTGTTTGGAATTTTGGGAAGTATTATCACTATCAAGTAATAAACTTTCCAGTTCCATTTGTAGTTTAGTTTGTGTTTAATCAATTTTGATTTGTTATTTTAACTCTACATTAATATCAATTTATATTTTTTATATTATGATTAAGTGGTGTGTTTGTTGAGAAATCGACTCTTCAGGAATCACTCCAAGAAGAGGAGAGCACACCAAAGGGACAAGAGAGAGAAAGTGTATAGGAATGAGATGAGGAAGGCTTTGCCTTCCCCTGTATATATAGTGTGAGTACAGGGAAACCCTAATTTTGGGTTAGCCCTAATCTTGGATAAACCCTAAACAGATCTGTACCATTGGTACATAACAACCCTAGATCAACGGCCTGTAGTCATCAGGCACTAATCGACCTATATCAACTAGATGAACTTGGGATATTAACACTCCCCTTCAAGCTCAACTGTACATCCTGAACTCCTAGACAATGTCGAAATGTAGCAAACGACTCTCTAGGTAAAGCTTTGGTGAAGATATCTGCAACCTGATCTCCTGTATGTATATATCTAAGATCTACTACACCTGAAAGGACCTTCTCCCTAACAAAGTGATAGTGCACCTCAATGTGCTTTGTCCTAGCATGAAAAATAGGATTGTTGGCTAACATCATGCCGCTAATGTTATCAGCTAGGATAACTGTAGGACTAGGATAATCTACTCCAATATCAGAAATCAAGGAACGAAGGCAAATTGCTTCACAAGTGGCATTCATAGCACCACGATACTCTGCCTCTGTGGAAGACAGTGCCACGGTCGGTTGCTTCTTAGAAGCCCAGCTCACAGCCGTACTCCCAAGTCCAAACGCATATCCAGACGTGGATCTCCGGCCGGAAATGTCTCCTGCCCAATCAGCATCGGTGTAGCCATGCGAGTTCACCTCACCTCCAAATCAGATCGAAGTCCAAAATGAAGTGTGGACTTCACATAGCAGAGAATCCGCTTAACCGCCATCATATGCGATACCCGTGGAGCATGTAGGAACTGACTGACTAGACCAACAACATAGCTCAAATCCGGTCTAGTGATAGTTAGATAAATCAAACTCCCAACCATCCATGCTGCAGACAGCGGGGATCTGCAAGTAACTCTCCATCGTCTAACTCTAGCTTTAGACCTTGTTGTAGAGGATTGTCTATTGGTTTACAATCAGACATCTTGAACTCCTTAAGCTTATCTAAAGCATATTGGCGTTGTATTAGCCACATATCCTTTCCCCTCCGTGATAAACTCCACACCAAGAAAGAATTTAAGATATCCTAAGTCTTGTATCTCAAATTTGAACATAAGATATTCTTGATGCGGGAAATCATCTCCTCATGGTTCCCAGTGATAATAAGATCATCTACGTAGATGGAAATCATCACTACATGAACTCATGATCTCATGCAGTATAGCGATGAGTCGGAATGACAGACTACAAATCCAAGAGATATGAGAAAGGAATTGATCTTCTCATACCATGCTCTCGGAGCCTGTTTCAAACCATAGAGGGATTTCCTTAACTTACAAACGCGGGAAAGAAGCTTCGGATCTTCGTAACCAGGTGGTTGTTGCATGTAGACGTCTTCGCCGAGATCTCCATTGAGAAAGGTGTTCTTGAAGTCCATTTGATGCAGTCGCCATCCCTTGTTGACAAAGAATAGCAACCATCGCATTTAATTGTTGCCATCTTAAGAATCGGACTAAACGCTCTTCGTAATCCACTCCATGCCGTTGTGCGTAGCCCTTGGCTACCAATCGGCCTTGTATCGAGATACGGTGCCATCCGAGTTGCGCTTAACCTTGAAGACCCATCTGCAACCAATCGCTTTCTTACCTTGAGGTAAATCCACCAATTCCCATGTTTGTTGGTGACGAAGTGCAGCAAGTTCTGTCTCCATGGCTTCAATCCACTCATTTTTGTGCATCGCCTCCTCAAAGCGCACTCGGCCCGGCTCAAAGAAGAACGTGAGTCATGTATGCATGATGATCAGCAAGGAAACTTTCATGCATAAATCGTTGAACAGGATGCCGAACTCTCTCAGATTTTCGTAGGGCAGTATTAGATGTACTGTTTGTCGCCCGTTGCTTCAGATCTGAGATACAAGCAGCGTCGTTCTGGGACGCTTAATCCAACGGATGAATATCTGTAATCCGTGATGAGGACATCATATGTTGCAAAATAACATGATCCTCAAGACTAGGAGTCGGTCTGGATGGTGCTCGGTGAACTTCATCCGTAGCGACTCCAGTCTGATAGACTCACCTCTAGACTGTGTGACTCCAGAAACTCCACTCTGTAAAGGTACAGTGGACGGACTCCTTGGTGTAGTTTATGCTGAGTTTATAGCATCTATATCCTTTCGTATCTAAGGCATATCCAAGGAAGATACACTTCTCAGCTTTCGGATCTAGCTTCTTGCGCTTCTCATCCAGAATGTGTACATAACAGATGCAATCGAAAACTTTCAGAGATGAGTAATGAGGCTTGTGGCCTGTGAATACCTCCATCGGGGTCTTGTTGTGAACTGCTGCAGTCGGAGTTTGATTCATCAAGTACATCGCAACGGAAACAACTTCCGCCTGCAACGGTCCAGCGGGTTCTTCTCGTTCAACATAGCGCGAAAGCAGCCTTCGCTATGTGACGATTCTTCCTCTCCGCAACGCCATTACATTTGTGGAGTATAACCGCAAGTCTTTCAAGGCCAGATGTCATGCTTACGTAGGTAAGCAATGAATTCTCCTGATAGAAACTCGTCTCCTCCATCGGAACATAGACAAAGGATAGATTGTCCAGACTGTGTCTCCACCAAGGTGTGGAAAGTCTGGAAAGTTGACAACACATCTGAAGAGCTCTTGCTCTTAAGGAAGTAAACCCAGGTGTAGCTAGAGAAATCATCAATGAAGGACAAGAAGTACTCAAAACCAGATAAACTTGGTTGAGAAGAAGTCCATACATCTATGTGCACCAGCTCTAGAAGCTTGGTCGCTCTCCTACCTGATCCCTTAAAGGGTTGTCTAGCTTGCTTGCCGAACCGACAAGCGGGACATACCGCATGGGGCCGAAAGCGTAGTGAAGTTGGGCAAACTTGTGACTAGATCTGAACTCAGAAGAGTCTTAAGTTTCTAAAAGTTCATGTGCCCAATTCGCTTGTGCCAAATATCTATGTCAGATACTACAAAGCCACTTTCTGTAATGACAGGAGTTGGCTATTTATCGACATTAACTCAGAGCATCTAGCTTGAGCAGGTCTACCACCTCGCTACCTCGAGCTACAACAAGACTGTGGAGTCTTCAACAAAGCATCCATCTTTGTTGAAACGCACTTGGAAATTTTGTTCTACCATCTGTCCTACTGATAACAGATTTCGAGTCAGAGTAGGAACATTTAAAACATTTCCAATTCCAGAAAGATTATATCTTGGAATATCAAGCGGAATTTTACCCTTATGCTTGATCTCGTGCCCAGATCATCTCCGGTCACCATGAACCGAGGAGTCTCCACGGTGTCGGCGACGCAAACCATTCTTGATGCTGCGTCATGTGGCTGGTAGCTCCGGAATCGATCACCCAATATGTATCAGGTGCGAAGGCAGCATAACCTTTTGGTGTGTCACAATGAGGAGCTGTTCTTCAGTAGCTACATGGCCCTGTTGGCCCGAAGCGCGCAGATCATTCTAACGCTTGTAACAATTTTTGGCATAGTGGCCATTCTTGTGACAAAGTTGCGGTGTTAACCGCCGCCTTCGGTGGCACACTGGCCGGGTTGGGTATTTTGTTCTGCACACGACCTCTACCACCACCATATCTGGCTTCTCTGCCACGACCTCTACCTCGACCTCCAGAACCTGCAAAAAACACACATTCTTCCGAGCTGGACGAAGCACTAGTACTGCCCAGAATTCGCACTTCTTCTCCCAACATCATTGGGACCCGTTCGTCGAACTTCAGAAGAGGTTTCCCTTGTCAAAATTTACGTAATGAACTACTTGTACTCGGCAGGTAGTCCTTGCAATGTCGCACCAATAATCACAGTCGGATCAAGTTGAGCATTGACAGATGCTAACTGGTCTGCCAGTTGCTTGATGTGATTGACATAGTCACTAGCACACATCGAGCCTTTCTTGACTGTATTGAATTGTTGCATCAATCGGCAGTTTTCCGAGCTTCGTTCCCGAATGGAACATCTGTGACAATGCGTCCCAAGCTTCCTTGGGTGTGTCACGGTCTTGAATGTGACCGATCATCGAGCCTGAAATCGTGAGCGCAATGTAGTGGATGGCTTGATGCGACCGCTTTCTCCACTCACGCAATGTTTGCTCACTGCGAAGATCACCAGCAACCACGATTGGTGCTTTCTCCTCCCCGGTCACACGCTCCCATAGCTCTGGCCTTGAAGGAAGGTCTTTATTCGAAATTTCCACGTTTGGAAATTTTTCTTGTCAAGTTTCTCTCCAGTGATCATGCTCACGGATTCTACCATGGTTGTGGTCATGAGCGGAAATTAGGACTCCAACACGGCAAGTACTTTGAGATTAAAAAAAGAACACCTCCGCGACTAGGGCGGAAAAAATAGCTCCTCTGCACCTCGATCAAGAAACATGCAAAACTCCAGAAACTGGCGAAATGCGCCTCTCTTGACCCGCAGACAAAGAAGGAAATGTGTTCACGATTCTTTGCCTGTGCTGTACTTAAGCGAAAATAACAAAGAAAGCTCGGATTGAGCTGAAATTTTTCGTGGTAGGAGCTTTGACAGAGGCGAGCAAAGGTTGAGCCCTCTGCTTTGGTAGAAACCCTCAAACCTCTAAAAAACCTCGTTTAGGCCTCCAAACAACTCCTCAAAGATTTTGGAAAAGGCGATAACTACCACCAACAACTCCAGATCGCACGAAAACTTCATGGCTATCAAATTCGACCAATTTGCGCAAGACAACTTCCTTTAAGGAGTTGGGCAATCAAAAATAGGTCGAAAATGATCATCTTGACCTCCGAAAACGCGATTGAAGATTCTGAAAAAACACGAAACGGTTCCCCATCAATCTACTCGCTTCAGCGGGACAGCCTCCAACTTTGAGGCACACTCCTCACAGATCTCCAGCACTCCTCTATGTCTAATCTACAAAACTAATGCTACCACCAAGCTCTAATACCATGTTGAGAAATCGACTCTTCAGGAATCACTCCAAGAAGAGGAGAGCACACCAAAGGGACAAGAGAGAGAGTGTACAGGAATGAGATGAGGAAGGCTTTGCCTTCCCCTGTATATATAGGGTGAGTACAGGGAAACCCTAATTTTGGGTTAGCCCTAATCTTGGATAAACCCTACATAGATCTGTACCATTGGTACATAACAACCCTAGATCAACGGCCTGTAGTCATCAGCCACTAATCGACCTATATCAACTAGATGAGCTTGGGATATTAACAGTGTTTAGATTACTTATAAAACTCTAAGATAGAATGATGCTAATTTGGACACACTAGAGATCAAGAAAGTAATTTTTCATTCTCATTGATCTCCATCCAGAATTACGATCAACAAGAGTTGCCATGGCAGTCCCTGAAAGAGGACGAGGAGTTCAAGGTGGCAGGGGTGGTGGTAGAGGACCAGTCCCTACTCAAGTGTTAGCCCATGAGGCTAGTCATGAGATGAACATGGCATTTCGACTGGAGCAGTTGGAGCAGAAGATAGCAAGTATGGCTATAGCCCAACAAAGATCTGATTCTGGAGCTAGTGCCTCTACATCATATGATGGAGATGTTGTGGAGTACATGTGCGCAGCGGCACAACCAGGTGCAGTTGCTATGACTCGTAGTGCAACACCTACTAGTAGATGATGTCTCATGTAGTAAGGTAGCATCTCTCACTCTACGTCTCAACTCCATGTCCAATATCCAATACCAATATTGGACCGCTTGTCCCTCTGTCACCCCATGGGTAACACTGATCAACCCACGTATTCGGGTATACGTCACTCGAAGACTCTCCGCAAACTCCTGCAAGCCTCGTAGCTTATCAACTCTCAACCCTTGGTACTCTCTCCTCAACCATGCAAAGAATTCCAGAATAGTGTTAAAGGTTGGAACCTCTAACTCTTCCCAACTCGACTAACTCCAACCGTGTCATCAGTGCCAGGTACAAAGGATGAACTCGCAACACCAAACACTGTACCCGAAGTAATAGAGATGTAGTTTGGAGACCAATATTGTCTCCATAACTCAATCTCCTCAAGGTGTTCACGCCGGAACTCATGATAATCATCGATCGACGGATCCTCCAAATGCTAGAATAATCCCTTCCAAGCCATGAACAGACTAAACAACATAGAGTTGCGCAGCCGTTGTAAATCACACCATGAGTCAAACTCCTGGATGAAGTCATCCAACTCAATAGTGTCAAATGTATCCGAATATTTTCTTGGACCCTTGGTGGCCCCATAGATATTGTCCATGTCCCACAACAACGGTGTGGGTATACACTCCAAGATATCACCAAGCTTAGCTCTGTCACTCTCTGAAACCAAATCTTCTGTGAACCTCAAAGGCCAAGATCGGTACCACACTCCGTTACGGATGCATCCAATGCTAACTCGAGAAATCTCTCCTCCAAAACATCTAGAGAACTCCACTGTGACACGAATGTATCACCTCCGTAACGGTAAAAAACATGTCTCCAATTGGAACCAAAAATAGCAACTTGAATCAGAAACCGCAAGAGAAGGTAACCGAGGCACCACAAGGTGCTAACACAATGACAACGTGAGACCTGTTATCACCACAGTCACTCATCCAATCTACAGGTCCGCAAGTTCTGTCTCACTGGGGAGAAACATGGATAGTCTAACTGGTCCGTAAATCTAGCCTCACTATCGGCAGCACACAAGAGCTCCAACACTCCAAACAACAAAGCACCAACACAAACAAACGTGGTGCACAAATTGGAAGCAGAGATGGAGGTATATCAATCACAAGAAACATAAAGAACAATACTTCATCTCAAAAACATTCATCAAAAGGGTCAAATCAACTCAACCCGGACTAACATAGGCTCAAGAGTGCATTTTGAAAACACAATTGGAGATCTTCTGCTTTCCATATTGATAATTTGACACTAGTAATCCCTTTGTATAAGGTGTTGTCTTTTTTTTCACAAAAGAACACCGTTTGAAACTTCTACGAGACTTTGAAAATCTCTTACTTCGATTTCAAAATTATGACACTGTAAGCCTTGGGCTTGACATCTCTACCCCAGCGCAACAAACTTTACATGTTCTATCACCACACCAAATTTCACATCAAACGGACACTATATGATAATCTGATAGCTTGCTGCTACTATTTTCGACCTGAAAGCTTTGAAACACAAGATCTTGGACTTCAAGCACTTCTGTCCAAAATATTTTTTGGCCAATTTCGATTTAATGCCCCAAAATAACTATAAGCATCGATCCATTTTGTCAATTTCCAACAGCATTTCCCCCCTCAAAAATGCTTGATTCGGATTTACACTAAAATAGAAAATACATAAATTTGAAATCAATCACATCTACTTTGAATCGACTCTGTTTCTAGATCATCACCATGGGTTGCACTTCACGAATGCCCTACACACTCAACAACCAATAGATCAAAGCTACCATTAATCAAAACTCGCCAAAATACCTTCAGCGCTCCAAGAACTCACAGTTCTTACCACAAAATCCAATTTGAATTTTCCAAGTAATCTTTTCTACTCTCAAAACGTCCACAAGGACACTCCGCTCATAACCATAGCATAAAAGAGAGATTACAATCAAGCAAAATCCACTTTGTGTTTCAAAGACTCTAGGTTTCCACACTAGCTACTATCTACCATATTCACACTCTCAAAGGCTTAACTTCGAAAATTGCCCTCCAAAGAGCCCTAATTCAAACTTTATTCCTTGAGCCCTATGACCCATAACAATGTTGTCGGTCCTAATGGCAGTTCCAATGCAAATGGCGCTAACTACACAACTGGTTCTAACTGTTATATCTGGTCCTGCATACACACACCTACCTAACTAGAGATGCTACTACATAAGTCGTGACAACTTGGTTGTTGCTCAAAATAGAGATATTTTGCTTTATGCAACCATCCAAGGAGATGGATGTCAACCTTCAATTTAGAGATTTCATGTTGTTGATGATGTTTAATTACAACGGAGTGCATGAATCATGTTGGATGTTACTAGATGTTATGAATACATGAGGTTTTATTATCTCATTTTTTGGTATTAGAGAATCATGATGGTGTCATTTGCAAGTATCATGTGCATAATCGTGCAAGCAGACCTCATATGTATGTTATATAGATCAGCTGAAGGAGCTACTTGTATGTTGATATATGATTCTCATTTGAGAGGATGACAGAAGTTATGTGCGATACTTTGATGATCAAAGTCTTCATTGATTCAAGGCTCCAACCCGAACATGAATTCTCCAAAAATCATGTTTTACAAAACAAGGGCTCTCCAAAACTAAGATCACAAAACTAACTTCTCTCAAAACTCCCCTTCTCCTAAAACTAACTTCCTTGAAAACTAACTTGAGACCAATGGACGTTGGAGATATCCTTGATGTGATTAGCAAACAAGTTTGACTGCTATATGATATCATTGCAGACATGAGACTAATAATGAGGATTTGTAGCATCCATCCTTGTAGGACCTTAGTTAGGAATTTTAAGCCTATTTTTTTGTTTTTTGGAATAAAAAGCATGATATTCGGAGGAAATGAGTAAGAAGTTCCGATATTTAGGATAGTGTTGTAACCGTATTGACCAGCAGCTACGAGCACAGAACTATCGAGATGACACGATGAACAAAAGAACGGTAATTCGATCCAAAGCAAGAAAGGCTATTCGATTGTGTCCCACACAGAAGATGGCGATAGGAGTAATTCGACCTTTGGTGCCAAAGCCGGACTGGACGGTGGAGGATTTGATGAGATTGAAGAACTTGGGTGGTGTGTTCTTAGCATGGCGATGGGATTACGTATGCATGGAGTTGTGTGAGGAAGTGAAAGCCAAGAAGGTCACCAACCCTATTGGGTTGAGAGGACATCCGGACACTTGGGATGAGATTCTGTGGGTAGAAGCCCGAGGTCGAGATAACGCAAAGGATAAAGATGGTATCGATTGGGAGGGATCTGCATTACATACGGGATTTGACTTTGAGAAAACTAAATGGTTCGATCCTCGTGGAAGAAAGGCTACTAATGGTTTCAAGATCGATTTGATTAAGGACAATTTCTAGCGGAAGATAATGTATATATTGAATCAGCTCTTCTCACTATAGAGAACTACCTATGCTAGTATGCACAAGGTGAGGATAGTGGAGGGATTCGTTGGAGGATCGATCAAAGTCAATTGGGGAGAGATATTCACTCGGAATGTGCAAGCCATGGGGCAAAAGCTGAGAGCAGGAGAAAAGGGAATGGTGTACATTTCCTCATTTCTGGTACACATGTACTCAAGGATGGGGTGGCTAACCCCAAGGGAAAGAGTGAAGTATCAACTAGATGTAGAGGATATCTTACGAGAGTCGAATATGAGTGAAGCCAATAGTGGTTCGACCAGAAGCCTGGGACCAGGTGAAGGAGACAGTTTGTGGTCACCAATTGCAGGAGACAGAGACGAGATATCTTTGGAAGAGTTGGATAAAGTGATGCGGTAGATTGAGAAAATTATATTTGAACGGGACGATTCAACAAGAATTTCGGGGAAGACAGTGCAAAGTTCGAGGATGGAAGAAGTTTGAGTGTTAGTGAGTAAGAAGCGAAAATTGAGGTTCGTGGAAGTGGAGAACGAGAAGCTCCAAAGATAATTGAAGGAGGTGAAGCGGCAGTTGCAAGAAGTCGATGTAGAGAGATCAGCTCGATTAGAAGTTTTGGCAAATAAATGTGCAAAGTATCTGTTTGCCCAATGTGACAAAGTTGAGGCTGATCAACTAGAAAAATTGACGGTGGTGATGAACACTCCTTACGATTTGAAGGATCGAACGAAGGAGATGTACAAAACCATGGGTCGCGAATGTCAGGAAGCGATGCGTGTCCATCATAGGGAGATCTTGATGCTTTTTTCTTGAGGGAAAAGACATCATCAAAGGGTGCAGTAAATTTCCGAAGATGTAATCGGGCGCGATCCGTGTAGGTAGTGATTCAAATATGACGTTAGGATTGTGTATAAATAGGATCAGAGTAGTTAGGGGAGATATCTTCAATTTGCAACAGAAAGACATGAATTATTCCTATGTAGCCATGGTAGAACGGAAACTCTCAAAGCCGAGCAGAGATCGCGGTGGCCTACCTAACTAGAGATCGGATTTATGTGAAGATACCCAAGAATTTGTCCCACGAGTTTGGTCCTAGAGGATTTTGCCGGAAGAAATTATGCGAGCTTACGCTTGGTGAATGTTTATCTCTTGTAATTGGGATCGTCCAATTTCAGTAAAAAAATTTCCTTGAAAATTTCTTAGTGCATCAATTTTCTGATGGGTTTTCGTATGAACTAATGACACTCTTCAGATAGTGATCGTCCAGAGTTGGTTAAAGACATCTAAACGCACACATTCCCCATATGATATTCGTTTAACACCCCCATTCACTTGGGAACGAATCAATACACACTACAATCACACATTTCTAATGTAACTTGTTTATTACAATCCTCTTGATCTTAGCCCCGCAAAGCGCATATCATGTTAATGCACTAGATGGCTACCTAATGTTCGAGAGATCTAACCACTAGTTAGGGAAGTGATTGTGGTACACTTGTGTTGTTGTATGAAAATATGTGTATTTTGTTATTTGAGGTGATAGCAATGTATATTGTGTTGTGATATGTATGTGCACGACAACTGTCACCATTTATGTAAAGGCATTCCTAGTAAGGTAGATGTGTTCATGCATGAGCAGATATAGCAATTAGTGTTGTTTGCACTAGATGTGTTGTTATGGCCGAGAGCACCGTTAGGAGACCTATGGCTCAAGGGGTAGAGTTTGAATTAGGGCTTCTTGGAGTGTAGTTTTAGAAGTTGAGACTTTGAGAGTGTGGCTATGGTGGAACAAGCTAGAGAATAAATATGGATTCTTTGAAGCTCACAGTGGGTTTGGTTCGATTCTAATCTCTCATTTATGCTATGGTTATAAGCGGAGTGTCCTTGTGGATATTTTAAAAGTAAAAGAGATTATTGTGGTACACTTGTGTTGGTGTATGACAATATGTGTATTGTGTTGTTTGAGGTGACAATGATATATATTTGTGCACAAAAAACTCTAGGTGCTAATGGTGTCTCAAACTTGAAATGTAGATTGTTGCATTGCCCTACTATATGATTCAAAAGTGAAAAAATGTCTCTACGAACACTCTTCCCACCCATTGTATCTAAGACATGAAGGGGGAAGGAGGAAGAGTAGGTCTTTTGGATTTTTAGCTAAGAGGTCTTGAGGTAAACTTAAATGTTCATCTTATGGGTTTCTAGCGAGAATGTCTTGAGGTACTGAAAAATTTGAGTCTTACATGTTCATGGAGAATGTTGAGGAATGACATGGAGTGAGGGGAGCAAGGTCTACTCTAAACAAGCCCAAGATGGACGCAGAGTGGGAACAAGTACAAGTCCAACCATTTGAGAAAGTTTTAGTGCAATAAAAGTCATGGGGATGATGTCGGAAGTTACCTTGGCTTTGACCTCTACAAAGACCTCAGGGTACTAAGGTAGTTTTCATGCCACTATTCAACATGCCACCAGTAATACCTTGCCATACACTGCCATGATTTTCTGCTTCTTCTTCCTAAAATGATGAATGCAAATACACAAGGAGTCAAAGAACCATATGATGTGGAGAGTTCGAAACAACGACAAGGCGAAACTAGATAATTAATTTATGTGCTTCGCAACCTCAAATTGGTACAAACACCAGCCAATCAACCACACCTGCCTAGATCTTCTAGGTTTTTTTTTTTAAAGGTCGGCAGAGAGAAACAAAGGTTCGCCATTCCTCCGCATTATAACTCGTTTGTTGGACCGGGATTCGATCGGATTTGGGCAACGTTCCATGCCGCATGTTCCAGTCGCTCTCGCAGTTGAGCGCTGGTAAAAGATCAACGGCGAAGATCATGGTATCTTACAGTCGACCATGTCTAGCTTCTTGGCCCCGGCCCATCACATTATATACGAATGCAAATCTTCGGCTGGACTTCTAGCAAGAAAAAAAAATTGAGGTTCGAGCAGGTGAGATTGATTTTGCCGTTCACAATTAAATGCGAAAGCATGACCAGCCTCCTGCTGCTTTCCAAATCTTGAAAACCATTGTCATTGCACCAATGTCCAGTATATTATTTCATACCACTGCTTTGCTACTGTCACATCTTCTAACACTTCTTCATCTTAGGACCAAAACTTCGAGCTTATGCGTTTCGGTGCATGTCGACATGCATGTAATTTTTGGCCTCCTTGGAATCAGAAGGCGAACCCAGTGTTAACCCTCAACTCCAACAACGTCGTTCAGTCGAACAATGCACCCATGTCAACCGCGTAAACCCTTGAAGCACAAGAACATGACCGACTACCAAGGTTGTTTTAAATGGCAGGTATGAGAGAGTAATTAAGAGTATTTGGGGTATGATGAAGTAAAACCTGTGAACTAAAGTGATGAAGTCCGACATTATTGTTGTTGCTGAATTCATAAGTCAATTCAGCCAGAGAGTTATGACGTCACATCCTGAAGAACATGGAAAGAATCTGCGAAATGCATAGAAATGAACAAAATAATATGTCCATATGAAGGAGAGAAATTGGAGCCTTTGAAAAATTTAACGATGCATAATTAGGGAGAAGAGAATATACCCCAAAAAAAGACCAAAAAAAATTTAAGTAACTTAGAAACCAAAAGACCATAACAATAAACGCATATGTATGAGGATGTATTCCTCTTGTTTAGTGATAGCTGTGAGGAGAAAAGATTTGCCGACAAATGATGAGAAAAATGCAAGCAATGATGACAACTGATGAATCGAAGCAAGTATTGCTACAAATAATGAAGGTTATTTCAATTGTTATACTAGCTCGTGCAATTTATAAATCGATAGTTATGATATCTTAGATACTGTATGACATATTTCCTATGTATGATGCTATTGGGGCCTAGCCCCACGTTCTTCCCGTCCCTTTTGTTATTTATTGTGTCTCTTCGAGTCCTATCTATGCTCCAACAAGTAATGAAGGCCGAAAAGAAAATCAAGGTATATCAAGCAAATCAATTAGTGATTCACGTTAGAAACAAATGTGGTGGCTATTATGGAGTAACTTGGATAGTGAGCTTTGCTAACAAGATATACACGTGATAAAAGTAGATAGGCGGACGATTGGGTGATCGGGGTCACGGGTCCAAAAGCCCTGGCCGTACAAATCAAAGAAGAGGTCTCTACCTTCATCCAAGAAAAACTAAAACTTCAGCTATTAGATTTTCTGCGGAGAAAGTTTAGCGTGTGACAAGGGCACCATCCAATGGGAAGTGAGAAATGAGGCATCCTGCAGCCAAGAAAAAAAGAAATTTTCTCCTTTGAGGTTTTTTTCTAGTACTGGTGTCGAGTTTTTTTTCATTGTGTGTTTTGAGGTTGTCGTTTGTATGCTTATAGTGTGTGTATGTGTATGGATGTTGGACAAGGAAGTGGAGTTTATGTCATGATGAGGTTATTACATGTCACAATTAAGAGTTAGTGAATTGGAAAGAAAAACATGGAGTTTCAATGTGTAGCTTTCTAAGATGAATTTGATCACTAGGTGGAGATGTACCGAAATCAAATCATATAAACCATATGAATATAACTAACTCTAAAGATGATGAAAATCATAAGTTCACTATGTGACATTGCGGTGAGATAAATATAAAGATAGATATATATATAGCTATAGATATATATAACTGCTTAAACTCAGATTATATGAAGCTTGAAGCCACAATGTCATCATAACTCAATTACAAGTAACTGAAATCCAAATTTATCCTTACATAGATTTTGGAAACATCAGCAAAGTTTTTTTTTGTACATAAAAGACATGCATTTCACTGCATGTTCATAGAGACTCGTTTTGATTGATACACCAGAACCAAAATATATATATTACAAAAGCTTCGTTTAGATTTGTCTTCAATTTTTTTATGACCTATATCTGCATATAATCACTTCAATTTTCCCCAATTAGAGACTGGTTGGGACGCTTATATACTATGTTTTCATAAAGTCATCATAAGATTGACCTAACATGACAAGTTTCATGGTTAATTTTCGATTACCGCCTCTACAATTAATTTGTCTCGCTATGAACTCCTGGAACTTTCCGTCAAATGTAACAAATAATGCTGGCGGACATGGAGTTTTCAGTCTCAGCAACTGTACACAATCACCAAAAGAAGGTCTAAAGGTGGATCTGTGCCCAAGAGAAGACGAGACAAACTTTGTACAGATTTACAACAGTTGTATACAGCCTAAGTGGAAATAAATTACATGGTTGACAATCTTTTACCACGAATTCTGAGCCCTGTATTATATTGGTGCTTGATCGTCTGATACTTGATGGGTCTCAATCATTCCTTCAAAGTTTTGAACAAAGATAGATCTACGTGAAGCTCCTTGACTCAAAAAGTTTTCAACTTTGATCCTTCTATTCTCCTAGATCCATGGGCATGGCCCTGTATCAAAAATATGATGGTCCCTCTGAAGCACGTTCATCTGACACACCAAATGTCAAAAGCACCAGCTTCCTGTCTGTCGATAGATGAGCTAGTTCAAGACCTGCACGATTCACATTTACTCTACTAGTATACATTCCTAGAGCATAAGTTTCGAGAAGTAAGGTGCCAGTATCTCTCCGGAAAAGAATCCGATGAAGACTATGTACAGAAGTACAATGGGGAGGAAGAAGTACTCAATCTGATAATAATTAGTCTTGCCCCAATCCAATGCACCGACTGGGTCCAGTATGATGAGTTTCCATGATAAATCAAGCCCCCAAGGAAAGGCGATAAGGATTTCCTCGTGTTGATCACCATAAATTGCTGCCAGTAGCTAGCTGTAGACCACATGCGATTCCCAGTAATGAACCGGTACAGCCGATGAAAATTTCAGTTTGTTTCACACATCCATCAGATTGAAAAAGCATGGTACAGAGGTGGCCGACTCTCGCAGATATCGAGCACTTTTTTCCTCCTCTCGATGATCTCCGAAAACATTTCGTTCAACTGTGCGGATATTCTCTCCAAGCTCTTGGTCAGTTCCGTCAGTTTCTGCTTCTTTTGCTCCAATATATCCTTCATTTTCGTGGCAAACTCTGTGCCATGGGCGAACTGTTTTTCCCGAAGCCCACGTTCGAGCTCGGCACGCAGGGTCTTCAAAGAGCTCTGCAGACTTCTCAGATCTTGAAATTTCGTGAAACTGCAGCCCCTGTTGTTACTGGACTTGCGGATGTAATCGATGCTCTGTTCCACCTTATCCTTCAAACGAAACAGAATCGTGGGCCACGGTGACGGGCACGGAGACGAGGCTCTCGGTTCCTTCAAACCGGGCTTGGACGACACGATGAGATTGATTTGCGTCGGTGACTCCTCGTCTTTGGCCTGGCCCGTGACGAGCCACAGCAAAATGCAGGACACGAAGCTCGTCACCACCTGCACATCGTACAGCACGACTGACACCTCTCGCTTCTTCTTCTTCACCAGAGTTGCAGGAAGAGGATAGACGCTGTAAGTCCGAGGCAGAGGAGCATTGGCCTTCAGAACCTTCTCCTGACCCAAATCGTACTTCGGAACCAATTCCACCCACATGTTATACGAGTCGTTCGATGCGTCCAGAAGGTCCAGCTCTCGCTTGCATTCGCTCAGGGGTTTCAAATAGCTCGAAGAAACGACGTCGTCGTCGTCCATCGAGGCCTCGAGGTTCTGCAGCTGCGAGATAGCGGACATCAGGCGCCGGAGGATCAAGTCCATGCTCATCTGATACGTCTCCATCTGACTCAGCGCCTCCTTGAGATTGTTGCAAGTGTCCAGCAAGCTCATGCTCACGTCCAAGTAATCGCTCAGAGAATCGGGCCCCAGGACGGACGTCGCCGGCAGCCACTCCGTTTCGACCAGAGCGAAAGTGTCCGCGTGCACCGAGTGCAGAAACGAGACGCCGAGCACCAGCCATTCCAATTGGAAGCTCACGGAATCGTTAGCGCTGAGCGAATTCTCCAGATTGTGTAGCCCGAGGCCTAAAGACTCGTAAAATGATTCTATGAGACTGCCTCCTCTTCCTCCGCCTGAAGCCTCCAGATCAGGCTTTCGCTGTTGTGGTTGTGGTTGTTGATGAACATGGACCTCGGTTCCATGTCCATGATGCGCGTGAGCGTGACCGAAGCCGGACCTGTCTGGGGTTCGGACCTTGTTCCTCATCCTGTTGAACATCTTCCTGAACGTATAATACTGAGAGTGCCAGAAATGCTGCTCGTCGAACTCGTCTTCTCCTTCCTCGAACTTGTCCTCGTCCTCGTTCTCTTCCCCGGTTTGCGTTTGCGTTGGACTGCAAGGCATCGGATTCATGGACGAAGTGATTGATGTGAGTCAGTGTTTCTTCTTTTCTTCGATCAATCGATCAATCGCTCAATCCAGCCGATGACGAGCAGAGATGTCCCTATCTCTGTTTCTCTGATTCTAAGTCTGCCCAAATGAATGCAAATTCTACATCTATAGAATATGTACCTGCTTAAAGAAGTGACAAATGAATCTAGAGGTACAACAAACAAAACCCCGTGTCGTCTCTGGTCAACATTTCCACCGCATGAGCCTAAGACTGAAATCGAAACTGTAAGCGGACCGAGGAACAGTTGGGGTAACAGCTGGTGTCATAAGGGGCTGGAATCCTTTATAGATCGCTCGCTGCGCCGGACGCGTGAGAGGGCACTGCTACCGCAGTACACTGAAATTAAGCAAGATGGCCGATCATGAAAAGCAGACTGATAGGTTCCGGAATGTTAGATCCGCACTATAGTCTATATAATTCTTCATGGTACTCATAATCGTCTGACAAACCCGCGATTATCGATGGGGTCCGGGTTGCGGGAGCTGGAAGGCAGAGGCACAATGGTTGCTTCCGCCTTCATGTTGTTCCCTCGCTACGTAGCCATTTTCAACAGCCCAGATTCCCACCCCAGCTCTCAGCCGCAATAATCAGCTCGCCATTGACTTTCCAACAATTCCCCGGCCATGCCACGGTTCGCCAGACCGACAGGCAGGGAGCTAGCACGAAGGAACACGCGTTACTTCCCTGTTCCACATCGTCTCAGACTCATCTCGTTGGAGAAAAGCTTTCAAAGTGAAAGCTTGTGGAACGGTGGGTCCTACCCAGTGCAGAATTAGAATTTCCCGTACAGTGTGAAACATGGCTCGGGTTCAGTCAAGCGCAATCAATGCGTGCCTATTAAGCCACCTTCGCATCGATTCCTATTCCAAGTCTAATCTGATGCTTTTGAGGCTGAGGCCGAATCCTGAACTGTCTCCATGTCTGGACTCCGGTCTCCACAGACGTAATTAGGACAGTGATTCCTTGGACCTCAATGACTGCGTCTATCATGGAGGTAGCCTCACTATGTTTTGAATTCTACTCGGGTTAATGCACACCTACATGTGGTTTACGAGAACCATGTTATTGTACCATACGCTATAGTTATATATTCTATTCAGTAATCAACCAGGAGTATGGATGATTACCCATACTGCTGGATGAGCTAGAGTGTAATGGAAGTCTCCAAGTTTAGGGAATGTAGAGAGTTTATTTTTATTTTTTTCCTCTAGCTTTAGAATTATATAGAGTTATGCACATAGAATTAGACATGTTTGTGATAAGTCATGGGGTATCTTTTATGTTAGTGTATAGTCTCTTTTAGTCATCATATTTCAAGTCACTTGTTTTTTTTTTTCCCGGCAATCCATATGAGAACAATCACATTAATTGATGATTTTTCATGTGCTATTGCTGTATGTATAAATTAGATAGTTTTGATTTATTAGTTACAATATGACATATTTCACATTGTGATGCTATTGGGGCCTAGCCCAACGTTACCAGTTTGGTTTCATCCATGTAAGATTTGATGGGGTCTTCCCATCTTTTTGTTATTTTACTTTGTACTTCAATGTTAAAAGTGCATCTATCCTTGCCGCCTCAGATGCAAATGTCACTATTGCAACAGAAATTGGGCTAGGAGCGGTAGGAGTATGAAGATGTGTCATTCTGAAGGCCCCAATGTACCTGTGGAATCCGAGAATGTGTGTGTTCAGGCCTCGTTCAAGGTCCTTGTTCCAGGACTGAGTAAGTGACTGAACTCTTGCAGGGCTCGAAACCCATAGGGCTGCTACTGGCCATAATGCACGTGGCTCTTGAGCTTCATCGTAATCGGATATACTGTGGTGGGCAGGGCTGGGCTCAGCAGTCAGTAGTACATTCTAGACGTTCCTACACAGGCCTACACAACCTGTTATGTTAGAAGAAGTTAATCCTTTTAGAGTGTTTCGAGCTCGAGCACGAGGTGATCGTGAAACTCTTGTGAAACTGAAGAAACAGAAGGTTCTGAAGATCAATCCACTGGACTGATTGGCTTCGAGATTGGGAAACATGAAAGTCCCGTGATGAATTTATTTAGTCATAGATAGGCTGGCTAGTCTTTATTTGGTTGCGCTTCCGGCCGAACAAAGCGGTCAGTCTAACAGACTCGGACTCCTCATGTAGAGAAGCACAATGACAAGGGTACTCCTTGTAATTCACGGCAAGTCAGGTCGACTAATAATTTCCTTTCTTTAGAATCAGATGCCCAGCATTACTGTAACTCTGGTGTTAGCTTCAGAAGAATCTACCAGATTCCTCTTACGAAACGTGAGCAAAGGCTGACTGCGCGCATACTCTTCTTGCGATGGGTACTTTACTCCACCGCACCCCGTCGGTAGACTTCAGTCTGTCCAACGAATCCTTCTTTAGATTGTCTTGTACGTACATGAAGCACGCACACCTGTTCCGACTTTTCGGTAGAAACGTAACCTCTTATAACAAACTGTCAGCTCCAGCATCGCCATGTTCAGTGGTCGAAGAAAGTGGTCCTAACGTTGGGTTTTGTGGCTATAACTGTGTCGACTGATACCGTCCGAAATGCCAATGATAAATCCCTCGTGTGTCGATGTGTGCTCAGTTGACGTTAAAAGAAGTGGAAGAAAACAAGAGTCTGAGGTGGGTAGTGAAGTAGACCCAAATGTCAGAACTCACTCGCGTCGCATGCTTTGGCTTACACTGCGTTTGTGCATTCAAAGCGTTAATTTCGAGCTTGAGAGCCAGCCAGTTACAGCAACAAATGGCTCGATGGGTATCAAACTCTACCTTTTGGAGACCTGTGGCTCACCAGTGCAGAGTTGTAATTAAGCCTCTAGACACATCAATTTTAGTAGTAATCTGTTACACTCTGAAAGAGCCCACATGGACTCTCCACTATCAACTATGGCTGAAAAGAGATATTCCAATAAGACTTCAAAAAATCCAAGTTATTTCACTGACCATTATAGTCTCAATCTCCAGGTGAGATGTGCATGGTGCTCTAATTAGAACTCTACTCCTGAACCCTACTATACCAGTCCAAGAATCCAAACTCATTCACTAGCCAGAAATTCTGAAATCTCCAAGTCTTAATATGGACCCTTCGAGTGAAGCTACTGGTCCTTATATCACTCCCAATGCGAACGCTCCTAAAAGCAATATGTGGCGTTTTCTCTTTCAGAATCCATATTTGGAGACTAGTGGTGTCATTACATGATATATTTGTGTTGGTGTATGACAACAATATATATTATAATAAAAATATATTCAACAACTGTTAATTAAGGTATGCACTTTGTATGCTACTAAAAATATTCCATAACCAATATAATATTATTTTTTTCTTTTCAACCACTAATGTACAGTGATATGTATGGTGGAATAGAATGTCATATAAACCAATGAAGGATGACTTGTGAAGTGTAATAACTGAATGAAACTATGTACACTAATTATGATACCCTTGGTAGAAATCAGATGAGACTAGTCCTCGGCATCTTCGTCTCTTGCATCGATCAATATGATTCTAAAATAAAAGGGACTAGAACGCGGATTCGAGAGATTGTCATCGATGGCCACCAACAAAAAACTTGAGGGCCGTCCACTAGAGCTTCAGAGGAGAAAAGTTAGGCACTAGTGACTTATCCTTGCTTGCATCTTGATTTCATTCGTTGACATGCTACATATGCATTGATCATCCTCACAATCCCGGTTACCTTACAAAGTGTAAATTTGCAATCAGTTCTGCCTTCTCGATGAGATCGTGGTTTAAGTCCACAGGTTCATGGTTTAAATCCACTCATCTTCTAAGTGGGATGTTAGAAGACTCGTCATGGAGGATATGAAAAGGTTTACAAAAGTTCCTTATCTAGCCTTCATTAGTGTTTAACTTTTTCAACAACTTTTATCCCTTTATAATATACCGATATACACTAATAAGGGAATGTCTCTCGGTAATAGCGAATAACATGGGAAAGGTTAAACACATCAGATCATGTATTTGGTGCTACCAAGTGAGTCTCGGGGACAAGTAACTATGTACCTACGGAGTGTCCACAGTCCATGATGTTTCATGCAACGAATTCTTAGAATACTACCCATCTTGGTCAATCATCCGACAAGTAGAGGAGTGGAATACGTGAGCTGCAAGAGTACCATAGCTTGACTGAGTACTGAAAGAAGTGGGAAGAAAACACAACAATGCAGTGGTCAGCATCAGCGGCTGTCAAGCTCCTGCCCTGACAGGTATCTCTCTGAGTACCTTGTAAGAAGGGCAATGTCATGGCAAGTTATTACTGTAACGCTAAGTTTGTTGATATTTCAATCATTTCGCCCAAACGATTCGCTCGACACAAAGACGCCATACTATCCATGTTAAAGTTGTTGTTCCCCCATAAATGGGCTGGCTGATGGAGTGTGTTGCTACCACAGCCAACGACTTAGACAATAGCCTCAAGAATACGCTACTCATATTCTTTATTTGCTGCGTTACGACGTGATTCCACGCTGTCGAAGTATGGAGGTAAGTTCAATTGAAGCGCTCTGAATCTCACAACCGGAAACCCCTACACCTCCATTCTTTGCTATATCTTGCTTCCGCTGCAGAATTTGAAGTGCTAGCAGACTTTGATCCGCCATAGCTAATGAGACTCTACCGATCAATAAATCGTCTGTAATATTTGAGAACATTGGTGTTCAAGCAGATGCGATAAAGGACTTCCAAGGCTCAGGAGACAGAAATCAAACACGACTGAAATCGGTTCCTATTCTCTGGACATTCAAAACCTCTACATTTTACATCGACTGTCTCCACGAGGTCAACAAGGAGGAACTTTTGTTCCCTAACTTTACTTCACACATTACCTTCTTAATATGGAGCACACTCTGGGGATATCATGTGTACACTTCACGTCTAACCTCTACTAGCGACGGAGAGCAAGCAGATTGTACATATCTGTAACCGATGAAGATTTTGGGGTTCTACCTTGTGAGCTGATACTGTACTGCATGATAAAGCAGGCTCGTTAGTCTACTGCAATTTTCTTCTCACCACTGTATACCTTGACCTCCTCCAAACCAAACCTAGACCAAACCAGCGATTTCAGCGGTAACTCGCACTGTCATCTGCACCCCTCCGTAAGCGGGTGCACGGTAAAGGCAGTTCGTGCTGCTCTCTTCTTGGTTGAACGCTGGCTGCTCGATGAGTACATAAGAAAAGAACAGTTCGTAGAACAAGCTGCACATCCTACACAGGACGTGCAGCTTATATTTGATGAGTGGGGGAGGTCGGATGGACCTAATGGGTCATGAAACGAACACGCATGGATAACTTGAGTATATTAGGAGAGCTGTCGGTGAACGAAAATGCAGTGGCCGCAGAAAATGATCGTGGGAAAGGGGAGGACGCATTCCTTATTGAGCAAAAAACTGTCTCAATGCTGCTACAGCAGCACCTAGACAAAGTCATCCGTCCCTCTTCAGTGAAGTTCCCAGAACTGCAATCCAATGAACGAGAAGATGGGATGATGCAGAATGTTCCTGGTGAATATCAAGAAGGAAAACTCGACCACTCTCCAGGTCTTTTCCAGCTTGAAACGGACTTGACATGAGTGCGAGGCATCAAGGCCTCCAGCGTTTTACCAGCTCTGGAAGATAAACCAGACACTGCAGCCATAGGGGCTGAAGTTCAATATGATTCAGGAGCATCTCGAATCTCAGTTGATGTTCATGCTCCTCGACGTAGATATTTGCCTTAGTGCACGATCTAAGGATCGAGCTTGTACGGAATAAGATCACTAGAAAAATTCCTGTTGCTGGGAAATATGGACAATTTCGAACAGGTTCACATCCAGGGGCATAATTTGTCAGCACCGGATGTTCCGCAAGGCTTCTTTGCACGAGTCGGGTTTGGAATCAAATCGAGTACAGAGACAATCGATAAAGACATCCTGGTCTGCCAAGGCTTTGAGGGCGCTACAGCATCCGGAGTTTTCGTCTTGTCCTCCCGTGGGATCGCTAGGCCCCAAAACAACAGACATGCACGGCAACAAGGTCTGCATGTTGCTGGCGATGTCGCACACATTACTCGACGAGCTGTCGATTGGGTACGCTCGACAGGCCGTGCTTGCCACCAGCAAAATTGCCAGTGCAAGCGTCATTAGGTTACATCTGCTCCTGGTCATTCGTCTCGCATACAATGTCATGCTTTCCAAAAACCTCGCGGTTGTCAAGTGGATTTGCTTTCGGTCGGTTCCAACCCTGCGAAAAATCGATTCTGTCGCTGTTGTTGCTAAAATTTAGCAGAAAGAGACTTCCCTGCACACCCTTACCAACTATTAGTGAGTGAGAGCAAGTTTAGGGTAAGCGTCGATACATATGATTGCCCAGAAAAGTGACGAGAAGGTTCGACACGATCCATTACTGGAAGAGTATTTCCAACAGATGCATCTGCTCGAGCTTCTTACAGCCCGAGGAACCTTATGAAAGTAGCTCATGCATTCGCCCATATACTTTGGCATCGACTCTGACCGGCAGACATACATACCGAACCTGAAAGGTTACGTTGAATAGTCAACAGTCTTCTTCGTGTCAAACGAACCGAATCGCATGGAACTGCTGCATCGATTAGACAATTCGCACACGGAACCGTGCATCTGGATGTCGAATCGCTGCACAGGCACCGACACCTCGCTGCAGAATTCGCCCTCCCCTTTGACACCTGCTTACATTGCACGATTGCGCCTCTTCAGATCTTCCGGTCGGTCCATTGTTTCCAACCGGTTCGCGGTCCCAGACCAGTGCACGAGAAAGCACCGTCAGCAGGTTAGCAGGTAAGTCGGATAAAGAATGTTGACACTAAGTGCAACTGTGTACCCTCATGCTTCATCATAGTGCTTCCTACAAAGAGTCACACAGGTTGTGTTTTGTCCTCATTAGAATATGATACAGTGGATCTGGATCATGTCGAACACATTATGCATACTTTGATTCCTTGATTACCTAAGTTCATTTTGTATCCTTGAGAGTCAAAGGTGTTAAAATGTATGGCTTGGTTTCTTTTAGTCATTATTCTTCATCTCCACCTTTCCAAAGGTATGTATGATATCGACAAATGGCTTACGCATTCTAGGAGTGCCAGTAGGGTCCCAGAATTTTGTCTCTTGTTACCGCTGATGATATTTTGCATGTAGATGACCTTCCTCTACTATGGGATCTGCAGTTGGCGTTTGGTATACTCTCATCGAATATTGCTCGTCAACCCATCTACCTTCTCCGCACAATTCCTCCTTCATCAAAATTTATATCACGCTTGACATCCTTTGATCATGGGCGTCTTTGGTGACATCATTGGACCATGGACCTTTTGAGTGTGGGACATGAGATTTGAAACGGATACAGACATCATTGCCGATTTTTTGTGGATGGGTAGGCTTATTATCGATGGATGAGACTATACCAATATCATTTTTGGGCGCAATAACAAACACCACATACCTAATGGCATCGTGTATAGCTATACTCTGCTTCACTCCTTCACACACTAATCTGTAATTGCTATTCGTCGTCAGTGATGAGCTCTTCCTCTACTTCATAACATTCTAGGTAGTTAATCCTGTCTTCGGACGAATAGCCGAACTCGGTCTCTTCGTCGTTTGGGTCAATCACGCTAGAGTCTGAAGAGGTCTCCCCTTGGTACTTGGAGTGTTTCCAAGTAATCGTCACCCGCCGTGCTGAGGTGGCTCCTGGATCAAAGAAAGACAACGTCTTTCGTTGCCAGTTTGTCAGCACCTTGGCGATGTACAACCGAGGCCTCCCTATCAACACTTTGTACCCACTATCCTCCTGGGGTTTGAGGATTATGTAGGTAAGCGAAAACGGTACGCCCCCTATTCGGGTCTAAACCCCTCGAAGTAGCCCTACTGGTTTCTTACGAGACTGGTCTGCCAGTCTTAGAATTCGGGGGTATCTTCGTAATGCTTGTACCCCAAGGCCACAGCCGTATCCTCCGTTATGATGTTTACTCCCGATCCTGAGTCGATGGGTACAGACTTCAACATACATCCCGCAATCTCGATCTCAATTTCTGGGGCGCTTAAGTCTTCCTATTCCACGGAGTACACCGTGGGCAACTTGTTTCTTCTTAGAGCTCCTGGCTTAGTGGACTTCAGTGCTTGGATGAGAATCTTCTTGTTTACTTTGTTGTCATCCAACAACTACTTCATAGAAATATTTGCCCTGACTTCGGCAAGGTTTGCCAATGGATCGTAGTAAGTGTGGGGCGCAGCCGTCAGTACCTCGGGTTCTGATTTCTTTGGGTTGCCCCTGATCAAAACCTTCGTAGTCATGGGGGTTAACTCTTTGAGGTACCCTTGCACCTCCTCTCGAATATCGGCGGGAAATGATGACCCTCCTGGCTCCTCCGACTCTTTGGGTAGAGACTCCTTTGGCACGGGAACGTCATCTCTAATGGTTTTCTTCTTCTCCCGCTGCTTGGCCTTCTCCTTGACGCTCACCGGAGCTATCTTCGTATTCTTCGTACTTCGGGTCGATACCCGTAGCACGTCCAAGGCTTCTTCGGGCCAATTTGACTCTTCCGGAGGTCCCATCGGCTCTTGCTCTTCAACGCTAATTTGGTGTACTCCCACATCCCGTTTGGGTGGAATTACAAATCGCACACCTTGCGCTGGATAACGCTCGCTCTCCCCTCGTGGTTGGGGTGGCTATTCACATTCCACATTCGTGTGTCCCGGCCGCCTGCAGTTGCTACACATCGGTTGATATGTCATTCGTCACCAAGGCTGAGGGCACTGGGGTGACCAGTGGCCCATTGCTCCGCAATTGTAGCACGCATTCGGTCTAGTTGGAGGAGGGATTGGAGCCAACCCTCCCATCTTCCTTTGTGGCGTTGTGGTCGCCATTTCTACTGGAGCGTAGCGAGGTATGTGCACCGGGGGTATATTAGATGAAGTTCCCCCCTCCTTGATACCATAAACTTTGTCATCCGTGGGGCCTTCGTATGGGCCATAGTCCCATACGGTACCCATTCCACCTGCTGGACCGAATACCCTTCTCTGGGCAAATGCTCAGAGTTAGAGTGGCCCGGCTTTCTGCAAATGGTACACCAGACATTAGCTCTCCCCTGCATGGGAGATTTCCTCCTATCTTTATTATTTACCAAATGTGCCTTGAGCTCTTCCAAACTTTTGGTGAGCTCCTCAACTTTAGTTTCTATGCCCTTCCGGCGAGTTTCCACCTGCTTCATTCGGCGGCCCTCCTTCCTCTTCAGGGTATGTTTCCATTCCTCGTCTGAGGAGCTGGATTCTTCTTCTTCCGATGTAGTGGACACATCACTACTGGAGGGACTTCGGCGTCTTCGGGTGTTTAGGTCGTCGTCCCTTATGTGACGACCAATTTTCCTTCAATCGGCTCTGATGGATGTTGGACAACTCGTAAGCTTCGGCTGCCTGTATGACAGTGTCCACCGTGGCAGGGTCCGCCCTCCTACAGAAAGTTTCTTGGTCAGGGTCAAATTTTCCCAAACCCAAAACATATCATTTGATGGCCATGGACGCCGAATATGGTTTGGTGTTAGTAGTGGTAGACGGCATCCTATCTAGCAAACTGAGAAACTGCTCCTTGTATTCTCGAAGCTTCTGATGTTTCTCCCTCCGAATGGCGCCCAGTCTTCTCAACAACACCTTATCGTATCCCATCTCCCAAAATCTTGCCAAGAACCGGGCTTTAAACCCATCCCAAGAAGAGATTTCAGCCGCATGGCCTTCTTCTTGGTTGTTCATCCATACCCAGGCTCCTTTCCGTAGAAGCCCCGGGAAGATCCTTCTCTGATCCATTGGATCATTTTCCTTGTTGGCCGTGGAGATGGCTTCAAAGGTACGAATATACGAGTCAGCATCATCCTCATCTGAAGTACCCTTAAACTTGGGGTACTGTTGTTTGGTGATTGGTGTTGCCATGTTGTCCTGGTTATCCTTAGTCAGACCTTGAAACGTAGGTTCAAGGTTGATTTTCAGGATCTTTAGACCCTCACTTTGTCGAGCAAGGGACGATCTTGGTCCTTCTTGAAAAGCCGACCACCTCTCCTCTTCGTCACTGGCTTCGTCACCCGAGGGTGTCACGGCCTTCGTAGAGGTGTCGGTATTTGAACTACTGTTTTCTTCCGAGGAGTCCGATGATGTGCTGGGCCCGGACTACTCAAACGGTTAGGCCTGTTGCTTCGGGGACTTCTTGCTGATGGTGAGGTGGAATGCTCGTGACCCACGACCCGCCTAAGCAGGTCTGGTTCAACCGGAGCTTTCTTCCTCCTTCGGCCTAGAGGCCGAATCCACCCCCACTCTCTTTCTCTTCTTCTTGTTTCTTCTCTCGTTGCGGCCAAGTGGTACAACGAGCGAGAGAGCTAGATCTTCAGACATCCATGATTATGAAGATGACAAAAGCTTGTAGGATAGAACCTTATCGAGGAAGTCGGGCCATGGGAGTTTTGAAAGGTTGGATTGAGAGAATGGAGTATCATCTTGCTTTGTTCAATATCAACGATCACAATGCAGGTCTTTTTGTTTGTACTTTATTGTTGGAGAAAGCATCCACTTGGTTTCAGGGTTGGATGATGGAGCTCAATGAGTCAAGCCAACAAATTACTTGGAGTGCAATGAAACCATGTCTTCTTCAGAATTTTCAAGCAGTTGATCTCATAATCACTGCACGGATGAGGTTGTGGAAACTTGAACAGAAATGAAGTGTGGAGGAGTACATTCAAGAATTTTGAGATCTTCGAATTCATATACGAGATATGAATGGAGCTGAAGCACTTGATTTATTCAAGAGAGGGTTGAAGAAAAAGATTCAACATGAGGTGATTCGGGACAATCCAAGTCACTTGAGCGAGACTATTGCTTGTGCACAACGAATGGCTAACGTCTACCATAATTGTGGAGAGGTATCAGTTCCCACAAATCAATACTATGGACCAATGCCTATGGAGTTGGGCAACATAAGGAGGAGAAAAGATTTCATTCCAAGAGGAGTGAATGCACAAGGAGGAGATCATCGCAACTCAAATCCTCATCAAGAAGCAAATTCAAGAGGAGTACATGGATTGGAGGGGAGATGAGAAATGAGGCAATGCTATAATTGTGGAAAATTTGGTCATATTGCCATGAATTGCCAAACACGAGTTCTAGCAAGAGGAGCTAGACCTCCCTATCAACAATCTTGAAGTTATAGACGAAGTGATCGATGGCAAACCGGGAAATGATGAGCACCAGCAACCTTGCCTTGCGGCCTTACATGTTTGATGAAAAGGAGGAAAGGCGAGGGAAGGAAAACAAAAACATGAGATAAATGGTTTGACAAAGAAGGAAACATGTTTGATTGTGACGGATGGCGAGATAGAAAGAGTAAAAGTGACAGTGTTGATTGATCCAAGAGCTACATAACATTTTCTATCTCGATCTATTGCTATAAAGTTGGGATTAACTTTAGAGAAAGATGAAAATGAAGAAGTAGAATTGCCAAATGGGCAAACAGAGAGCATTGAGAGCATTCCATTGAAGATTGGACAATACAAGGAATTGTTTGAGTGGAGAGTAATCTGATTAGCTTAGATCGGAACAAAAAAATTTACCTCTATATGTGATAGAAAAAACCGCTATTAATCACAAAGATGTATATTTTTTGGACCTAGTAAGAGATGTAAGCGCTAAAAAAGAGCAATCTTTTATACATGAGGAGTTAACTTGTATCTTGAACGAGTTTCAACATGTTTTTCCAGATGATCTAACTCCGGATTTACCACCAAGAAGGAGAGTGGATCACAAAATAGAGATCTTATCATGAAGTTCTCCTCCTTGTAAAAATCCCTATCGACTTATGTAACAGACAGGTTACACAAAGGTCTTGCCATTTGTACAGAATTACAGTTAGTTCCCAAGGGAATGAGGTGTTATCTTTTTGTCAGCAACGAATATGAATGTTTATGCTTCTTTTGAAGACTCTGGACATGCACAGTCCTTAGAGTGCTGTGATAGAGTAGTCCAAGACCACTAAGTCAAATTGACAAACCATTACCCATCCATTACATTGCACAAAATTACACATGTAATTGAAATTTCACTCCTGATTTACTAATGGGAGTTTGATCACTCTTTTACAAGCTGTCAACGAGGCGATGTTCTCCATGAAGTTCTACTGCGAAGTGTATCCGACTATGGCTCATGGACGAATACCCGGTTATCTTCATAGGTATTACGTACCAGTCAAGGCCAATCGAATGCAACATTCAACAGCTTCTCGAGCATTTTGTTCTACCCTGACTACAATTACGGTTCTCAATGAACACTTGTAAAGAAAGCGATAATCCTACTCTAACACTTCTCCTATTTATACAATCTACTCGCACATATTCCTAATCATCGCCTACACGGATCGCGCCCGACTACTTCTTTGGAAAGTTGTTGATCCCTTCGATGGCGTCTCTTCCCTCAATGCGAAAACATCGACGCTCACTTGCAACTCCCTAATATCTTCTGCGATCTCCTTTCGATGGACTCGCATCGCTTCCAGGCATTCGCGTCCTATGGCCTTGTACATCTCCTTCCATCTATCCTTCGAATCGCAAGGGGTGTTCATTGCCACTGTCAAACGTTCCAACCTTTTAGCCTCCACATCATCACACCAAGCAAAAAGGTATTGCGAGCACCTACTTGCCAAATCTTCTAATCTAGCCGGCCGTTCAACATCGACTTCATGCAATTGTTGCTTCGTCCTCTTCAATTGTTGTTGAAGCTTCTCATTCTCCCTCTCTACAAACTTCACTTCCGCGCTCCAAATCTTACAGACTTCACTGTAGGTCTGCTTCACTGTGATAGCTTCTTGCGTTGCCTCCTTCTTCTGTTTCTCCAGACGCTCCACTGATTCTGTCAATTGCTTTATAGTATCCGCATGATCCTGTTTTCCTCTGGCGGTGCGGTTCAGCAACTGAATCAGCTCCATGTAACCGTCTTCCTAGGGATTCCACCCTTGGATGTAATTGCTGCCCATCTTGTTCAGCTCCATCAGAACTGGCACCACCACGTTCTCCGGCCAAAGGCCAACTGTAACACCGAAGAAAGTGATTCTTCTACTGTTACCTTGGTTGGTTTTACCTTAGGCCTCGATGACTTCGGTAATGGACTTCCTGGCTACGCGATTTCCTTCAGCTTCCGCTTCTTGTTGCTAGGTTCCGCAATTATCTCCACACTTGGACTCCTCTTCTCTGTGGTCCCCACGGAGTCCTCCTTCCCGAATATCGCTTCTTCCTCATCTCTTATTGCCTTCGCTCTAGCCTCCGAAGGTATCTCCTGCTGAGTGGGTTGCATTGGGATTTGCACACCATCATCTTGGTGGGGTCCCACACTTCTCGTTGACCCACTACTGTCATTGCTCTTCACTGGCCCACCGAGATTGCTGACTAGATTCACTTGATAGCGCCTCCTCTCCTATGGCGTCAACCACCATATGCGTGAATACATATGCACCAAGAAGGACGAGATGTAGATCACTCCTTTCTCTCCCGCTCGCAACCTCTGTCCCATTGCTTGCACATTGCGAGCAAAAATCTCTCCCCAATTGACTTTGATCGATCCGCCGACAGATCCCTCCACTATTCTCACCTTATGCATACTTACATAAGTAGTTCGTTGTGGTGAGAAGAGTTGGTTCAAAGTATACATTATCTTCCGTCGGAAGTCGTCCCGAATAAGATCGATCTTGAAGCCGTTTGTACCCTTCCTCTCCCTAGGGTCAAACCACTTGGTCTCATCGAAGGTGAGTGCAGTATGCATTGCCGACCCTTCCCAGTCGACTCCATCCTTCTCCTTCGAGTAATCCCTTCCTAATGCCTCAGCCCAAAGCAGCGCATCCCACGAATCTGGATGTCCTCTCCAGCCTATCGGGTTGGCTATCTTCTTAGCTCGAACTTCTTCGCACAAGTCTGGGCACACATAGTTCCATCGCCATGCCAAGAACTCCCCGCCTGCAATTGAATAGCCTCATGAGCCCCCAATCGAATGGCTGATTTCCTCTTCATCCTGTCTACTTGACTCGTCGGCTCGTGCTTGCTCCTCTGCGGCTCATTGCGCTCGTCGATGTTGTTACTAACTGCCCTAATCCGTTCGACGCTTCAGACCTCCTTAACAACTCATTCGACTTGGCCATCTTTGTACTTATTTCACATATTCGTATTCGGCGGCCCAGACTTCCTCCGAATATCGTTTGTTTTTATTTCAAAAATAAAAAAACAAGCTCCAAACCTCTAAGTATGGTCCTACAACTTACACCAAACGAGCTAGAGGAATGCAAGGCACAATTGGAAGAGTTGTTGGAGAAAGGGTTTATCCAACCTAGTGTGTCATTATATGGAGCTCCAGTGTTGTTTGTGAAGAAGAAGGACGGCTCCATGCGGATGTGCATTGACTATCATGCTCTAAATCAACAAATGGTGAAAAAGAAGTATCCATTACCGCGAATGGATGATTTTTTTGATCAACTTCATGGAGCTAAGTATTTCTCCAAACTTGATCTTAGAAGTGGATACAATCATATCATAGTAGTTCATGAAGATATACAAAAGACAGTTTTTAGAACTAGATATGGACACTTTAAGTATCTAGTTATGTCATTTGATTTAACCAATGCCCCTACCATATTCATGGGACTGATGAATGATATTTTTTGTAATATCTTGATATATAGCAAGTCCTTATAAGATCATTAGAAACATCTACGAGAAGTACTCCAAGTGTTGAGAGAAAATAAGTTGTATGCTAAGATGTCAAAATGTGAGTTTGGCAAAAGCGAAGTAGATTACTTAGGCCATATAGTTAGTGCAAAAGGTATCCAAGTCATGAGTGAAAAAGTGGAAGTCATTCAAAATTGGAGTGCTCCAGAGAATCAGACTCAACTACGTAGTTTCTTGGGTTTAACCAGTTTCTATAGAAGGTTTGTGGAAGCTTTTGCTCGTATTGCTCAAGCTTTAACAAATCTCTAAGGCCAAGGGCATAAATGAAAATGGGGTATAGCTCAAGAGATTGCATTTCAGGCTTTGAAGGATGCGCTCTTACATGCACCAATCCTTGAATGGTATGAACCAAGTAGACTAACAAAACTTGCTACGGATACATCAGGTGTGGCAGTTGGAGGAGTGTTACAACAAGAATGGAAAGATGGATGGCACCCAATTGCCTTCTTCTCACGGAAGCTTTTGCCGACCGAGCAAAATTATCATACCACACAGAGAGAGGAGTTAATCATTGTGTTGATTACTAAACATTGGAAGCACTATCTTGGAGATAAGGAGTTTGTGGTTGAGACGGACCACAAGCCTTTGGTATATTTAGAAACTCAAAAGGATCTCTCAAAGCGGCAGATTCGTTGGGTTGAATGGCGACAATTTTTCAATATGAAGATCGTGTATGTGGATGGAAAGAAGCAGTTTACCGATGCATTGACGTGAATGCCGTGCATTAATCACATCACAAACGTGAAGATTCACTCAGAATGGTGGGAGAACCTGAACCGAGCTACCAAGGATTGCACAGCCCTTCAGTAGGATATAGCACAGTTAGAACGGGGATTGGAGTTCTATAAGCGAAAGATTTGAATACCCTCAAATGTTGCTCTTTGTACAACAATGTTAGAGGAGTCACATGATTTAGCTATTGCTAGCCATGTAGGAGTGGAGAAGACCATTGAAGGCGTCCATAGGGTATACTTTTGGCCAATACTAAGAGAGGACATCACCAACTATGTACGAAGTTGTGTGGTATGTCAACAGAACAAGGCTAGCAATCAAAAACCATCAAGTCTACTACAACCTCTACCAACACTAAATAGAAGATGGGAGCACGTAAGTATGGACATTGCCGGTGGAATATCTAGTCCAATGGAAAGGTTATACACTTTATGAAGCTACTTGGAAACCATTGACAAATCTTACAAATGCAAAGATACTTGTAGAGACTTTTGAGTCTTCTTGCAATGAGGACGTTGCATCTTAAATGGGAAGTGGTTTGTAACCAATTTTGGTTAGCTATAGTTAGTTTAGCCACATCTTACATTGATCACTAGATCACAAAAAGACAAGATAGTGGTGTGCACGATCCAAAAAGCAAAAGGTAAATTTTGGCCTGTATGGATCAATGACGAGGTGGCTATCATGCATTGGTGATTCGGATTGTGTGCTAGACCTACGTATGTTAGCCATGTGGTATAGTTTGGATTTCGTACTTTCCTAGTCCTACAATATATAAAGCAAGGAGAGGTCTTGAGAAGACATCTCATCTTGAAAGTCATTCCGGAGTCATTGACTTCAGTGATACAGAGGGTTGGTATGCCTTGCAGTCAATTAAGATTAGGGCAAACATATACTTGGTTTTGTAAGACCCAGGGTTATACATACAGGATAAAATGCAAGTATATCTAAATTGTGCCTAAGTTTATCTTAGTCATGACTATGTTTAGCTAGTTATGGTTAAGTTGGAGGAAAATATAGAGTAACTTTTGGTGTGGTAGATGAGAAGTACTATTTTGTTATTTAGTAGGAATCAAGAAATAGATTCCATCACATGGGTATCTTGACTTCCCTTGACTTGGACTAGTTTTCATTGGTTGGACTTGGTGACGACCCTTAAATCTAAGGGCGAGATTGACTTGGTACACTAGAAGTCAATTAGGGAGTAGTTGGGCTTCTAGAAGATCCAAGTGGATCAATTGCATGTTGCCATGTACCCTTTTCATTGGGGTTTGTGATCTCTACCTCGTTTAAACTTGGTAAGAGGAAGTTACATGGTGATTATTTGTAGTTACTAGGGTAAGATTCTAAGTAGTATAAATAGAGAGGTTGAGAAGCACCTCTCAGGTAGTTTTTCAATGGAAGTTAGTTTTGGGAGAAGATAGTGCGGTGATCTTAGTTTTGGGAAGCTTGGTTCTTGGAGATGTTATGTTCGGAGTGGAACCTTGATTCAATGAAGACTTTGATTACCAAAGTATCCCTTTCCTTTTGAGTGATATCTTACTCTTGGTGGTAATGTGCATAATAGAGCTTGGACTTTGAGAGTTTGTGTAAGAGTGAGAAATAGGGTCATGGTCATAGGGTGGGACTAAGTCCTTCTAGATTCATGATGAGCTTCCAAAAAGCCATCAGAGGTAAACCTGAGTGAGAGTCAGTCTGGAGGTCACAGTTCAGGAGGACTAGGTTACTGTGGCAAACGTGTTAGCCATGTGGCATAGTTTGGATTTTGGACTTTCATAGTCCTACAATATATAAAGCAAGGAGAGGTCTTGAGAAGACATCTCACCTTGAAAGTCATTCCGGAGTCATTGCATTTAGTGTTACAGAGGGTTGGTATGCCTTGCAGTCAACTAGGGTTAGGGCAAACATATACTTGGTTCGGGAGGACCAAGTAACTGTGGCAAACGTGGTGGTTATTGATCCTACACATAAAATATTTTCAAAGGGGTTGATCATCCATCCTCCTAGATGAACGACGAGTGGAGCAGCAACAGCCAAGTTCTTTAAGTATAGGAGTATGTAGAGAGTTCACCTCTTTGTTCCTTTGCTTTACAGTTATATGGAGCTATGAACACCGACTTCGACGTGTTAGCTTATTGTATAGCCTATCTTACAACATGTTTCCATTGCTCTACAGAGAGCAGTAGTTGGTGCAATCCATAGGGAACAATCATATTAGGTGATGCTTCTTCGAATGCTCATGTTGTTTGTAGACTATTTGACCTAGAAAATTTGGATATCTTAGATGTAGTATGACATATTTCCCATTGTGATGATATTGGGACCTAGTCCCATGTTACCCGTTTGGTTTCATCCATGTACGGCTTGATGGGGTCTTCCTATCTTTTTTGTCATTTTAATGTGTCCTTTACTCATACTCCCCATACTTCACTAAACGGCATTGTTCGAGCTTTTCTTTCTCAAAATGCGTTGCAACAACATGCCCTTGAATAGATCTTCACTTCAGAATTTGTGGCAATCAAAATGGGAATCTCAATAATATAGCAAGAAGGATGGGAAGATACCATCAAGTCTCATATGGATGAAACCAAATGGGTAGGATGGGTTTAGACCCCAATAGCATCACAATGGGAAATATGTCATAACTATCTATGTCAATCAATCTACATACTACAATAGCATCCCAAGAAGCATCACCTAACTAGTAGCTTTCATATGGATTGCACCAGCCAATGCTCTTTATAGAGCAATGGATACACTCTGTCTAAAATAGGCTCTACAATATACTAAGGAAATTAATACCCATGTTGTTTAGTATGATAGTCTCTCACATACTCTCCAACATGCCGAAGTCGGTGCTATAGCTCAATATAACTACAAGGCTAGAGGAACGAAGAGATGATCTCTCTACATACTATATACTTGGAAATCTTGGCTTTTGCCGCTCCACTCGTGGCCCATACGGGAGGATGGATAATCAATCCTCCAAAATTATGTCATATGCTAGATGTGTAACCAAAATGTCTGCAACAATAATCTAGTGCTCTCAAACCAAGTATAGATCTATTCTAAATCGAGTCGACTGCAAGGTATACTAATGCTCCAGTCTGAAAAGCATTTCCATGTATGACTGAATGACTATGTTCACAAGTTTAAAAAATTAATGTCAAACTCACTAAGGTATAAAGGTAATCTTATTACAAATACAGGGGTGTGTGATATTCACACATACTAAAATATTACAAGACCTAAAAAATTATCCACCTCAAATTATATTGGATGACTAGAGAATGAGATTGTTGAATACTACAAGATTACTCAAGATAAAAAAAATTGAAATTCTTATTATTTTTTGAAGATCAATTATAATAATCATGAGATCAAAATGCTTCAATTCACACTCGTGGTTCTTCGGTCTCTCATTTTCTTGCCCCACGAACTTGATTTCCTCTCCCTTGATGTGTCAAATCTCTACATATGACATCTTCGCCTCCTTCTCGTATCTTTTTTTCTCCTATTTCTCCTTTGTAAGATGATCCACGCTCTCTGCCAGTTGAGTCTAGTCCTACTTCCCCATTCCTACTCGATTCATGATGTGAAGTACCTCCATGTATCCATGAATGTAATATGGAGCTCATTCCCCCAATTCTATCAAAACTAATACAACCACTATCTCCAACTTTTGGGCAAGCTCAAAAACTGATGAAAGAGGCTAGGTAATTAATACCTACTTTGTCTCTTTGATCTTTGGTCCCTGCTCCTTGGTCCCATCTAGGTAACACTTTATGTAGTCGGCCTACCCGCGTCATATTATCGATCTAGATAGCAGAGTTTTTAAATGTCCTCCTTATACTATGTTAGTCTAGGTTGGTTGGGTTGGGTTTGACCCCTTTGATGGATGTTTTTGAGATGAAGGATTGTTATTTACGTTTCTAGTAATTTATATACCTCCATCTTAGCTTCTTGTTTGTGCACCATGTTTGTTTATGTTGATGTCTTGTCGTTCGGAGTGTTAATGCTTATGTGTGTTGCCGATAGTGAGGATGAATTTGTGGATCAGTAAGACTCTCCATGTTTCTTCTTACAGAGAATGGACTTACGGACTGATAGATTGGTTGAGTGCACGTGGTGATGGTAGGTTTCAAATTGCCCTTGTGTTAGCACCTTGCAATGTCTAACGATGAGTTCAAGATGGCATGGGTGCTGATAGAGTACAAGCCTCTAGTCAAGTGGTAGCCCATGATGCTAATCATGAGGTGAACATGGCATCTTGACTAGAGCAGTTAGAGCAGAAGATAATCAATATGGCTATAGCCTAGCAGAGGTCATTTGATGCATCTATTTCATACCATGGAAATGTTGTACAATTCTTGTGTGCACAACCATGAGCAGTTGTTGTGACTTGCAATGCAACACATATTATTGAGTCCAGAGGAATGTCAGTGGAGATTGGCTGGCAAGTCAGACTCATAAGTCGTTCACATTGTTTGAGGCACTTAATACCTCATACATGACTCCTCAACGAACTATTGGAGAGATGAGTATAGAATCTAGTGTTGATGTACTTGGAGTTGAAGCAGCAAGTAGGTCCATCCATCGTATGAAGTATTATACATCGCAATGTTGTGGGGCGGGGGGGAAGACTCTTCTTCATTCTCATATCTTTTCATCCAAAGATTTATTCGCGTTAGAATGTCATCATCCCATGTATTACAATTGATAGCCACACTTTACGAAAGCTAAGATGATATGTTGGTTGCTTCTAGTACTCACATCACTTGTAGTGTTCATCATGGGATCATGACATCACTAGTGCAACATGACAAGTTGTCATTGCTTGACTAATGGAGTTATCAACGACGATGGCATACGAGCAGGGTATATTACATAAAGTCTGACTAAACAAAAGACATTATTATCAAACATCACTCATTGCACTTGATGACACAACTTGGCATACCAAGGTGCATATGCACATTGATACGCACATTGGGGGGGAAGACTCTTCTTCATTCTCATATCTTTTCATCCAAAGATTTATTCGCGTTAGAATGTCATCATCCCATGTATTACAATTGATAGCCACACTTTACGAAAGCTAAGATGATATGTTGGTTGCTTCTAGTACTCACATCACTTGTAGTGTTCATCATGGGATCATGACATCACTAGTGCAACATGACAAGTTGTCATTGCTTGACTAATGGAGTTATCAACGACGATGGCATACGAGCAGGGTATACTACATAAAGTCTGACTAAACAAAAGACATTATTATCAAACATCACTCATTGCACTTGATGACACAACTTGGCATACCAAGGTGCATACGCACATTGATATGCTTGTATGTCAAGTTGTGTCATCAAGTGCAATGAGTGATGTCTTTTGTTTGGTCAGACCTTAAGCAAAAGTTTATTGATTTCAACAAGTGTTATTGAATTCTGGTGCATAAACCTTATCTTGGGTAAGGATGCATGGTTTGGTCTTGGTTTGCGAAAGGCCGATGTGGAGAGATATCCATTTCATATTGAAACATATCTTGGAGTTTTTAGTGATGCATCCACCACCATGACGACCTCCATCCGGGTGATGGAGTTCACTTTGAGAGTGCAACCAACTCATGTGATATATACATCTACAACACTAGCGTATGTTGTTATTACACTTGCAAAATGCTATGATATATTGGTGGATGTGGAAGTTAGTACCACAATATCTAGATCTTCCACCATTGTCAACGTTTCAAAAATGTCAACATGCCTTGCCAACATATATTTCATTACTATGGATGCAAGATCTTGTCAATCATAGCTCCATACATTCATTTATTACTTGATGGTCATGTCAAGGACAAAGACGAACTGATAATTATCATAAATTACAAAATTCATGTTTTGAAAAATATCAAATTACATTCTCTCCAATCACATCAAAATTATTAACCGACATATATTTTGAATTTTGGATCCACATGCATGAATAATGAAGACTCCACATCAAATACCATCATAAATTGTATTATCGACATTATTAGATTAGAGGAAATAAAATCATACATATCATCCACTTATATAAAAAAATTTCATTCATATTATATATATTTGTACATAAAAAATGATAATATTATCACATATATTAATATATGATTATATATATATATTAGATTCATTAGGCCAAATATTAAATTCATAATATACCTATATGTTAAAAAGATATTAAATATTTGAATAATAAATATCTATTTTATTTATAATTTTAAATTAAAAAATAAAAATATTTATTGATTTTATCAAATTTCACTGATTCAAACTTTTAATGAATTTTTTATAAATATAAAATAATTATCTACATTTCACAATTAATTATACAAGAAGTAATAATTTAAGATGTTCTAATCCATATATTATTGTTAAAAACTGAATAAACTATAACATTTATTTTGTTATCTATTTTCAATGTTGAAAAGTATTCATATCTAGTTTGTGGTAATCACAAACTAGACATGAAGTTCAGGGTTAAGTCTACATAAATCAAACTATTTCCTTGGGGCCTAGCCCCATGTTACCCCTGTTTGGTTCCATCCTTGTACGTTTTGATGGGGTCTTCCCATCGCTTTTGTTATTTTCTCGGGGTCACTGTGATTTCCTAGAGGAGCTATGCATTTCAAAGCATACAATTATTGGAATTTGTGATTGGCCATAGTTACCCTCAGTAACAACTCACGGTAACTATAATGATAAATTAAAAATATGCAAGGTAAAATCTCAATTGGAGTAAAGACAATGCATTCCGAACATCTCTCTTGCTAAACTCTACACATTTTGCTATGCAGCTCCATAGCAAAATGAGTTGAGAATCAATAATGTACATCTTGCTCTACTTGTTATTCAGTGTGACACACACTACCCAGGGAGGAACATGAACTTTGTGCATGCCATACACGCTGGAATGTTGACAGAAAGTCTCCATATTTTGACCTTAAAATTAACCGCTGTGCAAGAATAAATTGACCAGTAAATGTTATGACATCTCAATCCTCATCAACTGAGATAGATTTAAGAAATCTCGACAGCCTGAACAATCGTGGACACATTACATATAAAAGAGTGGAAGCTCTCAGTACACTCCCGACGTGAAAATGTCATTACAATATAGCTGTATGCACCTGCGGTGACTCTAGGCACCCCTTGCGATACTCGACTTAAAATGTGTATTATCAAGGGATTGCCTGACTGGATCGACAGTGTTGAGCATAATAAATCCAGTCGGTGAACAAACACGAAGTGCAATCTTTGGAAAAGGTTCAGCGCCAATATCTTAAATCAAGCCTTGTGTAGCCATAAGAGCAGTTCGATATAACAGGGGTTCACTGACCTGACTTTGCGAGTCATTTACATCTACAAGTATTTTCATTGGACAAGTAGATGAAACCTTGTGACTTGTATAGGGGATACACTGGATTGAACTCGAAACTACATGCGTATATAGATAACATACTGTGTTTTGTTTGTGCAACAAACAACCATGGGGCAACCACGTTAGCTCCTTTGATATGGATCTAGGCTGAGGAAAACACAAACATACTTCAGCAAAAGCCCGCTTTGTCGATAAAAATCTATGTACATACAGCAGGCATATCATCAAGATCGGTTTACTTGATAGGCAAGCAGTGTTGCACCAACTCGCATGTCTTGACTGGCTAATAATTTTGGACATCTACGAATACAAAACAACCTATTTCCTTGAGAACAGGGAAACGCTCAAGATCCCGTCCATATGCTGCAACAAAAAACTCTGAGAGACAAGAAAGGGAGATCCAGGCTGGCTACAAGGAATTTACAACCAGAATCATTCAAACCCATTCCAAAGCATTCCAACACGTAACACTCCTCTAGTAAACTTAACGACTACTGCACCCGACACTTAGGTGGCTCTCCGACACCATTTTAACGTTATCAGTTTAACTCGGCAATCAGGAAATACATGACGGTAATGACAGTTACAGCCTTAAGTGAAAGTAAAGCTATGACTCTGCAGTCAACCTGAATTTACCCAAAATAACAATCCTGTAAATTGCTTGGAAGAAATTTCATAGTTGATAACATATGAAATTCAGCAAACAAGCACATTTGCGGATCTGAACAGGAAATACTACTCTGTAACCGCTCCCACGCCTTTTCAGGTAGATAAAGCGTGAGGATTCCACAGAACAACTAGATAAGGAAGTGATAGCTATGCAAATCGGACTTGGCCTTTTGAAAGAGAAAGATGTACAGAGACCTCAAGAAGTTAACTAAACAAAGGATGCTTACCTGGAACAAACAGAGCTCCTATGAGATCCACTTGATGCACAGCAAACCAAGTTGCTCACTGAAAGAGCCTTTGCAGAACGAAAGTGAGCAACAAGAGTCCAAGAAAGTCGTGGAATGGAAGCATGACTGGCACAAAGTCAGGACAAGACTGCGGACTCCTGATGCTTACATTCTTCGACTCAAGACATTTACCAAAGACCTCACAAGCAGACTGATACAGTGACATTTAGAATGCCACATAATCCCCATGATCCTCCTCCTGTCACCTGCACACTCAGGTCCTGCACATAACATTCCAAACTCAAAGCCTTCTGCGTTGGACGGTTTCACATCTTCCATGAAGCAAGTATATAGAAATACCGTACGCATCCATCATCCAAGTCAGCCAAACTCCTGAAATTGCATGAAGATGCAAGAAAATAAGAGCAAAGAAGCCAAGAACACCAGTTCTAACTGATATTTCACTGAGGGGACAAGTTTATCGCACACATGAGCCCAGATTTGATATATATAATTCGAACCACTCCCAAAACAAACTGTATACGCTATTACTAGACATAGAGGATTCTTGTAGTCATTAGCTCCCTATTCCATTTCACTCAGCGACAGGCTAAGGGCGAACCTGCATCAGAATACAAGCTGCTCAACCTTATAAATAGACATTACATAACCCAGGAAGCTGGACAAAACTAACCTTATGGCTTTTGTTTCTTGTGGATCGAAACGGCTGGATAGTGATCAAGCAAGCTCTCGTTCAACTTTACATCAACGGTCTATAAGCAGGTTCAGATAAATATACAGCTCTCACCCCGTATCAGGGACTTAAGACATCTTAATCATGCAAGTTTAGGTCATCCTAGTGGACTCACGCACTCGTATGTTGTAATTGGTTTAAGTATATCAAGATAACGAAGACCCTCACCAAATATATAAAATAATACAGTTGAGTTTATGCTGGACTCGCTTTCATGATATGCGCAACAATGTCTATCTTATGCATGATGATGTGCAATAGAGGACTCCTTATGTTCAAAGCTCCAGTTTAATGTCGTAGTACTTGAAAAGCGTTCGACATATGATAGACCATACGAAAATGTCCTCCGCACTAGCATTCCGAATAGCTTAGATAAGGCCTACCTCACTTCATCCACAGAGATTACCGGAACAGAAGTCAGCCTGCGCCGATTTTCTCCAGAAGAGGTATAATTTCGAGAAAATCTGGAGAGCACTTCCTACGAGCTGCTCACAGTGACACCGACACATTGCAGATGAGTCAATGGAGACCGATACGTGGCAGTTTCGATCAAGAGTTAAGCAGTTTCTGGACAGGTTTCACAACCCAATCGGCAACCATAAGATTTACATTTTATTAGCAAGGTAAGTATTGATAGTAAAATTTGATAAAATATATGCTTCATAAGATTCGCGCAATACTGCCTACAAGTTTATTACGTGAACAAGAATTCAATTCGCAGATATTTCAACACAATGCAGGATAATGCCAATCTTTTTACTACGAGTAAAACAACAACTATAAAACAACTATACATGTCTTCAGCGATACATATGCTGTAAGAACACTATATGCTGTTAACTACTTTCTTCAAAACAAATTTGTATATTATGCTCTGAATGCAATGAGCTGCAAGCTTAAAGAAAAAACCAAGACACAGGACGAGAAGGCTTGCCATTCTTCATTGAGCAAAAGTTGCACTCTACATGACCAGCAAAATACACTTTTCCAATAACTTAGTCCTCAAAATGAGAGAAAGAGGGCTTCCCAGTTCCTTGCCTTTCTCTTGTGACCATCATTTATCCAGCCATCCCCTTCCTACTCATTCTCAGTTTTGGTGATTAATCCAGTCAATCCCAACCCACGGCTTCTTTTAAGCCACTGTGTCTATTACCCACATCAAATGGGTGAATGGGCAAAACCCGCGGCACCGAGCGAAGACATTGTTGCTCCTAGGGTACTTGCTCCCGATCTTCCGTGCATCCTCAAGTAGCCGGCATCCTGTTCAAGATTTAGGATTCTTCTCCATGCAAGCCACAAAAGAGGCATTGGTTGTTGACATCATAAGGAGCCCATCTTAGCACAGAACTTAAAGCCTATTCTCACTGCCCAGCAACAAGTCTTCCCTCTTGAGCCTCAACTTCCTAGTCCTGCCATTATCCATTATGGCGTATTCAAGTCTCTTCCTTTGAATATGAGAATGTTCCAGTCTCCTTCCAACCTTCACCAGCACGTACTGTATGCTACAGAAATTCACCTCCTTGCAGAATCTAGTTGAAACTCTCAAGATTACAAAAGTGCAAGATTGATGCCTCACAACAGAATGCAAGCGCCCTACCCTTAAGACCCTCTTTCTCTGGTCAAATAAATGGCTCCCGGTGACTCTACCCTTGTCCCTCAGATGTTTAACTTTATGTATATATATTTGACTTTAGTACTAATCCACTGTATCCACTTTTCCTTACTACTGAAGGGAAAGAAACAAGTCCAGACTTGCAGCTGCTACAGCCAAAACCAGAATCCCTTCTTCACTGACTTTAATAGCAACTACATAACTGGTACAAGCACTCTCTGCATGTTCATTTCAAGCATAGATACAAGAACTCAATCCAGTCCATGCCTAATTCTTCCACAGTTTGTAAACTTTCACATAACCCACATAGCTTTCAAGAATCCCCACTCGGAACCACCAAGGCTAAGATCTAAGCAGATGTTGCCACTCCAAGACTTCTACAGTCAGAATCTCAGCATTTTCCAGCATTTCGAGTCAAAGTAAACTTCCCCTTACTGGTTTCTCTCGGGAACAAGAATTGGAACTTCTTCTTTGCATCTGCAACACTTTGAATTCTTGAATAGCACCATTTCGTCTGCAAGGATGAGTGAGCAAGGGAGAAACAGCCTCCTCATACCAGCAAAGAAGCTCTTCCTTGGTGCTTCGTCGAGCGAATCACGACATCAACTGCGAGCAAGGCACGCTGATTGGTGAAGTGTTTAACATGTCCATTTAGACCCACCAGGGGTGATCGCTGATCTGCTCGAGGGAGTTACTACAGTTCCTCTCTTCAAGGAACTCTGATTAGAATCGTGGTCGTTTACTATAGTCATATGCTGGAGTTGATACCGCCGTCTGATTGGGTTGAAGATAACCTTGCACAGCTAATAAAGGCGTCTGCTGGTACCCAGTAGGTACAGGAGCTACTGGTTGCTGATACACCGAAGGAGCGGGCGCCATGGGTTGTTGATAACCACCTGCAGCAGATAACGTGTAGACTGGGAGAGGACCTTGCTGTATATACGTTGCAACTCCATGTTGCTGATAAGCGGGTGCAGGCTGCTGGTAACTACTCACAGTTGACACAGGCTGTTGATAAGCAGCAGGAGCCGCAGTTGGAGGTTCCTGGTACGGAGTTGTCCCATTAACCACTTGCTGGTGCGTATAACCCGAGACTGTCGCTGCAGGCTGCTGGGTATAAGCATAACTAGCCTGTGGTAGAGGCATCAAACAATCGCTCAGAACGTTACAGAGAATACAAGAAAGCTGGTCTAACAAATGTGCGAAATGCAGAACTTCTCAGAAACGTTGGGTTCCCATAACTTTGAGAGAACCAAGATAAGGAAATGCAGTGCCGCTATATACGCTTTAACTCATGTAACAGGAGAATGTCCGACTGGAAAGTCATGCCCAAAGACCAAAATGATGAACATTAGATTTCATGACAAAACGTCAGATTGCCTTGAAACAGAGCATAACAACCTAAGGCCCGAACATGACATATGGAAATGCACCACAGAAAGCTATATGACGCTGCTCATACCTGGGCTTGAGTTGAGTAGTCAATTTGGTCAGCCGTGCGCTTGTTACCGACTTCCACAGCGGAAGGTTGCTGAAGGTCGTGAGAATCAGTCCAAATGATGATTAGAGGATTGTAAGCAGGCGCGAATTGTAGGGCTCAAAACGTCCCACATGTATTAATTTCAATGAAAAGACGCTACCCAAGTGAAAATCCAAGCTCAAACAGAGATATACTACACAAATTCAATGATGTACTGCGATGGATGTGATACCTGGTAGTAACCAGTTGATCCAGTTGCTACATAGCCTTGCTGTTGTTGGCCATAGGCTGCTTGTTGCTGATCGTAAGAACCTGGAGTACTAACCTGTCAAAAAAGAAGAACAGATTAAGAAAACAGTTTTTGCTCAATTGGATAAAACGGCACAAATCTCTACAAGTTGTATGTTGTGTAACCTTGACGTACTAGTTTGGGAGCTCATCATATTATACAAAGGAGGAAACCCCTCAAGACCAAAGTTTATATACCTGTTGCAGTGCTGACTGGGCAGCATAATATGCAGCCCACTGTGCTTCAAGCGTCTGTTGAGGACTTGCTGCGGTGGATGTCGTCTGAGTTGATGTTGTTCCGGCTTGGGCAACCGCCTCTTGGGCCTGCTTGCAACCAGATAAAAAAAATTAGAAAACCAAAAGCTTCGCAAAATGTCAAGATAAGATTTCAGTACGCCTTGTCCACTGCACAATTGGGCATTCCACGTTTTGAATAGCTACTTAAACTTAAAGTGGTTTGTATAGAGGTTGACTTCAACCACACCGAAACTAAATAGTTTAAAAATGACAATCTTTATAAATCATACCCGTTGCTGATAATACGCTGCATACGCTTGTTGTTGCTGAGATAAATCTGGAGTTTGCGCAGAGACAGCTAGGGTTACAGGAACGGGATCTGGTACTACGGCAACAGCCTCAGCTTGCTGGCCTACCGGCTGCTGCTGTTGTGCGTAATACTCTGCATAATCTTGTTGCGGATATTGTGCTGGGACTTGCTGTTGCGCTTGTTGTGGGTACTGTTGAACTACTTGAACATATGTTTGGTTATACTGCTGCTGTTGCTGCCCGTATTGTTGACCATATTGCTGCCCGTACTGTTGTGCATATTGGGCATACTGCTGTTGAATTCCTACGACTGCCTGTAAGACAGGCAAAGTGAATTTGAGGCCGGTTAACAATGATGACCTAAGGCCTTTGCTGCTGCATGGCATGTCAGAACTAAAGTTATTAAACGACGAACTCAGAAATTTCAGACGACCTCAATTACAAAATCACCTGAGCCGCTGGTTGACTATGTTGCTGATAGTAAGCCTGTTGTTGTTGAGAGTACTGCTTCAGACCATGGATATAATGTTAGTTTCTAACACTGATAGTGTTCAAGTGCATCCTGTGATGAGTTCCATCTGTGACATGGCAAGTTATATGCAGGGACAAAAGAAGATTAGAGGTTCCTGATTTAAATTTGAGCATATATGACTTTTGGCCTTGCATTTGTTTTACAATCTTGTGCCATGTTCATTTGAATCCCTGTCGATTCTTCTGAAGGATAAAAACTTGAGAGTCACACACCTGATCCGCCAATTGTTGCTGCTGTTGTTGTTGCAGCAGCTGCTGCTGAGGTTGAGCAACTACTATCTGAGCTTGATTATGCAGTTGTGATTGTTGCTGCGGTTGCGGCTGCTGCTGCTGCTGTACTTGAGGATACTGTTGCGTGGGCTGTTGGCAATAAGGAGTGTTGAAAGACTGCTGGGTCTGTTGTCCCGTTGATATTTGCTGCGCAGCTGCTTGATGCTGCACCAAGGGCATCCAAAGAAACCTCAGTACCAAAACGTCATCAATCATTGCTTCTAGTGTTCGTCTCTCCATGAAGCAGTACATTTAAATTGACCAACGAAACAGAAGAACCAGCACGTGACAAGGTCAGTTCCCATTTCGTAGGAGATTCAAGGGACTCGAGGAATAATAAGTACGGACTAGATTCAAGAAACTCCAGAGCAAAGAAAAGTAAACTGTCGTGGACATAAAGTGAAATTTTGGAAACAACAAGAAAGGAAGAAACTAGAAGGATGTTATAAAAGGATAATACAGTAAACGTATTCAGGCCATTAGACTATCCCGCCTTGTTAATCCTGGTTACCCCTCATAAGAAGCATGGTAGACGACCAGATGATACGGAAGGATATGAAGGAGTCCAAGAGCATGCAACGAGCCTTAACATTCTGTAGCAACTAGAACTTATTAACAGACTGTGAACACAACTTGCCTGCGTCCCCCGTTTGCAGCTAAGAGACTATGAACTTGATGCTAAAGTTTTTTGAGTAGTCACAACTTCAAGAGCGTCTTCATTGTAAAGTGGCCACTCATGTGCTTAGATCATTTGTCCACCCATTCCGCAGCTTAGTACCTGGTACTGAGCAGGTACAGCAGATTGCTGTTGAGCGGTGTGTTGTTGAGACTGCTGATAAGAGTATGGGGTGTCGGCCTGCTTGTAATGCTGATCCAATCCAGTAGACGGAGGCTGCTGCTGATAATAGTTATGACTTGGTTGCTGCATTTTATGTAGGGTAAAAACAAACGTATCAACTTTTGCTATAAATCGGCAAAACAGAGTAGGATGGATACAATCGAACTCGCTTCAACGCAATACAGAAGGGCTAGCTCATATGGATTTGAACTTTACAGTCAACTAATTTACCGGAGCAAGTTGAGCTTGTTGCGCTGCCATTTTGCGAAACTGCTCTAAACGCTCTTGCTCTGCAGCACTTTGTTTAGCCCCAGTTTGAGACTGCTTTGCCTGGGCCTGAGAAAGAACTGAAAATCAGATCTACTTTTGGCTTTTGGTACACGTCTTATGAAAAATTACAGTCTGTAAAGATATGCGTCTACACCAAGCGATTGATCGGTGACAAACAAACCTAAAGTCACAAACTATGATTCAAAATACCGTATTCGCTTGCAGCAAATATCACAGACCTCAGCTCGTGCTTTAGCTTCCTCCTCTCGTGCTTTAGCTTGTGCAGTAGCAACCTGTTTACAAAAAAAAAACTCATGGATCAGACCTTAGTCACCGAGGTTGGAGACGATGAGGTTTAAACAGACTTCCAATCTAGACCAAAAGTTCAACAGTTACTACTCTTCACGTAGGGGACCCTGTATCCTTGTTCTCATAGACTGAGCGATGCAACAACACACAGACCACATCCAAGTAAGTCGGAGGTAGGCCTGTAATGATTTGTAAACAGAAACAAGCAACGTCCAGACTATAATCTCGTAACCTCGCAGAAAGGGATTCAATGCAGGCTTGGCTTTCTATCAACAACAAAATAACACAAGCATTAGATCTGATGACGTTTACTGACCTGTGCAATGGCCGCTGAATTTATTGGAACAGGACCTGACACAAGTCAGAGAGGCACTGAAGATTAGATATTTTAGGTGCACTTAAGATCCAGTGAACAGCGCTCTCGGTGAAGTGGGCACACGTTATTAACATAGACGGCTCATGGCAATTCCGAGTTGACGTTAACCTAAGCAATTTGTAGCCTACTATTTTCACTATCAAGCATACCTCGTCCAGCCGGTAGGCGAGACCCCTGCGGTCCAAAGCCTCCAGGCAATGCCGCTCGTGGAGCTACATTCCCTAAAATCATACCGCGACCCATCATACCTGCGGCTACTGAACCAGGTCCAAGCATACCGGCACCAGTTCCCAAAAGAGGAGGTACAAGACTTCGACCAATCATGCCAGGACCTACAGGAGCTCCTCTTCCAAATTGCTGAGGTTCAAAACGGCAAAATCAGATGATCTCCACGCCCAACACTCTGTAAATATTGAAGATATGTACAACCATGCTCCCTATCTCCCCTTCGGTTTATGAATAAAGTATTGCTTTAAGGCAGAAAACATTGTTGGGGATTTCAGCAAGATTTATTTCAAGATGCACCCATATGCTGGAGAAAAGGATAGTACTTTACCATGCCGATGCCCATCCCGATCATATTACTGCGGCCTTGACCGATGAAGCGGTTGCCTAACAAAGGCGTAGCCATGTGGCCTCGCATGGCTGCATCAACCATAGCTGGCCTCATCATGTGATCTGAAACCAAAAAGTTATTCTCTTAGGCACGCACTGCGTAATTTCTTCAAACTGTAGACGAGAAACCAGGTGAATCCAGCGTTTAACAGATCTCAGAACAAAATCCGTTTACGTACCTGGGAACGATCCCCTTCCGGCAAGCGTTGTCACAGCCTGCACACCCTGGCTACCGAATCGTGATTTGTATGACTGCAGTCAGAGAGTCCAAAATAACAATTCTTAGCCCACTGCAGAAATAAAGATCACACCTGAGCAAAGAATGAAAGCTTTCTTCTCAATCCAGTTCATCCATCTACAACCGTTGAAACATTCAAAGTCTGACTCGAGTTAATATAAGGTAAAACTTTGCCAATATTATAATTAACATCCATCTGGGAAAGGCATATACAAATATATACAGCAGTGGACACGTGTCAAGCAAACAGCACTTAGTGGGTAACGGTCCAAGTCAAGATAACAGTTGTTTTATGTGGAGTTTGATGTTACATTTGAAGGATGAAGGGTCTTTATGTACACACTACTCTGACTAGAAGAATGAGAAAGAGCGTTAGCTAGCAGCGTTCACCTCATCTTGCTGGTTACTGTGTATGTTGTAGGTGCTGTATGTGCTGCTCTATTTCACTACTGTGTGTGTGCATTCGCACGCAAACGGAAAAAGATTTCAATGGAAGATGCACCTGACATTTACTTTGACAGTTTCTTTAAGAACAGAAAAAACCAACAATACTACCTATTTACCGGGTCTTAGATCTCCAAACGACGAACTCAGGTTGATGCATGAAACACAAACTTCGGTGTTGTCTCTCTTGTTACACATGTCGTATCTCACGCATATGTGCTAGGGTCATACCTGTGCTGATTTCGACGGATTTGCAAAACTAACTCTGATGTTCGATCCCTCCACCTCTCGACCATCTAAAGCTTCATGAGCTGCAGACAGACATAAAGTCTCAGACCCATGCTCATGCACTCCCTCGACTGTCAAGTGCAACAAAGGACGAAATAGGCCTACTTGCATCTTAAAACCCATTAAAGAGGGAGAATTTACCCATTTACATCACGCTTACAGATCAATGTGTGGTAAATATGTCCAACAAGAACATACCTTTGTCGGCAAATGTAGAGTGATGAAAGTCAATGAAGGCGAAGCCCCTAAATTGCTGATTCATTCCGATTGCAAGATGGCAATCCCTTACTTTCCCGTATTGACCAAATATGTTCTTCAGCGATTGCTCAATCTGAAAATAAACGACACAGCACGGACTAATCCTTCAGGGAGTGCCACAAGTGGAAAACAACGCAGTGCAGAAATTCTATAGAGGGGACGGACACTTACGTGGGGACAGTCTTTTGCAATGCGGTCCACAAATAGTACAGTAGAAAACATGTCGACTATTTTCCGACAATCTGACCACTCCACACGAAGAACACGGCCATCCATGTTGATGTTGCCCATGGCAACTTTTGCAGCACTTGCCTGAAAATAGTCATGCGGTCGTCAATTGCTAGAATAATTGAAACTGAAACAAATTGGCAGAAAATCGCAGGTCGCCTATAGCTTGTTTATCTTCACATACGGCCACTGTTACAGGGAAGTAACAGAAAGGTGAAAGTACCAAATACATGAATAGTGCAATAATGAAAACAGAAACGCACAACCGAACACACCTGATTAACGTGCACAAATCAGAAAGCAACTAACAAAACGAATAGTACATAATGCGAATCGTAAGCACAATTTGAACCGTGAGGGTAATATACCTGAGATTTTAGACTGTACTCCACAAACCCGTAGCCTTTGCTCCTGCCTTCAGCATTCCTTACAACCTGAACCGAGTAAAAAAATGCTTCAACCAAGTGAACAATTGAATCGCGAAGTTCGGTATGTCAACATACTACTTCCATTGCAGCAGTTGTGGTAATGTTTCGTCAAAGTGAAGACAGAAAACTTACAAATGCGCGCTCTACTGTACCATGCGGCTCAAACATTTGCCGAAGAACCGCATCGTCGATTCCAGGCGTAAGATTTCCAATAAAAAGAAGAGAGTCGGGCCGAAAAGATTCCACCACAAGCGTCTTATCTTTTATTTCCGTATTACTCAGAGCTTCACGTACTCTCACAACAACGTCGTCACCTCCAGTAGCAGAAAGCTCGTACCGGACAATAGCCGAATCTCTTCTTTCATTTTCAAAGACAATGCTTACGATACGACCATGAGGACTCAACAAAGGAAGAAGGTCCTACACAGACGACGACAACAACAACGGAGGGACTCAATTGAGTTAGAATTCCACTCCTGCAATCACAGAAATTCAAATGACATTAGGCCACAGCTATTTTCGAATCAGTGAGATCAGTGCACACCGACCTGCCGGGTGAACAAGACTGTTAATATGTTGTACAAGTAAACAACGCCAACAGATTTGGCAATAATCCCAAGATGAGGATTTCATTACTTGCTCTCTTAGATTCTGTTGGAGAATCCTTGTTTCACCTAGCAGCTTAATGGTAAGTGTTTAGAGTGCAGATTAATGTTTCTACAGTTGGTCCTAGGTGTAAAGTATAATGGGTTCTGAGAACAGTGCATTCAATCACACCAGAAGTCTATGCGAGCCATTAAGCTAGATAAGTTTATCTCTTATCTCTTATACATGTGTATGTTTATCTACATCCCCTCTCCAGTGTCCGAAGATGTATGAGATCTCAGCAAGAAATGAAATCTTGCTTCAAGAGTTAATCTAGCAGTTCACGTGACAAATGATATGCAAAAGCAGCTACACCAAACCACTCAGCTGCTGGGCGTAGAACCAAACTGTCATAAGGAAAAGAAAATTGCAAAAGAGTTGCAAAAACAAATTTGCAGACACTCGCGTGTTCAAACTGAAGAAAGCTTCAGCTGACCAACTTGAAATGCAACCAGAAAAACGAGAAATATGTTAACTGAAAGGGTATAACTCGCAAGCAGGTCACAAGATGCACCAAATTTAAATTGAAGTCGAATAAAACCCAGAGCAGAGACCATCACAAAGCTAGAGCCTGCAGGCCAGATATTTCGAACTATTAAGATCTTGTATTCCATGAGGGTGTTAGTTACTACAAACCATCAGCACTTTCGCCATTGAGAACCAATGTTACTAATTTGAGTAAGTAGAGAGGTCACAAATGCTGGAGTATCTACAATCCCCTTGGCGCAACAGATATCAATGGTGAACAATTACTTTTCAGTGAAGTGGAGATTCACTTCACTCTCGAAGGTCTACATACAGTTTGCTCACTGTAACTGCATCAAGATCAGTAAGTAAGGAGACCAAGAATGATCGATCGCCCTAGCTGCCAAGTTTTACCTCCACGTGTGATGTGTGTGTTAATGTGCGTTATTGGTTCACAAAACGAATATCGGGAGTGCAGAACGAAACTAAGAAGAGAGATATGTATAGAGAGTAGATCTGACAATTTCCTTGACATAGTATAAGAGCCATCGGGCATTCTGTGAGACCTTTGATTACTGAGTCCGTGCTTTTCTAGATCCTTCACACTCGTTTAATATCCTTGCTAGATACTGTCCTTGTTTCGGGTCAAATCTTGAGTACAGCGCATTTTTTGTTTGGGGTCGAGTCTTGAGGGTAGCTATCCTGTTCACAGGCAAAGTTTGAAGAAAATAGAGCAGTCACTGATTCCAAAAACAACGCTGAAATTAGTGCAACGTTGATGTAGCAGCATGTCATGGAAAAGGAGAGCATCGAAGTATGGCAGCTAGAGGACTACGTTGTTCTCGCAAAGAAAGATACCTAAAGATAGTCTGTAAGTCGGACTGCAAAACTAAATCGTAAAGAACCAGCAATCAAGTTTGAGGAAACTACGGAGCGCAGTGCTGCACATACTTATTTCTGAGAAACAGTACGCAGTCTGGGAGGTTTATGTCTTTCGACCAATCGCCCTGATATGTCTTGACCTGTTGGGAAGTAAGTCCAAAATCCAAAATCCAAAATCCAAAAAGGGAAGGCAGCGAAACAGATTCGCAGGTACTTGCAGAGCACCAAAAGTCTTCACTGAAGCTCCATTCAGAGAGAAAGGTGACATAGTAAGGGTTCGGTGACGCGGACTGGGCAGGGACTCTGTCATCTGCCCAGTCTACAATCTAGCAACAGGAAGGATTGCTGTCTGGAGTTCTTACGACCCGAAGCGTGTTGCACTCTCTTATACTGAGGCAGATTGTATTGCACTCACTCAAGCAACTGCAGGTCCAAGATGGCTTAGACTCTTGGCTAAATCAAAGATTCTGGTCCATGCTGCGTACAAACCCAACAAAGGCATAAGACACAACAATCCAATCCGAGAGATGAGGTTTATTGCATCGATGAGCGAATAAAGTCTTCAGATTAGTAACTTTGGTGTAGTTATCATTGGAATACTAACCGATGTGTCTTTCTCTTAATCTCGTGGTAACCGACGAGACTAAGAGAAAGACTTTGATCGCAAGAAAAGCACAATATCCCCTCGAATGACTCCAGCTACTGATGCAACTGTAAAGTTTACGATTAGTTGAAGTAATGAATCAACATTGGAACAATAGAAGTTACGAGAATTGTAACAGTACGAAAGTTTATAGGTGTGACTAATGAGAATGGAAGCTCCTAATGTAGAAAAAACCAGTTTCTGCCTAAACTGAGTAATTGAGTGATCAAACCAAGATTGCTTGTAAGCACTCCCAACAGTAGAATAAAGAGTGAGATGTGTTGAAGTACTCTATCTACCCAATTCCTGCCAATATGAAAGCATACATAGAGCACTTTTAGTCATTCCGAGAGCGTGAAGAAGAAAGCAAACGCAATCCAGCATGTACTATACCGGAACAAGCTTGAGCGGGGTCTGGTAGCCAAGACTTGTCTCCTATTGTCCACAACAAACCGTTACGATTGAACTACACATATCGTGCCGAAGCTTGGACGAAAGCCTGACCGGCACGACTTCCGAAACATATCTCGCCACAGGCAGAAAAGTGAAGACACTTTCAGACCATGAGTATCTCCGTCAACTTGGTTAATTTCTCTGCTACTGCTACCATCGCTCAGCGGGTTCTACGGTTTTCAAGCTATGACAACAAATAATAATGATAACATTTTCTTTCATTTCTCTAGAAGTTCTGTAATGTTCTCATGATTTTGAATATGAGTGCACCAAGACCGTCAGGTTCTCAACGTTCGTGTACAAAAAATCGGGATAAATGGCCCAGAGCTGCTCCTCTCATTGACTAAAAAGGTTTGTAGACATAACTATAAACAATATGTAGAAAGCAGAAAGATCGGAATGCGAGGTTCCTAGCTGAACGTTAGAGCTACTCTCGAAGAGAATTCTCAACAAAACGATTCTGCAAGCACGGCATTTCGGTCAGATTAGGCTGCGCATATCTTCTGGACTTTTAGTTGAAATTTGTTCTTCCCGCTGCTGTGAGACGGGTGTTACTGGAGACTACGTTTTCGGCGCTGTCAACTCTAGCACGGATCAAACTTACAATTGCTTTGAAGAATCCAGAGCATCTTTTCGGCTGAGATGAAATAAAAACAGTTAGATTTGCTATGCATACCTAGCATTAGCATCCAACTGAAATTGGTTTTATTTACAATAGTCTGAAATTTCAAGTTAGACAAATGTCCACCAACTGTCGGAGCGAACTTCACAGTGTCGAAATAAGCCTGTCAAATGAGCAGGAATACAATTACTGTCGTAAGTTTAGACCCAGACAAGGACTTATTGGCCTTCAACTCAACGAAAAATGACTAAAATCGGCGCCCCCAGCATCCAAAGGCGGGCCAACTGGCAATTATGCAGAAACACGATGTAATCAACCCTACACTTAATACAGAGCTTGCTCCGACAATTGATTACAACAATCCCTGTGTCTCATCGCAAGTCTTACTTCTTCCCACCCACGCAGTGAGAAGCGAAAAATCACTATCGCTGGGGATAAGCCAAAGTCAGCATTACATATCACCCTTACTTTGCAGAACTAATGATATATCCATTTGAACGAAGGAATCAGTAATTCAATCCAAACATGTTACTCATATAAACGCTCTGTACTCCTCTTGGACATCAAAGAGACAGGAAAATAATAATAATAATAAATTTATTTATCCACGCGCCTCGTTTTCCTTCTTATAATGGGGAAATGAAAGCAAGATTAACCCATGTTACTACTGAACGGTATATCTGCAAACCGGTATATCTTCACAAGGCTACGTGAACGGCAAAACAGAGGTATTACCAAAGTCACGAGACATGAAAACTCTATTAATAGCAAGGCGAAAGGACGTTCTACGCTTACCTCCTCCGTGACGACCCCTGCAAGCCCAGTGATGTGCACGCACGGTGTTGCATGCCAATGTGGTTGTATGGTAACATGATCGGCTTCCGACGGTAAGGCATCCTCGTCTGCACCTTCCGCAATTTTAGGGTCCGCATTGCCATTCGCAGTCACTTTCGTTTCGGTCTCCGATACTTTCTTTACCTCCTTGGTCTCCATCTCTGCTTCGCCTCTAACATCCTTGGCTGCAGGTTCACTCTTCGCGGCAGGGGAATCTGGAGGAAGAGTGGTTGGCGGTGCCTCTGCACCAGAAACTGATCCTTTCACAGCCTCGTTGAGCAGAGATTTCAGCTCGGGATTCGACTCTACAGTAGCAACCGAATCATTCGTCTTCACATCTTCACTCTCCATCTTGACTGCGACAAAACCGTTAGTCGTGATCTCGACTTGGCCATCCGCGTCGGCCAAGCCAGCCACGCCAACTGCTTCCTCGGCCGCCAGTGCGTTCGCCAATTGCCACCTCACTTAGTTTCAAAACGGATAGCGCAGGTGATGCTTTAATTCCGAGCGGATGATTCTCGTTTCGCAGGCAATGTCGACGGCCCAAACAGCATTACAAACCGAGTGCGACTGCTGATTGCTGGTGGCAAAGCCCGAAGGAAGTTTAACCTCAGATCATAACCACTCACGTGAAAATTCTTCACCAGAAAACTGCATAGAACTTTCTTTGGAATAGATCCAAAGTTTTACAAATTGATAAGTTACAGTGATCGGGATTTCGGTCCAGATCAACGAGAATTACTTCAATTACCTCCAACTGATAATCAATTTCCGATCCTCGAGACCGCTTCAGGCGAGCTGTCACAGAATGTCTTCGAATTAGTTCTAGCAGTAACCGTAGTTGCATCAGGCCCTCACTATCAGTGCATGAAGCACCCTACACGAAAATTTCTAAAACGAGCAGTCGAGGGAATTGGCTAGACGTTGAAAGCTGCTCCGAGTCAACGACTGCCCGTGAATATTATGACTTCTCCGGACCTCCAGAGAGCAATTGACAGATTACAGGCACTTCCTGTAAAATTAGACAGAATTTTTGGGCAGTTCCACCAGCGGCAGTCTAGATCAAGCGCGAGCGTCCGAGTCCTCGCATGAATACTCTAAATTAGGTCAAAATAGACGAGAGTGCTATAATTCTACTACAAAATCTGCACCCCGCACTGCTCAAAATTCAAAATGTTACACGGACACCAGTCCCAACTCTCGGATCCACGCTTCTACAAGAAGTACGAGACGCAGGGAAATCAACTCCTACACTAGAGAATAGACGTCCCTATATTAGGGCTACAAAAGTCCAGTCTTGGCACCAAACAACATCAAGAACGAAATGTGGGAAAATAAGAACATGTACAGCACAAAAGCAGAATGTGGATCCAAAATCTGAGCTCTCGTCGTCCCATCGCTCTCGTGAATTCTTCGGGTCTAGTGTTCCAGCGCTTCACATTCCGACACGTTAATGCAACTTTGACGACGTCTACTTTAGGTTCCTGCGTGTCTCCGTCCGTTAGCAAACCCCGCGAAAATAGTGACGGAAGTGGCGAACATGCAACAGCATGGCCGCCCGAATAACGGCAAGATCTCCATCCAGCACCAGCCCTGACGCACGAGTTCAGCCTTCGACATGCGCTGAATTCCAACGGAAATCAACGGACCCGTCACGTCTCGTGACTCTCGTCTCATTCAGTCCGTACAATATTGTCAACGGCTCTTGGTTGGAGTCTCCAGTCTATACACCGAGGTTACTACCGGAACTGATTTGCAGAATACTTTTTCGGCTCGACAGGACAATGGACACATTTGGCAGAGCAATGGGACGCACGTTTGCCACGATAATTTTTATCACTTGCTGTTTATTGTGCGCTTTCTCTCCGGAGTTACGAGACATGAAGTAGATCTATAGGACAATACGACCAATTTCCTTCTTCACTTTCCTTATATCCAAGAATTTTCTTCATGATGAGCAAATTTGTCGCTGGCTAAACCGAACTACTTGCCCCTTGCGTTTATTTGTGCTGCTCTTTCAGCTGGAAGTTTTCTGTTCTTTTGTCTTTCATGAGCATCAAAGGCGACGAGGTGATTGCACCTGAACCTGGAAGTGAGGCCATGTCTCCCATGACCCAAGAGAGGATCAACGTTTTACCCAATTCCATTACATTACTGCCGTTGTACACACCCGAGTATACCACCTAAGTCGAATAAGGACTATGCTCGGTCTCAAACGTTTTTTGGAGTGCTAGAGTTCAACAACGCGTGTTAGATCTACACAGATCATGTGGCAACCTCAAAACCTACGGCACCTGCAGCAGCTCTTGCATGTGAAAAGAACATAATTAACATGGTGATTCATTTTACTACTTTCAATTTAACAATTTTGAATATGCGGGTCACGCTGTTGCCGGTGTCATGTTAGGCATCAGAGCTATGCAACTATCGTAGACCAAAGATCAGATTAGGTGTGATGTGATGCACATTAGTGTCACAATCGTTTTCAATATGATTTCATGGTCATCGAAACTGTTATCCCCGATGCTAGTCTTTTATTCTAACTTCGTCTTGTCCCCTATTCTCAGCACAACAATGGTATTTACGGCTTTGCATGATCAACAACAAACAGTAGATAGATGTACCATTTAGAGTATCTGTGAAACTATATATATATGTGATATATATATATACTATATCTGTGAAACTATATAAGACACATAAATATTGATCTTCAAAAGGTGCTATTGTTCGTTGTTTTTCGTTGTGGTGTTATGGGTTTCTTTAGAAACACTTCGGAGTATCATGATATGTTTAAAGCCTTGCAGATTACGAGCACGTTGTATTATCTTTAAGTATGACTCTATTGTACTAATTGTTCATCTCTCGATCCAACTAACCATATTTGCATCAGACGTTGAGAAGCTTCTTGGTCGAAATTATGTACAAGGTGTGGAATCGCAAGCTCGCAATTTCCAGGATTCCAGTGAAAATCATGCCCCACCTAGTTCGGACAATGCTGTAGATGGAATATTCATCTTAGCATGTGAATGTGTGTTCATGAATGTATTATGAATGTACGTTAGTGCAAGATTTGATGCAGCCATTGAAGGGTTTGGCCCGGGGGCTCGACCCGAACCCTTCAGGTCCTCTTTTCGTAAAGCCGTTTCCTGTCTGAAAGTGTTTACGCACCTTCGGACGCATAGGCACGTAGTGAGCGGGGAGTGTGTTCTAGTATCGCGCTCGGTAAAGCCATTTCCGCCCTTCGGCGCTTATTCCAAACTCATACCCTTCACAATGGAGTTATTTCATACTTTGACATTTTTTATCTAAAGTTCTAAACACTTTTTTTTTGGAAAGGATTAAAAAATACAAATTTAAAATTTCTGACTTTCTAAAAAAATAAACATATACAAAAAAAAGTAAGACACGCATGTACGTTGATACGTCTCATGAATTGAAATAATTGTAGGAAGTTCTTCTGTATTTTAGTCGAATGAGATTCTGTAAATCGCTGAAAATTTGCAAGTATTAGGAATATGGAAGATTATGGATCCGTCAATCTTGCTCCAATGTTCGTGTCACCTGACTCAATCATCTTTAGAAAAGTAAATTTTTTCTCACATTTATCTGGTAATGACATATCGTATATAGTATTAAACCATTTAACAAAAGAACATCTTGCCAAACATGCACATCGACAATCCACTACAAGCGTGTCAAATTAAGTTAGCAAATATATGTTTAAGTGCCCTTAGAAGAAATCAACAGTTTGTGTATTCGATTAAGAAACTATTCACAACTGAAAATTATGTTACATATGTAAAAAAATACTTCTCACATTTTAAAAATATTTCTGTGTTAAGAAAAGTGATATGTCACAATATACTCGGCGTACAAACATGACTTGAGACATATAAATACATGTGAAACATATGTTTAAATCCCCTTAGTAGAAATCAACATTTTGTGCATTAGATTAAGCTAACTATGCACATGTGAAAATTATGTTACACATGTGAAAAATGCTTTTCACATTTCAAAAATATTTTTCATGCTAAGAAAAGTTATATGTCGCAATATACACGCATACAAACATGACTTTAGACAAATAAATACATGTTAAATATGATGAGTATAATTTAACTCATATAAACAGTGCACACCCCAAAACCAAAAAACTGTCCGACAGGGCCCGGGACTGTCAGACAAAAAAGGGAAAAAAAACTCCTTCTTTGGTAAAGCCAAAGAAGTCTCCTTAGACTATCGGTTGGAACCTAGAAAAAAAAATGGCATGATGCTGAGAACGCGAATCGTTGCGCGAAGAAAAGCGAAGAGGTTCATAATAAAACAAATGAGTTTTTACAAAAAAAGATTTTATAACTCCTCGAGCCCGTAGTTACTACTTGGGTACCACTGGCAGCGAATTGGTTCCTCAAATCGGTCCCAAATTTACTTGTTATTGAAAAAAGAAAAAGAAATAAAAAATATGTCCATTTAATCTTCTTCATCTTCCAATGTGCGAAGATACATAAAAGATTGATTTTTCTATCCACATTAGCTTTCAAAAACACATTTATAATTCAGTTTTTTGCACAATTATATCTTCAATTTATGAATGTATTTTAACAAATAACTTCAAATTGGTTCTCCTAATTGTATAGTACTAAATTTTACACAAGTTTTTAAAAACTCACACATCATATGAAATTTTTCTATAAAATGAATGTTCATAAAATAAGTAAAATCACAGAAATTGTAGTAGCACGGGTAGGCACTATTAAGTCCGAATTCATATAGATTGATTCGTTCCCAAGGGAATGAGGGATCAAACCACACTAGCGAAGAAGAGAAACATGCATTTAGGCATCTTTCTAACTCTGGACTGTAAAGTCCAAAGAGTGTTCACAAAGAAGTCAATCGATCCAAGTCCAATTCCTTCACAAACCCATCACATCACCAATTCCACAGACACAACAAATAGATTTCAACAGTTTGCTTTACTTCGGGATGGGGATCTCTCTCATTATAAGTTTACGTCTCGGTGAAAACACTTTCTAGAGTACTTTGATGCTACAGACAGACTCAGCTCGTGGACAAATATCCGGATAACTTCACGGATACACGCTTCAGTCGTCACAACATCAGCCTATAGACACCAGCTCCTCGAGTGCATGTTCTACCCTGACTACAATTTGCAGTCCAACAGATTGGACACTTGCAAAGATGACAGGATCCACCACTTTATTTCCTACGACTATTTATAATGAATGTTATAACTGCTACTCCTAACTGCCTCTACACAGATCGCTCTCTCCTAAGTCTTCTACTCTGATCTAAGCCGCTCGATCGCACCTTAGCTGCTTGCGTGAATGCGTCGATTCCTAATTGCATTTTCTATACATCGGCTGCGATCTCCAGTCGATGAAGAGCCATGGCTTCCCTGAAATCTCAACCCGACGTTTTGTACATCTCCTTCCTCCGATCCTTCGAGTCGCCGGGATTCTCCATTGCTGCCACCAACTGCTCTAACCGCTACACTTCAACCCGATCACACCGTGTGAACAGATGTTGCGCACATATGTTAGCGAGGTTCTCCAACTTCGCAGGTGCATCCATATCTACCTAAATCAATCTTCACTTCATGTCCTGCACCGTCTCTCAAAGTTGAGCATTCTCCTTCTCTACAAAATGGATCTTCACATCCCAAATACTATAGATATCTTCAGAGCCTTCTTCGCCTCTTGAACCTTCTTCTCTATCTCAGTCTTATCCTTGGATAGCTTGTCCACATTCTTTGTCAGCTCTCGCACTGTGATGGACTGGACCTCCTTTCCCAAAGCCAGCTCGTTCATCATCTGAATCAACTCTATATATCCATCGGCTTGAGGATCCCACCCTGGCATATACATCGGCCCCATCTCGTTCAACTCTAGCAACACCAGGACCACCATAGCTTCTGCGACAGCTGTAGTACCAAAGTCATAGGCTCCGCAATCTCCTTTGAGGCTTTCGACCCTGGCTTCATTGCCATCATCTTTGGCCGAGAGGTCTTCGGCAGTCCTACTTCTTCGACCTTCTTCTTCCTTACATCTCTTCGAACTGTCAGAGTGGATGGCGGACTATCCTCCACTACTCTCTTCCTCTTCCTCGAAGTTCCGATCACTTCCAAGTTTGAATCCGAATCAGGCTTACTCTGCACCGCCGGCCTGATTTCTCCTGTTCTCTTCGATTCAAGAGGAGCACTCGTCCCTAAACTCCTCGTCGACCCGCTACTAGCACTGTCGAGGTCTGCATTCAAGTTCGACAATCCGCTCTCCAATCGATACAATTGTCTCTCTCTAGACGTCAGCCACTCCAGCTTCGCATACAGATGCACCAAGAAAGACGAGAGATAGACTACACTCTTATCGTCTTCTCTTAGCTTCGTCGCCATCGCCTGTACGTTCCTCGCAAAGATCTCTCCCCAGTTCATCCGAATAGTTCCTCTGATGAACTCTTCTACAATCCTCACCTTGTGCATGCTTACATATGTCGTTCTCTACGGCGAGAAAAGCTGATTCATGTTGGTCCGAAAGACATGAATACACTGAGAAGCAACATGCAATCAAGAGACAAGACAAAAAATATGTGGTTCACCTCACTGAGGCTACGGCCACGGAACACACAGAGTCACTTTACTAAATGACCCTAATTTGTGTTACAGAGAGCTACACACAACCCCTCTTATATAGTAGTACCAGCCCTAGCCCTAGTCTAACTAAACATAGTCAAACTAACCAGAGTTACTCAAGACATGAGTTAACTCCTAACAATCTCCCCCTTGACTCATGTCTTGGGGTGTCTAACTCTTGTCACCATATACATACTCCGCGGGAAGTCATAGAAGGAAGCCTAAAGCATAGGCCCTCATGTAAACAAGGATTAACTAGAACTAAGTCGTAACCTAACTAGGAAGGAGTAAAGCATATACAAGAATCAAACAATTGCTAGCATAACTCTACAAGTGCTCCTTGTGCAAAACCTGCATAGTAGCACAATGCCTCCTGAAACTCTCTAAAGGAATAACTTTGGTCAAAGAATCAGCTGGATTGAGTTTACCATCAATCTTGACTAGCTCAACCTTCCTATCAGAAACTGCATCTCTGATAAAGTGATATCTGATGTCAATGTGCTTCACCCTGCTATCCATCACTTGATTTGTTGCAAGATGTAAGTCACTCTGACTATCACAATGGAGATTTACAACATCCTGTTTCAATCCCATCTCAGTGATAAGTCTATTCAACCAAATAGCCTCCTTTGTTGCTTTCGCTGCTGTTACATATTCGGCTTCCGTAGTTGATTGAGCTATGCACTTCTGCAAGGTAGATCTCCAACTAACGCATCCATCTCCAAGTGTAAACACGTACCCAGTTGTAGACTTCCTCTTGTCCAGATCTTGTCCATTTTCAGCATCAACATAACCCAACAAGGATTCGGCATTGTCCGATAAACCATCAAACAAAAGACCAATCCTTAGTACTCTTGAGGTACCTGAGAATCCACTTCACAGCTTCCCAATGCACCTTCCTTGGATTTGACATGTACATGCTCACCTTGCCCATAGCTAGAGCAATATCAAGTGTAGTGCACACCATCAAATACATGAGGCTGCCCACTGCCTTGTCATAGGGAATTGACAACATCTTCCCTCTCTTAGTTGCATCAATTGGACATTGAGCTACTGAGAGCTTAAAATGTGCCGCCAAAGGAGTCCAGACTCCTTTAGAGTCTGTCATGTTAAACTTGTCAAGCACATGCTGAATGTACTTACCCTGACTTAACCATAGCTTCTTCTTCTTCAAATCCCTGTGAACATCCATACCTAATATCCTCTTGGACTCACCCAAATCCTTCATCTTGAATGCAGATTTCAATTGCCTCTTGCATCTATCGACGTCGGATTGTTCCTTTGCCAAAATGAGCATGTCATCCACATAGAGTACCAGAATAATGAGGCTAAAGATCTCATTATTCACCTTCTTCATGTAAACACATGGATCAAACACATTCCGTGAAAATCCTTGTGCTTTCATGAACTCATCAAACCTTGGATTTTATTGCCTAGGAGCCTACTTCAATCCATATAGAGATTTGAGCAATCTACAAACTAACTTCTCCTGACCTTTCTTCTCATAGCTAGTAGGTTGTCTCATGTAGATTTCTTCCTCCAAATATTCATATAGAAAAGCCGTGACAACATCAATCTGATCCATAACTAGACCAAATATCGCAGCAAGTGCACATACCAAACGAATTGTAGCATACTTTGCTACATGTGAGAAGACTTCGTTGTAGTCCACACCTTTGTCTTGTGTGAAGCCCTTAGCCACCAACCTGGCTTTCAAGATCCTCTTCTCTTCATCCGCTGGATTATCCTTCAACTTGTACACCCACTTGCTATCAACCAACGGTTGACCCTTTGGAAGCTCCACAGCCCCCAAGTCTTGTTCTCAACAAGCGATTGCATCTCACGCTCCATAGCAATATCCCACTCAAGCTTATTGATAGAGGCTTGAGCTACTCTATATGAACAAGGTTCTCCTTCCTCCAAGATCAACGCATTGCCATCATCATTCTCATATTCAATATCATGACCCTCAAGAATAGATGAATCAGCCCATGTTCCATACCTTTTGGGAGCTCTACTAATCCGATTTGATGATCTCCTAGTAGATGGTCATGGTTAATCTACATTGTTTCGTGCTCTGTCTTGAGGCTCAGCAACGACAACTTGCTCCTCCAATTCCTGTTGTGCAAGAATTTGCTCCATCTGTTCTGGAGCTTCTCCTTGTGGCGCATCATTAAACCCATAATGATCAATCTCCCCCTCAACAACATCCGTAAGTGGAGATTTGCCCTTGTCAGTACGGGGAGCCTGAGATATCTCCCCCTCTTTCAATGATATGGGCTCATCGAAAGAAACATCCCTACTGACAATCACCTTACAAACTACAAGATCCCATAGCCTATAACCTTTCACACCACTTGCATATCCAAGAAAACAACACTTCTTGGATGTAGGATCCAACTTGGTCATATTCTCCTTAGGTATGAGAGGATAAGCCGTACAACCAAAAATTCTCAGACAACTATAATCAGCCCTCCGTTTGTGCCTCAATTCAAACGGTGTCAAGAAATCGATTGCACTTGAAGGAGACAGATTTATCAAATACACTGTAGTATTTATAGCTTCAACCCAGAATTCATATGGTAAACCAGATTGGCTCAACATACTACACACCTTCTCCAATACTGTTCGGTTGAGCCTCTCAGAAACAGCATTTTGTTTCGAAGTATAAACCGTGGTGAGATGACGAGTGATCCCCTCCTCTTGCAATAACTTCTAAACTCTCCTCAAGTATACTCCCCGCCATTATCCGAACGTAGATATCTCACCTTGTGACCAGTCTGAGTCTCAACTTGGGCTATCCAACTTTTGAAAGTTGCAAAGACTTCAGACTTGTGTGTGAGAAAATAGACCCACACAAATCTTGAGTAATCATCAATAAACGATACATAGTACCACTTCCCAGAATGTGAGGCTTTAGGAGAGGGTCCCCACACGTCACTATATACATACTCAAGTAACTCTTTGGAACTATGAGTTCCAATACCAAAGGCTTTTCTATGTTGCTTGCCCATGACACAATGCTCACAAAATTCCATGTCAACTTTACCTAAACCAGGTAACAAGCCCTTATCTCGAAGGAAGTTCAAGTACATTACTTCATGTGTCCCATTCTAGAATGCCAAACATGAGCCATCTCAGGCCGAGATCTGGTAAGATTGACTTCACCACAGATGGTATTGCCCTCTAGCACATACAAATTCATATGCTTGTGTCCTCTTAAGATAATCTTATCACCTATTCTCACCTCAAGTACTACTTGTTTAGAACTCCACTCAAGGACTTTTGAATCTAACATTCCAAGAGAGATCAGATTCTTTCTCATTTTAGGTATAAATCTGACGTGAGTCAACGTACGTTTGACTCTATCAAACATGTGAATTTGTACAGATCCAACACCTTCAATTCTACAGGGTTGATCATTTCCCATAAGAACTAAACCGTTTGATACTGAAAAAGTATGAATAAACTCTCTAATGTAACAAATGTGATAAGAACAAGCACTATCCAAAATCCATACATCACCAACACCCTTTGGTGAGTTGCATAGGACATACCTCTTGCTTCATAGTCCATCTTCGAGCAAGTCATCCTCATCAAAATCTTGAGCCACATTGGCCAAAGGAGGATCAGTAGTCTTGGTCTTCACACAACAGTCTTTCTTAAAGTGACCACTCTTGCCACACTTCCAACAGACCACCGTCTTTCTGTCTTGGGATTTACCCCTAGACATGGATCTACCTCTAGATCCAAACTTCTTCCCATCCTTCTCAATCCTTAATTGTGACTGTCCACGTGTCATATTCAGTGCCGTACCAGATGAAGAGGATGGAGTAGAGTGCAACATCATCTTTTGTTGTAGATCATCAGTTAGGAGAGCACTTACAACCTCATTGTAAGTGATCGTTTGTCTATCACGATGGAGCAACACTCGTGACAATGATCGATATGAAGCAGGTAATGAACTTAACAGATGAAGGGACTTCCTTTCATCAGTTATCTCCTCTCCCAGATTCTGAAGATCAATAACAAGATCACCAAAGGCATCAATGTGATCTTGGACCTTCGTATCTCAATCTTTCATCTTGAAGCTCATCAGCTTCAATGAGGAGTACAACCTGTTTGATAACTCTTTGCGATGAAACCGTCGCTGAAAAGCCTCAAACAATAACGTGCAATTGTCATACTCATCAACTTGCTTCAAAACTGAAGGTTGTAGATGGAGTATAACAATATTCACTGCTTGCTCCTGAAGGTCCTTCCAGTCTTCATCATCGAATGTAGTGGGTTTAGGCCTCAATGATTTGTCCAAACCGGAAGCCTTCAACTTGCCTTTGACTTGCCTCTCCCACAGAAGATAGTCTCCATGCCCATCATTTTTGACAATGTCAAATCCGGCTCCTCCTGTCTTAATGACTGCCATCTCACTCCGTCTAGCCTTGGAGCTCGTTCCTTGTGACGTTCGGTCTTCAAAAGGAACCTCCAAACTTAACTTCCTGAATGGAGCGTTCAATTCACTCTGTAGCATTGCGTTGCATCTTCGTAGAATATCAATGTGCTCTGCTAGGATGAGAGACCCTTGAACCACCGCTCGATTTTATTTTACTTTTACCTCCCAACTACGGTCCAAGAAGAGCTTTAAAAAGGTAAGCTTGTTGGCAAAAGTAATAATGCCCATCAATTGCTCTCAAGAGTAAGGATGCACGTTTCGAGCACAAATCCCGCACTAAGTTCTGAACTCTAAACTTCAGTGGTTCTTTCAGCCGATGAAACACTAGTAAGTCCAACTCGTTAATCCCTGCGTCGACCAAACTTTTTTTAAGGCATGCCTTGAATGCTATCTTTGCTACACCACTTGAACTCTGAGCATTGACACGCGAGGGTTGTTGCCGCAACACTACACCCAAGGAAATGAGCGAATGGATGGGTGAAGATGAGCAAGTTCCTCTATGTGAATGCTCCTTGACCTCATCGCCTGCAAAGTGAAATGATGAGACGATGTGTCTCGTAGCTCAAAACCTACGGCAACTTGTTCCTCATCGGAAGAATAGCCTCTTACTGAAGAGCATCCCTTCAGTGACACTCGATCAACGCGAAGATGTCGATAGAGCAGGCGTAGCCATGGGCCGAAGGTACGCGTAGGTGCGAAATGGATCAGTTACTTCTGGTGGACAAAAAAGCCATCCACTAGTTTTGCTGAGTGGTCTCCCTGAATTTTGATCATGAGATCCTTGACGGCTCCTCCTGCACTGATTTTGTTCTTCAGAGTCTTGCAAAGTGATTCTTCACGGGCACATATCTTCTGTTCCCTCAAACTTTGCGACAATCGAGGGTTGTCGGTGATGATACACACGATTTTGACCTCAGCCCATCCTAATTCTCGTCCCAAATCCAACGTTTGTGGGCAGCCTTGAATCTGAATAAATCGACTTTCCGAACTTCGTTCTAGTCAGAATTGCATATTTTGGCCACAATGCTGGGAATTCATTGCCATCTCACGGTGCATAGAGATCGTCCTGGCAAATTCAGCAAATATCATCCGTGCTCAATCTGCATCTCCTGCTCACCGCCCATGGCTCTGACCCAAGTAGAACGACGTCTGGCTGATCTCCTCCTTCCTAGCGATGAATTGTGGAATCTCAAAGCACTGAGTCCCTCATGCGCAAGTGAGAGATTATATATCGCCAAATCTGCTTCTCCCTAGTCACTAAAATCGAAGAATTCCTCCAAAACTCTGGACACTATCCCTACTGTTTCTCCACATCTGAGTTTCAAACCATCCAACGAGTTGTTCACCCTCTGCCCTACTACGTGCGATTGGCGTACAAGGGAATCCTACCGATCAGACTGTGCCTCCCGCTGCTTGACTTCGACCTCCTCATGGATTTGCCGCCGCACTCTCCCTTACCAATTGCCCCAAGATCCAAAATTTCTCTTCCACACTTGTTGTGATGATGATGCGGTTGCTTTCTTTGGATTCAATTCGCTTTGATACCAATTGTTGGTCCGAAAGACAAGAATACACTGAGAAGCAACATGAAATCACGGGACAAGACAGAAAATACGTGGTTCACCTCACTGAGGCTATGTCCACGGAACACACAAAGTCACTTTACTAAATAACCCTAATTTTTGTTACAGAGAGCTTCTGCCAGCCCTCTTATATAGTAGTACCAACCCTAGCCCTAGTCTAACTAAACATAGTCAAACTAACAAGAGTTACTCAAGACCTGAGTTAACTCCTAACAATTCAAGGTGAGAGCCACCTTCCTCCTTAAGACATCTTTAATTAAGTCGAGCTTGTAGCCATTCGTCCCCTTCCTCTCCCTAGGGTTGAACCACTTCCGCTCGTCGAAGGTAAATGCTCTGTGCATCGCTGATCCCTCCCAATCGATGCCGCCTTTGTCTTCTTCGTGGTTACGCCTAGAGCCTTCGCCCACAACCTCGCATCCCACTTTTCCGGCTAAGCTCTACTTCCAATTGCCGTTAGCGCTTTTTCTCTCCGGACTTCCTCGCGCAGCTCTGGGCACACGTAGTCTCATCACCATGACAAAAACGCTCCTCAGAGATTCTTCAACCTCAGCAACTCCGCTGGAGTCCAATCCGCCATCAGAATAAGTGGTCGAATTCTGCCCATTGTTGCACTTCTTCCTTGTGGAACTCCTCCGGCTCGACGCTTCGACATTGCAGCTCTCTTCTTTCGCTCCGGCCGCTCGGCAAGTTCTTGGCATTGACTTTCTCTCGACAATTTTTCAATCCGCCGCCCAAACGCGCGCTTAAATTCCCTTGCAATTCACTCGTCTGAACTTCCTAATGGTATTTCTAACTAACCAACATATATTCGGACGAATATCCTCATGGGAACCCGAATATAACTCTTTATTCACAAAAACCAAAAAAATCTACTTATCCTAAGAACTATGTTCCTAGAGAAATATATAAAAATATATGAATAAATGAATTTGAAAGCTATCCATATTGTCTTCACAATATAAAAAATATATATTATTATTTATTTTATTAAAAAAAATTATACTTCAAAAAAAGTATATAATTTTCAATATTTTTAACTTATTATATATATAAATAATTTATTTTATTTTATTTTTATTTTAAAATTTATAAATATTATCAATATCAAATATTCCAACCTAAGGCAGATCAAGCCCATTTTGAAATTTTTTGTTGTCTTTTTCTAATTTAAATATTTGTATTTGACATTGATATGTCAATGCATGTTATTATTAGTTTACCACCATATATATTTCAATTGAAACACTAATCTCACTCTTTATTTATGGATAAGTATTATGTCATACAATCAATCATAATTATACATGTTATCAATAAATGCAGAGTTAAACATGTTCATGAAGATTTTGGACCTGACTTCGACGTGTTAGCGAGGAGGAGTGAGAGAGAGACTACCATACTAGATGGCATGGGGTATCATTCTCTTTAACTTATTATACAGTCTATTTTAGTCAACATTAACCTATTTTAGGTAACATCTTTTCATTGCTCTACAGAGAGCACCAGATGATGCAATTCATAGGCGAGCAATCACGTCAGGTGATGCTTTTCAGATCCTATAATTGTTTGTAGACCGTTTGATCTAAATAGTTATGATATCTTAGGTGCATTAGGACATATTTCCCGTGTGTGATGCTATTGGAACCTAGCCCCATGTTACAGGTTTGGTTTCATCATTGTAATGCTTGATGGGGTCTTTCCATCTTTTTTGTTATTCTAATATGTCATTCTTGGCTTGATTTTGGATTTAGCTAGCTTGTACACCCTCAAAATTATTTTTTGTGTTATACATTTTTCAAAAATATTATTTTATATGTTGATAAAAGTGGAAAAAATGAAATTCAATATAATTTCATAGAATTGATTTAAAATTTTTAAATTATGAAATAGTTTTACCTTAATGTTTTTGAAAACTCTATGATAAGATATATAGGCACTACCATTCTGATTGTAAGTAATCCTTGCTCATAAATATATGAAAACATACGCATGTTATACATGTTATACATAATGGACTTCCACCATTGATTGTGGAGTACTCCGCGGCAGAAGCTATACTAGACCTTGATCATGCTTCAAAATGTGTACAATGAAGGGAATATCATAACCTATTCAAAATTTTTGGTCGTTTATTCTTTCTCACTTGCAAGAATCCACATGTTGCCATTGACATACGTGATAGATACGGATAGAAGTACATCACGTGAGATCTCAGACTCTTAACCCGTGAACAATTACACGTACCAAGATCAAATCTTTTTGAAGATGTCATTCGAGAAGGATCAATGGGAAGCAAGAACTCTAAACGACCTACAACTTATCCTCGTGGGGTTCACGGGTCAACGTGGAACCGGGGGAAAGTATCACCCAATATTTGATGATGCCACAAGCGCGAGCAAGATGGCCGGATCAGCGCATTTTGTATTCAGGGGCTTCTTTCTCCCTCGGGCAGGTTCTTCCGGCTGGTTGAGTAATTTACTTCGCCGTGGGAACTACAATTAGCACGATTGTGCCAACACATTTGATATCCTGTACTGAGACCAAGACGCGCGAGAAATTCCTGTAATTATCTTTCTTGTTAGGGTAAAAGGATGCATCAAGCATGTTGGCAAGCCCTGCTGCGGGGTATGCGTCGCCATAGTTCCACTTATTCACGAATCATAAGGAAAATGTACGAGAAGCAGTGCATCTCATACATTAATATACAACATCGCAAACAATTTCGCAAAGTACATCGTCTCTCCACCACGCGAAATCAGTTTTTATACCTACCTGCCTTACGACTTGATTGAAGAATGTGGAAGTCTACACCGCAGTGCTCATAATCACATGCGAACGTTTGCTGCCATTTACTCGGTAATCAAATAGCAGCAGAAAGTCCCACAAGTGATATTAAGATTAGTTTTTCCACTTCTCCCGGTTCTAACTTAGGTGGTTACTTACAGTTATTATACTTTGTCTCTTTTCCTTTCTTGGTTACTTACAGTCATCAATCATTGTATAATGCACTCGGACCTGGGAGCAAGTCACTTTCCTGCCGTACAACTAACAATATAAAACTCTAGACAAGCTGACAAGCATCAGGACGATGAAAAGGAAGGATTTGGACTTTTGTGGGGCATGAAATACCCAAACAAAGCAAAAAGCAACGATGGATGGAGGGATTCAACGGAGATTATTATTAAATGATTGTGTCAGTGTTAAAGTAAAACACCTGTATCCATGTTTCTGCGACAGTTCTGTTGTTCTTGCAAATTGCAATCTCGGGAGGTGCCTTCACTCCAAGTACCTTGTAGAACAGGAGAGAGAGAGAGAGAGGTGAAGGAAAATTATGGCCTCGGAGGATCTCGCTGGCCGGGCATTGGGTAAGTGATGTGCTTTACTTGAAGTCCTTACCGGTAGTCCCGTCATTAAGCATTGCAATTTTGTATGAACAATGCCGTTCGTAGTCTGTATGGGTCGCCGATTTGATGCCTGTCTAGAGGGTTTGAAGGTTTGTGAATTTTAAAAGTTTGTGTGGATCTTTTGCGCGAAGGATTTTGTGCTGAGAGAGGAGAGAGCTCAAAACTTGAAGATACCGTTGGGGTTGAGTTGGAGTATGGAGTCATGTGAGTCGTGAGCTGTTTGGTACTATTGTTGGGTGTTCAGGAAAGAAGCCGAGGATCATGACAGAAGAAAGTCCCTTACAGTCAAAATTTCACGAGATTGGCCGGGCACTCGATCTCATGGTGAGTAGATATTTGAAAATTTTCACCAGCTCCATCTCGGCAAGCTCCTTCATGTTCTGGATTTGCCGTTCATTCCGTCACCGTATAAGGTGATTCTGAACATAAAGTGCCCAGGCTGATGTTGGATATCCCGGCGAAGTTCATATCTGCCCATCCTGTCAACATTGTCCGATTGTCACTAGTTTAAATAGTTGCACCTTCCGAGAGACTTGTTTGTCATGTCTAATGTTTCCGGTCCAAAATGCTTTTGCAGAATGAAAAGCGGGAGAGGCTTGTGAAGGCCAGCCGTGATGTTACCATACATAGCAAGAAGGTCATCTTTGCTGTCCACAGGTAACTTCTTTCACTATCGTGCGTTCGTATCTTATGAAATTACAAGACGAGTGTCAGTGGACTGTCTCTTGCCTAGTTGAATCAGTCATTGAATCGTTGATTTTGGTTGCTCAGCAGACTTACATGCTTCAAGGGCCCATACTGATGTGTTTCATAATGGATGATCATCCATGTTGAATACCTACCTGCAAGAGGGGAGACTTAAATTTGACAAGATGACATTCTTTACATCGTTCAGAGTCTTTGAATGAGCTTCGATAGTGGGAACTAAGAGTCGTTTAGGTCCTCCCTGTCACCGAGGCCAGTGTCATGGTCCATTGCTTCTCTTATAGGAAGCTGTAAAGTCGACACCTTTTGTAATATCTGCCTCACACGACATCAGTTCTGACGCCTCTTAACACTTGCTAGAAATCGGGGAAAGAGTCACATGAGCCTGAAGTGCATTAGCCTTGTATGCCTCATGGGTGAGATTTTTTTTCTGATCACGTCCTCATACTGCCTAATCGGTTTCTTTGTTTAAGTATCTAAATTTGTGTAAGAAAGATGGCCCACAGCTTTCGCAATCTTGTTCACTCCTAAATCTAGTTTTCATAAAATCTCTTACATCAGTTACGAATGAAGTGCTTAAGAGAATCACAAGTCTTTGCTGTGTGTTATTGAGACGCATTAGATTGTGTCTTTGTGAATCTATATCGCCAGTGATATTCACCTTGTAATATATCTTTGCTGCACCTCTCCATCTTCTGGGTGTCGTGAATAGGGTTTCAGGGATCAATAAGACAGCAATGTTGGAGCAGGCAGAGAGAGACCTGAGTGCAGTCCGTACCAACCAAGTGACGCGTCTTGCCAAAGAGCTGCAGGGAAATGACTACTGGAAGTTTAGAAGAGCATACTCACCAGGGGTGGGGTTTAATGGCATCCTCCTAGTTCCATGTCTTTCTGCATCATGATAATATACTATCGAACTAAGATTCATGTAGGGAAAAAAATTACTTAACCAACACAAGTTGTATGAGAGGCGACAAAATCATTGCAGTCGATATGGCATAGTTATTCCGATGAGATATTCCTCATCACTTTAGAGGACTAATATTTCAAAAATTTGTTCAAACAGTTGCAGGAGTTCGTGGAAGCTGCTACTACTGTCGAATTCGTGAAAACTGGTCAGCTGCTGACTCTACAAAAACTGAACCAGAGCTTTGTCAACATAAAAGATGCTGCTAATAAGCCATTTGAAGTGAGCATCCCTGATTACATTCTTGGGGTAAGATGTGACACTGAATTATTTCAATTTCTCCTCAACAACGTAGGCTGCACAAATACACTTTTCTGTTAGTAGGACATAAATAAGAATGTAGATGTGAACACCTGAATTCCCACTTAGGTGTAGCTACTACCCCAAGCCAAATACTGGTACTGCCATGAACAGGTTTCAGAGAATTCAGAATCTAACGAAAATTATTGTGTGAAAGCTTGTTACACTTCCTCATTATACTGATAATCTGGGAAGCCGTAGGAGGTATAGCAGAATCCTCCTTTGTTCTTGCCTATAAATTGTGGGAAGATAGACGTGAAGATGACAACTTTTAAATCTAGAGTTCTCAAGTAGATAAACTAGAACGACATTAACTTACATTACCTTCTGCATGAGTTTTAGAGTGTGTTTCATAAGTTCTGGAAACAGACTAGAAAAAGAACAAATTTGTATGTCCCTTTACGTATAAGACATGTCAATAAGTACCATGGTCGGCTGTCCCAACTGCTGGGAAAACTCGTCATTGTAAAGTTGTAGATAACTTCATATCATCTGTGGTATAATTTTTGTAGGTGGGAGACTTGACTGGAGAGCTCATGCGACTTGCCGTGAGTGGGATTGCTGCTGGCCAACGACAAGCTGCCATCTCAGTATGCAATTTGATTCGTGGTTTATATGAAGGTTTCAGCATGCTTCCGGCCCTCCAAGAGAATCTTCGTGATTGGAAAACAAAATCAGATACAATGCTGCAGAGTCTCATCAAAGTTGAAACGGGTATTTCATAACTCTTCAGCATTTTCCTGGTTTACTTCTGCATTCAGCAAAATTCGAGGTCTTCTTCATAAGGAGAATGTTTTCTCGTCGAATAATTCTAATTTTTTGGATGTTTGATTTCAGCTTGCTATAACGTACATGTGAGAGGTTTGGAGTATCCACCTGAAATGCTTGCTGGCGAATTTGAGTATGGTGAAGATGACTTATAATCTTAGATCTCGACATACATTCCACTCGCAAGAAGCAAAAAAGGACAATCGCAGGAAATCTATGCTAGTTACTTGGCAGGATGGTCGGAAGGCTGATGCAAATGTCAGTTGTAGTGCCTTGTGATGACTATTAAGTGCTTTGATGCAAACTTGCCACACAGAGTGTGTTGTCATGATCAAGAATTGAATTTTCAAGAGATAACTTGTGACAAAATTTGACATGATCATCTAATTACGGTACTCAACGTTTGGAGCGTTTATGTGTGATCTGAATCTCGCATTGGCATTTTCCCTCTGACGAGACGGCATTAAATTTGGCTCTTCCACGACGAGTGTACAGTAAAAGTTGAGTTGCAAAATGAATGAATTCGTTGCAAAAGCCCAAAGGGGACAGGGACACGAAATGCTGCCCAAGGGCAGCATTTACCTATTAAGGCGAGAACAGAAATGTATGAAAGACCAGTAGAATATCTTGCTTTCACAACACAACCGGTATATTAAGTCAACACTCTGCACTGATCATGCTTTAAGCAGAGCATGATCATGCTTTACATTTGACTATGTACTAAGTCCAACGAACTCATCTGTTGGCGTTTCTTAAGGCGGTGCTTTCGTGGTTGTTTTTCGCTTGTTTGTGCGCTGCCTATGAGTAAAGCTTTTACTACTAACCATGTTTCACCCGTGTTGCTATCATTTACTTCATTGTCTGAGCATGCCTTTTAAATGTTATAATAGCCCCCTTCCGCTCGTACTCAATTATTGTACTCGACCGTGTTATATACTGCACACATGAAACGTGTTGTATTCATCTGTTTGAAGTGTAACATAAACAACAAAACTCTTCACTCATAAATTGTTTTCTTCAGGTCAAGATAATTATTCTGAGATGTTACCAGCCACATTTTAGTGTGTTTGTATTTGTTGCTCTGCTGCCGTAAAGTTTAGAAGTCGGTTGGATTAGTTAGGGAGTTTGGATGGGGATTTCCATTTCCCTTCCCGTGTGTGATCCTAATATGTTGTTGTATGTTATATATGTACGGTACACATCCACATCTTTCATCTCTTTAGACCATCAGGAACTTTTGATGTGAAACTATCTGAGTTGTGGAGAAATGGTACCCACTGATAGAAGTTTATCAAAGATTTATCCCTTATCAAATCGTGGACTTCATCTTTCTTTTTACTTTAGGTGATTCCATGTCCGTCTTCCCTCCTCGGCTGTATGATTTTTCCGTGCACCTAAAGCATGTTTGTGTACTTTCTTGCATATCTTCCAGCAACTTACGTTCCATCCTCAGTGACTGTTATCTCCTCATGCAGCAATATATATATACTCTTACCGTCACCATTCCTTACGCAGTAATTATCACTAGTATTAAGTGATAAATACTCTGATTACCATCAAATTTGAACGAAACAAGTTACCTCCTCATGCAAGCTCTCTGTATATATATAATCACCATACAGTACAAGGAATGGCACGCATACATTCGGACAAAAGACCAAATACTGGTGATAATTACTGATTTTCCATCAAATTCCAACGAAACAAGTTTCATACCTACCATATGAGAATAGAATGCTGTTTGAACTTCAGAATGCTGTTTGAACTTCAGAATGCAAAAATTAACCACCATACAACCGCGAGAGATTCCTCGGCTTCTGTACTTTATAATGCCATCGGTAGCAGTACCTAATCTTGCAATTATGAGAGCATCCCCTTATAAACATTAGACGGACAGCGGGAGAATAACGTCCGTGAGAGAACCATGTCCAGACTACTAAATCATTCACAGCACAAAGGGCTTTTCAGTTGACGGTTGGAGTGGCAGCAACTTGCCTACCTCCCGGTGATCAACGGCAAAACTAGGCGGATTGTCATCCAGAAACAGACCTCGACTGCTAGTGAAATGACTCTATACCACAATGACAGTGAACTTCTCCAAGCCCACACATCAGCAAAAAACAGCTTCCAAGAAATTTTCTCCCACTAACTAAAGAGAAACTGTGACAAGAAAATCATATCTCGTGTGAATTCGTGCGTAGACTTAAGGTCTGGGGTAGGGACAATTCGCGAGAAGCTCAGCTGACTAGCTCTGGATCTTTCGATATCATGGGACTTGCGACTCGTTCATGCCTCTCAATACAGCGACACAAACAACGAGACGAGAGGGACTTGGGCTGGAGAATACACGCTTTCCTCCGGAGAACTTTCACGTTGAGGGAGAAAGAAAGAAATGTGATATTCCCCCACGAACTTTTCAGATATCATTCCACTGTGTTGCAAAAAAAATCCCTGCTATGCGAATTTTTGCCGGTTGTAGGTGTTTCATTGCGTGGGATACTTGCATGAGCCAGAGCCTGCACAGAGAGAAATTCAGAATCATTCCAGCAACTCAACACCTCCGACACAAACAAACTGATCCACCGGAGATGAGAGAATAGAAAGTGAAGAAAAACTTTCTCGTTTGCGTCTACGAAATCTGAAAATTTTCGAAGTCAAAGGGTCAAAAGAATAGTGTTCCGAAAACGACACTTACTGGGACTAGAGGTATTCACTACAGCGTTTCCTCCGAAGAAGCAGGTGCCTTGCTTGCGATGGTTCTTTTGGAAGTAGCTGTTGAAGGCGTAAGAAGCATGGGCCCACAAAGTGTTGGGTTCGAAGCAGGCCTGACCAGGTTGCAGAGGTTGACAGTTAGCACCGCCAGGTCCACAAGCGAAGTCTAACGCAGCTTGTAACTGGTTAGAGCTGACTCCTGGCTTCGCCAAACAGTATTTGGCATCGCCTCCTTTGGGCTGTGAAGGAGAACCATTCCCTCCATTTGAAGACTGCTCTCCGGTGGTAAAGTTCAATTTGTACACCTGTTTCATGTCAGGGTAGAACAGGCCATAATTCCTCTCTGAGACCGGCCCTGGTTTCTTATTCTCATTGAACAGAGCAAAGAGGTAGGTCTCGATGGCAAAGTTGGGCTTCAGAGGTGTGCCTGCACCAGACATAATATGCTTGACCAAGTTGCCGTTGTACAATGCAGCATTTTGTATACTGGATCCCAGCTCGTTCTGGTCTCCCTGAGTAGGCCACCCGGTCTCGGTCACAATGATGGTCAGATTCTTGAATTGGACGTTCATGGCCATCATCGCTGAGTAAAACGCGTCCACTTGAGCGTCGAACAAGCAGGAGTATTGCAAGTTGGTGGCCGGATCCTTCACCTGCGTGGTGGGTTGGAACAAGGCGTAGTTCAAGGCCACCTCGGCCGGGTTGCCTTTGTAGGCGAAAAATGGGTAGACATTGACCATGACGTAGCTGCCAGTGGTGTAGAGGAAATTCAGGATCGGCTGAATGATGGTGGCTGCATAAGTGTCATTGAATTTGCCCTGAGAAGGAGGATAAGAATTGGACAGAACACTCAGCGAGTGCGGAGTGGATACTTTCACAGCTCCGTCGAGCTTCATATTGACAAGGGCCGAGTGGAGGTTGTTCATGGCTCCCAGCAGATCGCCCACCAGCGTGGGCTCCGTGGACAGGACCTCATTGCCCACAGCAATTCCTGTGATCTGCGTCGCAGGGTAGTAGGCCGCCACGTTCTTTGCCACCCAGTTGTACGCAGCACTCGTATCCTTGGCCATGGTCGTCAGATTCTCGTTCGGCAGCCCGATTATGAGCTGCACATTCGTGTGGGCGAACGCCTGTAAAACTGCGGAATTAGAATCGTAAATCTTCACTTTCCCTATCCCCTGACTCACCACGAACTGGGCGACAGTCTTTGGATCCGGAAGATTATCTGCTATTCGTCCATAGTTCACACCAACGGAACTGGCACCTGCACATAATCACACAATCACACCCATCAGAACTTCCCGAATACGTCCGCGTACAATGATACCATTCCTATATCCCAAAGTGGTCATGCTCAATTGCGTTGAACATGATCATATCTGACACACGTACACCTGATGATCACACCCCATGGACATGCTGTCAATTACAGCACAAAGACTAGTTTGTCCCAACTACCACATGGATTAGTTTCATGAGAGTTGTTAACGCTCAAAGGGCGAGGATGTCGATTCCAGTAAAAGTTTATCGACGATACAGCAGTCTGAGAAGAAGAGAAGAGATGTCGCATAGGGCCATTTGGGTGTCCAATTGGTAACGCACCGAAGAAAATTTTGTGAGCCGAAAGATTACCAAAGCAGAGCTCGTTCGGATTTGGTTCGCAGTCTATGATGGAGGGAGGAGACGGATGAGGAGGTGGTTGAGCTGTAGGAGAGGATGAAGGACACTCTTGGGGAGGACTCGGAATGCACTGAGTGCTGGGTCGATTCTTATCATGTAGTGAAAAGGCTTGAAAGACGAGAACAGAGGGGACGAGTCCCAGGAATGACAAGAGGAAGATTGTCAGCAGACTGGCGATGCAATAGCGCAACATGTTGGAGCTTTCGACCACTTGGCGACAACAGGGCGATATTGGCGAGAAGAGTGCAATCGATGAAAATGCAAGTGAGATGATTCCCAGTAGCACGTATAGTGGTCTCCTCGACACGCTGCTGGAAAATATCTGGCTCCATTGTTATCATACGTTGCCGAACGAACCATCGCACTGGCATGGCATTCGAATCAAAACTTCAAGCAGGCGGCCGCTTGTAAGAAAACGGCATATTCACTTGGCAACAAGTCAGCTTGAAGAGAGAATTCCAACAGCTATATTCTCCAACCCATTGTTCTTTTCATCTAGAAGTCCATACTCTACTGGTGGAAGATAAGAGGTCTGGCTCTATCGCCCTCGTTCGCGAGATTAAATAAACTCCAAGTAAGAACACCACGCTTGAAACGGTAACTCTCGGATTCCAACGAGTCCATTTCAAGAGAAGGTTTCCACATCTGCGGATCCTTCATATTGTAGCTCCAGAAGCGAATCTGTACCACTGCATTGACTACCGAGAGGACACATAAAGATTTTCGAGCAGATTCTCTGCGCATCACATTGTTTTGGAGAGAAGAATGAGATGAAACAACGTATGGCTCTGGCTGAAGTTTCGCCGACCATGCTGAAGATTATTACATTCTGCTAGGAACCCGTCATCATAAAGGGGAGACTAAATGGTTCGTGGACCATTTATTTTTGATGCTCGGGTTGCAGAGAAGAGAAGAGAAGAGAAGAGCCGGGCAACACATCAGGACTAGTGGATGTGATGGCAATCACTCGAAGCGAGTGCACGAACGCAGCTTGTTACGACTCCGTTGTCCCGACACGGATGACACTGGCTACTTTGCGCGGCACGGGAACGTGAAGGCGTTCGAGTTGAAATGCCAATCCACTGCGCAGTCGACTCGACTCGAGTGTAATTACAAGGATGAAGACAATGTATGGCGGATAGTGAAGACGCACCTGCTATGGCAGTTCCCAGAAATGCCACCATGCAAATCGCGAGGAGAGAAGTCCGCGCAGACGCCAGCCTGCGAGCCATTTCTCCCAACCTTCCAAAAGACCAGCAATGCACAGCACGGTAAACGGCTCACTCTCTTCTAGCTGGTGTTCTCCCCTCCCGTACCTCTCTCTAGCTGGACCAGAGCAGAGTGTTATCAGTCGTTCCACAAATCCACTTCTCCCTCCCTCTCTCTCTCTCTGACTCAGTCACTCACTTGTCCATTCTTCCAGTGACTCGTCTCTTCCATATCACGCTCCGGCTTCCCTCATATATCTCCGCGAGTCGAGAGTAACGAGCTGCTGATTCAACACTAACTGGTACAATGTGTGTGGGGCTCGAGCCGGTCGCGGTCCTCAGCTGAGAGAGAACTCTCAACTACTCCTACACTTTCATCGTCGCTGGATGAACTGGCGGACGATAGAGAGGAGGCGAGGTGAGGCGGTAGGTGCTCGGCCTTGTGTTAGCTCAGGCTCAGCTGAGGGGAAGAAACAAGGGAGAGGAGGCGGGAAGTGGGGAGTGGGATGTCCGTAGAGCCCAGCAAGCCAGCGGAAGGGCGTTCAGATTCACCTTCCCCTTAGGCATCTGCTGCTATGCTCGCCTCCTCCTCCCCACTTCCTGACACACTCGCAACTACAATCAAAGAATAATCAAATGTTCCTGTCCTCTGATACCTCGCGTTAATGCATGAGCCATAAAGCAAGACCACATCTGTACGAACGATGTCGACCAGTTTAAAACTCGGGCATCTGCTTCACACCTTCTTCTTTATCGGTTTGTCGCCTTCCTCCTCCTGCTCCTCCTCCTTGGGAAGAAATCTTCTGAGTTCGCTCGCTAGCTCTCGCCCCTCGAGGTTACCATTATACTCTATGTCGTAGATTACAGAATATCCCAGTTTGGTAGATTTTATAAATCCCAGAATATCATACCCATTCCCTTGAAATATAGTTCCACTAACCTGCCCGCCATGACGTCATTTCATATATGCCTTCTGAATAAAGTAAGGCGCTCCTAAGATAACAAATATGGATTTGTATTTGTTTTTACTTAATTGAAAAAAAGAAAAGTTAAAAATGTAGGGCGTGGTATCATTTTGGCATTCTTTATCATCTCCAGCTTCCAACAGGATGTATGATATCGATGACTTACTTATTCTAGGAGTGCGAGTAGTGTCCCTGGATTTTGTCTCACGCTACATAGATTTTACACTTGCCGAGGATATTTTGCATGTAGATGACATGCATCTACTAGGGGATCCAAAGGAGGTGTTTGGTATACTCTTATCTAGTATTACTTGTCGACCCACATACCTTCTTCGCAGGTTCTTCCTTCATCTAATTTCATATCAGGTTTGACAGCCTTTGATAGGAGCATCATGGGTGTATTCGGTGACATCATCGGACTAGGGACCTTCGAGTGTCTGACAAGAGATTTAGCATGGAGACAAACATCTTTTCCGATTTCGTGTGGATGGGAAGGCTTATTATCGCTGGAGTAGACTCCAGCTATAGTATTTTTGGCTAGTTGGGCACTCTCGGCATCTTTGTTATCTTCTCGATTTGTGATTACACATAGGCCCATCATTGAGATATATTCATTGGATACATGATCATTTCATTTACATGTATTATTGCGACACACAAAGATGCTTTACCCTAGAGTTATGACATGAGTTCCTGTCTTTTTTCTCTTTGGTCATCGATTGGACTAGAGGTCTACAATCTACCTTGATGGACCGACAGTTTTAGTAGGTATACATTTACTACTAGGGCTTATCTACGCTCTTGTTCCGGCAAGGGTGCATCCATGCATCAGGGCTTTTTGACTCGCATCAGCTACTTTCTCTACAACGATGAGGTTATGTCTTAGCTTGGTCCGTCCATCTACATCTACTCACATATGAATGTGCTATTGCTTTAGATGTAACATGTGTTCATATGACTTGTTGCCCATTCGGAGGGTAGGGAATAACTACCGATGATGTCATTAGGGATGTGGTGTTTGCTATCACACGAGAGGGTGGATATCTCACGTGGAGGAAGCTTTGGTATGTCTAGCAGTCAACTAGGGTTAGGAAAAATCTATACTTGGTTCAGGACGACCAAGTTACTGTGGCAGACGTGATGGTTACCGATCCTACTTGTGATACAGTTTCAAAGGGGGTGATCACCCTTCCTCCAGGATGGGTAGCGAGTGGAGCGGCAACAATCAAGGTCTCCAAGTATAAGGGTATGCAGAGAGGTCACATCTTTTTTCCTTTAGCTTTTGAGTTATATGGAGCTATGGACATCGACTTTGATATGTTTGTGAGGGATTGCACAAGGGCATACCATACTAGGCGGTAGGGGATATCACTCTCTTTAGTTTATTGTATAGCCTATTTTAGGCAATGTGTTTCTATTGCTCTATAGAGAACACTAGTTGGTGCAATCCATAGGAGAGCAATCATGTTAGCTGGTATTTCTTCAGATACTCATATTGTTTGTAGACCGTTTGACTTAGATAGTTCAGATATCTTAGATGTTGTAGGACATATTTCCCAATGTGATGCTATTGGGATATAGTCCCATGTTATCCGTTTGGTTTCTTCCTTGATTTAAACATCACCGGTAGAGATGTTCAACTCGACAATTTCCACTCACCTCGGATAGTAACAGTCAATAAAAAAACAAAAATGATATGAAGACCCAATAAGTCATACATTGATGAAACAAAAAGATGCAAGGGGCTAGCCCCAATAGGATATCAATGATAAATATGTCATACTACACCTAATATATTTTAAATATCTAGGTCAAACGGTCTACAAACAACAAGAAGAAGAAGCATCACATAACTTGATTGTTATCTTATGGATTGCACTAGCTAGTACCCTTGTAGAGCAATGGAAACATGTTTCACCTAAAATAGGTTATACAATAAGCTAAAGAGAGTGATATCCCTAGCCGTAGAGTATGATACACTTTCGTGTATTATCTCACAAATATGTCAAAGTCGGTGTCCATAACTCCATATAACTCCAAAGCTAGAGGAACAAAGAGTTGACTCTCTGTATACCTATATACTAGGAGACCTTGGCTACTGCAACACCACTCGTTGCTGTCGTGTTGTGACGCGGATACTATGAGAAAATGATAACATGTGTCATCTTTAGAGCTATTATTATGATGATGATACTTTAGGTCAGGATAACCGACGGCTCATTGTAAGGCCATTAAGAGTCCACGGTTGGATCGACTTTGTAAGGCCAGGAAATTGAGACGGCTCCAAGAGATATTTTCTTGGACCTTATCACATATAAAGTGTGGTCAGGGTAGCAAGGGAATGGGAGAGATCTAGAACATCATTTTGCTAACTAAGGAGCTTATCTGATCGAAGTGGAGCCGACGTAGGATATGGATAGGGGACAACATGATCCTTCAGATGTACCGATGCCCAATCCATTTGTGATCAACATCCGGTATATTCATCGTGATCACTTTTGTATGTGGTTAATATATCACTTTGGAAATAACTTTATGTAACAAGTGATAAACTCTCGAGACCCGATTATTCTTCCAGTTGTTTCCTACGGAACGATTTGGGACCTAATAATATACGTTTTGATTTAATTTTGGCACTATGGATTTGAACTTACAAGTAGTGATGGCTTTCAAAACTTGGATTCCAATCCATCACTATTGTTTACCGAAATCAAGCCATAGGGAGTTGATTGTAAGGAATTTTGGCGAGGAGTATTATTCTCAAGTTATAAACTCCATGGTTCCATTTTTAGTTCCGTTCATACTTAGCCGGTTTCGAGTTGTCATTTTGACTCTTTATTAATGGCAACTCATATTATGTATATGATGACTAAGTAGTGTGTTTAGGATAATTGTAAAACTCTAAGTTAATATGGAGCTAATTTGGCCACACGAGAAGTCAAAATGACGCTCTTGATTCTCATTGGTCTTGGAGTTTGGACCAATGAGGACACTTGGCCAAATTCTTCAAGGTTTTGAGCAATTTTAAAATCCTTCTAGTGGAACATTCAAAGATTTGGAAATAGGGTTGGAGAGCTGACGGGAAGAGCTACGATGTGGCTCAAGAATGGATAGAATTGAGAGGATTGGCACTATGATATGATGATTCAAAGATGGAGAGGAAAATTTAAACCTTTGAGAGTATTTGGAGTGTTTTTGAAAATCTTACAAGTGTTTTGACATATTTGATTCAACTGAAATATAGTTTACAACTCAGGCTTGTGTTTGGATTGAAATTTGGACTCAATTGGATGAGTTTTGAGTACACAGCGATAGCTTGAAATTTGTGCATATAGTCAGAGTTGCAGGATTGCACTGACTGTCACGAAGTTAGTATAGTGATCATAATTTTTGCAATAAGTTTTATCAATAAAACTTTTCAAAGTTGAAGCTTGGATGATAAGGGATCTTCTTATGAAATTTGAGAGCAATTGGAATGAAGGATTGGGATGTGTGATGGTTTTAGTACACATAGGTCTGCATATCACATTGTGATGTAGTGTATAACACGACAATTATTATGAGAGAACATATGAAATTTTTTAGAGAGGATGAGAAGGTTGTAGAGTAATTATGTGTGAAGTCATCAGTCCTATTGTTGAATATCATAATCTTCTTCCGCTGAAGTTTTACCAATTGCAATGAATTCGAATGTGGATTGTTGAGGAGAAGAAAGAGAGAATATCAACTCACACGAGGATAAGGAGGATTCTTCTACAGCGAGACACTCAGGTAATCTTAAAGAGAAGCAATGTTCATGTGACATTGCCCATCCAAGAGGATGGTAATCATTGCTTTTGAAATTATGTCACGCGTAGGATCGATAATCATCACATATGCAACAATAACCTGATCCTCTCGAACCAAGTATAGATATTACATAATCCTAGTCGACTACAAGGTATACCAATGCTTCCTCCTTATGAGATATCTATCCTCTCGCGTCATAACAAATATTACATCCCTAATGGCATCATGGGTAGTTATCCTCTGCCCTCCGAATGGGCAAAGAGTCATATGGACACATGTTGAATTTAAAATAATACCACACTCACATGTGAGTAATGAAGATGTAGATGGATGGACCAAGCCAAGGCTGAACCTAAACGTTGTAGAAAAAGTAACTGGTGCGAGTCGGAAAGCCTTGATGCATGGTTGAGCCAAGATCCACAAGCTTGCACCCTTGCCGGAGCAAAAGCATAAACGAGCCCTAGTAGTAGAAAAAATGGCCAGATCCACTAAGAGTGAATGTAGAGCCTGCTCAACCGGTTGATCCATCAAGGTAGACTGTAGGCCTCTAGTCCAATTGGTCGGCAAAGAAAAAAAAGATGGGAGTTCATATCGTACCTTAGGGGATAAAGCATCTCTCGTATGTCATAATAATACATGTAAAGGAAATGATCGAGTATCCACATCCCTTGCATACATCTCAAGGATGGGTTTATCTGCAATCAAAAATATAGAAGATAACAAAGGTGCCGAGAGTGCCCAACTAGCCAAAAATACTATAGGTGTAGTCCTCTCCATCAATAATAAGCCTACCCCTCCACATGAAATCGACAAAGATATTTTTCTCGGTGCCAAATTGCCTGTCACACACTCAAAAGTCCATGACACCCACCCATGATACTCTTATCGAAGGCTGTCAAGCATGATATAATTGCAAGTGAAAGAGTAACCTCCCTAAGGAAGGGAACCTTGGGTAGGAAGGAGCAAATCGATGTAAGATTGGGTACGAGAGAGTGAGATGTTCATCCCATCCACTTCCACTCACCTCGAAATCTATGTAAGATTGGGGACGAGAGAGCTTAGAGTGTCAACTACGGGTATGAGGGAGCTAATATCTTAGCAAACCCGAAGTTTCAGTTCTTGGATTTGACGGGTTCTTCTGTCTTTGAGAGCAAGGATTGCATTGACATGAACTTATTCTTTCCCACTGGATGTTCCCGGTTGGGGTGTTGGGGTGGTACTCGGACTAATTGAAAGAAAGTGCGTTACGGACAGTTTTTGCTTAAAGGACGAAGGGTCCTAAAGAAGAACTGTGATCGCACCGGTAAGCTCACAACGTAAGTAAACCATTTTTTCAATTCAAGGTACACTTAATCGACTGCACCATGAAATCTCTGGTCCCAATCATATTCATTACTACCTTGTAGTTTAGTAAAGTGGACAAATTTGACTGATCTCTTCCGTTTCGTTAATTATGCATGAACGTACGGAGGACACATGCTTAACAGTTACGCTCCATTTTCTTTAATCGATGGATGTTTCTTGGAGGCTCGTACGATGTGGATGTATGAAGTGTCTGTCTAGGTGCATTGTAGGTTTCCAGTCCACCAGAGATGGTAAACCACAGTATGCGATTGCTTATAACAGACCCACAGTTCAAATTATCGTTACAAAGCTTCGAGATCTTGAAATTGTATCGAAGCTTCAGAGTTCAAAACCAGCAGTCTTGACACGTCTGACGCTTTAGAAGTGGACGATCTCCCTCGCAAGACACCCAGAATTAGCGCTGTCTGAAAGAAAGGAATGTATGTATGCACATGCACAACTTTGATCCATAAGAAAAATATCATTTCATGCGTAGCCTTGTTCTAATGAAACACAGAGTAGCACCGGGGTTTTCATCTAAAAAAAAAACACGGAGTTGAGAAAAACTGAGAAAAATCACACAGCAGTAAAATGCAACAACTGATTAGTTTGACTAAGAGTTGTAAAACGTTATGAGAGTGAGAAGAAAATTCCCTTCTTGGGAAATAAATAAATAAATAAATAAATCTTTTTTGATTGTTTGATTGATTGTAGTATATACAATCAATCAAACAATCAAAAATATATAGTATATAATGACCGCCACATGGGTGTAGGTTCACATCAGTGTCATTCCCACAACACTCCCCCTTGACAAGTAAACCTATTATGCATTTGACAGTCCGGATTCTCATCGTGGGCAATGTCATATTGGCTATGTCTTCCTTAAATAAGGATCAACCATTTCTTGGAAGTCAACAAAGTAAACGATGGCAGTGACATACTCCAATCATGTAAAGATCTTTGCATTTCATGAAGCATCCCGTGAATGTGTGTGGCTAAGGTTAATTGATGGCTTTATTTGAGGTTCATGTGATTTTGCAAAAATACTTGCTCCCTCATTCCCATTGTACAAGGATGTATAAGTGATGCGGCATGCATAGTATAAGTGAAGACAAGGTATATCAAGAATGATCTCATTAAACTCATTACTCCAAATTTTTTTTTCACACATGAATTGTTGGGCTCTCAAATCAATGTGAAACATGTCAACATAGAATTTTGCAGACTTGTTTACAAAGTCTCTAGCTACTTCAACCTATAGAAATCTTGTGTATGGGATAAGTTTACATAGGCTTATATATCTAGAATAAATTATAATAATAGATATGTCTATATACTTCCATTTTTTTTTCTTATTCATGAATTTTTAACTCTAAACTAATGAATATTTTTATCAACTAATTTTTTTAACAAGGGAACCTAGATAGGATTACATTTACTTGAGAATGTAATCTTATGATCTCACTACTCTCTCCAATCTTGTAAAGAAGTCCATATTTTGAGTCTCTTTGAGGTAATATATGACTTGTTTTACTTAGTTCAAGTGTGTCTTTTATAGGCTAGTGGTGGAGCGAGCTAGCAAGTTTATAACAAAGGTGATGTCAGGTTGGGTGGAATTTGCAAGGTACATAAATGCTTCAATTGCTGCCAAGTATGGACACTCATGTCCTAGATATTCCTTTTCCTCATTACAAGGCATGTATTCATCCATGCACACATTTAAACAATGAACCAACATAGGTTAAGCCAAAAAATGAGTAGTGTCAATGACAATCATTTTAATATTCTATAAATATAAGAATTCTGATGAAAGAAAACTCCCTCAATGAAATGCTCAATCTGCAATCTTAGGAAAAATGAGATAACATCAAGATCATTTATCTCAAATTCTACCTTTAGTTCATCAACAATCAACAAAATGATATTGATCATGTCAATGAAATTAAGGTCATCCACACACACATCAACAATGACAAAATCTTTCTTAATATGCTTGATAAAGATGCAAGGCCATACGTCATCATTTTTAAATTCTTGGTTAATAAAAAAATCCTTGAGACATTGATACCACATTCCCCAAACTTGTTTGAGGCCATACAAGACTCTCTTCAACTTTATGCATTTAGGTTATCCTTGAGACTTATGATCATTGTCTAAATTTGTATGCAACTTCATATATATGTCAATGTTCAGATTACCATATAAGTATGTAACATACTTATATGGTAATCCATTAAATGTAGTTCTAAGTTCTTGTCATTTGTAAGACATATGTGAAATCTAAATGTGATGGAATCCATCACAAAGTAGTAAGTCTCTTCATAATCAACACGTGGATGTTAGGTAAAACCTTGAGCCACAAGACATACTTTGTATCGAGAAACGTTACCATCCTTGTCTTATTTTTTAACAAACACTCATTTGCACCCATTATCTTCCTTAGCTATGGTCTCTACTATACCAAGTAATTTTTGGTCTTTTAGTTATTGGAGTTTAGATCTCATGAGCTCTTTCCATCTAGGAAAATCACAACGATTACTAGTCTTAGCTGTAGTAGTTGGATCATTATCATTAATGCTAAACACTATGAAACGTGGAAAGAAATGATCTCATCAATTCTAACTCTCTCATGGTTTCAAATCTTGAATGTTTGGACATAATTCACAACCATTATTTTTGATTTTGCTTGTGCATTTCTTCATTCTGGTATATTTGTGCAATATTTATTTTGCATGGATGTCTCTTTTGTGTGATTGTTGATCCTTCCCACAACCTCTCTTCAAAGTGTGGTATTCAGTATAGATGTCTCAACACAAGTTGAAGTGTTAGCTGATGGTACATGTGAATTAGTCATATTTGATGTATTGCTTAAAGAATCAAGATGTCTCTTTGCCACCTGATTAAGGTGTAAAATCTGCTCAATTTCTCTTTCAGCTCTAGAGTGTGTGGATCTAACTACACATTAGGTGAAAAAAGTGCAACAAAATTTAACTTTTTACAAGGATTAAGATACACAATAAAACATGAAAATTGATCTTCATCAAACAAACAATATGAAAAACAACTCTAAAATAAGTTTCATGCAGCGGGTTTAAGATATTTGATAATGATGGATGATTCAAACCAAATATAAATCCCTTGTTTGTGTTGAGGATCCATTTTGGTTCTTTGTGGAGGAAGTAAAAGTACTAAAACTTAACATCTAAATATATGTAGCTGACTTACAGTGAATATATTATCAAAAATAACTTCTGAAAGTGTAATGGACTATAAAGTTGATGGTTTTAGCCTAATTAGTGTCCCAACGTGAAATATAGCATGACCCTAAGCTAAGGAGGGAAGGTTAGACCTCATCAGTAACGGTTTAGCTATTAATTGTAAATGCTTGATAAATAATTTTGTCAAACCATTAGTTTTGTGTACATAAAGTAATGAATGTTCTACCTTGATATCAATAGATTCACAATATCATTGAAAAGCATGTGATTTAAATTCTCATGCTCCATCTAGCATGATAGACTAGATATGGTGGTTTGGCAATCTAGCTGTCATTTGGATAATTTGAGCAAGTGCGTGAGTAAAAGCTAAGTTTATACTTTCTTACAAGAAAACCTATGACCATTTCATAAAAGCATCCATCAAGACAAAGAAAAATCTAAAGGGTCTACATGCAAATTCTATTGGGTCATAAATATCTCTATGGATTCTCTAAAACATAACAAGGAGTTCATGTGGAAGTTTTTACTTATGAAATCGAGTGATTAACTCTTCTAGTGCACAAAATTCAAAAGGTTTCATACCTTTGATGATTTGAGAAACTTGAAGCTCGTGTCCCAATGTGTTGGGGATAATGCTTCTCATCATGATCTCTCCAGGGTGTTCCATTCGGTCATGCCACTTGTTCACATACATCATCATGATCTCTCCCTTGTGGAAAAAAGTAAGGGTAGCAACTAGAGAAGTAGGCATGGATTGTCTCCACCAAATGGTCTTCATCATCCAATAGTAGTAACATTTCAAGACCAACATGAGTAACATTTTGCAAATAGAAACCATTTCTACATCTATACTTAAAACTAAAAATATTTCTGGTTGATGTTGAAAAGTAGATAGCATTTTGGACATAGATATGCATATCTTGAGGCATGCCAAGATATGTCTCACTAACTTGATATTGCATGGATTGAGTATTAGTACTGGTGGTGATCTTGCATCAAATCATTGATCTTAGTGAATTAAAATAATGCTTGTTGTGTAATATTTACATATATGGTGGGGCTATTTAACATGGAATAGTTCCGCAAGGAACATGTGTTGGAAGACAAGGATGACTTTCAAAATCATCAAAAGAGTCATTTATATTATTTTCAAGCGCAATGGTCTCTATAAATGCATTTTGTTGAATAAAATGACTTTCCTTTCCATTGCCATGGAATTTGTAGAGTTCTATCATGTGGGCGAAGTCTTGTAATTGGGTGCAATATGTCATGAAGTGCCATATTTGAAACATGTTTTCATCTATGCAGAGAACGATGATTCTCCATGAATGAACATTTTGATCATGGTGTAGACGTTGTTGATGCTTTAACTTGCAATCGGTAGGATGACGAGATGGAGGTTGGTGATTCTCCATGTATGAACATTTTGATCGTGAATTGTGTGGACGTTGTTGATGTTTGAACTTGCAATCATGAGAATGATGATCACTATGCATGACTTGATAGTTGCATGGGACTGTAAGGTTGCAGTTCTTGTAGGTTGTGCATCAAGAATTTTAAGCAAACGCTCATTCTTCTTCTTTACCAAGAGAAAAATTGATATTAACTTATAATATTTGGTGTTATGCATGTTCCGATATTGTTGGGCCAACACAATATTAGCACCATGGAAGGAGAAAAATCTCTTCTCCATAAAGTATTCATCATTGATAGATTTGCCACAAAGTGTAAGATGAGAAACATATTGCACTCCACTATGGTTGCAAAATCCTAAACTCTCAAGTGTATCCAATTGTACCATGCATGGGATAAGAACATCTTGTGATGGTCATAACATTATTTCAAGTTTAACCACAATATTATATTTCTAGTAACAATTTAACTATTTCAATTGAAATGTAGGATCTAGATAGTGTTGAATAAAGATCAAAGCCTTGGCTATCACATTGTTGCTAGCAACAAATGAACTTGTTTGTGTATGTGCTATGTGGAAAAATAAATCATGTGATTGCAAGTGAAGTTTACAATCTACTGTCCAAACTAGATTGTCATCCCCATGAGCAACTAGTGGATTAAAACACAGTTTATCAAGGTTCATCATAGAGAGAAAGGGAAAAAAGTCACCCATGTAGGGCTATCAAAGAAGATTCAGGTTTAGTAACCTCATGGATGTGTTTTGAAGATTTGCTCACTATTCCATTAGCTGGGCAATAAACTGCTACTATGCTCACCTTTGGAGCTTGTTTCAATCCATATAGAGATTTGAACAATCTACAAATTAACTTCTCATGACCTTTCTTCTCATAGCCAGTAGGTTGTCTCATGTAGATTTCTTCCTCCAAAGATCCATATAGAAAGCCGTGACAACATCCATCTGATCCATAACTAGACTAAATATCGCAACAAGTGCACATACTGCAATTTAATTGTAGCATACTTTTGGGCTGTGTGAGCAGACTTCGTTGTAGTCCACACCTTTCTCTTGTGTGAAGCCCTTAGCCACCAACATGGCTATGAAGATCCTCTTCTCTTCATCCGCTGGATTATCCTTCAACTTGTACACCCACTTGCTATCAACCAAAGGTTGATCCTTTGGAAGCTCCACAAGCTCCCAAGTCTTGTTCTCAACAAGCAATTGCATCTCACGCTCCATAGCAATATCCCACTCAAGCTTATTGATAGAGGTTTGAGCTTCTCTTTATGAACAAGGTTCTCCTTATTCCAAGATCAATGCATTGCCATCATCATTCTCAGTTTCAATATCATGATCCTCAAGAATATATGAATTAGCTCATGTTCCATACCTTCCGAGAGCTCTATTAATCCGATTTGATCATCTCCTAGTAGATGGTCTTGATTGATCTCCATGGTTGCGTGTTGTGTCTTCAGGTTGAGCAATGACAACTTGCTCCTCCAATTCCTGTTGTTCAGAAATTTGCTCCATCTGTTCTGGAGCTTCTCCTTAATTTTAAGCAAACTCTCAGTCTTAGTTTATCGATCTGGAGAGCAGAAGACCTCCGAAATCGAGTTTTTGTGTTTTTAAATGCCCTTCTAAGGCTACGTCAGTCCGGGTTGGGTTGGTTTGACCCCTTTGATGGATGTTTTTGAGATGGAGTATTGTTCTTTATGTTTCTTGTGATTGATATACCTCCATCTCTGCTTCCTGCTTGTGCACCACGTTTGTATGTGTTGGTGCTTTGTTGTTTGAAGTGTTGGAGCTCTTGTGTGCTGTTGATAGTGAGGATGGATTTACGGACCAGTCAGACTATCCATGTTTCTCTCAAGTGAGACAGTACTTACGGACCTGTAGATTGGGTGAGTGCCTGTGGTGATGGCAGGTTTCAAGTTGCCCTTGTGTTAACACCTTGTGGTGCCTTGGGTACCTTCTGTTGCGGTTTCTGGTTACAGTTGTTGTTTCTGGTTCCAGTTGAGGACCTGTTTTTGTACGGTTGTGGAGGTGATTCATTGGTGTCACGGTGGAGTTCTCTGGAGGTTCTAGAGGAGAGATTGCTCGGATTAGCATTGGGTGCACCCATAGCGGAGTGCGGTACCAACCTTGGCCTTTGAGATTCATAGAAGACTCTGATTTGGTTTCAGAGAGTGACGGAGCTGAGCTTGGTGATATCTTGGATTGTGTATCCACACCGTTGTTGTGGGACATGGACGATATCTATGGGGCCATCAAGGGTCCTAGACGATATTCGGGTACAGTTGGCACTATTGAGTTGGATGACTTCATCTAGGAGTTTGACTCATGGTGTGATTTACAAGGGATGCGCAACTCTGCGTTGTTCAGTCCATTTATGGCTTGGAAGGGATTATTCCAGCATTTGGAGGGTCCGCCGATGGATGATTATCATGAGTTCCGGCGTGAACACCTTGAGGAGATAGAGTTTTGGAGACAATACTGGTCTCCAAACTACATCTCTATTACTTCTGGTACAATGTTTGAAGGTGCGAGTTCATCCTCTGTACCTGGCACTGATGATACGATTGGAGCTAGTAGAGTTGGGAAGAGTTCAGAGGTCCCAGTATATGAGCATCTTCGAGATTGCTTTCTGGCGGATGATCCTTCTAGGGTTTCACGAAGTTGTTCCATGTGGCTGCATCAGTTGTGAGAGGGGAGATTCCGTTGTCAGTTAGTCAGGCTCTAAATGCTAGTCGGCTTCTCGCGATGAAGAAGGACACTACGGGCATCATACCGATTGCTATTGGAGAGGTCTTATTGCGATTAGTCAGCCGTACCGTTGTCTTGCAGCATCGCTCACACTTCCAAGAGCATCTTTTTCCACATCACTTTGGAGTCGCCACACTAGGAGGCTGTGAGGCAGTATTGTTGGACATTAGAGCACTTTTAGATATCCATCCGGATTGGTTTGTCTTGCAGGTGGATGTTGAGAACGCTTTTAACAACGTCTCGCATGCATCCATTTTTAGAGAGCTTAAAGAGGCTGGTGGACCCCTATCAAGCCTCATTCCTTTCGCACGATCTTTCTACGGTTCACGTTCTTCTCTATTTTATCAACATGGCTTTTCCGAGGAGGGAGTCACCGTTCTACAGTCCGCCGCTGGCACTCGACAAGGAGATCCTTTGGGAGGACCCTTATTTGTCATGGCTCATTATAGAGCTCTTCTGTCTACTGCTTTGGCCGTGCCCGGTTGTGTGTTCCCTCCTTAGCGAATGATACACACATTGTGGGCCCTGTAGACAGCATTAGACATGCCTTTGATTACTTAACTACTTCATCTTGTAGGCTTGAGAGTCAAGGTGTCAAAGTGCAGGGCTTGGTCTCTTTTGGGTATTCTGCCTCATCTTCAGCTTCTAGAGGGATGTATGATATTGATAGATGGCTAACGTATTCTAGGAGTGCCAGTAGGGTCTGAGGATTTTGTTTCAAGCTACCTTGACGTTGCATTGGCTGAGGATGTTTTGCATGTAGACGATCTTCCTCTACAAGGGGATCCGCATGTGGCGTTTGGTATACTATCATCTAGTATTTCTTGTCGACCCACCTATCTTCTTTGCACAGTTGCTCCTTCATCTACATTCATATCACGTTTGACAGTCTTTGATAGGAGGATCATGGACGTCTTTGGTGACATCATCGGACCAAGGATATTCGAGTGTGTGACTAGAGATTTGGCAAGGAGACAGACATCTTTGGCAATTTTGTGTGGAGGGATAGGCTTATTATCGATGGAGGAAACGGCACCTGCGGCATTCTTGGCGAGTTGGGCGCTCGTTGCACCTTTGTTATCTTCTTGATTTGTGATCGCAAATAGACCTATTTTGGAGATATATACAAGGGATGTTTATATGGGATCATTTCCCTTACAGGTATTATTACGACATACGAGAGACGCTTTACCACGGGAGATATGACATGAGTTTCCATCTTTTTCGTCTTTGGCTACCGATTGGACGAGGGGTCTACAATCTATCTTGATGGACCGACAGTTTCAGGAGGCTCTACATTCACTCTTAGTGGATCCGGCCATTCCTCGTACTACTAGAGCTCGTCTACGCTCTTGCTCGGGCAGGTGTAGGCTCATGGATCTTGGCTCGACCATGCATCAGGGCTTTCCGACTCGCACTAGCTACTTTTTCCACAACGATGAGGTTCCGTCTTGGCTTTGTCCATCCATCTACATCTTCATTACTCACATGTGAGTATGGTATCACTTTAGATGCAGCAAGTGTTCATATGACTCGTTGTCCATTCGGAGGGCAGAGGATAGCTACCCATGATGCCATTAGGGATGTGGTGTTTCCTATGGCGCGAGAGGGTGGATACCTCACATGGAGAGAGCGTTGGTATGTCTTGCAGTTGACTAGGGTTAGGTCAGACCTGTACTTGGATCGGGAGGATCAGGTCACTATGGCTGATGTGGTGGTTACCGATCCTACTAGAGACACAATTTCAGAGGGGGTGATCATCCATCCTCAAGGATGGGCGGCAAGTGGAGTGGCAGCAGCGAAGGTCTCCAAGTATAGAGGTATGCATGGAGGTCACCTCTTTGTTCCTCTAGCTTTGGAGTTATATGGAGCTATGGACACCAACTTCGACATGTTCGTGAGGGAGTGCACGAGAGCCTACCATACTAGGCAACATGGGGTATCACTCTCTTTAGCTTATTGTATAGCTTATTTTAGGTAACGTGTTTCCATTGCTCTACAGAGAGCACTAGCTGGTGTAATGCATAGGAGAGCAATCGCGTTAGGTGATGCTTCTTCGGATGCTCATGTTGTTTGTAGACCTTTTGACTTGGATAGTTTAGATATCTTAGGTGATGTATGACATATTTCCCAATGTGATACTATTGGAGCCTAGCCCCATGTTACCGGTTTGGTTCCATCCTTGTACAATTTGATGGGATATTCCCATCCCTTTTGTTATTATACTTTGTCTGTTGTGGTCCAGTTGCACGTTTGCAGAAGCCAGCTATCTTATCATTTACCCGGCCTCAACTGTCCTTCGATTCGGTAGTATTGAGGCAATTACTGCAATATTTTAGGACTGAAATTTCGGATATTTAGCTATAAAATTTTCTATCACGATAAGTGAGTTAATTTATGCTTTAGCATGGAGGTCCATTTAAAGGAATACTCCTATCGTGGGAATGCCATCCACATCAACTCCAACCAACACCGGCACATCTCCAACGAACATTCATGTGGCAATCACTATACTCACCTGCGTTCAATGTACTACGGAAAAAAATATATATCAAAATTTCCCGAATGTGGTCTTCTTTTCTTCACTCTAGAAACTTTTCACAACTCTGTATCGTGTGAATCAATTGTTGCATTCTCCTGTTGTGTGCTTTTTCTCAGTTTCTCAATTTTTCTCACGTTATCAGCCGTATGTGAACACTACACTTGGGATCTGTAGTCACAAACTGTCCCAATAACAACGCTGCCTCCTTCTGACTTCCTTGGCACCTCAAACTCATTAGACCTATCACTAATTGATGAGCATCCATGCTCAGAACTTCTTTCATGATGTTTACCGAGCCAAGAACAAGTTAATTGATGCCGACATCTTCTCTGATCGAAGCATAAAAATCAGTGTTGGAAAGCATTTTGCTCCATAATATAATTGTTATTCACCTCATTTTTTAACCCAAGCGTGTGCAAGGCACCAGCTGCAACACGCAAACAAGCAAAATGAGAAATTCCATCACCCTTGCTTGAATTTGGGTGACAGATTCTTAATTTGAGTTGAATGCAGCAATTTCTCACGGCACGTACAAAATTCTCAGCATCAGCTCGAGGGTGGAATTTCCCACGATTCCCTCGAGAAGTAAAGTGATTTTCATGGTGACTTGAATGTGAAGTCTAAACAATTTATTTTCTGCTTGTTCGTCAACCCTTGCCGAACTAACCGAAGAACGTCAGCTCAAGGTCGTTCTCGCTTCACTTTTAGTGCATTCTCACTCTCATTGTGATCCAGACCTTCGCGAAACAAATTCACAATCATTCAGGCATTGACATTCTCATCATTCTGTCACTTGAAATCTTCACGTAACCACAATCATTATGGCAGCAACGGCGGAGAGAGCAGATACTTGCGCACCAATGCAGCATGTTGCACTTTCATATCGGTTGACTCTAAGACCTCAAGGAGAGGAGACTATTCGCACCAACAGAGGAACAAGAATCCGCTATGATATGTTGATGCTCTGGCTTGACAACAAGTAATCCTGATGCAAATGTCTCGTCTTTCTCCACTTATGTGAAACTCAGTAAAATAATAAAAGGGATGGGAAGATCCCATCAAATCGTACAAGGATGGAACATGGGGTTAGGCCCCAATAGCATCACAATGGAAAATATGTAATACAACACCTAAGATATCTGAATTATCTAGATCAAACAGTTTACAAACAACAGAGCCTCCGAAGAAACCTCACCTAACGTGATTGTTCTCCTATGGATTGCACCAGCTAGTGCTATCTGGAGAACAATGGAAACACGTTGTCTAAAATAGGCTATATAGTAAGCTAAAGAGAGTGATACCCCATGCCGCCTAGTATGGTAGGCTCTTGCAAACTCTGTCACGAACATGTCAAAGTCGGTGCCCATAGCTCCATATAACTCCAAAGCTAGAGGAACAAAGAGGTGACCTCTCTGCATACCCCTATACTTGGAGACCTTGGCTGGTGCCGCTCCACTCGCCGCCCATCCTTGAGGATGGGTGATCACCCCCTCTGAAACTGTGTGTTTCTAGTAGGATCGGTAATCACCATATCCGACATAGTGACTTGGTCCTCCCGAACCAAGTACATGTTAACCCTAACCCTAGTCGACTGCAAGGCATACCAACGCTCTCTCCATATGAGGTATCCACCCTCACGCGCCATAGCAAACACCATATCCCCAATGGCATCATGGGTAGCTATCCTATGCCCTCCAAATGGACAACGAGTCATATGAATATCTACTGCATCTAAAGTGATACCACACTCACATGTGAGTAATGAAGATGTAGATGGATGAACCAAGCCAAAATGGAACCTCATCGTTGTAGAGAAAATAGCTAGTGCGAGTCGAAAAGTCTTGATGCATGGTCGAGCCAAGATCCACGAGCAAGAGCAAGAGCATAGACGAGCTCTAGTAATACGAGGAATGGCCAATAGTGTGAGTAGCATGAGAGTGCACAAGGGAGCCTATGGAATAAACGTGGACATGGAAACCTAGTCTCAAAAAGCCCTAGAATCAAACCCGCATGGGAAGCTAACCACTCCCACGATCTGATGGGTATAGCCTAAATGATCAACAAAGGAATCCATGTAGTATGCGTGTTCCCCAATATGATAAATATAGATGTCAATATGATCGTCCTCCTCACGTGTGCATCCCAAGTGTTCCAATCATAATCTTTGTGCATCTTTTCCACATGGGTCTTTACCCCTTGCAAGATAAACAGACAATGACACACCAGACATGGTGTATCACGCACTGTTTTTGGCGGCCCCATGAGGGAAAGTGAAGCTATAGCTAGCACAAAGAGAATGATAAAGACATCGAGCATTCCATCATGTTTCTCCTCCCACGTGCAGAACCACAACCCCCTTAACACCCCACCTCATATGGTAAAATACTAACTATGAAAACCCTAAAATCTAAAAGCACTCATAACTTTTTATTCTTATCTCCATAATTTTCCAACTAGGTTTCAATAGAACCAATGCAAGAAAAGGAAGAGATTTGAACAAAAAAATCCCAACCCATATGTTTAATTTCAGAAAAATCACTCAAAATCCTAAAAAAAACAAAAATACTCATATCTCACTATATCATTCTCCATAGTTTTCAATTTAGGTACCAATGTAACCCAAATTGAAAACAAAGAGAAATCACTATTTACTCTCCATGTTTGACAAAGTGTAGCCACAAAATATGCAAGAAAGTATACTACTCTATTCTACTCTCTCTTCTCCCCTTAATCTCTATACTGTTAGGAGTTAACTTAGGTCTTGAGTAACTCCGGTTAGTTTGACTATATTTAATTAGACTAGGGCTAGGGCTGGTACTACTATATAAGAGGGCTAGCAGAAGCTCTCTGTGACACAAATTAGGGTTGTTTAGTAAAGAGACTCTGTGTGTTCCGTGGACGTAGCCTTAGTGAGGTTAATCACGTATTTCTTGTGTCGACTCTTGATTGCATGTCTTTTCTTCGTGTATTCTTATTACGGACCTACAATTGATATCAGAGCGGTTGGATCGTCATGTTGAGCGATTGATCAATTGATTAGGTCTTGGATGAAGAATTGGCTGCCCGCGGAGAGCAGAGTGACAATCGGGAGTAGGAAGTTTCTTGCTGGGATTGTTAGCGTGCTTTCGGGAGTTTGGGAGAGTGTGGAAATACGCTGAAGTTGAATTACATCCAATGAGCAAGATTTGCGTGGGGACAAATCGATTGAGGATCTGTCCAGTGGTAGATGCTTCGAACTAATTTGCGCTGCATGAGAAGTAATATACTCTCAATTTGGTGGTGGAATCTGAAGATGAGAACACCTGCGCCGATCGATTGAAAATGTGTCCTAGAATTTGTAGATTTGAAACCTTAGAATTCAAGGTCAACAACCCCTTCGTGTGACCGAGGAGATGCCTGTGTGCAACCATTGCTCATAAATCATGAGCTGCAAGACGTGGAACGAGCATCACCAACCTGTGTTTTTAATTCCGAGAGAAAGAATCCATGAAATAAATGCTTGCTCCGACTGCACGCAAGACATGAAGCGCAGCCTTCAGGAGAGAACGAAGGATGTCAGTAACCTAAAGAAAACTGTCATGTATTTGAAGGAGCAGCTAAACTTCTTGTGAAAATTGGATTTAAAACCCGGTAGTGATCAGTTCAGAGGCGACGTCATATTTGGGGTAGCTCAGGAGTGCAGAATGGAGTTTTCCGATGTATTTTTCAGCGAATCAGGTGACACTTGATTGCGGGGCAGTGCGGGAAGGAGGTGGTCTAAAGCTATTTCTTTGTTGGAGAAGTATTATGACGATCACAATGTTGGACGGGTTGCGTCGACTTAGTTTTAGCAGTGGAGAGCTAAAAAGCTTATGCTAGATACGAATTGGTAGGCAATTTGGCTGATCATCTGCTCATCGAGGACAGAGAGCAATGTACTGGAGGAAGTGGACAACACCCCACTTATTAAGATGCCAATCTAGCTTCTATGTAATCAGCATCTGCGGAGGATGAGAGGATAAGGGGAGATTTTGGATCTCTGATTGTATTGAAATTCTATCAGAGTTTTGAACAATTTTGATACAAGCTTATACTCTGTCTTAGTGGACTGCAAGACATCTCTCAAACTCTTTTGTCGATTGTTGATTTTGGATGCAACGAGGTTGGACATGTCGAACCTCAGTGGTATGGCATTTGCACGTGTGGGCACATGGCAGATAACTGGTTGAGCATCATTGAGCATCAGATGGTCACTTAGCAAGCTGGATAAGGACATTCATTTTTGGGAATCCAGGAAGGTGAAAGTTTCGGCAAGTTTCAGAATTTCCACGTAAAGGAAATGATATGTTGATACAAAAAATTCGCTTCTTCTGAAAAACAATCGTAGAAGAAAGTGGGGATACATCTACAAGAAAGAGAGTCCGGCGCAGAAGGGTGTTGAGAATGCATTGTGAGCCTCGAGCATAGAGATCGGTAGCCATGGAGGGATGAACTGTTGATGATCAATTTCTTGTTCGTTACGGTGTGTTTGAGGGCTCAAAAGTAGCAGTATTTCATGTGGTTTAGGGATATTTTGACCCAGGATAAATTTCCTTTATTCTCACATGAGTGAGAAGAAGTCAAGTTTGGAGGTTCCATCTAACAATCGAACAACACAAGGGACGAGTTCAGCGCCTAGATGAAGCGAGATGGTAGTCATGAAGACAGGAGGAGCCGGATTTGACATTGTCAAATATGATGGGCGTGGTGATTATCTTCTGTGGGAGACGCAAGTCAAAGGCAAATTGAAGACTTCTTGTTTGGGCAAGTCATTGAGGCCTAAACCCTCTACATTCAATGAAAAAGACTGGAAGGACCTTCAGGAGCAAGCAATGAGTATTGTTATACTCCATTTACAACCTTCAATTCTGAAGCAAGTGGATGAGTATGACAATTGTACTTTATTGTTTGAGGCTCTTCAATGAAGGTTTCATCGCAAAGAGTTATCAAACAGGTTGTACACCTCCTTGAAGCTGATGAGCTTCAAGATGAAAGATTCAAGTACGAAGATACAAGATCACATTGATGCCTTTGGTGATCTTGTTATTGATCTTCAGAATCAAGGAGAGGAGATAACTGATGAGAGGAAGGTTCTTCATATGTTAAGTTCATTGACTGCTTCATATCAGTCATTGTCACGAGTGTTGCTCCATTGTGATAGACAAACGATCACTTACAATGAGGTTGTAAATGCTCTATTGACTAAGACCTATAGCAGAAGATGATGATGCCCTCTACTCCATCCTCTACATCTGGTACGGCACTAAATGTGACCCGTGGACGATCACAATCAAGGAATGAGAAGGATGGGAAGAAGTTTGGATCTAGAAGTAGATCCCAAGACAGAAAGACGGTGGTCTGTTGGAAATGTGGCAAGAGTGGTCACTTTAAGAAGGATTCTCGTGTGAAGACCAAGGCTACTCATCCTCCTTTGGCCAATGTGGCTCAAGATTTTGATGAGGAGGATGACTTGCTCGAAGATGGACTATGAAGCCAGAGGTATGCCCTATGCAACTCACCAAAGGGCGTTGGTGATATATGGATTCTAGATAGTTGTCGTGCACATACATATCGCATCACAACATACATCGATGTCACATCAAACATCCCAACACATAGATCAGCATACACCAACACAAGTGTACCACAATAATCTTTTCTACTCTCAAAACGTCCACAAGGACACTCCGCTCATAACCATTGCATAAAAGAGATATTACAATCAAGCCAAACCCACTTTGTGCTTCAAAGACTCCAGGTTCCCGCACTAGCTACTATCCACCATAGCCACACTCTCAAAGGCTCAACTTCGAAAACTGGCCTCCAAGGAGCCCTAATTCAAACTCTACCCCTTGAGCCCTAGGATCCCTAACAGCGTTGTCGGCCCTAACAGCAGTCCCTGCGCTAACTGCACAACCGGCTCTAACTGTTGTATCTGCTCCTGCATACGCACACCTACCTAACTAGAGATGCCACTACATAAGTCGTGGAGGATACCAAGCAGCACATACATATCGCATCACAACATACATCATTTGTCACATCAAACATCACAACACATAGATCGTCATACACCAACACAAGTGTACCACAATCGCCCCCCTAACTAGCGGTTAGGTCCCTCTAACATCCGGTAGCCATCTAGTCCATAACATAATATGCCCTTCGTGGGGCTAAGATCAGGAGGCCAGGTGCTACAATGCCCCATCGTTAGTCGCCTATCTGCAATCCATATCATGTAACGGTCAGACCTATTTGCCTGCTAAACGCATCGAGGATATCTCCACCGCCCACTGGGCACCGCATTGAGAGGAGGTGTCAAACATGACATATGCCATCCTCTCAAACAAGAATCACAAATCAACATCCTGGCTGCTCCACCACCTGATCCACATAACATACATCTCAAGCATGCATGTACAGCTATCAGGCTTGGATCCATAGTACCATCAATGTTTGGAAGGTGACATGGTGCACAATTACGCACATGATCCTTCCAAATCACACCATCACGACCCTCCAATACCAAAACTCTAGAAGGTAAAACCTCACATAACATCCAATGTGGTCGGTGCACTCTGCTACAAGTAAACGTAATCACCAACATGAAATCTGCAAATTGAAGGTCAATATCCACCTCCTCGGATGGTAGCATAACGCAAAGTATCTCTATGCTGAGCAATAGCTAGGTTCTCAAATGCCATGGGCATGACTCTATGGAAGAGTTCTGCCCTTTGAGAACACACCCTAACCCAAACATCAGGGTTCTCCAAGTCCAAGACTTCACCTGACTCTCGACGGATAGTTGTCGGTAAGTCTGGATCTCTACCATATAATAAAAAGTACGGTGAGAATGATGCTAGAGATGCTTGTCAGCTAAATCGATAACTCATGGCCAACTAGGGTAGCTGGATGTCCCATTCCCCCATATGACCTTTCTCCAAGCCAAACTTTCTCAGTCCTCTCTTCACCGTCTGAACAACTCTCTCTGCCATACCATCAGCCTCAGGATGATCTCTTGAGGTGGTACGATGATCGATCAATGCTTGATCACACAAAGCCTGAAACTCGCCCAAAAACTCAGTACCCTTATCAGTCAACACTTTTGTTGGTGCACCAAATCGGCTATGCACTGCAGCTAAGAACGCATAAGCTGTTCCCTCACTTGACTTGTCGGGCAAGGCCACCAACTCAATCCACTTGGAGAAATGTTCCACCATGACCAACACATATCGATGATGTTGTATAGTCAATGGCAAAGGTCCTGCAAAATCCAAGCTCCAACGATAACCAAGTCCCATAATCGGTAGAGGATGTAGTTGTGGTGTAGGGACATTGAATGATGCTTGAACATGATCACATACCATATATCTCGCCACAAACTGCTGCACCTTAATTTGCATACCTCTTCACCAATAGTGACTTTGAAGTAAGCTATATGTCCGCTTTACTCCAAAATGACCTAACTCCTCATGAGCATATCTGACCAACTGTGCTTTCTGAGATGGAAGTGGCACAACACGAACGATGCCATCTCCCCATACCCGAAGAAGGTGTCTACCTTCCCATCTGAACCGTCGAGCTCTCTGTAAAACTCGATCCCGCTCCTTTACACTCAAGGTGCCCAACAAAGCACCGGTACGAAGATACTCCAACACCAACATGTCATCATGGATGTCTCGGTTTACCATCAAACCATCCTCAGTCTCATCGTCCAAGGCTAATATATCTGCTCTCTGACCCAAGAGAGATATCATATAGCTCTCAAGTGCCAACATACTCAAAAAGGCAGATGCATGTCAACCCGGCATCATCTCCTTATCAGTATCACCGTGCCATCGAGCCTCGGTTTCGTCAACTTGACTTGTACATGGGTTTCGACTTAATCCATCCGCATCACGGTTCACCACTCCATGTCTATGAATAACCGTGAAATCATACTCTTGTAGGATAAGAGCCCATCGTGCAAGCTTTCCTGTAAGCTTGTCTGATTCCATCAACCATTTCAATGGTTGATGATCAGTGAAGAGAGTGAAGGAGTTCCAAACAAATAACATCTGAAATGTGCCACCGCCCAAACAGCTGCCAAACATTCTCCTTCATAAGAACTATACTTTGACTCCGTTGCATTGTTGGAACGACTTGCATAAGCCACTACAAACTCCTTCCCCTCATCATCATGTTGGGTAAGCACTGCTCCCAAACCCAACATACTCCAATCATTATGTACTTGAAACGGACGACCTCTCACAGGTCTCCTCAAAATAGGGGCAGATGTCAGCCTTCCCTTGAGCTCAACAAAAGCTCTCTCCTGTTCATCTCCCCAACTCCACTCTTGATCTAGCTTTGTCAGCTTTGTCAAGGCTTTGGCAATAGTGCTAAATCATCGCACATATCACGATAGAAGTTTGCAAGTCCAAGGAAAGCTCGAACCCTACTCACATCTGAGGGTTGTGGAATACGCAAAATTGCCTCCACCTTGGTTTGATGAACTCCCAATCCTCTTGGGTATATGGTATGACCCAAGTACTCTACCGGCTCCCGAAAGAACTTACACTTTCCAGGATGCAACTTAAGGCCATGAGCAATCAGTCGCTCAAATACCTCCGGCAAATGTATCTCATGCTCCCTCACTGTAGCACTATATACTAGAATATCATCGATGTAGGCTCTGGCACAATCAAGTCCAGCTAGGATCCTATCCATCACTCTTTGGAACTCAGCAGGTGCATTCTTCAACCCAAATGGTAAGAACTTCCACTGATACAACACATCCTTGCCATGCGAATCAATTGCCCAAAAGGTTGTCTTGGCCTTATCCTCATCTCGAATCCAATCGATGATATCCCCGTCAGAATCCAATGTACGTAAAAACCTTTGCATGTCCAACTGCATCAAAGATCTCCTCAGGTGTAGGCATAGCATATCGATCAGATTTTGTTTGTCGATTGATAGATCGGTAGTCTTCACACATGCGTCTATCTGTATAATTGCCATGTATATCCTTCTTGACTGGCATCACCACAGCAGAGGCATACCCTCCATATGATATCTCCACTAATCCAGCCTCAAGAAGGTCTTGACACCTACTTTGGATCAGATCTCTCTCCATAACACTATATCCATAGGGACGATAGAAGACTGGTGCATCTGTTGTCAAGTCAATCCGTATGCCATGTCCCTTCAAACAGCCTAAATCCTTCATACTGAAGACAAAACATTTTCTGAAACTCCTCAGAAACCTCCACACCCTATGTCTTTCTTCTCTTGTCACTTTGGGACCAATCTCAATATCCCAAATCTCCTCTCCATCGACAATAGAGATAGAAGACGTAGTATCTGGTTGCTAAATGACAACCTCTTGAGCAGAGAGCTTTTTCTGCTCTCTCATACCATGCTCCACTATCTCAATGTGAACAACTCCTGCTGCTGCAACTGTAACCTCTTGTGTTGTATCACAAAGGTCAAAAGTGGTAACCATTGCCTGCTCCGCGCAAAAAACTCCAACGATACTCGAAGAAGACCCTATCTCTCCTTCTCTAACATCCCCATAAGACCAAGGATGAGATCTTGGGCACTTCTCACCCCCAGCTTTTGCCTCCACTGTCTCGGTAGGCAAAGAGCTTACTAATGGTCTTGCAGTCATACATGTGGATCTCATGCGTCTCTGTCGTCAGCCAATCCAAGACTAACAATCCATGTCAAACAGTTCAGGTCCATAGCTTGACCCAACACTTGACGTCGTGAAGCCTCTGACAATGTAGGTACTGCTATAGTACCGGTACAAAATCCCATAGCTCGCTCTCTCTCTTCAGCGTTGGGTTCCATCAACCGCTGCAAGCGAGAATCCCATACAAGTCCAGGTCCTCCCTCTCTATAATAGGAGCCGTTACCAACGCCTTCTTAAGAAGTTCGAACGCCACAGCTGCCTCTCCATCCTTGAGGATTAAATCGTAATCCGTCCTCTTCTTCATGTAAACCGTCAAGGCATAAGCTTTGTTGGAGAAGGAAAAGATGAACCGTCGATAGTATCCCACCATTCCAAGGAACGCCTCAACTTGGTCAACGCCACCGAAAAGGTAAGTCGAGGATGCGTTTTCACCTTTTCTCGATCCACCGCTATACCATCTTTGGAGATGATGTGCCCTAACAACAAACCTTCCTCACATCCAAAAATGCATTTTTCTGGATTGAGCGAGGCCTTGACTTTCTCCAACCGTTGTAGAATTTTGATCAAATGATCAAAATGATCCTCCTTCTTCCCCGTATACACAAAAATCATCTATGAAATCTCGCACAAATTTCCCAATAAAAGGTTCAAACACCTTGTTCATGAACCTCCGAAAAGTTGGAGCATTACATAGACCAAAGGGCATTACCCTAAAGGCAAAAGTTCCCCATGGCGTGGTAAAAGTGGTTTTGAGCTCGATCTTCAGGAGCAATTTGAATTTGGTTATAACCACTATAACCATCTCCAAAACTATACCACTCATGACCCCGCCACCTCCTCTAGAATCTCATCTATGAAAGGTAAAGGATAGTAATCATTCTTTGTGACAAAGATTCAACTTCTTGAAATCTACGCATACACGTAGCTTACCATTCTTCTTCTTGACTATCACAATAGGAGAAACCCATTCAGAATTCTCTACCTCATAGATGAAACCCGCATCCTTTAGCTTGTCGATCTCCTCCTTGACCACCACGGCCGTTGGTGGATTTATCCGACGTTGTTTCTCGACGCATTGGACGAGCCTTCTCCTCTAACTCAATGCGATGAGTTTCTAAGGTTACTTCCTTCAAATCCTTGTAGCTAAAGGCAAAGACATGGATATATTTTCGAAATATATCCAAGAACCTTGACTTCTCCTCCATAGTAACCTTGGGACCAAACTTGAGAGTGGAGAGCCGCCGAGTTATCTCATCTTTACTCATCTTCATCTTGTCGGGATCTTTCACCACCCCGGCCTAGGAAGTAAATCCATTGCAGCAAGAACTTGAACTTGAACATCATCGCCCAAAGGTATCTTCAGATGATGTCTCCTCATCGGCCGACATGTTGGTGTCAACCCTCGAAAAACTACCACTTTCTTCACTCTCGGACTCCGAGTAATCACTCGTAGGTCTATCCGAGTCCGAGACCGCCTCCTCCGCCACTTGTGAGAGGGACCTTCACTGATGGTTTTTCGGCCCTATACGAAGGTAACCCTTATGCCACCGATCAGTTGTCCTCACAATGACCCCTCAACCAAGGTATTCCTAACAACAAGTCGTAGCTAGCCTCCTCAAGCACTTGAAAGGACAACAAGGTTTGAACTCCCATCACACTTACCACCACCTTGTCCACCACTCCAATGGGTCGCACCTTTTGCTTGTTGGCCATCCCAACAATGATGTTGGAAGGTCTTGAAAGCTTCATCCCCAACTTCTTCAACAAACGCTCGACATGGCATTCACCGCAGATCCACCATCCACTAGTACATCCGAAACATCACGCCCATTAATGCGCACTTCAATCTTGAAGCCTGAGTGCATACCTCCGAGGCAGCGGCATCCACCACTCCTACTCCAACATTCGCCATGGAAGCTTTCCCCTTGGATCGCCGATTCTTGGTCCTTTTGGAGCTTAGGCCTCCCTCAACTCCTTTCTTATCGTAGGATTTAGAGCAATCAATTGGCCAACAGCTATATTGGCTTTTTGATTCCCCACATCCTCCACCACGTCGTATTTGAGCCGGGTAGATGAAATGGAGAAATCATCCATTCCCAACTTCTTTCTCGGTGCTCTCGGTTGACTCACACCACCGGATCGAGTGCTCCGGCTTGGTTGATCTTCCATTGAGATGGACTCCTCTCGCAAATCTTGCTCTCTTCTTCTCGTGTGCAAGAATATCAACTCGAACTTATAGAGCTCTCTCCTTCTCAAACGTGCACCGATGAGGAAACACATCAATAGACGCTACTCCCCTTATCCCCGCGATTGACTTGGAGCAGAGTAGAATTGTTGTGTCTAACTCCATCATGTTGTCGAGGATTAGGACAATTTCGTTGGAAATGAGGGCCTCCACAACTATAGCATGAAACCGTGAAGTTCCCTTGTGGTGGATTTCCTTTTGGAGGATAATTCCCATACCCTCTAGATCCTCCCCCTACATTCTCGATTCCTCCTCTCCCATAGTTGTACTACGTTAATCTTGAGATCAGCGAGTGTTTCGTGATAGATTTCAACTCATGGTGCAAGTCTACCATCGGAGAATTTACTCATCGGGCGCAAAGAACAACAGTAGGAGTTGCCATTCTAACCACAACAGTGGTGATGCTTCTCTAGCCACCAAGCTAGAATCATCGCCTTCTAGGCTCTCCTCCATTCGAATAGCAATGCGAATAGCCTCAACCTTAGAAGAGGGCTTTTCATATCTCACCTTGCTTCGAATCTGAGGCTTCAAACCTCCAATAAAGTTCTTTGTCAACATCGCCACAATCCCCACCATGGTTGGCTCGACGACTGCCTCCACTCTTTCTCAACACCACACTAAAGCGTGACTCCAGCTTCTCCGTTCTCTCTACGTATGATCTCACCTTCTCACTCTCTCCTTGCTTCAAAAAGGTGACTTCACACATCGCTTCTCGTAACTTTCATCCGGAAGAAAGTTTTCAACAAGATTCTCCGTCAAACTCTCCCAAGTGTCTTCCTCCACATGCTCCTTCTTGTACTCATTGTACCACTTCAATGCAGAATCCTCCAAGAAGTCGGGCAAAAGGATAGCCCATTCGGTTTCCTTCTCTCATTGTTTCCTATGCATGCCCTCTTGAAGTCTCTCACAAAAGATTCTACATCTTCTTTCTCTCTCCCATAGAACACCGGAAGCTTCCCCATTTCCAACTCCTTTTTGTCGTTGTTGTTGGAAATTTATACGGGACTCCCTAATACAACACAAACAAAACTAGCTCCATTCTAGAGTAATTCATCAATGGCAAAATGAACGGAATTGGTTGGTCCAAGATTGCCATGGCTCTCTCCTCTCCTAAACACACTATGAGCCTTACCCTCATCGACATCTTCTCGATCATTCTGAAAATGATCTCCATCTTCAGTTAGAACTTGAGCCACCTCGAGATTTCAACTTTTCGATATCTGCACTCAATTTATCTTCAAAGCCCTCCACTAGTGACTCCAACAGAGCTTTCACGCCACTACACTCGTGTCCTAAGGGAAGTCCGGTCACTCCACAATTTTCACAATAGTTTCCACTCTTGGATTCATGGGGAGATGATGGTCCCAGATGAAGGTTTAGCTCTCCCACGTTTGCCTCTCTCTCAACCTCCGATCTTTGGTCCTCAAAGGACAACTCACAAGCTTATGTCCCTCCTCTCCACAATAGAAGCAACTCTCACGTTTCGCTCTCGGGAACTTTTTAGTGTCCTCTCTTCAAACTCCCACTGAACTCCCTCGTGTTCGAATCCGCTGAAACAATCACGCCCAGCCCTTGAGGTATCTTAGATAACCGGATCTTCCAAAGAGGTTGATCTCCCATTTTCCAATGAGTGTCAAGTCATCCTCACTATGCAAAACACTCATGCACTCACTCTCTCGGAATGACCATAAACAAGGAAAAGTAAATCTGAAAAGTAAAGCAGTTTTGCTCACTTTTATACCCCCCTATACTTCAGGTATCATAACTTTCTCTATAAAAATGATCTCTCAACGAAATTTAAACCCACATGTAGCTTAGCTCTTGATATACAATCGTGCAAAGTTTCAAATCCTGATTCAATTCTTGCACGAATTGATAAGCTCTGTACACTTTTTCCCGAGAGCTATCTTTCAAAACCCGTCAAGACCCTAGCAAATTCTAAACATCATAACTTTTGATCTAGACATGATATGACTGTTATTTCAAGTGCAAAACGTATCCCATCTACTAATCTAAAATCAATAAAATTATCGGAAAAACTTTGGAAAATAAAGTTTTCCTCCCAAATACGTACTATAGCACTCTCACCTCATCCCAAACAACACTTAAGTAAACAAAATGTACAAAATAACTTCCAGGCTATCATATAACACTACCGGATACACAAATGGTACATTACTATGCATCATGATCTCGGTTCGCTCTTCCCCCACAGTCCTCTCCATATGAGTTCTCATCGTTGCGCCTCACGGGCAATAAACCTGGATTCGAACATCTCTTCTCCTTCTAGACCGAGGTCCCGGCAACGGAACCAAAAAATGTGACCTCCGGCTGACTCTCACTCAGGTTTACCTCCGATGGCTTTTTGGAAGCTCATCATGAATCTAGAAGGACTTAGTCCCACCCTTTGCCCATGATCCTATTGCTCACTCTTACACAAACTCTCAAAGTCCAAGCTCTATTATGCACATTATCACCAAGAGTAAGATATCACTCAAAAGGAAAGGGATACTTTGGTAATCAAAGTCTTCATTGAATCAAGGTTCCACTCCGAACATGACATCTCCAAGAACCAAGCTCCCTAAAACTAAGATCACCACACTATCTCCTCCCAAAACTAACTTCCATTGAAAACTACTTGAGAGGTGCTTCTCAACCTCTCTATTTATACTACTTAGAATCTTACCCTAGTAACTACAAGTAATCACCATGTAACTTTCCTCTTACCAAGTTTAAACGAGGTAGAGATCACAAACCCCAATGAAAAGGGTACATGGCAACATGCAATTGGTCCACTTGGATCTTCTAGAAGCCCAACTACTCCCTAATTGACTTCTAGTGTACCAAGTCAATCTCGCCCCTAGATTTAAGGGTCTTCACCAAGTCCAACCAATGAAAACTAGTCCAAGTCAAGGGAAGTCAAGATACCCATGTGATGGAATCTATTCCTTGACTCATACTAAACAACAAAATAGTAGTTCTCATCTACCACACCAAAAGTTACTCTATATTTTCCTCCAACTTAACCATAACTAGCTAAACATAGTCATGACTAAGATAAACTTAGGCACAATTTAGATATACTTTCATTTTATCCTATATGTACAACCCTGGGTCTTACAGTACACTTAAGTCAATTATGGAGTAGTTGGGCATCTAGAAGATCCAAGTGGACCAATTGCATGTTGTCATGTACCCTTTTCATTGGGGTTTGTGATCTCTACCTCGTTTAAACTTGGTAAGAGAAAGTTATATGGTGATTACTTGTAAGATTCTAAGTAGTATAAATAGAGAGGTTGAAAAACACCTCTCAAGTAGTTTTCAATGAAGGTTAGTTTTGGGAGAAGATAGTGTGGTGATCTTAGTTTTGGGGAGCTTGGTTCTTGGAGAAGTCATGTTCGGAGTGGAGCCTTGATTCAATGAAGACTTTGATTACCAAAGTATCCCTTCCTTTTGAGTGATATCTTACTCTTGGTGAGAATTTGCATAATGGAGCTTGGATTTTGAGAGTTTGTGTAAGAGTGTGCATTATGGTCATGGTCATAGGGTGGGATTAAGTCCTTCTAGATTCATGATGAGCTTCCAAAAAAGCCATAGGAGGTAAACATGAGTGAGAGTCAGCCTTGAGGTCACAGGACTGAGAAAGTTGGACTTGAAGAAAGGTTATCTGGGAGACTAGGACATCCAGCTACCATGATTGGCTATCGGTTATCGATTTAGCCGGCAAGCATCTCTAACGTCATTCTCACTGTACTTTTTATTATATGATAGAGATCCATATTTACCTGTAGCTATCCGTCGCTATCCATCGAGAGTCAGATGAAGTCTTGGACTTGGATAATCTTGATGTTTGGGTTAGGGTGTGTTTTCAAAGGGCAAAACTCTTCTGTAGAGTCATGCCCATGGCATTTGAGAACCTGGTTATTGCTCAACATAGAGTTACTTTGCGTTATGCTATCATCCAAAGAGGTGGATATCGATCTTCAATTCACAAATTTCATGTTGGGGATTACGTTTACTTGCAGCATAGTGCACCGACCATATTGGATGTTACGGTTGGTCGTACGATTCTACGAATACGTGAGGTTTTATCTTCTGGAGTTTTGGTATTGGAGGGTCGTGATGGTGTGATTTGGAAGGATCATGTGCGTAATTGTGCGCCATGTCACCTTCCAAACATTGATGGTATTATGGATCCAAGCTTGGCAATTGTACTTGCAAGCTTGAGATGTATGTTATGTGGATCAGCTGGTGGAGCAACCAGTATGTTGATTTGTGATTCTTCTTCGAGAGGATGGCATATGTCATGTTTGACACCTCCTCAATACGGTATCCAATGGGTAGTGGAGATGTCCTCGATGCGTTTAGTAGGCAAGCATGTCTAACCGTTACATGATATGGATTGCAGATAGGTGATTAACGATGGGGCATTGTGGCACCCAGCCTCTTGATCTTAGCCCCATGAAGGTCATATCATGTTATGGACTAGATGGCTATCTGGTGTTAGAGGGACCTAACCGCTAGTTAGGGGGATGATTGTGGTACATTTGTGTTGGTGTATGACGATCAATGTGTTGTGATGTTTGATGTGACAGCGATGTATGTTGTGATGCGATATGTATGTGCACGACTTATGTAGTGGCATCTCTAGTTAGGTAGGTGCGTGTATGAAGGAACAGATACAGCAATTAGAGCCGGTTGTGTAGTTAGCGCCTGCTTAAGACTGAACCGCCATTAGGCCGACGCCGTTAGGGGTCCTAGGGCTCAAGGAGTATAGTTCGAATTAGGGCTCCTTGGAGAGCAATTTTCGAAGTTGAACTTTTGAGAGTGTGGCTATGGTGGATAGTAGCTAGTGCGGGAACGTGGAGTCTTTGAAGCACAAAGTGGATTTGGCTTGACTGTAATCTCTCCTTTATGCTATGGTTATGAGCGGAGTGTACTTGTTTTGAGAAAAGAAAAGATTGTGGTATTCTTGTGTTGATGTATGTAGGTCTATGTGTTGTGATGTTTGATGTGACAATGATGTATGTTGTGATGCGAAATGTATGTGTGTGACAACTCTTATAGGTGGAAGTTCTAAACGGAGGGTCGTCTTGTACAACCCATGGACCCACCATCAGAATCGATATTACCACATAGAAACGGATACTCCACAGTAGACAAAAGAGAAGGTCATACGATGTACGCAGCGAACTGCTGGGAAAGAATATTAAAATGTCCCAGGTATCTCCGTCAGGACTCAGGTTCAAGGATGACTTTGTCAGAGTTTTGACAGCATGTGTAACCCTAGTCTAACAAAAGAGGCCATTTAGTGGCCTTTGGACAAGGGCGAGCAAGACATGTAAAGTACAGCAGCAAGTTCAACTTTAGTTGTAAACAAGGCAAGATAAGATGTGGTAGGAGCAATTTACACCGTCACATGCAATTAAACAAAGCAACCCGCAGATTTTTCCAGGTGTATGTTTATGGTCAGAGTCTGATCAGATACCGGTCACTATGGGGTAAGTTCGGACCGGAGATCGATCGAGACATGACGGTCAGAAGCGACAAATTGTTTTCCGGCTCCGGCGGAGGGGGAGGAAAAGATATCGTGACATTAGCAGTATGCTCCTTGTTCCGGGGCCCACCACAAATGGCTCACGTCACGCGACAGTGGGCTCCATAAAAGCTCCTCTCTTTTCTCCAGTGCTCTACAAGTAGCGAAGTATTAACAATATTTCCGATGCGTTGTAGTCCACACGGCATGCGTCTAAAAGGCTAACCCCGTAGGTCCCAATTAACCACGTGACATACTTTTCGTTAAAATATCAAAACTACATACTTGTACACTTAAAACGAGCAAGGTTCTGCAAACGGTCCAAAAGGAAAACAAAGAGAAGCCAAGAAATAATCAAAACCCAAAAACTATTGAGAAATAGTTTTTGTACAAAAATTTGTCACCACACATGTAGCAGCACACCTCTTGCAAGTAGGAGCAAATACAACAATTAGAGTTGGTAGTGTAATTAGCACATTTCGCACAAGACATGCCATTGTCATGTTGTGATGTATATACTATAATAACATGATGATATGTGTTATCTTCAAAATCATAATGTGATGATGATACTTTAGGTCATGATAATTGATGGCTCATTGTAAGGTTGTTAACAGCTCACGGTTTTATTGATTTTGTATGTGAGTATATTCATAAGGCTCTAAGAGATATTATCTTGAACTTTATCAAATATAAAGCGTGGTGAGACAACAAAGCGGAATGGAGAAATCTAGAATATCATTTTGCTAACTAAAGAGCTTATTTGATCAAAGTGAAGCCAAGTTGGGACATGGATAGAGAACAACATGATATTATGGATATACCATTTATTATCAACATTTAATATCTTCATTGCAATCACTTTTGGGTATGGTTTGTATATCACTTTGGAAATAATCTTATGCTACAAGTGATGAAATGCCCATACCAATTATGCTTCCAATTATTTCTTACGGGAGTATGCATTTTGATTTAGTTTAAAATACTATGGATCTGAACATGCCGGTAATGATGGTTTTTAACATATGGATTTCAATCCATCACTATTGTTTTTCAAAAGCAAGTCATATGGAGTTCATTGTTAGGAATTTTGGTGATGAGTATTATTCTCAAGTTATAAACTCCTCGGTTACTTTGTAATTTCATTCATATTTAATCAATTTCAAGTTATTATTTTAATTTTGTTACTAATATTAGCTCATATATTTTATATTATAGTTAAGTAATATATATCCCATAAGCACCTAAAATCCGTTGAGCAATTGTGATTGCTTCATTCACTATGGATGAATTTTTCACCATCACATCCTTTTGCTTTCTTTCCTTCAAACCTCGTTTCAAGACATCTAAGATTTTTGTTCCACTCATATTCATAATGGATACTTGAAGATCACAAAATTCTTCAATGTATTCATGTATGACTCCTTTTTGCCTCAAATCCCACAACTTTATTCTTGCGGTTCGAAGGGAATCCACCGCTTGAAAGTTCTGAAGAAGTCCTTTTTGCATCCCACTCTATGAAATAGAAGCACCTCGTTCTAAAAGTATTTGTTCTAAGGTAGTGTATCATATAAGAGCCTTATCCATGAGATAAGACTACATGAACATTCTTGCACTAAAATGAGAAACATGAAAATGTGATAAATGTATATTCATCCTCATGATCCATCCCTCCAAAACTCCCATGGCTCCACTGCCCTTGTAGGCTTCCACCTTACACCTAAGTAAGAGATTGGCTTGATCTTCCATCTCTTGAAGTCGTCTCCTATTTGCCTTTTTGTTGGCAATAGGAGTTGCTTGCGGTTGGGGTTGAGTCATTTGTATTAGAGTTTTCATTGCCATCTCACCAACTCTTTCTCTTTCAACCTTCTCAATCTCTAATGCAGAGATCTTGTCATCCATGGCTTGTTGCTTTGTATGTCCATCTACAACAGTTGTTCTCAACTCTTTCATCTCTTTCATGATTGAGTTTAGAACTTCATTCATAGCAACTGATGTTTCCATACTTCTCAACGACTCAAACTAATAGAACATAAATATAATACCAATCCAATCTCTCAAAATAAGAATCACAAATGGACGAGATGATTCTACTACAGTTGTGTATTACTCTTCACTATAATTTCTAATAATAAAATCCGTCCACACTCTCTTCTGTCGATAAATTATTCTAATTTTTACATACGTGTTGAACGAAACTAGTATTGGTGGTTCACGATTCAAATCTATCAAACATACAGTATAAAATGTAAATAATACAATCCCATGTTTCTCCATAACTGACAATCGTAAGTATCATTAGTACTGGTGACACCATCACTCGAGTCATAAAATATGCATTTCAATTGGCCACAAGGTACACTTTGAAAACATCTTTTTCTATGAATCGAATATGGATGTTGAACAAGTTGGGAAATAGAAAGTTTGGTACATAGTTTCCCTCATGCACATCCATACTTGCAACCCATAGTTTTCCCTTTCCTCCTTACTCTACATGCAAATCAAGGACTTCTGCCAGTCTCTATAGCAACAGATGTGCAAACTCTACGTTGTTTAGTTCATTTATGGCTTGAAAAGGACTATTTCATCATTACAGCATCCACCGATGGATGATTATCATGAACATTGTGAGAAGATTGAATTATGGAGATAATATTGGTTTCTAAACTACATCTCTGTTACTTTTGATACAGTGTTTGATGGGGCGATTTAATCTTCTCAAACTCTCATAAATGATACAATTGGAATTTTTTGAGTTGGAAAGAATTCAGAAGTTCCAACCTTTAATCATATTCTTGAATTCTTTCCCCGGTTGAATAGATACTACCATCAAATAAAAACTAATAAACTAAGAAACTAATAGGAGTTTCAGTTGAAGATTGGGAAAAAGCTTCAAGAGGCGTATACTCAAATGCATCAATTGATTAGTGTTACACATGGGGTGACAGAGTCACAAGTTGGTCAATATTGGTATGGAATATTGAACTTGTGTTGAGACATAGAATGAGAGACGTCAACTTAGTATATAATCTACGTTAGACATCACCTACGTTGATCATTCTGTTTTCTTTTACGGAGGTAAACCTAAGTGAAAATCAGCCAAGAGGCCGACTTTCACTCAAGTTTACCTCCAATGGCTTTTTGAAAGCTCATCATGAATCTAGAAGTACAGTCTTCAATATGATGATCATAGCCGTGATGCATCCTCATAAACATTTTCTCAAATTTCAAATTTCATAATTTCATGACAACTCTCACAAAGGCTCAAATATTATTCGAAAGGTAGAGATCCTTTATTGATTATCAAAGGCTTCCTCAAAACAAGGCTCCAACCCTAAATAAGGCTTCACTCTCCGAACAATGCTTGAGATATGATTCTCAACCTCTCTATTTATACTACTAAGAATTTTATCCTAATAATTACAAGTAACCACCATATAACTTTCTCTTATCAAGTTTAATCGAGGTAGAGATGTGTGGTGTCATAGGTAGTATACTAGGGCTGATTTTTTTGTTTTTGACAGAAATAGGGATATTCTGCGTAGTTGGGATCATGATGAAGATAAAATTTGATGAATAGGGATAAAGTTTGAAGAGGGATGGAAGTACATATGAAGGACATGTGAAATATATGATGCGAGAAGTTGTGAATGAACGAAGAGGAAGGAGACAGTGATGCTTCTCAAGAAGAACCATCATTTCTTTTGTTAACCTAGGATACGAGCTTTTTGGAGGAATTGATTGAGTTAATGTGTAACCCGCTAGTGAAGAACAATGAAGAAGAAAGTGCAGATCTGATCATGGAGGAGAGAGATTATCTGAATGAAGAGTGCCAAGAAGTTACATGTGGGACAAATAAGACCTTCAATACTAGTGCTAGAGTGGACGTCGGAGGATGCATTGTGATTTAAAAAGAACGTTGAAAGATGCATTCCTATCGTGGCAATGCCTTAAGTTGTGCAAGGAGGCATTGCAAATGCATTGATGAGAGATTGCGGTTGACAGTCAAGAGATGGAACTCGGAATCGATGCATCCACTCAAAAGATTGAGGTGTGATTGGACGTTCTGAAGATTCATCAAATTTGTAAGAGGGAGCGATCCGTGTAGATCACAGTTAGAGTAATTCGGAGTAGTAGAAGTATGAAAAGTAGCTTAGAGTAGGATTGAGGGTTCCATTCTAAGATTTATCTCGTAAGAACTGTTGACCCATGGTTGTAAATATAGGATAAAATGTGAATATATCTAAATTATGCCTAAGTGTATCTTAGTCATGATTATGCTTAGCTAGTCATAGTTAAGTTGGAGGAAAATATAGAGTAGCTTATGGTGTGGTACATGAGAACAACTATTTTGTTGTTTAGTAGAAATCAAGAAACATATTCCATCTCATTGGTATCTTGATTTTCCTTGACTTGTACTAATTTTCATTGGTTGGACTTGGTGAAGACCCTTAAATCTAGGGTGAGATTAACTTGGTACACTAAAGTCAATTGGATGGTAGTTGGGCTTCTAGAATATCCAAGTGTACCAATTGCATGTTGTAATTGTTTATGATCTCTACCTCCATTAAATTTGGTAAAAGAAAGTTACATGATGGTTCCTTATAGTTACTATGATAAGATTCTAAGTAGTATAAATAGAGAGGTGGAGAATCAACTCTCAAGTAAGTTTTGGGAGAAGTTAGTTTTATGATCTTAGTTTTGGAGACATATTGTTTTGAAAAGCTTGGTTCTTGGAGAAGTCATGTTTGGGTTGGGACCTTGATTCAATGAATACTTTGATCATCACAGTATACCTTCCTTTTGACTAATATCTTACTCTTTGTGAGAATTTTGCATCATGGAGTTTGGAATTTGAGAGTTTGTGTAAAAGTATGCATTAGGGTCATGATCATCGGGTTGGAACAAATCCTTCTAGATTCATGATGAGCTTCCAAAAAGCCATCAAAGGTAAACATGAGTGAGAGTCAACCTTGAGGTCACAGGATACGATTGTGTAATTATTGAGTAGTCATGGGAGGACAAATTCTCTTGAAGCTTATGACATGTGTGACATTAACTAGAGTAATCGACTGTTGATTCCTAAGAACTTAACTAGGAATTTGACATGAAGCTATCACAAGTGACACTTGTTATATGAGAACTTCAAGGCATTCACTTTGGGGTCAAAAAGTGCCCAAGATCTCATTCTTGATCTTATGTGGTTGTTAGAGAAGGAGAGATAGAGTCTTATTCTCAAATATACATCGTTTGAAACTTCTGTTGGATTTTCAAAATCTTCAACTCTAATTTCATACTCCTAAATATCAATTTTTTTCAATTCTAACATTGTTAACCTTGTGTTCGACATCTCTACCCTGCATAAGATACTTTACATCTTCTATCATCCCATCAAATTTCAGATCAAACAGACACTATATGATAATACTATAGCCTTCAGCTCTTATTTTTGACCCAAAAACTTTGAAACATCAAATTTTGAACTTTGAGCACTTTGGTCCGAAATCTTTTTTGACCAATCTCAATTTTAAGCCCTAAGATAACAATGAGCATCTACTCACTTTTTTAATCTTTAGTAGTGTTTTTGTACTCCAAAATTCTTGATTCGGATTTAAGCATTAAAACAAAAAAATACAAGAATTTGAAATTGATCACCTCAACTTCAAATCAACACCTCTTCTAGATCGCCACCATTGATTTTACAATATCATCAATATGTGTTGACATGGTAGAGCATTTTTCCAGTTGGATTGAGTTTGTGACATTTTCTGACAAGTCAAATGAGGAACAACTTATGAATTCTTAGACAAGTCAAATGAGGAACAACTTATGCATTCTTAGCTACCAAGACTAGTCGATTTGGTGCACAAAAAAGTTATTCAATGTCAAAGATACTAAATTTTTGGATGAGTCTCAAGATGTGTATGATAAGGATTGATCGATCATTGTACCACCTCAAGAGATGATCCTAAGACTAAAGGCTTGGCAAAAAGAGTTGTTCAAATGGTGAAGAGAGGACTAAGAAAGTTTGGTTGAAGAAAGTTCATTTATGAGATTATGAAATCCAGTTATGATGGTTGATCATGGGCTATCGATTAAGATGGCAAGCATCTCTAGCATCTTTCTCACCGTATTTTATATTATATGGTAGAGATCCATACTTACCTGTAGTTATTCAGTTGATTTCCAACTAAAGGCTTGGACTTGGATAACCATAATGTTTGGATTAGAGTGTGTTTTTAGAGGACATAACTCTTTCGTAGAGTAATTTTCATTGCATTTGAGAACTAAGTATATATATATATTGCGCTATGCTACCATCCGAGGAGGTGGATATCGACATTCATTTTTCAGATTTCATGTTGGTGATTATGTTTACTTGCATCATAGTGCATTGATCACATTGAATGTTATTGTTGGTCACATGATTCTATAAGTATATGAGGTTTTACATTCTGGAGTTTTGATACTATAGGGTTATGATGATGATTTGGAAGGATCATGTGCATAAATGTATGACGTGTCATCTTTCAAACATTGATGATATTATAGATCCAAGTCTTGCAGTTGTGCATGCATGCTTGAGATGTATGTTATGTGGATCAACTAGTGGAGCAGTTAGTATGTTGATCAGTGATTCTTATTCTAGAGGATGGCATATGTCATGTTTGACACCTCCACTGAATTGGATGTCCAATGGATTGTGGAGATGTGTTCAATGCATTTAGTATGCAAGCTAGTTTGACCGTTATATGGTATGGATTGCATACATGCGACTAACAATGGGGCATTGTAGCACTCATCCTCTTTATCTTAGACTCACGAAGGGCATATCATATTAATGAACTAGATGGCTACCTTGTGTTAGAGGGACCTAACCGCCAGTTAGGGGGGCAATTATATACACTTGTGTTGGTGTATGATGATCTATGTATTGTGATGTTTGATGTGACATCGATGTATATTGTGATGCAATATGTATATGCACCATAGTTGTCATGTCTTACATAATAACACCCCTAATTAGGTAGGTGCATGCAGGTAGGAGCATATATAGCAGTTAGAGCCAATAGTGCAATTAGCGTCATTCACATTGGATGTGTCATTAAGGCCGAGAGCATTGTTAGGAGACGTAGGGCTTAAGGGGTAGAGTTCTAATTATGGTTCCTTGGAGTGGAGTTTTCACAAGTTGAAATTTTGATAGTGTAGCTATGGTGGGACATTATATAGTGCATGTAGTTGGATTCTTTGAAGCTCAAACTTAATCTATTTTTTATGCTATGGGTATGAGAGTGTGTCATTGTGTACGTTTTGAGAGTAGATTTATTGTGGTACACTTATGTTGATGTATGAAGATGTGTGTATTGTGAGTTTGATGTCACATTGATATATGTTGTGATGTTATATGTATGAGCATGAAATATCTAACAATGCATGAGAGGAATCATGTATGGAAGATGACATCACAAATGACTTGAACTATTTGTCGTCCAAAGGAGAGCACACAAAAATTGCAAAGAAATATATTGCTAAGAGAAAAAAAAAATCAGGAGGGTGGGTGGTGTTCCGGTAGTGAGGTGCTCAATTGTAGAGGCACAAAAGATGCCTATGTCGCCCATTAATCCACGTATGGGTTTATGCTAGTATATAGTTCGAAGGAAATGACTGTTTGTGTTTTGATGAGATTCTGCATGCGGTTTAGCTGGTTATTGGGGTGTAGCCCCATGTTCCCCGTTTGGTTTCATCCATGTACAACTTGATGGGTTCTTCCCATCCTTTTTGTTATTTTACTGTGTCCTCCTTGGTTTTTTTAGCTCGTAGGTAGGATTACAAGAAGTTACAACAAGGGCAAGCAAGGTCGGTAGTCATTCGTTGGCTACGGTACAGAGGTGCCCAAATTGTACCCAAATTGAAGGATGCAAGAATCTGCACAGCTGCTGAATGCATTCTGCTGACTAACTGGCCGGCTAACTCACAAGCAGCGAATGAACCCATCCATCGTATGGAGTCTTGACCGAACCACAGCACAGCACTGAGCTGCATTTATTCACGAGAGATGGCAATTCAGTTCGGGGTTTAGTTGTTCACGAAGAAAGTAGTACCGAATAATAAAGGGGCTAGTTTCCAGTCGGTTTGAATTCCCCAAATGGGGAACCACGCAATTTGGATTGTGCAGGTGATGGGTAGGACGGGTCACGGATGGATTAGAGAGATAGGTAGATTCGTAACTAATTCCCCAGTCTCCCTCACCCTTCACTTCACTTCACTCTCTTGGGAAGTTGGTTCGGTTGTTGGCGTCAAAGCTTTGGTCGTGCCGTGCTCATTTACTTTCTCTACTGGGACATGAGCGACCTTCCTACCACATACCGAAGACATGTCGTGTCATGTCAAGGTGAAGGCCAAGACAAGAGCAGCAACTTTCAACAGTCGACTATTGGTTCGTGTGACAAACACGGCAGCTTCGTTGCTGCAAGTCCCTTGTCATCTTTTGACAAATTCCGAGGAGACAACCGACTAACATTCACTCACTCACTCCTTCTCTCGAGTTCTGACTAAGATCAACTTGCTGGTGGGATGGGATGGAATGGACTGGATTACCAGCTCATTGTGGTTTGGATTTTGTACAAACCTATAGACCTAGTCCCCGAGGGATGGATGGGGTTGGTGCCGAGCTTCTCTTCTTCTTCTTGTCGGTGAAATCGTGTAACCTGAAAAATACCCAACCAAAAGCACGGCCCATCCAGCCATCCATCTGGGGAGTTGGTGCTCGACTCTCAAGGCGTTGAGAGGGCTGCAGCTTTATATGAACCGGAAACGTTTTCACGTTCAAGTTCTGAAAGCTGCACCGAATGGTTGGCTCAAGTGGCCCAGACTGCCCGGTACAACATTGTACAGAAGCGAGTCAGACAGTGAAAAGCCTGGAAGTTGGGAATACCGGGTCAACATGATTTGTTATCAATGGTGAAGTTGTACAAAAGAAGCCCCTAAGCGTCAAAGTTGTCACGTATGATAATACCTCGTGCTACTGAAGGATTAGCCTGCTGCAACAAAACCGTATTTTCCCAAAGGAATCCCTCTGTCGTTCGCTGCCGAGTATTCCAGCTGTTTCCCAGAAGTACATCCGGTGACTGAGAAAGAACACGAATCAAATCTTTTCCGCTACACTTACACCAATCAACAGCCCAGATGTCTCGGTGCCGATGGTCAGACACAATCGGTGTATATAACCGACAAAGGAAGGGGGGAAATCTTAGAGAACTGCCACATGTGTTGGTCAAAGCAAATCGCCATGAATGTGGTCTCTGATCCTAAGCTGCATATTGAACGAATTGAGGCTGCCGAGATTCAATTTAATTGTGTGGCCACATGTGAGTGCGCTGTAAACTTAAAACCTCGTAAACTTTGTGCTTGTTCTTGTGCTGAATGGGAGAAGACCTGCACCCCAAGAGGTCCGCCAATGTAGACATCTACAAGAGCCTCCCCTCATTCTCTGTCTGTCTGTACTTGCTCTCTATAATAACCCTCCCGTGAGGCTTTGATTGTCTTTTGTCAGCAGTATCTTGGAATGAAGACATCGTAGGTTCACTGATAACGAGATTACGATGGCCACGATTAATATGTTCAGCAAAGATCACTCTTGGGTCTCTCCCCACCCCACCCACACGACTCGTCGTGAGACCAGCTGGCCTCAAGCAGTAGCTTACCATACCTCGAGTCGTTTGTCGTAGCGCGCACTAGAATAGCCCGTGATGTATGAACACTAGGACGTCCAAAGTCTCTCCTGCGATCTCCTTATACAGACGCTCAGCTCAGTTGGCACACCTTGGCAGATCAAAATGTCCTTTCTTGTAGGAAAAGGCTTCTGATTCTTACACAACCGCAATCGTAGATTTCAAGTGCGGGCTGCTGATAGAGAAAGCGAGGTATCAGTTTCCTCTTTTTTCTGTTGTTGTAAAAGCCATGGAGTGTGCGGCTGCGTTCTTATCTAACTCTTCTTCTAAGACAGACAGAGCCCAGCTCTGCCTTCCATGTTCCAACAAATCGGGTTGTTAGCATCTGCGGTGAACTGATTGACAGATGGTGCCCACTGCTTTGCTGTTTCGTTTCCAAGAAAACTGGAGATCTGCAGAGACTCTCAGAGTAGCCATAGATAGAAGGAAGCAGTCTCACTGTCTCAAGTCCGGCGGAAAAAAACTTATTGAATCAAACCAAAGAATTTCGCAGTATGTATGTCCTTGTCGGTGGTTCCTGCGATCTTCTCCACAAATGTCTACCAGTCACCGAGAAGAGTATGAGTATGAAGCAGTCAAGAAGTACATTAGCCAGTCTCTCTGATTTTGTTCTCTCCTCACTGAGTTGCAAACTCTCTAGTGTACGAGCTTTAGGTGGTTCGTTAAGCAGCAAAAGCTTGACCGTATCGTCCGAGGCCTAAGTGAACACGAAGGTCACGCCACCGATCAAGTGAAGAAGCTCGCTCGACGTTTGCTGATCTAGCGGCGGGCGTGCTCGGATGTCCAAGTTTCTCACTGGACCTAACAACTTGTCTCGAGGATGACTCAGTCTCAGACTCCTCCGATTAACAGGTTCAACGTTTTGAAATTACAATCGAGGAACAATTGTTTATCTGCTCTGAAAATCCCCAAATGCACGTATTACAGTGTTCACGGTTCTAGCCAAAATCCGACGGTTCATGGTCTCCAGGGACCTCGAGCACGGGGAAAAGCGAAAACTTGATATACGAGTATCGATTTGGAGCCTTTGCTCAGATGGCAGAGGCCCTTGGGTTTTCATTTCTTCGTAGAGATTGCAGTTTGGAGATCTTCCGACGCTCGCTCGCTAGCTGGCGGCAGCCAGGCAGGCATTAAAAAAGGATCAAACAGTGTTGAGTCTGGAGACAGAGAGGCCAAATTGAGTTGTAGAATCCATTCTGAAGAGCCAGAACCTTTGCTCCACAATCGAATGGCGGTCACAACTTTCAGAAAAGTTATCGTAAGTACAGTACAATTACCTACTTCCCATTGCACTTTCCAGGCAAAGGATAGAGATGTAGCCAGTACGGGTACTAGACTTGGGACTATCTGTCAGTAAACAATGGCAACAGCCCAGCCCAGCCCAGCCCCCACACTGGCCACAGTGCACCCACTAAGCCTGGAATTACTGAACCTGGTCCAACTGATACATTCTAAAGCAAAAAGCTTCACTTCAATTCAGTTTATATCAACCCACTCCACTCTTCCTCAATCGATACACACCTGACTTACAACTTGTATGCCTAGCGTACCGACTGTTGTGAGAAACGATACACTCCTACTATTTTTGCGGACACAGGCTCACACGAAATTCACGAAGATAGTCTTGGTGTATCTCGTAGCTTCGAGGGAATGACTCCGAATGACTCAATCAACATACTACCAACTTGGTTTACAGGTTTGGAGTTTCGGAGCGATCAGGTCAAATGTTTGTCAGTTAAACGGGATCCAAAAATGTCCTTGCGTCGAAGAGTTTAATCAGTAAATTTGGAATCTGTTTCAACGGTTCCAGATCTAAGAAAAAGAATGCGAATAGTACAGAAAACGGTGGGCAGTGTCAGAAAATGGTATTAATGAGATGCCGTTCATTATCTTCATACACTGCCAAGGAGGAAGGGCCGGTGAAGTTCCACTATTTCATGCATGAATCTGACTCCTTTGGTAAGCCCGTTGCTGAAAACTCCAAAACATTTCAATTTATTATCATAATCATTATTTTTGTAGTATTTTTTAATAGTTATATATTTTGTGTACCATGGTGAATATAAACTTTTTTAGTATAATTTTATAATATTTTTTTTATTTCATGTATATTTATTATTTTAAAACATTAATTTAGATATCTTACATACTATATATATATTTCTCATTGTGATACTTTTGGGGTAATCCCATCTTACCCTTTTGGTCTCATCATGTACTTAGTTGATTGATCTTCCCATGCTATTGAGTTACTTGTGTTCCCATGCTACTTTTGTTATTTTACTGTGTCTCTCCTCTTTTGTATTGAGTTACTTGGGACATGTGACCATCGAGAACACCGAAATTTGTAATCATGAGTCAAACGAACGGTTCTTCGACCGTTCGTTTGACTTCAGTCACGTCCTGTATTATCCTCAACAGGCGAATGAAATAAAACGCTACATCGCAGATTTAACGGAATCTCACTTCCGCTCATAGATAATGAGTGCGTTCCATCTTTTATGTAAAGACTACTGTTTATCCGTATCTTGGATAAATACGTGGGCAAATTATGCTCGAGAGCCATAACAAGCTCCTGTCCTGACGCTGGAATGATTGGTAAGGAAACAGTACACTGAAGAGTATTTACCCCTCAAGTACAGACTTCTCCCAAGGTAGAGATTGGGGGCCGCACTCTGATATTCACCGTGGTTAAGCAAAACTCGTAAAATAGGTACGAGTGTCTGCTGCTCAGCTGGAATATACTTTGTATCCACAGTGGGAGACCTTGTCACCCCAAATCATGACTGAACTCGTCGTCTTATTACTTTCGTTCCAAATTCCGTCCTTTTGCTGTATGATCACTAAGTGCTGCTGCTGCTGCAGCAGCTGATGGAAAGCATCGCATCGCTGTGCATGAAATCGTCTTAGGTGCTAGCAGTACAGACTCCACGAATTCTATGCTGGACAGGCGATTCAAGTATCGAGTCATCTGAACCATGAAGGTGGTATTCTTGATCTTCGAGGTTACTCCATTATCCATGCATTACTTTTCAAAAAACGATCGATGAAGTTTCTGCGACAGATCCTAAAGCCAATATGCTGTACACTTCAAATTCCGTTTAGAACCAAGAGAAGTATCACGAATTTTCGGAGAGCTGAATGAAGACGTTTACACACACCAACGTACACCGGCGTTGAAGTAGAGTTAAGAAACGTTCACGATCCAAGAGCCTCTAGCACCTCTGAAAGTACACCTCAAGGAAAAAGAGCGTGGTCAGCTCTTGAGCGGTTTGCGGTTATGGCACCGCAATGAACACCAGAGTACAAAAACCATGGGACCTCGTAAAAACAATACCAAATATAAAGTAAAATAACAACAATTATAGGAAGATCTCATCAAGTCTTATATGGATGAAATCAATTGGGTAACATTGGACTATGCCCTCATAGCATCACAATGGGAAATATGTAATAATGCATCTAATATAAACTACCTATCTAGATTTACAAACAACAAAGCATCCTAAGAATTACACTAGATAGTGATCTCTTTACAACAATGGAAACATGTTAACTAAAATATGTTATACAATAACCTAAAGAGATTTATACCCACTGTCGTCTAGTATGGTAGGCTCTTGTGCACTCTCTCGAGAACATGTTGAAGTTTATGCTATAGACATGTTGAAGAACATGTCTATAGCTCCAAATAATTCCAAAGCTAGAGAAACAAAGAGGATACCTTGGCTATTGCCGCTCCACTTGCTGCCCATCCAAGATGATAGGTAATCATCCACTCTGAAACTATATCACATGTAGGATTGGTAACCACCACGCCTACAAAATAACCTAGTCATCCCAAACCAAGTGTATGTATGTCCTAACCCTAGTCAACTACAAGTCATACCAAAAGCTCACTCCATGTGAGGTATCCACCCTCTTGTCATAGCAAACACCACATCCCTAATGGCTTCATGGGTAGTTATACTCAGCACTCCAAATGGGCAACAAGTCATATGGACACATGCTACATCTAAGGTAGTATTACACTCACATGTGAATAATGAAGATGTAAATAGATGGATCAAGCCAAGGCGAAAACTCATCCTAATGATACGAGTCAAAAAGCCATGATGCATGATCGAGCCAAGATCCCCAAGCATGCATCCTTGCCGGAGGAAGAACGTAGACGAACCCTAGTAGTACGAGCAATGGTCGGGTACACTAAGAATGAATGTAAATCTTGATGAAACTATCAGTCCATCAAGATAGATTGTAAACCTCTAATCTAATCGGTGGGCAAAGAGGAAAAAGACAAAAGTTCATGTCGTACCTCCTATGGTAAAGCATCTCTAGTGTGTCATAATAATACATGTAAAGGAAATAATCTCGTATTCACGTCCCTCGCATACATCTCAAGGATGGGTCTATTTGCAATCACAAATCAAGAAGATAACAAAGGTGATGAGAGTGTGCAACTAGCCAAAATGCTATAGATGTCGTCTCATCCATCGATAATAACCTATCCCTCCACACAAAATCTGCAAAGATGTCTGTCTCTGTGCCAAATCTCATGTCAAACACTCAAAGATCCCTGGTCTGATGATGTCACCAAAGATGTTCATGATACTCCTATCAAAGGCTATCAATTGTGATATGAATGCAGCTGAAGGAGTAACTGTGCAAAGAAGGTAGGTGGGTTGACGAGCAATACTAGAGGAAAGTATACCAAATGTCACATGCGGATCTCTTAGTAGAGAAAAGTCATCTACATACAATACATCACAAAGTGAATCGGTCCCTAAGGAACCCCCAAAACTATTTTTGAGGAAGTTCGAATTCGTGTTTTTTGGATATTGATTTGCTTTAGTTTTACATGGTTTACGTGTTATTGGTCTCGGCAAGTGCATCATTTAGGTAGCATGAGACAAAATCCTCAAACCCTACTAGCACTTCTAAAATATGTAAAATGTCTATCGATGTCATACATCTCTATGGAAGCTAGAAATGAGGAGTCAATGCTCTATACTTTGACAACTTGACTCTCAAGCCTATAAGATGAAGCTTGATAGTCAAGTAATCAAAGTAATGCTTAATGTGATCTAAATGGCTCACAATATGTGTATCATCTATTAAGGAGAGGAACACACAACCTGGCATGGCGAAAGCAATAGACAAAAGAGCTCTATAATGAGCCATGGAAAATAGAGTTACTCCCAAAGGATCTCCATATCGAGTACCAACAACAGACTATAGAAAGGTGACTCATTCATGTGAAAAGTCACGTTAATAGAAGAGAGAAAAATATGAATCGTAGAAAGTAAAAAGACGATTCACATTCTTCTCTTTGAGAATGAGGAATGAGAAAGTCCACCAGCCTCTCTAAGCTCTTGAAAGATGGATGCATGTGAGACACTATTAAAAGCATTCTCAACGTCCACTTGCAAGACATCCTAATCCATATGGATATCTAGAAGTGTTCTAATGCCCAACGATACCCCCTCACAACCTCATGGTGTGAAGACTCCAAACTAGTGTGGACAAAGATGATACTCAAAGTGTGAATGATGTTGCAAGACCACAGTACGACTAATAAGGCACAATAGGAACTCCCTAATAGTAATAGATCTAATGCCCCCAATGTCCTTCTCCATTGCAAGAAGCTGAATAGCACCTAGCACCTAACTAACTGACAAAGGAATCTCCTCTCTCGCAACTGATGTAGCCACTTGGAACAACTCCGTGAAATCACTAAAGGGATCATCTGCCTAAATACAATCTCAAAAATGCTCATATACCATCCCTGACAGACCCCTTGAGGATAGGTGTGGAGCTTTGCATAGAAATTGGTCAAAGAGCAATCTATTAAAACATAATGGCTCCTCTAGCTAATACCCCAAGAACTCTAAAGGTATATCCTCGCCCATGGGTGGATGTAAAAGACATAAAGAGTAAATAGTCTCCTTAGTAGGACTAGCCATAGACAAAAGATGAAGGGCATGTGTGGCCCTGCTATACTCCCCAATCTACCCCAAGATCTTACAACGTCGCAATCAAGCCGAATCAGAATTATCATGTGGCTGAACCCGACTCCTAACATGTGTGGCACGTACGGACTCCCTATGTGCAGAACCCCCCTTAGTATAACGTAGACATTATTGTGGAAGTAAGGGAAACAAAAACCACTCTAATTTGTCCATGGGATCATGTGTCAACCAATCGAGCGATAAATGAAATTAGCCCTCGTCATGGAAAGCACGAGAGAGCTTATGGAATAAATGTGGACATGGGAACCTAGTCTCCAAAAACCCTAGAATAGAACCTTATTAGAATGGTAACCACTCTCACGATCCAATCGATATACCCAAAACGATCAACAAATGAATCGATGTAGTTTGCATGTTCCCCAAAGTGACAAGTGTGAATGTGATGCCCTACTCACGTGCATATCCCAAGTGATCCAGTTATAATTTTTGTGCATCTTTCACACATGGATCTTTACCCCTTGCGAGGGAAAGTGACGATGAAACAATAGACATGGTGTATCACACACTGCTCTATGCGGCCCCATGAAAGAGAGAGTGAAGCTATAGTTAGCACAAAGAGAACGATGACGTAGGGCACTTCATCAAGTATCTATTCCCACCTCCAAAACCACAATACCTTACACCCCACCTCACATGGGGAAATGCTAATTGTCAAAAACCCTAAAATCTCTCATAACTTTGTATTCCGCTCTCCATAATTTCCAAACTATGTCCCAATATAACCAATGTATGAAAAGGAAAAGATTGGAACATAAAAAAACACTATCCATATATCCAATTTGAAAAAAATTATTCAAAACTCTAAAAATAATAAATTCATTAATATCTATCTGTACAATTCTTAGTAATATTTAGTTTAACTACTAATTGAACCAAAATTGAAAAACGAACAAAATTGACTACTAATTCTCCATATATAACTTTACAATACATGAAAAACTAATCCCCACCTCGTTACCTACTCTACTCTCTCCCTTCATAGTAAAAAAGGGAGATTCCAGAAATCCCACAATAGGAGAATAGGAATGGACAACAGGAAGTACCTGATGCTAATCCTGGAGACATCTGCATGCATGCTAACTGAACATGATGTCAGCAATGAGACGATGTAACCCTCAGATTATTGCTTACGTGCTGCACACCCTCAGACTAACCTGGGTGGTTCCAAGAGTTGGTTGTGGTGACATCCAGACATGCCTTTCGGAGAACAACTGTAATGGTAAATGGTCTTGGGTAACTGAAGCATCCACTTTCCAGAACAGGAGCTCTGTTGAACCTTCCGATCGCCTTTTCCAGAAAAGATCCATTTTTGTTTCAAGTTCTTGACCTCCGTCCTTACGGCCAGCTTTTAATTTCGAGATTGCTTCACTCGCCGGGTACAATTATAATTCTTAGCAAGCATGACATCTGAACGCCGCTCAGCAGTAGAGCTCAGAAGACTCAGGGCAGCTGGAAACAGGTCAAGGTAACAGCCGCAATCGCCGCAAACTTGTAATTGGAAGAAATGGTTCATTGACTGCGTGTGCGGGTGTATGATAAAAAAAATAAAATAGGAGATTATTTTCTCGTTTTATTTTGTATGGGTATGGTCATCCGTAAGATACTCTGGGCAAAATTGCTGTGTCAAAGACCGTACGAACCAAGGAGACTAAGGAGGACACTCCTTGACAACAGACCCAAGTGAAAGCTTCAAGCCTCAAGACTGATAGTAAACACTGAGAACACTTTGGATCCGGCACTTGTCAATGGAGTAGGCAAGATCTGCTTCAGCACTGGAAAGTTGACAGTCTGAATAACTGTTGAAGGCAATGTGCCGCAACCTTCCTACTGATCCACTTTCTTAACATGAAGAAAAAACAGCATGTGCGCTGATCTTCGACAGCTCTCTTAGGAAGACCTCATCAAGCGCAGCTTGCAGAGGCACTAGATTCCTTACTTGAGTGAGTGAATTCTAGACAAAAATAGCTTTATGTACAGCTGGTGAAATAAAATTCCAGCGTTCTCAATATGTACATGGTGCGCTCCTACTCATACGTATGCATCAAAATATTCCCCCGTCGAGAAAAGCTTCTCAACCTTTGCTTTCGCCGACACATCGAACGCCTCAATTTCAACCAAGAAACGGCTCTATACCTCGACGCTTCCTGCTTTGCACTGAAGACTTTGCCAGGCACTCTGAAGTAGGTCATAAGTAAGATTCTTTCCACGACAAGCTTCCACTCCAGTCTTCTGGTTGACACTCTGGAGTATCGTCTGTAACAACTGCCTCTGATTTGTCCTAAACTCACTTGACTTTTCTCCTGAACAAAATGTTTCTGGGAGGGACTCCTGCATTGCATTAGCTGCCTTTCGAGCAGCTTTCACAACAGAACCAGGAATACCTGCCCGTAGAGCTACTTGTAAGCCAAAACTCTTAGGAGAGGCACCTTCGGTCAATTTGTACAGGAACACTAATTCCTTATCAAGATCGCAGTCGCTCTTTTCTGACGAGTCCTGCCCACCTTTCCCAGAACTCCGGCTCTGGAAGGAGCAAGCCATGTGACGAAGGCTGACGTTATGGTTTGTTGCAAATTCTTCGGTAAGAGAATGATAGTGTGTAGCAAAAATCAGGCGACAGTCAAGACTGTTGACGAGTCTGTGGAATACCTGTTACAAAGAACCAGAACAAAAGACTTAGTTCTATGTTGGTGCATTTTACATCACAAACAAAGTTACGAACCAGATGCGACAAAGTGAAGAGCCCCGAGGAAGGAACAAATAACATTCAGTTTGTTTAACTCGAGAAAAAACTTGTTACTCACAGCATAAGCGATTGCATAGCCATCAAAGGTGGATGTTCCTCGGCCCAGCTCATCCAGTATTACCAGTGAGTCACTTGTTGCATGATGTAAAACAGAAGCTGCTTCGTTGCACTCAACCATAAAGGTACCTGGACAAAATTAACAAAGCACCTGCCGAATCAAAGCATGTAGCACCCAGCCTAAATCTTCACAGCTACCAAGGTCGTTACCTCCGATGCTTCTAACATTCCTGAAATCACTTAGCACGCTACCAAAGTCACATGTAGCTTCCTCCTACACATCTTACTACAATATACTTATCTGCAGTGTTTCTTTCCCTTCCAAATCTCACTCTAAGTCGTGCTCCAACAAGGACTGTACTAAATGCCCTGTACACGTCAACCATATCTCTTACGCTTAATTCCAAGTCCGACCTAGGTCTTTTCCATGGGTAATCGACCTTAGTAGGCTTCAGGATGTAATTAAGTATTGTATATGAGTGAAACGTTTACTACTGTCAAAGACGATCAGAATGTAGGAGCTTAAATTGAAGGACGCTACGTATACAGGTCTTTCTGTTTAGATAAGCCGTGTCCGGCTACTGTGATTTACAAGGGACGGACGAAAATGAAGGGTTTAAGTACGAATTTCTTACTTTCTCCAGCCATGATGCGATCGCTAGCACCCAATCTAGTGAAGATGGTGTCAACGGGTGATAATTTGCATTCTTCACCAGGTACGTAGCAGCCCAACTGCATACATGGGAAAAGCATACATCGGACAATCCTTGAAGACGTGAAGTAGCAATAGAAACTTTGATTCAAAGACGACCAATGCAGAAGAAGTTGAAACGTTCAACACTTTTCTTAAGTTGAAGTGACTGCAAGTAAAACAACCAACTCAGTTTGTAAAAAGAACATTTCCTGTACCGGACATCAGGTCTTACGATGTTCAAAGAAACGAAGGCCAATCAGAGGAGAACATTGACCTGTGCCATGATTACTGCCAAACATGTCGCTCGAAGAAGAGTTGACTTGCCTCCCATATTTGGACCAGTGAGTAGCATAGCGCGAGGTGCATTTATTGACCCGGTAACGCGGCCGAGTTCAATGTCATTAGGAACAAAAGCACCATCCTGACCTCCTGATGCATATGGATGCCACAGGCCTTCAATATGAAGGACAGAGCCTCCTTTTCGTAAACAAGGACTTGGTACCAACTGAGGCCTGCATGTGGGACCATTTGCTGCATTTATAGTTGACGCGAAAGAGATCAACACATCTAGCTGGCCCAGCGTATCCACAAGCTTCACCCAAAAAGAGGTGTGTTCATTGAACATATCAATAAGCTGGCTCAATCTCCTTGCTTCCCAATCCTCTTCTTCCTCGTCACCGTCTACAGAATTACCCTGAAGTAATAAACATGAAAATATAAATTATTAAGCCAAAATCCTGATATATACAGCGGTTCACCTTATGCCTTTAGAGCTACGAAGTCGAGTCTGTGACCCTTTGTACTTCCAACAACTCTACTACCAGAAATTTGAACCCGCCCAAACTCGAAAAAGGACATGAATTTGTAGAAAGAGAAAACTTTATGTTATAACTATAACAAACAGAAAGCTCACACCTAACTGCCACCCAACGAAATACTTTAGCACAAACCTCCTGCAATTTCAATAGTCTGCATGTTTTACAGCTCGCATTTATCCCCAACTCCAGTTCCTTCAGACAAGCTTCAACAGGTTCTGGATATGGTAGTGCTGCAGCTGCCTGCAGAAATTTGGACTTGAACTCCATGTTTCCATCAAAAGGCAAACTGCTGATTGAAAGAAGCAGTTCCCCAGCGGCGCGCACACCAAGAACTGTGGAGAAGAATGCTTTTAACTGTCAAAAGGAAGAAAAACAGTATAACGTAAGTGATAATTACGGTATCAAATGCCCCAAAAAGTGAAACCCTGTGAGTGTTAGACAAGATTACTGACAAAACCAAGCAAGGCTTGAAAAATCAAGAACTTTCACTTCATGATTGTAGTCACAGTAGATACTATAAACGTCATATGCTAAAGAGTTGTTTTCTAAGAGCAAAGAGAAGCCAGAAGCATGGATATGTCATCAGACGTGTAAGAGGAAGTCAGATGGATTAGGCTCACCGCTTCTGTAGCAGTCAACTTTCAGAGAGAACAACAGAGATCTGCATAATCGCTACAGAAATTTCTATATCCCTAAAATTTAGCAATTATCTCCAGAAAAGGGAAAGAGACTCATACATGACCTATCAATCGATATAAGTATGGCCTAGTGTGCAGAACAAGCATGTCAGCAGAGTATTTACAGTAATCTTCGACAGCCGCATCTGCAAACGACCATTTACATACAAGAAAGATCATCTTCACAGTTCATATATTGTACGATCTTGATCAAAAGTCTCCTAAGAACCATTTTATTGATCCTAGCATTAATCAATACGTAGAAAATTTTACATACTGACACCTCACTTTACAGGCAATGCGCACTTTAGTTACTAAGGAGCCATATAATATTATCCTTTGTTAACAGTAACTGGCTTGTCATTTTCACCTAAAGTGAAACAGAAGGTTTGAAGACAGTCCAAATATATATGACTGGAAGGAAGGCCTTATGATATTTGAGTGCTATTGAAGGTTCTCTAGAATAGTCTTAGACCCACAACAGCTAGAGGTATAGATCAGAGTAATATTACTCAGACTGATTCTCAATCTTTTCCCCAAGTATTTGTTCTGTGACAAAAGGACGGGGACAAATAATAAATTACTAGAGCGAGGGAGAACTCTGTGCATGAATAGTTCCTAGTGATAGGAACTTACGAAAACTGTGTCTATATTTCTAGTCAGGATCTCGTACTGAGATAGCTTCAGAAGACTCGGATACTTTGATTCAAAAGCCAGGTGAAGTGAAATCCAAGAATCATATGAGAACCTATGGAAGAATGTACAGGTACAACGAGGACAAAGCAGACCTAGGCGTTTTGACCTTTTCTTGTCTCCAAGCGAAGATGAAAAAGGCGAAAGCAGGAGACAAATAAAGCGAATGAATGGAGGAAACAATGGACACGGATTTAAGAATAAATGTAGTGGAAACGATAATGACCATCGAAAAGAGCACAATTAAAGAGTAGCCTATGTAACAAGAAATAGCCTGAAAGGATTCGGTAAACGATAAAAATGACAGACTTTTCTAGGGAGGAGAAGGGACCCAAAGAAAATACCTTCCTCTGATGTACTTTCTTTGCCGCAGTTGGTATTCCTGCCAAAGGAGAAAAGCTGAGATTCCGAATTCGAGCGACAAGCCGCTCTAAGTCAGGTAGCTTCCGCAAACCTGCTCTTAAAGAACACGTCATCTCTGAGCAGGAGTTCAACTCATCAACAGCATCCAGTCTGTAATGTATATCTCCAATATTCCGAAGGGGATGGCATATCCAGCGACGAAGTAGTCGCTTACCAAAACCCGTAACACAACTGTCAAGATAATTAAAAAGGGTTCCTGTTCAAGCAAATAGAATATGAATTAGAACACCAAACGAGCTTGAAATGTTTCCTTATCGATGGGAGTTATGACAAAGCAATCGAATAACAGGTACTCAATAAGGCTATGAGGAGCCGGAGGCTGGCACCTGCTTTTCCACCGTCGTCTCTATTTTCAAGAAGCTCTAAATTGGAAACTGTTTGTCCATCCAATCGAAGAGAACCTTTAAAAACTTCGTACTGACAGAGAAATCCATTTGGAAGAAGCTCACCATCACACTGAAACATGTGGACGAGCATGTTAGTGATGTCCCTGAAAATACGTAACCTGGGGCAACTACAGATCCGGCTGATGTTCCCAGGAATGAGAAAGTTCTTACGCAAGAAAACAAATCGGGCCTCTTCTCAAGTAAATGAGTGATTTAAACTAGAGACAACGATTGTGCTGGTATCATGTGCTGTAAGCATTCATACTGCTTAAAAAGGTCCCTCTTTTCCCCTGATATGCTTTGAAACCTCCCTAGCATCCTTAGAGAGGAAAGTCAGAGGCAACCAAGTAGATAAAATGTATTGGTTGTACTAATTTCTGAACTGACGACAGAAGTCTCCGTTGTAAGGAAGCAAAACTATGTTAATAATCACTCCCAAACATCAATACAGTTCATTCTACGTATGAAGTTCGAGGATTGTACCTTCATACGAGTCAAGTGTGAAACAAGAGCTCCCAGAGCGCAAGTAGCCAGAGGAATATCTGCTGCCATTTTCAACGCTGTTGGCCACGAATCGTCACCTTTTGTGTGCCAATCATTGTCGGAGGAATCCCTGAAGTAACGATTTGACCGGAGCATGCGGATTGTGTCACCAGCTTCCATAAATTCCAAGCTAGGTTGGAGAGGAGTAAGTGTAACAGGAAGTAAACCTGCATGCGAATAGCGTGAGTTGGATAACAACGACTATCCTTCGGCTAATTGAAGTAAAGACAATACTGGAGATTACCGTAGGAGAGAAGGATGCATCAATAACCCAACGACATGACCACTCAATAAGCTAGTACCTGGTGCAGACAACCTCCGCAGAGCTCTGAGAGATTCCTTCGATATGCCTGCTAACAATCATTCACGAAGCCAACTAATAAAACATTCATTAGCGTCATTATAAAGCATACAAAAATTGATATCTGCTCGTCCCTTCGGGATTCCTTCAGTATGCCTGCTGACAATCATTCATGAAGGCAACTAACCTCAAAATAAAACATACAAATTGAAATGAAATGAAACATCTATAGACGTCTTAGCAGGTTAAATGTATACACAAAGGCAGCCATTGAAGTAAGTGAAGCTACAGACAACAGAGTAATAATATTTGGTTCTAAGGTCAGCTTATCGTCACCTCCGCTTTCGTAAAGTACCTCTTGAGGCGCAACCTGTAGAAACATAAGAGAACTCGATTAACTGAGACCCCAAGATATGTTTCTCCTTCGCGTCCTACCATCTTAAACTTAGCAATTCATCAGCTATCTTGACTTAAGTTCTAAAAGTAGAAGAAAATCTAACCTGGGTGAGCAGCGTCTTCAGATTGATGAGAGAGCTATCATCGGACAGAGACCCCACGTAGAAGCGGCCAGCGGCAGCATCTACAAAGGCGAAACCAATAGCCATCACCAAATTGTCTGCCTTTCCAGGAATGGGATTCGTAGCTTTTCGTACATCCTGATCACAAACGCCGATGCTGTCAAATGTGACTCTCGCAATAAAACACAAGTATCCAAGCGTTTACGGCACGGTCAACTCCAGAAGATGTGGAAATCACTTGGATAAACAACTTTTGGGATCAGTGTACGCAGGAATTGCACCTCTTTCAGAGCCAGGAGGTGGACAGCCTCTGGTTTGATATTTCCATCCATCACTGTAGAAGGAGTGATTATCTGAACAAGCTCTCGCTGCACCATCTGCAAGGAGGGATTTCATGCATATCAGTAACATACAGAAACTCATACCAAGATTCAAACTTCAGCTAACTAATTGTATACATATCCTTATGTTCATGTTTCTTGTCAAGACGTTCAGAACTGAAGCTTGTTGTGCGTAAGCCACTCGGCACTATACGATTCAATTTGCTCCAGGATAAAATGCTCACAGCTTTTTCTCCTCGCTTCGCGCGTGCTTGTTCAGCCGTTTCAATCTGCTCCATCCGACCAACTTTATATCTACAATTTACAACATATCTTTCATGAATCAATATCACAAAGTTTCAGTGACAGACGTACAACTCAAGACACAAGGTCAATTTATAAGCAGATGGAGAAGTTTCGACCCTCTACCCTCGTGAGACCAGCTTCTGAATTGCATCATCAATTCCGCTTTCTGGACAACCAACCTGTGCACCAGATCCAAGCACTAAGTATAGTCATGTGGTGTGTCTTTCACGTGCAATTCTCGCAGAAGCTCTAAATTGAGGGAAAATGAAATTCAGATATCACGGCCGCTCTTTTCTCGGTCTAATTAAAAGATATGTAAACTGGAACTCATAAAATCCTACAATGATTGTCTCCGTTTCCTCTGCATCAAAGTGATCTCCGAAGAGCTGGTCAATTTAAATATTTGTAATGTAACTGATTCAACATACTTGTCTGCATTTCCCTACACCACTGACTGTCAGCTTCCAGTCAAGCTCCTTGTGTCCTACTTCAGCATCGAGCTCGTACAGCTCATAAAATTTACCCTGCATTGTCGGAAAACCACAATGAAAATTACGAAATAGGAAAAATCTCCGACCATGGCCATCGGTAATTAGTAACTAACTCTACCTATCAACACAAATCCTGAGACTCACAATGTAAAGTTTGCAATGAGACGAACGCAGACGTTAGAACTGTGCAGTCCTCGAACGGAAATTGAGAAGGCCATATTTTTATTGCAACAACATACCACTTTGAAAAATAGCAAGGTGTCCATATATTTGCACTTGGTTGTCCAATATTGCTTTTGAGATGCAGAAAACTTGTGGAAAACGTCATTGGGTATGAGGAGAGTTCTCTCATCGTAAGCAGGGTGGCAGGGCCTCCTCTTTTCAGCATCCCTAATTTTCGACGGCGTCATCCATTCAAACTTAGCTCTAGCTTCCGCCCAGGCTCCCGTCGTCTCAACACCATCATCCGCTCCCAATGCTTCCAGAAGCTTTCTTCTCTTTTGCAAATCCTGATTTTGAGTAAGGGACGGCACTGGACATATTAATTTCTCCTCAGTTTCGCGAATGCGCTTGTTTCCTGGAGAAGCAAGGCTTGTTTCTCTAGACTCAGTCGTGACGATCCCAATTGGCTTCACAACTTTCTCCCTACACACAAATCTTTGCTCTATGCTCTGCAAGACATTCTGCTTCGAAAGACCCTGTTCCTGCGGTGCAGAGTCCAATTTTTTTCTTCCCTGCTCGAGCTGATAACCTTCTCTGCAACCCCTCACTTCATGTTGTTCATGCTTCTCCACCGATAAATCCGACTGCTGCGAATGTGCTCTTGATTTGGCTGCAACACCTCCTCTGGAATAAAATGAGAAGAGAGACTTTTGCTGCGACATGGTTGCTGGCTAGCACCTCCGCAGCTCAGAGGCGAATAAAAAGATCGCCCGATTTTGAGTTCAGCTCGCGAACAGAGCTCATTAATTTGCCAGTCCCTTCTTGGACCCCAACCAAAATGTTACTGAAGTGTGGAGTCTAACTTCCGTTCTCGACAAGTGCCATCGCACTTTGTCCATTCAGTGACTTCGCTGAAAATGGATATTAAAATTCCCTCCAAACCCGAGCCGCGACGCGCGCCAACTTTCAAATTAATCTCATATCAAGTGCAAAATCATCGCAGGCTCCTAGGAAGCTGCCCGGCCTCAGTCGTCCGATGATCCGATTGTTTGCACTGCCCGAACAATCTCGGGCTGCCAAGGCGGATAGACATTGACTCTTTACCAAGTTCAGTTGTCTAGCAAATTCCAGTTTGACTGGTTTGCACGTAGCACAAATTTGACAGCCTCTATATATTCCTTAAAGTATACTAACAAAATTTCGAGTAACCAAGTAATATAGCAACAAAGATAGGAATATAGCCCCAATAACATAACAATGGGAAATATGTACTACTACATCTAATATATATGAATTATTTATTTCAATTGGTCTACATGTTACATGAGCATTGAGTAAACATCAACAAATATGATCCCTGTCTCAGGGATTACATGTTAAATTTAAACTATGTAGTTCATAATCATATTATTGGTTGATGATAATTATTCCAAAAATATTTATAATTATACATGAAATTGAAGACATCTCATGTTATTGAAATGTTTAAATCTATATTAAAATATTTATACAATTCATATATTTGTAATTAAAAATATTTTTAAATGAAAATTAAAAAAAAATACTACCCATACATCATATATTTAATTAATCATGAAATGCATAATATATAAAGTTATATAATTTAATATAAATCTATAATTATATTTGATAAATTTATTCATAATGCAATGAATATTGTGTAAAATAAATTATCCAAAAAACTCATATGATTGTTTAAAAATATGAAATATTATCCAATATAAATATAATTTTATTACATATAAAATGTAATCAGTATTTTATATCAAAATATTAATTTTGTATTTTTTCATAATTTTAAAACTTATTACATATGTAAAAAGCAATATTTTATTTAAGATGATGCAAGGTATATTTTATGAAGATTTTATGATCATTGTGTGATTTGTAAATCATCAACATGAGGCCCGCCTTATGCTTGATTAATTATGTTTTGGGCCCTTAGGCCCAGTAGGCCCAAGCCTACGAATAAATACATGGGAACCCTGAGGAATCCAGCTCCCATACTTCCTCTTTAACAGCCGGATACCTTAATTTTCCGGCCTCCTTACTTTGGCTGATACGGAATATGCAATGACGGAAAGGCCTCCGCCATCGTCTCCAGTTGAACTTGCATTGGGTAAAATGAAATTAGAAAGGGGTTTGTACTATAATAAAGCATACATATGTGCTTGGCCTCTATTTGAAAAATATGAAGTATACTTGGGAGAAGCATGATTCAAATCTACGTAGAAAACCTTCAACAGATTTACAGTTTGTCGCTTTCAACCACTCGGCCACTCTCCCTTTGATAAGTAAGCTTCAACTTTCATGTGTCACGGGACTCTGGTGAAAAATAGGTCAATCCACGCATGTAACGTTGTTCCTTTATACTAATTAAACAAGTCATACTATATTTTTATTTAATATAAAGTTTACTTACAATTCAAATTAATTATTAAATGTTAAAAAATGATATTTTTGTCCAATTTTTGTAATTTATGTTGAAAAAATAGAAGATTTTTAAAAAGTTTCAATATTTATTGCTAATACATATTTTTTATAAATAAAATTTAAAATAATATGATTATAAAATATTTTAGATGCAAAATAAATTTTATTTATAAATAATAATTTTTTTAATAAAAAATATTTTTAAATTTATCTTTTAAAAATGATAGCAACACACTTTCTCAATCCAAAGTAGAATTTTTACCTTAAATTTTACAAATTTTATTATAAATGATATTGATATTTGATTATGTATATCATTTTTAATTTTATAACATTCGATTGGAAAACATGTAATAATTTATGATATTTTTCTATTGAAATCTTTGTTCATGTCAACATTTTATTTGTTTACATATTTTTATTGTTAATAAATATTTATTGATAACATGTAAATGATGCACGAATATATTATTGAATAATTTATAATCATAAAGATGATTCATTTAAAGATTAAAGATGTGAAATAATTACATACTTTTGGTAAATTTCAATATTTTGTATAATGTATTGTGAAGCTATTCACATCCAAATTAGATTTGTAACAATGAGTGGAGAATTGATATAATAAAAAATCATCAATCTCATGTGTAAATTGTTATGTAGTTAAAATGTGTAATCATTAATGCATAGTGCTACAAATTTGTTAGATTTATTACTTAAATTATTTAAAATAAAAATCAATTAGATATGATCATGATTCATTATATATATTATAATTGTAATTTTGGCTTGATTGTAATATCTCTTATCAATTTTTTTCTGCTATGGTTATGAATGGAGTGTCCTTATGGATATTTTGAGAGAAAAAAAAATTAATTACAAAACTCAAATTGGATTATGTGGTGGAAACTATGAGTTTTTGAAGCGTTGAAGTTATTTTGGTGAGTTTTGATTGATGGTAGTTTCGATATATTTGTTGTAGAGTATGCATGGCATTGATTGAGTAAATGTAGTGTTGACAATTTAGAAATAGAGTAGATTCTAAGTTAGGGTCATTAATTTCAAATTTATGTATTTGTTATTTTAGTGCTTAAATTTGAATCAAAAATTTTGGAAGACAAAAGAGCAGCTAAAATTGACAAAGTGGATTGATGCTCATAGTTATCTTATGGCTTAAAATTGAGACTAGCTGAAAAATATTTCAAAGTTTTCGGGAAAAAAATAGAAGCGGCATGCTATAGTATTATCTTAATGTGTCGATTTGATCTAAAATTTGATGGGCTGATAGAAGATATATATCTGACCCAAAGAGGTTGAATAATAGGGTATCAGTGTCAGAATTGTAAAATTTTGATGTTTAGGGGTATGAAATTAGAGTCAAAGATTTTCAAAATCACGTAGAAGTTTTGAACAATGTATGTTTGCAAAAAAATTTGCTGTGTTAGTTAGAAAATTGAAAAAGGTTTGCAAAAAATTTTGCTGTGTTAGTTAGAAAATTGAAAAAGGCTTATTGAAGGTAACATTTTACATCAGTGAACAACCAATGTCATATTATCGATCCGGAGAGCATAATGCATCCAAATTTGAGTTTTAGTGTTTTTAAATGCCCTTTTTAGACTATGTTAGTATAGGTTGGATTGATTTGACACCTTTGATGGATGTTTTTGAGATGAAGTATTGTTATTTATATTTATTGTGATTGATATAACTCCATCTTTGCTCCTTGTGTTTGCATTATATTTTTTGTATTATTGTTTTGTTGTTTGGAGTATTAGTGCTCATATGTGACGTTGTTAGTGAGGTTGGATTTGCGGGTTAGTTAGAATATCCATGTTTCTCCTTAGTGAGAAAAGACTTGTAGATTGGGTGAGTGCATGGTGATGACAAGTTCCAAATTGCCAATGTGTTAGCACCTTGTAGTGCATTAGGTACATTCTCTTGCATTTTCTTCTTCCAGTTGGGGACATGATGATGTATGGTTACAAAGGTGATACATTGGTGTGACAATGGAGTTATGTGGAGGTTTTGAAGAAGAAATTGCTAAAATTAGTAATGGGTGCATATGTAGCAAAGTACGGTACCAATCTTGGCCTTTTAGGTTCAAAAAAAACTTTGATTTGGTGTTAAAGAGTGACAGAGCTGAGTTTGATAATATATTGGATGTGTACCCACACCGTTGTTGTTGAACATGGATGATATATATAGGGTCGCCGAGAGTATCATACAATATTTGGATACGGTTGGTACTATTGAGTTGGATGACTTCATACATGAGTTTGACTCATGGTGTGATTTACAACAGATGCGCAACTCTACATTGTTGAGTCCATTTATGGCTCATAAGGGATTATTCTAGCATTTGGAGGGTCCGCTGATGGATGATTATCATGAGTTCCAACATGAACGTCATAAGGAGATTGAGTTATGGAGACAAAATTGGTCTTCAAACTACATTTCTATTACTTCCGGTTTCATGTTTGGTGGTGCGAGTTCATCCTCTATGCCTGATACTAAAATATGGTTGGAGTTAGTTGAGTTGGGAAGAGTTCAGAGATCCCAACCTTTAACCTTATTCTAGAGTTCTTTGCAAGATTGAGGAGAGACCACCAAGGGACGAGGACTGATAAGCTACAAGATTTGCAAGAGTTTCAACGAAAGATTGGGCAGTCTTTGAGAGGTGTTTACTCGAATGCGTTGGTTGATTAATGTTATCCATGGGGTGACAGAGTCACAAGATGTCGAATAATGGTATGAGATATTGGACAGGTATTTGAGATGTAGAGTGAGAGATGTCACATTACTACAACATGCATCACCTACGTTCTCATTGTATTTTGTCTTGTTGAGCGTATTGAGCTCAACATGTATGAGGAGAGAATGGTGATTGATGGATTCATCAAGGATAATTAAAGGTCATAAGGACACATCTTTGGTCCTAAGGTCTTGTGTCCATAAGACCCATGAACTTCTAGAGAAGTGGTTTGATAAGTAGAGGGACTCAAGGTTAAAAGTTTGTTATTTTTATCACTTGTGATACATTTTCACCAACTTCATCAACTCCTTCATGTTACCAATCTACAACACAAATCCGAAGTGGTTATGGTAGACATGTGGAAAATCTCGACCATCCATACAAAGTGATGAAGGTGTCGGATCGAGACTATTGTCATCCTTTTCAAGTCAATACATCATCCCATCAACAGTTGATGGAATGGTGTGTTGGACATGTGGTGGAAGGATTACCCTTCACTAGAAGGATTGCCTTCAAGGTCAAAGGAGAAAACTTGTTGGATCAAAATCATGTGAACATTGTTATTGATATGATCACATGGTTGATCGATGTTTTGATCTACATCGAGAATTACTATTAGTGAGAGTTGTCATGAAAGTCCCTAAAAGAGGAAGAGAAATTCAAGGTGATAGGGGTGGTAATAAATGACAAAGCCCTAGCCAAGTGTTAGCCCACAAGACTAATCATGAGATGAACGTGACATCTTGACTCTAGCAGTTGGAGCAGAAGATAGCAAACATGGTTATAGTCCAACAAAGGTAAAATTCTATAGCTAATGACTCTGCATCATATGATGAAGATGTTGTAGAGTATGTGTACGCATCGACACCACCATGTGTAGTTGCTCTAACTCGTAATGCAACACATATTATTGAGTATAGAGGATCGTATGTGGAGTTGGATTCACAAAAAGAGGAGGCTATCCGACAAGTCATGCTTCCCCAATCATTCACATTATATAAGGCACTAAATATCTCATCCATGACTCCTATACGACCTACTTGAAAGATGAGGATGCAAGCCAATATTTATGTACTTGGAGATGGAGCAAGTAGGACCCAATCATCAACATCGAATGTTTTTTCATCCAAGGATTTATTGGCGTTGGGGGTGTTATCATCCCATGTATTACGATTGGCAGTCACACTTTGCAAAAGCAAAGAGGATGTATTGATTGCTTCTTGTATTGATAACAATAATAATGTTGATCTTGGGATATCCTATATCAATATTGGACACTTTGTGCCTCTGTCACCCCATGGGTAACACTAATCAACCAAAGTATTGGAGTATACGCATCTCAAATACTCTCTCTAGTCTTCAATTATAAATCTTGCAAGCATCATAGCTTGTTAGTCCTCGTCCACTTGTGGTATCTCCTTAACTATGCATAGAACTCCATAATAAGGTTAAAGATTGGGACATATGAATTCTTTCCGACTCGACTAGCTCTAATATGTAAATATGACATGTTGACAACATCATCAATGACAAATACATATGATGAACTCGCTCCACCAAACATTGTATCCAAAGTAATAGAGATGTAGTTTGGAGTATTGTCTCTATAACTCAGTATCCTCATGGTGTTCACGCCAAAACTCATGATAATCATCCATAAATGGATCCTCCAAATGCTAGAATAATCTCTTTCAAAACATAAATAAATTAAATAGTGTAGAGTTGCGCATCCATTATAAATCATACCATGAGTCAAACTCATGTATGAAGTCATCCAACTCAATGATACCAACCCGAATATGGTATATGATCCTTGGTGACCCTATACATATGGTTCATGTCCCACAACAATGATGTGGAGACACACTTCAAGATAATATGCCATCATCACATACATGCATCTAATCTATATGTCTGCAAGTCCTATCTCACTAAGGAGAAACATGGATAGTGTGTCATGACTTATGTAGTGGCATCTCTAGTTAGATACGTGCGCGTATGTAGGAGAAAATATAACAGTTAGAGCCGGTTGTGCAATTAGCGCCGTTCGCATTAGAACTGTCGTTAGGGCCGACAACACCGTTAGGGATCCTAGGGCTCAAGGGGTAGAGTTCGAATTAGGGCTCCTTGGAGGGCAGTTTTCGAAGTTGAGCCTTTGAGAGTGTGGCTATGGTGGATAGATAGTAGCTAGTGCGGGAACCTTGAGTCTTTGAAGCACAAAGTGGATTTGGCTTGACTGTAATCTCTCTTTTATGCTATGGTTATGAGCGGAGTGTCCTTGTGGACGTTTTGAGAGTAGAAAAGATTATTGTGGTACACTTGTGTTGGTGTATGACGATCTATGTGTTGTGATGTTTGATGTGACATCGATGTATGTTGTGATGCGATATGTATATGCACGATAAGTGTCACGACTTATGTAGCGGCATCTCTAGTTAGGTAGGTGCACATACACATGAGCAGATACATCAATTAGAACCGGTTATGCAGTTAGCACCGTTCGCACTGGAACTGCTGTTAGGACCGTCAGCGCCGTTAGGGGTCATATGGCTCAAGGGGTAGAGTTTGAATTAGGGCTCCTTGAAGGGCAGTTCTCAAAGTTGAGACTTTGAGAGTGTGGCTATGGTGGATAATAGTTAGTGAGGGAACATGGAGTCTTTGAAGCACAGAGTGGGTTTGACTTGACTGTAATCTCTCTTTTATGTTATGATTATGAGCGGAGTGTCCTTGTGGACATTTTGAGAGTAGAAAAGATTACTTCAAAAACTCAAATTGCATTATGTGGTGAGAACTGTGAGTTCTTGAAGCGCTGATGGTAGCTCTGATGTGTTGGTTATTGAGTGTGCAAGGGGTTGATGGAGTGCAACCCATGGTGGTGATCTAGAAGTAGAGTAGATTGAAATTAGATGTGATAGATTTCCAATTTTTGTATTTTTTGTTTTAGTGTAAATCCGAATCATGAATTTTTGAGGATGGAAGCGCTGCTAGAAATTGACAAAGTGGGTTGATACTTATAGTTATCTTGGGGCATTAAATCAAGATTGGCCGAAAAATATTTCGGACATAAGTGCTTGAAGTTCAAGATCTTGTGTTTAGAAATTTTTGGGTCGAAAATATGACCAACAAGCTATAAGTTTATCAAATAATGTCCGTTTGATCTGAAATTTGGTGGGGTGATAAAACATGTAAAGTTTGTTGTGCAGGGATATAGACATCAGATCCAAGGCAAACAGTGTCAGAATTGTAAAATTTTGACGTTTAAGGGTCTTAAATCGAAGTTGAAGGTTTTCATAGTCTCGTAGAAGCTTCAAACGGTGTCCGTTTGCAAAAAAATAAATTGCAACGCCTTATATAGTTGAATTACTAGTGTCAAATTATTAATATGGAGAGTAGAAGACCTCCAAAATCAAGTTTTTGTGTTTTTAAATGCCCTTCTAAGGCTATGTCAGTCTAGGTAGGGTTGGTTTGAACCCTTTGATGGATGTTTTTGAGATGGAGTACTGTTCTTTATATTTCTTGTGATTGATATACCTCCATCTCTGCTTCATGTTTGTGCATCACGTTTGTTTATGTTGGTGCTTTGTTGTTTGGAGTGTTGGAGCTCTTGTGTACTGCCGATAGTGAGGCTCGATTTGCGGACTAGTCAGACTATCCATGTTTCTCCCTAGTGAGACATGACTTGCGGATCTGTAGACTAGGTGAGTACTTGTGGTGATAGCAGGTTTTATGTTGTCCTTGTGTTAGCACCTTGTGGTGCCTCAGGTACCTTCTGTTGTAGTTTCCGGTTCTGGTTGATGTTTCTGGTTTCAATTGAGGACTTATTTTTTGTACGGTTGCGGACGTGATACATTGATGTCACAGTGGAGTTTTCTAGAGGTTCTGAAGGAGAGACTGCTCGTGTTAGCATTGGATGCATCCGTAGTGGAGTGTGGTACCAACCTTGGAATTTGAGGTTCACAAAAGACTCAGATTTGGTTTCATAGAGTGATAGAGCTGAGTTTGATGATATATTGGAGTGTGTACCCTCACCGTTGTTGTGGGACATGGATGATATTTATGGGGCCTCCAAGGGTCCCAATGATATTCGGGTACAGTTGGCACTATTGAGTTGGATGACTTCATCCAAGAGTTTTACTTATCCTGTGATTTATAGCGGATGCACAACTCTACGTTATTTAGTACGTTCATGGCTTGGAAGGGATTATTCCAACATTTGGAGGGTCCCTAGATGGATGATTATCATGAGTTCCGGCATGAACACCTTGAGGAGATAGAGTTCTGGAGACAATACTAGTCTCCAAACTACATCTCTATTACTTTGGATACAGTGTTTGGAGGTGCGAGTTCATCCTCTGTACCTGACACTGATGATACGGTTGGAGCTAGAAGAGTTGGGAAGAGTTCAGAGGTCCCAACCTTGAACCCTATTCTTGAATTCTTTGCACGGTTGAGGAGAGACTACCAAGGGGTGAAAATTAACAAGCTTAGAGGCTTGCATGAATTTCAACGGAAGAATGGGAAGAGTCTTCGAGAGGCGTATACCCGAATGCGTTGGTTGATGAGTGTTACCCATGGGGTGACAGAGGCACAAACTGTCCAATATTGGTATGGTATATTGGATAGGGAGTTGAGAAGTAGAGTGACAGATGCTACCTTACTACATGAGACATCACCTATGTTGGCCATTGTGTTTTGTCTTGTTGAGCTGAACATGCAAGAAGAGAGGGTTGTGACTGCTAGGTTAAGCAAGGATTCACCATCTTCATCAACTTCTTCACGTTACTAGTCTACAACACAAACCCGGAGTGGTTATGGTAGACATGTGGGACAGTCTCGACCATCTGGACAGAGTAGTGAAGGTGCAACATCCAGACCATTGCCATCCTTTTCATGTCAATATATGAACCTCATCACAAGAAGGAATGCCTTTAAGGTCGAAGGATGGATCATGTTGGATCAAAATCATGTGAGCATGTCACATACATTGTCACATGATGGATTGATGTTTTGATCTCCAACCAAAATTACGATCAACAAGAGTTGCCATGGCAGTTCTTGGAAGAGGACAAGGAGTTCAAGGTGGCAGAGGTGGTGGTAGAGGACCAGCCCCTACTCAAGTGTTAGCCCATGAGGCTAGTCATGAGGTGAACATGACGTCTCGATTGGAGCAGCTGGAGCGGAAGATAGCAAGTATGACTATAGCCCATTAAAGATCAGATTATGGAGCTGGTGCCTCTACATCATATGATAGAGATATTATGGAGTACATGTGTGCATCGGCACAACCATGTGCAGTTGCTATGACTCGTAGTGCAACACATACTATTGAGTCTACAAGAGTGTCAGTGGAGTTGGATCCACAAAGAGGGGAGGCTAGCCGACAAGTTAGACTTCCTCAGTCTTTCACATTGTCATAGACATTGAACACCTCATCCATGGCTCCTATACAACCTATTGGAGAGATGAGGGTGCAACCCAATGTGGATGTACTTGGAGATGGAGCAAGCAGGGAGCAGCCATAAACATGGCTGCTCCCTACTTGCTCCCTACTGCTCCCTACCATAAACATCGTTTGAGGTAGCATCCAACGCAATGTTGGGGGCGGTTGTAACCAATCTTGGTTAGCTATAGTTAGTTTAGCCAAAGCGTAGATTGATCACTATATCACAAAAAGACAAGATAGTGGTGTGCACTATCCAAAAAGCAAAAGGTAAATGATGAGATGGCTACCATGCATTGGTGGATCGGATTATGTGTTAGACGTCTTTTAAGAATTGGGTAGGATAAGATAACGAAACATGCAACGTACGCATGTTAGCCATGTGACATAGTTTGGATTTCGGACTTTTCTAATTATACAATATATAAAGCAAGAAGAGGTCTTGAGAAGACATCTCTCATCTTGGAAGTCATTCCGAAGTCATTGACTTCAGTGTTACAATGGTATCAAAGCAGCCTTATTGTTCTTATGAGTGTGGATCATCCATCTTGGAAGAATAGTCTGGGTTGGTACAATTATTTGAGGAGAGAGTGTTTGTTAGAGGATGACAGTGGCCATTGAGCTGCAAGAAGTGGAAGGGGGTTATTGTGGGTGCAGGTTATGGATGGGGGAGATAGAATAGTACCAAGATTCCCATTTCTTAATCCTTTTCATATCAAACTATTATACATTCAGAGAGCAAGGTTGACTCAATATTTGGTTTATCATTTTGATGCCAACTTCATGGACCAAGTGATGAGATCTCGAGATCCGATTATCTTACCTATAGTCACCTACGATGTTACTTGGGATCTCACAATATACATTTTAGTTTAGAGATGGATCTCAATAGACCACCACAAGTGAGATTCAACACACGGAGTGAAATCTATCGTGTGTATCATCCTAAAGCTATGCTTCGCATCATAGTTATTAGAAACTTTGGAGATGAGTATAACCACGAGGTGATAACATCACCTATTCCTTTTGTGTTGCCAATCTTGAGAAATTGGGGAGAGTGGACGGAGACGAATCATGAAGTACACTTTGAGAGAAATGATTTAGGAGTTGAGATATTTAAGAAACGCATTTGAGCAAAGCCAAACTCAAGTACAAGAGTTAGCTCAAGAATTGACAGTAGTCAAAACGAGAGGAATGGAAAATGAGAGAAACTCAAATGGAGATAGAGACGTCACCATCAAGAGTGAAGAAACAGTGAGAGCGCATCAGGCAAAGCAAAAATTAGCTATTACACAAAATCGGCAAAAATAATATGCCGATGCTCATCGACGACATGTGAGGTTTCAAAAAGGCGATCAAGTGTGGTTGTTTACTACCAATTTGTCATTTATAGGGGTTTGAAAGTTAAGTCCACTGTGTCGCATGGACATTTCATTGCTTTGAGAACGCCCGGGCGTCTGGCTGTAGAAGAACCCTCTAGAACCTCGTGTGAGTTGACAATCTCTTCTTCTTCTCCTTAGCACTCCACATTATAGCCGGTAAAACTTCAGCGGAAGAAGACTATAATATCTGATGATTCTACCAATAACTTTCGCTCAAACTTTACAGAAAATTGCTCCACAACCCTTACTATCACTCATAAAAGTTTCAAATGTTTTTCTTTTCTAGATCTCTCAAAACAATTGGTGATTTATCCACTGTAACACAAGGCAATATGCAGACCCCTGTGTACAAAACCCATCACACATCCCAATCCTTGACTTCAATTGCTCCCAGATTTTATGAGAAGGTCACTCATCATCAGAACTTGAACTGTGCAAACTTTTATTGATAGAAATCTTTGATATCAAAAGATATGATCTCTGTACTAACTTCGTGATAGTCAGTGCAATCCTGCAATTCTGACTGTATACACAAACTTCAAGCTATCACTCTGTACTCAAAACTCATCCAATCGAGTCAAAACTTCAATCAAAACACAAGCCTGAGTCGAAAACTATATCTCTGTCAACTCAGATCTCCCAAAACCCTTGTAAGGTTCTCAGAAACTCCCCAAATACACTCAAAGGTCTAAATTTCTCACTCTAACTTTGAATCATCACTTTAGAGTGACAAATCCTTCAAATCCATCCATTCTTGAGCCCACGTCGTAGCTCGTCCCGTCAGCTCTCCAACCCAATCCTCAGATCTCCGAATGTCCCCCTTGAAGGTTTCCAAAAACTCCTCAAAACCTCAAAGAAGTTACCGAAGAGCCCTCATTGGCCCTAACTCCAAGACCAATGAGAATGAAGAGTGTTATTTTGACCTCTAGTGTGGCCAAATTAGCTCCATTTTAACTTAGAGCTCTATAACTATCCTAAACACTCTACTTGGCCATCCTATACACAATACGAGTTGCCATTAATAAAGAGTCAAAATGACAACTCGAAACCGGCTAAGTATGAACGGAACTACGGAACCAGGGAGTTTATAACTTGAGAATAATACTCCTCGCCAAAGTTCCTAACAATCAACTCCCTATGGCTTGTTTTCGGTAAGAAATAGTGATGGATTGGAACCTATGTGTTAAAAGCCACCACTACTGGTAAGTTCAAATCCATAGCGCCCAAACTAAATCAAAACGTAATCGTTATTTACGTCCCAAATCGCCAGAGGAAACAACTAGAAGAATAATCTGGTCTGGAGAGTTTATCACTTGTTGCAGAAAGTTATCTCCAAAATGATACACTAACCACGCCCGAAAATGATCACGATGAAGACACCGGATGTTGATCACAAATGGATTAGGCATCGGTACATCTGGAGGATCATGTTGTCCTCTATCCATGTCCTCGTCGGCTCCACTTCGATCAGATATGCTCCTTAGTCAGCAAAGTGATGTGTCTAGCACTCTCTCATACCCTTTCCATCCTGACTGCGCTTTATATCTAATAAGGTCCAAGATAATATCTCTTGGAGCCTTTTCAACATTCTGACCCTACAAAGTAGATCCAACGGTAGGCTCTTAACAGCCTTACAGTGCGCTATCGGTTATCCTAACCTAAACTATCGCCGTCATGACAACAGCTCTGAAGATGACACATGTCATCATCTTCTCATAGTAGCCGCGTCACAACACGACAACGGTTTATTGGACCTTTCTTGATTGTCTAACGGATTGGAGAAGTTGACTAGAAGTTAGAGTTTTCAACACATATGAAAATACATCATGTTTTTCATGTGTCTCTCTTGAGGAAGTATACTCCACGATCTTCTTCCTTTGGCAACCCACATCAACCTCCTCCTTTACCAGCCATGATTGATGGTGTAGAGGAATATAAGGTTGAGAGAATTCTCAAGAAACGGACAAGAGGTCAGCAAAACCCAAAAGTGGAATATCTAGTCCAATGGAAAGGTTATCCACTTTATGAAGCTTGTTGGGAACCATTGGCAAATCTTACAAATGCCAAGATACTTGTAGAGACTTTTGAGTCTTCTTGCAATGAGGACGTTGCGTCTTAAATGGGGAGAGGTTTGTAACCAATCTTGGTTAGCTATAGTTAGTTTAGCCAAATCGTAGGTTGGTCACTATATCACAAAAAGACAAGATAGTGGTGTGCACTATCCAAAAAGTAAAAGGTAAATGACGAGGTGGCTACCATGCATTGGTGGATCGGATTGTGTGCTATGCGTCTTTTAAGAATTGGGTAGTATAAGATAACGAAACATGCAACCTACGCATGTTAGCGATGTGACATAGTTTGGATTTCGGACTTTTCTAGTCCTACAGTATATAAAGCAAGGAGAGGTCTTGAGAAGACATCTCTCATCTTGGAAGTCATTCCGGAGTCATTGCCTTCAGTGTTACAGCGGCAAAGACTCTTGTTCATTCTGTTGTTTTCTCAGTCAATGATTTATTGGCGTTGGAGGTGTCATCATCCCATGTACTGCGATTGGCACCCACACTTTACGAAAGCAAAGAGGATATGTTAGTTGCTTCTAGTAGTGTTAATCCTCGGATAATGATAACTACTAGTGGAACTAGGCAAGCTGCTCGAATGATGGAGTTACCAACGAGGATGGCATACAACCGTACCAAAGTGTCACCAAGTGCAGTGATGTTGGATAACATTAGTGGTGTTCTCTGTTTGGTGGGACCTTCAAAAAAAAGGTTTATCGACCTCAACGCATATTGTTGTTATCCTTACCCAACATACGTGGTTGGTGCACAACCCCTTATGTTGGGTAAGGATGCACTGCTTGGTCTTGGTTTGCGAAAGACAGATGTTGAGAGATATCCATTTCAGATTTTGACATCTCTTGGAGGTTTTAATGATGCCCTGACATCATTCATCACCAAGTTGGAGTTGAATGTGCAAGTGCAATCAAATCATGTCACAGGTAGCTCTTCAACGCGAGCATGTGCGGTGGTTACCCTTGCAGAGTCCTATTATGTATTGGTGGGTGCGGCAATGTTATACCCTATGGGGTTTAGCATTGATTATTGGGAGGAGACAACCTCTTATCGGCCAGGTTGGCAATCTGGCGAGGGCTGAGTGAGTCGATTACCTGTACGATTTATTATCGGTTATAGGCCTTTATCAAGTGGAGGCAAAGAGCTTACCAATGGTCTTGGAGTCACACATTTGGATCACATGCGTCTTTGCTCAGCCAAGCCAAGGCTCACAATCCATGTCAAACAGTTTATGTCCATATCCTGACCCAACATTTGACGTCGTGATACCTTTGACAATGTATATACTTTTGTAGTACCTGTACAAAATCCCATAGCTCGCTCTCTCTCTTCAGAGTTGGGTTCCACCTACTGCTGCAAGTGAGAATCCCATACAAATCCATGTCCTTCCTCTTTGTAGACATGGGAAGCTGGATAACTCAACAACATGGGTAATGCAACTCTTGGCTGATCCACAAGGTTCATCGTTACCATGGATGATATGTCAGCATAGACCACTGCATGGGAGTGTCTATCCACATCCAAAATCCTCTCCACTATGAGATGTGAGGGCCTCTCCACTCCTTCATATGCTCGCAATAAAACCTCCCTTGGAAGAAGGTTTGTCCACCATAAACGTGGACTGTAAGGTCCATGGTTGTACATATAGGATGAAATATGAGTATATCTAAATTGTGACTAAGTCTATCTTAGTCATGACTATGTTTAGCTAGTTATGGTTAAAATGGAGAAAAATATAGAGTAGCTCATGATGAGAACAACTATTTTGTTATTTAGTAGAAATCAAGGAACAAATTCCATCACATTGATATCTTGACTTTCCTTGACTTGGATTAGTTTTCATTGGTTGGACTTGGTGAATACCCTTAAATCTAGGGGTGAGATTGACTTGGTACACTAAAGTCAATTGGATGGTAGTTGGGCTTCTAGAAGATCCAAGTGGACCAATTGCATATTGCCATGTACCCTTTTCATTGGGGTTTGTGATCTCTACCTCGATTAAACTTGGTAAGAGAAGGTTACATGATGGGTACTTATAGTTACTAGGGTAAGATTCTAAGTAGTATAAATAGAGAGGTTGAGAAGCAACTCTCAAGTTAGTTTTGGGAGAAGTTAGTTTTGTGATCTTAGTTTCGGATAGATTTTGTTTTGGGAAGTTTGGTTTTGAGAAGTCATGTTAAGGTTGGAGCATTGATTCAATGAAGACTTTTGATCATCAAAATGTCACTTCCTTTTGAGTGATATCTTACTTTTTGTGAGAATTTGCATCATGGAGTTTGGAATTTGAGAGTTTGTGTAAGAGTGTGCATTATGATCATGGTCAAATGGTGGGAATAAGTCCTTTTAGATTCATGATGAGCTTCTAAAAAGCTATCGGAGGAAAATCTGAGTGAGAATCAGCCCGGAGGTCATAGATCTTAGCCCCACGAAGGTCATATCATGTTATGCACTAGATGGCTACCTGGTGTTAGAGGGACATAACCGCCAATTAGGGGGACGATTGTGGTACACTTGTGTTGGTGTATGACTATCTATATATTGTGATTTTGTGATGTATGTTGTGATGTGATATGTATGTGCATGACATCTGTCACAACTTATGTAGCAACATCTTTAGTTAGGTAGGTGCGCGTATGCATGAGCAGATACAGCAGTTAGAGCCGGTTGTGCAATTAACGCTGTTTGCACTAGAACTAACGTTAGGGCTAACAACGTTGTTAGGGGTCCAAGGGCTCAAGGGGTAGAGTTCGAATTAGGGCTCTCTTGGAGGGCAGTTTTCAAAGTTGAGCATTTGAGAGTGTGGCTATGTTGGATAGTAGCTAGTGCGAGAACCTAGAGTTTTTGAAGCACAAAGTGTGTTTGGCTTGATTGTAATCTCTCTTTTATGCTATGGTTATGATCGGAGTGTCCTTGTGGACGTTTTGAAAGTATAAAATATTATTGTGATACACTTGTGTTGGTGTATGACAATCTATGTATTGTGATATTTGATGTGACAACAATGTATGTTGTGATGCGATATGTATGTGCACGACAATAGTCTGACCGATCCGCCAATCCATCCTCACTATGGGTTTGACATATGAACACTAATAGTCCAAACAAACATAATGCATAAACAAGAAGACAAGATGGAGGTATATTAATCACAATAAACATAAATAATAATACTTCATCTCAAAAATATCTATTGAAGGGGCCAAACCAACCCAACCCGGACTTACATATCCTCATGATGGCATTTAAAAACACTAAAACTTATATTTGGAGAAATTTTGCTCTCCATATAGATCATTTGACATTGTTAATCTAGCTATATAAAGCATTGCTTTTAACTAACCTTTTTTAATTTCCTATCTAGTGCAAATTTGTTTTTCACATTTGGACACTGTTTGAAACATCTACATAATTTTGAAAATCTTAAATTCTAATTTCAAACCTCTAAATGTCAAAATTTTACAATTTTGACATTGCTTGCCTTGTGTCTATTGTCTTTACACCCCCCTCCACTCCTCCCTCTCCTCCCTCCCCCCCCTAAGCAAAATAATTTACATTTTTTATGACTCTAACAAATGTTAGATCAAACGAACACTATATGATAATACTATAGTCTTTTGATCATATTTTCGACCCGAAAACTTTGAAACACCAAATCTTGAACTTCAAGCACTTTTGTTCAAAATCTTTTTTGCCCAATCTTGATTATAAGCACCAAGATAACTATGAGCATTGAGTCACTTTGATAATTTTCAATGTCGCTTCCGCCTTTCAAATTCTAGATTCATATTTTAAGCATTAAACAACAAATTCAAAATTGATCAAACTTACTTTGAATCTACTCTTCTTCTAGATAGACATCATTGTCTTCACTCTATCAATGTTCTTTACACTCTACAACAAAATGATCAAAGCTATCATCGATTAAGATTCTTCAAAATAACTTCATCGTCCCAAGAACTCATAGGTCTCACCACAAAATCCAATTTGAGCTTTTGATGTAATTTTTTATACTCTCATAAGCATAGCATGAAAGAGAGATTCCATTCAAACAAAATCTACTTTGAGCTTCAAAAATTATAATTCATCGCACTAGCTACTATCCACCATAATCACACTCTAACAAACACAATTTCGAAAACTACACTCCATCAGCCCTAATTCAAACTCTACCCATTGGGCTCTAAATCTACTAACAGAGCTATTGGCCCTAACGGCATGTCCAATGTGTTATGGCTAACAATATGTCCGGTAATAATCTGTTCAATGGAAATAATGTGAACTATCTAATATATGCTCTTGCATGTATGCACCACTACATAAGTCGTGATATGATTTTTTAGAGCAAAACTCTCTTATTAAATGAAAAGGTTTTAAGCTAGCATCAAATTCTTCAAAATAATGACTTTGAAAGTTGTGATACACCTTGATGAACTTATTGAAATGCTTTAAATACTCTAGATTCATGCACTAGCTAATCTCCACCATAACCACACTCTCAAAGCCTCAACTTCAAAAATTGTCCTCCAAGTAGTCCTAATTCGAACTCTACACCTTGAGTCCTATATCTCCTAACCGCGTTGTCGGCCCTAACAGCACTTCCAGTTTGAACGACGCTAATTGCACAATCGGCTCTAATTATTATTTCTACTCGTGCATACACACAACTATCTAATTAGAATTGCCGTTACATAAGTCATGACATTGGAGCTTGGATTTTGTAAGACTTCTTCCATTGATTATACGATATCATTGATATGTATTGCTAATGATGGAGCACTTTTGCAAGTGGATTGAGTTGATGGCATTGACTTTTTTGCAAATCAAGTGAGGGAACAATTTATGAGTTCTTAACTTTAGTGTTTAGTCAATTTGATGCATCAACAAAATTGTTGATTGATGAGGGTACTAAGTTTTTTGATGAGTTTCACACTTTGTGTGATCACTCGTTGATCTATCATCTACCACCTCAAGAGATTATCTTGAGGTTGATGGTCTAGTAGAGAGAGTTGTTCATACAGTGAAGATATAACTAAGAAAGTTTGGCTTGGAGAAAGTTGATATAGTAGACTTTGATATCCAACTATTGTGGTTGACCATGGGTTGTCGATTTAGACGGTAAGCATCTCTAGCATCATTTTTACTATACTTTTTATTATATGATAAAGATCCAAACTTACATGTAACTATTCATCGAGAGTCAACTAAAGTCTTGGACTTGAATAATCATGATGTTTGGTTTAGGGTGTATTCTCAAAGGTCATATCTAATGCCCATGGCATTTGAGAGCCTAACTATTGCTTACCATAGAGATATTATGTGTTATGCTACTATATGATGAGATGGATATCAACCTTCAGTTCATATATTTCATGTTGGTGATGATGTTTACTTGCAACAAAGTGCATTGAACACGTTAGATGTTATTGTTGGTCATACGATTTTTCAAGTATGTGAGGTTTTACCTTATGGAGATTTGGTATAAGAATCAATAAAGTAAAATAACAAAAAAAATGGGAAGACCCCATCAATTTGTACAAGGATGAAACCAAATGGATAACATGGGGCTAGGCCCCAATAACATCACAATGGAAAATATATTATACTGCACCGAAGATATTTGAACTATCTAGATCAAATGGTCTATATACAATAAGAGGCAAAAAAAAACATCACCTAACTTGATAGATCTCATATGGATTGCATCATCTAGTCCTCTCAATAGAGCAATAAAAACATGTTGCATAAAATATGCTATACATACCCTATGCCACATAGTATGGTAGCCTCTTCTGCACTCTCTCACAAACATGTCGAAGTCGGTGTCCATAGTTCAATATAACTCCAAAGCTAATGGAACAAAGAGGTTAACTTTATGCATGACTAGTGGATAATGGAGATGTTCTTGATGCGATTAACAATCAAACTAGTTTGATTGTTACATGATATGGATTACATTATAGCATTAGACCTCTTGATCTTAATCACACGATAAAACTAGTCCAAATCAAGCAAAGTCAAGATATCCATGTAAAAGAATTTATTCATTGATTCGTACTAGACAACAAGTATCATACTAATGGACTAGATGGCTACTTATCGTAAAAAGAATCTAATTGTCAATTAGGGGGGCAATTATACAATACTTGTGATGATATATAACAATCTATGTATTATGATGTTTGATGTGACAATAATGTATATTGTGATGCAATATGTATGTGCGTAAGACCTATCACGATTTATGTAATGACATCTCTAGTTAGCTAAGTGCACGCATGCATGATCATATATAGTGTAGGTAGCGCTGTTTACAAAGAATCCACCGTTAGGACTTACATTGATGTTAGTAGACTTATGACTCAAGAGGTAAAATTCGAATTAGAGCTCATTGTAGTGCAGTTGAGCTTTTGAGATTGTCAATATGGTGTATAGTAACTAATGCAAAAATCTAAAGTTTTTGAATCTCAAAGTGGATTTGGTTCACTTCTAATATATTTTTTACGGTATGGTTATGAATGGAATTTCCTTGTGGATGTTTTGAGAGTAAAAAGATTAATATCATAAAAAGATATATACTTGTGGTAGTGTATGATGATCTATGTATTTGATGTGATAACAATGTATATTGTGATACGATTGTATATGCACGACAACCAAGATCCAACAAATAAAAAAGATATGATAATAAATTACGAAACAAGAATTAAATTGGATTTTAGTTAGACTCAATATGAATCATAGTTAGTATTCAATTGGTTTAACCTTAATTTTTATCATTTATTATTTACTTTATGTTAATTCACTATCATGACCACTAGCACACTAGTTGAACACTTTAAAAACATTGAAAATGAAATTAAAATATATGTGTTTGCACATGCATCAATTTTAATTTGTTTTAAAAATACAAATATCTATGATAGTATAATTTTGGTTTTACATCCAATGTGATGTAATTTATTATATATATTCAATTATTTATTTCAAAAAATGGTTGAAAATATCATAGAAATGAAACTTGTTTTCATAACTTTAACAAGTTGTACATGCTATGGTGCTATAGATTTATGTATAATGACTCATGAATAAGTTTATATATAAAAGTTGAGACTTATGAGATTTATGGCTTGGGTATTTACTTCATTTTATCCACAATAATTTTTGCTTGTTCTAATATCTACAAAAAAATCCTACCTAATAAATAGCCACAGTACGCAAAAGAGATATATATATATATATATTTATTGTACATTTCAATACATAACATATTAGAATATAGTATACCAATTTCTTTAGCATATTTTAGTTGGCATGTATCAATTGTTCTATGGTTGGTGCAATCTTTAGAATAGCACTCACATTAGGGTATATTTCTTTGTATCATAATGCAATTAGTTTAATATCTTAGTTGCATGTGGACATACTTACCATTGTGATAGTAGTGGTTCTAGCCCCCATCGTATCCCTTTGGGTTATTCCCATCCTTTTTTGCTATATTACTTGTACCCTCTCATTTCAATACATGAGAACACCCGTTCACTATCATCTGGAATTTATGGTGGAAAAATTTAAATAAAGATAAAAAACTCCAATGTCAAATGTGTGAGAATCTAAATGGGTACCAAGTAATATATGTGTGAGAAGATGTGGCCGACGTCGTGGAGCCAATGAGAAGCCGGTCTTCTATACTTTGACCGCTACCGATCTTGCACAGCCCGTACCCCGCTTGTAGCCTGTAATCATCCAACGGCCTATAATCAACTTACCAAGTTGTCCTCGGAGGGACTCAATACAGAAGATTCGTCGATGTTCGAGTGACGAATGGAGAGAGCATAAATGGCATCTTTGACCAGTTCTTCGGAAGAACACTCTGAACCATCAATAACGCCAAAATCAGATCAATAAAAAGGTGAGATCGGAATCGCGAATCAGATAGAAGCCTGGGGATGGCAGGCATCCCATGTGATGAACGCCTCAAGGAAATTGCGAATAATGGGAAATTATAAATTCCTACATCAAGAATGTTGTAATGTGGTGAAAAAAATCAGCTAATTCCGGATGTTTAAACTCAAACCTAGATATTTCAACTTGTCGTAAGCAGCAGTAGTGGAGTGACATCAGCCCTAGATCTTTCCAATCGAAGGGTCAAGTTCGAGTTCCTCCACTTCTGGTGACATTGGAAGGATAGCTTCCCAGCAGGCGTGTTCCTCTCGAGTTCGAACCAGATCACTCGGTTCGAACCAGAAGAATATTTGCCCGTGTCGGATGGATGGTGTCATTGCTGTCTGTATAATTGGCGGCGGAGGTGTAGGTTGTTGGCGAAAGGGTGGCGAAATATCTCTAGCTAGAGGAAGCATATCCGGACGCAGATCCTGACTCCTGAGGTTTGCGGCTGTGGGGATAACCTTAGAGCTGGGCACAGGAGTAACAGCAATCTTGACTAGAACAACTCTGCTATGGACTGGCGAAGCTTCGCGCACGACCGGCTTTACTTGGCAACTTATCTGTTCCATATTCCCTCTCGCAAGCACGACATACGGAGCCCTTTGAAATAACGAATTTTGTTTTCTCCTAAAGGGCTCTACAGTCGCGTTGATTTCTTTTGAATCGTGCTGCGTTGGATTCTCATCGAAGTCCACATTTCCTTCGCATTTTCGGGTCAAAGAATATAAATGGAAAGAACAAGCTAGTGCCTCGTTGTTTCTTCAAATCGCCGCGGCCTTTCATCAGTAATGGACAAAATATAATAACAAAAGGGATGGGAAGACCCCATCAAAGCGTACAAGGATGGAACCAAACCGTAACATGGGGCTAGGCCTTTCATCAGCAAGATATGAATTTAGATCTCAGTTTATTAATAGGTTATTATACTTCTATTTGGCATTGCAGACAAGTCTTCGGCTCATGCGGTTACCTTTTTCCTCTTGTTTTCAGGGCAGCGAAAAGTCAAACTTCAATGTTTCTTCCATCATCCGGGCTTCCGAAAGAGTTCTCCATAACAAAGGCCGCAGCCCCTAAGTTCACATTATAGGAAGCGAAAACGTTGCTCGCCTCATTGTGCTGTCTCAATTGTGTCGTTTTGCCGAGAGAATTCCTTGTCTACCCTAGGGTCATTGAAAGGCGTACAATTGGGAATAAGAGATGTGGACCAAGTGAATACATGGAGTCAATTATTGCTTGAAAATCATCTCACACGAGCGATAGATACAGTAGTAAGTCAATGTCTTCGTTAGTTAGACTGGCAGATTGTTCTCGGACTTGGACTCGCCTCGCTCCGTGATTGCTGAGTTCAGAAACTTCGAACTCGTTTCAGGAGCATTTATCGAGACGAAGCGAAGCGAGCCTCAATTACAGCAGCAAAAGTCTCACGTGAGGAGTTCTTATACGGAACTGTCCTGTACAAGATAACACCTTCAGCAGTGGGAAGAAGTGGCGAGTGGGTACGACCCCTCCGCCACGTTTGGAGGACCGGCCTCAAAGATGTCGAGTGCAGAGTTTGCAGACACCCGCCAAGTCGCAACCTTGTTGCGAAGGCTCTCTGACGGCGTACAGGCTCTCATGGACTCCATGGGCGACCGTGTCAGGCCTGCGACGCGGGCCCCGCAGCCCGGGCCAGCTCGCGACGCTGACTTGAAGTCGCGGTCGATAGAGTGTGCGTAATAACCTCACCAGCAGCTATCGAAGTTCGAACGTTTCACTTTTCTGCTCGGTGTAGTCCACCTCTCAAACTCGCGGCCATTTCCAGCGGAAAGGTCCCTCTAAGCCACCTCCCTTTGAAGCCACCGTCAAAAGAGTTCACCTCACTCAACAACTACTGTACCGCCGATTGATTCTTGTTACGCTACCCGGCACCCACCGACGGGCCTCGGCTCAGGGCCCGCAACGACGACGTCGGAGGAGAAGACCTTCGGAATCAGACCGCAGTTACTCCAGTAGCCTGCCTACTAATTGCGAACTTCTATTGTCACGAGTTGCGAAACTGGGGCAGTAACGGTTGGAAAGAAAGCAGAGCACGCTTTGTGGGGTGGGGGGTCCGATGGTGACGACGATGGAGACCGGGGAGATAGTGAATAGTGTCTACACAGACAAGGCGAGAGAGAGCGAGAGAGAGAGAGCTCAGGAGTTGACAAAACAGAAGTAGGAGGAGGATAGGCACGAAAAGCACAAACAAACAAACAGGAAAAACAGTGGAGTAGTTGCTGCAGCTGCAGCAGCGGAACGCTGAAAAATAGCAGTACCCAGCAACTCGGTCCGATTCGCTGATTGTGTCTTAACGAGTTGAGCGAGGTAGGAGTGAGCGAGCCAGTGAGGCACACAGGGACGGACAGACAGTGTTTGCTTGTTGTTGCTTGTTTCTTGACTTCGACTGGCTGGTTGCCTAGTACTGGCTTGCGTTGGGGCTCTAGCTTAGCTTCGCGTCACTTCACTTTCCCATACTATCTGCTGGCGGGCTGATTTCAAGCAGAGTCGATGGTTTTCTCAGCGCTCGACGAGAGAATCCCTTCTCATGACGGGCAGAGAGCAGGGGGAAGCGAGAGAGCATGTGGGTGAGAATGGGAGCGTAAGCAAGCAGGTGATACTTCCGGGGTGAAATTGCGGACAGGGTGCTTGCTGGAGGGGACTGGCTGGCTGGCTTTGTGACGCTATGCTGGCCAGAGACACCGAGACCCACGGACAGATGAACTGAGAGGCGGACTAGTTCCTTGACCAGCAGATTATGGTGAAAGAGGAAATTCAACGTTTGGCTGCAAATATGTGCCTTCTTGACCTGCGACAGAACCGAACTCTGTAATTTCTTCGGAGGTGTGTTCTCCCATAGATTACGCGATTAGAGCAGGCATTGACTTTTTTTCCCGTCGCTTATAACTTGTTGTAATCGTTGCATCGACCTTTCTCTTGTCTCGGGGCATTGTTACTGTCACTCTTTCTGTCTTTTTGAGAGCGAGGCTAAACAATCAGTTTTTTGTGGAACGTGTTGTACTTTGCTCTTTTGTTGGAGTATGGACTTCGTGTGTTATTGCCGCGGAGAGTAAATCGAAACGAAGGAAGCGAGATTTCTATTCTGTACAGCATCAGAAGTCAAGATATCAGTTTCCATGGTGAATCAACATGCTGATAGCTCGGGTCTAATCTGGAGTAGTTATCTGCTTCAAACATCTGGCATGCATTGAGAATACCGGAGCTCAGTTTCATATCTGATTGCTGGACGCCTAAACAGGGAATACCGCAAACTATGATGTTAATCTGTAGCAAAATCTAATGCAGAATAGAGTGTTCTTTCTCTGTGCTTGTAAAAGTAACGTGTATACACGATTACTGTTTATGGTCAACATGGCGATGAGCAAAATGTTAGCATCGTTTGCAGGAACAGGGCAGCCAATTGAGTTTTGTCGGAGTAAAGTCTGATACGGATTAGAATGCTGGTTCTCCTCTCAGTCGGGAAGTCTTGTAAGGATGAATAAGTGCCACACTGTCAAGATTTCACAACAATATGTGGATGTGTTTTGGAACCTTCTAGCTTGTTCAGAAGTGTTATCTTTATGTCTGATAGCCGTTTGAAATGCGATCTAATCCTGGATAGAGGAGCTGTTAGATAATCTCAATGAACAAGTTGAAGCCGGAGTCAGCCACATTATATCCGAGGAGCAATATCTCAGCAGGAATTAGTTGATTATTGGAGAAAATCAATCAAATATTTGATTTTCAGAAATCGCAGGACTCGGGATGTGAGGTGGTTTGTTGTCAATTGATTAAGCTCTGTCATCACCAGCAAGATATTTGATTACCAAGTTTCATGACCAAAGAAATGATGGAGACATTTTGTCTGTAACCGAGACACCTATGGTTTGAAAACAAGGGTGCTAATGGATATGATCTTGTTCGATATCTTTGACCTGCAGTGGACAGGCTATAGTCATGGAAGAACAGGCAGCCACTGTACTCATCTCGGACGTCCCGGAAGAAAAAAAGGTGGCTGGAGAGAAAGAGGGAAGTGTCGGTAAATTAGTCAAGCTCAGGGCCTTCAATCTTTTCGCTTCTAAGATCCGGGACACAATCAAGGATGAAAATCCAGTCGCTAACGGCCATGAAATCAAGCGTATTGTTGGTCAAAAGTGGGCCAAGTTAGGCAATCAGGACAAACAGGAGTTTATTGACGTGGCTCAGAATGAAACCGATCTGCTTGGCCAGATGCCGGTGGATCCTAATGCACCCAAGCGGAGGCGGCGAAGGAGAACCAAAGCTGAAATTGAACTTGATGACGGTTCTGGTTTTCCGAAGAAGAGAAGGGGGAGACCCCGGAAAAATGGTGATGCAATGAGAGGTGAGGTCAGCAATGGGGCTGTCCCATCAAATGGAGATGGGCAACCCAAACGAAGGAGAATGCGTAAGCAGGGGGACGCATCAGGCAAAGCTGTAGATCCAGCGTTTGTTGGCAAATGTGTAAGTGGGACAGTGGATGGCTCTTTTGATGCAGGTTATCTGGTCACTGTAAGGGTTGGAGACACTGATATGGTCTTCCGTGGGGTACTTTTTGAACCATCAATTGCCATGCCTCCTAACAATACCAATGATGTGGCCCCAAATGTAAAATTAGTGAGAAGGAACGACGGCATTGTCTTCCCTTCTGCAGGTCCCATGCATAGCAGTTCAGGGCCTGCTTCTTCATCTAAGCAGATGCTTGGGGGTCCTATGCATTCAGCAGGGACCGTCGTCTAACTGAATGGTTCTTTCTCGACCGTTTGTACGTGTTACAATCATGATGTTTAGGATACCTTTACTTTACAGCCCAGGCATTGGCTAACTGCTGATCTAGCTGTCACTTTACCTCGGTTCAACCCCAAGTTTATGCTGGATGGAGTTCGGCCCCCACTAATGCAGGAAGAGTCCGGTATGTTGTAAATTAGAAAGGACTTCCTTTCAAAAACTCGCTCACTTGTCCATAAAATTGCTTGTAACTTTGATCGCTTAGTAAAGGAAACGCCGGAACAGTTTTTGCTAATAAATAGGTTCGATCCTTGTCATTGCACTTTGCTTATTTTTATCCGGATTGTGTTATTATGTCCTTGTATCTTATAGCTTTTTAACTTATACATCTTCAAATGGGTCTAGGAGCCTTTAGTTTTTACAGGTAATTTTTTTAAGGATATTTTATATTTGGTGTCAGAATTCTCCCTAAATTTGTTTTTTAGAATTCCTTCTCTAAATTGTTCCATATTTAAGAGTTGAAAGCTGTCCTGTTCCTTCGTGATTTTGATGGAATTGTGTCATAGTTTAGGAACTCATGGATAAATGTTTTTTTTACACGATTTTTTTGTGCGAGATTATTTAAGTAATACCGTATTTAACAAATACTTATTGACCAAACAAGTCCTCTCTACTCTGAGAAGGTGCTTTCTTCCTGTTACTTAAACTAAGGTATGCTATCTGCACCATATATCTGTGTGTTGATCTGAGGGCGCAATTAGCTCATAGCGGAGTTGATTCCCACGAACTGCGAAATAGGAAAAAACATTTAACAAGATGGGTTTTATCTAAGCTTATGCAATCTGATTTATTGCACTGTAATCAAGTTTTGTTAGAATCTACACGATATAATAGTTTTTTTCGTTTTAGTGTGACTCTCTTCATTAGTTCGATAGTGTTGAAGTCCAAGGTGAAGTATTTTGTTGACTGAAAATGTTTCATTTTGTGCATGAAGAATATCACCAAAACATTGCAAAAGTCTTGCAGTCAACAAGCTCCCTTTTTTTTTATGTAACTTTCGAAGACAAAACACACTTTTGTTATAAGTATAGAGCTCTCAATATAACCATTTAGTTATATGATTTAATTTGTCGCCTCTTCGTCCAGTGGTTCTTTGATATGCCAATACAAGCAACTTGTAGAAATGTACTCAAATTGCTGTGCGGTATGTATGAGGACGAAATAAAGGTATGTTATTGCATCACACATATCTGAACTGGTTCTTGTATACACCAGATCACGAAACGAAGAAAATTCTGACTTGTAGATTGGGGTAGAAGTAGTTGCCACAATAATCTTCTTTGTGATTTTTGTTGTCCTTGAACTTAAATCGGAAACATATGATGTTATATAGATGCTTTAAATTATTGATTGTGGACGAAACCTGATGTTTAGACTGTTTTATCGTTTCACTGCAGTACTTTTCACTGGCCCTCATGGAGGCAAACTGCAAGCTTGGTTCAGAGTATTTGGACGTCTAGGTCCGGCCAATCAAACATTGTTAATGATAACCATTACTTTGTTTTACTAATGATGAACTGTCCGTTATTCTGATATTTTTTGATCATGTACATAAGTTTGGGACTCAAGTGCAGGGTTAGAACAGATACTTATTATACTACGGCTATGTCAATACAATAATCCTGTAAATTAATTTTCAATAATTAGCTCTATGGTGAGCTTGTATTAGCATACAAATCTATAGTGATCTTGTCTTGATAGAGGATCACAATTTAAATCATGTTACTTACATATTTTCTTTTTTTACTTTTCAAAATTCTTGTCTTCTCTTTTCTTCGTTAGCTTCTTTATTTCCTTACTCACTACAAACATGACATCATCCAATGGTTTTTCAAACATGAGCACGATACTGCCCGAATGTGAAAAATTGTTTGGATCCATCAACTTTGCTATGTAATGTTGGAGAATGCAAAGTATTCTTCAAACAGAAGAACTTTGGCATCTTGTGGAACCCACCAATAATGATGAAATCAATACAATGATTTTTGAATCATCAGATAAATCCTCAGTCGAGCAAGATGACAGCAATATGGCTGATCTTTCGAAGATTTATTTTCTCCGGTGGGTGTTATCCAATCCCAATGTCTTCATAGTTGGTCATGACTCTCACTAAAATATCGACGAAATGATTTTCTCTTTAATATATATATAGACTCAACCTAAATATATCAACGAAATTTCACATATGTAACTGAACTTGTGATTATAGAAAGGTCCAGTGATAGGTCTGTGTACATGTTGTTATACACACATATGTGACATGCCAACCCACCAAATTGCATGTGTTTTAATCAAAACCACTGATACAATTTAAAGTTGGAACACGAATCTCCATATGGAGGCGAATATCAAGGACATCTCAAGATATGTGTTGCAGGAATATGATGGTATTGTAGTAAGCTTCTCAAAAAGCTCGCAACACTATTCTAAAAGTTGTCCATTACGTCTTTAGAAATTATAAATTGTACTATGTTTACTTCCCAGTTGACAGTTTAGTTGAACTTTACACATATATCTACACCAGTCTTGTTCCTACAATTGAGGATTGACAAAACGCTTGATTCACAATAATACCCTAAACTCCTGCACATCTCGGCTATTGCGATGATTAAAGTTTACTTCACCGCATGATTTATCAGCATTAATACAATTCTGAATTTTTACATCTCGAGTATTTTGGTGACCATTGCGAATTCATAAGAACAGGCTAGTTTTAAATTTACAAGGACAACGGCCTCACTACATAAAAAAATTCGTGAAAGTACTATACTAGGAAAACACATGAACTATTTTTAAAACTTCCATGACTTTCAAAAATAAATCAAAAGATTGATTGATATAATATCAATCAATCTTTTCATTTCGTGATTTTCATTGGATCTAAAGCTTGGATTTTGAATGCAACATATTTGAGAAGCATAAGGAGAGATATTGATATTTTAAATAATTTTTTTTAATATTATAAAATGTAGAGATTTATATTATTTTTAATATATTTAAAATTCATTTATATATGTTTAAAGGTTTTCAACTAAAACTTATAATTAATATTTCCAAGGTTATGAGATTATTATCTTATGGACATGATTTAAAGATGTGTAAATTTTTTTACATTAATATTTTAATAAATAAATTCATGTGTTCTCACATCTTATCACATATCATAACATGTGACATGATGTCATGTTAGACATATCTTAAAATATTTTGTTTTGTTCAAATATTTCAATAATATATCACAATAAAAGTGATATGACTATATCTGATGAGATCTTTGATGCAGTTAGGCACGCAAATATTTTCAACACATTTGACAGTATCAGACTAGCTTACATGAAAGCTTGCATGATGGACTCTTATCTTACAAGAGTATAATATCATTGTTGTACATAGACCTAGATTGGTGAATCATGATGCATTTGGGTTAAGTCAAAACCCATGTACTACTCAAGATTGGGGCTCGATGACATTATGATAGAGATGAGGAGATGATGCCGTATTTACATGCATTTGCCTTTTTGAGTAAGTTGGCTCTTGAGAGCTATGTGATATCCCTGAGATAGTGGATATGTTATCCTCCTACACTTAGATTAAGGATAGTTAGACATTAAGTTCACACATACATGGTGACATGATAGTATTGTAGTATCTTTGTACATGTGTTTTTATGGGCTATTTGAGTGCCAATGAGCGAGATCAAATTCTACAAAGAGCTTGGTGGTTCAAATAGGAAATTAGACATATTTTTCATGTATGAAAAGATGGCAGCATGCGTGTTGTGTCACTTTCATTTCAAATAGCACAGTTGATTAGACATGTTAATGAGGAGGTAAATCATTTTGGAATGAAGCATACATATAGCTTACTTCATAGTCACTATTGATGGAGAGGTATGCGTACTAAGATGCATTAGTTTATGGTCAAATGTATGGCATGTGATCATGTGCTGGCATCATTCAATGCCCATATGTCATGATTACATCTATTACCGATTATGGAACTTGGTTATTGTTGGAGCTTGGATTTTGCATGACCTTTGTCATTGACTATACGACATCATCAATATATGTTGGTAATGGTAGAGCATTTTTCTAAGTGGATTGAGTTGGTGACATTGCTTGACAAGTCAAGTGAAAGAACAACTTATATGTTATTAACTTCCTTGTTTAGCCGATTTGGTGCACCATTAGAGGTGTTGACTAATCCGGATACTAAGTTTTTGGGCGAGTTTAATGCTTTGTGTGATCAAGTGCTAATCTATCATTGTATCACCTCAAGAGATCATTCTAAGACTAATGGTATAGTAGAGAAAGTTGTTCATAAGGGGAAGATATGACTAAGAAAGTTTAGCTTGGAGAAAGATCATACGGGAGACTATGACATCTAGCTACCGTGGTTGGCCATGGATTTTAATTTAGCCTATAAACATCTCTATTGTCCTTCTCACCGTAGATTTTATTATATGATAGAGATTTAGAGTTACTTGCAATAATTAGTCAAGAGTTAATCAAGTCTTGAACTTTGATAATCTTAATGTTTGGGTTAGGATGTGTTCTCAAAAGGCATAACTCTTTCATAAAGTTATACCCGTTGCAATTGAAAACTTGGATATTACTCATTACATAGATATTTTGTGAATACTATCATCTCAAGAGATAGATGTCGACCTTCAATTTGCAGATTTTATGTTGGTGATTACATTCACTTGCAACATAATGTACCGATCATATTGGATATTATTGTTGGTCACACAATTCTACAAGTACGTGGGGTTTTACTTTTTGGAATTTTTTATAAGAATATCATCATGGTGTGATTTGGAATTATCATGTGCATAATTGTGTATCATTTTATCTTTCAAACATTCATGATATTATGGATCCAAACCTTGCAATTGTGAGGGTAGGCTTGAGATTTATGTTATGTGATCAATTGGTGGAAGGTCAGTTTGTTGATATAAGACTCTTATTTTAAAATATAGCATATGTTATGTTTGACGTCTCCTTTCAATATGGTGTTTAATGGGATATGAAGATGTTCTCGATGTGATTAACATGTAAACTGGTTTGACTATTACATGATATGGATTGCATACATGCGACTTATGATGGAGCATTCTATCACTTGACCTCCTTATCTTACTTCCACTAAAAGCATATCATGTTAATGAATTAGATTGCTATTTATATATTATATTTGGTGCTAGAGGGACCTAACCGTCAGTTAGTGGAGATGATTGTGATACACTTGTGTTGATATATGATGATCTATGTATTGTGATGTTTGATGGGACAACAATGTATGTTATGATGTGATATGTATGTGCACGATAATTGTCATGACTTATGTAATGACATCCCTAGTTAGATAGATGCATGTATGCATGAGCATGTACAACAGTTAGAAAGCCAATAGTGCAATGAGTGTAGTTTGCACTAGACCTACTATTAGGGCTGATAATGACATTATGAGACTTATGGCTCAAGGGGTATATTCCGAATTAGATCTACTTATGATGCAGTTTTAAAGTTGAGACTTTGAGAATGTGGCTATGATGAATATTAGCTAGTGCATGAACCTTGAGTCTTTGAAGCTCAAAGTGAGTATGACTTGACAATAATCTCTCTTTTATGCTATGGTTATAAGTGAAATGTCCTTGTTGACATTTTGAGATTAGAAAAAATTATTCTGTTACACTTATGTTTGTGATGATGTATGAAGATCCATATGTTGTGATGTTTAATGTGTCAAGAATGTATGTTGTGATGCAATATGTATGTGCATGACATCATCGTCAAATAAATATATTGTAAATTATGAACAACCATTTTTGTCAATAAATATTATCTTTTGATTATATAAAGTTGATGTGACTTTGTTTAAATGATGAGATTGCATGACTTTTAATACCTTGTAGTTTCAACATACGATTATATGCCTAAATTGGTTATCTAATTACAGATTTAATTTTTTAAAAAATTATCATTATATGATGTTAAACATTGCATTAATGATTACTATTTGATACAATCAATATGTTCAAAATAAATTTGATATTTTAATGATTATTAAAAATAAATTATGTATGTTGAATTCATCCACAATTGATATATGTATATATAATTTATATATATCATATCTAAATTTTATAAGTTATAAATTCAATATTTTTTATTTTATGGTCATAATTTTAGCATATTTAATTTAAAAAATAATATTAGTACAAAAATAAAATTTAATGAATTTATATAATTATAAATAAAAATTCAATTATTATATGAATAATTTCTAATTTTATTATTATTATTTAACTTTATTTGAGTTAAAAATCCTTAGTTTAAAATAAATATATACAATTTTTGATAATAAATATTATTTGAGTCCACATGAATTATATAAATCAGCTCAAATATCATGAGAGGTAAGACAAAGTAATATTTGATTGATTGAAGTATATAAAAAGTCACTTGAACTCTAATCCATACAATAAAAATGTGGACTTACATAAACATATGGTTTAACATCTAACTCTCATGCACAATGATTGAAAATTATAATTATGTATGTATAAAACCTTTAATGAGATGTTGACAATTATCTCAAACAAGAATGACAAGATTGACGTAATTAAAAAATATCCAAACAAGAATTTATCATAATCATGTTTAATTATTTGAAATATAAATAATACAAATAATTAATTTTAACATTTGCAATTTATATTATTAAGTTTATCTTACATTATACCTAAAGAATAAACATGAAGATTAGATTTCACTCATGACATGCACTACATGTTTACAAATGATTGTCATCCATGGTGATGCACTTTTGTTCACTCTCATTTCAAGTTTAAATTCACTTTGGATTTTTCAAACCTAATTGCATGATGTAATTTATGTATTTTACATCATAATCTAAATATGTTTATGTGTTTTTTTGTCAATGGTAAAATAAATAACACGGAATCAAGTTACATACATCTCAAATAATAAGATTCAAAAGTTTGAATATTGATTTATGTATGACTCATTATTATTGAGTTTTGTTAATATAATTTTATGAAATATAAATAAATAATTTTAAATTTAAAAATTATATATATAGAATATATCATGGATTCTAACCATATAGAATAAATGAGTATTCATGTGAATATTATAAAATTAATGATCTATGTATGTTATAAAATATTGCAAATGCATGATATGAAATGTGATTATCATTTTTAATTTTGCTCAATTATTTAAATTTGATTTATAAAATTGATATTGAATATCAACATAAATATATAATAATTTTTATTTGATATTATTATTTTATGTCATATAAAAGAAATTAATCTATTTCAGTTTGTGATTGTGATTTTATACTTTTTTATATATATATAATAATTTTTTGTAAGCTTAATTACTTTTACTAAAAGTCAGTTTTAAGATTAAACATGTTATATTCATGACAACAGTAATTAAAAATCCTTTTTGTTATTACATTTTTTTATCATAATCTATGTATGCTCTTTTGCTATCACATCAGATATTAATGAATTTTTTTAACTATATTTGTAAACAATGTGTTAAAGAAAATAAAATTCACATGTAATTGTTGGTTGCAACCTATTCTAAAATAAGTAGCTTATCGTTCACTTGAAAATAATGATAACACATATGATGCACACAATACAAGATTTCAAACATATTATAATACAAATTGAAATTTTATGTGTAAGAAAAAAAATTTTAAAATTTATATTCTATGTGGTATTGATTTAAATTTGTTTTATTTAATAATGTTATACTTTTATAAATCATGAATTTAATTTAAACCATAAAAAACAAGGAGAACTAAATTTCATTCTTATAGTGGTGTAGATATGATATATAAAAATAAAGAATGAAAAGATGAGATGAACAACCTTGTTATACTTATAATCATATATGATTCAATGAAATGAAATAAATCTACATGCTTGATAAATAAAATAAATGTTTGATAAAGTTGTTATCATGTTAAGATTTGATTTGAATTTGAATTTACAAATATTTAACATTCAAATTTATCATATTTGAATGTTAAATATGATATATTTTGGATGTGGGTAGATTTTTCAAAAAAATGGTATATGTTGATAGATCACCCATGGTAATGGTGAACCTTGCGAGGCAACCAAGAGATGCATTACATACATTGTTGAGTTATCTAGCTTTCCATGCATACAGAGAGTGAAGACATGGAGTTACATGAGATTTTTGCTTGTAGCGGTTGGTGAAACTTAATGATGAAGAGAGAGAATGAGCTATGGGCTTTTGTAATGATATTACTTAAGAAGTTGCATTATCGAAGTCATCACTATGTCAATTGTTGGATCAAATTGTGGACATAAATTATTTGACATGAATTGTGAACCTTGGAATGGCTGAGCAGAGACATATGCAGTCCAAAAGTATGATTGCAATACCATTAGTCAATTATGTGCCTACGAAGATGATGGAGACAAAAGCCATAGGTGAGAAGTGCCTTAGATCTCATCCTTGGTCTTATTGGGATGCTAGAAAAAGAGAGGTGGAGTCTTATTCAAGTATGGTTGGACTCTTTTGCAAGGAGCAAGATGTGGTTATCAATATCGAGCTTTATGATATAACTCAAAAGTTTCATCTATTACGTATGAAATTGTTCACATCAAGCTAATGGGACTTTGTATAAGACATGAGAAAATACTTCATACTAAAAAGATTGTTATTTAGCAACCAAATACTATGTCTTATATATCAAATGTTAATGCATAGGAGATTTGGGATATTGAGATCGGTCCCAAAGTGATAGGAGGAGAAAGAGATAGAGTGTGAAGGTTTATGAGGAGTTTCATAAACTATTTTGCCTTTAGTATGAAGGATTTATGTTGTTTGAAGGGACATGGTATACATATTGACTTTATAATTGATGTATTAGTCTTTTGTTGTCCTTATAGATACATTGATATGTAGAGAGATTTGATTCAAAGTATGTGTCATGATCTTTTAGAGACTATATTAGTGGAGATATCATATGGAGAGGTATGCAAACTAAGGTGCATCAGTTTGTGGCCATATGTATGGTATGTGATCATGTCGAGCATCATTCAATGACTCTATACCACAATTACATCCCATATCGATTATGAGACTTGATTATCGTTAGAGTTCAGATTTTATATGACCTTTGCCATTGAATATACAACATCATAGATATGTGTTGGTCAAGATGAAGTATTTTTCTATATGGATTGAGTTGTTGGCAATCACGATACTTAGTTTTTGGACGAGTTTTTGAGTGATCGAGCGTTGATTAATCATCGTACCATCTCAAAAGATCATACTCATCCTGATGGTAGAGCATACAAAGTTGTTCATATGGTGAAGAAAAGATTAAGAATGTTTGGCTTGGAGAAAGATCATATGGTAGATTGGGACATTCAACTACTATAGTTGACCATGTGTTATCAATTTAGCTTATAAGCATATTTAACAACATTCTCACAATATTATATGGTAGAGATCCATACTTACATGCAACTATTCGTCAAGAGTCAGTTGAAGTCTTGGACTTGAATAACCATGATGTATAGATTAGGGTGTATTCTCAAAGGGCATGATTCTTTCGTAGAGTAATGCATATGGCATTTGATAACCTTGCTATTACTCAACATAAAGATATATTGCATTATGCTACCATCTAAGGAGGTGGATATGGATCTTAAATTTTCATATTTCATGTTTGTGATTATGTTTATTTGCAACACAAAACAATGACCACATTGGATGTTAATGTTGATCACATGATTCTATGAATACGTGAGATTTTATATAATGGAGTTTTGGTATTAGAGTGTTGTGATGGTGTAATTTGGAAGGATCATGTGCATAATTGTGCACCATGTCACATTCCAAACATTGATGGTTCATGGATCCAAACATGATAGTTGTGCATTAAGGCTTGAGATGTATGTTATGTGGAATAGATGGTGGAGTAACTAATATGTTGATTTGTGATACTTATTGAAGACGATGACATATGTTATGTTTGATATTTACATATAGTGCCCATAAGACGATGAAGGTGTCATTTATGTGATTAGCATGCAAGTTGGTTTGATAGTTACACCCATGCGACTAACAATGAGACATTATAACGTCCAACTTCATGATCTTAGTCCCACAAAGGTCATATCATGTTAATAAATTAGATGATTAATTGGTGTGAAAGTGATCTAACTTTTAGTTAGTGTGGCGTTTGTGGTACACTTGTGTTGGTGTATGATGATCTATATATTGTGATGTTTGATGTGACAATGATGTATCTTGTGATGTGATATGTATGTGCATGACGTCTATCATGACTTAATAACATCCATAGTTAGATAGGTGCGTGCAAACATGAGTAGATATATTAGTTATAGTGTATAATGCAGTTATCGCTTTTCATACTATACATGTTGTTAGGGCAACATAGCCATTATGAGGCATAGGGCTTAAGAAGTATAGTTTGAATTAAGGCTCATTGGAGTATAATTTTTGAAGTTGATACTTTGAGAATATGGTTATGGTGGATAGTAGCTAGTGCATGAAGCTGGAGTCTTTGAAGCTCAAAATGGATTTGACTCAACTATAATCTTTCTTTTATGCTATGGTTATGAACGGAGTGTCCTTGTGGACATTTTGGGAATATTAAATTTTACTTTATTGTGCTACATTTGTGTTTGTGTGTAATGATATGTGTATTGTAATGTTTGATGTGACAACAATGTATGTTGTGATGCGATATGTATGTGCATTTATCACAATAATATATTTTAAAAATATATTTTTAATGAATATAAGATTTCAATATTTTTTTGATGTAACATATATTTGCATATATAATATATTTTTAATTTTAATTGTGTTATATATTTTATGTGTGAATAAAAATTAGATAATAAAAAATATTTAAAGATGAATATTCAACTATCAATAATGATTACATTCATATATATGAATATAACTTGAAATTATCAACTATTATCTAAGCATCAAAGTTAGATATGATTTATACAAAATTAAAATGTCCTTTTATAATGATTTGTGCATATATGAACAAAATATTATTATAAATTTTATCAAATAAATGTTATTTTTATCACCAATTTTTGAATTATTTTATCTTTGATTATTTTTACATTATATTCCAATATGAATATGGAGTATTTTGTTTGTTATCCATTCAAATTAATGTTTGGCACAACAATGACTTAATTTTCTAATCCATATAACGTAATAATGAAAGGATATAATAAACAGTGAAAATAGTTCTATATTTTTTAAATGTTGATTTTTCATTAATTTACGAGTTTGAAATTTGTTGTTGGTGCAATTAGAAAAAAGATTTCCTAGGAGTTAATTAATGAAATTGATTATTTACCAGTAAAGATAACGATATTCCATGATTGAAAACTTTAAAAAATCATGGCCAAATACAGTGAAAAAGTCCTCTATTCCCATAGGTATTTTACGATCAAATGGAAAAGTCTAAAGTGTTGTATGGAAAAATCAATTTAAAAAAAAAAAGCGCAGAAGTCTCAAAACAGATTTTGAAATTTGGAACATTGCCATAAAATTATTGTTATTGACCATTTCAAAGTGAATTTCACATTCCCGCGATTGTATATATTTTTTTCTGGAATTTCAGTAACCCCTAAAATAGCGGTTATCAATATGAAATTTACCACTGATAAATGTATAAGTATTTTGAGAAGTAAATTTCACATTAGATTTGGTTTTTTTCAATTAAGATCTTGGTATATAATAAATGTAAACGCGAGTCTCATCTATATTATTCCCTTCATATTAATCATCAGCGAAGTACAGGAAAAAGAAGTGCCTAAACACTTGAATCACTCAAGTTCCTTCCGTTTTAAGCCGTTTAGAGCTTGCCACAAGTGTTGAATTCAAGACAAATATAAGAACCCACCGATATTTGTAGGCCCAAGGAATGAAAGAAAGCATGAAACGCAAATAAGACGGATCTTTTCTTTATCTTGGCCCCAGGCCACACGTTCTTTTCGGAGGGGTCCAATTTGAAAGGTCAGCAAATGAGGTAGTTGATTTTCATCTGTCTTTTTATTCGCCATTAAGAAGTCCCGAAAGTTTGTACGTGTACAGGTTGATCAGTCCACTAGATTTTCGCCACTGATAAGTCTTTCCCGTTCTATAAGCTCAACGCGATATTATTTTCCAGATTTTATTATCCTCTTCTCCTTCGTTCTTAGTCCAAGGTCCAGAATCGCTAGACTGGGCATCTTCGCACACGGCATATTCATTATTTCCCGCCCGTCATGCACGGTCATCCTTTCCCTTCCCGTCCCGCTCAGCCGATGGGACGGAGTCCACGTACAAAGAGTCTGGTTCCGTCCGTTCGGCAAGGCAAGGTGGGGCACGGCAGCGCGAGGGAGACGATCTCCGTCCGTCCGAGGTCCTTAGTTTTATCTGCTCCGAACGGGTCGCTTCCACGGTCTGTCTGTCGATGTGCTGTGCCCGTTGTTAGCCATCTAATTGCCCATCTAAACGCGAAATCGTGTCTGTCGATATGCACGTTGTAAACCCTACCTGCCTTCACCGACGACTGTGAATGACAGTCTTATTTTCCTCGTCGAAACACCCTCCATGCTATGTTACTGGAGAATGATGCATCTGTGATGTAAAATAGTGCAGGAAATTATGGGGTCCGAGTTTTAACGGTTTGTCTCCATCTCTATGCGCCGGTTGTTACAGATTTACCTCTGAAATCTTGAAATCTGACCACCACTTGCTGCGTGCGTGCGTGCGTGTAACTGTTCTTCTGGGCGGGCTAGGCAGGGCGGGGTGTTGTTCTCTGTCTCGCTCTTGTTCTTGCGCTCTGTCGTTGGTACATGCGGTCTACAGTATAAGGGCTGGTTTGTACACTCGCCTTGACCATTAAAGAAACCCTGGAGGCGAGGCAGTTGTCGTGAGGAAGGAACTCGTACAATCTCTCGTCGGAACTGGTTAATTTGAGGATTTCCCGCCCGAACAAGAAATAGGATGAGCAAGCCTGGAGAGGGCAGACGAAAGTGGTATCGAGCTACACGACAAGAGAGCCATAATTGACGTCCTAACAGTGATTGTAAATGTACCGACACTCGAGAAAGCAAGCAAGCCGGCGAAGGTGAGGTTCGTGTCTTAGCCCAGAGCCTGGTTGTACTATGAATTGAAATGAGATTTTTTTTGGGCTGTGAATCTGCCGCATCCAGGCCGTCGACGTCGGGGACTGGTTTCGAAGCGTGCTTGGGTGGTGTTGGGGGTCGCGGTCACTCTGCAATCAACCGTACTGTCAACTGCCTACACTTCTGCTGAGGAATCATTCGCACAGAATGTTAAACAGGATCTGTGGAGAGGCTGAGATGCACAACGGACATAAGTCTTGTGGGATGTGGTAGAAACTTGGGTACGGGGAAATGCCAGAAAGAAGTAACCTAATGGCAGATGTGGGAGCTAGCGTAATCGTTGACTCTTGATAGTCTCATAGGTTACCCTTTGTGTTCAACCTCGGGTGTGTTGGAGTGTGTGGGGATTTATGCGCAGTCTTCGTTCAAGTTTTACTGCTGGCTGTCCTGCACACCTGTGCCGATTGCTCGAGAGTCCCTGGAGGGTCATGCACTGGTTTTTTTTGTCTTTTGCTTCTTCTGCAACCTTTTATGAACGATTCCTTCCATTCTAGGCGTTCCGTGGGAAGCATCTGCTAAGCCATCCTTAACCTTTCATATCATTCTTGTGGGTCTAATGTTCGTGTTCGCGTATCGTAATGTCTCTTTCCCATAGTTTAATCCATGCGTGTGATGACCACCTCAGTTATCAACGCCTCTCGGCGATCTGGATATTATCGGATTCCCTTAGTTGATTATTGGCAGCATGCGCTTCTTGAACTAATCTTTTCCATTCTTCAGTGCCGTTATTGTTGTAGCGAGTGTTTCCGCACTGATGCGCCGTCTTGAAGTCCTTCTGGAGCACCTTGGGCCTGGGTCAGTCAGATGAAAACACTCGTTGTAAGCAGTCTCTTTCGTAATTTTACGCGTTTCACTGTTACGGGTATCAGGCCTTCTGCTTCTGTCTCCTTCGGACGGAGCTTTCTGTCGCGCACTCTATTTGGATTGAGATTTAGAGGTTGTCACATATTATGTGCGGGGTACGCTTTTTTTTTTGCGATTCAGGAGTTTAGATGCCCGTCGTCCAGAACTGTTTTTGTTACGTAACACGCTTCCAGCGTTCCAACTCGCAGTGTATTTGTTCATCATCCCACCTTCATCTGACCAGGGATATGTTGGATTCAATTGCAGATTACCAACCATTGCGGAGGATTTGTCACGCTGAAGCTATCGAAACTGAGATTGTTGACCATGGCTGAAGAGTCACCGGTATTGTTTCGCTCCCGAGTGGATTCTTTACGAGTAGAAATCGCAGTATATATGTGGTACTGGTTGGCCTCGTGAGGGGTATAAGCTCTGTTGTGCTCTATGTGATACCGGCTCGCCTCCGAGTGAGGGAATGTCAGCTCTGTTCTGTTCATCGCCGATATTTGAAAGATTGCATCAGCCTTTTGTGCAAGCTGTGTCGGAGACTCATGGCATTGCACGAGGCCTTGGAGTTCAAACTGTTTTCGTCCTTAGCGTGTTCCGCACAGCTTCTTCCGTCCGTTTCATGAGTGTTATGATCCACGTGTTGCAGAGATCTAAGCTCGTCAATTTTTCCAGCGACTTCGTTTTCCTTTCGTATATTGTTTCGGAGAGACTGTAGACCAGCGTACGCTGTGTTGTAAGATCTTCGTTGGCCCATCCACTTCATCATAGATATGGTTGTTACTTGAGGGGTTGGGGATTGTGGTGGTGACTCCATTGAAGTTGCGGTGCGCAGTCTGTAAGAAGAAGCCGAGTCTGAGTGTTCGCATGATATAAGATCCTGGGGCCAAAGAGATATTCGCCTACATACCAACTTTCTGCAACGGGGAGACGAAGGAAGAACGAGATGGTTGATGGAGGGCCCGAGGGAGCCCCTCCCGTCAAGCGGAAGAGAGGCAGACCAAGGAAAGCGGACGTTCTTGCCGCCCAAGCAGCTGCGGCTGCTGCCGCTGGCGATGGGGGCAATGGAGTGATTGCTCTGGTCGCTACCGCGCCGAGTGCAAGTCCGGCTGTTCCTGCAGCTGCCAAACCCGACCCCAAGCCGAGGAAGCCGAGGAAGAAGAAGGGTGAGGTCGTGGGCGGTGTCGTTGGTGTGGACGCGAACCTCGTCGGGAAAACTGTCACCGGCGTGCTGGATGGGTCATTCGACGCTGGTTACCTTCTGACCGTTAGAGTAGGAGATTCCGAGACATTCCTCAGAGGTGTGGTTTTTGGGCCTGGACTAACAGCGCCCGTGATGAAGGACAACGATGTGGCGCCCCACGCCAAGCACGTCAAGCGAGATGAGAGCATTCCCCTGCCGCCAACGCCCACAAGCGTTCTGGTGGCCCCTCCAGCAGCGCTCGCGGTGCAATCAGCTGGTGCTGCGGCCCGAGTTCCCAGTGCCACTCTGATGGCCACACCAGCGGCCGCTGCTGCAGTTGTCGTCGCCACGCCCGCTGCTGTTGCTGCTGGAGCGAATGCAACACCCTCGGCTCCAGCCGTTGCCACAGATGTAAAGCCTCAGCAGCCCCAAGCCACGGCAGCTGCCGCCAGCACAGGTTCTCAAGCGCACTCCACCCCGGCCGCGGCTTCCTTCACAGCTCCTACTGCTGTCTCAACAGGTGCTTAGTTAGTGTAACAATTTTGGAGGTCTGGTGTCTATCTTGGAAAGTAGTGGAGGCACTTTGGCACGAATTAGTGACACGAATTTGTAGGCGCAGTTCATTCCGACCTCGACGATTCAAAAGATGAAACTCTTGAGGTTTTTCGCTCTGCACGTCAGCCTGAAAGATGTAAACAAGTTACAGTCAGCAGAAATAGAGAGAATCATGTTCATTTCATGGATATGTAACCATTTGCCTCTGTGCACTGAGTTGAGTTGTTCTTCGTGTATTTTAAAGCGGACAAATGATGTAATGTCTGGAATCCACTGACACTCTTCGGTCTCGCAAGGTCTCTTGGAATGGGGTCTAGTGCCTATCGGCTTTTTCTTAGTGAGAAAAATCCCCAATCATTTGCGAGATAATGTACAAATTGGATGGATCAGGGTTTTTCCAAAGTCCTCATTTTGATCTGAACCGTCGTGTTTTTCATGTTATCCTTAATCATCGCCCTCAATACATAGTTTCAATTATTACATGAAGGTGATATTTGAAATGAAGCTCATCTACTCTGAACATGTTTCATTAGTTTCCATCGTTCTTTATGGCATACCTGGGTTGTAATATTTTCGGGTCGGTGGTGTAGTCGGCGAGCGGTGTTTATTCAGGTGGATATGATTCTTATATTCTTACGTCATCTTTCTATTTTCTTTATCTAAGAAACGAAATGGAGTTTCATTTTGTTATCTGGAATGAACGCCGAGACATGAATTTCATGTTGAAACCCTACTCACGAGTTTCAACATGAATTTTACGTCTCCGGAGGGAGTGTAGACACACCTCTTTTAGTTTGGTTACTTGTATTGTCACATTAACATTGTCTGTTCATCACGACCGATGGATAGGATTGGGACCTAATATTGCCGCAGTTTGTGAGAGACATGCAACTTGGAGGAAGACAAGTTGTCTGCGTTCAACGGCCTGTTTTCCGAGTTCCAAGTCCAAGACTTGGAACTCCAACCCAAGTACAATTATCAAACTGATCAGTGATGGCTAAGGAACGTGACATCAATAAGCGTGTGTACCTATGGAGCAGTAAGCCTTCATGGTACAAACGGTAGGTACCGTATCGTGAAGCCGTGGGTAAACCCCGCACGTTGATTATACGGCCATTTGGCATAGGGCAAGTACGTTGATCACCAAAACGTTCAGCGTAACTACAGTCACCACATCTGACCGTCAAAGTTTCGACCTCGTACATTTGGGACCAACTTATCTCTAAGTCTCAACAAGCGAAATACACCAGGGAAAGTTAGGAGAAATCAGGAAGCGTAAGGGGAAAATGTCCCAGCGCGGACCATTTTGTATGCCTTGGTTTTGGGAATGAGGGCCAAAGGTTGTCTAGTGAAGCCTCACTTGATGATTATCATCTTAGTCGAACGTAACTGTTGAGCCGGTGAAAGAGTAATAATCCAGTTGTCCGTGACAGGGGTCTCTGGCACCTCCTAGACAGCTTTCGCAGCTAATGGAATCCGAGGGGCATGTGCCCTGTATCCTGTAGGATCTTTGAACAGGCCCAATCGAGTGACGACTTTGAAGAAAATCAAGACCACAGTTTGGAGGCCGACTCTAATCATTTACTGAGAGTGCCGTGAAATCCGGATTCCTCGAAATACATGGATTTTCGCTTGCTCAAGAAGTTATCTCCTCCGGAAATAGTTTCGCTCCATCCCTATCGCGGCTTAATCTAGAGTCTAGGTTAAGTAGCGACGCTGCCGCAATGGTAGAAAAGATGGGAAGACCGATCTCAGACGTTGTAGAGCCCTATCGGGAGCGATCGAAGGCGCACGATGGCGATGTCAGTAACGGATATGTCATTCAGAACCTAAATTTAGGGACTCTCCTTAAATACAAGTTGCTCCCGATCAGATGGCCACATGTGGCAAAAGACACGACGAGCAACGAGTGCGATGGAGCCTGATGGACGACGATAATATGCGGTGGGTGATTAAATCAAATGCAAGTTGTTGTCCGTTACGGTTGTTTTAATTGATCACGCGTCTTTTCTCGATTGTAATGACGGGGCGAAAAGGCAGCGACGGAGGGAAGGAAGGGAGGGCACCTTCGCTGCTGAGGGCAAAGGGTTGTTGAACGATCACTATCTCTCCACACCCTCCTCCTCGTCCTCCTTTCCGCTGATCTCCCCTCCCTTCCCCGTCCATCTACGTTTCCCACCCCCGACCCCTCCTCACTCTATGATCGATGCGCTGCGCTGCGCCATTCGCCTCAATCATGTTTTCTTTCCCTCCTTTGTATCTACTCGACCTCGACTTTCTTCCTTCCCCACTTCTTTCTTCCTTCCATCATACTCCAGAGCTTTCCTTCGCTTTACTTTGCTGCTTCGGTCGACCGGGGAAGACCGGTGCCTCCCTCCACCGCCAGAGGGAGAGGACCGCTGTCCTGTAGCCGGCCGTGGGTCCATGTCCTCATGTTCTTATAAGGGTGCCAAGCACAACATAATGCATGTCCGCTCCCCGTACTCTCCCGCACATCTTAAGGGATCTTTGGTGGATCTATCCCTTTAGTGCTGACTCGCTGGCTCGCTCAAGTGGGACGTGGTTCAGATCACATAGAGAAGGTTCGCACGCCAAACTAAATGGGGGAAAATCCGTTACGTACGCCAAATTTTAACTTTGTTTCGAATTTCAATTTACGCAAAGCGGGTGGTGCCAAATTGGCAGTCGGTTTCAAGTCTAGCTAGATAGAGCCAGTCACCCAGTAAACGAACGGAGGGGTTTGGGGGGGGAGGAATAAGCACTTTTTGTTCTTTATAGCGCCTGATGAAAGTCTTCTACACGATGCATTTTTATTTATTTTGTAAGAGTCGTGGAGTTGTGCCCTACGTTGCATTCTGTAATATTTTGCTTGACATCAAGAGATTGACCGGGATCAGAATAACATATTAATAAGACGTCTGATTCTTACCCTAGAGCTAAATTTATGATTTCCTGCATTTTGAAAAGTCAAAAAATCACTCTCTTTACGCTTAAGTCAGGCCCGGTCCGTTAGGTTTAATAATGACATATTGCGCTCGCAAATCACTTTCCAGTCTGAAGCCGTGCACGGTTACTTTCTGAATATCTCTGGGAATATTCTGCAAAATCATCACGACGAGACAGACAATAATTTATGTCTACGGTTGGCTTATCTGAGTTACTTATTTGATTGTCTTGCTGATTTGAAATAATATTCTGGTTATTTATTCAAAGGAATGTTGATATCACTAGACATCATTGAATATTGTTTTTTGAATCTAGTCAGCTTGAGGCGTTGTCGTTCATACGCTATAATCCAAGTTTCCGTCCTTCAAAAGAAAGGCGACGCATGGGATAAGTTTGACCAGAGATAATACAGCTAATTAACTTGAGAACAATGAATACGACCTCTCCTCGAAAAACAAATAACCGCATTTTTTACGCGTCAATCTTGAGTTTGAATTTTATCTACCTCAGGCATACAATAATTTGATGCGCATTTGTGTAGCTGTAAAGGCTTTGATGTGAGCTTTATGACAGTGCACCATCTATCAGCCAACACATCAGTTGATCTAAAAATAGCTACTGTAGAGAATGAAGAGTATTTTCACTCTGTATGACATCGAAACAACTTTTTAGGTTATAATGAGGATTTGAGCGCTCGGATGCTTTTCTCCTCCAAATGGGTCCGCCACTGTTCAACTGGCTGGGTGTATACGGTAGATATGTTTCTTAGACTGTTAGTGGCAGAAATTTCCTTGGCACTTACTATCGGCTTCCAACGGACTTCAACTACTCATGTTTGAGGTTGGTTGCTGATTTTCGAGGGGTTTCTCTGTCCTTCGGTCGAGCAGTTTTTGTAAGCGGTATATTTCAACGTGTCTTTGCCAATGGGTTTTTTACTAGATGCAGATTTGCCATATGGTCACAAAATTTGATACTGACCGTAAAGTATGTGGGGATTTATTTGCACATTCTTACTTCTACAGACAATTCCATAATTAGTATATATACCCAATTAGTGTAGATCACTAATTGCTGTATACTAGTGTAAGATACGCTACTGAAGGTATGGAAAATTTGGAAAAATCACATAACACTTATTGGATTTACAAAATGATTTTTGACAATTCATACATACTCACGACAGGTTTTCCCCCTACTACTCCTATTCCACAAAGTTTTTATGAAAAAAATTTCTTGATTAATTTTGAGCTGGATTTTAAAATTAATTTGTGTTAAGGTTTAAGGTGTATTGAAATCAAATTATGAGATTATAAATGCAATTAATTTTTTATAAAAAAATTACACAACCTAAATAACTCATGAGTGATCTTCTACATTTGTATATTTTTTAATCAAAAAATTTGAATTTATCAAATAAATTGGATTGGATATTATATCCAATCTGCCAAAGATTTCTCTATCTTATGTTCAACTACAATTGGTTAAAAAATTTTACACATCTGTAAATAATATCAATATTTGTGTATATTTCTCATGCAAATTGTGTAACTGCTTTTCCAACATATTAGTATGTGTTTATGCCCCTCTATCTCTAAATAATTTACATAATCTAATTTATTTATATTTCAATATATATTGCACTAAATTAACAAAGAAGACCTAAGAGTTCCAACTGCAAATAGTGTACTATACACTAATTATGGAATTATTTGCAATATTTTTTAAAAATATTTTAAAACATTCATTACAAGATATTTTGAATTAAAAAATAATCCTTAATTAGAGTGGATTTAATATTTTAAAATAATATATAATATATTATATATTTAAGTATTTTTGATGAATCATATTATATAATTTTAAAATTAAATGAATATAAAATAATTTACTTATCTAAAATATGAAAATATATTATAAAACATCTAAAAAATCAACATGTTATATGTTATATGTAAATTGCATATATAAAATTATATATTATCACACTCAATTACAAGTATGATAATGAGAAGAAATTTGTTTGATACATTATATCTTAGCACTTACAATATTTTCTTCCTCCTAAAAACTATGTCGTGCACATACATATCACATCATAACGTACATTGCTGTCACATCAAACATCACAATACATATATCATCAAACACTAACACAAGTATACCACAATAATTTTTTCTACTCTCAAAACATCCACAAACACATTCTGCTCATAACCATAATATTAAGGAGAGATTATGGTTGAGCCAAACCCACTTTGTACTTCAGAAGCCTTCGAAGCAACCATTAGTAGATTTGGGGAGAAGGTAGGAAAGCTAACAACAATAGCTATGAGCTGGACTCCAAAATGGATGCAATTGAATGGGTTGTTATTCTATTGTGGTGATTTGAAGTAGGAGAGTGAAATTCAAATCCTGGAGTGTGTTTGGATTGATTTTGAGAATCTTACATGGTTTTTAACAAATCCAATTTAATACAAATATAGTTTACAATTCATGGTTATGTTTAGATTGAAATTTCACCTCAATTAGATGAGTTTTGAATATAGAGTGATAGTTTGAAGTTTGTACATACAGATAGAATTGTGGGATTGCACTTACTGTCATGAAATTAGTATAATGATTATAACTTTTGCTATCAAAAGTTTTCATCAATAAAGTTTAGATGATAAATAAACTTCTCCTGAAATTTAAAAAAAATTGAAAGGAGGGATTGGGATGTGTGATGGTTTCACTACACATGAAGGGTCTATATATCATATTGTGATATAGTTTACAATTAGAGAATTTTTCCAAGAGATGTGGAAAAGAAAAACATGAGAAAATTTTCTTAGAGAACAAAAAAGTTATAAAGCAATTATTTATGAAATTTGGGCAAGAGTTGTTGAGAAATCGACTCTTGAGGAATCACTCCAAGAAGAGGAGAGCACACCAAAGGGACAAGAGAGAGTGTACAGGAATGAGATGAGGAAGGCTTTGCCTTCCCTTGTATATATATAGGGTGAGTACAAGGAAACCCTAATTTCGGGTTAGCCCTAAACAGATATGTATCAACGGTACATAACAACCCTAGATCAACTCGATGAGCTTGGGATATTAACACTCCCCTTCAAGCTCAACTGTACATCATGAACTCATAGACAATGTCGAAATGTAGCAAACGACTCTCTAGGCAAAGCTTTGGTGAAGATATCTGCAACCTGATCTCCTGTATGTATATATCTAAGATCTACTACACCTGAAAGGACCTTCTCCCTAACAAAGTGATAGTGCACCTCAATGTGCTTTGTCCTAGCATGAAAAACAGGATTGTTGGCTAACATCATCTTCGCTAATGTTATCGGCTAGGATAAGCTCAGAGGACTAGGATAATCTATTCAAAGATCGAGAAAAGCAAGGAACGAAGCCAAAGCGCTTCACAAGTGGCATTCATAGCACCACGATACTCGCCTCTGTGGACAGCAGGTGCCACGGTCGGTTGCTTCTTAGAAGCCTAGCTCACAGCCGTACTCCCAAGTCCAAACGCATATCCAGACGTGGATCTCCTGCCCAATCAGCATCGGTGTAGCCATGCGGAGTTCACTCACCTCCAAATCAGTATCGAAGTCCAAAATGAAGTGTGGACTTCACATAGCGGAGAATCCGCTTAACCACCATCATATGCGGTACTCGTGGAGCATGCAGGAACTGACTGACTAGACCAACATCATAGCTCAAATCCGGTCTAGTGATAGTCAGATAAATCAAACTCCCAACCATGCATGCATGCGGGCGGGGATCTGCAAGTAACTCTCCATCGTCTAACTCTAGCTTTAGACCTTGTTGTATAGGAGTGTCTATTGGTTTACAATCAAAACTCCTTAAGCTAATCTAAAGCATATTGGCGTTGTATTAGCCACATATTCTTTCCCTCTGTGATAAACTCCACACCAAGAAAGAATTTAAGATACCCTAAGTCTTGTATCTCAAATTCGGAACATATGATACTCTTGATGCGGGAAATCATCTCCTGATGGTTCCCAGTGACAATAAGATCATCTACGTAGATGGAAATCATCACTACATGAATTCATGATCTCATGCAGTATAGTGATGAGTCGGAATGACAGACTACAAATCCAAGAGATATGAGAAAGGAATTGATCTTCTCATACCATGCTCTTGGAGCCTGTTTCAAACCATAGAGGTATTTCCTTAACTTACAAACGCGGGAAAGAAACTTCGGATCTTCGTAACCAGGTGGTTGTTGCATGTAGACTTCCTCGCCGAGATCTCCATTGAGAAAGGCGTTCTTGAAGTCCATTTGATGCAGTCGCCATCCCTTGTTGACAACAATAGCAACCACCGTACGAATTGTTGCCATCTTGGCAACTGGACTAAACATCTCTTCGTAGTCCACTGCATGCTGTTGTGCGTACCCCTTGGCTACCAATCTAGCCTTGTATCGAGATACAGTGCCATCCGAGTTGCGCTTGACCTTGAAGACCCATCTGCAACCAATCGCTTTCTTACCTTGAGGTAAGTCCACCAATTTCCATGTTTGTTGGTGACGAAGTGCAGCAAGTTCTATCTCCATGGCTTCAATCCACTCATTTTTGTGCATCGCCTTCTCAAGCGTACTCGGTTCTCCATCAGGGTCTTGTTGTGAACTGTTGCAGTCGGAGTTCGATTCATCAAGTACACCGCAACGAAAGCGACACGCCTAGAACGGTCTAGGCAAGTTCTTCTCGTTCAACATAGCGCGAGCAGCTTATGCTATGTGACGATTCTTCCTCTCCGCAACGCCATTTTGTTGTGGAGTATAATTGCAAGTCTTCTGGCGCTGTATGCCATGCTTACGTAGATAAGCAGTGAATTCTCCAGACAGAAACTTGCCTCCTCCATCGGAGCGTAGACAAAGGATAGATTGTCTTGACTGTTTCTCCACCAAGGTGTGGAAAGTCTGGAAAGCTGACAACACATCTGAAGAGCTCTTGCTCTTAAGGAAGTATCCCCAGGTGTAGCGAGAGAAATCATCAATGAAGGACACGAAGTACTCAAAACCAGATAAACTTGGTTGAGAAGAAGTCCATACATCTATGTGCACCAACTCTAGAAGCTTGGTCGCTCTCCTACCTGATCCCTTAAAGGGTTGTCTAGCTTGCTTTGCCGAACCCGACAAAGCGAGGACACACCGCAGGTGGGGTGGCGTAGTGAAGTTGGGCAAACCTGTGACTAGATCTGAACTCGGAAGAGTCTTCAGATCCTGAAAGTTCATATGCCCAATTTGCTTGTGCCAAATATCTATGTCAGATACTACAAAGCCACTTTTCGTAATGACGGGGAGTTGGTCATTTATCGACATTAACTGTAGCATCTAGCTTGAACAGTCTACCACTCCTGCTACCTCGAGCTACAACAATACCTGTGGAGTCTTCAACAAAGCATCCATCTTTGTTGAAACACACTTGGAAATTTTGTTCTACCATCTGTCCTACTGATAACAGATTTCGAGTGAGAGTAGGAACATGTAAAACATTTCCGATTCCAAAAAGATTAGACCCTGGAATATCAAGTGGAATTTTACCCTTATGCTTGATCTCGTGCTTTGTATCATCTCCAGTGACCATGAACTGAGGAGTCTCCACAGTGTTCACAGTGTCTCCACAGCGACGCAAACCATTCTTGATGCGGCGTCATGTGGCTGGTAGCTCCGGAATCGATCACCCAATCTGTATCAGGTGCGAAGGCAGCATAACTCTGGTGTGTCACAATGAGTAGCTGTTCTTCAGCAGCTACATGGCCCTGTTGGCCTGAAGTGCGCAGATCGTTCTGACGCTTGTAACAATTTTTGGCATAATGGCCATTCTTGTGACAGTAGTTGCATGTGTTAACCTGCCTTCTGGCAGCCGGTGGCGCACATGGCTGGTTGGGTGCCTTGTTCTGCACGCGACCTCTACCACCACCATATCCGGCTCCTCTGCCACGACCTCTACCTCAACCTCCAGAACCTGCAAAAAACACACATTCTTGCGGGCTGGACGAAGCACTAGTACTGCCCAGAATTCGCACTTCTTCTCCCAACTTCATTGGGACCTGTTTGTCGAACTTCGGAAGAGGTTCTCTAGTCGAAATTGACGTAATGAACTGCTTGTACTCGGCAGGCAGTCCTTGCAATGTCGCACCAATAATCACAGTCGGATCAAGTTGAACATTGACAGATGCTAACTAATCTGCTAGTTGCTTGATGTGATTGACGTAGTCACTAGCACACATCGAGCCTTTCTTGACCGTATTGAATTGCTGCAACAACTGCAGCTTCCGAGCTTCTGCTCACGAATGGAACATCTGTGACAATGCGTCCCAAGCTTCCTTGGGTGTGTCACAGTCTTGAATATGACCGATCATCGAGCCTGAAATCGTGAGCGCAATGTAGTGGATGGCTTGATACGACCGCTTTCTCCACTCACGCAATGTCTGCTCACTGCGAAGATCACGAGCAACCACGATTGGTGCTTTCTCCTCCCCGGTCACAAGCTCCCATAGCCCCTGGCTTTGAAGGAAGGTCTTCATTCAAAATTTCCACGTTTGGAAATTGTTCTTATCGAGTTTCTCTCCAGTGATCATGCTCACGGATTATGCCATGGTTGTGGTCACGAGCGGAAATCAGGACTCCAACACGGCAAGTACCTGCACAGACACAAAACGAACAGAAAGAACACCTCCGCGACTACAGCGGAAAAACATCTCCTTTGCACCTCGATCAAGAAACATGTAAAACTCCAGAAATTGGCGAAATGTGCCTGTCTTGACCCGTAGACAAGGAATGAAATGTGTTCGCGATTTTGTGCATGCGTAGTACTTAAGCGAAAATGACGAAGAAAGCTCGGATTGAGCTGAAATTTTTCGTGGTAGGAGCTTTGACAGAGGCGAGCGATGTTCAATTTCTACTTGCGCTAAGGCAAAGCCTTTGCTCCAATAGAAACCCTCAAACCTCTAAAAAACCTCGTTTAGGCCTCCAAACAGCTCCTCAAAGATTTTGGAAAAGGCGATAACTACCACCAACAACTCCAAATCGCACGAAAACTTCATGGCTACCAAATTCGACCATTCTGCGCAAGACAACTCCAAGTAGGGAGTTTGGCAATCAGAAATAGGTCGAAAACGATCATCTTGACCTCCGAAAACGCGATTGAAGATTCTGAGAAAACACGAAACGGTTCCCCAACAATCTAATCGCTTTAGCGGGACAGCCTCCAACTTTGAGGCACACTCCTCACTGATCTCCAGCACTCCTCTATGTCTAATTTACATAACTAATGCTCCCACCATGCTCTGATACCATGTTGAGAAATCGACTCTTGAGGAATCACTCCAAGAAGAGGAGAGCACACCAAAGGGACAAGAGAGAGTGTATTAGCCGGTTAGGGCCGCCATTCACGTACCTACGGTAATAACCTGTGTGTCCTAGGAAGGCTCTGAGTTCCCGGATGTTCCTAGGGGGTTCCAACAAGTTAATGACTTTAACCTTATCTACATCTACTTCTAATCCTCGAGCTGACATCCGATGTCCCAAATGAAATTCTTCATCATCATGAAGTAACATTTCTCCGGATGTAACGCTAGTTGACTACTTCGGCACTTCTGGAATGTCTGCTGGAGATGATTCAGATGGTCGGACCTCGACCCAAATACACAGAAATCATCTATGAAAATTTCCGAAAACTTCCTTAAGTAGTCTTGGAAAATGTGTGTCATCATTTGTTGAAATGTGGCTGGGGCATTACACAATCCGAACGGCATCTTGTGGTAAGCATATGTCCCCCAATCAGTGGTAAAGGTAGTCTTGTCCTTATCTTCCTCTCGAATGGACACCTGATCGTACCCAGAAAATCCATCTAAGAAACTATAACATTCGTGCCCCGCAACATGATCCAATATTGCATCCGAAAACGAGGGGTGATGGTCTTTCTTAGTGGCTGCATTGAGCTTTCTAAAGTCTTGACAGACTCTAATCTTGCATGTGTTTTTCTTGGGAACAATCACAATTGGTGCAACCCATTCACTACTCAACACGGGATAAATAATACTTGCTTGCATGTACTTATCAATTTCATCTTTAACCAACAAAGAGTATTTGGGATTTAAATGGTACTGCCTCTGCCTTACAGGGACTGCTCCTTCTATGAGGTCTATCCGATGTTCTCCCCACTTCTGGGGTATGCCCTTCATATCTTCTATCTTCCAGGCAAAGACATCTTCGTACCTACTAAGGAGACTCAACAAGTGGTGCAAATCTCTGGCCGGCAAGCCTCGTTTAACTTTGAGCTGGTGGCCAGGTGTTACCGTTACTTCTTCCCAAGCATCCGCTCCAACTACGCCGTCAGTGTGGTTGGCTTCACTTCTTCCCACACTGATTTGTAATTGCTATTCGTCGTCGGTGAGGAGTTCTTCCTCTATCTCATAACATTCCAAGTAATTAACTGTCTTCGGACAAATATCCGGACTCGGTCTCTTCGTCGCTTGGGTCAGTCACGCCCGAGTCCGATGAGGTCTCCCCCTGGTACTTGGAGTGTTTCCAGGTAATCGTCACCCGCTTAAATGCATCGGTACCGGAATCAAAGAAAGACAACGTCTTTCGTTGCCAATTTGTCATCACCTTGGTGCTGTACAGTCAAGGCCTCCCTATTAACACTTTGTACCCACTGTCCTCATGGGGTTTGAGGATTATGTAGGTGAGCGAGAAAGGTACGCCCCCTATTCGGGTCTGAACTCCACGAAGTAGCCCTACCGATTTCTTACGGGACTGGTCTGCCAGCCTTAGAATTCGGGGGGTATCTTCGTAATGGTAATACCCCAAGGCCACAGCCGTGTCCTTTGTCATGATGTTCACTCCTGATCCCAAGTCGATGGGTACGGACTTCAACATATAGCCCGCGATTTTGATTTCTATTTCCGGGGCGCCTAAGTCTTCCTGCTCCACAGAATACACTGTAGGCAACTTGTTTCTTCTTAGGACTCCCGGCTTGCTGGACTTCAGTGTTTGGATGAGAATCTTTTTGTACACCTTGTTGTCATCCAACAACTGCTTCATCGAAATATTTGCCTTGACTTCGGCAAGGTCTGCCATGGGATCGTAGTAAGTGTGGGGCGCAGCCGTCAATACCTCAAGTTCTGATTTCTTTGGGCTGCCCTGAATCAAACCCTTCATAGTTGTAGGCGTTAACTCTTTGAGGTACCCGTGCACCTCCTCCCGAATATCGGCGGGGAATGCTCCTGGCTCCTCCGTCTCTTTGGGTGGGGACTCCTTGGAACGTCTGCTTTCTTCTTCTCCTGCTGCTTGGCTTTCTCCTGGATGTTTACTGGGGCTATCTTTGTGGTCTTTGTACTTCGGGTCGAGACCCGTAGCACATCCAGGGCTTCTTCGGGCCAATTTAACTCCTCCGGAAGTCTTATCGGCTCCTGCTCTTCAACACTGATTTGGTGTACCCCAACATCCCGTTTGGGTGGGGTGACAAACCGCACACCTTGCGTTGGATAACGTTCGCTCTCCCCTCGTGGTTGGGGTGGCTGTTCACACTCTACATTCGTATGTCCTGGCCGTCTGCAGTTGCTACACATCAGCTGGTATGTCATTCGCCCGGCCGGAGGGCAGGGACAAAGTGACCCATTGCCCCGCAATTGTAGCATGCATTCGGTCTAGTAGGAGGAGGGATTGGAGCCAACCCTCCCATTTTTCTTTGTGACATCGTGGTCGCCATTTCTACCGGAGCGTAGCGAGGTATGTGCACCGGGGGTATGTTACATGAAGTTCCTCCCTTCTAGATGCCATAAACTTGGTCATCCGGGGGGCCTTCGTATGGGCCGTAGTCCCATACTGGTACCCATTCCACTTGCTGGGCCGAATATCCTTCTCTGGGTTGATGCTCAAAGTTAGAGTGGCCCGGCTTCTTGCAGATGGTACACCATACATTAGCTCTCCCCTGCATGGGAGATTTCCTCCTATCTTTGTTATTTACTAAATGTACCTTGAGCTCTTCCAAACTCTTGGTGAGCTCCTCTACTTTAGTTTCGATGATTTTCCGGCTAGTTTCCACCTGCTTCATCCGGCGCCCCTCCTTCCTCTTCGGGGTATGTTTCCAGTCCTCATCTGAGGAGCTGGATTCGTCTTCGTCGGATGAAGTGGACGCGTCACTACTGGAGGGACTTTGGTGTCTTCGGGTGCTTAGCCCGTCGTCCCTTATACGATGACCGATTCTCCTTTAGTCCGCTCCAATGGATGTTGGATAGCTCATGAGCTTCGGCTGCCTGTATGACAGCATCCACCGTAGCTGGGTCCGCCCTCCTACAGAAGGTTTCATGGTCAGGGTCAAATTTCCCCAAACCCGAAACATACCATTTGATGGCCATGGCCGCCGAATATGGTTTTGTATTAGTAGTGGTTGCCGGCATCCTATCTAGCAAGCTCAGAAACTGCTCCGTGTATTCTCGGAGCTTCTGATGTTTCTCTCTCCGAATGGCGCCCAGTCTTCTTAACAATACCTTATCGTATCCCATCTCCCGAAATCTTGCAAGGAATCGGCCTTTGAGCCCATCCCAAGAAGAGATTTCAGCCGCATGGCCTTCTTCTTCGTTGTTCATCCACACTTGCGCTCCTTTCTGTAGCAGCACCGGGAAGATCCTTCTCCGATCCATGGGATCATTTTTTTTATTAGCCGTAGAAATGGCTTCAAAGGTACGAATATACGAGTCAGCATCATCTTCATCCGAAGTACCCTTAAACTTGGGGTACTGCTGTTTGGTGATCGGTGCTGCGATGTTGTCTTGGTTCTCCGTAGTCAGAACTCGAAACGTAGGTTCAAGGTTGATTTTCAGGATCTTCATACCCTCACTTTGTCGGACAAGGGACGATCTTGGACCTTCCTAAAAAGCCTACCACCTCTCTTCTTCTTCACTGGTGTCGTCACCCGAGGGCGTCACGGCCTTCGTAGAAGTCTCGGTATTTGAACTACCGTTTTCTTCTGAGGAGTATGATGATGTGCTGGCTCCTGGCTGGGCTTGGGTCTCCAATCTTCCTGGACTACTCGAACGCTTAGGCCGGTTGCTTCAGGGACTTCTTGCTGATGGTGAGATGGAATGCTCGTGACCCACAACCCTTCTAAGCACGTCTGGTTTAACCGGAGCTTTCTTCCTTCTTCGGCCTAGAGGCCGAATCCACCCACGCTCTCTTTCTTTCCTCTTGGTTTCTTCTCGGGCTACGGCTCGTCTCGCTCGTGCCGAAGGTTCAGCAGTATGACAAGAAGATGGGCATGGCTCCTGATCTTTGTCTGTCATTCATCTGGCACCGCAGCTCTTGAAGATGAGGTTTTTAACCTTCGAAGCTCTTGAAGATTTTAGAGACACCCGCTCACAACACTGACGCTACTACTCGTTCTTGGTCACCACTGGTGTCAACACATTCCTAGCGAAGTCCTAGCTATGTTGTACAACTCCCCGCTGGTAGATGAATAGCAACTTCATTCCCCGGCAGCGGCGCCAAGAAAAAGTTGGTCTAAACTTCCTTCTTTATGTAACAGACAGGTTACACAAAGGTTTTGCCATTTGCACAGAATTACAGTTCGTTCCCAAGGGAATGAGATGTTATCTTTCTGTTTATGCTTCTTTTGAGACTCTGGACATGCATAGTCCCAAGAGTGTTGTGACAGAGTAGTCCAAGACCACTAAGTCAAATTAACAAACCATTACCCATCCATTACATTGCACAGAATTACACATGTAATTGAAATTACACTCCAGATTTACTGATGGGAGTTGATCACTCCTTTACAAGTTGTCGATGAGGCGATGTCCTTGATGAAGTTCTACAGCGAAGTGGATCCGATTACGGCTCATGGACGAATACCCGGGTATCTTCATAGGTATTGTGCACCAGTCAAGGCCAATCGAATGCAACATTCAACAACTTCTTGAGCACTTCGTTCTACCCTGACTACAATTACAGTTCTCAATGAACACTTGTAAAGAAAGCGATAATCCCACTCTAACACTACTCCTATTTATACAATCTACTCGCACCGATTCCTAATAAATGCCACCACGCATCGCGCGACTACAATTACGGGGCATCTTAGGTCCCTTCGATGACGTCTCTTCTTTCAACGCAAAGACATCGACGCTTATCTGCAATTCCGTGATGTCCTATGCGATCTCCTTTTGATGGACTCGCATCGCTTCCTGGCACTCGCGTCCCATGGCCTTGTACATTTCTTTCCTTCGATCCTTCGAGTAATCTCTTCCCAAGGCCTCCGCCCAAAGCAATGCATCCCTCGAGTCTGGATGTCCTCTCCAGCCTATCGGGTTTGGTGTCTTCTTGGCTCGAACTTCTTCACACAACTCTGGGCACACATAGTCCCAACGCCATGCCAGAAACTCTCCTCCCAAGGTCTTCAATCGTGCTAATTCTTTGGTCGACCATTCTGGCTTCGGCACCAAGGGTCGATATACTCCCGTTGGCATCTTCTTCACATGCAATTGAATCGCCTCACGAGCTCCCGATCAAGTGACCGATTTCCTCTTCATTTTGGCTACTTGACTCGACGCTCGTTCTTGCTCTTCCATGCTCGTTACGCTCGTCAATGTTGTTACTAACTGCCCTAATCCGTTCGACGCTTCAGACCTCCTTAACAACTTATTCGTCTTGGCCATCTTCGGGCTTATTTCTCCTATTCGTATTTGGCAATACATACTTCCCCCGAATATCGTCCATTTATATTCCAAAAACAAAAAAAACAGTTTGAAACCTCTAACCATGCCTCTACAGTTAGCTAGGAATACCATTAGGGAGTTCACACGAGTGAATTGCGAGGGAATTTAAGCGCTGGTCAAGGCGGCGGCTTGAAGAATTGTTGAGAGAAAGTCGATGCCAAGAACTTGCCGAGCGGCCGGAGCAAGGGAAGCTAGCTGCAATGTCGAAGCGTCGAACCGGAGGAGTTCCAGCAGGAAGAAGTGCGATGATGGGGAGAATTTGACCGCTTAGTCTGATGGCGGATTGGACTCCAGCGGAGTTGTTGAGGTTGAAGAACCTCGGTGGAGCGTTTCTATCATGGCGATGGGACTACGTGTGCTCGGAGCTATGCGATGAAGTCCGGAGAGGGAAGCCGCTGACAGCAATTGGAAGCAGAGCGCAGCCGGAGAAGTGGGATGCGAAGTTATGGGCGAAGGTTTTAGGACGCAACCACAAAGAGGACAAAGGCGGAGTCGATTGGGAGGGATCGGCAATGCATATGACATTCACCTTCGACGAGCGGAAGTGGTTCAACCCTAGGGAGAGGAAGGGGACAAATGGCTACAAGCTCGACTTGATTAAGAATGTCTTCAGGAGAAAGGTGGCACTCACCTTGAATAAGCTTTTCTCACCGCAGAGAACAACATATGTGAGCATGCACAATGTGAGGATCGTAGAAGGGTTCATCAGTGGAACTATCCGGGTGAACTGGGGAGAGATCTTTGCGAGGAATGTGCAGGTCATGGCGACGAAACTAAGAGAAGACGATAAGAGTGTAGTCTATCTCTCGTCTTTCTTAGTACACATGTATGCAAAGTTGGAGTGGCTGACGCCTAAGGAGAGGCAGCTGTATCGGTTGGAGAGTGGGTTGTCGGATTTGGATGCGGACATCGACAACGCTAGCAGTGGGTCGACGAGGAGTCAAGGAACGAGTGCGCCACCCGAGCCAAAGAGAACGGGAGAAGTGAGACCGGCGGTGCAGAGCAAGCCTGATTCGGACTCGGACCTTGAGGTGATTGGCACTTCAAGGAAGAGGAAGAGAGTAGTGGAAGACAGTCCACCAGCTACTCTAGCAGCTCGAAGAGATGTAGGCAAGAAGAGAATGGAAGAAGTGGATGCTTCTCTAGCCACCAAGCTAGAATCATCGTCTTCTAGGCTCTCCTCCATTTGAATAGCAATGCGAATAGCCTCAACCTTAGAAGAGGGCTTTTCATATCTCACCTTGCTTCGAATCTGAGGCTTCAAACCTCCAATGAAGTTCTTTGTCAACATCGCCACAATCCCCACCATGGTTGGCTCGACCTTGTCTCCACTCTTTCTCAACACCACACGAAAACGTGACTCCAGCTTCTCCATTCTCTCCACGTATGATCTCAACTTCTCACTTTCTCCTTGCTTCAAAAAGGTGACTTCACACATTAGCTTCTCGTAACTTTCATCCGGAAGAAAGTTTTCAACAAGATTCTCCGTCAAACTCTCCCAAGTGTCTTCCTCCACATGCTCCTTCTTGTACTCATTGTACCACTTCAATGCAGAATCCTCCAAGAAGTCGGGCAAAAGGATAGCCCATTCGGGTTTCCTTCTCTCATTGTTTCCTATACATGACCTCTTGAAGTCTCTCACAAAAGATTCTACATCTTCTTTGTCTCTCCCATAGAACACCGGAAGCTTCCCCATTTCCAACTCCTTTTGTCGTTGTTGTTGGAAATTTATACGGGACTCCCTAATACAACACAAACAAAACTAGCTCCATTCTAGAGTAATTCATCAATGGCAAAATGAACGGAATTGGTTGGTCCAAGATTGCCATGGCTCTCTGCTCTCCTAAACACACTATGAGCCTTACCCTCATCGACATCTTCTCGATCATTTTGAAAATGATCTCCATCTTCAGTTAGAACTTGAGCCACCTGAAGATTTCAACTTTTCGGTATCTGCACTCAATTTATCTTCAAAGCCCTCCACTAGTGACTCCAACAGAGCTTTCACGCCACTACACTCGTGTCCTAAGGGAAGTCCGGTCACTCCACAATTTTCACAATAGGTTTCACTCTTGGATTCATAGGGAAATGATGGTCCCAGATGAAGGTTTAGCTCTCCCACGTTTCGTCTCTCTCTCAACCTCCGATCTTTGGTCCTCAAAGGACAACTCACAAGCTTATGTCACTCCTCTCAACAATAGAAGCAACTCTCACGTTTCGCTCTCGGGGAACTTTTTAGTGTCCTCTCTTCAAACTCCACTCTGAACTCCCTCGTGTTCGAATCCGCTGAAACAATCACGTCCAGCCCTTGAGGTATCTTAGGCAACCGGATCTTCCAAAGAGGTTGATCTCCCATTTTCCAATGAGTGTCAAGTCATCCTCACTATGCAAAACACCCATGCACTAACTCTCTCGAAATGACCATAAACAAGGAAAAAGCAAATCTGAAAAGTAAAGCGGTTTTGCTCACTTTTATACCCCCCTATACTTAAGATATCATAACTTTCTCTTTAAAAATGATCTCTCAACGAAATTTGGACCCACATGTAGCTTAGCTCATGATAAAAAATCGTGCAAAGTTTCAAATCCTGATTCAATTCTTCCACGAATTGATAAGCTCTGTAAACGTTTTCCCGAGAGCTATCTTTCAAAACCCTTCAGTATCCTGGCAAATTCTAAACATCATAACTTTTGATCTAGACATGATATGACTGTTATTTCAAGTGCAAAACGTATCCCATCTTCTACTCTAAAATCAATAAAATTCTTGGAAAAAATTTTCGGAGGTCAAGATGATCGTTTTTGACCTATTTCGTCTTGCGCAGAATGGTCGAATTTGGTAGCCATGAAGTTTTCGTGCGATTTGGAGTTGTTGGAGATAGTTATCGCCTTTTCAAAATCTTTGAGGAGCTGTTTGGAGGCCTAAATGGAGTTTTTTACAGGTTTGAGGGGAAGAAGTCGAACTAGTATCCCTGAACGTTTGGAGACTCGACCAGACGGTAGTAGCTCTGATTCTTCGGAAGGACCGGTGAGCCCCAATACCGACACCTCCACCCGAGCAGTCACACCTTCGGGAGATGAAGCATCCGACGAGAATGAACGGTGGTCGGCATTTCAAGAAGGGCCCACGACCTTTGCTGCTGCCAGCAAGGGGGAATTGAACGAACTCAAGGTGAACCTTGAGCCGCGGTTCACAGACCTCCAAGTCGAGGATCAAAGCCAAAGATCATCAAGAATGGCGGCCCCAATTACCAAGCAGCAGTACTGTAAGACCCAGGGTTGTACATATAGGATAAAATGAAAGTATATCTAAATTGTGCCTAAGTTTATCTTAGTCATGACTATGTTTAGCTAGTTATGGTTAAGTTGGAGGAAAATATAGAGTAACTTTTGGTGTGGTAGATGAGAACTAATATTTTGTTGTTTAGTATGAGTCAAGGAATAGATTCCATCACATGGGTATCTTGACTTCCCTTGACTTGGACTAGTTTTCATTGGTTGGACTTGGTGAAGACCCTTAAATCTAGGGGGCGAGATTGACTTGGTACACTAGAAGTCAATTAGGGAGTAGTTGGGCTTCTAGAAGATCCAAGTGGACCAATTGCATGTTGCCATGTACCCTTTTTCATTGGGGTTTGTGATCTCTACCTCGTTTAAACTTGGTAAGAGGAAGTTACATGGTGATTACTTGTAGTTACTAGGGTAAGATTCTAAGTAGTATAAATAGAGAGGTTGAGAAGCACCTCTCAAGTAGTTTTTCAATGGAAGTTAGTTTTGGGAGGAGATAGTGTGGTGATCTTAGTTTTTAGGGAGCTTGGTTCTTGGAGATGTCATGTTCGAGTGGAACCTTGATTCAATGAAGACTTTGATTACCAAAGTATCCCTTTCCTTTTGAGTGATATCTTACTCTTGGTGATAATGTGCATAATAGAGCTTGGACTTTGAGAGTTTGTGTAAGAGTGAGCAATAGGATCATGGGCAAAGGGGTGGGACTAAGTCCTTCTAGATTCATGATGAGCTTCCAAAAAGCCATCGGAGGTAAACCTGAGTGAGAGTCAGCCCGGAGGTCACATTTTTGGTTCGTTGCCGGGACCTCGGTCTAGAAGGAGAAGAGATGTTCGAATCCAGTTTATTGCCCGTGAGAGCGCAACGATGAGAACTCATATGGAGAGGACTGTGGGGGAAGAGCGAACCGAGATCATGATGCATAGTAATGTACCATTTGTGTATCCGGTAGTGTTATATGATAGCCTGGAAGTTATTTTGTACATTTTGTTTACTTAAGTGTTGTTTGGGATGAGGCGAGAGTGCTATAGTACGTATTTGGGAGGAAAACTTTATTTTCCAAAGTTTTTCCGATAATTTTATTGATTTTAGATTAGTAGATGGGATTCGTTTTGCATTTGAAATAACAGTCATATCATGTCTAGATCAAAAGTTATGATGTTTAGAATTTGCTAGGGTCTTGACGGGTTTTGAAAGATAGCTCTCGGGAAAAAGTGTACAGAGCTTATCAATTCGTGCAAGAATTGAAGCAGGATTTGAAACTTTGCACAATTGTTAATCAGGAGCTAAGCTACATGTGGGTTTAAATTTCGTTGAGAGATCATTTTTATAGAGAAAGTTATGATACCTGAAGTATAGGGGGGTATAAAAGTGAGCAAAACTGCTTTACTTTTCAGATTTACTTTTTCCTTGTTTATGGTCATTCCGAGAGAGTGAGTGCATGAGTGTTTTGCATAGTGAGGATGACTTGACACTCATTGGAAAATGGGAGATCAACCTCTTTGGAAGATCCGGCTATCTAAGATACCTCAAAGGGCTGGACGTGATTGTTTCAGCGGATTCGAACACGAGGGAGTTCAGAGTGGAGTTTGAAGAGAGGACACTAAAAAGTTCCCCGAGAGCGAAACGTGAGAGTTGCTTCTATTGTGGAGAGGAGGGACATAAGCTTGTGAGTTGTCCTTTGAGGACCAAAGATCGGAGGTTGAGAGAGAGACGAAACGTGGGAGAGCTAAACCTTCATCCGGGACCATCATCTCCCATGAATCCAAGAGTGGAAACTATTGTGAAAATTGTGGAGTGACCGGACTTCCCTTAGGACACGAAAGTGTAGTGGCGTGAAAGCTCTGTTGGAGTCACTAGTGGAGGGCTTTGAAGATAAATTGAGTGCAGATACCGAAAAAGTTGAAATCTCCATGTGGCTCAAGTTCTAACTGAAGATGGAGATCATTTTCAGAATGATCGAGAAGATGTCGATGAGGGTAAGGCTCATAGTGTGTTTAGGGAGAGGAGAGAGCCATGGCAATCTTGGACCAACCAATTCCGTTCATTTTGCCATTGATGAATTACTCTAGAATGGAGCTAGTTTTGTTTGTGTTGTATTAGGGAGTCCCGTATAAATTTCCAACAACAACGACAAAAGGAGTTGGAAATGGGGAAGCTTCCGGTGTTCTATGGGAGAGAGAAAGAAGATGTAGAATCTTTTTGTGAGAGACTTCAAGAGGGCATGCATAGGAAACAATGAGAGAAGGAAACCCGAATGGGCTATCCTTTTGCCCGACTTCTTGGAGGATTCTGCATTGAAGTGGTACAATGAGTACAAGAAGGAGCATGTGGAGGAAGACACTTGGGAGAGTTTGACGGAGAATCTTGTTGAAAACTTTCTTCCGGATGAAAGTTACGAGAAGCTGATGTGTGAAGTCACCTTTTTTGAAGCAAGGAGAGAGTGAGAAGGTGAGATCATACGTAGAGAGAACGGAGAAGTGGAGTCACGCTTTCGTGTGGTGTTGAGAAAGAGTGGAGACGAGGTCGAGCCAACCATGGTGGGGATTGTGGCGATGTTGACAAAGAACTTCATTGGAGGTTTGAAGCCTCAGATTCAAGCAAGGTGAGATATGAAAAGCCCTCTTCTAAGGTTGAGGCTATTCGCATTGCTATTCGAATGGAGGAGAGCCTAGAAGACGATGATTCTAGCTTGGTGGCTAGAGAAGCATCACCACCTGTTGTGGTTAGAATGGCAACTCCTACTTTGTTGTTCTTTGCGCCAAGTAGTAAATTCTCCAAAGGGTAGACTTGCACCATGAGTTGAAATCTATCACGTAAACACTCGCTGATCTCAAGATTAACGTAGTACAACTATGGGAGAGGAGGAATCAGAATGTGGGGGAGGATCTAGAGGGTATGGGAATTATCCTCCAAAAAGGAAATCCACCACAAGGGAACTTCACAGTTTCATGCTTTAGTTGTGGAGGCCCTCATTTCCAACGAAATTGTCCTAATCCTCGACAACATGATGGAGTTAGACACAACAATTCTACTCCCTGCTCCAAGTCAATCGAAGGATAAGGGAGTAGCGTCTATTGATGTGTTTCCTCATCGGTGCACGTTTGAGAAGGGAGAGCTCTATAAGTTCCAGAGTTGATATTCTTGCACACGAGAAGAAGAGAGCAAGATTTGCAGAGGAGTCCATCTCAATGGAAGATCAACCAAGCCGGAGCACTCGATCCAGTGGTGTGAGTCAACCGAGAGCACCGAGAAAGAAGTTGGGAATGGATGATTTCTCCATTTCATCTACCCAGCTCAAATACGACGTGGTGGAGGATGTGGGGAATCAAAAAGCCAATATAACTGTTGGCCAATTGATTGCTCTAAATCCTACGATAAGAAAGGAGTTGAGGGAGTCCTAAGCTCCAAAAGGACCAAGAAGCGACGATCCAAGGGGAAAGCTTCCATGGCGAATGTTGGAGTAGGAGTGGTGGATGCCGCTGCCTCGGAGGTATGCACTCAGGGCTTCAAGATTGAAGTACGCATTAATGGACGTGATGTTTCGGATGTACTAGTGGATGGTGGATGCGGTGAATGCCATGTCAGAACGTTTGTTGAAGAAGTTGGGGATGAAGCTTTCAAGACCTTCCAACATCATTGTTGGGATGGCCAACAAGCAAAAGGTGCGACCCATTGGAGTGGTGGACAAGGTGGTGGTAAGTGTGATGGGAGTTCAAACCTTGTTGTCCTTTCAAGTGCTTGAGGAGGCTAGCTACGACTTGTTGTTAGGAAGACCTTGGTTGAGGGCTGTGAGGACAACTGATCGGTGGCATAAGGGTTACCTTCGTATAGGGCCGAAAAACCATCGAGTGAAGGTCCCTCTCACAAGTGGCGGAGGAGCGGTCTCAGACTCGGATAGACCTACGAGTGATTACTCAGAGTCTGAGAGTGAAGAAAGTGGTAGTTTTGAGAGAGGTTGACACCAACATGTCGGCCGATGAGGAGACATCATCTGAAGATACCTCGGACGATGATGTTCAAGTTCAAGTTCTTGCTGCAATGGATTTACTTCCTAGGCGGGGTGGTGAAAGATCCCGACAAGATGAAGATGAGTAAAGATGAGATAACTCGACGTGCTCTCCACTCTCAAGTTTGGTCCCAAGGTTACTATGGAGGAGAAGTCAAGGTTCTTGGATATATTTCGAAAAATATATCCATGTCTTTGCCTTTAGCTACAAGGATTTGAAGGAAGTAACCTTAGAAACTCATCGCATTGAGTTAGAGGAGAAGGCTCGTCAATGCGTCGAAGCAACGTCGGATAAATCCACCAACGGTTGTGGTGGTCAAGGAGGAGATCGACAAGCTAAAGGATGCGGGTTTCATCTATGAGGTAGAGAATTCTGAATGGGTTTCTCCTATTGTGATAGTCAAGAAGAAGAATGGTAAGCTACGTGTATGCGTAGATTACAAGAAGTTGAATCTTTGTCACAAAGAAGGATTACTATCCTTTTACCTTTCATAGATGAGATTCTAGAGGAGGTGGCAGGTCATGAGTGGTATAGTTTTGGAGATGGTTATAGTGGTTATAACCAAATTCAAATTGCTCCTGAAGATCAGCTCAAAACCACTTTTACCACGCCATGGGGGAACTTTTTGCCTTTTAGGTAATGCCCTTTGGTCTATGTAATGCTCCAAAGAACTTTTCAGAGGTTCATGAACAAGGTGTTTGAACCTTTTATTGGGAAATTTAATGCGAGATTTCATAGATGATTTTTGTGTTTACGGGGAAGAAGGAGGATCATTTTGATCATTTGATCAAAATTCTACAACGGTTGGAGAAAGCCAAGGCCTCGCTCAATCCAGAAAAATGCATTTTTGGATGTGAGGAAGGTTTGTTGTTAGGCACATCATCTCCAAAGATGGTATAGCGGTGGATCGAGAAAAGGTGAAACGCATCCTCGACTTACCTTTTCGGTGACGTTGACCAAGTTGAGGCGGTTCCTTGGAATGGTGGGATACTATCGACGGTTCATCTTTTCCTTCTCCAACAAAGCTTATGCCTTGACGGTTTACATGAAGAAGGGACGGATTACGATTTAATCCTCAAGGATGGAGAGGCGGTTGTGGCGTTCGAACTTCTTAAGAAGGCGTTGGTAACGGCTCCTATTTTAGCCAAACCAAATTGGGGTAAACCTTTCATTCTCTACACGGATGCATCAAACATTGCTATAGGATGCACTCTAAGCCGCTTAGATGAAGATAGCCATGATCATCCAATTGCTTATGCTAGTAGACAGATGGTGTGCCGAGAGAAATTATTCAAGGATTGAAAGGGAGGCTTTAGCCGTGATCTTCTCACTCAAGAAGTTTTCGACACTATCTATTGGGAGGGAAGTTTACTATCGTTATCGACCACAAGGCTTTGAAGTACATTTTCAACAAGCCTAATGCCGAGGGTAGGATAGCCGGATGGAAGTTGTTCTTGGCGGAGTTTGATTACATCATTGAGGATCGAACCCGGTAAGAAACATGCCAATGCCGATTTGATGTCTCGAGCATACGATGAGGAAGGAGATCAACCAATGGATGATACATTTCCAGATGAGGATTTGCTGATGATGGACACCATAACAAAGGTACCGGCTGAATACAAGGGGATATGGGATTTCATCTCGGAGGGAGAGTTTCCCCAAGGCATGCATTCACGGGAGAGGAATGCATTGGTGAAGCGATGTGAACCTTATACCATCATAGAGGACGTGTTGTTTCATCAAGGAGCAGATGGACTACTCTCGGAAGGGTTGTTGGAAGGGAGGAGTCAATTCAACTTATGAAGGAGTTTCATGAAGGCTCGGTATGTGGAGGACACTTTGCAGGAAAGGTAACTGCATTTAAGATCCTAGATGCAGGCTATCATTGGAAGGGCATTTTCAAAGATTGTGTGGAATTTTGCAAGAGTTGTGATGTGTGTCAAGCTTTTGCTAAAAAGTCCATGAAAACCCCTCCTTTGACATCGGGTTCCTATTTTAGGTCCTTTTTTGAAAAGTGGGGAATAGATTTTGTAGGACCCTTGAATCTTACTCCTCGGGGTAACAAGTTCATTGTGGTAGCTACAGATTATCTAACCAAGTGGGTAGAAGCTAGACCTCTAAAATCTACTAGTGAGGAAGAAGTGGGTAGATTTCTATATGAGAGGATAATAACTAGATTCGGATACCCTCTAGAAATTGTATCTGATAGAGGTGGTGAGTTTGTTGGAAGCATTATACAAGCCATGCTAGGTCATTTCTCCATCAAGGCACGGGTGACTACTTCCTACAAACCAAATGCTAATGGGTTGGCGAAGCGAACCAACTATACGCTTTGCATGATGTTGGCCAAGGATGCGCATACATGGACGGGAGCAAGCAAAATTGGGACAAAAGGCTGCATGCTATCTTGTGGGAGTATCGGACGACTTGGAAGACATCAACAGGTACTCACCTTTCCGTATGGTATATGGTGTCGAGTCAAAGCTTCCAATTCAATTTGATTTGATTTAACCTTCTTAACTATCCAACGGAAGTTAAAGAGGAAGAATGGAGTAGAAGCTATCAAATCAAGATGTCAACAACCGTTGAGCCGGAGGAGGCTCGAAGCTGTGGCCATGGTACGTGTGGAGCGGGCTCAACAATTGCAGAAGAAGTATCATGATAATCGATTTGGGACTTAAGAAGATGAAGATTTTCAAAGAAGGTGATTGGGTAATGCTTTACGATTCCATTAGATATAAGAGAGCAAGAAAGAAATTTCTTCCAAAGTACTTTGGTCCTTTCATAGTTCACAAGGTGTGGGGAAACTTTACTTACGATTTGAAGGAGTTGGGAGGACGACATTTTGACCGGTGAATCACGACAAGTTGAAGCCGTTTCATCGACGATCAGATTCTTTCACTCCCGAGGACGGAGTGAAATCTTGGTCCGGGGTAAATGTAAGACCCGGGGTTGTACATATAGGATAAAATGAAAGTATATCTAAATTGTGCCTAAGTTTATCTTAGTCATGACTATGTTTAGCTAGTTATGGTTAAGTTGGAGGAAAATATAGAGTAACTTTTGGTGTGGTAGATGAGAACTTCTATTTTGTTGTTTAGTATGAGTCAAGGAATAGATTCCATCACATGGGTATCTTGACTTCCCTTGACTTGGACTAGTTTTCATTGGTTGGACTTGGTGAAGACCCTTAAATCTAGGTATTTAGATTGACTTGGTACACTAGAAGTCAATTAGGGAGTAGTTGGGCTTCTAGAAGATCCAAGTGGACCAATTGCATGTTGCCATGTACCCTTTTCATTGGGGTTTGTGATCTCTACCTCGTTTAAACTTGGTAAGAGGAAGTTACATGGTGATTACTTGTAGTTACTAGGGTAAGATTCTAAGTAGTATAAATAGAGAGGTTGAGAAGCACCTCTCAAGTAGTTTTTCAATGGAAGTTAGTTTTGGGAGGAGATAGTGTGGTGATCTTAGTTTTAGGGAGCTTGGTTCTTGGAGATGTCATGTTCGGAGTGGAACCTTGATTCAATGAAGACTTTGATTACCAAAGTATCCCTTTCCTTTTGAGTGATATCTTACTCTTGGTGATAATGTGCATAATAGAGCTTGGACTTTGAGAGTTTGTGTGAGAGTGAGCAATAGGATCATGGGCAAAGGGTGGGACTAAGTCCTTCTAGATTCATGATGAGCTTCCAAAAAGCCATCGGAGGTAAACCTGAGTGAGAGTCAGCCCGGAGGTCACAGATTTGCGCGCTTTGGGCCAATGGGGGCCATGTAGTGCCAAGAACGACTACTCATTGTGACACACGAGTTATCTTTACTTTGATCTGATTGGGTGATCGATTCTGGAGCTACTGACCACATGACGCCGCATCAAGAATGGTTTGCGTCGCTCCCACACCGTGTGGAGACTCCTCTCGGTTCATGGTATTTGGAGATGATACCAAGCACGAGATCAAGCATAAGGGTAAAATTCCGCTTGACATTCCAAGATCCAATCTTTCTGGAATCGGAAATGTTTTACATGTTCCTACTCTCACTCGAAATCTGTTATCGGTAGGACAGATGGTAGAACAAAATTTCCAAGTGTGTTTTAACAAAGATGGATGCTTTGTTAAAGACTCCACAGGTACTGTTGTAGCTCGAGGTAGTAGGAGTGGTAGATTGTTCAAGGTAGATGCTACAGTTAATGTCGATTAAGCTTGACCAACTCCTGTCATTACAGAAAGTGGCTTTGTAGTATCTGACATAGATATTTGGCACAAGTGAATTGGGCACATGAACTTTCAGAAACTAAAAACTCTTCCGAGTTCAGATCTAGTCACAGGTTTGCCCAACTTCACTTCTACTCAAATTTCAATCAAAGATGTCCCACTTGTCAGTTCGGCAAGCAAGCTAGACAACCCTTTAAGGGATCAGGTATGAGAGCGACCAAGCTTCTAGAGCTGGTGCACACAGATGTATGGACTTCTTCTCAACCAAGTTATATGGTTTTGAGTACTTCGTGTCCTTCATTGATGATTTCTCTCGCTACACCTGGGTTTACTTCCTTAAGAGCAAGAGCTCTTCAGATGTGTTGTCAGCTTTCTAGACTTTCCACACCTTGGTGGAGAAACAGTCTGGACAATCTATCCTTTGTCTACGTTCCGATGGAGGAGGCGAGTTTTTGTATGGAGAATTCACTGCTTACCTACGTAAGCATGGCATACAGCGCTAGAAGACTTGCAGTTATACTCCACAACAGAATGGCGTTGCGGAGAGGAAGAATCGTCACATAGCAGGAGTTGCTCGCGCTATGTTGAACGAGAAGAACCTGCCTAGACCGTTCAGGCGGGCAATTTCCGTTGCGGTGTACTTGATGAATAGAACTCCATTGCGGCAGTTCACGACAAGACCCCGATGGAGGTATTCACGGGCCACAAGCCCGATTACTCATTTCTGAAAGTTTTCGGTTGCATACATTATGTACACATTCCGGATGAGAAGCGCAAGAAGCTAGATCCGAAAGCTGAGAAGTGTATTTTCCTTGTATATGCCTTAGATACGAAAGGATATAGATGCTATAATCCTTCCTCTAGGCAATTCTATATCATAGAGAGATGTTGTATTTGAAGAGTTGCAATCTTGGTATGCACTGCGATTGTTCCGGTCATACCCACTCTTCCCTTTGAAATCGCACCAAGGAGTCCATCCTTTGTACCTTTAGCTGCAGTGGAGTTTCGGAGTCACACAGGTCTAGAGTCGAGTCTAATGTACTGGAGTCGCTACGGATGAAGTTCACCGAGCACCATCAAGACCGATCGCTAGACTTGAGGATCATCTTATTTTGCAACATATGATGTCCTCACCACGGATTATGTGTATTCATCCGTTGGATGAAGCATACCGTAACGACGCTCTTTGGTACCTCGGATCTGAAGCAAGGGGCGACAAACGGTACATCCGATACGCCCCTTTAAAATCTGAGAGAGTTCGGCATCTGTTCAGCGATTTATGCATGAAAGTTTCCTGCCGATCATCATGCATACATGACTCACGTTCTTGCCGAGCCGTAACCGAGTGCGCTTTGAGGAGGCAATGCACAAAAATGAGTGGATTGAAGCCATGGAGACGGAACTTGCTGCACCGTCACCAACAAACATGGGAATTGGTGGACTTACCTCAAGGTAAGAAAGTGATTGGTTGCAGATGGGTCTTCAAGGTCAAGCGCAACTCCGATGGCACTGTATCTCGATACAAGGCCGGATTGGTAGCCAAGGGCTACACAACAAACATGGAGTGGACTACGAAGAGACATTTAGTCCAGTTGGCAAGATGGCAACCATTCGTACGGTGGTTGCTATTGTTGTCAACAAGGGATGGCGACTGCATCAAATGGACTTCAAGAACGCCTTTCTCAATGGAGATCTCGGCGAGGAAGTCTACATGCAACAACCAATTGGTTCTGAAGATTCAAGTTTCTTTCCGCATTTGTAAGTTAAGGAAATCCTCTATGGTTTGAAACAGGCTCCCAGAGCATGGTATGAGAAGATCAATTCCTTTCTCATGTCTCTTGGATTTGTAGTCTGTCATTCCGACTCATCCCTATACTGCATGAGATCACGAGTTCATGTAGTGATGATTTCCATCTACGTAGATGATCTTATTATCACTGGGAACCATGAGGAGATGATTTCCCGCATCAAGAGTATCTTATGTTCTGAATTTGAGATCCAAGACTTAGGATATCTTAAATTCTTTCTTGGTGTGGAGTTTATCACAGAGGGAAAGGATATGTGGCTAATACAACGCCAATATGCTTTAGATAAGCTTAAGGAGTTCAAGATGTCTGATTGTAAACCAATAGACACTCCTCTACAACAAGGTCTAAAGCTAGAGTTAGACGATGGAGAGTTACTTGCATCCCCCCACTGCATGCATAGATGGTTGGGAGTTTGATTTATCGACTATCACTAGACCGGATTTGAGCTATCTTTGTTGGTCTAGTCAGTCAATTCCTGCATGCTCCACAGTACCGCATATGATGGCGGTTAAGCGGATTCTCCGCTATGTGAAGTCCACACTTCATTTTGGACTTCGATACAGATTTGGAGGTGATCTGAACCTACATGGCTACACCGATGCTGATTGGGCAGGAGACATTTCTGGCAGGAGATCCACGTCTAGATATGCGTTTGGACTTGGGAGCACGGGCCGTGAGTGGGCTTCTAAGAAGCAACCGACCGTGGCAATCGTCTTCCACAGAGGCGTAGTATCGTGGTGCTATGAATGCCACTTGTGAAACAATTTGGCTTCGTTACTTACTTTTTGATATTGGAGTAGACTATCCTAGTCCTACGATTATCCTAGTTGATAACATTAGCAGCATGATGTTAGCTAACAATCCTGTTTTTCATGCTAGGACAAAGCACATTGAGGTGCACTATCACTTTGTTAGGGAGAAGGTCATTTCAGGTGTAGTAGATCTTAGATATATACATACAGGAGATCAGGTTGCAGATATCTTCACCAAAGCTTTGCCTAGAGAGTCGTTTGCTACATTTTGACATTGTCTAGGAGTTCAGGATGTACAGTTGAGCTTGAAGGGGAGTGTTAATATCTCAAGCTCATTGAGTTGATCTAGGGTTGTTATGTACCTATGGTACAGATCTGTTTAGGGCTAACCCGAAATTAGGGTTTCCTTGTACTCACCCTATATATATACAAGGGAAGGCAAAGCCTTCCTCATCTCATTCCTGTACACTCTCTCTTGTCCCTTTGGTGTGCTCTCCTCTTCTTGGAGTGATTCCTGAAGAGTCGATTTCTCAACAGGTTTGTTCCCTCATTCCCTTGGGAACGAAGCAATCTATACGAATTCGGGCTGAATAGTACCTACCGTGCTATTACAAAGTCCAAGAAAGGCTCGAACCCTATTCACGTATGAGGGTTGTGGAATATGCAAGATTGCATCCACCTTGGTTTGCTGAACTCCCAATCCTCCAAGGTATATGGTATGACCCAAGTACTCTACCTGCTCATGAAAAAACTTACACTTTCCAAGATGCAACTTGAGGCCATGAGCAATAAATCGCTCAAATATCTCTCATGCTCCAACACTATAACACTATATACAAAAATATCATCAATGTACGTTTGGGCACAATCAAGTCCGGCTAGGATCATATTCATCACTCTCTGGAACTCAATAGATACATTCTTCAACCAAAATGGTAAGAATTTCTAGTGAAACAACACATCCATTGCCCAAAAGGATGTCTTGGCCTTATCCTCATCTCAAATATGCAATTGATGATATTATGCTCATAAATCCATTATACTAAAATTTTTTGCATGCCCAATCACATCAAAGATCTCCTCATGTGTAGGCATAGCATAACAAACAGATTTTGTATGTTGATTGATAGAATGATAGTCACAACACATACGTATATATGTATAATTTCCATGTATATCCTTCTTGATTGACATCACCACATCAGAGTCATACTCTCCATATAATATCTCCACTAATCCAACATGCATAAGGTCTTGACACCTACTTTGGATCAATAGAGACGACAGAAGATTGTTGCATCAGTTGTCAAGTTAATCAGTATACCATGTACTATCAAACATCATAAATCCTTCATACTGAAGGCAAAATAATTTCTGGATTTCCTCACAAACCTTCAAACCTTACGTCTTTCTCCTCCTGTCACTTTGGGACCAATTTCAATATCCCAAATCTCCTCTTCATCAACACTAGAGATTGAATATGCAGTATCTCATTGCTAAACAACAATCTCTTGAGTAGAAAGCTTTTTTTGCTCTCTCATATTATGCTCCACTAGCTTAGTGTTATTTATTTTTCATGTGATTGATATACCTCCACAAATAGGAAACAACTTTGTTTCCTATTTGTGCACCACATTTGTTTGTGTTGGTGCTTTGTTGCTTGGAGTGTTAGTGCTCATGTGTGCTACCGATAGTGAGGTTGGATTTGCGGACTAGTTAGGCTATCCATGTTTCTCCTAAGTGAGACAGGACTTGCGGACCTGTAGACTAGGTGAGTGCATGTGGTGATGTCACGTTTCAAGTTACCCTTGTGTTAGCACCTTGTGGTGCCTCGAGTACCTCAAGTTGGGGACCTGTTCTTGTACGGTTACGAAGGTATATTGGTATCAAAGTGGAGTTCTCCGGAGGTTCCGGATAAGAGACTACTTGGGTTAGCATTGGATGCACATGTAGTGCAGTTCGGTACCAACTTGGCCTTTGAAGTTCACAAAAGACTCTGATTTGGTTTTAGAGAGTGATGGAGGTGAGCTTGGTGATATCTTGGAGTGTGTACCACACTAGAGGTCAAAATAACATTCTCCATTCCCATTGGTCTAGAGGTTTTGGCCAATGAGGGCACTAGGGCAACTTCTTTGAGGTTTTTAGGGATTTTAAAGACCTTCCAGAGGGACATTGTAGGACCCTAGTAAGGAATTTTAAGCTTGTTTTTTTGGTTTTCGAAATAAAATGCATGATATTCGGCGGAATTGAGTATTGACGAATACGAAGATGACTCTTAAGGTGAATATGCATGTTGAGAAGAGTATGTGTAGATTGAATCCGGCGGAAGAAATTCTGTTTTGGTTAGGGTAAGTTGTAACTGTATCGTTGAGCAGTGGCGGGCGCAGAACCAGCGGAGTGACACGATGAAGAAGCGAGTGACATTGCGATCGGGAGCACGGGAAGCTATTCCATTACCTCCTCCGCAGAAGATGGCAAGTGTAATTAGACCTCTAGTGCCAAAACCGGACTGGACGTTGGAAGAATTGAAACGATTGAAGCAATTGGGCGGAGCGTTCCTAGCATGGCGATGGGACTATGTCTGTCCGGAGTTGTGTGAAGAAGTGAAGGCCAAGAAAGTTGCCAATCCGATTGGATGGAGAGGTTACCCCGATTCCTGGGATGCGATTCTATGGGCGGAAGCATTGGGCCGGGATTATGCAGAAGACAAGGACGGCATCGATTGGGAAGGATTGGCTTTGCATACCGGATTTGACTTCGATGAGTCCAAGTGGTTTGATCCTCGAGGAAGGAAGGGGACCATCGGGTTCAAGATTGATTTGATTAAGGATGATTTCCGACGGAAGATCATGTATACATTGAATCACCTATTTTCACAGAGAACTACTTACGCTAGTATGCATAAGGTGAGAATAGTGGAAGGATTCGTAGGGAGGAAAGATCAAAGTCAACTGGGAGAAATATTCGCTCGGAATGTGCAAGCTATGGGACAAAAGTTGAAAGCAAGAGAGAAGGGAGTAATGTACATTTCCTCTTTTCTGGTACACATGTACTCAAGGATGAGGTGGTTAACTCCAAGGGAAAGAGTGAAGTATCAGATGGATGCAGAGAATGTTTTGCGAGAGTCGAATATGAGTGAAGCTAGTAGTGGATCAACGAGAAGTGTGGGTCCCGAAGAAGGAAGCAATTTGTACGCCGCCAGTTAAAAGTAGATGCCTTCAAACGAAGTTGGATGAAGTAATGCGGGAATTGAGGAAGTCAGATTCGAAGAGAGGATTCGGCAGAACTTCGGGGAAGAGAGTGCGAAGTCCGAGTATAGAGGACGTCAACGCCGGTCAACAAGAAGCGGAAGTTAAAGGAGATTGTTAAGCCGAGGAGCCCGGTGCTGAAAGTATCGAGGCCTAAGGTGAAGGCATCCAAAGTAGATGGTGGAGAACCGTTCTCTTCGGTGTTGCAGTTAGTCCAGAAGTTGGAAAATGTAGTTGTCCCTGTTCTCATGGAGTTGAACGAGATGGGAACAGACTATATTCAGGGGTGGAATCCTCAAGAAGATGGTTACATGGACCTCATTCAGTTGATGAACCGCATTGCAACAGGAAAGAAGGACCAGACCCAGACTATTAAGAAGTTGATAGAGTCGGTGGGGCGTTTGGAGAAGGAGAAGTGTAGCACAACGGGAAGTGACAAAGAAATGCGAAGAAGGTTTATGGGGAGATATGCAAAATCCGCGGGGCAGAGTTGAAGTTTGTGGAAGTCGAGAATGAGCGGCTTCGGAATCAATTGAAGGAGGTGAAGCGCCAGCTGCATGAGGTCGATGTAGAGAGACCAGCTAGATTAGAAGTTTTGGCTAGTAAGTGTGCTAAGTATCTTCTTGCCCGGTGTGATGATGTGGAAGTTCGATCGATTGGAGGCCTTGACCACGGCGATGAACACTCCGGCGATTCAAGGAGAAACAAAAAGAGATGTACAAAGCGATGGGTCATGACCGCCGTGAAGCGATGGGAATTCACCGGAGGGAGATCGCAGAAGATATCGAGGGTTGCAAATCAGCGTTGATGCTTTCGCTTTGGCGTGAAGAGATATCATCGAAGGGTGCAACATATCTCCGAAGTTGTAGTCGGACGCGATCCGTGTAGGTAGCGATTCGGATAGGACGTTAGAATTGTGTATAAATAGGACTAGAGTAGTTAGTGAAGACATCTTCAATTTGCAAGAGAAAATCAGGATTTGTTCCTGTGTAGCCAGGGTAGAACGGAAACTCTCGAAGCCGAAAGCAGAGATCGTGGTGGCCTACACCGATTGGAGATCGGATTCTCGTGAAGATAACCAGAAATTGTCCCACGAAGTTCGGCTATCGACGATTTCGCCGGGAGAACTTCAGCGAGCTTATCCCCGGTGAATATTACCTCTTTGTAATTGGGATCACCAATCTTAGTAAAAAGAATTCCTTCTGGAAATTCTTGGAACTTTATGTCTTGATGGGTTGTTAAGTTATGAATTGATTCCACTTTTTTCGACTGTGATTGTCCGAGGAGTTGATTAAAGAAGTCTAAACACACCTATTCCCCACTTGATATTCGGTTAACACCCCATTCCTTTGGGAACGAATCAATAAACACTACAACTATCCAATTCTAATGTAACCTTGTTGTTACATAAGAACTAAGTTGTAGACGAACTTTTTCTTGGCGCCGCTGCCGGGGAATGGATCTGTTAACAGGCTAGTCACGGTGGGTGTACTATATAGTCTAGAACCATTTTAATATCAGAGGCTGTCAAGTAGAAAGAAGAGGTTGAGGGGCTCGAACGGATTGGGGTCAATCCTAAGAGTCTGCCCGTGAGCCCTGAGGTACAAAAGCCTTGGGTGAACGCAGAGCCAGGGATGCATGATAGACAAACATCCAAAGGAAGAGCTGCCCAAAGAACCAGCCGAACCTTCTGCTTGAGAGAAACGCTTGATTGCTCGAGAAGAACAAAGGAAGAAAGAAAGAGAAGGAGATTGGGTACGACCTTTGGGGCGAAGGAAGAATAAGAAGCACCCGGGAAAACCAAAAACGACTGGTTCAGACGGAGAAGGGAGTGCCTCGTCTACCCGAAGAGCCGAGACATGGCTACGGCATGCGAGTAGCCCCGCTCAATTAGCTTAATCGAGCACACTCTTCCTCTTATCCCACTTCGAGTCTTCGGGAGAAGAAGAACAAGGGAACCTCGACCGAGACATCACCCCTTCGGACAAAGATAACGGGGAACTGTGGACCGAATACACTTCGGCCACCCGGGAATCTGAACTCCAACGGGTGCTCGAAGTACGAACCAATCTCGAGAACCAGTTTAACTCGAGCTCATCGAATCGCTAGGGCTTAACAAGAATGATGCCCCAATTACGAAGCAACAAGATTCCCCGGTTCAAGGGAACCACATACAACGAGGATGTGGACTCACATCAAAAAACCTTTGAGGCCATCTCGACGGCGAATAAGGAACACGATCCAGCCGATCGTCGGCGTATTTTTCCGGGGCTCCTTCGTAAGGGAGCCCGGATATGGATGAATAATCAGGAGGAGAGCCATGCCGCGGAAATTACCTCTTGGGATGGACTCAAGAGTCGGTTCTGGCCCGGTTCCGAGAAATGGGGTACGACAAGGTACTCCTAAGACGGTTGGGAGCCATCAGAAGAGAGAAGCATCAGAAGTTGCGGGAGTACACTGAACAATTCCTTAGTTCTTAGATAGGATGCCCTCATCGGCAGCAAACGCTAAACCATATTCGGCGGTAATGGCCATCGAATGGTACGTGTCGGGTTTGGGTAAGTTTGACCTGCATCAGAGACGCTTTTGCCGAAGGGCAGATCCGCCCACCTGTGGACGCCGTCATCCAAGCCGCCGAGGCTTATGAATTATCTAATATACACCGTAAGCAACTAAAGGAGGGGAGGAGTTCCCATAAGGGAAACGGACTAAACATCCAAGGCCCAAAGACGGGCGAAGTCCTTCGAAAGGGGACGCCCACCACCTCGGCCGAAGAAGAGTCCTCTTTGACAAGGACCGAAGTACACTTCCAAGAAAGAGACACGACCGGATGAAGCATCCGGAGGGCGGACGGAAAGGTATAGAAATCAAGGTTGAGGAGCCGACCAAAAGTATGGAGGAGCTCAAGGTACACTTAGTTAACAATAGAGATAGGAGGAAATCTCCAATGCAGGGGTGGGGCCAATGTGTGGTGCACGATCCGTCGGAAGCCCGGACACACCAACTCGAGCACCAGCCCAGAGGGATATAGGGCCCAACAAGTGGAATGGGTCCGGTATGGGAGTATCCCAATACGACCCTACCGCCGAGGACCAACTCTACGGGTACAAGAGATGGGGAATATTTCCTCAATACCACTAGTCCAAATTCTAGGTATAGTCCGGTGGACATGGCGGTAACTACGCCAAGAACGCAAGATGGGGGTTTACCGCAAATTCCCCACCAATCAAAACCTAATGTGTGTTACATAACCGGGGGCGGTGGGGCACCTGGTCTCCCCAAAGGTCCACGCCCCCATCGCCGCATGACTTACCAACCCATGTGTAGTAATTGCAGGCGACGGAGACATACGCACATAGAGTGCGACCAACCACCCCAACCACGAGGAGATAGCGGCGGTATCCGGCACAAGGAGTCCGGTTCGTGACTCCACCAAAGCGAGACGTGGGGGTACACCAAGTAAGTTTGGAAGACCAGCCATTGCGTATGGGAGAAGGTGGCAAGAGGAAGTGATGGACGCATTTAAGGGTATCCACCCGGCACGAAGAGACAAGCAAGTCCCGTCATAGACAAGAAGGGCAAAAAAAAAAGAAGCCACGAAGGGGGGCACCGGTCAAGACTATTCTGATCTCAAAAATGAAGGATGCCACCCCTGCAAGTCAAGATCCAGTCCCAGAATTCACAGCGGATATTCGGTCCAAGTTCAGAACTATATCAAGGAGCTTAATCCACGGCGGGAAGAGAGGTCTGGAAGAAACGACTGGGTGGAACGCGAAGGAAGACCTCCGGTCACACCATGGCAATACTATGATCCAGTGGCAGATTTGGCCGAAGTCAAAGCCAACATTACCATGAAGCAGCTAGTAGATGATAATAAAGTTTACAAGAAGCTACTTATTCAGCGCCAGTCCACTAAGCCAAAGCCTAGCCGACAAGACAAGTTACCCGCGGTGTACACGGTGGAGCAAGAAGATGAAGGAGCGCCCGTAAATTGAAGTAGAGATTGCATGGTGCATGCTGAAGGCAGTACCAATAGACTCCGGATCGGGAGTGAATATCATGATCGAGGACACGGCCGCGCAGCCCTTGGGTACAAGAAGTACGAAGTTACGCCGGGGTGGTGTTGAGGTTGGCCGATCAATCACGGAAGAAACCCGTGGGGGTATTGCGTGGGGTGCTTATGAAGATAGGAGGGGTAGGATTCTCTTTGACCTACATCATCTTGCGACCTCAGAGGAAAGTGGTTACAAAGGTTCTCATTGGGAGGCCCCAGTTGTATACGCCAAAGTCACCACCAATTGACAAATGGAAGACCTTGTCCTTTTTTCGATCCAAGTGCGCCCACCGCCGAAGGTAACAATCTCATGGCGTCCCCGGGATACTGGGGGAGACGCCTTCGGATTCAGGAGTCACCGATCCTAGTTATGACAGCACTGATTCGGGATATTCGTACGAAGACCACGTCAATTATCTGCAATGTTACGAGGTAGACGAAGAACTCCAACCAAGATGAATAGCAATTACAGATCAGTGGGGCGCAATAAGCAAGCCACACCGACGGGTAGGGCATGACGCCTGGGAAGAAATTATGGTAATTCCTGTGACATCGCCTAAAGGTCAAGCGGAACCTAGCGGGTGCCGACCTTCGAAAGGTGTTGCCTCTTCTTCGGAAATACGAAGACGTGTTCGCATGGAGAATAGAGGACATGAAGGGTATTCCCTAGAAATGGGGAGAGCATCGGATAGATTTAATAGAGGGAGCAATCCCTGTAAGACAGCGGCAGTACCGCTTAAATCCGAAATACTCTTTGTTAGTCAAGGACGAAATTGATAAATACCTCCAAGCGGGCATTATCTACCCCGTGTTGAGCAAAGGAATGGATTGCACCTATTGTCATTGTGCCTAAGAAGAACACTGGAAAAATTCGGATATGTCACGATTTCAGGAAGTTAAATGCCGCGACAAAGAAGGATCATCATCCCTCGCCGCTTGCGGATGCAATCTTAGACCATGTGGCGCGTCATGAATGCTATAGTTTCTTGGATGGGTTCTCCGGGTACAACCAGGTGTCCATTCGTGAAGAAGACAAGGATAAGACTACATTCACCACGGATTGGGGAACGTATGCCTACCATAAAATGCCATTCGGTCTCTACAATGCTCCGGCCACGTTTCAGAGGATGATGACGCACATCTTCCATGACTATTTGCGGAAGTTCTTAGAAATCTTCATAGATGACTTTTGTGTATTCGGGGCAAAAGAGGATCACTTGTACCATATGGAGAAAACTTTCCAGAAGTGTAGAGACAATAATTTGCCTTACATCCTGAAAAGTGTTATTTCATGATGACTGAGGGGATTCTCCTAGGTCACAGGGTTTCGGCCCGAGGATTAGAAATAGACGTAGATAAGGTTAAGGTCATCAACTTGTTAGAACCCCCCAGGAACATTAGGGAGCTCAGGGCCTTCCTAAGACATATAGGCTACTACCGGCGATATGTAAAGTCGTACGCCGCTATTGCAGCCCCATTAACAGGACTGCTAAAGAAGGAAGTGGAATTTGTGTGGACCTTTGAGCATGAGGCCACGTTCCACCAAATGAAGAATGAATTGATCACGGCTCCAACTCTGATCCCACCGAATTGGGAAAAATCTTTCCATGTGGATGTTGATACCTCGTCCATAGCAATGGGGGTGGTGCTCGGGCAGTGCGATGAACATGGAAAAGACCACCCCATCTACTTTGCAAGTCGCATGTTAATAGCAGCCGAGCGAAATTACTCCACTACGGAGAGAGAAGCACTAGGAATGGTATATGCTGTTCGGAAATTCCGACATTATCTATTAGGATACGACTTCGTGTTTCATGTGGATCATTACCCGCTAAAATATCTGGTGCAGAAGGCCGATCTTTTCGGGACGGGCCGGCACGGTGGATGTTGTTGTTGCGGGGAGTTTTCGTTCACAGTACAAAGCGAAGAAAGGAGTACACCACCACCTAACGCAGATTTCTATCACGATCGAAACGACGGTACCAAATTGCGGTGGGCGATGAATTCCCGGACGGCAAAATTCCGGATGACGGAATCTGAGGAAACGCGATACTACGACTTGTATCGATACCTTTGTGCGTTGAATTACGGAGGGATTGTCGGTAGAACAACGGATGGTCTTCATGCACAAAGGCTCCTTACCAATTGGAGAAAGGGATCTTGTTCAAATGGGGCGGACGAAGTACTCAAAGCGATGTTTGGAACAAGATGAAGTACATCGCGTCATTTGGGGAATGCACGAAGAAGCCTGTAGGAGGGCATTATGCTTTGCGCAACACGGTGAAAAAGATTTTAGTCGCTGCCGGCGGTGGCCAACCATGTATAAGGATACCCATAAGTTCATTGAGAAATGTGATGCGTGTCAACGAATTGGGAAGCCCATGAGACCACTCGATGGCCTTTAAAACCAATTACGCCTTTGGCACCCCTTTGAAAAATGGGGGATTGATTTTGTAGGACCGTGAGCGAGAGGAACAAGAAAGCGGTATATTTTGATTGCTATAGATTATGCTACGAAGATGGTGGAGGCGGTCGCAACCCGAAGAAATGATGCGAAAACAGTCGCAGAGTTCTTTTTCAACCAGGTCATTTGTAGGTATGGTGTCATTTCGAACTAGTTAGTGACAGAGGTACCCACTTCTTAAATCATCTGGTAGAAGAATTAACCACTTACTTCCAAATCAAACATAGAAAGACAACCCCGTACAATCCCAAGGCTAATGGGTTGACAGAGAAGTCTAACGGCTTATTGTGTAAGATTCTTAATAAAGTTACAGTTAGCCACATCTATGATTGGGATACCAAAGTACCAGCAGCCTTATGGGGATTCCGAACTGCAGAAAAGATTACCACCAAACAGACACCTTTCTATTTGACTTATGGAATGCATCCAATTACTCCAGTGGAGTTCGAAGTACCTACATACTGAGTGTTGGTGGAAGATCGCTTGTCGGCAAAGGAAAGCCAACTTCATCGGCTCATGGACCTGGCTAAGTTGGAGGAATCTCGTGACGAAGCGGAGGAATTGACCAAGGCAATCCAAAGCAAGAGGAAGGAGAAATATGATCGTGGATTACGACCGCACAAAGTAGTAACTGGGGATAAGGTGTTACTCTATGACAGTCGCCATATGAAGTTCCTAGGCAAACTACATCTTCGGTGGATGGGGCCGTATGTGGTCAAAGAAGTGTATGCGAATGGGTCATTACAACCTTTGGATTTAGGCGGCACGTTGTTTGCAACCGTAGTCAACGGTTGGAGGGTAAAAAATACTACGAATAGTGATGTTCACGGGGCTGCTCCTGGCGAGGGTGGGACGTATGTAGGACCCTAGTTAGGAATTTTAAGCTTGTTTTTTGGTTTTCGGAATAAAACGCATGATATTCGGCGGAATTGAGTATTGACGAATACGAAGATGACTCTTAAAGCGAATATGCATGTTGAGAAGAGTATGTGTAGATTGAATCCGGCGGAAGCAATTCTATTTTAGTTAGGGGTAAGTTGTAAGCGTATCGTTGAGCGGTGGCGGGCCTTGAGAACCGGAGTGACACGATGAAGAAGCGAGTGGCATTGCGATCGGGAGCACGGGAAGCTATTCCATTACCTCCTCCGCAAAAGATGGCGAGTGTAATTAGACCTCTAGTGCCAAAACCGGACTCGACGTTGGAAGAATTGAAACGATTGAAGCAATTGGGCGGAGCGTTCCTAGCATGGCGATGGGACTATGTCTGTCCTAAACCGGAATGTGTACATAACAGATGCAACCGAAAACTTTCAGAAATGAGTAATCAGGCTTGTGGCCTGTGAATACCTCCATCGGGGTCTTGTCGTGAACTTCGCCGCGGTCGGAGTTCTATTCATCAAGTACACCGCAACGGAAGCGCTTACGCCCGCAAGCGGTCTAGGGGTTCTTCTCGTTCAACATAGCGAGCAACCCCACGCTATGTGGCGATTCTTCCTCTCCGCAACGCCATTTGTTTTGTGGAGTATAACTGCAAGTCTTCTAGCGCTGTATGCCATGCTTACGTAGGTAAGCAGTGAATTCTCCATACAAAAACTCGCCTCCTCCATCGAACGTAGACAAAGGATAGATTGTCCAATTGTTTCTCCACCAAGGTGTGGAAAGTCTAGAAAGCTGACAACACATCTGAAGAGCTCTTGCTCTTAAGGAAGTAAACCCAAGTGTAGCGAGAGAAATCATCAATGAAGGACACGAAGTACTCAAAACCATATAACTTGGTTGAGAAGAAGTCCATACACGCGTGTGCACCAGAACTCTAGAAGCTTGGTCGCTTCTCATACCTGATCCCTTAAAGGGTTGTCTAGCTTGCTTGCCGAACCGACAAGTGGGACATACCGATTGAAATTTGAGTAGAAGTGAAGTTGGGCAAACCTGTGACTAGATCTGAACTCGGAAGAGTTTTTAGTTTCTGAAAGTTCATGTGCCCAATTCACTTGTGCCAAATATCTATGTCAGATACTACAAAGCCACTTTTCGTAATGACGGGGAGTTGGTTTGTTTCATCGACATTAATCGTAGCATCTACCTTGAACAATCTACCACTCCTACTACCTCGAGCTACAACAAGACTGTGGAGTCTTTAACAAAGCATCCATCTTTTTGTTAAAACACACTTGAAATTTTTGTTCTACCATCCGTCCTACCGATAATGATTTCGGTGTGAGAGTAGGAACATGTAAAACATTTCCGATTCGAGAAAGATTGGATCTTGGAATGTCAAGCGAATTTTACCCTTATGCTTGATCTCGTGCTTGGTATCATCTCGGTCACCATGAACCGAGGAGTCTCCACAAAGTGTGGGAGCGACGCAAACCATTCTTGATGCGGCGTCATGTGGCCGGGTAGCTCCAGAATCGATCACCCAATCAGATCAAAGTAAAGCAAAGATAACTCGTGTGTCACAATGAGTAGTTGTTTCTTGGCCAGCCTACATGGCCTGTTGGCCCAAAGCGCAAATCTGTGACCTCCGGGCTGACTCTCACTCGGGTTTACCTCCGATGGCTTTTGAAGCTCATCATGAATCTAGAAGGACTTAGTCCCACCCTTTGCCCATGATCCTATTGCTCACTCTCACACAAACTCTCAAAGTCCAAGCTCTATTATGCACATTATCACCAAGAGTAAGATATCACTCAAAAAGGAAAGGGATACTTTGGTAATCAAAGTCTTCATTGAATCAAGGTTCCACTCCGAACATGACATCTCCAAGAACCAAGCTCCCTAAAACTAAGATCACCACACTATCTCCTCCCAAAACTAACTTCCATTGAAAAACTACTTGAGAGGTGCTTCTCAACCTCTCTATTTATACTACTTAGAATCTTACCCTAGTAACTACAAGTAATCACCATGTAACTTCCTCTTACCAAGTTTAAACGAGGTAGAGATCACAAACCCCAATGAAAAGGGTACATGGCAACATGCAATTGGTCCACTTGGATCTTCTAGAAGCCCAACTACTCCCTAATTGACTTCTAGTGTACCAAAGTCAATCTCGCCCCTAGATTTAAGGGTCTTCACCAAGTCCAACCAATGAAAACTAGTCCAAGTCAAGGGAAGTCAAGATACCCATGTGATGGAATCTATTCCTTGACTCATACTAAACAACAAAATAGAAGTTCTCATCTACCACACCAAAAGTTACTCTATATTTTCCTCCAACTTAACCATAACTAGCTAAACATAGTCATGACTAAGATAAACTTAGGCACAATTTAGATATACTTTCATTTTATCCTATATGTACAACCACAGGTCTTACATTTACCCCCGGACCAAGATTTCACTCCGTCCTCGGAGTGAAAGAATCTGATCGTCGATGAAACGGCTTCAACTTGTCGTGATTCACCCGGTCAAAATGTCGTCCTCCCAACTCCTTCAAATCGTAAGTAAAGTTTCCCCACACCTTGTGAACTATGAAAGGACCAAAGTACTTTGGAAGAAATTTCTTTCTTGCTCTCTTATATCTAATGGAATCGTAAAGCATTACCCAATCACCTTCTTTGAAAATCTTCATCTTCTTCGGCCCCAAATCGATTATCATGATACTTCTTCTGCAATTGTTGAGCCCGCTCCACACGTACCATGGCCACGGCTTCGAGCCTCCTCCAGGCTCCAACAGTTGTTGACATCTTGATTTGATAGCTTCTACTCCATTCTTCCTCTTTAACTTCCGTTGGATAGTTAAGAAGGTCGTCAAATCAAATAGAATTGGAAGCTTTGACTCGACACCATATACCATACGGAAAGGTGAGTACCCCTGTTGATGTCTTCCAAGTCGTCCGATACTCCCACAAGATAGCATGCAGACCTTTTGTCCCAATTTTGCTTGCTCCCGGCCCATGTCTCCGCATCCTTGGCCAACATCATGCAAAGCGTATAGTTGGTTCGCTCTCGCCAACCCATTAGCATTTGGTTTGTAGGAAGTAGTCACCCGTGCCTTGATGGAGAAATGACCTAGCATGGCTTGTATAATGCTTCCAACAAACTCACCACCTCTATCAGATACAATTTCTAGAGGGCATCCGAATCTAGTTATTATCCTCTCATATAGAAATCTACCCACTTCTTCCTCACTAGTAGATTTTAGAGGTCTTACTTCTACCCACTTGGTTAGATAATCAGTAGCTACCACAATGAACTTGTTACCGAGGAGGAGTAAGATTCAAGGGTCCTACAAAATCTATTCCCCACTTTTCAAAAGGACCTAAAATAGGAAACTGATGTCAAAGGAGGGGTTTTCATGGACTTTTAGCAAAAGCTTGACACACATCACAACTCTTGCAAAATTCCACACAATCTTTGAAAATGCCCTTCCAATGATAGCTTTGCATCTAGGATCTTAAATGCGATTCTACCTTTCCTGCAAAGTGTCCTCCACATACAGGTCCATCATGAAACTCCTCCATAAGTTGAATTGACTCCTCCTTCCAACAACCCTTCCGAGTAGTCCATCGCTCCTTGATGAAACAACACGTCCTCTATGATGGTATAAGGTTCACATCGCTTCACCAATGCATTCCTCTCCCGTGAATGCATGCCTTGGGGAAACTCTCCCTCCGAGATGAAATCCCATATCCCCTTGTATTCAGCCGGTACCTTTGTTATGGTGTCCATCATCAGCAAATCCTCATCTTGAAATGTATCATCCACTGGTTGATCTCCTTCCTCATCGTATGCTCGAGACATCAAATCAGCATTGGCATGTTTCTTACCAGGTCGATCCTCAATGATGTAATCAAACTCAAGAACAACTTCCATCCTGGGCTATCCTACCCTCAACATTAGGCTTGTTGAAAATGTACTTCAAAGCCTTGTGGTGAGAACGATAGTAAACTTCCCTCCCAATAGATAGTGTAAAACTTCTTGAGTGAGAAGATCACGCCTTAAAAGCCTCCTTTCACCATCGAATAATTTCTCTCACCGCACCATCTGCCTACTAGCATAAGCAATTGGATGATCATGGCTATCTTCATCTAAGCGGCTTAGAGTGCATCCTATAGCAATGTTTGATGCATCCGTGTAGAGAATGAAAGGTTTACCCCAATTTGGTTTGGCTAAAATAGGAGCCGTTACCAACGCTTTCTTAAGAAGTTCGAACATGCAATTTGCCTCTCCATCCTTGAGGATTAAATCGTAATCCGTCCCCTTCTTCATGTAAACCGTCAAGGCATAAGCTTTGTTGGAGAAGGAAAAGATGAACCGTCGATAGTATCCCACCATTCCAAGGAACTGCCTCAACTTGGTCAACGTCACGGGAAAAGGTAAGTCGAGGATGCGTTTCACCTTTCCCGGATCCACCGCTATACCATCTTTGGAGATGATGTGCCTAACAACAAACCTTCCTCACATCCAAAAATGCATTTTTTCTGGATTGAAGCGAGGCCTTGGCTTTCTCCAACCGTTGTAGAATTTTGATCAAATGATCAAAATGATCCTCCTTCTTCCCGTAAACACAAAAATCATCTATGAAATCTCGCACAAATTTCCCAATAAAAGGTTCAAACACCTTGTTCATGAACCTCTGAAAAGTTGCTTGAGCATTACATAGACCAAAGGGCATTACCCTAAAGGCAAAAGTTCCCCATGGCGTGGTAAAAGTGGTTTTGAGCTGATCTTGAGGAGCAATTTGAATTTGGTTATAACCACTATAACCATCTCCAAAACTATACCACTCATGACCTGCCACCTCCTCTAGAATCTCATCTATGAAAGGTAAAGGATAGTAATCCTTCTTTGTGACAGCATTCAACTTCTTGTAATCTACGCATACACGTAGCTTACCATTCTTCTTCTTGACTATCACAATAGGAGAAACCCATTCAGAATTCTCTACCTCATAGATGAAACCCGCATCCTTTAGCTTGTCGATCTCCTCCTTGACCACCACGGCCGTTGGTGGATTTATCCGACGTTGCTTCGACGCTTCGACGAGCCTTCTCCTCTAACTCAATGCGATGAGTTTCTAAGGTTACTTCCTTCAAATCCTTGTAGCTAAAGGCAAAGACATGGATATATTTTGAAATATATCCAAGAACCTTGACTTCTCCTCCATAGTAACCTTGGGACCAAACTTGAGAGTGGGAGCCGTCGAAGTTATCTCATCTTTACTCATCTTCATCTTGTCGGGATCTTTCACCACCCCCGGCCTAGGAAGTAAATCCATTGCAAAGAAGAACTTGAACTTGAACATCATCGTCCAAGGTATCTTCGGATGATGTCTCCTCATCGGTCGACATGTTGGTGTCAACCTCACGAAAAACTACCACTTTCTTCACTCTCGGACTACGAGTAATCACTCGTAGGTCTATCCGAGTGCGAGACCGCTCCTCCGCCACTTGTGAGAGGGACCTTCACTTTCGATGGTTTTTCGCCCTATACTGAAGGTAACCCTTATGCCACCGATCAGTTGTCCTCATGACCCTCAACCAAGGTCTTCCTAACAACAAGTTAAGCTAGCCTCCTCAAGCACTTGAAAGGACAACAAGGTTTGAACTCCCATCACACTTACCACCACCTTGTCCACCACTCCAATGGGTCGCACCTTTTTGCTTGTTGGCCATCCCAACAATGATGTTGGAAGGTCTTGAAAGCTTCATCCCCAACTTCTTCAACAAACGTTTCGACATGGCATTCACCGCGGATCCACCATCCACTAGTACATCCGAAACATCGTCCATTAATGCGTACTTCAATCTTGGCCTCGAAGTGCATACCTCCGAGGCGGCGGCATCCACCACTCCTACTCCAACATTCGCCATGGAAGCTTTCCCCTTGGATCGTAAACTTCTTGGTCCTTTTGGAGCTTAGGACTCCCCTCAACTCCTTTCTTATCGTAGGATTTAGAGCAATCAATTGGCCAAACAGTTATATTGGCTTTTTGATTCCCCACATCCTCCACCACGTCGTATTTGAGCTGGGTAGATGAAATGGAGAAATCATCCATTCCCAACTTCTTTCTCGGTGCTCTAAGGTTGACTCACACCATTGGATCGAGTGCTCCGGCTTGGTTGATCTTCCATTGAGATGGACTCCCTCGCAAATCTTGCTCTCTTCTTCTCGTGTGCAAGAATATCAACTCTAGAACTTATAGAGCTCTCTCCCTTCTCAAACGTGCACCGATGAGGAAACACATCAATAGACGCTACTCCCTTATCCTTCGATTGACTTGGAGCATGAGTAGAATTGTTGTGTCTAACTCCATCATGTTGTCGAGGATTTAGGACAATTTCGATTTGGAAATGAGGGCCTCCACAACTAAAGCATGAAGCTGTGAAGTTCCCTTGTGGTGGATTTCCTTTTGGAGGATAATTCCCATACCCTCTAGATCCTCCCCTACATTCTGATTCCTCCTCTCCCATAGTTGTACTACGTTAATCTTGAGATCAGCGAGTGTTTTTCGTGATAGATTTCAACTCATGGTTGCAAGTCTACCACCGGAGAATTTTTACCTTGGCAAAGAACAACAGGTAGGAGTTGCCATTCTAACCACAACGGTGGTGATGCTTCTCTAGCCACCAAGCTAGAATCATCGTCTTCTAGGCTCTCCTCCATTCGAATAGCAATGCGAATAGCCTCAACCTTAGAAGAGGGCTTTTCATATCTCACCTTGCTTCGAATCGAGGCTTCAAACCTCCAATGAAGTTCTTTGTCAACATCGCCACAATCCCCACCATGGTTGGCTCGACCTCGTCTCCACTCTTTCTCAACACACCACGTAAAAGCGTGACTCCGGCTTCTCCGTTCTCTCTACGCATGATCTCACCTTCTCACTCTCTCCTTGCTTCAAAAAGGTGACTTCACACATCAGCTTCTCGTAACTTTCATCCGGAAGAAAGTTTTCAACAAGATTCTCTGTCAAACTCTCCCAAGTGTCTTCCTCCACATGCTCCTTCTTGTACTCATTGTACCACTTCAATGCAGAATCCTCCAAGAAGTCGAGGGCAAAAAGGATAGCCCATTCGGGTTTCCTTCTCTCATTGTTTCCTATGCATGCCCTCTTGAAGTCTCTCACAAAAAAAGATTCTACATCTTCTTTTCTCTCCCATAGAACACGGAAGCTTCCCCATTTCCAACTCCTTTTTGTCGTTGTTGTTGGAAATTTATACGGAGACCCTAATACAACACAAACAAAACTAGCTCCATTCTAGAGTAATTCATCAATGGCAAAATGAACGGAATTGGTTGGTCCAAGATTGCCATGGCTCTCTCCTCTCCTAAACACACTATGAGCCTTACCCTCATCGACATCTTCTCGATCATTCTGAAAATGATCTCCATCTTCAGTTAGAACTTGAGCCACATGGAGATTTCAACTTTTCGGTATCTGCACTCAATTTATCTTCAAAGCCCTCCACTAGTGACTCCAACAGAAGCTTTCACGCCACTACACTCGTGTCCTAAGGGAAGTCCGGTCACTCCACAATTTTCACAATAGGTTCCACTTTTGGATTCATGGGGAGATGATGGTCCCCGGATGAAGGTTTAGCTCTCCCACGTTTCGTCTCTCTCTCAACCTCCGATCTTTTGTCCTCAAAGGACAACTCACAAGCTTATGTCCCTCCTCTCCACAATAGAAGCAACTCTCACGTTTCGCTCTCGGGGAACTTTTTAGTGTCCTCTCTTCAAACTCCACTTTGAACTCCCTCGTGTTCGAATCCGCTGAAACAATCACGTCCAGCCCTTGAGGTATCTTAGATAACCGGATCTTCCAAAGAGGTTGATCTCCCATTTTCCAATGAGTGTCAAGTCATCCTCACTATGCAAAAACACTCATGCACTCACTCTCTCGGAATGACCATAAACAAGGAAAAAGTAAATCTGAAAAGTAAAGCAGTTTTGCTCACTTTTATACCCCCCTATACTTCAGGTATCATAACTTTCTCTATAAAAATGATCTCTCAACGAAATTTAAACCCACATGTAGCTTAGCTCTTGATATACAATCGTGCAAAGTTTCAAATCCTGATTCAATTCTTGCACGAATTGATAAGCTCTGTACACTTTTTCCCGAGAGCTATCTTTCAAAACCCGTCAAGACCTAGCAAATTCTAAACATCATAACTTTTGATCTAGACATGATATGACTGTTATTTCAAGTGCAAAACGTATCCCATCTACTAATCTAAAATCAATAAAATTATCGGAAAAACTTTGGAAAATAAAGTTTTCCTCCCAAATACATACTATAGCACTCTCACCTCATCCCAAACAACACTTAAGTAAACAAAATGTACAAAATAACTTCCATGCTATCATATAACACTACCGGATACACAAATGGTACATTACTATGCATCATGATCTCGGTTCGCTCTTCCCCCAGTCCTCTCCATATGAGTTCTCATCGTTAAGCTCTCACGGGCAATAAACTGGATTCGAACATCTCTTCTCCTTCTAGACCGAGGGTCGGCAACGGAACCAAAAATGTGACCTCGGGCTGACTCTCACTCAGGTTTACCTCCGATGGCTTTTTGGAAGCTCATCATGAATCTAGAAAGGACTTAGTCCCACCCTTTGCCCATGATCCTATTGCTCACTCTCACACAAACTCTCAAAGTCCAAGCTCTATTATGCACATTATCACCAAGAGTAAGATATCACTCAAAAGGAAAGGGATACTTTGGTAATCAAAGTCTTCATTGAATCAAGGTTCCACTCGAACATGACATCTCCAAGAACCAAGCTCCCTAAAACTAAGATCACCACACTATCTCCTCCCAAAACTAACTTCCATTGAAAAACTACTTGAGAGGTGCTTCTCAACCTCTCTATTTATACTACTTAGAATCTTACCCTAGTAACTACAAGTAATCACCATGTAACTTCCTCTTACCAAGTTTAAACGAGGTAGAGATCACAAACCCCAATGAAAAGGGTACATGGCAACATGCAATTGGTCCACTTGGATCTTCTAGAAGCCCAACTACTCCCTAATTGACTTCTAGTGTACCAAGTCAATCTCGCCCCCCTAGATTTAAGGGTCTTCACCAAGTCCAATCAATGAAAACTAGTCCAAGTCAAGGGAAGTCAAGATACCCATGTGATGGAATCTATTCCTTGACTCATACTAAACAACAAAATAGTAGTTCTCATCTACCACACCAAAAGTTACTCTATATTTTCCTCCAACTTAACCATAACTAGCTAAACATAGTCATGACTAAGATAAACTTAGGCACAATTTAGATATACTTTCATTTTATCCTATATGTACAACCCTGGGTCTTACAGAGCAGTGCTTACCAAACATGATGGTGAGGGGAAGGAGTTTGTAGTGACTTATGCAAGTCGTTCCAACAATGCAGCGGAGGCGAAGTATAGTTCTTATGAAGGAGAATGTTTGGCAGCTGTTTGGACGGTGGCACATTTCAGATGTTATTTGTTTGGAAACTCCTTCACTCTCATCACTGATCATCAACCATTGAAATGGTTGATGGAATCAGACAAGCTTACATGAAAGCTTGCACGATGGGCTCTTATCCTACAAGAGTATGATTTCGCGGTTATTCATAGACCAGGAGTGGTGAACCGTGATGCGGATGGGTTAAGTCGAAACCCATGTACAAGTCAAGTTGACGAAACCGGGGCTCGATGGCATGGTGATACTGATGAGGAGATGGTGCCGGGTTGGCATGCATCTGCCTTTTTGAGTATGTTGGCGCTTGAGAGCTATATGATATCTCTCTTGGGTCAAAGAGCAGATATTGGGACGCTGAGACTCAGGACTGTAAGACCCAGGGTTGTACATATAGGATAAAATGAAAGTATATCTAAATTGTGCCTAAGTTTATCTTAGTCATGACTATGTTTAGCTAGTTATGGTTAAGTTGGAGGAAAATATAGAGTAACTTTTGGTGTGGTAGATGAGAACTTCTATTTTGTTGTTTAGTATGAGTCAAGGAATAGATTCCATCACATGGGTATCTTGACTTCCCTTGACTTGGACTAGTTTTCATTGGTTGGACTTGGTGAAGACCCTTAAATCTAGGCTTAGATTGACTTGGTACACTAGAAGTCAATTAGGGAGTAGTTGGGCTTCTAGAAGATCCAAGTGGACCAATTGCATGTTGCCATGTACCCTTTTCATTGGGGTTTGTGATCTCTACCTCGTTTAAACTTGGTAAAGAGGAAGTTACATGGTGATTACTTGTAGTTACTAGGGTAAGATTCTAAGTAGTATAAATAGAGAGGTTGAGAAGCACCTCTCAAGTAGTTTTTCAATGGAAGTTAGTTTTGGGAGAAGATAGTGTGGTGATCTTAGTTTTGGGGAGCTTGGTTCTTGGAGACGTCATGTTCGGAGTGGAGCCTTGATTCAATGAAGACTTTGATTACCAAAGTATCCCTTTCCTTTTGAGTGATATCTTACTCTTGGTGATAATGTGCATAATGGAACTTGGACATTGAGAGTTTGTGTAAGAGTGAGCAATAGGGTCATGTTCATAGGGTGGGACTAAGTCCTTCTAGATTCATGATGAGCTTCCAAAAAGCCATCGGAGGTAAACCTGAGTGAGAGTCAGCCCGGAGGTCACAGGACAGTTTGATCGTAAACCGAGACATCCATGATGACATGCTGGTGTTGGAGTATCTTCGTACCGGTGCTTTGTTGGGCACCTTGAGTGCAAAGGAGCGGGATCGAGTTTTACAAAGAGCTCAACGGTTCAGATGGGAAGGTAGTTGTGGAGTATGGGGAGTTCGTGTATGGGGAGTATGGGGAGTTCGTGTTGTGCCACTTCCATCTCAGAGAGCACAGTTGGTCAGACATGCTCATGAGGAGTTAGGTCATTTTGGAGTAAAGCGGACATATAGCTTACTTCAAAGTCACTATTGGTGGAGAGGTATGCAAACTGAGGTGCAGCAGTTTGTGGCGAGATGTATGGTATGTGATCGTGTTCGAGCATCATTCAATGTCCCTACACCACAACTACATCCTTTACCGATTATGGGACTTGGTTATCGTTGGAGCTTGGATTTTGCAGGACCTTTGCCATTGACTATACGACATCATCGATATGTGTTGGTCATGGTGGAACATTTCTCCAAGTGGATTGAGTTGGTGGCCTTGCTCGACAAGTCAAGTGAGGGCGACTTATGCGTTCTTAGCCGCAGTTGCTTAGCCGATTTGGTGCACCAAAGCCGAAGTGTTGATTGATCGTGGTACTGAGTTTTTGGGCGAAGTTTCAGGCTTTGTGTGATCGGCGTTGATCGATCATCGTACCACCTCAAGAGATCATCCCGAGGCTGATGGTCTAGCTAGTAGAGAGTTGTTCGGATGGTGAAGAGAGGATCGCGAAAGTTTGGCTTGGAGAAAGGTCATCCGGGGAGACTGGGACATCCGCCTACCATGATTGGCCATGGGTTATCGATTTAGCCGGCAAGCATCTCTAGCGTCATTCTCACCGTACTTTTTATTATATGGTAGAGATCCGAGACTTTACTGCAGCTATCCGTAGAGAGTCGTGAAGTCTTGGACTTGGATAACCCCGATGTTTGGGTTAGGGTGTGTTCTCAAAGGGCAGAACTCTTCCAGAGAGTCATGCCCATGGCATTTGAGAACCTTGCTATTGCTCAAAGATAGAGATACTTTATGTTATGCTACCATCCGAGGAGGTGGATATCGATCTTCAATTCGCAGATTTCATGTTGGTGATTATGTTTACTTGCAGCAGAGTGCACCGACCACATTGGATGTTACGGGCCGGGTCGCACGATTCTACGAGTACGTGAGGTTTTACCTTCTTGAGTTTTGGTGTTGGAAGGTCGAGATCGTATTATTTGGAAGGATCATGTGCGTAATTGTGCACCATGTTACCTTTCAAATATTGATGGTATTTATGGATCCAAGCCTGGCAGTTGTACATGCAGGCTTGAGATGTATGTTATGTGGATCAGCTGGTGGAGCAGCCCGTATGTTGATTTGTGATTCTTGTTCGAGAGGATGGCATATGTCATGTTTGACACCTCCTCTCAATGCGGTGCCCAATGGGCGATGGAGATGTCCTCGATGCATTTAGCAGGCAAGCAGGTCTAACCGTTACATGATATGGATTGCAGATAGACGACTAATGATGGGGCATTGTAGCACCCGACCTCTTGATCTTAGCCCCACGAAGGGCATATCATGTTATGGACTAGATGGCTACCTTGTGTTAGAGGGACCTAACCGCCAATTAGGGGGGGCGATTGTGGTACACTTGTGTTGGTGTATGACGATCTATGTGTTGTGATGTTTGATGTGACAGCGATGTATGTTATGATGCGATATGTATGTGCACGACAGCTGTCACGATATATGTAGTGGCATCTCTAGTTAGGTAGGTGCGCGTATGTAGGAGGATACAATGTTAGCTTAGAGCCGGTTGTGCGCTTAGCGCAGTCAGACTTTGGGATCAGGCGTTAGGGCCGGCCGTTAGGGGTCCTAGGGCTCAAGGGGTAGAGTTCGAATTAGGGCTCCTTGGAGGCCAGTTTTCGAAGTTGAGTCTTTGAGATTGTGGCTATGGTGGATAGTAGCTAGTGCGGGAACCTGGAGTCTTTGAAGCACAAAGTGGGTTTGGCTTGACTGTAATCTCTCTTTTATGCTATGGTTATGAGCGGAGTGTCCTTGTGGACGTTTTGAGAGTAGAAAAGATTATTGTGGTACACTTGTGTTGGTGTATGACGATCTATGTGTTGTGATGTTTGATGTGACAGCGATGTATGTTGTGATGCGATATGTATGTGCACGACACCAATTATCCAACATCACCAAACTTGGTGACATCTAGTATGGTCGTATGTTGACCTTGCTAGTAACTCCATCATTCGAGCGGTAGCAACTTGTCAAGTTTCACTAGTAGTTGTTTTGATCCTAGGATCAACACTACTAATCCTATCACTACTAGACCAACCAACACATCCTTTTTGTTTTCGCAGAGTATGGCTGCCAATCGTAGTACATGGGATGATGACACCCCCAACGCCAATAAATCCTTGGCTGAGAAAACAAGAGAATGAACAAGAGTCTTTGCCGTCCTCAACATCGCAATGGATTCTACCTCATACGATGTTGATGACTATGCTCTACTTGGAGATGGAGCAAGTAGAGCATAGTAGGCTTGCATCCTCATCTCTCCATTAGGTCATCTAGGAGTCATGGATGAGGTAATCAATGCCTCATACAATGTGAATGATTAAGGAAGTCTAACTTGTTGGCTAGCCTCTCCTCTTTGTGGATCCAACTCCACGGATGCTCCTCTAGACTCAATTGTATGTAATGCACTATGAGTCACAACATCTGCATATAGTTGTGTTGCTATGCACATGTACTCCACAACATCTCCATCATATGATATAGAGGCATTAGCTCCAGAATCTAATCTTTGATGGGCTATAACCATACTTGTTATCTTCTGCTCCAATTGCTCCAGTCGAGATGACATGTTCACCTCATGACTTGTAATAACATAGGTATGGGGAAGATAGCAGTTATGCAGTGTTTAAGTTTGTTCCCAAGGGAATGAGGGACCCGAATAGACCAACCAGGATGAATATGAAGTGTTCACTCATCTTTATCTGAATCTGGACTACTCAGTCCGAAGAGTATTACGCATATGGGACTAAACAGTCCACTCGAGAGTTTCACAAACGCCATCCATCAGTACAACAAATTCAAGAGGTTGCAAATCAATTGATCTTCCAACGATTTTACTGAAATGGGGGGATCTCTCCCTTACAAGCCGAAGTCGAGGCGACAGGCTCGTAGAAGTACTCCTGACACGGGTGTTGCGGCTACAACTCATGGGCAAATACCTGGGTAACTTCACAGGTATTCAGCACCAATCGGGATTATTGCGCATAGCACGCATTAGCTTCACAAGTTCTCGTTCTACCCTGACTACGATTGCGGTTCAACAAGATGAACACTTGCAAGAAAGGAGATCCCCTTCTCTTTATTCCTAGGCCTATTTATACAGATTGCTAGTGTCTATTCCTAAACGCTGCTTACACAGATCGACCTCTCCTAATCTGACGTGAACTACCAACGCCGCTCGATCGTGCCTCTAACTCTCGAGTGAACGCGTCGATTCCCACTTGCAACTCTTGAATGTCGGTAGCGATCTCCTCTCAATGCAAACTCATCGCTTCCCGGAATTCCCTCCCTAGTGCCCGATACATCTCCTTGCGTTTTTCTTTGGAATCCCCGGGATTTTTCATCACTTCCACTAATCGTTCCAATCATTGCAACTCCTCCTCATCACACCTTCCGAAGAGGTGTTGCGCGCACTTGTTCGCCAGGGTCTCTAATCGAGCTGGTGCCTCAACGTCCACTCGATTCAAGCGTCGCTTCAGACTTCGCACCATTTCCCGCCGTTGGAGATTCCCTCTCTCCACGTACCGGATCTCTGCACTATGCACCTTGCAGATTTCTCCGTAAGCATTCTTCAATTTCTCCACTTCTCCGTCCAATTCAATCTTCTCCTTAGTTAACCGCTCCACACTCTCGGTTAACTGCTTCACTACTTGGGTTTAATCCATCTTTGCCTTTGCTATTCGGTGCATCACCTGCACGAGATCCATATATCCGTCTACCTGTGGCTCCCAGCTTGGTAGATACCCCGGCCCCATCTCATTCAATTCCATCAGAACATGAATTACCATTGCTTCCAATTTCTGCGAGAGTTGCAAAACAGAAGCAAGAGGCTCTGCTATCTCTTTCGAGGCCTTCACTTTTGGTCTCGACACTGCTTGGGATGTTGATTCTATCGCCACATCCACCGCCTTCTTCTTCAGAGACGCACGCTCGGGAGTACTGTCCGCCACTGGTCTCTTTCTCTTCTTTGAACCCTCAGTCACCATCTCCTCGGGCACCGAAGTCCTCTACTGAGTACTGGTTACTTCCGGAGGTTCCTCCACAATCGAGAGAGTGACACCTACACTTTTGGTGGAGCCACTGCTGTTGTCTTCGTCCTACAAATTAGACAACCCCGATTCCACCTTGTACAAGCGTCGCTCCTTAGGCGTGAGCCATTCCATCTTCGAATAAAGATGTACCAGAAATGATGATAAATAAACCACACATTTGTCGTCCTAACAAAGTCGACTAGCCATTGCCTGAACATTTCTTGCAAAGATTTCTCCCCAGTTAACCTTGATCGTTCCTCCAATAAAGCCTTCCACAATTCGTACCTTATGCATACTAACATAAGTAGTGTGTTGAGGAGAAAAGAGTTGGTTCAAGATGAGAGCTATTTTCCGCCGGAACACGTCCCTGATCAAATCGAGTTTGTATCCGTTGGTGCCCTTTCTCTCCCTAGGGTTAAACCACTTCGATTCATCAAATGTGAAGGCCGTGTGCACTGCTGAATCCTCCCAATCCACTCCATCCTTCTCCTTCTCGTACGAGCGTCCCAAAGCATTGGCCCACATCTTGGCATCCCACTTCTCTGGTTGTGCTCGATATCTGATGGTGTAGACGGTTTTCCCGCGTCGCACTTCCTCACATAGTTAAGGGCAGATGAAATCCCACCTCCACGATAAGAAAGCACCTCCCAGGTTCTTTAGGCGCAGCAATTCTTCCGCCGTCCAATCCGTCATCACAATGAGCGGTCGAATTCTCCCCATAGTCATTTTCTTGACCGGTGGTACTGCAATGCCTTTCCTTCCTATCATGGCGGTTGCCGTCCTCATGATATCTCGATGTTGAACTTCTTATTGGTTGCTTACTGAGAATCGTGTTCCCATTCTTGAAATTGAACTGGTTAGACTGTTGTGGTTTCCTCCACTTCCTTCCCGCGCTCTGGCGACTGAAGCCTTTATTTGTACTTGAATCTAACGCACCCTATTCGTAGAAAAACACTTCGTATTCCGCCAAATATGGTTCCATTCGTCTAAAATCACAAAAAAATTCCTACTATCCTAATATACCATGCCCCTACATGACTAGTCTCATGGGCTAACACTTGACTACAGGTTGGTCTTCTACCATCAGCTTGAACTCCTCGTCCTCTTCCAAGGGCTACCATGGCAACTCTTGATGATCGTAATTTTGAATGGAGATCAAAACATCGATCCATCATGTGACCATGTATGTGACAATACTCTTATGATTTTGATCCAACATGATCCATCCTTTGACCTTGAAGGCAATCATTCTTGTGATGAGGTCTACCACATGTCAAATTTTTATTTAAATAATAATTTAAATAAAAATACTCAAACAAATAAAAATAAAATTTAATAATTAATAGTTAAATATCATATCATGCATATCAAAAAATCGAAAAATTATTTTTATTATAATTTTTGTTCACTATATTTTTAAAAATAATATTTTTAATATTTTTAAAATACAAACCAAAAAAAATCAAAAAAAAAATCAAATCATAATCACAATTAAAAATTAAATTTATTTTAAGATAAAATTGATTATCACAACAACTCAAAAACTGTTAAATATTAAGTTAAAATTACATCAACTTTTTGGATATCGTCAAACAATGTTAAAGTATTTTTAAGTATTATTTTAGTTAAAGTATTTTTAAAATTATTAACAATTTTTTAAAAATAAGAAAAAAAGTTGCATAAAAAAAAAATATTTTATATTATATTTCAAGTTCATAGTTTTTTTTATTTTTATTTTTATTTTTATTTATTTATATATAATTATAAATTGCAAATATATATATAATTATAAAGCAAATTATTTCAAAAAAATATAATGTGATTTTATTTGTATTTTTATTTTTAATATTTTATAATACTATTTTTGAAGTATATATTTTAATTGAATCAATTTTTGATATTAAAAAAATTAATGTATTAAAAAAAATTTAAAACTGCTTTAAGTATCCTATTTCTTGAAAGAAAAAATTAATTTTTTTTCAAGATACTATTTTCTTTATCTTCAAAAAAAATATATAAAGTCTATATTGTCGGTCCGAAACATGAATTCACATAGAAATGCATGCAATCAAGAGTCGACATGGGAAAATACGTGGTTTACCTCAGTGAGACTACGTCCACAGAACTTAAAGTCACTTTACTGAATAACCCTAATTGTGTCACCGAAAGCTTCTACTAGCCCTCTTATATAGTAGTACTAGCCCTAGTCTAACTAACTAGAGTTACTCAAGACCTGAGTTAACTCCTAACAATCTCCCCCTTGACTCATGTCTTGGGGTCTCTTACTCTTGTTATCCATATACATACTCCGTGGGAAGTCCTAGAAGGAAACCTGAAGCATATAGCCTCATGTAAACAATGATTAACTAGAACTAAGCCGGGGTCTAACTAGGAAGGAGTAAATCATATACAAGAATCAAACAATTGCTAAAGTAACTCTACTATTGCTCCTTATGCAAAACATGCATAGTAGCACAATGACTCCTGAAACTCTCAAAAGGAATAACTTTGGTCAATGCATCAGCTGGATTGAGTTTACCGTCAATCTTGACTAGCTCAACCTTCTTATCATAAACTGAGTCTCTCATAAAGTGATATCTGATGTCGATGTGTTTCACCCTACTATCCATCAATTGATTTGCTGCAATATGTAAGTCACTCTAACTATCACAATAGAGATTTACAACATCCTGTTTTAATCCATTCTCAGTGATAAGTCTATTCAATCAAATAGCCTCCTTTGTTGCTTCCGTTGCTGCTACATATTCGGCTTATGTAGTTGACTGAGCTATGCACTTTTGCAAGGTAGATCTCCAACCAACGCATCCACCTCCAAGTGTAAACACATACCTAGCTGTAGACTTACTTTTGTCCAAATTTTGTCCATATTCAGCATGTAACGTACAAGTTACATTAGAATTGTGTGATTGTAGTGTTATTGATTCGTTTCCAAGGGAATGGGGTGTTAAACGAATGTCATGTAGGAAATATGTGTGTTTAGTCTTCTTTAATCAACTCTAGATGATCACTGTCCAAAGAGTGTCATTACTTCATGCTGTACAACCCATCAGAAAATAAAGTGCTAAGAAATTCCAGAGGAAATTTTTTAACTGAAATTGGGTGATTCCAATTACAAGAGTCAACATTCACCAGGCGTAAGCTCATAGAAGTTCTTCCGGTGAAATCTTTGATAGCCCAACTCGTGGGACGAATTCATGGGTATCTTCATAGGAATCCGATCTCCAGTCAGTTAGTTCACTGCGTTCTCTGCTCGGCTTTGAGAGTTTTCGTTCTACCCTGACTACACAGAAATAGTTCTTGACTTTCTCTTGCAAATTGAAGATGTCTCCACTAACTATTCTAGTCTTATTTATACAAAATCCTAACGTCCTATCTAAATCACTTCCTGCATGGATCGCGTCCGACTACTTCTTTGGAGATCTGCTGCACCCTTCGATGATGTCTCTTTCCTCTAGCATAAAAGCATCAACTCTGATTTGCAACTCTCTGATGTCCTCTGCGATCTCCCTCTGATGGACTTGCATCGCTTCCTGACAATCGCGACCCATGGCTTTGTACATCTCCTTTCGCTTCTTCTTCGAATCCCAAGGAGTGTTCATCGCCACCGTCAATTTCTTTAATCAATCAGCTTCAACTTCGTCACATTGGGCAAACAGATACTTCATGCATTTACTCGCCAAAACTTCCAATCTAGCTAGTCTCTCTACATCGACCTCATGCAACTGACCCTTCACCTCCTTCAACTGGATTTGGAGTCTCTCATTCTCCACTTCTACGAACTTCAATTCCGTTCCCCAAATTTTGCATATCTCCCCATAGACCTTCTTTGTTGCTGCCACCTCTCGTTGCGATTCTGCCTTCTCCTTCTCCAGACGTCCCATCGACTCCATCAACTGCTTGATCATCTGCGTCTGGTCCTTCCTCCCCTTTGCGGTGCGGTTCATGGGATCCTTAATCAGATCCATGTAACCGTCCTCCTGAGCATCCCATCCTTGGATATAGTCTGTTCCCATCTCATTTAACTCCATGAGAACAGGAATAACAACATTCTCTAGTTTCTACGCTAACTATAACACCGAGGAGAGCGGTTCTCCACCATTTACTTTGGATGCCTACCTTAGGCCTTGATACTTTTGGTACTGTAAGACCCATGGTTATACATATAGGATAAAATGTAAGTATATCTAAATTGTACCTAAGTTTATCTTAGTCATGACTATGTTTAGCTAGTTATGGTTAAAGTTGGAGGAAAATAGAGTAGCTTTTGGTGTGGTAGATGAGAACTACTATTTTGTTGTTCATTAAGAATCAAGGAATAGATTCCATCACATGGGCATCTTGACTTTCCTTGACTTGGACTAGTTTTCATTGGTTGGACTTGGTGAAGACCCTTAAATCTAGGGGCGAGATTGACTTGGTACACTAGAAGTCAATTAGGGAGTAGTTGGGCTTCTAGAGGATCCAAGTGGACCAATTGCATGTTGCCATGTACCCTTTTCCTTGGGGTTTGTGATCTCTACCTCATTTAAACTTGGTAAGAGGAAGTTACATTGTGATTACTTGTAGTTACTAGGGTAAGATTCTAAGTAGTATAAATAGAGAGGTTGAGAAGCACCTCTCAAGTAGTTTTCAATGGAAGTCAGTTTTGGGAAAAGATAGTGTGGTGATCTTAGTTTTGGATAGCTTGGTTCTTGGAGACGTCATGTTCGGAGTGAAGCCTTGATTCAATGAAGACTTTGATTACCAAAGTATCCCTTCCTTTTGAGTGATATCTTGGTGAGAATGTGCATAATAGGGCTTGGACTTTGAGAGTTTTTGTAAGAGTGTGCCTTAGAATCATGGTCATAGGGTGGGATTAAGTCCTTCTAGATTCATGATGAGCTTCCAAAAAGCCATCCGAAGGCATCTCCTGCTGATTTGGTAGCACTGGCAACTGCACACCATTGTCTTGATGGGGTCCCACACTTCTTGTCGACCCACTGCTACCATTACTCGCCACTGGCCCATTGAGATTGCTGATCATGTTCACTTGATAGCGCCTTCTCTCCTGTGGCGTCAACCATCCCATGCGCGAATACATGTTCACCAAGAATGAAGAGATGTAGATCACTCCCTTCTCTCCCGCTCGCAGTCTCTGACCCATTGCTTGCACATTACGAGCAAAGATCTCTCTCCAATTGACCTTCATTGATCCGCCGACGAATCCCTCCACTATTTGCACCTTATGCATACTTACATAAGTAGTTCGTTGTGGTGTAAATAGTTGATTCAAAGTATACATTACCTTCCGTCGGAAGTCGTCCCGAATAAGATAAATCTTGAAGCCGTTTGTGCCCTTCCTTTCCCTAGGGTCAAACCAATTTTTCTCGTCAAAGTTGAAGCCTGTATAGATCGCCGACCCTTCCCAGTCGACATCATCCTTCTCCTTCGAGTTATCTCTTCCCAATGCCTCTGCCCAGAGAAGCGCATCCCACGAATTTGGATGTCCTCTCCAGCCTATTGGGTTGGTCATCTTCTTTGCTCGAACTTCTTCACACAACTCTGGGCACACATAGTCCCAACGCCATGCTAAGAACTCTCCGCCCAAGTTCTTCAATCGTACTAATTCTCTGGCTATCCAATCTGGCTTTGGCATCAAAGGTCGATATACTCATGTCGGCATCTTCTTCACTGGTAATTGAATAGCCTCACGAGCCCCCAGTCGAATGGTCGATTTCCTCTTCATTTTATCTACTTGGCTCGTCGGCTCGTTCTTGCTCCTCCGTGGCTCGTTGCACTTGTTGATGTTGTTACTAACTGCCCTAATCCGTTCGACACTTCAGACATTCCTTAACAACTCATTCGTCTTGGCCATATTCGTACTTATTTCACATATTCGTATTTGGCGGGCCAGACATCATCCTAATATCATTCATTTTTATTCCAAAAACAAAAAAACAGGCTCAAAATCTCTAAGTATGATCCTACAACATCCACTTGCTATCAATCAAAGGTTGATCCTTGGGAAGCTCTACTAGCTCCCAAGTCTTGTTCTTAACAAACGATTGCATCTCACGCTGCATAGCAATATCCCACTCAAGCTTAATGATAGAGCCTTGAGCTTCTCTATATGAACAAGGTTCTCCTTCTTCCAAGATCAACGCATTGCCATCATCATTCTCAGTTTCAATATCATGATACTCAAGAATAGATGAATTAGTCCATGTTCCATACCTTTCGGGAGATCTACTAATCTGTTTTGATGATCTCCTAGTAAATGAATCTGGTTGATCTTCATCATTTCGTGCTATGTCTTGAGGCTCACCAACGACAACTTGCTCCTCCAATTCCTCTTGTTTAGGAATTTACTCCATCTAATCCGGAGCTCCTCCTTGTGGCGCATCATTAAACCCATAATGATCAATCTCCCCCTCAACAATATCCATGAGTGGAGATTTACCCTTGTCAATACGGGGAGCCTAAGATATCTCCCCCTTTTTCAATGATATGGGCTCATCGAAAGAAATATCCCTACTGACAATCACCTTACAAGCTAAAGGTTCCCATAGCCTATAACCTTTTACATCACTTGCATATCCAAGAAAATGATACTTCTTGGATGTAGTATCCAACTTGGTTCTATTCTCCTTAGGTATGAGAGGATAAGCCGTACAACCAAAAATTCTTAAATGACTATAATCAGCACTCCTTTCGTGCCTCAATTCAAACGGTGTCAAGAAATTGATTGCACTTGAAGGAGACAGATTTATCAAACATACTGTGGTATTAACAGCTTCAGCCCAAAATTCATATGGTAAACTAGATTGACTCAACATACTACGCATCTTCTCCAATATTGTTTGGTTGAGCCTCTCAAAAATAGCATTTTGTTGCGTTTTATAAACAGTGGTGAGATGGTGAGTGATCTTATCCTCTTTGCAATAACTTCTAAACTCCTCAGAAGTATACCCGTTTCCATTATTCAAACGTAGATATTTCACCTTCTGACCAGTCTTAGTCTCAACTTGGGCTCTCCGACTTTTGAAAGTTGCAAAGACTTCATACTTTTGTGGGAGAAAATAGACCCACACAAATCTTGAGTAATCATCAATAAACGATAGATAGTATCACTTTCCAGAATATGAGGCTTTATGAGAGGGTCCCCACACGTCACTATGTATATACTCAAGTAAATAGTTATGTGTCTCATTCTAGAATGCCAAACATGAGCCATCTCATGTCAAAATCTTGTAAGATTGACTTCACCACAAATGGTTTTGCCCTCTAGCATATACAAATTTCTATGCTTGTGTATTCTAAAGATAATCTTATCACTTACTCTCACCTCAAGTACTCCTTGTTTAGAACTCCACTCAAAGCCTTTTGAATCTAACATTTCAAGAGAGATAAGATTCTTTCTCATGTGAGATATAAACTTGACGTGAGTCAACGTACGTTTGACTCGATCAAACATGTGAATCTTGACAAATTCAACACCTTCAATGTTGCAGGGTTGATCATTTTGCATAAGAACTAAACCATTTGATACTGAGAATGTATGAAAAAACTATCTAATATAACAAATATGATAAGAACAAACACTATCCAGAATTCATACATCACCAACACCCTTTGGTGAATTGCATAGCGCATACCTCTAGCTTCATAATCCATCTTCAAGCAGTCTTCCTCCTCATCAAAATCTTGAGCCACATTGGCCAAAGGAGTATCATTAGCCTTGGTATTCACATGACAATCCTTCTTAAAGTGACCACTCTTGCCTCATTTCCAATAGACCACCATCTTCTTGTCTTGGGATTTACCCCTAGACTCGGATCTACCTCTAGATCCAAACTTCTTTCCATCCTTATAATTTCGTGATTGTGACTGTCCATGAGTCACATTCAGTGCCGTACCAAATGAAAAGGATGATGTAGAAGTCATGATCATCTTCTTCTGAATCTTTCATCTTCACAGCAACACCATAGGCAAAGCCTTTGACCTAGTTGAGAACAACTCGCTACCCATGGTGTAAAGATAATGTCATCGCATTGACATCAGCTTGATGTCAATGCTAGTTTGACTATAGTTATTTAGACTAGAGCTGATATTAATTATAATCAAACTAACTAGAGTTACTCAAGACCTGAGTTAACTCCTAACATATATTTGTGTAAACAAGCTAAAGAATGATTGTTGACTTGATTGAAATTTTCAAATCTCACAACTGTTGGATTTGATTGTTAATGTGGCCAGTGTAATCTAGTTTTTTCATATGGATATATGTTACTTAATACTGGATTTTCCGTTAACAAGGATAAAGTCGAAAAGAAACATGTTAAAAAAATTAAAAAAAAAACCGAAGTTCACTCACATAAGTCACAAGCAGATGAAAACTCGTAGGCTTTTGATAGTTGTTTAGTTTTGGCTGTTTACTATGTGCAATCTTTCTTGATTTTATAATATATATGGAATATTGTTTAAAGTGGTCTGTTTCCAATATATCTACCGCGTGGTGATCACTTGATCAATACTAGTTTTACACCTTAGGTCTGAGAAGCCAGTTAAACTGGTTACCATATATATTAGTCATTTTGAAGTGATATCTTGCTGTAATTCTATGTCCTTTTGAAACAGATAAACGGGAATTATAAGGGTTTTAAGTCATGTTATACCCTGCATCTTTTGTGGAACAAGACCAAGTAATGAAAATTTTCCATACAATTAAAAAGCTGATATGAATATGCAAGAGTGTAGATTAAGATCTTATTAGAGTGAGTAAAATGAATTGAGGTTTTCGGTCAATAAAGTTTGCGTAGAAGCGGAAAAATCTTGATCATAAGGAAAAGAATGCAGCCGCCCAAATATGTTGCATATCATTTATAGTCTACTCTCTCATGGGACTGAAGTGCCAAGATAGCTTGACAAATCATCACGTGTGACTTTTCGTGTAACCGTTTGAGAAGAACCACATCATGAATAATCATGATGGCCACCGTCACCACCGATTCTCAAACGTTGATGTGCTCCCATTTTTCTGACCGTGGATGGGTACAATTTCCACACTCAGCAAGGCAAAGCTGGCAGGAGTGATGGTAGTTCGACGGTAGCTGTCCGCCCAATTTGAAACAAATCAAGGAAGAGTATTTCTAGCTCTTCTTGGTTGTGTTGTAGCTTTTCGCGGTGTTAAAATAACAACAATCATATTATTAACATCGCGAATAATGCATTTTTTCTTCTTACTTCATTTAGAAATTATAAAAACAAGTTTTCTAGCTTTCTTTGTCCCACCGGACTCATGTAAGAAAAAAACATACGCTTTCATCATTCTCCAAAATTGACTTCTCTCACGACCGTCCTTTTAGAAAACTAAATGCTTTACTTGAAGGTTGACATTCTTGATATATTAGATCCATCGGATCATTCATTGGGTGTAGAAACGTACCTAAGATATAAAGAACATAACCTCTGCTTTTGATTCATAACCATCCTTTTTGTTATTTTACTGTGTAATCCTTATTTTAGACTTTTGATTTAAAGTAAACAGCCAATGGCTACAATCCCTTTTTTTCTAGTGAAAAATGGAAAAAGAAGAAGTGAGCATCCAATACAAACTTCTTGATTGGAAAGAACAAAGACGAGCCACAATATTCACGAAGAGGTTCTGCAACAACATCAAACAATGTACTCTCGAGACAAGAATGACACAGTAAAATAACAAAAAGGATGGGCAGACCTATCAAGTCGTATAAGTCATCTAGTTGACCAAAGCTTTTGAAATAATTCTTTTCAACGTTAAAGTTCAAGTGAGCGAACGAATGAACCAAGGAATTACTTTACTGAAAATAAATCCTTGTATATTTTATTTTCTTTTGAAGAATGGAGCGGGATTTAAGATATCAACATCTACCATCGAATATCACCATTTGACAACAGATTGAAAAATTAAGCATGCATTCTCTACAATTTTTTTTGTTTGTTAGTTACTGTCAGATTGAAAATCATATGAATTTGTTTATCTTTTTTCATATTGATAGATCTATAATCACCACACATGTGTCTATATGTATCATTGCCATGAATATCTTCTTGACTAACATCATCACATTAAAGTCATATTTTTCATATCGTTTCTCCACTAATCTAGCCTCAAGAAGTCTTGAAACCTACTTTGGATGAAATCTCTCTCCTTATTGATATATTGACGAGGACAATGGAAGACCAATGCATTAGTTATCAATTCAATCCATATACCATGTCCCTTCAATAGTCTAAATCCTTCACATTAAGGCAAAATAATTTTTGAAACTCCTCAAAAACCTCCACACTCTATGTCTTTCTCCTCTTATCACTTTGGGACTAATCTCAATGTCCCATATCTCCTCTCCATCAACACAAGAGGTAGAAGACATAGTATTTGATTACTAAATAACAACCTTTTGAGTATAAAGCTTCTTATGTTCTCTCATACCATGCTCCACTAGCTTGGTATGAACAACTCCAACCATATTAGTTGTAACCTCTTGAGTTGTATAATGCTCCGCAATGATAACCATCGCTTGCTCCATGTAAAAACTCCAACCATATTAGAAGAGGACTCCAATTTTCTTTCTCTAACATCTCCAACAGACAAATAATGTGATCTTGGATACTTCTTGCCCCTCTACTTTTTCCTCCACTGTTTCGGTACTTGAAGTCACACTTGTGAACAGCATGTGTCTTTGCTCAGCCAATGCAAGGCTCACAATCCATGTCAAACAATTTAGATCTATAGTATGATCCAACATTTGACGTTGTGATGCCTCAGATAATTTTGATACTGATCTAGTACCAATACAAAAGTCCATAGCTCACTCTCTCTCATAACCATTGGGTTCCACCAACCAATGCAAGGGAGAATCCCATAAAAGTCAAGGTACTGCCTCTATGTAGGCATGGAAAGTTGGATAATGTAGGTAATGTAGCTCTTGACTGCCCTACAAGGTTCATCATTATCATGGATGACTTGTCAGAAGACTCTAATACATGAAAATGTCTACGTACATCCAAAATATTCTCCATTATGAGATGTAAGAGCCTATGCACTCTAGCATATGCTCATAATAAACCTCCATTGGAAGAAGGTTTGTCCACCATACACATGAATAATGTATGTGCATGTGTACCCTACTCTTGATGCATCCATCAATACCGTTGATCCAATACATGACTACACATAATGTATATGTAGTGCAAATGGATCACCTAATATGTAGTGCAAATGGATCACCTAATAAGGAAATATTTTCCAAAATATATATTGGTGAAAAGGTCTGTTGTGTCTAGAGATATCATTGAGGCACTAAATATCTCATCCATGACTCCTAACGACCTATTGGAGAGATGAGGGTGGAAGTCATTGTTGATGTCCTTAGGGATGGAGCAAGTAGGCTATGGCCATCTATGTCGTCTAAGGTATCATCTAGTGCAATGTTCGGGGCGAAGAAGACTCTTGATCATTCTCTTGTTTTCTCATCCAATGATTTCTTGCATTGGAAATATCATCATCCCATGAATCACGATTGATACCCCACTTTTTGAAAGCAAAAAAGATATGTTGGTTGCTTTTAGTACTAACATCACTAGTATTATTGATATTGCGATCAAGACCTTTGCTAGTGTAACTTGACAAACTACCACCGATGGACTAATGGAATTACCAACAAGACCGTCATATGAGCGTAATAGGGTGTCACCAAATGTGGTGATATTAGATAATAAGAGTGGTGTATTCTGTTTGGTTGGTTCTTTAAGAAAGATTTATCGTCCTCAATGAGTGTTGTTGGATTCGGATCCACAACCCATTATAGCTTGTTCTTGCTTTGCAAAAGACCAATGTTGAGAGATGTCAATTTCAGATTTAGACATCTCTTGGACGTTCTAATGATGCACCACCATCAAACATCATCCAGATGAAGATGATTGTGCAAGTCCAACAAGATCATGTCATGGATAGATCTACAACACGAGCACTTGTTGTTGTTACACATGTAGAATCCTATTGATGAGTGAGACAATGTTATACCCGATGGGGTTTACCATTAATTATTGGGAAAAGATTGCCTCTTATCTATTAGGTTGGCAATCTATTGAGAGCCAAGTGAGTCAATTACAAGTGCTGTTCATTACCAATTCTAGTTTGTTACTTAGTGGAGGTTTGACATATGTTGCGGCCTTTAGTGCTTGTGTTACTTGTGATCTGTTAGAGGAAAATATGGATACAAATGACAATTCATGTGTACAGTATTTTGTTATCGTTCCAAGTTTTAGTGGAGTAGTGTCATCTATGTTGAATGAGTCCCTATGTACTTCATGTATAGAGTTACATAAGTTTACGGATCAGCTTATACATCAAGTTTGGAGGGAGTTTTTTGCTCCATGGGTTGAGACAAAGCAAGTTATTCCTTTTTCTGCTATGTTGTCATCTTTGGATAAAACACATATTGCTTGACAATATTTAGAGGAGGGCATATGTGTGTTAAATATGTTTGGAAGGATCATCACACGTTTGTCTCTTAATTTGCAATCTAGCATACAAGTACATCGATAGTTGTATGTAGAGCGAGATGAGATTGATAGACGTGTTTCATTATGCCATGTGGCACAGTTGGTGCTATGATACCTAGATCTTCTATCATTGTTGGTGATTCAAGGATATCAACAAGTCTTGCCGGTAGATATTTAGTTGTTTGGAGCACAAGATCTTTCACAACATGACAACATTCATTTGGTTATTAATGGATGGCATTAACTGAAGAAGTCTGACTTGCAAGCAAGCCTTTAGTTGCAAGCAAACATAGTTGTGCCGCTACACACATGAATTATACAACATCTCCATAATACGAAGTAGAGACATTAGCTCTTGATTTTGATATTTGTTGTGTTATAACCATACTAGCTATCTTCTGCTCAAACTCCTCTAGTCAAGATGACATGTTCACCTCATGAATAGCCTCATGGGCTACCACTTGACTAGGGGCCGGTCTTCTACCACCACCCTATCATCTTGAACTTCTTGTACTCTTCTAGGGACTACCATGGTAACTTTTGCTGATTGCAATTCTGGATGGAGATCAGAACATTGATCAATCATGTGATCATATCTGTGACAATGCTCACATGATTTTGATCCAACAAGATCCATTTTTTGACCTTGAAGTCAATCCTACTTGTGATGTGGCCCACCACATGTCCAACACCATCCCAAAAATTAATTTTTGACTTGAAAATGATCTCGATCCTCAAACTTCATCACTTGGTCCAGTCTCGATGTTCGAGACTATCTCACATGTCTACCATAACCATTCAAGGTTTATGTTATATATTGGTAACATGAAGAAGTTGATGAAGATGATGAATGCTTGCTGAACTCAACCGTCATCACTCTCTCATCCTACATTTTGAGCTCAATACAATCAACAAGAGATAACATAATGGTCAAGGTAGGTGATTTCTCTTATAGTACGATGACATCTCTCACTCTACGTCTTAACTCCATGTCCAATATCCCATACCAATATTGGTCAACTTATGCCTTTATCACCCTATGGGTAACATTAATCAACCGATACATTCAAGTATACGCCTCTCTATGACTCTCCCCAATCTTCAATTGGAAATCATGCAAGCCTCTTAGATTGTTAGTCCTCACCCCTGGTGGTCTTTCCTCAACATGGCAAAGAACTCCATAATAGGGTTAAAGATTGGGACCTCTAAACTCTTCCCAACTCAAGCAACTCCAATCATATCATCATTGAAAGGTACAAAGTATGAATTTGCGCCACCAAACATTGTATTACAGTAATAGAGATGTAGTTTGATGACTAGAATTGTCTACAAAATTCAATCTTCACGCCAGAACTCATGATAATCATTTGTTGCAAATGATGGAATATTTCTTTCCAAGCCATAAACAAACTCAAGAACTTTGAGTTTCGCATCCATTGCAAATAGCATCATGAGTCAAATTCATATATGAATTTATTCAACTCAATTATATCAATTGTATTAAAATATTGTATGGGACTCTTGGTGGCCTCATAGATATCATCCATGTCCCACAACAACGGTGTGGGGATACACTCCTAGATATCACTAAGCTCAACTTAATCACTCTCTAACATCAAATCATAATATTATGTGAACCTCAATGGCCAAGGTTGGTACAATTCTCTATGGATGCATCCAATGGTAAACATAGCGTCTTTCCTTCACAACCTCTAGAAAACTCAAATGTCACATCATTGTATCACTTGTGTAACCATATAACCAATACATCCCCAATTGGAACTAAAAATCACAACAGAAGATACTTAAGACATCGCAAGGTACTAACACAATGGCAACTTGAAACCTGACATCACCATAGGCATTAATCTAATCTACATGTCCACAAGTCATATCTCACTAAAGAGAAACAAATATAGTGTGACTGGTCCACACATCCATCCTCACTATCGATAGCACACATGAACACTAACATTCCAATAACAAATCACCAACAAAAACAAATGAGATGCACAAACAAGAAGCCAAGATGGAGGTATATTAATCACATCAAAAGATGAATAAAAATACTTCATCTCAAAAATATCCATCAAAGGGTTAAAACCAACCCAACCTTGACTTACATAGAATTAATAGATCATTTAAAACACAAATTCAATTTCAGATTTTAAGTAATCTAATAGAAAATTCAAAATCCAATTAAAATGGACTCTACTTCTAGATTGACACCACGATAATAATCAATAATAAATCTATTGAAAATACTAATGATCAAAACTAGCCAAAACACTTTCAACATTCCAAAAACTCACAATTTTCACAATATAATTCAATTGGAGTTTTTTTTAAATAATCTTTTATATTCTTAAAACATCCACAACTACCCACCATTCATAACCATAACATAAAAGAAAAATTATAACCGAGCCAAACCCACTTTCAACTTCAAAAACTTAGGTTCATGCATTTTCAAATTTAGAAATTGAACTTCAATGAGTTTTAATTAGAACTCTATTTCTTGAACCATAAGACTCTTAATGGCATTGTAAGTCATAACCTCACGTCTAATGCAAACAACCCTAACTATACTATTAGTTGTAACTCATGTATATGCTCTTTCATGCGCCGCGTAGTTATCTAACTAGAAATGCCAATACATAAATCATGACAATGGTCAAGTTTTTGTTCAAATCGTTTTTTAGTTTGAAAAAAAAAATGTAAATTAAGGATTGTTTATATCATTTTGTTCATAAATATTTTTATTATATAAATTTTATTAAATTATATATTTTTGAATTACTCTTGGCATCAAAAACCATTATACATAGTTGTATCATTAATATCAATAATTAATATATATTTTTATAATTTTTTTATTAATTTTTTAACATATTTATTTTTTTATATTTAAAAATATCATATCCCCAAAAATAAAATATTTCTCATAATAAATCATGATCCAAATCTCAAGGATGATATATTCACAATAACAAATATAGAAAATAACAAAAAATACACATCCGAGAAACTATAATCTAAATACACTTTCACGTATCTATATATTTTTTGTAAAAAAATTCATATCACACTCAAAAATCATGATATCACAAAAACCAAAATAGTGCTATTGTCAAATATGAAATGAATAAAAATATGAAAAACCATGTCAAACCAAAATAAATAAATATATACACAAACGTCTATATATAATAGATCTGACAAGTTCGATATCGAGATAATATCTTTCGATATATGCATCTCTTGAAACACAATTGTAACTAATTGCTTTACAAAGATGAAATGGAAATTATCATGATGTGAAGGAATGCTTGTCCTTACTTAAAACAAACTGGGCTTTCATTAAAGTATAATTGGTAAAATTTGGACTGAAAGTTGAATTGGAAACTGTTCCATGTCCCTTTCAGTCATTTGGCTCCCTTTGAACTTGATCCCAAACTAAAGTCTAGTAGATCACGTTCGAGACACCAAACAGCAGGACCTGAGAATCGTAAAAGGCACAGGTGGTCTGAAGCCTGGTGTAGAGCGCTTACTTCCCGGCACAAATTTAATCTCCATGTTTCATAAGCATGGTAATTTCCCACTGTACATCAATGGCTATTTCCAATCGTAGAGCACATCCGATTAGCTTATGATATCCGACATGTACACTGCGTCAATTATTTTCGTGAAACTCAGGAATGTATTCCATACACCGTAAAGAGACAATCTAAACCCTAGTCACATTGAATTTACTCTACAGAACAACCAATCACTCATTGATGCAAACTATCATGAAGAAAAATATAATAATGGACGGGTAGACTATGTGAATGTTTGTGAACACAAACATTCACATAGTATTTCTTCAACAAAACAACAGAGTTAAGAGAGGATCTCAACGACACATCAATTAACATTATAAAATCATATAACATTTGCTCTCCAAGTGGGTAACATCACAATACGACGGTTATATCTGTATACAACATTTTGACTGTCATACTGCCCTTTCGTGCAGATTTGCTACTTGAGGACCGCTATTCACATAGCATGCACAAGGTCATACACAAATGTCTGGCAATGTATCTCCCACCTTCATGAGCACCTACCTCCATGCCAGCGTATTGCCTGAAAGTGGGTAGAATGCAATGAGGCACAAGAGGCACGGTGCGAAGAGAATTTTCGATTTCAGTGTTTTGTTATCATTGGCATGCTAGACATCGTCGAAGTGCAAAAATATATTTTACCGACGTCACTGCCAAGGAGTGGATCCACAGACTGGACGGTGTGTTAAGGTCAGTTTCCTGAATGAACTGTGAACTCCCCACATACTCATCTGTTTTCTTATCGATATCCATTTGTCACATTTTCCTTGGTCATACAATTTGTTCTCAAACGGAGCCCCTAACTTCTACATGGCGATTATAATGAGGAATCCGAGAGAAAGTATCTGGACGGAGAATCAGAAGAGAGCAAAATTCGCATTTTACACCGGGGAACTCCCCTACCACAAATGACTACAGTGTTCACACGGAGTGGGCAAAAGGGGACCTGTGGAGCGCAACACCAAGGTAGCTTTCAGTATGTGCTAAAATGTGGAAGATTCACCAAATCGAAACAATGATATATGTCCGTCAAGTGTGTCCCTCGCATGACACTCTTCAGAAAATGCTTCGTAACTCAAACGAATGATAAGATACAGAACCACCACAAAAAAGTTTCCTTCACGAAAGAGGAGATCACAATTTTAACAATTTATCATGCATATCATACAAAACAGTAGAGTAGCAACAACTAATCTGATCAGTCGCCGGCTTCAACGCGCGACGATACTGAACCCCAAGACAGTGTAAGCGTGCGGCGTACTCTCCCTCTAAAATAAGAAATTTTAATTTCGCAAGTCGATACTTCCCAAAATAACATCAACCCACTCAAGAAATCGCAAAAAAAGCAGACAGTTGAAACCACTCAAATAAAAAATAGTGGCATATATCCATCCTCACCTATATTTCATGGATGTGTACACTCCCTTGTAAGAGGAAATAATCCAAACAACAGCATCTAGTGCAACAATCCACTTGAGGATAGAGATGCCCATTGACCTCGCTAAATAAATCAATGAAAAATTTGGGAAAGTTGTAACCTACAACATATTTGTCTCTTTGATTGCTGTACACATATCCGCTCCCACATTTTCCAGGATACCTTCCTATAAGCTCTGATGTCTGAAGTAAAAAAAATGACAGCTCAGTCTTCCTCATCTCCACCGTCCTCTGGAGCCTCCTCTAGCCAGCGAAACCATTTGAACGTGTCCTTAATGGCCTGCATTACAACAGTTCTAACATTAGCAACAGCGTAAGGTCTTTACTTAATGTTTGCCTTAAAATGACAACTTACATGCACCGGCACAAACAGTATATAACTCCAATTTTACTCTCTTCAACACTAATATGGCACTGATAGCGAAATTGAACACAGAGGAACCCAGTATAAAGACACATGTTTATCTTAACCCACCTTAGCCCTTCCTGGGGTAGAATCATTAACATCATCTTGCCACTGTAGGAAGGCCCGTTCAGAAATTACCTGAATTTCACAACACAATCAGTGCCTCCTTTCTTTTGCGTCATACAGCATCGCACTATGTCACTTACAAACATGTCTGGCTGGAAGAAATAAGCTGGCATGGCAAATAGATGGGTGTGAAGAAGAAAAGTGTAACCGAATTAAGATTCTATTTCAGTAGACTAAGCATTCACATGAACCAAATAGTAAAGACACTTACTTCTTCTCTGTAGAGATCTGAAAACAGTGCAGTGACCAGTCCCGGCGGATGACCTAGGTCGTCTGCAAAAAGCTGCAATGCAACAATATCTACACAAAAAAAGTTTTGAAAATTAATAATATTGATTAGTGTAATAACATGCGTTGCAACTTGGTATCACTCTTATGAATCATATGAACATAATCACAAAGGACATATGTTTACAAATCTCGTTGTAAGTACATAATTTACTTTTGAAATTGTTTATTATCATATATACCTTGCCTGATTTCAACTGAACCAGCTGTAAACGACTGTTACTTACAGTAGAAGGAACAACAAAGAACATGTATTTAAAAATCATTTTGAAGCATCCGACTGGAAATTTAGCTTTGAACTTTTTACGGTCCCCTACAAACACAATCATGGCTATTACCCAGACACATTCACAGGCTAAGTCCCAAACTCACATTGCCTTTGGTTAGCTTCAGCCGTTTTTGCCCTTTCGTTGGCAAATCTCTTCAAAAGACTGGCGTACTTCTTTACTTTGCCTTCTAAGGTTATCTGCATTCAACCGATGAAAAAAGACGTTAAACGCAACGCAGTCAAACAAATCTCAAAAGGACTTTCAGAATTCATATTTTTTATCTCGAAACTATTCTGAGAAGTGCAGCAACAGAAGGCAAAAAGGAAACTTGACTGACCTCAAACTGGGGTGCTATTTTATTGTTTTCAACTGGTACAGAACGTCTCAAGACCTGCCTCATGATCAAACGCAAAAATGAAGCTTCGGTCCACGTCGATTGTGGGACATTCTTCTGCCATAGAATTAGAAAATGCGCAAACGTTAAATTTATACATGCTCAACACTCATTTCTTGAAGAGCAGATAATGGATGTGGAAACGAATGATGACTAACAAGATACCCATGTATGAACCAAGGAGACACTTTTGATCATTTCGTGGTGGACGGGTCTGCTTGTCTAGTAATACTTAAAAAGCCAACAACAAACAAGCTGATAGCAAGAGAAACGATAGACTTGATGGGAATTATGATTACTGCTCATCAAATCAACTACTTCCTAGTCAAGCTACGTGAAGGATAGACACCCAACGACTAATTGCAGACTAATTACTCAATGTACAAAGTACACTGAAATTTTCATATCAATGCACTCACGACGCTTAGCGCCACCTACAATTCTAAGCACTAAAAGAAACAATGAATTCATGTACTGTTCTAGTGTGTAGGAAACAACGGTCTTTGGGGTCGGGCATGGAAACAAACAGGGTGTCATTTAAATTGCGCTGTTCGCGCTACGCGTCATTGACACATGTCATGTTCAAGAACAAAATAAAGATATTTTACCTCCAACCATTTCAAAATATCTGCAACTGGCTCATCTCTATCCATTGCGTCCCTCAAGTAATTCTCCACGGGTATCATCTGCAGACGGTAGGAATGTGTAAGACTAGTAGTACACCGTTCTTGCAAATAACGAGCACGTGACCACAAGCATCGGACCATATCAGTTGGTATTTTGATGACATGAGCGAGCAAATCACTTCTAAAATTCAACATTTTGATATACTACCACCAGCACAATTTATCGCCTTGAACATGCTACATTGGTCATGTTCTGTTAATCACGAGGACCCTCGATTCGAAGATCTTCTCCATATTTTTTCCCAAATTGTTAATGAAAACATGCAACACTGTCTTTGTCGTCTATAATTAACCACGACAATACTCACTAACCCTGACTTACGGGATAAAGACACTGCAGGTTCTTCTTTTCGAGAAAAGATTCAAAATAGCCTCCTCTTCTTTTGTGTTCGGGGGAGAGGAAGTCCTCGAGATGAAGTCCAGAATTCCTGTACATGGCAATCATATCTTCCTCTCCCTTTTCCCTTCTAAACGTATCTAATACACTCCCAAACATCAAGAACGCATGGCCAGATTGCAGAAGACTTCCTCCTCCTGCCTCCGATATGCAATCCTTCAACAATTTGCCCACTTGAGGGAGAGAAAAGATGCCAGTAACAATGAGCTTCGAAAACATTCCTGCAACATATTCAGGTGCTCTTGGCACGTCCACGGCAAGATCCTCTAGTGACGTCAAAACTTGTTCGAATCTGCACATGCGAGTTCAATTGCCTCTGTCAAAAGACAATAGATAGTTGGAAACAGATACATCCTAAGAAACTGGTGAATTTGATTTCCATAGAAAGATAGGAAGAGTGTCCAGAAAAAAGTGTCCTCCACTCCACTGAGCGGCATTGAACATACCCTCTAAATATGTGCTCGGGAGTGAGCAGAGCAGGATCCGTATTGCGAAGATGTACTATCAATTTCATCAAGAGCTCCCGCTCCACATCTTTCTTCTCCAGAGCATCAGATACCCACATCGAAACCATTGTTGGATGAAACTTGGGGGTTTTCAATTCATCTACACAAACGGCAGCTTCTTTGATATCTCGCACGCTGTCAGAAAGAGGAAAATTATGTCAGAGAGAGAAAATGCCACGTTAGTAATGCAAACATCCTTAGGCATAAATGAAGAAGAGTAATCTGTATCCACGAGGTAAACAAAGATAACTCACCTGTAGTATTCGACAATGGTCGATAGACTCTTCTTTTTCAATTCGTCTTCACTCAGTGCAAGAGTAGCTGCAGGCGCATGACGGACGGGGGTAGGAGGGGTCATTGGTCTCATTGAACTACTGGCACCATACGGAGTTCTAGGTCTCTCAAGAGGTCGATCCGAAGCCCTCATGTCTCTTCCTGATGATGTTGGCGCCAGTCTCTCTTGTCCTAGCGGCATTTCTAATAAAGGCCTATCGGCACCACCGAGAGGTCTGTCAAAACCGGCACCTCTCATTAACATATTATCATCTCGTCCACCATAAGGACCTCGATCAGAGATCATCCCTGTACCAAAACCTGACATATGCCCCATGCCAGGCCGCCTACCTTCCCCGAAAGGCATCTGAGGCACATCTGCCAATGCACTTCTACCGGAAACAAGGGGAGCTCCCCTAGAGCCCATCCCTCTCCCCAAACCTCCTTGCGGCCCCAGTTTAATACCTTCATCTGATGGCCTCTGTGACAGTGGCATGGGCACAGGTGGCCTGTCCATCAACAGGCGATCCTCCGTGCGGACATCCTGACCAAAGCCACCTCGCATAGGTTGAGGTTGAGCTCCACGAATACCAGACATCGGCATGTTTCCAACCATCTGACTCCCTTGGGAATACATTTGAGGTTGAGGGCCACGCATAGCAAAATCATTCCCTGGCCGCCTACCTCCTCCCGCGGCCATACCTCCACGCTGTTGTAAACGATCTCGACCAGAAGCAGCAGCAGCTTGTCGTTCCTGCACTGCATCTCTATGAAGTTCATCAATCTTCTTAGGGCCCTCAACCTTCCTCCGTTCTTGCCAGCCATTTCTTCGTAGATCGATGACATCTTTAAGCATGAACTTCAGTCTTGAAGACAGCTTGGTGTTTTCTGTAAGCTTCTCCATTCTCTTGAAGTAAGCGTCAATATGCTCTTTTGCCTTTTGGTGATCGATGATCCGACCAATAGTACTCATGAGTTTGCACAAGGCTTCGACATCTTCTTCGTCAGGATTTTGATACTCACCCAGCAGCTTCTTGATGCATTCATGCATAATACGTTCAGTGAGCATGTTCTTTTTATACAGCTCACCAATAAATCTAATGTTACCGAGCATCCGTCTTCTGGCTTTCGTCCTCATCTCTTCTCTCTCCTCAGCAGTGAGCTTCACTTCGCCCTCTTCTTCAACCTTCTCGGCTTCCTGCTGTTCCCTTTCACCTCTTTCGAACTCTTCCTGGCATTTGTTGAGGAGTACACGCTTGAAAGTGATCTTCTCTTCGTCCTCGGTAAACTCCGGTAGCTCAACAGCAAGTTGAACGCAGAATTTGGCATACATCTCACAGAAAGTGGGTTCTGTTAAGGCCTTATCAAAAATCTGCGAAATAACACCTGTGAGCGTAGTCGCAGAGTCTATGTGGACTTCTTTAACTTGGGCAAAGAGCTTATCAAAATTCTGAGGTGTAAGCTTATTCAAGATGCCTTTAATTAACCTCTGCTTGCCCTGCTCTTCATCAGACACCTTTCCAACTTGATAACGATTCTCGGTCTTGTGGATGGCTGGCAAAGGCGTTCGAGGGGAGGGAATGAGTCCCTTCTGTGCAACAGGAGCACGCTGCCAGCGATCGGCATCCACACCACCGCCAGCGGGATTCATGGGCCTCCCAGGACCAGAATTTTGCTGCATCATCATGTGTTGTGCGAGCAAAGGGTTGTTCGGAAGAAGACCACCTGATCCCATGGGCATTATGCCCCCTTGCGGTACCATACCTGTTCTCATACCAACAGTCGGCATACCGATGAGCCCAGCATTTCTGCTCTGTCCACCGGGTCTGAAACCACCGGGAGGGCCAGCCATACCCATAGGACCATCAGGAGGAACCCGGCCAGGAGATGAAACCGAACCTGGCTGGCGCGTCCATCGATCTTCTTCAGCACCAACGTTGCTGTTGCGGCGATCAAGACGTGCGCCAGCTCCAGAAGACTGACGATCGTATCGCCCAGGGCTAGGTAGGGCATCCCCAGAAGGGTGAGAATCACGGTTCAAGAAAAGTTCAGAGAGATCAACTCGAATCTCAAATTCTGGAGGCAGATCCCGGTTCAAATTTTGCTGAGTTATCAAAAAGTCTCTCGTATACTTTTTAATTCCAAAATGACCAGGATTAGGAGTCTCCGCTGACGCCACATTCACATCAGATGAAATACTTGCGACACCCGAAGTGATCTTCGGAGTCGGGAGCTCAGCTGCGTCCTCCCAGTCATCGAGCTCTTTGAGCACTGTGGGTTTCTCAAATGATGATGATGAATCCTTTTTCAAATCACCTCCAGGGTTAGAGGAGCCTAGAACTTCAGACCTCTTGACCTGATCATCCAGTTTCTTCTCCTCAGGTGCTTTGTAAGCAGTAAATAAGTCTGCTGTAGGACCTTGGGCATCAGCTTTGGCATAAATCTCTTTCTTCTTCTTTTTCTTGCTCCCAGAGGGCTTCAATTCTGGAGCAGCTGAAGAGGAACTCTCTAGTTCAGCTGATGAACTCGCAACTGACGCGTTCTGAATTTCTGAACCATCCCTGGGAACGTAGTCTTCAACAAATCCAGAATTGTCAGAGTTGCGGTGTCCATCCTGTGCCTTCTCCACCGAAGACACACCACCGTGGTCACCTGACGGATGGTTCGGCAAAAAACTGTCGCTGGGTTCCACAAGATTGTCTACATTGACAGTGATGTCGGGCTTATACTTCGGCCTTCTGGGTTCAGCACTTGCTGAACTCTCCGAGGTTCCTACCGACGCTACTGCTTTAGAGCGTATGCTTTCATGGCCAGGCGTGCTGTTGGTGGGGTTGGATACAAGTACATCCGTGTTGTGTTCGACAGCCTCCTTCTCTTTTGCAATTGCCTCGACAAGAGATATCTTCTCGTTTCCAAGCACGCTTTCTATTTCCGACGCTACTGAATGCAGATGACTGTTTGATGGAGCATCTGTCTTCGCGATATCGGCTGTTGGTTTGGTCTCGGTGAGACTGTCCTTTTCTTTGACAACTTTTTCGGACAAAGCAGCAACTGGCTCATCGCGAGTGCCATCAACAACGGTGTCATCTGCAGACGTAGTGCTTATATCCTTCGCGGATGAAGTTGTGAGGTCCGAGGGGCCGTCTGATGGGAGTGCTGCCTTCCCTTCGACAACTGAAGTACCGTTAACGTGTGACTTCTTCCCACCTTCTTTGTCGATGGAGGTGGATTGACTTCCCTGTGTCCTATCAACAGGAGACTTCACGTCTTTCAAACCTTCTGTACATGAATTCCAAGCATCACCAGTCAAGTCTTCCTCTCCATTGACAACCTCTGGCAACTTGGTCAAAGTCACAATAGACACTTCAGTCACGGCTTGGCTCGACGCACCAACTGCGGTATCCTCATCTTGTTGAGAAGCAGGAAGTTCGGGAGTACTTGAAGAGCTCCCTAGAGAATCTAGAGCGGCAGCCTCCTTTATGGCTTCATTGCTCTGTGAAGCCTTCCCTCCTGGACCCTTCCTGGGTGAAAGTTCTCCACCGTGTCCAGCAGGTACTTCCTTGACAGCAGAGGTCACAGAAAGGGCCTTAGAGAACGAGGAGCTCAATTTCGACCCTGAGGAATTTTTCCCAGTTGTAGAGGCATCAGCATTCAGCGGATCCTTTCCTTCCAAACTCTTGGAAGATGTCAAAGATTTCCCTGACCCTTGCTTGGGAGTTAGCTTGCGTGAACTGTCATCACCTTCTGATGAAACCAGAACTTGGACAGAAGTATTGGCTTCAGGGTTTGGGGTTGGCAAGACCGAGAGCTTTCCGCTAGCTCTTTTCTCCGGATCAGCAGCTAACTTCGATGTCAACTTCGCGTCTTCAAACTTGCCAGTTGAGCTTGTTTTCCCTGCAGTTCCCGGATTCGATTGTACTCCTGAGTAAGATCGCTGCAAGGCGACTTTTGGAGAGGCCGCTGTAACCTTCTCCGATGCCCCTGCAGCTTGCCCTGCTGTCGCTGAGGCATTAATAGGAGCATCTCCTTTCCTTTCTCCATCACTGTCGACAATGGGTGCAGTATAGGGCAACACCTGCTGTTGCTGTTGTTGCTGATTCCTCTGAGCCTTTTCCTTCTTAGACAATTTCCTGGAGTTTTCTCGGGTAATTGCTGGTTTGGGGTTTTCGGTCTTCGTTTTCTCTCCCGATGGTGTTGCAGATGGCCCACTAGCAACTTTAGGACTACTCAGATTTGAGCCAGATGGCACGCTTCCTGTCTTCGAAGACGGCAGCGAAACTGTGGGTTTAGATGTGGTAGCAGGAGTTGAATTCCTACTGCCGCTGTCCTTCCTCCACGACGATCCCTCCGAACCTGGAACACTTGGAGTGGTACTACTGATGTCTTCACCAGTAGGTGTCGATCCATTGGTAGAAGATGCCTGAACTGGAGCTGAAGACACGTTTTCTGAAGACGATTCTGCACCAGGAACTGTAATCGTCGAACCAGACTCATCAACGTCGCCAAACTTGAAACCCAACGAACCTATTGCAATCGGAGTTACAGGAACTGGAATATTACCAACTGCAGGACCAGAAACCAAACCAGTTGCACGTCCATTAGAGGAAGGAGCTGGGTTTCCTCCAAGTTGAGCTTGAGGTGGAACTGCCCGTGCCGAAACTACTGGAGCACTCGTTAGAGTAGCTGTTGCTGTGGGTGGCGGTGGCGGTGGGCCGCCAACTGGGCTCGCTACCAGCGAAGCGGGAGGGGTTGCAGTGCTTATCTCCGAAGTCGTCACAGTAATTCCCAATCCAGCCGGTGGGACCACTTTGGTTCCTGGGGGAGTTGGTGCAGCGCCGGGATGGTATGTTGGGGGTGTCGGTACTCCATAAGAGTATCGAACAGCTGGTGTATTTGTAGGAGGACCAGCTGCTGAAACAGCACTCTTAGGAGGAGGGACTGACTGGAAGCCATATGGAGGTCCTGCGTAGCCACTGGGCATCGGAAAGTTATACATGTTCGAAACCATGGTATGATGGGGGCCGCTGCCATAATTTACTGGGGCTCGGGTTTGGGGAGGTCCATTACTGGTCACTCTTACAGGCAAACCAGCAGAAACAGATCCCGATGTTGGCGGCCCTAAGTCTATGAAGGAGTCTCCTTTCTTTGTTTTCGCATCAAATCTCAGCTCTTCGTGTGTTTCCGGGTGTACAATCTTGACCGCCCTACTTCGCTGCGGTTGAATAAACTGATTTGTAGCAGGAGGACCATACTGTGCTCCCGTTATACCTGGAGGAAGCTGCTGTCCCATAGCCCCACCCATTTGAGGTCCTAGCTGGTGGGCCATTTGCGGAGGTACCTGTTGGCCCGAAAGTTGACCAGCCATAGGATTGCCCATTTGTTGGCTAATCATCTGTGCTCCGTGTGGAGGTGCCATCATTGATTGAGGGTATTTCATTCCTTGACTAAGACTCTGTTGTACCATGCCCTGCTGGGGCAATGACTGCTGCGGCAAGGTCTGCTGGGCAAGCACCTGCTGCTGCTGCTGCGCCTGCGCCTGCGCCTGCGCCTGAGCTTGGGCCTGATGAGCCTGAGCTTGGGCCTGAGCTTGGGCATGAGCTTGAACTTGAACTTGTGCAGCCATTTGAATGTGGAGCTGCTGTGAAGCAGCTTGAGAAATCTGATGCCCCTGATGGGAAACAGGATGCCCTTGTCCTTGAGTATATTGTACAGGTTGTTGAGCCATTCCAGGTGGGTGGCTGGCTTGTTGTTGCTGCGACTGAACTCCAGAGGTGCCTCCAACAGGTGCTCCCTGAGTACTTAAACTTTGCTGCAAAATGGCCGGTGGTTCATTGGCACTACTGACACCACGAGCGACCTGGGATACAAGACGCATTTCATAAAAGAGATGACCGGAACAAATAACTCCGAGGCAAATTAAATAGATAACGGTAACCAGGCTAAGAAGTGGAGGGGACCACTAGGTTTGTAACGTGGACTCAATAGTATGGATCACGAGGTAAGAGATATGTGATATGCAGAAATGGTATCAGAAAAGTATAATGCGGGCAAAGCATAGTAATATTCACAAACATGATCAGAGTGTAGGAAACAAAAACGAGCAACGTACTATGAAGATGGAACAGTGTAAAGTTGAACAGAAAAACTGAAAAATATACTGAGAATTACCATAATTTAGAACTCTGCTAAAGAAAGGAGGAAAACTATTGTATGGAAAAGTCTGTTGATCCAGACTGAAGTCCAAGTCTGTCATCAAATGTAATCAAACCGTTCTGCAGAAGGAAGAAAGGATATGTGAAACATAGACTATAAAAAAAAATAGATAACAATCAGCGATGCGTTCTCTGACTAAATTTCGGATACTAACCGCAGTAGCAAAACTGTAAGGAAATTCTTAGGCGTAAAGGTGGCCGACACATAATGATTTGAACATAAGTTATAGATGCATATCGACAGTACACTAGAGAAATTGTAGGTTGTTAGAATGTGGTAGAAGTCTGTACAAGTTTCGCAAGAAGCAAAACAGAGAGGATTAGAATATAAGTCGGTTTGAAAGTAGGCTACTCACTTCAAAAGAGAGAGACAGATACTAGGCTTCAAAGACATGTGAAACGCTGAACAAATAAAAGGCTACACGATACCGCAATAGAGAACATTGTTGAAAACAGAGACAATGTCTCTCACAATGAAACAAAAACACAAGATCAGAACTTCTCGTAAGAAGTAATTACTATGGGTAATGATGTATGAGAAACATGAGCTACCACTCAAGACAACATGTTTGGAAGAAGTGGAGAAATGCAGAACACTAATGCAATTAGATGACAATTTATCGGCCACCGTGATTCAGACAACAGGAATTAAAAAAACATGATCAAATTCAGGAACACACTCAACAACTCCACAAAACCACACAATTGCATTGACAAGTGGCCACTTCTTTAAAAAAATCCTTAAAGCTATTCTACATCCAGTTCAGAATGTCTACAGTAGATATAAGGTGCTGCGAAAAGTACTCACCCCTGGCGGTGGCCCGGTTGGAACCGTTGGCACTTTATTTGCTGCATTTCCACGATTAAGTTCGAAACGCGCCTGTATATTACAATTTTAATTTCAAAATCCTCACTTCCATTGACTATCACCATCAATTCATTAAACTGGTGCTCATAATTTAATAACCATTTATTACCTAAACTTGGAATGAACTGACAAGCCCTGATAGAAGAGTTCCATGCAAAATGACCAAAAAGTACTTTCCATACCTGATCACGTTTCTGTTCGTCCAGATTGGGTGGAGCAGAGCTTGTTCTGGCCGGGATCTGATCATGGATTAGAAGGAAGTTACGAACACCAATTAATCCCGAACGGCCCTCAGACCAGCAACGGTGAAGACTTCCAACAATAGTAAAAACTGTCAAACACAGAAAACGTATTACCTGCATCCCCTGCATTCCTGTTAAAGGGAACCCTGGAGTTATGCTTCCGAACTGGAAAGAAAACGAAGATTGCAGTGTAACTCGTGACATATCGACGGCGGAAGATGCTGTAGCACAACACAAAGAGGCTTGATGAGAAACGATCCACAAGCATTTAAGACCGAATGTTCACCTTGCAGAACTGAAGCAGATGTTCTTTTCGAGGCTGACAATGAAGTAACTAGCCTTTAGACAGTCGAATTTTGATTTCAAGGAGCACCCATATTAGTAGGAGACACATTAATGGGACTTAACCACAGTGTGAACGGAATATAAGTCAACCCCAGGTTGACAGGTATCACGTCAGATTTTTTCAATTTCTTGAAACAACGGAGCAGAAAGAGATTGTTGTTTGCCATAGAGTTAGAGGGTAAAGAGGGAAAAGGCATGGCAGAGGGAAAGACAGTTTTCATGCTCCACCGCTCCGGGCTACTTGGGGAAAAAGTGCAAAATCAACGTTGCATAATCATAAACGAGTCATTTCAAGAAGTTTGAGTCCTCGAAAAAATTCATTGTGTACCAGAAGTTGCCACAGGTGAGACAGGATCCGATCCCACAACAGTAGCTGCGGACACAGATGGAGGTGATGGTCTCGCGGCAGCTCCTGGAGCCATGTTAGATCCAACAACATGCTGTCTGGGAATAGAAGGCGGTGCACCTCCTGTCCCTGGGAGAGATGCTCGAGGAGTTATTTGTCTAATCTCGGATTGTTGTCCAGCATTCGTTGCCGGGTGTTGATTAACGTCTGTGGGGCCCAAACCTTGACGAACCACCGCTAAAAGCAAGCACAATAAAAATGACAATAAGAATGAAAGCGGTCTCCAAATTCTCAAGAATCCAAACTGAATACTATGTCATTAGCTACTCATTATCCAAGAAATTCTCGTCAACTAAGACATTGATAACAACCTTGTTGCGGCGGCTGAGGCGGTTGATTTGGATATGGTGGCCCTGCATATTGGGGTCCTTTGTAACTTCCCCCATAGTCCACTGGGGCTGCGCTAGAAGTGCTGCGGCTAGCTCCAGCCGGTCCATTCGCCCGCTTTCCACTGCCAAAAGCATAAAGCGATTTGAAAAAGTAGTGGCAAAGGAACATCTAATCTTCAAATCTATATCTCCTTATGGACTAAATAGAGATGGCCTCAAAACTCCTGCCTTGGTCTTTCGATTGTACGGGACAAATCAACTAGAGCGAAATTCTGAATACAAGGAGGTACATAGCAGGCTTGAGCCAGCCTGTTCCTCGTCAAAACTGCAAGAAATCGATCCTCCGGAACCTTCTGACCTAAATAAGGGATTCCAAGCTAAAATGCTTTCTACCAACACTAATCAAATTTATACCGTTACACATTCATCAATTCTCAAACAGAGGCAGCACCATGGACATAATCATCCTTCGACACATACGACGAATAACAAATGACACTTTCAATCCCAAGCACTCAAAAAATGAAAGTCTGTCCAAAAACCGCATGCACTTGGAGAGATCGCAACAACCGCTCTCGATATGAAAGCATAGTCTATTCTTTCGGACACTAAAACACAACGGCAGGAGAGAAGGCATCCACTAGACGAATTCCCGGCACAAACTGCGCTTATTCCTTAGGCTCTTATAGTACTGGTTAGGCTTGCACTTATTTTACTGAAAATTCTTAACCCTAAGAGGAAGGCCTAAGGTTGATTCAGACATACGGACTACGTGAGAGGCTTTCACATACGAAACCTTATTTGATGAGAATCACAGTATCGAGGATTACTTAACATGAAGTGACCACCCGTGATCTCAACAGCTCGAAGATCCAAAAGTATGCTGTCACACAAGATAAAACAGAAGGAATTCACGACAACATACCCACGATTGGTGGAAGAAGCAGGTGTTGTAGGGCGCGCAGGAGGTGCACCGGCAGGAGGCTGTACACCACCTAGAGAGGCCGCAGGGGCAGGGGGGGCGCTACCTGAAGGGCTGGGCCCTCCTGCGCCTCCACCCTTTACAGATGAGGGTGGAACTCCGGATCTCTGATGCCCAGGACCACTGGATCGCCCAGTCTTTTTCAGCTGTCCCTCACTCCGGTCTCCCTTGTTTTGGTAATGGGACATATATAACGTAATTGATGTCTCCGTTTGGTTCTAATTGACGACGGATCCACGGATCCGCTTCTCCTTTCACACTCGTGTGTGATCAGGAAGCAAGCAAGGTCGGCCGTGCATGGAGAATCAACAAAGTCACGGTAAGCTCTTCACACTCCCCTTCACTTTCTGTGCCCAAGCGAACAGCAACAACGAATCGTTTCAGTCTCCGACACCAGTACTGACTAAGAATTTCAATCCGAAGCAATCACACCAAGCTCATCGACAGACACAACATCCCGTGCAGACAACAGCGGTGCCATTCGCCCTCTAAGTCCAGGAAGAGAATGGAGAGATATATAGAGAGCGGGAGTATGTGACCGCCACGACAGTAGATATAAAGTGAGACCTACCGAAAGAAGAACCTTTGCCGCAGACGACTGGCAGAGATGGGAACGATAGACAGGGGAGAAAAGAAGAGAGACGAAAATATCGGAGGAGGTCCCGATTCCTCCTGTAGAAAGAAAGAGAAGAAGAGGAAAAATCAGAAGAGGAAGAAAAGAAACACCAAATCAGGAGGGAGGCGGGGAGGGAGGGAGATCACAGGGAGGAGGGGGAAAAGAATAGGGAAAAAAAGCCGAGAAGAATAAGGAGAAAGGGGGGGATTGAGGAGAGGAGGAAGAAAGAAGGGAAGAGGAGAGGAAGAGCTGGTTACAGCACTCGTGCTGCAAGCGATCGTTCAATCAGTTGATCCGATATGAGGAATGAAGAATGAGAAGGAAATTGGCGGAGAGAGAGAGCGGTCAGAGGTAAGAGCAGCTTGAGAAGCCAAGCCAGCGCTTGGCTGCAGCAAAGCTTTCTCTGAGCACCTCCTTGTTCTCTAGGGCAAGCCCCCTTCCCTCACCCTCGACCCCCTTCCTCCCACACGACCACCCCGTTAACCTTCCCCCTTAACCTTGGGTTTGCTCGTAACCCGATTTCCCTCCGCAACCCGCGAGCCGTCTCCTTGACCCGCGGCCGGCGGTCCTCTCCCTCTCTTTTATTTAATCCATCGTTCGGGATCTCGTCGCTCGAATTTAATTACACTAGCCTTTACCAGCCTCCGCGCATGAGCTCATAGACCATGGATTCTCCTCGTTCTTTTGGTTTGGTTCCTTTTATTACCAACTTTCGCAACTTCACTGGTTCGTGTATGCTGCTCACGCATTCCAACTGCCATCGACGGGATGTTCAGGTTCCATTATTTCATAAACTGTTATACCATTTGCAAATGGTATAAAAGTTATTGAATGAAAAGAAAGACATCCAAACGACGGCCCGACAATTAATTTGGTTCGTTTTATTACCAAGTTTCGCAACTTCACTGGTTCGTGTATGCTGTTCACGCATTCCAACGTTTCCTTCTTTTAATTCATAGTTAGCTCAACTAGTGGAATCAAATTCGACTTTCGCGCGCACATCAGTGCAAGGTCGTTAAAGTAATAGCATTCAACAAGTTAGTCTGGAAGTGGGAGCGGAGGTGAGGTTATGTGAAATTCGTCAATGATGGCCATGGTCAAGCGATGTGTTGTGAGTACATACGCGCTGCGTTTGGTTCTTTCTCGTCGTCTTGGTCCGAGCATGTCTTAAATCGTACTTCTCCAGATTTGACACGTTCACGTCCAACCCTGGGACGCAAAACAGTTCGAGTCTTATCGGCCTAGTCTCCTTTCTTCTATTTGTTTTAATCTTCGTCTGTAGAATCTTTCGGAATCTACTTTCCAGTCAAACCAGAAGCGGAGAGATGGGCCGGAAAGATTTACGACGTTGACATTACCACGTAATGGCCGCTATTAGACAATCTGGAACAGGGCACAACGAAGAGAGTTCCTAACATCAGTTATATAATGGAAAACAGACACCACAGTCCACGGACAACGGTACAAGTACTTGAAGCAATTCGATGATCATGCATGGTGAGTTCTTATCCCTCTTAATATTCCATACACCCAAGGTGGAGCCCAGTTAATATAGCAAAAAGGAAGGGAATACCCCGTCAAGTAATACATGGATGAAACCAAAAGGGTAGGATGGGGCTAGGCCCAAGTGGAGTAACAATGGAGATATGTCTTGCTGCAACTAAGATATCTTAGCTATCTAGGTCAAACTCACTACATATTACATGAGAACACCAAGAATCATCACTTAATGTGATTGCTCTTTTATGGATTGTATTAGCAATAAGAGAGCAATGGATACCGGCTGCCTAATATAGACTACACTATATACTAAGGAAAGTGATACCCCATGTTAGGCTCTCACACACTCTCTCACTAACTTGTCTAAGTCGGTGTCCATAGCTCCATATAACTCCAAGGCTAGAGGAACAAAGAGTTGACCTCTCTACATACCCCTATACTTAGATATCTTGGTTATTGCCGTTCCACTCGCCTTCCATCAAGGAGGATGGTTAATCATCCCCTCCAAACCTATGCCACAAGTATGATCTTTAACCACAACGTCTGTAACACTAACATGGTCCTCCCAAACCAAGTATAGGTCTGTCCTAATCCGAGTCGATTACAAGCCATATCAAATGATACACTATTAAAAGTGTTCTCAACATCCATCTACAAGACAATCCAATCCGGATGTATATCTCGGAGTGCTCTAATGCCCAACAATACCATCTCACAACCTCTTAATGAGGCAACTGCAAACTGGTGTTGACAAAGATGATGCTTGAAGTGGATATGATGTTGAAGAACCACGGTACGACAAACAAGATGCAATAAGACATCCCCAATAGCAATCGGTCTAATACCCCTTGTGTACTTCTCTATCGCAAAAAGTCGACTAGCACATACCACCTAACCAACTAACAACTGACTCTCCCCTCTCTCAACAAATACATCTACTTGGAACAACTATGTGAAATCACTTGAAGTATCATTTGGTTGAAAGAGATCTCTAATATGCTCCTAAACCACCCCTAACAAGCACCTTAAAGATATACTTGGGATTATGCATAGAGAATGGGCAAAAAGTGATCTATCAAAATATAATGGCTCCTCTTGTTGATACTCCATGACCTCTAATGGTACTCCCTCATCTATTAATAACCATGGATGTAAAAGGGAAGAAATAATCTATTCAATATGATTAGACATAGACAAAGGATGACGGCTTTGTGTGGCTCTACTATACTCCCAGCTTATTTCAAGATTCTACATCATCGTAATCGAACCAAATCTAAAGTATCTTATGGTTTAACCTATCTCCTAATTTGTACATTCCGTATGGACTCCTCCTACAATGTAGCCTAATCCCTTGCTCTGAAACTCCAAAATCTATCACTCATCTCCATATGTCCAACACGCCCCTATTATACGTATACACCATGGAAGTAGGAGAAATAAAAATCATGTTAACTCATCCATGATATCACGTGTCAATCGATCTAGCGATAAGTGAAAAAATTCATCCAACCTCACCATGGAAAGCACGAGGTAGACTACTGAATAAACGTGGAAATGGCAATCTAGTCTCTAAAAGCTCTAGAATATAACATGATGTAACCATCTTTAGTTAGTGAGAACTAAAGTAAAGGTTACGTAAGGTGGAGATATATAGTCTTGAGTTCACTATTAATTGATTATTTAAAGATGTCATATCAACAATCCGTGTGCTCATTAGGTTGTATTTCTAGTGTGTTAGTTGGAGTTACATGTTAGCAATTTCTATGCTCATAACTTATTACATAACATATACATCCTTTTGATACTTCATATTATTATGGACATTTTCATGTTTACATCAATAGTTTGCATCATCATTGATGTTTACATCAATGCATTTGTTTGTTATACATTCCATTTTTTCATAATCTTGGCATTTGATAATAATCACTAGTGTAGTTAGCACATTCGTTTCATGTGTATAGAGTATTATGTTATAACTTATAATTTGTTTTTTTTCCCTTGGAATGAATTGCATCTAAGTTCATAATTTGGACATCTATAACTTAATTTACTATATCTATATAAAATATGATTTCCTTTTTTTCGTTTCAAGAGGAACCAAATAAGTTTTGTTTTATTATAATGTGTCACTTGATCGTTATTTTTTGACCAACATATGAGACATTCATTTCATTATATATCAAAGATACCTCATGTCCAACCTATGTCATGATGTACATTTCAATACACTTCATCTAACATGTTTTATTTATACATCACCTCTTTTACGTTATATTGCTACTTAATCCCATATTCATCACACTAACATGTAAATTTTCATTTTGAATTTTTTTTCAAACTTTAACTCATGTATTTTTATGAAAATATCCAAAATTGTTCATTCTTTCCATTGCAACTGTTGTTCAAATCTATAACATGAACATAAATATTTAAAAGTTCTACATACTAATATCATTTTCAACAATGTTTTCAACAATTCTTCCATTCATACACTCTTTGAAAAGCAATTCATAATTATTTATATTTATATGAATACTATATAATATAATAAAAAAAATTTGATTTTTCATATATTATTATTATTATTATAGTTTTAATATAACATATTGTAAATATTAATATTCAATAAAAGAATTATAGCGGTAAGATGGTTGAAATAAAAAATTTCATATAAAATGTGATAATTTTTAATTGAACCTTAATACTATGAACACATCATTAAAAATGTGTAATTTACAAAAAAATGACTATTGAATTTCTATGAACAAATTATGGATATGATATGATATAAACAACAAAAAGTTAAAATTATGAAAATTTTGTTAAAAAATAAATAAAAAATAAAAGAAAGATAATTTTTAGTCATTTTGAATTAAAATATTTAATCAAAGTTAAATCTCAATAAATAAAAATGGCATCACCAATGATTAATGTATATGTGATATAATCAATATGAATTACTATACAAAATTTATAGATAAATTTATATCAAAAAAAATATAAAAAATTATTAGATCAAGTATTAGAAAAATTTATTAAAAAATTGATAAAAAATTATTATGTGATATTTTTTAAAAATTTCTGTATATAATTCATTAATATTGAAAATATGATGGAAAATAAATTAATAATATTAAATTAAAAAATTAAAAACAAAGTAGATGAATATTTTAAAACTTTCTTATATATATATAAAATAATGTAAACATATAATTAACTTAAAAAAAATCAATCAATTGTAAAAACAATAAAATTGCATGTGATATTCTATCTTTTAAAAATATATTTTTTATTAAAATAAAATTAGAAAAGAATCACATGAAAAATAAATCATATTAATAAATTACATGAAAAAAAATAAAATTTGATTTTTAAAATAAAATAAAATTTATATTATAATATCATTAAAAATACAAACAAAATTGATTATAACTGAATTTTTTTAATATTATATTTCAATAATGATTTTGATATAGTTATACAATATATTTAATATCAATTAATTTTTTTGAATATTTTTCCACAATTTTAGAATATTTTCCTTGATATCAATGGCAAAAATGAAATCAAAATTATATATCAAATTTAGTTTTAAATACATTTATTATTGATTTGACAGCCAAGATTTATTGATTATTTTTTGATTTAATTTTTCGGATTTGAATAATTTTAAATTCCTTTATTTTAAAAAAAGTTTCACGAAATATTTTATTTCATGAAAATATTAAATATATATATTATTTTATATTTTATAATACTTATAATATACGATAAATATAATTAATATTGAAATAACATTTTTATGTTTCTACATTTGAATTTTTTTGTGATATAAAATATTTATATTTATGTGATTTTTTTTCTATTGAAGTATGATTTTCAATAAGAATGAATTTAGAAAATGATTTTTAATTTATTATGATTGTTTGATATAAGTTTGGAAGATTAATTATTATAGATTCCAAAATTAAATACTATTTTTCAAAATGATATAACATCATATATATATTTATATATATGATTTGACAATATTGAGATTTGAAGATTTTGTTATGAAATTTAATATTATCTCAAATTTTAATTGAATGAAATATTTGTGAAGAATAAAATATTTTTTGTTTTCATTCATCATTGAACTCTGAATATCTCGGGGTTATATTTGAATTTTCACTTTGATTTATTGATAACATTTACTATGTATTCTTAACATTGTGATAGTCATTTGTGTTCATAATCATAATATAAAAAAAATTTAACCTTGTGCTTCCTACTTTCAAATTAGAAATATTATTGAGAAGAGTAATGGAATCAAGCTATAAAATCACATATCTTTGATTGTTTGATTCTCTTAGAATATTTGATGTACTTTTTATAAAAGTTTATCGCATTGATTTTTTTATCACATATCATTTTCTAGTAGGTCTTATGTTCTATTCTTTGCTAAGGATTATCCTTATTCATGTTTTTTCCACTCGCTAGCCTCTTTCACTTTTTCTTTTACAATTGAAAAGAAATTGCACTTCATATAGATTTGTGTTGTTCATTCATAAAGTTTCATTTCTACTTGGAAAATTTTAGTTTTGTTGATCGAAGATCTGACCCTTGATTGTAAAATTCATATTCTTGTTGTTATTACTAGTTTTAATTTTCAAGATGTGAGAAATAGAAGTCCAAATCATGACAATCAAAAGAACACATGATGATTTAGATTCAAATCAAAATTGTATATTAAGTAAGTATTATGTGGATGTCTATTCCCCATAAAGAAAAGTAAAACCTATTTACTTTGGGATGAACATCATAACAACGTTACCGCTAAGTGTAAAACCAATGAAGTTAAACATGTTCACCAACATATAGTGTAGAATGTACAAAATATTTGGGGTACCAAGTAATATAGCAAAAAATATGGCAAGATCCATGTAAGTCATATAGGGATGAAACCAAAGGGGTTAGATAGAACTAGTTCCCAATAACATCACATTAGGAAATATGTCATATTGTACATAAGTTATCCAAACTATCTAGTTCAAACGGTCTACATATTACATGAGCATCAAAAGAAACATCATCTAACGTGATTGCTCTCCTATGGATTACACAAACCAATGATATTTGTAAAACAATGGATACACATTGCCTAAAATAGACTATACAACATGCTAAAGAGAGTGATTTCCATGTGAAAATGTATAAAATATGAAGAAGCATAAGCTAGTGGAATGAAAATGAATCACATTTCATATACTCAATAATTAATTGCATTAGACTAAGCTTCATGATGTATCGACAGAATTATACATGTGAGAAGATCAAGATCATATTATCTTTACAATGTAATACTAGAGAACTTTTCTATGCAATATTAAAATAGTATTGAGCATTTTAGATAAAAGATTCATATAATTTTTTATTATGTATTTTGGAAGATAGGGAGCTCAATAATTGTGGAGACCAAGAGGATCAGGAGAAACAAGGCCTATGTGGAAAGTAAGGTGTACATAGTGGATGTGATAAGACTAGCATCCAATTTTTCTCATTCCCAACATTCTATCAACGCAGTCTTGATTTGAAGCTTACATAACATTCCATAGAGCCAAACAATGTCCCAACAAACCAACATATGTCCTCGCGCCTTTAAGTCATCTAAGGCGCTTAGATCTCTCAAGTTGCATCAAGTATATTAGGCCGCATATATGCATAGCATTACAATGTGATTTAACATTTGACATTGAGAGAAATATAGCTTTGATTGGTGATGCTTGTTCTAGATTTCATGTTATAACCCGAATTGAATATCTGCATGTAGAATCTGATGGAGACATTAGAGTTGCTGCCGGAGATATAATAATTTATCAAGAGAGAGATTAACTCTCTCCTTTTCCTTTGACCCTAGGTTTAGTTTTTCCTGACATCTTTGCCTTTGCTTTGTACCTCCGTAGATGTGCTTGCATAGCGCCGTTTATTCCATGGGTATCACTTTCAAAAGTTGAGACCATACAAGTAGTACTTGCAATCGTCAAAATTAATTAAGCGCAACCTATCTTACAAGTAGGTGAAAATCGTTTTACAATTGTCATACTGTCACTCTTCGCCCAGGAATGGCGCGCATGCCTTCGTAAGAAAACTGCAAAATAAGTTCGCAACTCCTCGTACAACCGCGTGACTTCTCTTTGAGAAAGGACTCTAGTTTTAGAACTTACCAAGATACTGAATATCCTCGTCATTGTTTCGGTGTTATCTTAGCATTCCTCACTACGCACTTTCACAACCTTTTAATTGATATTCAAAACATTCACAGGTGCCCATGTTCACCTTTGGTTGCATGTTGCAGGACAGAGCAATTTTTTTTCTCTATATCGCAATGCTCACAGATCTCCATACTGTAGAGAGTTCCCTATGATTGTTACAGCCTTGGATTCTTTCAACAAGTGTATGATAAGTGCTGTAGGATACAGTTACACTGTCATCACGAGATCTTGCTACCTCCTTCACATTCTTATTTCCTCTCCTGTGGAGAAGGAGAATAAACGCTTAACGGGAGGGAAGTACTCTCAGATGAATTGAGCGGCGAATTTCAGCCAAATTTATGAATGAATGTCAGATTATAACAGTTAGACGAGGAGGAGGCAGGACAGAGTAGATTTCGAAGAGGGTTCGGGTGCTCGGGAGGTCAAAAGTGAAACACTACTTTAACGGCTACTTGCTTAAGCCGATCGCACCCTTGGACTTTAACGGACTCATGTGTCTGACATTCTGTCATTCCGGCAGTAAAGTCGAGAAATTGCCGGCGATTGAGACCGGCGACGCACGTCTGCTTGTGGTCCTGAGTCCTGACTACAGGTCGCCCGCCTGACAACTCGGCTACGCGGACTCGCGGAGTAACTCTTATTCCCACTCACGGGCGACCGACCGTAGAGAGTAGAGGTAGAATCCGACTTAGTCAAATGCGGTCTCCTACCAAAAAGGGATGACACCCAAGAGGGATCACGTGGTTGAGAAGCATGGTCGAGAAAAAATCTCGTAACTCGATCTTGCGGAGCGTGGGAGTAAGATGGCGGTGGGGTTATTTCTAGAATCACCCGAGGACAACTTTAGATATTCAAATTCTCGGGCAGAGTAGGTAAAGTGACGCGCTCTAATTTCAGGTCCTTCTACGACAGAGATAGGACAATATTCTGTAGACGCCCTCAACGTGTGCAACCGGCCCTTTGCTTTGGTGGCTTGGCTTGGCCCTCTTACCGGTCGTGCTGCCGCCAGTTCACGATTCCCTGCCAAAAATATTGGGGGAGGACGCCCTTTGAGGAGTTCTATTACTACACGGGACGGTGGATATTCGTTCGCGAAGTGGCATTGGTGCCAATTTGGCGGGCAAGCTAGCGGTGGACACTGCGAGTCCAACCGCTGAATTGGAGCGAGAATATTTCCCCGGCTGCGCTTGGAACAATCAGAGAGGGAGGATTGTTATCATTGCACCAGATCTGCGTTGTAACATTCAAACGTATGCCGTGTTAAGGAGCAACTGCGTGCGGTGAGTACGAGAATTCATGTCGGTTGTGAGAAGACGCAAGCTGTACGAGTTTCACTCCTCGGGTAAATGGTAAGAGTCCAAGGTCAGGAAGGAGAAAGGGATGAAACCACGACTGACCGTAACCTTGCTTGACTGGTTCTGGCAGTTGTATTATCACCTGTACATGTACCACATCTTCTACACTTGCCTGCTCCGAGCTCTTACCAACTGTGTACGGCAGCCCATGGGAGAACTGTAGTGGTCCATTTTGGTAATCCTCGACGAACGTTTTTGTTCGACGTGGACAACTACCAGCGTTGATTTGATCTCCTATACAATGAACAAGGTAAATGGGGGCTAAAGGCGGCGGCGTAAGTGCGGCAGTTGCTGGAGTTAGGGGTACCGTGGACGTTGAGTCCACGGAGTCTTCGGATGCAGCAGAAATAGTTAGATCATGCTTTCTCTACGTTCATTACTGCAGAACGCGTAGTAGTGGTAGTATGAAGCAAAAGTTTGTGCAACTGCGGCTCCGCATAAGTAGCAGCAACACGGTCTACCGAACTCGGAGCATACGTCGTGCTCCACTGCCCATAGTTACATGCATATGTACAAATAGCGATAGCGCGAATCACAGTACTTACATGGGACAAGGAAGTATGATACCAAGTAAGGCAAGCTCCTAATTCAAATTTTCCCAGAGGAGGCAAACGAACATAACGGTCGGGGTTACACCCTTTCAGGAGACCGTCAATGCTCATCATGTTGACTGTATGCCAAACGACATACACTAGGAACCAAGATAACCTCAATAGGAACACACTGGAGAATTCCAAGCGCAGTAAATGTCCACTCACAATGTTTGGAAAAAAGGCTGCAAAGAAGTGCATGGAGAGAGCGAGCTACGGAGCACCAGAGTCATACAAAGTCCCCTACAGGGGTGGTAAGAGTAATTTCCCCCAAAGCGGGTCAAAATGGTACAAGTTTGGAACAAAATGTATACAATATAAGGTGTCGTGTCGCCAACATTTGCGAACGCTAGCTAAGGGAAAGACAACTAGGACATGGAAAAGGATACCAACACTCTACCGTCCGTCGGTTGATTCCTTACTCTCTCCTCTTCTCCAGTCTAGGCATGTAGACCACTCGTGTAGTGACAACACCACGTTGAACTTCCACAATCCTTTCGTCTCCAAAAGAGAGATCCTTAGGCAGGCTGAGCCCATTTCCAAGATAGATCGGGAAAGTTCAGGGTGGAAAAACTTCGATTTAACTACGAATGTGTTCCCGAGTTACACATTAAGTTCGACCTAGCAGTCAGGGCAGTAGTAAGCTGCCAGCCTCAAACCTGCTTTCACCACCACTGCAAGGTTATCATAGGCTCCTGAAACTTGTGCAGCAACTCCTTATCCGGATAGTTGCAAGGAATAAACAGCATCAGCTCCAAAACCATCCTTGCATCTCTTATATCTCTTCATAGCCACCTACCGCAATCGATTATATTTTAGTGCGCTGATTAACCGTAATCCTAACGAGTTGCAGCCTCTGTTGGGGTTCTTGCAACTATCGACAGGGCATGCACACCGCCCTTCAGCTCATCCTGCAAAATCTTGTAAACCATCCTATGCCGTTGAATGCGACTCTGACCTTCGAAAACTGGTGAAACAACCCTCACACTGCACATCAATCGAGTGAAGGTGATTAGCATCCACAAGAGTAGCACTGACAAAGATTTAGAACGTGTCTTCAGGTTTACATTTGCAACGCACAAAACACACATAGACTCAGTACACGCGGAAAACTGTGGAAATGCGCAGAAAAAGACGGAGTAAGTTGGGAAACAGCTTGACACACGGACTTCATGTAATAAGAACACAAACTTACTTGAAGTGGGTTCGGGCGGCTCCAAGTTGCAACCCGGCAGCGTGCTCGACCGAAACATCTTCAATCTCCAGGTTTGTCGGAGTCAAAGCTTCCGTTAACTGTTCATATTTGAGTCCAATACATTCCAAAACCCGTTAGAAAAAAGGCTCAAAAGAAGATTCAGTGTCCAGACTCTCACTTGATCGCGACCAGCCACGGGGGCAGATGAGATCACAAAAAAATAATAAGGATTTCCATCCTCCCTTCCATCCATCGAGGCTCACATAACATCCTACGATTTAATCCTATAACGGAGAAGGAGAACACACATATTTCTTCCTTGTAACTCACACTGGATCAAAAAGAAAAAGAAAGGCTCCAGCGTCCTTCTAGAGGGATACCTAGCAGAAAATCGAAAAAGAAAGCACAGGGAAGCGCGTTGTCTCAGAAACAATTCACTACAAGAGCCGACGAAGAGTCACATAAGCCCACCAAATATAAAGAAGACAAAAAGATAGCGTTATGATGCATGAAGTAGGAGAACTAGTGATTTCGCTTCGGTCACACATTTCTGAGGCTCCAGTATACAAAAGTACCTTTTGATGAATGCTGTCTCGCCCTGGGGCCGTCGAAGGGCCGGATGTCGAGCACCACCTACACTGCTCGGCCACAGAGCAATTAAAAGAAAACACGTTAGGGCGGCTAAAACCGTCGAAGATAATCATAAAAGACTAGTGGAAAAAACAGTGCATTTCTTAAAACATTGAAAACAAGATTTCTCGACCTGGTCGTTGTCAGAAGGAGCTTGAGAAATTCTCGGGCGCTTTCTGGTATTACTGGAGATCAGTTCTCTGAGCATTTGCATCCTTTCCACTTCGACCTTCGCCATAGCGTTGAAAAAATTACTGAAGCTGGCAGCGAGGTCCTTCACTGGACTGCGCACCGAAGTGTTGCGACGCCTTTTCCGGGCGGACTTCCCAGAAATCTCAGGCACATTCTGCATGCAACGAGTTCCACAAGCAGCAGTGGACCCCTGTTTTCGGTCCTTGCCAGGAGGAGTTTCCATAAAACTGGCTCTCTCACTGGAGATCTGAGACTCGGTCAGAGCTCTCATCTTACTGTCGTCTCTCATTGCAATCGGAACAATTCCCAGTTGCGGAAGTAGTCCACCACCTTGCCCTTCACCCTCGCACTCCTTCTCGCCATCGGGACCCTCCACGGTCGACCCTAACCCTAATGCCAGAGTCCCACCCTCAGAATCTTCGATCAGGCCAACCTGCTTCGGAGCCTTTCCAATTATGTCGTGCAAACGCGTAAACCAGGGCCAGTCGCTCATCACCTCCCCAGCATCGTTTTTCTTTTCTCTCTCCAACTTGTACCTCTTCTTGAGGTTTTCAATCTTATTCTTACACTGCAAAAACGTTTTTCTCTCTCCTTGCCAATGATATCGCTCATCCATCGTACTTGCGACATGTTCCCAATCCTTCACTCTCAGATTTCCAAAACTCACCCCTCGCCACTTTTGCTCATACAACTCCAGCAGCAAATCCACCGCTCTATCAGTCCACTCGTTCCCGTCCTTCTTCTTCTCGCTCTTGACAACTACTCCCTCTTTCGTCTCCTTCACTCCCACTGGCAGCACACCGCCTCCCATCGTCACGGACGGTGTCGTTGGCAGTGCCACTCTCACTCCCCCTCCCGCCATTCCCCTCCACCGTCCCACTCCACCCTTCCCCCTCTCCTTTCCTCTCCTCTCCGCTGCCTACCTCGTCTACCCTTTCCTGTCTCAATTCTTCGTCGATCTCGTCGCCCTCACTCACTCACTCACTCACTCGTCTCCCAACTCTCACCACGGTAGAACGCCACCCTCACAACGCCCCCCACCGCACTCACTTCACCATTCCACCGCACACTTCCCCCCGTCCTGTGTCGCTCTCCTCCTTTGTCCTCGACCAGCTCACCTCGAGCCCCCGCGCTACCCTTGGAGCCCTTCGCCCTCTCTTCATCAGGTTCCCCGCACACCAGCGCCAGGACCCTAATCTCCTCCCGTCGCCCGCTAAACTGCGATTACCGCCCGTAATCTCGACCTACTCGCGGGCCTGATCGCGTAGTGGCAACCTAATACCAACGCGCAGCAGGTACACTCGCTCAGGGCAGGGCCGCATCGTGGTCGTCCACCGTCGGATCGGACGGCCCGGCTCCGTAGTACAACACGCTAATCTTGTCCTTCTTTTCCTACTGGCTCTCTACGACATTCACTGTTTTCCTGAGGGCTGCATGCCGTCCGATTCTGGTATTTTACGGCTGCGATCTCGCAACGCTTTTTTCCACAATCGCGCACTATCGCGCTAATCAGTGTAGCTGCCTACTGTGTTTACCCTAAACTCCACAGGCCGTTATTGCAGACCCAATGTCCGTCTCTTGCAGTCGCCGTAAACCTGCCTTATTGCACCGTTGAATGTCGTCTTTTTGTTCTTACGGCACTGTCCCGCCTTGCCGGAAACAACAATCATGATCGACCTACCCCCACCTGTAACTCACGTCTGCCGTACTGCCGCAAATCCATGTGAATAAAACGCCAATGGTGGAATCAGCCTCGGGATGTGCAGATCGACGGCCAGCGTGAATCTGTCGGGGAATACAACAGGTAATAACGAGTCGCACTCCTTACTGCGCGTTATTTGTTGCCTCTACGGCATTCAACTCACCGTGTTCAGCCAATGATATTATATTGTTTTATCATTCTACAACTCCTATCTGCTGTTCACAATTTTATATGTTGAAATGATTCTCCACAAGAGTCACCTAAATGGTCCTGCAAGAATATTCCCACTCCCCCATCAGCCAGGACGATTAGACTTTTTCAACTGAATCATGTTAATACTCACTGACCTCACAAGTAACTAGAGTTATTATATCTATGATTAAAGAATTTTACTGGGTGTATAAAATATTTGATCTTCTCATCAAGATATCTATCCCGTATCTCATACGTAGAACCAGTATATAATTCCTAGTATCAGATATTTTGCTCCTCGCTGACAGGAGCAGTTTATTGTACTATCTCCTCGAAGGTTAGTTTGATGATGGGTAACACGTCCCCTGCTGAATTCACTCCCAAGGTACCGAAGTGAACTTCCTTCACGTGTGTGGAGGTAAACGATCAAACTGTGAGAAACGGAAAAGTACGATCAAACTTCAATATGAACATACAGTATGAAATGGTCTAGACTGGTACCGACAAGTGAAAGTACTCAGTGTTTTCAAATTGAAGGAGATTCATGAATTAAAAGGATAGTCTGGTAAATGCAAATATTAAAGGAACATTGGCAGCGTATAATTTACAGTTTCGAAGTTATGGATAGGTCCATGAAGAACTATGAGAAGTAGTCCTCTGACAATGATAAAAAACTGAGATTGATCACGGAGATATGAATCGTGGAAGATAGAGGAAGAAATGAACAGAATTTGTAAATTCAAATAGTCCGCAAGAGAATCACCTCTGAAAGTATTTGAAATAACCTTCTTCCGATATGGCTTCATCTTTGTTCTCACCCGGAGAGGATCACCCATTTAATTCTGTAAATTTTATCAGACAGATCAATATTTTCTACGTTGGCAGTGGCTTGCATTCCCAACGGACAATAATCGAAATTAACTTTGTCACTCCTTGAAACTAATTGTACTCTTACATTTACTGGGTTTTTTAATTTAAAAATCATTTTAAATTTCAAGTAGTAGGAATCTATCATAGATGCAAAATCCTAATAATATAAGAGCAAGCAAGGCCTAACTACCCAAAAGCACTAATAATGCACAATCCTCCATGGTAAGTAGACCCATACCTCCAAAAGTAATATGCAATCAAGCCTAGAGGATAGTTAAAAGATCCTCAAATGACTCCCAAGTTCATCCACCCATGATATCACCACAAACTTGAAGAACTCTTCTATCAAAATGAGCAAGCTAAGCCATGAAAGAAGAAGTAGGTGGTACCATCCAAGTGATATATGATGGATGGATTAGATGCTCCATGTACTTAAGCCTATAACAAGAGTGATAGGTCGTCTATGTACAAAAAATCATGCAATAGGGTCTCATCAAAGTAGCGTGTCATAAAATCATGAGTATCCCATGTCACTGCCAAAATCCTAAGTCCATCTAGAGTAACGAAACATCCCCGTGGAACCTAAAAATGAGGAAGAAGTTGAGATGGAGACCAAATCTTGCACTATGAAACTTTAATCCCAAGCATGTAAAGACTCATTTGGGTCAGAAGATGATCAAAGGCAACCGCAATATCATTCCGAGATCCACCAATATGTGTATTATATATCAAAGATGGAAAAACACAATCAGATGCTATTGTGATGGTATTTAAGAAAGTTCAATAATGCGTCATAGCAAATAACGGTCCTTCTAAGGGATCTCCATGATATGTACCAATTGATGAGTCTAGAATAGTGATTTTCTCTATGGTATGACTCTATGGAATCAAACTTGCAAGTGTATTTTTGCGTCATGTAACTCATGCATATGGATAATTAAGGTGTTTTTAATGTCCATGTGCATCATTACTCAATTGAGGTATAAATTAAGAAAAGCTATTATCCCAAAAGTGATTGATTCATAATCTTCAGTTGTCAAAATTTCAAACTAATGAGGAGAAAGCTGCTCTTGAAAAAGTACACAAAATTGAAGAATGATGATACGGCTAACCAAGCGGAAAATAATCTCCTCAATAGTAGTAAATCAAAGTCCTTATGTGTCCTTAGTCATCGCCAACAATCTACTAGCATCTAAGTCATTGAACTAGGAATCCCACCATGTGCCATTTCAGTGGCCATCTAAAAGAACTTAGTATGATGATGAAGGATCTTATGGGATAAAACACATTCTCATATTCTCATACACTAGATTTGACTTTCCACCTTATGAGAGATGAGGAGGTGTGACTTGAGCATGACCAAAGAGAGATTTGTAAAAGATGGAAGTGTACTCAGACCAATACTCAAAAATCATAGAAGATAATCGATCTGAGGGCTAAAGATGCAACTGATGCAAAGTTAAAATAGTGTTGTCATGTGGGGCGGCATGTGTCAAAGGATGTAGTGCTCTAGCAGCTCTACCATACTCTTCGGCTTTACCTAGTATCCAATAATATTAGAGATTAATAGTGGATGAATCATCAAACAAACGATAAATGGGGAGGATAGACGATAACCGTGATGAGGATAGATGATGAGCTTGATGACTTCTCCTATAAAGCCATCCAATCACTTGCTTGAAATCTCATGAGGCGTGTAGATTCCTCTCTCTAATTTGATTGGCTGCCCTATGTATAACACAAGCACCAACATGGTAACAATTGGAGTAGGAACCATGCAAGGTTGTCTATGAGTACAAGGTTGTATATGAGATCCGATGGAAAATCTTGCATGGTTCCTACTTCACTTGGTTAAAGGTTAAAAAATGCATATAGAAAAATAAAAAATAGAAAAATAGAAATTTTGGTTTAATAGAAAAAATGCATGCTTAATTTTGTCTATCAAAGTCCATGGACTATGATCGTAGTGAGGTTGACATACAAATTGAGATAAGTTTAAACCTAGTACATGAGTAGACTAAGCTCGAAGCTTCTTCAAAGATGCCCATGGTACAAAACTATGATGTTGTATTTGTGAATGTAAAGTTGAGACCCACAAAATTGAATGTATAGCATATGTAGTCCCTATTGGAGCCACCTAAAAGTGACATGGATGTGCCACATCCAATATATAGCAAACCGTAATATATGCACATGGTATCTCTAATGAGATGGCGGCTAACAAATAATATCTTGAGCTAGTCATGATCTCTGTGAGGAGTCAAACCACAATTCCTACACTAGGTATGTCTAATGGAATGGATGCTGAGAAACAATATCTTGAGCTAGTTGTTGTCTCTATGAGGAGGCCATGATGTGTGTGAAGGGAAAATAAACCAAAGAAAGGGAAGATGTTAATACTAAAAATACGTTGAAATTAACCTGTCGTCATCTTCCTCAAATCAATGCTTCATCTCCATCACCTCCAATTCAAACTCCTTTTTCGTGGTTATATGTCTTTTGATGCTTTGTTGCCTCTCACCACTTCAATTGCTCAAACATCCCATAATCATGTTTGAAATCAACACCATATTCAACTACCTTTCAAGATTTTGCTTATAGGATCTTTGATAGATTCCATCATATTCAAAACGGTTTTGTAAACAAAGGTTGTACTGCTAATGTACATGGCCATGTATACATTCATCTTCTCTTGTTGCATCTCTCGCTCAATATCACACATGCATATGCCACTTCATTATTAGAATTTCCCAGATTTGCCCCAAATTATATCTCTGATCGATCTTCTGACCGATATATCATGGTAATCCTTCTTGTTCTAATTCCTTCCTTCATTCCTCATGTAGTTGCTAATATGCTCAAGCATCTCGTCCATCTTCCACTTCACGACGGAGAGACTTCTATCCTCCATCACCACACATGTTATAGACTTCTCTATGTCATGTCAAGTTCTGATTCTTTGGCTCTTTCTAGAGAAATAATGGTCAAGAATATCCCTTCTTGTCCCATACACATTTTTTAGCTTCAATCCAATGCTTTTATTCCATGTAGATCTCCACTTAGCTCCCTCCCTCACCCTACCACCCAGAAATTGAAATCAAACTCAACCTATGTGGATAAATTCAGCTGAAATGGGAGCATATCTCATATTGTCTCTCGATGGTTTTCATTGTCTTCTCCGTCATATATGTTATGCACATATATATCATATCATAATATATATTTTTGTCACATCATTATTAAAATAAATAGATCATTATACACCAACAAAAGTGTATCATACTAATCTTTTCTAATCTCAAAAGGTCCACAAGGACACTACACTCATAACCATAGCATAAAAGAAATATTACCGTTAAGCCAAATCCACTTTAAACTTCAAAGACTCCATGTTCCAACACTAGCTAATATCCATCATAGTCACACTCTCAAATGTCAAACTTCAAAAAGTGTATCACAAGGAACCCTAATTTGAACTCTACCAACTGAGACCTAAATCTCCTAATGAACTTACCAGTATTGGTGGGTTACAATCCATCACTATTTTTTACTGAAAATAAGCCATAGGGAGTTGATTGTTAGGAATTTTGGCGATGAGTATTATTCTCAAGTTATAAACTCCCCGGTTCCGTTTGTAGTTATGTTCATATTTATCCAGTTTCGAGTTGTCACTTTGACTCTTTATTAGTGGCAACTCATATTGTATATATGATGACTAAGTAGTGTATTTAGGATAGTTGTAAAGCTCCAAGTTAATATGGAGCTAATTTGGCCACACTAGAGGTCAAAATGACACTCTTCATTCTCATTGGTCTTGGAGTTTGGGCCAATAAGGACACTTGGGCAACTTCTTCGAGTTTTTGAGGAGTTTTTGAAGCCTTTGAGGAAAACATTCGAAGATTTGGGGGACAGGGTTGGAGAGCTGATGGGAAGAGCTACAACGTGGGCTCAAGAATGGATGTATTTGAAGGGTTTGGCACTCTGATATGATGATTCAAAGATAAAGAGAGAAATTTAGACCTTTGAGTGTATTTGGGGTGTTTTTTAGAATCCTACGAGGGTTTTGAGAGATCTGATTCAATTGAGAAATAGTTTACAACTCAAGATTGTGCGTGGATTGAAATTTTGACTCAATTGGATGAGTTTTGAGTACGAAATGATAGTTTGAAGTTTGTGTATATAGTCAAAGTTGTAGGATTGCACTGATTGTCACGAAGTTAGTACAGCGATCATATCTTTTGCTATCAGAAAGTTTCATCAATAAAACTTTCTACAGTTCAAGTTGGATGATAAAATTTCACCCTAAAAGTTCAAATTTCATGAGAAGTTCACTATATTCTCATGAAATTTGAGAGCAATTGGAGTCAAGGATTGAGATGTGTGATGGATTTAGTATACATGAGTTTGCATATCGCCTTGTGATACAGTGTGTAACTCAACAATTATTCTGAGAGATCTAGAGAAGAGAAACATATGAAACTTTTCCTAGAGAATAAACAACTGGTAGAAATTTTTTGTTTGAAGTTAAAGTGAGAGTTATTGGTCCAATCATTGGATATCATAATCTTCTTCCGCTGAAGTTTTACCGGTTGTAATGAACTCGAATGTGGAGTGCTGAGGAGAAGAAGAAAAGATTGTCAACTCACACGAGGTTCAAGAGGGTTCTTCTACAGTCATGTGCTCAGGCGTTTTCATAGCAAAGAAATGTCCATGCAACACCGCTCCACTCATCGTCCATCTTGGAGGATGGGTGATCACCCCCTCTGAAACTATGTCTCTAGTAGGATCGGTAACCACCACATCTGCCATAGTGACCTGGTCCTCCCGAACCAAGTATAGGTCTGCCCTAACCCTAGTCGACTGCAAGGCATACCAACGTTCTCTCCATGTGAGGTATCCACCCTCTGGCGCCATCACAAACACCACATCCCTAAGAAATGAAGAGACTTCAACCTCTTTGGGTGAAGCCGCGATATTACGATGCTTGCAAGAAAGATCAAGCAGTTTGTTTGTTTATTTTTTATCAAGCTACAAGCCTTTGGTGAATGGGACATTGTTAAAACTGCCTAGAGCTTCTTGATTCACCGACACCACAATTACGCTAGCTATTGTGAAGCAAGTTGTGTCGTTTGAAGACATTGACTTCCATATTGGCATGATGTAGAAAGACCGCAAAATTTCATAGTGTGATATTATTGTATTGGAGAGAAAGAGAATACATGTCACCATTTATGTAGTGACATCCTTGGTTATTGGTGAGGTAGGTGTGAGCAGGCAAAATCTATAGTACAATAGCGCCCAAACTAAATCAAAACGTATACTGATAGGTCCCAAATCGCACCGTAGGAAACAACTAGAAGAATAATCAAGTCTGGAGAGTTTATCACTTGTTGCATAAAGTTATCTCCAAAGTGATATACTAACCATGCCCGAAAGTAATCACGATGAAGACACCGGATGTTGATCACAAACGGATTGGGCATTAGGACATCTGGAGGATCATGTTGTCCTCTATCCATGTCTTACATCGGCTCCACTTTGATCAGATAAGCTCCTTATGCATGAAAGTGATGTGTCTAGATCTCTCCCATACCATCACCACCATGACTGCGCTTTATATATGATAAGGTCCAAGATAATATCTCTTGGAGCCTTTTCAACATCATGGCCCTATAAAGTCGATCCAACGGTGGGCTCTTAACAGCCTTACAATGTGTCGTCGGTTATCCTAACCTAAAGTATCGACGTCATGACAACAGTTCTGAAGATGACACATGTTCACATCTTCTCATAGTAGCCGCGTCACTACACGACAGCGGCAACCGCCAAGGTCTCCAAGTATAGAGGTATGCAGAGAGGTCACTTCTTTGTTCGTCTAGCTTTGGAGTTATATGGAGCTATGGACACCAACTTCAACATGTTTGTGAGGGAATGCATGAGAGCCTACCATACTAGGCGGCATAGGATATCACTTTCTTTAGCTTATTGTATAGCCTATTTTAGGCAACATGTTTCCATTGCTCTACAAAGAACACTAGCGGGTGCAATCCATAGGAGAGTAATCACGTTAGGTGATGCTTCTTCGGATGCTCTGTTGTTTGTAGACCATTTGACCTAGATAGTTCGGATATCTTACGTTGTTGTGTTGTGACACGGCTACTATGAGAAGATGATGACATGTGTCATCTTCAGAGCTGTTGTCATGACGGCAATACTTTAGGTTAGGATAACAGATGGCATTGTAAGGTTATAAAGAGCTAGGGAGATCTAGACACATCACCTTGCTGACTAAGGAGCTTATCTGATTGAAGTGGAGTCGACGTAGGACGTGGATAGGGGACAACATGATCCTCAAGATGTACCATTGTCGAGTCCATTTGTGATCAACATCAGGTGTCTTCATCGTGATCTCTTTTGGGTATACTTAGCTGGTTTCAAGTTGTCATTTTAACTCTTATTAGTGACAACTCATATTGTGTATAAGATGTCTAAGTAGAGTGTTTAGGATAGTTGTAAAGCTCTAAGTTTCAATGGAGCTAATTTGGCCACACTAGAGGTCAAAATAGCATTCTCCATTCCCATTGGTCTAGGAGTTTTGACCAATGAGGGCACTAGGGCAACTTTTCGAGGTTTTTAGGGAATTTGGAGACCTTCCAGGGAGACATTCGAAAATCAAAGGATAACGTTGGAAAGCTGACGGGACGGGCTACAACGTGGGCTCAAGAATGGATGGATTTGAAGGATTTGTCACTCTGAAACGGTGATTCAAAGTTAGAGAGAGAAATTTCGATCTTTGAGTGTATTTGGAGTGTTTGTGAGAATCTGACAAGGGTTTTGGGAGATTTGAGTCAACTTAAATATAGTTCACGACTTGGGCTTGTGTTTTGATCAAGGTTTCAACTCGATTGGACGAGTTTTGAGTACAGAGTGATAGGTTGAAGTTTGTGCAAGCAGTCAGAGTTGCAGGATTGCACTTACTATCACAAACTTAGTAGATCAATCATATCTTTTGATATCAGAAATTTCTGTCAATAAAAATTCCCATAGTTGAAGTTAGGATGATGAGTGACCTTCTCATGAAATTTGAAAGCAATTGGAGTTGAGGATTGGGATGTGTGATGGGTTTTGTACATTGGAGTGCATATCGCCTTGTGATATAGTGGGTAAATCAACAATTGTTTTGAGAGATCTAGAGGGCAAAAACATCTGAAACTTTACTAACCGATTGAAAGGATTGTGACGCAATTTTCTGTAAAGTTTGAGCGAAAGTTATTGGTCGAATCATTGGATATCATGATCTTTTTCCGCTGAAGTTTTACCGGTTGTAATGTGGAGTGCTGAGGAGAAGAAGAAGAGATTGACAACTCACACAAGGTTCTAGAGGGTTCTTCTACAGCCAGGTGCTCGGGCGTTCTCAGAGCGAAGAATTGTCCTTTGCGACAACGTACTGTAGGACATATTTCCCAATGTGATACTATTGGGGACTAGCCCCATGTTACCGGTCTGATTCCATCCTTGTACGCTTTGATGGGGTCTTCCCATCCCTTTTGATATTATACTTTTTCTCTTATTCTACTCTTAACATGTACATAGCAAGATTTACATAAGCTTCATTCAGCAAAAGGTACAACAATCTTGATGATTTCACCAAACAATTTCATTCAAGTTGTGACAATTATGCACTTATAATGCTTACTGATATTTGTACATTTATATTGAAGTGTGTAACACTCATGATTTTACTAACTCTTGATGGAAACATAATTTGAGACTCAAAAGATTTTTTAAAAAAATTTATGCTGGACAACAAACTAACTACAAAGAATACACCAACCATCATGATTTTTTATTGACATTTTATATCAATTATTCATGATGTTGTGTTGAAAATTAAAATGATTATATCAAATAACATATTAGTATGTAAAAATAATTACATTGATTATAATAATTATAATTAAAAATAATTTTTTGATGAAAAAAATATTATAATTATCAAAATTATCAATTGCATAAGTCTATCAAATGAGCAATTTTTTTTTGCAATTTATGTATAATCATTGAATTTTATGAAAAAAGTATTAAAAAATGAAAAAAATGATTTACAATAAAAATTCCAAAAGCTTAGTTAGCTTATTCAGTTCAAATTATCTGTTTCAAATGATCATTTCATGTTGAAATAAAAAATCTTGAATGATGTGTATGATAAAGCTATTAAATTTTCATTTAAATAAAATATGATAGATTGAAAATGGAAAAAATATAATAATATCATATTAAGCTAACGTATTCCAGCACATGCTTTAATTAATTTTATTGGGACAGAGAGTAATTTCATGAACCGTAAAAATCTCCAGCAACAGTAACTTTCATCAGTCTCAATTAGTAATTAATACACTATCTCTAATAACGTCAACATGATGTATGATCAACCAGTCCACGATACGGTACCGCTGAGATAGTCCAATCGAGTCCCACGTTATATCCGTGACCATGGAACATCGTTGAGAGTACAGTACACTAGTTGGCCGTCACAGTCGAATGCCGTAGTTTTAGGTCAAGCTTCCCGCTTTCATTTGGGAATACATTAGCGTACCAGTACTCGCTTGATTGTACACGTGTGTATAATTCACTTCTGTAAGATTCTGACGGAGTAAGCTACCAGGTTGCTTCCAACAGAAAGTAGTAGCGTAGAATGTGGACAGGTTAGAGAATATTGACGCAAAAGAAAACTTTGAAATAACTGACGTATATTATATTTCCGATTTTTTTAAACGATTTTCTGCCATATAATAAGTATACCGAAGTTAGCTGTATACTAGCATCATGTTTATACTTTTGAATAGATTCTTAGATCGCTTCTTAATGTTCCAGCCTAGGAGTCTAGGTCTTATGAGGTTGTTAAAATTCATTTTTTAGAAATCAGTTGCCCTAATCATAGTTACTTCTGGTTCGTTTCGATGTACGCCATATTTGGAGTTCATTCGCATATGATTTGCACTTGAGTACTTTATTCCAACCGTCCGGAACTTATCTGATCCATATCAAAGGAAAAACGTAAGCAAACTAAAGAAGTTTGTTTGTTTTAGGGAATCTTAATCTATATTTATCCTAGAGTTTCACCAACTACTAACATAGTGGAGCTGTGTCTCATGGACATTACTTTACTCAGAGAACGCATTAGCGCTTGGCTGTAGAAGAACTTTTCTGGTCATTGTGCAAATTAGTACTCTATCTTTCACATCATCTTCACTCCATATTCAAATCCGTTGTATCCGGTAAACTCTAGCGGAAGAAGATCAACAATTGAACCGTTAACTCTCAACTAAACTTCACAGATAATTGCTTTGCAACTATTTAGTACTGTAAAAAACTTTTCATATGCTTTTCTTTTCTATATCTCTCGGCACAAATGTCGGACTATACACTATAACACAAGGTAATATACAAACCATGTGTACCAAAATCATCACAAATCCCAATCCATCTTTCCAATTACTCTCAAATTTCATAAGAAAGTCAATCCTCATCCAAGCTAAAAGTTTGTAAAGTTTTATTGATGAAGCTTGCCAATAACACAAGTTATGATTGTCGAAATAATTTTGTAATAATCAGTGGAATCCTGCAACTCAAATTGAATACACAAACTTCAAACTATCACTCTGCACTCTACACTCATTGGATTGAGCTAAAATTTAAATCGAATCACAAATTTGAGTTGTAAGATACATCTCCATTGATCTTGATCTATCAAAACCCTCACAAAACACTCAAAATCGATCCAAATTCTCTATATGGTCCGAATTTCACTCTCCAACTTCAAATCACCACAACGGAATGATAATTTGCTCAATCGCCTTCATTCTTAGCTCTTCACGTCAACTCCCCAACTATGCTCTCCAATCTCAAAATCTCCCTTTCGAAGGCTACGAAACTCCTCAAAATCTTGAAGAATTCGACCAAGTGTTTCATTGATCCAAATTTCAAGACCAATGAGAATGAAAAATGTCATTTTGACCTCCAGTGAGGTCAAACTAGCCACATACTAACTTAGAGCTTTACAACTATGCTTAACACACTACTTAGCCATCATATAGACAATATAAGGTTTCACTAATAAAGAGTCAAAATAACAACTCAAAATCGACTAAGTATGAACGGAACAACAAAAGGGACCGGGGAGTTTATAACTTGAAAATAATACTCCTCGTCAAAATTCATAACAATCAACTCCATATGGCTTGCCTTTGATAGACAATAGTGATGGATTGGAACCCATGTGTTAAAAGTCACCACTACCGGCAAGTTCAATCCATAACGGATATATCAAATCAAAACGTATACTGTTAAGTCCCAAGTCGTGCCGTAGGAAACAATTGGCAGAATGAACGGGTCCGGGGAGTTTATCACCACTTGCATAAAATTATCTCCAAAGTGATATACTAATCACGCCCTATAGTGATCACGATGTAGACACCGGATGATGATCACAAATGGATTGGGCATCGGTACATCTGGAGGGTCATGCTGTCCTCTATCCATATCCCACGTCGGCTCCACTTTGATCAAATAAGCTCCTTAGTCAAAAAAGCGATGTTCTAGACCTCATCATTTCCCTTGCCACTCTGACCACGCTTTATATCCAAGATAGTATCTCTTGGTTCCTTATTGTAACACTGAAGGCAATGACTCCGGAATGACTTCCAAGATGAGAGATGGTCTTCTCAAGACCTCTCCTTGCTTTATATACCGTAGGACTAGAGGAGTCCGAAATCCAAACTATGCCACATGGCTAACATGCGTAGGTTGCATGTTTTGTTATCTTATACTAACCAATTCTTAACATACGTCTAGCACACAATCTCATCCAGTAATGCATGGTAGCCACCTTGTCATTTACCCTTTTACTTTTTGGATAGTGCACACCACTATCTTGTCTTTTTGTGATCTAGTGACCACTCTACGTTTTGGCTAAACTAACTATGACTAACCAAGATTGGTTACAAACCTCCCCCCATTTAAGTCGCAACGTCCTTGTTGCAAGAAGACTCAAAAGTCTCTACAAGTATCTTGGCATTTGTAAGATTTGCCAATGATTCCCAAGTAGCTTCATAAAGTGGATAAACTTTCCATTGGACTAGATATTCCACTTTGGTGTTCCGCTGCCCTCTTGTCCGTTTCTTGAGGATTCTCTCAATCTCATATTCCTCTACACCATCAATCATGGCTAATAAAGGAGGAGGTTGATGTGGGTTGCCAAAGGAAGGAGATCGTGGGGTATACTTCCTCAAGAGAGACACATGAAAAAAGGGATGTATTTTCATGTGTGTTGGCAACTCTAACTTGTAGGCAACTTCTCCAATCCGTTGAACAATCAAGAAAGGTCCAATAAACCGTGGACTGAACTTTCGAACCCCTATTAATGACAAATTGGAAGTAGACAACCACACCTGATCGCCTTTTTGAAACTCCACATGTCGTCGATGAGCATCAGCATATTGTTTTTGCCGATTTTGGGCAATGGCTAATTTGTGCTTTGCCTGATGTACTCCTCGTTGGACTTGTGCCACAAACTCGTTCACTGCTTCAACTTGGGTTGATGGCTCCTGCATGTGACCTACACTCACCAAGCTAGATGGTGTGATAGGATGTTCTCCATACATCAAGAAGAAAGGGCTGACTTTTGTGGATGCATTGATTGAGTTATTATAAGCAAACTCAATCAAGGGTAAAAGTGCATCCCAACCGTCTTGCTCTTCCAAAGTGAAAGCTCTAAGCATGTCCTCAATAGTCATATTTGCTCTTTTAGTTTGCCCATCTATTTGAGGATGATAAGCTGTGGACATGGCTAGTTTTGTTTTGAATAGCCCAAATAGGGTTTTCCAAAACATGTTAGTAAATTGAGTGCCCCTATCGGTGATGAGCACTCTAGCTAAGCCATGTTAAGCAAAAACTGCATCCGTATAAATTCGAGCAAGTTGGTGCGTGAATCTTGTCTTTGTTGTGGGCCTAATATGGATCATCTTGCTCAATTTATCCACAAAAACGACTATTGAATCATAACCCATAGACGTCATTGGTAACTCACATATGATGTCCATACTGACGTGCTCCCATCTTCTAGTCGGTGTTGGTAGAGGTTGTAGTAGACTTGGCGGGTTTCGATTGCTAGCCTTATTTTGTTGACAAGCCACACAACTTCGAACATAGGCGGTGATTTCCTCTCTTAGTTTTGGCCAAAAGTATACCCTTTTTGAAGCCTTCAATGGTCTTCTCCACTCCTACATGGCCATAATAGCTGAATCATGTGCCTCCTCTAACCTGCTTGTTATGCGAAGGGCAACATCCGAGGGGATCCGGATCTTTCCCTTGTAGAACGCCAATCCCCGTTCCAAATGTGCTCAACCCTGCTGAAGGGCTTGTGCAATCTCCTCATCCTCCTTGGTAGCTCGATTTAGGTTCTCCCACCATTTAGAGTGAATCTTCACCTCAGTGATGTGATTAATGCATGGCATTCGTGTCAATGCATCGGCAAGCTGCTTCTTCCCCTCCACATACACGATCTTCATGTTGAAACATTTGTCGCCATTCAACCCCCCAACGACCGCCGCTTGGAGGTCCTTTTGAGTTTCTAAATAAACCAAAGGCTTGTGGTCCTGTCTCAACCACAAACTCCTTATCTCCAGAGATAGTGCTTCCAATGTTTAGTAGCCAAGACAATGGCTAACTCCTCCCCCTCTACGTGGTATGATAATTTTGCTTCACAAAGACAAAAGTTTACGTGAAAAAAAAGCAATTGGGTGCCATCCATCTTTCCACTCTTGTTGTAACACTCCTCCAAGCGCCACACCGATGCATCCGTAGCAAGTTTTGTTGGTCTACCAGGTTCGTACCATTTAAGGATTGGTGCATGTAAGAGCGCATCTTTCAAAGCCTGAAATACAATCTCTTGAGTTGTACCCCATTGCCATTTCTGCCCTTGGCCTAAGAGACTTGTTAAAGCTTGAGCAATACGAGCAAAAAGCTTCCACAAACCTTCTATAAAAGCCGGTTAAACCCAAAAAACTACGTAGTTGAGTCGATTCTCCAGGGCAGTCAATTTTGAATGGTTTCCACTTTGTCACTCATGACTTGGATGCCATCAGCGCTAACTCTATGGCCTAAGTAATCTACTTCGTTTTTGCCAAACTCACATTTTGACATCTTAGCATAGAGCTTATTTTCTCTCAACACTTGGAGTACTTCTCGTAGATGTTTTTGATGATCTTGTAAGGACTTGCTATATATCAAGATATCATCTAAAAACACAATCAATGATTTATCTAGATATTTACTGAAAAATATCATTCATCGATCCCATGAATGTGGCGGGGGCATTGGTTAAACCAAATGGCATAACTAGATACTCAAAATGACCATATCTAGTTCTAAAAGCTGTCTTTTGTATGTCTTCATCTGCCACTCTGATATGATTGTATCCGCTTCTAAGATCAAGTTTGGTGAAATACTTAGCTCCATGAAGTTGATCAAACAAGTCATCCATTCGCGGTAATGGATACTTGTTTTTCACCGTTTGTTGATTTAGAGTACGATAGTCCATGCACATCCGCATGGAGCCCTCCTTCTTCTTCACGAACAATACTGGAGCTCCATATGGTGACACACTAGGTAGGATAAACCCTTTCTCCAACAACTCTTCCAATTGTGCCTTGCATTCCTCCAGCTCGTTCGGTGCAAGTCGATAGGGACTTTTACAAGGAGGTGAACTTCATGGTAAGATCTCTATCTTGTGATCCACTCTCCTTCTTGGTGGTAAACCTAGAGGCAAATCATCTAGAAAAACCTCTTGAAACTCGTTCAAGATACAAGTTAACTCCTCATGTATAAAAGATTGCTCTTTTGGAGCGCTTACATCTCTTATTAGGCCCAAAAAACATACATCTTTGTGACTGATAGCGGTTCTCTGGATCACCTCCTTTTTAGGGAGAGCTAATGCTTGTTGAACTTTTTCATTTAACGTTTTTTCGCAAAAAAAGTGAGTTATTTCATTTGAAAAAAGTCACGGGATTTGAACCTGTGTCTTCGACGTCCAAAAAAGTCCTATCACATAGAGAGGTAAGTTTCTGTGTCATGATCTAAGTCTATCTCCAAAGATCCTCCAACTCATAGTTTTTACTATCTTTCTTCGCCAATCTACCTCATGATTATATTTTTCCATCCAAGGCATACCCAAAATAGCATCATAGCGAGCTAATCGAATTACTCTCCACTCCAACGATTCCTTGTATTGCCCAATCTTCAACTCCACTTTCCTAGGAATGCTCTCAATGCTCTTTGTTTGCCCGTTTGGCAACTCTACCTTTTCACTCTCATCTTTCTCTAAAGCTAATCCCAACTTTATAGCAATAGATCGAGATAGGAAATTTTCTGTAGCTCCTGGATCAATCAATACTCTCACTTTTACTCCTTCTATCTCGCCATCTGTCACAATCAAACATGTTTCCTTCTTTCTCACACCATTTACCTCATGTTTTTGCTTCCTTTCCTCGCCCTTCCTCCTTTTCATCGAACCAGTAAGGCCGCGAGGCAAGGTTACTGGTGCTCGTCGTTTCCCGGGTTTCCATCGGTCACTTCGTCTCCACCTTCAAGATTGTTGAGAGCTCGTCGATAGGGGGATCTAGCTCCTCTTGCCAGAATTCGGGTACGGTAATTCATGGCAATGTGACCAAATCTTCCACAATTATAGCATTGCCGCATTTCTCGTCTTCCCTCCACTCCGTCTCCTCCTCTTGAATTTACTTCTCGATGAGGATTCGAGTTGCGACGATCTCCTCCTTGTGCGTTCACTCCCCTTGGAATGAAATCTTCTCTCCTCCTTATGTTGCCCAACTCCATAGGCATGGGTCCATAGTATTGATTCGAGGGAACTGATACCTCTCCACCGTTGTGATAAACGTTGGACATTCGTTGTGCACAAGCAATAGCCTCGTTCAAGTTGCTTGGATTGTCCAGAATCACCTCTGTTGAATCTTTTTCTTCAACCCTCTCTTGAATAAATCAAGAGCTTCCGGCTCCACTCATATCTCGTATCGAATTCGAAGATCTCGAAATTCATCAATGTACTCCTCCACACTTCCCTTACGTTTCAAGTTTCCACAACCTCATCCGTGCCGTGATGATGGGATCAACCGCTTGAAAATTCTAAAGAAGACCTCTTTGCATTGCACTCCAAGTAACTTTGTTGGGCGACTCATTGAGCTCCATCATCCAACCCTGAAACCAAGTAGATGCTTTCTCCAACAACAAAGTACGAACAAAAAGACATGCAATGTGATCATTGATATTGAACAAAGCAAGATGCTAATCCATTCTCTCAATCCAACCTTCCAAAACTCCCATGGTTCGACTAACTCGGTAAGGTTTTATCTTACAAGCTTTTGTCATCTTTAGAATCATGGATGTCTGAAGATCTAGCTCTCTTGCTCGTTGTGCTGCTTGGGCTTCAAGAGCACGGGCTCTCACTGTTTCTTCACTTTCCATCATGGATGGTGACGTCTCCATCTCCATTGGAGTTTCTCTCATTCTCTCATTTTCCATTCCTCTCGCTTTTTCTTTGTTAATTCTTGAGCTAACTCTTGTACTTGAGTCTGACTTTGCTCAAATGCGTTTCTCAAATCTCTCAACTCCTGAATCATTTCTCTCAAAGTGTCCTCCATGATTCGTTTCCATCCACTCTCTCTCAGTATAGGGTTAAGATGAACACTCTCCAATTTCTCAAGATTGGCAACACAAAAGGAATAGGTGATGCTATCACCTCATGGTAATACTCCTCTCCAAAGTTTCTAATAACTAGGCTCCGAAACATAGCTTTAGGATGATACACACAATAGATTTCACACCGTGTGTTGAATCTCACCGGTGGTGGTCTATTGAGGTCCATCTCTAAACTAAAATGTAAATCGTGAGATCCCAAGTAACATCGTATGTGACTATAGGTAAGATAACAGGATCTCGAGATCTCATCACTTGGTCCATGAAGTTGACACCAAAATGATAAACCAAATCTTGAGTCAACCTTGCTCTCTCAATGTATAAGTTTGACATGAAAAGGATTAAGAAATGGGAATCTCGGTACTATTCTATCTCCCCATCCATAACCTCGCACCCCCTTCCACTACTTTGACTCAATGGCCTTTGCCGGCCTCTAACAAACACTCTCTCCTCAAATAATTGTACCAACCCATACTATTCTTCCAAGAGGGGTGATCCACACTCATAGGAACAATAAGCCTGCTCTGATACCATTGTAACACTGAAGGCAATGACTCCGGAATGACTTCCAAGATGAGAGATGGTCTTCTCAAGACCTCTCCTTGCTTTATATCTTTGTAGGACTAGAGGAGTCCGAAATCCAAACTATGCCACATGGCTAACATGCGTAGATTGCATGTTTTGTTATCTTATCCTAACCAATTCCTAACAGACGTCTAGCACACAATCTCATCCACCAATGCATGGTAGCCACCTCGTCATTTACCCTTTTACTTTTTGGATAGTGCACACCACTATCTTGTCTTTTTGTGATCTAGTGACCACTCTACGCTTTGGCTAAACTAACTATGACTAACCAAGATTGGTTACACTTATCCACATCATGACCCTAGGATGTCAATCAAACCATGGGCTCTTAACAGCCTTACAATGAATCGTCGGTCATCCTGACCTAAAATATCGTCGTCATAATGTAACCATCTTTAGTTAGTGAGAACTAAAGTAGAGGTTACGCAAGGAGGAGATATATAGTCTTGAGTTGACTATTAGTGGAGTATCTAAAGGTGCCACGTCAGCAATCAGTGTGGTCTTTAGATTGTGTTTCTTGTGTGTTAGTTAGTGTGTTAGTTGGAGTACACGTCAGCAATCCATGTGGTCATAGGGATGACCGCCACGTCATCGATCCACGAGGAATTGAGTGGATGGTGGTTGGCTAACCTTATCTTGTTTGTACTTTTTTGAGGACTATATATAGAGAAAGAGAAACCATTGAGGTATCTCTCAACTTCAGAATTCCTTGAGCTATTTGAGTGGTCTCTCCTCACTTCCCTAGTGTTACAATGGTATCAGAGCGAACTTGCTCTTTCCTTGAGTGTGGATTATCCCTCTTGGAATAGCAAGATCATGATGATAACTTTAAGTTCTTGAGAGTTTTATAGAGACTGGCAGAGGTCATTGATCTGCATGTAGGGTAAGGGGGAAAGGGAAAACTGTGGGCTGCAAGTATGGATGTGCCTGAGGGAAATCCTGTACCAAACTTTCCATTTCCCAATCTATTCAACATCCATATTCGATTCATAGAGAAGTATGTTTTCGGAGTGTACCTTGTGGCGAATTGGGGTGCAGATTTTATGGCTCGAGTGATGGCATCACCAATACCAATGATAGTTCCGATTGTCAGTTATGGAGAAACATGGGATTGTACCATTTACATTCTATACTGAATGTTGGATGGATTTGAATCGTGAACCACCCGCACCGGTTCCGTTCAACACGTATATAGAAATTAGAACAATTTACCGACAGAAGAGAGTATGGAGGGACTTTATTGTTAGGAATTATGGTGAAGAGTACTACAGAGCTGTAATAGGATCACCTCGGCCTTTTGTGATCCCTATTTTGAGAGATTGGATTGTTATTATACTTACATTGTATTAGTTTGAGTGGTGGAGAAGTATGGAAGCGTGAGTTTCTATGAGTGAAGTTTTGAACTCAATCATGATAGAAATGAAAGAGTTAAGAAAAGCTATTGTAGATGGACATACAAAGCAACAAGCCATGGAGGACAAGATCTCGGCATTAGAGAGTGAGAAGGTAGAGAGAGAGAGAGAGAGAGAGAGAGAGAGAGAGTTGGTGAGATGGAAGTGGAAACTCCGATACAAGAGACTCAATCCCAACCGCAAGCGACTGCTATTGCCAACGAAGAGGCAAATAGGAGACGACTTCAAGAGATGGAAGATCAAGCCAATCTCTTACTTCGGATGGGAAAGTCATGTAAGGTGGAAGCCTACAAGGGCAGTAGAGCCATGGGATTTTTGGAGGGATGGATCATGAGGATGAATATACATCTATCACATTTTCATGTTTCTGATTTTTATCATAGGGGAATGTTCATGCGGTCTTACCTCATGGATAAGGCTCTTACATGGTACACTACATGGGAACGAATGCTTTCAGAACGAGGTGCTTCTATTTCATGGAGTTGGATGCAAGAGGGACTTCTTCAAAACTTTCAAGCGGTGGATTCCCTTCAAACCGCGAGAATGAAGTTATGGGATTTGAAGCAGAAAGGAGGCATACATGAATACATTGAAGAATTTCGTAATCTTCAAGTATCCATTATGGATATGAGTGGAACAGAAGCCTTAGATGTCTTCAAACGAGGTCTGAAGGAGAGAGTGCGAAAGGAGGTGATGGTGAGTAATCCATCCACAGTGAATGAAGCAATCGCAATTGCTCAACGGATTTCGGGTGCTTATGGGATCACACACAATGAACCATCAAGCAATGTTCGGGAACCACTTGGCCCAACACCCATGGAGTTGGGAAACCTTCGACGTAGGGAAGGATATGCACCACCACAAGGACCACCGCCTAGGTATGGAGGTGATAATCGTCGACTATTTATTCCAAATTTTCCGGATCTTCCTGCAAATAATGAAACAGTTAATCGAGGAGGAATGGGGGTTCGTGACAATCGTCAATGCTATACATGTGGGAGGATAGGTCACATTGCCAAGTTCTGTAGAACTCGATCAGGACCACCCGGAGGAAGACCTATGTTGCGAAGGCCGTTCAACAACATGGAAGGAAGGGAGTACGACAATGAAGATGAGATCTTGTAGGGAAACGAAGATCACCAGTAAACTTGCCTCGCGGCCTTACTGGTTCCACTAAACGAAGAAAAGGCGGGGTTGGAAGAAGACAACGATTGGAAGCTCATGGAGGGAGCAAGAAACAAGCACGATTGATTGTCACAGATGGGATGATGGAAGGACACAAGGTGAGAGTCCTAATTGATCCTTGAGCAACAGAAAATTTTCTATCACGATCTGTTGCAATGAAATTAGGATTGAGTTTGATAAAGAATGTGAGTGAGGAAGTTGAGTTGCCAAATGGGCAAACTGAACCAATTGAGACATTAGCACGAAGTGTAAAACTAGTCATAGGCGGGTACCAGGAAGAGATTGAATGGAGAGTAATCCGATTAGCTCGATATGATGTCATCCTAGGAATGCCGTGGATGGAGCAATACAATCCGGAGGTAGATTGGAGAAAGAAAGTAGTAAAAAGTAGTGGATGGAAGATTTACGGAGATAGAAGCAGATCTCAGAATAGAAGCTTACCTCTCTTTGTATTGGTAAGACTGCCATTTCTAGAGGTGATGTATGTTTCTTGGGACTTATAAGAGATGTTCTTTGGTTCTAAGGACAATCTATACATTCCGGAATCATTGAGCGATATTATTTCAGAGTATCAGGATGTCTTCCCAGATGATCTACCTGCAGGGTTGCCACCTAAGAGGCGTGTAGATCACAAGATTGAGGTGATACTCGGAAGCACTCCAACGTGCAAAGCTCCATACCGTTTGGCTCCAAATGAGTTGGAGGAATGTAAAGCTCAAGTGGAGGAGATGTTGAGAAAGGGGTTCATACAACCAAGCATTTCACCTTATGGAGCCCCCTGTCTTTGTTTGTGAAGAAGAGGGATGGGAGTATGAGATTGTGCATTGACTATCGTGGGTTGAATCAACAAACGGTGAAAAACAAGTATCCATTACCTCGAATGGATGATTTGTTTGACCAACTTCAAGGGGCGAAGTACTTCACCAAACTGGATTTGAGGAGGCGGGTACAACCATTCGAACTGGCGATGAAGATGTTCATAAGACAGCTTTTCGTACTAGGTATGGTCACTTTGAGTATCTAGTGATGCCTTTTGGTCTCACCAACGCACCTGTCACATTCATGGGATTAATGAATGATATTTTTCGTCCTTATTTAGACAAATTTGTTATTGTCTTTTTGGATGATATTTTGGTATATAGTACAACCTTAGAAGATCATAGGCGACACTTACGAGAGGTACTCTAGGTTTTGCGAGAGAATGAGTTATATGCCAAAGCTTCAAAATGTGAATTTGGCAAATCAGAAGTAGATTATTTAGGCCATCGAGTCACAACGGAGGGAATCCAAGTGATGAGTGAGAGGATAGAAGCTATCTGAAATGGACGAAGACAGGAGGATCAAACTCAACTAAAGAGTTTTTTAGGTCTTACAGGATTTTATCGTAGATTTGTTAAAGCTTTTGCACGCCTTGCCCAAGCCTTAACATCTATGCTAGGGAAGAGTCAAAAATGGAGATGGGGAACAGCACAAGAGTAAGACTTTCAAGCACTGAAAGATGCTTTTTTGCATGCACCTATTCTCAAGTGGTATGATCCTAATCGACCAATGAAGTTGGCTACTGATGCATCAGGTACAACAGTGGGTGGAATTCTTCAATAGGAGTGGAAGGATGGTTGGCACCCGGTGTCGTGTTGTGACACGGCTACTATGAGAAGATGATGACATGTGTCATCTTCAGAGCTGTTGTCATGACGGCAATAGTTTAGGTTAGGATAACCGCCTTTATAAAATTTGTTAAGAGCCCACCGTTGGATCTATTTTGTAGGGTCAGGATGTTGAAAAGGCTCCAAGAGATATTATCTTGGACCTTATCAGATATAAAGCTTGATCGGGATGGAAAGGGTATGGGAGAGTACTAGACACATCACTTTCCGACTAAGGAGCATATCCGATCGAAGTGGGAGCCGATGAGGACATGGATAGAGGACAACATGATCCTCCAGATGTACCGATGCCTAATCCATTTGTGATCAACATCCGGTGTCTTCATCGTGATCATTTTCGGGCGTGGTTAGTGTATCATTTTGGAGATAACTTTTCGCAACAAGTGATAAACTCTCGGGCCGATTATTCTTCCGATTGTTTCCTACGACGCGATTTGGGGCGTAACGATTAATGCGTTTTGATTTAGTTTGGGCGCTATGGATTTGAACTTACCGGTAGTGGTGGCTTTCAACACATGGGTTCCAATCCATCACTATTGCTTACCGAAAACAAGCTATAGGGAGTTGATTGTTAGGAACTTTGGCGAGGAGTATTATTCTCAAGTTATAAACTCCCGGTTCCGTTTGTAGTTCCATTCATACTTAGCCGGTTTCGAGTTGTCATTTTGACTCTTTATTAGTGGCAACTCGTATTGTGTATAGGATGACTAAGTAGTGTGTTTAGGATAGTTGTAAAGCTCTAAGTTAAAATGGAGCTAATTTGGCCACACTAGAGTTCAAAATAACACTCTTCATTCTCATTGGTCTTGGAGTTTAGGCCAATGAGGGCTCTTGGGCAACTTCTTCGAGGTTTTGAGGAGTTTTAGAGACCTTCCAGGGGGACATTCGGAGATCTGAGGATTGGGTTGGAGAGCTGACGGGACGAGCTACGACGTGGGCTCAAGAATGGATGGAGTCACTCTGAAGTGATGATTCAAAGTTAGAGTGAGAAATTTAGACCTTTGAGTGTATTTGGAAAGTTTCTGAGAACCTTACAAGGTTTTTGGAAGATCTGAGTCAACAAAGATATAGTTTTCGACTCAGGCTTGTGTTTTGATTGAAGTTTTGACTCGATTGGATGAGTTTTGAGTACGGAGTGATAGCTTGAAGTTTGTGTATACAGTTAGAATTGCAGATCGCATCGATCGTCACGAAGTTAGTACTGAGAGATCATATCTTTTGATATCAGAAATTTCTGTCAATAAAACTTTGGACAGTTCAAGTTCTGATGATGAGTGACCTTCTCATAAAATCTGGGAGCAATTGAAGTCAAGGATTGGGATGTGTGACGGGTTTTGTACACAGGGGTGTGCATATCGCCTTGTGTTACAGTGGGTAAATCACCAATTGTTTTGAGAGATCTAGAAACGAAAAACATCTGAAACTTTTTTGAGTGATAGTAAGGGCCGTGGAGCAATTTTCTGTAAAGTTTGAGCGAAAGTTATTGGTCGAATCATTAGATATCATAGTCTTCTTCCGCTGAAGTTTTACCGGCTATAATGTGGAGTGCTGAGGAGAAGAAGAAGAGATTGTCAACTCACACGAGGTTCTAGAAGGTTCTTCTACAGCCAGGCGCTCGGGCGTTCTCAGAGCAAAGAAATATCCATGCGACACCGGTTGCCTTTTTCTCCCGAAAGTTGGTGGCAGTTGAGCAAAACTATCACACAACTAAACGAGAGGAGTTAGCCATTGTTTTGGCCACGAAACATTGGAAGCATTACTTGGGAGACAAGGAGTTTGTGGTAGAAACCGACCACAAACCATTGGTGTATTTGGAAACTCAGAAAGATCTCTCCAAACGACAAATTCGATGGGCAGAATGGCGTCAACAGTACAACATGAAGATAGTGTATGTGGAGGGCAAGAAACAACTTGCGAAGATCTTTCTTCACCGGATGCCGTGTCTCAACAACATCACAGAGGTGAAAATCCAAGTTGATTGGTGGTCTCAAATGATGGATGCAACAAAGGAGGATGAGGTAATCATGAAAGCACTTCAGGCACAGACGGCAAGGAAGGTTCGAAGTCTAGCATTTCAGGAGCAACGTATATGGATTCCACAAGATCCAAATTTACGCACAATGATATTGTTAGAAGGCCACGATACAACCATTGCGGGGCACGTGGGAGCTGAAAAGACTTTGGAGAGCATACAATGAGTGTACTATTGGCCAAGGATGCGGGAAGATGTGGAGGCATATGTTCGAAGTTGTGTCGCATGTCAACAAAATAAGGCGGGGAATCAAAAACCAGCAGGTTTATTACAACCTCTTCCCATTCTTGAACAATGATGGGAACATGTTACTATGGATCTAGTATGTGAGTTACCAAAAACCTCTTTAGGACATGATTCAGTTGTGGTCTTTGTGGATAAATTGAGTAAGATGATACACATCCGACCTACCACAAAGACAGTGACGGCACCACAACTTGCTCATCTGTACCTAGATGCAGTTTTTGTGAATCACGGATTAAGCAAAGTCTTAATCACATACACAGGAACTCATTTTACTAGTTTGTTTTGGAAAACCTTGTTTGGTTTATTCAAAACAAAGCTAGGAATGTCTACAAACTATCATCCTCAAACGGATGGTCAAACAGAGAGGGCCAATAGAGCAATAGAGGATATGCTGCGAGCATTCACTTGGGAGGAACAACAAGAGTGGGATACTCTTCTGCCTCTAGTGGAATTTGCATATAACAATTCTGTTAATGCATCCACAAAAGTGTCTCCATTTTATCTGATGTATGGTGCTCATTCTTTGACACATTCCAGTTTGTTGAGAATTCCTATGGGGCAGGAGTTTTCAACCAAAGTTGCGGCAGTCAATGATTTTGTGGAGCACATACACAAGGGCGCATCAAGCAAAGGAGAAGTTGGTAATTGCTCAAAATCGACAAAAGCAATATGCAGATGCTCATCGCAGGGAGGTGAATTTTCAAGAAGGAGATCAAGTTTGGCTATCCACGACCAATTTGTCACTTGTAGGAACACCAAAATTTAACCCTCGATTCATCGGTCCTTTTGTGGTGTTGAAACGTGTTGGTGAGGTGTCTTACAAGTTAGAGCTCCCGTTGCATATGAAAATACATCCCGTATTTCATGTGTCATGATTACGAAAACATGTATCACGTCCCAAGCAGTTCACAAATCCAGCAACTCCTCCTCCTTTACCTCTTATGGTAGCAGATCAAGCAGAATTCGAGTTTGACAAGATTCTCAAAAAATGGATTCGGGGTTACAAATACCCAAAAACGGAGTATTTGGTACAATGGAAGGGATATCCATCATATGAATCAACTTGGGAACCGGCAAAGAACTTAGCCAATGCACCTTTGATCGTTCAAGAGTTTGAACGTGTGAGCAACGAGGACGTTGCATCTTAAAAGGAGGGAGATTTGTAACCATCTTTAGTTAGTGAGAACTAAAGTAGAGGTTACGCAAGGAGGAGATATATAGTCTTGAGTTGACTATTAGTGGAGTATCTAAAGGTGCCACGTCAGCAATCAGTGTGCTCTTTAGATTGTGTTTCTTGTGTGTTAGTTAGTGTGTTAGTTGGAGTACACGTCAGCAATCCGTGTGCTCATAGGGATGACCGCCACGTCATCGATCCACGAGAAATTGAGTGGATGGTGGTTGGGTAACCTTATCTTGTTTGTACCTTTTTGAGTACTATATATAGAGAAAGAGAAACCATTGAGGTATCTCTCAACTTCAGAATTCCTTGAGCTATTTGAGTGGTCTCTCCTCACTTCCCTAGTGTTACACATAATCAACAGGTCTGAAGATGACACATATCATCGTCTCCTCATAATAGCCGTGTCACAACATCACAGCGAAAGAGTGAGATATGAGAGGAGGGTAGTATACTTTGTTATATATTGTATTTGTACACTTTGTCTGACATAGAGAGTGAATAGAAATTTATCTTCGCCTTTCTATTTTGGCTCCATTGGTACCTCAATTGAAGACTATGGAGAATGATATAGAGAGTTATCAAGGTTTTTATTTTTTCAAGGTTTTTAGTGAATTTTGATCGATTTTTCTCGAATTGGACATATGGGTCTGGATTTTTTTTGTTCTAATCTCTTCCTTTTCCTACATTGGTTCTATTGGGACCTAGTTAAAAAATTATGAAGATCGGAGTAAAAAGTTATGAGTGTTTTTTTAGATTTTAATGTTTTCATAGTTAGCATTTTCCCATGTGAGGTGGGATGTATGGGGGTTGTGGTTATGAAGATGTGAGAAGATACATGATGGAGTGCTCGGTGTCCTTATCCTTCTCTTTGTGCTAGTGATAGCTTCACTTCTTTTCATGGGGCCTCCAAAAGTGGTGCGTGATACACCATGTCCATTGTATCATCGTCTCTTTACCTCGCAAGGGATAAAGACTCACGTGGGAAAGATGCACAAAGATTATGATTGGACCACAAAAGTTTGTTCATTCACAAAATTTTGAATTTTTTGGATGTTGATACAAATTTTTAAAAATACATCAATTATCACACAGTAAATTAAGTTTTTAACATAAGCACAATACTTTTTTGAATCAAAAAATTATATATATATAAGTTGTAGTCTACTCCATTGATAATAAGCCTACCCCTCCATGCAAAATCAGTAAAGATGTATGTTTCATGCCAAATCTCTTGTCACATACTCGAAGGTCCCTGGTTCGATGATGTCACCAAAGACGCCCATGATCCTTCTATCAAAGGCTATCAAACGTGATTTGAAAGGAGGTGAAGGAGGAACCGTGCAAAGAAGGTAGGTGGGTCTACGAGCAATACTATATGAAAGTGTATCAAACGCCATTTGCGGATCCTCTAGTAGAGGAAGGTCATTTACATGCAAAACATCATTGGCAAGTGCAACGTTTAGATAATGCGAGACAAAATCCTCAGCCCTTATTGGCACTCCTAGAATGCGTAAGCCTTCTGTCGATGTCATACATTCTTCTAGAAGTTGGAGATGAGGAGGAATGTCCAAAGGAGACCAAGCCCTACACTTTGACATCTTGACTCTCAAGCCTACAAGATGAAGCTCGGTAGTCAAGTAATCAAAGGCATGCCTAATGTGATCTACATGGCCCACAATGTGTGTATCATCCGCTAAGGAGGGCAACACACAACTAGGCACAACCAAAGCAGTAGACAAAAGAGCTCTATAATGAGTCATGGCAAATAGTGGTCCTCCCAAAAGATCTCCGGATTGTAGAAAGGTCACTCCCTCCTCGGAAAAGCCATGCTGATAAAAAAGAGAAGAATGTGAACCATAGAAAGATCGTACAAAAGGAATGAGACTCGATAGAGGTCCACTAGTCTCTCTAAGCTCTCTAAAAATGGATGCATGTGAGACGTTAGAGCATTCTCAACGTCCATATGCAAGACAACCCAATTTGGATGGACATCTAGAAGTGCTCTAATGGCCAACAATACCACATGTAGTGACTCCAAACTTATGTGGACAAAGATGCTGCTAGAAGTGTGAACGATGCTGCAAGACAACGGTACGACTGACTAAACGCAATAAGATCTTCCCAATAGCAATTGGTATGATACTCCCTGTGTCCTTCTCCATTGCGAGAAGCGGACTAGCACATAATACTTGACTTATTGACAACAGAATCTCTCCTGTCACAATTGATATAACCACATGAAACAACTCCGTGAAACCATTAAAGGGATCATCCGCCTGAAAGCAATCTCGAAGATGCTCGTATATCATCCCTAACAATCCCCTTGAGGACAAACATGGGGTTTTGCATAGAGAATGGGCAAATAGTGATCTATCAAGACATAATGGCTCCTCTAGCTAGTACTCCAAGACCTCTAATGGTATCTCCTCGCCCATGGGTGGACGTAAAAGGCGTAAAGAGGAAATCGTCTCCTTAGTAGTACTAGCCATAGACAAAGAATAGTTTGTGTGTTCCCCAAAGTAACAAATGCTAATGTGTTTGTACTCCTTTAGTGCACCAATATGAAATTTATTGAGTTGATCAAAATTTTTAAATTTTTGAGTTTTTCTTTAATAAAAAAAAAGATTGAGAATATCATAAACATCATTTGATAATAGTAATGCATGTTATATAATTAAATTATAAAAAATAAAATCCAATGTTACAAATATAGAATGTTAAAGATGTTACAGTGTTAAATTTTTGTAAAATATGCTTTCAAAATCTTGATATTTTTTCAAACAATGTACAAAAAATAAAAGTAATAAAAACAAAACATCATTCAAAATTTTTTTTACTTTAGAAAAAAATTTTAAAATAAAAATCTATAAAAAACTTTAAAATTTACACTTGTCTATGTTCAATGTGCAATAAAAGTCACAAAAACAAAAATAACAAGATTTAACTAAAAAAAATTTATAAAAAAATTAATATTAAAGTTACAATCTAATGACAAAAAATTTATTTTTGGTTTTTTAAATAAAAATATGGTTTTTTTTCAATATTTGTAAATAAAAAATTCAAAATAAAAAATTATATGTGTAATACAATTTTAAATTATGTGATTAATTTTTTAATTAATTTTTATGTTTACATTTGTGATAAAATCTATTTAAAAATTTCTCAAGAATAATTTAAAACAATAATTTAAATCTAATTTTGTTTTATTATTTGATCATAATAATTTTAGTTTGAAATATTTTAATTTAAAATGAAAATTTATACTTTTTAATTATATAAATAATCTTTACTATTTTTTTTCAAATAATTAAAATTAAATTTAATATAAATATTTTTTGGAACGAGTAGATTTTTATTATTTTTATGAATGATAATCTTATATATATATATATATATATATATACTATTTTTGATTCAAAAAAGTATTATGCGTATGTTAAAAAATTAATTTATTGTGTGATAATTGATGTCTTTTAAAAAATTTGTATCAACATTCAAAACATTCAAAATTTTGTTAGTGAATAAACTTTTCAATTTAATATGAAATTTATAAAGTAACCATTATTATAAACTAATGAAAGTTAATGCTTTAGTTTTTATGCATAGAATGTGTCATTTGAAAAAAAATATTTTTCAAAATTAATGATAAACTAAAATATTCATTTTATACATTTAATTATCGAAAAAAATATTATTTAAATAAAAATTATTGAAAAAAATGATTTGTATACAATACAAAATACATCAGCCATTTTTTCATTTATAATTATGAATTATTAAAAACTATTTTTAAAATATAATAAAATTTATTTTAAAATTAATATTAAATAACATTTTTTAAGAAATAATTATTAAAGAAATAAATATTTTTAATTGGATCTTAAAATCTTTACTGAATTTTTTTATTCATTTTGATTTTTTATCGTATAAATTTAATTTAAAAATTTTGTTATTTATATTGTGTGAATTTGATTTTATATGGTAGCCTATTGATATAATTTGTATGGATGTTTGTGAAGATATAGTAAACAACATTACAATGAAAATGATTCATATGATTTATTTAATCAAAATATAATATAAAATTTTCTTATATGAATTTTGCTATTATATTGATCATTGAGTGAAAAAAATTTAACACATGTATAAGTCATAACTTTTATGAATTCATGGATTGTATTATTTTGGAGTTTTAAATTAAAAAATTTAAAAGAAATTTCTTTTCATCAAATTTGAAGTTATAAAAATTATAAAATTCATTAAATGTAATTAAGAAAATAAATTTTTGAATAAAAAATTGCATTTATCTTTCACATTTTTAGATGTATTAAACAATAAAATTTAATGTGATTTTTACTATAAGATATATTTTTATGTTTTGAACATCACATAAGCTAAAGTTTACTGAAAATATATATGCTAATCAACATAACATTTGTGTGTAGCTTAGAATACATTTGAAGTGATAGATGTAGAATTATATTTTTGTTAAATCTTTGTATATTTTTAATATTCATGCCATATGTTTGTAATTTATAAATCATTCAAAAACTATATTTTTGTAATAAAGATATATACATATATGAATTAAAAGGGTTAGATGTCTTTTTAAGTGGTTAGTAATAGTTTGGACGTGACATAATTATCTTTCATGTTCAAGATCTATATCCAATCGCATGAGTATTTTGTGTATTAAAAGTACAAAGTAAAATAACAAAAAGTATGGAAGACCCATGAAGTCATACATGGATGAAACCAAAGGGGTAATATGGGACTAGACTCCAATAGTATCACAATGGGAAATATGTCATACTACATCTAAGATATCTGAACAATCTAGATCAAATAGTCGACATATTACAGTAGCATCCGAAGAAGCATCACCCAACATGATTGCTCTCTTATGGAGTGCACTAACTAGTGGTCTATGTAGAGCATGGATACACGTTGCCTAAAATAGACTATACAATAAGTTAAATATAGTGATACCCATGTTGCCTAGTAGTAGATAGGTTCTTGCGCACTCTTGCACTAACATGTCGAAATCAGTGTCCAAAACTCCATAGAACTCCAAAGCTAGAATAATAAAGAGTTGATCTCTCTGCATATCACTATACTTGAAGACATTAGTTGTTACCGCTCCACTTGCCATCCATCTATAAGGATGGGTAATCATCCCTCTAAACCCATGTCTCGTGCCATAGCAAACATCATAACCCTAATGACATCATGGGTAGCTATCCTATGCCCTCCGAATGGGCAACAAGTCATATAGACCGTTGATGCATCTAAGGTAATACCACTCTCACATGTGAGTAATGAAGGTGTAGATGGCTTGACCAAGCCAAGGCAAAACCTCATCGATGTAGAAAAAGTAGTTGGGGCGAGTTGAAAAGTCTAGTTGCATGGTCAAGCGAAGATTCACGAGCATACAGCCTTGTTGAACAAGAGCGTAGATGAGCACTAATAGTATGAGGAATAACCAGATCCATTAAGAGAGAATGTAGAACATGCTAAAATTGTTGATCCATCAAGATAGATTGTAGACCTCTAGTCCAATTAGTGGACAAAAAGGAAAAAGATGAGAGTTCATATCGTACCTTAAGGGTAAAACATATCTTGTATGTCGTAATAGTATGTGTAAAGGAAATGATGATGCATCCACGTTCCTCACATACATCTCAAGGATGGGAATCATAATTTGGGAAGATAACAAAGGTGTAGAGAGAGCCCAATTAGCCAAAAATGGTATAAGTGCCGACTCCTCCATCGATAATAAGCCCACACTTCCACAAAAAATGGGCAAACATATATGTGTACGTGCCAAATCTCATGTCACACACTTGAAACTCCATGTTGTGATGATGTCATCAAAGATGATCACATCTTCATATCAAAGGCTTTCAAACATGATATGAATGTAGGTGAAGGAGGAACCATGCAAAGACGATAAGTGCGTCGACGAGCAATACTAGAGGAGAAAATACCAACCACAAGCTATGTATCCATTAGTAGAGGAAGATCATCTACTTGCAATATATCCTTGGCAAGTGAAATGTCTAGGTAACGTGAGACAAAATCCTCAAACCCTACTAGCACTCGTAGAATACGTAAGCCTTCTGTTGATGTCATACATCCCTTTTGAAGATGAAGATGAGGAGGAATGCCCAAAGTACACCATGCCCTAGTCTTTGACACCTTGACTCTCAATTATACACGATGAACTCGGTACTCAAGTAATCAAAGACCTATCTAATGTGATATACATGACACATAATGTGTGTATCGCCCCTAAGAAGAAGTGGATTACACAACTTGACATCGCCAAAACAGTAGACAAAAGAGCTCTATAATGAGCCATGACGAATATGGGTCATGCCAAGGATCTCCATGTCTAGTATCAACAATGGATTCTTAAATAGTAACTCTCTTCTATGAAAAACCATGCTGATAGAAGAGAGAAGAATATGAACTATAGAAAGATAATACAAGAAGAATGACACTCTATAAAGATTCACCATACTTTCTAAGCTCTCTAAAGATGGATGCATATGAGACACTAACAAAAACCTTTTTAACTTTCATCAACAAGACAATCCAATTAGGATGGATATCTTGAAATGCTATAATGCCCAATAATACTTACTCACAATCTCATGGTGTGATGACTCCAAACTGATGTGGGCAAAAATACTAATGGAAGTGTGAACAATGTTCCAAGATCACTATACGACTACCAAGGCGCAATAAAACCTCCCCTATAGCAATCGATCTAATGTCGAAGTGTATTTCTCTATCGCGAGAAGCCGACTGACATCTAGCACATGACTAATTGACAACATAATCTCTCTTCCTACAACTCAAACAGCCACCTCTAACAACTCTGTGAAACAACTAGAGGGATCATCTGCCTAAAACCAATCTCTAAGATGTTAATATAACATCATTGACAAACCCCATTATGATAAGTGTGAGGCTATGTATAGAGAATGAACAAAAAACAATCTATCAAGACATAATGGCTTTTTTAACTAATACTCCTAGACCTATAATGATATTTCTTCATCAATGTTGAATGTAAAAGGTATAAAGAGAAAAAGTCTACTTAATATGACAAGCCATATACAGAGGATGAATGTATTGTGGGGCTATGCTATACCCCACGACATGCCCAAGATACTACACCATTACAAATGAGCAGAATCAGAAGTATCTTGTGGCTAAACCTAACTTCTAACAGTCTGGTCAGTATGATTCCTCCTACAATGTAGCCCAATCCCATGCTCGGAATCTCCGAAATCTAACTGCCACATCCCTGTGTCCAAACGTCCCTATAGTATAACGTAGACATTATCATGGAAGTGAAAGAAACAAAAACCACACTAATTCTTCCATGGGATCAAGTGCTAATTGATTGAACGGTAAGCAAAAAGCAAGTCTAGTCTAGTTATGGAGTGTATAAGTGAGTGTATGGAATAAACAAGTACATGAGAATCTAGTCTTCAAAAACCTTAAAATAGAACCTGACTAGCATGCTAACCATTCCCATGATCTGATCGGTATATTCCAAACTATCAAAACAAAAATAATCGATGTAATTTGTGTGTTCCCCAAAGTGACAATTGTCGACGTGATTGCACTCCTCATGCTCATCCCAAATAATCCAATCATAATCTTTCTACATCTTTCCTTGAAGATATTTACTGTTTGCAAAGTAAAGAAACGATGACACACCATACATTTATCACACATTACTCTAGTCAACCCCATGAAATGAAATGAAACTATAGCTCGCACAAAGAGAACAATAAAGACATATGAAAAACCATTTATCTCATTCCATATGAAAAACCACAACCCCATTACACTCATGTCACATGAGGGAATGTTAATTATCAAAACTCTCAAATCTTGAAACACTCATATTTTTCTATTCATATTTCTATAATTTTTCAACTAGATCCCAATGAAAACAAAACCAAAAAATTTCAAATGAAAAAAAATATTCTCATATGTAATACTTAATAAAAATCATTCAAAACTTTAAAAATAACAAATTGACTAATATATATATCCACAATTTTCAATAATGTTAAATTTAAATATCAATAATATATATATCCACAATTTTCAATAATATTAAATATCAATAAAACCCAAATTGAAAATCTAAGATAATTTTCTACTGAATATCCACAATGGCAAATCATAACCCTACAATGTATGAAAAACTAATCAAGGCCTCCTAACGTAATCTTCTCCGCTTCACTCACGTTCAGGTCCCGAACATGAGATTTCATGTTCTTCATTAGTGCATTTGATTTTCGCAATCTCTGATTTTATTTTGAGTTGCATGAAATCATGCTCGCAATAGAAGAGACAAAAATGAAACAATTCCCTTTCCGCGTGTAAGGTATTTTTTCGCGTGTCTCGAAGTACATTAGAGAGAACCATGAGCAACAAGAAGTCATCTTTACTTTTGAGTTAAGAGGCTTAACTAATAGTTTCAGAATTGAAGTAAACAAAGATGAAAATTGAAGACGGAAGGAGATCTTCAAGGGGAAAAATCTAGCCTCGAACAGACAAGCCACGAAGGTTACTATTCAAGAAGACATATTCTTATATGTTCTTACTTTTTGTACATGAGCATCTTGACCCGGTGCAGTGCCTTTCAAAGTGTAGTTGGTATTCTTGTTTCCAAGTGGAGTCCTGGTGGAGATGTCCTGAAATCTATAAGCAAAATTTAGAGTAAATCTTCATATCGCGCTGAAAGTTTCGGAAAGGGAGCAATCACATTTGATGAATTAAAATTAGATTAAAATCAATATTCATACGGAGCACGGGGACGGCTTAGAACTCTTTCCGAAAGTTGATCAGACTCCTTTCACGGCTGTGGAATACTCCTTAAGATTACGACATGGCTCTGAATATAAATACTTGATACTTGAGTTCTAGTTACTTGGCGCATTGTGTGTAGTTATTGAGCACAGACGCGTTAGTAAAATAAGTCCTTCTGGTATGAAAAAATGACCTCTTGTATGAAAAAAAAAGACTTGAATTCAAATCTAAGATAAACTGGTTTGCGTATGAAAAGAAAGGCCATTATATAAAACGACCTTCAAGTTATGAAACTTTTGTCGAAATTATATCTCGAAACAAAACTAGATTAACTTAATGCTTCATCTAACAATGAGCAGGCAGACTGTACCTTCAATTCTTTGCCGCTCGATGAAGTATCAAAAAAAAAAAAAAAGGCAAGGTAAAACCCTCAAGTTTCATTCATGGCTTATTTGTCTTTACATTTGGACAGACTGTTTAGAACTATTATAGCCATTTCGTGGCAACATATACAAATACTGGTACCCTCCTATGTCAGAGACCTTTGTGCAGTTATAACATTGCTCCATAACTGGGGTTCATGTTCGAATATACACTGAAATAAACAATATGCTCAAGTATACGAAGTCAGTGGCCGAAACTGAGTTCCATACTGGGAGGAGTAAATGCGAAAAATGCACTGGGTCTCTACCTTTCACATGGTTTTTCGGCACCAAATACTCATGAGTTTCGTGTTGTAGTTATGGTTCTACGCAATGACGCAGTCACACTCCAATTACACTTCTACCCAGCACAACCTTTCGGATTATGTTGACAAGTCCTGTTAGTCCTGCAAGGAACCTTCAAGTATAAACTTTTCAGTCACTGGTAGACCCGAGAACGGGTTACTAATGTTGGTGTGACAGCCTCCATAAGAGTTTTCCGCACAATCTCACAGTTTAAACAGAGACATCAAATTGGCGTATACTGCAAACCACTCATCAGACCATTTAGTCTGATGAGTGGTTTAGTGTCTCCGGACACCAAGATAATGATCGTTTTGATTTTGGTTGTATCACACAGCGGGCTATTGAGAAACTGTTCCGTTCAATAAATAAAAGACCGTATGGAAATGACTTGAACCATACGTATCACTCCGAGATAAGGAATGAGCCCTAGCTCGTTCCTCTGTGCAGAACTTCGCTGAGTGAACTTGGAGTACTCTGACTTTCTCTATAAGAAACTTTGCAACAATCTACCGCTATGCAATTATTTCATTCAACCGAAAAAAACCTCAGCAGACCTTTTCGATCGTAAGATTGTCAATTCACAACGGACTTTGAGACAATAAATGAAAAACTAGAAATCGACTGTTAGGCCAGATACGTGCTTACCACTCAAAGCATAAAGATTATAATGATCTTTAGTAAAGTAGAGAGAAGGTCGTAAGAGAAGAGAAAGCAAAATTATAATATCCGACAACTACCATCATTCTCAACAGAAAGCCCAAATGGATGCTACTTTGCACTTTACCAGATGTAAACGTGAGAGAAGTTTAACAACTCTAATCGGATAACATACATCCTCATTGTACCTCTCTCTTCAGAGTACGAACCCTGTAATACAACGACGAATCAAATTTGCGTGTTGGCATAAATTCCGAAATCAACACGTTTCTGATTTCTGTATGTTAAGTTAAGTTTGCTCAGAAGGGGTTACATGAATGATGACCGGAAGAACCTGTCTATATCCAGGCTACACAAGAAGGCACAGGCTTTATTTGACAACTAACTGAAAAACACCAGATGCATCAACCGAGTTCACCTGCCAAAACGGATGATCGAGAGACACGCACCTTGAATTAATGTTGGCCAAGGAGTTCAATTCTTCCAAGTTTATGTTATGTCAAACATCCTTAGAAAAAAAAAACAAAACATTAAGTTGAGTTGAACCTGGAAATGTAATTCTCACGTACGCAGTTTCACAGGTGATTAAAAAAATATTTAATGAACTGCAGGCATCCTGTCCAACCCAAGTTTAGAAAACCAAAGAACTGTCAGGTCAGGTGAGATACTCTCCCCTACCTGGGACATAATCGCATAGCCGTTACGATATGAACCGATATGTTTCGGTTTTCCTTCTTTCCCTGTGGGCTCCAGATGGTTCGGGATAATGCAAAGTAGCAAATACAACCTACATGAAGGATCCCTTGTCCCCTTCTGATCCTTTAGCGAGGAAAATTATCACAACACCAGTTAACTCACAAGATGAGTGACAAACATGTGACTGTAAGCAATCTTCCTCATTGAAATTGCGTAAGATCCTAGTGTACAACCGATATCCGGTTCATCATCGAACTCGTAAATTTTCACCATAGAACTTGTACTTTTTCGAACGGTTCTAAACTAAGAATCTTAAATGAGCCAAGCCGGCAGTACCAGCTTGGACAAGTGACCGTGTCAAGAGTGAGAGGCCCCCTCCAGGATGGACAATTATCAAAAAGTCGACCTGGATCACGACGGAGAGAAAGAGAACGAAATGTACTCCTAGAGGAGAGCCTGCCTAAGCTTTGCGAACCTAGGCTCTGCAACCAATAATTATGTACTGTACAGGGATTGAGAAAAAGAGGGAGTTACAAGGACCAATGTGGGTACGTGTGACGCTAAAATCCTGTCAGTCAAACTGAAATCTAAACAAGCATGGTGAAAAACTTTCTACAGATCAGCCCATGGCTTCCCTGGCCATCTCGTATGCCAAAAAACAAGCAGCATTGGCAGGAACACTCCGGCACATGGCAGGGCCGAAACCTCTGTAATATCCTTTGATTCCTTCGGCAGCAAAAACTTTCTTGAATGCATCAAAGGTACCTTTGTACTTAGGATTCCGATAGTCGTCAACTTGAATTACACTTTTGATTACATCCGCCGGATATACTGACATCCAAAATACAGCACCCGCCACACCTCCAGCGGTCAATTGAGATCCTCTTCCCAATTGTGAAGTATCTTTTCCACCAGCAATCAGCTGTTTCGTTGCCTCATAAGTTCCAAACATAGCAGCATTGCCCGGTACTTCTCTCATGAGAGTAGGAGTCATGCCTTTGAACAGACCGAGTATCCCGCCCTCGGACCTTAGTACATGTCTGGCAACATCCATAGGGCCAGTGTACTTAATGGTCTGGGCTGCAGCGCTAGCAGTTGCAGCTGGAGCACCCGCCATGGCAACGGCAGGGGCGCCTTCGACAACGACTGCAGCAGATTGCAAGGCACTCTGAGCTTGCAGTCTGCACTTGACGAGCTCTGTAGGGCAGGCCACGAAGGCGACGGCCAATCCGGCTCCTGTTCCACAAATGAATTGCTGCCCAGCCGACAGACGAGCTCCGGGCGATTCTCTCAGAAGCGTCTCCATTTGGCCTCGTGAGGTAAAGAGAACGGCATTGAACACCGCCACAGTGGCCAGAGGAGCACCCATGCCTTTGTACAATCCTTTCGTTCCTTCAGCAGCGAGGGTCTTCTTGACAGCGTCCATCGCTCCAGTAAAATGAGGGGTTGCCCGGGAGGTGGCCTCGGTTGACTCTGCAGCTTCACTTTGATGGTGTCGAAAGGATGCCCCACCAGAAGCTGTGCCACTCCCGCAATCGTACCAGCTGCCAAATCCTTCGCGACGTCCCCCATCTTGAAAAATCTCAATGCACACAGCACTCTCCGAAACTACCGCGCAACCTCAACCTCAGCCACGACTCAAACCTCAAATTTCGATTCTCTTCACCCCAAGCGCAACCCAGAATTGCCCGTGGAACACACCCCAAGCCTCGCAATCCGGAGATAATCGGAATCTGAATCTCCACCCCGCGGGAGCTCCCTTCAGTCACCGACTCACGTCACAAACTCAACTGGCAGCAGCAGCAGAAGCAGCAACTCGTAGAGTCTGCTTGCTTGCTGCTGGAAGCCTCGCTCGCTTTCGATAGCGGACCACAGAATTAAATACGAATTGCAATGAGGAGATGAGCAATGCTCGAGAGCTGGGAGGCGCACCACCCTGCCCGCCCCTCGCTGGCCTGCCCCGGCCCTGCCTCCACCCAATCCCTGGCTGGGCCTTCGCTTGGGCTCGCATGAGCCCATCCACAAACCAACCGTACGCGCTGACCTCGTGTGCTGTGCATGTGTGCGCAATCTGGTCCGTCGTTAGTACTGCAGTTAACTGCAGGGTTGGAAAGTCGGGCGGGAGCCGGGGAGCTGTACAGAAATTTAGACCGCAGAATGTAGCGGTCTAAATTTCTGTGCAGGGAGGGAGGGCACAGCAGCAGGAATCCCGTATCACCATCCATGTCCACATCCATACGTCCATCGGCCCGCCTACCTGCTGAAACCGTCGGCCCTCGATCAAAGGGGGCTGCACCTGCGTATGTTTTCCCCGTCCGTTCGTTCATGATAGATTTCATGATCTTGTGCCATCCTCCTCTTCTTCGTTCCGTGCACCTTGAGTCAGTGGTTTCAATCATTCCATCGCTTCGCCTTTGGAAAATGAGTGAACAGATATGAGTAGAGTATTGATTTGATCTGGAGCCCCATGTGGAATCAAAATGTCTTAACACAGTATATAATATTCTCGTGCACAGTTTGAGGCTTTTTTATGCACATCTCCAGCCATCTAGAGTCTTACTTTGGTTATTTGTTTCTTGGTTTGGTGTCGAGTGTGGAGGTTGTTTCCAAGCTTCATAAAACTTATACTCTGAGACACTGGGAAGACCCCATCAAATCCTACAAGGAAGGAACCAAACAGGAAATATGTCATATAGCACCTAAAAGTTATACTCTTACATGCAGAAGAGATACAAAACAAATGATATGTAGGGTATTTATTACGGGGCTCAGCTTTGTGTTGCATTAAAGTCCATACTTCATAGAGTTTCCTTCAAGCAGGTTCCTGGGGAACTCTCCTTATGCTTTTGGAGGTGGTGATATAAACTCATGTGTAAAACAATAATTTATTTCATGCGTAACCACACGATTAAAAATTTGTTCTTAAGTTTGAATAGTCTAAGTCTGCTTTATTTCCGCCTTCATATTTTGCTTGATATTTCCTCATTTTTCAAAAGCTTTGAGTAACTGGTTATATATATATTGTTTTGATGTAAAACAACAAGGAAACAACTCGAGGGTATGAACTACTCTCGCCCACACATTTGATTGACTAGTAGCTCGATGCAACACATAGTTTTGAATTATATCCAATGTCATAACATCCTTTTTGGGAGTGGATGCATTCTATAGTTGATGTGGCTTACGTAGGGTCTTTGGTTGCATTTGCAAATTAAAACATACATGTGTGCAATCCTTTATCAAAAGTAAATCAAGCATGGTTTGAACCATTGTTTGGGGAAATTATAGTAGATCATGTAATGGAAGAATCTAAAATTTATGTTATCACCATTTATCTAAAGGCACCTCTAGTTAGATAGATGTGCATAGGCACAAGAAAATACAAAAGTTAGAGCCAATAATGCATGTAGGAGTTCGGAGACCTAGGACTTAAGTGATAGAGTTCAAATTAAAGCTTATTGGAATGTAGTTCTCGAAGTTAGACTTTGAAGTGTGGCTATGATGAAACACTAGCTAGTGTAATAACTTGGATACTTTAAAACTCAAAGTAATATCTTTTTTATGCTATGGTTATGAACAAAGTGTCCTTATGGACATTTTGAGAAAGTAAAAATATTATGTAGAAAATTCACATTTGATTTATTTGATATTGAGTGTGTAGAGCCATGATGGGATGAAGATCATGATGCTAATCTAGAATTAAAAGTTATTTGAAATTTGTGTGATCAATTTTACGTTTTTATTTTGTCTTGATCCCATGATCAACATTGCTAATGCTATCACTAGTAGAAGCAACTGACACATCCTTTTTACTTTGTAAAGTGTGGCTGCATATCGTAATACATGGGATGATGTCACCCCCAATGTCAATAAATCCTTGGATGAAAAAATAGTAGGATGAACAAGAGTCTTTGCCACCCCCGACATTGCGCTGTCGTGTTGTGATGCAGCTATTACGAGAAGATGATGACATGTGTCATCTTGAGAAGAGTTGTTATGATGACGATACTTTAGGTCAAGATGATAGACGGCTCATTGTAAGGCTGTTAAGAGGCCACATTTGGATCGACTTTGTAAGGTCAGGATGTTGATAAGGTTTCAAGAGATATTATTTAGGATCTTATCAAATATAAAGCGTGTTCAAGGTGAAAAAGGGAAAGGGAGAGATCTAGAATATTGCTTTACTGACTAAGGAGCTTATCTGATTGAAATGGAGCCGACGTGGGACATAAATAAAGGACAAAATGATCCTCCAGATTTACCGATGCCCAATCCATTTGTGATCAACATCCGGTGTCTTCATTGCGATCACTTTCGGGCTTGGTTAGTATATCACTTTGTTAATAACTTTATGCAACAAGTGATAAACTCTCTAGATCCGATTATGTTTCCAATTATTTCCTACGGCTCGATTTGGGACCTAACAATATATGTTTCGATTTAATTGAGCGTTATGGATCTGAACTTGCAAGTAGTGGTCGCTTTCAACACATGGGTTCTGATCCATCACTATTGTTTACAAAAAATAAGCCATAGAGAGTTGATTCTTAGGAATTTTGGCAAGGGGTATTATTCTTAAGTTATAAACTCCCGGGTTCTGTTTGTAGTTCCGTTCATACTTAACCAGTTTCGAGTTGTTATTTTGACTCTTTATTAGTGGCAGCTCATATTGTTTATATGATGGTTTAGTAGTGTGTTTAGGATGGTTGTGCCGATGGACACATGTATTCTACCACATCTCCATCATATGATATAGAGGCACAAGCTCCAGAATATGATGCTAGGCTATAGCTATACTTGATATCTTATGCTCCAACTACTCCAATCGAGATGTCATGTTCATCTCATGACTAGCCTCATGGGCTAACGCTTGACTAGGGGCTGGTCTGTAAGACCCAGGGTTGTACATATAGGATAAAATGTAAGTTTATCTAAATTGTGCCTAAGTTTATCTTAGTCATGACTATGTTTAGCTAGTAATAGTTATGTTGGAGGAAAATATGAAGTAACTTTTGATGTGGTAGATGAAAAAAACTATTTTGTTGTTCAGTAGGAATCAAGGAACAGATTCTATCACATGGGTATCTTGATTTTCCTTGACTTGGACTAGTTTTTATTGGTTGGACTTGGTGAAGACCCTTAAATCTAGGGGCGAGATTGACTTGGTACACTAAAGTCAATTGGAGGGTAGTTGGACTTCTAGAAGATCCAAGTGGACCAATTGCATGTTGCCATGTATCCTTTTCATTGGGGTTTGTGATCTCTACCTCCATTAAATTTGGTAAGAGAAAGTTACATGGTGATTACTTATAGTTATTAGGGTAAGATTCTAAGTAGTATAAATAGAGAGGTTGAGAATCAACTTTCAAAGTAGTTTTCAATGAAGTTAGTTTTAGGAGAAGGGGAGTTTTCAAAGGAGTTAGTTTTGAGAGAAGTTAGTTTTTATAGAAGTTAGTTTTGGGAGAAGTTAGTTTTGTAATCTTAGTTTTGGAGAGATCTTGTTTTGGGAAGCTTGGTTCTTGGAGAATTCATGTTCGGGGTGGAGCATTGATTCAAGGAAGACTTTGATCACCAAAGTATCCCTTCCTTTTGAGTGATATCTTGCTCTTTGTGAGAATTTGCATCATGGAGTTTGGACTTTGAGAGTTTGTGTAAGAGTGTGCATTAGGGTCATGGTCATAGGGTAGGAACAAGTCCTTCTAGATTCATGATGAGCTTCCAAAAAGCCATCGGAGGTAAACCTGAGTAAGAGTCAACCCGGAGGTCACATATCCTCTACCACCACCCCTACCACTTTGAACTCCTTGTCCTCTTCCAAGGACTGCCATGACAATTCTCATTGATCATAGTCCTAGATGGAGATCAAAACATCGATCCATCATGTGACCATATCTGTGACAATGCTCACATGATTTTGATCCAATATGATTTATCCTTCGACCTTGAAGGCAATCCTTCTTGTGATGAGGTCCACCACCACATATCCAACACACCATCCCAACAACTCATTGTTGACCTGAAAAGTAAGGCAATGGTCTCAATGATGCAACTTCACCATTTTGTCAGGATGGTCGCGACTGTCCCACATATCTACCATAACCACCCCAAGTTTGTGTTGTAGACTGGTTACGTGAAGGAGTCGACTAAGTTAGTGAATCCTTGGTGAACCCAATAATCACCACTCTCTCTTCTTGCATGTTGAGCTCAATATGCTCAGCAAGACAAAACACAATGGTCAACGTAGATGATATCTCATGTAATAAGGTAACATCTCTCACTTTATGTCTCAACTCCCAATCCAATATCCCATACCAATATTGGACAGCTTGTGCCTATGTCACCCCATGGGTAACATTAATCAACCAACGCATTCGACTATACGCCTCTCAAAGACTCTCCCCAGTCTTCCATTGAAACTCTTGCAAGCCTCGTAGCTTGGTAGTTCTCACCTCTTGGTAATCTCTCCTAACCGTGCAAAGAACTCAAGAATAGTATTAAAGGTTGGGACCTCTTAACTCTTATCAACTCGACTAGTTCCAACCTCTTAACTCTTACCAACTCGACTAGTTCCAACCGTATCATCAGCGCCAAGTGTAGAGGATGAACTCACACCATTAAACACTGCACCCAAAGTAATAGAAATGTAATTTGGAGACTAGTATTATCTCAAGAACTCTATCTCCTTAGGGTGTTCATGCTAGAATTCATGATAATCATCCATCGGCAGACCCTTCAAATGCTGGAATAATCCCTTCCAAGCTGTAAATGGATTAAACAACATAGAGTTATGCATTCATTGTAGATTAGATCATGAGTCAAACTCATGTATTAAATCATCCAACTCAATAGTACTGTAAGACCTATGGTTGTACATATAAGATAAAATGTGAGTTTATCTAAATTGTGACTAAGTTTATCTTAGTCATGACTATGTTTAGTTAGTTATGGTTAAGTTGGAGGAAAAATATAGAGTATCTCATAGTGTGGTAGATGTGAACAATTATTTTGTTGTTTAGTAAGAACAGATTCCGTCACATGGATATCTTGACTTGACTTGACTTTACTTAGACTAGTTTTTCATTGGTTTGACTTGATGAGGATCCTTAAATCTAGGGGCGAGATTGACTTGATACATCAAAGTCAATTGGAGGGTAGTTGAGTTTCTAGAAGATCCAAGTGGACCAATTGCATGTTACCATGTACCGTTTTCATTGGGATTTGTGATCTCTATCTTGATTAAACTTGGTAAGAGTATGTTACATGGTGGTTATTTGTATTTACTAGGGTAAAATTCTAAGTAGTATAAATAGAAAGGTTGAGAAACAACTCTCAAGTTAGTTTTGGAGAAGTTAGTTTTGTGATCTTAGTTTTGGAGAAGTCATGTTGGGGTTGGAGCCTTGATTCAATGAAGACTTTTGATCATCAAAATATACCTTCTTTTTGAGTGATATCTTACTTTTTGAAAAATTTACATCATGGAGTTTGAAAATTGAGAGTTTGTGTAAGAGTGTGCATTAGGGTTATGATTATCGGGTTGGAACAAGTCCTTCTAGATTCATGATGAGCTTCCAAAAAGCCATCGGAGCTAAACCTAAGTGAAAGTCAGCCCGGAGGTCACAATACCAACTATACCCGAATATTGTTTGGGATCCTTGGTGGTCCCATAGATATCGTCCATGTCCCACAACAACGGTGTGGATACACACTCCAAGATATCACCAAGCTAACATCCGTCACATAAAACTTTGAAATCAAATCAGAGTTTTCTATGAACCTCAAAGTCTAAGGTTGGTACCGCACTCCGCTACGGGTGTACCAATGCTAACCTGAGCAGTCTATCCTCCGGAAACTCAAAACAACTCCACTTTGACACCAATGTATCATCTATGTAACTGTACAAGAACAAGTCCCCAATTGGAACAAGAAACTGCATTAGAAGGTATCCGAGGCATCACAAGATGCTAACACAAGGGCAACTTGAAATCTGCTAGCACCACAGACACTCACCCAATCTACAAATCCGCAAGTTGTGTATCACTGGGGAGAAACATCGATAGTCTGACTGGTCTGCAAATCTAGCCTCACTATCGGCAGTACACAAGAGCACTAACACTCCAAACAACAAATCACCAATACAATCAAACGTGGTGCACAAACAAGAAGCCAAGATGGGGGTATATAAATCACAAGAAACATAAATAACAATATTCTATCTCAAAAACATCCATCAAAGGGATCAAACCAATCCAACCCGGACTCACATAGCCTTAGAAGGGCGTTTAAAAAGACAAAGACTAAGTTTTGGAGTCCTTATGCTCTCCAGATGAATAATATGACACTGGTTATTTAATTGTATAATGTAAACTTCAACTAACATTTTTGAATTTGCTACCTAACACAATTTTTTTTTCGCAAACGGACACCGTTTGGAACTTCTACAGGACTTTGAAAATATTCAATTCCAATTTAAGACCCCTGAACATCAAAATTTTACAATTTTGACACTTGCAGTCTTTGTGCTTGTCATTTTTATTCCAACTAAAGCTATTTTAAATCTTCTATAACCCTACCAAATTTAAGATCAAACGGACACTATATGATAATCTAATAGCATATCCGTCTTATTTTTGACTCAAAAACTTCAAAACATCAAATCTCAACTTTAAGCTCCAAGATAACTATAAGCATTGATCCACTTTGTCAATTTTTAGCAACGCTTCCGTCCTCAAAAATTCTCAATTCGGATTTACACACTAAAATAAAAAATAGAAAATTCAAAATTGATCACATCAAACTTTGAATTAACTCTACTTCTAGATTGTCATCACAGCCTTCACCCCATCAACGCCATGCATACTCTACAACAAACAGATCGAAGCTACCATCGATCAAAACTCGCCAAAACACCTTGAATGCTCCAAGAGCTCACAGTTCTCACCGCAAAATCCAATTTGAGTTCTTGAAGTAATCTTTTCTACTCTCAAAACGTCCACAAAGACACTTCGCTCATAACCATAGCATAAAATAGAGATTACAGTCGAGCCAAATCCACTTTGTGCTTCAAAGACTCCAGGTTCCCGCACTAGCTACTCTCCACCATATCCATACTCTCAAAGGGTCAACTTCTAAACCTGCACCCCAAGGAGTCCTAATTTGAACTCTACCCCTTGAGCCCTAGAACTTCTAACGGCATTGTCAGCCCTAACGGCAATTCCAGTTCGAATGGCGCTAACTGCGCAATCGGCTCTAAATGCTGTATCTGCTACGCATAGGCGCACCTACCTAACTAGAGATGCCACTACATAAGTGGTGACACTCGAAACCCTAAATATGATAAATTCACTAATATCTCTCCATACATTTTTTCATAGGGTTCAATTTAGTTACCATTAGAATCCAAATTGAAAAACAAACAGAATTGTCTATTCAATCTCAACTTTTGGCAAAGTATAACATCACAATGTGTGAAAAACTACTCGCGGCCTCCTAAAGTACTAAAGAGTAGGTTAGGAGGATTCTCCCCGTCACTGTAGTGACCCCCGTGCCGGTGATATTAACAGTGTATGTAGACCTTTTAACCTATATAGTTAGGATATTTTAGGTGCTTGTGTCTCATTTGTGACATTTCCCAACCATGGAATATCTCATTTTCTTCTCTTTCAGTTTATTCCAGGTCAGATCATCCATCAGCTGACTAGTTGGCCTTGAACCTCTAATTGACGAGAGTAACGTATAGATCATGTTCGTTTCCATACATGTAACCCTCTTGCTCTTGTTGAAACCGTCAAGTTTCAAGAAAAGACAGCCTCTCTTTGCAGTTCTCATGTCTGGTACTATTCAATGACATATTCCAACTTTTCATGGAGACAGTGCTCAAGGAATGTGCTCTTCCAAATCGATACACGCTTTGCCCACTGTTCTGCCCGCAAGTTAACATTAACTTGAGCATCCTGTGCGGTTCTCTGAAGATAATGATAACCTGTTGACTTGGATGTTAAATGAGTATGAAGACGAGAAGGAAAGTCATACCGGTGTCTTAGGCCATCCAATCGATGCGCACTCGCGCTCTCTGGAGTGTGGACCTGGTATGCAAAGCATGTAGCGCTTCCATACTTCAGACCTACGACAGATCAAGACTTTCAAGCTTAGATAATTGTTTGGTCAAGACCGCAACTACTAACTGCTTCCAGATCATCACGGAGGTGATGATCGTAGGAGAGAAGTTAGAATGTGTCTCCAGTGTGACACACATCTTACGCGCAGAGCCGTAATCAATCTCGATCTGATCAAGAGGTTAGCATATTCAACTCTCATCAGACTCAACTGGAAATTTAGGTGAAGGCGAATCACAAGCATACAAGTGGAGATTTTTTTCACGCTCTGCAAATAGGAGCCACTGAAAGACAAAATATTCAGAGAACTCCCAGAACGGTTCTCGATCGAAATTGTTTGATACATCTTTGAAGTTGAAGCAGACTCTCAGGACACTGAGAACGTCTCAGAGTGGACAGACTAGCAGCGGATCCCCTCATATTGCATATGTTTCAATAATCATAACCTTGCACCTCCGATGTAGCACGTATGTTCATTTTACTTACTTTCTTCAAAATTTCGTTCAGCAAAGGAAAACATATACTATGATAAGGTAGCCAGAAGACTAACAGCCTCTGAAGGCAGTGCTAGCTTTTTGGTACATTGTGACGAGCCGAAGGGCCACGTAGGACGGGCCAAGGAAATTTGGAGCATAATACTTCGGGCTGGAGTCTTTGAAGTTACAGGCACTCCAACCCAGGGCAAGCAGGGCAATGCCCTGCTTGGAGACAGCTGGGTCCCGAGTCCAGGATCCGGATCAGGGACCCAATCCCAAAGTGTGCCCAACATGAGACTCATTCGAGCCAGGAAAGTTCACTACCAAGCGACGACGGATCTCTTCCTAAAACGGTGCCAGATATTAAACATATTTACTGGAGTCCGGAGAAGCAGGTCACTGAATCAGAGTTAAAGCACAGAGACAGATCCAACTATCTGCGGCAGATTGCACCGTTCTCAGGCCCTGTGATCGCTTAGCACAAGCTACAAACTAGAAACTCTCCCAAAGTCACATGCTTCTTTTAGAAGGGGTTTCTCTTGGACTGAAAGACGTACATACAACAAGAGGCACAAGCAGAGTGCACTGATAAAAAAGAGCTCTCCAAATTCTTCAGAGTCGACCGCCATGAAGAGTGGCATCAAAATCAGAAATGCAGAAGACAATGATTCGAACGTACGGCAAGCGGAGCAGGCCCGTTCCGGGATCCTACAGAGTTTCGTTCACACAAGATCGGTCGGCCTTTGTACCAACACTAGAATCAAGGAATCTCTTTCATCGAAATCATCCCTCGACAAAATTGCAGTATTTCGATACTCTCGATTCCGGGATTGGTGGCAAAAAAAATTAATTCTCAGTCAATCCGTTATGCATAACTGACAGCTATCACAGAAATTATTTACCTCGATATATTATTTTTTTATCAATAATGTACATAATTTCGTATATGAAATTATATAACTTCTTTTCTTGTATCGTGTTAAAAAAAAGAAAAGAAAAAAAGAAAAGAAAAGAAAGTATTGTGTAGTTTAACTTCAGTATTTTTTGATTCTTGGAGATGCGATGATTGTTATCTCTTGCGATGATGTGATACCACCGAAACAAATTTCAGAATTCGTATTTTGAAAGTGACGTAGATTCCCACACCAAGAACTTTCAGTGAGCTTGATTTACGTCGCGGCTGTACAACTCCAGCAGCTCTGAAAACTGTAGGAAAAAGAAGATTCTCTTGGACATTGTCTTTATGACTGCAAATTGAAACCGTATGACAGAATTAGAGATGAATTTCTGCGTAACATCCCACCAGAATGTGCATTCAAAACTACAATTTGGATCCTGATGTTACTCTTCTCCAGAATATTAAAATACTGTCAAAATGCACCATCTTCCGTGTAATGGGATTCGAATGCACACATTGAAGCTAAATAATAATGATAACGGACTGATTTATGCAAATCGGATTCAGATCTACTTCCAATAAGAACACAGTGTGGCAAACGGGTTTGGCAAAGGTCTTTACTGATTTGAAACGTGATTTCAGCTAAACTACATCAAATGTCATTTTGACTCGCTGATATTATATTCAGTCTCATCATGCAGCGTAAATGTCCACATAACTGTCTTCTAAGTATATGTACTGCCTTTGCCACCATGAGAGCTCTCCCATTTTCCTCAAAAGCTTCTTCCACTAAATGACCTTTTATTAGGGTCAAGTCCTCTGATTCTGATCGTCTAACTTGGAACACAAATACAGGTCAAGGTCAACAATAAACCCATTCCAAGCTCCTGTTCTGCTGGGAGGTGCTGCTGCAACACACCCAGAGAAAAATGCAGGCAAGTGCGAACATGTAGACATTCGACTCATGGCCTTAATTGCGATCACAGCCATCGACCTGCGACGAATCCGGTGATGGCAACCATCAGGCTGCTCACCACGGTTGCTGCTGGCAGCAAGACAGAAGCTGCTGACGTTCCCATTGGTGCTGGTGCTGGGGTGTGTACATGGCCCTCATGTGCCATAGCTACTCCAACGCTGGACACTGCCACAGCGGCGATCAAAACCTTAGCGGCAGCTGATCTCATGGTCGAAGCCATTTACCGTCCTGTAAACGAAAGCAAGGGAAAGATTTCAGAATTGAAACTTTCAGAATAGTTGAGGAAGAGAGTGGTGAGCTCCTCGATCGAGTAGAGTTGTTGAGTTGTCGACGGATGCAGTTCAGAAAAATGCTCAATCACGGAACAACTCGACTTCGAAAGAGGATGAGAAAGGAGAATGTGAAAGACGATGAGTCCTGCTGAACAACCAAACTATATATGTACGGGCCAGTAAATCTTCAAGCCTTTTCCAGCTGACGAAAAATCACACTGTCCACTATCAATCTCTCTTCAGTCAGGCTCTCTGGCACATGTCGGTGGATGCTGCAGGGGTCGAAGTGAAGCGAAATTAAAGCCTTGAGGTCAGGGAAAGACGAGTTACTGAGATCTGGCAGCTTGCGGCAGCCATTCTCTGCCATGTCCTTAGAATTTCCGGCGCTTTACAGGACCGCTTTCAAATTGATAACCCGAAATGGCTAGTCAACCACATAAAAGTCAATCACAGGCAACGTAAGTTTTCATCATAAACAACTCGACCCTCACAAGTTACTGGTCTTCGTCAACATGGGATCCAGTACAGGACGTACTATTCTGTTCAGCATCAAGCAACTATCAACTTCAAGTTGCTGCCTGAAAAAAATCAGTACTGCTTGTACAGGTCGTGGCTGATTGCATTCCATTTTAAGGTACCAGTGGCATGCTCTCATAGCTCTGCTACCATTATAACCAGGCCATGAGGTCCCTGTCCTGTTAGAATGTACTACCTTCCTGGAATCAAGCTACCGTCCTCATCTGGACTGCGAAATTCGCTTTAGGAATGCTTGCTCACCAGGAACCAGGGAAAGGAGCATTGACCGGATTGAACATGAACAACTCAATGTCTAAAAGCAGGAACTGGAGGCGAAATTTCAGAAGAATAGCAGAGAAATCGATGCAGCTAGATTAGAACATTATATCTTCAGACACGGAGGTTAAATAAAAAGAAAAGAAAAGATTGAAGTTCTTAGATTCACCGTACCTACAATCAAGCCTTATCGTACAGAAAGAGGGCCTGCTAGGCTGGCTAAGCTGGCACAGCGTGCATTCAGAGATGTAGACATTGTATATGAGCGAATAAACAATATTAGGTGTCAGAGGCTGGCACGAAAGGAAAGGGGGCAAGATCGTGGTGATTGGAAGCGTCGTTCTGTCTTTTGCAGTGCGGCTGTAATCGATTCATGTTCGTAGAGCACTGGAACATCGAATTCTGTACAGATGGGGGAGAATGTGAAGGCATGCGCGGTCCAGCAGGGTATCTCATATAAATGAGGATTGTTGTGAATCAGTACTCATCATCATCTTCTACGTTTCTTCTCCGTCTTCTCTTTCGAGTCAGAGTTGCTCTACATCGATGCTTAGACTTTCCAATCAGTCGACAGATTAACTCTACTCGAACGAGAAGCTCATACACAATCTCCGGCCTGCAGTTTCTTATACACCGTTCCATTTGCTCTACCCCTTTCCCCTTTCTCTACAGACAGACACAATGCCGTCAACCATGCGATCAGCTTTGTCCAAGATTTTGGTGGCAGCTGTGGCAGTGTCCAGCGTCGGAGTAGCTCTGGCACACGAGGGTCATGTACACGCCCCAGCACCAGGACCTGTGGGAACGTCAGCAGCATCAGGCTTGTTGCCGGCAACTTTAGTGACCAGCATGATCGTTGCTATCATCGGGTTCGTCGCAGCTCGATGCCTTTGATCGAACTTCACTAGTCAGTGGCCCTCCACAGCTTCAGCAATGACTGGAAATGAGCAGATCTAGGTGATTCTATCAGGAGCCCTCACTATCGGATCCAGATAGAAGCAAACTTGTTGGAATTTTCAAGATCATCGACATCGTCTGAGAATCATGGTGGTTCTCCTTCAAGCTAGATCATTGCAGAAGTAGACTTGACATTGAGAAGTAATTTCTTTGGCAGAAACAGAAGAGGAGGAAGTTGGGAAAGCTTTTGGTATGGTGGTAAAAAGCCTTTGGTATGGATTTGACGAACTCTTATTCAAGTAGGAAGTCTGACAATCAGACTTAGTCAAGCTTTTCCAATAATGTAGTTCATATATATCCACGTTATGAGTAAAAATCTCTCCGAAGACACTCGCTGAATTTTATTCTTCGTCGCAATGGTTATGCCAACTTTCAGGAGGACAGAAACAAAGTGTTGCTCTTGCACGAAGTTTAGCAATTCAACCAGATTTTCTTTTATTAGATGAACCTTTTGGTGCCTTAGATGGAGAATTACGAAGACATTTAAGTAAATGGTTAAAACGTCATATGATTCACAAACGAGCTCGAGTTTCTGGCATCATTCACTTGTCCCAGTCATTGCTTCGGAGCACTAGTGAGCAGGACGGAAGTGAACACCAGTCCAATACGTCTCTAGATGAAGAAATGGAGTACAATCCAGATTCTTAGGACTCTGGATTGTACTCCATTTCTTCACTGGAGACAGTGCAAGTGGTTTCCCATGTTAAGTTCGAGCATTTGGGAATGTATTGTCGTGTATGATTCACGATGGAATTCGAAGCTGCAAAGATTTTGGATTCTATCTTGAACAATGCAAGAAAATGTACAAATTTCGAAGTGGACCTTGCGAGTTCTTGCAAAAGACTTATAGATAAACTAGAGGACAATATCCGGCGATTCTTTGGCGAAATTTTCATATAAAACCCGACTTTAGATTTCAGAAAAATATCAGCCGTTGTGAATGTACATTTACCGGAAAGGTGAAGCTTCATATGATGCATACTCGCGAAATGTGGCAATCGGACTTCCTTTTTCATTCCCCAGATCGATCAGATTACTGGAATCAATAAGGCACCTTCGAGTTAATTTTTCAGCTCTACAACAGATCAGTTACAAATCTGAGTCAGAACGTACTTGTAGAGAGTGATCAATAAGAAGAATCTGAGATCTTTAAGTTGATAATTACATCATTTACAGCTCTAATTGATTCTTTCCATCAGCTTCCATGCCTGAAGGTACGGGATTCAATTTCAGAATTGGTCAGCCATTCATTTTTGCTGTAGCATATACTGGTACCAGGCATCAGTGTAATGGATTGGACCGCAGCATAAATGTCCATTAAGTAGTATAGTTAATTCTGGATAAGCAGTGTTAAAAGTAGATAGCACAGAACCTCGAAACATACGGGGTGCAAGCCGTGCCCAATACAGATCATCTAGACTGTAGCTTCACCAGAAAAGACCTTTATATGCAAGTAATCCTGATCAAGTATACAGCTATTTAGTGCCGACTACTAAATGAACCTGCCTGTAGAGCTCATGCTTGAACCTACACGTCTTTATGTTTTAAGCGAAGGCGGTCCTTCAGAGATTTTTGTTCTGCTTCAAGAGCAAGTTTCAGTGCTGTATCAAAACCATTATTTTAGGCGGCATCAGAGGTTACACGTATAGTGATGAATGCTACGTGCGAAGGGGATGCATCGAGTGTGGAAGGGCTGGTCGGCCCTTTCATCTGCTTAACGTGTGTTTGACTCACAAGGTTTCCAACGGCAGAGAGCTTGACGAATCATGACTCCCGAGGGACTAACAACGAGCGCGGGATATGGTGGAGGAGGAGGGAAGAGAAATGTTTAATGTTTAAGAACATTAAAACATTAAACAATGTTTCATGTTTTAATGTTCAAAACATGAACATTGTAACCGGTGTTAAAATTCCAACTTATGTAACATCAACTGTCTCTAATGAAGCTGAACTGTTGACATCATGAGTCAGCAGCTCAACGCACGGAGTTCATGTCGCAGTCATTTGTTCAATCTTTGAGGTGGCAACACCTATCCTCTCGATTCATGGGTGTAACAGACAGAGGTTAATATAACACCGATCCGCTAGTAGCACAGACCGTGGTAAGGTCTTTATTACATGCTCTGCAAAGTCACTTTCATGTTTTACTTCATACAATCTGCATTCTATATATAAAATTTCACGCTTTAGTTTTGTAGTGAGTGATTTAGATTAGAAACTCGTCTCAGTTTCTCATCAGTTTCGTATTTGCACTTTGAAATTCCACATCATCTCATATTCAGTCTCTCTCCACTGAATGCTTTAAGTCGATTTTCTATTAGATTCTGACATGCCTCAGTCAGGAGTGTTTGGATCTAATCGTCCAGCTGGTGCAGCTTCAGGATCTCACAATCAATCCACTTCAACCTCGGAATCCGTTGACTCACAGGTAGTAACAGTTTCGACGGGAGACAATGTGATGCAGAGTACAGAACTTTTGGACAAAAATATGAGGACGTGGCCTTACTAAATAGGAGGCTCAGCATAGATTGGGGAATTCAAGTTACGTCTACAGCCACACATACCACAGCACAAAGCATATTATACATTATCGTAGAAGCCTCCACGAACTGGTCATAGAGTTCGTGAAGAAAGTGTTTGTGCGACCGAGGAAGGTCCAAGGAAGTCAGGTAATAACGACAAGCTTCTCGTCGTGTGCTTACTTTGCTGATTCAGGAGTGAGGCCAAGCTTGACCGGTAGTAGGAATTAGATTCTTTGAGAAACTAGTGGCAAGCATGTTCCTTTGGCCCTAGGATTCGGTCTCTATTGGCCTTGGCAGGCCTTTGCTTTGTATTCTTGATGGCGTTTGCAATGATGAGGTTTTAATTGATGCCTCGCAGTTTTACTCGTTAAGTGGAAAGTAATTAATCTAATGATCTCGTACTCTAGTACGCAATACAGTTCTCTAGTCATGAGAATAATTGAATTTCCATTGCTTGTCGAAGCATCCTAATGAAGTTATTTTTTTTTATTTTTTTACCTCTGATTGTACGTACGTCAGGCTCCAACTTTCTCAAGTAGCCTTGAGTTCGAGACTGGCAATGAATCTGCATGAATTGATGACGCAGATACATGAAGAGGTTTTGGTTCAAATTTCTAGGTATCTAGAGATGATCAGTTACTCTACGTGTTTTCATAATCGATAACAATTCAAATTAATTCCCATGGATCCAGGACAAACCACTGAGTCAGAACATCTTTGTCTTGGCAGAATCAAAGATTGCTGGGCTTTTCTAGTCCCTGCAGACTTTGATGAAAGTGAAGTGTTACAACGATGACTTGCAGTGACAAGTCAGATGAGTTCCGACGTAACTGTACGAACTTCAAAACATCAGCATATAGATCTATCCAAGCACGTTAGAACTTCAATTGTAGATATTGCTGTTCAAAGCTGTTCAAAGCTGTTCAAATTCAGTATTGTAATTGCCTATCTTGTTTGGTGGTTCAGTTAAAAAAACTGCATGCAAGTTCAAAAAGCTGTTCAGATGATGGATGCGATACAAAGCACCTGATGGGGGACTTTGATAATCTGGAAGGTTGAAACTCTTTGACAGTAACTGTCATACTTTCTCATGTATAACGATTTTCAAGAAATCTCAATGAAGGCAGATTGTTCTTGAATGCAAGTTTACTTCCCATCTCTTGTTTGCATGAGCTCAAGTTATCGAGTGAAATGGAGTATCTGTCTTGAGAGTTTGTCCGAAAAACTATCAACTTGAAGACACATGCAGCACCATTTCACTCGCAAGTGACCAAAGTGGGAAGATGAGTAAAGAGCCTTGAAACTTGCGCACTCTAATTTGTTAAGTCGAGATAGTTGTAGGTTCCTGGTCTGTTGGTTGACTTGAGCAAAATAAAATTCACTGACTTCAAGGCAGAACTGAAACCGTTCAGGATTTACTCATTCATATGTTATAGAACCGAAAGAACAAATAAGTGACTGCAAGCTGATGATAAAAATAATAAGCCATAGGGCAGTTCAGACTCCGCCTAGGACTCGGGATTCGAAACGTTTTTGGAGCACCAGCAAATATATAAAGTTGACCTTAAATAGAAGCGATTCTTAAGCGCAGAATTATAAAACGAAACCCTTCCCTATGAAATTGAAGACGCGCCCGCTTAACATTGTCCTTTTGGGAACCAGTCTTGCGTGAAGCAGTAGAAAGAATGGTAGTCACTGACTATTTCGATGGTCAACTATGAGATCACGCAAGATTACCACACAAAGAGTGGATGAGAGGTGACAAAAGGTGAAAGCTAGCTCGCTGTTCGGCCAAACTCTTTACTGAACAAGTGATTACTGGAATATATCATAATCTCACCCTGTCTTCTAGAATGCATTTTGCGTCAAGTCCATATCACTACCATTGAAGTACCGCCTTTGACAGCCACGCATGCTGGCTTCTTTTATCTCGCCTACAATCAAAATAACCTAGCTTAAGATACAGCGCAATCTTATATTTATTCCAGTCATTGAGAGGAATGATATGCTCCAAAACATTCTCCAGGGTCCTAGAGATCTGGATTTGTATGTCATGGATATCGATGAAACAAACATGCAGAAGGAACATCACTCTTCGTGATTATTCATGAATTACAGCGAGTCCGAACAGGCCATGAATAGATATTTTACTGGTCTCAAAGGCGAGCTGCGACGTATCCAAAGATGGCCACGATCAGGCTGGTCGCCATGGCTGTTGGCAGGAGCCCGGTTGCTGCTGACACTCCCAAAGGAGCTGGTGCTGGTGCGTCTGTTGCCAGAGCTACTCCGACGCTGGACACTGCCACTGCGGCAACCAAAACCTTGGTGAAAGTTGATGCCACGGTTGAAGCCATATTATCGGTCTGCCAAAGGGAAGGGAAGGAAAGGAAATGGAAAGTAATGGAGCAAAGTGAGAGCTGGAGAGTGGAGATTGAGTTTCTTGATCGAGTGCAGAGTTGATCTGTCGACTGATAGAAGATTGAAGGATTGTAGAGCAACTCTGACTTGAAAGAGAATGAGATTGAACAGAGGAGATGATGATTACCAAAGCACAAGGGAGTTTCATTTATAGTGCTTTGTCCACCTCCACTACTTTTGACCACTCCAGTATCAACCAAGTATCCAAAAACGGGTACCACTGGCATGTGCTGGCCCAGTCTCGCTGCTTGATCAAAGCCTCGTGTTCCGGATGGCATCGCACGAATGCAAAGTACAGTAAGATTTTCCGTCCTCTTTAGACTTGATTATCCCAGAGATCTCCTTACAACACGTAAGCTTTGCGAGAATGGATGCCCTCAAATACGACTGTCGAATAACAGCGAGCATAATATGTAAACCCCTGATCAATCAGTAATTTAATCTTGACAACTACTGAGCCACACATTTTGGAGGATTTCCATATCATGCCCTGATGATTGCTGGAGGTAGTTTCGTCTATTTCTCAGATCATTGCTGCGTGATGAAAGATGAAAATCTGTCATCCCGAAGAAAACAACCAGCTTGACAATGTGCCCTCGATGGATAACGGTCTCCATGAAAGCTAATTCATTTGGTGTCGAAATCGTCGATCATTGACTGGACATTTACAACTATAGTATTGCGTTTGATATGTAACATCGCGTTATGATAGTTATGTATTAAACTTCTGACATCATAGTATCAAAACTGTGAAGAAAAAGGGCAGAAACTTTTGAATAAGTTTAATGTTTAAAACTTATATAGAAGTATATATGGAACCGATTCTGCACGTTCTTGGACGGCTGTCTGTTAGAGATTAGTGCCAAGAAATCGATGCATCTACTTATCATGGGTGCAAGTTTCGAGCTATAGAATGTTATCCACAAAGTCCGCAGTACAAGTCCTCGGGACTCATTGAACTTCTGTTTTTAAAGCAGTGAGATAGTATCGTAGCATAGAATCAGAAGCTGTATCGTTCCCAGATCAGGATTTCATTCTGTAGTTAAGAAACAGATCTTCCTTCAGTTTAGGATAAGAATGTTTCGTACTTACCATGAACGCCCACTGCAACCAGATCAGAATGCCGAGTTTTTAGAGCTGAAGACACCTCTACAATTGCGGCATGTTGTGATTTTAAAAAGGCACAAAGCGGTGGGTTGAAAGTATTACTGTCTATATGAATGAAATTTTAACCAGGAGACGATTGTGCCAGAGTCACGAAGATCTAGCACTGCTCCGCATAACAAAATTAATCAACCGAAAAGCTTGAATTGATAGGAAAAGGAGTGGTAGTGCTAAATGGAAGGATTATTCCAGCTTAAGACCCAATTGAGTTTTTCCCCACCTCTTGGGATTGTCAGAGAGAGCACTTTCTTGAGAAGGTAATTAGTTACAGCTATTTTCGAAAAACATCTCGTAGCCTTCATCTAATTTCTGACCTAATTTTCTGAACGTTCCGTTCCAAATCTTGTTCAATGCAATGCCCCAGCCTCGTCAAATTCCTTGATCTCAACATAATCCAATTTAACTGCTTTCAACAAAGATAGACTGTAGCTGAGAACGCAAAATATGCAGATTTCTGAAAGGAAGTATCGAGATGGATGGATTCTGAAGCTCATGAACAATCTTTATTAGGAATGGTAGCACATAGCTTCAAGCAATGTACAGGTTCACATGGATCGTAAGCATGATCAGAGCACCTCTTGATCATGAGGAATAGGAAAAAATCTGCACCCATTTAAATCGACTTCACTGTGAAGGATAGCCCGTCTCAGACAACAGCAAGGTTGAACAACTTTTATGAGTATTTGTTCAAGGATCAGTGACTAGGTACGAACAAAGGAGAATTAAATGATTCAACTAGGAGATCACATCATTGAACCAATTTAGTCACCAAACTCGTCCCACTCGATGGACTGAGATCTTGAATTCGTAATTGCAAAGAGTCTACTCATGCTTCGGACAGGGAGTGAAAGGCCTGAACGTATGCTTAAAAGCTAGCCTCGTCGGCAAAAGTCTTTACTGAAATAATGATATATAGTTAACGACCATCTCGATCTTAGTGGTCCGTGTAACAATAAGGCATTCTTAGACTACTATGTGTCATAACTATATCAGAAGCTACGTAACTCCTGCCTCTACCGTCATGCCAGCATCGCCACCTTCTAAGACTTTCGTGAAGCAACTTCTCTTGTACATGTAGAAAATCTCATGTCTACTGATTCTAATCCTCTCGATTCGAATTCAGAGCAGAAACACAATGATATTATCTGATTCTACGGATTTGTAACGTAATAAAAATCTTGCTTGGAGCAAGTTTTTGGTGGAACCAGCTAGACCTGTTTATTCGAAGCCTTTGATAATTGCCAGCCATGCATTGACTTCAAGTAGAAATTCCTTCAAAGGAACCGAGCTGCCACGAATCCAGTGATGGCCACGATCAAGCTGGTCACCATGGATGTTGGCAAAAGTCCAGATGCTGCCGACATTCCCGTTGGGGCTGGTGCTGGGGCGTGTTCATGGCCCTCATGTGCCAGAGCTACTCCAACGCTGGAGACGGCCACAGCTGCGACCAAAACCTTGGCAAAAGTTGATCGCATGGTCGAAGCCATTGAACGTGTCTGTCTGTAAAATGAAAGGAAAGGAAAGCGATGGATAGATAGATCGAAGTGAGTGCTAGAAAACTGTAGACTGGAGAGTGCGTTTCTCGATCGAGTAGAGTTGATCTGTCGACTGATGGGAAGAAAAGGATAGGAGAGCAACTCTGACTCGAAGGAGAAGGAAGTAGAAGAGAAGATGATGAAAGTTATGATTGGCTCGTATACCCGAGCTTCTTTTATATGCACATGTCTGCTTCAGAGCCTTCCTTGCGATTTCGAATGTGACTTGCCTTTCTTAGCTGTATCAATGCAGGTCTCATCCATCAACCTCCTGCTGACGCGTGCTTATGGAGACTGCATTGCTCCAAAATCTAAGCCTATTGTTGCGGGAACGTGGTGGATTTTAAACTATTATTACTGTCATCTGCAGCTGCACTTGGCCTGGAAGAATTCTTTGCGTAATCTCGCGAGATACTGGAGGAACAGTTGAAGCATCTTCCATGTACCATAGATTTCACGTACAGTCGAAGTACAATTAGACCTGTTGATCAGACCTCTTGGACCACTAAAAAAATGCTTCGAGAGCACAGCAACATCCAACACACACTAATCCATTCATCAATCAAGTTGAAGTGGTGCTGGTCCGGCACAGCCTGTAAATTTAACAGCATGTTTCGTGCTGTCCTTTCCGTGCTCCATGATCGATTGGTCCAACTCAAAATTCATGTTTACATGTACACACTATCATAGGATATTTACAAATATGAATATAGACAAATTTGCGTTAAACTTTACTTGATCGTGATCTTAAGCTACCAAATCATGAATCTTCAGAGCTACTCTAGCTTCCAGTAGGTAGTGAACTAAAATAAAAGGTCCAGATTTACAATAACTGGATTGTACCACATAAGGGAGTGTCCTTCACTTTCCTTGATGGGATCTCTGGACTAGAATAAACTGTTATCAGAACTTCCTGTGTATAAAGATCTGCTAGAAATCGGTACATCTCATGACCAGCACGGTCCCTAGATCCAACTTCGGACGGTCCACCTCCCTGGGAGATCCGGATCGATGGCCCCGAGCTTCGTGGCTAAGTTTCTTGTGGATGTACATGAGGGCCTAGTAGGGTTACTGTTTGAAACATGAGGCATCTTTGGCATCCACTACCGTTGCCATGGAGCTGAGCATGGAATGTACTCCGGGTCCCTTTTACTCCCTGCTATGATGAAACACAAGTTACTGTCTTGTCATTCTGCGTGTACTGTGAGTCAATATGTCTGCTGCTTTGAGATGTTGTCGGTGATTTCCCAACTCCACAATCGGAAGAATTAGCCGCGACGAGGGACTTGACTCTGGTGTCTTGTAGGAATCTGCTGCTCTCTTTAGAGAAGAAGGGTGCCCCTGGGTTTTGAAGCAGATTTTATACTAACGATTTATATTGCTTGATCGACAATTCTTGGTGGTGACAGGGATGTTAGTTTCATGGCGCAGTCTGTCTGTATGCGTACGGGCGTTTCCTGGAGATTTATCATCATCTGCATAAAACCTGGATCATTTCCATTTCCAAAGTCAGCGGGCACTCACATCTATGAATACAAACGACTGTACATTCGCTCAGTTTTTGCTGTAACCTATCTTAACCTGGCTGTGGTTGAGGCAAAATAGTCACGCGGTCGACCACGAAATATAACACGTGATCGTATTGATTGCCGAGCCTCTGATTTATCATCAACGCTAGTGTCCACTTCAACGGTGGTCAGGATTATACAAGTCTTGACTGTGAAATTTTCACAGTCAGCACACTGGGCATTGAAAAAGTTTTTGTGGTTTCTAACCCCGCAACCTCCATAAGTTTCAAAATTTAATTTACTAAATATTTTAAGGTTTTTGTATTTTCGATGTTTAATGTTTTAGAATATTTAAAAATACTGGACATATAATTTAAAATACTGAACAGTCATATATGACGAGTCCCATACACTGTGTCATCATACATGAAGCTGAAAGTAAACTTCCAAGAGAGTTATCAATTACATGCTTGATATTTTTTATATCCGGAGAATGCATTGAATTGAGGACTCTAATCAGAATCATTGTGTATGTCCATGCCGCCTGATGATCGAAAACTTCGAGCAGATCTTACCGATGAACGCTTTTCGAGCCCAAGATGTAAACTGCACTCCCATCTCATGAATCCGACTCTGTGTCTCAGTTATAGTACAGAATCTCATTTAATAGTTTGCAAAGCAGACAGAAAATTTTGTTCCGCCTGCTCTGTAACTGGAGAGTTTATCTGCAATCGATTCTTTCCAAATGCGTCTATACCATCTACTTGAACTTCAGCTCAATGACATATAGACTGTACTCACTATCAATAACACAGAAGATAAATAATATGCTATAATTATCATAAAAATTGAGTATATGGTAACGGGTCTTTCTAGTCTAGCTTACGGATCTAAGACCATCGACTGGATCTTCTTTTCAATTCTATGGCATTATAAACACGAGCTGGCGATCCAATGAACCACCAAAATATCATGAAGAAAACCTTGGAAATATCCCCAAGTTATACCAGAAACTATAATAATAAATGAATTCTTTTGAATACAGGAATGCTACTGTACCAAGAAATCAAATAATAAATTTCTGTCAGATCAAAGACAAAAATAACAGGAGGCATTTTATGAAGATGGTGATACATGAAAACTGAAATCTGCCAACAAAAGCTACGGTGGTTTAAGACTGGGTCCTGCTTATTTTGTCAAGCCGAAGGTTCGCTATAACCCAGATTAGTGAAAACTTCGAACGTACTATATAGGACAGAATATGGAAGAAGGCTATAAAGCACTGCCGTCTTAGACACGAAGTGACAAGTGTTTGCATTTCGACTTAGAATAAAGTTGTTCAAGAGATTGACAAGACTAAGACGAATATCCACGGAGAAGTAAATCACCGTGTTGGGGATTGAACCCAGTAAACTGCCGGCCAGGTGTCCTGCAAACCACGTTTGTTGCGTCACCCACGTTATCAGATGTACATTTAGTCACAAGCCATAACGATTTACTGAATCTCCTTCATTGCTCATGCTCAAAATTGCAATTATCATTCATTGCTTTAAAAATGCATCAACTTGAAGGCTTCATCCATCATACAAAAAACTACATACAATCACCCAGAAAGTATGTACAATCAACCTTCCACACACACAGCCCAAAGTAATGAGAATTAGCATGCCCCTCCCATGCAGCCTTCTTCATTTCATCAATCCGGAAAACAAACTAACTTTTACGCGTTGTTCAGATGAAATACTCGCTACACGTCAGGTTTGATAATTGACGAACAGGGTTCAGAATGGAGCATTTGAATAACATGTTTGAAACGGGACAAAATTTGATGTTAAAAGTCTAGATAGAGTCGGTTACAACGGAGATATATTCTGGTTTCAGGTAGAGAAGTAACCTTGCTTAAACATTTTGATTAAATTTGAGTCCAGCCATTCTCAGCATTTTTTTGCTACATCTCCATTCTCCACACTGATTACGCATTCATTTGTAACTGAAAACTGGCTCAGTGAATCCTCCATAAAGCTGATGGTAGAGGCTCTAGAAAAAACTTCGTTGCTTTTAGTATATTGAATTTAGTTTATAATGAACTGAGCTATCTAGACTAGCAATTGTAACGCACAGTAACTTTCAATTACAAGCTTAATCTTGTATCTTGGACCTAGTAAAACACCAATTGACTCATGAGTTTATAGATCAAGGCAGTAAAAGAGAGTGACTTCATTTTCTTGTTTCTGGTCATCCTGCTAAAGTTCACATTTGTTGGAGGAGATGGAGATCTTGGTGATCCAGAATCCGGGAAAGACTTCATGTGAAATTTTCTTTAGGACCGACACTTGAGATTTTGCTACATTCAGTCACTCCATGACCGAAGGTTTGTTTTCTAACCTTCACCGTGAATTTAATAAATTACCGAAAGGGGCCTCTATTGAGGGCCAATGCTGGTGTGGAGTTTATGAATAATCTGAATGTTTTCTCCATGGTGGAATGTTGTAGATTGATCATTTCTACTCAAGTTTACATTAATTGGCATCAGAGCCTAAAAATTTATCTTTAGGCATTCAGATCTCTTGAGTAAATCCTGAAGGCCTCCGAAGAGACTGTGGATCGATGAACATTGGAAGCAACTCTGCTAATCATGAAGGTGTGTGAAAAATGGTGTATTTTGACTGATCGCTTGAGTGAATACTGAAGATCGGAAGACTGATTGATGAAAACCTGAAGCACTTGCATTGAATTTATAGCTCTCTAGAGAAGGTATCCATCCTTAGCTCCATTCATGATCAGACCATCGACTCTAATCTAGTATTCTTCTGAATTGGCTGGCTAACACCAGAACACTCTCGACCTTCAAGTTACATAAAGAGTTAATGTTATTGTAATCAAAGCTTGTATAACTCCATGTACCGAACATTGTATCGGACGGGCCGTGACCGTGGTGAGCATGCGAAGCTGGTAGATGAAGTGTCTCGGGGAATCAAGTAACATCTCTCCGAGGATCACCATTTTGAAGATGTATGTCGGAAAACATGAGAATGTTTTCTTCTCTTTAGTGTGGTACCCTCCCTCGCACTACATTCAAAATGTGGAATCAGATTAAAGTCAGATCAAGCAGTCTTTACCCTGAAGGTGCCTCATACTTTCGTACATGGCGAACAATTACCTTTCTAAAAAGGTTTTATTACGTGATTTATGATACATGAAGGTATATTTCATGTGCTGTAACGGAAGGAAATGTTCCAATACCCAGACAATTGGGGAGGATAACAGTAAAGCTTGCTAGTTATACACTTAAACAAGTAAGCAATGTGCATGCCCTCATTTGTTTTACGGTTATATGGTTGCTTTAGTCTCCCACGGTGTTTCTATACACTAGACATTAATTTGCTCAAATATTGTTGATGATGAAATCGCAGATGTCAATGTATCGTTAATCTGATCCAAACCTCTCCGTTTACAAACTTACAATCCGTGTGAAAATTACTAAAACCTAAGAACTCCCGTAAATTGCTTTCAGTAGAACAAATATCCTACTATTTTCTTGACATTCAATAAGGCAATCAAATGATGGATTTGGTAATACAGAAATTTAGATTTTAGTATAGCATATTACTCTTTCTCAGAGAGTAAAGCTGTATCACCTTGAGTGTTAAACAAGTTCAGGTTCATCATCAAGAACCAAAGAAAATGATAAAACAACACATTTTGAAGTAAGTAAATGAAAAAACTGACTCTCCCTACGAGTCCGAATAGGACCGGAAACCTCAGGGAAGAAATAAGAGAATACTAGTGACAAGTTGAACCATAACACTTAAATCATACTCTACATAGCACTCTCCAATCCTGAATTAAAACCAACTCAAAATTGAACTAGAGTGTTAACTTCACGCATTTCTCTCAATCCAACATTCAAACATGATCAGTTTTTGATTAAATGATAATTGGCAAGGTGTGTACCATCAATATATACACATTTCATGGCTCACACTTGAAAATGAAGTCATAACTCAAAAACCTAATCCTAATGTGGCTAATGGTTGCCAAACCCTAAAGTAAATTAGTAGTTATCTATGATAAAAGTTAATAATTAACTTGTATTCTTTATAATTACTATTCTACTACTAAATACATAGAGGAACTCACTCCGAGATTAACAATTACATCACTCCCACTGAATGAGGAGTCAATTTCAAGCCCATTTCCATTATGCACTTCATGTGTTTCTCTTTTGGAAGTGCTTAGTAAGCACATCAGCAGTCATGTCTTTAGTTGGACATTACACTTCAATAATTATTTTTTCCTCTTTTTTCTCCTCAATAAATTTTCTACGTATAGAAATATGTTTAGTCCTAGGATGATAAACAAGGTTTTTAGTGAGTGCAATAGCTCCATTGTTATCACACAACAATATAGTTGGAACTTTTTGAGTAAATCCAAGCTATCTCAACATTCTCTTGGACCAAATCAGATCTTGAGTAGCTAATGAAGATGCCATGATCTCAGCCTTTATTGTACATAAAGTTACTACCTTATGTTGAACATTGCTCCAACTAATAGTTCTACCACTAAGAGTAAACAAATAGCCACTTGTGAACCTATTGTTATCATAATCATCTCCCCAACTAGCATCATAGAATCCTTTGAGAGTAGGCTCAGATCCTAATTTCTTGTACTCCAAACTTGAATTCCCATGAATGAGTTCAAGGATTTGCCAGATTATCCTAAAAGGTATGCCAACGCTGTAGAGGTCATAAGTGGCTTTTGTTTTGTCGGACTAAATACCTTGAGTACATGAGCACCCTTTTGACACATACCCAATGAACAAGAGTTGGAAAGTTAGTGTATTTGGACAAAGCTCTCACTTAGTGAACTATGTGTGATCTAATACGAATCATAGCAAACATCAATGAACCTATAGCATTCTAAATAAAAAGAACTGCATATCCTCAATTATCTTTTTGCTAATTTCTTCCATATCTTTTATGAGTTTACAACTAGGATTCAAGGGTGTTGCAACACGTTTTGCATCCTCCATCCTCCATCCTATTGAACACTCTCAATGTACTTGGTTTAGTTGATTTTAATCCACCCTTCCTTCATGTCCCTATCAATGTTCATCCCTAATATAAACTTAGTCGTTCTGTGAACTCCGGGCTGACTCTCACTCAAGTTAACGTCCACTAGTTTTTTAGGAATCTCATCATGATTCTAGAAAGACATGTTCCCACCCAATGATCATGATCCTAATGCACACGAGCTGAGATCATGCATCATGATCTTGGCTCGTTCTTCCCCCACGCTTCTTTCCAAATGATTTTTCATCATTGCTTTTTCACATGCAAGAAACTGGATTTGAAACATTTGTGATCCTTCTAGATTGAGGTCCCGGAAATAGATCTCAATCTAGAAGGAGTTGACTCTCATTAACGTTTAACTCCAATGGTTTTTTTAAAGCTCATCATGATTCTAGTACATGTTTTCAGCCGATGATCATGATCTTAATGCACATTTTCATACAAACTCTGAAATTCCAAACTCCATGATGTAAATGTTCACAAAGAGTCAAATATCACTCCAAAGGAAAAGAAATTTTGATCAAAAGTTTCATTGAATCAAGTTTAAAATCCCAAATAAGACTTATAAAAAACCAAGCTTCCCAAAACAAGGCCTTTCCCAAAGCTCATTTCTCAAAACTAACTTCTCAAAACTAGCTTGAGAGTTATTTCTCAACCTCTTTATTTATACTACTTAGAATTTTATCATAGTAACTACAAGTATTCATCATGTAACTCTCTCTTACCAAGTATAATCGAGGTATAGATCACAAATACTAATGATTAGGGTACAATACAACATGCAATTGGTCTACTTGGATCTTCTAGAAGCCCAACTACCCTTCAATTGACTTTGATATACCCATATCCCCCTTAGTCAAACCAATGAACAACTAGTCCAAGTGAAGGAAAGTCAAGATACCCATATGACAGAATCTATTTTTTGATTCCTATTGAAAAAAATAATTTTTTTCATCTATTGCATCAAAAGCTACTCTATATTTCTCTCCAACTTAACCATAACTAGTTAAACATAGTTATGACTAAGATAAACTTAGTCACACTTTAGATATACTTACATTTTATTCTATATATATAACCAGGGATCTTACATGATATAATAATATCATCTTAATAATAGAGTAAAAGTAAAAGATAACATTTCTCACTTCCTTGACTCTCTTTCCCATCAACGGAAGATCATCTACATACATTGCAATGTAAAACATTATATCCTTGTTGTACACCTTCAAATCTGAGTGTGGTACCTTGAAGCCTTGTTTCTTGAGATAACAATCTAACTTTTTATACCAACTCCTAGGTGCTTACTTCAGTCCATATAGTACTTTTTTTAAACATACATGCCTTTTCATATGAAGCAATGTAGCCATAACGTACATCCAAATACATTTTCTCTTCCAAATTTCCATTCAAGGAAGTTGTCTTGGCATCCAATTGCTCTACTTAATAATCATTCTCAGCTACTAGGTCTAAGAGTATTTTGATGGAGACATATATTGCTACTAGAGCAAAGGTTTTATGGTAATTAATGCTAATTATTTTATTGTACACCTTGGCCACCAACTTAGCTTTGTACTTCAAAATCTCTCAAATCCCTTCTTTCTTCAGCTTGAAGATCTACCTACCTTTGGTCTATTTGCTATCTCAATATATGAAGAAAGTTCATCATCCTCAAAAGTAGATATAGCTTCCTCCATGACAATAACATTTTGAACTGAAACATGGACAACCTCTATAAAATCTCCAATCTCAGTATTTGAGATTTTTGTCTCCTAGATCTTCTAGTAGCAACCTCAAAAATGCCTCTATAGAATCTCTATGCCTCTATAGAATCACCAACTTCAAAAATTTGTTGACATTTTTTTTACTTTCCTATCCCCCTAACATACACATGCATTAGAGTTGACTCGAATTTGACATCAAATAGTCCATCTATCTCCTATAGTCCATTTATCTCCTCTTCTTTGTCTACTTCATTAATTACCATTTGATCTCCAACTTTAGAATCAACAGTCATATTTGAATATCATTATGTGTTCGGGATGATGATCACCTCCATCATCACCAACATCTGATAATGCTAGTACTTCATGTACATCAATAGGTGTAACAACTATAGCAGCTCTTGCAATGCTATTTCTTCCATTCATATCCTCCCAAGTATTCTCCTCATCAAACAACACATCTCTACTCCAAATTGTTCTTTTGATTTTTGGGTTAAAGAAAATCCATCTTTTTAATCCTTCTTCATAACCAATGAAGATGAATCTTGAAGCTTTCAACCCAAGCTTCTTCTTCTACTCCTTTGATATGTGAGCATAAGCTAGACATCCAAACACTCAAAATATGGTAAGATCATATTTCTTACCACTCCATACTTCCTAATGTGTTATGCCCTTGAGTGCTATAGTAGAACATCTGTTTTTGATGTAGTTAGCAGCCTTCGAAGTTGCTTCCCAACATTGCATCTTGAGATTAGCTTGAGCAATCATACTCATAACATTGTACTTCAAGGTCCTATTCAATCTCTCTACAACTCCACTCTATGATGAAATGTCTTTAGTTATCACATCCATAAGTATCCCCTTACTTTCCATAAAAGCTTAGTACTTGTGATTCATGTACTATGTGCCTCCATCTCATCTAAGTTTCTTCACCTTCCTTTTGGAGTTTTTACCTGTTTATAAAGTTTTTGAATTTATCCAAAGCCTTATTTTTGTGCTTCAACAAGTACACAAAACTCTTTTTACTCTTGTCATCAATGAACAGTAGGTAGTGCACCCCATAGGGTTTTGTAAGCCATTTGGTCACATACATCTGAATCTATGTGGGCAACTCTTTTGATACGTGTGATGATTTCTTGGGAAGTGGTGTCTTGTGTAACTTCCCTATACCACCGGAATCACATATGTGATGACTTCTTGGAAAGTGGTGTCTTGTGTAACTTCCCTATACCACCAGAATCACATAATTGTAATGATGCCTTTGACAACTTCACACCATTCACCATCTTCTCCAAGGTCTCATGTTAGACTCATAAAGATGTCACAATCTCCAATGCCATAACCTCATTGGATGCTCATGCTCAGGTTCTGGCTTATTGTGCTTCACCTCCAACAGCTTTTATAGGTTACCATTAGGGATCCACAGCATACCACATGTCAATACTTCTCTATAGTACAAAAATCTCCTCTAAAACCCACATCAAAACCAACTTGAATGAGCTTGCTCACTAACATCAGGATTCTAACAAAATCAGGTACATAGATAACTTTCTTCATTACAATAGTATATTTCAACTAGAGTGCTAACTCCACCCCCATTTGTCAGCAATGCAGTACTCAAAGGTGTGATCAGTACTTGATTAAATGAACACTTGCAAGATGTATACTCTCACATACTAGATTTCATGGCTCACACTTGAACATGAGGTACTAACTCAAAAACCTAATCTTAACGCGGCTAATGGTTGCCAAACCCAAAAATAAATTAGTAGTTACTGTTGTAAAAGTTAGTTACTAACTTTTACTCTTTACAATTACTATTCTACTACTAAATACAAAGAGTAACTCACTCTTTGTATTATCTCCGGAGATTAACAATTACATCATAATGCAAGTGTATATGGCAATGTCCTTTAATTACTATTGAATTTCAAGAGTAGTCAATTTTCATGACAAGTACTGCAGCAGACTTGAACTATGGGTGTTGCTCACTAGAGCCGGATCACATATTCCTCACATATATAGGTTCAGTACGTTTTATTTTCATTTAAACGGCATATGGCTAGATTTGCACTGTTTTCCACTGGCTTTCTTCTTCATCCGTGAGTTGAATCCACCCCATTAACGAATGAGATTCATATATATATTTCACCGAAGGAGATGCTTCCACTACAGTTGTGGATGATAAAAGTTCAATTTTCCATTAATACAGCATTCCATATCAAGTATTAGGTCTGCTTTTTGTCTACTTTTAGGATATTCTTCTATTGCATCTGCCACCGCGGTTACAATCTAGATTATACCATGTCCACTCATGAGATCCAACGTTCTCATGGAGAACGTTGTGTTAGAGCGTGATGTACAAGCAAGAGATTGATCACATCAAAAAATTGTAATGTTCTACACCATCATAATATTTTTAATGTGATTTTAAATTTCACAATTTCTTGATTGTACTCCGTCAACTCTTGCTTGATTTTAATTGCTCTAATCGCGACACAAGCTAGGAAATATCTACTTCAAAATCTGTCACAACGCACACCCGCGTTCAACGCATCCTTTCCACCCATGTTCAACGTAGGAACAGAATCAGATAATCTCCACACAAAGCAAAAAGTACATCTCAATTCCTGGGACTCTACGTACATGACAACAGATCTCGACTAGCATCTACAAATACAGCCTCACTAATTGCAGGGAAAAGGAACTGCTTGAATGCCTGTATGCATGACATCATCAAACTCAACTATCAAGTCCGGTCTTGTCTTCATATACATATTGAAAAGTGATGCTTTATAGAATGATTCACTAACCACAAGTACAAGTGACTACATGGTGAGCTTTCTGAAAATTATATGTAAAACTGCATCTACTTCTGTCTGCAAACCTCTCTTTCATGAAGAATATGACCACTGACTCCTCGGATGAAGTCATGTCTCATAGCACGAACATCGAAGCTCACAAGCAGTCACTAGCATTCTTATGTCTGTCTAGTAACATCTCCAGCGCACCAAGGTACGAAGTGAAGAGAATCTGCCCCATTCAAATCGTGCACAACAGACTCCCTGAGCGTACATAACTCATAAACGGCTCTAGCCGGTGATCTCAACGTTTCGGACTTCTGATTTCTTCTTGGACTCTTCAATTTTGGGGACCGTGACTGTCAAGACGCCGTTCTCCACTTTGGCAGAAATCTCTTGAGGTTTCGCATTTGATGGCAGTCTGAACTGCCGAAAGAATTTGCCGAAGGAGCGTTCGGTTCGTCGGTAGTTGTCCTTCTCGTCAACTTTCTCCTTGTTGCGCTCGCCGCTGATGCTCAAGACCCCATCGTCCACCACTTGAACTTTAATCTCTTCCTTCTTCATGCCTGTCCTACACCACGCATGACATTAAATTCAAGCTAGTTTTCAACTCACAGAATTTCTCATGGCGTACAAGCCATGAGAAATTCTGTTATGAGAATTTCTCATGAATGAACCGCATCTATAATATCCAAAAGTAGACTGAAATGATGACATTCTATGTCACAAGATGGACTAAATTTCAAAGCGGGAGGAAATATGCCACTCAATTGCAGAATAATTTTGTTCTTAAACGTATAGATCTGGAAATTTTACCCGGAAGATCTGCTTTGAAGACATGGGCCTCTGGAGTCTCCAGCCAATCGACACGAGTGTTGGCGACTGCGCTCACATCTTTGTCGAACGATGGGAAGGCTCGATCGAACAGACTTCCAGACAAGCTCTCAAAAGGGTCGAACATGCTGCTCCCGAAAATCGGGTCGAACACACTGTTACCGAATGCTCGTGGAATCAACGCCATTTTTCACACCGATTTCGATAAACCTCACCAAGCTCTCTGATATCGACCGCGAGTGGGAAAGCAATAATCTAAAAGTTGCACTTCAGTGGTCTCGATCCAAAGCTCGCTTTGCTGAATGCTCACATCTGAAGACTGATTGATGAAAACCCGAAGCACTGCATGCAATTTATAGCCCTCTAGAGAACGTATCGTTCGCTCTCTTGATCGTCTAGACCATCTACATTAGTCTAGTATTCTCCTGAAATGGCTGGGTAACCCCAGAACACTCTCGACCTTCAGAGCTGCATAAAGAGGTTCTGTTATTGTAATCAAACCTTGTAGAATATCATGTATCGAACCTTCTATCCGACGGTCCATGAACGTGGTGAGCATGCGAGGCTAGCCCCCGAATTGTCCCGGGGAATCCAGAAGCAGCTCTACGACGGTGGAAGACGTACGTAGGAGAACATACAGGGGAATAATACTTTCGTACATAACGAACCATTACCTTTCTAATGATGTTGAAATATGTGATTTATGAATCATGGAGATATATTTCGTGCGCTCTAACGGAAGAAGGTGTTCCGCAGTTTCACTACCCAGACACTGGAGGACGATGGCAGTTCAGGTAACCACAAATAGACTTAGATAATGGGTATGCCCTCATTTGTTTGATTTATACGGTTTAATTTCTTTTGTCTCCCACGGTGTTTCTATACGCTAGACATTAAATGTTCAAGAAAACTATCCAGTGTTGATGATGAATTCGCACTACTACTCATGTTCCTCTCATCTGATCCGAACCTCACCGTTTACAGATTTATAAGTCGTGTTAAAACTAAATCCTATGCACTTTCTTTTTCTTGACATCTAATAAGGAAATCGAAGTTAAGGATTGGTAACTTAGAAAATTCGATTTCAAAGAAAACACATTTTGCTTTGTCTTCGGAAACAGTGGAGTCGGATCACTATGAATCACCAAGAATCGAAGAAATTGTTAAAACAACATAAGTACGTACATGAGAAAAGTGACTCCGGAGAGTAGTCCGAAAACAAATAAACATCATTGACAACCTGACCCATAATCTTGAGACAAGTGTAATGGAAGTAGAAACATACCGTAACTGTTACCAACACATCACCAAAATTTCATCTATAAACATAATGGTCACAAAATACTTTATGAATGGAATATTTCGTAATTTTTAATATATCCTAATTTAACAATTTCCGATGGCTCCAGTTCATTGGGTTTCCGACCTAATGGAGCGTGGAGGATGTCCTTCTCGATATGTCGTCTACAGTGGAGCAGTACATCGACGAGCCTCGAATGCTCGCCACGTTCATGTGGCATTGCATACAGCGTTCCATACATGAAGTCGACTAGTAATCAAGATTATACTAATTTGTGCAGCCTCGAAGAGTCGAGAGTGTTCCAGCGAAATCTAGAGAAATTTAGAATAGATTGGATTAAGTAAGAGCGAAGGAAGAACAAAATTGGGCATCTCCAGAGAGCTATAAAATTCACGTTAGGAGTTTTGCTTCTCATCAACCAGTCTTCTGAGTATTCACTCGAGCGATCATCGTACAGCGATAATCTACTGTACGTTTAAAAAAGTCGTTGCCATCCATTCGAGATCGATACCAGTTCGCTTTTTTGTTGGATACAGTGTGAACAATGGCTTTGATTCCACGGGCATTTGTAAACAGCGTGTTCGACCCTTTCTTCGGGAGCAGCATTTTCGACCCTCTCGAGAACCTGTCAGTAAGCCTTCACGATCGAGCATTCCCTTCTTTCGATAAAGATGTGAGCGCAGTCGCCAATACTCGTGTCGATTGGCTGGAGACTCCAGAGGCTCATATCTTCAAAGCAGATCTTCCTGGTAAGCTCTCCCTATCTATATTCATCTGTGACATGCAGGTTTGCTTGGCATGGCATATCTCCTGCCCCTTTGAAATTCATTTCATCATACGTAATACAATTGTTTTATCTACTACTTGCTTTAGAGGAAATTTGTTTCACTCCTTGATTCTTCGACTTGAGCTTCTTATTCCAATTCCTTGTATCCTGATGCCTCGTGTGGTGTCTGACAGGCATGAAGAAGGAGGAGATTAAAATTCAAGTGGCAGACGATGGGGTCTTGAGCATCAGTGGAGAGCGCAACAAGGAGAAAGTGGACGAGAAGGACAACTACCGACGAACCGAGCGCTCTTTCGGCAAATTCTTTCGGCAGTTCAAACTGCCATCAAATGCTAAGGCTCAAGAGATTTCCGCCAGAGTGGAGAACGGCGTGTTGACAGTCACAGTCCCCAAGACTGAAGAGTCCAAGAAGAAGTCAGAAGTCCGAAACGTCGAGATCACCGGTTAAGAGCTCGAGCTGAGGCAGTTGAAGTAGAGGGTAACTGCTGTGGATGTGTTTCTCTTCACATCTTACGGTAGTGCGCTGAAAGTGGTGTTAGATCCAAGAGATTGGATTGCAAGTGATTGCTTGTGAACTTAGATGTTTGTGTTATTAGGCCATAGTACCATACTTAAGTGAGAAGTCAATGATCACATTCTTCAAGGCACGAGAATATCCATACAATAGTAGATGTGAATCTACAGGCTTTGATCCTCATGAGGTTCATCACGTAGTCACTTGTAATTGTGTTCAGTCAATCTTCTAATCAAGCATCACTTTCACACAAACCCACATTATGGATGAAATTCAATCTTGTTTCTGTTCGGAATCAATAATTTTACCACCCGTAAAAACTGCGCATGATGTAAAACTATTTGATTTGAAAATTACCTGGAACCTGGCGATCCAGAAAAACGTCGTGATGATATGGCAGACCAGTCTTTAAGAATCTGCATGTCAACGTTAATGAGACTCTCTAGTGTATAATTATGCTACCACAATGTATTTTCTTTCATCACGTGGGGTTTATCATTCATTCTAGACTTCCAATCTTTTGTTGAAAGATGACAACAAATTAACAGTCTATAGTAGTAGAGGTTCAGATCTATTAGTCACTTTAGTAAACATTACTGACATCCCCTAAAAACTGTACTGGTTTCTAATGAGATGTTAGGATACATAGATATCATTGGAGATTGCCGCAGAGTTTCTGAGCTCCATCCTAAGTTTCAGACTCCCAATAAAAATAGACATCGCATGATTTTTAGTATGACCTCGTCCACTGTATGAGGATATGAATACGTTAAAAAGACACGGGTCTTTGAGTACAATGATTCGCACCACGGATTTTTTTATTTTTAAAAAATCCGTGGTGCAAATCACTATACTCTAAGGTTTTTTTCTTGAGAACAATGTAATTACGGACATCCTGTCAACCCAGAAAACACTCCAAAGTGGTAAAAGGAAAATCGATATTTTTCATTGTTAAGAGAATAAACTTTACCAAAAAGTAAATATATTCATACATATAGAAACATATGTTTTGCATAAAGAAGAGATATAAAGAATACGTCAACAAGCCCAGCCTGAGCAAACAGACATTCAAACTAATTTTGAAGGACAAAAATTATTTGGAAAAAAACCTTCTAGGTTCCATGTCCAGGTGCACGTCCACAGAACTCGACAAGCATCTATATGTAGATTGGAAATGGGCAGAATGATCACTTTGAACATTTTCTTTTCTTTTTGATTGTGGCATCCGCAAAACTTTTATTGCATCATTGAAAGAACACTTATAAAGCATCTAAGCCCGGAAATCCGCATCTAGTACTTTGTGGAAGCCCTGATCTGTTCGTCCAGAATGTGATCGTTGAACAGTCTGATGCAGTCTCTTCTGATAGCACGAAGTTCACAATCAGTCACTCTATAGTAATTTATGTCTAGTTCTGCTACCGATTCAACCTAGTACGGAGTGAAGAGATTGCATGCACTGGAGAGTAGTTGAAAATGTACTTCAACTGCAGCTGGAACTCTAACCAGTATTTCGACATTACGGACTTCTGATTTCTTCTTGGCCTCTTCCGTCTTGGGGACCGTGACTGTCAACACACCATTCTCCACTTTGGCTGAAATCTCTTGAGCCTTCGCATTTGCTGGCAACTTGAACTGACGATAGAATTTTCCGAAGGAGCGTTCAGTCCGTCGTTAGTTTTCCTTCTCGTCCATATTCTCCGCTCTCCGCTGATGCTCAAGACCCCATCGTCCGCTAATTGCATCTTGATCTCCTCCTCCTTCATGCCTGTCAGAAACCAGACGAGATATCGGAATAAAAGGGGACTTCCTCTTACATTTACAAGTGTCACTGCCTCCTTACATTCTTGCACATATGTGGCATGAGTACAAGATCTAGCGGAATACCTACCACTCATGATCCATGACAAGCCGGTATTGTGGATACTCAACCATGCACGGCATTCTCGTTCAACCATTCTGGGGATGATGATCAAAGTACTGAGTGCATGTGCAGCATAGTACTAGACTAAGTGAAGTCGAAGGTCTAAATTGAAGTCATACATTTTACTCGTAAACCCTATCCCCCAAGAACAAACTTCATTTCATAGCTGAGTTTCAAAGAAAATGGAAATGTGCCAGCTGCATGTCTCAAAGAAGGTAGATCTGCAGACTGTACCAGGAAGGTCCGCTTTGAAAATATGAGCCTCTGGACTCTCCACCCAATCGACACGAGTGTTGGCGACGGCTCTCACATCTTTGTCAAAGGACGGGAAGGCTCGATTGAACAGACTCACTGTCAAGTTCTCAAAAGGATCAAATATGCTGCTCCCGAAGATAGAGATCATAGTGAAATTACTACTTGAATATGAAAAATACAGTCAAATTTGTGAATCTTCTTCCTTAAATAAAAGCAAGCAAGGTTAAATTTTTTGAATGACCAAAAAACAACAGCACAAAAGATCTTAGAGTTGATGCATATCAACAAAGTGGATGCTTAAAAAAAAATATTTAGTCAAATCAGATGATATCTGGAAAGATACAAGATAAGGTTCGTAGTCCAAGGTTTTCTTTCATATAGAATTGATTGATTTTGAGCATACTTTTGCACCTGGAGCAAAAATGTTAACGATTATATTAATCATAACTTCAATTACATAGTTTGAATGGAATTCTCTTCATATGGAAATTAATAGTACCTTTTTCATTGAAATGATTGCGAAAAAATTGTATGTGCAACAATCAAAGGACTTCAAAGCACATGGAGGTTTATATGGCTGGATGCCTTCACCTCTTCGTATACACAAATTAACTCAAATTTGATAGAGATGAGATTTTGGAGTGTAGGTGATCCTGTTTTTTACATATTCAGAGAAGGTAAACAAACATATTGTTTAAATTTTAATCTGAATGACAGTTTCATACTTAATAGCAATTAGAAGAAAAATCACAATGAAAATTCTGCATTGTTGAAAAATTTTGACATCAAAGATCTTTAGAAGATCTATTTGTGCTTGAAATTTTAGTATTGGTGGAAAAGGTATCTGTTGTGCTATATGTTGAGTCAAGCAAAAATTTATGAGTAAGATTTTTCAACAATTTAACATGTTTGTTTGAAACTTCAAATGTGAGATTAGGTGCATTGAAGAAGAACAAAAAATGGACGAGAATCTGAAAAAAATTTGGTGGAAATTTCAATATATATCTTAACAATTTGATCATACATGTCGTATAATGTTGTTTTTGAGTTCATGTCAGATCCGCGAAAGTTACATTTGATACCTCCCAAATGGGTATTACAATGTTTGAAACATACAAAAGATTCATATTTTATATTTTTTAAAGAGTGTGGGGATTCAAATGTTATTGTGGAGGGATCTACATATGCAAGGCTGAAAAATAATTAGGGGACAAAAGATCTACATCATGATAGATAGATATATAGATATATATATATATATTTGAATAAAGTGTCTGTTAAACCACCTGGTCGTGTAAAAGACAACAGCTGATTTCTATTTTTTCAAATAAGTCTGAATATGTAGAGATGACAAATGCAACTTGTAAGCGTATTTGAATAAAAAAAAATGATTAAAGATTTAGATTTGAGCAGAAGACTGCAACTGTGATTTTCGTTCGTAATATAATGTCTTTTAGTAGGTAAAAAATCAACCCATGAACCAAACACTTAGTCCAAAATCAAGTTCATTATAGGAGAGAAAGTGGTTGAGAAAAACTATGCCATAATTTGATAGGTTCCAAACGTGTTTACCAACTAAACTTCATAATTATATATTGGAAGTCAATTTGTTAAAGTTAAGTTTTTGTTCATGTTACAGCACTTATTCAGGTGTACAACTTCAAATGCCTGATACATTTGTGGTCCGTTACACATCTAACGGAGGTAGTGGACAAGTTAGTTGGTATCACTTTTGGAACTCATGGTTCGAAACATTCATCTCATGCGAGCATATATAGAATGCTTGCATATAAAGTCTTTTGTGCTTGGTATGTAGTCATTTGTGCAGTGAAGGTTGAGCACTCTTTGGAGTAAAAATGAGAAATAAATGAAAAGGCAGGAGGTTGAATTTTTTTTTCTGAATCATACCCAGAAAATCATCTCCACTTTCATCATTGATAGAATGTTCACAAAAGCATGGGTATCCGTGATACAATACAATCCTACCACTTTAAGTAGGCACCAGGTATAACAAAGTCTGCAGAAAAGGTTCCCATATCAGGGACTTTACTACGATACAAGGGAGCAAAATATGTCAAGACTAAGGGTCAACAAGTTTCCCGGACCTTAATGATTATTGCCCTGTTATCTCTATTGACTCTAACGAATTCTAAAGTACAGAAACAACTATTTTTCTCACTCTTTGATTCTGAAACATGGTTGGGGTGGAGTGATCATCCGGTGAAAGTGGAAACTGCAAGAATTCATAGAATTAGGAATGTTATCTGTTAACTCAAAAAATATCTGCATGGCTCCAGAGCTATCCGCTTATATATCCTGCATGGATTGAAATGGTATCAAGCCCAGTCTTTAGACCTGGATAAGCGTCCACATCTTTTGATAGCCTTTCAGTTAGGACCTTTTCGTGGATTTTGAGTTTCGTGAGCAGGGTTTAGCAGGAGCGTGAGCACCACCAGAAGCATCGACATTGACGTGAAAATAAAGTACATCATCAATACGAATAGGAAAACTCAGCAATCAGTGGTGTATTGTGCATATGAGCTTTTTGGCCTCAGATGACCTAGACTAAGAAAAGGTAACATGGGATTTCAATCTTACTCCATGGGAGTACATGGGAGTAAATCACAGTTTCCATATGTGATTTCTTTTACTTGAAAGTATGTACAGTCATGTAAACTCTGAATGAATGAAATCTCTTAGTCGTCCAGTAACTGCTGTCTCGTGAATGTTAGATGCTCCACGATCATCTCTTACAAAGTCCCACCGTGCAGTGTGCACAGTGTTTCTATATATACAACGAGCACAGTTCACTACTTTCATGATAATCTCTACATTCACTTTTCAAAAGGTGTGAGGCTAATCTCGAACAGAAAGAGTCTCGCCGTCATTTTATATGACTGTGGCTTCTTTTCTTTAAGTTCTGCAATTTTTATGTTTTGTATCAAGCTAAAGGCCATGGCCATTTTCTTTTGGTTAGTGACTGATGAGGAGGGTGGGTGATCGGAGCTTGCTCGTATTTCTTACTTTGGTGAAGCTTTTGTTGTTTCGCTTGGCCCGATGTTGCCAGCCCAAGTCCTATGGCAGACTAGGAAGACTGTGCAGAAGTACCTCTAGAGAGCTCATGGAATCACACGTTGGGAGAACACACCGTCTTGTTCACCCTGTTTCAGATTTATACTTCTACTAAGGTACTATATCGTGTTAAAATAACGGAAGAATGTAGTACTGTATTCAGCTTGGTTCTGCTTCCCATGTGTGAACACACCTTAGCTAAGGTACCATCTTAACACAGAAGAATCAAACCTGGTGCTTGTTCCAAGCCTTGGAGTTGTCTAGCGTGTACGGATTTTTCTGTGAACCCATTCATTGTAGTCCTGACTGAACGTTCTACTTCCAGGGCAGTTAAATTGGACAAGCCGAAGTCCGATTTCTGTTGTCTTTAAGTCCTAGTTTAATTACCTACAAAGTTTTCTGTCAAAATGAAATTAGCAACTTTTCTCAGTCGGTCACTTCCGCAGATCAAGATCCTCTCGATGATCATTAGGTTATGAGATCTGAATTCCCAGGAGACTGAAATAGATATAATACATGACAGTTTTACGAAGTAAAACATCCAAAGTATTAACAACATAACTGCAGTCGGATCTATCTCTACTGTGACAGAACATTGCAAGAGAATGTTACTTTATTGAGTAATCATAAGAATGGCGACAGTATCGAAGTAGACACAACAAGGAAACTACTTACGGAGCCTGGATGCGCAGCAAGATGTGAGGATTATTCTATAGCATGCTTACAAAGAAGAATTATACTTTTCAGTTTCAAAAGTAGATCAGTTAGTTAACTTAAAAACTCACAATCGACACACCCCTGCTCCTCATTCTTAAACGAGTTTAGACTCTACTGTGGTCTCATGAACGATGCAATGCAGCAAATAGCGACACAAGCATAGTGGAGGGCGGACTGGTCCCCTAGCTGCAGTGAGTGACTAGGTGCAGATCTTCTGTTATTTTTTTGGGCTAAGCCTTGCTTTTTGAGGCATGTTTCGACCTGGAGGATTTTTGCGCTCTAACAGGCACTGATCCCCCTGCAGTGCCCTGCAGTGGCGGCAACCGGGTCCCGAGTGCGATTTCCACTAGCTGCAGAGTTACAGCTAGCGTGCACTCAATCTTAATGAAAATGCTCTGACCCAGTATCAACTAGTTACTGCACTCTATCGACTCTGCTGAACTGCGTTTCAATGTCCCGCTGGACATGACCCGTCGCGCACAAACGGATGTGCGAATTTTCGCCAGAGGATGTGATTCATGCTTTCATAGTCGTGGCGGTGCTGCGCAGTGGCCAGATTGTATAATGAGAAATTGGAACAGTCATTGGCCGATATTAGGCAGAGGCGGCGTACGCAAGTGCAGCATCCGGCCCTGCGGCAGCCAGGCGCTGTCGGGCTTCATCAAAGGCGAGCCGGAACTTTTGATCGTCCTCAAGGCCGAGAGTAGCAAACGCAGAGAGCTTCAATGCTGCATATCGATCGCCGGACGCGATGAGTTCCCGATCCCGCGTCGTCAGGTGGGGCTCGTCGGGAGTGAATTCGCCGCCCTTCATATCTGATCCCTGCAGGTACTGCCCGAAGCAGGCCACGCAGAGGGCAGCCCGTTCGTAAGCGCCGCCATTGTGGAGAAGCCCGCTGAACGTGTTGGACAAGTAAACGGGGAACTTGGCACACCCATTCGAAGCGATCCGAAGCAGCTGATCTCCCACAGCAGGATTAGAGAATCGCTCGATGATTTGCTTCTTATACGCTATCAGGTCCACACCCTTCGGGCACACATCTCCCACGAACGGTATCACGTCCCGCTCCATGAAAGCTGTGAGGTATGAAACCACTGTCTGGTGCCGAAGAGCTTCGTCGACCAGCCGATAGCCGGACATCAGCGCCGGGTACGCCAGCATGGAGTGCGCCCCATTCAGAAGGCGCTGCTTGACAACCTCGAAATTCGCGACGTCGCCTCGCAACTGCACTCCCACTCGCTCGAAGCATGGGCGACCAGCGACGAAGTCGTCCTCCACCACCCACTGCGTGAACGACTCGCTGATTACCGGAGTCTCGTCCGCCACGCCGGAGTGGGCGTTCGCCCTTGACCGCTCCGCCTTCCCGACCGCCGGAGCGATCCTGTCCACAATGCTGTTGGGGAAACTGACATTCTCCGAAATCCACGACGCGAGGGAAGAGTCGCGGGCTCGAGCGAAGCCCAAGACTGCCGTGCGCGTGACCGCCCCGTTGCTTCTGAGATTGTCGCAGGACAGGATCGTCACCCCCTTCAATCCAGCGGCGCGACGCCGGGCCATCGCCTCGACGACGTACCCGAACACGGACTTGGGACTGCTTGGGTTGGCGAGGTCGTGCTGGACGCTGGCATCCGACAAGACGAATTCCTTTGTCTTCTCGTCGATGCCGTACCCTCCTTCGGTGATGGTCAACGAGATGATGCGCGTCTCGGGAGAGGCAAGACGATCCAAGGCGGCTTGGGGGTCCGAGGGCGCGTGCAAGTAATCGATCATGGAGCCCACCACTCGGGCCGAAATGTCTCCGTTGGGTGTGTACTCGGTGAGTGTGTAGAGACAGTCCTGAGACTGAATGGCCCGACCTTTCTTACCATTCTCCGAACCTTCGCGGGTGCCAATTCCCACGATGCCCCAGGCTTCCTGTCCGGGAAGATGGAGGCATTGTTCGACGTACAGGGCCTCGTGAGCTCGGAAGAAGTTTCCGACCCCAATGTGGACAATTCCTGCACGGAGCTGGGTCCGGTCGTAGGTAAAGCGATGAACGTGATGAGGTACACTGGCAAGTGTTGCGGCTGATAACTTCGTGGCTGTGGGAACTAGCCCATTGGCTTTCACTGCGGTGACACCGTTCGCCTTTGGACCTGCATTTCCGTTTGAATGCAGGGGACCAGATTCAGACTCACTGTAGAAATTATGAACCATCTTCCGTGAATTCTCACTCCGCTGTTGAATGAGAGTTGCTGCTCAGATAACTGGAGATGTTTCCAAGAGAAAATGAAACGACCTCGACGTGATGTTGTGACGGCACCTCGGAATTGTACAGCACTGGCAACTAGAAATTTCAGCGAATTTGAGCTTCTGGAGAAATGCTCACTACAGGCCGAGTAATAACAGTACTGGTCGCAGGTCTGAGATCGAAAACTGCGTATCCTATTATCAGTGACAACTGTTTAGCTGACTGAATTCTCCCTCTGCTAACAAGAAGTTTGAAACAAATCGCTCGCTGAAATAACCATTTTCATGAATACAATATGGTTCAGCTTTTTCAATGGGCTGGGTCTCGAGCTGATGGTGTGGTCGCTGAATGGAATCGAAAACAGCAGATCTGACTTCCCCAAAGACTCTGAAATTGGCGGATGATGCAGCCTTAAGTTGCATCTGTCCAGTGAAGACAGGTAGCTAATATATCACGAGACAAGGTCCAGCGCAACTGCTTTTCCAGTTCAAAAAAGAAAATGGAACGATCTCCAATAATGAGTTCAATGGATAGGCAGCACAGATTGCAGCAAGCAAACGTGTTGACACTAGCCAAGTAGTGACTCTTCTCTTCGAGTATGGGATGTGTACTTCGTTGAGCAGCCACTGTATGGCCATTTATAATGGCGTGAAATATTCTTGAGTTCATTGCATCCAAACCTGACCAACGACATGCAAGCTCACGAGCAAAACGTTTCGACCAAAATGAGCCCCCGGTATCACTGACGAAACTGATAAGTGTGTTTGATCAACTAAACATACTAAACTAATGATGTGATCATGAAGACCGCTAGATGAAAGCACAAAAGCATTTGACTGTGAGGAGGAATAAGCTTCGAACAAGTGTCGTAGAATTCACAGTCTCCGATGCTCTAAAGTCCTTTGTCAGCTTAAACACAGCTCAAATTAATCCAGTAGCTAAAGTTGCAAACAGAAAGCTACAAACATGAACGTTTAGGACCTCCTTTGACTCTTATTAGACTACAAACTGAAACGATTCAGACTCGGATTTTATTTAGACAAGGGTTTTTATGATTCTCCCTCCTACATCTGGCTAGTTGCAATACTTAGTACATGTGTTACTGTACATGTTATACCTCATGCTATACGTAGTAACTGTTTGACTGTCAGATCGTATCTTCCATTTTATATCTACGCTGAACTATAGACACAAGATACAAGAAATACAGCTTGTATAAGCCCCGGTGTCTTACTACTTCAATTTTATTATGTTCTAAAAGATAACCATTAAAGATATCGTTGTCCATACTCTCCATCCAGTCTCGGAATCGCATCTCTTACTTTCCAAGACTTGTACGAACAGAGCACTTTGTCTTCAATCTGACATATCAGCTCATTATTGAGAAAGTGTAAAAGTGTGCTTTCTGATTATTCGTTCACCATCACCTGTGATTGTATGTTACCAGGACAATGATGGTAATGTTCTCCCTGTTGATTATACCTTCACCACCACCTCACCACCATATATACTTGGGTTACGGTCATGGCTGCTGACACACTAAAATACTTGAATATCTCGTTTTCATTTTAAAATAGCTTTATATATGTTTCTTCTTAGAGATTTGGAAGTAATACGTTCACTTCACAAGTTCGTGTAGTATATTATCACTTCCCAAACTTGGGACCCATCTAAATAAAATCTAAATGTTTCTTATGCTTAAGCTATATTAATGTGTCCAGTAATGTGTCACAAATTTATCAACTTTTTGATATTTCCAGGGTGAGATAAAAATATTTCTTTCGTTTATAATCCAGAACTCTGACTTCATCATTACTCTTAGAATGATGTGGTGCTTGGGGCTTAGTTAAAAGCTTAACGTTGTTTGTTTTCCAAAATTGTGGTCCGGAAGAATTTTCTTAAAGAATCAAACATTTTCCAAGAAAACATAAGTGTTGTGTGTTTATCCAATGTGATTTCCATAAAGTGATCGAGTGAATTCCTGAATATTCCGAATGGAAAAAAATTAATTATTAAATATTGAAAAATCCAAAAGCTTCAAAATACAGATTTAGGTGTCCATCTAAATGGTATTGCACTTGAATTCAAGATAGTAAATCCCTTGAATATTTTTTGCGATGGGAATCAATCCAAATCCTCATTGTTCGAACAAGTTTTGAGACAAGAGATGGAAATAATCAAGACATAATTGATTAATAAATTTAATAACATAGTACATCCAGATTTAACAAGAAATAGACAAAGTCAAGACAACATTGATTAAAAAATTTAATAACAAGATTATCTAGATTTGGCATGCTCGTTCAACCTATGATGGAGAAACATCTCCATAGATTATACAAACATACCAATATTTACCAAGGGAAAAAAGTATTTTAGTCCTTATTAGATTTTTTTAATAATAAGATGAATAATTGATCATAAACACCTTGACCAATTGAATAATTGACCAAACATAAATATCGGCTTGGATAATTTCAATTCAACCTTTAAACTTCAAAAGAATACAGCAAAAGCATTTAAATTAATAATAAAAACAATACCATCAGCATCAAGTTTTTAGACTAAACGATCTAACGTTCTAGCAAAACCTAATGAGGATGATAAAATAAGATTTAATTTAAAACTCTAATGTTTTAAATTCAAAAAGATATCATTTTTTCTCACAGGTTGTTCCTATAGGTTTTTTTGACACTAATATAATTTTGTCACATATGGATACACATTTATTGTTATTTAAATTTGCATTTTTTTGGATCTTTTGTTATTTAATTTGTCTTCTTGACTTAGAAATTTTTTAATTAGCCATGGCACATAACGTGCAAAATAAGAATTTGTAATAATTTTAATTAAGTCTTATTTTATAACGCCATATTTCTAGAGAATATAGACTCATAACAAAACCTGAAACATTGTTAAAATATATCAAAATTTTTTGGCATATTGATCTTTTTGTTCACATTTTGAACCACCTTACCTTTTGGCATTATGAGATTATTGTTCTTAAAAATATAATAAAATTAATATTTTTGCATTTATCAAATGGTACAAAATTACATTCATGGCTAACAGGTAAGATAACATCAATTAGATGGCAATCTTATGCTACATAGTTTGGATGACTAGAAAAAATAAGTTATGATTGATTGTTTAAAACCTTATTCTATATATTAACTAAAACATACATCTCTATGATGTTAAATTAAATCAAAATGATCATAATCAAAATGAATCATTGTCAATTGCCTTAAAATCCGAAGAAAATTTTTATATTTCAAATTTATCTTGGATTGTTAAATGCCAGTTGTGACTAAGATTGCTTTTTAGGATGATGGATACTATGAAGGAACTATGTATTTCAATTAAGATTAACAAACTTGATTGAAAAATTTGATTGATTTCAATGCCCAAGATTAGACAACACATGAAATTGCATGTCAAAACAAAAATTTTCACTACAAGGCCTAAGGTGGATCAATCTCATGAAACTGTATGTAAAAATTTACAACTTTATAGTTTTTAAAAGATTTAAAATACAAAGATAATATATAACATTATTACATGAGCTTGATTAAAGGGTGAAATATAGTATATAAATTAAAAAATATATATATAATAGGGATTATTATAATTAGAGACATGAATCAACTTGCTTGATATTTTATTTTATTTTTATAATTCAAATGTCATGATGTGGAAAAAAAATTACGCAATAAGCATGAAACAGAAAATAATAATTTTGATTCATATATCATCATAATATAGATTATAATCATTGCAATGATTGTTACTGTCATGATTTAACTATATTTTGTTAAATCACAAATGAGACATACACATGATTTTCAAAACCTTTCAATTGTATATTTTGTAATAGTGACATGAAGTTAATACAATAAATAGTTGAATAATAATAAATTTACAAATAATTTAAAGTATTAGCATGTTCTTTACTACTTGATGGATCATTATATGGTTAATATTCTTACTTAAGCAAGATAAACTTAATTATCAAATTTTTTTTAAACTGATTATGAAATTCATTGGAAAAAAAGTATTCTAATTTATTAATACTATCATTGATTCATTAATTTAATCAAAAAAATATGTATAATTGATCTTTCAAAAATCAAAATATAAATAAAATGGAATTATATAGATAATCTAATATTCACAAAAAATTTGGTTAAGGAACTTTTATTACAAGGTTTTAGTCAAATGTTTGCTTCTAGATGTTTTTCAATTTTGATACTATCTAAAGATTGAGGGGCAATACATGAAAAAATCTATCAAGAATATCTCATAAAAAATAAATTGACTAATTTAAAAAACCATGTAAGATTCAAAAAATGATTTTTTAACAAAATATGAAGAAAAAAATAGATCTTTTGTAATGCTACAATTCCAAAAAAAAATTGCAAGGTTAACTAATGCATCTTTGTCATTGACACTTTTATTTTTTTTTTGTAATTATCATAAAAAATTGTTGCATTTTCAAGAACAAGTTTTTTGTTATCATCACATGAGTTGAGATCATTATGAATGAGAATGTTTGTGAAGGCTTAAATATTGTCCTTATATTAAGTCACTTTGCCTTTTGAGGTTTAACTTTGTATTAGAGAAAGTTGATTCCGTTTCAAGGAGAGTGATGACAATGAAAAGAGTGAAGTCAGTTTAAAGATGATGTGGTAGCAAGAGTATATTGTAATACATGTATCACTTCTCCAATGTATGCACAATAAGTCACTTGCAGCATCCTCCATTTTTTAGGGTCATGGCATCCGCAATCAAATGGAGAAGGTGGTCATGAAAAAAAAGTAGCAACAATAGACAAGAAAGGTAGTGAGCATATTACATCAAAGAAAGAGTTAAGAGCAAGAACAATGGAAATAGTTCATCAGTCCAACACCCCATGGAATCTGTAGAAATTAAATCCATATATGTATTTCAAACGATCTGTCAAAGAGATTGATTGGGGATGACAACAAGAATGGAAAATTGAAAGAGTAGTTAAAATCAAATGTAAGCTTGTTCCTTAAGGATTCTATGAAATTGTAAGATAATTTACGAACATGCATTTATCTCCACGCAAATTAGAATATCATCTTTTTATATCAATCAATCATGATATGACTTCTTTGCATGAAAGACGAGAGGAAACCAACAACGGAACATACAATGACAGTGATAAAATCAATCTAGTCAAATTTTTCATTCAATTTGATTTTGAAATTCCATCAACATATAATTTTTATGTGATTCCCAATCAGGTATTGGATAGAAAAGTCATTTTACAAGCACAATGTAGAAAAAATAAGTTTTGATAGACAAACTTGATGCTCGAAATCAAAAAAAAACTTCTTTGGTTTTAATGTTATCTATGCAAATGATTCATTCTTCTAGAAGCAAGAGTGTTGAAGGAATGTGAACCAAAAGTATGATGTTTATTAAAAAACAAGAAAAATATCTTCTTTAGTCAATATTAAGAAAGAGAGTGAAAAGAATTTATGGTTGTTTAGGGTAAAACGTGATTTTTATGTTGTTACATTTTCAAGATTTTATATAACTTGTGGAATAGTAAATTATTTCAATTTTTGTCAATAGATGATCTAAGGGATATCATGGACTATGTGATACGAGTGTCAACAAAAGTCCACTTGAATGGTGTTGAAGTTTATTCTTCTAGAAAAAAATTCGACACTAGTATATTAGGAATTGCTAAGCAATACTTAAGATACTCAAAAACAGCTTGAATTCAGATATCCAAATCAAAAAAAAATATCCTATATATATATATATAGTGAAAACCATTATAACTAATTGTTTTCACTTGTCAATTTTTGAAGTTTTTTATGTTACAATTATTTGATTATCATTATGATGAACATATTTGTTTGAGATTAACTTTAATTTTATCTTTGATAATTACAAAATCCAAAAAAAATGACCTCCAATAAAAATATCAGCCTTGTTAAGGTTCAAAGATATGTGAATTATTTTACTTATCTCAAAAATTACTAATAAAAATTTAACATAACAATGTTTTTTTATAAACACATAATTCATCACGATATATTTTTTAAAATAAGGAATTATCTTATATAAATTGATCTTATAATTTTACAAATAATATATTTTTTTTATAATTCAAAAAATATTTTTTTTTATTGATATAAATTTTATATTTCGTTATTAATATAATCATAAATAAGTTATAATTATGGATGAAAATTTTATTATATTAATAAAAAAAAAAATTTATAAAAATTTTAATAAATATAAAATATAAAATATAGAAGAGAACATAAGTTGAATCTAGGATTGTTGACTTATTTAATTGTTTAAAGTTTGTGTAAATACATACTTCATCTAATTTTTGTAAGTACTATTGTGGTTGAAGAGTCTCAATCAATAATTTGAAATTTAAAACATAATCAATATTTTTTAATTTTTTCAGTTTTTCTTGCACGAGTGAATTGTATATATGATTCATGTGATAAGGATTCAATGTGCAGAATTTTGTATGGTCTCAATAATCAAATCAACTTCCTCTTTTATCCATCATATGGAAGAAATTTTTCACAAAGTAATGATCATATATTATAGAAGTTACTCAGTTATCTTCTAGCTCTAATGTAGAAGCTTCTAGCTTTTTCTTCTTGGTCTGAAGACTAGTTCGGGCTGCACACAATGAAGAGTAGCTTGCATGATCGACAAGCAAAGTTTTGGAAGCTGAAAACAAGTCATCCTGTCATGATGCCATGTCAATGATCATAGAGTGCAGAACAGGCGTAATTTGCGAATTATACATTGTCATGGCATTTTTGCTATTGGGAATGAAGCTCAAAACTGATCCGGTGATTAGAACTGGCACTCTTGAATATTCAGGTTTCGAAGTGGATGCACCCTCTCAATTTGTCCACAATTGAAAGACGAGATTGGAGTGGATAGACAAATTGTTCCGAGTTTGTACCAATTGGTCCATGCCGATTCATTCCTAGCTGCAATCCCATCTCAAAACTTGAGTGGCTTCTTTGGCACCACGTACGAGTAAGCTTCATAATTGATGGTTTTCCTGAGCACATGAAGCTCGTGATGAGATCTACTTCGTAGTCGGTATGGGACACGGTCTCCTTGCTAATCTGATACTTCTTCACCCACGGTATAAAGTCGGGATCGGCCACTAGCTTGTTCTCTATTTCCGCTTGGTTTGGTCCCGAGAAAAAAGACGAAAGACCGCAATGCCGAGGCTTGATTCCCAATTGGCCGAACCTTTCCTTGATCTCTTGAGGGGATGCGTCTTACCATATGAGAACTTTACCATTGGGATCTGCCTCGAAAGCTGACGAGCGGCTTGTCGAATTGATCCCACTCCCCGTTGGATCCATACGCCTGGTACAGCTACAATCCTTTCTCAGCGTTCTGGGAGAATACCCCAAGGCAACAAAATACGAGGTTAAAGTCAGCGCTAGGTTGTAGTGAGGGAAACATTTGAGAGGTTCAAGAGATACAGATTCTCTTCGTTTCTGCTCATCGGCATGGAAGTATGAAGAAGAAGTGTGTGGGGAAAGATAAACAATATTCATGGCTGAAGCCCATGCCTTTTTTACTTGTTGGATAGGAGTACCGGTGGGAAGCTCTCAGAGTGGTGGAAAGTAGGCCTTAAGAAGTTTAGAGGAAGCTGGCGGAAAACGTCTTTGGATACGGGAGGGGAAAGAGATCAATCAGCTCAAAGATTTGATGTTGAGTCAGCAGCGGTTTGAAAGCAACAGTCTTTCAACGACTGGAATCCATTGCAAGAGCCTACATACACTCCGTGGCGAGCAGTTTCCACTACCTGCAACCGTTGAAGACGATGGCGTTCAAAAGGTCTTCTGCAAAGGCAAACAGGCTGAAAAAAAACTGTCTCCACTTCGAAATCTGGAAGTCTGAGGTATCGCAGATTCCTTTCAACAAGCAGAGGAGCGGTATCCCTTGTGGTTTAAGGGATTTTGACCAAGGGTAAATTTACTTTATTCTCATATGAGTGGGAAGAAGTCAAGTTTGGAGGTTCCTTTTGACAACCGAACAACACAAGGGAAGAGTTCAGCGCCAAGACGAAGCGAGATGGCAGTCATGAAGACAGGAGGAACCGGATTTGATATTGTCAAATACGATGGGCATTGTGACTATCTTCTGTGGGAGAGGAAAGTCAAAGGCAAGTTGAAGGCTTCCGGTTTGGGCAAGTCATTGAGGCCTAAACCCTCTACATTCGATGATGAAGACTGGAAGGACCTTCAAGAGCAAGCAGTGAGTATTGTTATACTCCATCTACAACCTTCAGTTCTGAAACAAGTTGATGAGTATGACAATTGTACGTTGTTGTTTGAGGCTCTTCAACGACGGTTTCATTGCAAAGAGTTGTCAAACAGGTTGTACACCTCGAAGCTAATGAGCTTCAAGATGAAAGATATAGGTACGAAGATCCAAGATCCTTTGGTGATCTTGTTATTGATCTTCACAATCTGGGAGAGGAGATAACTGATGAGGGGAAGGCCCTTCATCTGTTAAGTTCATTACCTGCATCATATCAGTCATTGTCACGAGTGTTACTCCATCGTGATAGACAAACGATCATTTACAATGAGGTTGTAAGTGCTCTCCTAACTGATGACCTACAGCAAAAGATGATGATCTCTACTCCATCCTCCTCATCTGGTACGGCACTGAATGTGACCCGTGGACGGTCACAATCAAGGATTGAGAAGGATAGGAAGAAGTTTGGATCTAGAGGTAGATCCATGTCTTGGGGTAAATCCCAAGACAAGAAGACGGTGGTATGTTGGAAGTGTGGCAAGAGTGGTCACTTTAAGAAAGACTATCGTGTGAAGACCAAGGCTACTGATCCTCCTTTGGCCAATGTGGCTCAAGATTTTGATGAGGATGACTTGCTCGAAGATGGACTATGAAGCCAGAGGTATGCCCTATGCAACTCACCAAAGGGAGTTGGTGATGTATGGATTCTGGATAGTGCTTGTTCTTATCACATTTGTTACATTAGAGAGTTTTTTCATACTTTCTCAGTATCAAACGGTTTAGTTCTTATGGAAAATGATCAACCTTGTAGAATTGAAGGTGTTGGATCTGTACATATTCACATGTTTGATGGAGTCAAATATACGTTGACTCACGTCAAGTTTATACGTGAAATGGGAAAGAATCTTATCTCTCTTGGAATGTTAGATTCAAAAGGCCTTCAGTGGAGTTCTAAACAAGGAGTACTTGAGGTGAGAATAGGTGATAAGACTATCTTAAGAGTACACAAGCATAGAAATCTGTATGTTCTAGAGGGCAATACCATTTGTGGTGAAGTCAATCTTACCAGATCTCGGCCTGAGATGGCTCATGTTTGGCATTCTAGAATGGAACACATGAGTAACAGGTACTTGACCTTCCTTCGAGATAAAGGCTTGTTACCTGGTTTAGATAAAGTTGACATGGAATTTTGTGAGCATTGTGTCATGGGCAAGCAACATAGAAAAGCCTTTGGTGTTGGAACTCATAGTTCCAAAGAGTTACTTGAGTATGTACATAGTGATGCGTGGGAAACCTCTCCTAAAGCCTCACATTCTGGGAAGTGGTACTATATATCGTTTATTGATGATTACTCAAGATTTGTGTGGGTCTATTTTCTCACACACAAGTCTGAAGTCTTTGCAACTTTCAAAAGTTGGAGATCCCAAGTTGAGACTCAGACTAGTCACAAGGTGAGATATCTACGTTCGGATAATGGCGGGGAGTATACTTCAGAGGAGTTAAGAAGTTACTACAAAGAGGAGGGGATCACTCGTCATCTCACCACGGTTTATACTCCGCAACAAAATGTTGTTTCGATAGATAAGCTCAACCGAGCGGTATTGGAGAAGGTGCGTAGTATGTTGAGCCAATCTGGTTTACCATATGAATTTGGGGCTGAAAAATACCGCAGTGTATTTGATAAATCTATCTCCTTCAAGTGCAATCAATTTCTTGACACCGTTTGAATTGAGGCACAAACGGAGGGCTGATTATAGTCGTTTGAGAATTTTTGGTTGTATAGCTTATCCTCTCATACCTAAGGAGAATAGGACCAAGTTGGATCCTACATCCAAGAAGTGTCACTTTCTTGGATATGCAAGTGGTGTGAAAGGTTATAGGCTATGGGATCCTGTAGCTTGTAAGGTGATTTTCAGTATGGATGTTTCTTTCGATGAGCCCAAATCATTGAAAGAGGGGGAGATATCTCAGGCTCCCCGTACTGACAAGAGCAAATCTCCACTCACGGATGTTGTTGAGGGGGAGATTGATCATTATGGGTTTAATGATGCGCCACAAGGAGAAGCTCCAGAACAAATGGAGCAAATTTCTGAACAACATGAATTGGAAGAGGAAGTTGTCATTGCTGAGCCTCAAGACACATCACGAAACGATGGAGATCAACTAGGACCTTCTACTAGGAGATCATCAAATCGGATTAGTAGAGCTCCCGAAAGGTATGGAACATGGGCTAATTCATCTATTCTTGAGGATCATGATATTGAAGCTCAGAATGATGATGGCAATGCGTTGATCTTGGAAGAAGGAGAACCTTGTTCATATAGAGAAGCTCAAGCCTCTATCAATAAGCTTGAGTGGGATATTGCTATGGAGCGTGAGATGCAATCGCTTGTTGAGAACAAGACTTGGGAGCTGATGGAGCTTTCAAAGGGTCAACCTTTGGTTGATAGCAAGTGGATGTACAAGTTGAAGGATAATCCAGTGGATGAAGAGAAGAGGATCTTCAAAGCCAGGTTGGTGGCTAAGGGCTTCACACAAGAGAAAGGTGTGGACTACAACGAAGTCTTCTCACCTGTATCAAAGTATGCTACAATTGCCCGGTATGTGCACTTTTGCGATATTTGGTCTAGTTATGGATCAGATGGATGTTGTCACGGCTTTTCTATATGGATATTTGGAGGAAGAAATCTACATGAGACAACCTATTGGCTATGAGAAGAAAGGTCAAGAGAAGTTAGTTTGTAGATTGCTCAAATCTCTATATGGATTGAAGCAAGCTCCTAGGCAATGTAATGCAAGGTTTGATGAGTTCATGAAAGCACAAGGATTTTCACGGAGTGTGTTTGATCCATCTGTTTACATGAAGAAGGTGAATAATGAGATCTTTAGTCTCATTATTCTGGTACTCTATGTGGATGACATGCTCATTTTGGCAAAGGAGCAATTCGACGTCGATAGATGCAAGAGGCAATTGAAATTTGCATTCAAGATGAAGGATTTGGGTGAGTCCAAGAGGATATTAGGTATGGATGTTCACAAGGATTTGAAGAAGAGGAAGCTATGGTTAAGTCAGGGTAACATACATTCGGTGTGCTTGACGGGTTTAACATGGTAGACTCTAAAGGAGTGTGGACTCCTTTGGCGGCACATTTTAAGCTCTCAGCAGCTCAATGTCCAATTGATGCAACTGAGAGAGGAAAGATGTCGTCAATTCCCTATGACAAGGCAGTGAGCAGCCTCATGTATTTGATGGTGGGCACTAGACATGATATTGCTCTAGCTATGGGCAAAGTGAGTAGGTACATGTCAAATCCAGGGAAGCTGCATTGGGAAGCTGTGAAGTGGATTCTCAAGTACCTCAAGAGTATTAAGGATTATGGTCTTTTGTTTGATGGTTTATCGGACAATGCCAAATCCTTGTTGGGTTATGTTGATGCTGACTATGGACAAGATCTGGACAAGAGGAAGTCTACAACTGGGTATGTGTTTACACTTGGAGGTGGATGCGTTAGTTGGAGATCTACCTTGCAGAAGTGCATAGCTCAGTCAACTACGGAAGCCGAATATGTAGTAGCAGCGGAAGCAGCAAAGGAGGCTATTTGGTTGAATAGACTTATCACTGAGATGGGATTGAAACATGATGTTGTAAATCTCCATTGTGATAGTCAGAGTGCCTTACATCTTGCAGCAAATCAAATGATGGATAGCAGGGTGAAGCACATCGACATCAGATATCACTTTATTAGAGATGCAGTCTCTGATATGAAGATTGAGCTAGTCAAGATTGACGGTAAACTCAATCCAGCTGATTCTTTGACCAAAGTTATTCCTTTAGAGAGTTTCATGAGGCATTGTGCTACAATGCAGGTTTTGCACAAGAAGCACTAGTAGAGTTATGCTAGCAATTGTTTGATTCTTACATATGCTTTACTCCTTCCTTGTTAGGCTACGGCTTAGTTCTAGTTAATCCTTGTTTACAGGAGAGCCTATGCTTTAGGTTTCTTTCTAGGACTTCCCGTGGAGTATGTACATGGTGACAAGAGTTAGAGACCCCAAGACATGAGTCAAGGGGGAGATTGTTAGGAGTTAACTCAGGTCTTGAGTAACTCTGGCTAGTTTTGACTGTGTTTAGTTAGACTAGGGCTAGGGCTAGTACTACTATATAAGAGGGCTAGCAGAAGCTCTCTGTAACACAAAATTGGGGTTATTTAGTAAAGTGACTCTGTGTGTTCCATGTACGTAGACTCAGTGAGGTGAACCACGTATTTCATGTCTCGTCTATTGATTGCATGTTGATTCTGAATGTATTCCTGTCTTTCGGACCAACAAAATATCTAAAAGATTGGTGCATATAACATCTAGTACAAATGATGGATTTTAGTTAGAGCAGGTCTTAAATATTAACAAATTCATCTACAACAACAAGTTTTAAATCTTTATATAAAAGCTAAAGAAGTTTAGATATCATCCAAAAAAATTCAAAAATATTTATTAAAACTATTAATACAATTGAAGATTATAACATTAATATTCATCAACAAAAAATATGAACATTCTGAAAGTTGAAGTTACTACTAGATATACAATCTTATTGTGGAAATGTCTATAATATGTATCATTGTATCAATTGCTATATAATAAAAATTAAAGATGTATTTTATAGATGTACAGAATGTGCCTCAAAAGTATGATTTAAAAAAAAATTATACATGATAGAGAAGTCTCAATGTAACGATTTAAGGCATCTTAATCCTTATCAAATGCAAAAAATATTCTATGAGACAAAAAAAATATAAAAAAAATTATGCATTAATAAATATGTTCCTAAATAAACAAGAATTCAAGATTTAATTTGATGAATTTTTCTTGTATAATCTCATCAAGAATAGTTGCAAGATTTATATTCTTGTGTATATATAATTTGAAATTTTTATCATCATATGAGATTAAAACTAAAACATTCAACATTTAGAGTTTTAATTATAGAATAAAATTTATGATGAAGGACTAACAACCAATTTTATTATTCCATGACATTAAGATTATTTATATGTAGTAGCATACATAAATGCTGTAAAGTCAATATTTACTATTTAATTTAACATAGTTTGAAATAACATGATGGAATTCTTTAGGATGGAACTTTAAAATATTTATCAGATGATGCTGAAATACTTGAAAGTTTAAATTATTTTGATACATGATAAAAAAATTTAATATATATTATAAATGTTAAATTTACTTTAAGGAATTCAATTAGATTTGTTATAAAATTATATATGTTTTAAGAAATTTCATTTTGATGTTCTAAAGTAAATTTTTAAATATAAAGAACAAATTATTCAATTTATGTTTCACTTCACATCACAAAAACTTTAAATCTTTACGATTTAAATCTTGATTAAAAAAATATTTCAGCCAAAGCTTGACTAATTTGAACATTTTTGACAAAAAAAATAACAAAAGGAATTTTAAATTATTGGATAAAATTTGCAAGTACACCGCAACGGAAATAGCTTCTGCCCACAACGGTCTAGGCAGGTTCTTCTCGTTCAACATAGCGCGAGCAGCTTCTGCTATGTGACAATTCTTCCTCTCCATAGCGCCATTACATTTGTGGAGTATAGCTGCAAAGTCTTTTGGTGTTGTTTGCCAAGCTTACGTAGGTAAGCAGTGAATTCTCCAGATAGAAACTCGCCTCCTCCATCAGAACGTAGACAATTTTACCCTTATGCTTGATCTCGTGCTTCGTATCATCTCCAGTCACCATGAGGCGAGGAGTCTCCATAGTGTCAGTGGCGCAAACCATTCTTGATGCGGCGTCATGTGGTGGTAGCTCGGAATCGATCACCCAATCAGATCAGTGCGAAGGCGGCATAACTCTAGTGTGTCACAATGAGTATTTGTTCTTCGGCAGACTACATGGCCCTATTGGTACGGCCGCAGATCATTTCGGCGCTTGTAACAATTTTGGCATAGTGGCCATTCTTGTGGCCGATAGTTGCACGTGTTAACACATACGCCGGCCCGGTGGCATTGGCCGGTTGAATTTGGGCGTCTTACGCACACGACATCTACCACCACCATATCCGGCTCCTCTGCCACGACCTCAACCTCGACCTCCAGAACCTGCAAAAAACACACATTCTTGCGAATTTTGGACAAAGCACTAGTACTGCCCAGAATTTGCACTTCTTCTCCCAACATCATTGGGACCAGTTAAGTCGAACCGGAAGAGGTTCTCTGGTCGAAATTGACGTAATAAACTGCTTGTACTCGGCAGGCAATCCTTGCAATGTCGCACCGATAATCTGATCGGATCAAGTTGAACATTGACCGATGCTAAGCGATCTGCCGATTTGCTTGATGTGATTGGCGTAGTCACTAGCACACATCGAGCCTTTCTTGGCGGTATTGAATTCTTTGCGGCAAGAATCGCAGCCTTCGAGCTTCTGTTCCCGAATGGAACATCTGTGACAATGCGTCCCAAGCTTCTTTGGGTGTGTCACAGTCTTGAATGTGACCGATCATCGAGCCTGAAATCGTGAGCGGAATGTAATGGATGGCTTGATACGACCGCTTTCTCCACTCACGCAATGTCGGCTCACTACGAAAATACATGTATTTTTGATTCTTCTCTCATACACCAGTTATCTCGGCACCATCTAGATGTAGTTGCCATTGCCCTCAAAGGCCCGCAAACATTATAAAGTTTAAAACATATATATATATATATATATGCAGAGTAGTAAAATATACTGGCAGTATGCCTGTGCATTCATATCATTGAAATATTCGATTTTCTTCAATCTGCCCTGCACCTAGATATAAAGCAGGACAACTTGGTCCACTAGCGTTCCGATTGGGTTTTTACGATTTTCTGATTCTACGATTGTCAGATTTTATACAAAAGTTTCTGGCGGAATTGCAGGGACTGAAACTTACCGCAGAATCGAAAAGTGCAGTATCGCAGAACTCTAAAGCTAATACCGTCGCTACAGCTATACAAGCAGTGTAATTAAAAGAAGGAATTTTGATAAGAAGGTCGACTCGGAAGCTCAAGATGAAGAAAGCTGGTTCTGAGTAAGTTTGAAACGACTTTACTTTCTTCGTGAAAGGCCTTGAGAATGGGAAAAAGATACAAATAAGGGAGCAATGAGATACTTTAAGTACAAACAGCACAAGAAACGAACGACGAGAACAACTTTTCTTCGTCTGCCGAAAATCTCAGTCACGGTGTGGTATCTTTGTCGGTGGTGCACTTCCTTTCCTAGAAGCATGGCTCCTTTTTCTCCATGATTGTGCCCTATCACTGAGCATAGCATCAGATTCTACATCTTTCCTGTCATCAGATTCTACACCTCTCATGTTTGCATTGAATTTGCTACAGTATGAAGGCTTTGTCTAGAACCTTCACCTTTCCCAACACCCATACTGCATTCGCCAGATCTGACCATAAGTCTTGTTGTGTTCCAGGCGTATCCAAATGAGTATTTTGTAATTCCTGATTGTGTGCCTTCCTCGATACTCATAGATACTAATGAGTTTGATGCTTTCCGTTAGCATGGTTGTCACTATCGAGGCCATCGAAAACTTTGCTCTTTCCATTTCAATTTCTTTTTGGTTCGCCCTTTCTTTCATTTCGGTTGGCTCATACGGAAACACAACGCCCGCTTTGATGCAAGCTTCATCAATGTTTCCCCTGGTTAAGTGAGAAGCCTCCGAGTGCTGAAATGAATAGAATCCTATACGAAAAGGAAGAGCTACATGGTTGTTGTGCATTGAAATTTTGAGTGAAACCAGGTTGTATAATTAGACTTATTGATTTTACTCCATTCTCAAGTAGGGTTGTACGTAACAAAGCTATTATTGCAAAGTGTGTCTTCAGAGAATGCAAAAATTGCAAAATACATGTGCAAATGTTTCAATATATGGAGTCAAATGAAATTTTCTCATGAAAATTGGTACTCAACATGACAAGAAAATCATACAAATATGCAAAAGTTTCACAAGAAATGAAGAGAATCTAAAAATTAAAGACAAAAACAATAGGCAAAAAAGGCAAAGGAAGTTATTATCTTGCACAGACAGAATTATTTCTGCGTCATATTTAGCCAACAAAATGTTTGGTCATAAATCCAAATATTATTTGGTATGGATATATGTGTGCATTGATAGCTTGGATGTCATGACTTCACTCATCTTTCCTCCAAGTAAATACAAGGTGTTCCACTTTGAAAATTATCATTGGAAAGAACAAAAGTCGAAACTCAATTTAATTAAAGAAATTTGAGAAATTATTTTTTGAATATATTAAAAAATATTTTGTCTGAAGATAAACTTAAAGAATTCAAATTTTTCATATCAATTCCTGAACTTTACATTATAAAAAAATCCCAAAAAAATAAATTTTTTAAACATTTGAATAACATAATTTAATGTAGTAAAATAAGATTTTAATATTTTATCAATGGTTTCATAAATTAATCCACCAATTGGCATATTTTTATAATTATAAAATAAAGTTTAAAATTTATCATACAATATTATAAATGTATTAAGAAGTATAAAAATCCTTCACTTTATGTACATGTGATAATAATGAGATCAATATATAAATCAAACATACTTGCAGTATAACATAATCTTGTGTCAATGATAACTTGTTCAATTTTTAATTTCAAAAAAGTAACATGTCCAATATGAACTTATCTTAATAAATTTTAGATTCAAATGTTTTTTTAAAAAAATCTCTCATGTTATTTTAACATATGATAAGAAATAATAATTCATATTTCAATTTTGTTAAAAAAATTGATAATGAAATTTCTAATCAGATGTAACGATCTAACTATTAAAGATAATTTTATAGATTTTCTCTATCATACTAACTAATTCTTTTGAAAAAAAATATAGACATTCAATTCAAAAGAAAATTATCACAAAAATTTATGTTATATTATGACATAATATTAAAAATATTTTAAAATAATATAATAAAATATTTCAACAAAAATATATCTACAAAATATTTTAACATATTATCAATGTTAAAAAATCAATTAATTAAAAAAAATTTACCTAATTTTAAATTTTAATATAAAAATAAAATATTTTATATATATGAAATTAATAGAATGATTTAAAAATGGATACATATTTTTGAAAATTAAATATTCTATTGAAAAAAATTCATACAATAATAATTTTTTTTTGCAAAAATTATTAAATTATATTAAATTATATTAAAATTTTATAATACATATATGAAACTATTTATTTATATAAAATATTGTAAGTGTCACCATAAATGAACAGTTATGTCCACACATCATGAAAATGATCAAGATTGCAATCTACCCTAGTAATATTATCAGATGCGTATCAGAGTGTAATGTGTTCACTTAAACATTCAAAATTTAAAACTATGAAAACATGATCACACAAAATAATGAGATTGAAATCAAATTCTATTCTTGCAAGAGTTGAGATGCAATAATTGTATCCAATGACTTTGAAAAGGTCCTACATATTTGAGTTTTCAACCGATTTATCAAATAAAATATAATATTTTTTAATAATAAATATGTAACTATATTTTATAATACAAAAATAAAATTCAAATCTTATCACAAATTTATGCTTAACTTTAATAAATTTACCATAAATTTGAAAAATGCACAATATATCATTACATAAGTAAGATAATTTTAATCTATTTAAAAATTCATTTTTTAATTAGAAATTAAAACTGAATTTAAGCAATCTTTTGTATAAAATTATGAATAAATATATATATTATCTTTATAGAAAAAATCTTGTATGTATATGTCTCATACTTTTTTTTTGAATCATTTTATTGTAATTCAAATTTCATACAAACATTCATATACACAAAACTAAAATCAAAACGTTTGACAAATTAAAATTAACATTTACGAATATTTATTTGCTTGCAAAGCAGATAAAACTGGTTCTAAGTTTTGAAATATATTCATCGTTAATTTTATAAAATAAAAGTGGAAAATATAAAAAAATATTTTCAAAAATATGAAATGTTATATCTGAAACATGATTTTCAATACTGATCATTTTAAGCTTAGGAAGATGAAGTGATTTATTTTGTATTTTTTTATACACTACATTATAATATTATGATTTATCCTTGGAGATTATTTATCCAGAATTTCGTAGATATATATGATAAATTAAAAAATTCGTGAAGAATGTAAGACATGAGAGAATATTTAGGTGTTTAAAGTAATCAAATGATGAATTTTTAAAATCAGTAATTTATAAAAAAAATTAAGATAATAACCATATTTAGGATTGAAGCCGAGTCACCAAGCGATAACTGCTCTCGTATATAATCTTCCTCCCTCTACATTCGCACATTTACGGCTTTCTGATGTCATATCCCGTTTTACGTCATAGTTTCCTTTCTTGTGTCTGAAATATGGAGGTTGGTTTGGTATATTATGAAAGATGTTTGCCTTAAAGATCTTCGTCTCCTCAAAAAAATTTCATAGTGATACTTTGAATGAAATTTATATGTTTCTGTTCGGAAATCAACAAGTATTCTGGTTTTTCATATCTTCTTCATATTTTTGTACATAACAATACAAGTTTTTTCATGACTTAACTAGGGTTCCAAAGCGAGTTCATGTTGAGAGTATGTTACCTTATTTTCTCCTCAGGGAAAGATCGTTACAAAATTTTAATATCTGCTTGTTACCTCACCACAGCCAGAGACATTAGAGGTCAAACCGACGGAAAATTTAAACAAGACATCTTTAAGATTGTATAGCAAGAGGAGGAGAACTGTCATATTGAATGAATATCATATGAATTCATAATATTTTGTTCACCTGTATAAAATTCTCAAAAAGAATTTTATACAGGTGTACAAAATTATCACACTGTAAGACTATTCAAAATTATTATTTTTATTTACATGGGAAAAAAAAAGATGTGTGTATAGTAAGTCAAAGAGTAGAGCATGCAGAGAAAACCGATGAAAATGAAATTCAATGAATTGGATATAAAAAAAGAATAAAATATAGTTATTATATTTGTAATTATATCATTTTGTCAGATCTCCGAACCTTGTACCTGACGTACTTTTTGGAAGTCAGAATTGTAAAATTAACTAACATATTCAAGTTCACATGGTCAATGTGGTCCTCTCGTTGTGGTTCTCACTGTGGTTGATATGCCCCGACTCTCCGTGACCTTCCATGTGTCCTTCTTGGGTTTGACCTGGTGCTGACATCTGTCCAGACCCTCGGCGGCTTTTGATGCTTCACTTTTCCCTTTTAAAGTGTGCAACTTGCAGGCCTGCTAGAATATGCAACTGAATACTGTACCATCCAATAGCAGCAGCCTATTTTTACGACTCGATTAAACAAAGACATTAGCAAAGAGCAAAGCGTAACCACAGTGCAAAGGCACAAAAGTATGGAGATGTCGGATCGCCAAATTGAGGCAAAACAGTAGTAGAAATAGACAAGAAATAAGTCTAGCTAACATGCAAGTACTAAATGAATTGCATTGCAAAGCCCATGAAATATGTTCCGTACAGAAAGTAAATTGTGGGTTATGTGGTAGTATATATATTTTTTTATTTAAGCCTCAAACCCTCAAACTTTTTAAGAGATTAAGGTTTGAGGGTAGATATACTATAATAGATTTGAAATCACATAATTCTGTATGCTAGAATTTAATCTTTCTAAAATGTAGGTTCCGTTTTAAGAGTACACGTGTAGTGTTAAAAATCAATTTAAATTATTATTTTATTATAGATACATAATAAATTTTCCTGAGTGAATTTATTTTTACAAAATTTCAGATCATAAAAGATATTCTAAATAATGAAAAAAAAAATTAATATAGTGTGAATTTCAAGTTTTTTGATTAATTTTAGAATATCTAAAATAAAATGTTACTTTAAACTGATGTTCAACACTACAAGTGTAAAATAATCAGGCAATTATACTTTATTTTCCACAAATTTAACATAATTTTTTAAATAAAATATTTAATGATTATACTTTTGGATCAATTTTAAAATATTTAATAAAACTTAAATAGGTGTTATCAAATTTAACTTATGGTGAAATCTAGCTTGATGATGTTGCATCGTCGAGCTTCCTAAGAAAAGTAGGCTTATCTAATTATTCAAATGATTTTACAGAAAAGAAATTTCTAAATATTTTTATTTTTATTTTATTTAAAAATTATTCTCATAATACGGATAATTTTTTTCGCATTGATTATAATTTATTTTCATGCATTTTTAGCAAGTTATTGAATTTTCATTGACTTTATCATAAATGAAAAAATTTTGAAATCTATCTAGAGATATTCCTGTTCACTTGAATAGGAATAGTGCATACTCAGAACCACTCACCTTGTGAGATGTGAATCTACAAGTTCTATGAAAATATTCAGTAAATTTTACGAGTAAAAGTCTAGAGCAACTTAAGAAAAACATCAATATACATCTGATGGTCATTCATCACATACAGTGAACATGGAAATAATATCTTCTAAAACTCAACAGATTTGTATTTCATAGTCAATCTAACCATGAATATTTCAAATATGGACCATAATTTTCTTGATATAGTCAAATTCTGCTGTAGTATCTTATAGAATGTATAATTTGATAACTCCTACAGTTCCTCATCATGATCAGGATAAAGTTAGCATATGTCTTAAATGACAATACCAAGCAATAACTTTTGTTCAACTTTAGACTTCGGGTCGAATTTTAACGAACATATTATAAAACATGTAAGGCCAAAATTTTTCTGATAAACTTTTTTGAAAAATTAATAAGTGAAAACATTTCAGTTTAATCTACAACATAATAATAAACCATCTTCTTTATTTTTTGGATTTAGATAAAAATTAATCTGTTTAAATGATTTGATACTTTATTTATAGAATATATTGTCTCATATCAACCAAGATTATAATAAAGTAATAAAAAATAAAAATCCAAATATTTAAACTAAATAAATTGAATTATATGACTTAAATAAGATGTATTATAAAATTATTTTACACATGCTTTTTGACCAAAAAATTTATAAAAATTCAGTCTTAAACTCATAAAACTGAAAGAATGAGATAATTTTATATAAACTAAATTTATTTGAGTTAAAAGCAGATCAAACTTTTGAATTTGCTAACATGAAATGTTTCAACTGTTGATATTCTTCGACTTCATGAAATGTGATTTTAAAAAAAATTATATGTGCATGTTATATGCTTACTTATATGTGCATGTTATATGAAATTTACTCATAATTCGTTTAAAATCATAAAATGCTTATAATTAAACTAATTATTCAATAAAATAATATCAAAACCCTTATGAAAATGAAGTTTTTTAACCATATATATATATATATATATATATATATATATATATATATATTATACACCAAACATCTATTTTTACTATATCCTAGTATCCATTGACACTATTATATATGTATTTATATTTATATTTATAAAATAATTAATTAAATAAATGAGTTCAATCATAAGTACTATTTCATTAGATTATGTTCATATGAAAACAAAAACTTTTTTTTTTAACTAACAGAAATTTTTAACTGTCTAGTTTTGACTTATTATCATACGTGCAACTGTTATTTTATTGATAGGTATGGATTATCTCTGAATTTTTTAATATAAAAATATATAACATGTGACAAAAATTGAATTTTCTTAATAATATTTTTTTATTTGATAGGAAAAATAAATAACATTCTAATTTTAATTTATACGTATTTTAAGAAATATAATTAGGAAAATATATTGCAAAAATTCTTCTAGGTTTTTATTAAATCGAAAAAAACTTCAAATCTTAAATTTTTTAATATAGAACTGTAATCTTAAAAAAATATATAAAAATATTTATTTTAACATATTTCTCATTTCAAAAATATTATAGCATATATGTAATATAATATATAAAAAAACTTTATAAACATATAAGATGAAAAATAATTATGGAATAATAATACTAGCACTCATGATTGATAGCCTCACATGTCACTAATCCATAAAAAAAATATGTAAACAGTGTTTTATTTGAAGGAACAAATATGAAAAAATGATAACCATATGAGTTAAAGGATCAATGTTAGATAAAGATATTCAACTTGTAACAGATTAAAATACTTATGGATGCTTGATATGTATTACGTTCAAATGTTAAATTATAACATTTATAATCTATTTAGATTACTGTAATAAAATATTCAAAATTATTAACATCAGTAAAGTTTTCATAACTTCAAAATCGTATAAATATCCATGTTATGTAAACGGCCTGGCAGGAAAGAAGTATCGTGTGCGACGATATGTTATTATAGATATTCCACTTGTGTAGCTTGAAATATGTGTATGAAAATCAATGTGATAGTTCTGCAATCTGTATTTTATTTAGATAAATTAATAAATAGGTTATATAGCATTATTTTACATGAGCCTTGTATTTGTTATAAGTGTGAATCTGTCATTGTCATGTGTATGGGTGTAACTCTGACTTCTAATTTTTGTACATATGAGAGTTATAACTAATCATCTAGATAACTATAACTTCTACATGTATTGTACAAAATATTCTTTTCTTATAAGAACATGTTATCTATACTTTTTATTCTTGTACTTTTACATAAATATACGTATGTGTGTGATTTAATTCCTAAACATGGATCTTATAATGTTGATGTTTGGATCACATGGATAAATTGTCACATTATTTGCTAGTCGAGCTTTAATGTCATGTTGATTGTTTAAATACATTCCCAAATCAAATTAAGAAGTGTGGGAGAATGTTAATGTGGATAGATTTTAAAAACTTTGCAAAACCTTGATATATATGTGAAACTTTACATATCATTTCTTACACTAGTTTATTTGATAGTCGGGTTTGTGCATGTCTAAACATTTTATCTTTACACATGATAGCTTTTACACTTCAAGGATAGTTGTCATATGTACATGTGACGTGCATAGTTTCTACATCTACATCAAAACCAAACCAAAAAAAAAAATTCTGCCAAAAAAGTACATTGAATTTGAAAATATATTTTTTCAAAACCATTACATTTACACATTAAAATAATATTTGGTATAATAAAGAATACCAATTGTCTTTATTATACCTATTTGTTCTGTTATACCTAATAACATGGACGGGTATAGTTTCTACATCTACATCAATAAAAAATATAAAAAAATCTGCCGAAAAACTACATTGAATTTGAAAATATATGTTTACATTTACACATGAAAATAATATTTGGTATAATAAAGAATATCAATTGAGTCTTTATTATACCAAATTAGGTATAAAAAGGGCTTCCAGGGTCAATCCTAACTTGACTAAATTTTGAATTTGCACGTATAATTTTCGTTACCTTGACTACACTTTGTAATGTAAACGTTAACATGTTATCCTAGTCCCCACTTAAATGATCACATAGGTTATTGTGAAAACCACACTGGGTTGTTCCGTTGCTTATGATAGATCTTTCTCTATCACTTCCTTCTAAAATACAGTGCGATGTCAATAATGATGACTCAGGGTTTAGATAGATTTGAATTCTAACTCTTGTCATTCATACCCCATTTTTAGTATGACTTTTGACATCTTTGACACTCCTTATAGTCTTTTTAAAAGTGATTGCATGTCCATGTTCTTTAAGTTACTCACGAAACCTAGTTAGATGTTGCGAATGAAGGGATGCCTAGTGAGGCAATGCTGATATTGACTTATTTCTATACAACTCAAAGAGATTTACTTCCTCATACCCCAACTAGTTTTACTTTCCCATACCTCTTTGAAACTAAATTTCCCATGGAAATAGACTGTGCAGTAGCCGGTGATGTTATAGTGCAATTAGTCAGTAAGTGGTGCTTGAGGTGAGACGTAATAAAAGAGTAAGTTTCACCCACACTATGCCCAGTTTCAAATTTCAGTTATTATCCTGATTTCAATAAAGTAAACAGGGTTTTTTGATGGATATAATATGTCCTCTGTAGAGTTCAGTATATATTTACATACAGTAAAAAGCTGTCATCTTGACATGTGACTTAGAATTATTTCCACTCAAATAATCTTAATATCAAGATGACTAAAAAATAAAATAGAGCAATTCTGACTACATTCAAAAATATATATAAATTTATAATTGTTTTATGGGATCATATAATACATCATACATAACATATATATATAAGATGTCTGTAAAAAATAAGGTCATGTTTGCTCACACATTTTTTAACAAATTCATAACTATTTCTTGAGTCTTTACATTGCATCATAATATCTATAATACAGAGCATTTTTTCCTACACACTAGATTATATACTTTACGGGACCATATAAGCTTTCAATTTTGATCTGAATCACCCTTCCGTAACCAACCTTACCCTGAGAAAGTCTTATTTCATCGGGAAGAATCAAGATCTTGCCACCCACCACACGATGCTCACAGATGAGATACTTCCCATTCTTGCTTTAGAGTACTCCGTTCAAATCTGATCTTTGACGTTTCCTCCGGAGTTGAAAGGCTCGATCTTATTAAGTTTTGCCATCCTTACTGATCGTTGTCACCGAGGCCAAGCTTTTCCCAGTCCAATTTGAAAAATCTGCTGACACTGTTCGCTATTCTCATGAACTCTGATTGCTCTTGATCAATGTGAAACTGAATTCTGGGGTGAACTTGGTGCCAGAATTAACAGTCATCCAAAAACTGAGATTCTCACTGTTCTTCTCGTCACTCTTGTTCCACTGTGTTCTCACTGTTGATTGTCCAAAACATGCTTGATGGGTAATTTCCCACGGTCGCTGAGTTTGGGGGTATGAGTAAGTAAACCGAGTTCATTTGGGGTGTGAGGAAGTCAGTCTCTGCTATCCAACTCCTGTATCGAACTATCCAAGCGATTTGATCAGCAAGCTCAAACTTACTTGACCATTAGTCACTAGTTTTTCAAATCAGGTTTTCTGACGAAATTCTTTCAAGTTCCGTCACGAACGCGCAGAGAAAATTAAAACACCGTCTTGAATTCTAGCTATCGGCCTTCGTGACGGAACTTTCACAGTGATATCCTTCACACGCATCGTGTTTTGACATGAGACAAGGTAAATAAATCTCCAGTACACAGTCAGATTCTTAATTTGAGTGTGATGAGAACATCACAAGATGCACTACAAAACACGCCTCCTTTATACAAAGTAAGGAGCCAGGGCACCCATCTACTTCTCCCGTGTATGACATGACACCTACGCATTCCACATCCATATACAATCCAGGAATACGTGAAGTACAAAATTGCTAACCCATAGCAGATGACTCGAATATAACCAGTCCGAATGAAGTCCCATCAACCACTGGATTTGGCTCCTGCGAGAGAAAAAAACAAAGGACTTAGAAAGCTGAGTTCATATTCTATCTAAAAAACACACCGCTCCCTCCCGACACATGCAGATGTGGATGCGTTTGCAAAACAATGTAGTATCTAATATTCCACAATGTACACACCGGGAGTCTACTGACCAAGTACAGGTTGACGGGCTAAATTTGACGTCTGGGAGAACAGAGCATTGAGAAAGAATGAAAATGGCAGCAGCTTCGAAGTACCCACAACCCCAACCAAAAAAAAAAACAACCTATCGGAATGAGTTGGGAAGACGTCATAAACTTCGCAAACAGTGAAGTAAAATCCCATTCTCATGTGTACAATAATAAGATACTTTTGTTCTATTCTATTATTTCTACTATTATTCTTTTGAGATCTCTTAAAAAGCTCTCAGGTTCTATACGGCCTTGGTGAACAAAACCACAACATAATCACGTCCAACCTGTTCAGTTCCAGAAACGGACAACGTACCTTGGAGAAGCTACGGTATGAGTGCGTCACTTGGGTATTTCGACCGGCAATGCAGGTTTCCAGAAAAAGCAGGAGGGTTCACTAGAAGAGGTGTCCATGCCTTCCAATAGCTAATACCTTGAGATGGGGTGGTGACAACCAGACTGCCCAGACATCGTGTGTGTGGGCGTACGATTATCATCTACCTGGGGGGCCACCGCATGTACTGTAATAAACAGATGCCAGCATACTTTATAAATCAGACCAACACTTTCAACGCAGCGACTTTGAGTTGAATGTTGCTGCAGATAGTGAATCTAACAAGTTGGAATGCCCAAATCGACACTCAAGCTAGTCAATCAGGGACCGCAGACACGCATGCTGATAGCCCGTCCATGGACCATAAAAACGCAGATTCATATAATCTCCATACTAAGATCGACAGAACACGACAAGGTATGCAACGATGTGATTGCAAAGCCAAGGTAGGACGACCGTAGGATTATGCCAGGCCCACACGATAAGTACTAAAAATCTGCATCAACCCGGCTTGGTTTGCGGGATCCAAAGACTGCTGAATCAGAGCACCAAATTTCCCTGGGTACTGTGTAGAAACTCTAGCGAGGGAAACTGCCAGATACTCCTTTGCGTCTTTCACTTCCTCCACTGGATCCTCCTCCTTCTTTCCAGCATTGTAAAGCTGGGCATAAGTAGTAGTGTAGCCCACAACTTCGTCCAAGTCGGGAATATCTGTCTCTTGTTCCACTCTATCCTCCTCCGGTCTGACTAGCAGCGTCATTACGCTGTTCAAGAGCCTTCCCCAGAGCGGACCTGCACCTTCTGCAAGTAAGGCTGGGGACTCTGTCAGTAACTTCGTCGCGGCAACAGCACACAACTTGGTCTCAGTATCTCCGGTTATGTATGTGAGATTGGGTACCCATATTTGCTCCAAAATCATGAAGACAAGATTTGGCTGAACAGCGTTGATGGAATCGGTCAACAAAGCATGCCCATGCTTGACAGCAAATAAAGACATGAAAATAATGAGGGACTTGATGAACTTGACAGTTCGTTCTCGCTGCAACCTTGTGAATAGAATTCCCCATATCTGGGGAACATACTGAGCAAAAGTATGGTAACTCAAGCTCTCAATGACCGTGTTCAGGATGTAAAACCCCTGATGATCTGTGCTCCTCGAAGCGACCAGCTTCTCAAAAACTCCGAGGACGGTGTTCAGCTGGCTCGCCTGATTGAACTCCTGAGGTGCATTTTGAAGGTAAGCTTGCAGCAAGCGCACGAGAGCAGGAACATTGGCTGATCGTTGCCACAATGTAGGAGTCAGAAGAGGAGGGAACATGCCTATGTAAACTGAGGGAAGAGGAGGTCTGCGACTCTCAATGAGCTGAGCCAAAATTTGGAACACATAGGGGGCAAACTCTGTGACATCCTGCTCCAGAACAATCTGAACCACAGGAAACAGAAGAGTCTCAAAGGTTGCAACCTGCTCGGAATCTCTCCCACATGCCTTCCTCACAAGTGCTGCGACAGCTTCAAAGAGATAATGGTTGAAGCTAGGATTGGTCGGGTTTTTGCACACCTCCCCAAGTATTTTGGCTAACTCTGCAAGACACAGAGACGTAAACTGCCGTAGATCTGCCATTGAGACCACCCGCATGATGCACTTCATCACGTAGGCGTTCTCCTGAGACTCTGGCAACTTCAGAGCAGCGAAAAGATTAGTGAGCAATTGCTCAAGGTAAGGATCCAACTCAGCTCCACTGTATCTGGGCTGCTTTCCATCCTTCATTGCCAGCATTTTCTCGATGCAACTAGCAGCGTAAGAGTGAACTACATTTGATTCAGCAACCAGAAACCTAATCAACAACTGCAGCGCCACAGCCTTCGGCACCTGACTCCGGAAAGTCGTCATGAACTTCAAAGCATCTGCCTTCAACAGCGGTAGAGAATTTACGTCTGCGCTCTGGAGCTCCGGAACTATTTGAGTGGTGAAAAATTGCTCAATATTCACCAAGTCAGACCCGACCGAGCCTCCACCAGCTTGTCTGGGGGCCAGAGATACCACTAGGTAGACAGCACAGTCCTTTCCCTTCCAATTCTGAGCTGGGTTAACGGCATACTCTCTCAACATCTCTTGAATATAAGCTGAGAACATTCCCGTCACCTGTTCCCGATAGTGAGTGGACAATCCCTTGACCAGCTCACAGGCCATTCTTCTCCGGGTATCAAGATCACTTCCCTCCATGTCTCTTCGAATGTACTCCACGTGATTCATTTCAAACAACTCCTCATCCTCGTCACGGAGCTTCACGTTGGGAATCACAATGCTCTCGCAAATCTGCTGTAGCGTGGCTCCGTCAGCAAACAGAACGTGGTGGACGCTCTTACTGACCGTGGTTAGAAACTTGATGGCTGTGGTAGCCAAACGATCGTGGCTAGGGGATGTGGAGACGGTCATGAGAAGTCCCCACACGTCCTGGGCAAACTGGCTCAGGTATCCCTGGAACTCCTCTTCATTCTTCTCCATGTACAAGTTTATGTTCTCACAAATTGCAGCCTTCAGCTGATCCACAACGCTCTCCTTGTCTGCTTCCGCCTCCGTCAGTGATGGATTGTTATAGGTCAAATACTTGTGAAATTCACCCATCCACTCAGCCATGTGATTCTCGAAAAACTCAGGGAGTTCCTGGAAGTTGAGCGAGTAGAAAATGCGGCAACATAGTCTTTGTCCCTCAAAAAGAGTCTTCAACATTACGGTGTTATCTTGAGTAGAGGCAATAAGCTGCCCAGTCTTTTGAAAAACCTCCAACAGAGGTGCTGCAAATGCATCTAAACAGTACTTGAGATCGGTGAAAAGCTCGTTACTTTTGTACTGGTATCTAAATTTCTTGAAGATGGAATTGGCAGTGCTGAGAATTCCATTTATGACATGCAAGTCCGTGGAAGACCTAAGATTCGCCACTAGCTCGGGGAGAAGGAGAGGCCACTTGGCAGGAAAATCGTGATTACTGATAATTGCGAGAGCTTCACTGAGCTGAGACTGAATTTTAGGAGGAGTATTCAGCATGAGCCCCACAATTAGGGCTTTGATTTGCTCCTTTTCAGAATCCTGAATCGAAGCCAGAGGAGGCGCTTCTGGATCGGACACCGGCCAACGATACTTGATATGATTCTTGAAGTTGACGGCAGCGGATTGTCGTACCTGATCATCCACGGAAAGCTCAGACAGAAGGCGTAAAATTGCAATTCCATACCCGGGCTGCTCCGAAGACTGCTTCAGAAAAAGCTCCGCCAACTTTCTGGGCTCCGGATCGGGAGCCAGAGTCTGCTTGAAGCAATCCGCCAACGTCCGCAGAGTCTCCTCCGTGTAATGCATGTTGCCCGACCAGGATGCGTAAACCCTCGCCTCCGCCCGACCTCCTCCTGCACTCGTTCGCACCTCGCCCCCCGTCGCGCTCCCCTCCCCTCGACCGAAAGTCGTAACGCTAACCTGCACAATGTCCGATCTCCTCCCGCGCTATGTACAAACCATTCACACCTTGTTGCTAACCCTGCGCCCCCCTGCGGCCCTAAAAATTCTGTCACCTCCCACCCTCTCGTTCTCCGAGGCCCCAGTTACCAGCGTCGCGCTCTCATCACAAGGGGTACGAGGAAGACGCTACATTACCAGCCTCCACACTCTGCCTGAGTGCCGGGGAGACGACAAGACGTGTACATTTCCTGCGACAGACAGAGACACAGGCGAGATAGACAGACAGAAGAATAAGATGCAGACTGGGCAAAGTGACGAGGCAGCAGCCCCGGCAGGTCCAGGGAGGAGAATTCAAATGTCTGGAGAGGGCGGATCGAGGGGGAAAGACAGGCGCGGCGAATTCCCAGGCAGCAATAGTGAAGGGAGGGAGGAACGAGTTGGAAGAGCGGATGGCATGGGCACCAGCAGGAGCAGCAGTAGACGATTGTCCACGGCAAAGGAAGGGTAAGAAGAAGGGTTTAGGATTGGGGAGGAAACCTCGGGAACTCAAGCATCAGCAGCACCTACCCCTTGTACAGGTCCGGTCCGGAAATTTTAGGACGTTGCTAATTTCATGCGGCAGCTCGGCTTGCTTTCCTTTATAAGGGGTGTCACTTGAAACCGTCGGATGCGACATTCGGTAGGATGTTGCAACTGTGGATAAAGGAACATGAGGGGCATCTACTGCATTTATTAAGCATTTTTCTCTTGGGAGCTCTATGGATTTGAACCGCTAGATTTCAATCTTGCGGCTGGAACTTGATACGGTCATGGTTACGCTATAAGAGTGGAGGTAGCTGTGGTATTGAATTCTCGTACAACGACAGGGAAGCAAAGTTGCTACGGTAATTCTCCTAGCCCTCAAGCAGAATCTTGTTAGCATCTTGTTAGAAAGCCGTTAGATCACAGGGTTTTTGTGGTCGAGATTGGTTGTGAAAGAGACTAGCTCGGGCTGATAGGGCGAGCCAGCTGGAGAATCAGCGTCTAAAACCTCGCCTAAGATAGAATAATTTCAAAACGAAGTACATGAGTAAACTCGCTACTGACCGTTTCCTTCTCTTCGACTTTTCCTTTTATGCTCGACCGTTAGATTCAGACGAGACAGTCAGATGAGGTAGAGGGAGGTGAAGGGCCGAGAGAGCAGGTAATAGTCGAGAAACTTTCGACTATTACCATTCGATAGATGCTTGTACTTGTTTTGAAAGTGTTTCGAATGGGCGTATCCTTCAAACGGTCCAGATGATGGATAGTCTTTTGAAGTACCAAATGCCGTTGGATGGATAAACTGAGCTATTATTCATACGCAATATACGGTCTTCGCTAGTTAACTACGGTGAATAAATTAGGTCTTTCAATAAATGACCATTCAATTCCGCAGTTGATGAGAAATACTATTTCTTGAAACAAAAACATCAAATTTGAAAGAGTGGATCATTAGTGAGGTTCCAACAGCCCGTAGAGTAATATGGGTTTCCATAAATAATTGAATCTCAGCCACCTCCATTTTTATCTCAAAGCCACTACCTTCTTATGGAGAATATTGTCACTGTTTTATGGCAAAATATCCCAATTTGGCTAGACTCTACTGCACGCACACAAAAATAAGCCGTAGAGTGTATGGGATTTTATCGCCAGAATAGCTTGTTCTAGAGTCGATCACTTGCAAAAGTTTGAATCTCTATACGGGAGCGCATGGCGAGGACCCGGGACACTTTGCATGAGATGATAAATGGGTGAAACTTCCCACTATGCTCAGTCAATTTGAACTTTGACTTCAATAGAGAGTGCACGGTCGTGAATGTTGTCGACAAAATGGCGAGGTCATGGTCTAGACGTGAGATTCAAGCAGAATTGATCAGTGCTGAATTTTTTGGGATCTTGTGAGATGATAGTAGTCGTTGAGTAAAAGTAGCAACAATGACCCAAGCAGCTGTCGCGATAGTGATATGCATGAGGAAAGTAATGAATGAAGAGAGACCATTTTTTTCCTGGACATTGGTAAATATGCAAGACCAAGTGACCTTTTTTTCAAAAGCATAAAATTTTCAATTGCTTCTTTCTTAAAACAGTCCATCTATAATTTTCCGTAACTTGCTTAGCATGAATATCAACTTTTTCAAATCATTGAAGCTATTGATTTTATATCATCATGTTTTCAAGAAATAAAACAATCATACACAAACTCCTTTGGGTATCGCGCTTGTTGTTGCATTAGATGGATTTGAACATCCTAAAAAATGTATTCAAAAGTTAGCTAATGGATTACATTGCCATTATCATTGTAATATTTCACACAACCACACAACGAGTGCGCAAAGCCATTTGCAGGCTACTGAAAAAGTAGATGCAATGGTTTGCATATAAACATGAATTGTCGGTTAGGTTGAATAACATGTCCCACGTAACCTTTGCTAGCTTTCATACATCCCTCATATTATGTACTATATAAATTTAGAAGTTTTAAAACTCACACATATGATTGTGTCACAATTCACACTTTTTGGATCACACCATAGTCTTAAGTGGCGAGCTAACACATCCATGGAGGGTGATAGTGCGTGAGCCGAGTGTTGAGAGTGCCGGAAGAGTATAAGTTCCATTCTTCGGCCATACTTTGCCAAACATGGAGAGTGAATAGTCCATTCTCTTCGTCTTTCAATTTGGGTTCCATTGGTACCTAAATTGAAGACTATGGAGAATGATATTGTGAGATATGATTGTTTTTTTATTTTAGGATTTTGAGTGCATTTTGATTGATTTTTATTCGATTAGACATATGGGTTGGGTTTTTTTTTGTTCCCATCTCTTCCTTTTCCTCCATTGGTTCTATTGAAACCTAGTTGGAAAATTATGGAGATGTGAATAAAAAGTTATGAGTATTTTTAGATTCTAGGGTTTCCATAGTTAGCATTTTCCAATGTGAGGTGGTGTGTTAGGGGGTTGTGGTTCTGTAGGTGGGAGGAGATACATGATAGAGTGTTGGGTTTCTTTATCGTTCCCTTTGTGCTAGCTATAGCTTGACTTTCTTTCATGGGACCACCAAAAGCGGTGCGTGATACACCATGTCTGATGTGTCATCGTCTCTTTACCTCGCAAGGGGTAAAGACCCACGTGGGAAAGATGCACAAAGATTATGATTGGACCACTTGGGATGCGCATGTGAGAAGGACGGTCACATCGACATCGGTTTTTGTCACTTCGGGGAATACGCACACTACATCGACTCCTTCGTTGAGCATTCCGGGTATACCGTCAGGGTCGTGGGAGTGGTTAGCTTCCGTGCAGGTTCGATTCTAGGGCTTTTTGAGACTAGATTTCCATGTCCACGTTTTTTCCATAGGCTTCCTCGGGCACTGCATGACGAGCCTAGACGTGTTTTTCGCTTACCGCTCGATCGATTGGCGCGCGATCCCATGGACGAGTTAGCATGATTTTTATTTTTATTACTTTCGCGATGGTGTCTATGTTATACTAAAGAGGGACAAGCTGGACATAGGTAGGTGGCAGCTAGATTTCGGAGATTCCAAGCAGGGGATTGGGCTACATTGCAGGAGGAGTCTGTTCGGGCCACATAGGTTAGGAGTCGGGTTCAGTCACATGATACTTCTGATTCGACGCGATTGCGACGGAGTAGGATCTTGGGGCAGGCCGGGAGTATAGCAGGGCTGCATGGGCCCTTCATCCTTTGTCCATGGCTAGTCCTACTGATGAGACAATTTCCTCTTTACGCCTTCTACATCTACCCATGGGCAAGGAGATACCATTAGAGATCTTGGAGTATCAGCTAGAGGAGCCATTATGTCTTGATAGATCATTATTTGCTCATCATCACAGCCCCACGTTAATCCTCTAGGGATTTGTCAGGGATGGCATATGAGCATCTTCGAGATTTCTTTCAGGCAAATGATCCCTCGAGTGGTTTCACGGAGTTGTTCCAGGTGGCTGCATCAGGTGCGAGAGGGGAGATTCCGTTGTCAATTAGTCAGGCTCTGGGTGCTAATCGGCTTCTTGCGATGGACAAGGACACTGGGGGCATCAGACCGATTGCTATTGGAGAGGTCTTATTGCGATTAGTCAGCCGTACCGTTGTCTTGCATCATCGCTCATACTTCCAAGAGCATCTTTGTCCACATCAGTTTGGAGTCGCCACACCATGAGGCTGTGAGGCACTATCGTTGGACATTAGAGCACTTCTAGATATCCATCCGGATTGGGTTGTCTTGCAGATGGACGTTGAGAATGCTTTTAACAGCGTCTCGCGTGCATCCATCTTTAGAGAGCTTAGAGAGGTTGCTGGACCCCTATCAAGCCTCATTCCTTTTGTACGATCTTTCTACGGTTCACATTCTTCCCTATTTTATCAGCATGACTTTTTCGAGAAGGGAGTCACCGTTCTATAGTCTGCCGCTGGCACTCGACATGGAGATCCTTTGAGTGGACCCTTATTTGCCATGGCTCATTATAGAGCTCTTGTGTCTACTGCTTTGGCCGTGTCCGGTTGTATGTTCCCCTCCTTAGCGGATGATACACACATTGTGGACATGTAGACAACATTAGGTAGGCTTTGATTACTTGACTACCGAGCTTCATCTGGTAGGCTTGAGAGTCAAGGTGTCAAAGTGCACGGCTTGGTCTCCTTTGGGCATTCCGTCTCATCTTCAGCTTCCAGAGCGATGTATGATATCGACAGATAACCTACGTATTCTAGGAGTATCAGTAGGGATAGAGGATTTTGTTTCATGCTACCTTGACGTTGCATTGGCCGAGGATGTTTTGCATGTAGACGACCTTCCTCTACTAGGGGATCCACAGATGGCGTTTGGTATACTATCATCTAGTATTGCTCATCGACCCACCTATCTTCTTCGCACGGTTCTTCCTTCACCTACATTCATATCACGTTTGACAGTCTTTGAAAGGAGGATCATGGGCGTCTTTGGTGACATCATCAGACCAGGGACATTCGAGTGTGTGACAGGAGATTTGGCAAGGAGACACACATCTTTGCCAATTTTGTGTGGAGGGGTAGGCTTATTATCGATGGAGGAGACAACACCTGCGAGTTGGGCGCTCGTTGCACCTTTGTTATCTTCTCGATTTGTGATTGCAGTTTGATCTATTTTGGAGAAATATTCAAGGGACATCGATACGGGATCATTTCCCTTACGGATATTATTACGACATACGAGAGATGCTATAGGATCATACCTCCTTTATAGGGTGATATCATACCTCCCGTGGGAGCATATTCATGTCATACGGGAGGTATGACATGAGTTCTCATCTTTTTCCTCTTTTGCTACCAATTAGACTAGGGGTCTACAGTCTATCTTGATGGACCGACAGTTTCAGGAGACTCTACATTCACTCTTAGTGGATCCGGACATTCCTCGTACTACTAGAGCTTGTCTACGCTCTTGCTCAAGCAAGGGTGCAGGCTCATGAATCTTGGCTCGACCATGGATCAGGGCTTTCCGACTCGCACCAGCTACTTTCTCCACAGCGATGAGGTTCCGTCTTGGCTTGGTCCATCCATCTACATCTTCATTACTCACATGTGAGTGTGGTATCACTTTAGATATAGCATGTGTTCATATGACTCATTGTCCATTCGGAGGGCATATGATAGCTACCCATGATGCCATTAAGGATGTGGTGTTAGCTATGGCGCGAGAGGGTGGATACCTCACATGGAGAGAGTGTTGGTATGTCTTGCAGTCGACTAGGGTTAGGCAGACCTGTACTTGGTTCGGGAGGACCAGGTCATTGTGGCTGATGTGGTGGTTATCGATCCTACTAGAGACACAATTTCAGACGGGATGATCACCCATCCTCCAGGATGAGCGGCGAGTGGAGCGGCATCAACCAAGGTCTCCAAGTATAGAGATACACAGAGAGGTCACCTCTTTGTTCCTCTAGCTTTGGAGTTATATGGAGCTATGAACACCGACTTCGACATGTTCGTGAGGGAGTGTGCGAGAGCCTACCATACTAGCCTACTAGACATGGGGTATCACTCTCTTTAACTTACTGTATAGTCTATTTTAGACAACGTGTTTCCATTGCTCTACAGAGAGCACTAGCTTGTACAATCCATAGGAGAGCAATCACGTTAGGTGATGCTTCTTCAGATACTCCTGTTTTTTGTAGAACTTTTGACTTGGATAGTTCAGATATCTTAGGCGTTGTAGGACATATTTCCCAGTGTGATACTATTGGGGCCTAGCCCCATGTTACAGGTTTGGTTTCATCCTTGTACGATTTGATGGGGTCTTCCCATTCCTTTTGTTATTATACTTTGTGGGACTTTCACACATCCATGGATGTGTTGCAATACACATCTTTTGCATTGCTTTATAGCCTTAAATGACTTTCTAACACATCAATGGATTTATGACAAAATATTATTTTGGATCTCATAATAAACTTCATAAGGAATATGTACATGTTATCTAGAATAAAAAAATATATATGGAAATCAATATGAGAACATAATTTATTAAAGGGATTATGCATATATATCATGAATCACAAAGTACAGAAGTATAACTATGTGGTCATTATGCATATGTAGAATCATAACTATTTCAATAACAACACAAGGAAATAACATCATAACTTCAAGCTATGCCAAGTCAAAATTGTAATATCAAAATGAATTGAACATAATTTGAAGCTTGGAAGAAGAAATCTTATTTTTGATGGCCCCATCAAGATCTTAAAAAAAATCAATAGTGACGATCCACGTGATTCAAGAAAATAAAAACTTGTCAATTGAGATCAATGACAACCATAACAACATAAGATGAACGTTTTCAACTATATAATATGCTCTCATAATCTTTTATGTAATACTTCACAAACTTCCGATAACTCTTTTAATTGATTGTTTCATCATTCTTTTCTTCAATACATCCCTTGATGAGCACATCATCTACAAAAAAGTCATAGTTTTCTCCCGAGTCAAGTACATTAATAATTTATTCATCACATTCATCATGTGCGCCACCAAATTTATGGCTCCTCGGATAATGTGTGCACATCCTTATACTTATCAAATCCAATAATGTTCTCATTAGGCTAAAATATTGAAAAATAGTAAAAATCTCCCATATATTAGATATCTCTTTCTTCAAAATCATATGCAAACTCTTCCACAATTGATCCCATCCTTATATTCTTGATTCACCTATAGCATGTCGTCAATGAATCATGAATCTCCATTTTGTGATGCATGCAAACGTATGATTGTTCATAGTATTCCATTCCTTTTTGATATTATAATCCATCAATTGGATAAGGACGTAAATAATATCTCCAAAATCTTCATCTTCTCCTTCAACAACTCAATGAGTTTAGAAGATGGACCCTAGTTACTGAAATTAGTCCCAAGTCTCAAGATACATATGACAAAGTGAAAATGATTCTGGGAGCTACCACTCTAGGATCCACACACCCTATCTCATTTTCTTCAAAAGAGAATATTTTTTCAATGTTTAGCTAACATCATTTTAAAACAACTCTCCTTCTTTAATAGAAGGAAATCATTTGATCCAATCTTCAACTCTTTTATAATAATTTTGATAAACTAATATCTCATTTTACAAACATCCCTCAAGTTACTTTTTGTACTATCTTGTTGCACTTGTTCTTAGGAGTCATCATAGAAAAGAGTAGTTCTTTGCTTCACCTTCTTATTAACGGTCTTATATTTGGTCTTCATGCTAACCTTAAATGCTCAGAACATCTTAATAGTAGAGTAAAGCTTTCTTGAGTGAACCTTCATTATCATATCTTTATCATCAAAATATCCATCAACCCTTTTAATGTATATCCCAATTCAAACTATTCATAACTCCTAATATATCCTCTTACTCTTAAAAAAAATTCAAATTTTTAAATTTATCTTCAAAACTACACAACTATTTTGCTCTCCAATCTTTCCATATCAATTATCTCCTCCTTGTATAGAAAATATCCATCGTATAAAAATTCCATCAATCATATACAAAATTTACTTTTCTCTTATGTGGCTAAATGTAACTTTTTTGTTGTTTTAAAATATCTTTTCTCTATAGTAATATTTCTCTCAAATCTTCGAAATCTTCAAGCTTTAGAGAAATTCTTTCTCTAAAATGTGATCTTTTTTGTTCATGTTTCACTTTCAACGTTAAAATTTACAATAATCATTTTTCATAATGGTTATGAATTTTTGCATATATTGATCCATCATCAAACATTATTGTCTTCATCATCAACAATATTATGCAAGGTTGATCAAGAATCAATAAGTAGATTGTAGAATCTTACACAAAGAAGTTTTGCTTAGCTAGTGCTTTTCCAATCTTCACAAAAGTATTAGATTAATCTCCATGCAAATCTTCTCATGTTTTATTAGCTCTTATAATCAATCAAAAATGGTTTGTGTCAATAGATCACTACTTCTTATAATAAAATTTATTTAACTTAATATTGATATCTAGTCCATGATGAATCAGTGTCAACACCAATTCAGTAAGCTCTCCTAGCCTCACAAGTGTTTGAGTAGTCACCCTTGCCCAATGCAACCGATTGTAACGATTGAGGATCTTTGCATATTCTTCTCTAGCTTCATTCTTAAAGTAAATTTTTTGAATTTTGACTCCACATCATTATACCAATGCCTCCTTTTCATACCTTAATATATAACTACATGGATTAAAGAAATTTTATTGGAAATCTATTGCTTCTCCTTGATTATATTATGTTACTCCCTTTTGACTATGTTAAACATCTCCTTTCAAATAAACTATATCTTGGCATTCTAAATCCTATCCTTCAAAACTCCTCTTAAGTCCTAAGTATCAATTTTCTCTCTAGTGTGATTAGCAGGAAGATGTGTATTATGTATGCCACGTTATGTCTCCAACCTTTTTAGTGAAAGTACTTCTCTAGAACCTTACTCTTCTTTTGACTCCACATCATTCTACCAATGACTCTTTTTCATCGTTTAACATATAACTGCATGGATTAAAGCAATTTTGTTGGAAATCTCGTGCTTTACCTTGATAATATCCATAATAACATCATGTAACTCCCTTTTGATTATGTCAAACTTCTCATTTTAAATAAACTATACCTTATTATTCCAAATTCTCTCCTCCAAAACTCCTCTTAAGTTTTGAGTACAAGATTTCTCCCTAGCGTGATCAAGTGGAAGATGTGTATAAGGTCTAACAGATTCTGTATTCAACCTTTTTAGTGCAAGTTATTCTCTAGAACCTAACTCTTCTCTTTCCATCAACCGATGCCTCATATTGAGTCATGGCAATGTACACATGAACCAACATGATCTCTACTAAATCCTTTCATCCAACACAAATTATAATGCTTGTTCTTAGATATATTTCTCTTGCTATCTTATTTTTTTACCATTATAACAAGCTCCCTTGATGAAACACCAGAATTTGTTAATTTAATTTCAAACTTCTCTCTTGTTCTCCCAACCTTAACATCATAACTAAAGGTTTGAAGAACTATCATCCAATGTGAAATATGATGATTATTCAACATTTTTTTCTTAACTCTTTAACCATAATTGGTTTGGATGATAGCTCAAGTATCGTTGATCATTTTTTACCATTTAAAAAATAACTCCACTTTATAATCTTTGCCTTCTTTTTGTGCATGAAAAATATAATCATATCTTATACATCATTGTACATATGTTTGTTTGATGAAAGTCTTCATCTCTCCTACCATATCCTTCTTCTCTAACTTTTCAAACTTAATCTTCAAATCCTTCATTCCACCCAGAATCTTCAAAAAAGAATATCTAATTCAAAGCACCAAAATATATCTTTCAACTCTCATCAAAATATCATTGAAGGGACTAACATGATCTTTGATCTCCGACTTAACAACAAGAAGAAATATTTCCATCGTTTCTCTCTTTGAAACACAGTTTAATTTTATTTCCTTTACATAATAACTTAAGTATTTCAAGATATACCTTTTATCAAATTGATCCATATTCTCAATTTTTCTTAGATTTTGTAATTGTTGTTAGTATAGAACAAGCATGAATGCTTGAAAAATATCTTCGTTATTGCATAATCAAGTTGTCCCTTAGGTATTGTGACGCTTAAGATAATGATTTCATAATTTTTTTTCAAAAATAAAATGTCTTCTCAAAGTCACCTTTTGCAATATATATAATTTGACTAGAAAGACTCCAAAATCCGATCTATGTCAAAAAAGCAATATGCGTAGATCACATATTTTATTATCTTATTTTAACCAATTCTTGAATCACAACTAATACTTCACAATTCCATCAATGAATGGTAGACATCTTGTCATGTATGCATGAAAACCATCTTTTTTTGAATCAAACACACATTATTTTGTCATTTAGTGATTAAGTGACACATCTATGATTTGGCTAAACTAAATATGGCTAACAAAGATTGTTTTAGGAAAAAATATTTTTGTATATTATATCAGTCTCATAAATTCTAAGCACTTGGTTCTAGAATAACCTTTCCTAATCATTGTATGAGTTGCAATTCTCTTTCTCTCCGTATGACCAATTCACATTCAAGTTCATTGCACCGGATCAAAATCCTCAGATAAAAAGATAGTGTTATCTCCAAAGTGCATCATTAACTTTTAGCCAAGTTTAGCATAACTGATAATTGCTTTATAACCTTATAGTACTCACATAAATTTCTTTGTACTTTTCACGTCTAGATATCTTGAAATTATTCTCTAATCATACACTTTATAACATGGTGATATACATACCCCTATGTATTAAAACCATCTCAAATTTTAAATGTTCATTCAAATTACTTTTGATTTACATATGAAATTTTTTTATGAGTCAAGCTTCAACTCAAGGAAGTCAATTGATGAAAACTTATGAGAGAAAAATTTATAATAATTGTACTAACTTTGTGATAAAGAATATAATCTATCAATTTTGACTATCTACATAAACTTCAAGCTATCATTCTAGACTCAAAACTCCTCCGCTTTCTATCTAAAGACAAGATCAAGTTGAAAGCTATACAGAAGTTAAATTTTATAACTTAAAACCGTTGTAAGTTTTTCGCAATACTTCCAAATATTTACTCGGATCCAAATTTTACTCTTCAACTTCCAAATACACACTAGAATCATAATCTTCTCAATTGCATCCATTTTTTGATCCACCTCGTAGCTACTCTTGTGAGATTTTCAAACACTTTCTCTTAATTTGTAAATGGTCATGGAAAGATTTTCAAAACATCAAAATCTAAAAAGATTTCACCCAAATGCCCTCATAGGTTCAAGCTTTATGATGAATGGAAATTAAGTAGGAATTTTTTTTCCTTTATTATGGACAAAATAACTCCAAATAACAAAGAATTTAAGAATTAACCAAAATAGAATATAAAATCATTATATAAACAATAGAAACTTCTATTGATAAATAGTCAAAATAATAATTTGAAATCAACTTCATGCGAATAGAATTTCAAATTTAATCATGGAATTTATTATTTCTAAATAATACTTCTCACCAAAATTCCTAACAATCAACTCTATAAGGCTTTCTTTTAATAAGCAATTATGATGGAAAGTAATCCATGTGTTGAAAGTCACAACCAAAATAATGATGAATAGTAATCCATGTGTTGAAAATCACAACCAAGAAAAATTAAGATCCATCACGTTCAACGTAAATCAAATGTATAATCTCATGTTTCAAATTACGCTATCAAGAACAATTGTAAGCATAATAGTATGTGGAGTATTCATCACTTGTAGCATAAAGTTATCTCCAAAATGATAAACAGTCATGCTCAAAAGGGATAACGATGAAGACATCAGATATTGATCACATATGAATAGAGCATCATTTCATCTAGCGATTATTTTGTTCTTTATCTATGTCCCATATTGGTTTCACTTCAATTTGATAAGCTTCTTAATCGACAAAGTAATCTTCTGGACCTCTTACATCCACTTTGCATCATGACCACTTTCTTTATTTGAAAGATTCAAAATAATATCTCTTGGAGCTTTATCAATATCTTCACTTTACAAAGTCAATCCAATGGACTTATAACAATCTTACAATGAGATATTGAATATTTAGTTCAAAAATATCATGGATATGACAAATAGCCTTAAAGCTGACATATTTCATCATTTTTTATAGTATTTATTTCTCAATGCAACAATACCATGTACTTATTGTGAGCAGACTCCATAAGTACTTTGGAATTTGCATGTTTGCCAAAGGTTCTCAAGTAGCTTCATAGAGTGGGTAGCCCTTCCATTCCAACTGACCACAAGCTATATTATGAAAATTTCTTTCTCCATGAATCAAATATGAATGTTGAACAAGTTAAGAAATAAAAAGGTCGGTATAAGATTTCCCTCAAGCACATTCATATTTGCAGTCCACAATTTTCTCTCTTCCACTTTCTCTACATGCATATCAATGAACTCTAACACTCTCTATACAACTCCCAACTCCTAATTTCGAGATTGGATTTCACGAAATCGAGTGAAATCCAATCATCAAATCAGAATCCTATAGAATCAAACACTAACACAAAACCAACATGAACCCCACACAATAAGCCAATATGGAGTGATTCAAACACAAGAAGCAAATAGATTTTTTCATACTTTTATAAACCTAATCCATCCACAATTGACTGTTGCCATCATTTGACATTAAACATATCATATAATTCAAAGTTTGAAAATATATTATCACAATAAAGTCATTACAAATCTATCTTAATAATTATGTGTCTTAAGTTCCATTGACAACTTACACTTGCAATCTAAATCTTGATGTACATTTGAAACACTTGAACATATAATTACAAATCATTTTGTTATTAACTCACAATATCAAAACTTAGAAAAAGTACTCCATCTTAAAGATTTCACATTGAGTTCATCACTTATATTGCAAGTACTCTAGTTCACTCGGATAATGTCTCGCTCAACATGAATCTTTTTTATCTTCATGTAAATTACAATTTTTTTCTCAAAATGCTTCACCAATTCATATTAAAATCAATTGAAGTCGATTCAAACTCCCCATGAAAAAGTGTTTAGATCTCACATCTCTACTATTAACTATTGTCTAAATTTTGCAAGTAATTGAGTGAAGATATTTGTGTGTTTTTAAAAGAAGTTTTCAATGTTGTAAACTTTCAAATCTCTTGAAATAATTTTTTAAACATAGATAGTATCACAGTAATATGAAAATAATTTTGTACAAATAATATCATGAAATCACAATCCTTTATTCATATTGCACTCAAATTTTATGAAAAAATTTCATCATCCAAACTTTTAATGATCAAAACTATTGATTGTAATCTTTGTCTTAATTTTAAGTTAGTTATTATAATCTTTTAACTCTTACTATGTATACAAATTTTGGTCTCACCATAAGATCAAGTTGTAGTCATATAATTGCTCAATTTGATTCCTTCAAACATTCATAATTTTCTAAGAATACTTTCAAATGGATATAAATTTTATTTTCAAATTTCAAATTACCACAATAAAATAAAAATTTCTTATATTGCATCCACTTTTTAGTCCAACTCATAGTCATGGTTGTGAGCTTTTCAAACATATCTCTTAATCCGGGAATAATACTCAATAAGACTTATAATACTCATCATAACTTTGAATTAGTTGTCCAAATTGCCCTCATGGGTCCAAAGCACATGACCAATGAAATCCAAGAGTGACTTTGTTCTACTCTAGAGTGACATAAGTAGCTTCATTCTAATTAAAAGCTTTAAAATTAACCTAAATATTTTACTTAAACATACTATAAAATCAAAATAACAACTAAAAAATGGTTAAATATAAAAAAAACTACAAATTGATCCCTAATGTTTATTATATGAAAGTTAGAATTCTTGCCAAAGTTCATAACAATCAACTCCATATGACTTATTTTTGATAAATAGTAAAGTTAGATTGAAACCCACGTATTGAAAGTCATCATCACCAGAAAGTTTAGATATATATATTTTTAACTAAATCAAAATATATACTATCAAGTTTCAAATTATGCTATAAAAAATAATTGGATTGAAAGTTACAATCACTAGAAATTTTAGAACTATAGCTTTTTAACTTAATCAAAATGTAAAATATCAGGTTTCAATTTGCTTCCTAGCAAATAATTGGAAAAATAAATGATTCTTGAGAGTTCATGACTTAAAATTGTATTCAAAGTGATATATGAATATGCTAGAAAGTGATTATGATGAAGATACACATTGTTAAGCAGAAATGAATTAGATATCAATACATGTGGGATATCATGCTGTATTTTATCCAAGTCCCATCGTCTCAACTTTAATGAGATAAGCTTTTAATTAAGCAGACATGAGATGTTTCTAATCTCTATTTTCCTTTTTGCACCATGATCAATTTTTTTATTTGATAAACTACAAGATAATATCTCTAAAAAACTTATTAATTGCTCTACCATAAAGAGTTAATCCATTTGTGGTTTCTTAATAACCTTACAATGAACCGCAATTATCTTGATCTAAAATATTATTATCATGACAAATGACTTCGAATATTATGATTTTCTTATAGTAGATTTGATACAACATAGTGGCGTTGCCATTAAGATCCATAAATAGAGAGGACTGCTTGAAAAATATATCTTCTTTCACTTGTCTACAAGATGTATGCATCCCATGGATGAGATATGGATAATTTTGTTAGATAAAGTGTTCAGCTTTGTCATGTCTTATAACATCCAATATTTTAGATATTGTATATGGATTGCATACATAATATTTTAGTCTCTTCTATTGAGAGAAAGATAGTTTTAATAGTAGATGCTCATTTTAGATCTTTTGTTATCACCCATGCTAACAATCTGCATGTACGAGATATTGGAGATGTGGTTGAAGACATAGTGATTTATCACAAGAAAAATCATTTTTTTCTTTTTCATTTGCTCAAGATTGAATATTTCTAGCTTGCTTTGATTTTTGCTTTGTAACTAAGTTGATAAGATTTCAAATCACTCTTTATTCCACATGTTTTACTTTCAAATTTTGTTTTAATATCTCATGTTTACAACTTATATCAAACACGTCATATAATCAAAATTTTACATTTTGAAATATACTTCATCTTTCAAATTAAACATGTGAGATCTAGCTTTTTTTACAACTTAGAACTCGCTATTATCAATGTGTCTTTACATTTACATACAAATATCATCATATTATATCTAGAATAATATATTATAATATTCAATCATGAAATTTTAGAATATAATTTTATGAGAGAATTATTTGATATATAAAATATAATTTCTATTTTATTTTTAATTGTTAAAAATAAAACAAATTTTTAAATCAATTATTAAAATTAATTAAAAGAAAAATAGAGATAAAATAAAATAAAATAAAATAATTAATATTTAAAAATATAATTAAAATCAAATTTATATTAAATTTTATTTTTTATTATTGCAAAATTTGAAATTAAAATTTTTTGTACCAAATCATAAATTTAAAATTTTGACAATTTTAAGTGCGAAGGGAAAAAAAATTTAAAAAAAATGTATAAAAAAATATTTTTTATTTTATGTATGTTAAGAAATTATTCTTTGAATATTTTGTTTTATTATCAATTTATATCCAAAAATAATTTACTTTTTATTTTAATAAAATTTAGTTTTTTTTTGAATTTAAATAAATTAAAAGTATGTGATTATTTCAAGTTATGATAGTTTATTTGTTAAGATGTTTTGAATCTACAAATGTAGATTTAAACATAGATTTTTATTATTTTTGTAAATCTGACATAATTTAATAGATTATTTATTTTTTTTTCTATTTTGTAGATCAAATCTAAGAGAAAATATATATCATTTTTTAAAAATAATGATTTTCATATTTTTTATTAATTTATTTTTTTAATTTGAAAAAAAATTTAGAAAAATCTTAAAATTATAATGAATCACTGATATTATTTTATATGTTATATATATCATATGTGTTGAATTGATATATTTATCTTTAAACATTATTTTTAACTTTTTGAAAATTTAGTTATATTTTGAAAATCTTATGTTTTGATATCATGTATTGATATACAGTTATATGAATTTTTTAATTTTCTACATATTGCTTATTTATTACAATTCTATCAAATTTTTTTTTTCAAAATTATAAAATAGTTTTTTCTTTACGTTTAGTTCATTCTTTCGTATTTTTATCTAAAAATCTTGTTCAAAATTCTTAACATAACAATTTAAAAATACAGTTCGAAAGTAACGGCTTCTTCATCTTGTGGTGTAGAATTGACGTCAGTCAGAAGTAATTTTCACAAAATTGTGAGATTTTAGGAAGTGCTGGGATTTACCAAGTGATTGGTTACATATATAATATTCATTTTCATACTGTAGGAATGTAGTTGATATCATTTGTAACACATTTCTATGACGGAAGGGTGACACAGTAGGACATTACGGGGGAATAAATCGCTTCATGGTCATCCACGTGTCGTTTACTGGTGAATCAAACTATAGCAAAAGATAGAGAAAACAGAAGCTTCGGCAGTCCGGCGATTTGACGTGGATTTGCGCTGATAGTGCTGAGAAATTCAATCCGGGATTCCCAAGCAGCGCCATGGACATGCTGCCTCTGGTTTAGCTCAAGCGATGCCGACTTCGAGCTTCTTGACTGGGCTGACACTACCCAGCTCTTCGTCACTCGCACCAGCTTCAGGTAAGCCATGTCATGTGCCCTTCAACGTTATTCTTCACATTGTCTCCATCTCGTGGAATCGTGCCCGCTTCTTTTATTTGAAGGTCCAATTGGAGCTCATCATGTTGAGTTATCCGTCTGCTGAGGAATAAATTCCGTGGAGCCAATTGAATTGAAAGGTTGAATCTCAGCTTGCATTTGGAAACAAAGCCTAACTGCCATAACGTTTGCAAGGCTGCCGCTCACTCAACGCTTTCTTCAGCTGTCTTGCAAGAGGATTTTATGTAGTGAGTTGTTGAGATGTTGCTGAGTGACTTGGTGCCTGGAGTATGTTTGTATCGTACAATTGTAAATACAATTCGTTGTCGCACTTGGATGGGAGCAATGCGGGAAGAGGAGGAAGAAGGTTAAATCAGATTATCAGCTTGTTTTGGTATCTGATTTTATCACATTCGTGTGACGTTACGTCTCGCTACACCGGAATCCGTAAGTTCGGACAACTGATGAGCTGTCCAAATTTACAAGTTTTTGGGGCAGAGAGTCGAGGTGAATTCGGCTAACCCCTGTTCTGTCTTGACAGCGTCCATTGAATGGGGTCGCATCACTTGTAGCTCTAGCAAAGGAGATGGAGCCTCTCGGAAAGACAGCCTTGCATGGGGCTCTGCAGAAGAGTATTCCATTCATCTGGCAGCCGAGGTTGAGGCAGAGAAAGTGAGGGTTCGAAGCAGGCGAAGCTTCTGTGGAGCATGCCTACTCGGGCTGGCAGCTTCACGTCTGAGTGGCCAAGGTAACGAGGCACTGGCCTTGACGGCCACAACCAGGAGAGAAGCCAAGGAAGCGGCCAGCCCTTTCGATGAGGACCGGCTGTTGCAGCAAAATCGACGGATGCAGAAATTGAATGGTGCTCCGAACGAATTTCCAGGATTCATAAGGGAAGGTTTCGACGTCAAGGTAGTCACAAATGATCAGTATGTCACAACGAAGACAGGGTTGATATACTGTGATATAGTCGTAGGACAAGGCGATCCTCCACAAGATGGGCAGCAGGTAACGTTTCATTATGTCGGTTACAATGAATCAGGGCGCAGGGTGGATAGCAGCTACCAGCAAGGTCAGCCCGCACGCACTCGAGTTGGTATCAAGGGCATGATTCCTGGTTTCGAAGAAGGTATCAAAAGCATGAGAACTGGCGGCAAGAGGAGGATTATCATTCCTCCAGACCTCGGGCCCCCTGTTGGACCATCGACCTTTTTCAGCGCCAAGCAGTTTGAGGTTTTCGATGTAGAGCTGTTGGATGTAAAAAGTTGTGAAAGAAGAACTGTGTTTTTGTACTCTGACGTCGTTTGCGAATAGGTATCAATCGGAGTCTGTTAAAGTTTATCTGTAACACTAAATATTAGCTCTTCATCTGACGTCTCCCATTGAGACGGGCGGAGCTACTCTTACCATGATGAAATGAAAGCTACTTCATGTTCTCTGAGACAGACCAGCTGAGATGTTCCAACTTACCTTGTGTCCTTTTCCTGTTTTTCTATGAGCCACTGTGCCTTCAAGCCTTCCATATCGTTCGTCATGTCTGGAACAAACGCGTGAGATCTTGCTGTCGTCTCTGGTTATTTTTTATGGAGAATTGAAAGATGGAAATATCGAGGGAGGAACAGGATAATGCAGATTGTGGATTATCTTGGGTATTGTCAAGTCGATCTCAGTGTTTATGAGTATTTAAGCTGGTTATAGATCTAGAATACTGCCAGTATTACCTTTATGATCTGTTTTGATGTTCAGATGTTGGAAGTAGAATGAAAGGAGCGATTAGAGGTAGTTATTATTTTTTTCAGCAGGCTGGATGGTGATCTTTTGAATCAGTTTTAGTTGTTGCATCCTCAAGGTAAGGAAACATTTCTCCCAATGAGTAAAATCTCAAGGAGCTGGAAACGAATTGTGGGTATTGGATGGCAATTACCGTCAACATTCTTAATTTAGTCAAGCGTCACTTTGCATATGAGGCTTGACTGAAGCAACTCACCGCTCCTCTGGAATACGAAGATTTAAGGTCAATGTGTGAATATTACTCGTACACAGCTGACAGCGAGTGTTGCCATTTTCCCGTCCTTTTCCCATCTGTCTATGCCCTCACGGCACATTTAAGTAGCTATTTTCTAATATTGTAATACGTTCGTTTCATAGGTGTTGTTCAACTTTCTCTTCAGGCGTAGATTTTTGAAAGTAGTATGAGCTACATGATTGACCGACATGCCAGGAAAATAACAATGATGCAGGCGAGGGTTGCAAGTACTTCAATTTAGTACGTTCAAGCTAACTTCAATTTTTTTTTTCGTCTGTGTTTCATTAGTTGATTTTAGACATCCTCCGAGGAATCGGTAAAGACAGTCCTTGACCGATTTGGTTGCAGCAGTCAATTTAAGGTGGGATTAGGTAGTATGCGTGTGCAGTGTGAAGATAAATCATATTATTCGATTACATTTTTCCTGCAATTTTTTATGCCGTCAACATTCCTAAAGAAGCCACAGAATCAAACAAAATAGATACTCGAGTAAATCGCGGATATTAATCGCTTAGCTCAACACACACGTGAATTTCTCTGAATTCATTTTTTTGGCACAGAATATGTTAAGCAGAGTCATCATTATCTGTGAACCTATAGAACTATTTTTGGAATCTCTTTACATCGAGGCATACGTGGAGTTTTTTTTGTTGCTTGAGTGCAGTAAGTTCAAATTGAATGTTACTTCAATTTCTTCACAATTTCGAGCTTTCGAATTATAAGCAGACCTTGAACTTACTCACCACTGTGGATTCATAAGATCCTGTGTACTGCGATTTGTCTCATAAACCGTACCTACAATGAGCAGATACACGTGGTATTAGTATGTCTGTACAGCTGTAGAATATTCAACTCGCTAGTTTCTATGCTCAAACTCGTAGGATTATACTCATGTTTTGCCTCGCTTGTCAAAAATAAAACAAAAAAGCAAAGAAAAGAAATAGTGAAGTGCATGAAGTTTACGACAGCTTTGTAAATGAGGGAGGCTGGAGTAAAACAGTCAGGAAGAAATACCTTTTCAACCAGTATGTGTTCAAATTCATGCATTGTTTGTGTTCTATCGGAATCAATGGAACGCTAGGATAGGTCCAGAAATAAAAGACTAATTTACTGTCCCGTGTAGAATGCTGGAGATGTGGGGCAGGTTTCTTCACATCTTATTCCAGTTCAAACATTTGAGTCTATAACTTTATTTCCAAATAAACGATAAGAAAATTACAAAGAAGAAATATTGGAAAAAGAATGTGTGTGTGATATTTAGATTTTCTTCCGGTCATGAGCGTTTGAAGGAATTAAGTATGTAACACGGAATAGTTAGATACCATATGCTTATGTATATCAGAAAGTTTCTGATTCAACATGTAGCCAAAATTGATAATTTAAAGTTATATGAATAAGGAAGATTTTGCAAAGTATAAGATTTAAGTAAGGATATTAAATTTTTCCGATATGTGTTGGATCAATTATATGCAACCGACCTTATTTGGTACATGTGGATGATTGTGAATATTTCCTTGACTCTGGTTCCTCGCGGTATTCCGACAAGAGTTGAAACATCATGACCATAAAAAAACACTACAGAAGATGAACCAGAAGCCTCGAAGCAGATGGCCGCTCGGTCTGAATAATGACCATGCCAATCATGCACAAAGATTCGACCAAAATCTTGCCTCCGTAACGCATAGGAGGGCAACACAATCCTCCTCCTGGATGCTCCACTGACCACATGTGGCAAGCAAAACCTCGTGACCATCAGCCTTCACAACTGCATTCAAGCTCGTGCTCGATCCTGCCCTTGTCCCGTAGTCGAGGCAGAGGTCCGAGCCTCCGAGGGCTTTAATACAGAGCGGAATCTTAGCTAGAGAACTGGAGACGGAATCTTAAAGGGCAGTTGGAGCCCGGAGGGCTGGCTGGGTGTTGTGCACCATGCGTTTCAGCTCGTCGGACAGAGTGCACAGCTTGTCGGGACTTCATCGACGAAGTCAGCAGAGCTCACTCAAGTATTCATACCATCTCTGGGTCCATCTATAACTTAATTCTGTTGCGTACGTGTGATTAATTGGAAGAATCTGAGCTTGTGCGACTCGACGGGAGTCATTGAGAGTTTGGTGAATTGGGAAGAAGTAACGAGCGATGGTGGAGCTGAAGTGCTCGCTGGAGCAGACTTGAACTTGGGGTGTGCGGAGAATTGAGCTGTCGAGCAGAGTTCAGAGGGGACATCGACCTGTGCAGCGTGTGGGGTTGGGGAGGAAGCATGGAGCCTGCGGATATTTTTCGTCCAATTCTGCGCGGTTGGAGCTTGCCGCTGCTCATCTTTGCCGTGGGCTACGTGCTCATGGGCATGCCCCGCCTGGACAATCAGGTGACACTTCATCTTCTGTTCGCTTTCTGCACTGTTCTCTGTGGGTCCACTGGGCGAAGCTGGAATTCTGGATTTCGATCTCGGGAGTTTTGTCGTTGATAGTCCAATGGGGCCCAAGTGATCCGCTGACCAATCCACGTAACATTTCTTGCTGCTGCACTGCAAGATTTTCATCAGGACTGTCTCGTTCAATCTGCTAAATTTGGACTTTGTTTCAGTTGGTACAGAGGTGATCAGTTTCCAGTGTTTTAGTTGAGACGATTACTTGCAACCTTTGTTGGATTTTGTTAGACGTAGCTTCCATATCCGACACCAGCAACGAATTCTTGATATTCATCCATGTTACTGCTGTCATCTAAGTAGGATGCTTGAGCGTTGAGCTACGGGCGTTTTGGGTTCTGCTCATGGTTTCGGATTTTATGTTCAGTAATCAAGTTCAGGAGAGCTATTTTGAATAAAGAGACAGTTTATGTAAGGAGTTTTGGCCTAGGCTGGATTGGGGTTGTCCCGCGTGGTAGTGAATTTCAGTCGGACTAGAGCTAACGTAATATTAAAAATTTTCATAGGATGAAGTTTGACGAGGACCGCCGGCTCGAGATTATCAGGAGCCGGATTTTGCAACTGCAGTGTTATCCTTCCTGGATTCTAAAGGGTTATTTGATCTCTCCGTTAGACATTGCTCCAGATTATTGTTTGAATTCGACGCGGACAACTTGTAGGGACAGTACCAGAGTTGAAGTATTTAAAAGCTGACTGTAGATTCAGGCGGTCAAGCGATGTTAACTTTTGGTCTCCTGTATCAGTGTAGAGGAAATCGTCGAATAGATATTATCTCGCTGTGTAGATTCGAGTTCATCTGAAAAGAATGATATTTTCTGGCTTACAGGTTAGAGAGGGATGCAGTCTCCTGAACCATGATCACTTCGTCGTCTACAGCAGGCGCGTTGTTACACCAAACGGAGTTTATCCGGCCTCAGGTTTGTAGCTCTGTGTGTTATTCATGGAGTTCCTCAGGAGCTCTTTCCGTATACAAGTAAGCCATACCGCCATCTGTACACAACATGTACCACTCTACAAAGATATATCAAGCGACAATGTCTTTTATGTTGCCAATCTTTTTGGATTCAGCTGTATTCACTTGAGGCTGTAACGCGTTCTGTGAAGGACTTAGTAGTTTCATTTCTTCAGGTATTATCTGGTCGGATGGTTTATGTTTTCTTGCTACTTTTGTTGCTTCTCGTTATGCACGTCAGAGTTATGGCCAGTTACTTGCATAGACTAATATAACGAGAATATTAAATATGAAAACTGTTGAAAGACCGTTCTCCAACTAAATACATCATACGAAGCTTCGGTGTTTGTATTATTGGTTGCAGTTGAGGTCAATGAAGGACGAATTGTATCTGTAATTAGAAGACGTCAAGCACCAAAGAAGGGAGAAGGAGAAGTACACGTGCTCAATTATGAAAATGCAGTTATCATGCCTGGTTTAGTTGATGTGTGAGTTGCAAAATCATCATGAACGTGCAGTATTGCAGGAAGAAACTCAATGCTTGAATGAGCTTAATTCTCTTCTAGAAACACTTTCTCACTAGGTATGAACAAGGTCATGGATATGTCTAACCATGATTTCTTTAGTAGACTCTTGAGCTCGCAGCTGACGTACTATACAGGTGTAGTTGCAAGTCCTTGGATATCCATGAATATCAATTGCGCGATAGTTTCTGCCGGATTAAATTATAGTGAAATATCAGACAGAATTCCAGTAACAGCCGTACTTTTTCTGGAATTGCACAGCCATGTACATCTTGATGAGCCAGGAAGGACAGAGTGGGAAGGATTCAAAACGGGTACGAGGGCGGCAGCTGCTGGTACGCATTACCTGACACAACTAAGTACTTTGCTGCCAGGATGAACTGAGTTGTCACTGAGTTGATACTACATTGGAAGAACGATTCCTGCTGTCGCCAAAACTGCAGCTGAGTCAGCTTGTTGCTTTGTCGGTGATGGACGTGGGCCGGTTGAGAATGTGAAAGCAAGGATGCGGCTTTAACATATTGTAGAGTACAGGTTATAATCTGGTCACTCATTTGCTTTTTTGGGGCTGAAAGTTTTAAAAGATCGTTTGTGGCCCTTGTTCGATAGGAGGGATAACAACTCTTGTTGATATGCCGTTGAATTCTTTTCCGTCGACAACGACTAAGGAATATTTTAACATGAAGGTTCGACACTCTGAGTTCTCAATATTGTGTCAGGGCTTGTGTAAGCTAGGGCCAGGCAACTAGACAACCTCCAAAACTGGGTAGTACCTATGATGGTGATGGTGAAAAGAAACACTGCTAGTGGATAATGTATATTTGATGCAGATTTGACATTGGCTAAATCTATATCCTGTTCATAGAATCTGTATTTACATCTCATTTTGCTTTTTTTCTAATTCAAGCGGTAAAACAAGGGTGTCTGATTCGACTAAACATTTACTTTGGACAGAAAGAAGCAGCTAAGGGAAATATTTCTGTTGATGTCGGTATGAGCCTTACCTCTCCTCTACTAATTTATGGATTTAATAGGATAGTAAGCAATCTGCGCTGTCGTGTGCAAGAATAAATTCATAGATTTGACAACGAGATGTATTACTGGAACCAGTTTATTTATGTGATGTGGGCTTACTCTAAAGTCCGTTTCATATCATTGAGGTTTAATGAGTCTTCAGGCTGACTAATGATCACATAGAATGCATGTATACAATGAGTTTCATCAGTTCCAACCAACAAACTCGAATGAGAAACTCAATCTTTGTGGTTACAGGTTTCTGGGGAGGTCTCGTGCCAGATAATGCCGCAAACTTGACAGTCCTGGATGAGCTTCTTAGCTCGGGTGCCTTAGGTCTGAAGGTAATCCATCTGGTCAGCATGATGTTTTCTTGTGATATTTCTTGAGGTACAATTCTCATGAGTATGATTAAATATTATCCTTGGTCCTTGTTCATGTGGTCTGCTCGGTGATTGCTGTGCATCTGTTGCTGGTGTGGTTGTTGTCTCATAAACCTTGGACATTTTGTTTTCATGGAATCAGACCTAGTAGATAAGCTACTTTGGGCATTTGATTTGTTCTTTGAGTAGTCTGGGAGCTGGTATGCTTGAATTGTGTTAGAGCTGAAAAATTTTGATGCCGTCAAGGCTCGGGTGCAACAGAGAAGAGTTTTTTAACTCACAGAAGTTGAAAGGACGATCAGACAGGGTACTGATGCTGACTTTGCTATTTGTAGTCTTTCATGTGTCCTTCAGGTATCAATGACTTTCCAATGACCACAGCAAGTCACATCCAGGTAAGACTAGTGTACTCAAGTATTAAGGTTTGAAATGAGGTAAGAGAATACTGAAGGAGTGCGCGTTTGACATTCGCATCAACAACATTTTGTGCTCAGTTGATAGTTATTTCCATTAAAAGTTCCAGTACTCATTGACCGCTGGGTTTCTTGTAGGCTGCACTACCAGTACTGGCAAAATATGGTCGTCCGATTTTGGTGCATGCAGAAGTTGTCCAGCCTCTTGAGGATATCCCTCTCCTTGCAGATGGGGTGGAAGGTTTGAGTAAAGATGCCCGAAGACTCTACTCTACTTACCTTAGCACAAGACCTCCCTCATGGTAGGACAACGTACCAAGTACACGTGTAAATTATAACATCATTGCTTACTGTTATATAATGCAGTTTTTTGCTTGCTGAAAATCCTACATGTTGTAAACCTGATGTAACTCTAGTCTTTAAAACCTACCCTGTTGTTGACTTCAATATATATGACGAAACAGGGAGCAAGAGGCGGTGAGGCAACTTTTGGAGGTTGCCAAAGGTACGAAGTCTGGAGGACCAGCTGAAGGGGCTCATGTGCACGTCGTACACCTCTCTGATGCTGGGGAAACACTTCAGTTCATCAAGGTTTTGCCTGCTCTGCTCTCCGAAATTTCATGTAAAATTCCTTTGAAATGCATTTTTGTGATTTATATGTCGTCCATATACTGCATTATCATTATTGTAATAATTGGTTGGTAGGCCAGAAGATCAACTATATCTTGCTTCACAACGGAGGCTTAATAGTTGTTAAGGCTCCTGGTTTTTCACTGTCTATGTTACATGTTGACTGGCTGGATCTGAGGAACCGTTAAATAACAACAGAACGTCGCTTTTTTGGTCTCGTTTCTTGTCAAATCTTGTCAGAAAGCGAAGGAAGATGGTCTCGATATTTCTGTCGAGACTTGCCCACACTATCTAGCCTTTGCCTCGGAGGAGATTGGGGAAGGAGATACTCGCTTTAAGTGTGCTCCACCAGTACGAAATGCAGTGAACCGTGAAAAACTATGGGAAGCTCTGAAGGTCAGGGTCACAGAGCCTCCCACGTTCTTCTCATTAGCCTTATTACTATTCCATTGTTAGATAGTAGACCTGCACCTCGACTTTCTGAACGTGGACAGGGAGTAGATGCTTGTGTTATCTTGAAGCTTTATACATGATCACAAGTTTTACTAATGCATCGCAAGGAGCGATACATTTGTGCATGATACAGGACGGCTCAATTGACATGCTGAGCTCAGATCATTCACCGGCTCCCCCAGAAATGAAAGAGTTTGAGTCAGGGGATTTCTTAAAGGCATGGGGAGGAATTTCTTCTCTTCAGGTTCGTCTATGTAGAAAAGTTCCTTCTCCTTGTGCTTGTCACGAGCTAAGGGAAAAGGTAGCCTTTTTCTTGGGTGGCATTAATTGTCACAGAGTGAAAAGTAAGTTAAGCGTGTGTGCTTTTGTCTATTGGAAGGGCATGTTCAGGCATGAGCATAAAGAGCAGTTACACTTGGGTAAGACCTTGGAAAACACAGACATTTAGGTCATGTTATATTCAAAGCACGCTCAACAGCAGAATGATCAGTTATTTTCTTTAGATGGTATAGCACGGTTAAATATTGGTAGCTTATGTTCCAAAAGTTTACAGTTTCAATGCTGCAGTCGATTGATTGTTGTGATCTATATTGCAGTTTATGCTACCCGTGACGTGGACAGCCGGCAGATCGCACGGTGTCACTCTGGAGCAAATGTCTCGGTGGTGGAGTAGTAATCCTGCCAAACTGGCCAACTTGGATAGAAAGGTGGGTTCTATTACACGTTGTGTTTACAAAAGACTCGCTTGGCCGTATTCATTCTCCGAGAACCCAAATGTTTCAGTCACTAATCATTATCTGGAAATGCCGAGGTGCCATGTTTAGATGTGTCTAGCAGTTGCACGTTGTGTTAAGCATTGCGAAGTTCATTCAATGCTTGGTCCACTCGGAGATTCGCTACCTTGTATAACGTGCCTTCAGGTCTCAGAAGATGTTCATCATTACTAACGCTCTGTGATAAAACGTTTTATGAAGCGAAGGTTGTGACACTCGAGTTGGTTTGTGCGTAGGGTTCCATTCAATTCGGTAAGGATGCAGACTTGGTGATTTGGGATCCAGAGGAATCATTCGTCATCGATGAGAATCATACCATTCACCATAAGCATAAGGTGAGTTCAAGTAACTTTTCTCTAACTGGCACTTGCTAAAAGCTGTCCTAACTTGCAGGAAAAATGTACAACATTTATTTGAGTAAAATTTCACTGTGTGAGTCCACTGTAATGTATACCATTATTTCCCCCGAAACCTTCATGCAAACGTAAGTAGGATTATACTGCAGCTTTTGGATTCTTACAGCTAGAATGTTGCTAGCCAGTAAAGGACTTCGTCAGAAGAACATTGGTTTGACGTCTTATTTAACCAAAACAATTCTTCCTTGCTCTGCGATTGTGGCTGCCTAACGCATTTATTGCACTAGATTTGAAAGTCAGAATTGTTGGAGCATCTTACCATGTGTTTCGCGCAGGTGACACCTTATGCTGGATGGACATTATCTGGGAGAGTAATCACAACCTTTGTTCGAGGACAACAGGTTTTCCGGGAGGGTTATTTTCCAGAAAAGCGATGTGGAATGCGAATCTTTGCTCTATAGATGTAGATACAGTTGTACAGAATTGTAGAAAGCTCTGAAGCTTTTCAACATCTCCGGGATGAATCTTCGAGAAGATCGGGTTGTTTTTGGAATGCAATTCTCCAAGTCCTGTACATGTTCTATTTTGTCAGCAACGAAGTGGACGATCTTCCATGAATGTGAATGTTGTTCATCTATCGGAATGCATGTCTGGAAAACAATGTAAAAGACTGCGCTGATTCCTGACGGTGGTTCTCCGTGGTGCCTTACATTTAGCTCTCTGCACCTTCTGTCACGTAGAAACTCTGGCTACTTTTATTTGGGAGGTGGGAACCCAAAGACGGTTGTCCCAAAGACGAAGAACGTCTCTGGTTCTTAACTCACCAAAATCGTCCGGGCATTCAACCCGACCACTCCCTTAATTAAAATCTATAAACTTTCAAGTTCTTACAAAATGTTCTTGCAAACTCAGCCTACTCCAGTGTGTGTGTTATGATGCTCGAAATGTGAACAAAGACCAAAGCGAGCGTGTCCTCCTCGTCTGGCAATCCTTTTAGCCCTTTTCATTCAGTCTTTCTGAGTAAACAAAAGAATAATTGACGTCCTTGGAAACTCGAAGACATTCATTGACAGTAAGACTACTTTCACTCGGAGGAATAGAGTACTTGCTGAAGTGACAGCATTAGCACCCAGTCCACACTGAAGAGGGAAAGTTGGCGACTATTATGGTTCTCTCTTAAAGTGAGCCAGGACAATGTTCAAAAGGCTAGATGAGCAGGCGACATTTCACTCATGAGCCGTACATGTGCCAACCATGCTTTCATGTAAAACGTGAATTATACATGTAAAGGCACACTGTTGTGCGTAATAAGTTCACTCACGGTTAGCCAGGGGTGATGGACGACCAGTTGAAGTCGTCGTAAACAAACAAGTTATGGGACTAAGGAATCAAGGATTGCGTGGACAGCTGTGGACCACCTAAGATGTAACTATACCAGGCCAGGTTACGATGTGTGATCTTGTTGAGATATGCAGACAAGGATTGTGAGAAGATCAACCGGTCAATGTCATCATCTACGCAAGCGACAGCTAGACAACACTGGTATTGACGAATACAATACAGAAGAAGATTTTGTTCCGAATTTTAGAAGAATTATGGCAATCTGTTCACCTAAAATATTAAAGTCGTAAGTTTGTTCACGCTTATCATCGAATTTTCATATACAAGTTTGCATGAGAACAGGTCACCTGAAAGACGCTCTCCGTTCTTAGAATCATGACAAATTTAGTTCATCTTCACAAGTAGCTTTTCAGAATCAACTTTCGAGTTCCTCAACCATGCTCTTTGAGCAGAAGGTAAAGGTTGACAGCCAGTTCGTCCGACCAGCCATAGCCGAAAGCCAGCAATGTGAAGTTGTATGTATTATACATTGTGATCGATGATTCAGGCGGTCCAGCTACTTCCAAAAGCAGGCACTGTAATGAAAACTGAACTCAGGCTAGGCACATCAGACAACTGGGTCCATGGAGTGAAGGTCCCAACCACTTCAAAAAGAGCCACCACAATTCGCTTCCGTCGTTTAGCTAGTCCGAGCATCGAGAGCCCTTCCAACAATCACATAAACCGGCCATGTCATCAGTTGAAAAAAGAGAGCTTCCGACAGTAGCGGGATCATCACCATGGAATATGAGTCTGCGTCTTAAAAAGCATAACGACTGAAAAGCAAGACAAACTGAAATCATCTCATATCAAAGGTTTGACTTTGAAACACACCACTAACGACCGAAGCTGGAATATATTACTGAATTTCTGCCTCGAGTTCCGATGAATCAGAGAGAATATCTTGGTTCAGAAAGCAGTCCTGTAAGACTGACATGACCGACCTTAGAATGAAATTCCCCATGTTCCTCTGGCCATTTAACTCCACTGAATTCGAGGGCCTAAGGTAACCGTTACTAACACAGGCTTGAAATGAACCCGAGGAAACTGAATATTCAAACCAATTGAAGCTAACTGGCTTGAAACCGAGCTAACATTTGACTGTCAATGATGGCTCTTGGATTGCATACAGCGTTGGCTATTTGGGTTGACAGTGGGTCAAACTCTAGTTCGAGCCAGGAAGAGAAAATGTTGGGGCCTTAGAACCAGCCTTAGAAATCGGATCCAATCGAACATATGGATCTGTTGTGTGGCACCCGGAGGTTTTCGCCTTCCATTTAAAGCGAGTGTAGTTGGCATACTTCTGAATGGCAAGAATCTGAACTTACCCAGGCACATGCGAAATATGGCACCGAAGCTAGTGACTAGGTTTTATCTTTTGACTCGTTCTTTGTTTCTCACCCACCTCCAATAAACTACCTGCCCCCACCAAGTGCGTATGTTTGACGTGTTGGAATATATTCGAAACATCACAAAAATCGCGAAGCAATCTCAGAAAGGTTCTAAAAGCGGAGAGGTCTGCATGCCAAAGTTTTCAGAAACAATATTCTACTAGATGCTGGCAGCCTTATGGAACCAATTATTACAACCTTCCATCGCATATAATATTTGGTGCCCGAGGACTAGCTTCTTCCTCCGATTCATATCCTTCATACCAAAGATCGAAAGCACTCTGGCCCTCACACTGTCAACCATCCCTCTCCATTGTCCCACATTCGAGATTCCAAATTCGCATGGATCAACGCAGCAGAAAATTTTCTTATTCCATTATATCCAGAGGCAAAATTCGTCGAGGGGAAGGCTTAAATTATACGGAAAGATAGCTCATGCTCGTTCGGTTCATACTCGGATATTCTTGACCGAAAAGGAAACGATCGCATGTTTTCTAATCCCGCATGACGACGTGTTTAATTGGGCCCAAAACCTGTAACGTCGAGAGTACTAACTACTGCAATTCTTGTCTTGGGCCAAAGCTAAGTTTGTCATGTGGCCCACGTAAAAATCAGTTACAAGAGTACACAGAGAAGGAGCTGCTCCAAACAACTGTCCTCAAGATTCTGACTGTCATGCAGTAACTCTCAGAGAAGCTTGATAGTTTGTCTTTTCTACCGTAGCTCGATGTGTGAACACAAATAGCAGTCAATCGTCACGACCGGCAGCATGTATGGGAAAAATTGTACTGTATTGGATGCAGCGAGCATCAGAAAGGAATTTTCTTTAGATCATTGACCGCGGCTCACTGTTATTCTATGCATGCTCCAGGCTTGTATCAAGCACTCATGAGGTCTTCCCGCTTTAAGGCTTAATGGCATGGACGGGCAGGAATCGTCTTGGTGTATTCATGTCGTGACGCTGGAGCTTTTGGGGTGGGTCATGTACATGCTGCTTCTGCTTCCCAGCGTCGTGGTTTGGATGAGAAGCTAGAATTGGTGTCCATTTTGGCCCCAGGGCCTACTCCCCGTTGCTGCTGTCACTACAGCAGGGCTTTCTGTAGTACACTTGTTTTTTAGGAAGACCCTCGAGACCACATTTATTGAACGAAGGCACTGACGGCGAAGTACAGGGCCTCAGCTCTGCACGCGAATCAAGTCCTGTTAGGCTGCCAACAGGTGCTTACTCCACTGTGAGAGGGATTTCTAATGAACCATCAATGGGCAAAAGATGGAAAGAGCTTATTTTTCTCATAAAGGTACGTCCATATTTTTTCGACTTGGAAGAGAAAGCAAATTCTAGCTACCAGACCACACAACGCTTTCTCCACTAGAGAGAGCAGTAGACACACCTTCATGCCCATCATGACACCGTGGTCCTACCGTTTGTCACATTGCAATCAAATATATCACCGACTTCCTTTCAATGTTGTTGGTCCTTTCGAGATCTCAGTGACTCACATTATTTTACAAACTACAGTCCTCAGAAGATTTTTCAGTGAATGATATTGTCGCGAGTCAAAATGAATAAGCTTTCTCGTTTGGATCAACATTTACTTGTCATGGGAGACTCTTCCGTTAAGATGGATGCGTCAATTTCTTACGCTCTAGATCAGTAACGGTGAATTGTAGCCTTATGCGATCAACGTTCGGTTCACTTATCAAGGATGGTTCCTCCATAAAACGCGTACATATATCTTGAAAATCTGCTGCTGCTTTTGAATGTTGTAGCTGTAGATTTAGGCCCAAAACCAATTCTTCGCTGCAAGGAGGAGACTTTAAAATACCATTATCTTCCAGAGTGATTGCCACATTGTAACAGATGTTTTAGCAACTGTCGGTCGGTAAATAAACGTGTCCGCATTGGAGAAGCTGTAGTAACATGTTTTAGAGAGAGTAGGCACAAATAACACCTTGTGTCAAAAGTGACTAGCCGCAGCCGGTCCAACCAGCAGAGCCCAAAATCTTTGGTTCCTCCAAGCCCACTCATTGGAGAAGCCTCCTTATCATATGCAAAGTGTCCGTGAATGACCAATCTCTACAGAACGCCACAACCAATGCCAACCCTTCACTTTTCGTCAGGCAATGTTTTCTATATAGTGCTGCGTTGGGAAATCCTACCTCTCACCGTTCCACGGTCACGATAGAGCCGGACCATTGTGGCTTGAGTCAGTTAATGTCTTTGAGTTTGCTCTCCTCTACCTCCCATGGTTGGCTACGCTACCGGAGTAAATGATTGTCACGTCAGGAAATGGCAAATTCTCCATCAAAAGCATGCCCTGATGACGCCGTGAAGCTACTGCTTGTACTCAAGCCCGATCCTCTGGCACTAAATTGCAAGTCCCGTCCAACACTCCAGCACGAACTAGTATTCCTCAGACGGGGAGAATGTAGTGACGGAGAACTTAATCTGACAGCAGTCATGGTACAACATCCTTTAGCCTGTACGTTCTCCGACTACAGTACTGCACTCTCGCTTGGCCAGTTGCGTGTGACGACTGGGTGCAAGCGTTTTGACCCGTGCCTTACGTATCAAACTGAATATTCAGGCATGAAATTTGCTTCACCTCTGGTAGCTAGATCAGCAGCATAAGGGTAATTGGTGAGTCACAGGATGGGACTCGGTAAAGCAAAAGAACACCGCTAGCTGAATCGCTTTCAGATTGTCGCTATCGAGCAGGACCTGATCAAATTGTACGTTCGCTGCATGGGGCTAGATGGAAGATTTTCCTGCGCTGTTGCACGAGCGAGCTGAAAGGGATTAGTCCAGATCAGTCCAGCACCGAGTCAACTCCTAGTCCTCCAGATCGACCCAGCGCCTGGTGGCCACGGGGGTGAAACGAATACACGAAAAATATTGACTCAGCCTGACTTTTGCATAAATGCCTTCTTTCCTCTCCAGAGAGTATATGATGTAGAAGGAGCTAGCTATTGTGTAATATGCAAGGTCCGTCTTATCCCTTACCTGAACTATATACTGAGGTACTTTAGGATGATGCTGTAAATCAGAAGGAGGTAAACCAGCAGCAGACCGATACGACTAATGGAGGACTTGAATACGTCCGAGTTTAACTCATATATAATAGTAGACTCAGCGTACATTCGAACTCATATATAAACGTACGCAGATATCTGCTCTTTACCTTCATCCGCTGTACTGAAGCAGAGCATAACAAGGACACTCTCTCTCCTGACTCGAAGTCGGACCGACTCTACTCTGCGGGTCGATTAGTTCAGAGAAAGAGGATTCCTTTCTCTTAGCAGCAGAGTGCTTGCCAGGTACTCGCTGCAGATGGCACTCCGGTCCCTGAACTTTGCAGCATTGTACCTCTGAAGTTGTACTTAGAATTCGTGCAGATGTTGGCCATTTGATCTTGTCACTTCTGATAACTTGTGAATTTGAGCTTGACATACGAGCGTAAGAGAGCTCTTGAGTGAGTTCTGGTGTAAAACACCAGAAACAAGATGGCGACGAAGAGACAGACGGCTGCTTGTCCTTTTGCCATGAGTGCGAGGTGTCTGGTGTTGTTTGCCGTGTTTGTTGACTCTGTGCCAAGGTCAGCTGGACTTGTGACCGGATTTTACAGCTCCTTTTGTCCGAATTTAGAGCCAATTGTCAAGGCTGGTGTGATAGCAGCTGTGCAGACCGAGGCGAGATTGGCTGCTTCGCTGATGAGGCTTAGCTTCCACGACTGCTTTGTAAATGTATGTCTCTCATCTCTCTTTTCCTGATGCATGCTGTTTCCTCTGCATAATACGAATTTTGCCAACCTCTCTGACTGGAATTGAAGCCTTCCACGCTTCATCTAGATGTCCGTAACGCGTAAGGACTTTTGACAGTCTCCGTACTGGTACCGTTGCATCTTCAAGACCATGATGTGATAGTGCGCATCCCACTGCTTGTGGCTAAATAGTTTGCGTAGTCAGATCTCATTCTCTAAGGAGGATTGTAAATTGTCGTGGTAGAATTTGCTTGTAAAAATTGCTGATGATGTGATGTAGGTAGCTCCCATTTAAATTATCATTTGTTTTGATAGAATTTACAGTTTGCAGATTCGTACTCACCTCCGACTGTTCCTGACGATTATTCTTCTATGGGCTCTTATGCTAGCTTTCCAGCTCGAATTTTCCATCTTTTACAAGCGTCCCGCCAATCTACTTCTAGAACATAAACACCGTAGCTGCAAATGTCGCTCTGAGTACACCGAACTTTCGTTGATTGCAGTATAACGGATGAATTGACAATCGTTGTGCTAAAATCTCCGATGTTTCGTCTCTTCACTGCATTGAAGAGTAGAAGTTTACAATATTGACATTGTTAAAGGTGAATTTGATTCAGAATCTTTGATTTGTAAGGCTCAACAGAAAGCCGTTTTCTCTGCAAGATTCTGAGATTGTCTTCACAAAAGTCGATAAGTAATTCCTTTCCCAACAGCAGCTTTCCACTCGAAGCTTTCACATCGTGAATCCTAAGAATCCTCATCCTTCACATTTTTTACGTTTCGATTTCTCTTATTTGATCTGAGGAGAAATCCATAAGTGGGTACCGGAAGCTCTACCGCACAAAAAAAGATTCAGCACGGATCTTGTACGATCAGTGTCCTGTTTTTTTCTCTAATTAAAGCCTTGAAAGAGTGGTAGCAAATTCACGTGAGTTCTCCGACCAACCAAGTTCTGAGCTGTACACGAAGATGGCTTCTGCCAAACGGCAGAAGTCTTTGTGAGTAGGCCTACAGGGACTTTCCTACGTTTATGGGGAAAAGGAACACTCTACTGCACCAAGCATAAGATCCAAACAGTAATAGTATTGAGCTGCTTTATGAAATATCTTGTACGAGTACTTCCCTCACCGGCACTATTGTAATACAAGATAATCTGAAATGTACTTGGTGCAACTGGAAGAATACCTAGCAGTACGATGCGTATCATATATTCTCCCGATACATACATACTCTCTAATTCCGTTGCATCTTCTCTCCGACGTCCGTTGTCCGGGAATTATGTATTTCAGGGATGTGATGCATCAGTGTTGCTGGATGACACGCCGACCTTTACAGGGGAAAAAACTGCCCCTCCGAATCTCAACAGCTTGAGGGGCTTCGAAGTGGTGGATTCAATCAAGGCTTCTGTTGAGGCCGCATGCCCTGGCGTCGTGTCCTGCGCTGATCTGATCTCTCTTATTGCTCGGGATTCCGTCATTGTGGTACAGTTTTGCTTCTTTCTGAACTGTATCTCCCAGGATACACTCTCATGGTCAGTTCTGCTGCTGTCTCTGCACCAGGAGTTTGATCTTTTCGGTCACTTTTTAAGTGGCACCAACATTCGTGCTGAAGAGTTTTGAAGTTGCCAGCTTACAAGTTGTATGTTATGGAAAAAATTTAGGATGTGGACGTAAGGTCTAGGAAGGAAATTGATCACCTGGGATTTGATCGCTGCAGAGTAATGGCCCTTGGTGGGATGTTCGGCTAGGAAGGCGTGACAGTCTTTCTGCAAGCTTCGATGCCGTCGAACAATTCATCCCAAATCCAAACGACGACATCAACACGTTGAAGGCATCATTCTCCACTCTCGGCCTTTCGACGTGGGACCTCGTCAGTCTTTCGGGTGGGTTCCTTCACCTCGGTGTCAATTTCTTAGACAATAGCCAATCTCTCTCGGACTAAGATCTAGCCACACTTTGGCATAGAATAATAATTATCAGCTCGCGTTGCATAGTCATCAAGTGTTACATAAATTTAATTGCTTGCCTTTCATCGAACACGCGAAATAAACTCAAGATACTGCAGTTTGATTCCAGCTGTAACAGAGATTGATGCTAGTTTATGGCCATTTGATGTGTATGCATATTTAATATTTAATACAGTCTCAATGGAAACAACTAGATTTCTACTTGGGCTTTAGAGTACTATGGAATTTTAATTATTATATCTGAGACAGATTTTCGTTTCTGACGCAGGAGCCCACACAATCGGGAAAGTGAGGTGTCTGAACATTGTGGACAGAATTTACAACTTCAGTGGAACAGGGCTGCCGGATCCCACCATCGAGCTGGGATTGCTGGCAACTCTCCAGGCTATCTGCCCACAGGGTGGCGACCTGAACGTCACGACGGGCTTGGACGTTCAGACGCACACTACTTTCGACAACGCCTATTATCAAAACCTTGTCGTGTACAAAGGCATTCTGAACTCTGATGAGGTGTTGTTCTATGCTGCCGACGATACTCAGACCATCGTCCAGCAATTTGCAGTGGACAAATCTGCATTCTTCGCCGGCTTCACATCCTCCATGATTGCAATGCAAAATCTGAACGTGCTCGAGGCTCCCGCAGGAGAAATTCGTACAAACTGCCGATTCGTCAACTAGACATTCCTTCCTTTCAGCGTTCGTGTTGCAAGCGCAAACGTTCGTGTTCCGGCAGCCAGGCATCGAATAACTCTAAGGCTGTCTTAAGAACAAGGCCGCCTGTGCATCTAACCTCTATGAAAAAATTATCCTCTATGCCTTAATTTGTCTGTATCCGAAAACTGATCAGTAGCTCGAGCTTACTTCTGAGTTATAGAAACTATGGCAATTTGCATGCCAACCTGAAACGGTAGGGTCTTGGTGGGGAATGCTGATCACCGTCTACAAGCTCTCCTCTGACCAAGAGCATTACCCATCCGGTCGTACATACTTGGGACCGTGTCTCATAAATTGCTCAGTTTATTGTGTAATCGTATGCACACGTTTCCTGCGGTCCCGATTTATGCATATGACCAAAGGAGAAAGCCGTGAGAATTACTGACACGTAAATGCAGGCACTTGTTGAATTCGTACCAGGGTAACGGTCTACGCATTTATGCTCTTCAGTAATAAAGATATCCATTACAACAGCCTCCCATGTCCACAGCTTTTGCACCCTTCTATCATTTGCAAATTCTGACATGCACACTGCCATCCAGACACTGCACTGATTGCTGCATACAAAACGCTCAGCTCCCCGACCAACAAACATGGATGATTCATGCCCCGAAAGCTCGATGGAAATCAAACAGGCCTACGGGACTATGAACGGAAGTTTCACGAAAAATAATGATCACAAACACAAAAGTGAGATTATTTAGCAGCATGGGAGGATCTTCGAAGAGCAGGGTTCATGAACTTCTGTCGGAACAGACACCACTTTCCGCCGAGACGGCGAGAAGAAAAAGGCTTTGAACACGTGAAATGACCAGAAAAAATCGAGTTCGGCTGTAGATCGAGCCTACAGAGCTCGGAATGAGGGTAGCCTCAAGACATACTACCGGCCAAGAGGGCTGAGAACGGAGGGAGAGGTAATATGCGATATGTCAAATGGTGGGCGTACGATATATGGTTGAAAGATTTTGAACCGGGGAAAGGCCATGTATTTTGTCTGTATCGAGCCCTTTATCCAGAGCCGGCGGACCCAATCACCGAAAGCCTTGACCTGGGGACGGTATCGAGGAGCATCGTAGCTGCGAGTGTTGGATACTCGATCGACTGGTTACGGAGCTACGAGGTCTTCGCTTCCGATGCTCTGACTCCATGGTGGACTTTGGGCTTGGGATTCATGATACGAATCCGATATGCGTAATCCTTCTGCGGATTTCTCAAACTCGTGCCCATAACGTCTCTAAGGCGTCCACCTATGCTCCCCTGCGTCACCTTCCACTGCGAAGGCGAACAAGATTCGTGGTCTGCTCAAAGGACGTGGTGACACCACTGTCCCATTCTCACTGTACCTTGTCTGCGCTCCATGTTATCAACTTTCACATGGCTGGAATGTGGCTAAGGTGTCTTTTGTTGTGCCCTCGTTGTGGGTGCCATCGAAGGCCGTGCTTGAGAGAGAACCACCCTCATGTTTCATGCCCAAGTAGGTAGTTCAGCTCCTAGTGAACAGGAAGCTGCAAGAGCTGCGACATTGAAGAACGAAAATAATGCTGTTACCTACTTGCCTCTTTAGACGAAGGTGTGCAATCTGTCCACGCGTAGTTGGGCATTTGTGCTTTCGATCAGTCAAATGCTTCATGCCCTTGAGATCGGAGATCGGAACGCAGTGCGTACGTAAGCAGCGTTCCTGCTCATGAACTTTCTAATCAATTCTGACTGTAATAGAATATGACATCGAATAGGTGAAACTGATGGACGGGTGAGAGATGTTGTGCAGCACCAAGGGACCCATGGGGGTCGTGGGACCTCCGACTGATCCCAACTCAGCTATACGTGTTGCCAACTCTGCCTTCTGAGCTTTTTCTCGGCTCAACGACGGGCCCGATCTCAGATTCGGGCTGACTCACTGTAGGTTCAGTTTTCTTGTTTTTTTTTGCATTCTTAATTTTCGCCCCATGACTCATTCTAGTCTCCGAAGGCTTTTGCAACCCGGTTCCTGAAGCTGATTCGGAGTCAACGGTTGAATGGATCATCACATGTTCGGTGGCATGCTCAATAGCTTCGAGCTAAGTTTGAACTGACATTGTCAATGTCGCGTGCTTGTAGACCACAATTCGCAGAATATGTACTGTTTGGAGTGCCTCGGAGGTGAACGCAGCTTTCTGGTGCTTTACCTGAGTTGTGACTTTCTACAACTCCGGGCCGTTTGTGTTTTCAGGAACAACTATCAGACTAAAATCAGACCCTTTAACGGTATTGTTAACACTCTCCCTGAATCTTGCTATGAGATATTGGACTAAATAATACTTGACGATTATGATTGCTTTCACGTCCTTACTTTCAGCTGCAGCTTGATTGGCTTGGAGCTAAAAGGACAACATCCTCTGTAGCCGCATCCACGCCAGGAACTCAAGCTCTTTCCGGTCCAAAGCCAGTTCTGCTTTTGCTTCGAATGCCAGATGTAGAATGACAGTGCTAGTCACCACGAATAAGCCAAGGGTTCAGCGTCATCTGCGTTTGGTACTCGCAGATGGGAGGCATGCCAATGGTTGTCATTGGTGCCATTCACTTGGCTTAAGTACAGTAGCTAGCACATGAAACCAGCAGTTGCGATGCGTTCATAAGATCAACCAATCGTTGAATATAGCACAACGCGAAGACAGACAAGGCAGAGGAGCATCAACACAAGAGGTGGGTGGAGACGAAGTTCAGTAGGTGGGTCGTCGATGGCACGAGCAGAGGAAATTATCTCAGGACAGTTGGGACCTTATTCTCCAAGCGGGATCTGCTAGCTCCTTCTCAGAATTAGTGGAAAGAATCCAACCATGCTGCTTGGACTTGGGAGTAAAGTTGGCACAATCGAGTTTCACTTAATCTGGTGGGAGAACAGAGCTTGGAATGCTTCTCGCTCGTAATGTCGAAGGCATAAGCATTGTAAGGAATCCGACCACGAGTGTCCGAGTTCTGTCCAAACCAAATTCGCCTTTACATACAAGTTTAAATGCATTCGACATGGAACCTCTGTACTGCCAGTGCAAATTCGAATCGAACCAGATATCGTTTCTGAAGACAAGATCGTCAACATATAGTTTGAACCCTCGTAAGACTTTCGGTACTCAAAAGAGGTGTCTGCTTTCATATATCACGCTTATGACAAGCACTACATCTCGGTTGATGCTCAAGGACTTTTAAGCTGTAGCTGGTTCTTCAGCCCATCCGAAACATGAGACCTCCAGGAACGTCATGAGGATTGAGAGCCCATTATGTACATGGCTGTCTTGTGCTGGTGAGCAACACACCTTACCCTCGAAGTAGAACGTTGACAGTATTCTGGCAACGGGGTTGTAAGCTTGTATCTGATCTGCTCCTCTGCAGCTCTGAACTACGAAGCTAACTTAGGAAAATACTACAACATTGACAGGTGAGAACTGACTGCATCAAAGCTCACTTCTGAGCGTGTAAGAAAACCATGTCCAATACGCAGGGCTGCAGCTTTACATCTTAAATGGCATCTAAAAGGCTGAAATGCACACATCTAAGAGCTTAATTACATCTAAAAGTAGATTGTATGATATATGCACATGAAACATGACGGAATGCGATGAGCTTGTTACACCCAAATTTATGACACGTATTTTAGAGATCTGTATCCGAAGATTGATCTCAATCAAGTCCACTCTCAAAGCTATGTTGTGGCATTATCTGAAGATATTTGCAAACTCATAGGATCAGTTTTACACAAACTTGCATGTTGTGCGCAAACTGGCAACAAAGACCTTCAAGTGAATGAAATCTCGATGGAGGCAAGGATCCAAAACATATCACCACACACATACAGTCTCATCAAACACTGCCAAAAGAACAAGCCTATGTTTGACTCATGAGCTTTAATTGTTATCACTTGGGGTGTACCCTTCCACAGAATAACATTTATAGAAGGCCGGTTGAATAGGAAATGGGATATTCTCAAGGAATACAGAGCGGAGGGAATGGCGAAACTGTATGGAAGGTGGCGATAGAAAATTTGGGTGGCGATGGAAGTTAGGGTTCGGGTCCTTGTAGTGCACGGAGCGACGGTGGCAGTCTCTTTGCAACTCGAGCGGAGCTCGAGAAAGAATCAGAGAAATTGACGAGAATTTGCCGCTGCATCCACGATGGGTCGTGTAATTCGAGCACAGAGGAAAGGAGCGGGAAGTATTTTCCGATCCCACACTCACCGAAGGAAAGGACCTGCCCGATTCAGGTCGCTCGATTACGCCGAAAGAAATGGCTACATCAAGGGTGTTGTTTCTGATGTCATCCACGATTCTGGTCGTGGAGCTCCTCTGGCCAAGGTGACTTTCAGACATGCGTTCAGATACAAGCATCAAAAGGAGCTCTTTGTTGCCGCTGAGGGTATGTACACTGGTCAGTTCTTGTACTGTGGAAAGAAGGCTGCTTTGACTGTTGGTAATGTTTTGCCCCTTCGATCGGTTCCCGAGGGAGCTGTCGTCTGCAATGTTGAGCACCGTATGGGAGACAGGGGTGCGTTTGCCCGCGCTTCTGGTGATTACGTCATCGTTATCAGTCACAATCCTGATAACGGAACCTCTCGGTATGTTGGTCTCGACCAAGATTACAGTCAAGTTCAATTTCTTCATCGAAGTTTTATGGTTTGTTTACAGCTGTCTTTGCGTTGTAAACACATTCTTTACAAGTTTTTACTGCTGAGATTTGCGCAAGCTGTCGATGGTAGAATTCGAATGAACTCATCCCCTGTTTTAGAAATGTAAACTATTTGAGTCAAATCCGAAACGTAACAGCACTGAACATAAATTTGAGCTAGTATGCCTTTTTTTTTGTCCACATTACTCTGTCACAGCAAGTTCGTCTTAAATTATTCTTCTTGATCGTCGATACTCCGAGGATTTAGTCTCTTCGAGCATTAGGGTTTTCTGAATTATTGTGCTTAGGTTGAAAGTAGAATTTTTTCTGTGACGAAAGAGTAATTGGCGTCCAATTCCGTCACTAGACTGGTAGAACTGATCATGATACTCTTACATACTGCCAAATTGCTTACAGCATCAAATTGCCTTCTGGAGCTAAGAAGATCGTTCCAAGTGGATGTCGTGCCATGATTGGGCAAGTTGCCGGAGGAGGACGAACTGAGAAGCCTATGTTGAAGGCTGGAAACGCTTACCACAAGTACAAGGTGAAGCGCAACAGTTGGCCAAAGGTTCGTGGTGTGGCTATGAATCCTGTTGAGCATCCTCACGGAGGAGGTAACCATCAACATATTGGACACGCCAGTACTGTGCGTCGTGATGCACCGCCCGGTCAAAAGGTTGGTCTTATTGCTGCCCGCAGAACCGGACGTCTGCGAGGACAAGCCGCAACTGCCGCTGCCAAGACCGACAAAAGTTAAGATTAATTGTCATCACACTCCTCGGGCAGCCACAGCATCAGATTTATTCCAGTTCTTGCAACTACTCCTCAGTTCATTTGAGTTGATCTGTATGAAGGGTATGATTTTCCATCCTTTCACAAGCAATTTTGCTGAAAGAGTCTACTACCATCAACCGCGATTTATTGTACGATATTTTATTTCGGCTTGTGTTGGGGAATGCCATGCACACTTGTCCTCTCCCTTGGCTTGACAGTGATTGAAATATTTTGAAAATGTTATGGTGGTTTCTCGGACTACGTGACTTCGATTTCCTTGAGCGTTGTGCTTGACTTCATCCCCTTTTTATGTCTATATGGTTCTATGCTTGTACTTCTCAACTCTTATGCTACTCTTTCCTTGTTATCATTATTCTGGAAGTCAGGGGTCTAGAATGTTGCTTCACAGTTGTGCTTGATACTCTACTTGCTTAGGATCTGTAGTTCTCATGGAATTTAGCCTTGGAACTAGCTAGTTTATGGGTGAAATTGGGAGTGCCTTTGAGGAAACCTGGGTTCTCTTTTGCAGCTTCAAAGTTGCAAACTAGAACCCCCTTGTCTGATGAGCACCCATGTTTTAACTGGTGCCTACCGAGGAACATTTTTAATTATCCCCTGTCCGATTGTCTGTACACTTTTCAACGTGAACTTGCAATTGCGTCTAGTTCAACTAGCAGGTTTACGCAGCGATATCTGAGTGTTTCTGACTATAAGAGGTAGATGCTACTTGTAAGGCGGAGGAATGTATTTACGTTGGAAATTAAAAGCAGTTACAATGCTGCTGTGGTAGGATTTACATCCTGAAAACTGAAGAAAAGAAATGCAGAGAAGGACTTCTGTACTTTTGGTCTTTTCTAAAGCTTTTGACATGGACAGATTGTAAAATAAGCACACGGGTTCTAGACATTCTCTATGCGAAACTGGCAGTTGATGAGGTCCAGTCGTCAGATATATGGTTACCATATAATAGGAGATACGAGAGGTGAGCTGGATGAAAGCTGGATGAAAGTGCTCGCGTCTTGCACTTGCGCGGCGCAAGGGGATTGATGGACCTCAATTACGAACTTTGAAAGTAGGACAACGAAAAAAAATGCTTTATAAGTGTAGTTCTTGCTTGGCTAGGGAGGGCAGATTTTTGGTATTCTTCCTCGTCAAGGACGTGTTCAATTTTCGGGTTCATATTTAAAAGAAGAGTATTTGAACTCCGAAACCAACGGTGAAACTGCCTCATACGTTGCAAGAATGAGAATATACTGTGGCCTCATGCTTTGAAACAATATCCATATTTGTAAATAATTATGTGCTTCCTTCATTGCTTTACTATTATAGACTTCTAGTGTCTGAGGAAGCCCTCAGGTAGAATAGTTCATGTTCTCTATATCATGGACTAAATTAGGGGCGTATATCCATCATAGAAGAAGGTTGTACAAATTTGAACTTGGATCGAAGGGTTTCGTTTGTCCACAGAAATGTCATACTATGGTCGGAGAACAAGTGTATAAATTTGGGAATTTGTATTTGTTGAAATTTGGTAGGAAATTGGTAATGTTTGTCTCATGTATCCATTCTATCCATATTCAAGGTTTTTTTTCTTATCGAGCTAGCTGTCACAGTCGACGCCGACTTTGGTTAGATTTCTGTAGCTTGAATATGGTCTCTATGCTTCTCTACGAAGAGATGATTATATTCTTGTATATTTACATTTCCATGAGCTCTCTGGGCTGTTCGTCCATTAAACTGGTTGGTGAGCTGGATTGACAAGTTGCGAGACAGTTCGCCCCAGATCTGGTATGGCCGTTGGAGCGTGAAGAGGACCTCGCCACTCCCTACACTTGCCGGTGTCCGAACCTCTCCATATTGGGGCTACATACAATATTCTGATGACCAGGAAGACTTACTTCTTCCTTCATTCTCACGATTCCAGATGAAAGCTGCGTATAAAGTCACATGAATTATTTCAAGTGTACTACGTTACGTAATGTGCTCATGCTTATACGTAATATGTACTTCCAAGTTTTTGGGTTCAGTTCTCTAACTGAAACCTCAAGGAGGAACTAGCTTTTCCTATAAACTGGTTGTAATATCTGACGAATTCAAGATATCTCTCGAATCAGGTAAACATGTCTTTACTTTTTTATTGATTCGAGATAGTATTGTACTTGAATTAAAAACTATAAAACTAAAAATTGCGGCAATGCATAGGTATGTTCATGCAATGACACTTCCGGTCCCTATGAAAAATGCATTTTATTAGATTGCATCGCTAGAGATTCTATGGATGGACTAGTGCGGTGACGTTGATGCTTTCGATATACTTGAGGAGGTCGTGATATACTTGAAAAGGTCATTCTGGCCAACAAGAGATATCATGAGACTGATCGGCTTTCCAACATAAGTTGGTTTGCTATTCATGCTGTCTTATGATCCATCATATAAAAAAGAAATCATACATCAGAGGATTTATCCAATCTATGTTGTTGTAGGATCATAGATAGAATATATAGTGATAGGATCATAGTTAGAATATGAGACTATGTAAGTATAGCAAGAGGTGTACATCTTATGATAGTGACATCCTTTTTGGGCAATACTATTGCATCCATATTGTGTAGACTATCCCCATCATTAGCCAATTGCATCCCATGCCTTCACCTTTCAAATAATAGACTATAAATATGAGCCCATTCTATTACTTCACAAGACATTTTTTGCTTATTCTCCATCCACAACTCCTCAGGGATGTTATATGAGCATCATAAAATATGTTTCATTCACAAACATCATCTTCTAACAAACATCCACAACCCTCCATTGGCTGCCCAACTCCCCACCACGTTTGACGAACTTATTGATTTGGTTGGCAATCTGATGAGAGCGGAGTGAGTAAATTACCGATGCGATTTATTATTGATTCTAGCATTTTCCTAAGTAGAAATTTGGCATATTTTGTGGCCTTTGGTACTTGTGTTACTTGGCTTGGTGATATATTGGAGGAAACATGGATTCAAATGATAATTCATGATTAGAGTATGTTGTTATCGTTCCAAGTCTTAGTTGAGTAGTGTCATCCATGTCGTATTAGTCACTAGATATTTCATGTATAAAGCTATATCAGTTGGCAGAACTGCTTCTACCTCAAACTTGAAGTGAATCTTTTGATTTAACAATCAAGAAGATGAAGTAAATTATTCTCACTTCCTCTATGTTGTCATCTTTGTATACAACACAGATTGTTTGATAGCATCCATAAGAGGACATATGTTTGTTTGATCTATTTGGATGGATAAGCATAGATTGGGATGTTGTTTTGTAATCTTGCATATGAGAACGTCTATTCTTGTATGTGGAGCAAGATGAGATTGCAAGGTGGTGGACAATGGTTGTGACGATACCAGATCTTATACTATTGTTAACAATTTAAAGATATCAAAAGATCTTACCATCATATATTTTTTTGCTATGGCAAGATCTTGCTCAACATGACATCATTCATTTGGTTATTTTTAGACGGTCATTGCAAGTACATACACACATGTTAGTTTGTAAAACCTAGGGTTGTACCTATAGAATAAAATGCAATTATATTTAAAATATGATTTAAACACCAAGCTTATCTATACTTAGCTAGTTATAGTTAAGTGTACACGCTACCAAGAAAGATAGGATCAAATTCTGATGGATCTGCAGTTTTATTTGGTATTGAACGTGATTAGCTTTTTGATAGCACCTGCATTACACATTTGTTTCCACAGCTCCAGCGGCTCCTCACCGAAGTTCTCCTAAATCTAATCACGGCGATTTTTGGATTTTTCCATCTTACCCTACATATCCGAAGTTTGTTTTCCAGTCCTCCAAGTGATAAACATAAAACCTGTTTATCCATGTTCAGAGTATCTTGTGTTGAGAGCTCTTCTACATGTTCGATATAGGAGTAATGTGGACCTCCTCGCCATACTTTCACAGATTTCATTCTTGAAATCTTTCATTGCCTCAATCGCCTTACGCTGGATAGCTCCGGCAGCTCAATATGACAGGATCTACATCAATATGGACGATAGTATATCATCAACGTGTATGCACTACCTTGTATCGTTCTAACCACTGGTACACCGTTCTTACTTACATGCACTTAGTAAATCAATATTGTATACGGTGCATTTTGCACATTAGTTTCACATGTGTGAGTTGCATTCATATCCAATAATGTTATTGACATTTTTATATGTAATGATAATTTTACACACTTGTTAGGTTAAGTATTTAGATTATTCTGTATATAAATCAAATATATATATTCATAATAGATATATAGTGTATCTATATTTTAAATTAATTTTCGTTTATCATTTTTGGATATCTTCGCTCGAATAGATTAGATATCCAACAAAATCGATTGAATTATTTCTTAAATTCCATCGTCTCGTCTCTTCCCCTTGCTAACACCTACTTCTTCAATATCCGGACCAACAGAACAATATTACAATTCTTTCAAACTTAGGTTCTTTACATGAATGAATATGGAACAGTGAGACGGACGTGCCCCGCATCCAGGTCTATTCTAATTCTATACCAGCACTTTCATTTCATCATCAATGTTTGACTTTTTTTGGAGTTACCTTAGATCGTCTTTATCTTCTATTCGATATTTAGGGTTCATGAATTTACTTACTTCGTGTTGTTGCACTACCATGTACATTTTCCCTTAACTCTTCTTTTACTTCTTGGCCCTCATCCTTTTTGCTATATTACTCGGTTTTTTCTCTTTTTCTTCTACTTGGCCCTCGCCATTTTCAAGTATTTTTTGTACATGTACGGATAACTGGAAAGGGAAGAAGTCTATAGGAATCTTCATTAGGTTTTACATGATTAGGTTACATGGTATCTAAAGAATTCCCTTGAAAATTTCAAGGGTAAAAATGAGGTAATGAAAATGCTTCAAGCCAATGTCCGAGTACCAAGCACTACGTATGCATTCCGCTTGAGTGAAAAGAGCACATTGACGGACGTCACTGAAGGCAACGAAGCATTGAAAGATGAAGTAATAAATATATAGCAAGAACGATGGGAAGACCCCGTCAAACCATTGGGGATGAACCAAGGCTAAGTCCCAATACCATCACAATGTCAAATATATCCTCTTGCATCTCTAAGATATTTCAACTATCCCAGGTCAAAATATTTCAAGAATAATCGAAGAAACATCACTTAATGTAATTGTTTTTATATGGATTGCACTAGATACCATGTATAGTTTTCTTTACTATACAACAAACTAAAGAGATCAATATCCCATGTTACAAAAAAACCCTATACAATTATATCTTCAAAGTGATAGCCCATTTTGACTGGTGAGATATGCTCAATTGTCATTATTTATGTATTTACTTTCGTGATTAAGTAGCCCGTAAAACAGCTGCACTTCTCTGAACTGTGGAGCATTTTAAGTGGAATTTCCACCGTCCACCGCAAATACTTACCGACGTCCAACACATGCATTTGAAAACCTTAAAGGCTACCCTACTTATAATTACCTGCACATACTTTTACAACATTTGTTTTCACCCTGCTTTTCCTGCTACAAAAACCAAGATGAATATAAGGTCAATCATGGTCGCTAGAATTAAAAGTGTGATCAATGAAGCTCATGCCTGTGATGCCCAAGATATGATGGTAAACTGTTAGAAGTTTTGGGTTAATTATTCCAATTATTGTCTAACATTCTTGCATGGAAATAAAAGCATTGTATATATTGTTACAACGTAGCTTTCTAAATAAAATTGATAGAAACATTGTGAAAAATTCCATCTTTGGAGTATCCAAAATATGTAGGGTAATGCATGATTTTTTAAATTTTAGTTCCAAGCATATCTTTTGAATTGGTATTCTGTTGGTTAAGCGCTGAAGCTTAAATTCTAAACTTTGATTTGAAAATTATCTGCTATCCAATGACTCTTAAGCGTAGTCATGGATTGATAGCAGATTATCTTGGTCATAATTCATGTGTTAGAAATGCAAAATGATCTTGGTATTTTCTCTTGATCAGTCCAGCTACAGTTTTTTTTTTTTTTTAAATTCAGTCGTATTGAAGATGTGAAATTATAACACACACATTTACCAGGTTTCATCATATTTATTTTTAAAAAATAAAATAGTATAAAACCTGAGAAATGGATGTATTTCTTCATCCATATCCTTAAGGATGAGTCTCTCTTGATGCATTAGAATAAAATATAGCACGTAGCACTAGCATATCCACACCCATTAATACAAGTTTCAATTTTTCTCTTGCAAACCGAACATCCTCCTTTTTTCCATTTTGATACCAGGAAATTTCTTCTGTACTCTGTCATTATTGCCGTCATGGCCGCCATAGGGTACAATACTCTGTCTCCTTGTTAGCAAAGAAGAGTTCAATAAAAGTCAATCATTCAAACATTAATAAAAGATCCAAGCGTTGGGCTATGCGCTTTGTCCTGAAATCAGTAATCTCTAAGCAAGCACATGCTCTCGTTGATGAGTCTCAAAGCAAAGTATGATGACAGTAATCTTTGAAATTGTGGGCTATGCGCTCATGCTTGTTGTAAAGCTAAAAAGGCCTTATAAAGTCTTGTGAGAGCTTTTGAAATTTCATGAGGCAAGTTGTAGGGAAACCTTGGACTTTACAAATGGCGGTGCTTGAGTAGACTCCCCAATCTCCTTGGTTTCCACACTCGCCTTCTCTTCTCACGGCTTTCCAATCTCTCGTCTATCGCACGGTGCAACATGCCAAAGATCCAGAAACTTGAGCCCTTTACAAGGAAACCTTAAAATTCGGCCGAGGGTACAAAGCCTTAACTCCTCAGCCTTCTTTAATTCAAACTTCGGAGCCATTCTGAAGGAGTTTATCTCACCAGGATGCATTTTTTGTAGCCTCTATCTTAAGGTTTTTCCTCCTCTCTCTGGAGAACTCACTTGATGTCCAAGCCGCGATTGGACAGAATGTGAGTTTCTTAGTTTGAAAAACGAGATATGGCTCCTGAGGTTGGACTGCAAGTCAAGGGCATGCCAGAAGGGTTCGATGAAGTACAACTGGTTTGGTGAGTTTTCTGTCTGATTGCGCATAATTTACCTGTCTAGACTAGTACCATATTTTTGTAAAGAAGAAATTGTAATGTTGCTCAAATTCATTGATAAATTTGGCGCCTGCCCAAAACTGGTGTATTGCACGAGAAAATACGGCCGTAGAAACTACTCATAGCAGAGACATAAATTTCAATATCTTGCTATAGAACCCTAGGGTGCGTGATCATAACGGGGTATAGTATAAACCATCAATTTACAAGTGTTACCCATCACAAGTTGGATGTCCCACCATAAAATTCTACATGCCTATCTTGAAACGCTCTATTGTGCTAAGGCAGGTTCTGAGGGTGAGGTCTCGTCAGGCTCTAAAAGCTGCAGGAAAGTGATTTCAAGTCTTTTCCAAATGACAATTTTGAGCCCGATAGCTCCCAGCATAACTGCACCATGCAAACGTGATGGAAATCGAGTAAAGGGACGACCATCTGGCAGATCTGGCTTGCGCAAAACCCACCGTAGTCCACGGGCGAAAAGACCTCCACCATGCCTCAATACCACAAGATGTGGACAGCGTTTGCAACCACTTTCAGAAGCTAAAACACGCAAATAGATCGGTCGAAGTAAAGTCTAAGAACTGCAAATTCGCATTCAATAAACTTCTGCCTTCTCGAACTCCGGAATCGCCATCATATGTGCCAATACTTGACAAACCTCAAGCCGCGCCATAGACACAACAAAGCAGGAAGCGAGGGCGTTTCACCACAAGCTGGGGCCGGGAACAGGCTGGATGAATTTGGAGATAAAGCTTTTCCCGTTCGTTACTAGACGAAGAAGACGCAACCGACTTTCATGAGAACGTGAATGCAGAGGCCGACTCAAAAGTCGATCATAAGTGTATTCAAAGGCGAAGGTAATATGCTGTTACAACCACATCTCAATGGTGATAATCCTGAAAGGAGACAAAGGGTTTTGCTTAGGTTAGTGCACCTCCAGATGGTTCCCGCAGAGTTCACATTTCCAGCTGCAAAGACGGAGCTATGCTCGGAATGTCCAGCTTGAAAACTAAACAGAGCGGTATGCAACACAAACCTTTCAGATCAAACCCTCCTGCTCGAACTCAACGGCATTTTTCATGATCAGTGTCCACATTTGTGCTGGCTCTTGTCGGAACCTCGATCTCTTCGGCAGCAGGCAACGAACACGGAGAGGTCAGAAGAGCTGACACTTCTCTGTTTAAGTCTCGTCTTGTCTCATCTGCCAGAGAAGAAAAGAGGTGCGCTAATGTTCAAATGCAACGTTCCTTTTAGAAATCAAATATATATTTGTATCTATTTGAATGCAGCACATCTCGGATCTCGATTCCACGACCGAGACTCACTGACGAAGCACCGGTAAACACGTCACGCATGAAACGGTAGTATGAGGCGACGCTCTGCCTGAACGGATTAGAACCTTCCAATATGCTCATTACGATGCAGCGAAGCCGAATCTCGGCTCGCAGCTTCACCTGCAGACTTGTTTTGCTCACTGAAGCAGGAAGGATGTGGGAGGTCACGGTGGCACAACACTTTTCTTCGATGTCATGGAGGTCACTCACTACATGAGCTGCACTTGAGAAGATGGGCGCACCGATGGCTTTCAAATCCGAGGCATCGTTGTCATGCTTGCCAGCCGAATCACCGTCTGGCGGAGCTGTGGAAGCACCTATCACCAAAGGGAAAAACCTGGTTGGCGAAGAATGTCCAATCTGCTTAGAGAAAGTCAAGGATAAAACAGCCTTTCTCCACACTTGTGAGCATGTCTTCTGCTTCGATTGTATCATGACATGGGTGAAAATCAAGTCGATCTGTCCAATGTGCAAGAAACAGCTGAAAAGTATCATCTGTTTCGAGGGCGAGAGATGTCAAGAGATTAGCATCAAGCGTCGCAAGGACCGAAAGTTTCCATTGATGTTGAGGCTGGTGCGTCTCTTTGAGCGGCATCTGGGTTTTCATTGAGCATTAATCAAACCCTTGGGCTTATGCCCTTGTTTAATTTTTACAAGTTCTCATCTTCATTTCACCGTGCCACGATCAAAATTGTGTGTTTGGGATGATTCGATATTTTAGGGCTTAGACACAGGCCTAAGAGACAACCTTTTCGTGAATCAAAATTAGTACAGTCCTAATCATCTCTTCTATCCGGCCGTGTATGCAGTAATAAAATATGTGTTGAGGTGTGTGAGTAATTGTTGTGTCATTGGTAGTGAATGTCATGAAAGTGCTTAGTCTTCCTCAAGCTTCACTCGAGGTACTGACAGCCAGGGTTGTCTCTAAGCTGGCTAAGTTTGCTCAAATCCACATTGCTACTTTTCATCGGGACCGATTCAGTATTACCTTGTTCCAGGTGAGAAGTTTCGGTGATGTACGTGGTATGAATCAGAGTGGAAATGCCCTCTAGTTGTCTGATGTACATGGTTAAAAAACCAGAAGACTTGCAAAGCTCGCGACAAGTCTTGAATGAAAGGATATGTAAGAGAACGAACAAATCTTTTCGTTGCTTCTCGGACCTTCCAAAGTTGTTCTCTTCTCAACAGTCAAGTCCCACTTTTCAATCCTGTCTTTCTTGGTTTCGTGAACAAGTTCAGAACAGTTACAAATCGCCTCACTTCGAAGGAGGTTACTACTCAGGAAAGAACTATTTATGTTAATTTTGTCGTGATTCATGTCCATGCTGACGTTCTGTCAAATGTCCCGAAGGATCAGGGTCAGACTCATACATTAAGCTTTAGTTCTAAACGAAGCTCAGACTCAAAAAATAAAGGTATAGAAACCTCAAGGGCAGATGGTGTGCCTGCCAGTAGGCAGAGAAGGGCGAACTAGCACTGCAGATCGATACTACTGTATCTTGTGATCTTTCTTAACGCGATGACTCTATCATGAACATAGGCCAGCTTATATTCATACCACGGTAGAATGTGATCATAGCATAGACCTCTAGGAAATGACAATGAATCTGGAGAATGTACACAAAAGGTATGCATAATAGAGAGAAGTGTGGAGGAAGCTTTGTAGTGTTTGAATCAGGTCTCAACGATACTCCAGCAACCGAGATTTGCGTCTTTCAACGGCTGCAGAATGCCTCTCACCTTCCTGGCCACTCAGGAAACGTAAGGAGAAGGCAGAGTACACAAAAGCTCAAAGGAAACAGACCACCTTTAAATGGTGTCGTCTACAGCGCTCATGGAATGAAACTGATGATCACTCAAGATGCCTCCCAAGTCCCAAATTCCATACCCAGAGTATGTTGAATGAAGTTGATGTAGCCTAGTTTACAACGACACATCGTCATGACTTATGGAGGGATGATATGAGTGAACCAGTGTCAACTTTTTTGAGCGACTCAGATTCCTTGAAACATTTCTGAATCCTTGGAGTATGTTTGCTTACGAGTATAACATAGCTTTCTACGAGCCTACATCCAATATAAATGAACGTCTTCTGCTCTACTATGGACTGGTTTAGGTTTACTCGTCGATCTTTCAGTGAAAATAAAGTAGATCATTACCAAAAAAGTTCACTGTGATTGAAGCCAATTTAGGTCGGAGCATATACAATCACCGTGATATCGGCATGAAGGACCTCCACATGTACTCTCTGTGATTTGTGCAGGCCACTGAGCTAGCGAGAAATTCGAGTAGAGTTGTTATCGGCACTTCACGTTCACTTCACGCTCGAGAGCTCTTGAGCTTCCCAAGCTGACGAACTGACAAGCATATCTACATAGACAATTCATCTGCACAGAACGAAGGCCGCCAAGCAACTGACAAGCCGCTCGCAGTGACATCAACTCTCGGGAACGAGTAACACCGATGAATTGCCTTTTTTAAACCACGAGTCGTCCAGCATCTCCATTTGTGGTAGACCTGAAAGAGACAGCTCTCTCAACAACTGAAATGCGGTTCTCTAGTCCGTGAAAACATTGACACCTTGGTTATTCCAAAAATTATACTACGGTTCTACATAACCTTACAAGGTCTCCGGAATTGATGAATAGACTCAGTTTCTTGAGTTACTTATTGTACGTTGCTTACAGTTTCAACCTCTGCACTTTTGGGACAGAGTGAAATGCCTCGAGATAGACAACCACTAACGCGCCTCCCGAGAAAGTTTACGATTAAATATGTTAGCTTTGAAACTTTGTTTTCCATCGAAACTGAGGCCAGGTTAGACACAGAGAAGAATGAAAAGCTCGGATTTGGTCATAGACTAGGGTGAGAATGAGCTTGCGCGTTAAAAGGTGCTGAAGTACATTGTGCATGTATTTATTTTGATTGTGAAGATCTCGTTGCTGTAGCTCGAATGTATTCTGTGCTTCAGGCCAAACGATAAAAGTTCGAAAGATAAAGTTGTAGCGTCGAATCTTGCTGGGCTGCTGGCTTTCATCGATACACTCATCATTGCACGAAAGAGATCGGAATCATTGGCCGTAGAATAGACTGGGGATTGCGGATAAGCTCGAACGTTCGAATGGTGACTTTCCTCGAGCAGCTGCAGAGATCTCCTTCTGTAGGTTTGGACGATTGTGTGCTTGGTCCAGTCGATTATGCCGAAATGGCCTCAACATAACGAGAAGAAAAGGGGAAGAAGATCCTCCCAGTGCCCTGGTCTTCCGGGTTGCTTCTCGTCGTGGTTTTGTAGTACCTGCCAGCGACTTCCCCTCCAACCATTGTCTGAATCACACTACGCCCCCTCATTTACAGGCATCGAGTAATTTTAGCTTCACAGTTCAGTTTGTAACCTTGACTCAATTGAGGTGATTGCTTCAATATCCTTGGATAATTTTTTGTGGGCGGGATCAGGCTTTAAACACCAACCTGCTAGAAGGTCAGGTCAAGGTTGGCACCAGAAAACACACAACAGAAAGTGAGCTCTCCTTTTGAGTAAGAAGCAGACAACGTCCTGAGAGCAGACCGATTTCCATCATTTGAGATTCACTCGGATCAAGAGCCAAATGCTGCATTCGGTCTCACGGAGCTACGAATGAATATGCTCTGAGTTGATTCGTTAGATATTTTGAATCATTAGATCCTGCAGGTATAGACTTTTTTGAGCTTCTAATCATCACCTCGCTTTCTCTAGATCGACTCTCTGTTACGTGCTGTGACAACAACCCACTCACTTCCACACTATTCACTTGCAGAGCTGGTCACAGTATTTGTAGACGAAAGAAAACACTGCGCCTCTTGTTTCACCTCATTTGTGCATGCGTCGAGCAACTTTAAGATTTGTGCTCCCACGCTGTGATTATATTCCAGCAGTGAATTTTGAATGCTTTCAGTCAAGCCCTCCGTCCCTTCCTCTTCGTGTACTGTATACACCCAGGCCTTCACCCCGTGACCACAAGAATGTACAATGCAAGACTAAGGTTTGGTGGGGATGTAATGCCAACTCTGTTTCATCAACTCTAGCCATTTACATTCATATCCACAGTCATATGATGCATTCGGAAGATGCCTGAATAGGGTGATAGATTTATACATGTACTGTAAGTCAGTAGGTGAAAAATCCGTCCAAAGCAAATTTTTTTTTAAGTCTTAGGAACTAAGCAACCTCGGTGATGAACGAATTGGACAAACCTACCTTGCATGGCCATGATGCCAATTGTATACTTGTAGCTTGTTTTGATTTTGTACCTTTTCCATCTGAAGTCTTCTCTTCTGGTAACAATTTATACTACGCCAGCAGCAGTTGAGATGAAAGAAAATTCACGTTGCAGCTTCTTGACCGGGTCAACTGCGATTTTCCAGTGGGCTATCTCTAGCCATCTCGAGGTTGTAGGTTCTATCTACCCGACGTTTAACGATTCCTTGTGTTACAAGCCAGTTTGGACGGGGTATATATCTCATTTGCTTCGGACAGTTGTTCATAATCACAAAAAGTAAAGTGTCTGATTCTGAGCATAATGAGAAGGCGAGTAATAATGCAGGGACGATGCACATTCCGGAATGCTCGATAATTTGTTGTTGGAAGGACAGATTCTGCATGTTTAAAGGTCAAGTATTTATTAATGTCACACATTCAACTTCTTCGCTACCTTCCACTAAAGTTCAAGGATTATTTTTAAAAATTTACAAGGATCCACTGTTGCAGATCTGCTCAGGATTTAGCTCTCGAGTGGTAGCTGAGAAGCTACTCGAACATGGATCAGGTGGTAAACTCAAGAAGTACGTAGACTAAAGACGTATCTTGGGAGCTGCATATTCTTCAACTTCCTAAATACCTATAGTCTAATTTTACTTGATTGGTTTCGTACATGAGACTAAACTTACAAAATGAGAAGCCAATCAAGAGGAATCCTATTCCAAGCTGGTCATCAGGGCTCGTCAGAAGATAGTGGATAATTGGAAATCAGGGCGTTAGATACGCAACTCTCGCTGGACTCGATCGTAGAAACGTAGGCTGAGAATCTTCTGAATGTTTCCCATCCTAGAGCATGTTTTCTTCTTCTCCTGGCTGTATGGGACATTTCTTCCGTCTTTTAGAAAGAGAATCGAGAAGTTTGTTTCACCCGCACACATGGCAACAAGTCTTACCCTCTGTGCTTTTTTATCTGTAACAATATGAAGGTTCTGGTTCTTCGCCTCCTCTTTCTTAACCTGATTCTCGTTAGTCTGGATTCTTGACGTACATATCTGCCTTTGGAACTGATAGTCCAATTAAACAGGACCATCACACATGCGCTTAACATTAGCCCAGCTTCCAAATCCTAGATAGGTCAGTTCACTACAGAGCTGGATAGTGGATCTAAGAAGCCCGAGAGACCGTGCAACATTCCTCGTCGCGAGTATCGAAAAAGGTCCGAAGCCTGAAGATAGAGAAGTTGACCTACTTTGGTAAGATTTAGATATGTGTAACACCCGATTGAGATAATATACTTTGCGATTTGAACAGTTCTTTGGGAAATTTGGATCCATGCAGTAAGCACCTCAACTTAACACATGACTTCATGCAAAACACCTCCCAGATTTGACACTTTGTAAGATAAAAGATTTAAACAAAATCTTGGGTAATAAATCTTTGGCCTATATAGTATAACACTCATACTTACCACAGCGTTACCAAAACTTTGACTTACTGCGTGCTGTTTATCTCTCCACATTTCTAACGAGGTAGCAATAGAATTAAATTGCTTCAACTAGGGAGTCAAGGCCAATATGTGAAGATTTCAATAAAATCGACTACATTTGCTTTTAGAATATGCTCCTTTGCGTCCCAATTCCAAATCGTCTAGCTATACCCATCGTGAGGGCCGGAACAAGTAGTGCAAGTTTTCAGACACACACTATTTTCTTACGATTGTGGAGCACCGTGGTACTGAAATGTTCGAACTGTCAAATCTCTATAAAAAATATGCAAATTAAAACAATGTCGACATGTCGACCATTGGCATGCATGCAACTTAAGAAGCACTCTACTTGGAGTGACAGAAGATGTTCATACCTTCAGATCGATCCTTGTGTACGACTCAACTCATTCTCGGAATTCCTAAAGAGCGAACTGAAGCAATTGACTCGGCTTCAGGTCCACTCCAGACACTGGCTTATTCTTGAGTTCAGGGGTGGCTCATTGACAGTGGTAGATGTTTTTTCCTGGCTGTTGCACGTCCGTTGTCGTCACCATGTGCTATCTTAATGTCTACACGTGTGCTCAATTTCCTCTAGGACTGCGATCTTCTTCCTCACCGAAAAGTCTACGTAGTCGTCAGATTTCTTCCTTACGCTTTACTGAAATGAGTTTTTATCTTCTGATGGCCAGCATCAGCAAGTATTCAAGCTTCTTCTGCAGTCCATGCAAGTTGTTGGCTTAGGAGGAGTTTCAGATCTTTCAAGTTTTTGCGCAAAGTGAGTTTATACATTTTGATTAAAAGAACAATATTTGTGATACGTGTTAGAACATCAAAATACGAAAGATTCCCTCAAAAAAGTTGGACGTGAACCCAAGTTCACTGCAACCATTGAAGAAAGAACGCCAGTGCAAGGTTCTAACTGTTGCTTCACGACAGAAGGCGCTAGATTCATCTGTACATTTTTGCATACGCGATGGTCTTAATACCTTACATCTTACTTCTTAGGTGCGTCATGCAGCTGAGGGTAGAGGCTTTGACTGGTGCGCGTTTGCGCAAATAAGGTCTACCTTACTGCAAAGATACTGTACACTTGCTGCAGGGTCAATCGTCCATGTTTGAGTAGTTCGTCCTGGACTGACGAGATGCTTTTGGCAAGTGCAGGAAGTACATAGACGCGACCGAACAAGCAATGGTACAAACCAACGACGCATATTCTTTTCAGGGGAACAAGTGACACAGGGCAATAAACTCTTGGGCTACCTCCCCGTCATGTGTGTTGATGTCCATCCTCCGTGTAAGAATGCTGCCAATCACTTGCGATTGTACACAGGATTGAATGATGCCAGTGGCTAGCTAGTTAGCTAGGGATGGATGTAGTTGGTCGTTCTGCCATGAATAGATATGAATCACTGAGAATAAAGTGGTTTCTGAAGGAAGTGGTGGCCCACCCGGTACTGTTTCTGTGACGCACTCGGGAGAATGAAATGCTCGGCCAGGCTCCCCCATTGCTTGCCAATTGCTGCTGAAGCTTCCATCCTCCAATCTCATTTCGCCGAGACACAGAAGAAACTCAGCATCGGAACACTACATGCTGCATGGAATTTGGAGGGTATGCAGGATGTGAGCCTTTGAAGTCGGCAGCTACGAAAGAGCGATCTTCCAGTCGTCTTGTACGAAGTAGAAAAGAAACTTTATGTCCGTATCAAACTCCGACTCTAGATTATTTTTCATTTCTAAACCTGCACATCTATCTCCAGGTAATGATTGATTCCAACTATTCACGCGGCCGAGTAGGTGAGGGACCCGTCAGTGGTTGAGAGCATCATAAAATGGACACCGAGAACCTAGTAAGGCAACAAGTCGAAACTAGGGGCACCTGGTACAAAACATGCTCGCACTTCCTTCGACGTCCTCTGCAGTTTTGACGATTGGAAGCTTTGTGCACATATTCCGGCAGAACTAGACATGCATATGACAATCACAGGTTTTCCAGGACGCCGCTTTGCAGCTTTTTTTTCCACAAAGAAAAAAAAGTCCTCCTACGAAGAGCAGTTAATTTGCACATGGGGCGGTCTACCAGGCTGTACTTCAGCAGTCTTGAGTTTTGAACCGAATGATCATGCTCTAAACTGGTAGACACAGATCTATTGACTACAATGGCGTTGCAGACCTTTTCCTGATCTAGGAAAATCTCGAGGAGATCTTACTTAGTTCCGCTGACCAATGAGTTCGAGTCAAGCGCTAGAAGGGTGCAGTGACAAGATCCATGAGACAGTGTGCCCATTTACATATTCCTATCGGTAAGCTGAGGGAAGTCCAGGCTCTGGATATTGAAGAAAGTGATGTAGAACACTTCGTAGAGTCATCTCCTCCGGTATAGCGGACTTTTCTCTTCAATCAAACGTTGTCCCTCTCCATCACGTTGAAATCAATAGACAGTCGCTATTGGATTGGCTGTCGATGACTAATGAATTCGAGTAAAGCGCTGTAAGTTCCTTCTCACAAGTGACACCCGACTGTCTCATACTTCAGTAAACCGAAACCTTAGTCGAGCTGCAGGCCAGGTCGAGACTAGAACTGCCATACTTGAAGAGCTGCCTACGGGACGGTGGTAGAAACATGGATCGAATAAGTAAGCCGAGTTCGAACTGACGTGGGGCTGAATGAGACAGAAAGGCTCCCTGTCAAGCGCGAAAAGGTGCCAGAAAGTCTCTCCGAGCTCGAGGTTCACGACAGGTGTATGAACGAAGATAGAGCCTTTTGGTTGAGGCTCCTCGGGAAAGGGGAGATCGATGTTCACAGCGTGAAGGGAGGATGTTAGCATACGCTCACTTGTGGCCCACGTGAAAAGCAGTATAAATCTTGATCGCGAACGCTGATGGCAGTGAGAAATACTCGCTTGGAAGAGTGCTTCGAATATATGTATAATTACAGACTGTTTTGCACTCGGAGTTAGATCATGTGGCTGAGTGTCATGTGCGCTTTTATGCCTCTACCGTTGGCAGCCCAAAGGGCCTCCACCATCTGCAAGGAACGCGTGCCAACTGGGTAGACAAACTTTTGGACTACCTTCTGTTCCAATCGTTGGCCCTTTAATGCATGAAATTTGAATTCATGTCATGAAGCACAGGCAGCACTTATTTCCAATTACTTCCTTCTAGGTCCTACCCTTTCTTCCGACGCCTCTTCAAACATACCTTCCGGAACGAAACGCTCTCGCATGCTGAACTCCATCATTCTCATCGAAATTGCTCGTGGGGACAGCAGTGCTCACTTGCAAGGGCGAATATATGTAGTCTGCAGGTGGGTAGCTGTCGGTCAGATTAATAATGAGAATTTATATCGAGCCTTCAAGTGGAAAAGATACGAGACTCAAATACCCCGACGAATTTATGTTGCTCCGGTGTAGTGGCACAGAACTCGTGGAATCGAAAAGTTGGACCACGGTGTGGGAAAAGAGACCTTCTACTGTTCTGCACCCAAGATCAACACTGAGGATGCGAAGCCACCTACCCTGAAGTCATGCGTTTCGAAGCGCCAAGCTTTCCTCATGCATGTGAACGCAGTCGAGCCAGACGAGGTGCTGGCTTCATAAACGGAAAATACGAGATAACGACATTTCGAACTTCTTTCTGACCATACCAAAAATGTCTAGGTTGACCCTTCACAGATTACAATAGCTTAAACCCAGCCAACAACTCTTGGGCACGAACAACCGATCCAGAATCCATGCAGCACTCAGCAGCGCAGTCTGAGGAGAGAAAAACCTACAGGCGCTACAGCAGGACAAGGCTAACGTACCTTACCCGAATCGAGATACAACTGGGGCCAGAGCCACAGGCTCTCCGACTGTGAACTGTACAGCTCTGGATGCCATGCAACACTCTGCTTCTCGGCCTTCAGAAGCAATGAGAGACTGAGGTGCGATCTTCTTCCAGTAACTGATAAAATATTGAACGGAACCCTGCCTCTCGCTTTGAGTTTCAAGTTTCCAACAGCACATAGGCCTCAGATTTTTTGCAAGTTTCTAGGAGTTGCACTCGCTCCGAAAATGTCAAGGGTGCGCGCGTTTGTCCAAATCCTGAGCACCGACCACACTGAACCTCAGAGCATTATGAAGTTCAGTGCTTATCTTGGCCACCCTACTCCTGCTCCACGGTCGAAGAACGATTTAGGGTACAGAGAGAGGGTGCTCTCTCAGTCATGGAGTATGCTAAACCTCCGAATTCGTATACAGTTAGATCCGGACTACCATACGAGTCCGAGGTTCAAGTCCAGCTCAGACCACTTCGAGCGGATTCTTACCTCCCCATCCAACGAGTCTTCGGTATTCTTGTAAGCATCCTTTGAGCTCTGAGCGAGATCTGCCTCGAACAGATGCTACACAAAAGAGTATCCGGGAAAGGATTGTACCATTGGCTTCCACGCCTGCTGATAATGTCGAACTTTCGATGAACTAGTGCAGAGTCCTTCTAATAATAGAGTCATAGATTTTGTGCATCATTGGAATGCAGGTCTACTTTGCCTTGTGTATATTGCTAATGATAACATCACATTCTCCAGAATCGACTTTCTACTTCGTGCTGACGAGAGGTAAGACGCACGCATCCAGTCATCCACTGGTTGCCAGATTGTGTTAAACGTAGAGCTATCCTACAGCTGCCTGTTGTTTCTTCTCGACATCTGCCCAGCCTGGATGTTTTTGACGCAATCCCCAAAGTATAGTCTCTCACTTCGACGGCAGACAGGACAGTCGCAACTATATATACTAATCTTTCACAGTCATCCTCCTACTCCGGGTCTTGTACAGCGGTATGTAAACAGCTCTTCATCCCATACTATCAGACGTTGTACAATACACAGGTGCAATTTTGTTTGGAACACAAAGTTTGACATTTCTCCTGATTTATGATTCTTTGTTCTTTATGTGGGTCCGCATCTTACCCGGAGAGAACAGCACATGCATCCGTTCGGAACTGCTCCGCCTCAGATTTGGGAGGCCGAACCATCTGTTGTACATCTTTGGATCCAGTTTCAACCCTGATTGCCATCTAGTTAGCGAACCCTTCTTAGCCTTCTAACAACGTAACGAGACGTGCATTGCACACTTCAAGTTGCATTGGAAGGTTAGCATCGGGGCCAAAGCCAGCAGCGACTCATTATTCTCGAAACTCGGAATGATATCAGGTGCAGTAACAGCTACATATAAATCCCATTGCAATGGGATTCGAGCGTCGCGAATCCTACCTCGGTACCAGAAGATTTGTAGTGTGTATTTGAAGAAATTTGAATATGACCACATAACTAGATTAACATATTTAGTCTCCTTACGAGAAAGAGAAATTATATGTTTGTTTTCCTATATAAAGGGGAAGGTTAGTTCAGAGAAGATACTATACCTACGGTAATTACCGGTTCATGGAGTGAACGTCTAATCTGACACTTTCCCCTCTCGAGAAACTGGCAGTGGATACTAATGGACGGTGAAATATAAAAGTTGTGGTCACTAAGATCTATCTCTTCTGTGGTGGAGGTAGTAGCTAAAATAATAAGTCTGTTACTGGAAAGCTATTCTAGGTTTCCTCCACACAGCTGGAATATTTAGTAAAGTAAATGATCAGCTTGAAATGAAAACTCAAAGTTCGCTAAACACAAGATCCCCCGGGACCAAGTAAAATTGTCATCTGTAGGATAACAAGTAAAGTAACAAAAGGGAAGGCCCGATCAAATTTGCTAAACTATCTGTTGTGGTTTCAAGGCGTCAAAATTCTGCTACACCCAGAGGAAACGGATCGACAAGATCAAAAGTGCGCTCTGTAGCTTCTATGGGAAATTACTTGAGATTCGCAAGCAAAGCTTACATGGCTTCGGGATATGACGGTGAAACCACCTGATTGAGCACTCGTCCGCTGTGTTCGCAAACGCTATGGTGGACCAGCGACTCGTCGTGTGAGTTCATCGGTAACTTTGTCAAACTCCTTAAATTCTCAACAACGGATAACTTTCCGAAGATGAGCTCCACCTGACTTTACCTCGAGGGTACGTTAGGGAGCTTTCTGCAAATCACAATAACGCATTAAACAGCAATCAGTACATTCATCACTCACGTCCTTGGCATGGATCCAAAAGGAATGGTTTCATGCCAGATAGACTTATGGATAAATAGGCTTTGGAGAGAAGCACCACCTGGTTATAAATCTGCTAATGGATTTGTGAATCTCCCATCGCAGACATGTTTTGTCTGGGTTGAGCATGAGTGAAGTCTTCAAAGAACAAGTAACAAGTAAACTTTGCTTTCGTAGGGATCTTTCATGTCTGAAAGTCAGCACTTCTTGACGCACAGTCATAGGCATTTGGCTTTCAATCCACTCCAAGGGAGATTACAAAATCCACCAAAGATTGTTTGTCCTTTCTCTCACCTTTTACAATAGCATCAAGTAGCTGATGATTCTTCTGGTCTCCTAGTCAGCCGTAGTGACAAGCCCATTACAAGTTTTTAGCGAAAACAGGGCATCTAAAACGTAGACATCTCCTTGCATCTCATCTGCACATTGGAAGCTGGCAATATGCGAGCCACAAAACTTGTTGGCAACCTCGGCCACAATGATGCAATGTGACACTTCTATCATCCAAAAGAACAACGTTGCTCGTTACCCTTACACACACGAATATCATGAAGATTCCACTTTTTCAGTGGTTTGTTGTTCCTCAAACTGCAAACTTTGTCACAAATGAGAAAGAACCAGTCGAGGTGAGCTGGGTATGGACTATGGTTGGTTCGAACAGACACAGACAAAGCTGCTGGTTTCTTGGCTTTTGGGAGTAAAGAGTGGTCGAAAGCCAGTGAAAGCATCACCTCATGTATAATTGACACTGAACCACATCAAGAGTCCGTGTTTTGTTTTGATTCTCAACTCCACGGTTCTGGACAATCCACCCCTAAAAGACAACTTTCTCTTGCTTTCATGACCATCATTTCATCTGATAATGATAATAATAATAATAACTGTTTCCAGCACAAAAGCTTCTCTCTCTCCCTCGCTCTCTCTCTCTCTCTCTTTTCTCTCCACCACCTTCTTTAATTAGCTGCCTGCTTCCTTCTTTCCGTCCATTCTCCGCCATCTCATCCGATTCCTCTCTATCAGCCAGCACTCTCAGCACATCCATGAAACCCCATCGACGGTGAAGACGCAAAAACTTCAAATGTTCAAAATTCACAAAATAGTCCAAGCCTTGCTAAATATTAGATCAACTTGCAGAACATTACACAAATAATATTTTTAGTTGCAAACAAACCTTAGCGAGAAAATAGGCCAGCAATCCGGAGAGAAGAATTGGAGGGAAAGCACTTGACAATTGGTCAATACAATAGTGCAGACCTCTATTTTGACCAAACTGACTCTTGTTTTTCCGACAGTTAAAATTAGCGAGAAAAATCAGAACTCTGTGAAAGAGGGTTGGATTGTAAAATGACGTTAAGACTCTTGCTCTATCTTTGAGCCGGTCCCTGTCGTAAGTGATCTTTTAAAAAACCAAACGCAGTAACTGAATATCGCCAAATCCATCCCCTCATTCTTCTGCAGTAGTACAGTAGTAGTTTATGCACCTCTGCAAATTTGCCATGGTACCTCACACTTAACCACAGGAAATTGAACCTCGATGTCCTTGCCTTTCGGGGTCTTGAGTCAATAGCTGAGCTTGCCTGTGGACTGTGCACTAGCAACATGGCGAATAGTTGTCGAGAGCACGTTACTGCAGTGAACACGTCATGCAACCACGTAAGACTCTTCCACAGCCGGTAGTCTGCCGGAGAATGGGAAGTTCGAACGCAGTTCATCCGAGGGAGTGTCGGGATTCCCGACCACAACAATGTTGGCGTAGCTGGGTCTAAACATACGAGGAGCTGTAATCGGCAGGATGGTGGCATGGGACCCGCGCGGTAATCTACGTCAGAGATTTAGCGAGTCATGATGTTTAACTGAGGGTAACTCATGACCTGTGCAAGATACCTCTGGCCATGTAGTCGTCCGATCGATCGATCGACGGTAAACAGTTTCTTGAGAGATGTCTGGAGGTACGGTGAAAGGCTAAATCCCGACAACAATACAGTAGATAGACTGGAATGAATATGACCTACCCACTTTCTGAGCGTACATACAGTACGGGATGAGCTCGTACAATATACAGCTCAGTGGTTATCCTCCCCACTAACGCATGTTGACTGGAGTTCAGGTCACGTCAGGTGAGGACTCGCACTGGGACTGACGGATGGATGCCAATGACTGTCAGACTTCTCTCACTACCGTACTAAGTGGCTAGAGTCATGAGGACACGAGGGAAAATACAAAGTATAATAACAAAAGGGATGGGAAGATCCCATCAAAGCGTACAAGGATGGAACCAAACCGGTAACATGGGGCTAGGACACGAGACGACTATGAGAGACTAGAGAGAGAGTAGGTTTATGAGTCTAGATCATTTCTTGACATGGTTATGAGAGTGAATGTATAATTTTTTTGGTTTTATTGTTATCTACATTTAACATAATGGAAAATAATATAAAAAAATATTATTGATTTTTTTATGGGTAAAATTTTGATGTATTTTTCACTAGTTATGGAGATATAAATAAAAAGTTATGAGTGTTATTAGATTTTAGATTTTTCATAATTAGTATTTTACCATGTGAAGTGAGGCGTAAGGGGGTTATGGTTCTAGAGGTGGAAGTAGATAGAGTGTCATGTGTGCTTATGGTTCTTTGTGTGATGGCTATAGTTTTCTTTTTCGTCATGGGGCCGTCCAGAGCAGTGTGTGATACATCATGTCATATGTGTCATCGTCTCTTGACATCACAAGGGAATAAAGATACACGTGGAAAAGAGACACAAAAATTATAATTGGATCACTTGGGATGCATACATGAGAAGAATGGTCACATTGACATCGACATTTGTCACTTCAGAGAACAATCTAGACTACATCGATTCCTTCATTGATCATTCCGAGTATATCGATCGGGTCGTGATAATGCTAAGCATCCCATGCATGTTCTATTCTAATGCTTTTTGAGATTAGATTTCCATGCCCACGTTTATTCCATATGCTCCCTTGTGCACTCTATGACGAGACTAGACGTGCTTTTCGCTTAGCCCTCAATCCGTTATTTTATAATCCCATGGACGAGTTAGCATGATTTTTGTTTCTCTCACTTCCATGATGATGTCTATATGTAACAATGAGGGCAATGACTCCGGAAGACTTCCAAGATGAGAGATGTCTTCTCAAGACCTCTCCTTGCTTCATATACTGTAGGACTAGAAAAGTCCAAAATCCAAACTATGCCACATGGCTAACATGCGTAGGTTGCATGTTTTGTTATCTTATCCTAACCAATTCCTAACAGACGTCTAGCACACAATCTGATCCACCAATGCATGGTAGCCATCTCGTCATTTACCTTTTGCTTTTTGGATAGTGCACACCATTATCTTGTCTTTTTGTGATCTAGTGACCACTCTACGCTTTGGCTAAACTAACTATGGCTAATTAAGATTGGTTACAAACCTCCTCCCATTTAAGTCGCAATGTCCTCGTTGCAAGAAGACTCAAAAGTCTCTACAAGTATCTTGGCATTTGTAAGATTTGCCAATGGTTCCCAAGTAGCTTCATAAAGTGGATAACCTTTCCATTGGATCAAATATTCCACTTTTGGGTTTCGCTGCCCTCTTGTCCATTTCTTGAGGATTCTCTCAACCTCATATTCCTCTACACCATCAATCATGGCTCGTAAAGGAGGAGGTTGATGTGGGTTGTCAAAGGAAGGAGATCGTGGGGTATACTTCCTCAAGAGAGACACATGAAAAACGGGATGTATTTTCATGTGTGTTGGTAACTCTAACTTGTAGCCAACTTCTCCAATCCGTCAGACAATCAAGAAAGGTCCAATAAACCATGGATTTAACTTTCAAACCCATATTAATGACAAATTGATAGTATACAATCACACCTAATCACCTTTTTGAAACTCCACATGTCGTCGATGAGCATCCGCATATTGTTTTTATCGATTTTGGCCAATGACTAATTTTTGCTTTGCCTGATGCACTCCTTGTTGGACTCGTGCCACAAACTCGTTCACTGCTTCAACTTGGGTTGATGGTTCCTCCATGTGACCTACACTCATCAAGCTAGATGGTGTGATGGGATGTTCTCCATACATCAAGAAGAAAGGGTTGACTTTTGTGGATGCATTGATTGAGTTATTATAAGCAAACTCAATCAAGGATAAAAGTGCATCCCAACCTTCTTGCTCCTCCAAAGTGAAAGCTCTAAGCATGTCCTCAATAGTTCTATTTGCTCTTTCAATTTGCCCATATGTTTGAGGATGATAAACTGTGGACATGGCTAGTTTTGTTTTGAATAGCCCAAATAGGGTTTTCCAAAACATGCTTGTAAATTGAGTGCCCCTATCGGTGATGAGAACTGTAGCTAAATCATGTTGAGCAAAAATTGCATCCATATAAATTCGAGCAAGTTCAGGTGTAGTAACTGTCTTTGTTGTGGGTCTAATATGGATCATCTTGCTCAATTTATCCACAAAAACGACTATCGAATCATAACCCGTAAACGTCATTGGTAACTCACATACAATGTCCATACTGACGTGCTCCCATCTTCTAGTCAGTTTTGGTAGAGGTTGTAGTAGACCTGTTGGTTTTTGATTGTTAGCCTTATTTTGTTGACAAGCCACACAACTTTGAACATAGCTGGTGATGTCCTCTCTTAGTTTTGGCCAAAAGTATACCCTTTGGACGCCTTCAACGGTCTTCTCCACTCCTACATGGCCATCAATAGCTGAATCATGTGCCTCCTTTAACACTGTTGTATGGAGAGCAACATCTAAGGGTATCCAAATCTTTCCCTTATAGAACGCCAATCCTCGTTCTAAATGTGCTCGACCCTGCTGAAGGGCTTGTGCAATCTCCTCATCCTCCTTGGTAGCTCGATTCAGGTTCTCCAACCATTCAAAGTGAATCTTCACCTCCGTGATGTGATTAATGCACGGCATTCATGTCAATGCATTGGCAAGCGAGCTTCTAGAAAAATATATTTCTTCCTATAGTCCTTCTACTATTCATCTTCTTCTCTCTCCTATCCGCATGGCTTTTCACAAGAGGTAGTTATGGTTCTACAGTCTGCCGCTTGTATTTGATAGGGAAGAGTTAAAGTGTAGAGCATGGACTTCTTTGGGCATTCCTCCTCATCTGCAACTTTCAAAGGTATGTACACATCGGCATATGGCTTACGTATTTTTGGAGTGTCAATAGGATCTTACACTACCTAGACACAACACTTGCCGAAGATGTAATGCATGTAGATGAACTTTTTCTATTAGAGGATCCGCAGATAGCATTTGATGTACTCTACTCTAGTATTACTCATTAACCCACCTACCTACTTCGAGGGTTCCTCCTTCACATGCATTTCTATCACATTTGACAACCTTTGATACAAGGGAGGATCATGGGTGTCTTTGATGACATCATCAGACCACGGACCTTTGAGTATGTGACATGAGATTTGAGTCGGAGATAAACATCTTTGCCAATTTTGTGACGAGGAATAGGCTTATTATCTATGGAGGAGACATCATCCATCACGTTTTTTGCTAGTTTGTCACTCTCAACTCATCTCAAGGATGAACATATTTGCAATCATAAATTGAGAAGATAACAAAGGTGTAGAGAGTGCCCAATGTTATAGGTGCAGTCTCCTCTATCAATAATAAACCTACCCCTCCACACAAAAGCGGCAAAGATGTTTGTCTCCATGCCAAAAGATCCCTCGTCCAATGATGTCAACAAAGACGTCCATGATCCTCTTATCAAAGATTGTCAAGTGTGATATGAATATAAATGAATGAGAAACCTTGTAAAGAAAGTAGGTGGGTCGACGAGCAATATTAGATAAGAATATACTAAAAGCCACATGCGGTTTCCCTAGTAGAGAAGGTTCATCTACATGCAAAACATCCTCGGAAAGTGGAGCGTCTAGGTAGCGTGAGATAAAAACCTCGGATCCTAGTGGCACTCTTAGAATGTGTAAGCCGTCTGTTAATGTCATACATCCTTATGGAAGTTGAAGATGAGTAGGAATGTCCAAAGGAGACCTAGCCATACATTTTGATTCATTGACTCTCAAGCCTACAAGATGAATCTCGGTAGTCAAGTAATCAAAGACATGCATAATGTGGTCTATAAGGCCCATAATGTGTGTATCATTTACTAAGGAGGGGAACACACAACCTGTCACGGCCAAAGCAGTAGACAAAAGGATGCCATGACATCCATCACAAATAGAAATCCTCCCAAAGGATCTCCTTGTCAAATTTTAGCGACGGACTGTAGAACGGTGACTCCCTCATGGGAAAAGTCATGCTGATAGAAGAGAGAGAAATGTCAATCGTAGAAAGACACGAACAAAAAGAATGAGGCTCGATAAAGATCCACCAATCTCTCTAAGCTCTCTAAAGATGGATGTACATGAGACACTATTAAAAACATTATGAACGTCCACATGCAAGACAACCAGATCCATATGGATATCTAGAAGTTCTCTAATGCCCAATGATACCGTCTCATAACCTCTTGATGTGGCAACTCCAAACAAGTGTGGACAAAGATACTGTTGGAAGTGTGAACGATGCTGTAGGAAGACGGTATGACTAACTAGAGGCAATAAGACCTCCTTGATAGCAATCAATCTAATGCCCCAAGTGTTCTTCTCTATCGCGAGAAGCCGACTAGCACCCAACACTTGACTTACTAACAATGAAATCTCCCCTCTCGCAACTGATGGAACAACTCAGTGAAACCACTAGAGGGATCATTAGCCTGAATGCAATCTCAAAGATGTTCATACACCATTTGTGACACGCCCCCCTAGTATAAGTGTGGGGTTGTGCATATAGAATGAGCAAATAATGATATATTGTAACCAATCTTGGTTAGTCATAGTTAGTTTAGCCAAAGCGTAGAGTGGTCACTAGATCACAAAAAGACAAGATAGTGATGTGCACTATCCAAAAAGTAAAAGGGTAAATGACGAGGTGGCTACCATGCATTGGTGGATCAGATTGTGTGCTAGACGTCTGTTAGGAATTGGTTAGGATAAGATAACAAAACATGCAACCTACGCATGTTAGCCATGTGGCATAGTTTGGATTTCGGACTCCTCTAGTCCTACAGTATATAAAGCAAGGAGAGGTCTTGAGAAGACCATCTCTCATCTTGGAAGTCATTCAGGAGTCATTGCTTCAGTGTTACATCTATCAAGACATAATGGCTCATCTAGCTCATACTCCAAGACCTCAAAAGATATCTCCTTGCCCATGGATGGATGTAAAAGGTGTAAAGAGAAAATAGTCTCCTCGGTAGGACTAGCCATAGATAAAGGATGAAGAACCCGTTGTCGTGTTGTGACGCGGCTACTATGAGAAGATGATGACATGTGTCATCTTCAGAGTTGTTGTCATGACGGCGACACTTTAGGTTAGGGTAACAGATGGCATTGTAAGGCTGGAAAGAGCTAGGGAGATCTAGACACATCACCTTGTTGACTAAAGAGCTTATCTGATTGAAGTGGAGTCGACGTAGGATGTGGATAGGGGACAACATGATACTCAAGATGTACCATTGTCGAGTTCATTTTGTGATCAACATCCGGTGTCTTCATCGTGATCGCTTTTTGGATATCTTGGCTGGTTTCAAGTTGTCATTTTAACTCTTATTAGTGACAACTCATATTGTGTATAGGATGTCTAAGTAGAGTGTTTAGGATAATTGTAAAGCTCTAAGTTTCAATGGAGCTAATTTGGCCCCACTAGAGGTCAAAATAGCATTCTCCATTCCCATTGGTCTAGGAGTTTTGACCAATGAGGGCAATAGGGCAACTTTTTGAGGTTTTTAGGGATTTTGGAGACCTTCCAGGGGGACATTCGAAAATGAGAGGATAGCGTTGGAAAGCTGACAAGACGGGCTACAATGTGAGCTCAAGAATGGATGGATTTGAAGGATTTGTCACTCTGAAACGGTGATTCAAAGTTAGAGAGAGAAATTTCGACTTTTGAGTGTATTTGGAGTGTTTTTGAGAATCTGACGAGGGTTTTGGGAAATCTGAGTCGACTGAAATACAGTTCACGACTTGGGCTTGTGTTTTGATCGAGGTTTTGACTCAATTGGACGAGTTTTGAGTAAGGAGTGATAGGTTGAAGTTTGTGCAAGCAGTCTGAGTTGCAGGATTGCACTGACTATCACAAACTTAGTACATCAATCATATCTTTTGATATCAGGAATTTCTGTCAATAAAACTTTCCAGAGTTGAAGTTCAGATGATGAGTGATCTTCTCATGAAATTTGAAAGCAATTGGAGTTGAGGATTGGGATGTGTGATGGGTTTTGTACACAGGGGTCTGCATATCGCCTTGTGATACATAGGGTAAATCAACAATTGTTTTGAGAGATTTAGAGGGCAAAAACATCTGAAACTTTTTTGACAGATTGAAAGGGTCATAACACAATTTTTTGTAAAGTTTGAGCGAAAGTTATTGGTCGAATCATCGGATATCATGATCTTCTTCCGCTGAAGTTTTACCGGTTGTAATGTGGAGTGCTGAGGAGAAGAAGAAGAGATTGACAACTCACACAAGGTTCTAGAGGGTTCTTCTACAGCCAGGCGCTCGGGCGTTCTCAGACCGAAGAATTGTCCTTTGCGACACCGTGCGGTCCTACTATACTTCTTAGCCTACCTCAAAATCCTACATTAACGCAATCGAGCCGAATCAAAAGTATTTTGTGGCTGAATACAACACCTAATTTGTATGGCATGTAAAGACTTCTCTTGCAATGTAGTCCAATCCCCTACTCAAAATTTCCGAAATCTAGCTATCACCTCCCTATGTCCATCATGTCCCCCTAAAATAACATAGTGTAATCAATCTTGGTTAGCCATAGTTAGTTTAGCCAAAGCGTAGAGCGGTCACTAGATCACAAAAAGCCAAGATAGTGGTGTGCACTATCCAAAAAGCAAAAGGTAAATGACGAGGTGGCTGCCATGCATTGGTGGATCAGATTGTGTGCTAGACGTCTATTAGGAATCGGTTAGGATAAGATAACAAAACATGCAACCTACACATGTTAGCCGTATGGCATAGTTTGGATTTTGGACTTTTCTAGTCTTACATTATATGAAGCAAGGAGATGTCTTCTCAAGACCTCTCTCATCTTGGAAGTCAATCCGGAGTCATTGCCCTCAGTGTTACAATGGTATCAGAGCAAGTTTATTGTTACTATGAAGGTGGATCACCCCTCTTGGAAGAATAGTATGGGTTGGTACAATTATTTGAGGAGAGAGTGTTTGTTTGAGACTGGCAGTGGCCATTGAGCTGCAAGTAGTGGAAGGGGGTTATTGTGGGTGCATGCTATGGATGGGGGAGATAGAATAGTACCGAGATTCCCATTTCTTAATCCTTTTCATGTCAAACTATTATACATTGAGAGAGCAAGGTTGACTCTGTATTTGGTTTATCATTTTGGTGCCAACTTCATGGACCAAGTGATGAGATCTCGAGATGCGATTATCCTATCTATAGTCACCTACGATGTTACTTGGGATCTCACAATATACATTTTAGTTTAGAGATGGACCTCAATAGATCACCACCGGTGTGATTCAACACACGGTGTGAAATCTATTGTGTGTTTTATCCTAAAGCTATGTTTCGGAGCCTAGTTATTAGAAACTTTGGAGAAGAGTATTACCACGAGGTGATAGCATCAACTATTCCTTTTGTGTTGCCAATCTTGAGAAATTGGAGAGTGTTCATTTTAACCCTATAATGAGAAAGAGTGGATGGAGACAAATCATGGAGGACACTTTGAGAGAAATGATTCAGGAGTTGAGAGATTTGAGAAACGCATTTGAGCAAAGCCAGACTCAAGTACAAGAGTTAGCTCAAGAATTGACAAAGAATCCAAAAAGCGAGAGGAATGGAAAATGAGAGAATGAGAGAAACTCAAATGGAGATAGAGACGTCATCATCCATGGTGGAGAGTGAAGAAACAGTGAGAGCCCGTGCTCTTGAAGCCCAAACGGCACAACGAACGAGAGAGCTAGATCTTCAGACATCCATGATTTTGAAAATGACAAAAGCTTGTAAGATAGAACCTTACCGAGGTAGTCGAACCATGGGAGTTTTGGAAGGTTGGATTGAGAGAATGGAGTACCATCTTGCATTGTTCAATATCAACGATCACATTGCAGGTATTTTTGTTTGTACTTTGTTGTTGGAGAAAGCAGTTACTTGGTTTCAAGGTTGGATGATGGAGCTCAATGAGTCAAGCCAACAAGTTAAGGAGGAGAGAGGATTTCATTCCAAGGGGAGTGAACGCACAAGGAGGAGATCGTTGCAACTCGAATCCTCATCGAGAAGCAAATTCAAGAGGAGGAGACTGAGTGGAGGGAAGACGAGAAATGAGGCAATGCTATAATCGTGGAAGATTTGGTCACATTGCCATGAATTGCCGTACCCGAGTTCTAGCAAGAGGAGCTAGACCTCCCTCTTGACGAGCTCTCAACAATCTGGAAGGTGGAGACGAAGTGACCGATGGAAATCCGGGAAACGACGAGCACCTGTAACCTTACCTCGCGGCCTTACTGGTTCGATGAAAAGGAGGAAAGGCGAAGGAAAGAAGCACAAACATGAGGTAAATGGTTTGAGAAAGAAGTAAACATGTTTGATTGTGACGGATGGCGAGATAGAAGGAGTAAAAGTGAGAGTATTGATTCATCTAGGAGCTACAGAAAATTTTCTATCTCGATCTATTGCTATAAAGTTGGGATTAGCTTTAGAAAAAGATGAGAGTGAAAAGGTAGAGTTGCCAAACGGGCAAACATAGAGCATTGAGAGCATTTATAGGAAAGTGGAGTTGAAGATTGGGCAATACAAAGAATCGTTGGAGTGGAGAGTAATTCGATTAGCTCGCTATGATGCTATTTTGGGTATGCCTTGGATGGAAAAATATAATCCTGAGGTAGATTGGCGAAGGAAGATAGTAAAAACTATGAGTTGGAGGATCTTTGGAGATAGACTTAGATCAGAACAAAAATACTTACCTCTATACGTGATAGGAAGAACCGCTATCAGTCACAAAGATGTATGTTTTTTGGGCCTAATAAGAGATGTAAGCACTCCAAAAGAGCAATCTTTTATACATGAGGAGTTAACTTGTATCTTGAATGAGTTTCAAGATATTTTTCCAAATGATTTGCCTCCAGGTTTACCACCAAGAAGGAGAGTGGATCACAAGATAGAGATCTTACCAGGAAGTTCTCCTCCTTGTAAAAGTCCCTATCGACTTGCACCAAACGAGCTGGAGGAATGCAAGTCACAATTGGAAGAGTTGTTGGAGAAAGGGTTTATCCAACCTAGTGTGTCACCATATGGAGCTCGAGTGTTGTTTGTGAAAAAGAAGGATGGCTCCATGTGGATGTGCATGGACTATCGTGCTCTAAATCAACAAACGGTGAAAAACAAGTATCCATTACCGCGAATGGATGACTTGTTTGATCAACTTCATGGAGCTAAGTATTTCACCAAACTTGATCTTAGAAGCGGATACAATCAGATCAGAGTGGTAGAGAAAGATATACAAAAGACAGCTTTTAGAACTAGATATGGACATTTTGAGTATCTAGTTATGCCATTTGGTTTAACCAATGCCCATGCCACATTCATGGGACTGATGAATGATATTTTTCGTAAATATCTAGATAAATCAGTGATTGTGTTTTTAGATGATATCTTGATATATAGCAAGTCCTTACAAGATTATCAGAAACATCTGAGAAGTCGGTTCAATATTCCTCATGTCCTTCTTTATCATGAGAAATTGACTAATACTTAGCACCTAGCTAACTAACAATGAAATCTCCACTCTCGCAAGTGATAAAACCACATGGAACGATTATGTGAAACCATTCAAGAATGGTTTCATAAGATGATCATAAATCATACTTGACAAGCCCCTTGAGGATAAATATGGGATAGTGCATAGAGAATAAGCAAAAAGCGATATATCAAAACATAATGGCTCATTTGGCTAATACTTCAAGACCTCTAATAGTACTTCATCGCCCATGGATGGATGTAAAAGGTGTAGAAAGGAAATGGTCTCCTAAATATGACTAGCTAGAGGATGAAAGACTTGTGTGGCTCTGTTATACTCTCTAGCCTGCTCCAAGATCCTACACGGTCGCAATTGAGCCAAATTTGAGATTTTTCATGATTAAACTTGACTCCTAATATGCGCGGCATGTACAGACTCCTTCTGCAATGAAGCCCAATTCCATACTTAGAATCTCCGAAATCTAGCGGCCTCCTTCCTATGTTTAACACATCCTTCTAATATAACGTAAATATTTTCGTGGAAATAGGAGAATCAAAAGCCATGCTAACTCGTCCATAGGATCACGTGCCAACCGATCAAGCGAGAAATATCGATGTGATTGCTGGCCTCACATGCGCATCCCAAGTGGTCCAATCGTAATCTTAGTTCATTTTTTCCACGTGAGTCTTTATCCCTTGCGAGGTAAAGAGTCAATGACACATCAGACATAGTGTATCACTCATTGATCTAAGCAGCCCCATGAGGGGGAAGTGAATCCATAGCTAACACAAAGAGAACGATAGTGACACAAAGTATTCTATCATGTATCTCCTCTCACATGCAAAACCACATATCCTTAACATCCCACATAACATGAGGAAATTCTAACTATCAAATTCGTAACATCTAAAAATATTAATTACTTTCTATTTTGATCTCCATAATTTTCTATCTAGGTCAGGACAAAGAAGATACTGGAAAAAAAACCATCACTATGAACCTTAAAAATAACAATTTCAATAATAGATATCTATACTATTTTCCATAGTGTTCAATTTAAATATCATCAGAACTGAAATTGAAAGAATAACAAAATTTACTATTCACTCTCAACTTGAGCCAAAGTATACCATCCCAATGAATGAAAACTAGTCAAGTACTCCTAAACTACTCTCCTCTCCCGGATATCTTTCCTCATTGTCTCATTCCCTACTATAATGTACTACATACCGCGTTGGCCACTCACCTAGCCCAAAATGTCTTTCTTTCTATCAAATTTTTCTTAGTCGGGGATAAATCCCAGGTGGACTTTATAACTTTCTCACAGTTTGGACAATTTCTATTTTCAATACCCCTCTATCTTCACAACCTGTTTATTCAAATGGTTCAACCTTTTGATTGCCTAAACTTTCATACCTAGGTTTGACCAATTTTACAAAATATGGAAGAAAAAATGCGAAGTGGTGAGACATGAAGGAAATTTGAGCACTCTCCTCGTTCTGCAGAAGTGGAAGTTTTAATACCGGCATAGTTAGAAATCTGAGCAAGTACAATACCCTTACTTTAGATTTGTTGTGTATATAAAGGATTCCTTCATGGATGTGGACTACGTGTGTACCGCACGTAACACTTCAAAAATATAAGAAGTAAAGAAGACACGGGTTTTTGCGTACAATGAAGTACCGTAGCGCTCGCTAAACCCAATTGTACGTAACTTTGAGTGAACCCAAAAGGATAGAATTTTCTTTCTTTTCTAAAAGACCAGAAAACTGAAAGGAACTAAAGAAAATTATGAGGAGAGATGCAGAAGAACAAGCAGGTACCCCGTATTGTAGGATCAGACGACACCTACGGAGGAAACGTTGGATGAATGATCGGCCTTCAACTCACCTTGAAGGAACGCGGCGACCGGATCTAGAAATCGAACGGCCAGAATAGAAGAAGAATACAGAATCGTACTATAAATAAACGGAGGTCGATCCCGTTCTCCCTTGGCAGGGGAGTAAGTGGTCGGCGCCAGTGATCCATGGCCCCATGGGCAACGAGCATGGGGATAGGGGCCTTCGGTACGCCGCTGCTGCAACGGGCAGGCGGTCAAGGCGAGTTCCCGAGTCAAGTGTGCGAGGGGGAGGCGCGGTTGGCAGTTCCGGTCACTGTGAATCTCAACAGTGCAGCAGCGGCTCCGCCACAGCGCTGCATGGCAGTGAAGTGGATCAGAAGTTATTGATGGCGGACACGACGACGACCATGAGCCCGGCTGGAGATGCCATCGTGTCGCATCCAACGCCAGCGCCGCACAGGCGAGGCACCCTATCCGTCCCTCGTCTCAAGAAATTAAGCGACCTCCCACAAACAAATCCGCCCCTGTGTCCAGAGTGTCCGTCCATGTCAGCGTGATGAAACCCCCGAAAGAGAAAGCAAATTCCCATTCTAGAAAGCGAACCCTTTCCAGCGTACGCAGAAGCAGCAGCGCCTTAAGGGTGGGTCTCCTTGTCCGCCTGTCCACAAATATTTTATATAAATATAAATATAAATTATATATTATTCCTTCCGTGCAATCCTCGGGCGGCATCCATCCACCAGCACCACCCTTTCTCGACCTCAGCAGCCTCGGCGGATCCCAGCCCCTCTCCTCTCTCTATCACTATCCCCGGAAATGGGTCCAGGGATCAGGTACTGGTCTGCGACGGCTGCAGCGGCGCAGTGCTGGGTCGTCGGGAGGACTCGAGAAGGAGAAAACTAAAGGACTGCTGAGGAGTATGTTCCATGTCCATCGTGCCAACTACTCCTGTACCGCATACGGTAGTCGTTGCTCCGAGGGCATAGATACATTACAGCAGTACCTGGAGTAAATATGAGGAATTAAATGCCCGGTTTTGGTTCCCCGAAGGAGCGACCCACAACTTCCTCCTCCTCCTCGGCACTTTCGATGTCCAGCGTCCGCCAGCCCCCAGGCCAATGGCTGCTCATCAATGCCAAGGGGGAATTCCGGTGACGTGGAATCGACCCCGTGAAAAGCTGCTGCTGCCGCAGCCACAAGTGACCGGCGTCAGCTCGGCCACCAATGAAGCTTTGAAGCTGTGACTGCAGACTGAGGCGTAGGGGTCCAAGGCACGGGAAATGATTTGGAGGACCCCCATGGCGGTCGAGGGATCATCCTTTGGCGATGGTGGTGGCGATAGATGTCGTAGAAGTAGAGGTGACTAGGGGACTGGAGAGGCACTGGAGTGGACTGGGTGGATGATAGGGACGATTAGGGACACAGAGCTCGTGAAGCTGCGAGCTAGAGAGCGACACACAATGGCTACAGAAATGAATCATGACACTAGCTTAAACGAATGAACAGCAGGCAGCAGAGAGGGAGGCTCTGATCAGAGACCAGCGGGACTGGAGCCAAGCACAGATTTCGTGGAGGCACGCGCTGGCCGTGGCCAGGCCGTGCCATGATTGACCAAAGCCAAATCAGAGCTCGCTACATGGAAAAGGTCGACCGGCTCCGACGATAGATTCCTTAAATAGCTTCTGCTTCGACTAGATGCGGCGATGGCGGAGCTCAAAGTGTTTTCCCCGTTTCCTTTCCCATAGATAAGCCGTCGGCTTAAATTCTCTCAGACTCAAAACCCCGCCCCGTCCCGATGCTCCTGCTTCGCCAAGCCATCGTCAACCACGTCTGCTGAAATACGATGGGTACACTCCACCTCCAGCACCAGCAGCTCCTGCTCCGATGATGCCCGTCTACGAGTCCCAGCCACTGCCCGCCACTACCACTCCCTCCACTGCTCTCGTGGCACGTTAGGAGGACGAGGAAGCAGGGACCGAACGGCATGGAGGGAGACAGAGGAGAGAAGGCCTTCATGGGGAGGAGGAAATGCGTGGAGTAGTAGCCAGCAGCCCATGCTCGATTCGGGTCAGTTTTGAGTATTATGTCGATCGAGCCGTGAACACTATGTCCGGCTGCGCAGTGTCGGAACAGCTGCCCCTCTCGGAGAAGGTCTGAGCGCAAAGGGAGAGGAGGAGAACGTTCGCCCATGGCGGGCACTTTCGTGGCCAGATTGAAGAGGCCTTTTCTGCGAATTCGAAGATGTCGAAGCCTGAAAGTCGGGTCGAACGAGCATCATTTGCAGGAGCCTGGTAGCGGTACTGCGGACGTCAAGCAGGCGAAGTCGCCCCCTTCTTTTCACGAGAAGAAGGGCCGGGGAATGGGAATGGGAGCAGCAGGGGCAGGAGGTGGAGGCGGAGGAGCCGACAGACTAATCATGAGCCACCTATCCTTGAAAGTGGTGGACTCGCCCACCAGCTGCAAGCCTTCTGCGGAATCGCTGGTGGAGTACAAGCGCCGTAGGAGCGATGTCTGCGCACCGAGGAGGAGGAGGCGAACTTTCGATGGGGGCAAGGGAAGAATGTGTCGAGATGGGTCCCTTCAAACTCTGTTCAGGGACGCAGAGACCAGCGAGCCGAGCAGCAAGATCTTTTGCGCCGCTCCCATCTTACGGAAACTCTCCAACTTCTTCGGGAGAAAACGCGGCGAAGGAGCCAAAGGCCTGAGCATGCGCGTCTCCTGCATCCAGGGAATGGACTGGAGCGCCGACATACAGGTACATCATCAGTCTGCTCCTTCCCCCATGCATTCTGTCCGTGGTCGCTGGAACGTCTAGAGCTAGTCGCAGTCTCAGAGACGGGTCCGCAGCCTTGCAGGAGACACTGCGTACACTAGTTAAGACTTCAGAGCCCGAAGCATGCTCGTGCTTTTGGTCACCTTCATCCACAGCGCCAAGTCCGCACCAATTCACACCGTGGCCACCTTCCACCGAATTCCACATTAACAAGTACACGGGAAACCCGACCGTTTTTACAACAGCTCGAGCGCGTTCTCGTTCTCGTGCTCGAGCTGAGTCGGAGCCCTTCGCCTCATCCGCGGCTGTGATTGGTACTCGGGAGCTAATAAAATTTACAATAAGCAGCCGAAAATGAACAATGTAGAGAGGTTGGACTGTAAGGAATGCGTAACTTTCACTGCCCCGCTGTATGTGATCGTTTCATGCTCTGTGCGTCTCGGAGACGTGCCAGAGGAGTGAAGCATGCACCCTGAGTGGTGGCCCGTTGTCTGATACAGTGGATTGTATGAATGTCATAAGGAGAGGTAAACTGTCAGCTGGAAGTGCGTGCTTTGATTAATCGTTGACCTGTTTTCCGAACCTTCAAGGTGAGAAGATGAACAATCAATCGAAGAACGAGCCATATTTTGGTGAGAGCTCGCTAACCACCGGGGATTTATTTTTCGACACTGACACTTCGTGACTCTTGTGATGCCATGTCCAGAATTATAGGTCTACAGGTTACAAGCTCTTCTCGAAACGAAAGCGGTCAGTCACGCTGGTTAGGTGCAAGAAAGATGTACCAATTCAGGAAGACTCGATTGTTTCAAAATCTGGCGGCGCCGCCTTGAAGATGAGTCCGAGGAGGACTCCTGGGAGAGAACTTCTATCGTCCAGCCCTATGTCTCCGCCCGTAAGCCTTGCGCGGTCCGAAGAAGCATGTCCCTTTGGTCTCGAAGATACATCTGTCTACGACGAGAGGATTCACATGACGGAGACGACAACGGCCGCTAGCCCTACACGAAGTCTGCCACCGATCTCCCGAGAGCAGCCATCTTCTCCGAACAATTTTGACGACGAAGAAGAGGACGACGATGACGATGACTTGGGAATGGAGGAAGACGACTCGTACTTGAGAAAATATGGTGGTGAGTAGTGACGTACTTGGCTCTGTTTTTGTTTTCGTAACCGGAGTGCAGGGTAGGAAAAAATGTAGCACCTCCGCAGCTCGGTGTTCGTACCCTGAGCGTCAAATGTCAGCCGAACTAAGCAAGCTTCTCTCGTCCCGACAGGAAAGCTGCACACATCGCTTACGTAGAGAAGCCGTAGATTGCTTTTTGGGGTGCGTTGTAGTGGGAAACGAACCCCCTTGGCTGTAATGTTCATCTGTCCGTTTCCTCATGTATTTTATGAGGTTTAGGTGTCCACTCGCGATCTACAGCAGGCAAGTCCGGGATGCCAGGAATTGAGATCGTGAAGCAACAGGTTTCTGATACGCATGCTAAACTTCGGTATGATGACTGGGATGGCCGCAGGAGTGTCCCAACAACCGTATGTTGTATTCTGTATTCGGCCAAGGCGGTACTCGTTGGCTCCTAGCAGATTTCAGCGAGAGCATCTGGAGAGATTGAGAAACGCAGCCAAAGTTTCGCCCTCGAGGCGTAATTCCGAGGACATGTGAACAGACGGGAATCTCTCCGATTTCTCCAAGGAATGTCCAGGACTTTTCTGGTTGGCTCTGTATCTCCGATCAACCAAATCGTAATGGGCACTGACACATGGCAGTTTGTCAACATGGCCAGGAAAGTTGTGAGAAAATGTTCCGCAGACACTTCACAGCTGCTATGACTGCGGGAGAATCAATTTCAGCAGTCTCTGATAAGCATGAGTGATGTCCCTGATTTCCGATTCTACTCCTACATGCCAGTAGTAGATCCACGACTGCCGGTGAGCCGAACATACGCGACGGACGGAGTCCGCGCGCAACAAATGTATATACCACACTGTTTCTGTCAAGAATTCGAGGTGGTCGACTTTATCGTACGCCTCTTCGAACCTGCTTCTGTAAAAGCGCACGACGCGAAGGGGTTGTAGACATGCGATTTTTACTCCTACCCCGAGTCTCTGAAAGTTAGTGTTCTTTGGTTTCTACCCATCTCAGTTGTGCTCTGTATTTTCTAATGACTTCGCGTACGAGTGCAAAGCTCAGTTAAGTAGCTGTGGAATTTTGGACGCAACTTACGTGCTATACTTTTGGTTGAGAAGAATCGAAGCTCCTTGCACTGGAAGGATATGTTCACCGGTTGTAGGCCTTATGGGCGAATTACCAGACGTCAGGAGAGAGAGACCTTCAGCCGCAGTTGGATCGTGAGTTTTCTTTCTTAGGTAAAGGTAGAGTGGAAGCTGGGATTTTCGTGTACAGTCGTGGATAGATCATGGACATTGTAACGTAGTTTCTGTCCGTTATTTTCTTGTGAGATATGTCGATCGATGGAGATTGAATAGAGGTTGTACAACTATTCGGGAAGGTTAGTAAAAGTGCTTGATCTATATCTTTGGCTTTGTTTCACAGAATAGGCTAAACAGCATGTTAGGAAGTAAACGTGATTGTTAATTTGGATGTGAATTGTTATAACTATGTTGAGTATACAGCACTATGAAACGTTTTGAGAAAGTGGCTTCTGCACAGGGGATTGTTTGTTCATAATCTCATGTAAGTGTTCAGGTAGCATGTTTCTCTCTGCTGTCGATGTATGATGTCATATATCGGAGGATGATTCCTGATCTGATAATTGACTTTTGATATGTGCACAAATGTAATGCAGACCGACTCTGTATCTGGTCGACATTGATATATTTGTGTATATACATGCTCGAATTCAACGAAAAATGTTTTTGCGAAGCAGATACTGCAAATCATACCATCAACGTAAGAAGGAAATGCACGTATGAAATGAAGACCGACGCTGTATCTGATGTATTTCCATGCGCCAATCATACAAAATAGTTTTGCCAAATTGAAAGTACAGAACATCTCCTTTGGAGACTATAAACTTACTTGTAAAAAATAGATAAAATCTTCCTTAGGACACAGTAAATTCCGTCGTCTACAGTGACAATATGCCCTGTAATGAAAGTTGGAATCCCATACAAAGACCATAAGGCCGTAATACTCTTTCGTCCACAACGATTTATAATGCACTAAATATTTACTAATGTAAAATCCTAAGGATAAACAAACCAAACGGAATCAAACATGCGGCATTCCTGACGCGAGAATCTTCATTGATAGCTTTCCAAGTCGACACACTACTCCCCACTCCCAGTTTGACAGTGCACGGAAAGTCGCTTGTTGAGATCTGCCTGCGGAAACACGATCGCACCTCTATGTTCACAATGTTACACTCACGATGTGCAAGGACACAACACCAAATCTCGACCATTGTGAAAGGTACCAACCTTTCTACTCTCATAAACTGGTAATTTTAATGTGCCAATTTTTAAGGTGGATCAAGGCCCAAGTAAATTGCTTCCCAGAATCGGCTATCTCCCGGTAAAGATTTTCTCAGATAGAAAATTTACTTTTGGTAGCATCGGAACCTTCCGCCAAACTGATTGAGTGCAGGAATATAGCTTAAACTTTGGTTTTTACAGATGGTAATTTTTCCCGTTTAATTTCGACTAGAATGTCTGCATGTCCATTCTACCCGTCTCTCTTATTATATTCGTTTAATGCTTGATTTTAGAAACTTTTCCGAATCATTGAGTGAGTAGATCTAGGGTCAAGTGTCAAAGAAATTTTGTTTTTATTGTTTAAGATACCTGTTAGTACTATAAGATTCACAAATCACATCTAACTCTTTGGTTTCACAATCCAACATCCAAAAGGATTAAAATGAAGTTTGGAGGATTTTAAACCAGAAAAATAGAGATATTTTCAAACTAATTATGCAGAAGAGAAAAAATTTCTTCCAATATTCTCTCAAATTGTAAACCATATTCAATATCCTCACATTTAAAGATTTTAATAAAATTGTAAACCTTTACAAATATCATATTGTTATTTTCGTAAATATTCTTATCAAGCTCCAAAATTTGATAAAATATAAAAAAAATTTATTATGGTATGATATGATTTCATTCTTATTTATAGAAATTCAAGGAAAAAATTAATTTGATGGTCATTCAAAACAAAAAAACATTTGAATGTTTGTGCTAATCAATTTACTTATCTTTGTAAATTACTTTAATATATCAATCATATGCGTAAATATTTTTATGAAGCTCCAAAATCTGACAGAAATAAAAAAAATTTACTATCTTATGATATGATTTCATTCTTATCCGTAGGAATTTTTTTAAAAAAATTATTTTCATTTCATTCCAAAAAAAAAATACATATTTTAGAAAAAAAACATTTGAATATTTGTGCTAATCAATTTATTTACCTTTGTAAATTACTTTAATATATCAATCACATGCGGAAATATTCTTATGAAGCTCCTTGAACAATACATTACCAACACTCAATGATAAATCTTACATTTGAACATCATCATCCCGCATTTCATCCAAATTATATGTCAATTATAGTCAATAGCTTCAAAGCTCTTTAATAAAACATTTCAATTTGATATTGCTAGCACTAGAGTGATCAAACTTGATATTATTTTTATCAAACTTTCAACATGATGAAATGTTCAACAAATACAATAATTACACCTTGAAATGACAATAACACAAAATCAATAAAATCTTGATAAATAAATCATAACCAATTTTTAATCCTAAAATCTTCACAATTGTTCAATCATAATTTTTGTTCTCTCATTGAAATATTTTTCTTACTTCTCTAGCATGTTGATAATTTTCAAATTTTTCTCCTTAACAAATCAATCCCAATAATAATTGTGCGAGCAATCTATTTAATTACATAATGAAATAATCGTAGATTTAATATCAATAGTAAAAAAATAAAAATTGAATAAAATATAATTATTATCATAAAAATATCATGAGAGTATACAACATATATGTGTTTTATCCTAGTAACATGAATGATGATATAAATACTATAAAATATAATATATGATATAAGCGATGCACAAAGTTGAGATCTTTATAAATGATATTAGAGACCCCAGTGCATGAACTATTTTAAGTTCAAGTTATAATCTTTCTAATCTATTGTCACATGAATTGATTTATTAACAATATCTCATTATATATTTTTTATGTTAGGTTGAAAATCTCAACACCATTTGGTAGCAAAGGATATAAATCAAAACACTTCTTTAATAAGTGGGCATACTATACAACGAGCTTAAGTAAAAATATTATTTTGTATCTTTTACTGATTATTGTTTAGATATGACATGGGTGTATTTTTTTGGGATCAACATCATATTTTTATCACATTTTTAAAAGTTAAAATTGATATTACAAAACAAACATGATGGTTTATCAAAAAATTAAAATTTAATGAAGATGAGAATTATTTTTTAATTGAATAATATAAATTTTGATTGAGTATAATAATATAGTAAATCAAAAAATTATACCCTATAAAATTTTTTAACATCAAATTTTATAAATTAAAAAAATATACATTCTATAGAATCTACAATAATAATTTAAGGTAAGCATGTCATAGGTTTACATGATGCTGACAATAGTAGTGTGAAATTAAAACATTAATCATAAAAATTACAAGTAAAAAAGGTTGATGGCAAAAAATATATCCTTGTATGCTTTGATATTGATTTGAAAATATATAAATTTTGCAATAAAATTACAAAAAAATTATTTTTTATTAAAGATGAAGTATTTTTTGAAGTAATATTATGATTTATAAAATCATATTCTTAATTTTTTTTTTACATATATGTCAAAAATATTAAGATTATGAAAATTACACAAATGATTATTTTATCTTGTAATTTTTATATATGATTAATATAGGTTGTAAAATCTTCAATATGTTGATTTTATTTGTAGATTTGAGGTGATATCTATTTCAAATAATGAAATAAAATCAAAATATGTTAAAAATGTCCAAATAATATATCACAACATGCAAATTTAGCACTTTGAAGCCACAATATGTTTAAATAGGATCAGGTATAATGTACATGATTGATGCATGAGAATTTTTTTGTTATATATCATGCATATTGATAAATATAAATGTTGACAAAAATTATCCAAATTTAAAAAAACTTCAAAATTACTTCATGCCATCAAATATGAAAAACGATTGTAATATTTGATTAATAATAAATATAAAATTATATAATACTTTCACATAATTAACATATTTTTGGTTGAAATGAATGTACAAGATTGAAAATACTTATAAGCAAGCAGTAATGAAGAGAAAACTTACAAAAAAAATTCTCAACATTATGAAATTAATTATAAGGAGATTTAGTGTTATTTCCAAGATGACCATAATTTTTTTTATTTTTACATTTGCTTCACATTTGAATATAAAATTAAAGATGCATTGTATGTGATTTTGAAGTATGATTTGAAAAAAATTACATGCACGGTGCAACAATTTGAAAACGAAAATACATGCATTTAATCTTTCTATTTAAGTTGTAAGATATGTTCTATGAATTGGAACAAACATCAAGATCATGAGATGAAGGATAATTTTTTATGATTATATTGAAATTAAAAATTTTCAATGTTTATTTTTCCTTTATGTGTTCATGAAGACACAAGACTAATATTTATATGTTTGTGCATTATTGCATCATCATTTGAAATAATGACCAAAATATATAATTGATCAATTATCAACTACAAAATTAGTTTGTGAGACTTTTTATCTTTAGATCAATTTTTTTTTATTATAGAGAGTATTTGGATAATGATACAATAAATACGTTATAAAAGTTAATTTTAGCTTCTTATAAATTTTGAACCTCCCTTAATTCTTTTAAATGATAACTTAAAGAATATTCAAGTATAAATAAATGTATAATATTTGAAATGTAAACAAATATTAACAAAATATATAGGTTTAATTAATATTTAATATATCTTAGCTATTAGACATCATTTGAGGATTGTAAGTTTGATTTGCTAGCCAATTTGGAAAGACTTTAATAAGGCGTCAGATATTAAAAAAATGATTGTTGCATATATCAAACGTTCAATTAAGTTTGAATTTCATTTACATTAACGTTACTTCAAAATTCATATGGTGAGATATATTTATAAAACCATGTAAATTTTTACATTGAGTGTACAATTTACATCAAGTTATATCTTATAAATACAATAATTTTTTTTGCATCAAAGAAAAAATTTCCAGTAATTTTTTATATACAAAGATTGCAACAATTTCTAATTCATCAAAGAAGCAACATATAATAGATGTAGAGCAATCAACTATTGATATGTGTTGGTTGTTAGCCAAGTCAATTATTATTATGGTGATACAATATGTAACATCATGTTGATTATGAATCCTATGTTTCATTACATGATTATGCATATTGGATTGCATTCTTGTTTTTTTTGTAAGAAAGTTATTGCATGCAAAATAAATTAAAAAATTTCATACATAAACACAAAAGATCAGATTATTGAGCTTGAAGAATGGAGTTGATGTATTGACAAATTATGAGTTTGTCTAAAGGATTGATGTGTTTGCAATATATTTGCATTGAGCTAGAGTTAATCAAGATAGAAATGCAATTTAATAATTTTAGAATATTTAGCCTAGTCAAGATAGACATGCAATTTAAAAATTTTAGCATCTTTAGCCAGTTTAGGATTGCTTGATTCTTCTAGGGTTGATATGTATAGATTTTAAATTTTTCCCTCTTAGATTTTGAGTTCATATTAGAATACTCAATAATAAACCTCCATGTCGCTCTCATGTGTATGATTGATCAAATTGTATTAGTAGCTTCAATATATCATTTGCCCATTTACATTAAAACTAATTTGTCGAATTTATAACTTTTTAAAATCTATGCATACATCAAACTTGTATGCTTATTTTTGTAATAAAAAAAACTTGATTTTTGTAGGGTAGAGATCTTGAAATGGCCCAAACATTCTCTCCATTTCCTTAGCTTCTAAATTGACAAAAAAAACATTATCGATTTCATAATGATGATGTTTAAAATTTTAGTTTATACTCATTATTGTTTCCATGTTTTAGGATTTGATTACGCTCATTCATGATCTTTACAAGAAATAAAACCATTCCTTGCATATGTGAAGTCATGAACATACATGTACTCACTTGAAGTTGTGGATTTATCTTTTCTTGAGTAAATACTCCATGTTACAAGACAATTTACTAAGAAAAAACGTTGAATTTTGATTTTCATAAAAGCTCCAAGCATTTCATGATAGTATGAGTTTACACCTTTAGATACTTTGTAACTTGTTGTAACTTTGAATGTGTTAAACCTTATATTAGAGGTTATATAATACACCTCAAATCAATGGTTCAGATAAGTTTATTAATTCTCACACACATTGTGACTAGAAAACATCACACGAAGAGATTCACTTTCGTTTACTTGAGACTCGGCAGAAATCCGAAAACTGTTTTTTCCCCAAATTTTCTTCCACCAAGTTGAGGTGTGAAACGGAAAGTTTCCGTTTGGTCAAATAATATCCAGTGACTTCTGGGCTCTTCAACAAGGTAATTTGGTTGGTGCCCAATTTTGTCCCTTTTGCTACTGCAAATTCCGACACTTTCTCTATTCGGAACTTTCAGATTAGTTCCGAAAATTTCCTTCCAAAATTCGAATCTACTCGAGCGTGGTCGATTCAGGTAGTGGGGGTTTTGGGGGATTTACACCGATTGACTGCCAAGATCGCAGCCAGCACTTCTTTTTTAAATTAGGGATACTTTTATGTTAAAGAGGGGTCGACAATGTACACGGTACCCGGGTCACACATTAGCTTGTACACATGTATAGCGGAGCTGGATCGGAAGTTTTATTCAAGGGAGATTTGAAGATACTGCATACACCGTGGTTGAAACAAAAGAAATTTGGCGGAAGAGAAGAGTGTTGGCTTGTAAGAGGATACAACTTCGAGTTGCATTAAAACGGCTAAATCCTAAAAATGACAAAGGGGAAGACATAAATTTGTTCTTATAAGTGGAAAAATCTTCTTACATATCTTTAGTGCGTCCACACTAAATTGAGTGTATAGTATTCAACCTAAATTAGTGTCAGGTTTTGAAGATTCCTAATTCCTGTGGCTCACACTCAATCGGGCTTCCCGATTGAGGTGGCCCACACTAGTCCCGATTGCATACGGGACACCGGAATGTAACAGAAACTTGATTTCCAATTCCCACTACGTGTACATAACCAACAAAAATGGATGCAGAAGTCCTTCCTATACAAAGTTCAGTGCCATGCAAGAAAATCAATATTTACCGAAATCCAAAAATCGTCATCGGGTATGTACAATCTACCAAGAAGCACATATGTGGCATGTTTTGGGAACCAAGAGTCTACAACATATACACACTGCTTCGTCTACTTTACCCGACCACATCGATCGCAAGGTTCTGGCTTCTGTGCGGGACCACGTTTGCTTGACTGATCCTTCAAGTGCGAGTAGTCGTCTTCAAGCACATTTCGAAAAGCCTTCACTGCCTCCTGTATTTGTTCCTCACTACAAGAGCCCACATATTTATGCATCAAGCTCTGTCCATCATCGGCAATTTTCGAAAAGCACATGACAGTCTTACAACCTAAATGAAATCAAAGAATTGAATTGGGAATCGATTTAAGAGGAGGTATTTAAAACTAGTGTGGTCCATATGTAATTCGTCTGGTCCGAGGGTTAAGGCATTCAAGTCACCTCGACTTGGACTGAAATTGAGTTTGAACTGCACTTTCAAACACTTGCATCAAATTGACATGAGGAAAGAATTTACAAGAAAATGAAATTTCTTACGTGATAGTGAGCGGAGGAGAAAGTCTGATAATAGTATTGTGAGTTGGTTTGGCCAATATTCCTCTCTCCTTCAATGCAAGGCAAAAGTCGTAGGCAGTGACTTTGCTCGAACCGACAGGATGCATCTCCACTGCATTCAAGAGACCCCGACCCCTGACCTCCTTAATGACTTCTGGATGCCTGACTTGTAATTCTCTAAGAGAATCCCTGAGCTTCTCGCCGAGTTCATCAGCCCTGCACAATTGTGAACCTCTTCCTGAGCTCATCCGCCGTATTCTCCGCATTAGCTTTAAATAATCTTATGTCCAGAGCATGCCTATTTTACCAAGGATCATTCACCAAGGATCATAAATCACCACGTACATACCTTTCTGCTAGACATTCTTCTTGAACTATCTCCAAAGATGCTATCCCCACTGCGCTACCGAGTGGATTTCCTCCGAAAGTGCTGACATCACAAGCAAAGTAGAACAATAACCGACTGTTAGCTCTCGGTTCAGGTCCCTTAGTAGGCATATTGGACGAACATGCCTATCTGATCACGTTTGAGATGCGTTGTGACACTACAAAGAACTTGTTCCTTTTGAATGAGCTTTCACAAACGAAATCACTTCAGCGTACAAAAATTGATCATCGAGAACAAACTTGATAGTACAATTCACATAAAAAACAAGCGCTTAGAAGATACTACCTGCCATGTTCACCAGGCTGGATACAAAGCATCACTTCCTTGTCTGAAAGTACTGCACTAACGGGCAAAACTCCTGCGCCGAGGGCTTTCCCTAAAATCTGTCAAAGTCGAGATATGTTAAAAAAGCTTGATACCCACTTTGCAGAAGACCCATATTCAGGCCCCAGAAATCAAAAGGTCCACGAACATCCAAGCAAGAACGATTTCAACTGGCTGAGCTGTCCTAATCGACAAGTATCGACCACAATGGATACGTGAGGAACCTTACAACAACATCCGGTCGAACATTCTCCCATTCGACTGCTAGTAGACGGCCAGTGCGAGCCATCCCTGTTTGGATTTCGTCCGCGATCATCAATACGTTGTACTTCGAGCACAGCTCTCTAACCTTCCGAAGGTAGCCTTCAGGTGGAACTATAACCTGAGGTAAGAGACTTCAGGGTTGATTTTTGCCCAGAAACTTAAGGTAGGCAACTGACAGGCAAAATTCAGAAGTTTGGCGTCAAAAGAACGCAGTTGTGGTCACTTACCCCGGCTTCTCCCTGGATAGGCTCAAAAAGAAACCCTGCAATATTGTCTCCATGTTCTACATCCAACCCAATGGATCACAAGCATCTCCGCAGTCAGAACAAAAGCCCAGACACAGCAAGAGCAATGAAACATATAGATTCCATCTCCTGGAGCGTATAACTAAGTAGAAACTGCTATGAAACTTGAGAACCAATCCGAGCTTAGGAGTCTACACTAGGGAGACTGTATTCACTCGCGTAATTTATGCAACATAACCAGATAAAATTTTCCAAAGCTATTGAAGTTACACTAGAAGCTTCTGAAACCTTCTTTTGAAAAACATCACAAATTATCCTCTACCCAATTTCCCATCTTCGAGAACAGAGAAGATCCGACAGGCGATAGCCCTTGGATTAGCTTTTCACACAACTCACCTTTGAATATAGATTCAAGGGCATCCGCATCGCCGAAGTCAACTTTGAGGTTCCCACCCAAGAGGGGCGAAAATCCTCGGGTGGCATCATTGTCGCAGCTCATAGATACAGCAGCCAAGGTTCGACCATGGAAGCAACCACAGCATGAAACAATCAAGGCCTGAATGATCATACAATACAGTAAAATGATCTTAGTCTGACATTGTATGTGAATGCCACATTTCGCATGCGAGAAATTACGATGGCATGTGCTTAGGGTACAAATATGACAATGGAATTTTCCGTACTACCATCTCAAATTAATGCTGGCTCGAGAAATTGCTGGTTAAGATACAAAACATGTCATCAATCCCCATCTTCTCCTTCGACCTAGATTCGTGATTATCACAGTGTGCGCATGTCATAGCCGGAAGACCACACAAACCGCGTCCTGGCTGTGCGCTGCTAGTTCCTAGCCATCACACAAATACTCTAATCATGAACATGCAAAACACTGATAGGATCCAGTAACTTCTGAAGTGCAAAAAGCACACCCTCACTTGCCTCATCTTTGGCAATGCCCTTCTTCATGTAGCCCCACTTCTTCGCAAGTTTAAGAGCGGTCTCTACACCTTCTGCTCCAGTATTCATTGGCAGCATCATATCATACCCAAACATGCGAGTAAGAAGCCTGGCAAATGTGGGGAATTGGTCATTATGAAATGCACGCGAGCTGAGGGTGAGGCGTTGAGATTGTTCCACTAGAACATCAAGAATCTTTTGATGGCAATGACCCTGCAATATTTTAACTTCACGATTAAGTTTGAAACAGTCGTCAAAATTTAACCAAATGCCAAGGCATGAACATTGACTTCAGAAGGGGCACATCAACAAGGAAGCGTGAATATTCCTTGAAAGAGAGAAGATATATAGTACCTGATTGACGGCCGAGTAAGCTGACAAAAAATCGAGATATTGACGACCCTCAGGGTCCCACACCAGAGCATTTTTTGCACGAGCAAATACAACTGGAATGGGATGATAACTGCAAAGCTCACCAGCGAAACGCATATCAATAATCCAGCAAGCTTCAGCTTAACTAAACGCTCACAAAATCTCATGCACTGAAAATGGCTTCCACATGAACTCGTTGATCACAAAGTATTGATGGGGACAAGGTAGACATGTAATTTTCGCGATTCCTAGCGAAAACGGAAGCAAGAACTAAAGACAAAACATTTATCATCAGTCGTTCCTCACGTACTCTGTAATAAGGTTACAGTCGATTCCACGGCTAAGTTTACAATAACCATCTCCAATGTCAACAGCATACTTCTGAGTTAAAACACTGTCAGAATCAGGGGTTCAACAAATGCTCCAGCGAAGTCATTCTCAATTTCTAAACCTTCAAAAGTTCGAAATCAGGGGATGGCCCTGAGTCAGGGCGACATTATCTCACTTACAGTGCTAGGCAGCACAAAATTCGACGGCGGAGATCAATCTTATTTGGGCCCTATCATACTCTTAAGAAAGAATCGTGATATTCATCTACTAAATATACTAAGGCGAGCAGAGCAGCATTCGTGGGACATTGAAACTCAACCGAGACAGTTCTTATGGGAAATGATCAACCCTCTAGGATTGAAGGTGTTTGATCGGTTAAGATTCACAAGTTTGATTGTCAAGAGTGGTCACTTTAAGAAAAACTATCATATGAAGACCAAGGCTAATGATACTCCTTTGGTGACTCAAGACTTGTTCAAAGATGGACTATGAACCCAAAGATATGTCCTATGCAATTCACCAAAGGGCATTGGTGATGTATGGATTTTGGATAGTGCTTGTTCCTATCGCATCTATGATATTAGAGAGTTTTTTCATATTTTCTCGGTATCACACGTCACATCGTTCCATGGATCAAACCATTCAATGCATATGTACTGGAATTCATTTAAAGTGCAAAACAAGAAGAGTTTGGTTACATGATTTTCTCGAATGGGGTCTGAGCTCGGATGCTACCATTTTGAGGAAACTCTACAGAATAGAAAGCAGGCATTCTGACGCATCGCCAGAAGTACTGCACAATATTGGGATGCATAATCCTCAAGGAACGCTTCGGTTACTTCTAATTACTCACGTCTCCAATCAATTTGACCCGCAATACATACGACCATATTCCCTCTTCTCTTCAAAATTTCTCCCAATTTCGTCTCTCTCCCCCCAAGGATGATGGCTCTGACTCTGTACAAAGTGATTTCTTAAAACGACCAGTTTTCTTTAAATTCTTCTACAAGAGGGACTCTTAGGCACGAAGCGAAATTCGCAGAATCTGCAAGAGGAAGACAGAGAATGGTAGAATATTAAGAGGAGTTCCCAGGGCAAGAACATTCTACTCACTTGTGCGCACTGTAAAGTATCTCGTGTTGAATAAGCTCCGTGGACGAAAGCTCTCCGCCGGCCCCAGAATCCGACCCTCCATGAGGAAGCGCGCTAGTACTGGTGGCAAGTCCTCTCAATCCCCCACGCCATAGAGAACACAATCTTCCAGGCGATGCATACGATCGCAGCGCTCTGCTTGCCCTCGATGCCATAGCTGAAACCCCCGGACCTTCCGAATCCCTCTCCGCGTTTCGCAGACTGAATCAGGACTCCCCAAGTTTCATCGACAATTCAAACTGCAATTGAGCTCCCCTGCAAAGGCTCATTCCACGCGTGCCCGGCACGCATCTCCAATCACCAGGCACCGAAAGAATGTCCACTTGTACTAGAAGCATAATGCCCCGGCCGTTGTTGCGTGCAATCTCATCAGAGCAACCACTCCCGTTACTATATTTACCTGCGCTTTCTTGACCTACTTTTCCAAGACTCATCTTGTCTCTCCTTCGAAGGAAGCCGAGACTCGTCTCTGTCTAATCTCGCTGTCCATCGCCAGGGCACATTCTCCCACCGACTTTTAGCGGCTAATTCGTTCCGTGACACTTCGGTCAACGCAATTTCCACATTGGTTGGCATATGAATCAAAGCATGTCTTCCTGCTCATTGGCAGCTAATTCCCATCCGGAGGTCGCAATCTCAAGCTCAGCATTGTAATATGCAGCGCTGATCCATCCACATCTGCACTTGGTGTTTTCCAACTGCTACCGGTTGCACCCGCTCCGATGCGATGAGCATTATTACGGCTGCTTTCCCAAACGTCATCCACATGGCTCGGCGGCCCATGCTGCCATCTGGCATGAATCCGTACATTATTCCGTAGATGATCCTCCAGCTACAACTTACAGGAGGTCAGTGTTGGGCATGTACGCGCTGCGGTATGTATCATTGCAGATTCTCGTTAGTCTCGACGCGTCCGATTCCACGTTTAGAGGAAGTTTGGAGAGAATCTTTCGCATGTGTGACGAGTATAGTGAATGTTGCGTATCATTTTGGAATTATGGAGAATAATAAGTGAATATTTTTGTTAGATATTAATATTTGTTTGTCTTTATACGTGATTATATATACAGATATTGTATTTCATTAATTGAATATTTTGGATGATTAATATTTAGAGAAATATATAGAATAATATAAAGTATTAAATTGTTTGTTACTTTAAATTTAAAATTATATAAAATTAAAATTTTTTATTTTTTATTATTGAAAAAATATCTCATGAAATATGATGAATTTTTTTTATTGATATCAATATCTTTAACATATTATATATAATATATATTTATTATTCTAAATATAACATCATCATAATCTATAAGAATAATAATCACGTTATATAAATTTTTTATAATATATAAATTATTTATCTAAATAATTTGAATATCTAATATTAATATTTTTATTATTTTGTATTATAATTTAATTCCATTGGTAATAATGAATATTTTTTATAAATTCATATGAATATTAATTCAAAATATATGTAAATAAATTTTTATTTATATATAAATATAATAATAAAATAATTTTTTCATTATTAATTATATCATATTTCATAAGATATATATATATTCAAATTTCATATTATAAATATATTTATTAAAATTTTTAGAATATAATATATATATTAAAAAAATATAAATTTGTTAGAATAAAATAATTTTTAAAATTTTATAAAATATATAAAAATTGAGATTATTTTAATTAAATATATATATATCTATGAAATAAATGTAAATTGATCTTGATTCATAAATATAGATTAAAATAAATATTTTTTAAAAACATGTGTTAAATTTTTAATTTTTCAAAAAATTTTCAAAGAAATTAAATTAAAATAGAACATTAAATTTATGAAAAATAATTTAAGAATATATTATAAAATATAATAATTATGATTTTATTTATTTAAAATAATTTTTTAATAAATTTTCATATTTTAAAATTATAATTTTATTTACAATAAAATTTTATTTATTTATTTTACCATATTTTAACATTAATATTAGACCTATTAATTCTTGATAATTTGTTCTTGGCAATAAATGTTGTTAAACTGATAAAAATTATGACATGACAATTGTATTTTATACTAATTAAGATATTATTTTCATCTTATTTGGAAATTTTATTTTATTTTTCGTTTTATTCAATAGATGGTATTATTTAAATTATCTTCTTTTAGTTATTAAAAATTATTTGTTTTAAAAATAATATTTTTTTGATTTAAAAAATAATTTTTAATTATTTTTCATGAATATTTTTTGTAATTTAAATAAGAGTCATAAATTTTTGAATTTATTTTTGAAATTTAGCTATTGCAAAAATGTAATTTGATTTTTTGTTGGTTAAATTGAATATTAAATTTACATAAAATATATGATGTAAATATATTTATGCATATTTATTAAAAAAAATTGAATTTTTTTCCAACATCATGCAATGTGTCTATGAATTAATTTAACTTGCATTATTTTTTACATAACATTCTACTAAAACAAAAAATACGAAAATAAAAAAACAAACAAGAATTCTTTAAAAAATGGATAAGCTTATAGAATTTTATATCTAAGAAATTTGTAATAAAGATTTATCATCATAAAGTGATTACATTTAAAATTTATATCAAGTTGGTGTATACTAGGGTTTGTTCATATGTGATCTAGAAGATGTATGTGTTTTTGGTGATGGTTATTGGTATATTGGTCGTGATGAAAGAATTACCCATCTATGACATCTTGTTTGACGTCCAAGTGTACCTTGACTTGAGAGAGGTGGATGTGTGATGGAGCTCGTTGAGCTAGTGTTCCTTGCATGACATAATCATGAGCACTTGTCAATCTAATTGTTTTCATTAATTGCATCTGTTGAGAAAATTGTGTGCTATACATGAGGTGGCTATGTGAGAACCAAGTAAGATAGCAAAAGTGATGGGAAGACCCTATGAATATGAAACCATGTATTATGTAAGCAACTTAGTTCACTTGTCTACTTGCAATACGACATCATTTAACCTTGCAGTCAAATGCTCTAGCACGTTGTAGTGTTGTGACACGGCTACTATGAGAAGATGATGACATGTGTCATCTTCAGAGCTGTTGAGATGACGGCGATATTTTGGTGATATTTTAGGTCAGGATGGCCGACGGCTCATTGTAAGGCTGTTAAGAGGCCACGGTTGGATTGTCATCCTAGGGCCAGGATGTAGATAAGGATCCAAGGGATATCATCTTGGACCTTATCGGATATAAAGCGTGGTTGGAGTCGAAAGGAAAGGGGGAGGTCTAGAACGTCCGCCGACTAAGGAGCTTATCCGATAGAAGTGGAGCCAACGTGGGACATGGATAGAGGGCGGTATGATCCTCCAGATATACCGATGCCCAATCCGTTTGTGATAAGCATCCGATGTCTACATCGTGATCACTTTAGGGCATGGTTAGTGTATCACTTTGGAGATAGCTTTATGGAAGTGGTGATAAACTCCCCTGCATCCTTTCATTCCCCGCCAATTGTTTCCTACGGCGCGACTTGGGACTTAACAATCTACGTTTTGATTTGATATTAGCATTATGGACCTAAACTTGCCGATAGTGGCGCCTTTCAACACATGGGTCCTTGTCCATCACTACTGTCTACCAAAGGCAAGTCATAGGGAGTTGATTGTTAGGAATTTTGGCGAGGAGTATTATACTCAAGTTATAAACTCCCGGTCCCTTTTGTTGTTCCGTTTATACTTAACTTAGGTTTCGAGTGGTTATTTTGACTCTTTATTAGCAACAACTCGTATTACCTATATGATGGCTAAGTAGTGTTTTTAGGCTAGTTGTTAAGCTCTAAGTTAGTTGTGGCTAATTTGGCCCACTAGAGGTCAAAATGGAACTCTTCATTCTCATTGGTTGGGAAATTTAGACCAATGAGAGCACTTGGGCAAGTTCTTTGGGGTTTTGAGGAGTTTCGGGAGGCTTCGAAGGGAGTTTTTCAGGATTGAAGGATATGGTTGGAGACCTGACGAGGAGAGCTAGGATTTTGGCTCAAGAATGAAGGCGATTGAGCAAGTTGACACCCGGTGTGGTGATTTGAAGTGGGAGAGTGAAATTTGGACCGATGGGAGAGTTTGAGTGAATTCTGAGCGTTCTATGAAGGCTTTGACAGATCGGATTTGATAGACACAGAGTTTACAACTCGAATTGCGATTTGATCGAAATTTCAGCTCGATTGGTTGAGTTTTGAGTGCAAAGCAGTAGTTTGAAATTTATGTACACAGTCTGAATTGCAGGATTGCACAGACTGTTACAGATTTAGTTCGACAATCATAACTCATGCTTTCAATAAGATTGGTCAATAAAACTTGACAGAGTTGAAGCTTGGATGATAAGTCGTTTTCTTGCGAAATTTGAGTGCAATTGGATCAAAGGATTGGAGTTTATAGTGGTTTTAGTGCGCAAGGGTCTGCATATTGCCTTGTGACACAGGGTATAGTTCGACATTTGTAACGAGAGATCTAGAATTGAAAAGCATGTGAAACTTTCCCCAGAGTTATGAATGGTTGCAAAGTACTTTTCTGCGAAGTTTGGCTAAGAGTTAACGGTTCAATCGTTGGTTACAACGATCCTCTTCCGCTGGAGTTTACCGGGTGCAACGAGTTGGGCATGGAGAGATGAGGAGATGAAAGAGAGGGTGATTGTCAGTTCACACGAGGACAAGGAGAGTTCTTCTACAGCCAGACGCTCAGGCGTTCTCAGAGTAAAGCTTTGTCCATGCGACATAGGTGGTGAACTCGACGTGAAATCTCTGAGGTGGAGGAGCTTTCATTAGTTCTCTTGTTGCAAGTTTACAATTTCATGAGTTTCGGTTTATAGTTTAGTGTTTCAAGTTTAGAAGGTGTAGATTGCAAGATCAGATTGTCAATCAGCCTTGAGAGATAGGGTGCAAGTTCAAGTTGTTTGGGCTTGAGATACTAAATTAGTTAGAAATTGGATTTATAAGGACTCTATAGTGTTGGCATAACGCAGAACATTGAAATTTACGATATGTCAAATGCCAATTGATGGCGAGAGTCGATCGTGGGTGGGTTGGGAATTTAAGTATGGAGGGTTGCTGTTTGCTTCCTGTGTTCGGATCCCCTCCATACTGGCTTCTTGTGTGTGCGCCATGCTGGCTTTGTGTGGGCGCCTGATTCCATAGGAGTGCTCCGGACTTGATCACCGGTTACCACTCTAGTGCGTCTTTGTGTATTTCTCTTGTGAGAAGTTGGAGGTGATGACCAACTCTCCCAAGAGTTTTTTGCGGTGATGACAGTTAGGTTGCCCCTATCCATTAGATATAAACCACGGGGCTCTAGGTTTAGATCGGTTTAGATAGAAACGGGAAGTTGGGTACTTGGGGAATCGAGAGGGTCAACGATCAAGGCGGCTTTTCATCGACAATAAGTTGAGTGGGTGTTCAAGATCATAAGGACGGTTACAATGAGTGGGGAGGGGTCGAGCGAGCAAACGAAATACCTAAGGTGCAACTTGATCCGGCAACAGCGGAGATGTTTCAAGCGTTCACACTCTTCCTTCAACAACAACAATTACAAGACCGAAGGGGAGAGTTTAGCCACAAGGGCGTTGCAAGCTATAGTAGGGAAGATGGATCAGTTTGATGGGAGGGATGTCTCAAAGTACTTGAGATATTACGTCAGGGAAATGGAGCTGAACCGTGTCCCGGAGAAGGAGATGATCGAGGTGTTCTGGCCTTGCCGCGCGGTGGGAGATTAGAGATCATGTGAGATCCCTACAGAGCAATTTGGTGAGGATTGGGAGACGTATTCTCGTGCCTTGAGAGATGAGTACTTCTTAGAAGACTCTGATAGAGTCACTAAGAAGTCCTTCATGGAGTGGGTCGAAAGGCCCAATAAGAAGTCTCATGCAACTGAGCTTCTTAGGGAGTTTGAGAGACAATTCTCACAATTGTCTCGATTGGAGAAGATCACCTTGGAGTCACATAAAACAGAGTTGTTTCTCCGAGCTGCTGATGTTGAGTTGCAAGAGAAGCTGGAGTTGCTTCTTGAAGACAAAAATGAGGAAGAAGGACTAACAAGTAGTTGGAAGGATGTGGAGGAGGCAGTTGGTCTCTTGGCGAAGAGAGAAAGAAGGAGAGAGAAGATTGTGACGAGGAGGCCTCTTCAAACGGCTACTTCTGTTGCCCCAACACCTGTTACTAGGCAGATTGTTCCAACTGCCAATGTCCAAGCTCCGGTTGTGAACTCAAGGAAAGAGGAATCAGCCATTGATGAGATCGTGCGTGGGATGAAGGAGCTCAAGATCAAATTTGCAATGCTAGAGGAGAAGAGTGCTCAGAAAACAACACACTAGTACAAAGAGATCAATCATCGACTTATGAAGAGAGCCACTATAACACTTGGCCATGATGTCGTGCACATACATATCGCATCACAACATACATCGCTGTCACATTAAACATCACAACACATAGATTGTCATACATCAACACAAGTGTACCACAATAAATCTTTTCTACTCTCAAAACGTCCACAAGGACACTCCGCTCATAACCATAGCATAAAAGAGAGATTACAGTCAAGCCAAACCCACTTTGTGTTTCAAAGACTCTAGGTTCCCGCACTAGCTACTATCCACCATAGCCACACTCTCAAAGGCTCAACTTCAAAAACTGGGCTCCAAGGAGCCCTAATTCGAACTCTACCCCTAGGACCCCTAACGGTCTTTGTCTGCCCCTAACGGCGGTCAGGTGCAACGCGCTAATCGCGCACAACCGGCTCTAACTACTGTATCGCTCCTGCATATGTGCACCTACCTAACTAGAGATGCCACTACATAAGTCGTGACAGCTATCGTGCACAAACATATCGCATCACAACATACATCGCTGTCACATCAAACATCACAACACATAGATTGTCATACACCAACACAAGTGTACCACAATTGCCCCCCTAATTGGCGGTAAGGTCCCTCTAACACCAGGTAGCCATCTTGTCCATAACATGATATGCACTTCGTGGGGCTAAGATCAAGAGGCCAGGTGCTACAATGCCCCATCATTAGTTGCCTATCTGCAATCCATATCAGGTAACGGTCAGACCTGCTTGCCTGCTAAACGCATCGAGGACATCTCCACCGCCCACTGGGCACCGCATTGAGAGGAGGTGTCAAACATGACATATGGCATCCTCTCGAACAAGAATCACAAATCAACATACTAGCTGCTCCATGAGCTAATCCACATAACATACATCTCAAGCCTGCACGTACAACTGCCAGGCTTGGATCCATAGTACCATTAATATTTGGAAGGTGACATGGCGCACTATTACGCACATGATCCTTCCAAATCACACCATCACGACCCTCCAATACCAAAACTCCAAAAGATAAAACCTCACGTACTCATAGAATCGTGCGACCAGCCGTAACATCCAATGTGGTTGGTGCACTCTGCTGCAAGTAAACGTAATCACCAACATGAAATCTGCGAATTGAAGGTCGATATCCACCTCCTCGGATGGTAGCATAACGCAAAGTATCTCTATGCTGAGCAATAGCCATGTTCTCAAATGCCATGGGCATGACTCTACGGAAGAGTTTTGCCCTTTGAGAACACACGCTAACCCAAACATCAGGGTTATCCAAGTCCAAGACTTCACCTGACTCTCGACGGATAGTTGCAGGTAAGTCTGGATCTCTTCCTGTAACCAATCTTGGTTAGTCATAGTTAGTTTAGTCAAAGCGTAGAGTGGTCACTAGATCACAAAAAGAAAAGATAGTGATGTGCACTATCCAAAAAGCAAAAGGGTAAATGACGAGGTGGCTACCATGCATTGGTGGATCAGATTGTGTGCTAGACGTCTGTTAGGAATTGGGTAGGATAAGATAACAAAACATGCAACCTACGCATGTTAGCCATGTGGCATAATTTGGATTTTGGACTCCTCTAGTCCTACAGTATATAAAGCAAGGAGAGGTCTTGAGAAGACATCTCTCATCTTGGAAGTCATTCCGGAGTCATTGCCTTTAGTGTTACAATGGTATCGAAAGGGGCTTATTGTTCCTATGAGTGTGGATCACCCCTCTTGGAAGAATAGTATGGGTTGGTATAATTATTTGAGGAGAGAGTGTTTGTTAGAGGCTAGCAGTGGCCATTGAGCTGCAAGTAGTGGAAGGGGGTTATTGTGGGTGCAGGTTATGGATGGGGGAGATAGAATAGTACCGAGATTCCCATTTCTTAATCCTTTTCATGTCAAATTGTTATACATTGAGAAAACAAGGTTGACTCAGTATTTGGTTTATCATTTTGGTGCCAACTTCATGGACCAAGTGATGAGATCTCGAGATCATGTTATCTTACCTATAGTCACATACGATGTTACTTGGGATCTCACGATTTACATTTTAGTTTAGAGATGGACCTCAATAGACCACCACCGGTGAGATTCAACACACGGTGTGAAATCTATTGTGTGTATCATCCTAAAGCTATGTTTCGGAGCTTAGTTATTAGAAACTTTGGAGAGGAGTATTTCCATGAGGTGATAGCATCACCTATTCCTTTTGTGTTGCCAATCTTGAAAAATTGGAGAGTGTTCATCTTAACCCTATACTGCGAGAGACTGGACGGAGACGAATCATGGAGGACACTTTGAGAGAAATGATTCAGGAGTTGAGAGATTTGAGAAATGCATTTGAGCAAAGCCAGACTCAAGTACAAGAATTAGCTCAAGAATTGACAGCAGTCAAAACAAGAGGAATGGAAAATGAGAGAATGAGAGAAACGAAAATGGAGATGGAGACGTCACCATCCATGGTGGAGAGTGAAGAAACAGTGAGAGCCCGTGCTCTTGAAGCCCAAGCAACACAACGAGCAAGAGAGTTAGATCTTCAGACATCCATGATTTTGAAGATGACAAAAGCTTGTAAGATAGAACCTTACCGAGGTAGTCGAACCATGGGAGTTTTGGAAGGTTGGATTGAGAGAATGGAGTATCATCTTGTTTTGTTCAATATCAACAATCACATTGCAGGTCTTTTTGTTCGTACTTTGTTGTTGGAGAAAACATCTACTTGGTTTCAGGGTTGGATGATGGAGCTCAATGAGTCAGGCCAACATGTTACTTGGAGTGCAATGAAAAGAGGTCTTCTTCAGAATTTTCAAGCAGTTGATCCCATCATCACGGCACGGATGAGGTTGTGGAAACTTGAACAGAAGGGAAGTGTAAAGGAGTACATTGAGGAATTTCGAGATCTTCGAATTCAGATATGAGATATGAGTGGAGCTGAAGCCCTTGATTTATTCAAGAGAGGGTTGAAGAAAAAGATTCAACAGGAGGTGATTCGGGACAATCCAAGCAACGAGACTATTGCTTGTGCACAACGAATGTCCAACGTCTACCACAACGGTGGAGAGGTATCAGTTCCCATGAATCAATACTATGGACCCATGCCTATGGAGTTGGGCAACATAAGGAGGAGAGAAGATTTCATTCCAAGGGGAGTGAACGCACAAGGAGAAGATCGTCGCAACTCGAATCCTCATCGAGAAGGAAATTCAAGAGGAGGAGACGGAGTGGAGGGAAGACGAGAAATGAGACAATGTTATAATTGTGGAAGATTTGGTCACATTGCCATGAATTGCCGTACCCGAGTTCTAGCAAGAGGAGCTAGACCCCCTTATCGACGAGCTCTCAACAATCTTGAAGGTGGAGACGAAGTGACTGATGGAAACCCGAGAAACGACGAGCACCAGTAACCTTGCCTCGCGGCCTTACTGGTTCAATGAAAAGGAGGAAGGGCGAGGGAAGGAAGCACAAACATGAGGTAAATGGTTTGAGAAAGAAGACAACATGTTTGATTGTGACGGATGGCGAGATAGAAGGAGTAAAAGTGAGAGTATTGATTGATCTAGGAGCTACATAAAATTTCCTATCTCGATCTATTGCTATAAAGTTGGGATTAGCTTTAGAGCAAGATGAGAGTGAAAAGATAGAGTTGCCAAACGGTCAAACAGAGAGCATTGAGAGCATTCATAGGAAAGTGGAGTTGAAGATTGGGCAATACAAGGAATCATTGGAGTGGAGAGTAATTCGATTAGCTTGCTATGATGCTATTTTGGGTATGCCTTGGATGGAAAAATATAATCCTGAGGTAGATTGGTGAAGGAAAATAGTAAAAACTATCAGTTGGAGGATCTTTGGAGATAGACTTAGATCAGCACACAAAAACTTACCTCTTTACGTGATAGGAATAACCGCTATCAGTCACAAAGATGTATGTTTTTTGGGCCTAATAAGAGATGTAAGCGCTCCAAAAGAGCAATCTTTTATACATGAGAAGTTAACTTGTATCTTGAACGAGTTTCAAGATGTTTTTCCAGATGATTTGCCTCCAGGTTTACCACCAAGAAGGAGAGTGGATCACAAGATAGAGATCTTACCAAGAAGTTCTCCTCCTTGTAAAAGTCCCTATCGACTTGCACCAAACGAGCTAGAGGAATGCAAGGCACAATTGGAAGAGTTGTTGGAAGAAGGGTTTATCCAACCTAGTGTGTCACCATATGGAGCTCCAGTGTTGTTTGTGAAGAAGAAGGACGGCTCCATGCGGATGTGCATGGATTATCGTGCTCTAAATCAACAAAAGGTGAAAAACAAGTATCCATTACCGCGAATGGATGACTTGTTTGATCAACTTCATGGAGCTGAGTATTTCACCAAACTTGATCTTAGAAGCAGATACAATCAGATCAGAGTGGCGGATGAAGACATACAAAAAGACTTTTAGAACTAGATATGGTCATTTTGAGTATCTAGTTATGCCATTTGGTTTAACCAATGCCCCTGCCACGTTCATGGGACTGATGAATGATATTTTTCGTAAATATCTAGATAAATTAGTGATTGTGTTTTTAGATGATATCTTGATATATAGCAAGTCCTTACAAGATCATCAGAAACATCTACGAGAAGTACCCCAAGTGTTGAGAGAAAATAAGCTGTATGCTAAGATGTCAAAATGTGAGTTTGGCAAAAGCGAAGTAGATTACTTAGGCCATAGAGTTAGTGGTGATGGCATCCAAGTCATGAGTGACAAACGAAGGCAAAATAGTTTCTAAAACTCCTCAGAAATCTCCACACCCTACGTCTTTCTTCTCCTATCACTTTGGGACCAATCTCAATATCCCAAATCTCCTCTCCATCGACACTAGAGATAGAAGACATAGTATTTGGTTGCTAAATGACAACCTCTTGAGCAAAAAGCTTTTTCTGCTCTCTCATACCAGGCTCCACTATCTTAGTGTGAACAACTCCTGCTGCTATAGCTGTAACCTCTTGTGTTGTATCACAAAGGTCAAAAGTGGTAACCATCGCCTGCTCCACGCAAAAAACTCCAACGATACTCGAAGAAGACCCTACCTCTCCTTCTCTAACATCTCCATAAGACCAAGGATGAGATCTTGGGCACTTTTCGCCCCCAGCTTTTGCCTCCATCCTCTCGGTAGGCAAAGAGCTTACTAACGGTCTTGCAGTCATACACGTGGATCACATGAGTCTCTGCTCAGCCAATCCAAGGCTCACAATCCATGTCAAACAGTTCATGTCCATAGCCTGACCCAACATATGACGTCGTGATGCCTCTGACAATGTAGTTACTGATGTAGTACCGGTACAAAATCCCATAGCTCGCTCTCTCTCTTCAGCGTTGGGTTCCACCAACATTATGTGAGAATCCCATACAAGTCCGGGTCTTCCCTCTCTATAAGCATGGGAAGCTGGGTAACTCAACAACGTGGGTAATGCAGCTCTTGGCTGACCCACAAGGTTTACCACTACCATGGGTGACCTGCCAGCATAGACCACTGCATGGAAGTGTCTACCCACATCCAAAATACTCTCCACTATGAGATGTGAGGGCCTCTCCACTCGGTCATATGCTCGCAATAAAACCTCCCTTGGAAGAAGGTTTATCCACCATAGACGTGGACGGTGTGCACGAGATCCTACTCTTGCTGCATCCAGCAATACCGCAGGTCCAATCCATGATGTACACTCGTCATCACTCGTGCACGTGGATCACCCAACAAGGGAACATTCTCCAAAATGTATGCCGGAGAATAGGTTTCTTTGGATTTGGAGAGAGCGTAACACACGTAACATCTTCCAAAACATGCCAGAACGTGAATCATGTAGACCATGACCATTACCAGGATGTGTGTGTCCCTGACATGGCCATCCAGCAATAACCAAAATGTATGTTGCCATGCCGAGCAAGGTCTTGCGCCCCCAACAACAAAATATCGATGGCAAGGTGGCGATATCCTTGAAGCGCCAACCTTTGGTAGAAGATCTGAATATCTCCGCACCAACTATGCCACATGGCGTAATGAGACGCGCCTTGCAATCTCATCTCGCTCCACATACAAGTATCGATATACTCGTATGCCGGGCGCAAAAAAGCAAGCCAAACTGTGCTAATCCCTTCAAACAGATCCAAAGACACATATACCCTCCTCCGGATCTTGCCAAGCAATAGGCGTTGTATCTAAAGGGGATAACATAGTGGAAGTGGGAATAACTTCCTTCGTCTCCTCCTCTCGGAGCAAAAGACTCACTCAAGCCCGATGTATGAGCTGATCAGCCATATGTTGTAGCTCTATACATGAAGTACCTAGTGTTCCATCCAACGTGGATGACACTACTCCACTAAGACTTGGCATGATAGTCACATCCTCTCGACCATGACTATCATGAGCATCCATGTTACCCTCCAACAAATCACCAGGCCAAGTAACACAAATACTGAAGGCTGCAACATACTCCAAACCTCCACTTGGTAAAGACCTAGAACCGGTAATGAATCGTACAGGTAATCGACTCACTCGGCCCTCGTCAGATTGCCAACTTTTGGCCGATAAAGAGGCGTCTCCTCCCAATAATCAATGCTAAACCCCATCGGGTATAACACTGCCGCACCCACCAATACATCATAGGACTCTACAAGTGTAACCACAACACGTGCTCGTGTTGTAGAGCTATCCGTGACATGATCCGGTTGCACTTGCACAGTCAACGCCACCCGGGTGATGTATGGTGCAAGGGCATCACTAGAACCTCCAAGAGATGTCTGAATTTGGAATGGACATCTCTCCACATCGGTCTTTTGCAAACCAAGACCAAGTAGTGCATCCTTACCCAACATAAGGGGTTGTGCACCAGAATCCAACAACACACGTTGAGGTCGATAAACCTTTCCTGAAGGTCCGACCAAACATAAGACACCATTTATGTTATCCAACATCACCGCACTTGGTGACACCCTGGTACGCTTGTATGCCGGCCTCGCTGATAACTCCATCATTCGAAGCGGCCCAAGTTCCAAGTTCCACTAGTAGCTGTCCTGATCCCACGATCAACACTACTAGTGCTCACACAACTAGAAGCAACCAACACATCCTCTTTGCTTTCACAAAGTGTGGCTACCAATCGTAGTATATGGGATGATGACACCCCCCACGTCAATAAATCCTTGGCTGAGAAAATAGGAGAATGAACAAAAGTCCTTGCCGCCCCCAACATTATGCTGGATGCTTCCTCAAACGATGTTGATGGCTGATCCCTACTTGCTCCATCTCCAAGTACATCCACATTGGCTTGCACCCTCATCTCTCCAATAGGTTGTCTAGGAGCCATGGATGAGGTGTTCAATGCCTCAGACAATGTGAAAGACTGAGGAAGTCTAACCTGTCGGCTAGCCTCCCCTCTTTGTGGATCCAACTCCATAGATGCTCCTCTAGACTCAGTAGTATGTGTCGCACTACGAGTCATAGCAACTGCACATGATTGTGCCGCTACGCACATGTACTCCACAACATCTCCATCATATGATGTAGAGGCACAAGCTCCAGAATCTGAACTTTGTTGGACTATAGCCATACTTGCTATCTTCTGCTCCAACTGCTCCAATCGAGATGCCATGTTCACCTCATGACTAGCCTCATGGGCTAACACTTGAGTAGGGGCTGGTCCTCTACCACCACCCCTGCCACCTTGAACTCCTCGTCCTCTTCCAGGGACTGCCATGGCAACTCTTGTTGATCGTAATTCTGGATGGAGATCAAAACATTGATCCATCGTGTGACCATGTATGTGACAATGCTCACATGATTTTGATCCAACAGGATCCATCCTTCGACCTTGAAGGCAATCCTTCTTGTGATGAGGTCCACCACATGTCCAACACACAATCCCAACAACTGATTGTTAACTTGAAAAGGATGGCAATGGTCTGGATGCTGCACCTTCACCACTCTGTCCAGATGGTCGAGGCTGTCTCACATGTCTACCATAACCACTCCGGGTTTGTGTTGTAGACTGCTAACGTGAAGACGATGAAGCTGGTGAATCCTTGCTGAACCCAGCAGTCACCACCCTCTCTTCTTGCATGTTGAGCTCAATACGCTCAACAAGACAAAACACAATGGCCAACGTAGGTGATGTCTCCTGTAGTAAGGTAACATCTTTCATTCTACGTCTCAACTCCCTATCCAATATCCCATACCAATATTGGACAGCTTGTGCCTCTGTCACCCCATGGGTAACACTGATCAACCGACGCATTCGGATATATGCCTCTCGAAGACTCTCCCCAGTCTTCCGTTGAAACTCTTGCAAGCCTCGTAGCTTGTCAGTTCTCACCCCTTGGTAGTCTCTCCTCAACCGTGCAAAGAACTCAAGAATAGGGTTAAAGGTTGGGACCTCTGAACTCTTTCCAACTCTAGTAGCTCCAACCGTATCATCAGTGCCAGGTACAAAGGATGAACTCGCACCTCCAAACACTGTACCAGAAGTAATAGAGATGTAGTTTGGAGATCAATATTGTCTCCAAAACTCTATGATGGAGAGAGTGATTTTAGCAACATGAGTGTTGAGAGAAAGTTTGAGAAAGTGAAATATCTTGGTTGGTACTTAGACTCGGCTTGTAGTTCTAATATTTAAGAGCATGAAGAAGATGTTGAGATATGTAGAAAAAGGAAATGGTGATGAATCTCCAATTCTTGGAGTAGGTACTGTCCCTGTGGCTTTGTTGGAGGAGCAAACAAGGACAAAGAGCATAGTCTGATAATGGAGAAAGTCAGATATGTAGCTAATTTTTTCAGAAACCTGATGTTAATGAGCAAACTCACAACTCTTGGTTTTGATGTATATTTTTGGGGTGGAAGATAATCTTGCATCATAGAGAAGGGTGGACAATGGTGAGGTGAAGCACAAGAAATATGAGAAATCTTATCTATCAGATGAAAAGTAACAGGAGTTGTGGCATAGAAGGTCGGGTCATCTTTCTAAGTCTAACATGAGACTTTTACAGCAAATAGTGGGAGGACTCATGCTACCAAAAGGATCACTTGCATTCTGTGCTGTTTGTGCTCAAGGGAAGTCACACGAGGCATCTTTTCCGAAATAGTCATTGCACATATCTAAGGAGCTTGTGGATCTCATACATTCAGATGTATGTGGTAAGATATCTCACAAGTCCTTACAAGCTGCATAATATTATGTTACTTTCATAGATGACAAGAGTAGGAAGAGTTTTCTGTATTTCTTGAAAAGCAAAAATAATGTGCTTGAAAAATTCAAAGTATTTGTAACAATGGTAGAAACTTAGACATTGAAGAAGGTGAGAAGACCCTTGCCACTGATCATTCATTTAGGTACTGATCACACCTGTGAGCTGTTGGACTACGGAGATGTGGGGGTGGTGATAACAATGTAGCTGAATTCGAGTTGGAGCTTGGTTCAAGGTGGGGAGGGCTACATTGAGAGTTCTGACCTCAAGAGCATTACCTAAAACTATACGAGGGTTAGAGTGAATGTAGGCAAGCTATGGCAAATGCAAGGGAGTCCACATGACCTGCTATGGTAGAAACATAATTTGAAAGTGATCTATATGGATGACATTCACACATTGATTATCAAAACTAACTAACTAACTAACTATCTATCTATCTATCTATCTATCTATATATATATATATGATTTAGTTTGAATTCTTAACACAAAACACATATGAATATGTTACTTAATAATTTATATACATAATAAAATATATAATGATACATTTGGTTTCAATAATATAATCAATTAGTCTTTGAATTTTAATTTCGAATTTTACTCCATGTTTATCTTATTTTGTTATTATTTAAGAATTCTTCTATGTTCATTTGACATCAAACTTACATCCATTTTAATGGAGATTTTTGTCATCAGAAGTATTCAAGCTACATATTTTTTTTCTTTTGTTCCTCAAAAAATCAATATTTTAATTTGATATTTGTTTACAATTCATGGGTTCGATAGCTTCTAAGTTGCTTGGCATATACAACTTCGACATTTTACTAATCAATTAATTTTGTACAGGTGCAAATAGATGCACTTACAAAATTGTGCGTAGTAACCTCCGGAGTAAAGGGTGACTTGCAATTAAAAGAAAATCTCCAATTTGCTGTTGGCCGTGTAAATTTTCAGGGAATAACAGCAAAGAATGCACTTGTTAAAATGGGTTGTAAAGTCAAGATTCGGTTTGCGCTATTGAAGTTTGGAATATGCAATTTTAAATGTCAAAATGGCTTGTAAAGTCAAGATTCGGTTCGTGCTATTAAAGTTTGGAATATGAGTCACCAACATCTAATTCCCTGCAAACTTTGTGACTCATAACTGTCAGAGCTGAAATTATTCCAGTATGCTTTTGACTGGACTCTTGTTGCGAAGCCTTGCCCCCTTCCAGCGCCCCATCTTATCCTTCTGGTTTCATCGATGTACCAATTGTTGGGGGGAGGTTTCATCCTATTCCCATCCTTTTATAACTTGGTCCCCATTTGAGTTCTTCGCACGAGGTCTTCCAGGGGGCTTGACCGCACGTGTGAGTTATTCTTTCTAATTGGGGTACGAGGGATTAAGTTATGTTTCCCGAGCGTAGGAGGAAGTAAATATCTGTTGTTTTTTGGCACCAAGTTCAAGGAGGGCATGATTTGACATGTAGTCAAACTTTACTAAGACCACGTGGAACTGGTGGACGACGCGGATCAGAATTGCAGCAATCTGCTTCGATAGCGTGCCTTAGCTTTGTTCCTCTTGTACTGGCCTATACTGAAAAGGGTTGATTTGGATCAGAGCTGCAACAAAAGTACGTCCGGTTCTCTTAAACTTTTGAGTCTTGTGCTCACATGGGTATCGCACACTTTCGTCACAGTCCACACAAGTATTCTAGTAATTTCAGATTGTCTGGATACAGCCCAGAGGGTCGGGGCTCAGCTGCAGGAACCTGTTTGAATTTTGGTCAGTGTGAGGTGGTTTTTGGATTGCTCGGTTGTCTGATTGTCAAGGACGTATCGGAAACTTTTCGATCCATGAGCCTCATGCGTGTTGTTACATGTTTCTATTTTATTAGTCATGTAGAATAAGATTGGACCTGTCCTTACGGGCACCTCCATTCTAATTGTCACCGAGATTTACTAAATGTTTGATCTGGTAAATGTTTAAGTGTATGAAATACTCATGCAAATGCATTCCAAACTCTACCATCTTTGATTTGCTCGTAATTATTCACAACATTTCTTCACACATAGAAATCAAATAATTGGAATAATGATATTATTTGCTAATATTAAAATATATTTTTTATTATAAAATTATATAAATGAGACAATATATCATTAAACTATAATCATATTGAAAAAAATTAAATTAAAAAAATATATTAATAAATTAGTTGAATAATTGGCTTTGAGAAGCTCTCCTTTATACGATATATTTTACCAGGTTGACTGCCGACCATGAAAGATATACGGCGAGAAACAATGTCCTGAAATCACCAAGCCACCAGTTCTTGGAGACAAGGACATGGTCATACTTCTTGGAAAAACAGGCCTTGCTGCATTCATCTCATCTCGTTGTTGGTTAGATCAAGCTGAAACTGTGAAATATAAATATTCCAAATTCAGTTGAAAGTAAAACTATTGGGTTTGATTACGAGACAATAATTATCTTACGAAACAATAATTATCTTATACATAATCGAACAGGTCCATATCAGAAGCTGGTTACAGTGCCAGCTTGAAGGTTAATTCTCTACAAATTTTAGAAAACCTCGTCAGCAGAATGTCATGTGTGTGCTCGTGGCATCCGGCATCTGCTAGACGTACGAACTCCGGAAAAGTAGAGACATCTGCTGAACATCCGCAGATATTCTTTCCATGTACAAATCCTTTGGCTACTTGATGATTTGCAACCTCTAGAACTGGAGTCGTTGAGTGGGCCAAAACGCTGTGAAGTGACCGCTGTGGAACAACTATGATGGACCATTCTAATCACGTGGGAATCTGAACTGATGTCCATTGTAGGTTCGTCATCATCACCTCAGGATAATACAGATTTCCAACAAAGTATTAATACTTTCCAGGCTGTGGCTGAACAGGTTTGCTGTAAAAGTTAGTAGGGAGATTCGCTTGATTTCTGGGATTCAATAAACTAATTTAAAAGTTGCATCGTATTCAGAACTTGAAGTTGCATGTTATGGTGGATTCCAGCCACGGTTAAAACCTGTCTATTCTAATGTTGAACATCAGTCTCTGTCGTCCAGTGCAGACTTTCTTGGGCCTTGTTATGTCCATGATGACTTTCAGTTTTCAGAGTTGGAGGTTTCAGAAGGGGCAGTATTGATTCCAGCTAAAGCTTGACGTTTCTGCAAGCTTGGACATTGTATTGTAAGACGAGTGCATTTCAGTGTGCGATATTTCAGTGTACTTCCGTTCCAGATGAGGAAGTCAGACGGTGACCGATCAGACTCAAGGGTTCACAGCGCACCGCGGGATTCATGTGGCGTTCAATTCGAATGGTCAATTACGTCCAATAGATCTGGTAAACTGCCTTGACCGCATTTGAAAATGTAAAGAGAGCACTTGAGATCTTGTAGCTAAACGTCTCGGAGATACTTGAACGGTGTGGGATCGTATATGTGATACTGTAAAATCTCATGAGTAAGGAGATGCATTGAAAAAACTTCTAACGGGTGTCTACTTTCCTTACCCAGGCTTTGCAGGAGATTAAGTTCCCAAGTCGTCTGATTAAACTTGCAGCATTTGTCCCATCGGCAACCAGAAAGGTAAGCTTATGATTCCGCATGAGTGAGCTGTTGTAGCTAAACTTCTCTGACAGAGTGATTTGTCGCTGATCATTTCTGCATGCAAAATTGTAGGATCTGATGAGCATCGGGACAATATATAAGTAAGGATCTAATGTTTTTCCAATTTGTCCCTGCAATAGTTTGAAAGGGATCCAGTTGCAAATTCGTTGGTTTCGCAGTTTGAACTAGCGTATGTCACCGAGCTAGACCGTAAACTTTATCGATTGTTTGTAAACTTTGTCCATATTGTTTGTCGATAGAAACTGATTTGAATGTTGATTTCTTCTTCAGAAGATCCGAACTCGTTGATACGTGCGGAGAAAACTTTCATAAAGTTCTGTCCCTGGGAATGAAGTTGAACCTGTGAAATTCACAAGTGCAAGATAGCGCTCATCAAGTCCAAGTGCTTCTGAGACTCTCCGCCTTCAGCCCGAAGGTGAGTTAGTCTGCCTGTTTAGGCAGTACAATAATTTTTTTGCATATTTCTGTCACTTTCGATGTATCCGATCAGTTAGTTAAAAAGTTAGCGCTCTGAATAATTGGTCCGGTGGTTTCAAAACTCATCTACAAGTGTCGTGATCTGGAACTGTTATAACCATTTAACAATAACAGCTTGGGTAGAAACTAAGTTCGAGCTTGGTGGACGAAGTGTGCTTGCCCTACTAGGCCCGCACGTGGAAGTAAATTTTTGTTGTGATTGCATTATTCCCGACTGCAAAGAATCGGAAAATCTTCAATCTGTTGACTTTCAGGTGGACTCTCAATATCACTCTTTACAAAGCAAGGACGATTACAGCTTGACCCGTCGAAAGCTAGGGTAATGTTCAAGTGAGCTTCCGTTCGAAATGAAGACGTTATGCGGTGGGTGATCACAGTGAAGGGTTCACAGCGCACGAGTGTCACAGGATTCATAAGCCAATAATCTCCTAACTCAGGTCACGTTCAGCAGAAGTGGGAAGGTAAACAGCCTTGGATGACTTTCAAGTAGTGCTGAGATCATTAACGCATATGATTCCACTTGAGTGGGCTTTTGTACCTAAACGTCTCTGAGATAGTCCTTGAACGTACTTTGGTCCGATGTGCGGTCCGAACCTGACTAGCTTCTGATCAGTAATCAGATACATTTTCATATATTATAACATTATATTTATTATCTTGTGCCATAATTTTAAGGAGATCCAGCTTCGAAGTGTTTTGACTAATGTAGCACAATTCTTGACCTCAGAAGCTGCAAACTGGCTGTAACCTATTGATTCCACTTGAGTGGGCTGTTGCGTCGAATCTTCTCCCAGATAGTTGGGGGGTTTCCCGTCGTACATGTCGTACGGGAGACTCTGATGAGGAAGGAGATACGTTGGCACAAGATTCTAACGTCTGCCCATCTGAAAGAGTTCAAGCTCCGAGGCTTCCAACTACTCTTTCCACGATTTTCTGCATCATACTGGCGGTAAGCTTGTGACTTTCAGTTTATTGACCTGGTATGACTAGCCTTGTCCGAGATCGGTGATCGATTTCCGATCATGTCTGCAAGAAGTCAAACAGTGAGTGAGGAGGGTGATCATGCATTACGGGAGAATCTGATGAGCCCTTAGGAGGCAGATTTACAGAAGTTTCTAAGGTTTATTTATTTTCTCTGCCAGAGTTTGAAGGAGGCCAAGCTCCGTAGGCGTCGCTTCGTAAATAAGTATGGGTCACTGCATTTATCATAGCATTTACCCTGCGTTTAAAAGGTCTTGTATTTAAGGTACAAAGCTGGACTGAATTATTCAAATATACCATTGGACAATAATTAATGTCATGATGTTCACAGTTCTGCATAATGTATATCTGAACTTTTTAGATTTCATTTACATGCCAAAGAAATCTCTCAGGGATTTTCAGTCTGATTTTGATGTATAGCTTATATTCCTAGCACCTGTCAAAGACAGAAAACCTTAGTCCGCTCTTGAGGTAAACCAGATTAAGAACGTCACGTCTCTTTGAATCATCACTCACTGCTGAAATTAACTTTTTCAGCATCCTGGAACTGCAGTTTTTCCTCATATGTCTCCTCCGCGTAGACTGCTTGATATTACCCGTTCACAGTGAAATAAGTATTTCCATTCTAAACTTTCTTTGCTGATCATGATTCGGCTTCATGGATGCATTTTAGACCAGTTCACGAATCTTGCAAACTTCACGGATGGTCTTCCATGAGCTATATACGTCTTACAGGTAGGGGTGAGTATGCAGTCTCGCCGGTTCCCATAAGATCATAATGGTTTCCTCGTCCCTTTAAACCACTATGTCATGACTTATTTCAGCACTTGAGAAGCTCAAGTTCAGAAACATATGCATGGTCACCCAGATCTGCTTCATAGTCTAATCGTTTTCTACGTTGCTTCTGCAACTAACGCTTTTGAACCGTCCAGAATTAGCAGTCGAGCACACAGCTAGATTTACTACAGCAAAACTGGAATGTATGTGCGTTTGCTTTGTATGGCTTGTGACAAAAGGTTTCCGACCAATCGTGCACACCAGTTGTCACTGGGATGACAAATAGAACTGATTTGAGTGCCTTTCTCTGCCAGCAGTTGGGTACAAGTGCTGATTCGTGGTTGCTCAAATGATCCACCTTTTCTTTTGTTCAGCCCGCGCTGCTGTAGGTCTTGACACACAGTCATTTGATAGACGATGGCAGAGGGAACCCCAGAATCTACTGCAAATGCTACACATGTGGACGAAGATGCTAAGCTCAGGACAGAAAACGTGGACGATTCGGGATACAAAGATGAGGATCTTCCAGTCGCGCTCAAGAAGCTCTTACAGCGTCTTGAAGGAACTCCCGAATTGGGTCTCGATGCTGCGACATATGTTCCCATTTTATCACAAGCGAAATATGGGGATTTCTTCACCAATGTTGCATCCTCTTCCTCCAAGATGCAGATTCGGAAACAAGTGCGGCTCAGAGTGCTGAAAGCAATCGGAAGTTGCAATACTCTTCAGGTCCTTCGGGTCCCTGATGGTTGTACGTACAGCGAATTGGAGGCTGTACTGTTACCTTTGCAGTCCAATAGTGAATTGACGAAGATTGTCATAAGGCGTTTGGAGTCGAGCAATGACGCCGACGTGGAGAGTTGTTGGTTGTTACTGGGGCAACTTCTGCAGACCAGTCATACCCTCGATCGTCTAATCATTGAGGACTGTAGACTAACTCCTACAGGAATGTCCCATTTGGCATCAGGTTTACGTGGTAACTCTCAGTCAGCTGTCCAGTTGTTGAACTTAGACCTAGGCCACGACGCGAGCTTGACGCTGCACATGGCGGAGATAGTCTCCGTGGCTCCAAAACTAAGACACCTAACTCTGCGGGGGTTAGAAGTTCCCGACGAAAGTATTCTTGGAATTTTGTCACAAGCTTTTAGACAAAACACTCGCTTAGAAACATTATTCCTGTATGTTGGAGGATGTAGAGGAGAAAACAGAATGAAGGAGATTTTGCTTAATATCTTCACGGGAGAAGATTCGAATCAGTCTATTTCTAACCTGACACTAGCTGGCAAGGCTACATGCACATTCGACTGTTTTGCGGAAATTGCGTCTTTGAACCGGTCACTGAAAATAATCTATCTACATGTGGACTATGTTGCAAGCACAAATCAAGGTGGTCGAATAGGCCAGTCCTTATGTTCAAACTCTACCTTAGACGCCCTTTATATATTTGGTGCTTGGTATGAGTGGCGCGAAAACATACAAGCGCGCGTACTAGAGCTCATTACAGCAGCGGATGTGAAAAGACCTATCATCCATCTCCACATAGGATCATCTAAGGAAGGTGAGGATGATAGTATCAAAGGTGATGACTTGGAATGGCGATTCCTAGTCCAGGCTTTGAGAAACAATTTTCCTTCTCTTGCCTCTATTCTTTTGGATTACGCGGATTTAAATGCACAGGCCAGCCTGAGGCAGCCAGGAGGGCAGGGATTTTTAGACGCACTTGGGAACAACTCCACGTTGCAAAGTCTTGGGATTCGCTTCGGCACAAGAGATTTTTTTCAGGGAGGATGGAAGCAACTGTTCAAGAGTCTACGTGTCAATACATCCCTTACTCGACTGGGTTTGTAGAACTGCGAAGGCTTGGAAGATGAGGACTTTAAGGAGCTGATGGGCCTTCTGCGCGTGAACCCAACGTTGGCAACAATCAACCTGGACGACACCTCATGGGAGAAGGACGGAAAGGAAGCGTTAATCGAAGAGGCGCTGAAAAGGAACAGGAAGCTGGTGTCTTATTTTTCGGCGTTCAGGGAAGCAGAACTGAAGTTCGAAGGCGCCAAAGCCGGTAGATTGTTCCTATGCGGTTCGCCCATGGCTGGTATGAGCTTTGCATCTCAAATCTGGCTTCTCTATTCTTTCAAATCAGGGCGTGAGCTGTTTTATTCTGTTCTCAAATTTATTCCGTGATTTGTGGAATATAGATTATATCACTACTCAATTTTCATTTCAAATCATCATATTATTAAGGGTTTCTACTTTAAATATATTTGATATGGAATCCAAAGTGAAGTTTATCACACATTTATATTTCTCTAGTCTTCATGCAAATGGTTATGCTTTCCCCTTCGTACTTATTTGCAGGAAAAACAAAGCTGAAGCAAACCATGATGAGGATTGTCCAGGGAAGAACTTGGTTGGGAGACAAAATGGCTCAACTGTTGACCACGGGCATCGAGATGGAGATGCTGAAAGCTGATCCCGACATGCAGATTGCAGTGTGGGACTTCTTAGCAGGCCAATCAATCTTTCGAGCTCTTCAGTCCGTATTGTTCCCCCAAACTCACCACAATTGTGTTTTTCTCTTCGTCTTCAGTCCCTTTGACGAAGAGAGAGGCCACCTAAAACATGATCTTGATTCGTGTTTTCGAACCGAACTCGAAGAATGGTTGCAATTTATTGCATCAAGTTCCCAAGCTACAGGTCATACCCTCCCTCACGTCCTGGTGGTGGTGACGCACATGGATCGGATGGAGCATCGGGACGTCACGTGGGCCAAGACCATCGTGGACAAGCTTCGAAATGACTTCGAAGGTGTTTTAGATCTGCACTCTAGTGAATCCATGTATTCCGTCAATGCCAAAAGGAAGGAGGAGGTGAAACCCTTGACCAGCCATATTTTCCGCATATTTCAGAAACTTTTACTCGAGGATTCCCTCATAGCTCCTCCAGAGTGTTCTCTTTTAACTTCTGTCTTACCAAAGAGTAAGTCCAGTTTCAAAAGTTCTCCCGTCATCCCGTCTTCACAGTTCTACAGCTTTTGCTCTGCCCAAGTCAAATCATTGCATGCTTTTGATACCAATACCGAGACAGGACTGAGATTGTTCCAAGCTATAACTTCCTACTTACATGACGTAGGAACTATTGTACAGATTCCCCTTGTTGACCTGATTGTGGTAGACCCCAATTGGCTTACCCATGTATTTTTGGGTGAACTCATCAGTTTGGGCCACAATTTCCAAAAGGACAAGACCAGTCTTCCCATTTCCACTCGATTTTATAGTGAAACCGGCATCGTTGGCCGAAGTGACTTCGACAGTATGCTGCTTACTTTCTTGAGAGAAAATCCTCGATTTGAGAATCTTTCCCTCCACATTTTGAAGCACCTCTTGAGAAGCTTGGATCTTTGCTATGAACTAGAAGATTCAGCGGGGAACTGTTCATACTTCATCCCCACATTAGTAAGTCCTTCAAAAAATGAGATGGTGGACTCAGAGTCTACTCTATCAAGTCCCAACCACAGCAGATCTGCCCTCCATTGGCGTTCTTCATGTGAAGCTGATTCCAAGTTTGTTGGATATCGATTGCGATGTCTAGATAAGCAAAGGATGTGTCTCACATCCGCGTTTTTTTCGCGGTTTCAGGTACACATCTCAACGAACAATTTAAGATTAGGTCTGACTTTACATATTGCGGAGTTCAATTCTATTTTCGAATCACTGATTGATCAAGTGAAATGTTTGTTTCAGGTTTATTTTCGACACAAACTTGTTTTCACGCAACGACGAATTACGGAAGGAGATGTGCGTTGGGGTCGATCTTACATACAGATTTGCATGGAGGGTCACGAGATCGTTGTGGAGGTGAGTGATGCTGGAGAGAGCCATGTGGATATTTTGGTCAAGGGTTCGGAGCTCCAAGTCAAAGACATGGTGAGGAAGTACGTGATGGAGAACGTTGTGAATGAGATCAGAACCTTCTGCGCCTCCCCTCAAGGATGTCCCGGTGTCTCACTGGCGCTTGCTATCTTGCAAACGTCATGTGTGAAAAATCTGTTTTCGTGGCATTTGAGAAAGGATTTTCACACCATAGGAGTGGAGGAACTGATGAAGAGATTTCAAAATCACATCAATGAGCGACTTGCGAATATTGAACATGATGGAGTTTTGCCTCCCGATGAAAAGACTCTACTCAACTATGAGCACCAATGGCCTGCTGTGCAAGATGGAGATTTGATGGTGCAGAAACCCATGTTTGAGCTTGCTAAGGATCTTCTTCTTCAGAGTGAGGTGGAACGGATTGTAAGGGAGATAGAAAGAATTCACATTGCACGTCTGGATCAACTGCGTCAAGCTTTCTCAAGACATTAGCGAGAAGTTAGATGCGGATGAGAGAACCAACTCGAACGAAGTTCAACCATGGCCAAATCGCACGTCTCACCTTCAACGTTCCCTCACATGCGATGTAAATCTAACGACACAAATTTTGCATCGAATGGAAGACACTCTCGGAAGGATAGATCGAAGGACAGAGAACATTGAGAACATTGTGTCTCGAATCGAGATCGGGATGGCAAAGATTCTAAGCATTCAACGGGACCTATCATCGTCTTTACAGCTCTTCATGACCAGGATGGAGAAGGCCCTTGGATTCTCGGAAGAATTGGCACGGCATAAAACTCCCAAACTTCCTTACTTCAGTGATGAGGTTGAACTCTTCCACAAGGTGATTGCCGGTGTGCAGATCTCAAAACCAGTTCGACTACATCTCATGTGCGAATCGCTGAATGGGCCACACAGGATTGCGGAGCAAGAGGGCCTGGTACTGAATGTGGAGAAGCAAGACAACGAGTGGCTACGGGGCTTGTGCATCATATCAACAAAGGTCATCTACTATCTTGTGAAAGCCGGCCTACAAGTTTCATTAGGGTTAGGTCATATGATTCCCGACATTGATAATCTTCCAACAACATCGTCTTTGACCCTTGCAAGCATTGCAGCAGAAAGTGTTAAGATAGAAGAGATTTTGAAATCCCTTCAAGGTAGCAGTAGTATTCGTTTGAATGAAACTTGGTCTCGTTTGAAGGCCATTTTAGGACCTCAAAATTATTCTAAAACTTTTTAATTGTTTTTTGTTAGGTATTTGCATGAGCAAAATAATAGGTGTGCATGGGTTTGCGGCAAATGCCTAGATAGAGGTCTTAACAATCTAATTTTAGAGATGATTGATTAGATATATTCAGTTGGATCGGGCAATGAAGATTATCTGGAAAGAAATATTTCTATAGAGTTATTTCAATAGATATTATAATTTTTTTGATATTTTCATAGATTGCAATACGACAAGATGAAGTTTTATGAAAAACTATGACAAGATGAGGTTTTATGGATGATTTTACATCATAATGAAAAATAATTTATTACAATTTCGTGAATTAATATAACAATAAAAAAAATTATTTTTTTTCTCCATGACTAAAAATAAAGATTGCATATGGATTCAGCACTTGTGAATTATTATTTTCAACAAAGAATTAAGAAAAAAATGTATATATAAGAACAATCTTCCATTATTTCCATATGAACCTTTGAAAAAAATAAATTTTTAAATATTTTTATTATATATATTAAAATCAAAAATTCAATTTCATTTTATATTTTAAAATAAAATATACTCAATTTAAACTAATAAAATTAATTTCTTAAAAGAATGAATTTAATCATCATGAAATGGATTTAACTTTGTTTAACTGAAATAAATATTCAAACATGAATATTTTATAAGGTCAATATTTAAAAATAACGTTATGAATTTATTTAACATATTTTTATTCGTCTCAAAATATATATATGATAATCTTTTGAATTATTTTAACTTAAAAATAAATTTTAATTAAAAAAAAAAATTTAAAACAAAAATATTATATTTATTTTTTTTATTTATATTTGGTTGAATGGATGAAAAGAAAAATTTATATTTTTATGTAAAAATTAAAAAAATTATAATCTAATTTTTAAATAAAATTTTAATTTTTAATTATTATTTTTAATAATTCAAAAATATATTTTTTATATAATACATGATTGAATTATAATATATTAACTTAAATTTAATTTTATTTAATTTTAAAATATCAATATAAATGAACTTAAAATATGATAAAATTAAAAATTTATTATAAAAATATTATATTTTTAATTATATTTTTTATATTAAAATTTTATATTTTAAATCAACCAAATTTATTTCATATCTTGAATACTTTAATTATAAAAATCTTATATATAAATTCTCTTTTTCCACAAGATTGTCTCCAACCCCGCAATTTTGGAATAATGATGTGCTATTCGCGTGTGTGATCAGGTAACCGGGATCAACTTGGTCGTGACTTCTGAGCAATTGCTGAAATCCGGGAGTGCTGAGCTAGTAGGACCCGAGTGAAAGCCCCTCGAGATACTGAATATGGATATGTAAGTTGATGCGATGATTATGTTCATCGCAGAGTGTGTGGGTAAGCAACGTAGACCTGTCGTGTGAGACACCTCTGAATCTGATCTTGGTTCCTTTTGAAAGGACTGCCATTTGTGACATCATAGCTCCCAATAATGGAATATCGTCGTTCTACGAGGTAACACTCGTGCCTTTTCACTCCATCAGCCATCGTTCAGTCTGTGATACTTCAGCTGATCACATCGGTCTTTGCTTTGTTATCAGATTGGCGATTTCAGCTTAGCTTCACACAGCGTACAGGTCCGTGCATCATCCCAAGGGCAACTCTAACTCACATTCGTTGTCAACTGTTTTGGGCAGGAAGTCACATTCGGTGGCAATCAGCGCATCTTCGATGCATTGTTGTGTGCTCAGTGTAAATGTGCGTCATACTCGAGGCAGGACGGATTGGGATTAACCTAATGCAAGACATTATCACTCAGATGTAGCTCAAGAATCAAAAACTGTTGGCGGAAGCTTCTGGAGAGATCCATCCTGCATTCGAGGTTTAGATGGCTGCCTGCAGGACTGGGGTCTGGAAGTCATGCGCGGCACTTCCTTACGAAGCGGTACAAACTAACTTTTGCAGCATTCAACGGAGCTGTAAGTTGACTGACACCTCTTCGGAGGTTTCATCCGTCTACTGCATGATAGATGCTTGTCATATGGTGTAATTATCACAACATGTTGCAACGTAATTACTTCAGCCAAAAGCAAGGAAGGTTTACAGTCGACATATGTCTAGTAGGGGCTCTCGGTAGGCTGACTGAGTGGGAGGTGGTCGAAGCTTGTATAATTGCTGAGACCATGTGAAGAGACCTAATTCAGCGGTCCCAGAAATGCAATAGTTGATGAAAGCAGTGAGGTACAAAACTATGTTACGAAAGGGATTTCTGAATGTCTGAACTTCGTAACTTCATAATTCTACTAGTACCTCACAACGAACTACGTTGCCCCGCAGGTCTATGAAGATCAAAGTGGAATAAACTCCTGGCTCAGTTGTCTATAGATGAAAGGCAAGTAATAATCGAGTATGAACCTCCACAATGATCTAAACTTCTGTCGAAATGCTTGAGAAAAGTCATGCAGATGTGGACATCAGCCCTTTCCCTCCTTGGGAATAAAAGACTGCCCTCTCCGGTTGTGAGCGTTCGTTCATTCCAACGGCTGCAGTGCCCATATCGTGCAAGCTGATCGAGTACTTTACTGGAAGAAGGAAGCACAATGTGACAAGGAGATGAGGTTTCTAGCAGTAAAGCATTCGTGTGACCTTCAACCTGCGTTTAGTCGCGGAAACCGATATGTTGTATAGGCATCACATCAGAAATCTACTATCTAGACAAAAGAGGGAATGCGAATACAACGAAGAAGACCTACAAAATGAACAAATCGGATTGAAATAATGTTTCAATACACAAGCCTGGATTCAAATTTGAGAGTGAAGCTTCCTTATCTTCTAAAATCAGATAAGTACTTTCGTCTTTTCTGCATGAGCCAGCTAAAGAATTTGCACAAAGATTATGTAATTACATCCAAGGCCTACGGATTTATGCACCTGTTAGTGATCCACAAGAATAAAGTTGACTCCTTGGTCGATGCCCCCATCGGCTTTCAGTGTTGTCGACATTCAATGTGGTTAACGGATCTTTTCGTTTGAGATGAGAAGAACTGATCAATAGGTAGACACGAGGAGCTGTATAGGAAATTCACCTGATGAATTGCCTATCCATAGCACCTGCTGAGCGTCACACTTGTTTCTCTGTATGTGCTGAGCTCCTAGTCCACTTGGCGGGCGTGACGACTAGAAACAACGGAGCAAGTCATTCATATAAATGCACCTACTCATGAAGAGACTCATACCGACGTGCTAAATCATTGGCAGATAAGGCATGTCTTCGAAGACTTAATATTGTCTCCGTTAATAAGCTTGACAGGACTTCGTGCCATCAGCAATAACTGGACTCCTGTATAAACAAAACCTGCTGATCTCAAAGATGCACACCTCGAAACAAGTACAACAGTTTGACCTCGCCTGTCTCACCTACAAAATTGAACCCATACACGGAAGAGACAGGAAGGGACAAATTGTGGTATAAATTCTCTGGAATTCCGCTCCGGTAGTCGCCTCCGATAAACCCAGGGACTGCATCAAAAGATGATATATACTATTTCGTTGATGATGACGCGAGGACCTAATGGGCATACCCATATGCCAGATGACAAACCCTACAGCCTGGCGCGGTCTATAATATAGATAGTTAACTCTCTTGTGCTCGTTCACCTCACAAGCGGACCGGTCACTTGTGTTGGCATGGACCTGTCGGAAATCCAGACGCTTAGTGCACTTTGCAGCCGATGGGCAAATGTGTCCATGGAGACCACAATCATGAGGTTATGTCATTCTCAGCGTTTCCGCTTTTTCGCAGCGGTTGGGAAACTGTTTACTATATGGAGTCATGTGTGACGTAGGTGACTTTGCTCACTTATCTGCTTACAGTCAACTGGAGCAAAGTGTTAACATCCAGAACGATTCCCTTGACTCAAACGATTTATGTTTTTTCTGGGCAATTGGGTGATTGCAAACAAACGCTGGCACCTCGCAAGGAAACCTTGCCTGCACTGATGATCTCGCATTACCTGTACTCACATCCTCTACAAAGAGAAATTAAACCCCAGAAACCGTAAATTATATGTCCTTCCAATATTGTCGCATGAATCATCACGTGTTCAGAAAAGGTTCCCCGTTCCCACTGAGGATGGTGTATTAGCTTGTGCCACTCACAGGTGCGACAGGAAGCAACGACAAGCGACCATGTCCTGTAGCGTTGTTCATCTCTTGTTCGTGCGATTCTTTTACCTATCTTTAGATTCAAATCGTCACCACGAATTACCTTGGAGCTACATCGTGCGTCCCTCCTGTTCCTCCTGTAGTTGCGCCTTCAGTCACAATTTGCAACTGTGCTTCTGCCCAAGACTGCACTGAAGCGTATATCAAGTGGTTTGTAACCTCATGACCCAGCAGAACCGAATTGGAGATAGGCAGTAGATTTGCTGCAAGTTATGAGGCATCTAACAAGCAGGCTTATATTAAGAGATTATATGGAGATGTGTAGTTAGTTAGTTAGTTAGTTAGTTAACATAACAGAAAGGTATTATTCATGCAATATTCAACGCTCTTCAAAGACTGAAATTCCAATCCTTCAACTTGCTCGCATACTCCCAATGACTGGTGAGGGAGTCTTCATCAGCATAGTGCAATTGCAAAACTACCTTCAGGATCCTGTGATGTATTCTTGTCAGCTTACATATGACATACTCTTGAATTTCACAGCCGTAATCTCGTTACCGTTTCCGTCTGCAATATATTGAGATACACTTACCATTTCCAGACTGTGGCGCTTTTGTGTACACAGACAAGGCTTGCGTTCATTTGAGTCATCGTATTGAACTGGTGAATGGAATTAACCTTCTAATCCTTCTTAGAACAAAACTGTGAACAGACGTTGACTAGAAATCACAAACCTTTCCTTGAACGTGAATCTCTCATCTGGCAAGATTGTACTCTATCATCTGTTTATTTCACTATAACTAGTTCCAATAACTTCTACTTTACCACTGTCCCAAGAGTTAATCGTCATCAGTCTGTTCTTCTTAACTTCTCCTAGTGATTACATGACGGGAGATGTTCTTGTGGGTGCAGAGCTCCGGCAATAGCCCTAACGGTAGCTGGAGTAGTTTGACAACATCCCCCGATCAGATTTGCGCCTGCTTTCCTCCACCGGTTAATACAGTTGACGAAGTCCTCGTCAGTAGCACCCGTAGATGGCTGCATAAATGCAGGAAACAAATTTCCATCAAAGATGTCAATTTCGTTTTACAACCTTTAGATTGCCTGAAGTCCAAATACTGCCCAGCAACACACAATCTCATCACAATGACGAATGACGCTGTCATTCGTCTCCGCAGATATAAACAGCGAAAAAAAATTATGAAGTTGTCCAAAGGCGACAAAGTACTCGTGAGACAACGCAAAAATCACAATCATAAAAAACCTAGAAGAGCACAAGTTCGTCAAAATTCTTACAATCCACTCCTTTTTCTCTGCATTCCAATCTTCACCGCGATTTGGATAGACCACGATGGGCTTCGATGTAATCTGCAAAATGAACATGAATTCATTACACATATAGACAAATCCACCAACAGTTCACATTAAAGAACGCTCTTCACCAAGATCTTGAGGGCTATTGGTACATAATTGGAATGAAAGTAACGCCGAAGTTGAGAAGGTAACAGTCACCTTGCGAGCTTCTGCGATAAGTCCCTCGCATAGAGAAGGAGGAGTGCAGTTAATGCCAAAGGCCACAATTTTTTCGCTTCGTTCTACCAGCTCAGCACAGCTTTGAATACTATCTCCTCTCACCACATTCCTCCCATCTTTTGAAATGTAAGACATCCAGGCTGGAACTTTTACATCTTCTTCTTCCAAAACTTCGATGAGAGCCTGCAAAACCGGTCGCATTGATCAAGCTATGTAAAGATTTCTTAACAGCTGTATGTCTCTTTTCGTGCATATCAGAGAAAAATATAGTAAGTACTTCATCCACCTTTCACATCCAGTTATCTCCCTGCCAACTGCGCCTATAATCCTACAAGTTCTAGAATATCAAGAATGTAAAATGCTATACCTTTGCCTCCAGAAAAGACGGAATAGTTTCAAGTGCTATAAGATCCGGTCCAGCTCCGGCGAGGATCAACAGTCGCTCGCGATGAAAATCTTTCAGCTTCTCTAAAGTCATCTCAGGGCCATAATCTCCTCTGTAAACACAAACACTACCCGCTTCAAACCAACAAAACGACCAAGCTATTGACAAAAGTAAAAACTCCAGTCCAAACTCGACCACTCTACTAAAAGGAGACAAAACAAATCAGAGCAATTGAATAACAGGTTAAACGCGTTTTAACAATTGACAGGGACGTGCAACTCCCTAATTACAGTTTGAAGGTACTCAGAATAAAGCGAGGAGAAACCAAACGAACCTATACTCGGATCCATCTGCTAAATATGCCCCGTAACTCCCAATCGAAGCCCCTACTAATGCGCGGCAATATTGTCCAGCAGGTGATTCGCCTTTCTGCACGCGTTGTTGATACTCGTCCCAAAACCTGTCACGCGCCTCGCATGCCAATGTGACACTTCGCCTCAAAAATTCCTTTCCTTGTTCTCTGGTGTATCCTCTTGACTCGAAACCAAGCAACGTTGCCTGAAATGAGCAAAAAACGTATGAGTCACAAGCATAAGACCAAATATGGTAGGGAGCATAAACACACGCATAATCGGCATCTAAAGCCCGTGCCAATATAAAAAAAAAAGATCAGATGTTTGTAATCCTCGGTTCCCTTCATCATTCACATTGCTGCGTCATTAGTGAATGTTTGCATTCATTCACGCGGCACACAAGAGGTTGCAACATGGGAACCTTCAACCAAAAAAATTGCCAGGATTCTGCGTTGAATGGACGAAACAAGCAAAAGCAAACAGAGTCCCGATTATAGCACGATCTTCTAATTGGATATCGATTTCTAACCACAAGTAATCTGCAGTCATTCTCTCACCTGATATGAAGATGTCAGCACAACCTGCGCACCCGCTTCCAGATAATCCCAATGCACCTGATTGACATGTACATTGAAGGGGGTTCAAATCTCCGGGCAAGCAACCAAGGCACGCGCATATTTGATAAGCCCTCTAGCATTTATGCTACGATCTTATCGAGGTTACCAAGGTGATCCAAAAGTAACATGGATGAAAATATGCCATCAAAACTGAACGGTCAGCAATAATCTAGTCTCTCGAACAGATATAAAACACTCCGCGATTCAGTTGACGAAAAAAATTGAAGAGGAGCCATTACTAGTGGTATGAAGTGCCGAAATGGATAAATGCATTGCTAGGTTGCAACCAATAATCTTGGCACCCTCTGCAGATTGCCTCGACAACGTGCGCACGCCGTTTTCAATTGAAGAACGCCAAGTGACGTTTACATTGGAAGATATATACGTTAGCACAATCCTATTTTGGAAGTGAAGCCCTCCAACCGGGCGTCACCAGAAAGGCGCTTGTCCATGATTCCATGCATAAGCGCACCACTCCAGGCACTTACCTTCCGCATTTTCGAAGAAACTGACGTGATCACAAGTTCCGCCGGAAGGCACATGTGAAAATTCATCATCAATTTACAGGCACCTTCACGTGAGGGGTATTCAAAGACTCCTCACAAAAAAGAAAAACAGTAGGAAGTCCAAAATTACAGTACGACAAGGATAAAGCATGAATCCTCATATTACATTCAAATCATGGTGCTCTCTCACTGGCAAATCAAATGCAAGACAGCCGAATCTGTCATGCATACTTAGAACAAGGCGCATTTCGAAGCATCGCATTACCCGACTGACAAGGTCCGGACTCGTGATTAAGCATAATGCCGTCCACAGAGGATTCTTCACTTCTGCACCATGGTGTTCCAACTGCACTGCGAAACCTCCATCAATCACCGCACAGCCTCCGGAGTTTCTCACAAGCTCGGCAACATTGTTGAAGGGATCTGCACTAACTGCAACATGCGCATCGACCAATGCCATCGCTATGTTTCTCTTCCCTCTCCCTGCCTCTTCTACCCCGTTGACTCGCCTCACACCTCGGCGGCAACCTCGACAATCCCCTTCCCCTTCTTCTCTTCCTCGGAAAATCAATCCGACAAAGACCTCCTCCTCCTCCTCCTCTTCTCTCCTCCCTCGGACTTCTCCCCTACACTCACTATCGTTTCTAGTATCAAATCGCCGCTTGAATCGTTCTTTCCCACACCAGAAAGCTTAAACTCTCTCTCTCTCTCTCTCTCTCTCTAGTGGAAGCCTCTACAAATTTCTCGAACGCGCTACTCTCAGGATGAGAACATGCACGCACAGTCTGCCGTTCTAAAACTGCACCCAGCAAGACAGATTCGCGAGAAGCTTCCACTGATCCTGATTCTCTTCGAGAAAATCAGTCACTCAGTCAGTCTCCTCTCCTCCGTTCCTCCTCTAGAAGGCCTCTTCTTCTTCTTCTCTTGTCACTTGCGATTGCTCTTCGTGCTGAGACCAAATTCAAACCTTCAAACCCCTCGAATCGCGAACTCGTTCCCGGGAAGTCGAATCTCGCAGCACCACATTGTCCCTCGCGGCGGCAGTGAGTGCTGGCTCGGCCTTCATGGCTCACGAGGCGCGGCCAACTCTTATATGTGTCGCGGGGAGAGTGCTCGATCCAGTTCCTCGGTCGTTCGCCATCATCGTCAGGGACTCCGTGCAAGAGCCAGCGGCCTCTGCTACAAGAACGCGGTGGTGGGTTGGCGTTTGGTTTGCAAGCCAAGCGGCGCGCGATCTTGTCTGGAGAGCATTGACTGGCTACGATCCTCGACATGTGTAACTTTGTCGTACATGCCCTTTTCCATTTGGTACGAGAACTGGTTTCTCAGGGAAGCTTGGAGGCCGCGCGTTACAGGAACGGCATGTTTGGTGTCTGCTTGCTTGTTCGTCTTTGACGGGAACACGAACTCCCGGAAGTCTGCAGTCTTCTACTGAAGCTTTCCGACTTCCCATTTGACTGGATGCAAACTTGTGCCTTTTTTTTTGCCGGTAACATTGGGGTTACCCATGTTACCGGTTTGGTTTCATCCTTGTACGATTTGATGGGTCTTCCCATCCCTTTTGTTATTATACTTTCTCGGGTTTTTTTGCGCAATTTTGCTTTAATGTATTTTTCGTCTGCTAGCAGGATACGTCACCCAGACCGTAAGATCTCGAAATAGGCGAAAATAAAATATGCTATTACGCAAGTACTGGCTTTCTTTCTTTGGATAGAATTTGTCAGAGATTGGGACTTTTTCGAGAAATCTCTTATGATTCCCTCTTTTTGAAACAGAACTGAGCTAAATTATAAACCGGCATAGATATCTTAGCTGACTTTCACTGCCTTCTGGGTACTTGAAGTGTCTTGTCTAGGAGTGTTTTGTCTATGTGGAGAGCATGTTTCCTGTGTGAAAGCTCCGCATCGTTTGCCCCTAATGATTGGTATCTAATGCCTGCTTCATGTCTCGTGATCATATCCAACATAGAAACGTAACCATCGGATGGTGTACAGTCTAGAAATGAGACCCTCCGGCAACAATTGACAATAGAACTGGCATAAGTAAGGGAAGGTATTTCATATCGATATTTCAGTCCAGAATACAACTTCACTCCGGTTACTGAGTTGTAGTTCTTCCTGTAAGTCACAAGTTTAAATGTTTTTTCCTTTTTCTCCTGGGCTGCTTCACATTATAGGCTCCCAACATCTACATGTCATCGGAGAAAACCGGGATAACTGTTAGATGGTTCAAGTTTGGCATATGCCAACAATAGGGTTCACACTTTTGAACATCCAAATGTCGAATGAGACTTTTAGCGGATTTGGACGAGGGTTCATTTTCTTCTGTTTTACGATGGAAATGTCTTCAGCCCCCTACTAGATCCTATAAATCCAGGCAGCACATCAGCATAATGGTAGGTGATTTTATACCAAAATGTACTGATATCTTTGCAAAGTCGTTCATAGACACTGTTAGAGGGGCGAATGGATCGAGATAAAGAAGAGTAGTCCACGTCAACCTCGACGACCACTGAGAACTTCGCACGACTATCGAACTCAATGTCGTCAAGAGCTAACAAGCCACTGATAGTGACATAGGTCCACCTGGGCACTGGAATAATTGGAGCAACCTTAAGAGGCCTCCATGGATAGTGGATGCTTTCGGCCACCCTGGGTACGTTATTCTTCTTGTCAAGTGTCAAGGGTCAAGTGTCTTTCATAATATGGAATCCAAACTGGTACATTAAATTGAAGATCGTGAGGCTCCGGCAAGTTCCTTGCCTATAATTTGACGATATGTTGAACTTTACTTTTTGTCATCACAAGTCGATCACAAGGGAGGAGAAGGGTTTTAGTGCTAGAGAGTTCAGCCATTGCACGCGGTAGTTGAAATATGCATGAGTCTTCATTAAAGCAACATCCTTTGTCTACTTTCACATGCCAATGTCTAAGTCATGAGTGCAGTCAAACTGGCCAAAACCTTCTTAGAACATGCTACATCGAGTTGGTTGAATGAAAGTCATGATGTTGTACAGGGTTGAAAACTGAACCACTTCTTGTCAAATGGATCTTCCATTGCTCATTAATTGCTGTGTTCCATTCTCAATACAGTAGTCTAATTCGGACTAGGTCCAGGCCAGCCTTGCAATTGACGATCACTTGATCCCGAGTCGAAGGTTCTACAACCCAAATAGGAAGTACCAAACGAAGTCTCCATGCTTGGAAACAGCGCACCAAACTCTCTCTGAGGCTGACTTATCAAACTTCTACAAGTAAACATATCACTGTAGTGGGATCTGGACTCTGATGTGCTCCTTATTATTTGACTGAAATCTCATTTGTCTTCACAAACTGGAGTAGAACGGTCGAACCTGGTTGTGATCTACAGTAGATAAGACCATGAAATGCCGATGTGCATTCCAATCTCATTGCTTCTTGGTACAAGAACTCGAGGGCACCACTATTTATAAGAGGAAAGTTTCACCTTCTTGTGAATATCTAACCCCATCCCTATCAACGAATTCCTGCTCCCGCTGTAATGACGTGGATCACGTGGCTCATCATTTTTCTGTCTTAAGGTGCCGACAACTCATGCACCGCTGATACATCATTTACCGGATGTGAAAACTCATTTCTGCTCTGTGACAGTTGGATTCTAGTTCGGATTCTTTTTGCTCGTTCTTCTTCTGCCCATCCCATATCCTAGTCTCGTTAGTAAATATGTTTTCTCTGCTTTTTGAAGAGAGGACTTTTTCGATATCTCTGGCTGGACACTCTGGTCTGTCAACAGCTGCCGGATTCTAAATCTTTTGGTCTCGTTCTGCTTTGTTCCAATTTGGTCAGTTGCAGTTCAGCATTAATGGAACGACGACTCTGAAAGTGGGCCGGACTGGATTTCAATTTTAAGCTGGTTGGATAACGCGATGTGACACATTCATTATTCGTCGTGAAGCAGTGCTCTTTTCTCAATTGCAGAGATTATGAAGTTTGTTGTGGAGACGGGTGGTCTTTAGACCATTTCCCTTTAAACTTTTCAAAACTGAATACTTTGCCCGTATGCCTTCTAGAGGCATTTGGCAAATGGCAAACTTTCGCTTCATCTTGATGGAGCGAAAGAAAACGACAGTGATTAGGCTAACCAGCAAGGTCCTTCACAAATGAGAATGTAGAAAAATAATGGAACAATTTCCTGGTTCATATTCACTCTCATACGTATGTGCATAAATCGGTTTCCGAGTGCATGATTTTTCATAAGCGCATCCCGTATTAGTCTTAGGCAGGACCTATTTCCACACACTCAAAGTGCTTATGACACACCCGAGACCTAACGAGCTAATCACATCATCGCCAGACTGGTATGCCAAAAGTCCTGCTTCGTGTGCCGAATCTACTGACATACTGAATACATATTGCACATCCATGCCTCCTCACACAATATATACTTGTGCTTGGAGATTATACTTTTGATATTCATCTAGGCAAGCAGTTGAGAAGTGTAGATGAATTATCATTAAAATATTATGTATGTTCTTTGGGAGACACTAGAGTATAACAAGTGATAAACTCACTTTCAATCTTGAGTCTCTCTACATATCACACCACTTCTTTAGCTTCACGCCAAATCATTTTCCTTGACAACATGTATGTTTTACCTAGACAAAAGAGAACTCTGGACTAAAACAATTAAGCAGACATACGCACGGGCCTCACTAGACCCGTGCGTATGTAACTGGCATGCATCCACCGGCAGATTCAAAGAAATAATAAATCATTTCTCATTCTATAAGAAGGAGTTTGTGAAACGTCCAGGCCATAGCAAATACTGAGTCTCTGAAGTCTAGGAGTCTAGGCATTGTGCTTATTTTGCAAGAGATGGTACCCCCTGGCACGCTTACTCGAGAAGCCAAGAATAGCAATAAACGACACAGTATAATAACAAAAGGGATGGGAAGGCCCCATCAAATCGTACAAGGATGGAACCAAACCGGTAACATTGGGCTAAACCATGGAGCAATAAACTAAACCTTAATATTTAACTGTCCAATGAAATCCCGTCTTTGAAGCACTGATGCTGTACTTCAAGTTCCATATAGATGAATTGTTAGGATATTGCTCGATCACGTTGTGGCAATGTCCGTTCAATGAACCAAGCCAATCCTATGGAGAATAGTAGGTCCATCCATACGTTTTGGCCCATATCTGTGATCTTGTACTTTTAAATCAATATTTCGGTTCAATTTACCTGGTCATGCAGAAAGAAGGAATGAAAGCCCATCGTACAACATAAAGTTTGACGGAGGTTTACATATAGAACCCAGGACTAAACCGAAAGAGCCGAAGATTCCTCTCGTAGTCTGAACTCCTGTACTTTGCACCCCACCAGAAAGAATTCAAGATATGTCCTGCAAAGAGTATGACGATAACTCAGAATATATGTTGCCATCCACACAAGTACTAGAAATGTCAACTCCTCCGCTCGCACCTTTTTAAAACGCTGGAGTGGAGATTCCATGTCCAGATTCTTGCGCAGACTGAACTTCACCGGAGCCATGAGATCTGCTGCAAAGGCTCCAACATGAATTACGTGCGTCAGTTCGAAAGACTAGGAACCCAACGACATGCAGTGCACCCGGACGGGGTGCCTTCTGGAGGGGCGACCAGATACATTGTATGGAGACGAGAGGGACGGGAGAAGGAGAGGCATTCACTTTGTGCCGCTGCTGATGTGGCAACTGATCACCCGTGCCAGCCTAGAGGTCGGGTCGGCGGAGATCGTAGGCTCGACCATTAAAGTTCACCACCCGGGCAACAACACGACGGGGATATGGTACTGTATATGATTTGCTGACCTCGGCCCCTTTGGCATGTTTTATGTTCTTGTCCTGACGACGAGCTTCGCACTTGATTGCTCGATGTTCTTTCGTTTGAGCACACCTACAAAGGTTTCATGCTCGTAGGCACGGATCACCGGGGACGGATTTTAAGCATTCTTCGGGAGTAGTTTAGCCTTTTCCCGTTATTTTAAGAGATCGCCTCTTATCTTGGAGATAAAAAGGTCAAGTGACTACCGTAACAGCCCTTCAACACAAATTTCGTTGACCTCAAAGAAAATTCACAATTTCAACGACACATAAACGGTAGTAACTGAAAATAGGAGTACATTGTCTCTCAGCCTCAGAAATGCAAGCACGGGTAGCATGCACTAAACAAAATATTATATAAGTGCAAATTGCGGTCATGGGAGTTTTGGAATGTTGGATTGATAGAATAGAGTATTATCATACTTTGTCTAACATCAACTATCACATAGCAAATCCTTTTTGTTCATACTTTGTTGTTTGAGAAAACTTCTACTTGGTTTCAAGGTTAGATGATGGAGCTCAACAAGTCGGGCCAACAAGTTACTTGGAGTGCAATGAAACAAGATCTTCTTCAGAATTTTCAAACAATTGCCTCATAATCACTGCATTGATAAGTTTGTGGAAACTTGAGGAGAAGGAAAGTGTGGATGAGTATATTGAGGATTTTGATATCTTCGAATTCATATACAAGATATGAGTGGAGCTCAAGTACTTGATTTATTCAAAAGAATGTTGAAGGAAAAGATTCAACAAGAGGTTATTTGGAACAATCCACGCAATTTGAATGAGGTTATTGTTTGACAACAAATGGTCAATGTCTGTCACAACAATGGAGAGATATATGTTACCACAAATTAGTATTATAGACCAATGTCTATGGAGTTAAGGAGGAAAGAAGATTTCATTCAAAGAAGAGTAAATGCTCAAGGAAGAGATTATCGTAACTTGAATCTTCATCGAGAAGCAAATTCAAGAGGAGGAGACGGATTGTAGGGGAGACGAGAATTACCTCACGGCCTTACTGATTTGATGACAAGGATGAAATGTGGAGGAAGAAAGGAAAGATATGAAATAAATGGTTCGAGAAAGAATGAATATGTTTGATTGTGACGGATGACGAGATATGAGTAAAAGTGAGAATGTTGATTGATCTAAGAGCTACAAAAAAATTTCTATCCACATCTATTGCTATAAAGTTTGAATTAACTTTAGAGAAAGATGAGAATGAAGAAGTGAAATGCTCTAGTTACCAAATTGACAATTAAAGAGCATTGAGAACATTACTATAAAAATATAGTTGAAGATTCGAAAATACAAGAAATCGTTGGAGTAGAGACTAATTCGATTAGTTCATTATGATGCTATTTTGGATATGTTTTGGATGGAAAAATATAATCCTGACGTGGATTGGCAAAGAAAGATAGTGAAAACTACTTGTTGAAGGATCTTTGGAAATGGTCTTGGATCCAAAAAAAAACTTATCTCTATGTGTGATAGAAAGAATCACCATCAATCACAAAAATGTATATTATTTGGGATTAATAAGATATGTAAGGGCTCCAAAAAAATAATCATGAGGAATTAATTTGTGTCTTGAACAAGTTTCAAGATATTTTTCCAAATGATCTAGCTCCAGGTTTACCAACAAGAAGGAGAGTGAATCACAAGATAGAGATCTCACCATGATATTCTCCTTCTTGTAAAAATCTCTATCGACTTACACCAAACAAGCTAGAGGAATGTAAGGTAAAATTGGAAGAGTTGTTGGAGAAAGGCTTTATCCAACATCATGTATCATCATACGCAGCTTCAATTTTGTTTATGAAGAAGAAGGATGGTGTAACCATCTTTAGTTAGTGAGAACTAAAGTAGAGGTTATGCAAGGAGATAAATAGTCTTGAGTTGACTATTAGTGGAGTATCGAAAGGTGACACATCAGCAATCCGTGTGTTCTTTAGGTTGTGTTTCTTGGGTGTTAGTTCGTGTGTTAGTTTGAGTATATGTCAGCAATTCGTGTGCTCATAGGGATGACCGCCACATCATCGATCCATGAGAAATTGTATAGATGGTGGTTGTGTAACCTTATCTAGTTTGTATCTTTTTGATGATTATATATAAAGAAAGAGAAATCATTGAGGTATCTCTCAAACTTCAGAATTTCTTGAGCTATTCGAGTGGTCTGTCCTCACTTCCCTAGTGTAACAATGGTATCAGAGTGAACTTGCTCTTTCCTTGAGTGTATATTACCCCTCTTGAAAAAGCAAGACGATGATGATAACTTTAAGTTCTTGAGAGTTGTATAGGGACGGGCAGAGTTCATTGATCTGCATGTAGAGTAAGTGGGAAAGGAAAAACTGTGGCTTGCAAGTATGGATATTCTTGAGAGGAATCTTGTACCAAACTTTCCATTTTCCAATCTATTCAACATCCATATTCGATTCATGTAGAAGGATATTTTCAAAGTGTACCTTGTGGCGAATGGGGTGCAGATTTTATGGCTCGAGTGATGGCATCACCAGTATCAATGATACTTCCGATTGTCAGTAATCGAGAAACGTGAGATTGTACCATTTACATTCTATACAAAACGTTGGATGGATTTGAATCGTGAACCACCCGCACCGGTTTCGTTCAACATGTGTGTAGAAATTAGAACAATTTACCGAAAAAAGAGAGTGTGGAGGGACTTTTTTGTTAGGAATTATGGTGAAGAGTACTACATAGTTGTAATAGGATCACCTCAGCCTTTTGTGATTCCTATTTTGAGAGATTGGATTTTTATTACACTTACATTGTATTAGATTGAGTGGTGGAGAAGCATGGAATCATCAGTTTCTATGATTGAAGTTCTAAACTCAATCATGATAGAAATGAAATAGTTAAGAAAAGCTATTGTAGATGGACATACAAAGCAACAAGCCATGGAGGACAAGATCTATGCTTAAGAGAGTGAGAAGGTAGAGAGAGAAAGATTTGATGAGATGGAAGTGGAAACTCCAATACAAGAGACTCAATCCCAACCGCAAGGGACTGCTAGTACTAACAAAGAGGCAAATATGACACGACTTCAAGAGATGGATGATCAAGCCAATCTCTTACTTCGTATGGGAAAGTCATGTAAGGTGGAAGCCTACAAGGGCAGTAGAGCCATGGGAATTTTGGAGGGATGGATCAGGACGATGAATATACATCTATCATATTTTCATATTTTTGATTTTAGTGCATGAATGTTCATGCGGTCTTACCTCATGGATAAGGTTCTTACATGGAACACTACATGGGAACAAATGCTTTCAGAATGAGGTGCTTCTATTTCATGGAGTGGGTTGCAAGAGGGGCTTCTTCAGAATTTTCAAGCGGTGGATTCCCTTCAAACCGCAAGAATGAAGTTGTGGGATTTGAAGCACAAAGGAGGCATACATGAATACATTGAAGAATTTTGTTATCTTCAAGTATCCATTATGGATATGAGTGGAGCAGAAGCCTTAGATGTCTTCAAACGATGTCTGAAGGAGAGAGTGCGAAAGGAGGTGATGGTGAGTAATCCATCCACAGTGAATGAAGCAATCGCAATTGCTCAACAGATTTTGGGTGATTATGGGATCACACACGGTGAACCATCAAGCAATGTTCGAGAACCACTTGATCCAACACCCATGGAGTTGGAAAATCTTTGACGTAGGGAAGAATATGCACCACCATGAGGAGCACCGCATATGTATAGAGGTGATAATCGTCGATCACTTATTTCAAATTTGCCGGATCTTCCTGCAAATAATGGAACAGTTAATCGAGGAGGAATGGGGGTTCGTTACAATCATCAATGCTATACATGTGGGAGGCTAAGTCATATTGCCAAAATCTGTAGAACTCGATCATGACCATCCAGAGGAAGACCTATGTTGTGAAGGTCTTTCAACAATATGGAAGGAGGAGAATATGACAATGAAAACAAGATCTTGCAGGGAAAGGAAGATCACCAGTAAACTTGCCTCGCTGCTTTACTGGTTCCACAAAACAAAGAAAAGATGGGGTTGGAAGAAGACAATGATTGGAAGCTCATGGAGGGAGTAAGAAACAAGCATGATTGATTGTCACAAATGGGATGATGGAAGGATACAATGTGAGAGTCCTAATTGATCCTAGAGCAACAGAAAATTTTCTATCACGATCTGTTGCAATGAAATTAAGATTGACTTTGATGAAGGATGTGAGTGAGGAAATGGAGTTGCCAAATGGGCAAACTGAAGCAATTGAGACATTAGCACGGAGTGTACAACTAGTCATATGTAGGTACCATGAAGAGATTGAAATGGAGAGTAATCCGATTAGCTCGATATGATATCATCCTATGAATGTCATGGATGGAGCAATACAATCTGGAGGTAGATTGGAGAAAGAAAGTAGTAAAACGTGGTGGATGGAAGATATATGAGGATAGAAGCAGATCTCAGAATAGAAGCTTACATCTCTTTGTGATTGATAAGACTACCATTTCTAGAGATGATCTACGTTTTTCTTGGGACTTATAAGATATGTTGATGGATCTAAGGACAATCTTGACATTCCGTAATCATTGAGCGATATTATTACGGAGTGTAAGGATATCTTCCCATAAAATCTACCTGCAGATCACAAGATCGAGGTTCTCGAACGATAGATCATAAGATCGAGATTATACTTGGAAACACTCCAACGTGCCAAGCTCCATATCGTTTGGCTCCAAAAGAGTTGGAGGAATGTAAAGCTCAAGTGGAGGAGATGTTAAGAAAAGGGTTCATACAACCAAGCATTTCACCTTATGGAGCCCATGTGCTGTTTGTGAAGAAGAAGGATGGGAGTATGAGATCGTGCATTGACTATCGTGAGTTTAATCAACAAACGGTGAAAAACAAATATCCATTACCTTGAATGGATGATTTGTTTGACCAATTTCAAACGGCGAAGTACTTCACCAAACTGGATTTGAGGAGCGTATACAACCAAGTTCAAATTGCTGATGAAGATGTTCTGTGACCTCTGGGCTGACTCTCACTTAGGTTTATCTCCAATGGCTTTTTGAAAGCTCATCATGAATCTAGAAGGACTTGTTCCCACCCTATGATCATGACTCTAATGCACACTCTTACACAAACTCTCAAAGTCCCAACTCCATTATTCAAATTCTCACCAAGAGCAAGATATCACTCAAAAGGAAGGGATATTTGGGTAATCAAAGTCTTCATTGAATCAAGGCTCCACTCCGAACATGACTTCTCCAAGAACCAAGCTTCCCAAAACAAGGTCTCTACAAAAACTAAGATCACAAAACTAAATTCTCCCAAAACTAACTTGCTTGAAAACTAACTTCTCCCAAAACTCACTTCTACAAAAACTAACTTGAGAGGTGCTTCTCATACTCTCTATTTATACTACTTAGAATCTTACCCTAGTAACTATAAATAATCACCATGTAACTTTTTCTTACCAAGTTTAAACGAGATAGAGATCACAAACCCCAATAAAAAAGGTACATGGCAACATGCAATTGGTCCACTTGTATCTTCTAGAAGCCCAACTACTCTCTAATTGACTTTATTGTACCAAGTCAATCTCGTCCCTAGATTTAAGGGTCTTCACCAAGTCCAACCAATGAAAACTAGTCCAAGTCAAGGAAAGTCAAGATACCCATGTGATAGAATCTGTTCCTTGATTCCTACTAAATAACAAAATAGCAGTTCTCATCTATCACACCAAAAATTACTCTATATTTTTCTCCAACTTAACCATAACTAGCTAAACATAGTCATGACTAAGATAAACTTAGGTACAATTTAGATATACTTACATTTTATCCTATATGTACAACCTTGGGTCTTACAGTTCAGATGACAGCTTTTCGTATTAGGTATGGTCACTTTGAATATCTAGTGATGCCTTTTAGTCTCACTAACGCACCTGCCACATTCATGGGATTAATGAGTGATATTTTTCGTCTTTATTTAGATAAATCTATTATTGTCTTTTTGGATGATATTTTGGTATATAGTACAACCTTAGAAGATCATAGGCGACAATTACGAAAGGTACTTCAGATTTTACGAGAGAATGAGTTATGTGCCAAAGCTTCAAAATGTGAATTTGGCAAATCAAAAGTAGATTATTTAGGCCATCGAGTCATAGCGGAGGGAATCCAAGTGATGAGTGAGAAGATAGAAGCCATACATAAATGGATAGCACTAGAGGATCAAACTCAGTTAAAGAGTGGAAGGATGATTGGCATCTAGTTGCCTTTTTCTCCCGAAAGTTGGTGGTAGTTGAGCAAAACTATCACACAACTAAACGAGAGGAGTTAGCTATTGTTCTAGCCACGAAACATTGGAAACATTACTTGGGAGATAAGGAGTTTGTGGTGGAGACAGATCACAAGCCATTGGTGTACTTGGAGACGCAAAAGGATCTCTCCAAACGATAAATTTGATGGGCACAATGGCGTCAACAATTCAACATGAAGATAGTGTATATGGAGGACAAAAAACAACTTGCATATGCTCTCACATAAATGCCGTGTATGAATAACATCATAGAGGTGAAAATCCAAGTTGATTGGTGATCTCAAATGATGGCTACAACAAAGGAGGATGAGAAGATCATGAAAGCATTTCAAGCAAAGATGGCAAAGAAGGTTTGAGGTCTAGCATTTCAAGAGCAACGTATATGGATCTCAAAAATCCAAATTTACGTACAATGGTATTGTCAAAAGACCACGATACAGCCATTGTGGGGCACGTGGGGGCTAAAAAGGCTTTGGAGAGTATACAACGAGTGTACTATTGGTCAAGGATGCAAGAAGACGTAGAGGCATATGTTCGAAGCTGTGTTGCATGTCAACAGAATAAGACAGGGAATCAAAAACCATCAAGTTTATTACAACCCCTTCCCATTCCTGAACAATGATGGGAATATGTTACTATGGATCGAGAATGTGAATTACCAAAAATCTTTTTAAGACATGATTCAGTTGTGATCTTTGTGGATAAATTGAATAAGATGATACACATCCGATCTACCACAAAGACAGTGACGGCACCACAACTTGCTCATTTATATCTAGACGCAATTTTTGTGAATCACGGATTAAGCAAAGTCTTAATCACATATAGAGGAACTCATTTTATTAGTTTGTTTTGGAAATTCTTGTTTGGTTTATTCAAAACAAAGCTAACAATGTCTATAGCCTATCATCCTCAAAATGATGGTCAAACACATAGAGCCAATAAAATAATAGAGGATATGTTGTGAGCATTCACCTTGGAGGAACAACAATAGTGGGATACTCTTCTGCCTCTAGTGCAATTTTCATATAACAATTCTATTCATGCATCCACAAAAGTGTCTCCATTTTATCTGATGTATGGTGCTCATCCTTTGACACCTTTTAGTTTATTGAGAATTCTTAAAGGGCAAGAGTTTTCTACCAAAGTTGTGGTAGTCAATGATTTTGTGGAGCACATACACAAAGGACTGCATCAAGCAAAGGAGAAGTTGATAATTACTCAAAATCGACAAAAGCAGTATGCAGATGCTCATCGCAGGGAGGTGAATTTTCAGGAAGGAGATCAAGTTTGGTTGTCCATGATCAATTTGTCACTTGTAGGAACACCAAAATTTAACTCTCGATTCATTGATCCTTTTATGGTGTTGAAACGTGTTGACGAGGTTTCTTACAAGTTAGACCTCCCATTGCATATGAAAATACATCTCGTATTTCATGTGTCACGATTGCAAAGACATGTACCACGTCCCAAACAGTTCACAAATCCATCAACCCCTCCTCCTTTACCTACTATGATAGCAGATCATGCAGAATTTGAGGTTGACAAGATTCTCAAAAAACGGATTTGGGGTCACAAATATCCAAAAACTAAGTATTTGGTTCAATAGAAGGGATATCCATCATATGAATCAACTTGGAAACCGGCAAAGAACTTAGTCAATGCACCTTAGATGTTCAAGAGTTTGAACGTGTGAACAACAAGGATGTTGCATCTTAAATGGAGGGAGGTTTGTAACCATCTTAAGTTAATGAAAACTAAAGTAGAGGTTATGCAAGAAGGAGATAGATAGTCTTGAATTGACTATTGGTGGAGTATCTAAAAGTGTCACGTCAATAATCCATGTGTTCTTTAGGTTGTGTTTCTTATATGTTAGTTAGTGTGTTAGTTCGTATGTTAGTTGGAGTACACGTCAGTAATCCGTGTGCTCATAGGGATGACCATCACGTCATCAATCCACGAGGAAATGAATGGATGATGGTTGTGTAACCTTATCTAGTTTGTACCTTTTTGAGGACTATATATGGAGAAAAAGAAACGATTGAGGTATCTCTCAAACTTCAAAATTTCTTGAGCTATTCGAGTGGTCTCTCCTCACTTCCCTAGTGTTACATATGGCTCCATGCGGATGTGCATCAACTATTATGCAAGAAAAGAGCTAATCATGGACTTTTGTATTGTTACTACAACAGTAACTACGTTGGCGAAGTCATCAAAATATCAAGTGTTGGGTAAGGCTATGGACCTAGATTGTTTGTCGTGGATTGTGAGCCTTGGATTGGCTGAACATATACACATGTGGTCCACATGTGACTGCAAGACCATTGTTCAACTCTTTGTCTACTTAGACTACGGAGTCAAAAGCTAGGGGCAAGAAGTGCCCAAGATCTCATCCTTGATCTTATGGGAATGTTAGAGAAGGAGAGATGGAGTCTTGTAACATTGAAGACAGTTACTCCGAAATAACTTTCAAGATGAGATGACTTCTCAAGAATTCTCCTTGCATTATAAACTATAAAACTAGAATATGCTAACATGTGTAGTTTGCATGTTTTGTTATCTTATCGTAACCAATTCCTTAAAGACATCTAGCATTCAATCCAATCAACCAAAGCATGGTAGCCACCTCGTCATTTATCCATGTAAGCCAAAGTTTACATTTTTCTTTTTGGATCATGCATATCACTATTTTGTACCTTAGTGATGTAGTGACCAATCTAAGATTTGGCTTAACTAACTATAGCTTACCAAGATTGGTTACATATCTCCTCTCATTTAAGACATAATATCCTCGTTGTGATAAGACTTAGAAGTTTTTACAAGTATCTTGGCATTTTAAGATTTATCAAAGATTTCCAAGTAGCTTCATAAAATGGATAACCTTGCCATTGGAATATATATTCCACTTTTAGATTCCGCTAACATCTAGTCCACATCAATCACCTCCTTTACCAATAATGATTGATGGCATAGAGGAATATGAGGTAGAAAAGATTCTCAAGAAACAGTGTTAGATTCCATCAATTGTTGCAAGCAAAAATCCTATACAAGTCCATGTACTTTCTTTTTATATGCATGAGAAGTTGGATAACTCAAGAATATGGATAATGTAGCTTTCAGGTGCCCCACAAGTTCACCAATGCCATGGATGAATGGTCAACATAGATCATTGTGTCGTATTGTCTATCCACATCCAAAATAGTCTCCATTATGAGATGTGAATGCCTCTACATTTTATCATATACTCGCAATAAAATCTTCCTTGGCAGAAGATTTTTCCACCATATATATGGACGATGTACACAAAATGTTGGTTGCTAGTCTCACTACATCCAACAATATTATTGATCAAATCCATGATTGCACATTATGTACACTCGTCATCACTTGTGCACAAGGATCTGTGAACTCCGGGCTGACTCTCACTCAGGTTTACCTCCGATGGCTTTTTGGAAGCTCATCATGAATCTAGAAGGACTTAGTCCCACCCTATGACCATGACCCTATTGCTCACTCTTACACAAACTCTCAAAGTCCAAGCTCCATTATGCACATTATCACCAAAAGTAAGATATCACTCAAAAGGAAAGGGATACTTTGGTAATCAAAGTCTTCATTGAATCAAGGCTCCACTCCGAACATGACGTCTCCAAGAACCAAGCTCCCCAAAACTAAGATCACCACACTATCTTCTCCCAAAACTAACTTCCATTGAAAAACTACTTGAGAGGTGCTTCTCAACCTCTCTTTTTATACTACTTAGAATCTTACCCTAGTAACTACAAGTAATCACCATGTAACTTCCTCTTACCAAGTTTAAACGAGGTAGAGATCACAAACCCCAATGAAAAGGGTACATGGCAACATGCAATTGGTCCACTTGGATCTTCTAGAAGTCCAACTACTCCCTAATTGACTTCTAGTGTACCAAGTCAATCTCGCCCCTAGATTTAAGGGTCTTCACCAAGTCCAACCAATGAAAACTAGTCCAAGTCAAGGGAAGTCAAGATACCCATGTGATGGAATCTATTCCTTGACTCATACTAAACAACAAAATAGAAGTTCTCATCTACCACACCAAAAGTTACTCTATATTTTCCTCCAACTTAACCATAATTAGCTAAACATAGTCATGACTAAGATAAACTTAGGCACAATTTAGATATACTTTCATTTTATCCTATATGTACAACCACGGGTCTTACATTTACCCCGGACCAAGATTTCACTCCGTCCTCGGAGTGAAAGAATCTGATCGTTGATGAAACGGCTTCAACTTGTCGTGATTCACCCGGTCAAAATGTCGTCCTCCCAACTCCTTCAAATCGTAAGTAAAGTTTCCCACACCTTTGTGAACTATGAAAGGACCAAAGTACTTTGGAAGAAATTTCTTTCTTGCTCTCTTATATCTAATGGAGTCGTAAAGCATTACCCAATCACCTTCTTTGAAAATCTTCATCTTCTTCGTCCCAAATCGATTATCATGATACTTCTTACGCAATTGTTGAGCCCGCTCCACACGTACCATAATACAATTTCGAGCCTCCTCCGGCTCCAACGGTTGTTGGCGTCTTGATTTGATAGCTTCTACTCCATTCTTCCTCTTTAACTTCCGTTGGATAGTTAAGAAGGTCGTCAAATCAAATTGAATTGGAAGCTTTGACTCGACACCATATACCATACGGAAAGGTGAGTACCCTATTGATGTCTTCCAAGTCGTCCGATACTCCCACAAGATAGCATGCGACCTCTTGTCCCAATTTTGCTTGCTCCCCGTCTTGCATCCTTTACCAACATCATGCAAAGCGTATAGTTGGTTATTTCTGCCAACCCATTAGCATTTGGTTTGTAGGAAGTAGTCACTTTCGTGCCTTGATGGAGAAATGACCTAGCATGGCTTGTATAATGCTTCCAACAAACTCACCACCTCTATCGGATACAATTTCTAGAGGGCATCAGAATCTAGTTATTATACTCTCATACGTAAATCTACCCACTTCTTCCTCACTAGTAGTTTTTAGAGGTCTAGCTTCTACCCACTTGGTTAGATAATGTAGCTACCACAATGAACTTGTTACCCCGAGGAGTAAGATTCAAGGGTCGTACAAAGTCTATTCCCCATTTTTCAAAAGGTCCTAAAATAGGAACTGATGTCAAAGGAGGGGTTTTCATGGACTTTTAGCAAAAGCTTGACACACATCACAACTCTTGCAAAATTCCACACAATCTTTGAAAATGCCCTTCCAATGATAGCTTCGCATCTAGGATCTTAAATGCGATTACCTTTTCCCGCAAAATGTCCTCCACATACAGGTCCATCATGAAACTCCTCCATAAGTTGAATTGACTCTCCCTTCCAACAACCCTTCCGAGTAGTCCATCGCTCCTTGATGAAACAACACGCCCTCTATGATGGTATAAGGTTCACATCGCTTCACCAATGCATTCCTCTCTCGTGAATGCATGCCTTGGGAAACTCTCCTCCGAGATGAAATCCCATATCCCTTGTATTCGGCCGGTACCTTTGTTATGGTGTCCATCATCAGCAAATCCTCATCCGGAAATGTATCATCCTTGGGTTGATCTCCTTCCTCATCGTATGCTCGAGACATCAAATCAATTGGCATGTTTCGTGCATCGATTCGATCCTCAATGATGTAATCAAACTCCGCCAAGAACAACTTCCATCATTTATCCTGCCCTCAAACATTAGGCTTGTTGAAAATGTCTTCAAAGCCTTGTGGTCGAATAACGATAGTAAACTTCCCTCCCAAAAGATAGTGTCGAAACTTCTTGAGTGAGAAGATCACTGACTAAAAGCCTCCCTTTCAGTCCGAATAGTTTCTCTCGACCGCACCATACGTCTACTAGCATAAGCAATTGGATGATCATGGCTATCTTCATCTAAGCGGCTTAGAGTGCATCCTATAGCAATGTTTGATGCATCCGTGTAGAGAATGAAAGGTTTACCCCAATTTGGTTTGGCTAAAATAGGAGCCGTTACCAACGCCTTCTTAAGAAGTTCGAACGCTTTACATTATGTCTCTCCATCCTTGAGGATTAAATCATAATCCGTCCCCTTCTTCATGTAAACCGTCAAGGCATAAGCTTTGTTGGAGAAGGAAAAGATGAACCGTCGATAGTATCCCACCATTCCAAGGAACTGCCTGAACTTGGTCAACGTCACCGGAAAAGGTAAGTCGAGGATGCGTTTCACCTTTTCTAGATCCACCGCTATCCCATCCTTGGAGATGATGTGCCCTAACAACAAACCTTCCTCACATCCAAAAATGCATTTTTTCTGGATTGAGCGAGGCCTTGGCTTTCTCCAACCGTTGTAGAATTTTGATCAAATGATCAAAATGATCCTCCTTCTTCCCGTAAACACAAAAATCATCTATGAAATCTCGCACAAATTTCCCAATAAAAGGTTCAAACACCTTGTTCATGAACCTCTGAAAAGTTGTTGGAGCATTACATAGACCAAAGGGCATTACCCTAAAGGCAAAAGTTCCCCATGGCGTGGTAAAAGTGGTTTTGAGCTGATCTTCAGGAGCAATTTGAATTTGGTTATAACCACTATAACCATCTCCAAAACTATACCACTCATGACCTGCCACCTCCTCTAGAATCTCATCTATGAAAGGTAAAGGATAGTAATCCTTCTTTGTGACAGCATTCAACTTCTTGTAATCTACGCATACACGTAGCTTACCATTCTTCTTCTTGACTATCACAATAGGAGAAACCCATTCAGAATTCTCTACCTCATAGATGAAACCCGCATCCTTTAGCTTGTCGATCTCCTCCTTGACCACCACGGCCGTTGGTGGATTTATCCGACGTTGTTAGCCGACATTTGGACGAGCCTTCTCCTCTAACTCAATGCGATGAGTTTCTAAGGTTACTTCCTTCAAATCCTTGTAGCTAAAGGCAAAGACATGGATATATTTTTGAAATATATCCAAGAACCTTGACTTCTCCTCCATAGTAACCTTGGGACCAAACTTGAGAGTGGAGAGCCGTCGAGTTATCTCATCTTCACTCATCTTCATCTTGTCGGGGTCTTTCACCACCCCTGGCCTAGGAAGTAAATCCATTGCAGCAAGAACTTGAACTTGAACATCATCGTCCGAGGTATCTTCGGATGATGTCTCCTCATCGATCGACATGTTGGTGTCAACCTCCGAAAAAACGCCACTTTCTTCACTCTCGGACTACGAGTAATCACTCGTAGGTCTATCCAGTGCGAGGCGCTCCTCCACCACTTGTGAGAGGGACCTTCACTCGATGGTTTTTCAGCCCTATCTGAAGGTAACCCTTATGCCACCCGATCGGTTGTCCTCACGACCCTCAACCAAGGACTTCCTAACAACAAGTCGTAGCTAGCCTCCTCAAGCACTTGAAAGGACAACAAGGTTTGAACTCCCATCACGCTTACCACCACCTTGTCCACCACTCCAATGGGTCGCACCTTTTGCTTGTTGGCCATCCCAACAATGATGTTGGAAGATCTTGAAAGCTTCATCGCCAACTTCTTCAACAAACGTTCGACATGGCATTCACCGCAGATCCACCATCCCACTAGTACATCCGAAACATCACGTCCATTAATGCGTACTTCAATCTTGAAGCTTTGAGTGCATACCTCCGAGGCGGCGGCATCCACCACTCCTACTCCAACATTCGCCATGGAAGCTTTCCCCTTGGATCGTCGCTTCTTGGTTCTTTTGGAGCTTAGGCCTCCCCTCAACTCCTTTCTTATCGTAGGATTTAGAGCAATCAATTGGCCTTGAGTTATATTGGCTTTTTTGATTCCCCACATCCTCCACCACGTCGTATTTGAAATTTGGGTAGATGAAATGGAGAAATCATCCATTCCCAACTTCTTCCTCGGTGCTCTTGGTTGACTCACACCATTGGATCGAGTGCTCCGGCTTGGTTGATCTTCCATTGAGATGGACTCCTCACGCAAATCTTGCTCTCTTCTTCTCGTGTGCAAGAATATCAACTCTTGAACTTATAGAGCTCTCTCCTTCTCAAGCGTGCACCGATGAGGAAACACATCAATAGACGCTACTCCCTTATCCTTGATTGACTTGGGCAGGAGTAGAATTGTTGTGTCTAACTCCATCATGTTGTCGAGGATTAGGACAATTTCGTTGGAAATGAGGGCCTCCACAACTAAAGCATGAAGCGTGAAGTTCCCTTTGTGGTGGATTTCCTTTTTTGGAGGATAATTCCCATACCCTCTAGATCCTCCCCTACATTCTCGATTCCTCCTCTCCCATAGTTGTACTACGTTAATCTTGAGATCGGCGAGTGTTTACGTGATAGATTTCAACTCATGGTGCAAGTCTACCTTTGGAGAATTTACTCTTGGCGCGGCAACAACGGTAGGAGTTGCCATTCTAACCACAACGGTGGTGATGCTTCTCTAGCCACCAAGCTAGAATCATCGTCTTCTAGGCTCTCCTCCATTCGAATAGCAATGCGAATAGCCTCAACCTTAGAAGAGGGCTTTTCATATCTCACCTTGCTTGAATCACGAGAGGCTTCAAACCTCAATGAAGTTCTTTGTCAACATCGCCACAATCCCCACCATGGTTGGCTCGACCTCGTCTCCACTCTTTCTCAACACCAAAGCGTGACTCCGGCTTCTCCGTTCTCTCTACGTATGATCTCACCTTCTCACTCTCTCCTTGCTCAAAAAAGATGACTTCACACATCGACTTCTCGTAACTTTCATCGGAAGAAAGTTTTCAACAAGATTCTCCGTCAAACTCTCCCAAGTGTCTTCCTCCACATGCTCCTTCTTGTACTCATTGTACCACTTCAATCTGAGAATCCTCCAAGAAGTCGGGCAAAAGGATAGCCCATTCGGGTTTCCTTCTCTCATTGTTTCCTATACATGCCCTCTTGAAGTCTCTCACAAAAGATTCTACATCTTCTTTCTCTCTCCCATAGAACAGGAAGCTTCCCCATTTCCAACTCCTTTTGTCGTTGTTGTTGGAAATTTATACGGGATTCCCTAATACAACACAAACAAAACTAGCTCCATTCTAGAGTAATTCATCAATGGCAAAATGAGCGAATTGGTTGGTCCAAGATTGCCATGGCTCTCTCCTCTCCCTAAACACACTATGAGCCTTACCCTCATCGACATTTTCTCGATCATTCTGAAAATGATCTCCATCTTGATTAGAACTTGAGCCATTGGAGATTTCAACTTTTCGGTATCTGCACTCAATTTATCTTCAAAGCCCTCCACTAGTGACTCCAACAGAGCTTTCACACCACTACACTCGTGTCCTAAGGGAAGTCCGGTCACTCCACAATTTTTCACAATAGGTTCCACTCTTGGATTCATGGGGAGATGATGGTCGGATGAAGGTTTAGCTCTCCCACGTTTTTCGTCTCTCTCTCAACCTCCGATCTTTGGTCCTCAAAGGACAACTCACAAGCTTATGTCCCTCCTCTCCACAATAGAAGCAACTCTCACGTTTCGCTCTCGGGGACTTTTTTAGTGTCCTCTCTTCAAACACCACTCTGAACTCCCTCGTGTTGAATCCATTTGAAACAATCACGTCCGATACAGGTATCTTAGATAACCGGATCTTCCAAAGAGGTTGATCCCCCATTTTCCAATGAGTGTCAAGTCATCCTCACTATGCAAACACCCATGCACTAACTCTCTCGAAATGACCATAAACAAGGAAAAAGCAAATCTGAAAATTAAAGCGGTTTTGCTCACTTTTATACCCCCTTATACTTCGGATATCATAACTTTCTCTATAGAAATGATCTCTCAACGAAATGTAGACTCACATGTAGCTTAGCTCCTGATAAACAATCGTGCAAAGTTTCAAATCCTGATTCAATTCTTGCACGAATTGATAAGCTCTGTACACTTTTTCCCGAGAGCTATCTTTCAAAACCCGTCAGGACCCTAGCAAATTCTAAACATCATAACTTTTGATCTAGACATGATATGACTGTTATTTTAAGTGCAAAATGTATCCTATCTAGTACTCTAAAATCAATAAAATTCTCGGAAAAACTTTGGAAAATAAAGTGTTCCCTCCAAATACGTACTATAGCACTCTCGCCTCATCCCAAACAACACTTAAGTAAACAAAATGTACAAAATAACTTCCAAGCTATCATATAACACTACCGGATACACAAAAGGTACATTACTATGCATCATGATCTCGGTTCGCTCTTCCCCCACAGTCCTCTCCATATGAGTTCTCATCATTGCGCTCTCACGGGCAAGAAACTGGATTCGAAACATCTCTGCTCCTTCTAGATTGAGGTCCCGGCAACGGAACCAAAATGTGAACTTCGGGCTGACTCTCACTCAGGGCTGAAGCTCATCATGAATCTAGAAGGACTTAGTCCCACCCTATGACCATGACCCTATTGCTCACTCTTACACAAACTCTCAAAGTCCAAGCTCCATTATGCACATTATCACCAAAAGTAAGATATCACTCAAAAGGAAAGGGATACTTTGGTAATCAAAGTCTTCATTGAATCAAGGCTCCACTCCGAACATGACGTCTCCAAGAACCAAGCTCCCCAAAACTAAGATCACCACACTATCTTCTCCCAAAACTAACTTCCATTGAAAAACTACTTGAGAGGTGCTTCTCAACCTCTCTTTTTATACTACTTAGAATCTTACCCTAGTAACTACAAGTAATCACCATGTAACTTTCTCTTACCAAGTTTAAACGAGGTAGAGATCACAAACCCCCATGAAAAGGGTACATGGCAACATGCAATTGGTCCACTTGGATCTTCTAGAAGTCCAACTACTCCCTAATTGACTTCTAGTGTACCAAGTCAATCTCGCCCCTAGATTTAAGGGTCTTCACCAAGTCCAACCAATGAAAACTAGTCCAAGTCAAGGGAAGTCAAGATACCCATGTGATGGAATCTATTCCTTGACTCATACTAAACAACAAAATAGAAGTTCTCATCTACCACACCAAAAGTTACTCTATATTTTCCTCCAACTTAACCATAACTAGCTAAACATAGTCATGACTAAGATAAACTTAGGCACAATTTAGATATACTTTCATTTTATCCTATATGTACAACCTGGGTCTTACATTTCATCCAAAAAAGGGAACATTCTTCAAAATGTATACTAATGAATAGTTATGCTATGATTGGAGAAATCATAACACATTTAACATCTCCCAAAACATGCCAAGATGAAAATCTTATAACCCATGTCCATTACTAGACTATGTGTAATTCAGACATGACCATCTATCAATAATCAAATTTATAATGTCATATCAAGCAAGTTCTTGATCCCCCACCAACAAAATATCTAACGACAAGTCTTGTTGATATCCTTGAACCACCGAAAATGGTAGAAGATCTGGATATTATCATAATAACTATGTCACATGGCGTAATCAAACACACCTTGCAATCTCATCTTGCTCCACATACATGTATTCATATAGTCTCATACCAAACGCCAAAATATCAACCAAACCTATGTTGATGACTACAAACAAATCCAAAACACATCATACACCCTTCTCTTGATATTGTCAAGCAATAGATGTTGCATCCAAAGGTGAAAACATAGCAAAAGTAGGAATAAGTTCTTTCATTTCCTCCATCTCCAGAGCAAAAGACTCACTCCAAACATGATGTATTAGCTGATATGTCAATTGTTGTAGTTATATACATGAAATAGCTAGTGCTTAGTGAAGTAGATTCATCCACGTTGGATGACACTACTCCACTAAGGTTTGACATGATAATAACATACTCTAAACGTGGATAATCATGTGCATCCATGTTTCCCTTCAACAAATCATCATGCCAAATAACACAAGCATTGAAGGTCACAACATATGTCAAACCTCCACTCAATATAAAGTGCTAAAATTGATAATGAACCACACTAGTAATCGACTCATTTGGTCCTCAATAAATTCTCAACCTAGCCAATAAGAGGTTATCTCCTTCCAATCATCAACGTTAAACCTCATCATGTATAACACTGCCGCACACACCAATATATCATAGGGCTCTATAACAACAAGTGGTTGCATTGTAAATCTATTTGTGACATGATATGGTTGCACTTGATGGTGATGCATGTATGATGATGATGCATCACTAGAATCTTCAAGAGATATCTAGATCTGAAATTGACATCTCTCCACATTGGTCTTTTGCAAACCAAGACCAAGCATTGCATCCTTACCCAACATAAGGTATTGTGCACCAGAATCCAACAACAGTCATTAAAGTCAATAAATCGTTCTTGAAGATTCAACCAAATGGAATACATCGTTCCTATTATTCAACATCAATGGTGACACCCTTGTCATGATTTATGTAGCAACATCCCTAGTTAGTTTGATGTGTGCATGAAAGAGCATATACAGCAGTTAGAGTTAATTGTGCAAAAAGCGTTTCATTCGTATTGGAACTATCATTAGGGCCGACGTCACCATTAGAAGATCTAGGGCTCAAGGGGTAGAATTCAAATTAGGTAATGGCTTATATTCAAGATAACTAGTGTTAGATTATTGATCTGGAGAGCATAAGGCTTCCAAATTGAATTTTAGTGTTTTTAAATACTCTCTTAAGGCTATGTAACTCCGGGTTGGGTTGGTTTGACCGTTTCGATGGATGTTTTTGAGATGAAATATTGTTATTTATGTTTCATGTTATTGATATACCTCCATCTTTGTTTCTTGTTTATGCATCTCTTTTGTCTATATTGGTGTTTTGTTGTTTGGAGTGTTAATGCTCCTATGTGTTGCCGATAGTGAGGCTGGATTTACGGACCAATCATACTATCCATATTTCTCCTTAGAGAGACAAAATTTGTGAACCTAGAGACTGGAGGAATGCTTGTGATGATGATAGGTTTTAGGTTGCCCTTGTGTTAGCACATTGTGGGACCTCGAATACTTTATGTTATAGTTTCTGATTCTAGTTGGGAATATATTATCCTATGCTTATAGAGATGATAAATTGATGTCACAATAGAGTTCTCTAGAGGTTTTGGAGGAGACATTGCTTGAGTTAGTATTGGATACACCCGCAGTGGAATGCGGTATCAACTTTGGACTTTGAGGTTTACAAAAGACTCTGATTTGGTGTAAGAGAGTGACAAAACTAAGCTTGGTGATATCTTGGAGTGTGTATCCACACCATTGTTGTGGAACATGGAAGATATCTATGGGGCCACCAAGGATCCTATATGATATTCAGATTTTATTGGCACCATTAAGTTGGATGATTTCATACATGAGTTTGAATCATGTTGTGATTTACAATGGATGCGTAACTCTACGTTGTTAAGTTTGTTTATGGCTTGAAAAGGATTATTCTAGCATTTGAAGAATCCGCCAATCAATGATCATGAGTTTTGGCATGATCACCATGAGAAGAGTTCTAGAGACAATATTGGTTTCCAAACTACATCTATATTACTTCGGATATAATGTTTGATGCGAGTTCATCCTCTAAAATTGGCACTAATAATATAGTCCGAGCTAGTCGAGTTGGGAAGAGATGAGCGGTCCCAACCATTAACCCTATTCCAAAGTTCTTTGCACGGTTGAGGAGAGACTATCAAGGAGAGAGGACTGAGAAACTAAGAGGCTTGCATGAGTTTCAACAGAAAACTGGGGAGAGTATTTGAGAGGAGTATACTCGAATGTGTAGGTTGATCAATGTTATCCATGGGGTGACAAAATCACAAGTTGTCCAATATTGCTATGGGATATTGGATAGGGAGTTGAAACGTAAAGTGAGACATGGCATCTTACTACATGAGACATCATCTACCTTGGCCATTGTGTTTTTTCTTATTGAGCATATTGAGCTCAACATGCAAGAAGAGAGAGTGGTTTCTGTAGGATTCATCAACTTTGTCAACTCCTTCACAAGCGACAGCATTTTGCCAAATTCCACTAGTAGTTGTCAAGATCCCAAGATCAATATTACTAGTGTTGTCAATGCCAGAACCAACCAACATATCCTCTTTCCTTTTGTAAAGTTTGGTTGTCAATCGTAATACATGGGATGATGACACCCCAATGCCAACAAGCATTGGCTGAGAAAAAAGAAAATGAACAATAGTCTTTGCTACCCCCAACATTACACTTGATGCTACCTTAGATGATGTTGATAGTGAGGCTCTAGTTGCTCCATCTCCAAGCACATCAACAATGGCTTGCATCCTCATCTCTCTAGTAGGTTGTTTAGGAACCATCGATGAGATATTCATTGCGATAGACAATATGAATGACTGAGGAAGTCTAACTTGTTGGTTATTAGTTTACAACACAAACCCGTTGTGATTATGGAGTCTCAACCATCTGGACAAAGTGATGAAGGTGTTGCATTAAGACCATTTTTTTAGGTCAACCATTAGTTGTGGGGATGGTGTGTTGGACATTTGGTGGACCTCATCACAAGAAGGATTTCCTTCAAGGTCAGAGAATGGATCATGTTGGATCAAAATCATGTGAGCATTGTCAAAGACATGATCACATGATGGATCAATGTTTTGATCTCCATCAAGAATTATGATCAATGAGAATTGTCATGGCAGTCCTTGGAAGAGGAAGAGGACCTCAAGGTAGCAAGGGTGATGGCAGGGGTTGTGGTAGAGGACCAGCCCCTAATCAAGTGTTAGTCCATGAGGTTTATCATGAGATGAACATGGCATGTTTGTTGGACTAGTTGGAGCAGAGAAGAGCAAGTATTGCTATAGCCCAACAAAGATCAAATTTTGGACTGGGTGACTCTACATCATATGATGGAGATGTAAAGTACATGTGCACATCAGCACAACCATGTGCAATTGTTGTGACTCGTAGTATAATACATACTATTGAGTCTAGAGGAGGCTAGTCGATAAGTTAGAGTCGTCAGTCATTCACATTGTCTGAGGCATTGAATATCTCATCCATGGCTCCTAGAAAACCTACTAGACATATGAGGGTGCAAGCCAATATTGATGTACTTGAAGATGGAGCAATAAGAGCCTAGCCATCAACGTCATATGAGATTACATCCAATGCAATGTTGGGGATGGCAAAGACTCTTGTTCATTCTCTTGTTTTCTAAGCCAAGGATTTATTTGCGTTAAGGGTGTCATCATCCCATGTATTACGATTAGTAGCCACACTTTGCAAAAACAAAGAGGATGTGTTGGTTGCTTCTAGTAGTGACATTACTAGTAGTGTTGATCTTGGAATCATGACAGCTACTAGTGGAACTTGGTAAGCTACTGCCATTCAAATGTTGGGGTTACCAGCAATGTCATCATACTAGTGTACCATGATGTCACAAAGTATGGTGTTGTTGGATAACATGAGTGGTGTCTTATGTTTGGTCGGACCTTCAGGAAAGGTTCATTGATCTTAACAAGTGTTGTTGGATTTTGGTTCACAACCACCAGAATCGAACATAAGGATGCACTGCTTGGTCTTGATTTGCAGAAGAAGAATGCGGAGAGATGTCCATTTCATATTCATACATCTTTTGAAGGTTCTAGTGATGCCCCAATACCATACATCATCCGGATGGAGTTGAATGTGCAAGTGCAACTAGATCGTGTCACAGATAGTTCTACAATGTATTGTAGTTATACTTGCAGAGTCCTATGATGTATTGGTGAGAGCGACATTGTCATATCCGATGGAGTTTAGAATTGATTATTGGGAGGAGAGCAATCTCTTATAGGATACATTAGCAATGTTGTGAGGGTTGAGTGAATCAATTACCTGTAGGATTCATAATCTATTCTAGCCATTTACCAAGAGGAGGTTTGGCGTATGTTGCAACCTTCTGTACTCGTGTTACTTGGCCTAGTGATTTGTTGGAGAGCAACATGGATGCACATAATAGTACTTGTCTAGAGGATGTGACTATCATGTCAAGTCTTAGTGGAGTAGTGTCATCCATGTTGGATGAATCATTAGGTACTTTAGGTATGTAGCTACAGTAGATGTCATATCAATTTATATATAGGCTTGGAATGACTCTTTTGCTTCGGAGATGGAGGAAGTTATTTCCACTTCCATTATGTTGTCACCTTTAGATACAACGCCTACTATTGGCAATATGTGGATGATTGTACATGTGAGATAGATCTGTTTGGAGGGATTAGCACAAGTTTGGCTACTATTTTGCAATCTAGCATACAACTACATTGATACTTGTATGTGGAGCGAGATGAGATTACAAGGCATGTTTCATTATGCCACGTGGCATAATTTGTGTGATGATATCCATATCTTCTACCATTATTGACAGTTGAAGGATATCAACAAGTCTTGCCGTTAGATATTTTGTTGTTGGAGGTGCAAGACCTTGTTTGACATGGCTTATACATTTGATTATTACTGAATGGCCATGTTATGGACACACATAGGCTGGTAATGGTCATGGGTTACAAGCTTCACATTCTAGCATGTTTTGGGAAATGTTACTTGTGTTACGATCTCTCCAATCACAACAGACCTATTCACTATCAAATACTTTGGAAAATGTTACTTTGTTGGTTATCTACGTGCACGAGTAATAACAAGTGTACATCATGTGCGATCATGGATTGATCCAATCTATGACTGTTGGATGCAGCGAGAATAGAATCTCATGCACATCATACACGTCTATGATGAACAAACCTTCTTCCAAGGGAAGTTTTATTATGAGCATATGACGGAGTGTAGAGGCCCTCACATCTCACAATGGAGAGTATTTTGGATGTGGGTAGAAACTTGCAAGCAATGGTCTATGCTAACAGGTGATCCATGACAATGGTGAATCTTGTGGATCAGCCAAGCACTACATTACCCACATTGTTGAGTTATCTAGCTTCCCATGCCTACAAAGAGGGAGAATCATGACTTGTATGGGATTTTCACTTGCACTGGTTGGTGAAACCCAATAATAAAGAGAAAGAGAGGGCTATGGAATTTTGTATGTGTATTACAGTAATAGTTATATTGGAGGTATCACGACCTCAAATGTTGGATCAAGCTATGGACAACTGTTTGACATGGATTGTGAGTATCGGATTGTATAAGCAAAGACACATGCAGTCCACAGTAGTGACTGCAAGACCATTGGTATGTAATTTGACTATCGATATGATGGAGGCAAAAGCTCAAGGCGAGAAGTGCCCAAGATCTCATCTTTGATCTTATAGGGATGTTAGAGAAGGTGAGTTAGAGTCATCTTTGAGTATGGTTGGAGTTTTTTATGTGAAGCAAGAAGTGGTTATCACTACAAACCTTTATAATACAACTTTAGAGCAGCTTGAATTGTTCACACTAAAATAGTGGAGCCTAGTATGAGAGAACAAAAAAAGCTTTATGCTCAAGAGGTTGTCATTTAGCAACTAAATACTATGTCTTCTTTCTCTAGTGTCGATGGAGAGGAGATTTGGAATATTGAGATTGGTCTCAAAGTAACAGGAGGAAAAAGACGTAGGATGTGGAAGTATTTGAGGAGTTTCAAAAACTATTTTGACTTCAATATGAAGGATTAAAGTTGTTTGAAGGGACCTGATATACGGATTGACTTGACATTTGATGCATCAATCTTTTGTTCTCCCTATAGATAGAGCAATATGGAAAAAAATCTGATCCAAAGTAGGTGTCAAGATCTTCTTGATGTTGGACTAATGGAGATATCATATGGAGAATATGCCTCTGCTATGATGATGTCAATCAAGAAGGATAGACATGACTATTATACATATAGACACATATATGATGACTATCAATCTATCAACCGACAGACAAAATCTGATTGATATGTTACACCTACATGTAAGGAGATCTTTGATGCGGTTGGGCATGAAAAGATTTTCAGCACATTGGATTTACAAGCAAGATATCATCAATTGTAGATTCTAGATGAGGATAAGGCCAAGACATCCTTTTGGACAATTGATTCATATGGCAAGGATGTGTTCTATCAATGGAAGTTATTACCATTTGGGTTAAAAATGATAGCAATTATCTCAATTTGGTAACTTTACCATTTAGTCTAAATGGTCGACTCTGTCCCAAATGCCTAGCATAACCACTCCAGGTTTGTGTTGTAGACTGATAATGTGAAAAAATTGATGAAGATGGTGAATCATTATTGAACCCAGCAATCAGCACTCTCTCCTCCTGCATGTTGAGTTCAATACACTTAGCAAAATAAAACACAATGGCCAATGAAAGAACATGATTTTTTTAATAATAAGGTGGCATTTTTCATTCTAAGTCTCAACTCCATGTCCAATATCCTATACCAATATTGGACCGTGTGTGCCTATGTCTGCCCATGGGTAACACTAATCAACCACAAATGCATTCAAGTATACACCTCTCCAAGGTTCTTCCCAATCTTTTACTCAAACTTTTGCAAATCTCTTAGCTTCTTAGTCCTCACCCCTAGTAATCACTCCTCAACCATGCAAAGAACTACAAAATAGTTGAACTCTTGTCAACTCAAGCATCTCCAATCATATCATCAGTAACTCGCACCACCAAACATTGTTCCATAAGTAATAGAGATGTAGTTTGGATATCAAGATTGTCTCCAAAACTCAATCTCCTTGTGTTCACGCTAGAACTCATGGTAATCATCCATCAATGGATATTCTAAATGATCGAATAATCCCTTCCAAGCCATAAATGGGTACCAACTAAACCAAAATAATTTTTGATGGTCCCATAGATTTCATCCATGTCCCACAACAATGTTGTGGGGATACACTCTTACATATCACCAAGGTCAGCTCCATCACTCTCTAACACCAAATCAAAATCTTTTATAAACCTTAATGGTCAAGGTTGGTATCACACTCCACTTTGAAGTCACCCATTGCTAACTCTAGTAATTTTTCCTTTGGAACCTCCAAAGAACTCCACTATGATACTAGTGTATCACCTCTATAATCGTATCAATCACAGAGTCTCAATTAGAACTAAAAATTACAACATAAAATATCTAACGCATCTCAAGGTGCTAACACAAGGACAACTTCAAACTAGCCATCATCATAGTTACTCATCCAGTCTATATGTCTCACTAAAGAGAAACATAGATAGTTTGATTAGTCAACAAATCTGGCTTCATTATCACACATGAGCAATGACACTTCAAACAACAAATCACCAATAGAAACAAACGTGATTCACAAAAATGAAGCTAAGATGGAGGTATCTCAATCACAAGAAACATAAATAATCATTCTCTATCTCGAATAAATCCATCAAAGGGATCAAACCAAGCATTAAACTAGCCTTTTTTAAATCTCTATATAACGCAATAATCCTATAACCTACCATTCTTATTTCCAATTCGCAAACTTTGAAACACCAAATCTTTGACTTCAACCACTTTTGTCCAAAAAAAATTTTGATCAATCTTGATTCTAACCATCAAGGTAATTATAATCATGGACCCACTTGGTCAATTTTTTTCAACACTTCCACCCTCCAAATTCTTAATTCGGATTTTAAGCATTAAAATTCAAAATCGATCACATTAACTTCGAATAGATTCTACTTCTAGATCACAACCATTATCTTCACTTCATCAACATCTTGAACACTTTACACCAAAAAGATCAAAGTTACCATCTATCAAAACTTTTCAAACACTCCTTCCAATAACTCACCATTCTCACCACAAAATCCAATTTGATTTTTTAAACTAATCTTTTCTACTCTCAAAATGTTCATAAGGCCACTCAGCTCGTAACTATAGCATAAAGAGAGATTATAGTCCAACCAAACCCACTTTGAGCTACAAAGACTCCAAGTGATTGTACTAGGTAATATACACTAGAGCCACACTCTCAAAGACTCAACTTCGGAACTCCACTCCAAGGAGGTCTAATTTGAACTCTACTCCTTGAGCACTATGTCTCCTAACAATATTGTTGACCCTAACATCAGGTCTAGTCTAGTTTGCCCTTGTTTGCACGCATCTAACTATGGGTGCTGCTACATGAGTCATAACACGTGTAAAGCATGAATTGATTAGAAAACTGTCAAATTGGCTAACCCTGGTTAATCCACCGTAACTGCAATTGTTAAGTATAATTGCACTCACAAAATTTTTAGTTAAATGAAGATGGTGAGGTCTCGATTTGTGCAATTTCTTGGTCAATTTTCACCTCTAGAGGAATTAGGTTAATGCAGAACCTCCACAACTGCAACAATGGAGGCTCCTCCCGAGGTGCTGCACTTACTGTAGAGTCGTCTGCAAGCGGTGGAATATGACTAAGGGTAGCTAGTCAGGGCTAATCGATCTAGTTAAAGCTATATAGAGTTCAAACCTCTGCGCATTGAGTGGTTATTTATAATTTAACCATAGTAGTTTTAGTCTATTTAAAAAAATAGAATTATAAGTAAATTAATTGGCCGGTACCGTAGATGTTAGTACTGCTAGTTACAAAAGCACAGAAATAGATGATCATTACTTTTACAACTTGTGAGAGTTGTTGCTAACACCAGAAGAAGAATATAGCATGTCCACATGGTGAGAACTTGACCAGAACTTAAGGAAAAAAAAAATCCCATTGGAAGGGTTTAAGTCTCTAAGGTGACAAAAATCTATTGCAGTTGTCAAGTGTTGAAGAGCTCGCAGCTCATTCTCTTTCTCCAATATTGCAACGCTCCACCATCAGCACCGGACTGGACATGGTGTCTCATCTCTCCATACGACAAGCCCACTTGTGATGAAATGGTCTGAATCTTGGAAGACTTGACCCGGAAGCAGCTCACACCCACTCATGGTAAGTAACATGAAACTCTCGTAACTCCCTGATGTTGAGTTGACAGATTCTGGATTTGGTAATCTGAAGAGGGTATGAATATTAGGGGGAGAAAGAGAGGAGAAAAGTGTACTACATATTCTTGCATATTATGTGACCATACTTTGCCAATCATGAAGAGTGAATAGTCCATTCTCTTCGTCTTTCAATTTGGGTTCCATTGGTCCCTAAATTGAAGACTATGGAGAATGATATAAAGAGATATAAATATATTTATTTTTTTAGAGTTTTTGAGTGAATTGTGAGAGTTTTTTTTTTCAATTAGACATATAGGGCAGGTTTTTTTTGTTCCCATCTTTTCCTTTTCGTGCATTGGTTCTATTGGAACCTAGTTGGAAAATTATGAAGATCTGAATAAAAAGTTATGAGTGTTTTTAGATTTTAGAGTTTCTATAGGTAGCATTGTCTAATGTGATATGGGGTATTAGGGGGTTGTGGTTCTACAGGTAGGAGGAGATATATGATGGACTGATAGGTTTTTTTATCGTTCTCTTTGTGCCAGCTATAGCTTCACTTTCACTCATGGGGCCGTAAAAAATGGTACGTGATACACCATGTCCGGTATTTCATTGTCTCTTTACCTCGCAAGAGGTAAAGATCCACGTGAGAAAGATGCACAAAGATTATGATTGGACTACTTGGGATGCGCATGTGAGGAGGACGGTCACATCGACATCGGTATTTATCATTTCAAGGAACACGCAGACTATATCGACTTCTTCGTTGAGCATTCCAGTGTCGCATAGGATAATTCTTTGCTCTGACAACGCCCAAGCATCTGGATGTAAAAGAACCCTCTAGAACCTAGTGCGAATTGACAATCTATTCTTCTTCTCCTCAACACTCCACATTACAACTCGTAAAACTTCAGCGGAAGAAGATTATTATATTCAATGATTCGATCAATAACTCTTGCTTAAACTTTACAGAAAATTGCTCCACAACCTTTTCAATCTCTTAAAAAAGTTTCAACTGTTTTTCTTTTCTAGATCTCTCAAAACAATTGTTGATTTATCCACTGTATCACAGGCGATATACAGACACCTGTGTACAAAACCCATCACACATCCCAATCCTTGACTCTAATTGCTCCCAGATTTCATGAAAAGTTTACTCATCATCAGAACTTAAACTCTACAAAGTTTTATTGACATAACTTTCTGATATCAAAAGATATGATTGATGTACTAATTTTGTCATAGTCAGTGCAATCCTGCAACTCTAACTATAAACACAAACTTCAACCTATCACTTCGTACTCAAAACTCGTCCAATTGAGTCAAAACTTCAATCAAAACACAAGCCCAATTTGTAAATTATATCTAGTTGACTCATATCTCCCAAAATCCTCATAAGATTCTGAGAAACACTCCAAATACACTCAAAGGTCTAAATTTCTCACTCTATCTTTGAATCACCATTTTAGAGTGACAAATCCTTCAAATCCATCCATTCTTAAGCCCATGTTGTAGCTCGTCCTCTTAGCTTTCCAACCCTATCCTCAGATCTTCAAATCTTCCTCATGAAGGTTTCCAAAATTCCTAAAAGCCTCGAAAAGTTACCCTAGTGCCCTCATTGGCCAAAACTCCTGGACCAAAGGGAATGAAGAATGTTATTTTGACCTCTACTATGGCCAAATTAGCTTCATTTTAACTTAGAGCTTTACCACTATCCTAAACACACTACTTAGACATCTTATACACATTATGAGTTGTCACTAACAAGAGTTAAAATGACAACTTGAAACCAGCTAAGTATACCCGAAAGTGATCACAATGAAGACATCAGATGTTGATCACAAATGGACTTGGCATCGATACATCTAGAGGATCATGTTGTCATCTATCCATATCCTACGTTGACTCCACTTTGATCAGATAAGCTCCTTAATCAGCAAGGTGATGCATCTAGATCTCTCCGGCTCTTTACAGCCTTGCAATACCATCGGTTATCCTAACCTAAAGTATCGCCGTCATGACGACAGCTCTAAAGATGACACATGTCATCATCTTTTCATAGTAGCCACGTCACAACATGACACCGGGTATACCAATCGGGTCGTGGGAGTGGTTAGCTTCCCATGCAGGTTTGATTCTAGGGCTTTTTGAGACTAGTTTTCCATGTCCACGTTTATTCTATAGGCTCCCTCGTGCACTCCATGACGAGGTTAGACGTGCTTTTCGCTTACCGCTCGATTGATTGGCTCGTGATCCCATGGACGAGTTAGCATGGTTTTTGTTTTTATTACTTCCGCAATGGTGTCTAAGTTATACTAGAGAGGGACGTGCTAGACATAGTGAGGTGGCAGCTAGATTTCGGAGATTCCGAGCAGAGGATTGGGCTACATTGCATATGAGTCTGTTCCGACCACACACGTTAGGAGTCGGATCACATGATACTTTTGATTCGGTGTGATTGTGACGGTGTAGGATCTTAGGGCAGGTCGGGGAGTATAGCAGGGTTGCACTTGCCCTTCATCCTTTGACCATAACTAGTACTACTGAGGAGACGATTTTCTCTTTACGCCTTCTACATCCATCCATGGGTGAGGAGATACCATCAGAGGTCTTGGAGTGTCAGCCAGAGGAGCCATTATGTCTTGTTAGATCATTATTTGCCCATTCTCTATGCAGAGCCCCACGGTTATCCTCAGCGGGATTGTCATGGATGGTATATGAGCATCTTCGAGATTACTTTCAGGCTGATGATCCCTCTAATGGTTTCACGAAGTTGTTCTAGGTGGATGCATCAGTTGAGAGAGGGGAGATTCTGTTGTCAGTTAGTTAGGTTCTAGGTGCAAGTCAGCTTCTCGCGATGGAGAAGGACATTGGAGGCATCAGACCAATTGCTATTGGAGAGATCTTATTGCGATTAGTCAATCGTACCGTTGCCTTGCACTATCGTTCATACTTCCAGGAGTATCTTTGTCCACATCAATTTGGAGTCGCCACACCATGAGGCTGTGAGGCAGTATCGTTGGGCATTAGAGCACTTCTATATATCCATCTGGATTGGGTTGTCTTGCAGGTGGACGTTGACAACGCTTTTAATGATGTCTCTCACATGCATCCATTTTAGAGAGCTTAGAGAGCAGGTGGACCCCTATCAAGCCTCATTCCTTTCGTACGGTCTTTCTACAGTTCACATTCTTCTCTATTTTATCAGCATGGCTTTTTCGAGTAGGGAGATCATTTGGAAGGATCCCTATTTGCCATGGCTCATTATAGAGCTATGTTGTCTACTGCTTTGGCCGTGCCCGGTTGTGTGTTCCCCTCCTTAGCGGATGATACATACATTGTGGGCCATGTAGACAACATTAGGCAAACCTTTGATTACTTGACTACCGAGCTTCATCTTGTAGGCTTGAGAGTCAAGGTGTCAAAGTGTAGGGCTTGGTCTCCTTTGGGCATTCCGACTCATCTTCAGCTTCCAGAGGGATGCATGACATTGACAAATGGTTTACGTATTCTAGGAATGTCAGTAGGGTCTGAGGATTTTGTTTCACTCTACCTTGACGTTGCACTTGCCGAGGATGTTTTGCATGTAGACGACCATTCTCTACTAGGGATCCATATGTGGCGTTTGGTATACTATCATCTAGTATTGCTCGTCGACCCACCTAGCTTCTTCAAACAATTTCTCCATCATCTATATTCATATCACATTTGGCAGCCTTTGATAGGAGGATCGTGGACATCTTTGGTGACATCATCGGACCCGTGACATTCGAGTTTGTGACAGGAGATTTGGCAAAGAGACAGACATCTTTGGCAATTTTGTGTGGAGGGGTAGTCTTATTATCGATTGAGGAGACGGCACCTATGGCATTCTTGGTGAGTTGGACGCTCGTTCCACCTTTGTTATCTTCTCGCTTTGTGATCGCACATAGATCTATCTTGGAGATATATGCGACGGACGTGGATACGGGATCATTTTCCTTACAAGTATTATTACAACATACGAGAGATGCTTTATCACATGAGGTACGACATGAGTTTCCATGTTTTTCCTCTTTAGCTACCGATTGGACTAGAGTTCTACAGTTTATCTTGATAGACCAATAGTTTCAGAAGGCCCTACATTCACTCTTAGTGGATCCGGCCATTCCTCGTACTACTAGAGTTCATCTACGCTCTTGCTCGGGCAAGGGTGCATGCTCGTGGATCTTCGTTCGATCATGCATCAGGGCTTTCCGACTCGCACCAGCTATTTTCTCCACAGTGATGAGGTTCTGTCTTGGCTTGGTCCATCCATCTACATCTTCATTACTCACATGTGAGTGTGGTATCACTTTAGATGCAACAGGTGTTCATATGACTCATTGTCCATTCAGAGGGCAGAGGATAGCTACCCATGATGTCATTAGGGATGTGGTGTTTGCTATGGCACGAGAGGGTGGATATCTCACATGGAGAGAACGTTGGTATGCCTTGCATTCAACTAGGGTTAGGACAGACCTGTACTTGGTTTGGGAGTATCAGGTCACTGTGGCAGATGTGGTGGTTACCGATCCTACTAGAGACACAGTTTTAGAGGGGTGATCACCCATCCTTCAGGATAGGTGGCGAGTGGAGCAGCAGCAGCCAAGGTCTCCAAGTATAGAGGTATGCAAAGAGGTCACTTCTTTGTTTCTCTAGCTTTGGAGTTATATGGAGCTATGGACACCAATTTTGACATGTTCGTGAGGGAGTGCACGAGAGCCTACCATACTAGGCTATATGGGGTATCACTCTCTTTAGCTTATTGTATAGTCTATTTTAGACAACGTGTTTCCATTCTGCAGAGAGCACTAGCTGGTGCAATCCATAGGAGAGCAATCACATTAGGTGATGTTTCTTCGTATGCTCCTGTTGTTTGTAGACCGTTTGACCTAGATAGTTCAGATATCATGACATATTTCCGAGTGTGATACTATTAGGGCCTAGCCCCATATTACCAATTTGGTTCCATCCTTGTACGCTTTGATGGGGTCTTCCCATTCGTTTTGTTATTATACTTTGCCCCTCCAAAAAAAAGATTGCAACGCTTGAATAAAGTCAACGGTGCCTACAGCTTTTGAAAAGCAAAGTTATGGACACATATAGAATTCAGAAGCAAGATAAACCTACCTCTAGTTTATTTATGTATTTATCAATAATTTTATTCAAGGAAAGGATTTAATGATTGGAATATATCTACAGTATTATTTTTTTAAAACAGTAAGAAAAAAAAGATAACAAGCAAGATAGTGGAGTTGTTGTTCATGGTATACGGATACAGATTATTCACAGCTTATGAAGTGCCCATCCTATAAGACTATCAATGAGTTGAGCACCTATGATTACATAAAATAATCTAATCGAATGGCCTTGCAAAATTTTACTTCTTGTAAGAGTTGAAATTAACTTTCAAACCCTTGATAGATTTTATATTTCTCTAAAACTATATTAGATTGAAAATTTCAAAAATATATTTCCATATGTCCATGAGGGGAAAAATTAATATTTCTTAATTTTTTCATCTTCAAAAAAAAATTACATTTCTAAAATTAAATTTGTATTTTACCTTGTAGAATATAAAATAACATGATAATGGATGAGAGTCTCTCAAACATGTTGTATATAATTTGTATAAAATCTGCTCAATTTAAAATATTGATAACATCACATTTATGAAACTGGTCATGTGCATATAATATGTGTGTTTGCTAATCATGATTTTGTTGTTGAATTCTAAAATTCAACATTTTGAAATCAGAAAGTGTACATATAAACGATAATGCTCTTAATATTTCAATGTATTGATATAGAATATTCAAAATTTAATTTATATCCTAGATCCAATGTAATATGATATGATATCATAATATATATATATATATATATATATACACACACACACACACACACACACGTATCAATGAAACATTCAATATAGATTTATATAATATTTCATTACTGAAAAATTATATCATATATCAATTATGATGACATTTAGACCAATCAAATTCTTATCTTTACTTTTTATAAATAATATTGATTTGTTTCTAGGATTTTCAAACTATGCCCCTCGTTCAGACCTCGTACGATTACATGCATGTAATTCATTTAGGCATCAACGTATATATATTATCATCCAATTTCTAAAAACAGATTGTATGTGTAGTCATTAAAGTTGTATCAATCTTGAAGTTCTTTTTGTATGATTACACTCAACTGCAATCTATACATTGCGTTTCCCCGTTTCATTTGAAGCTTTGATGTAAACTTTACAGTCCATTATACAAGATCTATTATTAAGAAATGTCTTTCTATCATTTCTTTTTTTGTCAATGTATACTTTTGTTGACATCTTTTGAAAGTTCAACAAGACTGAGTGAGCCTAATATTAAAAATCACGGGGTACGTCGAGGAGCTGGGCAGCACTACAAATCATATGCAATGCTTATCAAATGCATTGTGCAAACTTGTTTTTTATGGCTCCAAGTTAGATGTATCTTTCCACTCTTGCAATTGAGTATTATTTTACTTGTTTTTCCAAATCTTATACTGAGATCCTTTCTTTACCGGGCCCAACTTATTACTTATCAATGAACGTAAAGATCTTCCAGATTATTCCAGAAATATTCCATTATACACATAAGTAATCAACATATGACAGATCAATTAGTCAAAGTAGTCAAATTTTTCTAAATGAGTTGCATATATATATATATATATATATGAAAAAATAGTTGAAAATTAATTATCAAAATCTAGTTCAACTAATTAGATGAATGTATCATGAAAAGATTTAACAGATATCTTGAGAGATGTAATTTGTTATGTCAATGTTGGAACTTAATGGTTTTCACGGAAGAATGCAATTTATGATGCATGAAACACATTTATTTATTCTAACACTACTCGGTCACACTAACTTTCAAACATTGAATTGAATGTTCAGCAATATCCATTCCTAGACCTAGTTCACCGTGTGAATTAGATACTCAACCTCACTCATTCCTTAAACATGAGATATGAAATCTAAGAATGTGATAAACTCATATATGACCAACACTCCAAACAAAATTAACGAGCGAACGTTGACTATCTTAGAATTTCCTTCTTGTAGATAAGCGAAAAGTATAACATGTCTTACAAGAGTTCACGTATATGATAGAAAAATAAACATAACACTCGCTTAAACAATGTGGATTTAGTGAAGATGGACAATCTCCATATATATTTCAACAACAAACCTTAAGAGAAGAAGTGATCATTGACTATATTTCGGAACAAAATCTTTCCATCCTTTTTGCTATATTACTTGGTATCGTCACTTTTTCTTAGGAACAAAATGGAGAAGTAAGCCGTGTAAAAAACCCGAAGTTTACTGCTGAAATATAGAGATATCAGGAAGTGAGAGAAGTTTGTATGTTATTGGAGGAAATTTTCGTTTCTTCTTAGGAGTCGTAAAAGTTCAAGGTTTTTTTTCTTATTTTATATGGATGAGCATTTTTACTCTAAGTGTCATGATAGACGGATGCTATATGTACACACAATGTTACGTATATCAAAATTGCTTTCTCCACTGATGGTATCACTAAATGCGACAAGAAACCTACCGTTCATCATCCTAGATATGGAACTAAAAGAAACTCTTAAAACATTCCACAAGGCACCCGAGAAGTTTGAACCCGGGAAAAAATCTTGAGAAAGGAGGTTTTTGGTGTAATTGATCATACTTAGACATATCGGAATCGAAATCATTGGGTTTCCAATACACACCTGATTAACGCAAAGATGTGAATTTTAAGCGTGGTGATTATTTATGAGGATGTTTCATTGTATTATATGTAAACTGTGTAGAATTGCTATACGTATACAATGAATACTGAGACGTCTTCCAGTTCTAACAATCATATCGGACATCACCCAGGGAGTACATCAAGACCCTCATGTGCAGAGGGCGAGCGTCATTAGTTGACCACCAGCTCATGCTATGAATCTAATCCTTATTTAGATTTTCTTTGTTCTGGCTCTGGAACGAGCAAGATAACTATCTCTTATGAACAGAAAAAAATTAATCGGAGACTGAAGGCAGTGAAGGAGGATTTTTAGTTACATGATGTAGATCGACATGTATGCTCTGGATATACATCCTGTGTGCTGACTCAACAATACAACTGCAGACTGAAGTCGTAGGAACATTGTCATTAAATATAGACTCCACTGGAAAGCGAGGAAAGTCACTATCTCAGGGATTTGCTTCCGTGATCTCACGAGACTGGGGTCTTGGGGTCCCATCCAGACAGCATATGTTAAACCTAACGTGAGATAACCGTCCCAATTCACCCTTCGCATCTTGTATAATTATCCAGAGGACTGGATTCGGCGGTGGGCTCCTCCTTCATGGGAATATAACTCCACCACGATGCAACATTTGAAGTCAGATCAGCAAAGACTTTGTTCTCACATTTTGATCAGATCACCATCTGGAGAGACACATGTTTGGAACATTAGTGTATATGTACGGTCTATGTAAGTGTGTCTCGATTTAACTACTCGCCCATAAAGACAGAGGCCACAATCGTCTGATATTCTTCGAAAAACTTAATGCGCCTAATGTCTGAGCACTGTAATTTCTAAGGTATCGACCTCCTTGTCAGCGCAGCTGCCAAAGAGTTAGGAAAAGAAACGTGCAGTGCAGGAACCTGCTATTCGCCTGAACTACCACTCGTGCCCCTGAACCGTCTTCCTTCAACCCTTCTTGATCACATCTCCCCTATTTGTGGTAAATGTATAAGAAATCAGAAGATCTCACAGAGCCCTAAGCTCCTCGGAATCCTCGTGTGTGCTCGTCACAGGTTTGACAGTAAGTAAGATCACAGTGTAACAGGATGACAAAGGAATGAACGATAACACAAGGAGAACGAACTAGAGATGTATATACATATCGTGGGCCAAAGAATCGTCTTGAATAAGGATATACATTCTCCCAACTCAATGGTACATTTCAGAAAGTTGGCATAACCTTGTCAGCCGAAACCCCGAGCAAATTTTAGTCTCTAACATGTAGGTTTGGCTTTCGTCCATCGTTTGCAAAGTTTCTTGACGAGCATAACTCTAGGATGATCCATTAATCCTCGGCGGACCAGAAGTTGTGCATCACAAAATAAGTCTAAGCTTCCTCGTGAATAAGCTCAAGTACCTGAACGAGCACATTTTTACAAGAAGACATCTGTACAACGACATCACAAATGGAGTCTTATCATCATCTCTGTTCAGCTGGCGTCTCATGTTCAGCAAGCTGCCAGCTTCAATCAACGTACCTTTCCAGAGGCAAATACAACCACGAGCATGACTTCCAAGATCAGATAAAGGTCACAGACTAAGAAGTTAGGGCTTTGATGAATTGCGCGGCATCGGCTGCTACTTTCTTCAACGGCTCCTCAAAGACATACTCCCCGTGAGCGAAGTCGGTAAACTTGACTTGCACCTGCTTGCCCATCTCTTTCAATTTTTCCACATAGCGTAGCTGCCAGTCCTGGAGGACGTCCAAGGAGCCAATTGTGACCAGAATCGGAGGCAAGGTCAACCCCGAAATGTCTTCAGAATTGGGGCCAAAAACGTTGCAAGCTTCGTGACTTCTGTCAGAGCCCACGGGAAGATATGCCTCCCAGAACCAATCCATCATCCACAGAGGAACTATGAGCGCGTTGGGTGTTTTGAACTCGAATGGAGTTCGCTCGGTTCCTCCGAAGAAAGGCATGATCAGAATGACTCCCTTAATTTGCAGAGGGCCCAAGTTGTTCTGCGTTGCCTTGACCATCATGCGGTGTGCTATGTTGGCACCAGCGCTGTCCCCCATAAGAAAGCACTGAGAGGGATCAACTGCTGAGGAAAGGTCACCACTCTGACAGTCCGACTGCAGCCACCTCAACGCCTGGAAACAGTCGTCGTAAGCTGTGGGGTACCGGAACTCCGGTGCAAGCCGATAGCTCACACACACGAGGACAGCATTGGCAGCTTTGACAACTGCTCGAGATACGTTGCAGAAAAAGGTCGAATTGGGGCCGTTGGCGGCGAAGCCCCCACCATGAAAGTAGACGATCACCGGCAGCTTTTTTGATTCTTGTTGAGAGGGTGCGTAAATTCTGACATACTGCTTGGTTTCCTCGTCAACGGTGATGTCCTTGGACGACACGCCATCGACGGGGGTCGCGGAGGCCTTTTCTGTCTGGGCGATGAGGTTCATTAAGGTCCGATTTACTGTTCGATCCTTTTTGTAGAGCAGACTGGAGACCACACCGTTCATGGCGGACATCAATTTCAACTTTAAAGGTACTGTCCGCACGGGAACTTCAGCTGAAACACGCAATCAAATTTGGTTAGAGGATATTTCCGATGACGATCAGTGTTGACGTGCTCGTTACAGATAGAGAACCATGTGAAATCGTTTTCATCTTTGCAGTTTTCACCAATCCGAGGCTTGAGCTCGAGGTGAGACTGCAAAGTATGTCAGGACTGTCAATGAGCACGCGTACGAGATCAAATGCTGTTGACGATCATGCTTGAAACTGCATCAAATCAGCTCTTTCTTCCGAGATCACAGCAGGTTCTTGCGAGGCAAATGGCCACAGGCCACGGAATTGTACTATATTAATTCAATTCCAAGATAAAGGCCGAAAGGGATGAGAATGGAACAGGCGGTGAGAATGTGCGACTGCGCTATCCGAGCAAACGTCCGCTACACCTACAATTTGCAAAGCACCAAAATTGACAGGAAACTCACACCACTCATATTCTTCCAACCTTGTTGAAAGCCACCAAATTTCCCCATCCTTACCGAGAGTCAGCGGCTCCAGAGAGGACGCCATGGCTTCGGGTGCCCAGTCGGCCCAGAGGAATCTTCACAGAGTTTCCAATGCCAACGACGTTTCTACGTCCCCGTCAGCCGAGAACAATAATCGAACCCCGTCGGAGGCTGAAATGCGAACAGCTTAAAGACTTGAACGCCCACAAGGTAATCAAATGCCTCGCCCGACAGTCCCCATTCTGATCAAAAACATTTCAAAGTGGAAGACACCGATGAGTTCCGCGAGGTGGATGACATCTCGAGGAGGTGACACCCGAAGCCGAAATGAGTTTCCGCCCCCTCTGTTCGGCATTTCACAACATCCGGCTCCCACGACAGAATTCACTCGCGTACGGACGAATCTTTGATAAGAGTCCAGCGCGAGGGGAGCTCACCTCCCGAACTGGTCAGTGGCATTCGGACGACTTCTTCTTGATCGGGGAGATTTTTTACCAGCAAGACCATCAGGACCACAACACTGACGAACCAGTGAGCACGGTTCGTCACGGTGCGCCGTGGACCATGACAGTGGGTCGTGAGCGCTCAGGTCTCGCGGCTCCCGTCGCGACCTTCGGACCCGTTCCCGAGGATGAGAGAGCCCCCGGGCGTCCTAAAGAAGCATCACTTTTTCAACATTCTACGCTGAACGCTGAAGGTGTAGATATTTCAGATTAAACGAAGAACCATGAAAACCAAAATTAAACATGTTGAGTATTTGACCATGTTGTGTGATGTTATAGATAGAATATCATGTCAACGATTAGCAGTAGGCTAAGATTCAAAAAATGAATCTAACAATTATGATACTTTTGATCCGATCTCATAGAATATTAAAAAAATCCATGCATATATAAAACATGGATTAAAAAATCGATTTTCTAAGTAATATTTAGATTTAATATGTCTTCATGTATAAGTTAAAAATAAATAATTCCGTAAAAAAAAATAAGCGCTATAATTTTCTAAAACTTTTGTTTTTATTTCAATTATGTAATTCAATTATTATTGAGCTAAATTATAGTTGTTGTTGCTTCCTCATTTGATTTCTAGAATTGAAATAATATATTTGAATAATCTTTTAATATTCAAATTGATCAACTACTCAGATATTGTAAACAACCTCCTATTTTTCAAGTGAAAAAATGACATCGTGAGAAAGTTCTTGTGGCAAGCAAGAAAATTGGAAAGAAAATTTCTAAATATAAATCTAATTAATTAATTTTTATTTTTATATATATATATATATATATATATATATGAATGAATCTAAAACACCAATAAATATATAGCAAAAGGAATGGAAAAATCCCATCAAGTCATACATGGATAAAAACCAAAGGAGTAAGATGGGACTACACTCCAATAGCATCATAGCAAGAAATAAGTCATTATGCATCTAAGATATCTAAAATATCTAGATTTAACTGTGTACGAACATTGGTGATGTTTCTTCCTATGTTCATCCAATATGTACACACTTTGCATCATCTAACATAATTGCTCTCCAATGGATTGTAGTAAATTTGATAGAATTTTTTAATTTATAGAATATCATAATTTTTTTCTTTATTTTATTTTAATGTTAAAATTTTGAAATATTTTATATATTAAAAATAAATATTATATAATATTCAAAAATAAATGATTTTAATAATATATGTTTTGTTTATTACATATCATTCAATATTTGCATCGACTATGATTAACGTAATCATTAATCTTCACAACATTTGGACTTTTTTGTTTCATAAAAATAAACATCCATAATTTGTATAAATTGTATGCATTATAAACTCACTTATCATATATATAATTTTTGAGTAAACCTGTTTGATAAATTCAAGATTTATTATGACTTATAAAATATAATATTTTAAGTTTTATCATCATGACATTTTTATTTTATTTCATTTTTTATTTTTTATAACAATTTTTTAAGTTTTTCTTTGTAAAAATATGATAAAAAATATGATGTTGTAGTTATGTAAAAAATATTATTTTTGTTTTGAATATTTTCAATCTATGGTATTCAAATAAATTTAAAAGATGTGATTGTTAAACTTTAAATTCAAAAAAAAAATTATTATCATCTTTCAATCTGTTTACATTATAACACATATTAAATTGATCAAATTTTGCTATCATAATACCAACTCAAATTTATGATCATATGCAATCAGTGATAAAACTTAATCAAAAGTTGATTAAGTTGAAGACAAGTAAATCATGATCAATGATAATTTATGAAATAATAGAATTAAAAATCAAAAGAATTTGAAATAAAATTATCTTTATCAAATCAACTTTTGTGATATTATATAAACATATTTTTGAATCACATAATAAAAAATGTCAAAAACTGATATATATAGCTCATAAGATTTTATATTATAATAAAAATTTAACCATTAATTTGATTACTTTAAATAATAATCAGCACTTGTAGATTTCCAACATTGTATTTTATTTTTAACAACAAGAATGTGAAATCCAAATTATAGGAAATAAAAATATATAAATTTAATGATCAATAATGAAACTAAATACTTCAAAACTAGAATAAGTGAAAAGTTACTCATATACATAGTAACCTCAACTCAAATAATTTTTATAAGTTCATATAAAATCATATAAAATAAAATAATAAATAGTCAAAATATACTATCTAAAATACACTTAGTTGTTTGAAATTTTTTTCTCACTTTTTTACTTGCAAAGTCTATCACTCATTGTAAAATTTGTCTAGTCAATTCAATGTGACCATGATAATCATATATTCTTTAAACATTCTTCCATTTCTACCTAAATAATCAACATCTCATTTTATTTGAAGCACATGGTAAACACTATTGTGATATATTTGCTTAATATATGTGTGAAACTAATCCCATCTTTTTTGTCTTGCTAGATGTCTCAAACATATTAACTAATTGATTAATTGTGTCCAACCCGATGACCCTAATGCACACTCTTACACAAACTCTCAAATTCAAACTCTATAATGGCAATTCTTACAAAGAGTCAAATATCACTCAAAAGGTAGAGATTCTTTATTGATGATCAAAGTCTTCATTGAATCAAGTCTCCAACGATCAAGTCAATCAAGTCTTCATTAACCATAACTAGCTAAACATAATCATGATTAAGATAAATTTAGTCACACTTTAGATAAACTCACATTTTATCCTATATGTACAACCATGGGTCTTACAATCTAAAATAATAACTTGGTCCTCGTGAACCAAGTATAGGTCAAACCTAACCGATTCAACTACAATGCATAGCAACGCTCCCTCCATATGAGATATTCACCCTCTCGTGCCATAGCAAACACCACATCCCTAATGTCATCATGGGTAGCTATACTCTGCTTCCAAATGAGCAATGAATCATATAGACCCTGTTGCATCTAAGATAGTACCACACTCATATGTGAGTATTGAAGATGCATATAAGTGGACCAAGCCAAGACAAACCTCATTGTTGTAGAAAAAGTAGCTTGTGCGAGTCGAAAAGCCCTGATCATGGTCTAGCCAAGATCCATGAGCAGGTACCCTTGCTAGAGCATATATGAGCCCTAGTAGTATGAGGAATAGCCCGATCCACTAAGAGAGAGTGTAGAGCCTATTGAAACTATTGGTTCATCATGAAAATTACTTCTAGTAATCAAGACAATGGAATGCATTATGGATGCCCTCTTCACCATGATAGATCTTCATATAGATGTCAAACGGCACTTGTTTGGCAATGTCTGTATTATGTCTCATACAATCTAACTGGGTCTTGGTGGCTAGAAACTTCTAGACTCCTTTACATGCCACCCATAGTTCATAATTTGACATTGCATAAAACATAATTCCAAAAATTTTGATGTAGATAAATTATGGTTTTCCAATTCTATAAGTTAAAATTTATCAAAATGAGTGAATAATATATTCTGATAAAAAAATTATTTATTTAATTTTTTTTTACATTACATGAAAATATACAAAATATAGTGCTTTAATGATTAAACGTATGTTAAGAAAACCTATTTCATATAGGTTAGTGATGATAAATACATCTTGGAGAAATCTGATTGACGTAATTTTAAAATAAAAGTCTCCATTATTTCTTTTGTATGTATATATTTAATGATTTAGGAACGAAATATTTGTTTATTTAAATAAAGAATATGGGTGTGTAGAATTGGAAGCTATGAAGTGTGAAAAAATCACTTTGCTGTGAGATTTGATACAACATCACTCAATGATGTACAAATAAAATAAACAAAACAAACAAGCAAACATTGTGTGTGTTGACTTGCACGCCCACATATTGTATGTCACTTTTCGAACGTGACGGTCCGGTTTCTTTTCAGTCGGCCTCAACTAATGACCCTACTTCTTTCATCATATCTTGCAGTAGGCCTAGATAAATACAGGAACAAGCTATTTCTTACTATAGTTTCTCCATAATCTGGAAATATCTTAGCGTTTTCTCCAGCTGTTGACGTAAGATGATTGTCGCGAAATCTGATGTCTGGTTCCGGGGGTTAGCAAAATTTAGACCTTAGCATGTCACATTATCTAGTCAAACCAATATCCTCTACCAGTTGTTGCAATTCATTATTATCATACCTCCCATTGCGAGAGCATGGTGAGTGTCATGAGCAAGATAGGTCCTGAATCTGGCCTGCTTGCAGTCTATACGCAGTTTCCGCTCAAAGTGCCTGGAGTGTCAAAATTACCACTCCGGGTCCTCACGAGACTATTTGAGATTACGAAACAGCACAGAAAGATGGCCAGTCTCGAGAATTTAGAGATCAGTCTGAACAAACTAACACGTTTCGCCGAGTGAAAATGTACACGCTAACAATTCAAATGTAGTTGTCCATTTTAAGTTCTGTTCTCTACTTCTGTAGCTCTTAGCTCGTACATACTAAGGGAGACTAAGGGCGACTGAGGCTACCTCCTTACACTGTATGGCTCGCCCTGATGTTATCACCTTGTACTGTATAGCTGTCACATACATTGTTCTCGCCGATTGCAGAGAGTCGAGCGACTACACTACTGACCTCATGTCGTGACGTCTGTAGTATTCCGAAGTTCCTCGACGTTTGGAGTAATCAGTAGCCGTCAAACGGATTAGTGAATATAGTACAGTTTTCGTAAGCAGTAGGCGAAACCGTATGCGACCCCGTAGAGATCACACCCATTCCGTCTCAAATTCCGTGAGTGGCGTACAAACCTGGTACTTTGGTCCCTGAGTTCTTTGAAGGTAGTCCACAGCCCTTCAGACTGGATACAGAAAAACTGGACCATCACGAACCGCCTGCAGCTAGATGAAAGTACTGATGGCATATGCTCAGCGCACAGTTCGACCATTCCCTGACCATTCCCTGTACTACTGCTGGACTGAGGAATTATTGTTTTTTGTGCCCTTCCATTATAGCAGGAATCCGGTTGAACTTTTTCATGTAAGTAGCTTGGCTCAAGAGCTTCGGAACTGCCTTGTCTTCCGATAATCCACTTTCCATACATTTGGCCACACTGCCTATCTTGGCGTGTATCACCTCTCGCAGCTTCTTTGTGCGTTTCGGATTCCAGCGTTTGTACATCTAGTTCGATGATGAGGGAGTCAAGGATTCTTTGGTATGAAACACGTGCACAGATGTCAGTACAATGTATGAGTTACAGCTGTAACAACAATAGGCCTTCTAAGCCTTACTAGCGCTTGCTAGTGTGAAAACCAAGCTAGCGAAAAAAAGGCAGCAGCTTAAAGGATCGCTCGCGCTCAGTTGTGATTCATCGTGGCCCATTTCTTAATTAATGCGAGCAGAAAGAAAGATGGAAAATTTAGTGACTAATTTTCATTCCAAAGCCTTCCTTTTTAACCCAATATGTACAATTTTCCCTAAAAATCTGTTTTCTTCAGAGAGAGTAAATGGCAGTCTTACTGCGGACGCGATGCAGTGAAAACTAATATTCTGTTCATCTCTAGATATACACCTGCTGAAGCAGCAACGCCGTGGTAAAACAATCGCTTATTTATAGACAGTTTCAGCTTCATGATATATAGGCCATATTCTAAGCAGATTTGGTAGGGAGAGAAGAATATGGAGTAGCTGAGGTAGGATATACTGGAGCTGTAGGAGTATAAGGATTTTGACTCGAGTCATAAGCTGGAAATGCGGTTGCAGTCGTGACATGAACTTCGGATGTTGCATGAATAACAGACGTAGTGGCAGATGGAGAAGGAGTGGGAACTTGAGTAGGGGCAGAAACAATAGTAGGAGTAGAGTGATTTTGAGAAAAGGCAGGTGGCCTACGTCGGTCTTGTTCCCTTCGCAGCGTGTTCTCTGCATCTTTGAGCGCCTTTTGCCTCCTTTCCTCGCTTGCTGTACCTGCCTCTTTGATTGCCTGTGCAAAACGGTAAACAGCCTTGGCCGCCCTTGCCCTGTGAGCGTGCAAGGATGAGTGAACCATTAAAAGCTCGACGTCATCATAGGCAGTCAGCTTCATAGAAGGTAGGAGCAGGTACTTGTAGGAGACACCGAGAGTAACCTCGGTGTCTCCTTTAAGTACCTGCATACAGCATATATATATATAACAAGTATACAACTCTCCAAAATATTGTATAAACTCCATGTGGTGGAAAGTAAATTACCGCGCATCTGGCGACTGTTCGGTCAAGGCTGCCCACTCGACTAGCCGAGTCACAGCATCTCTGATACATGCCTCTAATTGCTCCCACTCGGTATCAAATTCCTGCACAATACCGCCGAGAACCATCATGAACTAGGTGAAAAGGAAAAGTCTCATAAATTTTGAGGAACTCCTAGATATCTAGTTTGCTTGGCATAGCAACGTTCGAATTTTAATACGGAAAAAAACAACTGATTCCGATCAATAGGTAAGCCAATGAATTAAAACAGCTATGGGAAGTAGCATCTAAACATCAACTCCGTCCAAATTTGGGTAAAAGCCTTGATTATACCTCCGCAAGAATCAGCACAGCATAGTAGACATCATGAGCGACAGAGTCTCGGTCATAGTGATCCTTGCCCATCCTCGACTTGTTTAGGAAATCCTGCATTCCTTGCACAATTGCTGATTTTTGAAATTCGCCGTATTTGAGGGTTTCTTCCATCAATACACCACCCAGCACTACAACCACATCGATTGGGACAGTGGTCTTCTCTGAGTCAGTCTGAAACAAAGGGACAGAAAGGTAACAAAAAATACAAACGGTAAGCATTCTTTCTCAGATTTTGCAAATTTCGGCATGAACTTTCGGTTCTGGGAGATTGATACATGATTAGGGGCCAGAATATATCTGCTCCACTTGATGACACGAATCTTCGCTATACAGAAAATATCCTAACATAAGTATGATGCACGGTCACTTCTACTATTTGCATTGGAAAGAAAGGCTCGCGATAGAAAATTTTCAGAAAAACCGTCGGACATACATCAGCATGGACCTCATATTCACCTCTACTCTGTCAGTTTAGGATAAAGCAACGACAACCCTAACCATACTCTTTATGGTCTCAAAAAAAAAAACAAAACCAAACAAACAAACTTACCAGCCTCTTCGCACAGACCAAAGCTGCTGCTTGCAACTCATGTTTGTAACCAGCCAACTTCAGATAGTACAACCTCTTCAAAACTGTAAAACACAGCCAACATATACAACACCACTAGTTAGATATATGGACAAAATTCACGTTGGACAGGGTGATGCGGAAGCCTTCAGGAGACTTCAGGCACGTCGAGTTGTCTCTTACAGCACTGAGTTCTAATGGTCGCCCCTCATTAGAAATAAATGTGGACTTTTTAATTGCATTAGACACAAATCATACGACGAAGACCCAAAACAAATTATGGTCTTCATCATAATGCCTTCATCAGTTTTCATCTTCAAGGTCCTTAATGATTATGTGGCAGATCCTCTTTCACTGTTATGCTCTATTCCAAATGCGTGATAAACGGAGCATAGCCATCTTCGAGTCCACATCGTGTACATGTGTTGTTTTGCACATCAATGAACTGTAATGCATTTGATAACAAAATAACTAATGTTGTACAATGGACTAGGAGCCGTCTGTAAAAATCCCAATACGTTTTCCGCCTCTTTAGAACAACTAAATGCGTAGCCTTCAGTACTGATGCGTTATTCCAAGAATAAAAACTCAACGAGAAATACAGATTCTGACTGATACTGTGCATTTTGTGATTTAAACTTTAAACTTCAGGCTACTGATTCACAGAACCTCAAGATAAGGAAATTTTATTTAAAAAGGAAAGAAAAAAAACCTGAGAGATCCGAATGAGGCAAGAAGCATAAGCTAGTAACAAGTGGGCAATCACTGCCGAAAGGGAGGATTAAGAGGTCAGAGTTCAGGAGTTAGGGAAAAGGTCACAATGTTCAAAAGAACTCACCACTTACTAGATGTTCGACCGGAGGCAAGCCTTTGGCTTTCAGCTCATTCAGCACATCCTGCTCGTGCTTGTTGGCATAACCTTTCCGAGCTTTCTGAACTCCGGCTTGAATAGCAGCCGCTGCCACTTTGCTGGCATTAAACATCATCCCCAAACCTTTCTTCGCAGCGATGGCAGCCGAATTGGCCGCCGAGGAAGCTGCCATGGTGCCGGATCCTTTTCTCCCAAAAAATCCAGCCACAGCTTCTAATCAAAAACGATCAATCGATCGAAGAAAATGTCTCAAAACCAAACCAAACCAAACAGAATAAAGACAACCTCGATCCTACTCCCCACAAGAGGCACCCCGCTTCAATCTCCTCTCATTGCAAAACAACAAAATAACGAGAGAGAAAATTCATCGAACAATATAATGATGCAATCCGTACACTCAATCAGTGCACGAAATGCTGCCGTGCTAGGAACGACCTCAATAGGCTCTATTTGTCACAACTCATCACAGACCCGACCAGAGAACAAAATCTGAAATCAAAACCAAATGGACAAATCGCTGATTCCAATAATTGCAGATCAGAGATCCACAAAGTCGTCCATCCAGGCTCTCAAATCACTGAAATGAATCGATCGGTGACCTGGTTTGCCTGCTCCGCCTTGGCTCTCCATCGCAATGCCCCTCTTCACCGCCTGCAGCCGATCGCACCCGTCCTCACCCCGTCCTCCTCACTTCGAATTGCGCAAAGGCGCGGTGCACAGTCACACGTCGATGCTAAATCTGACGGCCGCGGTTAGTCCTCGATTTGAACTGCGTTCGGGTCCAGCTCGGATTTACCGACTTGGCCGGTCAGAGTGGACCTGAGATACCACGAAATGGTTCCGGTAACGAAAGCCCCGTGCCAGCGTCCGCGAAGTCAGGCCGTATTATGCGCTCTGTCTTCTGTTGACAAAGCGTCGCGGTTTTGAAGTCTTGCGGCCTCCTTTCTCCTCCGGCTTTTGTTCACATTCCTCCGCGTGCACAGGTCGCAAGCTTCGCAATAAAGGTTTGGAATTCGTTGTAGATAGAATTGGGTTGATGATCGAACGAGAAACTTAAACCGTCCGATTTGAGTCCGACGGCTTTTATGTCCTGAGGTCTAAGTGCATACTTGAGATTCTTCCGCGTTCACAGATGGCAGACTTTGCACTGACTCTTTGCACTTTCGCCGTTCGATTTTAATCAAACGACTTTTACGTTTGGCATCCATCAGACTCGAAGAATTGGACTGTACTTGTTGACACGCTTTAAGAAATGCATCAAGCTCCTGCTCGAAAAAATTCGATCTAAGATTTATTTTATTTCATTACATACATGTACAAAGTTTATATTTTTTCCTTCCTTCAGATTTTAGTTCAAGAAAAGCATGTACAGTTACATCCTGTCGGCTCGTGGAATTACTCTCTACAAGCACACACGTTTAACCCTAAATCCTGATTCCAAATTCCATTCCTACCCCAATCATGAATACTATATTTCTGATGATAAATGTAGTGCAATCCATATAAAAGAAGAATCACATTAGTCAATTATTATTCATATTTTCTTTTCTTTATAAACCTTTTGACCTAGGTACTTAGGAGCACTATGACATATTTTCCATTGTGATGTAATTGGGATCTTCCCCGTACTTTTTGTTATTTCACTATGCCTTGAGATGAAGTTAGTTTTAATATACAAGTAATTTACATTCCAAACTTGAAGTTGTGTTGGTTTTTAATAGATTGAGTAGTTTTTACATTAGCTTGGTCCATCCATCTATATCTTCATTCCTCATTTGTGAGTGTAATTATTGCTTATATGCAACGTCTATATCACTCATTGCCCATTCTCATGACACATAATAGATACTCATGATGTCATTGGAGATGTGGTATTTGCTATGGCTCAAGAGTGAAAATACTTCACATAGAGAGAGCGTTTATATGTTTGTAGTATACTCAAGTTAGGGTATACTTCTACTTGGTTATGGAGGATCATATTATCGTAATAAATGTCATGATGACATAACCTACATGCGACATTGTTTAAGAGGAGAAGATTACCTATCTTTCGAGATGGACAGAGAATGAAGTGACAACATCCAAAGTTTCCAAATATAATGATATGCAAAGAGTACATCTCTTTGTTCTTCTAGCCTTGGAGTTATATGGAGCTATGGACTCAAATTGTGATATGTTTGTGAGAGATTGCTCAAGAAACTATGAAACTTGCAAAATGGATATCACTCTCGATATTCCTTTGTATTTCTTATTTCATACAAATGATGTACATTGCTCTAAAGATAGCACTTGTTGGTGCAATCCATAGGAAAGTAATCACGTTAGGTGATACTTTTTCGATTTCTCTAGTAGTATGTAGACCATTTGATCTAGATAGTTTGAATATCTTAGGTGTAGTATGATATATTTTTCATTGTGATGTTATTGGCAATAAGCCCAATCCTATCCCCTTAGTTCCTTCTTATATGAATTGATTGGGTATTCCCATCCTTATTTGAATTTTTTCACATATCTTTTATTTTTTTCCTTACTTTCATTAGTTTAATTTATGGGATGTAATTGCTTGCAACCAACTTCAATTCTTAACCATGTCCAATTAGCAAAAATAAATATTTTTATATATATATATATATATATATATATCTCTCTCTCTCTCTCTCTTTTTTTATGTATATCTTATATATAATATGGATAGTTTAGCATCTTCATGTTCTTCAAGATTGCTTTGATGTATTTTCACTAAATGTATTTTTTATTAAGATTTTGAATTATTTACAATGTATTTACAAATGAGATCCATGTCCATATATCCCAAAGTATAACATGATATCACAATATAATTTTGTGATGGAAATATGTTACAATGCAAACAATACATTATAATGTTAAACATGATTAGCATAAAAGTACGAACAACAATGTCACAACAACTCATAATCTTCTGAATATTTTGGAATAAATTTAAAAGAAAATTCACACTTATCACATTATTAAAATCTGCATTAATAAATCATAATTTTGAATGTTCAAACTTTTGGTCATTTTGGATCAGTATTATTTGATGAAAATTTTGCAATACTTAATAACTCACCATAAATAAAACATAACATTTGTCTAATTTCATAATATAAAATGGTTAAATATGTGGGTTCACATATATTTAAAAATTATGGCACTTAATTGTGTATATCATTTTTTCGAAAGGTGTTATTTTGAAAATCTCAACTTTTTAATAGTGAGATTTGAAAATTTAATAATTGAACAAAAATTATGATGTATCAATTTGTCAAATGATGCTTATGGATTCAAGATATGAAATGTTGTACTTTTTTATAAATTTTAATTATCAAAATAAGTTTTAATAAGCAAAATTATCCAACAACAAAATTCTAGCCAATCTACAATAACATGAATATGATAAATAAGACAATCAATTATATTTTAATAACTGAATCATATTCAATAATTGGGTATATTTGTAACATTGAAATTTCATAATTGTCAGGAATTACATTAGTTAAATTATTTGATACATGTACAAGCTTTTTAAAAATATATTTGTTACAACAATTGAATTCTATGAAAGAAATATTGGAATATATCAACAATTATGTGATTCATATAAAAACAATTATTGATAAGTTAGTTTCGCATGAAAGTAAAAATCAAAATGATATGTTATCATGATATCACTAAATGGATTGACAAATTAGTACAATAAATTTCAAACTATGGATTGAAATAATTCATGAATTTTTCATGTACGATTCCATCATAACATAAAACAATGATGATAAGATCCAAGAGGTGAAGAATAAATTACATAAGTTGTTGGATACAAAGAACATCGCATTTCTTTTGTTCTTGCATAAAATTAACATTCTTTGATTTAAAAATCATATTTGGATTACGTAATAATATTATGTTGTTGATAAGAATGAATATATATATATATATATATATATATATATATATATTACTTTATTAATTTAAGATACTTATGTTACTTTACTTAATGTAAGGTACTTATGTGGACTTGTTAATTAATTTATGAAAATTTTAATCATGACTACTCTTGATGTTGTATGAACGATTTTAAAGGTTAGGAATCATACATTGTTATTTGGACTTTAATTCACATGAATGTTGTATTTACATATATTTCAGTATATAAATTGGGCAAGTAGTGTATAATATTAATTTAATATGTTTCATGATGATCTTTCATCCTTGGAAATTGGTAGATAATTACATCAAGATCAGATATATAGAGATGCATTATCACTTTATTCATGAGAAAAATCTTGAAGTTAAGAAAATATTTAGATATTTGAATATTCAATATCATATTGTTGATGTTTACATAAATCTTGTCCAAGAACAAATTTTAAAATTCACTATTTCCACATAATTTAGTCAATAACATTGAAATATGTACACAATTTTTAAAGATTAGAAACTTGAAGAAATGTGTTATATATTTGATGTATGTGATTATAGTTAACTAAAGTTAGTCATATTTATCTCGGTGATATATCACTCATGAGATATAAATACATTATAGAACTTCTTTACCAATCTATAATTATCATGATTAATATACAGATCTTTTACTTTCAATTTTGAGTCCAACTAACAGTGTTGCCCTTTCCTTAGGAGTAATTTGAGATATTAGTTTTAACACGTCATATTATATAATAAATATTAATTACAAAAATACCAAAATAGTATTTATAAATATATATAAAAATCATCAAATTTAAATTAAATATTTAAATATTTAGTTTTAATATAATTATATGAATATAATATAATTTTATTTAGGCATAGAAGGTCAATAATATGTTTGATATATATATTAATATATAATTAATAAATAATAATTTATCATAAAATTGAATAAAAATTTTAAAATAAATTATTTTATATTTATTTATTAAATCGACTTATTTAATTTAAAAAAATAATTTTTTGAAATATAATTAAATCATTATATTATTCAAAATTAAAACATTCTGTGTAATATTCAGAAATTTGTACGAAATTGATTTGTATTATCATATATTTAACAAAATATCTTACAAAATTTGAAATCATATACAATTTATTGCAATATTTAATATTTAATATAAATATCAAATATAATTTAAATATTAAAAATACCTTAAATCATAAATCTTCTCATGTTTATCAACTTTATTCAATCAACACACAAACAAATCATGTCACAATCTTACATCTTAACATAAAACTGTATTTTTCATATAATTCATCAAAAAAAAATTCTTAAAATTTTAATAATATTTCATTTGAAATCTCAAGAATTTGTGATGTTTTTTTAAAGACTACTGCATGTAAAATTAGCCATTAAAAAGAATGAAATTTAATTTTAAATATTTAAATATGAAAATTGATCTTATTTAAATTAATTATATTTTATTCATAAAATTATCAATTTTTTTACAATCATTTATCATAAATTTGATTTTATAAGACTAAAAAATGGATTTTTAATTAATATGTTTAAAATTTAAGAATTTAATTTCAAAAAATATAAAGAAAATAAATTTTGTTATTTTGATTTTTCACTTTATGTTATTGTAGACATCAATGTGAATAATTTTTTTTCATATTGATCTTACATGGTAAAAATTATAAGTATTATAAAAATCTTGATTTAAAGAAGTTTTATTTTGATTTAAAAAATTGATAATTAATTTTAATTTATATATTGAAAGATTATTCATATTTTCATAATTTTAATTTTTTCCCCAATTTTTTTCAATAGAGAAGATTTTTATATGAACTTTAATTTAATTTGAATAAAGCCATAAGTATGCATTGTTTCAAAAACGTATTTTAAATATATATTTTTTAAAAAATCAGACTTTTTGGAAAAAAAGTTCATATATTTTATATATAGATATTTTTTTTTCATATTTAAAATATATCTTTTCAACATGGGATGCAATATATCAAAAAATTAATGATTATGTTTACACATATTCAGATTTTTAGTCTTAAGTCAAAGAAAGATTTTTTTCATACTTTGTTTGACGTAAATAATTTGTTGACATTGTTCGAATAAAGACGTTGAAAGGTGTGATTCGACTTGTGTGGCGATAATCAATAATAGCAGGATACAAATTTTTTGAACTATATTGCTTTACATATGACCTTGCGTTTATTTCACTTCGGGATGATATCAGGAGTTTTAATATTTCAATAAAAATAAATGAATAAATAAATGTTCAAATTTTTAAATTTTGTTAGAAACATCGTTGATTTAAATATGATTTAATATTTATATATTAACAGGAATAAAAATTTAAGTTGATCATAAAAATAACCCGTATTTAAAAGGTTTATTATACAGATAATTGGAAAGTATGTACACTTTAAATAAGTAATTTCCCTTGTAAAATAATTCTATATTATGTCAATGTTAATCATGAAACACTATTATTATGGGATTATTAATCTCCAATTTGAGATATCATTCATACATGATCATGCTATTTTAGGATGTACCGAAAACTGTAAAAGAAACCCAAAGTTGCTACGATAATAGACGTAGACCCTTTACTTAATTAATTAATTAGAGAGAGAGAGATATATATATATATATATTATAGTTGAGTTAGTTAGTTGGTTTTAAACAGAAACAAGATAGAATATTCTACTATAATTCTAAATACATAATTAAAGCGATTTGGTAACAAAATATTTATTGCAAATCAGAAAAAAAATAAAGTTCATACAGTGTTTAAAGGGTCAAACTCTAACATTCTTTTTCTATACACGATTTTGACATTGAACTTTGTAAAATAGCTTGACCCTGATTGATAACAAGAGAACTCTTATCCAATAGTTGTTGACTAATAAGAAAGATATACTCAAGGCTGCACCATAAAAAGAAAACTAAGTAGCAATTTCGTTCGTTACATTCCTATTCGAAAATTATCCACAAGCAGACAATTAATGGATTCTTCAGCTAATTGTCAGGGTAACTGACTATAAACATGGTTTATGTTGGATGGTATCATGAGGGGAACATCCAACATAAAGTATTCATAACACTCCATTGCTCACGTCAGTATCAGGATACTGACTTGACGAAACCCTTGTGATTGCGTGGTCTTGAGCCAAGATTACTCTGTTAGAAAAGAAAGGAAACCGAGAAATATAGAAAAAAAAATGGAAAGAGCCTTCAAATCGTACACGGATGAAACCAAGGGAGTAGGATGGGGCTAGGCCCCAATAGCACCACAATGGGAAAAAGTCTCGGGAGACTTGGAACCTGAATCGGCTGAGAAAGTATCTTTACAGTAGTCTAACGCCAAACATGTCCATCTCACAGCAACAGACAGCATTCTGTAGGAGTCTTGAAATTCAGTTGAGAGGATCAATTCTGAAGCCACCGACATCATCATTCGGAATATGGTAAACGAGTTTTTCCTTAGCATAAAATATTAGAAGGTAAAATCGGTAAACGAATGTCGTTGTTAGATTAGTTTAGCCCCCTTTTAAGAGTAGGGTTTAAACTAACGCTCAAGGTGATCGCACCGTTTCTCCATCTCTGTCTGGCCTCTGTCATGGAGGGGAGGGAGAGAGACAGACGGGGAGAGGCAAAGAAGAAAAAAGGAAGGAGCCGCTTCCTCTGCAGCAGCAGCAGCAGCCTCCTCTCCCCTGCTACAACAGGAGAAGCCCGCCTTTCGGATTGGTGCTTCTCCTCTCGGCGTCTTCCGCTACTCATGGTCGATGCATTGAGTTGATTTCGGACCCGCAGAGCATTCTTCTGCTGGAAGATTGGCGGAAATTTGGAGCGTAGACAAAGAACGAGATCGGCGTTTCAAATTTTGGAGTGTGCAGTTGAGAAGGAGGGAGACAGGAAGGGAAAGAAGCGAGCGTTTTGGTTTTTTGGTGGGTTCTGCAGTTGCGAGTTTGAGCAGGAGCGAGAAGAGAGCTTGAGTGCGGTGTAGATGATCGGGCGGGAATGGAGAGGAAGAGATGGTGATGGAGAAGAGAAATAGGAGAGATTCGACAATGTATGGACGGGAATTGTGAGGGTGGGGGAAACAACAGAGAGCAGAGGCGGCCAGAGGGCCGTAGGTGGATGGGGCAAGCTGGCGACCGTGAGGGAAGCCGTGGTGGTTTGCTCCAGTGTAGATGCGGGAGTGACATTATGGGATGCGGCATCGGGAGCACTCCTTTCACATCTGAGATCATGTGCTGCACCTCGCAATGCGCTCTGTCCTGTCGGTCCGCACTTCCTTGCGGCTTCCCAGTCTCTTAAGCCCTCGTCCTCTTCCGCTGGAGGTGCCATATTTTTTTGGGCCTGGAACAAGGTAGGGTTTTGTTGACGTAACGCATCCGAACAGTTTGGAAGCAAGTTTGAATTCTGAATCATGGCTTAAAATTCTCTTTTTTTTTATCACATTTCACGGAAAAGTTTTGAAGAATTCTGCGCAATATGTTTTTGTGTATACAAATTCTCAATTCACATTATTCCGTTTAGTAGTCTTTGGGAAGTTTGCTTTAGGGTTCAGGCGAATTTTGGACTTTATGTTCTCCAGCAATTGGAGTATCGTTGTACCCTTTTATGAGCTCCACTCTATATCACGTTGTAGCGAAATGATTCTGACTAACGGTCGGCCCATTGTTTGGACAGAATCAAGTTGCTTGCAAGAGTTATCCCGTCGAACCCGTTGTGCCTTTAGCATGTACGAGCGAGGGATCTTATCTGGCCGGAGGTGGCATATCAGGCCGAATCTACCTGTGGGAGGTGAGTACCTTGGAATTTCGGAAGTTGCACATCAAATTCAATCTGGTGAAGCTTTGATTTTCATCAATGGGTAAACGTGTGTAATAGCTCAGAAATTGATTCTCCTCTCCTTCATATGGATGAAAATCACATCGTTGAGTAGAACCTAGAAGCAAATACCAAATTTTACGAAAGGACTAGATCGTAATTTCCCGGAGAGTTCCGTCTTAGCTCCTGAGCAGTTTCTTAAGTATCATAGCTAGTGTCGGGTTGAACCAGGTCCATTTTTGGGTTCGTGAATGGCTCTGTTGTGCTCTGTGACTCATATTGACTTCGAAGGTCATTGCTACATCCTGGGTGGGAAGTTCCTGACAAGTCAAAGCAAATTGACAAATTTATAATATTTACCTGTTTGGACGGCTCTTACGAAGACTTCTAACTTTCTGCTGGAAGTGGTAATTGGCAGTAATGTCAGAAATTCATGAGAGACATGCATGTTATCTCTTCACACTTCTTCCTGGACATTTCAGACGAGAGCAATTACATTCGCTTTGACTGGCGATTTCTCTACTAGTAGTCTAAAATTTATCCAACTGATCATTTGCGCGCAGGTTGCAAGTGGGAAGCTCTTGAGGGTTTGGGCGGGCCACTACAAAGCTGTAAGCTGTCTGGTCTTCTCAGACGACGATTCACTCCTGATATCAGGAGCAGATGATGGCATTGTCAACGTCTGGCCCCTTCTCCGGTAATAGTCACTTCCATTCCCTGCGAATTCAGTAGTCTGCAAGATAACGATTGAAATCCGATTCTTAGTTGATATTGAGATTTGTGCAGATTCATGTGAACCACTTTATTATTCACGGCGGAAGTTAATTGTTTGCTACTTACCTCTCTATTTGCTTTCCTTCTAGAGTTCTTGATGTGGCAGAAGAAGCGCATGGCGAATCACAGCTGACATCCATGTATGGTTGGTCGGACCATACACTTCCAGTCACAGGCTTGTTGGCCGGCTCAGGAGGCTCGAGTGCAATTGTTGTTTCCTGTTCTCTCGACCATACATGCAAGGTCTCACTCTGAACTAACCTTGTGCCAATTACATCTGATACAGAACCGTGTCGTAGGAATCGTTTGGACAAATTTATGACATCGCTAGGAGTTTGTGTCGATGAAGACTTGGACTTTGATGTCCTTTCTAGATGATCCATCACTAAATCTCGATCCTTTAGTGATGGATCGAGATTGGTAAATATTGGAGTACTAACACTACCCTTGTATGCGGTACAGATCTGGAGTCTGGCGTTGGGTACATTATTGCGATCCATAGTGTTCCCCACAGCCCTGAACACAGTCGTCCTTGATCCAGGAGAGTATGCTTTGTATGCTGGGGGTACCGATGGCAGGATTTTTATTACTGCCTTAAACTTTGGTGTACCTACTACTTCCGGCATACTTGCTGATGGACTTCTTGGGACAGATGCTGCCCTAATCGGTCACAGGTGATTGATTTACTGTTCTGCATCGATGCTAACTAGGCTTGACGTCAGCTTGTTGCTCGGATGGAGAGGGTTGTTAGGAGATATCGCCTTTGGACAGACATAACAATGTTAAAATTTGTGTTGGTGCAGTCGAGCAGTGACAGCATTGGCATTCAGCATGGATGGAGTGTCATTGGTGTCTGGATCAGAAGACTGCACTGCACGGTTATGGGATACGGTCAGCAGACAGGTCCTGAGAACATTTACCCACAGTAAAGGTATACCTACCCATCGAACATTTGGGTCATGATAGAAATTATTACTCAAATAGTCAATTGTTTGTCACAAAAGTCGCAAACTATGAGTATTTATGAGTTTTAGACGTCTTTCACGAATTGCGATCAAATATTCAACGACTGGATTATTTAGATTTTTACCCTGATCATGAGCACGTTGGAAGTTGTGCAGGTCCAATAAGCAGCCTGCTGGTGTTACCTCGTCCGCCTATGCTGCAACATGGGTCTGTCACGGACCACCCAGGCCGCCCTATAAATCGGCGCATGCCGTTGCTACCAGTTGCTCCCCTGAGTAAATACGTGATCTCAGATTCAGTCTCGCAGGACCCGAATCCTTGGGAAGGACCTTTAGTAGTGCTGCCGTCACTCTTTCCAAATGAGCAGGAAGATGCAGATGGCTTTTCGTATAGCTTTGCAGCTATGGAGAGACAGATCAAAGAGCTCGAGGTAAACTTCCCTATCTAAGCCTTGTTTTGACTGTCTTACTTTTCATACCGTTTCCTGCTATGGGGCTTCTTGTGAACGGTTCCCTTTATCTTGTGGAGGTCCTCCAACTCCATATGTTTGAATGGAACCTTCCGGACAACCGTAGTCTATCAAGGTTTCTACACCAGACGCGCCAGCAGATTCATTTCTTGGTAGACTTTTCTGTTTCTCAGGGCCAATAGTTTTCTAGTAATTGAGAACAGTACTGTGGTGGATGAACTAACGTCTTGTTACGATTTTCAGCAACGGGGCTCGACTGCAGCCATGCAAATGGAATTGGAACGATTGCGGTCCGAGTTGCGACGGGCATTGAACAATGGACAACAGTGGCAACAACTTCATCAAGAACTATATTGTTTTTGTGTGGATGAGCTTATGGGTGGAAACAAAGAGCGAGAGGATGGTGAGGAGGAGGGTGAGAAAGAAAAGGAGAAAGAGAAGGAAAAAGGTAAAGGAAGAGGAAAGGTTGCAGACAAGACGCGGGAAAAGTAGGTTCATTAGGCTGTTTAGTACAAGACCACCATTCTTCACGAATCAAAGGTGTTCAACATGAAAACATAGATGGAACTCGGTATGAAGGCTTTAGGGATGTGCCTTAGTTGGTCAACATCGAGAATACTCAAATTTTTGTACGAATTCGCTGCTACACTAATTCAGTTATGAGAACAATGTCATCCGGTATCCTGTCTCAATACACCTTTGTCTGTGCACTTTCCAAGCTTAGTGTTGCGTTTGTTTCGAGTATTGGGCACTGTCATTAGTCTCAGCTTTATCGCCTTCACGATCATCGTGATGCCTCAAGTTCCACATGGTTGTAAATTTGGAAAACATTCATTTCGGTTCGGACGGTGGGAGTTGTGTTGTTTGAAAGCTGGATCGTTTTGTCAGAGGGTGCGATTGACAGCTCATAGACAGTATCAGCTCAGCTCAGCTTGTATACATTATCGACAAGACGATAAGGAGCTTCAGCTCTAGCGCTAAATCGTTTCATATTGAGATTCAGCACTCAGTGTCAACAGCTTGTCGATACTGTATACAGCCACGGCCCATCTCGTAAAGAATTAGTGGCAAAACCCCAGTTGAACTCACACCTGACTAACGCACGAGCATCTTAAACATGCGACGGATTACTCCTCGGTTCACTTCGCATGCCTCTCGCGATGTACCGAAGCTCTTCACAATGCCAGCTCCATCGGGCTTTACATCGCAACGGACCCGTTTGACTACGACCGGAAGCAACTCATGAAGTACTACTTTGGCTAAACGGTAGAACAAATTGCTTTCGACGTACAAGATGACTCGAGATATGGAAGGCCGCCGTTTTTAGGTCCCTTATTCTTCCCAAACTTTTGTCGGCGTTGGTTTAAACTAGAAGTCCTCTGGCGCTTGGGTTCGGCGTAAGAGGAAGAGGTATTGGTGGGAATACTCTTCCAGTGCGACAGGAAAGTGACAAGAAGTAAAGGCCTGCGGACATCGAAGCGGCCGTTCAGCCGGTGGTGGAGTCGCATCTCTGCTGCGGTGGCAGCCCTGATTCTCTTTTCGGCTGAAGGTCATCGCGCAAGGGCTGCTGCTCTGCATTTTTCTTTACTAAGGGGCGTTGAATTGTGGGGCGGGCACGATGTGGGAATCACATGAGTCAATCTACCATCTTATTCCTGAGGTCGTTGTCCAACCTCCTAAGACTCCGCCCATCCGCTCCCAGGTCAGAACTTGGCTCACCCGCTGCTCCTGATCATGTATCACAATTTCATCCCGGATAGGATTCAACGCTAAAATTGCACAATTGAATGTCGAATGTGGGATGTGAGTTTATTAATGTATTCTGTTCCAAGAACGCATTGCCTTGCCGCAGTAATGTTTACATTCTTCCGATCACCATCCCCTGTTTCATTACTACTTTCGATGGTATTCATACGTGAAGTCATTTTAGGCTGCACACAAAGCGAGAACTACGATTTAGCAAAGAACTCAACCTAGGTCTAGTTTAGGGTAGGTGAGAACCTAGAATCGTCGAGCCGTCTCAAGGGCCTGGATCGAAGAGGCATTCACGAGAAAAGGGCATGTCTCTTGAACTTTGCTTAAACTTGTGCAGAAAGATGAAAAAATTTACAAGTTTATGCTCAGGCTCGAAGAAGAGGCCAGGCAGAGATCTAGAGCAACATTCGGGCATGTTCCAGGATCTTTGTGTCCAACAACTGACAATTGGTTGAAAAAACACTCGAAGGAGCCTAAAATTGCATACGGCAAGCCCGGATCTCCCCACTTCCCAGTTTTAAGTTCCTACCATGATTTCGCACCTCCTTAGGCAGCCATCTAACTGAGCAGAACTTCGACCGTCTGTAGACCTGTCCTTGAGGGCGTCTTCCTCCATAGTCAGAACTGGAAATACTGCCTATTAATCTCTGGTACCATCTGTCCTTCAAATTCCGCTGCACTAGGGCACAGTATCCTCCTTTGCGTCCGTGGCATTCAGTTGCCATTGCAGACAATGACCAACACATGACGAAATTACAAATATAACTGCTCCAGACTCATCTCTCTCAAGATGTCGAACATACTGCACTGTGCACAATCATATGATAAACACCGTTGGTTCCAGAACAGTCTCCCCGTTCAGATTTCAGCAGTCTAATCAGTCACTGCAATATGAGATGCCTGACCGTATTGTGTGCTCTCTTACGTCCAACAGGCGTGGACCGATGTTCGGCCCACCAGAAATACAAGGCCCTCATTCCGCTTGGACCTCCGGTACCATATTCCGTGTATTTGATAGGAAACTAAGCTACTTTTGAATTCGCTTCCAGGATTTGGGCCGGTGATTTGAAAAGTGCAAATAATTTGGCTCCATTGCAGACTCATGGTCTAGACAGCGGGAAGAACTGGATTGAAGAGAACGGAAAGACCGCAATCAAGTCCAGTACGTTGCTTGTGGAAGTTGTATAGAAGTTGTCTTGACTGGCTTGCTACGGATGATCTGCTCGCCTAGCTCTTGTTTAACAGTCTCATTTGTTGCAAATTCGGCCTTTGTTTTTGGACACAGAGCCTCCCGCTGTGCCAGACCCTCCACCTCCCATGGTGAAAAAAAAGAACAACGGAAGAACACCGAGGTACCTTCTAAAGAGGATCAAGAACGCTCTTCAGAAGATTGAGGAGGCAAGCTCACCTTCCGGAGAGGCCGGCAAGAAGTGCAAACATCCAGATTGTCGCAAGTGAGTCATACCATCGCGTTGTGTCGATGAAATTTATGTTTCTCCTGTGCCACTACATACGACGTTCCGTTTGTGTAACTGGTCAAAGAAGACCTCTTCCACAATGATAGAGTGGTACCTTCACTGCCGATTCCAGTGTAAACTGCCTCAAATCTACTACATTTGTGACTTACAGGCTGGAAGAAGACGAGAGGCAAGAACTCATTATTGCGCTCAAATTGAAGTGGGAGAAACTGAACAGAGCTTATCAAGCATATCCCTCTACTATCGACACGGAATCTATGAAATTTAGGAGAGAAGGGTAACTACTCTAACGTCAACTCTTTTCAGGTTCAAAGTGGATTATCATGATAGAAAAATAAAAACGATGAAACCTGGTTCAAATATCCAGAACAGCAATGTGGTAATAATGCACTCACCATCTCTTGTATCATTGATCTCCGAGTCCCGTGAGTATATTTGTCACATTTGAGGTGAATACAAAAACCACAACATTCCACATGATACCGTTTGATGCCGGATTTTAAGATAGATCAAAACATTGTGTCGTTCTCATCTTGAAGTAAGCGATAGGCCACCGTTTAGTGGGAGTCCACGAATTCACCGGCATATGCTTTCCATGTTCTACAGGATGGAGGAAGGACTCGCTCAGATCGAGAGAGACGTGCAGCTGTTATCACGACGAGTTGTCTTGATATCCGAGAGACCTCCTTCAACATCACCAACAACAAGGAAGAAGGAGCAGCGCCATCTAGTCAGTCGAGCTATAGGATAACGATTCTACAAAGAAGACTGTCACCCTTGCTGCTGGCAGCTTGTGCTGAACTAGCATCACAATGTAGCTGTTCCTTTCCTTTCTCCCAGTTTTGGAATCCCCATCTTCGAGAACTTTGTGGATGCCATAGCTTTGAGTAGCATATAGGCGTGGATTTTGTAGCATAATACATTCATGTTCATGGGTTCAAGAAAATCAATTCATGGAATTTTTGATCGAGGGACATCCTTTGACACCGAGTCACAAACTGCTACTGGCTCATCTACCATGAAAGCTTGGGAATGCAACTGGTGCTTGTGAAGAGCAACAAGCACCACTTATTTTCTTGTTCAAACTCTCGGTGGCGTGAAGACGTGGTAAATGATCTCATAAGAAGTCATCACCACCAAATTGCAAAGACCATGCTGGTGGGGTTGCCCCAAAGTTTCAACACCATGCGCATTGGAGTTGCTTCTTCGTGTAACAGAAATCATTTACTTTCGTGTGTTGATTAACATCTTTTCTGGAAGTTTGTTCTGTAAAAGACGATGTGGGTTTAAAGCTAACTTCTCTTCCAGAATGATGATTTTCGTCTTCTGTCTTGCGATCTTGTTGCATATAGGAGGGGAGTGAAGTTTGAGAAATTGAACATAGTATGATGGAAACAAAGCACTTAGGTTCGGGAACCAGAACTCATAATCGGAGAGAAAGACCGCCTATGGAAACCTGCTGGTACTGCCTTCTAGCACATAGTATATCTGACAATGTGGGTGATAAAATTCTTGATTCTAAGCAAGACTGATAACGAAACCCCAATGCAGTAGGAAAGGTAAGGGTGCTAAGGCCGATAAACTGGCGAGTTTTGATAGTGTCACTCGAAAGGTTCTTTCATACAAAAACTTGTTGTAGAAGGTGCCCAGAAATGATTTGAGAGATGAAGTTCAGCTTTTTGGTTTGCCTAGAGATGGAAGGAATTTTTGCTCTTGTTGTACAGCTGAACTATGAAGACATGGGACCCAAAAAGTTTATGGAACAACTCTATGAGGTCTCTGCATTGCAATAAAATTTGGCCGTGCGCCATTTTTTCTTCCCGTTGAAACTAAAAGTAATACAAGACTCTAAAATTATTTATAATCAAGGAATAACAGATATTGGTCATCGAATTTCCAGTCCAATGCACTTTCTGCTCCGAGAGGGAGTCCTTACAAAAGTAGGGCCATGTCAACAAGCACAGTCGCAACTGCAGGATTGCGGAAAAATGCACAACCTATACGTCTGTCTATAAAGTGTAATATTGTCATATCCCTATCATAATTAACTGACTATCTTAACATATGAATAAATGATTGTAAATGGATTAGGATAAGGTAATCAGATGTTGTGATCGTGATTCGCAACAAAAAACTCCTCCAGAGTGAGTAATTTCTTAAGTCAGCTTCCCATGGTTGCCATATGAGAAACTCACTAACATAGTTTCTCAAATGTACATTTCCATCCATGGTTGCCACGTCAAAAGCTAACCATGGAACTAAATATCCATCCATGGTCAAATGACTCAAACGGCGAGCTTGGTGATGATAACGCAGTTTCAATTCATTTTGTGCGGAGACAAATTGTTGATTTGTGACATATACATTTGCTAGGAAAGATCTATAGAGTTTCTGCCACATCTAAAAGAATCCTTAGATCATATAAAACCACTTATGAGTATGAAGAGAATAATTCTAAACGGTTGATTGATTGAAGTGGCTCACTTCTATGGTTTAGAACAACACAACTATTAAATGAGAGAAAGATGCCTGTAACTTATGGTAACAAGTGGATTGAGGACAACACACTGAATATTTTTAAAATTTATTTTGTGTTTGAGAGTGATGAAAATACCCTGAATCAAATTTTAGATAAAGTGATTCACCTCACGAGCATCTATTATGTCAATACATTGTGACGTTTGATGTAGCTCCTCATAGTGAAAATTTCAAACGATGTTAGGATGAACTTGAGGATTCCTCCAAATTGTAAAGAATGAGCATGTGTTGTAAAGTATCGAACCTGAATTTTATGATTGTGGACATGATAATGTTTTTTTAACCGTTGATTGGAATGGCAACAAGGTTACTCAATCATGAACAGAATATTATAAATATCCAAGAAAATTATTTTGGTAATGTGCGCTCATAAAAGTTTGAAAATTCAGAAAAAAACTCTAGAACTTTTTTTAATTGCAGTGTTTTGCCATCAACTGCCATCTTTATATATAAACCAACTTAAAATAGAATAATTATGGTGTGAGTAGAAGTGCTACATCTAGATCAAAGAGATATAGTGAGACGTTTTTTTAAAAATTGGGATATAGTGGAGTCGAGGTAACACGTTTAAAGTAATATCATGTCCATGTATAAATGTTCAATTGATTGCGGTTAGGTCAAAATACTCAACATAAAAATAATGTTTGATGCTTTCAATGCTTAGGAGAAGAGACACAATAAAATAACAAAAGGGATGCTTTGAATTACATATCCACTTGTAAACACAAACATGAAGATTTGTGCACCTTCATGTAACAAGTTAATAAACCCAAACATATTTTTCATCAAGTTGCAAAAATATTGTTTTGCTGAAGTTCAATACTTATTTTGCACAAGTCAATAACCCACTGTTAGATTTTCATAAGATGGTATAGTCGTGTAGGGTATAAATTTATTACAACAATGCAAGGTTGATAGTGTGATATGATTGGAAAAAACTGAAAGATTATTTTGCAATAGGTTAGCAGAGCGATGATGGTGATTTTTTTTCGTCATATAATTTTCATCACATATGGAGTTCTATGCAATATGATAATTTGACATTCAGATTAAAATGGTTTGCAGTTCATCATAAGTATGTCAAATATTTATAATTGAAGTTTCATTTCATAAAATTAGAGAAACACGAAGAGACACAATATAATAACAAAAGGGATGGAAAGACCCCATCAAATCGTACAAGGAGGGAACCAAACCAGTAACATGGGGCTAGGCCCTAATAGCATTACACCGGAAAATATGTCCTACAACACCTGAGATATACGACCTATCTAGATCGGATATCTTAGGTGTTGTAGGACAACCGAGCATCCGAAGAACCATCACCTAATGTGATTGTTCTCCTATGGATTGTAGAATTTAAATTAGACATTAGATTAAAGAAACTAATAAGGCTCAAATTTTGATGTATCTTGCATTTTATTGACTTGTTATGGATATGAAAAGTAGTCATGCAATAAAAGTAAAAAAAATTATTTACTTGATCCATTTGCTCATGGGGAATTTTATTCAGGTTATAACACACAATATATGTGAGAAAAAGATCAATTGTTCATTAGCTAGAATAAATATGGGGCTCTAATTGGTGTTGAATTAGGGTGATATAATTTCAGATAACTCAAAAATAAAATATTAAAAGTTTATGCATTTGTTTTGTAAAATTTTTTACTCATAAAAATGATTCATAATTTTAATTAAAATCAAATAAAAAATATTTTTTATTGAAATTGTATTAAGATAAATAGTGATTTATCTTAACTACAAGTGCTTGAATGCTTCATAATTATTGATGAATATTTTATTCACAAATTAACTGGGATTATTATAAGTAGTTTTATTCACTTCAAGAACATAGGAAAACTTTTTTTGACTTTCTCAAAATTGCAATGCTTTCTTTGCTTTTCATCAATTGAGACACAAGTTGAAAATCTTCATGCAGAACTCATTAGATTTCACAACTCAAGTGTTAAAAATTGCTCAAACTTCAGAATAATTGTATTCACAAATATATTTACGATTTGCAAATTTTCATATGGCACATTATTGCAATTCATTGTAAAGTCTTCTTGATTTCATATGATTTGTATACCACTTTCTTCAATCTACAAGTTTGCACACAAGTCACCTGAAAATTTACATACAAATCTTGTTAAATTCCATAAATCAATCATTATTTTTTGCTCCCACTTCATAGATAGTTGCATTTACAACTCTATATACTTTCAAGAGTTTCAAAAGTTTTTTTTTTAGTTTAGAATTACAGTTCAAATGAAAAACGTAGCACAACGAGATATGCTAACCCCATTGTTTAAAAAAATCATAAATTATTACTTTTATGTTGAATAAATTTAAATATCACAAACAAGTCTCGATAAATGCAACCTTGATAAGGCTAGTATGCTGTTTACCTTCGATAAGTGCATTCTTTGCTGTTATTGCCTGAAAATTTACACCGCCAACAGAAAATTGGAGATTTCTTTTAATTGCAAGTCACCCTTTACTCCGGAGGTTACTACGCACAATTTTGTAAGTGCATATATTTGTGCCTGTAAGAAATTAATTGATTAGTAAGTTGTCTAACTGCACTAACCATAGGTTAGTGCATTTGTTAGGTATAATTGCACTTGGAGAAGAGGTTTTAGATGAATGGAGGTACTGACCTCCCGGTAAGCTAAATTTGTAGATGAATTTCGGTTATAGAGATTTTAGAAAACTGCAAAAACTCCAAGTGCAACAAACGATTCTACTCTGAAGGTATTGGACCTACTGTATAAGTCTCCGGAAATCTGTAGGTTTAAATGTATGTAAACGTACGCAGTGTGTGAACATGACTTGCGCTTCTGCTCGGGCTCGCTTCTGCGTGGTCGGGCTCGCATGTCTACGCTCTTGCTCGGGCAAGGGTGCAGGCTCGACCATGCATCAGGGCTTTCCGACTCGCACCAACTACTTTCTCCATAGCGATAAGGTTCCGTCTTGGCTTGGTCCATCCATCTACATCTTCATTACTCACATGTGAGTGTGGTATCACTTTAGATGCAGCAGGTGTTCATATGACTCGTTGTCCATTCGGAAGGCAGAGGATAGCTACCCATGATGCCATTAGGGATGTGGTGTTTGCTATGGCGCGGGAGGGTGGATACCTCACATGGAGAGAGCGTTGGTATGCCTTGCGATCGACTAGGGTTAGAGGCGGACTTGTACTTGGTTTGGGAGGACCAGGTCCTTTGTGGTCGATGTGGTGGTTACCGATCCTACTAGAGACACGGTTTGAGGCGGGTGATCACCCATCCTCCGGGATGGGCGGCGAGTGGAGCGGCGCAAGCCCAAGGTCTCAAGTATAGAGGTATCATGGAGAGAGGTCACCTCTTTGTTCCTCTAGCTTTGGAGTTATATGGAGCTATGGACACCGATTTCGACATGTTTGTGAGGGAGTGCGCGAGAGCCTACCATACTAGACGACATGGGGTATCACTCTCTTTAGCTTACTGTATAGCCTATTTTAGGCAACGTGTTTCCTTTGCTCTACATAGAGCACTAGCTGGTGCAATCTATAGGAGAGCAATCACGTTAGGTGATGCTTCTTCGGATGCTCTGTTGTTTGTAGACCTTTTGACTTGGATAGTTCAGATATCCTAGGTGTTGTAGGACATATTTCCCAGTGTGCTACTATTGGGGCCTAGCCCCATGTTCCCGGTTTGGTACTTCCTTGTACGCTTTGATGGGGTCTTATGGAACTCATCAAATTTTTTTCAGAACTTGCACAATAGATCAAGATAGAATCCCATAAATAGGGATTGATTTGTAGTGGCGTAGGTGTTGAACTGCGGGGCCAAGAGACCCTACGTATGTGTATCTAATGCCCTGTGTTACCTGGAAGATAACATGCATATTCCAAGCAACTTCGAAGCCTCGATCCAATGAATTGTAAACAGTTGCGTTGGTTTTTACTACAACGAGGAGGTTATCCTTTAGGTTGGTACATCCATATGTATCTTCAATGCTCATTTGTGAGCGTAATTTTTTTGATTATATCACTCAATAGGTTTAATATGTTTGATGACAGTAATCTTCGTTGAAATGACTGAATGTTTATGTCAAATGAACACAGAAGAATTATTTTAAATTAAGATAATAAATAAAATTTAAACATTAATTGATTATATTATTAATCATTAAATGATTTCAAAATGTAAACAGAAGTAAATATTATTAAAATTCAAACACTATCCATTACATTATTTATTTTTAAATGGTTTTAAAAATTATCAAACTAAAATTTAGATATTAAATGATTATATTATTTAATTTTAAATGATTTCAAAATTTAAACAAAATATAAAATAAAATTTGAGACTAGAATTCAAACACTAATTGATTATATTATTTGCTTTTGAATGATTTCAAGATTTAAACACCAATGATATACAAAATATGACATTATATATTTATTTTGTACTTACATTGTTTGGTAACATTTTCACACTTGTTATGTTTTTACTCGTATTTACTCAGACAAAGTATGATTCAGAGGGAGCTTTCCATAATTTAAGTAGTGGACGAAAGGACAACTGAGGCAAAATTTTGTCAATTGTAACAGATCGCAATCTACAATTCTGACTTCGATTCCCAGTCTACAAAGTTCGACTCTTCTTCTAGTCCGCTGTCAAGACTTTGTGGGACTTGCTTTTTGATATGTGAATCGGAGACCTGTTGCATAACTCTCCCTCCAAGTATTCTTGCGGTGAACCGGCGTGCTTCCTCATCAAGTGCAGGCCACTCCGCAACAATCCGTCTTGCACCCTGTCAAAGATATCAAACACTAAAGATATCAAATTTCCCACTCGTCGAGTTTGTTTGTGAATGACGAAATATTCGGCTGTTCCGAGTCGTTTTGAGCCAAAATGTGAAGCATTTTCCGAGTAGTGAAACTGTGGTATTCATCACCACCTCTGCTGGCTTAAGAGCAAGGGGAACAAACATTTGAAAAGTACGCTTTAGCATCAGACACTCCTCCGAAACGTCCTGTGACATCAAGCACTCCCCAACAAGGACAAAAGTGATGAGAGAAAACACACCTCCAATTTTGGTTCTTTCGTTTGCGGGTTGTTGCATAGATCAATCGTCTTAGCTTGGGCTTTGGTGCCATTTCCGCACCATGATTCACACCATAGCCATTGTTGAGGGAGTGAAAAAATCGGAACAGTGTGCTGAGCATAATTTGGTAGATCCTGATGATGATGCATCAAAAGATAGTAAGCTAATCAGTTGGTATGATTCTCACTTATCGACAGCAGCCAATGAAACCATCTCAAGCCCACAGAACTACATGGGTCCGTTCTACCTCGAGAAAGCCATTCATGTAATTCGGGTGGCGCTGATAGAAACTAAAGCTTGCAGATCGCTGAAAGCACTATATCCAAAAGTCAGACAAAAGAATCTTGGACCCACCAAAATTTCGTTTTTCTCATCCACTTTCAGTCCTCTACTAGCTATTATGGAAGCGAGTAAGCAATGAAGTCATTGATCCGCGAAAAGCACACGTTTAAAAAAAAAAGAATCAGGTCGACCTCTAGCCATAAACAATAACCTGCTCAGCCCGAACGATCGGACGAGGATCGTATACGTGTATATTTGTGGCAGTTTAATCTAGCAAACGAGTTTTTTGGCACGTGTACCAAGAAAAAAGGTAGGGTTAAGGTCGTACCTGGTCAAGGTTGGAGAGACTGTTGGGATCCTTGCTCAAACTCTCATAAAACACGCGCAGATTATCTCCAGCGGCAGACTGACGGAACTTCACCAGATCCACCACGTAAAGAGCACTGTTTTCACAAAAGAAAGAAAAGAGGCAAATTAGTACTGCAATACCATAGAAGAATAAGATATACATCCCAATCAAATCAAGGAAGTGAGACATGAACCACTAAGCTAGAGAAGTGATGTTCGCCAAATTGAACGTTCTTCTCCAATCCTACCTAAGAAAACACTCACGCCCGACCACAGCGAGAAATACAGAGAATCTCTATTCCGGGTAAATACTAAACCTCTTCATGTAGAGATCACAGCAAGCTAAAGTTTCTGAAAGTCTGCTCTTCAGATACAAATCCTGAAGATAACTCGGCGAGTAAGTAGACTACCTGATGTGATAGGGTCTTCCTCGGAGATGATCCTTCCAGAAACCCTGTTTAGTTCATAATGCACAATATTGGAGAAAAGCAAAGCATGTCAGTAGCTCACATCAAAGAGCTCCAATATTCAACTTGGACCACATGTCAATGAATGCGCTTCACAAGACCATACTCACCTGATTCCAGAACCGATAACCATCCATCTCTCTATTGTTGTCACAGAAAGGAGTATATGCAAGGGGTCGGCCCTTGATATCCATGTCATATAATTCACCCATATCTGTCCGTACAATCTGATCTGCATCTACAAAAATAACCTGCCAACCGGAAGTAAGAGGATTAAAACTTACTCTAACCAGGTAGTCTTAGTATTTTTGAACAGGTAATTGATTCACGGATTCCAGAACCGATAACCATCCATCTCTCTATTGTTGTCACAGAAAGGAGTATATGCAAGGGGTCGGCCCTTGATATCCATGTCATATAATTCACCCATATCTGTCCGTACAATCTGATCTGCATCTACAAAAATAACCTGCCAACAGGAAGTAAGAGGATTAAAACTTACTCTAACCAGGTAGTCTTAGTATTTTTGAACAGGTAATTGATTCACGGACAAACAACAAACAAGGAAAACAGTTTGACTAGCAACACCTTTGGTCAATCATTGATATCCTAAAACCTAAAATGGCTCACCTTTTTCAAAGAAAGTGGAAAAATGACATCCAAAAACAGAATTTTGTATGCCCAAATAATGCGTTGCTTCTCGGTCTGTTTGTGGAGCCACGTAGGCCATTTATAGGTGACAAGATCATACTCAAAACCATACTCCTTGGCCATATGCGGTATCACATCCTATCACACATGTCACCGAAAAATCAGATAGAAGAAGATACACATTATGCAGTAATGAGTGAACAACTTTACTAGTTTGTTGAAACTCCATGGTGTTCAACATTCCATGGTTATATTCAGTTACTAGGTCTAGTTCATTCTGATTCTTATGTGGACGTACTCATGGATTTTGTAAGTGCGTTTTTGTGAATCTAGTTACATGTTTCAGGTTTGAATAACCTGAACACATTCAAACAGGAAAACGGATGTTTGCGAGTAGAATTAACTACCCCGAAGCAAAACCACAAGAAGTCACTATATATACGTACCTTAAATTGAGGAGAAAGGTAGTTTTTAATGAACCAGAACTTAACAGGTCGATTTGTGTTCTTGAGGACACTGAGCATCATAATTTTCAAGAAACGCTCATACCTACAAACACAGCACGTGATCCAAAGCACATAAAAATGTGCACCTGCTGATAGCGTTTTTTCTAAAAAAAACGAAAAGTTCTCAATTTTAATAATCTATTCTGCCTTGCTCTCCTTTCTTTTGTCGTAAATTTCCATAATTTGGTCCAGTTCCACGAATGTCCAAATCTACGCTATTGAGATCTGAAAGCACGAAATCTAAGCAAATCATAAGCTCGTCTGTTGGCATGTGCTTGTGGGCAGGAGGACCATGACAGCTCCATCACAGCAGCCACATGGTTATTAGAACGAGTAAGAGGCGTCAGAAGGCAAAACACGTTCCGTACAGATGTCCTGACGCGATCGAGAAGATATTGATGGTCTCTCCTCTTCTAGGTTGTGACTGCCCAACTCCCGAAACCTACGATACAGATGATAAACTTCAGATATGACTTCTTCCACTATATTATACACGAAAATATATACTCAATGAGAATCACCTTGAATATGGGAATGAAATATCTGCAAACAGTAAACGTGGTTACTCACAGAATTTAGCACATTGCTGTGCTCTCCGGGATTGCCCCCTCCGACTAGAAGGTCAGATGCCCACTTCAAAAATCCTTTGCCTTCCTTTTTCTTTTCCTGCTGCACAAGGATCAAAGACAAGGACCATCCACCTTATAATCTGCTAAAGCGACAATATTTCCAGGATACTACTGTGGTCCCACTATATTATTTATTCACGTAAAAAAGCATAAAGCTTGTGAAATTACCCGCTTGAGAGGCAGGTAACCTACTGAATAGCGAGCGGTTTTCATACATCATTCTCTTTTTCCCCCATATCTGAGCTAAGATTTTTCGTTTACTCTCATCATGCTTTACGAACGAAGAAACCAGCTTTGACAGACATGACTTACTCTGCGTGGACTTATTTCTTCGAAGTCCTCCTCTGCATCGTTCACTTCAAGCATTTGCTGGTCTTCTTTGCCCTGTCTCTTGACGACTTCAAAGCGCACTAATTTTCCTTTGAGGTCTTGTACCACTACACGTTTTGTTATCAAGCCGTCGTCTGTGCCCTCGCCGGGACCCTCCAGTGTGTAAAGTTCTGTTGAGCGGCCGGGGGCAAGTTGAAGAGTCCACACACCAGGTGCTGCCTTCATCTGCCAGTATCCTAAGTTGGCCATGACAATCGTGTCCACTAAATGAGAATGAAGTTTTGTTCCCAAGAGCAATTGGAGACCACGAGGTGGGTCGCCATCTTTCTCGTAACAGTGCCCTGCATATTCATTGATCCAAATTAGTGAGGTATGTCTCAGTAGTATGCCTCAATTTCCTCGGTTGCAGATGAGAAACTGATTGCAGAGTTGAGGGTTCACAGCTTATACCAGTTGCAACCAGTGCTTCCAGTTCGTAGACAGCAGACATGGTGCGTTCGTTCTTAAGCTTTTCCAACACAATGTTGTCGAGATCATGGCTGTTGAGCGGAGAAACAATTAGTCTGACTATAATCATCGTTCTAAACACTAATCACACTTGGACAATAACTGTAAAAACGTAGAGATACACAGCTGCGAGCAGAGATAACTTGAATATGGTCCGCAGTACTCTTAGTTGTCCACTGAACTATAAGTCTCAAGTCTACACAGTTCTTGATCATGTGAACTCTAACATCTTTCGTGATAATCTGACGCTTAATTGGCACTTTACCCTCATCGTCCCTACGACCATTAGGATCAGCTTTTGACCGCGCTGGATACACTTACATTGCTACCACTGGTTCGACCAACCACGATTCTGGAACGTCGAGGTTCATTGTCAGTGTGCGAGAAGGCGGCAAGTTTGTAAACACACCAACAGGACCTGGAGAAAGTACTCCATCTGAGCTGAATACATTCTGCAAGGTACATCACATCATCACATTTCACTCATCATCAGTAGAAAAGAATCTAGGAAGGACGAAACTGGACTATCATAAGGTACATCATAGTCCCCAAAGTCGAAATCCAAACAACTCACGAAAGAATAGGAACGGACCATAGAGTGGAGCCACGGAGACGTCAATATGTACTACAGACTAGCTCTAGAGTTGTCTGATCTACAATTCTTTTAACTGAAATTCATATTTAAACTTTGATGCTTCTTTAGGCGACATCCCAAAACTTTCCTTACCAATCATGTTTACGCCAAACATTGCAGGCTGTTAAAGAATAAATGAAAAACGTCGAAGTGAACATATGCAAGAAAATCTGCTTCTCTCTTTTCCTTTCATATGATCAGTGCAAAAAGCTGACCTTTGAGGGAACTACGTATCGGTAGAAGTTCTTCAAGGGTAGATCAGTTATTGTGTTCTGCGCAGATGAAGTCAATCAGTTTAAGAAGACTTCAATTTACTAATAACCAGGTCTGAACCAGAAACCGCTTCAACAGCTAATACACCAAGATATGGGACTCCAACTTATTCAAACTCCATACTCTTCTTGTGGAAAAGCTAGTCAATAACAACATTGACTAAACATAGTTTTGAACCGAGAAGTCCTCACCATCGGGTTGAACACAATTCGGAAACTGGGCTTCAGCCAGTCCTCAAGCAGGACTATTAGGGGAGTTAATTTTTGGCCAGTGCCACTCAGTGGATCAATTACAGCGTCCACGTGAATGTACGCACCATCTACCTCTCGAACGATAGCACTGTCCAAATGAACAGAATGTCAAATATTCATAAACATATATAAATCTTGTACTGCTCCTATATTACGAAGAATGTACAACCTTCAACTGACGTAATGTCTTGAGCCAAAGAGCAGATATACTGTCCACAAGTAGTTCGACTGCATACCTGTGTTCAGCTCTCAGCATTTCAAAGTTAGCTGAATCGGAGCCGCGTGAGCGAGCTGCCATGCAAGATGACACGGCCATAATTCTGGTACTCAGGAATTCACTGTACAGTTCATTTTCGTGAAGCAATGAGAACGTAAGACTATACCATTAACCTAGCACGACTATATATCTTGCATCCTCGCTCCGAAGCAGCGTCAAAGATGAGAAGCAGAGAGTATTTTATGAACAAGTAGTTTCTTGTCAAAGTTCAGTAAAGTGGTAGACACTACAAACCTCGTCAGTTCATCAGGCTCTACACTTGTCCATTCAATTTCCTGAATGATTTCTTCAACAGGTTTTACTCGGCGTTCATATTCGACAGAGTCAAGAAGAGCGAAGTCCTCAGCAACAAAGTGACTACCTTCTTGTTGATCATAAACCTGTAAAAAGGGTCTTCATAGTAAGCTTCATTTCTGGCTTCAACCAACATGCCAAGTCTAATTTGAATATGAGTGGTGAGAGGACGAAGTAAGACAGATGTCTCACCCTTCCATTTGTGACCACTGCATTCGCGCCTGCCTTCAGACCCACAGCTCGAGCCAAGAAAACCCGTTCCTAACACAACCCAGCAAAATCAAACCTTAGGACTACATTGATGCCATCAATTACAGAACAACATAAAAATCATCAAGAAAAAAAGATATAAATCACATCTCCACGTGTAGGCAACTCTTGGTTTAAGCCTACCTCATGAATTTGATCTAGAACAGCTTGCTTGCGAACAGGTTCCAAAAGAGCATGTTCTAAATAATCTCTTTTAAGCCCCATTTCGTCGGCTAAATCCAGCACCGATTTGACGTATTTATTCTCCAAGGTTACATCAGAGTCACCGAGGCTAGCACCAATAAGCTCTTCATTTCCAAGCAATCTCTGCAAGAAGGGCACGACCTTCGCCCGTCGACTGTACTCTGTGTCAGAATGATCCTTTTACGCTGTTCTTGAGTTGGTGGATAACTCGTGTATTTCACAACAACCAAATATACTTCACTGGACTTGACAACTATGGGATCGACATATCAGCCTTCAAATACTCCAATTACCTGGGACTGTTTGCCACGGTAACGACGACTTGAATCAACAAAGAATACGAACCGGAGTTCTCAAGGCCTTTCAAATTGTGTAAGACTCCAATTCTTCCCTTCTTGGCTCCTTCCATCTGCAAGCTCAGAAATACACTCAGGATTTGAATGGCTCGCCCACATTACCTTGGACAGCTTAGACAATTTTCTTGAAAATAGCCGATTTTAACCACTGAGATACATAGATCACAAGAAACTACATTACTTAAAAATAATAGAGACGTTACTTCGGTAAATAGACATGTCAAAACCAAGAATTTAGTTCTCATTTTCTTCAATGGTGAGACAACTATGAAGCATTCCAATGTACCAAAAGTACCCTGATCCATCTAGGGGACTGCATCGCTAGGAACAAACTCGCTAGTACATACTACTCCTCGATACTACCGCCTGATGTAATTTCGGACTAAATGGATAATGTCGAAAAAACGTACAAGGTAGCGGAGTCCCTGTTGAAGGAGATGAATACCACTCTTTTGAGTCAGATCCACGCATATCCAGTGGGTTAAAGGTTTCAAATCATCTTCGCCTGTGAGCCACAGAGAGTCAACTTAAACATCACCCAAAAATCTCCTTTCCAAAAAAACAAGCAAGAAACAGATTGTTGAACGATATTTAGAGCTGGAATAGATTCCGATTTGCACCAATGGTGAAACTAAAAGAAGGAAATGATTGTTTACTTCCGGGGTGATGCAGATATTGCAGTCGTGTCAAAACCTTATCTTCTTCAGCAACAGGCGAGGAGAGTGAAACATAACGACGATCATCTCTCCTTGAACTGACAATCTGTAAAATAAAGACCAACAGAAAACTGGTTTGATGTAGTCGTAGTCACGACAAAACACGTAATTCAGCTGCAACCAAGATAAACGACAGTTGTTACCTGAGGATTATACCGGGGCTGACCACCCTCGGAGAGCATTTTATCCAGAATGTCACTTCGAGGGTTGATCCGTCCATAATAAACGGCTTCTTGAATTCTTGGCATTTCCTCGTTCATAGCTGCGATCGCGGCATTATGCACCTGGCAGAGAAGAAGGATATTTAGCCCGTGAATTCCTTGCTACCACGTGCTATCTACAGAAGAAGAAAGCATACTAAAAGAAAAATGACTCGAGCGAAAAATCACAACTACTTCTGCTGACGACCATCGCTTTACATGGAAGCGACTTCGGACATATCCACAACCCCTTCTAGACATCAACGAAGGATGATTCTGTTTCCAAACGTACACAGTTTCACAGTACAGAAATCACATGATCATGAACAATCAAGTCAATGAGAATGCCCTGTAATTACACCTTTCGAGTTTACGAATTGGCATCATTTCTTTAATACATCATACATAAGACTGACCAAAACAATACGTTCAGATGTGAAGTGCTGTACCTGGCTTGGTCCGTAAAACAAACCGTTCATCAACATGCAAGGATGCATTGGAGACAGGCCTAATCTGTACACAAATGCGGAGCTTTCTAGCGCCTTCTCCTTGAATTCATTTCCTTCTTTTAAGTTCTGTAAAATGGTTGGACCAGTGGATTTGCCCTTCGCTCTGCGTTACCAAGCACCACAACAGCTTCTCAAGGATCAAACGAATTTCTGGATTACGACAAGGGCCTTGCACAGAACCGACTGGCACTGCGAGGGAAGAAATTGCTCCAGGTAAATACTCGCCTGCTTGTGCCGTTTCCAGCAGTAAAAAGAATACATGATTCCGAACAGATTGACAACTTTAACGCGCCTTGTTGAAGACATACCTCAATATGTCAATGAAAATATTTTCTGCAACTGAAGCTTGAAAAGGTTCTTCGTCTACTTCTCCACTTCCATCTAATTCTTCATTGACCTGAGGTAGAGAGAAATAGGAATACTGAACTCAACTTTAAAGAAGTTGAAGCTATAAGAAAAACTCCTACAGTAGCTTAGTTTCTTCTCTCATGCTAAGCTGCTAAATTATAAATGACCAATATCTGTTTACAGAAGTCAGTTGTGGAGAGGCGTACCAGGTTGAGAAACCCAAACGCGGTTTGTACGTCCATATTCTCCTTGAAATAATGGAAAAGACGAATGATCTGCGTGGAAGCTTTATGGAATAAGAAACTGCTCACCAACGTAACGTACTCATTCCTGATCGTAGACAAACTTCGAAGGCAAAACACTGCTCTCTTAACTACACCACAAAAGTCCACTCATGTAGAATATGCATGTACGATCATGATTCATTTGGACGGTAATGCGAATCTCAGGCACCAACTGTATCCACTCTGGAGTCACCCACGAATGGAAGTTACTGGCTGACCTAACGTTGTCCCCAGATGCCAAACCTAAAACCAACTTACTCAAGATCTCACCAAGTCAGAGACGTCCTCTTCTCCGTTAGTTTCTGGAGTAGCAGCTATGTCACCACCATGAGACTCAATCGCTTTAATTTTCTTCGATGACATGAAAATGACACCAAATCGAATAGGTACACTGTTCTGAACATAATACGTCATCGTCTCCAACAGCTGCAGGTTCAGAACAAATCTGTGAGTACATCTGAGACCCTTAAAACAATTGTCAAATAACACTCCTTTATCTATGAGTGCGGTACAATCAGTAAAAGGACATTCGGAAGAGAACCAATCAAGAAGCCATTGAAATGAATAGATTAATAAATTAATACATTAAAACTCTCTTTTATCCAATAATATCCTATGAGAAAACTGACGGCCTTGAGCCGAAATTTGGCACATCCTTTAGTATATTAAAAAACTGTTTATACACTTGCATATAAGAAGCGCAAACAGTAAATAAGTATACTGCACTCATATACTATTCAGTACTTCTCTGTGATAGCCTGAAGAAGATAAGCCTCGCGCTCAGCGGTTCCAGCATACATAGAAAGCTGTGCGCATCCGATCAGGATCTACTTCATTGATTTTGTTATTTATTAGTCATATATTCATTCACCTCATGTTCACAGTAATTATCTTCTAATGATGTGGCTAGAGAAAGCAAAACTTTAGAAGCAAAACTTAAGAAGCAAAATTGAAGTTCCAGTATAGATGGGAGGTGCCAAGCACCTTCAGCTCAACGGGCAGGGCTGGATCAATGATGTATACGGCGTGGTACAAGTTCTTCCTAATGTAGCGCATTTGTCCTGGGTATGCTGGCATTAGTATCTGCATCGAAAGCATGGGACTCGTCAGATATATGCTATTTGGAAAATCATGAAGAGGTTCAGACCTCTTCATGATTTTGCAGAACCTCTTATTGTCACCCATCCAGAATATGCAATCATAAGATAATAAAATTAGAGAGAGGTTGTTCGGAGCAACAACATCACATAAGTCACTGCTAGGAGCATGTGCCGAGTATCGTGTCCTCTCACGACATAATACTGAATGCTGGTTTGAATTGCAAGAAAGCATACCTCGTTTAAGTTGGGACGCCAGCGCTTGTACATGGAATCCTCCTCTATATTATTCATATAGTGGACGTGCTCAGAACGGAAGTCCAATCGAAAAGCACTTGATTCCCTAGGATCAGTTAATCGCAGAAGTTTCCTGATGTAATTGGGAGGTACCTGCAATCAAGCACAAAATCCATCAATGCATTAAAGAACAGACTAGCTGTAGGATCCACATCCTACAGCGCTGACAGAATACAGATAGAATTTTGCGACTTTTAGTACCGAAGGTATCGTAGACGACATCTTTTGGATCTATGCTACTCATTTTGATTCTTATCAACGCAAGGAATGACCAGTGAAGGCGAACCAGGGCCCGAACCTAATGGAGCTTATATCAAGCAAAAATAAGATAAATAAAAAATTAGGTACCTTCACTTGGTCTATCTTCCCAGCAACTGACAACTCCCCTTCGACGAGCTCCAGCAACCTTCACAGTACATATCCATAAAACTTTGACTATGTACAGATAACTTGAAAACAGGAGACAATTTGCCAAATACTGAACCTTTATAACTTATATTAAGCAATTATAGAAGAGCCATAAGAACTTGCACTTACGAGAAAATATCAAGCGTGTCAGGATTGACAAGGGCACCATTGATCGCAAACAAATTCTTTCCGGGGGGCACCCTTCGTTGATTGTTCGCTATTTCCTCTTTGATTGTACCATTCAACTGCGATAGAAATTTCAATCAGTATCCTCCAGGCTGGCTAGAAAACAACTGAAACAAGCGTACTTTCAGTAAGAACAATCGTCTGAACTGAAATTGTTCAGCAAGCAGTGAGAATTCACCTGCATGCGAGAAAGAGAAGACACCAACTTTGGAAAGTTCTGATTGATTTCTTGCATCAACCGTAAAGGTTCAGAAGAGTGGATAATTCGCTGAACAGTCAAATAGCCCAAATCTGACCAACCAAGGCATAACAAGCGAGAAAATGTCAATACATGAATTATAATATGTCAATGTAAGGATCAAAATGAGACATTTTTTCACCAGGTCATTCTGCTTTTATATCCTGCTAAGAACACTGTCCTTTGTAGACACTCAACGCATGCCCGGACCTGCTTTGGTCCTCGCTATCCGTTCGGATACTTTACTTGATTCTCTATGATACTCGCATATTCATCGATGACATATCTAGAGAGACTGTTAAAAATCTCTTTTCCAAACCATGACTATGTTAAACATTCAGAACTTGAAGGTTCTGAATTCGAGACTTCAGTAAATAAAGCACCTCTTTCTTGTTCAGTATGAACCTTTCATCAAGATCTTCAATATTTCTCAATCCTTCTGATATTTACTACACATCCATTTCATCCATTTCCCTAGCTTAGATACCACACCTTGGTCTTTTCAGTCGAGAAAAACTGGCAACTTATATTATCTAATAAAGTATCAAGAACATTTAGGAACATGCACTACGGTGAGTTGCCAGCCGCAGGCAGACGACGAAACGGAAGAACCAACAGCTTACCTTTCAGTTCCCCGACATTGATTTTGTCAACGATTTCTGAAGAGAGTAAATGATCTCGGAAGGTCATAAGCTCTCCATCTTCTTCTAGTTTTCGTTCCTGGTGGACCACAAACAAAAGTAAGCTAGCGTGTGGACGGATGATCACAACATCATCTAAGGGATTCGCCGTTCGCTGATATGTTATATTATAATGAATGCAGGACTCATACCACAGAATTAAATAAAAGAATTACCTCCTGACTAAGATCCTCTGCTTTCGCTTGAGAATTTCCGGAATCATCACCTGCATCCGTTCAACAACACAATTGTACTCATATGAGCCCCACAACGTCGTTCCAGATGAAGTACTAGATGTCGAGTAAATAAGTGCTTCGTGAGTTCTGTCCAAGAAAATCACAAAATCCAGTCCCCTCAGAAAAGTTTCAATCAAACAACGTAGCCAGATCTGTACGGGGAGATCTAAACAAGGGGACTAATCTAAAAGAGTAGGTGTACGAAGTAAAAGACTTCAGTGAACAGGAGCATAACTAAACCAGTAATTAAATTAAAGCATAGAAGTGTTGAGACTCTGTCTAATATGAACACATGAAGACAGTTTTCAGTGCACCTTTCTTTTCTTCACTGTCATCAATGGCCTTGTACTCCATATTTTTAAGCGCTAGTTCCACTCCATAACCACCTAGATATAGTGTACTGCCTGCTCCAACTTGTGTGCAGCTTTCGACTGGCGATGCACAATCACACGGAAGCACCGGTCGATAGATGTACTTCACATGGCCCTGATAAATGTTCAAGAATAAGCATCAAATACTTCTTGATGGTGAGACTTTTGAACACACTTTTTATAAAAATGATGTGTACATACGAACAAAGGAGAGAAATAACAAAAGCACGTATATAGCACATGAATGAACTCTGAAGTATCTATAGACTTCTCACTATTGAAAATAAAGTTATCACGTATATCATGTGCAGAGGAAGTACTTTGATGCAGATTCTTCCACACGTGCAATGTGGATCTAGAACCCCAAGAACGAAAGCAAAACAGAAACATTGAAACAAAACATTTCATTCAAACAAAAATCTGGTAACAAAGCTGACCGTTTGTCATCAAACTGACAATGTAGTTACAGTGCAGAAGCTTTGACCTACCATTTTCGAAGCCTCACTGAGCAGAGAGTGATAGGTCCTGAAACAAGGCGTTCCAAGAGCACCGTAGAGAATGGCCACGAAGAGCCCACCTTCAGACCCTGGATAGACGTGATCAAAATCATACACCTCAACTTCGTCTTCCTCGGCATGAGACCTGGATACGAGAGGGCACATTAGTTCACGTACACTACAGAAAAGACGAAAGCCTATAACAGGCACAAATATCCTAATGCCTTTCCACAGAGAATTATTTTATAAGTAACGCGACAGTATTTGCAGAATTTTAACATCAGTTTGGTGTATTCATTCAAAAGTTTCGTGTACAAAAGACCCTATACACCAAGGTAGGTCTTGTTCTCGCTAGCAGCCAGATAACAATCACATGAAGTCAATGTGATAGCAAAGCCTTCTTCAAAAAAATAAGGGAATCAGGGAAAGAACACAGTGCTCATCCAAACGCTTACCGTTCCTGGGTGAACTGTAACCAATTTTTAAGCTCAGATTCTTCCAGAAGAACGTGAGAACCTACTTCAACCCAACAGCATTGACCCTCGGGTGCTACTGGATTCTCACTCACAGACCACTGATCCACTTTGCCAAGACCATTGTTGTTCACATTTGCCCTCTTCGAGAGATGCTCCGAGAGTGATTGCTGAGCAAGCTGGCGATACAGAACAATCTTGGGAGAGGCGGAACGTAGTAACAAAGAAAATTGGAAAAGAGGTGCCAATGAACTTCCCACGATTTCGGTTCCTTCCTTCACAATACTATGTACGCATTCCTCATCCGAAAGTTCAGCAGGTTTAGCGTCCCTCATCCATCCTTCAACGAACCTCCAAAAAAGTGGATCTCCTTCTTTCGCCACGAGCTCACTGTAAGCATTGTAAGATTGGACAAGAGATTGCACAAACAACTTCAGAGATCTCGTCCAAAAATGAGAGGTTCCATTGCTATAAAAGTCCATTTATTAAAATCAAATCAAAGTTGTCACCTCAAAAACTGCGTACTACTTGCATAAGAACACTGCTCTACCGCACTAATGGAGCTAATTGAGATTGAAAGGGCTAATCAACTGGGTCAGGGATAAAGTAGAAAAATTTCCGAAATTGGGCTAAGGGGAGAATCTCTTCAACAAACGATATCAGATTTGGGTTTAACGTATGTCCAAGTATCAGACAGATCGCTGTTCAGTAATGCCGACTAGGACATCTATTTCTTAGTCCATGAGATTAGCAGGCCTTATGGCACCATTTCTGAATACACGCCAGTTGAATAATACTGATTTCATCCCTGGCATTTTATGGGACAGACTCCATATTTGAGAAGTAGTGCACCTACCTCGCCTCCAGCAGAAGAGAAGTACCAGTCCACTTTGCACGCACTGCTACGTTCACGTTCTTCGACTGATGGGTGCTTCCTTCAGCACCCATCGCCAACACCAGAAGCGCCAGCACAACTCCAGCGAACGTCATTCTACAGCCTCTCAGACACTGAATATCTGAAAGGCTGGCCATTATCTCTACCGTCTAATCCTCCCCTTCTCTGAAGTCCCTTCTCCTTCCCTGACTCACTTCATCTCCACAACAATTCGAATCGGCACTAACTCCTCAAACCATTTACTCCTGCCCACAGTTATCATATCATCCAATCCTCCGCCTAAAATCCCCACCTCAAAGCTTTATTTCATATTTCACAACCGATCCATGGGCAATGCTTGCCACATTGCCCACACTCTGTTCCAGCTGGACTCCAACTTCCAAATCCACCATTCCGTCAACGAGATCTACGTTGTACAAGCTGTTTATCTGATGACCAATTTCTCTTCTCTTCCCTCCTCTCGTCCCCTCCCTGCTTCTGCTTCCTCTGTGACTGATACATCTGCGACTGAGACACCGTGAACGACCACAGCCCCAGAAAACCGCAGTATGAAGTGGAGAAATTGGATGATTGACAAATTGATGGGGTTTTACCGAAACCTCTACCGGTTTCTATCTAGGGGAATAAATGGCGAAGGTATTTGGAGCATAGAGATGCAAATTCCTCGTAACTTTTGTTCATTATTTCTTTGACCCAGGAAAGTCCCAGATGACACCTACGCTGCCCCATACCAATTCCGAACCACGGACAAACCCGGCCCGAACCTCGTCACTCGATCCAATCAAATACCGGAGTTCTAACAAACTGCGCCTCCGAGCCTGCCAAGTGCCACCGTAGCCTCGTTTCGAACCTGCTCATTCTCCTGGTTCTGTCAAATGGCGATTTTCGAAGTTCGCCCAATGGAGTTCTCAGCCTAAATATTGGATCACCCATTGTGAATGGAGTCAACCCATGGAAAAGGTACAGTCCTGTGCACTTACCTTCTCCATTGGCCTTTAACTTCGCGAGCGAGAAGCCTAACCCTTTTCCAGGTTGACGACTTTTCTGCTATGCATGTGCCTAGTTAACCTTAGGTCTGGGAGTCGGCAAGAGACAAGTTAGCTCTGCATTGTCGTCACTCCCATATTAGTTTGTGTCCTTGGGTAGCAGATTTCTCATTTTTTATACTAGATCCACTCATGTTAACGCTTGCGATCCACAGATTCCATAAAAGGGACTTTCAAATGCATATCTCTACAATGAAATTGCTTGCAGCAGGATGTTCAAACTTCGCATCAAGCCTTATGAATGTGCTTCTCACCTTCGAAACATGGAGGGAAATCAGAGAATTAACATAGTCATTACAATAAGGTGGCATTGCAAATATTTCAAAACAATTTAATCAAGGAATGTTTAATGGTTCAACTATTCTTAAGCCTATGTGGGGTGGATGTGGAAATCATTTTACAAATTTCATTGAGTATATTTACCATACAAAATGATTGAGTAATGTGGAGCATTGGAAGCATGAGAATGATCATTGCCATTCAAATAGTATTCTAGATTTATGATTATCTTTCTAATAGCCATTGGAAATAAACATGAATGAGAGCTAGCCTTGAAATTATGGGTTGGATTAGAAGGTAGTGACTCTAAACCTAAATCGTTGGGTTTGTCTCTCTCTTTTTGGTCCAAGTTGTTCTCTTCGATTGAAGTATTAGATTGTCTAATCTGCAAATCCAATGACTAGATCTTAGGTCCATCATCTGATCATTAGATCCAACATAACTATTACATACAAACTCTAGGTCTCATATTCAATATGACGTCTAAGTTCATTGGATCCAAGTTTAGGTTTTTTATGTCCCAAATGTAAACCTAGCCATAGTCCAAAGATTGCCCCAACTCTAACCTTGGTTGAGAGTGCATACTACTACTCATTGATTTGCACATAGATTCCACAACTTTCATAAATACTTATGTGGTTTGGTTTGGTCCACCCTCCTCCTTGGTTTTAAAAATTATACTCCAATCCATATTATGTTTCATTAAATCTAAGTCAAAATATTTATCATAACTTTTGTTTTCAAATGATATTTGTTCCAATCTTTATGGTGTTAGAATAGTATTGTCAAAATTTTTTCAATGCAACGAACCCAAAATCATTATAATCAGGGCAATCCTAATCATTATTTTTAGCCCAATACAAAAAAAGTTGGGTTTATGTCTTTACTTTGTGGGGATGCTATCAACCATGGCTCCCCATTGTCATATGTGTTTGCAATTTTTTTTATCTCATATAAAGCGACTCCCCACGATCCCTTTAACAAATTTCTTTTAGCCCCAATACAAAAACTTGTTGGGTTTATGTCTTTGGCTAATGGATGCCGTCAATAATAGCTCCCCATTCACATATGAGTTTGCAAACATTTTTTTTATTTTAAAAAAATCACATACTCTTGAATTTTTCAACAAAACCTCAAGTGCAACAATCAAAACTCAACTAAACATGGATTAAACTCAAACTTAGGTCAAAATCGAAGATTTATCTTTTATATCTATTTGGTGTCAATCTAAGCTCCAAACATAATTTCTTGGTATTATTATGATCGGAGTTTTTTTTTCTAATAAAAATATAAATTTTTGGAATATAATCTTTACACAAATTTTAAAAAATACACACACTTTAATTTTATGATGTTGTACATTAAAAAAGTTAGACTAGTTATAGTTAAAGTTGAACAATAAAATAGCTAAAAAAAATTGATCTCTCATGCAAGCTCATTTTCATACTCAAACTCCTTGAATTTTTTACTTTATAAACGGATCCCTTCAAAAAGCTCATATTTTTTTATTTATTTATATTAATTTATTTTTTTGATACATAGTTTCGGTATCATCATCTCACAAAACATACTGCATGGGTTGCCAAGATGACATTGACTGCAATCAATAATTACACTCAATCTAAGCATTGTGATATATAAACTAATCATATTTTAATATGTATGATTAGTTAATCCTATTCAATATAAGTAATATTGTTGAGATCAAAATCAATTATTCATGACCAAGTGTAATTTTATTCAATACAAGTAAGATATCAATAAAAAAAAGTTGTTGAATATTACAAACACTTTTCAAAGATTTTTATGGAGCTTTTCAATTTTTTAATTGATGCAAAAAAGGATGCAGCAAAATATAGATTTTTTTTCACAAAATTTAATAGTTACTTTACAATTTTAATTTCTAAAATATTTTTTACTTATAATTAATATCATCAAAAATATTATTAAGTTTTTTTAATAATGATAATAAAACTAATACAACTTGAATATAAATATATCTTTAACCTTCAATTAACTTCTATTATGAAATCAATATATAAATATTTATTGAATAAAATTCATTTTTATTTCAATAATTTATAAAATATCAATTAATGTGTTTACTCACACAATTTTATACAATATTATTAATTATACAACATTATGAAATATTTGTTGTTGAAAATTTATTACCAATGTTACTTTCACACAAAGAGGATCCATTCGCAATCAATTACTAAGGCAAATTCAAATTCAATCCATATTATATTTGTTAATGAAAATTTTCATCTTGTGAGATTGTCATAATTATGAATGTTTTTTTATCTAGACATCTTTTGAGCATCACTTACATGCTTCCACCATATGAATCATCATGACATAATCCATGATTATATTGTTATTTTTAAGTAATTCTTCAACAAATTTCATGTTTACTCCAAGTCAAAATACCAAAGTAAGTCTCTTTTGAATGCAATAATAATATGAACCTCTCTCTCCATAATGAACTCATTCAGTCTTCAAGTGCCACATAATTTGAGATGTGCTCTATCTTTTTATCAAATATTTTTCAATAATACCTCATAATGAAAAAAAAGCTTCATAAAAGCTTTGATCTTCCTCTTCACTCTTTTCAAACTTTGGGACAAACAATAACATTATACTTTTTTTGTATATGGTGAAATATTTAAGGTTATCTCCTCTTATTATCATAAAGGTAATAAAAGATAACCGTTATAAATTATCATATTTTCTTAAAAAATATGAAGTCTTGATTGAAATAAAAATTTATAATCTTTTTTATGTATTTTTATATGATATTTAAATAAATGTCAACACATCATGATAATATTTTTGATACCTTTTATCATGTTGAAAGCATCTTGTTAAAAAATTTCAAAAATATCTTAATCATCACAAACATATATAAAATAATCTTGATGTTGATTTAAACATAAATTATTATTTTTTATCAATTAAAAAAAATTTAGACTTAGCATTTATTGATATATGTTAGTATTTGACTCATGATTGAAATTGCTATGATATTTTGTAGTCATGCAAGTATGTTTGTTATTTCGAAATTTCGAATTTTTTATGTTCTTAAGTACTTGATTCAAAATCTATTACAATTGCTAGAGTTTTTTGGAGTCTACCAAATATCTCTTTTTTTCTTATATAATCATGATATCAAAGTGGAAATTTTGAAAAATTATCAATATGTATAAGAGAGACTTAGAAGTTATTGCAATGCAAGATGGAGATAGATATAGAAAAGATGGGATAACACACAAGAGGTATTTTGAGATCTTTTAATTTCACTATTTAATAGTTAAATACTATCAAAAATCACAAATTAGTAAAATAATCTACCCATACAATGATTGCAAATATAAAAAATACAAATCCATAAAATGCACTCACAATGTAATCAATAATGTGTAATTGAAATTTTGAAGAGAAAGTTTCAAATTAAAACATATAAACATTGGAGGATTTATGTGCTAAGGGTCCAAAGTTGCAATATATGTGGCAATTCTACAAGATAGATGTGACTCATCTAATTATACACAATTATTATATCAATAGAAATTATTTCAATCTTTCATGTTATTTATTGTAGTGGTTAAAATGAATGCATGTTCATACATGTTATTAACTTTAGGTTACATTCAACGTTTGGGGTTTAATTGCATGAAACGGGTCATAGGACTGATTATGCGTCACACATTATTTCATCATGAGATCATGAAAATCATGTAATGTTTTTAAGCTTATTGGGTTGGTGTTAAATCTATTTATTCTTTGTGGTTGAATAAATTCGTCATTATCATGTTCAAATGAATGACACATAGTTGATTAAATAATTTTTCTTCATGCATGTTAGAAGATTCATGCAAGTACAAATACTTTCTGCATCTATAAAAAAATATTAATTTCAAATGAAGTCACATACATACTTCAAAACATGATTTTTTTTTATAATAATCTTTCAATATAACCTTTAACTTCAAAATATTGTTGTCATGGCTGTTGGATATATAAGCCATAGAGTTAGAGTGGTTGAGCAAAATCTAAATGACATTAATGAAAAAAAGCATTCAAGTGATCAAATACATTACTCTTATTTTTAAGATACTAAATTTTGAACCGTGTTTAAAAATAATAATTAACTAATCAATATGGAGGTTCAAAATCAAGAGGAGTAAGGTTAGTTTTTTAAAAAATAAATAAATAATGATTTTTAACGTGTAGTTCATAATTTATAAATGTTTGAATCATAAAAGTATTAATGTTTTACCTCCATTTTATTTTATCATCGTAACGCTAGCTATGCTGCCACAGAAGCAATTGTGAGAAAGTAGAATTGTTGTTGCCTTCTTAGTAAACATGAAGACCTTGGGCCGACCATGGACCCATCCACATTTTGTGAAAGTCAAATCTTGGGTGAAATCCACCAGCTCACGCTCGGACACTAGGTTCTCACATGAGATACTGCATTTGATTCCGTAAAGTCTATAATATTACATGCTTCTACCGGTTGTTTTGTACGTGAAATCAATAAAACGAAATTATTGACAGTCAATAACTTCAAATAATTAGGTTGGAACTCTTTACTAGCAAAAATAAGACAGTGGTTTTTGTGTTATTATGGCGAACTGAACTTAGATGGTCACTGAGCTCATATTTGTTACAACATACCTGGTTCCAGTTCTAATGTCCAATATTCAAATTGCCATGTAGTAGTTACAGTAGGTACGTAATCTGCGATTCCTTAGTCATGATCCTAAATTGCGGGATCACAAATTATAAAATAGGAGGAAAACATAAAGCAAAGCTGAGGCGGCAGCCAAAGTAGCACTAACTCTTAGTCATCTTTATTAGGCTTCATCTCAAATACCTTCGAACGTAAGACCGAGCAGAGTGTGCAAGAAGGGCTGTGGCTCTCACAGCGGGCTTCTGCACAATACACGGGATCAGACAGAAACTGGAAAGATTGAGATGGGAGTTGGACGTATTAGGGTTAGGGTTGAAGTTCCCGTGGAGTTGGACGAACCCCTAAACCCTCGTTGAACCCTTTCTGAGAAAGGTGGTGGATTGGTCCTCTGTCATTTTCGTCGGGCAGATTTGGGAGGGGGGATTAGGAGGAAAATTCAGTTGTAGATGTGAATTTTGGAAGAGAACCGGGGGTTTGGGATTGCAGATGTGTGAGTGACGGGAGCGGTTGACGAAATGGTGATCAGAGGTGGTGCCAGCTTAGTGCGCTACCAGCCTGCGTTTTCGAACGATGGAAAACGCTTGCTGGTTTGCAAGTCTGCCTTGGTTACAGTTTACAGCACCGCCACCTCTCTGCCGGTAGGTTGTATTTAATACTCCAGGACTGAGATGCTCAACGTATTTGATTGCAACCACGTGTCCTAATAGTCGAAGCGTTGATCTCAGTGTTGCATTTTTGGAACTCGGTGGACCAAATCTGTATATAGAAAACGTTGAATGGAAATTTAAATCTTAATAATCCAGCTAATGGGTGGTTGATTTCAGCTTTGCCGAACTCACTCCCGCACCCGATTATGTAAAAGTTAACGAGTGACCACTCCTGGTTTCTTTTCGATTTTCCTGTGAATCATCTGTGAACAGACGGTAACACGACTGCGAGTCATCAAGTGATTTGGGAAATTCTCCAAGAGATGGTCACCTCTGTTTCGGGGCATCATGATAATTTCAATACACACCCGCAGAAAGGAACCAAGACAAAAGACTGGATCATGGGTGTATGGAAGAAAATCATATAATGCTTAGGGAGGAACAAACGATTGTGGGGAGGGTTGAGCATGTTACCTGTAATGGGAAAACTGAGAAAGAATTGTGAATTGAAACAATAACCGCGTGCTCGAGATGAATACGCATGCCCTTCTCTCACACCAAATGTCCATATAACAGGTTCTGCATTTGAGCGGCCACAAAGATGCTGTCACCACTGTCATTGTTGTCCCAGCAAGCATCACCGGGGATATTTCCACGAACCATTGCTGGACTGCTTCAATGGACGGTACTGTTCGTTTCTGGGATTTTAGTACTGATGCACCGCCAATCAAATCGATCGTCGTCGGTAGGCCCATTGTGTCCATGGTACGTGAGCTGTTGTATTTCTCGAGATAATTTGGAATCTTTACAGTCTCTTCTATAGTAGAGAGCAGAATGGTGAATTCTGTCTGTTCTCTGGAACTCGAATGCCAGTCATCAACATCTGTACTCGAATGTGAATCAGTAATATTGTCTTTTATTTTTGGAAGGAAGGCTAATGAATTTCGATATCGTCGTCTGTAGATGAAAGGATTCGAGGGTTTTGAATTTTAAAGGGTCTTGATCTTCTGGAGTATACGGATTCTGAGTTGTCTGTGTCGATGATTCCTGGGTCGGTTGTAATATTGACCTTCTGGTTTGTCTCTACAGGTGATTCCAAGCTTGTTGAGACCCCCTCCTAAAGAAGGGGAGAAGGCAAGTAACATGATAGCTTATCTGTCCCTCCGGTGGCTGAAGGAAGGACATGAGCCCCGCCTTGAGGCTGTAGAAGGAGGCAAAGTCGACTGGCATGGCCGTGTCAAAGTCTACGATCTGACCAAATCGCGTTATCTTCAAGGAAGTCTCATAAAGGTGCCCGTGTCGAACTCCTCTCACCTATTCATCTTCTCTCTCCACTTGCTTTACGTCCGCTATTCCTCCTGTCAGTGCAATTCGTGATGGGCTTTTCTTTACTTTTTGTAGAGGAGGTTACCGGGAGATTCATTTGGTTTTGCAAATTCTTTACCGAAGACTTTGAAGTATGGAAAAGACGCTGAAAATCAGTCCATTATTCTAGTATCTGCCTCTCAAGCCATAGTATAAATATAATACTACTTAGTATTCTTACAAATGTTATACTCTACACTGATCTGAAACTTGTACTGTTCCAGACTATAACTCCCCAAGCGCTCTCTGTTAGTCCCTTCGGTTCTTTCGTGGGACTGACCTGGAACAGAAAGGTGCATGTCTGGAGAGTTCCATCTACGTACAGCGTGCACGTTCGATGCATCACACTCACCACTCTACACCATACGAAGACCTGTAGGGTCGTTACCTTCGATCCCACTGAAAGAGTGGTCGCTGCCGGTGACGATACTGGTCGAATTCTTTGCTGGCAAAGTGTTGGCGAGCGTCGCCTTGACCAGATAGTGAAACAAAAGGGGAGCCCGACATCTGTTATCCCGAAAGGCCCCAAACACTCTGCTTCCGGTGTCAGGGGAAATGACGATGCCGAATCGTGTACAACGTACCATTGGCACGCAAATGCCGTCCAATCTTTGTGCTTTTCTGTTGACGGAACTTACCTGTTTTCAGGTGAGGTGTGAAACATGAAGGTTGTTTTTGTTGCCGCAATGCGGAACGTACGGTTCCTGGTTCACATGGTTGATGCACCAGAGGACTCAACGTCTTATTCAACTTTCTCTCTGAATGTTGTTGTACAGGAGGATCAGAAGGGACACTTGTGATCTGGCAACCAGAAACTGGCAAACAACAATATCGGCCTAGACTGGGAGGGCCCCTCGTGTACATTACACAGTCGAAAGATCCTTCTGTTTTTGCTGTAAGTATGCAGATGTATATCGATGTTTGCGGTTATTTTTTTTTCTACGTTTATGTAAGAGTCCTCAAATTTTCATGGTCATCCTGTATCGTCATAAGATACCACTCCTTTTACCGGTACATCCAAACTAGGATTCTAAGATCGATTTCTTAGTTTACATCCCAAAAATTGGACATCCCCTTCGGTTTTCACTTTTGAATCAAGTTTATAGCACCATTATTGTGAAATGTGTAGAAGACATGAGTAGCTTGCCAGAAAACATCGGACAGAAAAGCATTGGAGGAAAGGCAGCAAGCACAGAGTAAACCTTGGGTAGAAGAATGATGAACCCCACCGTTCTCGTTCTTAAATGATTACAGAGCAGGAACTATTCTAATTTTGTTCATACAATCCACCGTGTCTAGTTGTGAATTTAGTAGTTTTGAAGTTGAATATGACCTTATGGTACTTGGCGCAGATTTCTTGTCTGGATAACACCATCAAGTTCATTAATCTTGGTACTACCCATGTGGAGAAATGCTTTCAGGGAATCAGGGTAAGCCTTTTCTTTTGACTTTATGTCTTATAGGCACGAGAAGTCGTACACGGTGAAATATATGATAAAAGTACTTGCTATTGAACGTGATCTGACGGTCATGGTGCGCATGAGTTGAACTTGATGTGATTTGTCCGTTATTAGGTCAATCTCGAGTTTTACGCAGGTTGTTCTGGTGTTCTAAGTTTATCGCATTTCCAGGACACAGGCGTTTTGATGTAACTTGATACAAGTCACAGTTTGTGAACATTGAGGACACGGACATCTAACGCTGTTATTATGGACCGATCATGCGCTTATGGTTTTTGTTGTTGTTTTTGTCAGACATTTACACCTCTACCGGATGTTTTAAAGTGGGTAAGCAACACGAGGGCCCTGTTTGAGCCAAAGGATGGAAAACTTGCGTTCCCAACAGATCACATGGGCTTGCAGTTTTACGACCCTGTCCGGGATACTCACTTAGCTGAGGTATGCGTTTATATCCACATGCATAACTGATCAACCTATACGTAAATGGGTCAACGGTGAGGCACGTTGAGTAGAGCTGAATGCCATAGACTGACGTCTTTGTCGAGTCCAACAAGTCCGTGTGAAGATCGAATGACTACTGCAGCCGATGGGGCTGAAGCTTAAGTAAAGTAAAACGATCATCTGCCACGGCCAAAAATAATTCCCGTATGTCGTCACCATTTGTACAATCGCTGTTTAAAGGTGATAGAGATAATGTGCATCTGTATTGTTCTGATCACAACAGGTGCAAATTGCTCCTCGTACATACGTTGGTGCTGATTTCAAGAAGAACCTGAGCGAATCTGGACCATCGGTACGATTTGTTATTCTAATACTGATTTTATATACCTGCAGTACATGTCTATTCAAGTTGGGGAAAGTGTTGTTTTGGACGAAAGAAAGACTGTCCCAAGGAGGGTCCACTCACAACAGCCTCTATTTGCCAGACCTTCGTGACGCATGTTGCTTTCTCTTCCGACGGATCTATCATGGCCACAATTGATATTTGTCTGCCTGAGGAAGACATCGGCGGCTCTGCCACCTTGAAGTTTTGGGACCGACATGCCAGGAGGTTGAGCTACACGCTCAGTACAGTCGTCAATGATCCACACGGGTATGTACCATGGATTTTTGAACTTTGAGTGCTCAAGTTACCAACATTCAAACCAGTGGTCTCATTCGTGAGGTTTGCTGCAAGACACACTACCTTTTAATTCCTAAGACTTGCTTCTCTGAACCTTCAGTCTTTCCTGTGAGCAGGGCTGATATCACGTCTATGGTGTACCATCCTTCACGGCATATTCTTGTGACCTGTTCTGTAGATGCCACTTTCAAGGTAACTGAATCTATTCACCTCTTGTTTCAATCAGTAGAAGGCCAGTTCTTCTCAGCAGCATACGATGAGTGTACGCAACTGAAATTCCGTCTTCTTGGCTGCTGTCTCCTCAGGTGTGGGTGCAAAGCTCAGATTTCAAAGTGGAAGATGATTATGAGACGGTCACCGGTTGGAGATGCCGTTCAGTTGGATCTTACAGGTCAATTGTTGTCTTGTCACCTCACCATGCATTTCTTGCCTGCAAATTTCACCTATGCACTATATTCAGGTTACCTTCTTCATGCATGAGATTGAGTTCCGCAACAAAGTATCACGGTTTCAATTTTGTTGAAGTTGATGGCTTAGAACTGTTAGCAAAGGTCAAACGCTATTCATGTATTAATCTCAGTATTGACGATACTGAGAAAATTGTTTTATGTTTAGGTTATGGAACCTTCTTGTATTATTCCGAAGAGAATGAAAGCGACATTGTGTTGTATAGTCAGCCGTACGAGGCGGAAATTCAACCAATTTTTGTTGAGAAAGTAATAGTTCCATCGTAGACCAGGTCTTCACAATCGTGTGCATTGCATCGCATGGGAACGTTGGTGCATGTCGTCATCTTAACGAAGTAATCATTTTCTTTTATCAACAGGCACAAACAGATGTTGGCGGTAGCGTTCTCACCGGATGGATCTCTTCTAGCTGCCGCAGCCGAAGAGCTCGTGACATTGTGGAACCCATATACTAATGGGTTCGTGACCTCACTGGCATCAGTCCCTTCTCCACAGGTATGAGGAAATTCCTGTCGATTTAAACGCCTTCAGGCTTCATAGCAAACATGGAAGCAATCTTGTGGTTTCTTAAATCTTAAACTTCGGGTGGTTTTTCTTTGGCAGAAAATAAGGCATTTGGCATTTGTCCACAAATCTCCGTTTTTAGTGGCTGCATCGACTGAGGGCAAGCCGCGCATGACCGTCTGGCATTTACCAACTCTTTCTGTGCGGTGGTCGAGTCTTTTATATGTTGAAGGTATGCAAATATTTGTACTAGTAGCTTAATTTATCCTTGGAATAGTGTATTTTTCTTGATATACCATTCTGTTCTAGTCTCACCTTACACGTACACTTCCTTTGGTTATGGACTATATGTACGAGAGTGAAGTGTTGCTCACTGAAAGAAACAACATTTACATGTGAAGCTGCGCATCATAATAAACTCTGATCTCCGTCTAATTTTCTGTGGTGGTCTGTTGTACTTGCTAGCACTGGCTGTCGATCCTAGAAACTCTGTTTTTAGTATCATTGCACTGACTGGACCTCCCAGCATGGAAACTAAGGACGGTTACGAGGATGCCGCAAACAGAAAGGCCGTGGTTGCGGTTTTTAATTCGGAAGATCCTACCCCCATAGCTGCCTGGAGTATCAGAGAGGTGAGACGCGTGAGATATCACTTTTCACAACTTTGAAGCACCGCATTTTGATTTGATTTTTGCCATTTGACCGCACAGCATAACGATGTAGAGTACAGCTACGATGGTTTTTTGTGCGTACAACGAAGAAAGTGTTGTGGATGCATTTGTGATTTAATCCGTGAGTGATTAGTTAAGTTTGCTATCGACCTACGTTGTACATTGCGTTAATCTCTGAAACTGGGGACAATTAAAGGGTCGCGGAGGAACGCTGATGTTCTCCAACTCCAATCTACTTCGGGCCCAAGAGGAGGTCAATGGGAGCGAGGATGGACGCAAACCGGATAGCTGTTTGGCTGTCCTCACTGGTTCACGAGAATACGTTCTTTTCAATCCACTTGATAAGAAAGTGCAACCAGAAGTATTTGCATTACCAGCGCCTCAAGGACCTGAAGAAGGTTAGTTTTTCCTCATCGTTTACTTTTGTAAAAATACTGTTGTTCAGGACCTTTTATTTTCTTCCTCGTAGCCCTAAACTAGCCCAGTTCGCTGATAAGGGATGCTCACCATTTTCGTACTACAGGTCCTTCGGCTTTTTCGGCACTGTATGGGAAAGCTGCAACACCAAAGATCAGGGAGCCCAAAGACGTGCTAGGGATGAGGGCTGCAAGGCCATGGGGAGATTTATTAAATGCTCCTTCTCATGTGTTGCCTTCTTTGACGAGGATAAGTTATGCATTTATGGAATCATTATTGGAGAAACAAACAGACACAGACGATCAAAGAAATTTGTAAATTAGCGTAAACAATGGGGACCCTGTTATGGGTACAGTTCACACACAGGTGTGCCCTCGCATTGCAGCGAGAGCTAGACTTGTCCAAAGTCGAGCTTCTTGCAAGAATGGTGCAGATGCTCAGCGCTTTGAATTGGGGACAGGATAACATTTTCTTGTGCATTTCGGGGCAACTTTTGGAATGAGCGAAGCTGAGACCGGTCGATGACGATTCAAAATCCAAGAGAGCTCCTGACATCATAAGGCAGATATCCTACCAGAGTAGGCCAGGAGCTATCAATCATTCTAGCTTCTTGGAAGATGACGGAGGGCCCATCAAGAAAGCTGATAGCCGATAGATAAGCTGACCATTACTGGGCGTGACAAGAAGTTGAGAGAAAAACTTTGGAGAGTTAGAATGAAAGTGGGAAAGCTGTGGAGTATAGATTAATACGGATGATTCTGTGATGGATGGCTCAACCCTGTAGGTTGAGGTGGTTGGCGACGACTACATTGGTAGCCGCCTCTCTACTCCCGAAATTTCGGAGGAGCCATTCCTCGTGTATAATGCTAGAGTAGTCATTTTAGTTGCAGCACATTTCCAAATGGTGAATACAAGTCCGACGGTGCCTTATGGTTCAGATAAGGTAGGTTGTAGCCACTGAAGGTGGAAATCCAAGTGATTTGTTTACATTTCATGCTGTTCACATATTAACGTAAAGTACCAGTATGGAATAAGTTCTTGATTTGTCCTTGCTCCGAAGCCAGTGACATATGCCACATTCAGATGAGTGGAAACCGCAGTAGGTTAACAGCACTGATGGAGGATAGCTTTGCAATGTGGCAATTGTAGCACGGTAAGTTGATTCTCAGAATCGAAATTGTTTGTCGTGTAATTGATTGAGGATCTTTACATTAATGTGTAGAAGATAAGGGATACTTGCTATATATATGATTGGACAGGACTGACGTGCATGTTCGTCATGTAGGGGGTTTAACACCGAAATAGTTGATAACAAGTACTCCCAAGTCACACACTCCTCTTGTTTAGGTATTCACTGAACTCGGTGAGTGTGAAGACATCGAACATCTGAATCTCGGCACGAACACCTCAAAAAATATGTTCTAAGATTTCACGACTAGTAATCAAACGATGGTCAAAGCAACCGACTTTTGAGTGGTACCTGAACACATTAGTGCGTTTGAGGATGGGCTCGTAAGAGATAATTGAGTGATATAAGAAGTGATTTTATCTCAAATACTGTTTTGTGCTTCGGTCACTTTCTTTACAAGTATATTTCGAAGTAGAAAGTTAACACTCGTCTTGAATAGCTGTCCCACATCACACAGCATCGACATTAACTGTACAATTTTGCTGTTTGAAAATTAGAGTTCGTGGTTGTATGGTATACTAGAGCAGGGGTTTTGTTTACTGTCTGCAGATATATCATTTCCGGCCAAAAACTATTTAGAAGCCGTCCAAAAGCTTCGGACTACAAATACTCTAGTCTGTATCACACTAATTGCGAACATGTACACTACCCGAGTCTAAACCGTCAATTAGATGAACTCAATTATATTAGATAGATAATAAAAAGTGTATTTTGTTTGAGTTGGAACTTTATTCCTATGTTTGTCTTGTTTTTGTAATCAAGGTAAATTGGAGTGTTAGTAGTACGGGTCCTGGATTCAAACCCCTCTTCCTTCATATTCGTTACACGTTTTGGAGTTAAGCCTTAGCTCTATCGCTAATATTTGTAGAGTTGTTTTCATAAGGCGGTGAAGCCCTAACGCCAAGACGCCAGAACCTACAATACAAAACTATATGTAAAAAGAGTGGATACAGACTGAATGGAAAATAAAAAATTGTAAAATGGTCTAAAACGATCAGCAATAAACCAACTATTTTTGCAGTAGAAGATCAGTCTCCTTTTAGTTTCGACTGTCTAAAGATAAATTCTCGGACAGACGGTTAGTGAGAATATGAGTCAGTGGACCATGAGTGCAAAAGTGATCGACTAGACTGAGGACCACGCTGTGGAACTTTTATCATAGTACAACAACGGTCCTCGTTTCAAGTGCACTGGCCTCTGGCTGATGACATGAGTCAATTGTTTGGAGATCTACGATGTTAGTCGGTAGTTGGAAAGTATACACTTATGCTAAAAGATACCCACCCTTGTTTGCCCGTAAGGATGTCATAAGCATACTGGTCTTTTTATGCATTGCACAACGATGGATTCATAAACTCAGAATCGTTTAGTTTACTTTAGAATAGTAAAGTTACAAAAATCTGTTTGATCACGTCTTTGGAATCAGATTATTACTTGAATTTCAATTATGTGTCACAATTCATTTGATTTCCTCAACATCTGTTTTAGGATCTTGGAGCAAATCGACACATTTGTGGGTCGATTAAGTAAATTCTACCACAAAATTATGTTGAAATAAAAATATTTCATGAACTCTAACACTTTATTTATGAACTTATGTTAACCATATTCTTTGATATGAAAAATAATTTTGATTGTGTGCCTCAATTTTGTATCGTGCAATAACTGTAAAATGGATAATGAACATTTATAAAATTTTGCTGACACGTTGTTATAGTAGTGGGACATTGATAAAGTATGTGGTTTTGTGTCCCTTCACATATTTCAAACATTGTACAACATGAAGATGTAGGGATATCAAAACGAGAAAAAATAATTTAATATGACCATGTGTCTTGTACATATTCTTATAAAGAACAATAAAGTATTGTTCAACATAAAGTATCTTTATGTTGAACAATAACCACATTCTCAAATGCCATGACAATCAATCTACAAAAAAGTTTTATACTCTAACAACACACTTTAACCTAAACACCAAGACTTTAGTTGTATAGCAACAATTAGTTGGAGATAATTTTAGATCTCTAACAATGTAATTAAAAGTATGTTGAGAAGAAAATTATAAATATATACGATTTTATTTGTACTATATCTTATGGAATACTATACATGGAGAAAGATAAATCATTGTGATGATCTCTCAACTTCAAAGTTCTTGAACTATTTGAGTTATCTCAGCTCACTTCACTATTCTTACAAAAACATAACAAAATAGCCCAACGTTCTAAGAATTCATTGTTCTTTTTACAAAATCAAATTAATGTTTTTGAAGTAATTTTTTCACTGATGAAGCATCCATAAAGATACTTTGCTCATTATCATACTATTAACAAGATATTAATATTGGATCTCAGTTTTAAAAATTTTCACCAAAGGAGCATTCTCTAAGATTTAACTTCCAAAATTGTCTTGTCAAAATTTTAATTTGAACACTACCTCCTTGAGACCTAAATGTCCTACTGGTTCTAAGTTTCATCTAGTGCAATCAACTATACTAACGGGTTCAATAATTACATCTACTCCAACACACACATTTGTCTAAACTATGATGTTGCTTCATAAATCATGACATATTTAAAGTAAATTTTTTGGAATAATTTTATTTTTTTTAATAATAACAATATTTTAATTTTTTGGATACCTTAATAAAAATCATTATAAAAAATATGAGTATGTATTAGTATTTTTTTCAGATAAAAACCTATTGATACTTGAACTTTATTGTTTATAAACATATATATAAGCTTCAAGAGTATGCATTTATTTAATTAAATAAAAAAAATATTATTGATTGAATTTAATTACAAACTCAGCTAAAGAATGAAAATATAATATTTGAAAAAAAAATGATCATTGAGTTAAAAAATATTTTTAATTTCAAAATGAATATTTTAAGCGTATCTATAAAAACCAATAATAAAATATTTATTTTATTAAGTTAAATTATGTATGATTTATGATATAAATATAAAAATATGAAATAAAAAGTAAATTAAGCTAAATTTTATACTTAATGTATAATTACCAGTAAAAAAAATTATATATTTGTTCAAGCAATGCTATTGATCTACAAGCTTGAAGTTATAAATAATCATTATTTCATTGTCTTAATATTAACTATTACTATAAATAATTTTTTTTGATTTGATTTAATGCTAAGTTTTTAATTATCTATCTTATTTATAATATCTGAATATAATAAAAAAGATTTATTAACATTAATTTATCATTTTAATATGTTAGTCTAAAATTTAGGACGAAGAATGGAGTATGTGTGCACTATAATGATATCTTATGATGTATATGATAAAAGTAAAAATTTGTAGTTTGTAGTTTAGGAAAATATAGATTGACATCAAATCATTGGTCATGTAAACATGCATATAGTTTACCACACATTCATATATCTTAATTCTTTTGATTTTGCATAACATGTCACAATGCATCGAGTGAATTCCAAATGACAAGAGTTCAATAACTACAATAAAATTGAGAGAATAAATCACATGCATATGAAAGTATACATAAATAAAAATTTTGAAGTAAAAATTAACAATAATAAAAAAAATATTTACAAAAATAATTTATTTATTAACAGAAAATGCTATCATTAAAAAGATTATAATAATATTTTTTTAAGTAACATCATCAAATAATTATGTATAATTTTATTCATACTATAACATGATATCAAAGAATAGAATTGTAACAAAAATCAGTTGCAGTGGTAGATAAAAATAATATAAAAATATTTTAAATTTAAAAAAATATTTTGTTTTCCAAATTTATAACAATCTTTATACAAAATAATGGAATCACAATTTAAGGAATTAAAATAATTTTTGGGAAGATTTTTTCTTGACTCCATAGCTATGGAATCAAAATTCATGTTAAATGAATTATGTGAAAAAAATCTCTACTTATGAAAAAAATTCAAATATTTTTAGATTTATAATAATCTCAATATGATAGAAAATAAGTACAATTTTGAAGTAAAATATAATGTAGTGGAGCACTTTTTGTCTTCATTTTATTTAGTTGTGTAATACTGAAGTCAATGACTCCGGAATGACTTTCGAGATGGGATGTTTTCTCAAGACCTCTCCTTGTTTTATATAATGTAGGACTAGGAAAGTCCAAAATTCAAACTATGCCACATGGCTAACATGCGCACATTGCATGCTCAACAATTCATTAAGGACATCTAGCACATAATCCGATCCACCAATGCATGATACCCACCTCGTCATTGATCCATACAAGTCAAAGTTTACCTTTTGTTTTTTTGGATCATGCACACCATTTTCTTGTCCTTTTGTGATCTAGTGAACAATCCAAGTTTTGGCTAAACTTACTATAGCTAACCAAGATTGGTTAACAAACTCTCCCCATTTTAGACGCAACATTCTTATTGCAAGAAGACTCAAAAGTCTCTACAAGTATCTTGGTATTTGTAAGATTTGCCAAAGTCTCCCGAGTAGCTTCATAAAGTGGATAACCTTTCCATTGGACTAGATATTCTAGTTTTGGATTCTGCTGACCTCTAGTCCGTTTCTTGAGAATCCTCTCAACCTCATATTTCTCTACGCCATCAATCATGGCTAGTAAAGGAGATGATCGATGTACGTTGCCAAAGGACGAAGATCGTTGAGTATACTTCCGTTAGAGAAACACATGAAAAACGGGATGTATTCTTATGTGTCGGAAACTCTAACTTGTAAGCAACTGCTCCAATCCGTTGGACAATCAAGAAGGGTCTAATTGATTGTGGACTTAACTTTCAAACCCATGTTAATGACAAATTGATGGTAGACAATCAAACCTGATCTCCTTATTGAAACTCCACATGTCATTGATGAACATGAGAATAATGTTTTTGCTGATTTTGGTCATGAGATCCTTGACCGCTCCTCTGCACTGATTTTGTTCAGATTCTTGCAAAGTGATTCTTCACGGGCACAGATCTTCTAATCCCTCAAACTTTGTGACAATCGAGGGTTGTCGGTGATGGTACACACGATTTTGACCTCAACCCATCCTATTTCTCGTCCCAAATCCAACGTTTGTGGGCAGCCTTGAATCTGAATAAATCGACTTTCCGCACTTTGGATTTGCCGCCGCACTCTCCTTTACCAATTGCCCCAAGATCCAGAATTTCTCTTCGGCACTTGTTGTGATGATGCTGAGGTTGCTTTCTTCGGATTCAATTCGTTCTGATACCAATTGTTGGTCCGAATTATGAATACACAGAGAAACACTCATGCAATCAAGAGACGAGACAGGAAATACGTGGTTCATCTCACTGAGGCTACGTCCACGGAACACATGGAGTCACTTTACTTAGTTACCCTAATTTGTGTTACAGAGAACTTCTGCCAACCCTCTTATATAGTAGTACAGCCCTAGCCCTAGCCCTAGTCTAACTAAACATAGTCAAATTAACCAGAGTTACTCAAGACCTGAGTTAACTCCTAACAAATATACCTTAGATGATGTGGAGGTCCATATGAGTCATTTCTCCGAATAGTTAATAATAGTTTTTCCTTGTTAAAGCTATGTCATAAAGGATGTGGTATTTGCTATGACACGAGATCATACCGCTCCACTCACCGTCCATCCAAGAGGATGAGTTATCACCACCTCCAAAAATATATCACTTGTAAGATATATAAACATAACATCCATACCAATACTATGATACTCGTAACCAAGTATAGATTTTTTTGAAATCGAGTCGACTACAAGGCATACCAATGCTCTCTTCATGTGAGGTATCTGCCCAGGTCTCAAAGTATATGGGTTTGTAGAGATATCATCTCTTTGTTTCTCCAGCCTTGGAGTTATATGAAGCTATGGACGTCGACTATGACACGTGAGAGAGTGCAGGAGAGCTTATCATACTAAGGAAAAAAGGTATCACTTTCTTTATCATATTGTGTATCCATTTAGTCAACATGTATCCATTTCTCTACATAAAGTACTTGTTGATGAAATCTATAGGATACTAATCATATTACATGATGATTCTTTGGATGCTTCATTATTATGTAGATAGTTTGGATATCTTAGATGCATTAGGACATATTTCCCACTATGATGTTATGGGACCTAGCCCCATCCTACCCAGTTGGTTTCATTCTTCTATGGCTTGATGGGATCTTCCCATCCTATTTGCTATCTTATTGTCGCTCTCTTCTACTCCTCCTACTTCTTGTCATTCTTTACTTCCCATGAAGTGTTGAGTTTGAAACAAAAGAACTCTTACTTCATTAATATATCGATGGCATTCTCAATAGAAGAATGGAATCAATTATGATTTTCGTTTATTTGGAACTTTGGTAAAAGATTGTGGCCCTTCTGAGTATGGCAAATGCCTGTCACAGATATATGTCTAAGCTGTGTATATTTAGTCTGGATGTGTACTTCCTTAAACATATTTTGTTTGAATACTTTATAAATAAGCACAACGATGGGATATTTCGGAATTTCGAAAGATGTAGATCTAGTCGTTGAGTCCAACGCCAAGAATTGTCAAAGTCAACCCCGTGGAGTCGACTATAGTCCATCGAATCGTTGAAAGACATGAAGGGGCATATTTTCTTTCCCGAGGGTGAATAGCTAGATACTAGAGTCACCACCCAAATCATCATCATACCAAATAGTGCCACACACAATTTGGAATGATTCCGAGTTTCTCCGGCTGCTGATTCCACCTCAGTTTCAGAACACGATCAAACTTATCCAAGGAAACAGAACAAAAATTCCTCGTCACCTTGGCCCAATATCTCCATCGACTTTCACAAAGTCTGTCGTCCAGCATCATGAATCATCGAAATGCTACTTTTTCTGTGTTGGTTGGTGGGTGGTCGGTAAATGAGCAGACCAATGGAAGTGCTCCTTGGCCCCAGAAAGATCAAGGCAGATAGCACAATACTGTACTTGTAAAACAAACATTATATATCGCTGATAAAAGATCGTCTCCTCGCCCACCATAGTAATAACCATGAATCAATGATTGACGTGGTTGGTTGACGGAAAGGGCTACATATTTATTTGACCTCAGTGACCACGTAAGTGTAAAATGTTACCTGGTTCGAGTCCTTCAGGCTTCGGGTTTGTATATTCCCAACCTTTTGCAAAAAGTAGACAAAATGATGAACGAGGATCCTTTCTCAGTGTGGTGGGGAATTGATACTCGTGTACTGGCCTTATTATGGTATGTGTAATTTGTACTAGATTTGAGATGTGGGCCGTGTGGGTGGATTTTGTTCTTTTTTTGGTGCGAACCACCTCAAATGGGAACATGAGGCTGTTGCCATGCTGGCATTTTACTGCAAACTTCAAAATTAAAGGAGGCTTGTACTTTGTATACTTATTATTATTCATTATTGAAAATGGTCCCAAGTGGAACAAGGGCGATTTCTTTTTTCAATAAAGTTTTATTCAACATCAGGATGTGGTTAGTAATTTTGATGACAGTGCTCTTTTCAAATGCCAAAAGCCGACCCTAGGTTTCACTATTATGCTCCAAATCAAGAGATATGTAATAAATGAGTCAACCCTCGATCTTGTAGCTCAACTCTATCCTATCCTAATACTAATATGGGTCTTCCTATTTTTACAGGATATGCAATCAGTATACAACAGACAATCGCGACTCATTTTGAGTTCCGATATTGTTATTCAATCCCATCTGATTCATCCAAGAGGATAAGGTTTATGAAACGATGAGGTACACAAGGTGCAAAGAAGCTAAAAGTAAATAAATAAAGATATTCTACACCAGAAAAGATCTAGGAACAAAATGGAAAATCCCAATTGCAAGGACTAAGCCAATCGAAGATTGCTTCATATCAGGAGGTCATCAGAAAGTCGATACTAACAGGTTGAAGATATCTAAGCCAGATTTAAACCCTCACTTTCGAAGGTAGACGTTCTTGCCAATGTGTTTCTCTGTTTTTCTCACTCTCAAGCTCCAACAAACTCACACGATGTCAAGGAAAGATTTAAAAAGTGTCAATAGACTCTCAGGTGCTCTGTATGCTGTCAGCCAACATTTGTAAACTTTGTTCATGGGACAGAATCGAGCGCATGGATAAACAAATAGAGGGGAAAGTAGAACATGCACTGCCCTTCTAAGTAGCAAATGTCGTATCTGTGGCAGGAGCCTTTATAGAACTAAAGTACAAGTGAGAACTTTCTGAGCTCGCCCACAAAGTGTCTGACACAAGGAGATGGTTGTTCGGCTGCACAGCAGCAGTAATGACCGAATCAACGTTCCAATAACGAATGTGTATGGTGCTGTTTGAACGAGCATTGTGGAGCGTTCGGGGGTCGTTACTGCCTTCTATCCGTTGGGCACATTTGGTCTCCTTGGACAGTTTAGTTTATGCTGTTTTGTTTTGCTCTTGTGTTTTTTGTTTTTTTATGCTCAAAGCCCGTCACTTTTATGCTGCTTTTCTACTCCTCTACCAATTGCTTTATGTGATGCACACGTGGCAAGATCGCCCTAATCCTGATTGTCGAACTCGTATGAGAAGAGTATGAGCGTTCGGTTGCTGCGTAAAAAATGGACAGCAGTCAGATAGGCAGATATAAGTTAAGCATCCCACAAACGGTGAGCAGCAAAAGGCGAGAGTTCACAGGGATCTGAATCGACCAGATTAGTGAAATCAATCGCCATAACCTAAATCTGACTCTCATACAAGATGCATCCATGATCTCCAATCTCTTCGTCATGTACGCGAACCTTTGCATTGGACACCAACATGAACGCCCATACCCAAACCTCCATCATATTCATCTCTTTCATGTGAAAGTCCTGATTTGTCCATCCTCGCGCCCTTAATTTAGATGTGGCCCTTAATTTCGTTGTGCTTACATTCCACAGCACGGAATATTATAGGAAATTGGAAACAGAGCACGATCCAACTTGGCCTCGGACTGCAGGTTCCTGTACTGTGAGAGATTAGGGTGCCAGTTTTTTCTTCACCTGAAGGACTGTACAACGGGAAGTATGAATACGCTTCCACGTGGCAGAGGAGGAAGGAAAGTCATATCCAGCTGCGGAAGCTATTGAGTTCGAGACCACGTGTCAGTGGGAGTATGCAAGAAATATTGTGACGTGGCGGGCATCGTGCCACTGACAGTGGTTGTATTGTGAAACGAGAAACATCAACGGCTCGCGGAGTTAGCGGGAACCGTTCGGCTATGTTGCTCTGGAACTTTGGTACTAAATTTAGTGTATCGGACCGGGTGTAGGGGCTGGTGACTGGCTACCGGTACCCTTTAGATGTTTTACGTTCTAGGGACAACTTCCCATGCGGTCTTCCAATTGAAGGTGCCTACTCCTGTCAAAGTCCTCCAGTTCCCGCGAGTGTACATGAACGGTCCACTGTTAACGGTTCGACGGAGATCGCAACTGCGGTCTAAAATGTGTCACCGTCTAATAGTCGACGGTGTTTCCGTTGGGGTATGCTCGACTGTTTGATTGAGTCTACCGTTATCAATTTCTCGACACGCTTTCCTCGTACATGAAGCTTTCCCACAATATTTCGTTTCTGCACCTATTTAATGAACATAATAATTCTCATATACAATTTCGAATTCATACAAAGTATCGTGAAGAGCTTGCTTGGTAAAAATGGATTTTAGTATATACATAAATGGTTTTTCCCAAGGCCAAGTAAAATAACAAAAAGAATCCAAAGTCCCCATAAAGTCATACATCGATAAAGTGGACTAGTGGACCCATATCAAGCCTCATTCCATTCCTTTCGTTCTCTCTTTCTACGGTTCACATTCTTCTCTATTTTATCAGCATGGCTTTTCCGAGGAGTGAGTCACCATTCTACAGTCCGCCGTTGGCACTCGACAGGGAGATCCTTTGGGAGGACCCCTATTTTCCATGGCTCATTATAGAGCTCTTTTGTCTACTGTTTTGGCCGTGCCCGGATGTGTGTTCCACTCCTCAGCGGATGATACACACATTGTGGGCCATGTAGACAACATTAGGCAGACCTTTGATTACTTCACTACCGAGCTTCATCTTGTAGGCTTGAGAGTCAAGGTGTCAAAGTGTAGGGCTTGATCTCCTTTGGGCATTCCGCCTCATCTTCAGCTTCCAAAGGGATGTATGATATCGATAGACGGCTTACGTATTTTAGGAGTGCCAGTAGGGTCAGAGGATTTTGTTTCACGCTATCTTGATGTTGCATTGGCCGAGGATATTTTGCATGTAGACGACCTTCCTCTACTAGAGGATCCGCATGTGACATTTGGTATACTATCATCTAGTATTGCTCATTGACCCACCTACCTTCTTCGCACGATTCCTCCTTCACCTACATTCATATCACGTTTGACAGCCTTTGATAGGAGGATCATGGGCGTCTTTGGTGACATCATCGGATCAGGGACATTCGAGTGTATGAATGGAGATTTGGCAAGGAGACAGACATCTTTGCCAATTTCGTGTGGAGGGGTAGGCATATTATCGATGGAGGAGACGGCACCTATGGCATTCTTGGTGAGTTGGGCGCTCGTTGCACCTTTGTTATCTTCTCGATTTATGATCATAAATAGATCTATCTTGGAGATATATGCGAGGGACGTCGATACATGATCATTTCTCTTACACATATTATTACGATATACGAGAGATACATTATCACGGGAGGTATGACATGAGTTCCCATCTTTTTTCTCTTTGGCTACCGATTGGACTAAGGGTATACAGTCTATCTTGATGGATCGACAATTTTAGGAGGCTCTACATTCACTCTTAGTGGATCCGGCCATTCCTCGTACTACTCGAGCTCGTCTACGCTCTTGCTCGGGCAAGGGTGCAGGCTCGTGGATCTTGGAAGTTCGGTCTTGGCTTGGTCCATCCATCTACATCTTCATTACTCACATGTGAGTGTGGTATCACTTTAGATGCAACAGGTATTCATATGACTCGTTGTCCATTTGGAGGGCAAAGTATAGCTATCCATGATGCCATTAGGGATGTGGTGTTTGCTATGGCGCGAGAGGGTGGATACCTCACATGGAGAGAGCATTGGTATGCCTTGTAGTTGACTAGAGTTAGGGCAGACCTGTACTTAGTTCGGGAGGATCAGGTCACTGTGGCTGATGTGGTGGTTACCGATCCTACTAGAGACATAGTTTCAAAGGGGGTGATCACCCATCCTCCATGATGGGCGGCGAGTGGAGTGGCAACAACCAAGGTCTCCAAGTATAGAGGTATGCAGAGAGGTCACCTCTTTGTTCCTCTAGCTTTGGAGTTATATGGAGCTATGGACATCGACTTCGACATACGGGGAGGGAGTGCGTGAGAGCCTACCATACTAGGTGACATGGGGTATCACTCTCTTTAGCTTACTGTATAGCCTATTTTAGGCAACGTGTTTCCATTGCTCTCTGAGAAAGCACTAGCTGGTGCAATCTACAGGAGAGCAATCACGTTAGGTGATGCTTCGTCGGATGCTCCTGTTCTTTATAGACCTTTTGACCTAGATAGTTCAGATATCTTAGGTGATGTAGTACATATTTCCCAATGTGATACTATTGGGCTAGCCCCATGTTACCGGTTTAATTCCATCCTTATACGATTTGATGGGGTCTTCCCATCCCTTTTGTTATACTTTGTCCCTGTTTATTTTGATAAAACCAAACAACTAACATGGGACTAGGTCCCAATAGCATCACAATGGGAATTATGTCATAGTGCATCTAAGATATCCGAATTGTCTAGGTCAAACAGTCTACAAACAACAAGTGCACATGAAGAATGATCACCGAACATGATTGCTCTCATACGGATTGCACTAGCTAATCATATTTGTAGAGCAATGGAAATACATTGACTAAAATAATCAATACAATAAGCTAAAGAGAGTGATATCTCTTACCGCCTAGTATGATAGGCTCTCACACACTCTCTCACGAACATGATGAAGTCTGTGTCCATAGCTCCATATAACTCCAAAGCTAGATGAAAAAAGAGGTGACCTCTCTACATACCTATATACTTGGAGACCTTGGTTGTTGCTGCTCCACTCGCAGTCCATCCATGAGGATGGATAATCATCCGTTTTAAAACTATGTCATTTGTAGGATTGGTAATCACCACGTATGCAACAGTAATCTGGTCCTCCCGAACTAAGTATAGGTATGTCATAATCCTAGTCTACTGCAAGGCATACCAACGCTCCCTCCATGTGAAGTATCCAAACTCTCGCACCATAATAAACACCACATCCCTAATGGCATCATGAGTAGCTATCCTCTTCCATCCTAATGAGCAACGAATCATTTGACCATGTGCTTCATCTAAGGCAGTACCATACTCACATGTTAGTAATGAAGATGTAGATGAATGGACCAAGCCAAGAAGAAACCTCATTGTTGTAGAAAAAGTAGCTCGTGCGATTTGGATTTGCATGGTTGAGCCAAGATACCCTAGTCTGTATCCTTGCTAGAACAAGAGTGTAGACAAGTCATAGTAGTACGAGGAATGGCCGGATCCACTTAAAGTGAATGTAGAGCTTGCTAAAACTGATGGTCCATCAAGATAGATTGTAGACGTCTAGTCCATTTGGTGGACAAAGAGGAAAAAGATAGGAGTTCCTGTCATACCTCCAAGGATAAAGCATCTCTCATATGTTGTAATAGTACATCCCGTATCCATGTCCCTTGGATACATCTCAAGGATGAACCTATTTGCAATCATAAATATAGAAGATAACAAAGTTGCAGATTGTGCACAACTAGCCAAAAAATGTTATAGATGTCGTCGCCTACATCGATAATAAGCCTAACCCTCCACACACAATCAGCAAAGATGTTTGTCTATGTGTCAAATCTTCCGTCATACACTTGAAGGTCCTTGGTTCGATGATGTCACCAAAGACGTCCATGGTATGAATGTATATGAATGAGAAACCTTGGAGAAAAGATAGATGGATCGATGGGTAATACTAGAAGAGAGTATACCAAACGCCACATGCGGATCCCCTAGTAGAGGAAGGTCATTTACATGCATTACATCCTCGATAAGTTCAACGTCTAGATAATATGAGATAAAATACTCAGACCATACAGGAATTTCTAGAATGCGTTAATCGTATGTCAATGTCATACATCCGTCTAGAAGTTGAAGATGAGGAGGAATGTCCAAATGAGATCAAGCACTACAGTTTAACACCTTGACTCTCAAGCCTACCAGATGAAACTCGGTAGTCAAGTAATCAAAGACATGCATAATGTGATCTACATGGTACATGATGTGTGTGTCATCTACTAAGGAGGGGAACACACAATTTGACATGGCCCAAGCAGTAGACAGAAGAGCTCTATAATGAGCCATGATAAATAGGAATCCTCCCAAAGTATCTACTTGTCGAGTATCAGTGACGGAGTATAGAACGGTGACTCCCTCATACGAAAATCCATGATTATAGAAGAGAGAAAATGTGAACCATAGAAAGACCGTATGAAAGGAATGAGGCTCAAAAAAGATCCATCATCGTCTCTATGTCAAGCACGCTTAGTATAACATAGATAACATTGTGGAAGTTCGAGAAACAAAAATCACGCTAATTCATCCATGGGATCACGTGCCAATTGATGGAGCGATAAGCGAAAAGCACTTCTAGCCTCGTCATAGAATGCACGAGGAAGCCTATGGTATAAACTTGGATGTGAAGCCATACACAGTAAAATAACAAAAATGATGGGAAGAGATCATCCTAAAGGTATATTTCAAAACTTAATGGTTATAAACTTTGAAGAGTATCATGACCAAGAGAAAATATCATAATCTAATCATTTTGTGTTGCCAATTTTGAAAGATTAGAGAGTGTTCATCTTAATTTTATACTTAGAGAGAGTTTGAAGGAGACAAAAATCTAGTCTAGAAAAGCCCTAGAATAGAACTGATTGGGATGTTAGCTACTCCCACGATCTAATTGGTATACTTGAAACAATCAATGAAGGAATCAATGTAATCTATGTGTTCCGTGAAGTGACAAATATAGATGTGATCACCCTCCTCACGTACGCATTTCAAGTGGTCCAATCATAATCTTTGTGTATCTTTCCCATGTGGGTTTTTATCATGTGCGAAGTAAAGAGATGATGACATACCAGACATGGTGTATCACGCTCCATGCTTCTCTATGAGGGGAAATGAAGCTATAGCTAGCACAAAGAGAACAATAAAAACACCTCACACTCCATTATGTATATACTCCCACATGCAAAATCATAGCCCCCTTACATCCCACTTCACATGGGGAAATGATAACTATAAAATACCCTAAAAACTAAAAAGAGTCATAATTTTCTATTCGGATATCCATAATTTTCCAACTAGGTCCTTATAGAACCAAGTTAGGAAGAGGAATAGATTGAGAAGAAAAAAAAATACCTGAACCAAAAAAATCACTCAAAAATTTAAAAAGAACAAAATCATTAACATATATATATAAAATTTTCCATAGTGTTCAATTTAAGTACCAATGGAATCCAAATTGATTTGTTTATTCAATGTCCATGTTTTGACAAGTATAACCATACATGAGTGAGAAAGCTTATCCCCACCTCCTAACTCTTTTGTTATTCCTTTAGCAAATATCCTTTGCCATAGGTCTTCCCAACCCTTTTGTTATTTTACTGTGTCTAAATTTATAAATCCTCTTAACTTACTCTCCTGTCTCCGTTTCTCTGTCGTCTTCATCATCCCCCTTCGTCGCATTCACGTAAATGTTAATATAATGTAAAGGTGAAAATTGTGAAGTTTGTGGTATATACTCCCGAGCTATTTAATGTATCATTTAATTGCCAACATGACTACGAAATTCAAATATCGACATAAAAAACACGCAATTCCTAGGGCCGTCGTCGTCCATCACAGCATCGACACATCGGTCAGCGAATGAGCGAGGCGGTGCGGAATGTCCACGACGAGGTCGCCGTTGAAAAGCATCCGTTGACGAGGCTTTTCACGACGTAAAGGAAACGGAGCAATCAAAACCCGCAACTCCGGAAGCAACGGGTGTACGGCCTCGGACACGGCCAGTGCGCGTCTCGAGGTCATCAGGGTCATGTCGCAGAAAGAGAGCCCCATTTACTCGTTTGGTTTCATCCATGTAGGGCTTGATCGGGTCTTCCTATCCATTTTGCTATTTATTTCGCACCGCTCACCAGAAGAGAGCGAAAACGTGACGAACGAAGGGCAGACAGGCTTCCAGGGCTCGGAACACCGTCATGGACACGACTGCCGCACCACCACTGACCGGATACCACCCGCGGTCGGAAACTGGACGGTGGTTGCAAACGCGACGGATGGCGCTGTCCGGTCGTTGGCAGCCGGACGGCGTGGGCGCGCGTACTTGGAGCTGAACACCTTGGCCCTTCGTGCCAAAGGAACCTGGTCACAGTGTAGACTGGGAGAGCTCGTTCTCTCCCCTCTGTGGCGACGGGAGGAACGAGAGGGAACGCGAGCAAGCGAGACAGGGAGGAGCAAGAGGAGGAGAAGGAGAAGGCAGCAGAGTTAGAGGAGGTAGAGAGAGAGAGAGAGAGAGAGAGAGGGAGAGAAGCATCAGCGGGAGGGGAGGTCGTGCGATTCCTTATGCTTTTTCTCTCCAACTTTCTTTCTTCGTCTCGAGGTAAATCAGAAAAGATGCGAGGAGGTGAGACGAAGTGAGGACGAAGACGAGGGGGAGTCGAGGAGCGCCCACGGGAAGGAAGCCGATGGTTATGCGATGCCGGCAGGATGTGAGGGAGCAGGTGGAGGGGAGGGGGAGGACGATTGCAGAGAGGCGAAGGTGGAGAAGGTTGAAGAGCATTTTGTGCGCTAGTCGATAGACGAGGAGCAGATGCAGGTCAGGTGGGGTGGGGTGGATGAGGAGGATGGGAGGAGGCAGGCTAGGCAAGGCAGGCAGTCAGTCAGTCAGGCCGGCCGGAGAGTAGGGAGAAGAACACGAGAGGATATTAGAGAGACAGAGAGAGAGACACCGTTAGCTGTCTGAAGGAGGTCCAGAAAAGGCAGTGTGGAAACTGTCCGGGTTTCACCACCATCTGATAATTGCAGTGAATGGATCCGTAGCGTGGCCGGTCGATCTCGTGCAGGTTTGTCACATTCACTGGAGCCATTTGGCGTTGTGCCTGGTGCATTTTGTATGAAATGTGGTGATTGTCCTGGAGAGCGTGCAGTTATCGCACTGTGACAGGGACGGAGCCTTAGAGAAGGCGGTGGAAGCTGGTGTAAATTAGACATTGTTTCGCTAAAGGCTTTGTGTCGTCCGGCGTATGAATTGTTTCAGGGTTTAGGGTTAGGGATCAGACAGACGGATGTTGAACAGACCTATGAAGACGTTGGATCCTCTCTTTGAACAGCAGCAGGTGGAAATGGCAGCAATTTTTGCACCGAGTACCCGGAATTGGTGATACAGACTTGATGGCTACAATGCCTTATTTCTGAGAACTCCTAGAAGCAGTGCTGCCCAAATCTCTCACACAGATGAGTGTATTAGACCTGAGAGTCTCTGGAGATCTGTATTGGAATCTGGATTGGGATTGTAAGACCTACCATAAAGCTGGTACTTGGAGAGAATGGTGGTGGTGGAGAAAGTGCTAGTAGTGGGAGGAATTCTGTTAGTTGGATATGGCGTATATGCCTTTACATGCCGCTTACGACGACGATGGCACTCTGTCGGAAGCCCAGAAGAGGTAATTTGCAGTCCAGTATCAATCGTGACGTATAACATCAATACACCTTTGATCTGGCAATTGTTCAGCCTAGCTGTTGTCCTGAATGTGCTCTCTTCAGTAAGAGCATGAACCCATACTACCCCGTTGATCTGATCCTTCGGCTCTTTCGACGGGGAACTGCAAATAGCCACAAGATATTGGGACTGAATATCTCCGAAAATCGCTTAATCTAGCAAAAGGTGGCAAGGTGATTAATAAGTACAGAAATGTGATGTCCCGACTTCTCTGAAACTGGACAATGTTGACTCTCACAACACTCACCTGCTGCTTCAGTTCACATGCGCACCACTCTAAAGCTGGAAACTCTTTCAGTGCTGTTGAAAGTTTTTGATGAACTCGGCACACTAACACTGTTAAAATGTTTTCATGATCACGTGCACGAGAAGTTAGATATGAATATGTTGATGAGTATACAGTTTTCATATTCAGTCACATATTGTCCCTTGCTTTCTTCCTGCAGACCTTCTGGTCGAGAGTCGTGACGCTCACGGCTTGTGTATTGATTTTTGGTTTGTTACTTGGTTCAGAAGAGGGAAGAATTGACCGAACCCTTGGTACCCACCGAGGAAAATCAAAGTACTATCAAGCGCCAGAGTACAGCAAACAGCTCAGCAAAGCGCCTCAAGCCAAGTCCATCGCACGAACCGCCCCAGGGTATTGATAAACGTCCAGAAGATGAAGAATGGATTGAGCCAGTCACAACGACAGCATCATGTCATGGTGATATGGAAAGCAACGGCCTTCTACCTTCGGCCGATGCCACTACTCAGAGTAAGACCTTGATAGTTTCATTGAAGTGTGCTAGCAGGTATGAAGTTGCCACTGATTTTTACAAGGACTACTTTGATTCGGGCATGATCTTATTGGATTCAACAGTAAAGTTGATGGGATATCGAAGACGTGTCTGACCAAAGTATGGTAGTCCTTCAGGTAGCAACTTGCAATTGGAGGTTATCTCTGGACCATCAGCTGGTGTGCACATTTCCCAACAATCAAAGAAGGGTTCGGGCCTCACGTTGACCGTTGGACGAATATTACAGAATGACTTGGTACTCAATGACCCTGAAGTTTCAGGGAAGCATGCTCTTATAAGCTGGAATTCTAAGGTAACATTCTGTATCTGTCTTGTTGGCTCCAGCAGTCATTAATCTGTATACATCTACTCCGACATATCCCAGTAGGAGCTTACAAATAATTGTTGTATTTGAAAAGTATTCAAATCAAGTCTGGAGTTTCTCTCCTGCCAAAATCTGAAGACGGATTGCTTGGTCAGTTTAGTTTTTTCTACCTGTCGTGGCGAAGATATTTTGTATCCTTGTCGCAACATGATAATCCTTCAGTGGCTAACTGCTTCCTCCTGAATGAATTGTTGACTTTTTTCGCGTCCACAGATTTCCAAATGGGAGCTAGTTGATATGGGCAGCTTAAATGGTACACTAGTTAATTATCGGTCGGTGGCTGCCACTCATGCTCCAAATGCGCCCATCCGACAGCGGGGAAACCCTGTAGGGCTTGTCAATGGGGATATCGTTACTCTAGGCTCTACTTCACAAGTCCTGGTACCGCCCTCCTTACTCTGCAAATTTCGTGCTTATGCTGTCGAGTGAAGGAGTTTACTTGGATTGTAATGCACGAGGTAGATCAAACATTGTGATGAAAATCTACCTTTAAAATTTATTGATGAAGTAGTTTGTTCAGGTGTTTTTCTACGATGTAATGTAAGTTCAGATGTGTTAGATAGGTTCGTAACGACTTTTCGATGTGTTTCAGGTTAGAATTCTAAGCGGAAAAAAAAGTGCTCGTTTTGCCATTGCCTCCACACCATTTGGAGTGGGTTTGGCTGCTGATCCTATGACTATTCGCAGAGGTGGAAAGCAGCTGCCAATGGAGGATGTAAGCCTGGCCGAATGGCCTCTTCGTGGTTTTCAAGAGGTTCGTCTTCTGAAGGAAGCTACAGATATAACACCTTAGGATGGTGATGTTTTATCATCCTAAGGTGATGGATCATTCGTGCGAAATGCTTGTAATCTGTAGTAGTATGGAACAAGATTTGTCAAGGCGTATGGGATATGCGATATGCAAGATGAAAACCAACGAATGTACCTGAAAACACTTGTGTTTCTTATTTTTGAGCAGTTTGGTGTTTTCTGTGTCTTCGATGGCCATGGTGGAGCCGCGGCTGCGGAAGCTGCTAGCAGGTAGATTGAAACCTTTGCTTTTCTTAAAGCTTGGATATCACCAAAACACTCTGCTTAACTAACTTGGGATTACGTTCGTTTTCAGGATTGAATAAGGACGAAGTATTTTTTACCAAATAGCTGACAGTACTTGGGGTTATTAGCAATGGTTTTAACGTTATCCTGAGTGTCGAGCTTAGAACTCTACTTTCTTGTGTGGATCTAGGTTGATGCCTCAGAAATTGTCAGACATTCTGAGTGACGAAGAGAAAAGATCCAGGGTCATCAATGAGTGTGACGCCACCGAAGTACTCCAAGAAGCCTTTAGAGAAACGGAGGAAGAGCTTGATGGTGAATATGAGGTATCGAATCCAGCTCCTTTTCTGTTTAATTGTATTTGTCCATTTGGAGCTGGCATTGAATCAAACGCAAACCTAAAAGGGGGAACATATCTATCATAAAATATGTGGGTGCTCCTACAAGTGTTTTTTCTTTTATGTGTTCTGACTAGTAGTTCTTGTTTTCATATCAGTAAGAATTTCTTATCAGAGAATTAATCACAATGCCATATAAGGAGGTTAATGTATCATACGAGGAACGTAAAGACTTGGTCCGAAGAGTCACTTATAAGAATTGTAACTGTCAAGCGGAACCGTTCCATCATAAGCCCCTCTGATTGATAATTGATCTAATGACTGATGTTGCTATTCAAATGTAGGGCTGCACTGCTACAGTTCTCCTCCTTTGGGCCGAAGGCCGGGACTATTACGCTCAGTGTGCCAATGTCGGAGACTCGGCATGTGTGTTTTGGTGGGTTGAAAATCTTGTCCTTAATCCATTGGTCGTGTCTATGTATCTCGGGTGTTCAATTTTTTCAATCACGAACACTCAGTTCGTTCAGAAACTTGAATGCAGTTGCGTATTGCGGTACTCAAAATCTTGGCCTCTCATTTCCTGCTCTACTATGATCATCACAATAACTCTTGATTTGAGATTCCTGGAGAGAAGTTCAGAATGTTTTTGATTTTAATTTCATGGTTTCAAACATACGAAGATACGTAACAGATCTGTGGGTAGACATATCGTTGGCCTGGGTTTGATGAGGTTGAGTGTATATCTGCAGCATTGGAGATAAACACATACCGGTTACGGAGGATCATAGATTAACCAGCTTCTCCGAAAGGTGTCGACTCTTGGAGATGGGGAAGCAGCTTAAGGAAGGAGAAACACGACTCTGTGGTATGTTTACTCGAGAGTAAGATATGATTTTAGCGGGGTTGTTTTGTCGGTCTTAAGAAATAATATCCTTCCAAATTTTCTCTACAGGTATGAATATAGCTCGAGCTCTTGGTGATAAGTTTCTGAAAGAGCAAGACGACAGTTTCTCATCGCAGCCTTATGTCAGCGAGGTTATAAAACTCGAACCGGAGAGCCGCGCTCTTGCAGTTATGGCCAGGTAAACTGACCAGGGTTTGAGTTCATTAATGGGTCCGATGTGCTTGTTATGACCATGCAAGGATAGTTATTTGTTTCTATGGAGTATGATGTTTACCCAGCATGCTCACGTACTGGTATCTTTTGCGCAGTGATGGACTTTGGGATGTGATGAGCTCAAGGAGAGCGCTGAATTTTGCCGTCGAGGTATATTCCTATTCTCAATCTATCAATGTATGATACTGAATGTGAAGCATTTTTACTAGGCGAAGTAAAGCTGCAAGCAACCCTATTTATCCCTCGCACTTTTTAGAACATGTATCTGATCACGAATCGTTGTCTATTACTGGCAGGCTCGAGATGGAAAGTGCGCAAGTGCTGAAGGTAGGAAAGTTCCACCTCAAAGTGCGGAAGGTATAGCGGATATGCTTGTAAGCAAAGCACGAGCATTGCGGACCAAGGATAATACAAGTGTCATTGTATTGGACTTTGGGTGTAATAGTAAGCTCAATTTCCGGACCCTTTGACTTTGACGTGGAATATTTCCTCCTCGGAAACTTTTGCTTTAGAGTGTCGGATATATTGCATAGCCTAGACCCTCACCCGCCCTCCCCATCAAGTCTTGTTGACAGAGGGAAGAGAATGTGGTGCAAAGTTCAACAACTTTGGCTTGTATTCAAAATTATGGAAGGTGTACACAAAGGCTGGCCCACTTTTGCCCCTAAGAGGATTAAGAGTATTGTATCTATCAACAATTAAGGTAGCGTAGCAACCTGAGCTAGTTTTTGCGTCCAACCATTGTTACTCTTTCAGATAGATTCTGTAATCACCAATGACTAGGTACTAGGATTCTGAGTAGGAGCTTATTTTGTAGATTGGAGAACTTTCAGCAGTCCCTGGAGTGATGCTACCTCTCACAATCAAATCATCATGAAGCTTCAAAGAGATGGTGGCAGAATATTTAAGAGACTTACTTGAAGCTGGAGAGTGTGTATTCGTTCAAGCGGGACAGTTATGTACGGTCTTAGTGTTACCCCGTGTCTGTAGAATTAATCTAACTGAAGCGATTCAAGTGAGGTGAGGCGAGGTGAGGATACCTATATCCACCTCGCTCAGGGGACTGTCGAATCAGTTTTCTTGACTTAGCCATCCATGTGAATACGTTACTGGTTTACTGAAAGAAAGAAACTTTGTACACAATCGCAAGAGTTGGCTTCCTTCGGGTATCTTACGATGTGTAGAACAAAACAAGAAAACACAGCTGTACTTCTTGTTGTGTACCGAGTTGAAGAAATGGTCCATCTCATCTCTTGAGCTGGGAACCCTTTTTGTCGACCTTGTCCTTTCTTAGCGATTGTCTCTATCCTTTCAATACTTGAATAAATTTTCCCGTGTAATGCAGTTCTCGTGCGATATTTGTAAGCTTTTGATCAGGATTGTGATGCTCCATGGTTATCTAGGTTGCTCCACCAGATCGTAGGAGGGCCCAGGTACAGTGGTTAATTGTGCCATATATACTCTGTCTTTCATTTCAATTTCAAATTGCGTTAGATTGTGGATCCTGGTGGAATCTCGGAAAATCTTGTCTTTGGGATTTTTCATAGTAGCCCCAGTTGGTAGAAAGTCTTTCAAGTGAGGCCTTGACAAGGTTGCCTAGTCTTACTCGGCAACACTTATCATGAATAGATAGGGATGTTCATGGTGTCGTCTGGAACATAGAACTTTGCAGTTCATAGTTTATTATGCCAGCTGGAAAGTGCCATGTCATTCTTGGGCTACAGGTTCTGGGTTAGAACCCGATTTTTTAAAATTTGGACTGAAACCCTCGGGCCGAAGGTTCTTCTGTTCAGGCGGAACTTAAGATTGGTGATGGGATTTTAGGGCTCGTACTTGAATTCTCGGGCCAACTTCAGGAGACTTGGGCCATCCAAAACCTAGGGAAGAACTTCCGGTGCTGGTTTTGGGCCCAAAAGAACAAGGAACTTTCGCCTTTTTCGGCGAACGCATTGGACCAATTTCGTGCCCAAGGAGGTTCGAGCAAACTCTCATAATTCAGGCCAAGTTCATGGTCTGGACCTTCCGGAACTAAGGAAATTGGTATGTATTCAACATACTATTATGATTCATTAAAATTTGAAATCATAAGTTTAGCGCTCCACGTGACTTATATTTTAAGTTTCAATAACTTAGTATTCTTCTGAGTAGGAAGCTGGTGTTAATGTTTTCTGTCATCCACGAAACACGTTCTCTACCTATTATATGCTACGCCATACAACGAATTCACCATCACTGAAAGAGTAATACATAAGTCTCTAAACAAAAAGGAGTGTCATCAACTTCAAAATTATCAGTCTGAAAGGATAAAACAACTTTGAAGATGTTAGAGCGTTTTGAAGGTGTTAAATTTTTTATGTAACAAATCAGTCTTGTGGCGAGGTTAGTATCAAAGAAATGACATCAAGTGTAATTCTCCTGCATATCAGAAGATGACCATTTTACTTTAAAATAATGTAGGGTTTATCCTAGTGTTATGAAATATCAAGGATAAGATTTCATTATGTAAATTGAAAATATTGATAAGATTTCATGACATATTATTTTAGATCTTATTATGTATAAAAAATTTTTTATTCCATATAAAATAAAGTAAAAGAGAAAAATGAAAAAAAAAACTTAGAATCATTATCTTGCAGACAACTATTTTTATATGATCTTAGTGAGGGAAATTTGATAGAGTTCAGATTGATACTCCAATATTAGGTCTATCAATATTCGATATATTCATCACAAATAATTTTGAAAATAGTAAAAAATATATAATTTATAATTTTTTTATGTTAAAGTTGATGAACTTGCCAAACTTGATCATTCTTTTTATTGTCTTCAACATCTTTATTTGAAACATGAAGGTTTATATTTTAATTTAATATAGAATCAATGGATTTGAACTACTTTGCATTATTGATTTACACCATGTGTTGTAAATATGGGTAACAACTTGAATTTTTTAACTAATATTTGTAGTTAATTACTGTAGTCTAGTTTGGTTTAAAGGAATAATATAATTTGATTATATTAAGGACAAAATTTCATTTTAATTCTCATTTTATCAATAAGAATTTTACTCTCTGATTTTTTTATTCCACGGAATAATGAACCAATGTTGCAAAACTATTGCACAATTGCTAAAAATACTCTCCAGCCTGTTATAAAATGCACACATTCTTTACGTTCTACTTAAGTGTAATATCTTTAACTAGCTCCGCGTAGCATAATCCAATTCTCGTGTTTTGAAAATTATTTTGTTCCTTGAAATTTGACATATATCTTTCCAACTTCTGGAAGAGATTTTCTGCTATTAATGGAAGTACTCGTTTCAACAAGAGGTTGTCATCCTCGGATATGACTAATGTTGATAGATTTTTTTATTTTTTATGTCCACATCCAGGAATTTTTTGGAATTTTCTTTCTCTTGCAATTAGCCTAGTATTGATTGCTTCGCAATGTTTTGTAGTGAGTCAAAATCATCCAGATGTACCTGTTGCTGCCACTACTTAATTCATTAGTGGCTGCATACGAATCACAAACTCACTCGTACTGGAAAAACCTCATATGTAATATGAATAAATTCAAAATCCATAGCAACAACAATACTTATTGGGGTTTGTAGTGTCGGTTCTGCCACTTGAAATTTTGAAGTGAAAACATCACTTTTGGAAAGGTTCACAAGTGGTCAAAGTATAACAGTGGAGCACGTATGTGAAGACTCTCAATGCATATCTCCACACAAGTACTACAACCGTGTAGATCTTAAAAAACTTACATCAAAGGCACTCGGTCTGTAGTTTTCGTAAGATTTTGGGGCTTCCCGTGAGTGTTTTTACTTTCCAGTAGTTGAAGTGGATGGTTAAAATCTGTGATAATATATACCAATATATGAGCTAGAATGAAAGTAGTACAGAAACGGGGGATACTTAGGCGTACTTCCAAGGTAAACGACTCTTGTGTAGAGGCGCAGATTTCACTCTTAAAAAATAATATCCCTGTCTGTTGGCAGGATTCTTCCTTCATTCCTGCAGACATGGTTGTTAGACATGGCAGTGACAGGACATCGGTCGCACACTGGAAGATGAGGCATAGTATACTCAACAGACAATTGTACCTTGTAGTACGAGAAAATGGACGGAAAATTGCACCTCTCTAGACAGTCTGACAATAAACCGCAAACCAAATGAAGACGTATGGTCACTGGAATAATCAAATATCGTTGACTTGTGTAGAATAAGTTTATTATGTACATGTCTTGCTTGAACCTCAACAACTACTCTCTATTTCTGATCGTATTTGTGTACACTAAACGTGTTCAACGAGCTGAAAAATCGTTGGCCCACTCTTCAACAATAGCATCTTGACTACTTTGATCGTGTTGAATATATCTCTCATCCCCACAAAAAATGAAGTTCCACGCGCGGCTGAATGAAGCACGTCTGCAATAATCATCACAGGAATGTGTACACTAACTACAAAAAATTGGAATTTTTTTTTCTATGCTGGCTGGAGAGAAGGATTGCTTCTAGGCCGCGACGAAGTTCTCGTCAGATAGACGATCCAAACTAATACTACTAGTAATACAAGCACTTGACTCAAGATGAAACCTTGATCATATCTAAAGAAAATGGAGTGATGTCTCGAACCCTGTCATCATACTGCACCGGTTGTCGCTGACTTCGAGCTTCTTCAATCAACTTCTCAATCTTCGCCAAGAGCGGCGAATCCGAACTTACTTCTCCTCGCCCAAATAGGCAAGCTTCAACGTCCGTCCACCCCTGAGCCTCAAACAAAATCCCCGACTTCCGACAGCTCCACTTCGAGCCGCACAGGCGGGCCACGGCAATGTGCGCCGTGGCCTCGCTGAGAGGCAGAAGCTCGATGTCGTAGAGAGAAAGAATTCTTCTCAAAAGAGGGCTCTCCCCGATGACGATTCCCAAATCCGCCTCCAGCAGGCCCAGAAGATCGGTGTGGCTGTCTCCCAAGTACACGAGCATTTTGTCCAACCGCCCGTTCAAACCCCGCGGCTTGGGCCCCGCGGAAGATTCGTGGGAATCGTCGAGGGGACTGACAGGTGTCAGCGCGGGCAAGCGGCGGAGCGCTCGCAGCGTTTTCTCCTTGTCGAAGGCGTCGACCACGGTCATGTCGATGATCCCTTCCGAGGCCCCCGCCGAGTCGAACAAAAGGTCGTTGCAGTGGACGAAGAGCTTGTCGCTGGGCAGGTCGGGCAGCCCCCCGAGGATGAGATCCCGCGACCAGTTGGCAGACACGACGTGAATTGCCGTGTCGAGTTGGACGAGCTGCAGCAGCACCTCGGCGCAGTTGGGCCGCAGGAGCACCTTCCTGGCCTCCGCCCGGATTTCTTCCTTCGTGGCGCCGCTGAGCACGCCCGCTGCCACAATATCCTCGTTGCAGAGCACTTCCAACTTCGCCAATTTGACGAGCGCTTTTCGCAGTCCGGCCTCGTTGTAGGGCGCGGGATTTTCTTCCCCTTCGGATGTCGTCATGTCGTTGGCGAGAGATTTGCAGAGGGGCTGCAACGATGGGTCCATGCCGGACAGGAATCGATTCTCCGAGTGGTCTCCCTCCCGCCAGTAGGTGGGGTCCTCGGCTTCTTGTTCCTGACTTTCGAAGCTGAGAAAGGCCGCCTTTTGGCGCTCGGCATGTCGGACCAGAATCGACTCGTACTCTTCGTGGAGGCCCTTGGGGGAGATTTTCAATGAAGTGGGTCTTTCCCCCGCAGCGACTTCGGCAGCTTGTACCAAGGAGTAGCATGAATCGACCTGGGTGCAGGTGATGTCGAAGTCCGTAGTGAAGAGAATGTTGGAGGGATGCCAGGGGCTCTTGTTCAGCTTGACCAGCTCAGGGACTGCCAAGCCCTTCTTGGCCAGAGATGACTCCAACAATGCCAGCTCGCATTGCAGGACAGTAGAAAAAATTCCCCGCAGCTGCTCCATCTCTGCAGGGCTCATGTCCTCCGGGAGCTTCTTCAGAAGCTCATCTTCCATCAGAGTCTTGCATGCCTGGATATGGGATGCGTCGAGAGGATTCGGCCCAGTAAAAGATTGGGTGAGGAGATTGCTTATAATGTCCTCCAGAAAATCGTGCATGCGAAGGACCACTGTCCAAGGCTGAATGGCCTCGACGGGTTTTACCGATTCCAGAAACTGCTGCATCTTCTCCGAGGCAGGGTGCGTATGCGGAGTCGAATCGGAAACAGCAAAGGCGGAAGAAACCAGCGTGGAATTTCTCATGAGCACCTCCATGTGGTGGGAGACTGATATCAGTGCTTGCGCGTAGGTGGCCTCCTGAGCTATCTGGCAATTCTCAGGCTTCAGCTTCGACAATGCGAACACGTTGACGAAAGACTGCTCTCGGTCGATTAAATAATCGGACAGAACTGCCGAGGGCAAAGCGCAGCTCATCATCTTCCCTCGAGAGCAGGGTTGCTGCAACCGGGCTGCTGTAATTCGGTCAATAAAGCGAGCTCCGTGTCCACATTCTACAGCAAATAATTGTCGACTGATCAACGACGAGGCGCAGCGGAAACCCCCGAGCGCCGTGTCTGCATACTCCGCAGGAAATCACAAAACCCCAGCAGTGCCCACTCAAGGCTTGACGTCCAACCTGCTCCTTCCCCACTACCTGGCTACACGGAGCGAATGGGCGATGGACCTTTAAAGAGCACAGCGACCGAATCGTAATACAGTAGAAATGCACAATGGACCGACCGAATGGACTGAATGTCTTCTCGTCACGGACACCGATGTCCGAATACCCCCAAGAACGGTTTGGCCAACTTTGGCTGGCTGGCTGGCAGGCAGGCAAACTCACAGTGCCTGATAGACTCGCAATCCCACTTTTCTACCGTCACTGTATCAAGTGTAGTCTCCTCCCGTTCTCTCCCTCACCCCACCAAGAAATCTCCGAGACGCGACTGCAGAGCTTACGAGGCTATCTTACTCTCACGAGACCTACTTACCATCACCACCTTCTGACAATCTAGGCTGGCTCTCGTCTCCTCTCGCCATGCAATTGACCTGAGCCGGTCCAAACTGAAAGCGGTAAACTCCTGCTGAATGTGAGCAGGGCTTGGATTGGCGTTGGCCTGGCAGTCGCAGGGTCTGAAATAAGACTCATGCAGAGGACGGCGAGAGAAACAGCGCGGGCGGCGATGGCGACCACCATCCATAACGTGAAGTTTCGGAGCTCTGCATATCCCTGCATATGCTGGGGGTATATTCAGGCGCAGATCCGTTACGATTTATACCGGGGAATATTCACTCACCAGCGGTCCACATGTGAGTCCAGCGCCCACTTCCGTGTCAAGAGATCGCAAATTCTGGCGATGAGTGAACTTCTCGTGACAACGTTCCCATGGCTGCTGATGTCGGGTGGTCACTGACCGGCCATTGTGAATCCGCATCATCTCTCCCAGATGCCAAAGTAGGTGCTGCATTGCGCCTTCTACTTTACTATTTGGATGCGCTGGGAGCTCATTGCGGGTGTATTTCCGCTGGGTCTGCTTGCTTCCATGGCACGAAGAGTATGTTCTTCCGAGGATGCTGTCTCATACTCTTTGCTGCGTCTCCGTCTTGTCATGGCCTCCCGTGGGCGGCCGATCTGACGTTGTGGACATTTATGTCCCGGCAATTAAGTTCTGAAGTCAGCCGTGTAGGGAGAGGTACTGTGACTCCTCCTGCAAACTTTTCTCCCTTGCGCCGCGCCTTTTATTTCATGCGTCTCCCTTCCCATCTTCTCCCCTATCCATGCAAGAAGCTTCTCCCATCTTTACTTGTTGTTAACGTAAGGTGGAATCATACCCATAGCTTGGTAAGTAAGAAGACTTTCCGGCAGATAATAAGCTAAATCAGCTGTTTGATCATGTGGATTGCTACTACAACAGGTCTCCATTACTTGATGCATTTCCAATAAATCACAAGCTTGAGATCAGAATCCACCTCCTCGAATAAGCCTTATACTGTGATATGAGTGCCATATGCCATTTTTGGTCTTCATATGGAACAAATGTTGAGTACAAGTCGAAGGGGAACCACCCAAGAAAAGACAAAGTCTAGAAATGTCCGGGTGTAATTTTATTCAATGTGTTTCCATTGCTCTACAGAGGGCACTAGCTAGTGCAATCCATAGGAGAGCAATCACGTTAAGTGATGCTTCTTCGGATGCTCTGTTGTTTGTAGACACTTTTATCTAGATAGTTCAGATATCTTAGGTACTCTATGACATATTTCCTAGTGTGATACAATTGGGACCTAGCCCCATGTTAACGGTTTGGTTCCATCCTTGTACGCTTTGATGGGGTCTTCCCATCCCTTTTGTTATTATAAATGGTAAAATTATAGGAAGAGAAAAGCTTGGTAACCGGGTCATTGCGTCATTATTTCGGTGATTAGCTTTCCTTGCTACTAATCTTTCTTCCAATTTCCATGCATTTAGGTAGTGTACATCGCCTGCATCCTTGCTACGTCTTTATTTTCACACTATGTCTAACATTACATCCCAAAACCAATTAGATTATCATGTGCCACACCTACTTATGAATGCCAATGTACATGTGGAGAAAAATCCAATGCATGGGTTTATTCATAGAATATTTGCACATTTACAATTTTACAATATATCCCTTAATGCATCTAAAAAATGAAATATCGATGCTATTGATGTATATGTGATATGAATTATGAAGACAATTTTAAGCACAAAAAAAGAAATTTGAAGTACATTTACATCTATTTTTTTGCTTTTGAGTATTATTTCCAAAATAAATTTAACTTATAATATGGTAAAATGAAAAAGTCATATGATATGATTGTATAACCATTTGAAGTATGTACTAAATAATTTTTTTGGATTAATTGTACATATGTATTTTATTGATTTTGACTAATTTAGAAATGAAACCTTTTATTATTTTTTTCAATGATTTTAGTCTAGAATAATACAAATAATGAATAATTACAAAAGTTAATCTTTATGTAAAAAAATAATTTATCAAATTTCAATTCTGACGCAAACATATATCTACATAAATTTATTGCTAAATTCATGAAACTTGATCATAGATGTGGATGAAAATGCTAAATCTCATTGTACAATTTTAACTAAGATTAGTAAGAAAATGGCTATTTTCAAATTATTTTATAATATCAGACTATAATCTGAGATGGCATCTTGTGAATGTATAGGATTGCAAGATGAAATCTGTTATAAAAATAATATAGTGTGGTTCTAATAATTTTTGTAAAATAAGAATATTTTTTTATGTTTTATTTTAGATTATGCATAAAATATAAACCAATTTATGTAATTTGAACCTGAACAAAAAGAGCTGAAAAAACCTAATACCAAAGAAGTAAAGGAAATCTCACCAAAATCCTGCAGCAAGAAAGGAATTTGAAGAATGAGAGTTATAATTTAGAAATGATTATTGTGTCTCTACATGATGCCGATCCTTAGCAACTGAAAAAAAACGTTGAAAATAAAATTAAATACTGAAAAAAATTATTCAAAATTATAAAATATATGAAAAAACCTTACATAGATCTTTTTTAAACAAATTACATTAACTATTGATTGGTAAAATATTTGAAAATATATGTTTTCATGCAATCCTATCCATCCCAAATTAGCCACTTCGTGGTAATACAAGATAACAACTTGTGCTTACATATGTCATATTTAAAAGATCAGATTCAATATGAAAATTTGACACATACACAAGAAAATGAGTTTAGGACATTTACAAAAAATATATGAAAAAATATGCAGTAAAAAATTAATTACATGACGGTTTTACAAAATCAACAAAATTCAATACGACCAAGGAATATAGCAAAAAAATGGGAAGACCTCATCAAGTCTTATATAGATGAAACCAAAGAGCTAAGATGAGGCTAGACCCATGTAGTATCACAATGAAAAAATATGTTCTTTGGCATCTAAGATAGATGAACTATCTAGGTAAACGGTCTACATACTATATGAGCCTCTGAAGTATCATCATCTAACGTGAGTACTCTCATATAAATTACATGGGCTAGTGTATTTGTAGAGCAATAGATACAAGATGCTTAAAATATACTATAGAATATGCTAAAAGAGTGATAACCATATCGCCTAGTTTGGTAGATGAAACTCAAGATCTAACAAACCCGTTCAATCCAAGTTTCGATATCAGTACCAAAATAAATCGCTGAAAACTGGTGCAGAAATATGTTGGTTATAAGAACTTCAAATCTGATCAGGAAAACATATACGGGTGATATCAATATTTCAACGAGTTTGTAAAATCAACTTGGACAATTAGCAGCTTTATTTAATCTTGTAGAGTGTGCTCATTTGCTATGTCGTTGCATGTAAAAAAGGATCCAGATTCTCGATGCAAACTTTTCCCAAAGAATAGGCTGACATGGGGCAATTAGATGCAACTGGAAACCCTCCGTGTTATAGGACATCTTTGGAGGGACGAATTTGGACAACATCTTCATCCGCTCTTATTTTGTCTCATCCTTGTGCACACCAAATCATGGAGGATTATGGCAATTGGTAGTCTATGAAAATCAGAGACACATGAAAACCAATATTAGACATTTCAAAAAGTAGAAACTAAAGCACCCTTGGCCTCTACAAAATTATTCTTTTAGGTAATATTGATGGTATATCATCTTGAAGTAAACAACTTGGAATGAGGAGTTAGATTGTAGTAAGTTATTAACTACAAATCATAAATAAATCATAAATTGAGACTCATTTGTCCCAAGTCAGGTCGATCATTTACTTCCACTTTTGTAATTTGTGTTTTGATGAACTCTACTTAGAAATTTGTCGACTTTAGAGATCAGTGTAAAACTTCACTTTGAGCATCTTCAGTCTTCAAAATAAGTGCCCAATTTTAATGTTCTACATGAGCATATGAAGATAACTCAGAGTGCATAGTCTCCAATCAGCACAACGATCCCACACTCAACCTTTGCATCACAAGCATAAAGAAATTGTTCCATTGCACAATGTAAAGGTCTGAAATGTTCCATTCGAAATCTTTCATTTGTATTGGTTGTTGGATATAGAGGGGATGTTACATACACTGCCATATAAAATGAAAATACTCTCGCATTGTATACAGACGGAGGCAAATAGAGGTCTCCGGCAGGACTCATTTTACCTTAGATAAAAGATAGAAAGAAACAACCATGTTATCATCATGACATAGTGTTGTTGTTCTCGCACATAAAATGTTCTTCTAAAATCTTTCATTTGCCACATAACAATTTGTGAACTTGTGATAACACTTGTGATTTGCTAGCTGTATGGTTTGAGCAGAATTTTGCGACCAAAAACACCATTCATTCTTTTACTGACAAAATTAAAATAAATCTAGTTTATTTTGCATGTTTTTGCCAGAAAATGTAAATTTCTCTTAGAAAAAACTTCATATAATTTTCTATTTTTTTTAAAATGTTGATACAATGAAATAAATAAAAATTTGTAGCTAGATAATAAAAAAAAATTTGCAGAATCTAGTTTATTTCAAAATGATGTATTTAGTTTAAAACTTTTAACATAAATAATAGTAATAAATATGAAAAATAAATGATTATAATTTTTTAAAATAAAATTATATATATATCTATATATACAAAAATAAATAAATATATAAATAAAGATTGTAAATATGTTTTTAATTTAATTTTGATAATACATGATTGAATTTTTTACTAGCTTCAAAAGAACATAGATTTGATGATTATTAATCAAGTATGAATTTTGTAAATGATTTATCATTTTATTTTGAACTTTTTTCCATTTCTATGACATATAACAATATATTTTTATATTTTTAATCAATTTTTACTTTTTTTGATAAAATAAATTTTTTTATATATTTCATCTTTAATTGGATGTAAGTTTTTCATTCATAAAAAAATACATTGTATTTTTGTCATCAAATCTATTCAAATGCTCAACAAACTTATCTCATTCTCATAAATAAAACATAGACATGATTTCATATACATATCAATATCCTTCTCCATGAATAAAATATACAAAGTAATTTTAGTTTCTCTACAGAAAAATTACTGTTTTGTACCATGACTTTAAAGTAATATTTTAACATATATAAAAAATCATTATTAAAACTTCAAAGTAAAGTAACAAAACTTCCTATTAAATTTTAACAAAACTTGGCAATAAAATCATTTCATTCACTAATTCTAAAGTCGTGCAATGAAGTCATTGAATAGACTTTTCATATACATAAATGAAACTAATAGCAAATATTTCATATGAATAAAAATAAAATATATGATTAATGATATCATATATATCATGAATAAAATTTTTTTAATTAAAAAAAATTTCACAATCATTGTGGAAAATGAAATAAACTGTTAAATCCAAAAAAATAATTTCAAAAATCTGATGAAAATTATAATTTATCATGATGATGAAAAAATTCAAAAATAATAATTAAAATTTAAAAAATTAAAAAACTAAAAATCAAAATCAAAAATCAAAAATTTATTAAAACTACATGATTAATAATTAATAAAAATATAAAAGGATTTATTATTTTCTTTATTTTTTATCACAAGTATATCAAAAAAGAAATATTTTTGATTTATATTTATATTAAACAAGCATAATCATATTAAATAATTTACAGAATATGATATAAAAATATTTTATTTTAAATATTGCACATTTTTTAACTTTATTTTATCAGAATTAAGCCTTACTCTAAGTTGTCAATTGATGAAGCATTTTCAGTATGTGTTTATTGTTTTTCATATTTTCAAGAATTGATGATTCACTGTCATCAATATTATTTTGCATTTAAATCCACTTTGCTTTATTATCTACATCAATTTTAATAATCAAAAATTAAAAAATAAAGAAAAAATATATTTTTTTCAACTTAATATCATTAAAATCAAAATTATGTATCAATTAATATTTTTTTTAAATATATATTTAATTAATTATAATTTTGATAAAATATTGGTAAAAAAAAATAATTTAATAAAAATAATTTGGAATTAAATTAAAGCTAATTTGAAGCAAAGAGTGGAAATTTTAAAAAAGTAAGATAAGTCAAATCTTACAAAATAAAAATATACAGGTAAAAAAAATTTTGATTTAATTTTATGGCTCTTAATATTTATAATATTTTTAATAAATGCATATAAACTTATATCTATATTGAAATTATGCAAGTTTAAATATGTTATATAAAAATTTATTGAATAAAATAAATAAAAAATAATTTATTTTTACTTACAGTTAACTTGAGAAAATATTTCTATGAAATACATAATATAGAAAATTGTGTAAAAATTAGAAATTAGAAAATTTTGATATTACTTTGTTCACCAAAATAATTTAAATTATAATTTATATCAATAAATATAGATTTAAAAAGTAATAATTTATTATTGAAAAATTGATAATGAGATTCAAATTGATATCTAATTTTTCATAATATATTTTGTTGAAAACTGCAATCTTTTGAATTTTTGATCAATTTGAAATTATTTATATTAAAAAATAATAATAATTTTTTTTATAAATAAATAAATAAGTTTATTTTTACGATGAATAAAAAGAAAAGATTATTTTAGCATTCAATATATAATTATATCCCCTATGATTTATATTATTATTTAAATTTTTAAAAATAATTTAGAATAATTAAGTTTAAAATTCATATTTTTTTATAGAAATTAAATTTTAATTTGATGATTTTTTTTCCATTTTTTTTTCTATGTGTTGAAAGTATCATGATGTTGAAAGTATTATTTTTAAGAAGTAACGTTCTAATCTTTACCTTTTGGAACTTTGATAAAAATTTTTATGCTATTTTAATATTTAAGCGGCTACATAAAAATCAAAATCTTGAAAGTTATTCAACCATTTGTTTCAAGACTAGAGTTTTCTCTTAAAATCGTTACTTTAGAATTATATTACTTTGTTAGTTCACATATATTAGTAAATCGTAATTTTTTTGTTTTGGTATTAAACTATATGTAAATGAGCTTTATAAGTTATGCACATGTGTTATTTTTTTGCTTTTGAGTATTATTTCCAAAATAAATTTAACTTATAATATGGTAAAATGAAAAAGTCATATGATATGATTGTATAACCATTTGAAGTATGTACTAAATAATTTTTTTGGATTAATTGTACATATGTATTTTATTGATTTTGACTAATTTAGAAATGAAACCTTTTATTATTTTTTTCAATGATTTTAGTCTAGAATAATACAAATAATGAATAATTACAAAAGTTAATCTTTATGTAAAAAAATAATTTATCAAATTTCAATTCTGACGCAAACATATATCTACATAAATTTATTGCTAAATTCATGAAACTTGATCATAGATGTGGATGAAAATGCTAAATCTCATTGTACAATTTTAACTAAGATTAGTAAGAAAATGGCTATTTTCAAATTATTTTATAATATCAGACTATAATCTGAGATGGCATCTTGTGAATGTATAGGATTGCAAGATGAAATCTGTTATAAAAATAATATAGTGTGGTTCTAATAATTTTTGTAAAATAAGAATATTTTTTTATGTTTTATTTTAGATTATGCATAAAATATAAACCAATTTATGTAATTTGAACCTGAACAAAAAGAGCTGAAAAAACCTAATACCAAAGAAGTAAAGGAAATCTCACCAAAATCCTGCAGCAAGAAAGGAATTTGAAGAATGAGAGTTATAATTTAGAAATGATTATTGTGTCTCTACATGATGCCGATCCTTAGCAACTGAAAAAAAACGTTGAAAATAAAATTAAATACTGAAAAAAATTATTCAAAATTATAAAATATATGAAAAAAACCTTACATAGATCTTTTAAACAAATTACATTAACTATTGATTGGTAAAATATTTGAAAATATATGTTTTCATGCAATCCTATCCATCCCAAATTAGCCACTTCGTGGTAATACAAGATAACAACTTGTGCTTACATATGTCATATTTAAAAGATCAGATTCAATATGAAAATTTGACACATACACAAGAAAATGAGTTTAGGACATTTACAAAAAATATATGAAAAAATATGCAGTAAAAAATTAATTACATGACGGTTTTACAAAATCAACAAAATTCAATACGACCAAGGAATATAGCAAAAAAATGGGAAGACCTCATCAAGTCTTATATAGATGAAACCAAAGAGCTAAGATGAGGCTAGACCCATGTAGTATCACAATGAAAAATATGTTCTTTGGCATCTAAGATAGATGAACTATCTAGGTAAAACGGTCTACATACTATATGAGCCTCTGAAGTATCATCATCTAACGTGAGTACTCTCATATAAATTACATGGGCTAGTGTATTTGTAGAGCAATAGATACAAGATGCTTAAAATATACTATAGAATATGCTAAAAAGAGTGATAACCATATCGCCTAGTTTGGTAGATGAAACTCAAGATCTAACAAACCCGTTCAATCCAAGTTTCGATATCAGTACCAAAATAAATCGCTGAAAACTGGTGCAGAAATATGTTGGTTATAAGAACTTCAAATCTGATCAGGAAAACATATACGGGTGATATCAATATTTCAACGAGTTTGTAAAATCAACTTGGACAATTAGCAGCTTTATTTAATCTTGTAGAGTGTGCTCATTTGCTATGTCGTTGCATGTAAAAAAGGATCCAGATTCTCGATGCAAACTTTTCCCAAAGAATAGGCTGACATGGGGCAATTAGATGCAACTGGAAACCCTCCGTGTTATAGGACATCTTTGGAGGGGACGAATTTGGACAACATCTTCATCCGCTCTTATTTTGTCTCATCCTTGTGCACACCAAATCATGGAGGATTATGGCAATTGGTAGTCTATGAAAATCAGAGACACATGAAAACCAATATTAGACATTTCAAAAAGTAGAAACTAAAGCACCCTTGGCCTCTACAAAATTATTCTTTTAGGTAATATTGATGGTATATCATCTTGAAGTAAACAACTTGGAATGAGGAGTTAGATTGTAGTAAGTTATTAACTACAAATCATAAATAAATCATAAATTGAGACTCATTTGTCCCAAGTCAGGTCGATCATTTACTTCCACTTTTGTAATTTGTGTTTTGATGAACTCTACTTAGAAATTTGTCGACTTTAGAGATCAGTGTAAAACTTCACTTTGAGCATCTTCAGTCTTCAAAATAAGTGCCCAATTTTAATGTTCTACATGAGCATATGAAGATAACTCAGAGTGCATAGTCTCCAATCAGCACAACGATCCCACACTCAACCTTTGCATCACAAGCATAAAGAAATTGTTCCATTGCACAATGTAAAGGTCTGAAATGTTCCATTCGAAATCTTTCATTTGTATTGGTTGTTGGATATAGAGGGGATGTTACATACACTGCCATATAAAATGAAAATACTCTCGCATTGTATACAGACGGAGGCAAATAGAGGTCTCCGGCAGGACTCATTTTACCTTAGATAAAAAGATAGAAAGAAACAACCATGTTATCATCATGACATAGTGTTGTTGTTCTCGCACATAAAATGTTCTTCTAAAATCTTTCATTTGCCACATAACAATTTGTGAACTTGTGATAACACTTGTGATTTGCTAGCTGTATGGTTTGAGCAGAATTTTGCGACCAAAACACCATTCATTCTTTTACTGACAAAATTAAAATAAATCTAGTTTATTTTGCATGTTTTTGCCAGAAAATGTAAATTTCTCTTAGAAAAAAACTTCATATAATTTTCTATTTTTTTTAAAATGTTGATACAATGAAATAAATAAAAATTTGTAGCTAGATAATAAAAAAATTTGCAGAATCTAGTTTATTTCAAAATGATGTATTTAGTTTAAAACTTTTAACATAAATAATAGTAATAAATATGAAAAATAAATGATTATAATTTTTTAAAATAAAATTATATATATATCTATATATACAAAAATAAATAAATATATAAATAAAGATTGTAAATATGTTTTTAATTTAATTTTGATAATACATGATTGAATTTTTACTAGCTTCAAAAGAACATAGATTTGATGATTATTAATCAAGTATGAATTTTGTAAATGATTTATCATTTTATTTTGAACTTTTTTCCATTTCTATGACATATAACAATATATTTTTTATATTTTTAATCAATTTTACTTTTTTTGATAAAATAAATTTTTTTATATATTTCATCTTTAATTGGATGTAAGTTTTTCATTCATAAAAAAAATACATTGTATTTTTTGTCATCAAATCTATTCAAATGCTCAACAAACTTATCTCATTCTCATAAATAAAACATAGACATGATTTCATATACATATCAATATCCTTCTCCATGAATAAAATATACAAAGTAATTTTAGTTTCTCTACAGAAAAATTACTGTTTTGTACCATGACTTTAAAGTAATATTTTAACATATATAAAAAATCATTATTAAAACTTCAAAGTAAAGTAACAAAACTTCCTATTAAATTTTAACAAAACTTGGCAATAAAATCATTTCATTCACTAATTCTAAAGTCGTGCAATGAAGTCATTGAATAGACTTTTCATATACATAAATGAAACTAATAGCAAATATTTCATATGAATAAAAATAAAATATATGATTAATGATATCATATATATCATGAATAAAATTTTTTTAATTAAAAAAAATTTCACAATCATTGTGGAAAATGAAATAAACTGTTAAATCCAAAAAAATAATTTCAAAAATCTGATGAAAATTATAATTTATCATGATGATAAAAAATTCAAAAATAATAATTAAAAATTAAAAAATTAAAAAACTAAAAAATCAAAATCAAAAAATCAAAAAATTTATTAAAACTACATGATTAATAATTAATAAAATATAAAAAGGATTTATTATTTTCTTTATTTTTTATCACAAGTATATCAAAAAAGAAATATTTTTGATTTATATTTATATTAAACAAGCATAATCATATTAAATAATTTACAGAATATGATATAAAAATATTTTATTTTAAATATTGCACATTTTTTAACTTTATTTTATCAGAATTAAGCCTTACTCTAAGTTGTCAATTGATGAAGCATTTTCAGTATGTGTTTATTGTTTTTCATATTTTCAAGAATTGATGATTCACTGTCATCAATATTATTTTGCATTTAAATCCACTTTGCTTTATTATCTACATCAATTTTAATAATCAAAAATTAAAAAATAAAAAAAAAATATATTTTTTTCAACTTAATATCATTAAAATCAAAATTATGTATCAATTAATATTTTTTTAAATATATATTTAATTAATTATAATTTTGATAAAATATTGGTAAAAAAATAATTTAATAAAAATAATTTGGAATTAAATTAAAGCTAATTTGAAGCAAAGAGTGGAAATTTTAAAAAAGTAAGATAAGTCAAATCTTACAAAATAAAAATATACAGGTAAAAAAAATTTTGATTTAATTTTATGGCTCTTAATATTTATAATATTTTTAATAAATGCATATAAACTTATATCTATATTGAAATTATGCAAGTTTAAATATGTTATATAAAAATTTATTGAATAAAATAAATAAAAAAATAATTTATTTTTACTTACAGTTAACTTGAGAAAATATTTCTATGAAATACATAATATAGAAAATTGTGTAAAAATTAGAAATTAGAAAATTTTGATATTACTTTGTTCACCAAAATAATTTAAATTATAATTTATATCAATAAATATAGATTTAAAAAGTAATAATTTATTATTGAAAAATTGATAATGAGATTCAAATTGATATCTAATTTTTCATAATATATTTTGTTGAAAACTGCAATCTTTTGAATTTTTGATCAATTTGAAATTATTTATATTAAAAAATAATAATAATTTTTTTATAAATAAATAAATAAGTTTATTTTTACGATGAATAAAAGAAAAGATTATTTTAGCATTCAATATATAATTATATCCCCTATGATTTATATTATTATTTAAATTTTTAAAAATAATTTAGAATAATTAAGTTTAAAATTCATATTTTTTTATAGAAATTAAATTTTAATTTGATGATTTTTTTTCCATTTTTTTTTCTATGTGTTGAAAGTATCATGATGTTGAAAGTATTATTTTTAAGAAGTAACGTTCTAATCTTTACCTTTTGGAACTTTGATAAAAATTTTTATGCTATTTTAATATTTAAGCGGCTACATAAAAATCAAAATCTTGAAAGTTATTCAACCATTTGTTTCAAGACTAGAGTTTTCTCTTAAAATCGTTACTTTAGAATTATATTACTTTGTTAGTTCACATATATTAGTAAATCGTAATTTTTTTGTTTTGGTATTAAACTATATGTAAATGAGCTTTATAAGTTATGCACATGTGTTTTTCTCTCATTGTCAATTGGATGCAAAAAACCGAAATCTAATCATTTCAAAAATATTATTGGTGAGCTTAATTATTTTTTAAGATATTAAATCCTCCAACATTGATACAATTTTAAAAGTTGTAATTGTGAAGATATCATATCAGTCTCATGAAAATTAGTGATATGTTTCCTTGTGTTTATATTGGTGGGATGAATTGTTTTAGTTTTTATTTTTTTGGTTAGTTTTTTATTTCATTCATTATTAGAGAGACTTAAAAAATTTCTTTTCAATAATAAAAAATTATAATTCCTCACACAATATTATAAATTTTCATTATGAAAGTTTTACAATGCTTTATTCTTTAGAAATTTTTAACTCATTGAAAACATACTTGTTATAAAGCCTTTATAGAATTTAACATTTTTTGTAGCCTATGCAAAATCTATCTACATTGTTTGTTCTCATAATTCAAAGAAGATACTTTTAAGTTAAAAAATGACATGCCATAATTTCAACCCATACAAATATGATATTAATGATTTCATACAAATAAACTTATGAATAGCTTTAGACATATCAAGAATGTGTAAGATCCATTCATATTTATTTTTCATACACTTGTAAGATTGGCTTATGAATGTATTTACACAAATAACTCCAAGATGATGCTTGTAATTAAAAAATGTTAAATTTGACATAAATTGATAACATCCTTACACATATTAATCATCAAAACTATAACATCAATTTTCATATAATGAGTCACATGTGTGCATCATAAAATATATGCGTTTTTTGAAGGAAAAATAAAACATAGTGAAGGCTTCATCACTTGACCATTTGGTAAACTCATTTAGAATGTGTAAAGGTCAAATAAATTTATAACTGATAAAGTTTGGTATAGAAAAAGCATGAAGTCATAAGGATATATACAAATATGTTAGTGTATAAAAACATACATGCAAAAGCTGTACACATTAATTTGTTATATGAAAAATATTGCAAAAAATTATTTTATTTTATTTAAATATATTTGAAATATTTTTATTATTTATTATATAATCATAAATATTATATTTAATATAATTTATGATAAAAAATAAAAAATAAAATTTTTTAAAAATTATTAAGATAAAATTTTCACATGTACATTTGAGTTAAATGTTGTAGGGTATGTCCAAAATGAAACATGGGATTGTCTAAGGTTATTCCGGGTGGAGTAATGACATGTTATATCATCAATCGTAAGCATACATGTTATTAATAAATGCATAGTTATAAACTGTTCATGTTTTATGTTTTATATTTTGTGTTTTGTGTTTTATATTTTATGAACTTACAAATCCAAAATATGAATATTTAATGTATGAAATTTTCAAAAAATATATCATTTATTGCACATTAAAATTTTTTCTTGGAATAAATTTATATTAAAATATTATATTTTTGAAGGTTTTAGTCTATAATTTCATAAAAATATAATTTAAGATAAAAATTTTGACTGTTATAGCACATGACCAATCTCCACTAGAAAATATTGAAGGTAGAGAGAAAATTCTATACTTTTGATATTTTCTGCTAAAAAAAAGTTTTAAAATGTGGTTAAATCACTGACAAGATTTAAGAGTATATGAATCTAGAAGATCATTTTCAACTGCCCATAGTTTTGGAGTAATCCATCTCAATTGAAAATATATGGTTAGTTCGTTTGTTTTCTTTCTATCATACTGTACACACATAGTTGTCTAAAAAATACTTGATATGCGATGTTTTGCAAAATTAGATTCAAGAAAAGATCGTGTTTATCATAAGGGTACACATTTGTATATTATGGTTTTTTTCATTATCAACGAGGATTATATCATAAATATGATCACGAATGTATCATCATCACACACTCATAATTTCGAATTTTTTTTGGAACGAAATGTGTGACAACGGGGAGGTCTCACTGTATTTACGTATAAATTAAGCGTGTGAAGAAACCTCTGCTACTTGACTGGCTACACGTGAGCCATTACAAAATCATTCCTGTTTTGCTTGCGTCACTCGTAAGATATATTCCATTGACTGATGCACACCGTCTACTGAGCAAATGTAAGTGAACGAACTATTTTACTCGCGCCTTTTGCCGGTGCAGTGAACGAACAGGACATTCTAAGCTCTATTGGCGGAAGTAGAAAATAATAGACTCAGTGGAAACCAGAAACTGCCAAGTGGTAAAGTGCATGGTGATACAGTACGTGGTGGAATGTGTACGGTCTTTCTAGCAGAGTTTGTCCCGACGCACGTTAGTTTTCTGGAAAGTGGTTGCAACACGCGGCTGAGAGGCGCCGAACCTTCTCATGTACAGATCTGTCAATGCATCCACTGGATTTCGTATTTCGTCATGCTACCAGGCACAAGTTTGTGGTAAGAGCACAGAATTGGGCACCAACTTTAGTATCAACCATTTACCGTACATAATGCTGTGGAATTGGCGCCAAGATGAAGCGGTATGGTTTTCCTCGGTGGCATTGGAAACAGAATAAGCGGATTGTAGGCGGACAATTGAGTATGATCGCGTCAAATGTTGATACTTGAGGGATCTAAAACGTAGTGCAGCCGGCCAACAAAGACCCTTAAAAACAGTGACTTGTGTGAAACTTCCCGAATGCCACTTTGGAGAAGAAATCTGTTGTATGTGATGCAACAAATTTGTATGTCGTGGGTCCATTTGATCCCCGTCTTTTCTGTACCCAATTACACATCATGGAACGACATGTTTCTCTTATTTAGCATTAAGGAAATTCGCAAGGCGTCACCGGCCTGCACCGGAAAAAATTCCGCCTTCATTTTAAGATGTCCACCCGAAACTGTGTTCTTTATGACTTTAACCAAGAAGGTTGTCTTCAACGATTTAAGCGTCAAATGGACGTAGACGAACTGGACTAAACAATACAATGGGATGTCCGTGTGGTCAGCTAGATTGCCACCGAGGGCGGCTTCATGTCGCTTCTGCCTTTTTCTCATAAAGTATATTTCAGTTTCATCATGGGAAGTAGGTGATCTGAGCAGATTTCCTAAATTATAAGGCTTTGTAACATGCTGGAATTCTCCACGGATGTCAGCCAGGTGGAGCCTGAGGATTAACAAGATTAACAGCCCAGTTTTGCAAGGCACTAGCTGCTTAGTTCACATGCACAAGGAACAAAGCAGCGATGGCAGCGAGAGCTCCCAGGAAGAGCCATCGAAGTTTTAGGGCAGCTTTAGCAATATTTGGTGGAGTGATCAGCACGACTTTGAACCTCCGAGAAATATCGACGAAACATGTGAAACCTTCTGATAATGATCACAGTTTAATGTTCAATGTACCTGAAAGAAGAGAGCGCTGATCTCTCTGCGTATCGTAATTTGTTCAGGTCTTGCTCAGTAGGTGAGAGAGAAGACAATAAACAATGTTGATAGGTGCGAAAATGATCAGGTAGCAAAAGGCTAGAATAAGGTCATGGAAGTGATGGAAAGCAGTAGCGGTACGCCGGTAGCCCCTCTTGAACTTGCTGCCCAGAAGAACTAGATTCCAACCTGTTTCCGCCTTTGTTTGGCTGCTACCTGCCTACCAGACCGAACCTGAACTCCGTTCGGACCCTCTCGACGAAAGTCCTGGCCTTGTCCTTTTGGAAAGGGACAGCTTCCGACTTCTGGAGGATAGTCATAAAAAATCTAGGCAATATACTCCTCCCGAGACTCAGGTCCGACTCTCATTTCCCACCGTCGCATGTTGATAAGATCTGGCAAAGGGCTTAACTTTCTTCCACCACACAGGACAGACTCCGACAGAGGCTTTGTACTTTAAATTTGGTTCTTTATTGTGTACTTTGTAGTGTATATATATTTCCGTTTTGGATGGTTTCTGCCATTTTGTCTTTTCACTTCTTTCGTTATAAAATTTGTGCATGCATAATTTTTCTTTCTGATGGTGCCTGCCGTCAGATTTCTATTTCATGAGTGTCCATTTTGTGGAATATATTTTTACATATATTATGCAAGAGCCCTTGAGAAAATGCGTGGAAGTTCGTACCCGTTATGATTCTGATCTCCAATCGCTTCAACTTGCTGGGCACAAAAGACACAATCTTCTGAACCAGTTCTCTGTCTTGAGATACTGGAAAACTCAAGCTGACCTTACAATGTGGAAGTACGTCCACATCTTGAATCCAGTATGCTGTAACTAATAGCCCCATTGGATTGGGGTGGCCAAGTGGAGTTAACGTCATCGCAATCTGACACAGCCCTTCGCAGAGAAGAAACTTGGATTGTGGCTTCCAAATTGTGCAGTCAATTTGATAAACACGTGAAAATCGCAACAAATAAAGTGAATTCTTTCCGTGCATTTGTGGAACATAATTCGTGCAAGGGGACATCGTCGGCCACGGAACTGAAGTTGGGCATGAGTAGTACTGTCAGAGTGTAAAAGGTAACCAGCGTCTCATTGAAGTATTGCATTTTCAGGTCACGTCTATATGAAACGCATCTCTCGTGCCTCAGTCACAAACATTGAAGGATTACGTGGTTATATGATCTTGGAGGCAGTAGAATCTTTTGATGCTTTACTTTGACTTCTAGTGTAAGTTTCGCAAGCTAGTCTTGCCTTGGTGGACAACTACGGTACATCTTCGAGATGGTACCTAGTACCCGTGTACAAGCTTGATATCGAAGAACTGGTCATAGCTCAAGATGACCTTCTCACTTTGTTAATGTCTATATTGTCATTATTTTCCTACACTCAGCCAGTCATACACTACGTGTGAATATTTTGATCTGAACGTGAATGATGTATGTCCCGTTTTATTACTTTGCATAATGTTTTTGAAAGCCACTCTATTGATACTGGGAGAAGCCATTTTGTCAGTCCATAAGCTTGATTTTAGCTCCTTGTGTCATCTTCCCTGGGGTTTAGCTTGTTCTCCAGGGTGGGGATTCTCTTGGAGGAGGTTCTTCTCCTCTTGTGTTTCCACCTTGCAGTGGATTAGACGATGCTCTGGAGGATGCAAACTGAAGAGAGACACTAGCTGTTGTGTCTATCTCAAGGTTATCGCACGTTCGTCAAGGATGTTATGATTCAAGAGTATAAGGATGGAACTTTCTGTAATGTTAAGCTTGAAACGATCAATTTTGATATGTTGTGGACCTGAATGAGAAGTGTGCTGTTGTTGTTGTTGTGAAAAGAGGTGAAACTCCTTGGTTTTCACTTGACAGAGAAATTGTGGGTATTCCCCACTGAATGGGAAGTGTTACTTGTAGTCTGCAACCAGTTGCTGTTGTGGATGTGGTGCGTGATTCGTGTCTGTCTCTCAGACATGAAGATTGCAATAAGGAATCCCTGGGGACTTTTCAAGAAGAATATCCACATATTTGAGGATATGCAATGAATGTCCCTAGCAGGACTGAAGATACAGCAGGTATGTGAGTGGGTATCCCTCCCATCCACTCACATACCACAAGTTGCGACCAACGAATGGTGCAAGTGATTTTGCGGATTGAAAAATCTGCCTTCACGTGAGCGGCAACTGGAGCCAAAGTGGAGATTTCATCACCGAATTCTCAACAGATTCACTGCAGCAGTATCGAACACAACTGAATCGATACGCCAATTATGAGGATAGATTCCGCTCAGGATAGGACAACGGGTCATTGTAGAGCTGGGCAGCAGGTGGTCGTCGAATCAGGCCAAGTCAGGCCAAGAAGAATAACAGGACTGTGAAAAACGTGGTAGATACATTTCGCCGCAGGCTTTCCTTTATGGTAGATACATAGGCATGTTATGGTCCACTCGAAGAACCTGTTGTCTCCAAGGGTCTTGGATCTCGTGTCTGCTCTTCACTGAATTCCACTGTACGACTAAAACAAAGTCTCCGACATTGAATGCGGTCATCACCTCCTTATCTCGAAGAGGACAAATTATCCCAGCGAAGAGCCAGGTAAAGAACTGCCTTCAGTGTTGAACATTCTTGGCGAACGGAGTGTAGTGTGGCAACAAGGTTGGAAACTTGGAGTTAAGCCAAGAAACAATGACACTTTGTTCCAGGAATGTGAAATTCAGAGTTTCTTACCTAGTTAACAAAAGTCAACTTTCCTTCCGAAAAATTCAATGAATGGATGTTTAAGATGAAGATGGGGTAGGAGCAAATGCCTCTCTGTTTTAGGATTTCTGACAGTTTCATCGTTTTGCTCGAGTTAATTTTTGAACATTTAGTGCTGTCAAACTGGCCCGTACCTCTGGCTAGTGAATATATCTACCTTACTGCTGTCAAATGAACCATGCCTAGAGCTGTCATTGACCCTACAACTAGCACAAAAATCTAGAAACAATTGTGTTTTTCAATGAGTTTATTCAGAAAGTAAAACTACCTCGTGTAAATCCAACAAATTTCATCCTCGAAGATGCCACCTCGGAGTTCAAGAATGCTCTCTCGAACAGTTCGAAGAGTCAGGTGTCCACGAGACCGAAGATTAAGCAGAGTTGTTTCTGAATTTGCAACTCAGAGTGGTTCACAAGGCTTTCACAATTGTATCACCGTTGAGGATAGTTCGAGATATCCACCTGAACCTGGCGACGGCATAGTCCTTTCGAAAAGGTCTCAGGTCTCAGGTCAGCGCAGATGTATGAGGGATGTGTCACGTTCAGTTTGTAAATCAGGAGGGGGAGAACCTGATCTCTGAGATTGAAGATTTGGTTGAATATAGGACGTTTCCTTTCCGTATGTGATTACTCTTGCGGCACAGTTTTGAATTCCAACTCACAATTTTCACATCAAACTCACGGTTGCGCGTCTTCTTATTCAGGACTGATGATTGGCAATTTCGAACCGTGTTTTGAACTGCAGAGCTTGGTAGTGGAGGCGTTGCTACAGTAATTCGCAAAGTTGAATTCATGGTAAGTGCTGTTTGAATTGAGTTCCTACTTGTATGATATCGTTCTAAACAAAGCCCCGTGTTTTTTAAGAAATTGTTGAAAACTCTAGTTTTTCAAAATGAGTAGGATGTAGAGGGATTTGGAAAAAGATTTATGGTCCTGTATAACTGCTAGAAACCTCTTTCACTGTGGATAGATTACGGTCTTTTTCTCTCATATGTCCAGAATTATCTTTCGATGTTTTAGAGAATATTTCAGTCCGGAGACACTAGCTCTTCCAGTCATTCCATCCACTGCCCTGGTTATATCAAGAATCATTGGGAAACTATTCTTGCCACCTTCAGCAACGTAAAGGATAAAAACGATCCAAATCTCAAGATGCGCGCCTCGACTGACAAAGTAGACGAGCGTATTCGGAGAGATAAACTACCCGAGGACGACTGCGAAGCAAACTGTTTGTCTCAAAGAAACTTTCCAACAATAAACAAGAGACTACATGTACTGTACCACCTGAGATTGTATAGAAGTCCAATCCATATTTATATTCATTTTGCGTGACCATTTGATGCTTTATCCTGTAGAGAATTGATAAATTGAACGTATTATATTAGTGTTCTTGAATTTTATGGGAAAGAAAGGCTGGTTTATGGTGTACAGAGTTGATGCATATTGCAGACATATTTGAACTTTGAGGAGACAAATCAAAGCCCTAATTTGATTTATGGAGTTTGCAGAGACAACCTGAAGTGCTGCATACACGATTATATTATAAGCAAGGACAGTTACTTCTGAGTTCTGAAGTCTACCCATGTGACTTCAGGTTTCCAGATACTCCGGAAAGCCGTAGTTGGACTGAGGTGATACTTGTAGTCTTGTTTCCAGTCCTATCTAATGGATTAGTGTCGTCACTATACATGCAAACATATCGTAAGAGACAGATGCAGTCTCACGTCATTCTATTGTCGGATGTCGTGAAGTCTTCTTCGAACTTCATCATACTGCGGTGGACTTCCGGACTTACGGTCTTAACAGTATCTCCCTGCTTGTTTTAAAGACTTGCTTCCCACCTCTCATATCTCGTGACGTACTCAGAATTCAGGGCAAGTTTTCAGAGAAACTTGATTCTTTGGTACGCTCAAGACCCGTTTCATCTATCGAGATATTCTCTCGTCCCAATCGGCTGAAACGACGGAAAGCATCTTCAACTCCTAAATGCCATTTTTTTTCATGGTGATGACCGCTCCTGGAATGCGCTCGATGCATTCTCCAAACATGAATTTACCTAAACGTCAGGCACTTGGCTCACCAACTATGAAACGTTTCTGCAACAACTAACAGATTGAAGTGTCACATGCTCCAAGTACTGGTCACACTGCCACATCAAAATCTGAGCTGCGGTTCTCACAGTGAAGTACAGTACTCCTAGAGATCCAAGCAGAGAGAATTTACGGTTGACTAGGGCACAGGGTGTGGCAACTCGTTTGGTCCTGTCCATATCGTAGGGTTTGACAATCGGATATCCTGCTTTCACTAGGCGGAAACTCGTCACGACCACCGACGTGATGCTGCACCACTGCTTTTAGGTTTTTAAGCACCTACAACAGCTGAAAGGAACTTTGCATGTATTGCGTGGTCCGTATGTGGCAAACCGTTCAGGTTCTCATAAAGCTGTAGCTAAAGATCGCTGGATTTCACGTGAGTTTTCCACACACCTTTAACTCAGAACTGCAAAACTGACCACTCCTTGCCGGGACTCATCATAGTGTAACTCACTTCATGTTCTAAAACTTATCATGTTATGGGATTTTCAACCTTGTGGGGTTGTGGTTTTGCATGTGGGAAGAGATACATGATGGAGTGCTATGCTTTATGATTCTTTGTGCTAGTTATAGTTTCACTTCTCCTCATAATGCCACTAGAGTGGTGCATGATACACATGTCCAATGTGTTATCCTCTCTTTCCCTCGCAAGGGGTAATGATCGATGTGGGAAAGATTCACAAGTAATATGATTGGACCACTTGGGATGCGCACATGAGGAGGACAATTACAGTTGTCACTTTGGAGAGCACGCAGATTACATGGATATACCGATCGGGTCGTGGGAGTGGTTAGCATCTAGAGCTTTTTGAGACTAAGTTCCCATGTCCACGTTATTTCCATAGCTCCCTCGCGCACTCCACGACGAAGCTAAACATGTTTTTTGCTCACCACTCGATCGGTTGGCACGTGATTTCATGGACGAATCAGTGTGATTTTTGTTTATCTTACACGATGGTATCTACGTTATACTTGAAGAGGGGGGGGGGGGGGGGGGTTGGGTGGAACGCGTGTTGGACATAAGGAGGTGGTAGCTAGATTTCGGAGATTCTGTGCATGAGATTAGGCTACATTGCAGGAGGAGTTTGTTCGGCCACACAAGTTTATAATCTTGGGGCATAACCCTTCATACTTTGTCTTTGGATAGTCCTACTGAGGAGACTATTTCCTCTTTACGCTTTTTACATCCACCCATGGGCAAGAAAATACTATTATGTCTTGATAGATCACTTTTTTCCCGTTCTCTATACTGTCGTGCACATATATATCGCATCACAACATACTTCGCTGTCACATCAAACATCACAATACGTAAATCGTCATACACCAACAAAAGTGTCCCATAATGTTATCATGCATACACATATCGTATCACAATATACATTGCTGTCACATCAAACATCACAATACATAGATTGTCATACACCAACACAAGTGTACCACAATAATCTTTTCTACTCTCAAAACGTCCACAAAGACACTCTGCTCATAACCATAGCATTAAAGAGATATTACAATTGAGCCAAACCCATTTTATGCTTTAAAGATTCCAGGTTCATGCACTAGCTACTATCCATCATAACTACACTTTCCAAGACTCAACTTCAAAAACTGCCCTCCAAGGAGCCTTAATTCAAACTCTACCTATTGAGTACTAGATATCCAAATGGCGTTGTCGACCCTAACGGTAGTTCTAGTGCAAACGGCGCTAATTGCACAATCGGTTCTAATTGCTATATCTGCTCTTGCATATGCATACCTACCTAACTAGAGATGCCGCTACATAAGTCATGATAATTATTGTGCACATACATACCGCATCACAATATACATCATAGTTATATCAAACATCACAATACATAGATTGTCATACACCACACAAGGTAGACACCTTCCTAACTAGCGGTTAGGTTTCTCTAACACAAGGTAGACAACTAGTCCATAACATGATATGCCCTTCGTGGGGCTAAGATCAAGAGGTCATAATGCCCCATCGTCACTCGACTATCTGCAATTCATATCATGTAACGGTCAAACCTACTTGCATGCTAAATGTATTGAGGACATCTCCACCGCTCCATGGGTACCGTATTGAGAGGAGGTGTCAAACATGTCATATGTCATCCTCTCGAACAAGAATCACAAATCAACATACTAGCTGCTCCAACAGCTGATCTACATAACATACATCTCAAGCATGCATGCACAACTGCCAAACTTGGATCCATAATACCATCAATATTTGAAAGGTGCATAATTACGCACATGATCCTTCCAAATCACACCATCAGGACCCTCTTATACCAAAACTCTAGAAAGCAAAACCTAATGTTCTCGTAGAATCTTGTGACCAGCCGTAACATCTAATGTGGTCATGCACTCTGTTGCAAATAAATGTAATCATCAACATGAAATCTGTGAATTGAAGGTTGATATCCACCTCATCGTATGTAGCATAACTCGAAATATCTCTATGTTGAGCAATAGTCAAGTTTTCAAATGTCATGGTCATTACTCTACGGAAGAGTTTTGCCCTTTGAAAACACACCCTAATCCAAACATCAAGATTTTCCAAGTCCAAAACTTTAGCTCACTCTCGACGAATAGCTGCAGGTAAGTCTGCATCTCTACCATATAATAAAAAGTATGGTGAGAATGATGCTAGAGATGTTTGCGGGCTAAATCGATAATCCATGACCAACCATGGTAACTGGATGTCCAAATCTCCGAGATGATCTTCCTCCAAGCAAAACTTTCTTAGTCTTCTCTTCACCATATGAACAACTCTATCTGCTAGACCATTAGCCTCAGGAGGATCTCTTGAGATGGTACGATGATCAATCAACGCTCCATCACATAAAGCCTAAAATTCATCCAAAAACTCAGTACCCTGATTAGTCAATACTTCTGTTGGTGCACAAAATCGACTAAGCACCGCATCTAAGAACACATAAGTTGTTCTCTCACTTGACTTATCAAGCAAGACCATCAATTCAATCCACTTGGAGAAATGCTCCACCATGACCAACACATATCGATGATGTTGTATAGTCAAAGACAAAGGTCTCACAAAATCCAAGCTCCAACGATAACCAAATCCCATAATCAGCAGAGGATGTAATTGTGGTGTAGGGGCATTGAATGATGCTCGAAAACGATCACATACCATAAATTTGGCCACAAATTATTACACCTTAGTTTGCATAGCTTTCCACCAATAGTGATTTTGAAGTAAACTATATGCTCTCTTTACTCCAAAATGATCTAACTCCTCATGAGGATGTTGGACCAACTGTGCTCTTAGAGATGGAAGTGGCACAACACGGATGTTGCCATCTTCCCATACTCGAAGAAGGTATCTACCTTCCCATCTGAACTGTTAAGCTCTTTGTAAAACTCGATCCCACTCCTTAGCGCTCAGAGTGACCACCAAAGTACATGTACGAAGATACTTCAACACCATCATGTCGTCATGGATGTCTAAGTTTACCATCAAACCGTACTGTAAGACCCATGGTTGTACATATAGGATAAAATATAAATAAAAGGCACGACGCAACCTGCACCTAAAGCAGCGGTCGACCACATCCAAAAGGATGGACTTCGATGGAAGTGTTGGTTGCAACATTCTTCAGTTTACATTACTTCTTCTCTTGAAATATCGACAGAAAGTACTCATGGAAAGATGGGAGGACATTAGTGTTTAGGGTTTATGGAAACTTTAGCAAGAGTCTTCAGAGTGCTCTAACAATCTATAATAGAGAAAGTGCTAAAGTAAGATGTGCCATGCTTTACCCATGGAGATGCAAAAGGTGTTATATGACTCCTTGCCCATTAGGAGTGCGGAGTATAGCTGCCCATGATGCCATAAGGGATGTGGTGTTTGCTATGATACGAGAGTGAGTGTTGGTATGCCTTGCACTAGGGTTAGGACAGACCTATACTTGGTTCGGGAGTACCAAGTTAATGTGATAGACGTAGTGGTTACCGATCTTACGCGTGCCACAGTTTCATAGGGGTTGATCACCCATCCTCATTGATGGGCGGCGAGTGGAGCTGCATCATCCAAAGTCTCCAAGAATAGGGGTATACATAGAGGTCACCTCTTTGTTCCTCTAGCTTTGGATTTATATGGAGCTATGTACATCAACTTCGACATGTTCATGAGGGAATACACGAGAGCTTACTATATTAGACGATAATAGTGTCACTTTCTTTAGTTTATTATATAGTCTATTTTAGTCAATGTGTTTCCATTGTTCCACATACAACACTAGACGATGTAAAATTATAAATGAAAATGAAATGTAATGTCTTTTATGGAATAATAGAATTCCCCGAATAGTGATACCAATTTCAAAAATAAACTTTTGTTCTCCTCTCGCGCAATCCAAAGGAGATCAATCACGACATATGATGATTCTTCATATGTTTATGTAGTTGGTAGAAAGTTTAACCTAGATAGTTAATTTACATATCTTATTTAGATACCCCATATTTCCATGATGCTAGCCTACCCTAGCCCCATGTTACATTTCATCCATGTACTACTTGATCTGGTCTTCCTTTTTGTTGTTTTAGTGTGTCCTCATTGCTTTCCATGTTTTCAGCAGCGCAAGTCGTGGTTCCGACTAACCATGGACCTCGTCCAGACCGATGTATCAGAACTTTCGGTCTCCCAAAAATGAACCTTTTATGCTGTGTTCGTGTACGTTCATCATGTGATAGTGTGGCTTCTACCCACCCTATCGGTGACCTCATGGTTATCCAGCTCGAAACAATCGAATTTCTACCAGTTATCAACGGGCTAAATATCCAATTTACGCCGACAAAGCACAAAATCCTTTCGCATATACCCGAGCCAAAGACAGAATAAACTAGAGAAATGTAGGCTCCAAATAGCACTTCGCCCCACCAACTGCATCGCTCTGACTGACTGAAAGCACTACAGGATGCTTTTCAGTATCGGGATATCCCTCAACAGCTTTGAACTGGTGGCTATTTCACGAGCAGGAAATAGAGACGTTTCCTGGCCGCCAGTTTGGAACGCTCCCCACCTGGATGTGTCTGTGAGCACGGCTCGTTTAGCTGAGGTTGCTGACTCACTACACGACAGAACAGAGCTACCGAACGGATACTAACGACGCGGATCCGGACGCATCCCCTGAATCTTCCAGAATAAAAAAAAAGCTGCCCCTGGGCCCTGGGAATAACAGGTTCTGATGCTGCCCGTATCTTCCGTACGTAGCGAACAGTGGCAGTGAGCGCATCCCACGGGCAGACGACAGGTTACCTCCACGCCGAGAGAGAGCGTAGAGCGCTCAATTTGCTATAGGTTGCAAAAAGTACCTGGCGTCCATAAAGGTCCAAAGTAGATAGGCCCCGACGGCAACGTCAAAGTTGAAGTATCATCCTCCGGTGCGGTGGAGGATATACTGTGCCGTAGTCAGCTGTTGTAGAGTACTCACGTAGGAGGTGTGCCGGTTCACGGATGTCAAGCCATGGGTGTACTATGGGTAAGAGCCTGGCGGGAGTACGCATTTGCCGGTTCTTGCCACCGGAAGGGAGGTGAGAGGGTACCTGGATCCCGGCAAGGCGGGCGACGAAGGTTCCGACGAAGAGGCCGTTGTAGGAGGCTGCACCAAGGACGATGCGGACCGTCAGATGAGATATGGACGGGGTGGATGTAAAGGTTCCGGAATGTTCGTGTGGTTCATGGCGAAAATGTCCAGAATCTATTAACGATATGAAAAATCGCCACGTGTGCTTATCGCACACGCCGGAAGAACATGGCCTCAAGAGGAACATCCGCAGGCCTCACACGACCGTCAGATTCAGATCTCGACCGTTTGTCCAGTGGAATTTTCCAGATTCGAAAAACGACTCCCGTCGAAGGATCAAGATCGAACGGTCATCAACCAACAACGGCAGCGATGGATTGAATCTCCTGAGAAAGGAGCGTCGCAGTCCGACGACCTGGACTCGACACGTGGAATGACGGGTAATGATCATCATGAGCCCCGAGGAGAACTGGGGAATCCGAAACTTACGATACTGCTCGCGTATGGTGCGATTCCATCGTATGGCAACCTCGGTAGCTCACATGTACTCCTAGTGTCCTAGTATAGTAAGTATCTTAGTGTACGCCCCCGACTAAGCTAGCAACCCATAGCAACCGCTTCCTAGACCCCCTCCTAGTGGTAACGCTCAGAAAGAAAGACGGAAGAGGCTTAAAGGACCCAGTGAGGGTCCGGGGGGAGGAGGAGAAAGAGAGAATCTGTCAGAGAGCGGTGAGGAAAGGAGAGTGGAGAGGGAGGGAGAACAGGGGAGAGAAAAAGGGAGCAACGAAAACGTCGTCGACGGTCTCGAATGTGACCAAAGAATTGGAATTGGAAGAAGCGCGATTTGGAATTGCCGAGTGCAACGATCGGAAGGGGGAGGAAGGCAGGTGGTGAGAGCGTTGAGAGGAGGGAAATGGAAGTCGTCGGGATGCGGCATCCCGGTGGTCATCATCATCAGCAAGCTGTTTCTGCTGCAGTGGCGATGGTGTCGAGCAGCAGCGGGAGTAGGCGGATTCCGTTTCTGAACGTGTTCGCTGCGACCAGGGAGGTGACGTTCCCGCTCAGGGCGATCAGGACAGTTGCGTTTGCGATATCGTCTCTCGTTTCGTTCATTCCTGTCTGGAAATTGTACCTTCCCGGATACTGGTTGTCCAAGAGTGGGTTGGATTTCGGATACAGGTTGTTCGGGCAATCCAAGTCGCCCTCCGGTGCCGCCGCTGCCGCTGCAGCCGCCGTGAAGGCTTACAATGAAGTGAACGACCCGCTAGTGAGACGGGGTTTAGCTCAAATTGCGCAAGTGCTTGGAGCGCCGCTGTGTACAGGGAGTGTGGTCACTGAGCGGCGAGTTTGTTCGTTCGTCAACTCGCGGAAGCAGACTATGTTCACTCAGTCATGGATTCCTGCGTCAACAGAGAGCATGAAGTGAGTGCTCATTATGTCTGTTCTCTGTGCTCTAGATTCGAGTTCCTTTTTGTTTGTCGTTAGATTGGGCTCCAATTTTGCGGCATGGAATTGAAAGTAGTCGCACGGGTAGGGCGATCGTTGTTCTTCCTGAAGGAATCATTGTCCTTGGCGTTCCATACACGTCCCTGGGCGCTTAGTTGGTCTAGAGGAAGTAGTATGCCAGTGTTCTCTTCTCTTCTGGCTCCAGCGTTTTGTCCTTCGTGGCTCGGGCAGAAGTAGAAATCGGAGCGCCGACTTGCAGGATGTCCAGCTTCGTGTGTTTGTGATTTGGGCTATGAATCGGGCTGGAAACGGTCGTTGTATCGATGGATGTAACTAGTGGATTGTCGGAACCTAAGCGAAGTGTCTTTTGATCGATTGCACTCTCATTGGTCTATCGACGGGTCGATGAATTTCCATTGTCAGCCAACATTGCCGTCACTTTTTATCCCCTTGTTGTCGTTCTTCCGATGAGTCAATTAGTCATGATCGTTTTTTTGCGCCTCCTAGCGTCATTTGTCACATGCTTCCACTAGGGTTGCTCTCTCAGATGATGAGGTGTGTCATTGTTACCAGGAATTGACGGAGGTCCTGGTTGTGTCTTCCGTTGTCTCTATGCAGAGGATTGGTAATACTTCTACACGGGTTGAATGAGCATAGGTACGGACGAATCTCACGGGCTCATATTTCCTTCCATACCTGTTCAGAGACATCCGGTCTTTACATAGCAGGCATTTAGCTAGTACGTAAATTTTGGGGATTTAATGTATGTGCTATGTCAGCTTGGGAAGGAGATGATTTTTTAAGTCTGTGGTGTGTAATCTCATTATGTGTATGCGCACTCCACATCATGCAGCGGGAGATATGCCTACTTTGCAAGTCAATTGAATGCGCAAGGATATGGAGTATTTGGCATGGACTGGAGTGGTAAGTTGGAAGATATTTTCTGCTCATGGAGTGTTTGCAAAACCGGCGATTTTTGGTGTTTTTTGGCAATGAAATTCCTGCAGCTGGTATTGCGCCTTTCTGTCTTTACGGTACTGTCTGTCTGTCTGTCTGTCTCTCACGCGTTAGAAAACTGTGAAACAATTTTTGTCATGGTTTGTCGCTCAGGTCATGGTGGAAGCGACGGACTACACGGCTACGTGGAATCGCTCGATCAAGTAGTGCAGGACACGGTAAGCAGGGCATATCGAAACTATCACTTCCTTCCAGGCCCACCGTTGCTGAGTAGGAGATGGTCTAGTACGTAACAACGACCGTGCGGGTCATTCATCAGCAGTCCTTGATTGTTGCAGATTCTCGGTCTCTGCGTGGAGTCTAACTCCGCGTTGCTTGCTGTTGTGGGGAGGGTAGATTTTTCGATTTGGTCAGATTTGATATGTTGGACGGATTCTGGAGTCTCATGTCGATGCTTGCTTCTCCGTTCTATGGTGCAGAAACTTTACATGAAGCAAGTGACTACTGACTACCCTAATGTTCCGGTATTCATCTTCGGACATTCTACGGGGGGAGCCATTGCCCTGAAGGTATTTGCGTTCTTTACATTTTTCTTCCTGCCGCACTGGCGTGGAAAGATTCAGCTGCTGACCCTGAACTTGCCGATCTGGCTGTCCAATGAATGCTAATGAAATGCTTTTCGACAGCAGACTTCGGTCTCGGCAAGCGATGAAACGATGTTGAAAGGCGTTGTGCTCACATCTCCTGCAGTGAGAGTGAAGCCATCGCACCCAATAGTTGCGGTGCGTCCTCTTTCCTTTTTCTCCGTTGTATTTAAGGTACACGTGGGTAGTGTTCAACTCTTGCAAGCATAAACCCACTTTGAAGAAGACGTGAAGTCTTTATTCGCATATTCGGGATCAGTTGACTCCCGTAGAAGTGTACTTGGTGATTCTCCGCCAGTATCTCTGTTCCTTACTCTTATCTTATCGACCTCAGTGCATGTGATACTTCTAAGATTTCTTTTCAAGAGGGCAACAACACCAACCTCGTCCTGGTCGATGGCTTTGTGACCTCGTCGAGTGACTTTGTACAAAGTATGATTGAAAGTAGAATGTTGTCGTTTCCTTTTCCTGGAGCCTCTGATAACAGACAGGCTTCGACAAGGTAGTGAGAGGCTCCAATCAGTACCTGCTTCATCATGGCAGTAGTATGCACCAGTCTTCCGTGGACAAACATGGACTCCAGAAAATTGGGTTGTATGTCCTCTCTGCCAGCGGTTAACTGGTTCCGTCCACGCTCGTCAATCACTTCTCAACTCGCTGCTTGGATTCGCAACACTTTTGTTTGGACAGGAGATGAAGTGCAGACTTCCACGATGACAACCATTGACTTGCGGACGTTGTAAAGAAATAGCCGAAGCCATAATCAACGACACGTGAGGAAGGTGAAGGGGGATGAAAGGAGTTTACTGTACAGATGAGAGGGTAGCGGTGGCTGGATTTGTGGTAAAGCTAGAAAGTGTGGCCTGCCTGGTATGACCTGGCTTGACCTGAATCCCGGTGTGTCTGACGAGGCGCGACTGTGGTGACTGTGCAGGCTTTGGCTCCAATATTTTCCATCCTTCTACCACGGTACCAGTTCAAGGGAGCCGCGCGATCGGGAGCCACGGTGTCCCGGGACCCCATGGCATTGGTCGCGAAGTACAGCGACCCGCTGGTGTACACGGGCCCCGTGCGCATCCGCACCGGCACGGAGATTCTGAGACTGGGGGCCTTTTTGGTGAAGAATCTGGAGAAGGTGACGACTCCGTTCTTCGTCATGCACGGCTCGCACGACCAGGTCACTGATCCCGACGGGTCGCGGGAGCTCTATTCCAGGGCCTCGTCGCTCCACAAGAACATCCAGATCTACGAAGGCCTTTTGCACGACCTCCTGTTCGAGTACGAGAAGGACGAAATCATCCAAGACATTATCCGGTGGTTGGACTCCAGGCTGCTGCAGTAGCTTCAGTGCTGCTCCGTATCATTCATTCATTCGTCCGTGCGTGAGTCGCTCGCTCGTTAATTTCATCCTTCTCTGTCCCTTTTCGGTCGTTCTAAATCAGGGACCAGCGATGTATTATTGTGAACTTGGACACTCGGTTATAGTGTTGCATAGTATCTGTTTGAAGCGGCGATATGTGAGAAGTAGTAGGAAGTTATACACATTAGAGATGTAGAGAAGTCCCACGCCCCCCCAAAAACGGATTTGTAGAGAACCTAGATATGTACGTAGGTGGGATTTGGTGTAACTAGGTTTGAATGAGTTGAGATGGAGAGGTGACATTTGTTTGGCTACTCAATCTCGCATCTCGGATCTGGGGAAAAAAATATGTAGTGGGGTGCAGGGCGGATTATTCTAGAGTTGATCACGTTAGAATTGACCAGTCGATCATTATTGTGTGCCGGCCGAGCCTACCAAGCTATGCTTGATTCAGCTCCAGAGAGTGGGCTCGAGCAAGGTCGATATAGAGAATCATTCAATGGTGAGGAGAGGAAAGATGATGAGAGAAGATATTGAGGGCTTCAGCGCGGGTATGTAATTAAGTCCAGCATTGTTACTGGATCTGTATGCGTTATAAATATGGTAGTGATTAGGAGTGCTGGCAGCTGCTGCCCTTATTGAAAAGCGACTTCTGGCTTAAGTCGAGAAGAGCTGCATGTTGTACCATGAACTTTGTGGGCGAAGTATAAACTTGTAAATTTTAAAGCAGAGCTGGGATCGTGCCTTCCCGTCTGGAAGAGGCGAACTTTTTTGTCCGAATGAAGTTGATGAAGGTGTGGATTTGGACGTACATCGGTTGGAATGTTCATAAAGATGTCTTCACATGTGTGCTGTTTGCATCTGCATTCTGTTGAAGAAAACTTGGTGTGATAACAAGGCATGATCGGAAGTCGGGAGTTGACGAGGCCACAATTCGCCTGTTGAGTCATTGTGGAAGTAATACAGTGGAAGATTGAATTTAAGCAGAAGATCTGGCTACAATTTCGTACTTCTTTCGAACTGTCATTTACGTTTGTTGAAGTCTGCCTCACTTCGATTCTGAAGAGAAATGAAAGATTGATTGGCGTATCAAGCCCACAAAGAGGCAATGGTCATTGACTACATGATTCCACCAGACCTTGCGCTCTGGTGGAGTGGGAAGTAGTGAGATGGGGTGAAGACGACAAGTATGAATTCAACAATAGCTCAGCACCTTGTAAGCTTGAAGTTCAGGGACGATGAGATATATTAATGTCTCTTTCAATCATACATGCCCATCTAGTATTGTTCGTCAATTCACCTATCTTCTTCGCACTGTTACTCCTTCACTTACATTCATATCACGTTTGACCGTCTTTGATAGGATGATCATGGGCGTCTTTGGTGACATCATCGAACTAGAGACATTGGAGTGTGAGACTGGAGATTTGGCAAGGAGACAGACATCTTTGTCAATTTCATGTGTAGGCTTATTATCGAAGGAGGAGACGGCACCTGCGGCATTCTTGGCGAGTTGGGCACTAGTTGCACCTTTGTTATCTTCTCGATTTGTGATCGTAGATAGATCTATTTTGGAGATATATACGAGGGATGTCGATACGGGATCATTTCCCTTACAGGTATTACTACGACATACGAGAAACGTTTTACAACGGGAGGTACGACATGAGTTTCTATCTTTTTTCTCTTTGGCTACCGATTGGACTAGGGGTCTACAGTCTATCTTGATGGACCGACAGTTTCAGGAGGCTCTACATTCACTCTTAGTGGATCCGGCCATCCCTCGTATTACTAGAGCTCGTTTTTGCTCTTGCTCGGGCAAGGGTGCAGACTCGTGGATCTTGGCTCGACCATGCATCAGGGATTTCCGACTCGCACCATCTACTTTCTCCACAGCGATGAGGTTCCGTCTGGGCTTGGTCCATCCATCTACATCTTCATTACTCACATGTGAGTGTGATATCACTTTAGATGCAGCAGGTGTTCATATGACTCGTTGTCCATTCGGAAGGTAGAAGATAACTACCAATGATGCCATTAGGGATGTGGTGTTTGCTATGGCGTGGGAGGGTGGATACCTCACATGGAGAGAGCATTGGTATCCCTTGCAAATCGACTAGGTTAGGCGGACATTACTTAGTTCGAGAGGACCAGGTCACTGTGGCTGATGTGGTGGTTACCGATCATACTAGAGACACAGTTTCAGAGGGGGTGATCACCCATCCTCCAGGATAGACGGCGAGTGGAGCGGCAGCAACCAAGGTCTCCAAGTATAGAGGTATGCAGAGAGGTCACCTCTTTGTTCCTTTAGGTTTGGAGTTATATGGAGCTATGGACACCGATTTCGACATGTTTGTGAGGGAGTGCGCGAGAGCCTACCATACTAGGCGACATGGAGTATCACTCTCTTTAGTTTACTGTATAGCATATTTTAGGCAACGTGTTTCCATTGCTCTACAGAGAGCACTAGCTGGTGCAATCCATAGGAGAGCAATCATGTTAGGTGATGCTTCTTCGGATGCTCTGTTGTTTGTAGACCTTTTGACTTGGATAGTTCAGATATCTTAGGTGCTGTACGACATATTTCCCAATGTGATACTATTGGGGCCTAGCCCCATGTTATCTGTTTGGTTCCATCCTTGAACGATTTGATGGGGTCTTCCCATCCTTTTTGTTATTATATTTCGACTCTCTATTTTTTATTATATATGCTACTATGTTGTGACCTGTAGTTTTCTCCTTTGATTCTAGCAGGTTGACTAGCGTGTGATATTACGGCTTGTGAACGCGAAACGAGATCATACCCCAGTACATACAGAGTTTTTGGAATATATAAAACCTTTTCGACTTTTAAAAGTTAAAGTAGAGAGTAAGATAGGAAAAAGGATGGGAGACCCCATCAAGTTTTAAAAATCAGTTTCGCTATTCTAGTAAAGATTGTGTCTTTGTTTGTGTGTGTGTGTGTCCCAAGGAATTTTGCTAATTCCTGGACAGATATTTGGGGTATGTTATTTTTATTTCTCACTTCAGCGATGAGCGGAGAGTATCCATTCGTTTTTGAAAATAGACAGAAAGTGATTTATTACAGGTTGCAATCAAAAGATCAACTTTATAACGCTCCGAAAAGCTTTATTCAGAAGATCCGGACCATGACTTTGGATGTGGCGTGCGGTGTATGAGAGTGCAAACAGATATGCACTTTTTCCAAGAGTATATCTGCTCTAAAATTGTAAGCATTGCCATACCTGCCATTTCGTCGTTAACAAAGCTCTCAACCAGATTTAACTCAAGTCTGCAGCTGCATTCTGCCCAGGTCGGAATACTTTGACATAGTTTTCTAAATCGATTTGTACAAACTTAATATCGTTCAGTTGTACCAGAGTGTAACGACAATGCAGTCGCACATTCCTATTCTTGTGTAAAATTGAAATGATTGTGAATTATGTTCCATGGAGTAGCGGACATTTACATGGAAACGTCCAAAACAAGGCAAACATTGCAACAGTTGCTTACAATTTCGGTTATGGACTGTCGTGCAATATCACTAACTAGCAACAAGGCGACCCAATCGCCACTGTAGTCGTCCAAACGACCATTGTATAGAAATAAACCAGAAACTACTGTTAAAAAGTGTCCCCTTTTTACACATCCTTTTTCGTTCCAACGAAAAAGGAAAAGAAAAAAAGGAACAGGATTATAAACTCAGCCATGAGAATCCACAATTTAAGCTCTGCTCAGTAAACATAGAACCAACACTTAGCGGCAGCTGCAATGCAGTCGTAAGCCTCCCGTGTCTCTGTTGTTCATGAATGGCCTTAGTCTTCAGCCATTCTGCTGCATCCTTATATCATTATATCCTTACCATCATTGGAATATACGCTTGCTTCTACTTCTGAACTCCAGCTTTGCATCCTTCATATTTGGCGTCTTCCTTTCAAGGGGTTCTTGCCCGGGAGAGGAAATAGCAACAAAACTGTACTTAGTCTACATGATTTTCAGCTTCAGTCGTTTCAACCGACGTATAGCATGTGTTCAGATGCCCTTCATCTTTAATCTCATACATTTTCGTGGATCGCTGAATATACAGGTGTGAAGCTGCTCTTATCTCAGCACACGCATTTGGCCTTGCGCAAACTTTTACAGCTTTGGACATAAAACCTCAGCCTCAACTTCTAAATCTCAAATTAATTAATGAGCGAGTGTAGAGTCAGTATCTTTGCACCAATGTCCTTTTGCAACTCAGCTCGTAAGTTCTTAGCGTTCTGTATATAGCTGATAGAAGCATAGAGAAATAGAGCTCAAAAGAGTCGCTTTTGAGACCTTCATGTCCTACATTTGCAGCACCATATCCTTCGAAATTGTATCCTATCTAGTTTGGAGTCTCCGCGAGTTTTCAAGTGATTTCAAATCTTTGATGATAAAGTTATGCTTTCAACACTTGATACTGTATTAATTTGATGGGTAAGTCCAATTCAACCAAACAGTCGTATTTGTATTATAAAATAACTCCAATTTCATTTAAAGACATCATTATCAAATTCTGTTTTGTAGTTCAAGAGACAAAGTTTGTTCAATTGACAATGTTTTCTACTTCATGTAGCTACTGGCCAGGCCATGACTTCTATTCTAGCACTTCAAAAACTTAGCGTCAGATTTTTGGGTTGTACAAATGAATGGATCAGTTGCATCTACCACTATGTCATAAATCCAGAGCAAAACGTTGTATTTGTGAGTTTATCTTGACCTAAACGACACCAGACTTGACGTAATGTTTTTGGATGAAAGCAGGATCAATTTTGGAACCATGTTGAACTTATACAAATTTAAAAGTTTGTTCAACTTTACAGAATTGAGAGCTTTATCGTATAACGTGCTATCATGGTGTCTTGGCTAATTGTAAATTCTGGTTGTTTCTTAAGGGCTCATCTTCACAGTTTGCCTTAAAAAACCGTATGAACCCTTTCATTTGAAAATATATTTTTCTTTCTTTCTGGAATCAACTGATTTCAGTGAATAAAATGGAGAAAATGGAGCAATATTTGCGAATTCTTCTTCTCAAAGAAGAAAAAATCGCAATTAAAAGTTTGGATTCTACGAGGGAAATTGTGTGTGTGAAATTATGGAGATTATTTTTAGAGACATAGCATTTGGTGCTTATGTACTGAAGTCTTATGAGCTAACAAACTCGAGTAAAAGCCCTGCGAAGTCTCCCTCCTTGTTCTGCGGAGGATAACTATGTATAATTCTGTTGCTAGGGAGTCCGTCGAAGACCCACTCAGCCAACCATCTTTAGGAGAAGCCTGTAGACAGATTCTCTCATTTGAGATTGTTTTTTTATGAATAGCTGTTAGAGAATGAGTACAAAAACTGGGTTCTGGGGCTGCTGAGGCGGTTCTCGGTTTTAGCTGATGACAGTTTCAACGTCCATGGATAGTGATCGCTTCAGCAGTAATTCTCGCTTACAATTCTCGATGCATGAGGATCACTGTGCATCAACCTTCAAACGAGCTGCTCTGATACAGGAAATTGTCAATTTTCATGCGCAATTCTTCCACAATTTTTCCAACCGAAATCGGCATCCAATATTGCCGGGTTCCGTTCAGCAAGCATTACAGCTCTTCCATCCTGTTCATGTGCCTCTCGTGAAGCACCTGAATTCATGGAGAACTTGGCAGAATCAGGTTTGAGGCAAGTTTTGACGAGATGGGCAGTGCCAGCAGGTTTCATCTTAGAAAAGGGCCTTTATACTTGATCCTACGAAAGGGGTGAGACTGAGAAAGATCGCAAAACATTCTGCTGATATTCAGGACCTTAACTGGTGTCATCATTGATGATTCATGGTTCTTGGCATCAACTTCTTTCCTGCGTCTCTTCCTGGCATCTCACTCATAGGTGATGGCAGTGAGATCTACAAGAGACTGGGGGAAGGACAAGAAAAACACATTATACAACAAGGATTGGACATGGGTGGCTGATTCTGAGGGTTTTGGGTTGACATGAATAATTGCTGCGTGATGGTAGGAGTAGTTTTAGTACTAAGAGGTTTTAAGTTGTCTCAAGTGGACGTGTACATGTTAGAGATTGTGTGATTAAAATTTGAGCACGGCTAGCCCTTTGAAAGACACTCAATTGTTTGGGTCTGGAATATATTGTCGTGTACTATCCTAGACGTTAAGTAGCATTATGGGGTAAGCCTCCCCAGAGGTCTAAATATATGCATATACCTGCTGAAAATTTCTAGTTTATTTTGATATACATATAAACTGTTGCGGAGCAAGTTTAGCCAAAATGAACAGGACTTTATGTGTCCACTGTGATTTTTTTTGTTAGTTACCCTTTTCATTCTTTACACCACGTTTTGTAGAAATGGGTTTTAAATCTCTGAAAGCATATGACCATGATCACAAGATGAGTGAACGATTTCATTTTATTTCACGTCCACTGGCCTTAGTTAGTGCCTCGAGAGTGTCCACTGGATTCCAGGTGGAGTACTGGACTTTGCATTAATATAATGCTGCGTTGGTATGTGAGCATGCGCCTTCACGTAGCTACTAGATTTCACGAGGATCTGGAACTCACGACCTTAGTGGCTGGGCCGGAGCGTTAAACGACACATCCATCTTCGGTCCGACAGGAGATGCAAAACAGAACTGAGGATCTTGGGACGTTGGTTCAAATCAAGTTCCTAGTAGTGGTTGTATCACAACAGATAATGGCATTCAACTTTTGCAATTATCACAAGGCTCAGATCTTCATATGACTCGATATATATAGAGATATATATTGCATGAAAATAGGTTAAACATTCACAAAGTAGCCACCGGTTCGAGAAGCATTCTCTTCCGGTGCCCTTGTAAACTTAAAACAACGCTTAGTGGAAATCACCCAACGATCTAACAGACGTGATTCCCGCAGGCCGATGTAACGTAGTTGACAGTCAGCTGACCAGTCGACACATCATTCCCGGGCAACATGGGCACGCTCCCGCAGTGTGTGCAGCCATGGTTCACCAAGTCCTGGAACTTGGTCTTGATTTCTCCAGCACTGAAGCCATTAGCGGTGTTCTGGAGGAATGCACACTCGCCCTCACTGACTCCAGCCACCTGGTTGCAGGCGATCTGCTGGCCATTGCTGTAATGGCGGTCGTCGGGCACTTGGTCGCGAACCATGTCCAAGAGCTTCGCAAGGCAGTTACTCTGGCCGCAGGACGTGGCTCCGCAAACTCCACTGCCGCGGCAGTTGATACCCAGGCCTTCGCTGGGAAAGCCATGCAGCCATGACCGTGAAGGCGGTGACTGCTGTAAGCATCATTCTAATAGCCTTGAGAAGCTTGCAGTGGAAATACGTAGTACGAGGTTGCAGTACAGGAGGCTCAGATGGAATTCTTAATGATTGCTTTGAGCGCACTGCTGTTTTGGTATCTGAAGTACGTGTGAGGCAAATGCCTCCGAGGAACAAGATTGAATGTGAGAAAAAAGGAAAGAAGACGGTATCAGGACATGCGATCGTCAGACACTGTACTGGGAGCTCTTGCTTGCCTTCGTGTAGAGGCAGCGACGGATATATATATACTGCTGCACACACAGTAATACAGTAGCTAACTGCGCCGGGTCCAACATAGTCAAGCGAGCCATGTGCGACAAGTCTCCGCGGTAGAGACCTCATTTATTGCAGTTGGGAGTACTGCTACTATTCTGACCTTGGCTCTTGTCATCACAAAGTCCTCTCGATGGAATCCTCCCGAGACTCGTGGGTACGAAGTAATAAAGCAAAAGCCAAGACCCCGGAAGTCTTCCAACATGGGGCTAACCCCAATAGCATCACATTGGGATCACATATGTTCTCTTGCACCTAAAATGTTATTTTATTGTGTCATCTATCCTAAAATGGTCTATGTATTACATAGCATCAAATGCCGGTTTTTTATTGTCATTCATATGTAATCTATCGAGCTCTAAAAGATCACTGTTAAAATTTCAACTGTCAACTTCAACTTGAACATTGTTTCTACATCTGAATGTTTTTCAAGAATCAATTTTGGCCAAGAAGAAGTAATTTAAAGGTCATCACAACCCGACACAGCCCATAGCAAAAATTAAAATATAGAGTGTAGCTTCCAAGTTATCATGACCATGTATGAGACAATGCTCACATAATTTTGATCAAACATGATCCATCGTTTGACCTTGAAGACAATCATTCTTGTGATGAGCGAACGCGTTGGATCCTTAGACTAACAACACAATCGGGTCTAACTGCTATAACTGCACAATGGGCTCTAATTGCTCTTGCATATGCGCATCTTGCATATACTTCTCTTTTTGCTAATCTGGAATATGAGTTGTGCAACGGAACATTGTCAGGCACCAGTGCTAAAGTTGAGCATGATGAAGGGTTCTATTTTGATGTCAATAATGTCTCACAAAAAAACAATAATACATTGTATATGGCTGTTTTGTTGTTGGAGGCACTAATGGGACTTGGTGCTTCCTTTTGACTTAAAATTTTGTAAGTTTCACAAGGAAGTAATGTCTCGGTGGACAACGACGAACAGTTCTCGAGAGGGATAACTAAATCTAGAACATAATGATCATCTAAAATATAGCTAATTATCGCTGGACTCGTGAGAGTTGGCTTCACCATGACCTCTTCATTTAATCAAGAAACGTACGCGGGTGGACTAGCAAGTAAGATGAAAAAACGTACCTGCGTTACAAATTCTAAGACTCCAGAGCTACAAAGCAAAGGCCAACCAAAAACACTGCGCTTAACCAGAAATGTGAAAATTGAGACATCATTGATAAAAAGTAATTGAGGACCTGTCTGACATACATATGTTCAAGATAACACGAAACACTTTACAGGTTGAGGGATTGGTTTCATTCATATGGCATAACAATATGTTTTCTGCGCCAAAATTCATGTCATTTTTGCTAAATTATGCATCTCCATAGTATGGTACATATTCCATAACCATCAAAATTTGGTATAGAATCTTTTTCAAATTTTGTGTACATTACACAAAAGAGAAAAGTATATAGATCATAATAAACAAAGACACAAAATGTGCAAGCGTGAATAGAGATCACTGTAATCAAAGTTTGTAATTTGAAACCTTTATCCAATCTCCATTATATCCACTCGTGATACCTAGCTAACTACAGTAGAAGGGTGATCAAAGGTCCAAATGATACACAATGTTTGTATAATTTGAAATTTGAAATAAGTTGAAAAGTGTATACAATATCTAGTGAGTAGATACTCACTAGATATTGTATACATTTTTCAATGTTAGAAACTTCTAACATTGCAGGATAGTGTACCACGACATAAATTTGTTCTCCCAACTGGTCAAATGTGTAGTGCATTCTGCCCATGGAAAAACATAATTCTCTCCACAAGCTCTTTGTGCTAACAGTAGATAGGAATGGAAACTCAGTAAAAAAAAACCCTGGTAAAAAAGATGAAATTTCTTAATGGTTGATAATAATTGTTTGAAAAAAATATTATATTTGTTTGACAATCCAATAATATGCACTTTTGGTATCAAGTATACGAATGATATATTGATACCAAAAGTGGTTTATTAAGTTTGTCACAAACTTTCTCATTACGGAAAATCAAATATTTAAATCTAAACGTTAGAGCCATGAAGACCTTGTCAATGACAATTTTTGAATTCAAGACACCTATTTTCGATCATGTCTTAAGACCCGTTGGAGTTTTCTCACCGCTGAGGAATAGGTTCCTTTGTCCTTACTCCTTTCTAACAGCATTGCATCGCTTATCTCCAAATCATGCTCCATAATGTGCTATTTCTATGTGAAATGGATATCTCCGTAGCAATTGATGCTTATTTTATCAAGAAAAAAGTGTATAAATACTATCGGGTGTCTCGCTTTCACAAACCATTGATATGATTCTACGTTACCTATATTTATACATATTATCAGTAAAAAAAAAGTTTATTCTAGATGAATGCATTTTCAACAAAAAACTGTATTACATTGTCATATAATTCGCTGTTTGTGACGAATTCAAGCAGGGAGAAATGAGCACATTCAGACACTGTGCGCTCGAAATCTGTATTGCTGCTCTCTTCGGTCCTTCGTTTGCTGCTGGTGGCCGGTTGGAAATAGTTCTGTGTCCAGTCGAGAGTTCTTCTATGGCGTATAGGATACATGTGTATTATTTATCGTTTTAAGTCCATGAGGACTTAAAAGGAAGACCCGAAACGTCTAGAATCAGTCCAAGAATTCGAAGCTCTTACAAAAGAGAGAATCAAGCTCACAACGACTGTTTCTTAGCAATATACAACACTCAAGATGCCAGAGGATAATAACAAGAAAATCCATGTCTGCTGATCTACAGATGAGTTGTGATCCATAAACATGAGATTCTCGTCAAGAGCGCAGGAAGGTAGTACTTCGGTGATCCTCGCTGCATTCTAATCTAGCCAAAAAAGGACATTGACTGCCAAATTGGGGTATGACAAATCTCTACAGAGCTCTGATTATATTGGGCAAATACATTTGAACAACGTGTAAATATCTAAGGGGAGAAAGCGTTCAAGGCGAAAACCTAACAGTAGCGTAAAAATTATGATAATCAATATGATTTGAAAAGAGTGCTTACTGTTCGCACACTGTGCACCGGTGAGTTCCGTTCCACCGATCTGCTGGTCTCCCTTGGGATGTAGTACATTTCCATCTATAATAACAAGTGAATCTCGTCAGGTGTATGTGTGAGAAAACTTCCAAACTCCACCATGATTTCCTCTACTTCTCAAACATTTTGTCCAAATCCTTCTACCTTTGGACAAGTGACCCGATCTTGTAATCTACATAGTCTTATGGATGCCATCAAAGTTTATCTGGTTTCGGTTTCCATTTTTTATTGACGGTTCTGTCTGAGTTTGACCGTAACGTATGACTTTGCCTCAGGATCAGATGACGTTCTGGCTCTCAAAATGCATACAGAGTCTTGCAGACGGAGCTTGCATGAAAATAAGATCTACAATTGAGCAAGAGCGGATCACAGCAAAAGTATGAGTTGTGGAGACGATTTGTAATGTTGTTAGTGAGAAACCCCGAATTTGACTTCGCATGTCTTGGCCAAACGAATGGAAAATGGAAATATGACCGACACTATCAGAAATAGGCTGCAAAAGCGAACATTCCCAAAATTACTCAGACCAGAAAGTGACGCTTACTCGTACCCACAGAGAATTGAATATGGAGAAGGTAACTATGATTGGAAGGAGAGTTTGCGAGTGATAATAGTCAGTTTGTATGTTAGTGTACTCCCCGAGACCGAATGCCACAATTAGACTCTTTCAATTTACTCTCTCGGTTCCTGGACGGGCATGCGTTGGTCAGCGCATGCGTATGTGGAGCCATTGCACGATGCAGTGATGGGCGAAGTGCACCAATCTGCGGTGCCTTCAAAGAAACGCAACTTTGTGTATACTTAACGCCCGGATAAGTGTATGGAATCGGGAGTAAACTACACCTTGTACGTGTGAAAGGATTCCAGAAATCCATAACTGCAATAAACCGTCATATTGCTGTTAAATGTACTGAGATCAAAAGACCAAAATCTATGTTCACTCTTGAGTTAACCTACCAGAATGTTGGATTCAACAATTAATTGATGCTATCATATATGTTTTTATTATCTTGGCTTCAATCACTTGCGATGTATTGAATATTCTTGTTGTACGTATCAAAGTTTGATTTTTGGGTAGATGAAATTTAATATAAACAAATAATAAATGTAGAACATTAAAATCATTATGATCTGAGAATAAAAATAGATGAAATGTTTTAATTATGATTAAATATATAACATTCACGTATGATTAAAAAATGGTTAATTATGAAATCTAATCTATAGGATAGGATTACAATGTTTTAATAATGTATTTTCTATTTGTACAGCAAAATTACGTGGTATTTAAAAATAAAGAAACGAATACTTAGCATGGTCAGCAATGTATACTACATCATGCATAGAAGAATCGTTGACAGAAACGAAGGACAGATTGGCCTCAGTTTCACGAGCTCTTCAAAACTGTGGTTATCTCGCAGTGTACATTTGAGTTGCCGTGGTCCCCATATTGCAATATTACTCGGTTCACTATGTGTAACCCTGCCTAGTGAGGGTATAGAAGAAAATATATCTATAGCAGCCTCTAGGAATAGGCACATAGACAAGCAAGATCTTCCAGTGCAGTGCCTAAAGATTGTATGTCCTGAAGTTGTACCTAACCATCAGATCAAATAGGTTGGAAATTAGATCTGTATGCTACTAAGAAACGGAAATAAAAATAATTCAAATTTACATCTCATGAAAGATAATGCATTCGACCTCAGAATCGGATTTAAGTATATCGATCAGTTTTAGAAGTTGGTCCACCTGCAAATCTCATGTCAAGACAAATGAGATGCACCTGACAAGATGCCGGATTGGATTTGCAGATGAGCGAAGGGTACTTGTCAATGTAGCGAGTTTCCATGGCTGCTGCAATTCTCAGGCTCTAAAGCCACCGACGGGCCAATGAATATGAAGCTGCATGCATTAAGTTTCACAATATTCACAATCTATGTTTTGATTTGTATCCTAGTCTGATTCCTGAGCTTCACAGCTCTAATATCAGGAATCTCGAGATGAAGGACAGGTCGTGGAAGAGGTTGCCAAAGCATTTGCCAAGTGCTAAAGTACACCTGTTCGAGGTCTAATCTTGTGAGTGCTTACGATAGACGACCTACTTTGGGATACTGTGCAGACAAATTCGAAGCGTGCACAAGTTTTCGATTCAAATCTTTGAGTTTCCTCTTGCTGCTACACTGGCGTCTGTATGTAAAGGTCAACTCTGTCAAACACGACCAGTCTCTGGTACAAATTGATAGGATTCTCTTGAATATCAGTCTGCAAGTATCAAGTCTCCTGAAGTCGCTGTCTTCACAAAGTACTTTGTGAAAACAGTGAACCACAGAAGGAATCTTCAACTGTTGAGATCACATATCTTACAATTTGCACCAGAGACTGGACGTGTTTGAGAGAGTTGACCTTTACATACATACGCCAGTGTAGCAGCAAGAGGAAACTCAAAAATTTGAATCGAAAACTGGAAGTCTCTGTTTGGCAGTTCTATATTTCAAAGTAAGACACTGAGGCTGAATTTTTTTAGAGGTTGAAGATACAACAAGATACTCTTCACATAGGAATCGGAGTTCGAGTCCGAGATGCATACACATATTCATGTAAATTTTTGCTGTAAGGCGCCCAAAGTGACCGACCCTTCCACGCACTCTTCGTCATGTTGCAATAACCGACTGCAAAGACTGCCATCAAAACCAGTGGGAATTGTGACTACCGTCACAATTCCCACCAGAAATGGAGAGAGTGACACCACTCATCGAGCCTCCAAGAAGGTAGTGGCTCAGCCTGGTTTGGATCTGTATATATTTCTGGTCTGTATACTGCTGGAGTATCGGTGGATATATTTTCTTGACAGGAAAGCAAAGGCGAGCCACAAAGTCCATCACAGGTTCAGTGAACTAAACGGCGTTTCTGTCTGAAGTGAAGTGAGAATCTTTCCCGAGAGGTTACTAAAACTGACTTCAAATCATCAAATCAGATTGGTAATGATATTCCAATCATCCGGAATAGTCCCTCAAATTATATTTCTGGAAGGATCCAAATGATCCATAGACCTGAGCTCCGCATATGGGGACGTGTAGAGCCATCAAAGCTGTTGTTTGAAAGATTCAAGGTCACAAGCACTCTTAAACATCCCAGCTTATCAGGAATTCTACCTGTAAAGTTATTTCCAGGGACATCAATAATACACGAAAATCCAGACTGTAAGCTACCCTTGATGTAACAGTAGGACAGTACATTTGCAGTAGTTGGCAATTCAGTGTTTGGGGAAAAACCCTGAAGCATTTCCCAGCTTCAGGGTTTTTCAATGAAAGTCAAAGTTGTAGAAGCTTTTGATGAATACCAGCAGTCAAGGAGGATGACAGAGTCGTTCATAAGTCGGTGCGATTCGGCTGGCATCGCTCGGGAACGTGTTCCCTCTATTAGGAAAATTTTGCCACCTGAGTTCATGCTGAGCAAAAGACTGTCAGATATGCTTTTCGGTGGTCTTTCCTACCCTGTGGGTCAGTGTAGTCTTTTTGAACCTGGCAATCAGGCCGCAGTATATAAATGTTACTCTTGCTATTAACGTTTCAGTTTTTGAATCTGCCCACAAAACAGAAACTTACATTCTAAGTTTAAACTGATCAAACGAGAAGTAAGTAAAAAGATTTGGTGGGATCAAGTAAAGGTTCAACAACTTTTTTAGGTTTGTAATAACATATCACTAAAGGTCCACTCGTGCAAGCTTGTTGAAATACGCAGAGTCAAGGAAGAAGACATTTTCTGAGCAAAATATCGGTAAGATGTGATCTTGCTTGAGAAATATTTTCGTGACCAAATCTGACAATCATTGGCTATCTGCATGCCCTTTATTCTCCCTTCTTCAATTGTTTTCTCTTTTTTCTCAATACTTGATCTTGAAATACTCATACACTTGCATTGGATACCTTCGACGTGATGTCGTGATTAACCCTCAACCTCAATCGGTCATACTTCACTTCACATCACTTCACTTTCCAGCTGCTTCGTTGACTGCAAGAGGGAAGTTCAGTGGACACCGTACATGTCAAAAATCCATGTACCATGGTGATTCTCCCTGCTTGAGGAGGAGGACTGGTGACGAACTCTCGTGTGAAAAGCATTGCAAGGCATTGCAAGGACAACACAAAAGAAATCCATGAGGAAATCCACGAAGAATCGAGCTTAAAAGGGACAATGTCATATAAATGTAAACTGAGTAACTGACTTTGATTGGTTGAGAGGTTTCTGCTTCCAGCTTTCCGTGTATTTCGATGCATGCGCAATTTTCTATTACTAATCCCACCTGAAAATTGCACGTGAAGAAAAGAAAGAGGCGCAGACAAAGAAAAGACGTAACTTTTGATCTGCATGTGAGCGAAGCACACTTCTTAATGTAACTAACTTGCTTAAGATCAGTTAAGGAGGGACAAGGTCTTCGACTGCTGGTGCTACATGGGGTCGCCCATGCTGGACTTCATCTCCCGTTGTCAACCGCACTTGAGAATGGCTCCTCAGGCCATGTTGTGGCTGCAATGTACAGGCATCAATACCACCCATGGCCAAGGATTTTGGAACCAGCATGGTTTATCACCACCCCAAAAAAAATGCAATGTGAGATATTTGCTGCAATATATCCCCGCCCTCTGTCTCCGATACTTTTATATTATTCGTAGTTTGAACTTCTTATTGAAAGAGGCTTGTGGGATTGACATAACTGGGTAGGCATGGGTATACTAGAAATGAGCTTCAAGCTAATGTGAAGTGAATGAAAAAGAAACATAAGTTATCTATCTCTTAAGATCTATAAGAGGAAGTAGAAAGTATGAGAAAACTCAAACTGCACATGAATCTCCAAGTTTGAAACTCTCCGGGTACCGGTTCTACTTTTATGTGTGAGTGACCGGGGCTTCTGATACTTAGCATACCACATCTTTCAAAGGCGCTCAAGCGATTTCCTTAGCAAATTCTAACTCTTCATACTCCGAATGTGCTGTACCGATCATCTCTGGTGCTGTGCAAGTTGGTGCCCAAGAGCACTGGCACCAACCTACGAGTCCTGGATCACAAATGTGTAGAGCGGCCACTTTTATCACGCTGAAAATGCTGATGCATAGCTGCAACATGCCCTATAACAAGCAGAAGCCTTCGCATGGCACAACGAAGTGCAATTGCAGAAGGTGCAACAGCACGTCTACAAACTGTTGGAGAACGAGGTTCTGAGCCGTTAAAACCGTTCATTTATAATCCGTTATCGTATCATCCGGAAGTACTCCAGTTTATGTGAAGATTCGTGATAGGACTATTACAATAACGGAATCCTATAAATTGATGTTGTTGGAGGTTTCTTCGAAGACAAATAATTTTGATATTGATTTCCAGTGCAACAGTTATTGCTTTTGCATGCATGTGCATCCCACTGTGGGAAGAAGACTGTCATAGCTTCTTGTTCTCATCCCATTCAAATCATCGTCGCCTGTCAAACGTTTCTAATCATCATCTTCCCGGCCCACACTCCCAGATCACCAATATAAACATCACTTGTGGCCAATCTCTTTGTGGTGCTCCACCGTCCACTCTCGGAAGAAAGGCAAATAGCATACAGGTTCCGCAGGTAATGAATGCATCAGCAATTGAAGGGCGACCTTGTATGTGAGCCTTCCCGTACTCACTCCTCTTACACCAAAAATTGCAAATCATGAACACAATTTAGTTATATTTTTAAAAAGATAATGAATACAAGTTGAGTGTCTTCAAAACAACTATCACTTTGTTGGATCAAAACAATCCACATTTACAAACAAAGTGCGTTGTTTTGATCGAACAAAGTGATAGTTTACGAGTGAAAAAACATTTTGCACACGTCAATAATTTTTCGTACATTTCAAATATAATTGTGATAAATATTACACATTTATAAAGATGATTTGGATATGCTTGCTCGAAAAATTGGGAAATCTAGATTGTGTGGAAATACACCTAGATAATTTAGGTGTGAAAAACCATCCATATCAACTAATCGATAAATGCATATCATATCATATTTTAAAAGACAAGCAGAGATCATTTATTTTTGTTGATCCTGGTCCAGGTAGTCATTGGCCCGACGACAGGGAGGCCCAGATCCAGGCTTGAATCCGATCCTGCCTGGGAGTATGACTCCACAATGGCGGCTGTGCATTGAAGAAGGTGCTACATGGGGGAGTAGTCCTTGTAATTGCTGGTCGCCGAGGCCATAACAGGCTTCTTTGCTATGGTCGGTGCAGGTTGTCACAAATTGTGACACTCTGAATGACTACATCAAATTTCACTCTATATTGGAGGAATTCTCTTCTCGATCCTCTGCCTCTTTAGAAAGATACCAAGCACCACGTAAAGGACAAGAGACTCTCAGATTTTGTAGGTGATAGGGATATTGATTCTTTTTCGAACTCTGAACAACTCCGGGAATAAATGTTCAAGGTGCAGATTTTTTTCATAATCTGCACCTTGAACATTTATTCCCGGAGATATTTGAATCTCTTATTTCCTCCTTTCCCTTTCCTCTCAGTGCTCTTAGTGCTAACTATATGTGACAAGATCGCATGAAATCAGATGTAAACCCGGCAAACTTGAGGATAACCTTGTTCTGCATGGAGATGATTTATCATAGTTTGACTCTATCGTGTGCACTGGTACATAGATGGGTATGACGGGGCATTACATTTTTGGACAGGACAAGACAATCTGCCTGCTACTTCATCAGCTGCATAAGCCGTTTGTTAACTTTACTCTGCTTTGGCAGGCTGCATGTTTCGCTGCCTTTAGTTTGATTGGAGACTGTGATTGGTTGATCACTCCATAGTCATCAACCATAGTAATAGTAGAGCTTGAATGGTCCAGAGATTCTTTTCATTGTATTCATTTTCAGTTCGATTGTTTAGACTAAAATTACATTGGAATACAAGGTCTTGGTCTAGTCAATCACCAACTGAAACTAGTGTACAAATAGATACACTGATCCGATAGTCCCACTAGTTTGAAGTCAAACGTTTATATCAGCACTGTCACTCCTTGTCTGTTTACAGTACTGATGAACTCCTCGCTTGGCAGAAGTCGCTGTTTCTTTGCTTCTGTCACAACTTCCGAGTTCTAAATGTCGGTGAAGATGTACAACGAGAACACGGCTCAGGAGTCCCAGTGATGATCAATGGTACTTGAGATGCTGAAGGTCAGATCTCACCTGTCCGTGTGCGATGCAACAGAGAAAAGAATACTCAATCTTGCAGTAAAGATACAGACTGTCAATAAAAAATACCGACTCGAACTGAATTCCTCTCAGTGTCCAGGCGCTGAGTGCCAACCGTCAAACACGAACGCAGAAAAATGCGAATTTACTTTCTTCTGTTCACGTTCAATGGGAGATCCCTGTATGCACAGACAAATTAGAGAACACGAGTGCACCAAAAGAGCATACTGTGGATGACGGGATCAGGAACTCTATGTGGTCCCCTGCACTCGGGCCAAGACTCTCTGATCCACTTTGAGAGACCTGAATCTTCGTGCTCCAAATTCCTCTCATCTTTCCGCCAACCACTCTCAGCACATAGTGCTGGGTCCACGACGGTGGTTCTGAAGCTGGGTCTATCATCGCCGGTGCCAGAGACGATACCCGCAGGTCCAGATTCAGAGCGAACGTCGATCACAACGAATGGGACAAAATCAAAGGACAGACGGAATTGCTGCAACAAACTCTGGGACAAGATCTGGCGAGCATCAAATCACCGCCATGACCAATGGCAAGACCTTCACGACCTCAGAGTCTCGGCAGAACACCTGCGGCCAATTCCACGCAAAACTGCTGGCTGGGCTCGACGTTCGCCGGAGCTTGCACGGCACAGACACAGGAACAGAAACGAATTCTGGTAGTCTGCAAAGTATCTTCTCAGAAAGAAAAACATTAATGCAGAGAAACGACAATAACTTGGGTAAACGCCCGCATTTCACTTTTAGCCCGTCGTGGATCTGATTATCGTGCACCGTAGGACCAACATCGTTGTGGTCCCACTGGTCAGGTTCGGAGTTAACCAACCAAGGACGGCTACGGATTGTGTTGCTCACCGGAGTACAGTCATATTGCTCCCCTGAATCCTCTCCCTGAAATTAACCACAAACTAAAATGCTCCAGGGTAAATGCGTACACTTCTCAATGCCATGAAGTTGATCTTAATGGGGGCGTCTTCCACCCGTTCTCGTTTCATGCATGGGTATGCATGAAACGAGCTTCTCTGAGTACAGCTGACATTTAGAGGATGAAAGATCCGCATTGACGGTGAGAGCTCAAGCCTGTAACACATTTTAGAGAATTAGCAGCCAGTGGCATGTGCCTCCAAGCCCGGTTGCGCTTCAGAGTGCTGAGAATGATAAGACTAGCACCTGAATCTTATCTGAAGACTGAGAACTATCGGAGCTTGGTTAAGATAGCTTAAGTGATGGAGACACACTGTTGGAAGTTACCATGGCTAGCTCTGGTGGATAGATGCACATGTTATGAAGGGAAAAAGTTATCGGTTGTCAACTTCTCTCCTTCGAGTTATTGCATCCTGCAATGAAAGATGAACTTTTCGGAATAAGAAGGGCGTGCTTGGAATGTAACAATGACGAGATTCGCAGCAGCAGTTATGACAGCAAGTCGAGTCGAGTCGAGTGACTCGGGTTTGTCGGTGACAGTTCTTATTGCAACTCAGAAGTGGGATGTGGCAAATGTCTGAACTGCCCTACAAACTTCAGACACAGGTTTAATGCCAAGCATTCTACCCTTCCCGTTATGTTCCGTTATGTTTCAGAAATGTTCGTGCTCTATAAACGTTCAAAGGCGTTTCGCCTCACCTCCCCACCACTTAAGTTTCTGGTCATGAGATCCATAGACATTGGCCTTTAATCTCTGTACCGCGAGGGATCTTTCACTGATGGCTCTTTACTTGTCGTCAACCATAGCATTCTCTCTCACATAAACTGTACTTGTCTGAACTAAAGTAGGTCATCGGACTCCACCTTTTGGCGTATATTTTACTCATGTAATTTATATAATTTACCGGAACTTATCAGAGAATCCATTGCTCATCATAAATGAGCGTGCATTTACGTTGAGCTAAACACCTCATGTGGGTACATCCAACGAGTAAAGTCCTCGACTTCCTCCAGATCTGTTGTGACCAAAAGGAGAATTTGCATGCACACTACGAACTTTTGAAGATAGTCGCTGGATATCTATTACGAGAAGTGTGTATGACACTGTGGGCCTGAGAGACTACTGCCTGGTGACAAAGGCATTTCGTCGAAGGGGCATGAAGGCATGGTTGTTGAACGTTGAAAAGTGGTGTTTGTGACGCTTTTGTTTGTCTCTTCCTCTCTCTCTTTGTGAACTTTCAGCAAAGATAATTGTCATTTTCCATAGAAAGAGATTCCTTTTGGCTAGGATGCAAAGGGTGAGGCCTAGAGAACTGGGATCGTCGTCCGAGGAGTGTTGCACACTGTATATGTCATCCATTTGGCAAGTAAGCATTGATCTGACCAACGACAAAAAAGAAGGCAATTTGACTTGTAGACTGGGGGCTGGAAGAGTGAAGCCGAGTTATGGGGAGTATGAAAGATGCATGGACTTGAAGCTAGATAACGGTGGAAGAAGTAAACCAAGGCGGTTAGATACGCAATCATCGGGGGCTTCATAGGTTACCCATAACACTCTACCGAAATCCCATACAACATTGGGTAACGGGAGAAACATTTACAAGATCCTGAAAAAGGTATTATGTAACTTTTATGGGTTATGTACCATTGAAATAACATTTTTGGTCAATATCCACATTTCAAGAAAGAAAATTTTTTTTTCTCTCAGTTTTGAAGAAAATTCTTTTCTGGATTCAACCATAAAATGCTACATGAACCTGTTCAAATCATCCGAACGGGGACTGGGGATTACCTATTTCCCGTCCATTCTTTGTATGGGTCTATCTTGAAACCCCCCAATGGTACATCAGCGTTCGAGGCAACTAAGCATCTACGAGTTGGCTGCTTAGAAGATAAAAGGAAAATTCGATCAGAGGTGAAGAGGAGGAGGAAAATAGAAATCGTAAGAACCCTAATCTTGTGACATTGATCTTCGGATGTAGACGGATTGAAACAAGTTAGAACTTTGGACAGAATTACAACCACAAGCATGTATCAGGTAGACTTTAACAAAATAAAATTTGTCCAGTCTGCAGTCAGTACTATGTAATTTTTGTTAGTCCAGAACATTAATATTACATGGAATACATTTTGAAAAGAGGATAAAACTCAAGTCTGAAGCAAGACACATCAATTTAATTGCAACCTATTATAGTTAAATTACTATAGAAAGATTAGATGCTAGAAAAATTGGTAGAAACAACTCAGGTCCATAGGTTGAAAAAAATATTAGCTATCAAGGTTGCATATATTCCCTGGTCTTTAAAACAAATTTTTATTTTCCCTCTCTAAATTGCTATGTGTTTGTTTCGATAAGTTTGGGAAATGCGCATGAGGTTCGGCATACTGGTCTAACGATTATCAGATTTTTGAAGAAGTATGAGTTACATCTTTTGGTAGTGAATGTTTGAATACATGTTTGTAAATATTTCTTTTTGAATTATTCCTTCTATTCTACGTCGAGGGTAACTTTATGAGGGATGTGAGCATCACGAGAGGTGGAAGAAGAAGACACCACAAAGTGTACGCATGTCAAAACATAATTCCAAAATAAGCGTCTTTGATTTTTTTTTTATTTTAGAAAACATTATATAGTCTTCAACAATGAGTATCACGTATGTAATACACATACACACATGGACGTGAGAGTGATTCTTTGCATGCCAATGTGAAACTCCCCGCATATGCATGAAGCACTTAGCAGCAACTGTAGATAGAAAAATCACGCAAATGGCCATTTCAATCATGAGGAATATGCCGCCCATGTGAAAAGCTGAAAAGGTTCCAGTGACATAGCAAGCGTCCAGAACTAGCAAGTAGTGGACTTCACATTCTGGCGGAAGTAAACTGGTCATCCCATCATCAAACGTATGAACATCATTCGTGTATATTAATATTTATCTCATTTCATGTGATAAAAAACTTTCTCATGGAAAAGTCGCCCATGAACCTAGTGCATCATCCGACGTCCTCTTCCACTTTTTCATGAAAGTTTGTGCGACAGATAATTATTTTTGGATCATGCTGAACACTTCAACATGCTACGTCTGACCGATACACTGCTATATGGAGCAATTATATTGTGGACTTGATTACACTTGGGACCCTAAGATTACCCATGAGTATTCTGACACGAAATATGTGGGTGTCTTATGATGATCTCTATCCACTTACATTTCACCACAAGCAGTGTTGTTCTATCTGGCCTTAGTTCTTTTTAATCACGTTACCTTGGAGCACCTTTACCATCTCAACTTTTGTTCACAGATAAAGCGATGGGACACCAAAACCTTCCAGGTAAGATTACAATGCCTTCTCCTTGTGAACTAGAGTACGAAAGGCCAAGTGGAATGGCAGAATCCTTGATATAAAAACACGAAGGAAATACATTATGAAAGAAAAGATAACAATGTGTAAACTTGCATGAGACCACCCTAAGGACAACACTAATATGGTCGTTACCTCCAAAAGTGAAATAATAAACTAATGCATGATTAAGGGACAGTAATCAGTTCTCTTGAAGGTGTGAAGGATCATGTGAAACTAACGGTCTCATGAAATAAAAATTTATATCCAAGATGGGAGGAATCACTGTTGTACGATTATGTACAACCTGAAAGGTGCTGAGTACTGTACGAAGGTTCAGACTTCAAGATGCCAAAATCGTTTTTTAATAAGGAACCATTATTCAACTCAGAATTTCTGTTAGATAAAAACTTATCATGATAGTGTACGCTGACTCATACTGAGTCAATCGACATTTCTCAGAGGTGATTACAAGTCTTGTCACCCAAGTATTACAAATCTGGACTGGATCCTATGATTTTTATCATCATCTCCTCTGATTAAAAAATAAAATGGAAATAGTAGAGGCGAACAGCTTTCAATAAAAACAACATTCCAGAAGGAGATTTCTGATACATGTACATGTACAGCTTCTAGAATGTAACGAGCGACTGAGCATGGTATCATTCAACCCCATTTGTCCAGTCCGGTTTCGGATGTTTTCACAAAGTACCTCCTTATCCATCTTCTTACGCACTTTCGAAAGATACAAGTCCAAGTCACCCGGCCTAGTTCAGTTTAAGATCGAAACTGTCATACTTTACTCTTATGAAAATTGAACCGGATTCTTGGCCACTTTCAAATTTTTTCGATACTAGTATAAAATGATATGAAACTTAACGAAGGGCATTGCGCTACAAATTATGTGAAACTCAATGTTATTAGCGTTTTATTCCTGTGTATCCGATTTTGTTGATGTATATATATAGTCGAACTTTTTTATAGTACATTATAAGGTCGGATTTGATATAATTCATATATACATATGTGGATGTGCTATTTCCCCTTGCCTAGAATTTCTATTGTTTCGAATTTACTAAAAAATTGATGGGCTTACTCAAGAGGATCTGCTCATAGGTGTAGTAAGGATATGCTGCATAATTATATATTTAGCTGAAAAACTCACTAGCAAATAAACAACTTTAGAAAAACTTGTAATATCTACAACCTCCCTATTTGTATTCCGATAATTTAATAACACGATGTGAGTCGTACATATATGTTCTTGTAAACAGTACCAACACTACATCATCACCTTTAGAATTATCGTACAAGTACTGAACAAAAACTTCTGAAGTTGACCAAGAGAATGAAAAAAAAAAAATCACACCAAAGGCAGTCATTTGATGACTCTGTATCGACTAGTTTATGGTTTATGAACTAGTTTTAATTGTTGGTCTGTCATTTTTAGCGATATTGAAGTAAACCGCGATATAGATTCCCTAATTTTGGTGAGCGGAGTCTCTCAAATGGAGGCGAAGGCACGTTCATCACGATCATGCAAAGCTTCGTGTTGTTCGAAGTTTGTTATTTGGAATTGTGTCATCAGCTTTGGGTTTCTTTAAGCAACTGCGATGTAAGCAAGTTCAACATAAAGACTAATGACTCGAGACTGTAATCTGATGACAGTACTGTGTAATGCTGATTACTGTACTTTGAGACTATAAAGGCTCGTTTGTGCATTCATAATAAGGCCGACCGAACGAAAATGGACAGAGTGAATGGGTGTCGGACCGGAAACTCTTGGGCAGATGGAAAGAGAAATTTTTGGATGCTGACAAGCGCGAATGGAATGCCAACAGCCTGGCCTTGACGACATCCAGCAGCTTACCACTTAATGCTGTAATCATCAGCTCTGTAATTTGAACGTCTGTGAAAGGTTAGAGAAAGGTACCATAAAACAACATGAGATAGGAAAGTATTTTCATTCTGGCTAATCAGAAGTAGATACGTACTTGAGTATATTAAAACAATGTCTAGAAAAAATCAGTACATGAAATCAAATCATATAGTTGTAACTCAACAACAGCGTTAATCTTGATCACACAGAATAAACTTTGTAAGAGAAAAACAAGATAGAAGCTTTTTTTGTAATGGACTAAAGATTAGCTGAAATTAGTGTATCAATCTGTTCACTGTTTTGAATTTCTTTCGTCTCTTCTCTGCTGGACCAGGGAAATAGCTCAACTTTCTGAAGGCTTCGGAAGGACAGGACATAAAAGGACATTTACATAAATCCAGATGAAGCAGAGCGAATGACCATGAAACAAGGCGTTCGGTACGAAAAAAAGTTAAGCCCTCATGAAAAGACACTCTTGATTCTCTAGAGCTTTGTATACAATAACGTGAGGAAGGGCTTTCACTGAACAGGGGTACGGTCTCGCACAAGGTCAAAAAAGAATAAGATGTGAGCTACCTAGTGGAAGCTGTATAGATTGGATATATATGTCACATTATTGGATAATGAAACACAAAGTAGCATGTTAGATCATGTCAGGCAAGAGAATTGAGCAAAAAGTAGAATGACAGATAAAGTGGCCCATAGCCAAGTAGACCCGTAGTAGAGCTAACGAAAAGTATACTGCGACGATAGAACTAATGATCGATCTCAGGTTGGCACTAGGCTTTCCCCCGAGAATGAATGTGGTTTTCTGGAGGAACTTATGTCAACCCAAAACCCCACTTTAAGACCCGTTTAAGTAATCAGTGAGCATGGTGGCCCTCTGCAGTTGCAACCGGCAGATGGTTACATCCTTATAGTAACGTATGTAACGTTGTTTCCAGTACTGTACTAGGCTGAGGGAGAAAGAACCAAAAGATCAAATTCTAAGCTCGACGAAGCTACAGGAAGGAGAAATCTACCCAAGATTGCGTGAATCTTTCACAATTAACTCAATTATCCTCACATGTTAATTGTCCATGTTACTTTTGAAAATTTTCATTCAGTGTTTCTTCTCTCTTACAACTCCAGCCAACCTATGAGTATAAATGGTCTGAGTTCCATGTACGGCGAAGTGGAAATCGCCGGAATTTCATGGAAACTACGAGGAAAATATTACGACTTTCAACTTGGTTAATTCGGAGCAATGAGAGCATGGTCCGAATGACCGTGTCCTTTAGAGGGGTAATTATTTAGTCATGTTAACAGCCACCGAGTCGAATCAAAATCGTAGAATTGCAAAAGTATCGCTGCGGGGACCCGGGTTTCCTTTCTGTGTAGGCACGGACTGAGGATGTAGGTTGTCAGAAATAGTAAACAGAGCGCTCCGGAACAGTAATAGCATGTCGGATGTACGAAAAACACACGGACGGATGGAGAGAAAGTAAAACTTCAGAACCGAGAATTGCAACACCGGGACGGGATGGGTCGGCGGGTCGGGTAGGGTGCAAATGTCAAGACGGGCAGAAAGATACTGTACCGCCCAGAGGGCAAAAATAGACAGCCATCGTAACCACCATATGGATCCAACACTTGCATGTGGACAGTGCAGTACAAAGATGGACGGATTTATGACCCCAACAGAGCCGCGGTCAGAACGGAAAAAGCAAGGCGTATGGCTCTGACAGCCGAGATCTCCCGAAATAATTCAGACACACCAACCTGCCATGCCCAATGAGCCCCCACGCCCTCACCGTCCGATCGCTCCATCGACCGCCCTCAACCCCTCTCCCCCAGCGTACCGCTTTGCCGGACGACAGCAGTCTCGAAAGCAGCCCGCGGGTCCACGGGACGAAGGCGAGGCGCAAAGTAAATCCTCACGGGGAGAGAAACATGCGCGAAAGCCGACTCCCGAAAAGGGCGAAAACTCGCGAAAGCGGAGACGCTCCGCGGGCGTGAGACGCCCAGGCGCTGCTGCAGCAGAGAGCAGGAGAAAGGAGCGCGGGGTTCATGAATGCTCCATCGATCGGGCGATGCGTCAAGATTCAAGAAGAGATAAATGAAGGCGCAGTGCAGAGCAAGTGCAGCAGAGCCGAGGGAGGGAGGGAGGAAGGAGTGCGGTAGCGGGGGCTCGGTCTCGCGGAGGGAATGGATCCATGATGCGGTGAAACCGCGACAGGGAGGGGCGGAGGAGCTCAGGAGGAAGAAGTGGAAGGGCGCTGATCGCTGCGTGGACGGTGGTGGTTGTCGTAGCAGGAGCAGAGTTCAGGCGAGAAGGGGAGGCTGGGAGGGGGGAGTACGAAGACGGGGATTGGAGTGGAGTGGAGTGGAGTGGAGTGGAGGAAGAGAGGCGAGGACGAGGACGAGGAGCAGGTAATAAAAGCAGAGGAGCAGACAATGATGGTCGGTCGGAGCCGGATGGAATGCACGTGCCAGGGCCAGGAGACCGCAGTGGCGTCGTCGCCTGTGCGCTAACCCATGCAGGAGGCGCAGCTCTTTCGCACTCCACTGTTTTTGGCTGGCTGGCTGGCGATGGCGATGGATGGATCGTTGCATTGCCTGGCTGGCCCGATGGCTGGCTGCCTGGCTGCGTCTGTTGTGGTGCCCGACCATGAGGCTTGCAGAAAGTCCCAGTCTTTGAACATCTGATGTGAAGTCTAGGAGACGCATTGATGCGCGACGGTCACTGCAGAGAGAGAAAGAGAGGACCGGAACGTCAGTAAAAAGTCACTGCATTGAACAGCGCGGGACGAGCTTGGAGGTCAAGGCAGTGCCGCTGCTCGCTATTATGCTCCTTATTATCGATTCTGCGCCTCGCCTGTGTCGTTAGTCGGACGACGACTCCTTGAAGGCAGCCACGGGAGGAGAATCTGAGTGCCTCCCCACTTCCCCTGGGGAGTTACGTTTGGTTGCTGAAACCATCGCTGGTTTCCTGGTCTGGACTTTTGGGGCCTGGAAGAGTCTCTGAGTGCGGGGCCTTCTCGCATGAACAACGGGAGAGAGCGTTTGTGAGCTGCCTGCCAAATTTGTGTATGCTGTATTTCGTGCGCGTCGTTGAGCGCGTGAATGAGATATTCTCCCTCGTTCCCATCCGACGATCCTGAAGTTGGATTCTTGTCGGATATCGAGCTTTCGCTCTTTGGAGTAATGAGACTCGCGCAGAATTTTAACGAATTTTGGAGAGAAATGGAGGCCTGGGCGGGGCTGAAAGTCCGGTGGTGTAGACGCAAGAGTACTTCTGACAAGCAGCATTTGAACTCTTTAACGTGATGCTAAGAATAAGTCATGCGCATACACAGGAAGGGCAGCGAACCGCTATTGACAGGACTATGGATAGACTTGAATCGCATTAATTAGTGAGGGTCAAGCTCGGAATGCAGGGCATCAGTAATGGCGTGGAGGATACTGGTGGAGCAGGGAAAGTTTCAAGAGGTTCTGAAAGGGAGTTGAAATCTCATAAGAGGGAAACAAAGGAAACAATGTGGGGGACCTTGAGCAGAGCCCGGCGGAGCATGATATGCTTGCCTCATCCCACTGCCGTGTGTTCTAATGTTCGCACACGTATCGCCGGGCCTGTTGTGCAGGTGTGTGCGAAAAATGTCTTCCGTTGATAGTCTGTTTCCTTGGTTTAGTTCAATCCAAGCAGCTGATGGCGATCTGCTACTTTTGATGAAGCACTCACTGATGTTTCGATAATATTTTCGATCAAGCGTCCTTGATTTCGCATCGTTCGATATGGCCTCACATAGTGATGCTAGAAAACGACTCTGGATTCAGAACCTTGTTACTATCGGCTTTCATTTCTCAGACCTTTCAAGTTTGGATTTCGTGAATAGTATTCATCAACCTGGACAAGACTGCCGCATTTTTCCCCTTCGATTTAGGAATTGGCCTTACTGATTATACTAAAATAACGTCTCACAAGCATTCCATCCGTGTGTGTAGGTTCAGCCTGTAAGCTACAAGGAGCAGGTTGAGTTCCTTGATTGGCTGAAAGAGCGTGGCCAGCGAGATGCTTATCTGAGTACAACTGTGGGAATTTCCACACATGGCAGGTACTGAATGTTTTCAACTAATTATCAATTTAGATTGCTGATTGTTACTGATATCGAGACGATCAGCGAAGTTATGCTTATGATTCTATTTTTTAAGCTGTCAGTAAACTGAGAAATTCAAAATGTTTACAGAATGTAGAGGTGGTTGTAAATATTTGTAATCGTTCGCGTTTCAGACCTTTCACCTCTGGGCATTGTTCGCTACCCGTCCTATTTAAGCTGGGGAAAAATGGTAATCATTTCGAATGTGACTCACCTGTGCGGAAATCTTACCTGTCGCCGCAGGGCATTGTTCGCTACTCGTCCCATCCAAGCTGGCGAGCGCGTTCTTCGTGTTTCCCGAGATCTGGTGAGTACTAGCTTCGATTAGTTGTCTTTCTGTTCCACACGTTTAGTTTATGAAAGATTTAATTGAGTCTGGAGCTGATTGCCGAGGCAACATGAGGATTTTTTTTTTGATAAACACTCTGCGCGCAACTGATTTGGGCAAACTATTAAAGTCGATTCCAAACTCATCAGGAGGAGAGAGAGAGCGCATTGAATAAAATCGTTGAGTAGACGACTAGAAAAAGTTTCCCGGCATATTGGTTATAAGGTGTAACTAGCATTTGGGGTAAAACTTGTCGGTATGACTTTGATACTGTGAGGCTAACAAGCTTCGCAGTCGATTCACTTCTATCAGAGTTATATTGTGGCGTTTTACTCTGCTTTGGTACACATCTTGCAGATATGAACCGCACGGTTTTCACAATTATTGCTCAAGGTCTTCAGCGATGGGGTGTTTAAATTTCCCTGAATTTAGGATTCCTTGCGAAGATGATTTCCAGTGATGGCGATTAAGTGTTACGGAAAAAAAAAAATTAATCTCCTCGTTCAATTTGGCATTCCAAATATGTCTAAGGTTTAAGTCGAGTGAATCACTTACTTCCTCACTTTTTCATGCAGTTGATCACTCCAGATAAGTTACCGAAGGAGGTCACGAAACTTTTGCCGCAAGATGTTAGTGAGTGGGCTCGTCTTGCTCTCTTCTTACTTGCCGAGCAGCATAAGGGCCAGGTGTGAGATCTCTTTTATTCCCTGGATCAGAAATGGGATTGGAACAAATTAATCGATGTTCTAACTACCTGCGTTTCACTGTATTTTGTTATCGTGCTGATAATTGTTTCTGAAGAAACGTGGACAATAACCAAGTGATGTTAAAACCTGGGCGGAAAGCGGTTATTATTTCCTAGTGTACTGTCAAAACCTCGGCGTTGTAGGAGACAAATGTTTTTCTAACTTTTGTTTCATATTGAATGGTATGTGTTCTGATGTAGGAATCAACTTGGTCGCCTTACATCAGTTGCCTACCTCCTTTAGGGGCTATTCACAGTACGGTATGCGACAACAAATCCATTGACCTATCTGGCCACTCGTAATCAGGCAGGGATTGACTTAATAACAAAGACAATCTTTGATAAGTATTTCTTGTCAAGTAAAATAGATAAGCCCAACACTTTCCCAACTTATTGAGATACCGTGAACGTGTTGTGGACTGTAGGTCTTTTGGAAAAAGGAAGAGCTGGAGCTTGTCCGACACAGTTCACTGCACAGGGAGACTGTGCAAAGGAAAGCAATTATTGGAGCAGAATTTGCAGCTGTTCAACCGGTAACTCTTTAATTGAGATCCACTGCTATCTACATCTGAATATTTTACGTTGTTCTCAATAATTAAGCCTCTTGTCAAAGTTCGGCTCATTTCCTGTAGTGAAGTCCTAGTGTAATCTAGGTACTCTCCTTCTCCACTGTCCAAAAGATTGGCAAACGCAAACGAGCATGCATGGTTGCTGATTAGCCCAAGTTGTGCTCATAGATTTCTCCGCTCGGTGTTGCTCTGGGTTCTTGTGTAGATAATACCCGTTAAATTGGGCTCATATACGCAGTTTCATTGCTAACTGCTTGCTCTGCAATATTTAATCTCTGGAAACTCCAGGCTTTACAGCGATGCACACATATATTTGGAGAACGCATCGCACAAACAGATTTTAAGCATGCCTATGCTACCGGTAGGTGCCCTACTTTACTCTTGTTACTTGCATGGTCGTCTATTTTGAGTACATGGCTTTAGTTCTAAACCTGCACGTTATTCAATATTCACATCTCACCGTATTTGCAAGCCTTCAGTTGAGTACGAAGTTTCAACTATGACTAAGTTTTAAATATTGTCGTCCTACGCAGTTTGTTCACGCGCCTGGGGCATTGAAGCACTCCAAACTCTTGCTCTGGTAAACTATCTCCAGTCTTTTCTTCTAGAATTCGTTCTTAGTGCAAATTGAACTCATAGCTCGATGTGAAGGTAATAGTGTTCCATTATTCACTACATTCATGGAAGAGGGTTTTGTGAAAGTTATGAAGGTTTGGACTTAAGTTCTAGTTAGCATGTACAGGTGAAGTGAAGAAAAGCTGAAGAGTTTTAACTTCAACAGGTTCCATTCGTAGACTTCTTCAACCATGAATCATACTGTCAGGCATTGTTGTCATATGACGAAGAACAAGGCTATGCAGAGGTGCGGCTCAACACATTTCGGTTGCGTTGATCTTCGAAGAAAAAAGTTTGATTTCTCAAGTAACACTCTGGCAGAAAGGCTGAAAAAATCTATGGTTTGAACACGTTGCTGGCTGATCCAAGTTTCTAAACTTTCTCTCTTCTTTGACTGAACAGGTCATTGCTGACCGCGATTATGCAGTCGGATCTCAGGTTTGCACTTTCCTCCATTTTCGGGCAAAATTTTACAAAAATGATGAAAATTAAAGCATAATATGTAATTTCCGTGCATGGAGATGAATACGAATGATCAAGTAATCGCTCGTCCCTTATATTTCCAGATTCTTTCTTCAGGTCGGTTCATTGTCCCTCTTGTACCTGCTGGTTCTCGCGCCAAGCTTCCGATACATGAATTAAGTCTGTCAAGCAGAAATAAAATTCATCTTTATTTTTGTTGGATGCAGGTTGTCTTAAGTTACGGACGTTTACCGAACAGTATTCTAGCACTAGACTTCGGTTTCACACTCCCTGAGAATCCTCACGATCAGGTACCTGGAGTTCTCATCTCATCGAAGTTTCGCTTTTGGTCTAATTGTCGTTTCAAGCCTGCTTCGTAACGGTTATAATCTACATAAACTTAGTCACATCGATAGCCATCTACTACAAAATCAATCTTGTCCATCAAGACTGTGAACGGAAGTAGCTGAGAGTCCGTAGGCCGCTTTAGAAAATCATGTTACTGAGTTTATTTCCTATATCTAGGTGGAAGTATGGATGGGAGTATCTCGCAGGGACGAGCTTCGAAAGCTGAAGTTACAATTGTTGCATGCTCACGACATGCCAACATTCCTCCATGCTGATGGATCTGATAGTGGTGGATCTGGTTTTAACATCAGGTATCTTTCATTTCATTGTCTTTTCTTGCTAAGAATGTATCGAGCAAATTGTACTGAGATGTGGAATTAGGCAGGTTGAAGAAATATTCCGTTGCAATAATGAGCGAATGTTGTGAATAGATAATGTTTGTCAAGACTTAATGAAATTTTTGGTTGCAGGTTTGTTAAATCTGCCATAGGTCGTGGGAAGGGCATACCACATGCACTTCGGGCATTCGCTCGTGTTCTTTGTGTGGACAATGCACAAGGTAGGTGTACACCTGGCACTGTGGAACAAAGAAACTTTGTCGATGTAATCAGATCGAGGTTTAAGCATTTTTTCCACGAGCTCGATGATAGCTTCAGGAAAAATTACTGAGAAACACTCAATGTCCTTGTAACATTCTATAGAGTTGACAGAAATGGCTGCTGAAGCCACCAAGCTTGACGGGCGGCTGGCTCGACGACCTTTGAAAGACAAGAACAGAGAAGCTCAGGCTATGAGCCTCCTGTTAGCTCGTTTGGAGAGTATGATGCAGCAACGGCATAGTGCACTACTGGTTAGTTGTCTGCAAGCTTACCTTTATGTGGACCTTGTAACCTAGACTTTCCTTTATGTGGTTTAAGTAAACTAAGACGGTCACCCTTATTTTACACGTGATTTTCTGTGACAGCCCTTGAAATCTTGCTCCTGTTTATACCTGCAGACCTTGCGCTTAGTGGAAACATGCAGAGGGACGAATTCAGGCTCCAAGAGTCCAGTAACAGTGCACGTACAAATGGCAGGTGCCGTTGTCAGCGGAGAGATGCGCGTTTTAAGGTCTGCTATCGCTTGGTTGAGAAATCATTGTTCCCCTTCGACTGTCCTCACATGAGTATCAAAAGTTTTCGAATTCGCATATGATCCTTTTCCTTAATGGAGTAAGGACTGTAAGAACTTGTAGTGAGCGATCAGCTTCTTCTCTGTGGAGAAGAGCCTTGTGTTTAATGAGCCTATCTTAGAGATTAGGCAACACTAGTGACTTGTTTTCTTAGCACATTCCTGAAAGAGGCTATCTTTTCACCACATTGGTGAAAACTAGCGATAGAAAAAGTACATGACAGCAGCGAGTCAAAGTGGCAGATAATCAGAAAACTTCCACTCCACAACACTTACTGGATGACTGTGATAACGTGAAATGTTTACAACGGTTTCACAAACACGGTTTATCGTCATCCTCCTCCCACGGCCATCTGACTCTGTTTTGATATTACCCGAACCCCTCGTCGTCCAGGATCTAGATCAACACAACCTAGGTAGGGTAGAAGAGTCCCAGAAGTGTACATTCACTATTTTTTCTCTCTGGGATTTTCACCGAGAGACTTTTACGATGATTTCTTAAATAGAATGTCAAGGTTCGTTCCTTTACTTCTTTATCTCGTTCTCAATACTGTTCTTTGTACCACCATCGTACAGATTTTGACCGTGCCCTTCAAGATGGTTTCTTATGCACGGCGTGAATGCTTCCACCAAACACCCGTTTTACAGTGTTTATGGAATAAATTTTGCGTTCCCCCGCCACACACTCTCTCATATGTTTATGAGTTACACCTATGGTTGGTGAGTTTGAATTTAGTGTTCAAGCAATGTACCAAAAATGTTACCCTTCGCAAGCCCGGGAAATTCGTGTCATCCGACGGTGAATGGAGTCTCGTTTCTGTATGACAAGTGTGCTCTACCAGACTGATCCCGCCTTATCAAATATACCAAGGAATAGTGTCGATGTCCTCCTTGATTGAATACCATACCTCAATCATTTCTTTTGCTTTAAATGAGGGTACGATTCGCCTCGTGTAAGGAGTAAGACCGTAAACTAACCCTGCTCGAGACGGTCTGACACGCTGCGAAGAAGGTTCCGGCAGCGACGGCACTCAGTCGACAAACACGATCTCATCCTTGCAACGGAATCACAGAGCAAACCCCGAGTGTTCCCTGGCAACCATACCCGCTGTTGAAGTCCCGGCGGGAATTACGTTTGCAGTCACCATGCAGCAGCCTCCGAATCCTGATCTCAGTCCATGCTTACGAAAGAATGCGCACACTAAGGACGCAAGGATCTGCACAAACCTATTCTTCCCCCACAGCTCCGATCCATTTGATCTGGATGTCACAAAAGGACAGGTCATTAGAAATCTGCGAGCCCATCATCCACACAAGTTGGAAAATCTTGTCACGGGTGCCTTTACTGGCCCCTACAGTAGGACTGGACGATCACGCCGAGTGAGAGTAGACAGGCTTGGAGGTCTAGATTGGAGACCAAATTTTCAGATCAGACTACCGGCAATCATTTGACCGATCGCCATGAATCTCGACGCTACAGATATCAAAAGTAGAGTAGGGAGATCTACGAGAAAGATTCAAAAGCAGACACAAAAAGGCCGTGGATCTCAGCGCTCGGACTCGAGTACCATTGCCAATTTGAGTGTGGTGACAAAAGATGTAGATGATGCGTTGTTCTTCACCTCATGTACAATCTGAACGTGGGAGAAGAAATACGGTATGCCCTCAAAAGTTGGAACTCGGCCGAAAGTCATTGCTGACAAGCTCTGAACCTTCGTAGACACCGCTTTTCTGAAGGAAAGGAAACGGGGGAAAATTCTCCCGTCCACTTGGCGCGATTATGCTGGCCTCTGTCGTGTCACCGAGCCATTCATCCATCCATTCTTGAACATAGCAGTTGCTTCCGGTGATTCTCGCTTTCGCAGGCAGCCATCCTGAAATGAGTCTGCCCGGACTGTGTTCTGTGGCCCCTTCTTCAAATCCAACCAAAGTTCATCATCATCAACTCCAGTGGAGCGAAAGTTTGTGTAAATATCAGATGTGACTTTTGGATCATGAATCCCATAGGAATTCCGCGTTCCATAAACTCTCGCAGAAGGATGAAGTGATAGGGACACATACGAAATGGGCAAGGGTAGAATTGTGTCGTAGAACAGGCACATGCTGCATGGGGTATCGACACCTCCCTTGCTCTCACTCCGCTTTTTGCATCAGTACAATACATTCTTGTTGTAACATCTGCTTTGCGTTAAATAGTAGGATATAGTACAGTGCAATTCTTTACCGTTCAAAATGTAAAATTTCTAACATGAAGAAATGCAGGTTTTTATCATATTCCTGTACTATGATATTCGAACGTAAACTTAAATGTTTGTTCGACGAGGTCAGCATCCGTCGCACAATTTCAATCTGACATTCTGCGTCCGAAATCACCGACTGACAAATGAGTTAACAACAGACGGTTTTGGCCCAACAATATGGTCGCACAATTCCCCCTTTGGAACAACAAATCCTCTTGACCCATAGTCCAAATAAATTGTCCAAAGATAATATCTCCGTGAAAGTCTACAACTCAAGGATTTTCAGAAAGATTTGCAAAATGAGAGGTTTACCTGTATATTACAGTATGATATCTTAACTGATTTATACTCGAAATATGATTTAAAGTATTGACGTCAACCATGATTGCATCACATGAATTCAATAGCTTAAAATATCACTACAATACCCATTGGGTATCACCAACAAGAAGTAAACATCAGAGTTAATCTAAAAGCTCAATTTATAGGGATAAAATATTTCATCTGACTAATCTTGAATGAAAAATTACAAGACATATTCAATTTTTATAAATTTTTAATATATTGAATTAGTACAAAATTTTCATGATTGTAAATATTAATCATACAAAAATTAATAAATGTTATTTTATGTTCAATTCAAATGTCTCAAATAATTTATAAACTCTCATTAATAGCTGACATAATTCAAATCTATAAAACCATAAGATATATTTTAAAATTGAGTTAAATTTTTTGTTTTAATTTGACTAAATTTTGATTATACAAGCTGACTTTGGATATGAAAACAAATTTATAGATTAAAGTATAGGGTTGAAAAGCTCATGACAAGTGCTACGGGTTGAATTTGAGTATGAAAACAATTGAAATAATTGTTGATATTTTGTGATGATTTGAAATTTGAGAATGAAATTTATATCCTAGAGTGTATTTGAAAATATACGTAAAATGTTATAAATGTTGATCTGATTGAGTATCCATATTTTTTATGACTTAAACTTGTGTTTAGATCTAAATTTTGAATGGATGAGTTTTGAATTTTGAATGGCAACAAGAAGTTTGTTTACATAGTGAGATATGCAAGATTGCATTAATTGTCACAAGGTTTTAACAATGGCTTCAACATTTATTATCAAAGATTTTACTGAATATAATTTATCAAAGTTATAGCTTGAATCATGGAATATCTCCTTGTGAAATTTGATAACGTTATAAGTCAAAAATTCAAGTTTGTGATAATATTTGTACATATGGATTTGCATATTGCCTTATTATATAATGGATGTTTGGAACATTGTTCCAAGAGATCTAAAAATGAATCATATTTGAAATTTTACCTAGAGCAAAAAAAAAAGTCAAATCCATATACTTACAAAGTTTGAGAAAACTTAACTATCAAGTTGTGAGATCTAATAAATTTTGCATGAAGGTTTTTAATTGGTTAAAATCAACTTGAATATGAATTGATAAAGCAGAAAGAGTTACAACTTACATTAGGATCAATAAGATTTTTTTAAAGCTAAATGTTTTTACATTTTCATAATGAAAAAAAATCCTTGCAATAATATTCCTCTTAGGTAATAATTTTGCAAAATTTGTTCTTAACTTTTTGTATATGTGGTCAACTTATCATAATTCTTTTAAATCTATATTGAGAATAGCTTCAATTGTTTATATTATGTCTAATTAGTGTGGCAAAGATTATTTATTAAGTAAATAAATAAAAGTTTATTTAGTCACACTATAGATTAAATGTTAAGTCTTTATTATCGTTGCTCATAATAGTATAATCAATAAAGTCACTTTGAGCAAATATCTTGATATTTTCAAAGATTTTCAAAGTTGTAAAAATGATCTTTTATAAATTGAACGATATGATTTAAAAATTTAAAACAACAGCTAAAAAATATAAACAAAAATCAACTCATTGAAGGGTGTTTTTTATTTATTTTAATAATTTAAAGTAAAGAGCAACATTGATATCTAAATGTGTATAAAAAAGTATGTTTTGAATAATTTAAACTAATAAAAGTATATATCTCACCTCTCAAATCCATGTCTAGATCCAAATTTAGTTTCAATTTGATGATATTAACTTATTATACAATATTTTGAACTATTAGAGTTACAAAACTGCAGTGAGTATAAGTATGATTTTTTATATAATTTTTTTGAATAAAATATGTTGTTACACTGATTCTATTTTTTTTTATATGCATTTTTTGATTTTTTTTTGAAAATAATTAATAAATAAATTTTAATTATCATATTAAAAATTAATTAATTTTTTCAAATATTTTATTGATTTCAAGATTTTATATTATTTTTCATTTTTTACAAATCATCACGTAAAATTTGCATGTTAAAGAATATGTATTACATGCATATGACCTTCCTCTACTAAGGGATTCGCTGGTGGCATTTGGTATACTCTCGCACAAATACTCCTTCACCTAAATTTCTATCACGCTTACAGCCTTTGATATGAGGATCATGAGCGTCTTTGGTGACATCATCGGACCATGAACCTTGCCGTGTGTGATAGGAGATTTGGCATTGTGTCACGACTTATGTAGCGGCATCTCTTGTTAGGTAGGTGCGTGTATGCATGAGCAGATACAACAGTTAGAGCCGGTTGTGCAGTTAGCGCCGTTCGCACTAGAATTACCGTTAGGGCTGACATCACCGTTAGGGGTCCTAGGGTTCAAGGGATAGAGTTCGAATTAGGTCTCCTTGGAGGGCAGTTTTCGAAGTTGAGCCTTTGAGAGTGTGGCTATGGTGGATAGTAGCTAGTGTGGAAACCTTGAGTCTTTGAAGCACAAAGTGGTTTGGCTTGATTGTGATCTCTCTTTTATGCTATGGTTATGAGCGGAGTGTCCTTGTGGACATTTTGAGAGTAGAAAAGATTACTTCAAAAACTCAAATTGGATTCTGTGGTGAGAACTCTGAGTTCTTGAGAGCCGAAGGTATTTTTAGCGAAGTTTGGATTGATGGTAGCTTCAATCTGTTGGCTGTTGAGTGTGCAAGGCGTTGATGGAGTGCAGCCCGTGGTGGTCCTTTAGAAGTTGAGCCAATTCGAAGTAGATGTGATCGATTTCAAATTTTTATATGTTCTGTTTTAGTGTTAATCTGAATCATGAATTTTCGAGTACGGAAGCGCTGCAGGAAATTGACAAAGTGGGTAGATGCTTACAGTTGTCTTGGGGCATTAAATCGAGATTGGCTGAAAAATATTTCGGACAGAAATGCTTTGTAAGACCCATGGTTGTATATATAGGATAAAATGTAAGTATATCTAAATTGTGCCTAAATTTATCTTAGTCATGACTATGTTTAGCTAGTTATGGTTTAGTTGGAGGAAAATATAGAGTAACTTTTGGTGTGGTAGATGAGGATTACTATTTTGTTGTTTAGAATCAAGGAACATAATCCATCACATGGGTATCTTGACTTTCCTTGACTTGGGTATCTTGACTTTCCTTGACTTGATTAGTTTTCATTGGTTGGACTTGGTGAAGACCCTTAAATCTAGGGGCGAGATTGACTTGGTACACTAAAGTCAATTAGAGAATAGTTGGGCTTCTAGAAGATCCAAGTGAACCAATTGCATGTTGCCATGTACCCTTTTCATTGGGGTTTGTGATCTCTACCTTATTTAAACTTGGTAAGAGAAAGTTACATGGTGATTACTTATAGTTACTAGAGTAAGATTCTAAGTAGTATAAATAGAGAGGTTGAGAATCAACTCTCAAGTTAGTTTTGAGAGAAATAGTTTTTTGATCTTAGTTTTGGAGAGACCTTGTTTTGGGAAGCTTGGTTTTTGGAGAAGTCATGTTCGGGTTGGAGCCTTGAATTAATGAAGACTTTGATCATCAAAGATTCTAAATAGTATAAATAGAGAGGATATAAATTGAGTGATATCTTACTCTTTGTGAGAATTTGCATCATGGAGTTTAGAATTTGAGAGTTTGTGTAAGAGTGTGCATTAGGGTCATGGTCAAAGAATGGGAACAAGTCTTTTTAGATTCATGATGAGCTTCTAAAAAGCCATCGGAGGTAAACCTGAGTGAGAGTCATCCCGGAGATCACATTTTTTGTTCCGTTGTCGGTACCTCAATCTAGAAGTAGCAGATATGTTTCGAATCCAGTTTATTGCCGGTGAGAGTGCAACAATGAGAACTCATATGGAGAGGACCATGGGGGAAGAGCAAGCCGAGATCATGATGCTTAGTAATGTACCATTTGTGTATCCGGTAGTGTTATATGATATCTTGGAAGTTATTTTGTACATTTTTTTTACTTAAGTGTTGTTTGGGATGAGGTGAGAGTGCTATAGTGCATATTTGGGAAGAAAATTTTATTTTCCAAAGTTTTTCCAAGAATTTTATTGATTTTTGATTAGTAGATAGGATACGTTTTGCACTTGAAATTACAGTCATATCACATCTACATAAAAAGTTATGATGTTTAGAATATGCCGGGGTCCTTACGGGTTTTGAAAGATAGCTCTCCAGAAAAAGAGTACAGAGCTCATCAGTTCGTGCAAGAGTGAAATTAGGATTTGAAACTTTGCCTGACTTCTTGGAGAATTCTGCATTGAAAGGGTACAATGAGTACAAGAAGGAACATGTGGAGGAAGACACTTGGGAGAGTTTGACGGAGAATCTTGTTGAAAACTTTCTTCCGGATGAAAGTTACGAGAAGCTGATGTGTGGAGTGAAGCAATGAAGCAAGGAGGAGTGAGAACGTGAGATCATATGTGGAGAGAACGGAGAAGCTAGAGTCACGTTTTCGTGTGGTGTTGAGAAAGAGTGGAGACGAGGTGGAGCCAACCATGGTGAGGATTGTGGCGATGTTGACAAAGAACTTCATTGGAGGTTTGAAGCCTCAGATTTGAAGCAATGTGATATATTAAAAGCCCTCTTCTAAGGTTGAGGCTATTTGCATTGCTATTCGAATGGAGGAGAGCCTAGAAGACGATGATTCTAGCTTGGTGGCTAGAAAAGAATCACCACCTGTTGTGGTAAGAATGTCAACTCCTACTGTTGTTGCTTCACCCGTAGTAAATACTCTAGTGGTAGACTTGCACTATTAGTTGAAATCTATCACGGAAACACTCATTGATCTCGAGATTAACGTAGTGCAACTATGGTAGAGGAGGAATCAGAATGTAGTGGGAGGATCTAGAGGGTATGGAAATTATCCTCGAAAAGTAAATCCACCGCAAGAGAACTTCACAGTTTCATGCTTTAGTTGTGGAGGCCCTCATTTCCAGCGGAATTGTCATAATCGTGGCAGCATGATGGAGTTAGACACAACAATCCTACTCCTGCTCCAAGTCAATCCAAGGATAAGGGATTAGCATCTATTGATATGTTTCCTCATCAATGCACTTTTGAGAAGGGAGAGAGCTTTATAAGTTCGAAAGTAGATATTCTTGCACATGATAAGAAGAGAGCAAGATTTGCAAAGGAGTCCATCTCAAGGGAAGATCAATCAAGCCGGAGCACTCGATCCAATGGTGTGAGTCAACCGAGAACACCAAGGAAGAAGTTGGGAATGGATGATTTCTCCATTTCATCTACACAACTCAAATACGATGTGATGGAGGATGTGGGGAATCAAAAAGCCGATAAAACTGTTAGCAATTGATTGCTCTAAATCCTACGATAAGAAAGTAGTTAAGGGGAGACCTAAGCTCCAAAAGGACCAAGAAGCGACGATCCAAGGGGAAAGCTTCCATGGCAAATGTTGGAGTAGGAGTGGTGGATGTCGCGACCTCGGAGGTATGTACTCAGGCTTCTAAGATTGAAGTTCGCATTAATGGACGTGATGTTTCGGATGTGCTTGTGGATATAGGAATTACGGTGAATGCTATATCGGAACGTTTGTTGAAGAAGTTGGGGATGAAGCCTTCAAGACCTTCCAACATCATTGTTGGGATGGCCAACAAGCAAAATGTGTGACCCATTGGAGTGGTGGACAAGGTGGTTGTAAGTGTGATGGGAGTTCAAACCTTTTTGTACTTTTAAGTGCTTGGGGAGTCTAGCTATGACTTATTGTTAAGAATACCTTGGTTGAGTGCAGTGATGACAACTTATTGGTGACATAAGGGTTATCTTTGTATATGGCCAAAGAACCATCAAGTGAGGTCACTTTCACAAGTGGCGGGGGAGCAGTCTTAGACTCGAATAGGCCTACGAGTGATTACTTAGAGTTTGAAAGTGAAAAAAGTGGCAACTTTTCAGAGGTTGACACCAACATGTCGACTGATGAAGAGACATCATCTGAAGACACCTGTCAACGTTAGTCTCTTTTTTCAAAATTTAAAACAAAATATTTGTCACTTTTAGTTCCTTGAATTTGTAATGATAATTTCAATTTTTTCATTGTAATGAGAGTATTATACCATTGAACGGTACATTATCTTCAAACTACTACTCTAACCTTAATATTATGTTTAAAAATCCAACCAATGACATGTACACTATAATAATCGTGCACAAGTTTTTTCTTGATTCTTTTATGAAAATTGATTTGGTAAAAGAAATTTCATTCATTATCCTAATAATGAATAGCATCTTCCACATATGATACGGTTTTTCTTGTGCTTTAGAACATAGACCGCAACGACAGTCTGAAACTTGCTCTGAAAGTGTAAACATTTCTCATCGCTTTGCGTGAAGACAAAACTCACGAACACAGCTCTATTGACACGGAAGAACCCGCCGGACTTTATTCATGAGCAATTTCTGTTGAAATGATTGAGGACCTGTTTTAGAGCCGTGAAGCTCAACAGTGACAATTTGGGAGATGGTTCTACATCGACGTGTATTGATTGATATAGTGGGTGGGCGAGCAGGGCTGCAGGCGCACTCATGTCGTTCTCCACAAGTGAAGTAAATGTACGAGGAAAACATGTGGTTGATCAAAACTGGGCCTTTAATTCAGATAAGATATCGGTGAACGATCAAGATGGAACATGCAGAATGCACTTCCTGCTAGTGAAGACAATAATGCTACTGTTGGGCTTTAGGGATTTGCTGCATTGCTAGTCTAGCTCGTTGAAGACAAAAAGTGCAGCAATTTACTGCAGTGATTGAGGGTTTAGGGTTTAGGGTCAATCACCATATCAATTTAAAATCGTCATCGTGAACCGCTGACAAGTAAGATCTAAACTGAGCGCTAGACAAAATCTTCGCTAAATGCACATCTATCTGTGATCTGCCTGATGGATCATCAAGTTGCTAAATGTCGTTGCTCCTGCTGCTGTTGTTCACATGCGTTGCGAATAACCCTACTTTATCACTTTGAGGTTTCCTGAATATTTCGGTCTGCAACACGAAGTCGAGTCGTTAGTAACTTTAGAGAAGTTTCCAGCGAGATGGAAAAACTACTAGTGGTAAGGGACAAACCTTGGGTGCCTTCATTAGACTTCCATAATAGCCAACTCCGAACGATCTTGACGTAAAAGCTGCTACAAGCTCCACTGCACCCAGTTTTGGACGAGTTGTGGCCCTCTGCAGATACATAAACCTAGAGATTAGTCATGTGGATGTTACACTGACTACTTCATTGAGGCGAAACATCATTCCATTGAATGCATATCTTTTTCTGCACAGGTTTTGTCTGAAGTTAAGATAGACTCACATTTACTTCTGATGCGTCGAGTTGTACAAGCAAAATCCCGGCATCATTGGTGCCACCGAAGGTTTCTTGACTCTCCATCATTTTGGATATAAAAGTTTCACAGGCTGGTCCTGGACCAGTTTCGGATCTGAGCAACAAACATCTAAGCATTCTTAGCTCGATGGGGCATAGATCCGTTCCTGGTAGCTACAGACGACGTGATTGATCTGCTCACTCACAAATTCGTGTATGAAAGTGGCTGGATGATACGGATCATCGCTGTGTGCAACCTAAAGAGAACAAGGTGATTATGAGCATTAGCGCTTACTTCTGTGCTGAACTGCAGCACTCGCATGCGGCTAAGCCACGAATAATAACCTCGCCTGCGCCAGAAACACAGCAACCGACTGATGTTCCTTCTGACTGTGGCTTAGAACTTGCCCAACATCCACATCCATACTGTGCAGCCACTCCAACACGCCCTTTAACCTGCAGCAAGCGACAATTAGAAAATGAAGACCTTCGGACGATGGATGTAAATGAGGAACTGTATCATAATGATAACCCGAGAAACTTGTCAGCTTGTCAGCTATCTTCACATTCGTCCGTATATCCTCGTAAAGGATCACAAAAGCCTCTTAGATGCCTCCTGATATATTGGCAGAATCTCGACAGACGGGATCCGCAAGAGCTAAACGTGCCCTCCTTGTGCACTATTTTCTGTTCAGAGGATAGATCCATGTACTTATATTGCAGAACAAAATTATGCATCTTAGTAAAACCCGGATTGAAGCTTGACTCACTTTCATGGCTATGCCTCCGCTTGAAGCTCCGGCAGAGATATTCCCCTCACTGTCAACCGAAATGGCTCCGACTGTATCAAGAACTAGATCTTCCACGTGTGCAGGTTCAGCAAAAGTTTTCTCACCATCAATCTTTACTGCACTCGTCTCCTGCAGAATCGCTAAAATAATAAGAATATGAGAGACTTGTGCCGATCAGAAATATAAGGCCGTTTCCTCCTCTTAGGATTCATTCAGACAATAAATTGTTAGAGGGTGACAGATGTAGAGCACATGTAAAGTTCGAATGAAGTAAGCTGCAAAATGCAACTCTGAAAGGCGGTGAAATCATGAAGAATACAGCCTCCAAGTCCTGAAGGATGACTTCACTGGACTTGCATGCAGACGATCCACATGAGAAATGAAAGATTCTAACACACTTCTCAAACGTGTTACTAGTACTATCTCGTTGATAAGACTTTGAAAAGTTGGAATGAGAGAACTACCAGTTGTCTTTGAGCAACTCCTTAATTCCAAGGTATTTGCTTGCCTTCTCTGAACATCTTGCGTGTTGTATGTATCAACCATTTTGGTATAATGTATCCACTGTTCTTTAGCCCGCTTGCTTACAAGATACTGCAGCAGATAAAATGAAATGAACATTAGTTTCGGTACGAATATTTCGCTCCAAATGGAGCTCGATTACCAGACACCAATTAGTAACTAACTTTTTGCACTATCAAATATCTTTAGAAAGAAGCAGAAACGATTGCTGAAGTCGTAAGATGTGTAGACAAAAATGGCCAAAAAATTGTACCGCCGATTTCAAACTTTCTGCATATCACCCGGCAGGTAGCTGCAACCTTTAAGTTTTATTCATACATTCAATTCATAAACATTTCGTGGACTATGAACTTCATCCATCACATCTAAGAATGAAAGACGACTCATGATAGCCACTGTGTGTTTGGAAAACCTTAGAACGAATCACTAACCTTTCTAGCTTCGCCAGCATCCCTAGCAGCTTCAATACCATGCTTCGTAGCCCACTCTCGTGCTCCATCTCCTACTAGAAATCTGTACTTGTAAGAAGAAAGTGAAATGATGTCATGTCAGTTTGTTTTTCTTTCATTACTAGCACCGCATTTTCAAAAGTAATTCTCCAGCAGAATGGAGCATAATAAGGCAAAACTGAGAATGACTAAGAGGTCTTCATCTGCATACACCTCAATAAGGCAGTGATGTACCCACATTGGAGGTATCCGGCCCAATGGTAGAGGCCCCGCTAGACTCTCTTTTGCAAGCATCGCCGCAACTTCGACTGCGTTCTTTATTCCTGTCCATAAGTAAAAGACTGACCTGTCAAAATGATGCACGCATCTGATGGGTACTATTGATCGGCAATAGCCTCCTATGAATTCACTTGATCTGATTTGTACAGAATGCCAGAGGAATAAAAGAAAGTATGCGACACTCACAACATTCTGGCAAGTGAGATGATCTAGTTCAGCTGCGTACTTCTTAAAACTGTACTCATTAGTATGTGCCTGTCATAGCCTGAAGACCACAGGTTCCGCTCCCTGGCTGAGCCGTTCCAGAATGAAGAGACTGAGTAGTGAGAGAAGACAGGATAGAAGTAGACGGAAAACGAGAGAGGACTACTTGAGAGTGAGAAGAGTTTCTCTTGTAGTGGGATTTATTACTACTTAAAAGTGAAGATATATAGAGCTTGTCGTTCTAAACCCCAAACGATACTACTCATAAACATACAAAGAACAGAGAAAAACAAGATCAATGAACGCTTTAAACTTCCTCTCATCCGCTGATACCGTTCAACTGCGTTCTTACATACAGGTGAATATTATCGGGAATCCAACCCAAGAACAGAAGATTTCTAAGTAGGCCGGTATGCATTGATCTATGATGCTCACCCGGTGCAGCTCCAATAGCTCCAAAGGCTCCTGTAAGTCCATCCATAACGCTGGCATCACACTCCACGCTCCCATCTTCTGTCAAGTTTGATCCTTTACCTGCATTCGTAATCTCATCATCCTGGATGCCAAGTACAGGATTCAATAGCAGGAGCAAATGTGGTACCTGCTTCATCAGTTTGAACCATCTACAGATAGGAAAGTGAGAAAAAAAAATCACCTTCCCTTCTGGACTAGTAACGAGCAAAAAAAAGTCACAAAGGAGCAAACAACAAAAGGGGATTTTTGAGAGTAGTAAATTTCAGTCATATCACACCTCAAGTACTTTGATAGCAGACACAACCGCATCCATGCTCCGTCCTCCACCCTGTTATTGATATATATTGTACAAGAACTTTCAGTATTATCGGTCTTCTCAGAGCACATTCCTCATATTTGACATGTTCAAACACTGGCTATTCAATGGCACAATCAAGTTGAACATGTACACTAGTCAACCACAGCACTCTTGGATTCCCATGTACTTTAGATTCACTTATTCATTCAACCGTCTAATGCCCATGGTGGCATTCCGCCTTCCTGATTGCACAAAAAGGTGCGAGGGGGAAGGGAGGATATGGTATCGTTTCTACAACCTACTGCAGCTCGCAATCCAAAAACCAGTTCATCACTTGCCTCTGATAAAACTGAGGCTGCGGCCATACAAGCACGTCGCATTGCTCTGCAGTAAGCCTTGGAGTTCGAGGGAGAATGGTATCCGGCTCCCACATGCACGGCAACAAAAAAGGGACGACCTCTGTGCCCGAGAACACTCGACTGCTTCTCAGAGTTGCCCTCCACATCCAGTGAATTCGAGGAAACAGGCACGAGGTGTGTCATCGAAATTGCACACCTCACTCCCTGCTGCGGCCCAGCTCTCTGATAATTACGAGTCTCCACATGAACCACCTTCTGATCCCGTCTAGTGGAAGGCGGAGGGCAGACAGTGATTGAACAGTATCAAATATCAAGAAACTCGGTTCGTGACTGTGGATTCCATTCAACTCATGAGGTCGGCCCTCGTCTGTTCATCCCACGATGTCTTGTAACCATTAAAAAACAGCTCAAGTTCGAATTTTAAAACTACCGCAAACCAGCTTTCCGGAAGCTGCTCGACTCAAAATAAGCAAGAATCAACGGCAATGTCTCCAGAATCTACTCTACTCTCATTTCTGCAATTACCTGTCAAGAGGTTCAGCAGGCTAGATCATGAGTTTACGTTCGTCCTGCACCTGCGGAGTCCAGAGTCTCCAGTTTAGGGTTACTCAAAGAAGGCTACAACTTCCTTTTCTGGTGAAGACAACGTGTGCCACTACCAAAGTGCCTCTGGATTCGGGCCAGATAAAGTACGTGCACGCTGACGATGGACGAAAAGATCACCAATTGGTTCGCTCATGTACAGGTGGTGCACGAGCATCGAAGTGAGCAGGAATAATTTGCATATCGAGAGCGCTTGTAGTGCATTGAAGAGTCTGGGTGCCATCAGCTATAACGTATGTGGGTTCGGTAGCAGGTGAGCGACCATGTGGGCGTTGAGTGCTTTCGTTCTGGTTGCTGTTTCGCGATTGCATGGAGCTACTGCTGGTACATTCCACGCTTATCCCTCGAATCATCTGGAGACAAATTCGGGTGCGTCCTGTGAATTTGCTCAACTGGCAGGCGCCGTCGACGCAGATGGTCTACGCACGCAGGTGAGGGAGTACCCGTGTGGGGATTGAGAATTTGAGAGCAAGAAGAAGACGGGGACAGAATTGACTGCAGTCTGATCAGGACCTTCACAGTTCTTCGAGTTGTTCAGTTTTCTGCCTCTGGATGAGGCTTGTTGGAAGGGGTATTCTCACCGGGTGTAATTGACTGTTGAACTTCTACTGCAGCTTCGAAAATCACACCCTTGGGTGCGTTGGTAGGTAGTTCTGTACGGGGAGAAGATGTGGATGACTGATGTTTTCATGACACTGTGTCAACACTGTGCAGATTGACGAGTTGGCGACTTTCTCGGACACTCCGGCTCCATCTGTAACTCGCATACTGTACACGGAGAATGACATCTCAGCTAGAACGTAATCAATGCCCAATCTTTACTTACTTTATTGATGGCTTCTTGGGAATTTCGCATCCTGTTGTTTGTGCAATGCATTTTCTGTTCTGTTACCCATTTCATAGGAGCGAGGTTTGGAGGTCCTGCAGTATGGCGCCCTTATGGCGGAATTGACAGATTAATCGTTGCTGCTCTCGCCGAGCCAGTCGTCTGAATGTACGTGCGCAGTGTTTGACGTGACATTTTGCAACTGTGAGGATATGCTTACTCCCTGCAGAGTCCCATCTCGCACATAACGGCAAGAGCTCTTTACTTCGCTGCTCATATTCATGACGTTTGGTTCTCAGGTACATCAAGGATTCTATGAAATCAGCGGGCCTCACGGTCAGAGAAGATGCAATTGGCAATATCTTTGGCCGGTGGTAAAGTTGCCTTCTCTGGACCTTTTCTTTTATACCCTGTCCGTTGAAGCTGTTATCGAGGAAGGTGTCTAGAGATGGAATATGCTTAAGAAGAAGAAGGAGAAACAGGAGAATGTTATTACTCTTCGAAACGTGGACATTTTTTTATTGAAGCCTTTTTTGGAGGAGAAGCCGTTCTACCATTTTCTAGAATAACAAAGATTTTCCTACGGTGAATGTTCACAAAAGTCCAATGCATACCTGTTTGGAGAATATCAGAAGGAGCCAGCTCTGTACATAAAAAAACAATCGGATTCAGTATCGATTCTACTCTCTTGTAGATCGAAGATTTATCTCAAAGTTAGGTACAATTAAACTTTAGAGGTCAATTATCAACTGTTGACGATAAGATCACCTCATAAATTACCACGCTCGTGACAGGCAAGGAACAGAGGACACGGGTGTCGTTGGAACTGGATCTCACGTTGATGCAATACCATATGCTGGCAAATATGACGGTGTAGTTGGTGTGTTGGGGGCTATTGAGGCCATCCGAGCTTTAAGGAAGTACGTGATGACTGTTCATCAACAAAACTTGAGTTCCATCAAATGGAGGTTTAGTTCAGAGCAAGAGTTGGAACTTCATGCTCGTGTTGATCGTCAATTGTTGCTCGTGTCAATAAATAATGTCTGATGATAGTGTTATCGGCGCATGGCAAGTGTGGCAGAGTTGGCTTTACTCCACGAAGATCACTGGAAGTTATCATGTTTACGTCAGAGGAACCAACCCGCTTTGGATTTGGTTGCCTTGGCAGGTAATGTCATCAATTCTAAATTCTTACCATCAGATTGAAAATGTTACAGGAATATTGGGAGAAAATAATATATGGGGAGAGCAAGAATGCGTTCATATTTGCTATGTTTCACTCTTTCTTCCGATGTAAAGATATTTCTGTGTTGTGAATCTGGCGCTTATAAACATACGTTAACTTAAGTGTCGTTTCCCTTTCTTACATGTCCGTACCATCTTTCAGTTGGTTCCAAGGTGTGCCGAAAATTGAGTACTCAATTTAGCTCTATTTTTCGTGCAATTGTAATTTGACTTTTTTGAGGAAATGCAGTCGAGCTATGGCAGGAAGCAGGGATATCTATGAGATTCTTGAGGGAGCGGTTGATAAAGACAACATAAGTTTTTCTGAAGCAGCAAGAACTGCTGGATATCTGAAGGAAGGGGAGGAGTTGAAAAGTGTGGCTGGGTCAAATGGAACATACTCTGGCTTTGTTGAATTGCACATAGAGCAAGGGCCGACCCTGGAGAATGAAGGCAAGGGTGACAGCCATTTGCCTTTTGTTGTCGTCCAAGGAGTGGCTCAGTCTCCCACTGTTGACGTCTTGAAAGTGTTCGGACGCGACTTTGAGTGTTGGTAAAATGCAAGGAAGGAAAGCACCACTGGTACTTGAATTTGCACCTCGCGAGGATTTTCTAGTCATAAACTGGCGGTCCAGCTGTCATCAGAACATCCTGAGCTGACACGTTCTACATTATTCTCTGCCACTGCACAGGTATTGCAATTGGAATAGTCACAGCTATTGCAGCCCCAGCAAGTCTAAAGGTGGACTTCAAGGGCGATGGAGGTCATGCAGGAGCGGTCTTGATGCCTTTCAGGTGAAAAACTTACTGGATGCAAAGTCATCAAACGCCCTATTTAATCTTATGATGCCGACAGCGCTCCATCTTAGTTCATAGGAAGGACGTAGCCTTATTTTTTTTCTAACAAGTTCTTTTCCCTTTTCTAACTCATATTCAACTATACATCGATTTGAATCGTTTTGTTCCATGGGCCCTTATCACGATCTTGTAGGAATGATGCGGGTCTAGCAGCTGCTGAGCTTGCTGTGGCTGTCGAGAAACATGTACTAGCATCGGGATCAATCGACACTGTTGGTACCACAGGTGGGCTTGCTTTGATATCCTGGAACCCAGTCGTGTTTCCTTGGTCAAAGCGGGGCTAACGGGCCTATCAGTTCCATCATCTGATCAGCAAGTTTTATCTTCATGTTCAGGAGTGTTAGAGATTCATCCTGGAGCTGTGAACAGCATACCACGAGAGGCACACCTTGAGATAGGTTTTTCCTTTGCTGCCTTGAGGAACAATTACTCTTGCTTTTGAAGAACACAACTTTCACTTTTTGTTCAGAAAAGCGATCGATAGTTTCTTTTCGGCTTCCATGTTTTCCATGTTGTCGCCTCTGATTAAATTAAATTGTGACCGTGAATATTATTTGCTTTGAAAGTTTTTCATCACCTGACGGTCCTGGATCCATGGACTAGAACTTTACCATGTGTAGAGAAAGTATTAACAGCTTGCAGTTCTTTCTTTTTAACTAGGACTCATAAGCAGTGATTCTTGATCAGATGTTCGCGATATTGATGGGGATAGGAGAGACATGGTGGTGGAGAAAATACATCAATCTGCGAAGGAAATCTCTAACAGGAGAAACGTTAAACTCCAAACCTTCGAGATTGTGAATCAAGATCCTCCTGCTCAAAGTGGTGCTACCGTAGTCGAGGCTGCCACTTCCGCAAGTGAAGAATTAGGGTTCAAATCGAAGCACATGATTAGCCGAGCTTACCATGACTCATTGTTCATGTCAAGGTCTTACTTTCTTCAGAGCTCCGAATTCCACAACACTCCATCATATCCTTATCGCTGTTACAGTGCCTCAGATGCATCTACCGAAAGAATTTGATGATCCGAAGTTTGTTTGTGCAGGATAACGCCGATGGGGATGATATTTATTCCTTGCCACAAAGGTGGGTACAATCCATCTGCAAAATTTCTCAACACGGCAAAAAAATTGAACTATCATGAATCAGTATTTTCGTTCGTTTATTTTCGTTGATTTTTCTTTCAGATGGCTTCGACATGGTTTTCGTTTGACTAGAATATAAGCTTCATATGGCATTGTGTTATTAGATTCGTCTCAAGTTACTGACACCTGCTCTTCTGACACAGGTTACAGTCATCGACCAGATGAATATTCATCCATGGAAGATATAGTAAGAGGAGTGCAGGTTTTGGCGCTCACTCTTGCCAAACTCTCCAACAAGTCTTGAAGTTTCTCCGCTTTCCTGTCGTGTAAGTGTTTATGTGTACCATCATGTACCATGAGAAATAAATTAAAAGCTTCCTTTGTTTCAACGTTGAGTTCGCCCATGGATCAAGCATGTAACTACACTTTATATTCAGCCTATATGGAAGTACTACAATGTGTTGGGAGAGTTATCATGGTGGGGCGAGTTTCAGCTGTGTACACTAAGGTCCACTGATAGAAGTGTCGATATCTCCAAATCTACATCACTGATGTGTGCTGTGCAGATGGTTGTCATACTTGAACTGTTAGCCTGTGGTCCGATCAATGACGTCGATGGAAAGAAATGTTAGGAAAGGTGGGTGGCAAGTCCAAGGTCATTCGTTGCACGTCACAAGTCGTCAATACAGCTGAATTTGAAGTCTTATTTGGTTCACAACGCGAAGAGAAGTGAAGAAGGTTGAAACAAGGCAACCACACGGGAGTTGGGCCGATTTGGATGCTTCGCATGGTTTTCGCTGAATCTGAGCACATTTGATTACGTCTCAGTCGGAACTTTACTCTTACGAGTTACTGCAGAACCAAACACGGTCACTGTGTATGTCTATCATGTGTTGGCTTCTGGAACCTCTAGTGAAGCTTGTGCCCATCGGGTAGAAACTGAGACAAATCTCTGGGGGTTATGGAAACCTACCCGATCAGCGAAAAGGTCACCTACTCTGTAGAGAGAAGGTGGAGCAAGTGGAGAACTTAGGTCCCTCACGTCCAGTTTGAAGATCCCATATCACGCAGCTACTACGTGTTCAGTGACAATTAGCTGCGACGCTTCAAGTTGCAATCTTAACTGAAAGCGTGAAGTCCCTGCACGATAATCGTGTGCCGAAACCAGCAAAATTGGCGCTCCTCTTCTCCACACAAGTCCGGAGCAAGTAGAGTGTACGCTGCATTAATCGACACAACAGCAAACCAAGATCGGGAACCACATTCACGATTCGTTTTCCACACCCAGAGTTTCTCTCAGTCCGAAGGAAAACTCGAAGCACGTTTCTTTCTTTCTTCCTTCCTTCTTCCTTCCCACCTTCACCGCCATACTCGTAGTTGCCGTATACTGCAGTCTGGCAAACGAGCGATCTCTACAACCGTGAGTCAAATCAGTGAGAACACTCGACACGAGGGCTTGGAGCCCGGAGGATGCTGTAATGCATGCGCTGTCCGTGTTCACGCTCAATGTGGAGCAGATTTGTGCCGGATTTTTTGAATGCTGACATCCCGCCGGAGGAAGATACGGTACACTTGGACACAGACCGCGAGAGATAGAGAGCAGCGCAGCGCGGAGCGGAGGAGACGACGCACTGGAAGGCAATCAATCAGCTTCCGTTGCTGCTGGTCCGCCCCAGGAACGGCATCGGTCAAAGAAGGTGAGCGGAACTGAGTGGTGGGATTATTATTCTCGACGCGGGAATCGATCGTAATCGAAGGGCGGGTCTGCGTCGAGTAGCTTCAGAGCGCGAGACCGGGACATAACGATGCAGCAGCAACCAGCGGGATCAGTCCAGCAGCAGCAGCAGGGAGGCTCGCCGCCACCGGTAGTCAAGCTGCTTGAATTGAGACCTTCGGCGAACAGCACCGTGAATACGCAGTTTATAATTCTCGAGAAGGGGCAGCCCTCGCGGCTCAATGAAGGAGGCCCCATGGTGTGTGTAGCTCTCGTGGCCGATGCTACCGCTGCCGTGCATCTGCAGTTGTGGGGGAACGAGTGCGATGCATTCAATCCGAGCGACATCATCCGGCTCACCAACGGGCTCTTCTCCTATCATAAGAACAATATGGTCCTCCGAGCTGGGAAGAAGGGATGTATGGAGAAGATAGGGGATTTTTCGATGGTGTTTGTGGAGAATCCGAATATGAGTAGGCTTCAGTGGGTGCAGGATCCGTCTTCCAAGCTCTGGATGCCCGTTGGGTTGGGCCAGCAAGCTCCTGGAGCATTGTTGAGAAATCCCAGCGGTGGAATGCATCACGAGAGGTACTGACAAAATTTTATAAAAGGTTCTTCTGTTCGACCTGTATAGTAAAATTCTGCATTCGTGCGAGTTTGGTGTTCGTTGAAGGGGTTGTCACAGCATGCCCGACAATCAAAGGGGATCCTTTCCACTGTTTTATGTCAGAGTGGAAATTCGTGTTCTTGGATTCTGATCTCTCTTCTGTGCAGAAGTTTTCGGTTTAAGTTTTGGTAGTCAAGTGTCTGCGGAAGATGTCCAAATGAAGCATTTGATGTCATACCATATCTTATTTTAAATCAGCTTCTCCCGCTCCTCCATTCTCTCGAGCCCTGAATTCGGCTGTAGTCACATGTCCGTCACCTCTTTTTCAATGGATTCAAACAACTTCATGCACAATTATCTTTTACCGTCCAATCGCTTAATCGTGGTTAGAAAGTTCGTGTCAATCGTGGGATGTAAAGTGAACGGAGACATGATCGAATGGTCCTGGAAGTTTCACGGGCTTTTATGTGAGAGTTTGAAATTAAGATGTCCTTATCGTTAAGGACTGCTCTCGGCTCATCGTTTAATTATCAATATTCACCTCGTGGACAATCACTCATTTGTTATCAGTTTCAAATCGGAAGCATCTGCATGCAGTTCTGGTTCCCGCTAACTTTTCTCGGATAGCATACATGTTTCTACACATTTTAACAGTCTACTCCTGGATGCTTTAGAAGTTTATCATAGGCAGAGTGTATTCTATGCAGCAATGAATCCAGAATTGGTATATGATTTGCAAGCTATTGGAGACCCTGGTCTTAGTATTCTAATTTTTGATCCGCAGATCAAATATTGGACTATTTGCGTAGACAAGGTTTACAATATTAGGATAGATCAAAATGCTTTGCAACTTGATGATAAAAAACTTATCAATCATCACACTTGCAATGCACGTCGGGGCGTATTCAACTCGGAACATTTTCGAGAATTGTCATGCGTACGAACACTAAACATGCACAAATACAGATATTTACAACACGCACAAATGCAGAATTTTGATGTACGCATCAAACAGAAAAACCTTTTTGAAAAATATTATGTAATTTTCAATATTAATGCACTTATATATTTCTTCTCCGATTTTTCTCTGCTGCAATGGAGTTACTTGTTTTCTCGAATGTATTCGCTTACGTCAATCTTTTCATAAGTGATATACATATGTACTTTCACCGCGTTTAAATTTTCTTTCACCTCAACATTTCATTATCTAACATTTCGTTTCTCCCGCACATTGAATCCTCAATTTAGGCATGCCCTGCTTCAACATACGGCCCTACATAGTTTAAACCGGTTAAACCAGTTTGAAGGTTACCTCACTCCCGTAATCGCAACGAGTTTCAGATCGCTTACATTACACTTACAAATCCAGTTTCCCGCTTAGGTAGGTACAGACATTCAACGTATGCCCCACACGATAACTGATGTAGTTCAAATTTCTCTTTACTGAGTGGCCTGAGGCCGAGAGAATCACAAGGTATCAAGTGATTGTCCAAAAATTGTACAAGTCCAACAAGTTCGGTCGGTATGTTACAGGGGTTTCAGATCAAACTGAGTTCATTCGACAGATTACTCCTCTCCTCAACGCTTAGGCTCCGGGGACGAAGTTGGTGGCGTAGGCCCAGGCGTTGTTGGCGACAGGGTTCTCGAGGTGGTCCAACAGGTTCTCGAGAGGTCCCTTGCCGGTAACGATGGCCTGGACGAAGAATCCGAACATGGAGAACATGGCCAATCGACCGTTCTTGATCTCCTTCACCTTCAGCTCGGCGAAGGTCTCCGGGTCCTCAGCAAGTCCCAGCGGGTCGAAGTACTTGCCTCCGGGATAAAGCTCACCTCCCTCTCCAACTCCGGGAAGACCGTTCTGGCGGTATCCCTCGACAGCTCCCATGAGCACTACCTGCACGGCCCAGATGGCCAAAATGCTCTGGGCGTGGACGAGGTTCGGGTTTCCGAGATAGTCGAGCCCACCGTCTGTAAAGATCTGAGACCCTGCTTTGAACCACACTGGCTCCTTCAAAGTAACGCGGCTGTACTTCACCAAAGCCTCGGGCAAAATGCATCCTAGAGCTCCGAGCATAGCCCACCTTCCGTGGATAAGCTGGAAAAGCAACACCACGGGGAATTCAGGCAGCAATTCGTTTGGAAGAGCATACTGCAATAAATGCACATGTCAAGTCGAAATGGAGCTCGCACCGACACTGGGCACCGGTAAGTTGGGTTGTGGGCAGACAATTTCGTTCTTTAAAGTGTACACGGAGGTGACGAATCACTCAAACTAGTCAGAGAAAGGCCTCACCTCCAGAGCGCGGTTCTTGGCGAAGGACTCGGGGTCAGCAGACAACCCAGCGGTGTCCCATCCGTAGTCACCAGGGAACTCTCCCTTCAGGTAAGAGGGGGTCTGAGCGGAGAATGGGCCCAAGTACTTGGGTCTGTCTGGGCCATACCAGTAGTCAGAGTCCTGCGCATCCAGTTACGGGAAAAACGGGTGTGAAATGTAGGCCCCTGGGGGAGCAGATGACGAAAAGACAGCAGATGAGAAGCATTGCGGAGGTTTGCGTCTTCACCATTTCGGAGATTTGAGAAAAGCCTTACCATCGTGACCTTGGCCCTGCATACTGGCAGCTGCTCCCTGAGAGCATCCTTGGGGGCGGTGGTGGCACCCAAGAAGGTAGATCGGCTCACGACCTGCTTGGTGAGTGCTGTGGCGGCCATGGCTGCAGATCGAAGACCGACTACACACCGCTCGGTTGACAGCAATGATATTCTCTTCACCTTCGAGGCAGAATTGAGCGTTGTCGAAGCAGGGATGGAATATAACGCATCAACGATTTGGTACAAAGCCAAAATTGGAGAGGATAAAGTGACGGGCAAAGAGCGGGGAGCAAAATCTGTGAGAGGGCGAATGAGAGGACCCCATTGGCGATCTCTGACCGGCATCCATCCCCATCCTCTCATCGACCCTGGCCCACATGGATCCACCAATTTATAACATCCACCTGGCATTTCGGTGTTCCTGCAGATACCATCTGTACCTGAATTAGTCGCACAATGTTTGCGTTATAAGTTTTTTTGAAACAATTTCAAGATATCAATTTCTAAAAATAAATTCAGTCATATTTTTGGAATTATAAAATTATAATTTAATACTATTTTTTTAATGTAATAAAATTCAAACAATTTATATTATCTAATAATTAAAATTAAGAGAATTTAGATAAAAAATCTTTATATTTTTTAAAAAAATTTTATGTATATTTTAAAAAGATTTATAATATGAACAAATCTGAGATAAATTTATGATTTATTCTTAAATTTTATTCTATTGATTATAATAATATTTTCATAACTCTAAAAAATATAATCAAATTTTGAATAAAATATGTTCATAAATTATAAATAAATATTTTTTCATAAAATGAGAAAATTTACATCCAGTTCCAAGTTCAACATTACTTTTCAAATAAATTATTAAGTATGAAAATTTTGAATCGCCATAATATAATATCATTATGAGATAAATTAATATGTTATATTCATTCACTATCTTAGAGTGTAAACTAGTGTAATACAATATTAATGCATGAAAAAAACATGTGGTTTCATGTCATTCAAATCTTTCTTTTGAAAATGTGAATAAAATGTATATGATGAATTGTTTTGGGGTTGGAAATTTGGTTGATACATATATAATATGCAAGGTAGATAGTCTTTGAATATTCCTGAATGGTTCATCAAATGTGTTAGTTGCAAGTTGAGGTCACAATCAAATTTATTGTTTCAATGGAAATCCTATAACATTATTTTTTTCGTTAAAATTATAATAAATTTTGATTACTACAAAAATATATCCAAATCACTCTGAATCTCTAATAAAATAACTAATGTCAAATTTTTTTATTTAATGTCAAAATTATATTCAATTTCATATCTAAATCATTACGTAGTGAATAATTGTTGCATTAAACCATCAATCCATTCTTTAATTTTTTTTTCAATGCATTTATTTTCTTGAATTTCATAAAGTTTAAAATTTCTAACATTCCATATATACACATTCTTTTATGTAAATAAATGAATAAAGTTACAATATATCCATGTAAGTTGTAACTTTATCTTATATATACATATTTTCCATGTACTTATGTGAATCTAATTCTCGTTTTTATGTTTACACATGCTAGTTTTGATGATTCAATTATATTTTTTGTTATAATTTTTTCAATATAGTTTCAAAAAAAAATGAATTTCACACTTAATTGTTCAAATGATTTAATTTTAAATATTATATAAATTTATTTCAATTTATTGTTCAAATTGATGTACACTAAGAGCGCAATTTGTCATTTGTCTCCATATCAATCCTCTATATTGGCCAATTGATTAAAGATTTTAAAAATATAGTCTAATTTTAAAATTAAAATTTATTCATTTAAAATAAATAATTAAATACAGCAATGTATGATAAATTTTTAAATTAAATATGCAAGATTAATCCTCCATGTAAGTTTTGAAAGATTAACATAGAGAGATAATGAAAATCTAAAGTAGATAAAGTGTTGAACTAATACTTAATGTTATATGACACATTGTCATTCACAAACAAGATGATCACACAAAACATAAAATCAAATGTTTTATAAATATTATGATTACAACATATAGAAAGCCCATAAAATGCATTCTCGACTTGCAAATCATGAGAAGTAACATGCAAAACCAAAGGACACTTTTAAACATTTCCTATATAGCAGGAAAGGTGTTTGAGACTGATATTTTAGTACACTTGAGTAGTGTTTCAACCTTTGAGTCAACTGTGTTTTCTAGTTTGTGTTTTTCAAAGTTCGAAGATAAACTATTTTATCATAATTTAATCACTTGTATTATTTATAATTATATGAAAAGTACACATATTTGTAGCGTTAATGAGGAAATAAATCAAAATAGGGATCCATTCTGTAACTTAATACGTAGATAATTCTTTTAAGTACTTTTGACGTTTTCAATGCTTTTCAATTGTAACAACAGGATCAAGCCACTTGAGAAATTGCAGATATGTTTAATTTCTGGAAAAATATTTCGTCTACATTCTTTCCAACAGCTTGGTTTTCGACGTTAAAAAAAGACTGGAAGAGGTTTACGTTTCGGTCCGTAAGTTCGGACAACAACCCGATATTCATGTTGTAATGCTATCTCAAGAAAATCTACTCAAGTCTATTTCAGAGTAACCTGTCTGCTCGTTCAGCCATTGAGAACAATTCCAATTTTGTATAATTCGGTTTGATTCATCTTTATGCCCGCTCAAGAGGCCTCTGTAATCGACGTTTACCAAGATTCACATTGCGTACACGATACCCGGGTAAGTTGATTCATGAACCGGGAGTTTTGAAACGATGCTCGAGGAACTAGGTAGAATTTATTGGAGCAAGTACCATACAAATCCTCATGGATAGTATCAACACTTCATCCAAGACCTCGGTGTAAAATCGGATTCAGGACTACTGCTGATATGATGACTCTAGGAAGAAGACTTGAAAGTCCAACCTTCCCGATTCCAACCACTACAGAACAAGATTTCGATGCCCCAGCTGGTTGGTCTGTACACACAAATTGTCTACGTATTATACAACGTCTAGAGGAAGCAGCACCAATGAGGTGAAAATGATCGTATAGGTCAGCAACCGCCGGCAGCAGGCTCTATTGAACTCAGAAGTCCATTGTTTCTTAATTGCATGCAGTGCTCCTCTGCGTCATTTTGGGCGCATATAATTACTACTGCCAATCCATTTATATGAGCTTCTTGCATAATATTCACTGCGTTGTCAACTGACATTCCAGGAATGACTTTCATAAGCACTTGTACGACATACTCCCTTTTGTTGTAGCTGTCGTTGTGCAGCATCACTCTGTATGGAGGCGACAACTTGCGTGACTTCCTGAAAAGTAGGACATACAAGACGTCAGTAAAAAATGCTCATCTAAATACAAAGACAGAAAGATAGGACGTCATACAGAGTCTACAGTCATGACAACAGAATTGGGGAATGGCTCGCCCTCTTCTCCTCAAAAAGAGGGCGGACAGGTTAACACAAAAGAGAATATCGACGAGCTACGTACTTGAGGTCGAATTCAGATTCCCTTCCTGGCGTGGGTCTCTCTATTGTTGGTCTGTCAAGGACACCACCACCCGATCGGCCAGGTGCAGTTGCAGCTCGAATATTGACACTTCCTCCCTGTATCCTGACTGTGCTTTTGTTCGAGTTCTCCAATCCTGCAAGATTTGGAAGCTGAATTAGTACCTGCCCTTGATGCAAAGACCTACTAATAGACCAGAAAAACAGAGACAATGCAGGAGACGAATGACATGATAGTAGGTAGGGGACAAACGGACAGAGACTTGCCAGAAACGCTACTAACGGCCTTTCGGCATCAACAAGAGCGTGCTGCATCTTTGGGAAGAAACTCGTCAACTCAAAGGCCCAGTATACCGTAGATGCATATAGCTGATACCCAATGAGAAGTTGGTGAAACCGTCGGGTGATAAAGTTATCTGGTAAAACCAGAGACCTTTCTAATTTGATTCAGATGGAGACAATTAACTCGAGCGCTCACCGGCGAAGAAAGGAATACGACCGCAGACAGAGTACAAGTTGTAGATGGAGTCAACACGCATCAAGTCAATCACAGAAGTAAACAGCAAGCAAGTTCACTCTGATTTCATTACATCTCAGTTTGTAGGACTTGCAGACCAGTAGAGTCAATCATTTTATCGAATAAATCTATTATGTCCATCACCCGTTCGTTCACCAGCTGCTCAGCACATATAACCCGAGTCAACCGTACGCCTATCAATGTATTGATGCATATAGCTGATACCCTTTGAAGAGAAAGTCATATGGCCTAAAATCCAAGACAGAGTGGAGTTCCAAGAAAAATAGAATCAGTAGTGAAATTCACCGACGAGAGAGAGAGGGTTTTTTAAAAAATAACAAATTATAAGTAAATGGAACGTGTAATGTAAGATCCAAAGTAACGCTGCTAAGAATCGAGGGTACAATCTGATCTTAAGCTTCAACTGGGCTGGCCCTGTTCTGTGAACCAGGAAATAGTGAGATGGCAGGTACAGAAACCGCGTGGACAAGATTTTGAGGGTGGGCACATGCAACAGAGGGTCATGTCGTAGAAGGTCATGCTCATTTCCACATGCAATCTTGACAGGTGGCAACAACCTTAAGTTCATCATCTTGAGGCACCACGCAGAGTGTAATACACTTTTTTCACTGTTGTATCGACCTGACCGTGGGAATGCCAACTACTTGTTAAGACTCGGAAAAACCACTGTTAAGAAACTAGAGCTTTGTGTACACTTCTGATGACAGAGGAAAACGGCTTATCGTTTGGGATAAACCGATTTCCTCTGTCATCAAACGATAAGCGATAGTCTATCGCAAACCCATTACAGACCTTTCCTCAAAGCTTGATTGTCTCGAAAGAAGCAAATAATTACAAAAATGCGCAAATGATGGACAAGCAAGCTAGAACATACATACCAGCTCTGTTGATTCGGGCAGGTCCCACCAACGAAGCAGAGAGCACCGGCCGAAAAGTAGCCGCCATCCTCAGAAGAACCGTTTCCCCCAGGCAGGCAGTCCTGAGTGGATCGGTCTGCAACGAACAGTAGAGATACATGCAGAAACGGAATTAGAGTGTGGAGGTATTCACTGTAAATTGATTCCCGACGTGGGTTGTATTGGATCGCAAAAGTATGCGCTACAACCTTTGCCTTACACAAGCTTCTGTCAAGCTTGAGCTGACAGATCTTTCCATACACCACTGGATAGTAATAGATATCCACTGTTTTCTCAGAAAGGAGATTCCTTGTCAACTTCCACTCCACGAGATATGTGCTTAGAGCAATTTCACGTTTTCTCACTCATGACGCAACAATGCAAAGAACCTTCACTTCAGAAACCAGGATGCGGAGATCGCAACGAGAGAGCAGGAATATGAAATAGAGACACAACAACTGGACGCTCGATGTAATAGGAAGTTTAGATTCAGGGCGGGCTGACAGGGATAACGTCTTTACAACAAATACGCTTTCAATTCAATGACCGGAGATATTCACAGATTTGCTGATGCAATGACTGCAATTAACTATGCTCAACCAGCTCCCGTCAAGAAAAATTAGAAAATAAATTAAACCAGAGGACGATATACAAATATAGTGTGTGATAACAGTCGATTGGAGTACACTTCGCTGTCACAGGTCATACGAGATGGGTAAAATTTGATAGTAAATGAAGATAAATATAAATATATAGTTGTATTTGAACAGGAGCATGGGTTTCAACGAGCGTCAAGCGAAAGAGAAAAAAGTTTTTCTTCGCGTTCAATTATAAATGAGTTCTCAGCTCCCCTTGGACTAGTCCTCCAATTCATAAATAGCTCAAAACAGCAAATAGATACCCAGTTTAGCAAAGAATTCACCATAATGGGTAGCGTGTCCGAAAAACTCACGTTTGTCACCCAAGTGTCATTCCTGGAGTAACGAGTTCTTTTTCTATTGATAAATACATCTAACACCTGTGCGTTAGATTGATGTACCAAAATGGATACTTGGATTCTGTACCACCCGTAGGTTGCACAGAGCCACTACGGATGTGTAGTCCATGTAAACACCTTCACGTTCATCCACATCTGTGGTAGAAATCTACAACAACGAAAGATAGAACACTCTTTAAATCAGGCTACTGCAGCAGAGGAGTAGTGCGTATTTCGAAAGCAAACATCAATCACAATCGGAGGTCTCTTACCAACGTTGACGGGCAAGCACTTAGGGCTTGGCGGTCCAATTAGCCTCGATTTGCTACTGGGAGTACAGTACAGGCTCCTCAAACACAACCACAGGGTTCACCGATATATTTTGATGATGGTGGACACTATTTGATGAGTCGACATGTTATAAAGCAGCTTGGATCTGTCTGGATTCTATCGCGACTCGCCTTAAGCACCATTCATGATTTCTCCCCTCCACAACTCAGACTGACAGCTAAAGTCACAAGCTTTTTTTAATTTACCTAAACTCGTGACGATCTTTCGCTGCACTGTCGGTCAAGCTCCACCCGACGTTACTGGCATTCTGCATTAACTGGTTTAATTCACCAATTTTGACCGAACTATCTACCCGCCCAGTGCGACCAAAACCTGGGCAGCGGATTGTAAGCTGGAACTTGTATTTCGATTCAGATTATCATCGAGAACTCCAAGCTTGACATTTAAGTATGCAATATACAGAAAACGGAGCAGCATGCTTCAATTCCGCCTCCAAATGGCAATCACCGCGGTAGTTCACAGGAGAAAAAACCGAGGATAGAATACACGCAGCTTCCACACAGAAGACATCCTAGTAAGGTCAAGACATCTACAAGGGAGTTCCCAGGACGAGCTAAATTCAAGCGACAACGAGTTCAGCAATAACTTCGGTGGTCGTTTCTGACATCCCGATCACAATCCACACACTTAAGCTACATAATGGCAAAGCAACCAACTCCACAATCAACAACGCTAACCGGATCAGGTCACATCAACAACCGGAATTCCCTGGGTCAACAGTGGGTTTTCTACCTCGATCAGTTGGGTAGAATTGCCGTGCAGAAGAAGTCGACGATACAAGCAGACGAACCCCAAGAGCACTTCCGCCACAGAAACCTCCGGCTGAGCAACCAGCAAACCACAACGCCAACCCAAACGGCGAGAAACGACGTCACAAACCAGATTTGGTATTGAGACGACTAAAACTTGCCTCCGACCACCACTACCAACACAAGAACACTAAGCTCTCCAACTTATGGCCGGAAACCCACGGATTCCACTAAAAGAATCAACTCTTTCGCAGAATCCAGAATTTATTCCTTCGTACCGACAATCCGCGGACGCAAAATCAGTCGTAGATTGGAGGAGATGAAAGGGCCGAGAATGTTCGAAAGATGGATTGCGCGAAGGGCAAATTGATGTCGTTCAAGGGTCCAGAAGCTGCAGAAGAAGCAGCAGCTGCTGCTGCTGCCGCAGCAGGAGCGGGGACGAGGAGAGGAGACGGAGGGAGGGGACGAGGCGACGACGAAAAGGGAGGCGGAATCGGAGGCGCGGGGGCCATGTACTGACTGAAGTGTGGAATGAACGGATGTGGTTCGAAGGCGAGACCATGGATGAATGGATGGATGGAGTGGAACGAAGGAAGGAAAGGCAAGGGTGGGGCGAGCATCGCGGGCGACGTGTCACTCGCTCGGGCGTCCACTTCTCTCTTCCGCTCCCGTCCCCTCTTGCACAAGTATCTCGTCCGCTTCGGCTCCGGCTGCTCGCTTCAAAGTTCAAATCCACCACATCTCCGGTCCCTTTTCTCCGTTTTTGTCGTTTCCACCTTCCCGTACGAGTGCACTTTGCGCTCCTTTCTTCTCCCACCGTCGGGAGTCGGGATCCTCTAAGCCAATGCCCACCGGAAAAGCTAAGCGTCAAATCTGGCAATTGTCTGTGGCCTACCAGTTAGCAGCCACCAAAAGTTCAAGGTTTTAATTCCTTCCTCCAAATCCGGCTCATACTGTCAGCAAGACACCAAATGTCGAAACGTTCCAAAGTGGAATCTATGGTTGTTATGGTTTGATACAATGATAATCCGATTATGCTTCCCGTGTGGTGGGCGAGTGTCCGATTTGCCTGCATTATGGAATTAGAGTGATAAATAGCATCGATGCGTGGGGATGCTCTTAGGTGATGATTCTATAACCGGTGAATATATAATGGTGTGTGAAGTGGAGTGGTTTTTTGGTGCGACTACGTAAGAAAGTTTTATTTTTTGTTTTTGCTGAAATGACAAATGGTTCACATATATAATGGGGTCGGAATGTTGAGATATACACTGCAGTAATGTAAAGCATGGAATCGTGACGAGTACCCAACATTTTACGCCATGTGCAGGTATCGAAGTGTAAATGGGCTTAGAGCAAATAAATAATAGGTTTCAGACCATTGTTGCGTCCATATCTTTCAACATGTATCACTTCCTTTTGCATTGATGGGGTCTTCCCATCCCTTTTGTTATTTTACTGTGTCTTTTTTAAAAAAAAATTATTATCCCCTTAATCTTGCTGGTCCGAGACAAGGGTCCGTATTTGTATCACTGAGACTTGATGAATTTCTCTCACATACAATAGTTTTGGGCGGAACAAATAGAAGGAAAGAATAATATGTCTCAACAGAACGGACAAGGTCCGACCAAAGCAAAGAAATTATAAGAGAGGCCTGGAGCCGCAGCAACATCAAAACGGTTGGAGACAATATCAAAGATAGTTCATAGAGCCTCGACCTTGGCTGGCCTCCCATATGTGCCGCTTCTGCACGTCCACAGCTCCTGTTCCGATTGAATCCGCGTCATAAAATCAAGTGGGCGGATCGTTTTCTTTTCCTCTTGTGCTCCCTGGACATCATGAAGATGATATTTGAATAACAAAAGTTCTGTTTGGGAAACTTGTAGCAAAGTTTAAGGTTCTTCGGATTCGAGAGGAAGAGCGAAAAGCCGCAACATCTCCCCAAGATCCATCTGTTTAATACCTGTTCCGTAAGACATCGTGCAAAAACGATGGCCCAGATTGTACCGGACGTGACCGATGACCCGATCATCTGTGCTGCTGAGAATGTGGCAGATTATCTTCGATTATGGAAACAACATTCCCGAAAGCGATACTCCAACTTTCGATGCACAGCGAGAGAAGATATCTGAAAATCATCCACGGTGGGCAACATTGACGGGTCCGGGAGTTGAGGATCAGGAGTTTGCGCAGGGTGGGTCCCACTTCGGATACGGATTTTTGTGACTAGAAGGAAAATCTCCACGGCGATCATTCCCAGATGAGCCACGTCCCCAGGGACGCAGAATCTCGAGAACAATCAGCTTACAGTTTCCATGAGGGCCCACAAGTGCGTCCACATCACAAAACTCGCCCAATGATTTCTCGAAGTGGACGTGGATTTCTAATCTGACATGGCAACGTGTTGGCTCCACGTGGAATCCCTGGTGTATTTTCACTCCGCTCGCGCAGCAGTTATTCTCTTCGGTACTCCTCCTGTGCATTGAGGTTCCTAGTAAAATAGCAAAAAAGGAGGTGAAGACCCATCAAGACGGACAGTGATAAAACCAAACGGGTAAAATGGGATAACCCCAATAGCATCACAATGAGAAATATGTTATAGGGACACCAAAGATATCCGAACTATCTATGGTGTTTAATACGACGGAGCCAAGGACAAGACAGAGAGAAATTTGAATGTGCCCAAGTACTCGGCGAGGGAACTTGATTTGTAACTTTGACACGAGTCACTGACACAATTTCTAGTATCACCTGATACCAAAACTTGGTCACTGATACACATTAATTGTTCCCATGTAGGCTCCACGTAGGAGCCACAAAGTAATATGACCCGGGTCCAATTTGTCTTATTTCTAAACATGTTTTCTTTGGCCATGGTAAATCGAACGTTGGAGAGTGAATCAAAGGGTGGTTTCGGATGGGTTTGGGGCATGTCTAAACAGGCCTTTAGATCTTGTGAAGTCCCATTCAATTCCATGAAAGAGCTACTAGTATCTCTTCTTTCTCTCTCTCTCTCTCTCTTTGAAACTAGCATCGCCTATCCAGGGACTCCATTTCTGTGCCAATAACTTTTCCATCATTATTATAATTGTATGACTTCGGTCACACTTGTGGGAGTAAAGAATGTGGAATGTGCGTTTGAGGAATGATGAGAAACGAGTTCTTAGGTCCAATTTACTGAGAAGACCTTAGTAGGTTGGGTTTCACGAGTCCATGAAACCATTTTATTCCTTTGGTTCAGATCTTGTCTGGCGCCTTTGGAAGGTGAGAGAGACATGTTTGCTGCAGGTTTTATGAGCAGATTGTCAAGCCATGAGAGATTGATGATTCATCCAGAGTCTGCTCTGTAGACCAGAGGAAGCATCGGAATGGACATATCCACCGGCCATGAACCATTGTGGTAGAAATCACAGAAACTGCATCGTTCCAAACTTCCACGCTTTCACGACCAACTCATTAAGGTGCAGTAAATACAGAGTCATGCTCTCTGCAATGTCAAAATAATTTTGATTTTTATGACATAGCGTGTAAATCATCCACATGGGCTTGAACATTTAAAATTCATGTTATATTATCATCCATGCATGCAAGTTTTTATTGGTTTTGGTCATTTTTATACATATTAAACATAGATATGTGAATAATAATTTGCACAAAATATCAAATTCTAATATTTCACGTAGTAAATTGTTCAAAGCTTTTTAATCGATCACTGATGAATTTGAAAAAGTCTAAAAAAATCAAAGAATTATTATATTGAAGTTTTTCCTGATTGTAGCTATCAATACATATCCATGAAAACTTTTATAAATCAGGGATCTTATTTACTCAATACGTCTCCTCAGGAGTGACATTCATGAGTAGCTGAATCACATGACATTGTGGTTGGAGACTCCTAGTCTGAGTTTACAGTTCACTCCAATCATGGTTCCCATACATTGAACAAAGTCAACAAGAGCTTGGCCGCAAGACAATTCATCAGATGATACTTGAAGCCTCCACTGTAATACCCGCGGACGATTATGAGACCAACAAACATCAAATATTTCTTCTTGAAAGTCGTATTCTGGCCCTCTTGAGGCGGAAAAATGAAGTGGTAGGTTGCGGAGTCTTTGGGTGTTATATAATCGGTACATGCATGACTCCTTCGTTTCCTGTCCCCTTTGACTTCAGTTGTGATTTCTTCGCCAGAACACATGCCACTGACACATTCTGCAACTTTGGACGGAGTTTGAAAGTTAAAGTTCCCTGATTGTCCAAGTTTCTGACCCTAGGCATTGCATTTCCTGGTTGAGATTCTGGAAGCTGCGGAGCACTGTATGATCGGATTTCTTCCTCATACGTGATGGGTGCTAAATTTATCTGCAACGATTGAAATACCTTAAGAGTCTAAACCTCTAGAACCCAAATGATCTCTCAATAAATTTCTGTACATTCTCGAGTTGGGCTTTCTGATAGTCTCAGATCTTCCATCTACTGCTTACGTCCTCATCTCCAGTAGAGATGCTTGCTGTCGTCCTCCGTTATTTCCCGATGGTGTTTCTTTTCTCACCTTGATATCCACTTTCGGGATGAAGATGTTATCTCAAACCCGCCACACTTAAAACTTTCCTTTTTAGTTCGAGTCAAGAACGAACTTTCTGTGCTTCGTGCTCTTTTCTCCTCACGAGGGTACGTGCAATGGCAGTTTCTGTATGATTACACGGCAATTAGACCGCGAGAAGCTCGTCAACTTGCGGACCAAGAGAAGCTTATTCTACTACAGTCATGTGAATCGACAAGGCCAATGCTGACAGAATCTGGTGTGGAAGACACATGTGCGACGAGAAAATGTGCATGGCAACCAAAAGAAATCACTTCTCCGACCGTGCCATGGAATGAGGGATGGGAGGAAGGAATCAGAAGCTCAAGCACAGTGACTCTGGACGGGACATGCAACTCAGACAAGAAGGCTTCTTTGATGGCTGACGAGGCAATTTCAGCGAAATTCGGCCACATGTGGCATTCCGTCCTACGGGTACAATACCGTACGTGCCGTTATACCGTTTGCACACTCGACTCTCGAGCGGGGAAAATGTGGAGATGGATATGTCCATCGATTCCATTCTTCAAAAATCAGAAATCCAGGACGCAAAATCCCTGCGTCGACTGGATCACAGATTCGCAGCGTCAGACAAAACGGCAACAGAAGAAAAAGTACAGAGATCTGCATCGAACGATCCCTGTACTATACATTACTGCACTTTGATGTATCCGCGACTCGCTCGGCGCGACGTCGCCAAACACCCACCACGTCGGGGGTGTGCCGAGACAGTATTGAGCAGTCGCCCAACGACCACTAACGGTCACATCCCTGGATACGGGACTCAAACCGCAAACTCGAAAACTCGTAATCGGACGATCCTGTACTCTCCTCGTATAATCGAGCCGTCCGATCCGACGATCGATCGAGCCCGTACGTGTCGACGTGTAAGGCTGCGGCAACGGCGTCTGTTAATTGTTCGGCATTTCCGTTATCGGTGCTTGCGTGTTGTCAAGTGGGGAGCACTGGGGGCATGGGGCAACATTGGGGCCGCTTCGTAGCCGGGAGGGCAAGGCAGCGTACAATACGGTAGGTGCAGGACATCGCAGGCTGGAGCCGCTGTATTGTACTGTCCTGGAATCAAACCAGACTTCAGAGTCCAGACCCCATCCACTGCCTCTAAATCAGACCCTTGGTTGGCCCCCGTAGTCATCTTGCTCATGTCCTCTACTCACGGAGGTGGCGAATGTGGCGATCAGGAGGGCCGCAGTGGCAACGTCCCGTTGTGAAAAGCGTCCCTGAAATTCTGACCATCTTGGTGAAGTGAAGAATTACGTCACTGCTCAAGGTCAGACGGTTTAATCTGGTGACGATCACTGCGTACAAGAGATGGCAGTTGATCTTTCCAGTACAGCGCTGCTGTGCCAGAATGCTTCGCACGACTGTAACGGTAAGCAGAAAGTGCATTTGTTGTAGCATGTCACATGGACTGCGCAAGAGAGCTGAGACCAGTCTTCATCACCGAACTGTAATAATGGTTACGATGCTCCCGGGGAGGTGGAATGAGTGTACCCAGTTGAGTTCCGCCGCTAATGGCTTGATGGGCTGCTGGGATTGCTCTCATGAATGACGTGATGGAATTTTCCAGCAGGGGAGGCTCGTTCGTAGTTGAGAGAGATTATCTTCGTGAGTGTGTCCCACGACATTTGGTATTGAATCAGGTCCTGTGGGACACTACTACGGTATACTATCTCGATATCGTTGCCAACAATCTAGACGACAGTTAGAATTCCTTGAAGCTTTGCTAATCCCTAACAGAGAAGGACGATCTATCCATTCAGGTGATCGCACTTTGTGATGCTCATCTTACGCCTGTGCCGACTTATCTAAGAGTTTGGACGGGTCAATTCCGAGCATAGCCTGGCCGTCGTTGCTAGACTCTGACGCGAAGAAGTGGAGCACATGCATCTCGCCTGTGCATGAACCACATTCACCGTTTCCTGACTACCTCGGAGGTGATGGTGAAGTCAGGTCAAATAGCGTTTGGCGTGTGGAACCGCACTTGGACGTACTCAACGCATGACACAGCTGGCAGAACCCACATGTGGAGCGAGTGTACAAAAAAGTTGGAAGTGGTGGGTCGGTATATTCTGCAGTTGAAGGCGTGGGCTTTGCAGAAGACAAGGGGAAGGGACGAGATTTGTGTTCAAAATTGAATTTATTCAACCAACTGGTCAAACCTTCAACGATCACACCGATAATACACGTTTTAGACTCTGTACAAATTTTCCCTGTAAGGTACAAGCGATCACCCAGTTCCAACTCTTTTCATTTCCAATTCCATAGCCAGAGGAGCGTTGTCCAGGCATCATTTTCCCTTATGGTAACAAAACAAACTTGCTTGCTATCTGAACAATGCGCTAGTGCAACAAAACCCGCAGAGCGGTCTATACAGCGACTTATGATATCTTTTTGATCACCTCAGGCTCATGGATGCGTTGGCTACGCTTGCTCAACAAGCGCGTCGCACCCACAAAGCTGGGAACTGACATATTGGAATAGTTTTCGACAGGTAACTACTTGCTAGAATGAAACACCTGCTAGAATGAAACACCGGCATCAAACAGGATTCGCTACATAGACGCACCCACAGCCAAAGAGGGGTGGGTACTACGGATTTACAACTAGCACCCCTCTCCTCTACCTCTACAATGGGCCTTGCCCACAGCTCCTCGGCCCATTCCTCTGCAGCGTCCGCGTACTATCTCTCTACTACCCGCCCTGTGGATCCTGGAGCGAACCAAGAGAAATAAGGGAAACAAAACTGTGTAGAAATTCCCTCGAAGAAACAGGCGGGTGCTTTTCCTTGGGGATCCAATTATGAACGTCTTACCTCACTTCATTGATGAAGTGCGTACTGGGCAAGACGCAATCACAAGCCTCTTTCACTCGGACTTGAAGAGTCTGCGGACTATAAGAAAGACAGCAGCGATGCAGAGAAAATGACCTCCGTGCCTCCACTTCTTAATCTCTTCATAACTTCAGGGCTCCCACAGAGAGATGTTTTCGCTGCTCAACCAAAAAGCGAAACTCCTGCTTCAAAGAATAGGACTTAACTTATGGACACTTCGGTCAAGATGGGCCAACTCTGGCTACCATGAACGGCTCACAACAGGTTCCTAGGAAATAGCGATGGCTGCGCAGTCCTGGACTTTGCCAACCTTTTGCCGTCCATGCCAGCAGTGAACGTCAGTCAATTACGCAGGCAGGGTAGATAACAAGCAGGGCCAGAACGCCTTCACTGCGAACAGAGACATCTACCCTGCAGCGAGGTATACAGTCTGTCTGGTACCAACACTGCGTCATCCGTGAGGAGAAAGACACATAACGAAACACGACTACCTCCATTTCATGGGTTTGTTGGCCTCTCCATTCACCGAAGCATTCGTACTGTGGTTCAACTCACTGCCGCTAACGTCCTTAAGTGACATCACAGATCCAGGTCTGTCCGATTTTACTGGACCGAAATAGCTCTTATTCAGGCTGGTTCGCACTAGAGAGCTGGCCGTGGGCCTGGCTGAACGCGGGGATGTCTTCACCTCTGCTACACCGGGAAGCGAGAACCTCTTCTTGACGACAGTTTCTTCCTTTTCGGACTCCGGTCTTGACTTCGGGTTGCTCATCGACCTGGCTTTGGCTTTGGCAGACTCCGTGCTGAGCATGTAGCTGGGAAGGGCAGAATGCTGCTCCCCGTGCTCGCCCTTGGGGCCTGCATAGGAAGAGTGACGCCTCATGAATTTGTCCTTGCTGCCAACAGATGCTTGAGGTGTGGAAAGGCCGCTCTCCAGGCCACGAGCGCCATCTCCATTAGCGTCGGCATACAGCATTTCCTCCACCAGAGACCCATTTCCGTGATGCACACCATCAGCGGCTCCGTCTTGTACAGATTCAGGTGCTTGAGGGGAAGCCTGTTCGGGGGGTGATGAAGGAACGGCAGGAGAATGAGCTGGGGGAGGAGACACAGACGCTTTTTGAGAGGAAGACTTTGAGGCCTTCGGGGGAGAAGGGGTGAGAAAAGAGTCCCCAGGTGCTGCCAGCTCCATCAAGGGGGATGACGGGACGGGCGGGGATAGATAAGCCTGCGGAGACGACACTCCAGCAGCAGGGGGAGGAGAGGCAGTTGGTGATGGACGAGTAGAAACCACTTGGCTTGCAGGAGCCGATGGCTGTACCTGCGGTCCTGCGGGGGGTACGGGTGCCTGCGGGGGCGAAATAGCCTTGGGGCTGGTAGTGGTGGACTGAGCTGCTGTTGGTGGCTGCGAAGGTGTGGAAGGCATTAATCCTACGGAATCGGATATCGAACCCCACCTCCTTTTGGGATGGCCTTTGTGTTTGGCAGTGTGCTCTCCAGCCTCTGGGGTACTCTTCAGAACCTCCTTGCGATCCTCCGTGGATTTAGCTACACTCCTGGGAACGGGCGCCTTCTCGTCAATGCTATTCCTTGCTCCACTCTTGGGAATGCCCTTGTCCACATCTGAACCTTTGTGTCCGGCTCGGAGAGTCCTCTCGGGGTCGCCGGGTTTCGTGGGAGTCAACTTGGTACTCTTCTTCGAGCTCTTCTCGGATAGCGTGGCCTCTGGACTGAAGCGAGTTTCCCAGGGACGTGCTGACATCCAACGTTCAAGCCAGCTCCAACCCCAATGTGGCTGATCCGGCTCGCAATCGATGTACAGCGTCTGCTTCGGGGCAGACCTCCGCAACTACAGCACATACAACGACGGATGAGCATACTAATGTGAGAATTTCAGCTCCGAGCACAGCAAGTCAACACACTCGTCTGGAGACAATTCACAAGTCTTGCTACCAGTTACAACATTCCCACTCGGGTGATTGCCCGTGACTACATCTTCGACAGCGAAGAGCGCTCCCGAAAACCCCGTTAACAAGAAGGCAGGGACCATTGGGCTGACAAGGGTCAGGCCATAAGTCACGAGGGCAGAGGATTTACCTGCTGCGAGAAGGCATAAGCCATTGCTCTCTCGCGCTTGCGTGCACCCTCTTCCCTGCTCTGTTCCTTCGCTTGCTGATCCTTCAATGTCGCAGTGCTAGCGTTCCAACTATCCTGAAAACCCATCGGGACAACGGCGACAAGACCGCCCTGATCAGTCCACAGGGGTTTGAGGAAATCAGTACGGATTAGCAAACAGAAGGTGACATCAGTAAATTGGATCAGAAAGACAGATGAATGACATCAGTCGCAGTCCTACATACTGAGGAGACGAGATACTACACGCTTCGAGATCGGAACCAGAACGACATACTCTGTCACACTAACTGAGCGAGTCAACCTACCGACTGTCTTCGGTACTGAAGCTCCCTCGACTGAGATATTTGACGCATTACTGCTTGTCCTTCTTCCGACATCCGCACACGACGTGCCCTGACACGAGCCTGGACTCGCACCAGCGCCTGCATACATCTCAGTGTAATAGCTGCCTGCCGTCTCACAGTGTGCCCACGCACCAGAGCTTGCAGCCTGACGAGGCCTTTGAGAGCTCTTAGCGCTCGCCGAGCCTGGGGGAGCAAAGACGGTGGTGAGCTAAAGCAACTTAATGACCTCACGATCGAGCATTGCATTCAAGAGCTAACACTAACTAAACCCAACCTCTCTGTAGGCTAATGAACTATGCTTTCGCCAACCTGCAGGTAACATTGAGAGCCTGGAAGCATTTTCCATTCAAGTGACAATTAAATTTCCATGAAATCCCAAGCAAATCAGGAGAAAGTAAGGTCGAGGCTATGTTGTACCAGATAACCCCGGAACGCGGTCTGAATCTTGATGGTCGCGGCGACTTCGGCAGGACCGTATTCCCGGAACACGGGCTCCCCAGAAGAAGTGACAGTCTTTGAAACTTCATTTCCAGAGGTATCCACTTCTGCAGTCGCAGTACTTGTGACCTTACTTTGGTCCTGCGGACATGCTCCAGACTCGCCCTTGCTGGCTTCTTCATTCAGAGCAAGACGGTCATGGCTTTTACGTCCAAAACTCCACCTGCGCTTTGGAGTGGTTTTCTTAACCGACGCTCCCTGGTGAAAAGCAACAAAAACTGTCAAATTTGTAGGCACAACACTGGCAGACACTGTGTGTGACGAAGAAAGGACTGACTTTGCGCCAATGTGCAATTCCTGAATCTTTTGACTCGCCACCAAGTAGCCATAGAGCGGTCATATTCGGTCGAAAGAGCTACCTTCCTGGAATATGAATATCTCACCTCCTCAGCAGTTCCTTCCTTTTGAGGAGACTTGTCTTTAGACGGGGACCTGAAGGCCTTCTTAACTGCGGATTTTATCCACTTCGCAGTCTTCACCGACTGCACCATCTTGCTAGTTCTTCAACGCAATCAACCTACACTTCAAAATACCTGCAGGCAGACGGAGGGGTCAGTGAGCAGAGAGAGACAGCAACACGGCAATGCCAGAGACCACGCTCGCTCGGGTGCAGACTCCGATCCCCGTCTCCCAATGGTTTAGACGGCCAACATGCACGTTGCCCACACATTGTATGAACTGAGCGTAATATCAGCTGAGGAAAGCAACAGAGCGTCGGAGGCAGACATCCACCAAACTGCCTAGCACATCCCACGATGTCCTCAGCCATGGCATTGACCACCCGTGATAACGTCGTTGCAGGGAGTACTGGGGCCGTCATCAGGAACAAGAGGCATAGCTCGTACTAGTTGCTGTGTGACCTACGTTCTCAGTGGGCATGGCGGTATCTACAATCGAGAGAAAAAAGTCGCTCTAGAAAAGAAACACGCCGGATTGCATATATCCTATGCGCTCGACCAAAATTTTCCACACATCTTTGAAGGCAACACGTCGAGTCCCGACAAGTTCCTAGGGCGAGGGAGATAAATTGCCGAGCGAAGTAGCCGAAAAATACGCAGATCCACCTACTCCATCGCAGACTTGAGTGCATTCACAAAGCATTCTAAGGATTGACATTAAGATAGGCTCCACTGGTCAGGCGCCTCGGACACGACTACTTCTTCCGCAGCTTTTGCACACATTCTGCTCTAACCACTTCCCCAGAACCAAGACAACCGCGTATCGCATTCCCCATTGGCCAACGGGCATACCCTCAGAAGAAGTAGCACGATCAGGAAGAAGGGGACGCTTTTGTCACTGACCGCATCACACCTCACACGCAAACTCGATCATGCAGGAGCAGTCTAAGCGGGCTGACGGCCAGAGGAATGCATCCCTCGGAACCACGTTAGGCAACTCTCTTCTCCCGTTACACCGTCAGGGGAGGACTCCTCGTTGGCGCAGGATTCGGATAATTAACCGCGAGGAGACTACCGGTAAAGTTGGAGCTTCTTGCGGAAGTCGGGGGGTCTGCTGAGCTCATGCGCCACAGGGAAGAAACAAAGCCAAGCAGAACGATGGCTCTTACAGAAATGCCATGGACAACCGTGCCACAGGAGAGGAAACAAAACGCGAATCGCTCTTACATTGGCCAGCGGCAGCCTCCAAAGAAAGCTACGGGCGCAACACGCTAGCGTCGATGGCCACAAAGACATCAATCGGCACCACCATGTCGCAAAGCCCTCCCTGAATGAGCCGCTCGCCTACAACAAGATTTCGTGGGCGTAGTCGCTCGACACTGGGCAAGCAATACAATGCGGCCTCGGCTGGAAGAAAAAAGGCTGCAAAGAGAGACCCTGCCCCGTTCCCCGCTGGCAGCGTTCGCGGTTTGACAACTACGAGCTTCGATCCTTTCGTGCTGTTCTACACTACCAGCGCACTGTTAAACAGAAGACAATAGCAACGCAAGTTGAAGGTCTGACACATTTATGATCCTCTCTATGATACTCTCCCGTCCCCTTCCTCCTCCTCCCTCCCGAGTCCCAACTCTCCACTCTCGTTGCCCTCTCCCTCCCCGTCTCTCAGACCCCTCCCAGCCCCCTTCTTTAGCCCCCCACCCCACCGTGGCCTCCCTTTCTGCTTCCAGGAGCCTCGCTCGTAAAGGCGATTACGAGGGGGAATCAAACAATGGCGTGCAACGTTAACCCCGCCAGGGCCACCAGCAACAGCAAACGGAAGGAAAAACATTAGCGACGGACTGGGCTGGACTGGACAGGACTGACAAGCAGGTGCTTTTCAAATTCCCGAGAATGACATGCCCGGACTGGGGACTCTGACAAGAGCGCAGCGGTCGCACCTGTACTCATATATGTCTAGCGGTGACGCCAACCAATGGAGTAGAGGTGAGAAGAAACCTCCTCAGGGCACGAAAATCCTTTTCATATTCCCGGATGGATTTGGAGTCTGGACGAGTGCCTGACTGACGGGGAAGGGACCGCACTCCTGCTGCTGCCGCTCCCCAGCGACACCCCCCAGTCCCCAGACCCCGCCAGTCGGTTCCTCACCAGCACTGACACCCGAATACAAAACCAATCACTTAAAGATGATGAACTCCTATCGCACTCCACTCCACTTTAGCCGATAACAGCAGGCCCCGCACCTAGAGATGCACTCCTCCGTCCCTCTCGTGCCAGCGGCAGCGAGCGAGCCGAGCTGTGCGTCGTATGTATGATGTATCTAAGAAAGATGAGGAATCTCCGCTTTCCTATGCCAAAACTTTACTCCTCTCCCGCTGCGGTAACTTTCTCTCGGCCTCCAATCTGGCCTCGATTTGCACCCGGATATGTGCACTAAAAGATCATAATCATCATGACCATAACCCCCTCCTCGCCCTCGTCGTTCTCGTCCTTGTCCTGGTCCTATCACCGCGATTGACAACGGTCCTCCCCCTCCCTCTCCCCGCGCCCCTCTCTCGCCATACCTACGACGACTACTACAACCGATGATCATAGAGCGCTGCTCTCATCGCCAAAATCTCCATTCGCTGCTGCGCTGCCAGTACACGTTAGATCCCTCTCGGCCGCAGCAAGCTTCTCGTTCTGTTCCGGTTGGTGCTCGAGACACGAATGGGGCTCGGACGCCTCCCACACGCGAAGAGAGAGCAGCTCTTGCTGCTGCTCGCTCCTGGCTACATGCGGCTGCAGCGCGGGTTTCGCCACGCTCCCCTGCCTCCGTCGCCCATCCCAGAGCCCGGAATCCGCGCGGAGGAGCACTGCCTGTTTGGCGACGACGACGACGACAGGAGCGAGGGAGCAAACCTCCTTCAGGAAGATTGCTCCCGCCTTCTAGCGACCGCGGTTATTTTCAGCCCTCGGCCCAATCAGAATAAACAGAAATGGATATATCCCAGATTCCTGTACGCCTCCCTCCCACGTCCGTTCGATCGGGTGATTGGACCGTTCCCTGTCGGCCGAAGGACCGGACACACAAATTTTCTCTGTGGTTTACACATGGCTACACTCCCACCCAGCAAGGGCTCCTACGCTATCGCCCCGGCTATTCCCTTGCACTCCTTGGCGATGACTCTGAGCCTCTGACTATCTACGGTCTCGCCAAGCTACCGTCGCGCGAGTTCCGCCAAAGTTGATTGTGCACGGGAAAATCCTCTGGAACCGATGGCTGTACCCACGCGCCATTTACGCCGCGGGGAATAGGACTCGAGTTCCGCCTTGTGACGAACTTCGTCGCAGCATATTCGTGCAAGGAGAGATTGCGGGGCTGCAATACTTCCGCCCGTGCTGCACAGACACGTTGGATGACGTGTACCGTCCATCACTTGCTGTCCTTCCTGGCACAAGCACACGTCGATCCGAAAGCCTGACGGCTTGACGACCGGTCGCACCCTTCAACAGCCGATCACGGAAACTCGTTCCCAACTCCCGTCTCAACGCTCGTCCAGACTCCAGACCAGTCTCGAGAGGCCCGAGTGGGGGAGGACGCCACCCCCGACTCGCAACTATGGTAGGTCCCGCAGCACCCGCAGCACTCACTCACCCGGTCGATGCCGTACCCTGGTTTGCCAGCGTCGTTGCTCTGGCGCTATCGACCTGGCTACAGCTCCCCGATCGATTGCGATGCGTGGGCCCCATTCGAGTCGCAGGAAGCCTTGGCACCTTTGATTTGCCGTCGCGTCCACCGATCACATTTTATTAGCTCCAACACCTGATCATAACCTGTCCGGTGAAATCTTCACCTTAACCATGGTTGCGCCACACACGGTAACCCAGCTGGAGCGAGGTCGGGTTAGAGTTATTACTCGAACGACGGATTGGTGGTTTGGCGAAGAAAAGATGCATCTTTTTGGCACCACAAAGAACCATCCACGTGAAGAAGAAGGGTTTAGGAGATTTGATCATACAGAGGGCTAAAGATGGAGGTGTCAATTATGAGGAGTTAAGTTGGACGTTTCTGTAGGGGTGAGTTTTGATGTTATTTAGAGGCAATTTGCGTTGTCGGAAGGTTACAGAAATGATTTTAGGGAGTCTTTGCTTTTCAATAACAGAAAGATTTGCAAAGCAGCGCTTGATCAGCAGCAATACTCCACCAACAATATCGACATCAACAACAACAAAGGTCTTTGCTTGACATGACTTTCCTTCGTCGTAGGCAGGCTCCCGACATTCTGGTCCCACAGATTTCCACCCAAGGCGAGCCATGCACCGATGTTTGCTTTGGGGTTTGTTCTTCGCGATGGGGAGGAAGTCTTACCTTTTCATATAGGTCATCGGTAGGCTTGCAGATGGATTAATGTTGAGAAGAAGTTTTCCACCCGAGCACATCTTTACGGTGCACTGCTTCAGCATTGCATTTCCTCATCACTTAATACCATCTCAAGATTGAGCTTTTCCCTAATAGCATGATTTCCGGTCTGGTTGGAATTTCCTGATCCTGCGTGCGACCCCAGTCTACGGAGAACAGTGCGTCGAAGTCTCACATTTAGACATAACACGAGAACTTCATTAAACGTGAGTGCAATGAGACTACAGTACATTAAGCATTGATGTGTGCACTCTATTTCCATACATCTTGAGCATCTCATCACGTCAGTGAAAGTAAACTCGTAATAATTTATTCACCACTACTGACCATAACAGTATTAGAATTATAGTGCACTGTACACGAATCCCTTTATCCATCTTCTACAAAACCCTAATGGTTTCTTGAGCACCGCGTCAAAGACAAGTTGGCAATTGAAGACTCTCAAGGAGCTTGAAGGCTTAATTTCTTATCTAATCATAGATAAGAAATATTAATTACCAGTTTGGTTTCATCCATACATTTTACTGTGTTTACCATCATAGATCAGTTACCTCAATACAAGAATGCATGAGAATTGTGTATCTCAGACACTTGTACAAGCCATATTATGCTGAGCGACACAAGCCCAGAGTTTCAATCTCCTGTCTCCTTCCGTTATATGGTTCATAACGTGAGCTTGTAAATCGAGAACACACGGCACAGGGAACATTCCGGCGTTCCCGTGGTCAGAAAAACCCAAGAAGAACCATCGAAAGGCCGCGCCGGTGATCAGAGGCGAGCATCAATGAGTAAGTAAGTACATTGGAAACCACTACAACCTGGCAAGGGGAGAGAAAGTTTGTCCTTTTGCATAGTGGTCTATGCAAATGGATATATGGATGAGAATGTTTCTTCCTGCGCTCTCGTAGTTAATCATCGACTTCTCCTCCAGGCTTCAATTTCCTCCAAGCGTAACTCAATCCACATTGTCAGCACGGCGGGCCCACCATCGCCCCGTATGATCCAGACGGTCCAAGGCTGTATAGACAAAACCTCGTACACATCTGTAGTCCACTACTACGTCCTTGCATCGATAACTGAACTCTCCACTTCTTGTTCTTCAGATCAGTTACACTTCCCACAATAAATCTATTCCTATATTTAGCCTGAATCCATTCGATTACATAAGTTCACACTCTTTAACCAGCTCCCCCTTCTGGTCAATGTGCTTTCGATCAGAGACAATGTACCATGAATACCATGGAAAATGGTTGAGGGGCAAATATTTTACGGTAAAGTACGCCTTCGACAAATAATAGAGCGATCATATAAAAGATTTCGTCATATAGGAAGGTTGAGAAAATTTAGGTATAATGTTTTAAATTAGAGATGCTTGTTATATACGGAAGATTTAAATAAAAACACAGGCTCATTTTTTCATTCGTGGGTTCTCGATATTTTTAAAATTCCATGCCATAAATTCCAATCTCTATAGTTCTGGACTAGCAAGTACAACATTGCATCCCGATATCCATCGGAAGGTATTGCCAGGTTGAGAACGGGTGAAAAAACTTGCAAACCTATGCTCTCAAGTATATCAGCCATCACATTCGACTTATTTATTCATAGACTTTGCATGGTTGCTTTTGAGAAATAAATAAAACTGCAATTAAAAGTACAAACCAAGTAGGCTTAACCTCATCGATATGATTGATCAAATATTATTTTTCTGTACAAATAGTTGGCATTCTTGAAGTAACTCAATAGTTTCTATTTCAAAATAAAAATGCCAGTGTTTTTTTTTTTTCAAAAAGTAAACCTACACATGCCGTCAGTGTTATTTATATATATAATAATATCAATAACACAAGTGATTCAAAAATATTCATTCCTGTCATATAAGTCTCCTCTTCAAAGAAAAAGGGAAAAAACATGCTTGCAAGCAATAATTATTCTCTAATGCAAGAATTACATCATCATCAAGTTTTCATCTCAATGATAATGTGTCAAATGGAAATAATTCTGCTTTCAACGGACATATTAAACCTGCAAATGAAGAAATAGTTTTTTCTCCAAAATCTCCTCCATATCTTCATTAAGAGGGTATGACATCAGGTGGCTTCGTTTCCAATATAATTACATTGCATCTAATAGAAAATCTAATGAGAAGTATCTAAGTGAAAATCGCTATTATTTGAATAATCTCTATTCTTCATAGTTAGCTAATGGGAACAATATACCACTATGAACCTTGATTCAAATGAAACTAGATTGGATTTTCTCGTTATTCATTACAAGAGAGAAGGGAGTAATATAGCAAAAAAGATATGATACCCATCAAAATGAAACCATTGGGGTAGGATGGGGCTAGTCCCCTATACCACTACACCTAAGATGTATGAACTATCTAGATCATTCGATCTCCATATTACTTACGCATCCAAAAAAAATATCATCTAACGTGATTGCTCTCCTATAGATTGTACTAGCCATTATTTTCCATAGATCAAGGGATACACTCTGTGCCGTATCTTTAATGTACGTCACAAGTGTAGAGGAATCCTCTTAACTCTCGTGTGACTTGATACTCTCTCTTTTTCCTCATCATCAATGCACATTCGAGTTCATTGCAAACTATAAAACTCAAATGGAAGAAGATTATGATTCTCAATAATTGGACCAATAACTCTCACCCAACCTTCAAAGATAATTTTTTTACAACTTTCTTGTTCACTCGGAAAATTTTCTTATGTTTCTCTTTTCCAAATCTCCCGAAACAATTGTTTAATTGTATACTTTATCACAAGGTAATATGCAAACCCCTATGTATTAAAACCATCACCTATCTCAATCTTTCATTCCAATTGATCTCAAATTTCATAACAATGTCACTTATCATCCAAGCTTCAATTTTTAAAAGTTTTATTGATGAAAATTTTTTATAGCAAAAGTAATGATCACTGTACTAACTTCATGATATTCAAGGTAATCTTGAACCTCTGACTGTATGCATAAACTTCAAACTATCACTCAAAACTCAAAACTCATCCAATTGAGTTGAAATTTTAGTCCAAACATAACTTGAGTTGTAGACTACATCTTCATTGAATCAGATCTGTCAAACTCTTGTAGGATTATAAGAATTGATCCAAATATCCTCCCGGATCCCAATTTCACTCTCTAACTGCATATCATCATAATAGAGTGACAACTTACTCAATTGCGTCCATTCTTGTATCCAACTTGTAGCTCTTGTTGTTCCTCTTCAACCATATTTCCCGGGAAAGTCAACCAAAACTCCTCAAACCTCAAACAACTTGACTTAATGTCCTCATTGTCCCAAATTCCAAGACCAATGAAAGTGAAGAGTGTCATTTTGACCTCTATTAGCTCCATATTAACTTAGAGCTTTACTACTATCCTAAACACACTACTTAGCCATCATATAAATAATATGAGCCGCCATTAATAAAGAGTCAAAATAACAATTCAAAACTAGTTAAATATAAATATAACTACAAACGGAACAAGTGAATTTATAACTTAAGAATTATAGTCTCCCCAAAATTCATAACAATCAACTCTCTATGGCTTGTTTTTGATAAAAATAGTGATGGATCGAAATTCACGTATTAAAACCCACCATTACTAGCAAATTCAGATCCATAATGCTCAAACTAAATCAAAACGTATATTGTTAGGTCCCAAATCGCGCCGTAAGAAGCAATTTGAAGAATAATCAGGTTTGGATTGTTTCACTTATTGCATAAAGTTATCTCCAAAGTGATATACTAACCACACCCAAAAATAATCAAAATGAAGACACCTGATGTTGATCATACATGAATTGGGCATCGATACATCTCGAGGATCATGTTGTCCTCTATCCATGTCCCACGTTGGCTCCACTCTCTCACAAACATGTCAAAGTTAGCGCCCATGGCTCCATATAACTCAAAGGGTAGAGGAACAAAGAGGTGACCTCTTTGCACACCCCTAAACTTGAAAACCTTGATGTTGCCGCTCCACTCCCTGTCCATCCAAGAGGATGGATATTTACCCTTCCGAAACTATGTCACATGTAGAATCTCTAACCATAACATTCTCAATGGTAACTTGATACTCCTCAATGAAATATAAGTTTACATTAATCCTAGTCAACTACAAGTCATATCAACGCTTCCTTCATGTGATGTATCCACAATCTCATGCCAAAGCAGACATCACATTCCTAATGACATCATGAATTGCTATCCTCTATGCTCCGAATGGGCAATGAGTCATATGGATCCCCTTGATCTAAGATAGTACAACAATCATATGTGAGTAATGAAGATGGAGTTGGGTGGACCAAGCCAACACTGAACCTCATAGTTGTTGATAAGATTGATGATGTGAGTTGGAAATCCTTGATGCATGGTCGAGCCAAGATCCATGAGCATGTATGCTTGCCAAAATGATAGTGAAGACGAGCCCTTGTAGTACGAGGAATGGTCTCATAGACAATTTATAACATGTTGAAACTGCCATCAAAATAATATGGATCTCCTAAATCTAAGATAATATCTCACTCACATATGAGTAATGAAGATGGAGATGGGTGGATCAAACCAAGGCGAAACCTCATCCTTGTAAAGGAGGAAGATGGTGTGAGTCTTAAATCCGTGATGCATGATCGTGTGAAGATCCACAAGCATGTATTCTTGCCAAAGCAATAACGAATGTGAACCATAGTAGTATAAGGAATGACCTCATAGAAAGTGTAGAGGATGTTGAAACTTTCAATCCATCAAAGTAGATTGTAGACCTCTAGTCCAATAGGTGAACAAAAAGAAAAGTATGGAAGCTCTTATTGTGCTTCCGGGAACAAAATATCTATCATCTACCATAATAGTATTTATAGGAAAAATGATCCATGCCACATCCCCCTTGCGTACATCTTAAGGATAGTGATATACGTAATAACAAATCAAGAGGATATCAAAGGTGCACAAAGTGCTCAATTACCCAAAAATACTATTATAATTATCTACTCCTCATCTATAATAAGCAAACCCCTGCACAAAAAATTGACAAAGATGTTTGTTTTTGTCCCAAATTTCCTATTACACATTTGAAGATCCCTAGTCTAATGATGTCACAAATGATGTCAATGATCCTCATATCAAAGGATGTCAAGCGTAATATGAATGCAAGAGAATAAGGAACAGTGCAAAGTAGGTAGGTAGATTGACAAGCAATATTAGTGGAGAGTATATCAAATATCACATGTAGATCCCCTAGTAGAGGAAGGTTATGTACATGCAATATATCTTTAGCAAGAGATGTATCTAGATAGCATGAGACAAAGTAGTAATATCCTTCTATCACTCCAAGAATGAATAAGCCACATATTGATGTCAAACATCCCTTTAGAAATTGGAGATCATGAGGAATGCCCTTTAGAGATCATGCATTACACTTTTACATCTTGACTCTTTCAAGATGAAACTCTATAATCAAGTGGTTAAAGGCTTGTTTAATCAAGTCAACATGGCCCATAATGTGTGTATTTTTTGTTAAGGAGGGAAGACACAACCTCACACAGGCAAAACGTTAGACATAAGAGCTTTAATATGTGCCATGACAAATAAGGATCCTCCCTAAATATCTTCATGTCAAGTACCAATTGCAGACTATAGAACAATGACTTCCTCATGTGAAAAATCATGTTGATACAAGAGAGAAGAAGGTGAACTGTACAAGAATTATACGAAAGGAATGCAACTTGTCAAAGTTCAACCATCCTCCTTAAGCTCTCTCAAGATGAATACACGTGAAACTATGTTAAAAGCATATCAACGTCCATATGCAAGACAATCCAATCCGGATGGATATCTAGGAAATCTCTAATGCCCAAACATATTGCCTCAGAACCTCATGGTGTGGTGACTCCAAATAAGTGTGGACAAAGATGTTGTTGGAAGTGAAAATGACGTTGAAGGACAATAGTACAATTAAGAAGATACAATAAGGTCTTCTTAACAACAATATGTCTAATACCGCTGTCGTGTTGTGACGCGGCTACCATGAGAAGATGATGACATGTGTCATCTTCAGAGCTGTTGTCATGACGGCGATAGTTTAGGTTAGGATAACCGACGGTGCACTGTAAGGTTGTTAAGAGCCCACCGTTGGATCTACTTTGTAGGGTCATGATGTTGAAAAGGCTCCAAGAGATATTATCTTAGACCTTATCACATATAAAGCGCAGTTAGAATGGAAAGGGTATGGGAGAGTGCTAGACACATCACTTTGCTGACTAAGGAGCATATATGATCGAAGTGGAGCCGTCGAGGACATGGATAGAGGACAACATGATCCTCCAGATGTACCGATGCCTAATCCATTTGTGATCAATATCCGGTGTCTTCATCGTGATCATTTTCGGGCGTGGTTAGTGTATCATTTTGGAGATAACTTTCTGCAACAAGTGATAAACTCTCTAGACCCGATTATTCTTCCAGTTGTTTCCTACAGCGCGATTTGGGACGTAACAGTGTACCTTTTGATTTAGTTTGGGTGCTATGGATTTTAACTTACCAGTAGTGGTGGCTTTCAACACATGGGTTCCAATCCATCACTATTGCTTACCGAAAATAAGCCATAGGGAGTTGATTGTTAGGAACTTTGCCGAGGAGTATTATTCTCAAGTTATAAACTCCCCGGTTCCGTTTGTAGTTCCGTTCATACTTAGCCGGTTTCGAGTTGTCATTTTGACTCTTTATTAATGGCAACTTGTATTATGTATAGGATAGCTAAGTAGTGTGTTTAGGATAGTTGTAAAGCTCTAAGTTAAAATGGAGCTAATTTGGCCACACTAGAGGTCAAAATAACACTCTTCATTCTCATTGGTCTTGGAGTTTGGGCCAATGAGGGCTCTTGGGCAACTTCTTAAAGGTTTTGAGTAGTTTTGGAGACCTTCTAGGGGGACATTCAAAGATCTGAGGATTGGGTTGGAGAGCTGACGGGACGAGCTACGATGTGGGCTCTAGAATGGATGGATTTGAAGGATTTGTCACTATGAAGTGATGATTCAAAGTTAGAGTGAGAAATTTAGACCTTTGAGTGTATTTGGGGGTTTTTCTAACTTTACGAGGGTTTTGGGAGATCTGAGTCAACAGAGATATAGTTTTCGACTCAGGCTTGTGTTTTGACTCGATTGGACGAGTTTTGAGTATGGAATGATAGCTTGAAGTTTGTGTATACAATCGAATTGCGGGATCGCACCGACAAATACGAAGTTAAGAGAGATCATATCTTTTGATATCAAAAATTTCTGTCAATAAAACTTTGCACAGTTCAAGTTCTGATGATGAGTGACCTTCTCATAAAATCTGGGAGCAATTGAAGTCAAGGATTGGGATGTGTGATGGGTTTTGTACTGTGGGTCAGATATCGCCTTTGTGTTACAAAGTGGGTAAATCACCAATTGTTTTGAGAGATCTAGAAAAGAAAAACATCTGAAACTTTTCTAAGTGACAGTAAGGGTTGTGGAGCAATTTTCTGTAAAGTTTGAGCGAAAGTTTTTGGTCGAATCATCAGATATCATAGTCTTCTTCCGCTGAAGTTTTACCGGCTATAATGTGAAGTGCTGAGGAGAAGAAGAAGAGATTGTCAACTCACACGAGGTTCTAGAGGGTTCTTCTACGCCCCAAGCGCGGGCGGCGTTCGTGAGCAAAGAAATGTCCATGCGACACCGCCAATATCTTTCTCCATCATGAGAAGCCTACTAGCACATTGCTAATTGAAAAAAAAAACCCTCTCGCAACTTATCCAGACACTCAGGAACAACTTTGTGAAACCACTAGAGTGATCATCTGTCTCAAAGTAATCTTTTAGATGCTCATAAACCATCCCTAACAAACCTCCTTATGATAGACATGGGTATGTGCATAGAGAACGATAAATATTGATCTATCAAAATATAATAGCTCCTTTAGCTCAAACTTCAAGAACCTTTATCGTACTCTCTTGTCCATGGATGGATGCAAAAGTCTTAAGGAGAAAATAGTATTCTCATTACAACTAGCAATAGACACATGATGTAGACCTCGTGTGGCTCTGCTATACTCCCTAGAATGCCCCAATATCCTATATCATTTCAATATAGAATAATCTGAAATATCTTGCGGCTAAACCTAACTACTAACATATGTGCACCATATAGAGTCCTTGTGCAATTTATACTAATCCCATGTCTAAAATTTTTAGAATCTAGTGGTGTCATGTTGTGACGCATCTACTATGGGAAGATGATGACATGTGTCATCTTTAGAGATATTATTATGAGGATGATATTTTAGGTCAAGAGGAGAATCAGCTCATCGTAAGACTGTTAAGAATCCACGGTTGGATCGACTTTGTAGAATAAGGATGTTGATAAGGTTCCAAGAGATATAATCTTGAATTTTATTGAATATAAAGCGTGATCATGGTGGAAAGGGGAAGGGAAAGATCTAGAACATCACTTTGTTAACTAAGGAGCTTATCTAATCTAACTGAAGATAACATGAGACATGGATAGAGTACAACATGATCTTCCACATGTATGGATGTTCAATCCATTTATGATAAACATCTAGTGTCTTTATCACGATCATTTTTGGACGTGGTTAGTACATCATTTTGGAGATAATTTTATGCAAAAATTGATGAACTATGCGGATATGATTATTCTTCTAGTTGTTTTTTACGGCGTGATTTGGAACCTAACAATATACATTTTGATTTAATTCAGCCCTATGGATTTGAACTTGCAACTAGTGATGACGTTCAACACGTGTGTTCCAATCCATCACTTTTGCTTACCGAAATCAAACCGTATGGAGTTGATTGTTATGAATTTTGTTGATGATTATTATTCTCAAATTATAAACTCCTCGGTTCGATTTATAGTTTCGTTCGTACTTAGCCGATTTCAAGTTATTATTTTGACTTTTTATTAATGGCAATTCATATTGTTTTATGATAGCTAAGTGGTGTGTTTATGTTAGTTGTAAAGCTCTTGGTTAATATGGATCTCATTTGGCCACACTAGAGATAAAAAAAAAGTGACTTTTCATTCTTATTGGTCATGAAGTTTGGAGCAATGATTGCACATGATGGGAGATTTTGAGTAGTTTTAAAAACCTTCAAAAAAACCATTTGTAAATTTGGAGAAAGTGTTGAAAAGTTGATAATCAGATCTACAAGGTGTGTTCAAGAATAGATGCAATTAAATGGGTTGTTACTCTATTGATTGATTGATTTGAAGTTAAAGAGTGAAATTCAAATTCTAGAGTGTGTATGGGTTAATTTTGAGAAGTCTATGTTTGTTTTAATATATTCAATTCAATGTACATATAGTTTACAATCATATTTGTGTTTGGATTGAAATTTCAATTTAATTGGATGAGTTTTGAATCATGAGTGATAGTTTGAAATTCGTGGATGCAATTAGAGTTACAGGATTGCACTGATTGTCACGAAGTAAATACAATAATCATAACTTTTGCTATCAAAAGTTTTTATCAATAAAAATTTTCAAAATTAAAGCTTACTTTTTACTTAAATTTGAAAGTAATTGAAGTGAGTGAGTGATTGAGATGTGTGATGATTTTAGTACATATGGGTTTGCATATCACATTGTGATACAATGTACGATTATACAATTATTTTGAGAAATTAGAAAAGAGAAACGTAAAAAAATTTTTTGAAAAAATCATAAATTTATAAAATAATTATTTATAAAATTTGAATAATAATTATTGATCCAATTATTGAATATCATGATCTTCTTATGATTAAATTTTACTGGTTTTAATAAATTCAAATATGGATTATTGAAAATAAGAAATAAAGAATATCAATTTACACTATGATCATGAGTGTATGACCATGCACTCAAGCTTTCTCTCAAACTTAATCTCTAAAACCGGGATGATAGAATACTAACTTCTCACACAAGAGATCCATATACAAGGAACAATCAACGAATTTTCTCTTTAATGTAGGATGTCATGGACCTCTTCATGAGAAATTTGTATTGGTCACAAGTATAGTGAAACCCATGTTTCAACCTGAAGCCATGAGAGTAGTCAATACACTTGATGCAGATGCACCGATGATGATACGGAAATGAGTAAATGTTCACCACTCGTAGAGTTTGTCAATGAATGATACTGTTACTGATTGTATGCTGTTATTGAGTTCACTCGATATGGCTAGGTAGTCTGTAAAGAGCAGCTATAAGACCGTTGTCATCATCTATCTCATGATACCAAAAGCAGGCGTCCGTATGTCGTACAGATTTCGGTATTTTTAGAGCAACAATTCTACAAGTGCAAGTCTCTTAGAATCCAGTTTCACTTGCATTAACAGAGGTTCTGATATTACTGATAACTGTTGCAATATAACATAACTGAAGATTAGGTTCGGCAAAGTGAATAAAGATTGATAATTTGCGACCATTTCTCTTAACTGGATCAAATCTATTCAATGCTGACTCGTACTATATTTCACAGGTTCATCTGAATTAGAGCAAGGGGTGTGTTCGCAGTTCTTGATGGTAAGGACAAGTGTTCAGTGTCAAGAGTAAAATATGGCCATGTATATAACCAAATATGGAGATTGCTCTTAGCCAGGTACTACCGTTGTGCCCCAAAAAAAATTAAAATGAAATTGATTCCATCACTTGAAACCGGATAATCTCTGCGCTATGTTCTGGTTAGGAAGCTGTGGAAGAAAAAGAAGAAAACGTTTTGGAGAAAGGTCAAGAGTTTACCTTTACACTCCTTCGACACTCGCATGCTCGAGCTTTTGTGTTGGACCTACCAAGAGTTAACATCTTCCATTCACCGTTCACCTATTACTACCCTACTTCAGATGACGATACGTTAGATGAATAAATATTTGCAAACTGGGTCTCTTGAAAATAGGAAAGGGTTAAGTCAGGACTACAAACAACAGTATCTGTACAGGATGACTCGTGTGTCAATCATGATCTTTTGTTCACGGATCTATTTATCACCGGATTTATTTTCTCATGTGCCACGACTCGTAATACTGTAGTATCTCTTCAAATTCCACGTCTACAATGATGACTACCGGTAGAATGACAAAGCCTTAAACTGAAACTTTTTGAGCACTTCTCAATGCTGCCACCCAGCACCTTACTCCGAACAAAACGAAATTACACTGGAGCTGGAAAAGCTACCATAAAACTAAAAATTTTAACAAAACTCAGCCACTTTTTAAGAGGTCGCAGATTTCTGTCTACTTCTTTGTTCTATGGCTGCCATGTTTTTCATAATATGATTTGATCACGAAGAGCATGGAGCTATCTTAACATGAGAAAGTTAGAGGTAAAACTCCCAGAGTTTGGGTTCATTTACCTGCAGGAGCTTTGCCCACTTACTTTTACTGAAGATGAGAGTTTGCGTTTTCTTTTCTGAAGTACTCTTGTATGGCCCTGCTTGATTTGGACTTCTTGCTAGAAGTGGGCGATGCGGCCTTAGCGTGATCGACAGGACCTGTTCACTTTGGTTAGCTATGGTGTTCTACAGGTTGATATTAGTATTCTATTTTATCTGATCGCAACAAAATCGAAGCATTATTTCCGCCACAATTCGAGGTTTTCATTTGAAGATCTTCAACTTCTTCATACTGCAACTGGAAGATTTAATATGAATAAAACTTCAAGAGTTCCTACCAATTTGTAGAATAGTAAAACTGTTATCCAAAGATATAAGTTCGTTCAGGGGCGAAAAGTAGTCAATGTAAAATATCCAAAGAAACCAAGTAATATAGCAAAAAGGATGGAAAGAACCCATCAAGTAGTACATGGATGAAAAATATAGAGGTCGATTTCTCATATGTCGAACTTAACTGTAGCATGAGAACTTGAGAATCTGTACACCTCCCAAGAAAGTTCAATACAAGTCTGCACTCATGGGCCACATGCGAATAGTGAGCAGAATGAGAGCACAAGACGGTACAGCAGCATTCGATTCAAGTTCCACGTTGACGAATGATTGTAAGAGTAAGGGAAGGAAGACAGGAACAGGAGAGGCTGTGATGCGAGCTAGGCACATGACTGACTTCTAATCCCAAAACAAAAGGCAAGACGACAAACCTAAAGTCACCTGAAGAACGGTACTCTTTCTTGAAAGTTCAAACTGCTCCGAAAAAAAAATACTTGCAGACATGCAAAAAGATGGTAGCCCTCAATTATACTAGAAAATTTCGACAAAACTCTTGCAAGTTGACAGTCACGAGGTCAGATCACTCGTTAGAGAATATGATTTTCGCAACCGATGAGAGAAGAACCAAGAAGCACGGGCATGTGAACACAATCTCGGGTGGGTGAGAACCAGAAATCTTTGCTCCATCTTTTCGGCTATCGTCTACATGCACCATATTCCATCCTCCCTGTATCTTCTTCTTCTTTGCGGTCTTCTTGACATGCCTCGCAGCGTTAATGCTCTAATCATATCAACAAGGATGAAAACAAGCGTAAGTTGCATGTTCTCGACATCGAAAGGTGAACAGGTCTATGCATAATATGGCCACAAGGGTCTAAGAATTTCGACTTTCTTACACAAGCTTCGAGCTGGTAGTTTTCTCTGCAGTATTCCCAACCTTCATAGTAACCCATCATCGTTTTTTCTTTTTTTCCCATAATCATCCGTACTAAAACCATTATTCTTCACTTGTCCGAGATGCAAAGCTGGTAGGACCGAAGGTTGGTGCACGAGGTTCGCCTCCATATACGCCGCCTCACTTTTCAACCACACTGGAAGGGGATTGATGCTCTTAGTGGCCCTTCAATCTCCTGTAATCCTTCTCAGCGCAAAAACTTTAAAAAATCATTCTCTTACTTCTTGCATCCAATATCATTGGAAGAAGCTACATTTTAATACAATCTCAATAGCTCCGAAGAACGGTCCCGCAACCTGACTTAGGGTTTATCTACGGTTGGCCGAAAATGTGAACCATACTACACAGTATATATTGGATTGGACGGAGCTCAATTAATGTCTGAGTTCTATTTCCAACCTCTGTCAATGTTTTCAATTTGTAAATATGGTTAAAATATATATAATGAATACATGTCATTTTTCTACTTTTTACAATCATGTTAGTGCTATGTACTGCACTTGAGTCGAGGTCTTTTCATTATGAAAATATTCATTCAAGCTGAATTAAAAAAATTTCGTACTTTATCACTTGATCAAAAAATTTAGATGTCTTTCAGCCTTAAAAAGTATTGACTTTTTAAGGCTGAAAGACATCTAAAATTAAATTAAATTAAATTAAAATAAAATTAATGTAAACTAAATTTAAATCACTGATTATATGATCGTTATGTGATATGGCATGCAAGGATAGAAATGTGGCAGTATGCAATGAATTCAAGTAAAAATTTTTAGTGTTAATTTCCTTTTGTTATTTTAGTGTGTCTCTACTTCTTAAAATGCTTCCTTCTAGATATTTTACTTAGCAAATAATGTGCATATATGATTTGATTTTTCTTTCGAATGATAACATTATTGTTTTTTTATAACAAGAGTGTATAGTAAAAATCTTCTAAAATTGACACCTAGACATCTCAAAATCAAGTGAGTGAATAACCTTGAACACCATCTACTTCGATTGTATTTTCCTCAATGGTTACAAACCAATGCTAATCTGTTGTCTAGCGCGTCACGATACGATTAGACCTCTTTGTTTCATTTCGTCGTCGTTCTTCCTTCAGAGTCGATCTTGATGAGAGTAGTATAATTAAGAATATGCTCCAACTGAAAAGCTGCTTGTCCCTCCTCGCAGGTTCTCGAATCTTGGATGTACAATTCAAATGTCTTTATTGTCAATCGACTAGATTTTGACATTGCTCGTTTTACACTAGTTACCATCTATCGCCGCTATAGTCGTCTATGCACGACTTTCTTGTGAACATGTTTCCTCTTGCTATTTGTGAACAATTTAAAGTTGTAGAACGAGGGACGGGTGCCGCGAATTGTTTAGCCTAGTCTGTGCGCCCGTGACGGAATTCATCAATGATCACCAGACACATACTTGGGCGATGACTAGAGATCTCTGTACAGCTTTCGAATCCCTGGGGGTAAGCGAGATATCGAGACCTCGATCACATCTTTGACATAAAGTTTGCATTTCGTTGCACTTATGGGTTCGTGTCATGAGCATTTCTGTGCACTAGCTGCTGGTAGATTTCACAGCTGCACAGCATCCATCGGAGACCCTAATCATGAAGATTGGTCATTGGCCTGGATCTATCCTCGTGTTCAGAGATGGACATCAAGCAAGAAGCCCGGCTGAAGATAAAAGGTCGAGAGGGACGAATCTTCTACAATCTTGTGTGCAAAGTTATACGTATCGAGGGCTCTAGCGTGGACTTGTACTAGACTCTGTGATTGTGTACCAGTTGTTTGCGCTTCAAGTACTTTCGTTTACAGAAACGGTAAGGAGATGTGTATATCATTGCGGCCTGATGATAACAAAAGTTCGGCATAGTGAGCTTTCTATGCAGATTCGTGTAGGATGGGATAAAGACTATGAATGTTTTTTGTCCAGACGTCGAAAGGAGAGTAAATGATGAAGAGATTCCCAGTTTCTTTCAAAAGAAGGGTGGAACCAACATGACAGGAATTTAGTTGGTAAAGATCAACATGAGCAATCAATCTGTTCTTTTCCTTTTTTTTCTTCCTTTTGGTAAGGAGTATTTCTTGTTTCCAGAGGATAGTTGTTAGTTGAAACTAACAATTACAGTAGATATAAAACTAGTTGACAAGATGTGTCATAGGCGTATAACGTACGTGTTCTGAGCATGTAGCTGGTCGATTTCATTTATCCAACCTCGAAAAATAAAAAACTTGCATCTTCCAATCAACAAAATCGCAGACAATGGGTCTCACATTCTGATGGTTTTTGAAATATTTCAAAATATAAGATATATTTTGAACTTCATTTCCGGTAGAGGACCGGAAATGAAGTTGGCTATGCAGTCCAAAAGAAAAATAAGTGAGTGGGAGAGAGAAAGAGACAGAGTCATGCGAAATAAGAAACAGGCAGGCTTTGAAGCAAGGAAATCGAGCTCTGATTTAGCTGAAGGTAAGAACTACGTATTGATGAATTTGATATTTTAGAAAAAAGCAAAGGTCGACTAATTGGTTTTACGAATAATGCAGGATGGAAAAAATCTTAACTGGAGTCGTAACTGAATATCTGCATGGCAAGTATAGTGAAAGATCTCTTTACAGTGATCCAGAAGTGTTGACACCATTATTTTGCATGTTTACCTTCCCTTGGTTGAGATGTACTGCAAAGTTGCTGGTTTGTGAAATTGCAAATATCCAAACTGCGTTGAGTTTTTTTAAGTCTAAACTATAGGGTCTTCAGTTCTGAATGTGTCTTCTTGTGTGATAAAGAAGTGCTTGCCAAACTCAAGGTTGTTCCCTTTAAGGAGGTTGCGATGATCCAGATCGGACTGAATCTGCTGTACTGTGAGTGTTTAGTCTCGTGTCATTCTTTCCACATGGTCTAAAATTTGGTCGTTTTAGTGCTGCCATCATGATCATTTGACCGAACCTTTATTAACTGTGCAGCACATATGGAACATGTTAGTGATACGAGATTGGTGTTGTGAATATCTTCAGGATTCGTTGACGGTGAGCTTCTTCCCAAGAATTTTAAACTCTCTAATATGGATTTCTTCGGCCCTATTTTTCATTTGTGAAGCAAGTTCATTTATGGTCGAAAGAAACCAATCAAATTTCATGCCTATATTCTTCAGAGAGAAAAACCTGTGGTCAGGGTATCCTAGGTCTCCTATAGCTCTGATCCCATACATATTTGTGAGTAACATACATATTCCTCAGTAGTTGCATTGTGCGAATCACAACGCAAAGAATATGGGGTTGCGATACAGACCCGGAAATCAATTTTTTGCAGTCCCATAAATTATTTAACTCGTTACTATAATGAATTTTACAAGTTCCCGGAACCTACCCAAAACTTTGCCCGGCAGAGGATGATTCCTGTCAAATAACGATGTTCAAGTTTACTGTGGCTTATGTGGTGGTTACTGATCCTACTAGAGACATAGTTTCAAAAGGGATGATCACCCATACTCCAGGATGAACGGCGAGTGGAGCGGCAGCAGCCAAGGTCTCCAAGTATAGAGGTATGCAGAGAGGTCACCTCTTTGTTCCTCTAGCTTTGGAGTTATATGGAGCTATGGACACCGACTTCGACATGTTCCTGAGGGAGTGCGCGAGAGCTTACTATACTAGGCGACATGGGGTATCGCTCTCTTTAGCTTATTGTATAGCCTATTTTAGGCAACGTGTTTCCATTGCTCTACAGAGAGCACTAGCTAGTGCAATCCATAGGAGAGCAATCATGTTAGGTGATGCTTCTTCGGGTATTCGTGTTGTTTGTAGACCTTTTGACTAGGATAGTTTAGATATCCTAGGTGCTGTATGACATATTTCCCAGTGTGATACTATTGGGGCCTAGCCCCATGCTACCGGTGTCGTGTTGTGACACGCCTACTATGAGAAGATGATGACATGTGTCATCTTCAGAGCTGTTGAGATGACGGCGATATTTTGGTGATATTTTAGGTCAGGATGGCCGACGGCTCATTGTAAGGTTGTTAAGAGGCCACGGTTGGATTGTCATCCTAGGGCCAGGATGTAGATAAGGATCCAAGGGATATCATCTTGGACCTTATCGGATATAAAGCGTGGTTGGAGTCGAAAGGAAAGGGGAGGTCTAGAACGCCGCCGACTAAGGAGCTTATCCGATAGAAGTGGAGCCAACGTGGGGACATGGATAGAGGGCGGTATGATCCTCGAGATATACCGATGCCCAATCCGTTTGTGATAAGCATCCGGTGTCTACATCGTGATCACTTTAGGGCATGGTTAGTGTATCACTTTGGAGATAGCTTTATGGAAGTGGTGATAAACTCCCCGCATCCTTTCATTACGCCCATTGTTTCCTACGGCGCGACTTGGGACTTAATGCCTATGTTTTGATTTGATATTAGCATTATGGACCTAAACTTGCCGATAGTGGCGCCTTTCAACACATGGGTCCCCGTCCATCACTACTTGTCTACCAAAGGCAAGTCATAGGGAGTTGATTGTTAGGAATTTTGGCGAGGAGTATTATACTCAAGTTATAAACTCCCGGTCCCTTTTGTTGTTCCGTTTATACTTAATCGGTTTCGAAAGTGGTTATTTTGACTCTTTATTAGCAACAACTCAGATTACCTATATGATGGCTAAGTAGTGTTTTTAGGCTAGTTGTTAAGCTCTAAGTTAGTTGTGGCTAATTTGGCCCACTAGAGGTCAAAATGGAACTCTTCATTCTCATTGGTTGGGAAATTTAGACCAATGAGAGCACTTGGGCAAGTTTTTTGGGGTTTTGAGGAGTTTCGGGAGCCTTCAAAGGGAGTTTTTCAGGATTGAAGGATATGGTTGGAGACCTGACGAGGAGAGCTAGGATTTTGGCTCAAGATGAAGGCGATTGAGCAAGTTGACACTCCGGTGTGGTGATTTGAAGTGGGAGAGTGAAATTTGGACCGATGGGAGAGTTTGAGTGAATTCTGAGCGTTCTATGAAGGCTTTGACAGATCGGATTCGATAGACACAGAGTTTACAACTTGAATTTGCGATTTGATCGAAATTTGAGCTCGATTGGTTGAGTTTTGAGTGCAAAGCAGTAGTTTGAAATTTATGTACACAGTCTGAATTGCAGGATTGCACAGACTGTTACAGATTTAGTTCGACAATCATAACTCATGCTATCGATAAGATTGGTCAATAAAACTTGACAGAGTTGAAGCTTGGATGATAAGTCATTTTCTTGCGAAATTTTAGTGCAATTGGATCAAAGGATTGGAGTTTATAGTGGTTTTAGTGCGCAAGGGTCTGCATATCGCCTTGTGACACAGGGTATAGTTCGACATTTGTAACGAGAGATCTAGAATTGGAGAGCATGTGAAACTTTCCCGAGAGTTATGAATGTTTGCAAAGAACTTTTCTGCGAAGTTTGGCTAAGAGTTAACGGTTCAATCGTTGGTTACAACGATCCTCTTGCGCTGGAGTTTACCGAGTGCAACGAGTTGGGCATGGAGAGATGAGGAGATGAAAGAGAGGGTGATTGTCAGTTCACACGAGGACGAGGAGAGTTCTTCTACAGCCAGACGCTCAGGCGTTCTCAGAGTAAAGCTTTGTCCATGCGACATAGGTGGTGAACTCGACGTGAAATCTCTGAGGTGGAGGAGCTTTCATTAGTTCTCTTGTTGCAAGTTTACAATTTCATGAGTTTCGGTTTATAGTTTAGTGTTTCAAGTTTAGAAGGTGTAGATTGCAAGATCAGATTGTCAATCAGCCTTGAGAGATAGGCCTTGCAAGTTCAAGTTGTTTGGGCTTGAGATACTAAATTAGTTAGAAATTGGATTTATAAGGACTCTATAGTGTTGGCATAAATGAGTAACATTGAAATTTACGATATGTCAAATGCCAATTGATGGCGAGAGTCATTGGGTGGGTTGGGAATTTAAGTATGGAGGGTTGTTGTTTGCTTCATGTGTTCGGATCCTCCCATACGGTTTTCTTGTGTGTGCCATGCCGGCTTTGTGTGGGCGCCCGATTCCAAAGGAGTGCTCGGACTTGATCACCGTTACCACTCTAGTGCGTCTTTGTGTATTTCTCTTGTGAGAAGTTGGAGGTGATGACCAACTCTCCCAAGAGTGCTTATGGTGATGACAGATAGGTTGCCCTATCCATTAGATATAAACCACGTGGCTCTAGGTTTAGATCGGTTTAGATAGAAACGGGAAGTTGGGTACTTGGGGAATCGGAGGGTCAACGATCAAGGCGGCTTTTCATCGACAGCAAGTTGAGTGGGTGTTCAAGATCATAAGGACGGTTACAATGAGTGGGGAGGGGTCGAGCAGAGCAAACGAAATACCTAAGGTGCAACTTGATCCGCAACAAATGAGATGTTTCAAGCGCTCACACTCTTCCTTCAACAACAACAATTACAAGACCGAAGGGAGAGTTTAGCCACAAGGGGGCGTTGCAAGCTATAGTAGGGAAGATGGATCAGTTTGATGGGAGGGATGTCTCAAAGTACTTGAGATATTACGTCAGGGAAATGGGGCTGAACCGTGTCCCAGAGAAGGAGATGATCGAGGTGTTCCGTCTTGCTGCGGTGCCAGAGATTAGAGATCATGTGAGATCCCTACAGAGCAATTTGGTGAGAATTGGGAGACGTATTCTCGTGCCTTGAGAGATGAGTACTTCTTAGAAGACTCTAATAGAGTCACTAAGAAGTCCTTCATGGAGTGGGTCGAAAGGCCCAATAAGAAGTCTCATGCAACTGAGCTTCTTAGGGAGTTTGAGAGACAATTCTCACAATTGTCTCGATTGGAGAAGATCACCTTGGAGTCACATAAAACGTAGTTGTTTCTCGAGTCAGCCGATGTTGAGTTGCAAGAGAAGCTGGAGTTGCTTCTTGAAGACAAAAATGAGGAAGAAGTTTAGGTAGTTGGAAGGATGTGGAGGAGTCAGTTGGTCTCTTGGCGAAGAGAGAAAGAAGGAGAGAGAAGATTGTGACGAGGAGGCCTCTTCAAACGGCTACTTCTGTTGCCCCAACACCTGTTACTAGGCAGATTGTTCCAACTACCAATGTCCAAGTCTCGGTTAGAACTCAAGGAAAGAGGAATCACCATTGATGAGATCGTGCGTGGGATGAAGGAGCTCAAGATCAAATTTGCAATGCTAGAGGAGAAGGATAGGGGAGGGGAGAAGAAGACCCCCACCAAGCAAGCGTATGTGCAACGGTGCATATGGTGTGATAGCACCGATCATGCACGAAGAGATTATGGGACTTTGCACAAACATTGCAAAGTGGAGAAATTTTTGGAAAGAAGGGAAGGTAGCCCTCAAGGACACCGGAGCAATCATCCAAACCAATTTTGGTAAAGGAGGGATGAGAAAGATTGTGGATGATTACCATAGTGCACATGCAGTGGCATCAGTTGAAGCTTTTAGCTATGGTGTTAAGGTTAGAGGAGAAGAAGAGGGGTTTGAGGGACAACTACCACTCAATGGTATATGGTCAAGTGCTCTCGCTACAATGGAAAAGGGGAAAGTAGCTAGAGAAACTCTTTTGAGAACAGCAGCAGAGATTCGTGCTAACACTGCATGGGATGATCCCGTAGAAAGCATGTCAGTTCATGCTTATATTGCCAAGACTCAATATGAAGCATCGGTGGAAGAAAAGCGACGGAGGGAAGAGGAAGTTTCTGGTGAAGGACTCTCGCTGAAGAGGTTGGCTAGAGAGCGATCGGACTGATACACCTCTTCCACCCGATCATGTTATGGAAGAAGCTGGTCCTTCAAGGTCCAAGGAAAGGGCCAAAGGGGGTGAGAAGGAGAAGGGGAAATCACCAACGCACAAGCTACAATCGATATTGAAGTGGCGACCGATCTGAAGGGAGTCTTGGAGGAAAGGATTTTGAGTGCCAAGGTAGAGTTTACCTTGAGGGAGATACTTGGTATAGCCAAGAGGGAGTTTCATGATGTTATCATCGATACCATCAAGAGGAAACGGCAGATTTCCAATGAAACCGCTCTACTTCATGCACTAGGTACAAAGGTATCAAAGGATGAAGAGGATGCATTGGTGGAGTGTTGTGGGGTGAAATCTCAGAAAGTCCATTTTGAGGAGGCCAAGGGGGAAGGTGCAAGGGTGTCTAGGCACTACACCCGGCCGCATTGGGCAAGAGCGACTATTGAAACGCTTGTAAAGCTTGGGGATCTGAAGGAACCGGTGTTGGCGTTGATTGATCATGGATCAGAAATCAACATAATGTCAAGAGAGCTCTACAAGAAGGGAAATGGCCCATAGACACCGAAAGCATGGTTGGATGATCAGGGCAGCGAACAACACTCGAGGGGACTTGTATGGAGCATGCCCTGATGTTCCGGTGAAGGTTGGGGATGTAGTAATTCGAACGTAATTTCTTTGTCCAAGACTCTACATCATACCCATTGATTCTTGGGCAACCCTATATCATAGCACTTAGGATGGAGACAAGAGTGCTTGATGATGGATCAGATATGCATAATTCGCAGCCAAGATGGAAAGCGGTTGGTGCAGTTTTTAACGGTACCAAAGAAATCATGAGAGGAATAAAGCGCAATTGAGAGAGGGAGCTTTCCCAAAATCTGAAGACTTTGAGGATTTTGGAGAGGTACCACTCAGAGAGAGAGGATATAGTGGTACGGGAGAAGAAGGTACTCTCACCTACACGAGAGAAAGGTACCTATTGTATAGGGTTGGTGGGATTTTCGCGAGATGGATATGCTACATACAAGGAGGTTTCTAATTTGAAGAAATGGGAGAAGAAGGAATTGCGCAGACATGAAGAGAAACTTGCAGATCTGAAGCTTCTTGAGGAAGATGAGTGTATATCGGAGTTTATGAGGAGTTTGGGTTGGGAGATCCATTGAAGGAGATGATGGAGATTGGATTTGGCGATGAGGATAAGATAGTGGAGGTTCACTCTAGAGAGCTCTATTCCACTATCGAGGCATTCCAAGCACCTGAAGTTCGAGTGGAGACCGTGTATAAAACAGTTGATAAGAAGGTGAAACCAATCATTTGTTCCTTTACCCAATGATTCAAGGGAAAAGGTGTAGCAAGCGAGTAGAGAAAGTAGCTTGAGGGATCCTAGTAAAATGGGACACAAGTTTACCGAAACCACTTTGAAGGAGTTGAAGGTTGGATCGATGGTTTCCTTCTTGCAAATGAGGAGAGATGTTTCAAAGAGATGCTTTCCTGTGCATGGAAAAGCATTCGCTTTTGAAGCAAAGGAGATAGGGTGTGTGGATCCTAATGTGGTAGCTCCCATGATCATTTTCACTATGCCTCATGCACCTTGGGACTTGAGGCCGATTCCCGTACCTAGGGCCCATCTTCCAAAACTCATTGAGTTGTTGAAGGAAAAGATGAAGATGAGGATTTTGGAGCCGCCATTTGCACCATATTCAAGCCGGTGGTTTACAAGTCTTAAAAAAGAATGGATCACTACGATTCATTCAAGACATGCAACCGGTGAATCAAGTGACTATCAGAAATATGGGAGTGGGACCAATTGTGGACGAAGTTTATGGAAGCTTTTGCCGGGAGAGCTATCTACTCTATGGGAGATCTTTACTCTGGATATGATCAATTTCAACTATCGGAAGGAAGCAGGGATGTTACTACAATGAGAACACCCTTAGGGTTGGTAAGGATGTGTACGTTGCCACAAGGAGCCACAAATTCAGTGGCACATATGATGAATGGGATGAATAAAGTGTTAAGGGACTTTATTCCGGAGAAGACTATGCCTTTTCTAGATGATGTGCCCATCAAGGGATGTATAGAAGAGGAGAAGGATGAAACCAAGGATCAAAGGGGTCTGTCGGAAGTTCGTGAAGGATCACATTGAAGATTGTGAGAGGATATTATCTCGATTGGAAGAGGTTCATCTTACATTGTCAGGGGTGAAGTCTACATTTGGGGTGCGGGAGGTTGTCATTGTTGGTCATTTGTGTGGATGGTATGGCCGAAAACCAGATCCCAGCAAGGTGGATGCTATCCAAAGAATGCGCGAGAGATGCACTTCCTTGACAGAGGTGAGGCGGTTTTTTAGGTCTTTGTTGTGTTCTATCACATATGGATTCCTCACTTTTGCTCATATAACGGATCCGTTATATGAGTTGTTAAGGAAAAATCAGAAGTTTGTATGGGAGGATAGGCATGTAGAGGCCATGAGGAAGTTGAAGAGGTGTATGTCATCGCCTCCGGTTTTGCGAAGGATAGAATATCATGGTAACAAGCCAGTGATATTGACGGTGGATACCAGTCCTATTGCCATAGGATGGGCTGTGGGACAAGATGATGAAGATGAAGACAATAGATATGCGGTGAGATTTGGAGCCAAGGTCTTGAGTGAAAGACAACGGTTATCCTCGTGTGAAGAAGGAGTTGTGGGGTGTTGTTCTGACTATGAAGTCCGAGAGAAACTACCTGATTGGAGCACATGTGATTGTTGAGACGGATTGTTTACCATTGCTGGGGATGATCACCAATTGCAATACACCAGATATTGCAATGTTGAGGTGGATAGCTTACATCAAGACACTTAATCCGGAGTTCAAGCATGTGGCAGGGAAGGATAACAAGGTGGCATATATGTTGTCAAGAGCTAGATATGAGGGAGAAGAAGAGATGATTGATGATACCGATGATGTAGGAACGACGTTTTTATTCTCGTGGCTCATCAGCAAGGAGTAACACAAGGTTTGGAGTTGTTTTTCGAGGATTTGTATGAGGATGAGTGGTTAGATATTGGAAAATATCTAAGTACACTTGCACGACAGAGTGGTTGGAGTGATCACGAGTTCAAACATGTAGCTATGTCACTCTCTAACACCCACAAGTCTATTGTTTTATTTTTCCACCTATTTACTTGTGATCTTCTCCAACACTTGTTTTTTTAGGCCTTCCTCGAGCACAATATTGGGATCTGCTTCAAAAGATCCTTGTAATACTTTGTGATTTCGTCCAGAATTCGTTACCAGCTCCTTTGTCTTTGTTGTGATTGTATTCAAAGCTTCTTATGTGCAATTTGTATTGAGTAGTGCAAAAAGAAATTTGGAGGGGACGCTTGCATCCATTTTAACCTTTTATGTCTCCTCCAAATCTTCTAAAGCTCCAAATGGAGCAATAACATCCAAGATCTCTAAATATAAAGGTATATAGAGAGGTCAACTCTTTGTTGCTCTAGTCTTGGACTTATATTGAGCTATGGATATCCACTTCAACATGTTTGTAAGAGAGTTTGAGAAATCCTACCATACTATGCAACATGGAATATTACTTTTTTAATTATTATGTAGCATATTTTAGGCAAGATGTATCCATTATTCTATAGAGAAAACTAGTGATGCAATTCATAAAAGAGCAATCGCAATAGATGATGATTCTTTGGATGCTCCAATAGTATGTAGATTGTTTGACTTAGATAGTTAGTATATCTTTGATGCAATATGCCATATTTTTCATTGTTATGCTATTGGGACCTAGCCCGATCCTACCCCCTTGGTTTCATCCGTGTATGATGTCATCTTCCAATCCTTTTTGTTATCTTACTCACGTCTTGTCTTTTTTTTCTTATTTAAAGACTAGGGATTAAATATTCATATTTGTAAAACTTATTTTCAGTAGATTCTCCTATGAACGTCAACAATTAGCTACTCTAATTCTGGTTAAATTTTTATTAAGTCAAGTAAAATCATTTCAATACGCATGTAAAAAAAATCCATTTTCAATTATGAATCCATGCATATCATTCATATACAACAAAAAAGAAGTTGTCACAAATCTTTCTTGCTAATGGATGCAACTTCCTCTTAACATGAAAGGAGTAACAAGAAATATAGCAAAAAGAATGGGAAGATCCCATCAAGTGGTACAAGGATGAAACCAAGGGGGTAGGATTGAGTCATGCTCCAATAGCATCACAATGGAAAATATGTTCTACTCCACCTAAGATATTCAAAATATCTAGATCAAAGGATCTACATACTACTTAAACATCCAAAGAATCATCATCTAACGTGATTACTCTCTTACGGAATGCACGAATCTCTGTAAAGCAATGGATACATGTTGCCTAAAATAGGCTACACCATATGATAAGAAGGTGATACCCATGTCACCTAGTATGGTAAGCTCTCGCTTACTCTCTCACCAATGTGTCAAAGTCGTCATCCATAATTTCATATATCTCCAATGCTATAGTGACAAAGTGATTTCTCTGCATATCCCTATACTTGGAGACCTTGGTTGTTGTCGCTCCGCTCACCCTCTCCGGAACTATATCTCGTGTAGGATTTGTAATCACAATGTTGGCAATAATACCTTGTATAGGTATGTTCTGACTTGAGTCAATTGCAAAGCATATGAACTCTCCTTCCATGTGAGGTATAACGCTCTTGTGCTAGAGCAAACACTATATTCCTAATGACATCATGGGTAGATATCATGTGTTTTTTGAAAGCGCAACGAGTCATATGGATCCCCTTGGCATCTAAGGTAATATAACACTAACATGTAATGAAGATGCATATGGGTTGAAGGAGCAAAGGCAAAATCTCATTTGCTGGAGAGCAGGTAGCTTGTGCCAACCTCTTAACCACTGAGTATGAAATGGATTTGTGCAATGTGGACACCATGACTAAACGGAAATATGTCCTACTCCACTCAAGATATATTAACTATCTAGGTCATGGTTTTCACCTAGATAGTTCATATATCTTGAGTGGAGTAGGACATATTTCAGTTTGTGATACTATTGGGGCCTACATGGGTTTTCCTTTTTGCTATATTATTTGGTACTTTAGTTTGAACTCCATAAGGAACTCCACAAATATCCACCAGTCCATTTCAGCCGGAAACAACGCTACTTTGTGTACTTCCGCACTTCATACTGACCGTACCTTTTTGGGGCACTAGAGTACGAGAAGTGTTAGTTAGGTCTTGTGCACCGGACTGACGTTAAGGTAACCGGGGAGTCTGACTCGACGTGGATTAGAACCTTATGGTACACACTGTACGTAGTTGTGTCCATATTTAGCTTGAGAGTACAGAGGACTACTGTCTAGAAGTAGGCCGGACATTAATATCGCAAAATAAAAAGCAGACAGTAGAAAAACAACAGGGATGGGAAGACCCCATCAAATCGTACAAGGATGCACATTTCGCAAAATGCACGGCATCCTTTACATGCATGACACTGACAATTTTAGTACTAATTACGCTAAATGAATTACTGCTTCTGGCCTAGAAGAAACGGAAGTACAAGAGACAAGCTCTGTGGAAACTGTGGGAAGGCCAACTTGTACTACTGTGTCTTAGACCACTGAAATTCTTGAATAGTGTTGTCGCGACGAATTTGAACAAAGTTTCGTAAAGTACTTTACTAATTTGGATTAGGCGGTAAAGTGGGATTTGGGGATCTCCTTTTTTGGCACCTAACAGTATAATGACTATTAAAAATCATAAACCTTGATTGACTGGTCAAGAGAAACTCTGAACGGCGAGCACAGTTGAATTCAAAATCACCCGCTTGTTCCTTCAAATTGTCTGGCTAAGGGAAGGATTCATCTACAGCAAGGAAGGAAGAAGCAGAGTCCCCTAAGCTCCGTGAATATGGTTTTATTGCTCTGGGTAAAAATATCGCCGTAATCGCGACAGGAGGGTGCAGAGTTCACTGTAATTTCCATTGTTTAGTATCCTCTATGTTAAATGTACTGTATGCTTCAGACTCTCAAAAAAATAAAAAATAAAATCATTTTTGTCAACGAAATCGGAAGGTCACAGACAAGCAAGCCAGTGAAATAAACCGCCACAAATAATTTTTGAAAAGATCACAGCCCGACCTTCCAAATTTCAGATCGTAGGACCCGTCCGACCCGGGGTGCTCTGCATCTCCAAGTGACGGGCTCGGACCCAGGTGCTCATGAAGACGGCAACGGGCATGCGAAGAGGTCAAGCAGATGCTAAAGAAAAGGGTTCACCCTTTCGAAAGTTCTAATGAGAAAAAAACGCACGTTTGATGCACTAACTGCATGAAACTGGTATGAATCAGCAAATGTGGAAAGTGATAAAAGAGTGCTAAGAAAGACATTATTTGTATTGATTCCTGCAAACTCGGTGTAAGATGAAGTAAGTGTAAATCGTTTGGGGTACGAGGAAGTAAAAATCTGATGAGAATTGACAACCACATTACAAACGTGCATAAAGTCAGGACGTACAGAGCAGACCGCTCGCATCAGTATATGTGGTGCAGTGACGGTGTGCTTTGGTTATTAATGTAGTTCACACTCATCTAGATTTGGATCAAGGAGAGGATCATCGAGGTGTGGATGCAAGAGTCAGTAGCAGGTTCAGTATGCATATGGTGGATAAAAATGATCTCATACAGGTAGCCTATACCATAAAATGGCTATTCTCCTCTAGCTTGAATCTTTTTCCTGATTTATTTTGTCCATAGCGGGTTTCTAAACTATTTCGTAATTCAATCTATAGAAATTAGCCAATCAAGTAGAACCATGGTGCAAAAGGCGAAAAAATTATATCTTATTTTTTGGTGGAACATGATGATACAAATTGGATGGGGTGAAATAATGAGAAAGTATTGCAGCCCAAGTATAATAACAAAAGGGATGGGAAGACCCCATCAAATCCTACAAGGATGGAACCAAACCGGTGTCGCATGGACAAAGCTTTACTCTGAGAACGCCTGAGCGTCTGGCTGTAGAAGAACTCTCCTCGTCCTCGTGTGAACTGACAATCACCCTCTCTTTCATCTCCTCATCTCTCCATGCCCAACTCGTTGCATCCGGTAAACTCCAGCGCAAGAGGATCGTTGTAACCAACGATTGAACCGTTAACTCTTAGCCAAACTTCGCAGAAAAGTTCTTTGCAAACATTCATAACTCTCGGGAAAGTTTCACATGCTCTCCAATTCTAGATCTCTCGTTACAAATGTCGAACTATACCCTGTGTCACAAGGCGATATGCAGACCCTTGCGCACTAAAACCACTATAAACTCCAATCCTTTGATCCAATTGCACTAAAATTTCGCAAGAAAATGACTTATCATCCAAGCTTCAACTCTGTCAAGTTTTATTAACCAATCTTATCGATAGCATGAGTTATGATTGTCGAACTAAATCTGTAACAGTCTGTGCAATCCTGCAATTCAGACTGTGTACATAAATTTCAAACTACTGCTTTGCACTCAAAACTCAACCAATCGAGCTCAAATTTTGATCAAATCGCAAATTCAAGTTGTAAACTCTGTGTCTATCAAATCCGATCTGTCAAAGCCTTCATAGAACGCTCAGAATTCACTCAAACTCTCCCATCGGTCCAAATTTCACTCTCCCACTTCAAATCACCACACCGGAGTGTCAACTTGCTCAATCGCCTTCATCTTGAGCCAAAATCCTAGCTCTCCTCGTCAGGTCTCCAACCATATCCTTCAATCCTGAAAAACTCCCTTTGAAGGCTCCCGAAACTCCTCAAAACCCCAAAAACTTGTTTAAGTGCTCTCATTGGTCTAAATTTCCCAACCAATGAGAATGAAGAGTTCCATTTTGACCTCTAGTGGGCCAAATTAGCCACAACTAACTTAGAGCTTAACAACTAGCCTAAAAACACTACTTAGCCATCATATAGGTAATACGAGTTGTTGCTAATAAAGAGTCAAAATAACCACTCGAAACCGATTAAGTATAAACGGAACAACAAAAGGGACTGGGGAGTTTATAACTTGAGTATAATACTCCTCGCCAAAATTCCTAACAATCAACTCCCTATGACTTGCCTTTGGTAGACAGTAGTGATGGACAAGGACCCATGTGTTGAAAGGCGCCACTATCGGCAAGTTTAGGTCCATAATGCTAATATCAAATCAAAACATAGACTGTTAAGTCCCAAGTCGCGCCGTAGGAAACAATGGGCGTAATGAAAGGATGCGGGGAGTTTATCACCACTTCCATAAAGCTATCTCCAAAGTGATACACTAACCATGCCCTAAAGTGATCACGATGTATTACACCGGATGCTTATCACAAACGGATTGGGCATCGGTATATCGGAGGATCATACCGCCCTCTATCCATGTCCCACGTTGGCTCCACTTCTATCGGATAAGCTCCTTAGTCGCCGACGTTCTAGACCCCCCTTTCCTTTCGACTCCAACCACGCTTTTTATATCCGATAAGGTCCAAGATGATATCCCTTGGATCCTTATCTACATCCTGCCCTAGGATGACAATCCAACCGTGGCCTCTTAACAACCTTACAATGAGTTCGCCGGCCATCCCGACCTAAAATATCACCAAAATATCGCCGTCATCTCAACAGCCTCGAAGATGACACATGTCATCATCTTCTCATAAGAGGCGTGTCACAACACGACATCCACCCCCCTAAACCTCGTGCATCCTCCCGGTATGCACCAAGAAGTTAACCAAAATGTGCGTGACATCGATTATGTCAACCTGATCTTTCGATCCCAATAGATCCTCCCCATATGACTCATCTTCACCAAAAAGGTCAAACTCCTCCTCAAGTTGGCCAATGTTGATCTCCTTATTCCGGCTTTTGAAGATCTTGATTCGCTTTTCGCAATAGGCACTTTCATCTTTGTGCCATCCAACTCTCTCAAATGAATATAAGTGGCATTGTCATGGACATTGACTACCACATATGGCCCAAACCATCTCTTCGAAAACTTCCTCAAGGTGCTATGTTGGTTATCGAGACTATTGTCATACACCAATACCCAATCACCCTCTTGGATCTCCTTTGGTCTCAGCCTATGACGTTTGTCAAATCTGTCCTTATTTCTAAGGCGTGCCTCTTTGAGTCTCTCCATTGCCAATTGCACATCCTCCGTTCTCCTCTCCAATTGTCGAATCCTGATAGCAAGAAGATCTTCTCTAGTCATATCATCTTCCCATGGCAAGACACTCCATGTGGGAATGTTTTCCTCTATTGGCATAATTGGCTTTTGGCCTTGCATCAACTCTGCTGGCATGTAGCCGGTCACAGAGCTATGGGTTGTACGATCAGCCCATAATGCAAATGGTAACAAACGAGGCCATTGTCCACCTTCCCCTACATGACTTCACAATTGCTTTCACAATAGGAGGATGACCACGCTCACTCTTTGCATTCCCTTCTGGATTATAAGCAGTGGTGAGAGACAACTTGACTCCACATCTCTCAAAGAAGTCACGTGCCTCTTGAGCATTCAACTCCCCTCGATCAGCGGTCATCTTCCCAACACATCCATAACGACACACGACGTCCTCCAAAAGAAATCTGCAAACCCCTTCTGTTGCTTTCGACCGTAGCGCTCTCCCCTCCACTTGATTGGATAGATCCTCCCTCGCTAACACCAGGTATATCTTGGAGTGTATCCTCACACTATTGTGAGACATGGACAATATATATGGAGCCATCAAGGGTCCCAAATAATATTTTGATGAAGATGATATCATTGAGTTGGATGATTTCATACGTGAATTTGATTCATGATGTGATTTCCATTGAATATGCAACTCTACATTGTTCAGTCCATTTATGGCTTGACAGGGACTATTCTAGCATTTGGAGGGTCCGTTTATGGATAATTATCATTAATTTTGGCGTGAACATCCTAAGGAGATTGAGTTAAGGAGTCAATACAAATCTCCAAACTACGTCTTTATTACGTTTGGTATAGTGTTTGGTGGAGTGAGTTCATCTTCTCAACCTATTGGAGTTACTTGATCTCGAAAGAGTTAAGAAGTTCCAACCTTAACCTTATTTTAGAGTACTCTTAACGGTTGAGGAGAGATTACCAAGGGCCGAGGACTAACAAGGTAAGAGACTTGCAAAAGTTCCAACAAAAGACTGGAGAAGAGAGTGATGATTGCTTGGTTTAGCAAGGATTCACTATCTTCTTAAATTTGCTAGGCTACAACATAAATTAGGGGTGGTTTTGGTAGACATGAAGGACAATCTTGACCATCCAGACCAAGTGATGAAGATGTCTGATCGAGACCATTGTCATCATTTTCAAGTCAACAATCAGTTGTTGATATGGTGTGTTGGACATGTGGTGAGCTACATAACAAGAAGTATTGTCTTCAAGATCTAAGAATGGATCATGTTGGATCAAAATCATGTGAGTATTGTCACAAACATGATCACATGATTGATCAATATTTTTATCTCCATCCAAAATTATGATTAGTAAGAGTTGTCATGAAAATCCTTGAAAAAAAAGGAGAAGTTTAAGGTGACAGAGATGGTGGTAGAGGACCAGCCCCTAATCAAGTGGTAGCCCATGCGGCTAGTCATGCGGCTTCTATTTCATATGATGGTAATATTATAGAGGTCATGTGTGCATCGGCATAACCATATGCAGTTGATTTGACTCGTAATGCAACACAAATTATTGTGTCTAGAGGAGCGTAAGTGGAGTTGGATCCACAAAGAGAGGAGGCTAGCAAACATGTTAGACTTTCTCAATTGTTCACACTGTATGAGACATTAAATATCTCATCCATGGCTCTAGATGACATACTGAAGAGATGAATATATAATGCAATGTTGATGTATTTGGAGATGGAGCAAGTAGGATTTAGCCATTGACATTGTCTAAGGTATCATCCAGTGCAATGTTGGGGATATCAAAGACGCATGTTCATTATCATGTTTTCTCAACCAAAGATTTATTGGCATTGTGAGTGTCATCATCCCATGTATTACTATTGGTAGCCACATTTTGCAAATAATACTTACAACACTAGTAGTGTTGATTTCGGGATCATGACAGTCATTAGTGGAACTTGGCAAGCTGTTGCTGTTCCACTGATGAAGTTAGGAGCATACATTGGTGTCATCAAGTGCAATAATGTTGGATAACAAGAGCATATCTTTTGTTTGATCGGATCTTCATGAAAGATTTATAGACTTCAACGAGTGTTATTGGATTTAAGTGCACAGTCCTTTATTTGGGGTAAGGAGACACAACTTGGTCTTGGTTTGCAAAAGACTGATGTGAAGGGATGTCCATTTCAGATTCAGTCCTTGAAGGTGCTAGTGATGTACCACCATCATACATCACTCGAATGGAGTTGACTGTGCAAGTCCAACTCATTCATATCAATGATATATCAACGACTTGAGTACATGTTGTTGTTACACTTGCAAAATCTTATGATGTATTGGGGGGTGTAGCAATATTTTATCCAATGGAATTTAGCATTGATTATTAGAAGGAAACAAACTTTTATTGTCAAGGTTGGTATTTTGATGATGGCAAGTGAGTAGATTTCTATTGCGGCTCATAACTAGATCTAGCCTTAAATAAGTGGAGGTTTAGCATATGTTGTGGACTTCAATGCTTGTGATACTTGGATTTGTGATTTGTTGGAGGAAACATGGATACACATAATAATCCATGTCAAGAGTATGTTATTATCATTCCAAGCCTTAGTGGAGTAGTATCATCCACATTGGATGAATCACTAGATACTTCATATTTACAACAACAATAGTTGGTAGATCAGTTGATACATGAGGCTTGGAGTGAGTCTTTTGCTCATGAGATGGAGAAAACTAAGAGAGTTATTCCCACTCCCAATATGTTATTACCTTTGAATACAATACATATTGCTTGGTAGTATCCAAAAGGGGACGAATTTGTTGTAGGCAAGGATCAAACATATCAACATGCATTACTGTTATATATTTAATTCATTGGGTTGCAAGATCTTGCTTGACATGACATCATTCGTTTCATTATTGCAAGCTTGTCATGATCATGGCTTACAAGATTCATGTTTTAGCATGATTTGGATCATGTTATGTGTATTAGGATCTATCCAGATTGAACATACATATTTATCAGCATACATTTTAGAGAATGTTCCCTTATTGGATGATCCATATTTATAAGTGATGACAACTGTATATCATGTGAGATCATGAACAAACAATATTGTTGGATGGAGCGAGATTAGGATCTCATGCACATCATCCACGTATACAGTACAAATATTTTTTCAAGGGATGTTTTATTATGAGCATATAACGGAGTATAGAGGTCATCACATCTCACAGTGAAGAGTATTTTGGATCGAGGTAGACACTCCAAGTTAATGGTATATGCTAACTGCAGAGGTGAAACTTGTTGGATAGCCAAGAGCTTCATTATCCACATTGTTTAGTTATGTAACTTCCCATGCATACAAAGAAGGAGGAATTGAACTTGTATGGGATTAGATATGGCAATTATACAGATAGATGTGTGGTGACTCATGATCTATCAATTGATATACAAAATCTGATTGATATGTTTTGCAAACACTTAAAAAAATCTTTGATGTGGTTGAGTATATAAACATTTTCAATACATTGGATTTATGACCAAGATATCATCAGTTACGGATTCGAGATGAGAATAAGGTAAAGATGATCTTTTGTACAATTGATTTGCATGATAAAGATGTGTTGTATCAACGGAAGTTCTTATTGTTTAGATTGAAGAATGCACATGATAAGTTTTAAAGAATGATTTATAGCATCTCAGATGGACTTGTTTGTTCCAAAGTCTACATCTATGTTATTCTGGTATAGAGTGTTATAGTGATGGAGCATGAGAGACATTTGCAAGAGGTATTTGAATGATTGATTGCTCATGACATCAAATTGTATCCTTGAAAGTGTAAGTTTAGAGTACTTTAATCATATACAAAGGTGGATTGGGAGTTCAACAAACCAAGGTGTAGCCAATCTTGCATATTCCAAAATCTAATATGTGAGTAGGGTGCAAGCCTTCCTTGGTTTTGACAACTTTTATGTCAATATGTGAGAGGATTGAGCATAATTACCAAAGTCTTATCACATGTTCCCTTCCACCATTTGAATCATTATAAAATTATCCATCATCAAATCTAAATCTAGAGCAACCTCTTTACATAATTTAAGTTTCATTTGAATTAAAATATTTGTTTGACTTATACTTATTCATTTTATCAATGTTCTCAATATGAGATGACATGTATTCTATCTTATTCAATCTCCCAAAAACAAATTTAAGAACCCATAAGAAATGTATATCAACTTGAAATTTCATAAAATTCACATATATTCCATCTTCTTGTAGAAAACTTTCCAATAATACGACTTGATTGTCAAAGTTTTCACTGAAAGTCCACCATGTTCCTCTTTATACTTATGTAACTCTAGAAAAAAAAAATTCAATTTTTTGTTCCTGTCATGATAGACTTTTTAAAATCAACTTCACTTGTCCCGTTTACTATCATATACCCCATAGAAGTTATCAAGTCTTAACCTTTACAAATATTTTTGTTGTGTTTTTTATATGTTTTTTATACAATGAACACAAAGGGTTATTTGAAAGAGCATATATGATGTTATTTGATATGCGGTATTAATATATGATTAAAGAATAAAATCTTTTTTTAAAATATCAACATGATCTATGAGGATAGATGTACTATTGCAAACAAAAGATTTTTTGTTGACACTAGTATAGCAGTCAAAATATACAACAAATTATTAGAAGGAGGTGGAGTATGGAAATAAGGTTTCTAGGTTAATCATATTATGTAGCTTATTTTTGACAGCATTTATCTATTACTCTACAGAGAGCACCCGTTGGTAGAATCTATAGCAAAGCAATCATGTGAGGTGATGCTTCTTTGATTGCTCTAGTAATATGTAGACTGCTTGATCTATATAATTATGATATCTTAGATCCATTAAGATATATTTTTCATTATGATGCTATTGGAGCCTAGCTTCATCCTTCCCCTTGTTTTCATCTTGCATGACCTGATGGGGTTTTCACGTCTGTTTTGCTATCTTAATCTAGCATTGGGAGTTCCTATAGATGGTTTCACATCTTCGATCATTGAAATTCTTATCATCTCCTTCATCATCTAGATGAGCTATTTCAATAAGGAGCCTAGAAAAAAACATCTTGACATGGCAAAACATATGCATTCATCTCTGTATTGATGACTTATTATTGTCAAGGATATTAATTATCTTGCATCAATCTCATTTCTTTGTTAGTCTTTGAAAGACCTTTAAATTGTATGTCTTTAGATCCCACATGAATATTGTATCTAAACTATTAAAAGTTTCACATGACACCTCTATTCACATCCATTCCATCATGAGATTTTTGTTGTAGTCAAATCTCTCATTGTAGTCCTTTTTTTTATCTTTGGATTTGACTGTCTTATGTTGTGCACTCTTGCATACATATATACTTTTTTCATCTTTTGCTATAAACATGAGCTCTTGCTTTCTTTAAAATAATTATTTATTGGTTGTGATTGATTTTGGATATACGAAAGAAAAAGATAAGGAAGTGCAGGCTGAAACTAGTGAAAGAAGTGAAACATTTCAATAACATAGAGTTAAACGGTAGATTTTCATTAGTTTTGGGAATGGGTCCAGATAATTAAAAGCAAAGGTTCTATTTAAAAATCATAAATATAGCCACATAAGAATTAAAATTTATATGCTCAAAATTATATTTGTATAATTTATGTTATGTGTCATTTAGTGGTGAAAGAAACAATAGTGTTTTCACTTCCATGTAAAATTATACTCTTAAATTTATGTCATATTAATATTAAAAATATAATATTTTAGTGACATATTTTCATACTTATAAAAGAGATGTTGAGGGATAAAATTTTTGATGGGGGTTGTGGTTAGAGTTAGACAGGGATGGGGAGAACGATGAGATTCTAAAGAGGACGTGAGTAGTTTTTTTAGCCATTGTGAGGTTAAACTTTGGCAAAAGTTAAGAATGAATAGACAACTTTTTTTTTAATTTCAATTCAATTGATATTTAAATTAAAATCTTTAAAAAAATTATATAAAGAAATATAAATGAATTTATTATTTTTAAATTTCCAAGTGATTTTTCTCATGGATGAGGAAGTACCATTAGATGTTTTAGAGTATTAGCCAAAAGAGCCATTATTTATTGATAGATCCCTTTTTGCCCATCCTCTATGCACATCCCCAGACCTATCATTAGGAGGCTTGTTAGGGATGTTTTATATGCATTTTAGAGATTTTTTTTTAGGGAGATGATCCTTCAAGTGATTTCACAGAAATGTGTCAAGTGGCTGCATCAGTTGCAAGTGGGGAGATTCCTTTGTCAGTTAGCGAGGTGATCGGTGTAAGTAACACCATTGGGAGGGAGGAGCATGAGACCGGTTGATGTTGTGGAGATCTTCTTGTAGCTTTTTAGTTGTACAATGGTTCTTCATCATTATTTCCACTTTCAGTATCATCTTTGTCCACACTAGTTTGGAGTTTCCATACCATGAGGTTGTGAGGTAATATCGTTGGGCATTAGAGCGGTTCTAAATATTCATCCGGATTGGATTGTCTTGTATGTGGACGTTGAGAATACTTTTAATAGTGTCTCATATGCATCCATCTTTAGAGAGGTTAGAGAGGAAGCTGGATCTTTGTCGAGCCTCATTTTTTTCAACCAGTGCTTCTATGCCTTACCTTCTCTCTTCTATCATCATGATTTTTCACATAATGAAGCATTATTCTAATCCTCTTCTAGTACTCCACATGAAGATTCTTTGAGAGGACCTCTTTTTGTCATGTCTTATTATGGAACTATTCTATGTACTATTTTGGCCGTGTTAGATTGAGTGTTCCACTCCTTAGCCGATGATACACACATTGTGGGCCATGTAAAGTTGGCTACTTAACTATCAAGCTTCATCTTGTAGATTTGAAAATCAAGGTGTCAAAGTGTAGAGCATGGTCTTCTTTGGGCATTCCTTCTCATCTCTATTTTCAAGAGGGGTGTATGACATCGATAGATAGCTTATGCATTTTTGGAGTGCAAGAAGGGTTTGAGGACTTTGTTTCATGCTATCTAAACATAACACTTATCAAAGATATATTAAATATACATACCTTCCTTTTCTAGGATATTTGCAAGTGACGTTTGGTATACTGTTCTCCATTATATCTCGTCGATCCACCTACCTACTTTGCATGGTTACTCCTTCACATGCTTCCTTTAATATTTGATAATATTTGATAAGAAAATCATGGATGTGTTGGATGACATCATCAGATCAAGGACCTTCGAATGTGTGATAAGAGATTTGAACTGTTCCTATTTTTGATGGACTGGTAGGCTTATTATTAATGGAGTAGACAACAATTGTATCATTTTTGGCTAGTAAGGTACTCTCAAACTTTTGCTATCCTCCCAGTTTGTGATTGGAGATAGTTCCATCCTTGAGATGTATTTGAGGAACGTGAAGAGGGATCATTTCTTTTACATGAACTATTATTGTAGACGAGAGATGCATTGTACCAAGAGAGACAATAGAAGCTTCCATCATTTTCCTCTTTGCAAACCTATTGGACTAGAAGACTAGAGTCTATCATGATGGCTAACAATTTTAGCATGCTCTACACTCTCTCTAAATGGATATGGTCATTCTTTGTAATAATAAGGCTTGTTTGCACTCTACTCTGACAAGGATACATGTTAGTGGATCTAAGCTCAATGATGCATCAGGATTTTCTTACTCGCATCATCTACTTTTTTTACATTGATTATAATGATTTCATGCTTGGTTTTCTCCATCCATATGCATCTTTATTACTCATTTGTGAGAGTGGTACTACCTTAGATGAATCTTTGATCCATATGACTTGTGGTCATTCTGACTTCAAAGTATAGCTACATATGATGTCATTAGGGATGTGTTATTTTTTATGAAACCAGAAAATAGATATCAAACATGGAGGGAGCATTGATATGCCTTGCATTTGCCTCATGTTAGAACACACTTATATTTGGAGGGAGTGTTGGTATGTCACATGTGGTTATAGATCCTACACGTGACATAGTTTTGGAGGGAGTGTTTACACATCCTCTTGGATGGACGGCAAGTGGAATGGCAACCGCCAAGGTTTTCAAGTGTAGGGATATGCAGAAAGGTAACCTCTTTGTTCCTCTAGCCTTGGAGTTATATGAAGCTATGGACGAAAACTTTGACACGTTTGTGAAAGAGTGCGCAAGAGCATAACATACTAGGTGACATGAAAGATCACTTTTTTTAATCATATTATGTAGCCTATTTTAGGCATCATGTATTCATTACTTTAGAGAGAGCATTTGTTGTAACCAATCTTGATTAGCTATAGTTAGTTTAACCAAATCTTAGATTCGTCACTAGATCACTAAAGTACAAGATAATGGTGTGCATGATCCAAAAATTAAAAGGTAAATTTTATCTTGTATGCATAAATGATGAGGTGCTTACCATGCATTCGGTGATTGGATTGGGTGCAAAATATCTTTTAGGAAATGGTTAGTACAAGATAACGAAACATGAAATCTATGTAATTTAGCCATGTGGCATAGTTTAGATTTCAAATTATTATAGTCTTATAGTATATAAATCAAATAGAGGTGTTGAGAAGATTCTTATCTTAAAATCCATTCTGGAGTCATTGCCTTTAGTGTTACAACTGGTGGGTGGAATCGATAAAACAACAATCATGTTAGATGATGCTTCTTACAATGTTCAAGTAGTATGTAGATTGTTTGATATATAGATACATTGGATATATGAGGTGCAATAGGACATAATTCTCATTGTTGTGCTCTTGAGGCCAAGCTTACCTCATTCAGCCCCTTGGTTTCATCCATGTACAACTTGGTGGGGTCTTTCCATCCTTTTTGCTATATTACTCAATTTTCTCTAGATAAAAATAATCCATGCACTTGTAATGTACTACTTACATTACTTTTATATACATTGTAGTAGTTTATATTAATTCCCAAAGGATTGAGTTACTAAAAAAGACAAATTGAAAAGTAATTGAAGAGTTCAATATTGTTTAAGACTATGTCCAAAGAGCTATAGAGTTGTTTCAACATTACCACCAACATGAAGAAAACTTGTAAATACATTATTACACATTCAAACTCAATCCCATCACTCAATGTTATATGTTCAAAAATAATTCTTTTTTACTGAGAGATATGGTATTCAATAATACATAAGGTATTCATCTCACATTATTATTGTTTCAAAAAAGTACATACAATTTAGAAATTGATAATCATAGTTGAAAAATTAGGGTCACTTATTTATTTTTTGTTTTGTAGTATAAAAAGAGTGTCAAAGAAATTAATGTGTTCACTTGATATAAGATTGAGGAGCAAATGAGTATGAACAATGTGTTTAAGCTTCAAGTTGCATGAGATTTCGTTGAGAAGTGATCCAAAAGCTTATATATTTTTTTTCAAGATGTCTCTCAACAACTTTGATTCATTTTTGTCTCCTTGTGTAGTGGATTTGTCTCTAGCCACTAGTTTAGTATAGTTGAATGTACAACTCATAGTATTGTACATTCATCTCCCTCTTCTTCAGCGTTTCAAAGTCATAGTTTCATTATGTCATACAAAGCTACATTTGGTAGGGAAGTGCAAAATGCATTTTGGGGAATGTTGCAACTTTCTCCAAATTTTGAATGCATTTTTCATGTTTCTTCTTGTAGGCGATTTAAACGGTGGATTTTGTATTTGGATAAGTTTTATTTTGTTAAAAGGGTATTGACTTCTCTTTAGAGAAGAGTGATGACAATGAAAAAAGCCAAGGGAGTTCATATGATTTGGTTGCAAAAGTTAAAAGTGATATATGTATCACTTCTCCAAACTCTTAGGTGATGAATCATTTGCATCATCCTTCACTTTTGAGGGCTGCGGCATCCGAAATCAAATAGAGAGGATGGTTTTGAAGTAAATGCATATACTTTGTAAGACAAAAATGAAGGGTAGTAAGCTTACAACACCAAAAAAGGAGTTGAAGAGCAAGAATGATGAAAGTAGTTCACTAGTCTAATGTTGTTATGAAATTTATAGAAATTTAATACAAATGCATATTTCAAACGATTTGATAAGGAGATATTTGGGAACGATAGCAAGGATGAGGAATTAGAAAAGGAGGTAGAATCAAATTTTATTAATGAAGAGGATAGTGGGAGCTTAAGGGTTAGTGGGATGCCTTTCATTCCACACAAATTAAAATGTTACCTTCATATTTTAACCAAGAGATTTCTTTGCATGAAAAACATGATGAATATTGACATGATGCTCAAAAACTTAGAGAACTTTTTTGCTTTAAATATTATATGGGCAAATATTTCTTTTCTCTAGGAGCAAAAAAGCTACAAGAATGTCAAATAGAGTTCTTTTGTTTGAAGAAAAATGAGCACAATATCTTTCTCAAGTAATATTAGAGGAAAGAAAATGAAAAGAACTCACGGTCTTATAGTAAAGGGACGACTCATGTATCGTCCCTTTATCTTGTTACTAATTTGAACATCTTGAAAGCATAATGACTCATGTATCGTTATGCTTTCAAGATGTTCAACTTGGGAAATAATTGATTATTGGACTTTTGTATGAAAGGTATAACTTTGATTGATTAAAAGTACATGCATTGTATAAAAGGTGCACAAAAATTTGTACAATTACGTCAATCAATCAAAGAAAAATTAACAAAAAAGTTAAGTGCATTGAGAAGAATTTTGTAGTTTGGAAGTGATACATATATCTCCTTTTGGTGGTTAATTTTTTGTGTGTGTTGTCTTCAAATAAAAATGCTTATGATTAACTCTAAAGCCAAATTCATAAAATTCTTGAACTTGTATTGAACCATACAAACTACAAAAATGGATAAGTTAATGAAACATGTGAAACATTTCCATCTTTTAGTCATCGGACCAGAAATTTCATGTTAGAAAAGTTAGTAAGAAGTTACTTATAATGAAACTCTAAGAGAATTAATACATTTATAAATATCAAGTGTCAACTCCAAAGGCACTCCAAATAAGTGATACATATATCACTTCTTAGTAGTTCGAGATAAAAATAGTACATGTATAATCTCTCATGAGCTTGAAAAAGAAGTGATACATGTATCACTTATCTTCCATTGTGTTGAGAGAAGTGAAACATGTGTCACTGCTTCTTTGTTATCAATGAAAGAAATGATGTGTCTTGACCTTTTCCATTTCCTATTTAATAAAGTGATATATGTATCCCTTTTTTGAAATTTTACAAATTAAACACATGTATCACTTCTTAGTTGATGTTCATCTAATTTCTACATGAAGAATGTCATCGAGAAAAATGCTATATGCTTGATTTATTTGAAAAGTAGTTTAGAAGTTAAACATCTCTTTTGTTTTACAAGGAGTATCTTTATGAATGTCGCTTCTTGACTGAACATCCAATCATGTGTACATCACATGTTTTTCTTTAAACTTTAACATTATGAACCTATTGGTTGATTACATTTGCTAGTTGTTGATGTCTAACAATTGATGATGTCGTTTGTGGAATGACTATGAAGTTCTCATGGGACATGTGTCACTTGTGATAACTTTAGGTCAAATTTATGGTTCATTTCTCAATAATCAACAATCGATTTATCGATTCTTGCCACCGGATGGGAGGTGAGACGATACCTAGATCTCGACAAGGCCGGCGATGAAGGTTCCGACGAAGAGGCCGTTGTAGGAGGGAGGTCGCACCAAGGGCGATGCATGCGGGGGTCGGATGAGATATGGACGGGGTGGATGTAAAGGTTCCGGTTCATAATTTGCCACATCATATATTTTATCCGCCCTTCATGTGTTCTTTTGCTTTTATTCGAACTTCATCCCAATTTGTAGAATTCTATCTTCATCGCGATCCCAACTATGTCAAATATCCCGTAGTCTGCTTAAAAATAAAAAAAAATCATCAATACTATAATACATATGTCATCACATATGTCTAGCCTTAAGTGAGAGATCTCTGCAAACAAAATTAGATATAGTTACTATGCCATCAAAACACACTATGTCAATTTTTACCAAAGTGATATAATGTGCACCAACTACTAACCAACGTATCTAAGTTTTGTACATGAGTGTTGGGAAGAATCAAGATATTGGGGAGCAAGCAATATAGCAAAAAGAATGAGAATACCTCATCAAGTGGTACATGAATGAAATCAAAGGTGTAAGATGGGGCTAGACCCCAATGGTATCACAATGAGAAACATGTCTTACTGCACCTAAGAAATCTTAACTATCTAGATCAAATAATCTACATGCTACATGAGCATCCAAAGAACCATCCCCTAAAGTGATTGGTCTCATATGGATTTCGCATGCTAGTGCTTTCTGGAAAACAAAGTACACAATAAGCTAAGGAAAGTGATAACCCTTGTTGTCTAGTATCGTAGGCTGTCGCACACTCTCTCACCAACGTGTGGAAGTCGGCATTCATAGCTCCATATAACTCAAAAGCTAAAATAACAAAGAGATGATTTCTTTGCATACCCGTATACTTGGAAACTTAGCAATTGTGGCTTAGTGTAGGATTTGTATCTACATCATCTGCAATAATAACATGGTAATCCCACAATAATAACATGGTAATCCCAAACCAAGTATAAGTTTGCCCTAAGGTAGTACCACACTCATAGATGAGTAATGAATATGCATATGGCTGGATCAAGACAAGGTGGAATCTCATACTTGTATAAAATGTAGTTGGTGTGAGTCGGAAAGTTTTGATGCATGGTACAGCTAAGATCCACCCGTCTACACACTTGCCATAGTAGAGTGCAGACATCATTAGGAGGAATGGCCTGATGTACTAAGAGAGATTGTAGAGGTGGATGAAATTTTAGGGAGTGTGGAAGCCTCTTTCAATAAGTGGGCAAAGAGGAAAAATGGGAGATGTTGTAACTGAGAGGTCAAAACATCTCTTGTGTGACTTAATAGTAGTTGTAAGGCAAATAACTTGGGAAGAATCCCCATATGACTTATTTACTTTAACAGTTATTTAAGAACTACAATGCCAATCCACTTCTAGATACCTTGGGAAAGGGAAAAAATTGCGCTCAAGACAAAACGACGCTTTTGTGATAATGTATTTGGTGATATATATAAATATATATTAATACGTTAATCTTATACGGCCAGAGTATAATATCTGTAGATTCTGTTGTTAATCATAATTGCAGGGGTAGCATGCGGTGGCTTGGGACATTTGAAAAACTTTATTTTATTCCGTAGTTCGTACTGTCGTCGATGAGTCAGTTGGAGGTCTCTAATGTTTCTGCACCAACTCTGGGGAACCAAGGGATGGTTCTTTCGGGGTCGGTGCTTGCATGAGAATATTTCTGTATTCTCTGTGGTTATGATGTTCTCTGATTTGGCTTAACCAGTCAGAGCTTAGAGAAATTAATCATGAGTGCTCATGTCGAACTGATTTTGACCATCTACATGTGTGAGAACAAAAATTCAAACCAATGCAATACAGTTCATTGAACGCAGCCTTCACGGAAAACTTTTTCTACTTCGTCACAACATTCATCACTTAAAATTTGAAGCAATGATTGCTTCATCTTGTCAAGAAATAATGAGACCAACTGGTTCCATTCCATCTTTGAACTGGAACTAATTTTGAAACGCATCCAGTTTACGACGTTACAGCGCTGCCGTATCCGATCACTGCAATGACTGCAGGGATCCTTATGCGCCATCGACCTCAACTACCAGTGGCTCGGGGCATGATGCTACATGGTTGCAGCTGACTTTTTCAAACGATGGTGATATGAACGTGGTTGCGGGGAGAGAATCTGGTGGCAACAGATGAAGATGGGAATGACATGTACTGCAACCTTCAACACTGTACTGTGGTCAGGCTGCAGGGCTCCATTACTCGGATCTATGGAACGTCGGCAGGAAGGGTATGACCGTGAAGTATGGCAGAAAGAATATGATTGTCTTGGGCAAAAGCGTGGAGGCCGGGGAGTCAGAAAAGTGGCGTTGGAACTCGGAAGGACCAGTTATTTACTGGAGGGGGTTTTATGATCGTTCGCTGTTGGAACTTGGCAGCAGTAAACCACGGACAAGTAAGTATTCGTTGGGGGCCTCGTCTCCCGTTATGGATTGATGAGGGATGGATAGGTTTCTAGATAGAATGAAGTGAGTGAGTGTGTTGGCCATTTTGCACCAGCTTACTGAACATCGTCACTCACCAGTGGCCTTTGCCATCAACGTCGACATGGATGCTGCTGCTGAATAGGTCAAGTTTGCCTTTACTTCTTGCGTAAAGCTGCAACCCTGGGCTCTACTAAATTCTCCTCCCCCACCTCGTAGCTAGGCGATCCACATCGACATCAACATCAGGTAGTGCAATGCAGACCTGCCCTGACTCCATCACCGAAAAAGTGTCATTCTCTTCTATTTGTAGTTGAGCCCAGGCTCAGCTCAATGTGGGCTAACTTCCAGAGAACGGCATAAGAATCGAAGCGTTCAGGCAGTATCGAGCACCTACAGTAGGACGTTCCATCCGTTCCCTCCCCTTCTCCAGGAGTTTCTTTGCTCCTCTTTGCTAAAACGAAGGCTAAAACAATAGGTCCTAAGCAGCAATGTTGCAAGAGGTGTCAAATGTGGTTTTGGTTTTTGCATTTCTCCATATCTTTCGGCATCTTTGGGATGGAAATCATCACGCGAGGGATGATAAGCAGAGCTTTCTCTGACCTCTGAAGCACGTTTAGTCGCACTCTGGAACATTTGTTTGCTTCACTACTACTCTAACATCGATTATGAGAACCTGGCGAAAGTTTCACTCTTTCGAGTCATGACATCCTCCTCCTCGAATCATCTAAAGCTCATCATACTCTGCACTTGCAGGTAATCGCCTTCTCTCACAGTCGAATTTGACAGGATCATGAACTTTAATCTACTACAAGGTTTAAGAAATGGATCTATGATATACCTAGAGCTCGTTGCTAGCTAGGAAAATAGAGCCCATCTCGGAAGGCAGGAACTACGCCTCCGAAGATGATTTCAACTTCACACTTAAGGAGAGGTATCAAGTTTGGATACTCTCTGACATGTGTTACGAAGAAAAGCGAGGAGAAGTATACACCAGACTCAAGCGCCTGTCGTCGAAGAAAAGGTCTGAAGCTTCGATTTCCTTTAGACTATCAGATGTCGTGCATCTGGAGGTACGATCCTCAATCTTTTGCCTGCAATTGGACAAGTCCTGCCTTTAAGTTACTGTCCTCCATAAGGCTGCCGCTACAGTACTGTAGTATAGTAGACCAAGTCTGAGATCCAGCTGACTAAGATCTCACAACGGATCAAAGCTTCAGCTGAATCTCTCTTGAAGGAAAGCAGCAACTGCTCCCGTCAACTATAAGCTTCATTTCCAACCTATGTTTACGACTAACTGCAATTGCTACCAAGACAAATTCTGATAAACAAAGCACACATCACAATATGAAACGGTTGTGAAGATATGGAGAACTTTACCATTTATTAAGGTTATACATTCTCAACTTATATACACAAGCTTTCTTGGAGAAACATATATTCGCGTAGAAACAGCATAATGAGATGTTTCTTATGTTGAAATTATTAGAACGGTCAAGCAACAATATTGTAAAGAAGTCCTACTTAATATTACTTATTCTAGGATGGGGGGAAAAAATTTCACAAAGTAGCAACAAGGAATCAGAGCTTTGATATACTACAAATTGTGTAAAGTTGTATGGTGGGCCTTACAAGCTAGACAGATGTTGGTTGCTCTATTTCCACTGTGAGCTCATACGTTAGCAAGAGACACGGAAGAAGGTAATTTTTCTGCCTTTTAAGGAGCAGGGTCGGTAGGCTTCCTTACACGGTAAATAACAACCAGCACACATTTTAAAAAAAGGTCCTGCATTTTTCGCTGCCATCAGCTAAGGACATCGATAACAGTCATGCACCTAAACAGCACTGCACTGCACATTCCAATCATGCAGTTGCTTCTTACCATGAAGCTTATTTTTACCTAAACGGCAATGCGCATTTCAGCCATGCAGTCGCTTTGAAATATGAAGCTTATAAGTGCATGACGTATCAAGGTTTGGAAATTGAAGTTAAAGGCGCATGATATATTTGATTTCTTTGCTTTTCCTAAGAAATACTAACATCTTAGAACGCATAAAGATCAAAACCAGTGGATTTTCCCGAGCTATATACTTGGGGTTCATTATTGTGTGCTAATTAATTGTATAGTATTGTAATTTCTTTTAGGCTGGCTATCTTGTTTAGCGGTTAGCCCAGTGACTCACGACTGGCAGTTCGTTAAGTTTAGAAGCCCTTATTTTGAGCTGAGTCCTCCATTTTATGATCCAAAACCTTATTAGGAACACAATGATGCAAATTGCACAGGGAGCCGAGAGCTACCTCGATGAAAGAAATTTGCATATATAAAACCAAATGTACTCTCCTGGACAATTATGACAAGAATCGGAATCATGGGGCTAGCAAAAAGACGGGAGTATATGCGGCTTTTAGAAATGGAAAAATGGACATAGAAGTCGACAAATGATGCAGATACTCAGCACTTGATGAGAGATGCAGGATGTCATGGGTTGCTTTCCTGATTGGGATGCAGAGGTGAGTTGGTTCAGAAGCAAAGGAAGGACAAGGAGTAAACTACAAATATCATATCCGATTCGTCTGATTCAACTCGTTATCTCCATTGACAAGTGCAGAGCCAAAGCTCATAACTAATCATTTTCTTTCCCACTTTTCTCTGCTCGTCCTCCTGCTGTCAGTTTGCCCATGCAGATCTACTGCAATCCCTTTGTCAAAAGCTGGCCCTTTAACTTCGCCGGCACCAACTGAGGTCTGATGGCTCCCGTGCACAATGGATGCCATTGGCCACGACACCTCCCCCATCCTCTGCAGTCCCGTTCCCATAAACTTCTTCTGGGCAGACTAGGACCTCTACAGTGTGTCCCTTTTCGGCTTATCTCCAGAGTTTCCACTAGTAAAGTACAATTTTTCGGATCCTCATCAGGATAACAGGAGAGCTTGCCAAGTTCGTAGACTCCAGAATGGCATTACGCAGGTTTGTATGAGATCTCGCCAGCTAGTTTTGGTTGTTCCACTCATTCTTTCGGAGTGATGGTGGGATTTCTTTTGACTCTGCGCTGGTTACGTTGTGAATTTTGGTATTGCTGTTAATCATGGTTATGCATTCCAACGATGTGCATTTCTCACTGGGTGTAGAGTATGATGTGTCATAGAAGGAAAATTCAACAAGAAGAACCGCCGAATGCTATTTGGTTCTGACAGAAATTGATTGCATTCCGATGCGGATTACTGCGTGCACTTCATTTTCCAGCTCGATCATCATTGATTTCAGTTCATCTAACAACGACAATGAGAACTTTCCACGACTTTGACTTGCATGTTGGCCAATGAGGGTTTATGAAACGATGGGCACCCTAATCTGTTGTTCTTCAGGCTTGACCCCTTTACCTTCTGAAGAAGAGAAGGTCCCAGCCCCAGGAGCGCTGGCGATGAAATGACAGAGCCCGTTTGTTCAACATAACATGCAGGGGGCTCTTACACTAGCGATGGGATTGAAAGGTCAGCATCGCTGGTTGATCAATGACAACCCGATAAACTAAAAGGAGTGCAGTCCCTTGACATCGGTGAAGCGTAATATTAAATGATGACACGATGGATGGTTTCTGCAGACAAGGTCAAAACAGTGTATATCATCAAATCGCACTTTCATGCAAAGTACTAGTTCTGCTTGCCTGCTTACTCAAACGTGCACACACTGTTTTCGGTGTGAATCTCAAGGAACACGTCCGGTGTCTGTTCTGTCTGGCCGATCAGACGTAAAATATCCTCTTCTTTAGAGCTCGGGACGCCTGTCCTCCTGCAATTGATCTGCTCATATTTCCCTGCAGCCAGACTGCAGCAGTATCTTCCCAGAGGCAACAATGTCTGAGATTTTCTATCTTCGTTGCGTTCAGGTGGGAAGGGTTGAGAAAACTTCGCAGTTTCTCACCAGTCGACTTGCCTCGACTTGCGCACAAGGATACCAATCTTGGAGAGGAGGATCAATACCAAGTGTGATGTGTTGCACGGCTATCGTGAATGACATTCACTGTCGTTGATTGTGATAGAGTAGCTTACAAAGGTTTTCTTGCTCTTTTAAGGTTGCCCAGAAAATTGCTGACTTTCGATGGCCCATCGGTTGTGAGAAGATGATTGACAAGGGAAACACCACTCCATCATGTAGTGGCTCAAAAGATCTCTCGTGAGTTTCTGAGGACTTGAGGGAAACTTTCCATGGTTTCCGACCAAGAATCTTGACAGAAGAACTAACAGATCCAATAAAACCTGCAACCTTGATGTGTGGATCCTCACAGGTAATTATTTAGTGTGCAAAACGATTTCAAGGATCTGCAACAACTAGTCTTTATGTTGCATCCAGGATACAAGGCCGTTCTGCACCAAAAGTTGTGCTCACCTCACTGATTGGAAACTCTAATGCTGTGAGAGGAAAAAGCATGTGGTAGTAACGATGGTAGACTAGATTCTCCACGTCTGTTGAGTCTGCAAATGTAACAGCAGACAAAAGGTGAGTCTGACAGTGAAAACCGTGTCACGACTCTTTCATTCGATGTAAGTCGCATCAACATCTTCATCAAGTGCATGAAGAGCAAGGCCACCCTAACTCCGTCCAACAGCCTCTGGAGCTGATCTCTCATTCGCCCTGAGTGGAAAAGCAAGTGAAGTGTCTCATATCGACATTCCACATTACCTCTTCAGGTTTCCCGGGGATGGATTTTGGTTCTAGTTGGAGGGAGTTCTGAAGTTCCAGATTTTCAGGTCAGGGGAGACAGAGAGGAGCTTCTCTTCGCTGTCTGCATGGTCTCTGTTTGACAGGTATGCACATGACAAGATTCTCAGCTTTGAACGCTCAGCAAATGGTTATGGCCACAGATGATTCTACGCGAAGAGAATGATGATCACCTTTGTCATGAAAGCAGTCCCCAGTTTCTCCCCTTGCACATGCTTCAGCTGTCTGCGACCTAAACATGTCACCTACTTTTCAATCATAGCTCACACCAAGTCACAGGTGCTGCTGCTTAATGCATACATATCTTCGTCTGCTTTACAGCCCTTGGAAATTCCAGCAACCCAGGTCTCACTAACTCATGCGTGCGTGGACCGTTGATCCATAGACATAAACAGATTCCACCTCAAATTCATGTCCCATCCAGTCGGCCTACCCACCGACCCACTCACATTGAACTAGACTCTCAAGAGCACATGGACATTCATTCCTTAATGGTTTCAGCCACCAGCTCATTCACTAACTCACTCCCCAAACATCTGGCGGCTGAACTCTTGCGCATGGAAAGCTCCTTCACGCTTCCAATCAGATTCTCACTCACGCACTCGCTGATCATCTAGACTCTTGAACATGGATTCTCAGTCCTTTATGTCCTCAGCCACCGACTCACTCAACACCTGGTAGCTAGCAGATGATCTGATCCTCTCTGTTGGCATTGTCAGTCGGCCATGGAAGCACCCACAATTGTAGCACCTGATTAACGGGTGCCCTGCTTCGTGTCCCTGTACCCTGATGGTTCAAGGTTACGATCCCCCTCAACGTCAGTGGTCTGAGGGCCGATGCACCTGCCACATGAACGGCTCAGGCACATGAGAAAGATGACAAGGGGGCAGCGGTAGCAGTCGCTCTTGCCGTGCTCATACGAAATCTGAACGTGGGACGAGGGCGAGGACAAGGAGGATCTGCTCAGAGAGGCTGCAGAGATTTTGTCTGGAATGATTGAATCGGGCGCTGGATACTGTACGAGCATTAGCATAAGCTCCACCGGCCACATGGCGATTGTAAGGAAGCAGTGGCAGGCAGTGGCAGTGCAGTTTCAGCTGCAGGCGACTCGGGTGGAGTTTTGAGGTCGGGGAACGGATCTGATTTGAGTGTTATCTGATGTGGTGGTATTGGATTTCGTGTGAATCGGTGGTGGATTAGCGATCGATTGCGAAAGGGAGGTACGGTGTCGCGTTGACATTTAGGGTTGGATTGAATTGATTGAACGAGGCGATGGATACCGACGCGCAAGAGCAGATCGAGGAGGTGATTCTGACAGGCGATGACTTGATGACTGGTCCGCCGTCGCCGCTGGTTCCACCGGACCTTGCTCCTCGAATTCTTGATGGCATGGAGCTCTGCTCGTCCAACCTCCGCAAGCTCTTCGAGTGCCTTCACAAGAACGACATCGAGCCTTTCTGCCAGGACGAAATTCTCATGTACCGGCGCTGCTCGCAAGCACGGGACACCGCTCTGAGAGGGAAGATCTACGACGCCGAGGAGACGTTGGGTGCCAACCTTCCCGAAGCTGAAGTTCGGGAGCGCGTGGCCAAGCTGCATTCGGATGCGACGCTGCTCGAAAGGCGCTTTGTGCTCGCCAGCGGAATCGAAGGGGTTGAAGGGTTTCGCCATCGCTGGTCTTTGAATGGCCAGCTGCACGACACCAAGAAACGCATCGAAAGGCTCGAACGAGGGCTCGCGAGTCAAAACGAGGAGCCAGCTGCTGCAATTGAGATCCCAAGGAAGAGATCGTGGTACCAGCTGTGGTGAGGTTTAGGGCTCCATCATGGAATTGGACATCAGAGAGGACAATTTCCTGACTCCCTTCGGACGGAATTCTGCGGATTCTGAAAATGACCATTATTCAGCAGTTGGGATTTGAGGAATGAGCTGAAGTATTTCGTGTGGACAAGACACTCCGTTCCCTTTACGACGGGAAGAATGAGAAATGGAGGATGATAGTGGGGGCAGAGTTTTATTGGACATATTTTGAAAGCCTAGCCCACCAGCACAGCAGATTCTTACGTTTACAAGTCTGGTGAGACTCTTTCAGTTTCGAACGAAGGAAAACCAAAGAGAGGTAAAGAGCGGGCTTGCACTTTTGAACTGCGGGTAGAGATCGAACGAGAGATTTGACACGGTTAGGCCAGGTCGATGTTTGATTCATTAAAAGAGGACTGTGGATTCCCAAGATCAGAAAGAATACCTAGTTTGTCTGCTCTCAACAATGCTAAATTTCATCGACAAGTACTTTTTGATGTGCTAGTGGTCTTTCAATTCCAACATCGTATGCTTTTCTGTTCTGTATTGCTGTGGTATTCATTAAACTGTAAATCCTAAAAGGATGCATTATTTCATGCGTCTTCTATCGAACTAGTTCCTCGCCTACATCGTCCTAGAGCTAAGTGAACTGTGTCTGCAGAGAAGACACCTGAACAAACATCCGCTGAGTAATCCTTTTCAAGTGCAGAGGATATCACGGACCCAGCAACTGGCTCCTTGGATATATTGAGTTCGGCGATGAGAAATAGTTGATCATGGGTTTGTGTGCTCGATTCCCTCGTTCGTGAGCTGGATACTTACTCAGCTAGATCTGAGTTCGTCTACTAAAGTTACAACGGAGCATCATGCCACTAGTGAGTACTAAAATCTGACACGAGCAGTATGTGCAGTGGCTCTTGACAGAAAAAATTTCCAGAGAAACAGGATGGAAGATTTGATATCTTCCTTTGCAAGGCACGTAGTGCGCGGGGAGCGTGTTCGGGCCTGATAGCCGGGACTAGTTTGCCTTCATGGACAGAGTTGCTCTTTTTCATGAAAGTTTATATCATGGTTCTGCTCATACCCTGCCTTTTATCGTTTGCACCGTCTCAATTCTACAAACTTCCCAAGTTTCATCCAGTTCGTCTCTCAAAGGTAGTCAAGCCTTGCATTCATTTGGTCTGTGTTCCCGTGGGAAGAGTTCAAGCCCATGATTTTTACATGTTCATATGCTGAGTCTAGTTGCCACCAACCAATGCCGAATAAACAAAAGTTCAGGCCGTGGGCTTTATTCACGAAGAGGCCTCTTGTGAAATTCAAGCAAGTCTTTGTATCAGCTCCAATCACCCCCGGAAACTATCGGTGACGAAATGAAAATCATGAGCAAGCAACTAAAGAGTAGACTTAAAACATGTGACAATACTACAGTTGTCACAATGGCATAAACTTTATAATTCGAAAGTGCCGAAATTAAGGAGGTCTGCAAGCTCCTGGCCTCTCATAGCTGGAGCAATGATGACATACTTTTGCTCGTATGCGTCTGAGTATCTGATGGAATATGGGTCCATGTACTGCTGTGTAACAGATAGCTTTGTATCCTTGAAACGGAAACTGGATAGCCGTCATAAGCTCTTCAAGTGTAGAATTCAAATTATCCTTTAACATTTGCCTCCATTCATTCATGTGCGTCTTTGTTCATCAACTGTAGATTCTCGGAAATCTCGTTAAATCGTAATGTCGTCGTGCAGGAGCCGGCTGACATTGGCCTTTATAAAGAAGACTTGCACTGGAAAAGGACTTTCTCTCATTTAGCCTTACCGTCGTTGCGGAAAGCGTCGTTACGGAAAGGAAATAGTGATTTACTAGTATCCGCAGCAAGCCTATCCACTTAAACATCGGAATTTGTTACAAGCTCTTGTTCAATACAATATCCGGACGCGACGAGACCATGCCGCTTTACAGACCATGCGTTTCTGTCACTTGTCCAGATGACAGACCCCAAGCCAATTTAAGTATCGTTGTGTAGCTAAATTCACCAGAACAAAGAGTCGAGTTTAAATGGCCTGGTGTTGATTTTGTACAGCGAGGAGAAAGATTCATAAAGAAATTAAAGTCAGATAGAACAAAGGTAAGTTCCGTATTGCGATAAACGATTTCTAAGCATTTATGACTAATTAGAACGAAATGAACGTTGTGGTATGGACAAATCTCGTTGTCTGCACGGCAGTTGACAAGTTATCAACGGCGAGGTGGTGAGTATTAAGATTAAGGGTGTACCTAAACCCTAGATCCGCCCCGACCGCCCAGCCCCCCAAAAATCATCACTGTTAAGCCAATTTTTTTAGATGTTGCTATGTGTCAAATGTATTGGTGCAGAAGTGCTCGAAACAAACTAGTGAATATGTGAAAGCGTGTATGAAAGCAGCCTTCCACGTGATCAGCTATAAATCGTAGCTTCACTTCATTCTTTGCAAACAGGAGACGGGTTTTGATAGACAAATTTCTTCATATTTAATAACACTCTTTTGTGTAGACATGTCTTCTGGAACTGGGAACTTTATCTACATATGCACCCTGCACTAAATAATTCCGGCGTGTGCTCGATAAGCACGTCTGTACACTCCTCAGCAGCGCCATATCAAGAACAGGTTGAATGCTAAGACTGTATAGAACAAGTCTAACTACTCTACGCTACCATTGTGTAAGGCTCGGGACTCTTCTTCTTCTCGGCCAAAGCCTCTTCAACTTTGGCAGCAAGACTTTCATCACATCTTCGGAATACTTCGATCTGACGCTTTTGAATGAAGTCCTTGGCTCCCATAATGTGTCCGGCAATGTTCTTTGCAGTTTGTTCTTGATCTTCCGAGCTCATTTTTTGCCAAAGCATGCGTGGCTGCTCGTAATCATCATCCTCAACCCACCTTCGGGCTGCCTTTCTGTCGACTACTCCTGCTGCATGGCTGTTTCACATGACAAAATTCCATATTTGTTAAAAGTGGTAAAGAAGCTGCAAGGAACTGACATATGGATGGAGTACAGATTGACAACGACGGCGAGAGAAAACTAGTTTTCCTTAGAACAGTTTAGAGCAGAGTAAAGATGTTGTATTCATAGAAGCATAAGAATGAGAACATACTTGTACGGATGCACATCCTTTTGTGCGGGATCTGGCTGAGGCAAGTCGCTGAACGAGTTAGGGTAATAGTTGGGCTTGCTACCACCGTTGTCGGTGGTGACCATAACTCCATCTCGCGCATAGTTCTGGACTTTAGCGAATGGGCATGCGTTGATGGGAAGCTGCACCAAGGAATATGTTTGACAACAATTTAGTCAAATGCATAGAAGCATCCGTGAAATAATCCGGCCAACCGAGTGATAAGATGAAACTATAGAATGGTGTATGAATTCTAAATTCCTACAAGTGCTAAATTCCTGCAGAGATTAAACATGCATGCCCCGCCATACCTCGACAGATACTATTACATGAAGCTAACCGGCTATTAAATGCCCAGTTCCTCGTTTCAGATAAAAAACCGCTTGTACCTGCAAGTAATTGCCGCTCAGCCTGTAGCGTGCAGCATCATCATAGGCGAAGAGTCGTGCTTGCAACACACGATCAGGAGAAGGTTCAATACCAGGCACCATGTGTGCGGGTGAGAAGGCTGATTGTTCGACCTCAGCAAAGTAGTTGGTGACATTGCGGTCCAATACCATCTTTCCTACTTCCCTGAGTGGATAATCCTTGTGCAACCAGACCTGCAGAATTCAGATCTCGTTTAATCAGCCGAACTCCACCAAAAGTCAACAGAAAGGAATTGTACTCCATGTTTGAAGGAAAATCTCGTGAACTATTTCTGGTATATCTCTTTCCTATTAATGAATTATTGATGACGTCAGATGAGCCGAGAGCAGGTAACGCTACCTTGGTCAGATCGAAAGGATCATACTTGTACTTCTCTGCATCTTCCAGAGGCATGACTTGGACAAAGAAAGTCCACGAGGGGAAATTTCCCTTCTCTATGTTTTGAATCAAATCTTCAGTTGCGTAATCTGGGTTGATACCGGAGATCTCAATTCCCTGCTCATGGGTCAGGTTCTTGATGCCTTGGTTGCTCAAGAAGTGGAATTTCACCCAATTGGCTCTGCCTTCCGAGTTTACCCATTTGAATGTGTGAGATCCATAACCGTGCATGTGCCTAAAACCGTCCGGAACTCCTCGGGGAGAGAAGGTGATCAGAACCTGCGCAAAGTGTTCACGAGATGTTATGGGAGCACATGAGCACAACGTACCACTTGCATTCAATATTCTCGTTCACAGCTTTCAAATTGCTCCTCATCTGCATATGAACTTAAGGCATCTGAAAGCTTTTTGGCAGCCCTTACCTGATGGAGAGACTCGGGTACCAGACTGAGGAAGTCCCAGAAAGCGTTGGGATCTTTCATGTGAGTTTGAGGATTCCTCTTCTGAGAATGAATGAGGTCGGGAAATTTGATGGCATCTCGCACGAAAAATACGGGAGTGTTGTTTCCAACCATGTCCCAGTTTCCTTCTTCGGTGTAGAATTTGACTGAAAAGCCTCTCGGGTCACGGTTGGTGTCCACGAAACCAGACTCTCCTGTCACGGAGGAGAAACGTGCAAAGATGGGAGTCCTCTTCCCGACCTCGCTGAAAAGCTTCGCCTTACAAAGGTCGCTAACGTCCCTGAAATCAGACACCGTTGAGAGAGCAAAATCATTTCAGCACCATTCGCAATGACGCCCTAGCTCTGCGTGCTATCCGACTAAGAAATTCTAATTTTGTACGACCGAACATCACTGATGCTGCAGATTCAAATGTCCGCGTACTTGGCAGAGATAAATGTGAAGTTCTTATGACTTACTTGGTGACCTCGAAGTAGCCATGGGCACCGTGACCCTTAGCGTGCACAACTCTTTCTGGAACACGTTCCCTGTTAAAATGGGCCAACTTTTCCAGCAGATGTAGATCTTCTAGCAGTCCTGTTCCACTCTCGCCGATGGTCAAGCTGCATTGAAAATGACATACAGATTAGCAACAATGGAAGATGCACCCAGTGGCGCAAACTTTCACAAAATGAGTGAATTCTACCATCCAGTGGTGTTATATGAGACCAAATTTTCATGATCGCGAAATCTGTGGAGGCTCCGAGAACAAATGACTTCTCGAGGTGTATGATGCAAAAATGCATAAATCCACGTGCTTCTTTTACAACTTGCAAACCCAGGCTAACAAAAATACTACAGAATGCTGTGGGGTTAAGGAAAGGAGCTACAATTTAAGCTTATAACGTCCTCTCAGCTTTGATACTCCTCACCTGTTGTTATCATCGCTGACAGGATGGCCAGCAAGGTTGGTGTACAAAGGCTTGCCGTGAGTGCCAAGCCTGGGCTCCTCGCGGGCTCGAGGATTGTTCACACTGCCGTTCGTTTTGCTGTGACCGTTCCCGTTGCTGTTGTCCAAAGCGGCCCTGAGGCCATCAGTGAAGGTCTCGACTCCGGGAGCCATGTTTGGACGCAGATCTACAGTCAGAGGAGATCCAGTGAAAGTGGACTTGCGGGCTAATGATGTCTGAGAAGCACTGCAGCCGCTGCAAGCGACAGAATTCGCTCTTCCGGACCTGGGATGGCAACTCGAAAAAGTGATCACAGAAGGAAGTTTTGATAGTGCAGAGCGATTCGAAACCGATGTATATGAAGCCATCGAGCCCCGAGCGTACTGCCAAGAGAATGAAGATCCTCAGGCGCACAGTCGATGATCCACCTGTGTACGAAATTCTGGGGAAGTAACAAGTGCAACTGCTTTCGATCGCTTTCTCATCAGCATCGCCCCCGCGAGGAGGACTTGTATGCTCAGGCTCGCTGCGACGTCGAACTCTGAATGGCTGCCCGAAAGCCGTCGGCGGGGCCCATGCACCACGTCCCGGAGAGCCAAGTGGAAAAGGCAGCTCTTGTCACCAGCCCTCCACGGCCCGTCCACAGGCACCCGCCACGTAGAGCGCCAAAGGCGACGCTGCAGCGGACCTCCGCTTCAATCACAGCACTCCGTCCTTTGGACCGCGTGTCGCGGATCCGCCCAGCACATGCACGCAGACAGGACCTGAACATTCACAGTCCTCGACGATCTCCGGTCGCTCTCTGCGCTGTTGCGCGCGGCCGAATGTGGTGACAACTGTGTCGCGAGGTTGCGAAGTTGGCGATTCTTGGCCACCGGAAGTACGTAGTTGCCTCACCCTGCTCACCCCTGGTAACCGCCTGTCCACCAGTGGTAACCACCAACCATCTACTGCCAGGTGCGGACCTTCATCTAGAATGAGTCGAAATGCAGCCATCTGGATCCGGGTGTGGCCATGTTCCTCATCGACGGAGACATGTGTAGAGCCCGGCAATCTCCTCTTGGCCCTTGTGAGGCCAATCGCATATATAGCACATACGATACTTTTTGACTTCGTTTCCAGTCGAGTAAGCAGAGGAAGCAGTTAGCGACGTGATTTATTATTGATTATATTGTTGGCGTCTGTCTTGGCCGTCGGTGTACGGTACACACGCGCGTTGGCATCTGCATTCACAGTCGGGAAAAGACATTCTTTCACGCACACTAGCCACAAAATTAGTTAACTGGAAAGAAAGGACGGAAGTGGAGGGTTGAAGTGCTCAGACAGGCAGGTATTTGATATGTACTATGCGTCCGTGATGTAATCGCAACGCTGGTTATACAAATAGGTACAAAAAACCATCTATAAAGGATGGAATTGTTGACAATATGAGATTCATTGTCTGGCGATCTTTTACGGTCCGATCTGATATGGTGCTCTATCGGATATCCTTTGTTACTTAAGTGAGAAAGCAAACTTTCTAAAAGTGCCGTGTACGTATCGACATCGTCGATGATGATGTACGACGCGAAGGAGCAGACAAAGATCTGATCCATAGCCACAAATCCAGCTACAAAAATGCGTGGAGCTTGACTCTGACATTGTGTACTGGAGATTTCCAAACAGTGATAGCCTTTTAATCGGTCTCATCGGAGCACCAGAATAGATATTTTTGAAATATTAAAATTCCTTTCGAAGGTGGGAGCTTGAAAAGAGGAGAGCAATGAGGCATGCACAGCATCAACACCATGTAAGGGGAAAATTTCGAGCATCAACATAGAGATTTTTATTCCAGAAAAGCCGGAGCTTAAGGCCATTCCTGCCTTCGGACATCAACGGTTCCGGAAAACTCTGAGTTGCACAGCTCCTGCTGAGGAAGTTGGTTCGTCCGACTCAACTAAAAGAATCTGTATGGTACAAACACCTTCGCTAAGGAGCTGAAGCAGTCTGGACACGAGCTTGCCTCATCCAGTCTACACACGATGCTGCCCGATCAGAATAGAAATGTAAGCCAGGGGAAGCTAGCGTGAATGATAGAACTGAGGGGGCCGCCAAGTATGTCTCAAAGATCTTCGTTCTGCTAGTTCCGAGTCCTAGTTCTGCTCTGTTCTGAAGGTGAAATCTATCAGTCCCCGACCGAAAGCAGCCACAACCCAATGCTAAAAGACTCTCGATCCAAGTCCATCGCAAGAAACATGCTGAATGTCAGACTCCAAAACTCGTTGCCCGATCGTTGCTCTCATATGTAAAATCCCAACAGCACCGGCTGCGAGCCATGGAAATTTGAGCTTTCTCGTGCAGTCCAATTTACAACCCTCTTGGACCAAGCGGATTCATGGGCCGGGTCCGACCTCGTGCAAGTGGCGATGAGCAAATTCTGAGCCACGTGCGTGTGCGCCACATCTTACTAAGCCCCTGTTGGGATCAGTGGAGCTGCGAAAACTTTAGCTTCTCGGAACGTGTTAGGAATCGCATCGTCTCGAACCGTGCGGTTGTAGTATGGAATTCGATTGAGCTCCTGCAGAGGAAGCGACGAATTCACAATGTCTTGGCACAACATCTTCCAGTGACTGAGCGCTCCGTGGTAGTGATGCACTCGAACGACCGAGGCGTTGAAGTCCACCCCGCCCTGCATCGGATTGCCAACTTTGTGCACGCCTGCAGCCGTGACCTTCCTGGGATTCACCACATATTTCCTCCTCCCGTGGTGCGTGAGGCACATCCAGGGGCTCTGCAGTTCATCCTCCTGGTCATCCGACTGCACGCAGCTCGGCTCCTTATCGTGCCACAGCATCTGCTCCACCGTCCACTCCCACGGGGCACTCCCGGCCCTGCAGAGGCGGATGGACGTGGGCAAGCTCCCGAAAGTCATCCACGGCTTGTCCTTGTTCTCGGCCAGCAAGCTCTGAATCGTGTGCGGAGGAGAAACGTACAGGTACTCGTCGAAGTCGAAGAAGAAAACCCACTCTGCCAGAAATCGAGACCTGTGAAGACAGTCGTTGATGAAGAGCAGCTGGTTGTGCCACCAGGCCGGGTACAATTCCTCGTCGAGCGTGTCCGTGATGGTGAGCAATCCCGCATCGATGAACTTCTGGAACAAGTAGCGATGGTTCTCGCGCAGTCCCCCGACATTGTAGAACATGAAGTGCGCTTCTCCCTGCCAGAGGTTGTGGTGGTACACGAGCCATGACAGGACCCATTGCGACCGGATCGTCCCGTGCATGGGGGGGCCACAGAACGCGTACTTGAATCGAGGCTGGGAGCGGATGATGTTCACGGCGCCTCTGTCCTCGACCATGACGTCGATCATCTTCGACCCTCTGTGCGGCGGCTCGGCGTCGAACCCCGTGGAGACGTTCAAGCGCAGAACTCCCCCTCGTCGATTCCTCCCGGCGTCGTCCTCGAAACTGCACCTCACGGTGATGGGCACGTACGCCATGTTGTGCTCGTCGAAGCTCAGGTAGGCTAAATTGGCCTCCGTGACGATGGTCGAATTGGTCATGTTGCTGGGCTGCCATTCGCAATGATGAACTGGGCGGTCGTGCTCGCGCAGCACAACTGACGCAATTCCCACGACGTAGAACGTTCGCATCGACTTTCTGTACGCGCTGTACAGAACGAACGGATGGTGTGGGTAGCTCAAGGGTTTTAAGCTCCTCGCCCCGCTTCCATACGAATCCTCGTTGCGTAAAATCGGTAAGCTCGATCCCCGCCTGCTCCTGTCGACTTCGAAGCCCGAGAATATTATGGCTGCCTCTTTGCAGGACTTGAATTCCAGAATCGTTAACACGATGAAGAATATCGGTACTTGTAGGAGCAGAGTGAGCACGACCGATCGCGCACTGAGGCGACACAAATCCTTCCGCGCCATGGGCTCTGAATTTTTCCGCTAACGCACGAGCTCAACCTTCATGTCAAGAACTCCCGGGCTCTCCTAACCTCGGCCCTCCCTCCCGCTCGCGTCTTTCGAATTCCTCGGCATGTCACACGTCAAGGCAGTCGCAGTCACTCATCGATTCCGAAATAACGAAATACGAACATCCAGCCTCCTTCGACATGTCGCCATCCTGACGATGACGCAGAAATGATCCGAACAGCGAGAAGCAAGTGTCGCAACTGGTTGTGGAGTATGATCCTTGGAGCAGTAAAGAGGGGCAGGGAAGAATCCTAGGGCAATTGGAACTGACTCTCGACCAGGAGTGTGAGTGCGCATTGCCGCACCACCCTCCAGAAAATCAGGACGTTGCGCAACGCCGGATGATCGTCATCTTTCTGTGAAAACGCCGGCAGTGAAAGTATGAGCGAATGAACGAGCGAAAGAGCGTTCAGCAGTTTCAAGAAGCAAGGCGCAGCGTAAAGAACAGGATGTCAACGAGAGGGGAACGAAGCAGTTCGAAACTTTCGCGCAGCGGCAACGCACACGGAATTAATACGCCCGATCTCCATTCGTATGCACTAGCTCGGAACAAACAGGAGTTCCAAGTCCAAGTACAATTCAACGAAACAAGGACGAACCATGTTCCAGATCCCCGTCGACATCGCCAGGACAATGATCACGGCCAACTGTAATAACCCACCCCGAAGAACCAACCAACCCTGCGGTAAGCCAGAGACAGAGAGCGAGAAATCGCCCAGCGAAGGAAGCAGCCGGTAGGGGAAAGGGGGCGTTGCAGGCGATTTGCACGAGGCTCAAAGCCAGTGGGATGAGCGTAATTTGAACGACTCCGCTTCACACGAGGGAGCAAGAAGGCCTTATTGAAACCGACATTCATACGCATCGATTGTTGCTCTGCCGTGACAAGCACAAACAGTTGCCCACCCATGCACGTCGCGTCACTCCCCCACAACTGCATTCCTTCTCTATCTTCAAACCTAAATTAGCCGCACAGTCTAAACACTCCGATGCTGCGATAGCTCTGCAAGCGCTCGCTGAATCACTGATCTCGGCAGCAAGCCCAGCGTTGCTCTAACGGCCCCGAACTCGACGCTTGCCCAATTCCTCCGATGCCCTTCAACCAATGTTCAAACTTCGCCGAAAATTACCGACAAGAGAGGCCAGTGCGGAAAAGTCTCCGCCGTTCGACGAAAAGGCTGAAGTTTGCGAACATTACATCCAAATGCAATCGATCGCCGAAAATGCACAGGCAAATGCACCCAAATGTGCACGACAAGTCAAAATTCATAATATTGAACCTACAGTGGACTTCAGAATAATATAATATACATCCCATATATTTTAGTATATCTTCCAAATTCCTCCGAGATTAATTTTCCATGTGCAGCTGTACCTTGACATATTTCGTTCCGCAGACTACACCGTACCGGAAAGTACTGGTTTTGATTACTACCGTATTATGATACCGGTACATGCTGATGACTGACTCTCTAGAGTAAATAGGGTTTCCTAGCCTATACTGCACAGTACAAGACTCTTTTCTCGGCGCTTGTGACAACCCAAGGACACGATCGCAATAAGCCACGTTGGTCATAATTTAAATTAAGGGCCGTAACTGGCAGTGAACCCAGGTGCTGACAGTACCGACAACGGGGAGTCCCTTTCCAATTCAGGCAGCGTAAGTTGCCAACGACCTGGAACCAGGTTCGTGTTGTTATCTTGCTGGAAAGTGAAGTGCAGGTGTCTTTCACGGAGGTTGTGAAGTAGAGGAATTTTCTCTTCGGCGTTGGTAACAGAAAGGCCTCCCGTCATTGACGACGCGGCCATGTCAGAAAAAGCTACTTCCACGTCTGTAACTGTAACCGCACAGGCTTGAAATCACACAAGTACTTCTGTTTATTTTCTTCTACGTTTAGACAAAAATTCACAAACACACCACCATTTTTTTCCACTCATATCGTCCATGTTCCACCTTTTTCACTTCCCAGGTTTTTAAAGCCCTTGACCAAACGCAGAGGCCATAATTTAGGATTTTTCACATACATAGAACTACATACCGAGATAGAGAGCTATAGAGATGGAGAAGGAAGAGAAAAAATGAAATGAAAGTATGAGAAAACCAAGACCCATCATGAGTTCATAGTCGGACTAGATAGACTCAAATTTTGACTCTAGTGGAATTTGAATATATCAATTTTGTTAATGGATCCACAAAAGTGTCTCTATTTTATTTGATGTATGGTGCTCATCCTTTGACACCTTCTAGTTTGTTGAGAATTCCCAAAAGTCAAGAGTTTTCAACCAAAGTTGTGACAGCCAATGATTTTGTGGAGCGCATACACAAAGTATTACATCAAGCAAAGGAGAAGTTGGTAATTGCTCAAAATCGACAAAAGCAATATGTAGATGCTCATCGCATGGAGGTGAATTTTTAGAAATGAGATCAAGTTTGGTTATCCACGATCAATTTGTCACTTGTAGAACACCAAAATTTAACCCTCGATCCATCTATCCTTTTGTGGATCCATCTATCCTTTTGTGGTGTTGAAACATGTTGACGAGGTGTTTTACAAGTTAAAGCTCCCATTGCATATGAAAATACATCTCGTATTTCATGTATCACGATTGTGAAAACATGTACCACGTCCCAAGTAGTTCATAAATCCATCAACCCCTCCTCCTTTACCTACTATGGTAGCAGATCATGCAGAATTTGAGGTTGACAAGACTCTCAAAAAATGGATTTGGGGTCACAAATACCCAAAAAATGAGTATTTAGTTCAATGGAAGGGATATCCATCATATGAATCAACTTGAAAACTGGCAAAGAACTTAGCCAATGCACCTTTGATCGTTCAAGAGTTTGAACGTGTGAACAACGAGGATGTTGCATCTTAAAAGGATGGAGGTTTGTAACCATCTTTATTTAGTGAGGACTAAAGTAAAGGTTACACAAGGAGTAGATAAATAGTCTTGAATTGACTATTAATGGAGTATCTAAAGGTGCCACATCAGCAATCTGTGTGATCTTTAGGTTATATTTCTTGTGTGTTAGTTGGAATACATGTCAGCAATCTGTGTGCTCATAGAGATGACCGCCATGTCATCAATCCACGAGGAATTGAATGGATGGTGGTTGTGTAACCTTATCTAGTTTGTACCTTTTTGAGGACTATATATGGAGAAAGAGAAATCATTGAGGTATCTCTTAACTTCAATATTATAGAGCTTGTAAAGATCATCTTAGACTTTTGTAATTTTTATTTTGAAAAATTGGATTTTTATCATACTTACATTGTATTAGTTTGAATGATTGAGATGAATAGTGACATGAAATAGTGCAGAACAAGATTTTAATTATTGTTGTTTGAAATAAAATTTAGTTATTGTTAATGTGTCATTTGTATTTATAATGTTTTTGGTGATGATTATATAATATTGTTATTGGTTTGTCAATCACAAGGATGTGATCTTTTATATTTGGAAAGGATCTCATGAACCCACCTATTGCAAACCCACCACCAATTTTTTTGGGTCACTCATATTGTACTTGTATGGGCCACGGTGTCGTGTTGTGACGCGGCTACTATGAGAAGATGATGATATGTGTCATCTTCAGAGCTGTTGTTATGACGACGATACTTTAGGTTAGGATAACCGACGGCGCACTGTAAGGTTGTTAAGAGTCCACCGTTGGATCAACTTTCTAGGGTCATGATGTTGAAAAGGCTCCAAGAGATATTATCTTGGACCTTATCAGATATAAAGCGCAGTCAGGATGGAAAGGGTATGGAAGAGAGCTAGACACATCACTTTGCTGACTAAGGAGCTTATTTGATCGAAGTGGAGCCGACGTAGGACATGGATAGAGAACAACATGATCCTCCAGATGTACCTATGCCCAATCCATTTGTGATCAACATCCGGTGTCTTCATCGTGATCACTTTCGGATGTGGTTAGTGTATCATTTTGGAGATAACTTTTTGCAACAAGTGATAAACTCTCCAGATCCGATTATTCTTCCAGTTGTTTCCTACGGCGCGATTTGGGACGTAACAATATACGTTTTGATTTAGTTTGGGCGCTATGGATCTGAACTTACTTGTAGTGATGGCTTTCAACACATGGGTTCCAATCCATCATTATTGCTTACCGAAAACAAGCCATATGGAGTTGATTGTTAGGAACTTTGGCGAGGAGTATTATTCTCAAGTTATAAACTCCTCGATTTTGTTTGTAGTTCCGTTCATACTTAGCCGATTTCGAGTTGTCATTTTGACTCTTTATTAGTGGCAACTCGTATTGTGTAGGATGGCTAAGTAGTGTGTTTAGGATAGTTGTAAAGCTCTAAGTTAAAATGGAGCTAATTTGGCCACACGAGAGGTCAAAATAACACTCTTCATTCTCATTGCTCTTGGAATTTGGGCCAATGAGTGCACTTGGGCAACTTCTTCGAGGTTTTGAGGAGTTTTGGAGATTTTCTAGGAAGACATTCAAAGATCTCAGGATTGGGTTGGAGAGCTAACGGGACGAGCTATGACGTGGGCTCAAGAATGGATGGATTTGAAGGATTTGTCACTCTGAAATGATGATTCAAAGATAAAGTGAGAAATTTAGACCTTTGAGTGTATTTGGGGTGTTTCTGAGAATCTTACGAGGATTTTGGGAGATCTGGGTTGAATGTGATATAGTTTACGACTCGGGCTTGCATTTGGATTGAAATTTTGACTAATTGGATGAGTTTTGAGTACAAAGTGATAGCTTGAAGTTTATGTATACAGTCAGAGTTGCAGGACTGCACTGACTATCACGAAGTTAGTACGGAGATCATATCTTTTGATATGAGAAAGTTCTGTAAAATAAACTTTGCACAGTTCAAGTTCTGATGATAAGTGACCTTCTCATGAAATCTGGGAGCAATTGAAGTCAAGGATTGGGATGTGTGATGGGTTTTGTACACACGGATCTGTATATCATCTTGTGATACAGTGTGCAAATCAACAATTGTTCTGAGAGATCTAGAGGAGAAAAACATTTGAAACTTTTTTGAGAGATTAAAAGGGTTGTGGAAAAATATTCTGTAAAATTTAAGCGAAAGTTATTGGTCGAATCATTGGTTATTATAATATTCTTCCGCTGAAGTTTTACCGGTTTATAATGAACTCAAATGTGAAATGATGAGGAGAAGAAGAAAAAATTGTCAACTCACACAAGGTTCTAGAAGGTTCTTCTACAGCCAGACGCTCGGGCGTTCTCAGAGAAAAAAATGTCTATGCGAAAACGGTATACATTATTCGACCCGACCTTTTTTCACTTCCCATGTATTTAAATCCCTTACATAGAACACAAAGGCTATAATTTAGGATTTTTTCACAAACAAAGAGCTACATACAAAGACAAAGATATATAGAGAGACATATAGAGAGTGGAGAAGAGAGCTAAAAAGAGAAAGGAGGGGATGAGAGAAACGGGAACCATAGTGACCTGATAGTTTGATAGCTGGTCGGAACATATAGAAGGAGGCATTGGAAGAGGTGAGGTTAAGCAGTGTGAAGGGGGGAAGATTGTGACATGCCAATGGATGGTTCACGTACTGTGGCAAATGAGGGTATTATGAGTGAATGGAAAGCAATTCTTAGCCAAGAAATGATGTGGGGATGGGTAATGGTTTGTTTGTATGTAAGTTCGTTTTCATGTTTGCGAGAGGTAATTTGAGGAGAAAGTGCTTTAGAAAGATGATTGTCTAACCAAGAAGCTCTAAAAATACCAGATTATTTTTCTTTTTTTGGTTTTTCCCCAAACCACTACAGATAAAAGAAGACAAAGAGACACAATAAAATAACAAAAAGGGAGTACTGTACTTGGGTAGATTAAGGTTTCTTACGTGTGCGGGAACTTTCTCTGATGGAATTTTGAGTAGCTACTCAAAATTCCTTCAGACATACAATTGAGGGGCATCTCTCACCTTCTACAATCGCGGTACCCGAGCGACCGCGATTTGCCGGAGTGACGGCGTCTGGGACGCATGTAGAATTTCGGATCCGTTGGAAGTCGATGTAACCGGGAACCATTTCCAGTAATAGTTTGTGGTATAGTACTTTGTACGAGAGTACAAAGTACTATACCACAAACTCAGTGTATTCATAAATTCGGCGAATGGAGCGATTGTCCTGGATCGAATTTTGCTTTGCGTTGAGGGTTTGCCCAATCAACGTCAAGATTTAGATTTGACGGCAGTGCCAAATATAGTAGGGTGCGTTACGATCTCCAAGTACCGATGCTGCGGGTGATTGGTCCAGCCTTCTAGGAACCACGTGGGCAGACTTCTGAATCATAATCACATGGTATTGCGGGTAGTGGTACCCACGGGGTACTGTCGCCACAGTACTGTAGTTGTATTACTGTAGTTGCTCGAGTGGAATGTTATGACCAACAGTCAGCCAAATAATAATATGCCCTCAACAACATTTTCTTACTTGCCAACAACATCTCTGGTACAGTAGGTGTTGCTTTCTATAAACCTCATGTCAAATATATGTCGCTGCAGAGGTCTAGCTCATCATGTGAAATCATACCTCTCAAGCAAATGGGGGATTTCAGAACAGTCCCGTAACCCATGGTGTAACAAATATAATGCTTTGGGCTAAGTTACACCCTTGACATTTCACAGACAAGAAATCATCCTAGTAACAAGAATATTAGTCAATGTGAAAGAATTTCCTTTCCACCTTTTTCATGGAATTATACACTTGTTATTAGGCCGTCAACCTTCATTCTGCTCGAGTGAGACCATGTAATCATAATTCATATGTACAAATATAGATAAAGACAACTATTTGAGTAGGCCAGTTTTGCATAGATTTTGATGAGACTAAGTGGTTTGATACTTGGGGAGAAAATGATGTTATTATGTTCTATCATAACTTCTCCATTGGCCACCTTCAACTATAGGATCTGAGCCCATGCCGTTTGTTGTCTATGGATGTTAAAGAAGTATTTTGTGGTCGCGAAAATATCTTTTACCATCCAAGCTTCAACTTTGTCACATTTTGTTGATGGAAATTTTTGATTGCAAACATTAAAGAAGGTGATATGTAAGACCTTATGTACTAAAATCATCATACATCTCAATCTTTCATTCTAATTGATTTTTGATTTCAGTAGATTTTTTATCATCCAAACTTCAACTCTATAAAGTTTTATTGATGAAAACTTCAAATAGTAAAAATTATTATCACTGTATTAACTTGGTAATAGTTAATGTAATTATGAAAGTTTAATTTTGTATATAAATTTCAAACTATCATTTTGTATTCAAAATTCATCCAATTGAATTGAAATTTTAATCCAATCATAAGTTTGAGTTGTAAACTATATCTTAATTGAATCATATCTGTCATAACCCTTATAGGTTTCTCATAATAGTCTCAAATACATTCCATGGTCTTAATTTCACTATTTAACTTCAAATCATAAAATATATTGACATCTCATTCAATTGGATTTATTCAATATATGTTTATGGAGATGACAATATAATCAAATGAAATCAAGTGTTTCTATTGATTGTTATTTAAATATATGAATCACCATGTTTAAATTTGTATTTTATTTTTTGAATTCATCACATTAATATAAAATAAATTAGAAATCAAAATTTATTAATGTTTCTTTTAGACTTCATTTTTTAAATATATCATGTATGAACATTTGCATAGTCATCAATCCATGAATGAAGAATTTATAGTTTGAATACTTATAATAAATATTATGAGTTTGAAATATTTATAATGTTTTATTTCTTGAAATAATAAATATTATCAAATTAATCATATTTTTAATTTTTATATTAATTTTTTTTATTAATAAGTTAAAAATTTGAAATTATATTATTTTATATTTTATAATATTTACATATGTAATCACATAATAAATAATTATTAACATTACATCTGATTTAAAAATCCATCATGTTAAAATATTTTTTATATTATATTTTAAATTTATTTACGTTTATTATTTTTATATTTAAAATAAAAAAATTTAAATTATTAGATATGATTTTGTAAGCTATGCAATTTATTGATATATATATATATATATATATATATATATATAATGACTATTTTTATTTTGATTCGAATAATTTACTTTTTGATTGATTTAAAAAAATTTACAAACAGTTTTTTATATATAAATACTTACATATCCTTGTTATTAAATATAAATAAATCATTATATATTTATTTTCATGTATTGAAAAAGTGTAAAAATAAATTTTACAAGTGTAAATTATATTTTACATTCTTATATTTTCAAGATTTGAATCACTTTTGCATTCACTTAGATTAATTTTTTAGAATATTAGTCTTCAAATTTTATTTATATAATACCAAATAAATTTTTGTATCATATATTATTAAAATTAATATTTTTAAAAAAATGATATATTCAAAAATATAAAGGTTTTGCCACATAAAAAGCTATGCTTTAGTAAAATTAAGTTTTATTGTCTTTTTATTCTTTTATTAAAAAATATATAAGTTTAATGTAATTTGAAATAAATGAAATATGATTAAAAAATTTATTAGCTTAACTTTAGTAAATAAAAAATTTATATTTCAATTTTTTTATGAAAATTATTATATGATGAATTTTTTAAAAAGAAAATTTTTTTTATATAAAAATTTATAAATCTTTTATCATTCAAAGTTCTTTTTGAATAACATTATATTTTTAATATAGCCTCATGTTCATACAAATGAGTTTTAAAATTTGTAAGTAGATGATCTCAAACTAACAAATAATAAAATTTCTTAACTTATATTTTTGACATAAAATGATTATATTCTTATAAATAACTACAAATAAAATATAAGTCTTGATGTATAATTTAACTAAATTTGTTAACAATAATTCTTGGTATATTTGTCATTAATACACACTATGTTCATGAAAATGTCAAGCACTTTTTAACACTAATAAGGAAAAATTGACTTATAATCAAACATAACTCATCAAATTGTGATGATTCTAATAAGTGTATCAAAAGGGGAAAAAAGTTTTGTTTATAGTATTTTGCTTTAACAATCTATGCATGTTATATCAAATTTTGTTTCCAAGAAACAATCATTTACAATAAAATTACTCTAATGAATGGATACTTTTGAATAACAAAATCTGAGGAAATTAATGTAGGCTTTGCCAATATTGATATTCTGAAAATTAACAAGTTGTTAATTTTCATAAATTTTAATTTATGTCCATTAATTTATAAATTTATATCACAATTTGAAAATTTAATAAGTAATAAAATAAGTATATCAATTATTTATAATAATGATTAGTGGAGTTATACTGCATTTATTTAATATACTGATAAGAGTTTATGAATAGTTTGCTTTTTATACAAATAGATTTTTGAAGTAATAAATGAGTGCAGGTAATATTAAAATAAAAAATGATTTATTGTATTGGGATTTTTGGGAGTATAACTATTTAATATTCATGATCAAATGTATGAATTTAGATTCTACAAGGATCATGAAATTTGAATCTTCAAGCAGTCATACTACAATTGTGTATGAGACTAAGTTTTGAATTTCATTATTGATTGATAACAACACCAAAGTATAGAAAATTTTGATATTTAATAACCTGTGAAATTCAATACTCTTGATAAACAAAGGATGGTATTATTGATCAATCACAGGCTTGACTGAATTTTTATGTCATCATTTATCCTACACAAGATAATGAGAACAAAAGTCACAAAACTTTCAAATTCACTGATCTTCAGACCTGCCGTAGAAGGAGAGTCAATAGGTTTCTATAATTAAATAAACTTCAGAATATTGCAGGCTACATGCTACGAAAGAAGTAAATGTCAACATTCTCTCTTCTTTTCTCATCGCCTGGGCTTGAGAGTGCTACTTTGTTTCTACATATGTCTGTATATACATTGTCAAAAACACAGATATTGTGACACAGAAGATAATTATAACAAAGAAGAAACTTTCATTAGCTGGGACCGTAAAATTAGCGTGAAGTGGCATCGCAGTTGTCTGTCTTGAATTCCGCAAGTAAAAGTTCAAAAATGTATGAAGTTGTACATGTTCACACGAAAAAGGTCGATGCCGATGTCCAGTCAGCTTGTTTCGCCCTTCCTTTCCGCTATCATTCGTCCTGTAAGCAGACAAAGAACTGCTAAGATAACTTTGCCATTGTAATCATCAACTTGGTCCGAAGAGTAGGGGATGCACTGGCAAATGACAATCATCAATATAATACGGTGTCAATATTCTCAACAGCTTTTTATCAGTCGACAAAGCCAACTCGCAGATGCGGGAACTGTTGGGACAAGGAGGAGAGGAGCATTGGACGGTGTTGCCATCCAATCAAGTTAAAGTAACCACACAAAAAACTAAGCGCGTTAAGCTTTCGGAGCTGCGAGCGATGAGGTGATGATAGCCTGGGGCGCGGGGCTACGCTAGGCTTGTCCACATCCGCGCTTCTTCATCTTATTCTAAGCCATCTTCGGCTTCTTGCTCTGCTTCGTTCATTATCGCGTTTGTTGACATCAATCGCGACATGCTCGAGTGTGCAAGGGGGGATCCGCGGCTTTATCGATCCGGTGTCCGCCCGGATGTAGATATGAGTGCTTGGGGGAATGTCATGTGATTCCCATGTGTAAAGCTGACCGAGCTTTTTATTCGCTCGTAGGAGGTTTGTTTGATTCTAAGAAGAGCAGAGGAAGAACGTGCTGGAATGTAGTTTATAACGCGCTGTGATGGAAACTTATAGTTTGAAATTGAACTGGAGCAGAGATGGTCGACTGATTGTGTGTCCGCCGCGGAGTATCTGATTGGGGAACGGTGCTTTGTTTAAGCATCCTTCCTCCCTCCCTCTCTGACTAAGTGGAAGAGGAAACTTGGAAGCGAGGGATATTGCGACAGTTTTGTGGGTTCAAGTTTCAGAGTTATGGTGAATCTTACAATTCGACTGAACGTTAAAGGCTCTGGAGGAGAAAGTTCTACGCCTACTAAGACAGCTGTTGAAGGCCCCGGTACGCCTAAACTTGTGTGTGGAGGGCACTTGATTCAGGCAGAGCTGCCTACGGCTTCAGGCTTGGGGTTGAGTTCTGATCAGGCTGCTGCCACGGCACCCTCCAGTGGTTATCTCGGCTACAGAGTGCGTCGAACCGCTGGAGATAAAGTGCACTTCTGCGTCCGTTGTCATTTTCCAATTGCGATCTACGGTCGTCTTGTGAGTGCCAAATGCTATTCTACCTAAACTTTTAAGTGATTTGTTCATCAGTCGAGGAATATTGACACCAAGACTTGTGCTAAGGAAGCAAGTTCATGCTTCAGATGTCGGGACAGAGTTTTCGGATCAATGACAAAACTCAGTTTGCGGGGGCATGCTCGAGTACTTGGTGTTACCAACCCTTTGAGATACTGAGATCGCGGGGAAGAACCACTGTCAGTCGCCCTGACCGTGCTTACATCGGTTTGGTCCCTGATTCAGTGACTGGTTGTCATGTATTCACTAACACAGCCTCAGAAAATGTGCATCTATCTTTGTACATTCCTTCTAGTTAGGTCGACGATAATCCTATTTTTGTAATGCCTTTATCGGAAGTTTTGAAGCTGTTAATTTCCTACGTAGATTCATATGTCACCACTATCTAACACCATGGTCGAGCTCAAGAAAGATATCACCCACCTCCGGAAGTGTCAGAGCTCACATTGACAGTTTTCGCGGTGGCTATCATGAGGCGTGGGTGCAGTTTGGAGTTGATCTCTTTTACCTCACTCTTAGCTCCAGCTTCTGTTCCAAGGAAAGTTTTTGGAGGGTTTCTCTACCTGAACACTACATTCGTGTGGACACCGCAAGGTGGAAAGAGGGAGGAAATCGTAATGGAGGGAGTCTCCTCCGCTGGAGAGTATTGCAACTGAGCTGGACGAAGGCATAAAGACAAATACTTAAGCTAGTAAAATTTATTTCAAATTTGGTTATCTGTGACGCGAACTGGTTATTCCCTACGTGGAGCAGATCTTCAGATGACGGCTGTTGCCAGTTACAGTTCAGTTATCTGAACGATTTAAGAATGATCAATCGGAGCCTGAGAAGGTTATAAGTTCAATTTAAGAGTCTTTTTGTATATGAGGTAGCATTTGAGGGATGAAGCCGTAGATCTGCATATAATTCTAGTCGAAGGAACTAGGCGTCTCGGGATTGGAAGATCAAAATTTTATGCATCGATTATTATAATCATGTGCGACAGTATTCAGTGATCCTTGTTTCAAGCTTGTATATAAGAAACCTGAATAGAAATATTATCATATATATGATTCTTGGAAAGAAGACGAACTGAGCACATATTCAGAAAAATCTATGGGTGGCTTAGACTTCTAAGCTTGAAGCGATCAGTTTGGAAGCTGCTTCTTGAAGGTTGCTCCATTTCCAAGTGACCCTAGCTGTCTTTCTACCGCTCTTGAGCAAACGCTGCAAAGCTGCAGTAGGCAAGGTTCCAAGCCAGAACAAGGACCAGGTGCTTCATACATTCCAGGACTGAGAAATATCTCTGATGAACGTTTGAAGGTGGAGAGAGAGTTGTATTGTCGAGCCATTTATTATTGGGTTATGCGTCCATTATCATATACGTCAAGTGCAGGATAGATAGTCACTATGTAGGTACCTGTGTTCCTTACGTGCATACCGTTTCTCGACAGTCTGATGACAATCAAAGTAATGTTATCGCATGGATCTTTAGTGCGGAAGAACAGGCTTACACATCTTTGTTAACCAGACTGTCCAACTTTTCGTTATATATGTCAAGATTTTTTGTGGACTCCGTTTGTCTGCTGCAAAGATATCGTCATCTTTGCTTCTGTTGGACGGATTTTCTATGCATCAGGCGCATTCTTTTGTAGCTTCACGGTTCGGAAAGAAGGGAGTGAGGGCTGGTCTTATTCGAATCTGCCAAAAATTCAGATCTTTCAATATACTGACATGTGTGCAAATTTTTTCGTGTGCAGGACCCGTGTGAGCATGTCTTCTGCCTAATATGTGCGAAGAAAGATGCAAACTGCTTTTTGTAAGTTTCTAACGTTTCCATCCTTTTGTCTTTTCTACAGCGGTCATTTATTTATCATCCTCCAGTTTAGTTATACTCATACCAGATGTGCCTCATCGCTGGTAGCTAGTCGAAGCAGTATCGTTACCTTTTTCCTACCTAGCTTGATTTGAAACTGCGTTGTAGTCGTTTAGTATGTTGTAAGTGGGAAGGACTTTCGCAGACAGATGAGATGATCGACGGAGAAGAGCAGGTGTATTGGAACCCTTACAACAATTTAAGGAGAATTGTAGGACACAGAAGAGGAAATGTTCCCAGTATTTTATCTTTATTTTTTAATAATGCACGCCACATGCATTTTTCTTAACAATGTCGAAGGTACCATCAGTACGTTATGTTTTCAGTCCCAACTTACTTTCGTCCCATTACTTTTTCAATCTCCTCGCCAGAGCTTCACTCCGGTCTTGTTTTCGCGGCTTTGGCCTGTTCGTGGTCATGGCTCTAGTAGGTGCTAGATAGTAGGATTGACTTGTTTGACAGCTATCAGTGGAATAAATGATCCTTATGCACGAAGGTCGCTGCGTTTCTTGTTTTAATCATTTGATGATTTTACGGTTCTCATCGATCATATCATATTTATGCAGGTGCGAGGAAAGAGTTTTGCGCATTCAAAAGTTGGAGGTTTTGGAAGGAATTTTTGTATGCGGAGCCGCTGGGTGTCTGCGCTCTTTCCTGGCAAAGAATGAGTTTGAGTGGCATGTAAGAGAGGTTCATAGTCATCTACTGTCTTCCAGAGAGGCACCTCCCAGTAAGTTGCTTCTTGAAGCACCGCACCCGAGCCAGTCCTTAGGTCACAATCAAAATGCTCCAACACCCTCTCCATCTCAATCACAGCCCCATTCTCCGTCTCAGAGCAGAATGCTCGAGCCCCCAACTTTTGGATCAAATTCAAATTTTTCACTAACCGAGACATCACCGGTGCCCGAGAAGACAACGAAGCAGCACTCTAGCAGCTCTGGTCCTTCAGGGGATCACTCAGAGCCTCCATCAAAACGGAAAAAGTTAGAGCTCCAACTCAATGCTGGGCTACGTGAGCGAGAGAGGGAGAAGGGGAGAGAGAGAGATGATCACGGAAAAGGGCATGACGACAGAGACAGAGAGGATGGACTCAGAGTTAGAGAAAGGGAGCACTCTCAGAAGGAAAGAGATCACACCCATAGGAAGAGAGATAGGGGCAATCAGGAGAGAGACAGAGACCGTGAGAAAGACAGGGATAGAGACCAGGAGAGGGAATTTCAAAACCAGTTCCAAAGAGAAAGAGAGCAATGGGAGCAGCAACATGTTCACCAACAACAACAGGGTCCTGGTCCGCATTACCAGTTACCACCACCCCCACCACCTCCCCCTCCTCCCCCACCACCTCTGCAGCCAAATGCACACCAGCCTGAGAGATTGGTACAGGTTCCGCTATCGCAGCAAGTAGTTGCACCCAGTTCTTTCCCTCCCCAGGGTTTTCCTCCGTACCACGTCCAGCAACAGCAAGAAAATCGTGGTACTCCCCGCTTTGAGTCACCAAGACATGGCCCATTCATGGATCCTCGGATGACTGTCCCTCCTGATTATCAAGAGACTAGTGTGCGGGCTAGACATCCCCAACAGGAAGGCGAACGAGCAAGGAACATGCCTCCTCAACAACAAGAAGGGTACAGACCTCCAATGGATAGCAGACAGGCTATAATGGTTCCTCACTATCATGGAGACTATGGAGGACCGATGGGCATGCCAATGGGTCCTCCATCTATGCAGGGAATGGTAAGATTTCCAGAGGTTGCTCATGGTGGAGGTCACCTACCTCTTCCAAAACGTGGAAACTTTGGACCATCCGCGGAGTCTGTCATGGGCCATCCTGCACATGCGTTTGTATGGGGAGCTCCTGCTAATTATGCTGCTGCCCCTGGTCACCCTCCATTCATGAGTTGGCAACCCCCTCAGTAACCACATTTTCTGGGTCATATTACTCTTTGAAACTCGGCTTTCAGTCAAAGTTTCTTGGAGTGAGATTTTGTGTGACTCTGATTATGTAGTTGAATGTTTATGCACTGTGGTTGTCTGTCGGGTCCTCCACATGCTTAAGAGTAGGTATAGAGAACAAGTGCGGTAGAATCAGAACATCAGTGCTGTTTCTCATCCCGCTGTTGTCTAAAATTGCACTAGGTCGTTAGGTGTTAACTGCGTGTAGTAGTCCTGCTTCCTCGGATACTGTGTCTTGAAGAGGCTTTCATCCTCGCAGATCTTTGAGTGATTTTCTGGCCATGGGTCCTACCTTGCTACTTCGAAAGAGTTTTGCTACGGTTTTTGGAAGGTGAATATGGTTGTTGAACTTTATTCTGTCCTGGTTATTCATATCGAGAAATTGTAGACTATATCTTGGGGTTGATGTCAACCGTCGCCTTCAGTTCAGTGGATATCCTTTTGACTGGGTTCTGATCGTTCAAAAGCACTCGGTGAATTCATGTCAGTTACCCATTTACCAATTTTTTCTAGATCTCTAGAAGAGCGTTGTTTATAATGTGGACTTATTGATATTGAGCTTACCTCTGAGAAGCTGGTCAACCTCCTACAAATCTGAATTTCGACATGGAAATCAGCGTTGGTTCATTGTCATCTGATTACGTTGGTGGGAAGTTTTTTAACAGCTTACTCTGTCGAGTTGATCGTTCGGCAGCAACTCTTTACAGGGTTGCAGATTGTTTATAAGTTCTTCATGTACAGCTGAGAAAGTGCGTACCTGTACACTCGTCAAGTACTGCGTGACGTAGATATCACTCATATGCCAAGTCGTATTATCTGGGGCTTCAGATCCCAGGTGTTTTCATCTGAGTCGTGCGTTTCTGGAGAATCGATGTTTTGTACCAGTGACTGGACGAGTTCAGAAGCTGCCTTGGATCTTCAGTTGGTATACGAAAATTGAATGTTTAAAGTTCAACTTCAGATGACGTTTAGTAATTACTATTTGTACATTTACTGTTTATTAAAATTAAGTCATCCAGAGATGTCTACATCTCAGCTTTCTGGTAGAATCTGCTGAAGCTGAGAGAGGATTTACAGCAGTGACATGATGTGGTCAGCTCGTATGAGCATGTAATAATTAGCAGGACAAGATTTAAGGTGTTTTTTTTTGGGAAGTCTGATACTTGATATTCGAAAATCTGAAAAGCGTGGGGTCGGAGAATGTGATAACAGTGAATGCGAATATTTTAACGCCTAAACGTTGTCCGTACTTGGTTAGTGGAAAAAGATTGTAATGGAGTGAGGGTAGAGCACTTGCTGCATAAGAGTGGATATTCACCTTTGTTGTCATGAAGGTACCCATAGAGAGGTACGTTACAGGCCAGTGCACTTACGCGAGTCCAATATATACAGCAAGCTAAATTAGAGCTGTGCAAAGCTGTCAGCAACGACGTACCGTATTTCCAAGCGGGGTGTCATTTCAGTAACAGGCTGTAAACGTTCAAAAGCTGAGACACAATATACTCCCGTTGCTGATAAGATGTCTGAGGACGTCCCGAACTTACTATGAACGATGGGAAAGCCCGACCTAAAGTGCCAGGCCAGGTGGAGCCAGAAATTTTGTCAGAATGTAAGGAGCGCTGGTCCCTCTGCTGATGCAAGAAAGCTCCCGTGACTGAAATTCTTGTATCGATGTGGTGCAGACTGCAGCATCAGGCGAAACAAAAAATGTTTAAAAAGCTTTTAATCTCCAGAGCCGCGTCATACAAGATTAATACTGTACCACCTGAAGTTTTGACATCTAGGTGGACTTTGCTCAACAGCTGAGTGCGTCGCCCAAAGCTAAAAAGATACGTGTACCCAACAACTCGTCCTTCGCCACAGTATACATGTTCACGTCGTATAATTCAGGAATACGAGAGAAATGAAGACACGACTCTCGTGCCTGATTTAACACTTCCTACCTTACTTCGCACGATACTAAATCCCTGTGAGCTTACAATTCAGTGAACGATAGGCTACCGACTCAGGCCCTACAGGCGAACTTCTTCCTCTCCCTTCTCTCCTGTAAAAGTCTCTCAAACAGTTCTCAGGAAGTATAAAGCTACAGCTTCCGACGCTGAGGCGTGGCGTGGCAGAGACATGTCTCAGCAATAAGAATCATGCATCTGTAATCTCGAGCAACTCTAGTAACATATAAGGCGTCATGAGTTTCGTCTACATCTCCGAGGGTTTGGGTGGCATTTACATTCATTAATTCATTGATCTACACCAGTTTGACAATTATATTACCATACGTCGAAGACCCAGTGCAGTAGAGTTCACTCTGTGAGGTCAAACATGGCCGCATCCCTGTAGATTCCTTCTCCCGTTTGCTTGAAACGGGTATTTACCGTTTTGAGGATTCGGGAGCTTATCAGCCTCCGCGTTTGTAAAAAAAAAGGGAAGGGGTCATGGTTTTCCTTCCAATTGGGAAAGATTCGCTCTCCCGATTGGGAATATTTGGAATTAACTTGATACTCCTTTAGGGTTATATAGGGTTACTTTGGCACCCTGTATATCCGTCTAGGGTTTTGAGCAGCGTTCCACCGTCAGATAGGGAGATCGAACGGCGCGGATTGTGCAAATGCTGAATGAAGCGCCGCTGCGACGTGTAATGCTCCTTCTCTCTCAGAACTTTCTTTCTTTCTCGCGAGGGTATTGATGTTCCACAGCCGAAGATCTTCCTCCTTTCTCACCCTCTTCGTTCACAGGGTTGGCAACCATGGTGTCTCTCAAGCTGCAGAAGCGGCTAGCTGCCAGCGTACTGAAGTGCGGGCAACGCAAAGTTTGGTTGGATCCTAATGAAGTCAATGAAATTTCTATGGCCAATTCCCGTAAGTTGTCGGTGAAGTGATAGGATCCGATTTTTTCTGTGAAAGTGGGAAATCGCATTATTTCCTGTTGTTCTTATGCAGTAGTTTTTTAGGGATCTCAGCTGTGGTTGGTAAGATACTTTCAATCACGACGTTCGTGAGAGCCCCCGAGCACTGTGGACATGCAACTGCGTCTGATGTATTTCTTGGATCGTGGACGACCCAATTACGTTATTTTGAAGTGCAAAATTGATCGGTTCTGCAGGACAAAACATCAGGAAGTTGGTTAAGGATGGTTTCGTAATCAGGAAGCCCCAAAAGATTCACTCCCGAGCTCGTGCTCGCCGTGCTTTGGAGGCAAAGAGGAAAGGTCGTCACTCCGGATACGGTATGTGGCAACGTTTCCTGAATGTTCTCAGTAATTGTTCTGTCTGTTTGTCAGTCCGAATTTGCAATTTTACGATCACTGTCTGTCAATTATCCGTTGAGCATGGAATCTTCATGCTCTGGCTGCAGGAAAGAGACGTGGAACCAGGGAGGCTAGGTTGCCAACTAAGGTTTTGTGGCTCAGACGTATGCGCGTGCTCCGACGTCTTCTCAGGAAGTATCGTGATGCCAAGAAGATTGACAAGCACATGTATCACGATATGTACATGAAGGTTAAGGGTAATGTCTTTAAGAACAAGCGAGTGTTGATGGAAAGTATCCATAAGTCGAAGGCAGAGAAGGCTCGTGAGAAGAGTTTGTCCGACCAGTTCGAGGCTAGACGTGCTAAGAACAAGGCAACTCGCGAGCGCAAGATCGCCAGAAGGGAGGAGCGATTGGCTCAGGGTATTTCTGCGACACCCGCCCCTGCCTCGGAAACTGCCGTTCCAGAAGTCCCCAAGAAGGCGAAGAAGTGATGAAGACGCTTACACTGCGGATCATATGTGTAAGCACGACTTTTAGCTTTGTGGTTGAGTTTGGGACGGATTATAGAACCAGTAGCAGGAGTGTCTACCCCATTTTTCAGCCGCTACCTCTAAGTCACGTCCTTTTCACGTCGGCTTTGTCTTCCTCTCTGAAAATCAGCAAGCTGTTTTGCAGACCCATCTCACAATCCAAACATCCACATTATTGTTTGAGTTTCTGGTCGTCGCCAAACATGTACAGCTTTTCATACCGCAACAGGTTCATGCATGAAATCACAAATCGCGATATTCTCGACGATTTATTTTTAGCACTGTCCTGTGAAGCTTCCGGAATGCAAGATCATACAATCCGAATTTTGGCTTGATAGGAAGCAATCCTGTAGCATTTTTTCAGATTTATAATCTGGTGTGCATTCATCTCGCCTTTGCCACTTTTAAGCAGTGCTGGGAACTTTCTACATATAGATGGATGTTTGAAAGCTGCGAACAGCATTGGATGGAGTTCATGTGTGCTTGGAACTTATATCAAGAGGTTATAGTACGGAGAAATGGATGGAACTATCTCCACATGCGTTCAGAAATTGGCCCATGTTCAGACCTCGTCTCTTGATTTCGCGTAACGGTACATTGAATTTTGCCGAGTTAGTCGGCTGAATGAAATTTGGTAGTTAAATTTGTTGGTTCAGGCCGGATTTACAGCTGTGCAGTTGCTCTTCCTTTGACTCTCGGAGAATGAACTTAATCAGCTCGCGAACATGCGGAATCCAGCTAAAGCCCAGTGACCTTGTGATTTCTTTTGCGTCAAAAGTGCATGGTACGGTTTAGGAGGCTACATCTGTTGGAAGTACTGAAGTACTTGAGAGCTCTGAAACTTCTAGCATGAACTACGCTGCATGGCATTGTTTAGCCTTGAGGAAATTTCTAAATCCGTCATGGCATTGGGCGATAGTTAGGTCACACTTAGGGTTGCGCAGGTGGAGGTTCTCGGCGTTAGTTATGCCGCTGCTGTTAGTGCCAGGGAGAAAGTTCCAATTAGCAGGAATACCTTGTGAAATTTGTGTCACTGCCAGAGAGTTTTAGGGTTTCGTTGCTTCGAGATTAGTGCGCAGAGATGAGATTGAAGATTCATGTTCTTCGAGTCTTCACACTGCCTTCTGTCGTTTACTTCGGGAGAAAATCTCCCGAAAGTGATCAGTGGAACGAAGAGGAAGGTAAAGCCCTCTACAGTATACTTCCTCTTCGTTGTGCTGATATGACAGATCCATATGAATTCTTTCGGTCCTCGTGCTCTTCCGAAGAATTGATCTTTTCCTCATTTGTGAAGGAGAGTGCAAACATCGTAAAAGGAGAGTGGAACATCAGGCATATGTATCTCTAAGTCGGCCAAAGTTAAAGGCTGAAAGTAAGCAAAATCAATTTTGTTGCAAGTAACCGGAATCACTCCCATGAAATTTGTGAATTGAAATTCTTTATCCACTTCATTTGAGAACCGAGCTACTGAAGTGTAACCGGGGTCTTAAGTGAGATAGACATGACCTAATGGAATAGTATTGCCCCTTTGAGAACACAAACACATTATCCAGGATTGCATCTCATGTGCATTGTCCTCACACACATTATCCATTTGCATTGTCCTCACACACATTATCCATTCATGAGGTGCACGTGGATATCTAACAAACAAGGTAACATTTTCCAAAATGTATTGTAACAATGTTTTATAAATTTATCTTATCAAAGTTTAAACGAAGTAGAGATCACAAATCTCTATGAAAAGTATATATGGTAACAAATAATTGATACATTTAGATTTTTTAAAGTTAAATTATTTTCTAATTGATTTCTAGTGTGTAAAATTAATCTTATCTTTAGATTTAAGGGTCTTTACCAAGTCCAACCAATGAAAACTAATCCAAATCAAAGGAAGTGAAGATATCCATATAATAGAATTTATTCATTGATTCCTATTAAATAACAAAATTCATTTAGCTCCATGAAGACTGGTATGGCCACAGTCTCGATCTTCTGCGTCAATTGTAAGTACGAAGAGATTGTCTCTCCTCCTACCTTAGAAGCTTTCATCTTCGGCCTTGAATTCTTTGGGTTAGGGCTTGGCAAATGCGTCGCATGTTTCAGTTTTCTCTTCTTTGTTATAGGGTCCTAAGCCACCTCCAAACTGGACCCCTCTTCGGGGGCCTGCAACTTCCCCGCCCTATTGCCGACGCCTCGATCTCCTAAATAACATTCTCCAGGTCTCCCAAAGATGCCTCATTTCATGTTCAAACCCTCTTCGGTTGCGATGTCCCTGACCTTGTTGAACCCAGACTTGGCGTCCATACAATACTCGCTGCTACACTTGTGTCCTAAGGGAAGTCTTGTCACTCCACAATTTTCACAATAGGTTCCACTCTTGGATTCATGGGGAGACGATGGTCCTAGATGAAGGTTTAGCTCTCCCACATTTCTTCTCTCTCTCAACCTATGATCTTTGGTCCTCAAAGGACAACTCACAAGCTTATGTCCCTCCTCTCCACAATAGAAGCAACTCTCACGTTTTGCTCTTGGGGAAATTTTGAGTGTCATCTCTTCAAACTCCACTCTAAACTCTCTCGTGTACGAATCGGCTGAAACAATCACGTCTAGCCCTTGAGGTATCTTAGATAACCTGATCTTACAAAGAGTTTGATCTCCCATTTTCCAATGAGTTTCATGTCATCATCACTATGCAAAACACTCATGCACTAACTCTCTCGGAATGACCATAAACAAGGAAAAAGCAAATCTGAAAAGTAAAGCGGTTTTGCTCACTTTTATACCCCATATACTTCAGGTATCATAACTTTCTCTCTAAAATTAATCTCTCAACGAAATTTGAACTCACATGTAACTTAGCTCCTGATTCACACTCGTGCAAAGTTTCAAATTCTGATTTCACTCTTGCACAAATTGATGAGCTCTGTACACTTTTTCCCGAGAGTTATCTTTCAAATCTTTCGTGGCAGATTCTAAACATCATAACTTTTGATGTAGATGTGATATGACTATAATTTCAAGTGCAAAACGTATCTCATCTACTAATCTTAAATCAATAAAATTCTCGTAAAAACTTTCGAAAATAAAGTTTTCATCCCAAATATGCATTATAACACTCTCACCTCATCCCAAACAACACTTAAGTAAACAAAATGTACAAAATAACTTCCAAGCTATCATATAACATTACCGGATACACAAATGATACATTACTATGCATCATGATCTCGGCTCGCTCTTCCCCCACGGTATTCTCCATATGAGTTCTCATCGTTGCACTCTCACGGGCAATAAAATGGATTTGAAACATCTATGCTCCTTCTAGATTGAGGTCCTGGAAACGGAATAAAAAATGTGACCTCCGGGCTGACTCTCACTCAGGTTTATCTCCGATGGCTTTTAGAAGCTCATCATGAATCTAAAAGGACTTGTTCCCATTCTATGACTATGACCCTAATGCACATCCTTTCACAAACTCTCAAATTCTAAACTCCATGATGCAAATTCTCACAAAGAGTAAGATATCACTCAAAAGTAAGGCATACTTTGATGATCAAAGTCTTCATTGATTCAAGGCTCCAATCCGAACATGACTTCTCCAAAAATCAAGCTTTCCAAAACAAGGGCTCTCCAAAACTAAGATCACAAAACTAACTTGAGAGGTGCTTCTCAACCTCTCTATTTATACTACTTAGAATCTTACCCTAATAACTATAAGTAATCACCATGTAACTTTCTCTTACCAAGTTTAAACGAGGTAGAGATCAAAAACCCCAATGAAAAGTGTACATGGCAACAAGCAATTGATCCACTTGGATCTTCTAGAAGCCCAACTACTCTCCAATTGATTTTAATGTACCAAGTCAATCTCGCCCCTAGATTTAAGGGTCTTCACCAAGTCTAACCAATGAAAACTAGTCCAAGTCAAGGAAAGTCAAGATACTCATGTGATAGAATCTATTCCTTGATTCATACTAAACAACAAAATAGTTGTTCTCATCTACCACACCAAAAGTTACTCTTTATTTTCCTCCAACTTAACCATAACTAGCTAAACATAATCATAACTAAGATAAACTTAGACACAATTTAGATATACTTACATTTCATCATATATGTATAACACTAGGTCTTACATAACCTTCCCAATTGATTCCGTCCTTCTCCTCCTTGTAATCACGTCCGAGCGCCTCGGCCCTCAATATGGTCTCTCATGAATCCGGATATCCTCACCACCCAATTGGGTTCCGTTCTTTCTTGGCTCGAACTTCCTCACACAGCTCCGGACACACGTTATCCCATCGCCATGCTAAGAACGTCCCTCCCAACTCTCTCAATCTCTCCAATTCGCTTGTGATCCAATGAGGTTTTGGCACTAAAGGTCTGTATGCCCCGGATATAAACTTCTGTTGAGCTGGCAACCTAATAGTCTCTCTTGCTCCTGAACTTCTCGCGAACCGCTTCTTGGTCGAGCTTACATGATCCATCACTCTCCAATTTCCGCTCTCTCGCTCGCTACGACGCTAGTCGAATCAAGAATGTCGGCATCTCGTTCTTCCCACTCTTTCTAATTTCTACTGTTCCTCATAATTCCTTCCCTAACGGCTTATTTGTATTCGGCCGGGCGATTCACACTTATCACAAGTGTTTACATTCATATTTGGCGTACCTATCCCGAATATCGCCCTCTTTATTCAAAAAATATAATAAAATAACTCTACACTTAACTAACCATGTATGCCGGAGAATAGGTCTGTTGTGACTAGAGAGAACGTAACACACACGTAACATCTCCCAAAACATGTTAGAATGTGAATCTTGTAGCCCATGACCATTACTAACATGTGTGTGTCCCTGACATGGCCATCCAACAATAACCAAATGTATGGTGCCATGCCGAGCAAGGTCTTGCGCCACCAAAGCAACAACATATCTCGGCGGCCAAGGCACGTTGATATCCTTGAACCGCCAACAATGGTAGAAGATCTGGGTATCTCCGCATCAACTGTGCCACATGGCATAATGAGACGCGCTTGCAATCTCATTTCCCTCCGCATACAAGTATCAATGTACTCATATGCAAGACTGCAAAACAATAGCCAAACTTGTGCTAATCCCTCCAAACAAATCCATCACACATATACCCTCCTATGGATACTACCAAGCAATAGGCGTTATATCTAAAGTTGACAACATAGTGGAAGTGGGAATAACTTCCTTCATCTACTCCCTCTACGGAGCAAAAGACTCACTCCAAGCATGATGTATGAGCTGATCTGCCATATGTTATAGATGTATACATGAAGTACATAGTGATCCATCCAACGTGGATGACACAACTTCACTAAGACTTGGCATGATAGCCACATCCTCTTGACCATGACTATCATGAGCATCCATGTTGCCCTCCAACAAATCACCAGACCAAGTAACACAAGTACTGAAGGCTGCAACATACGCCAAATCCCCACTTGGTAAAGGCATAGAATCGATAATGAATCGTACAGGTAGTCGACTCACTCGGCCCTCACCAGATTTGCCAACTTGGCCGATAAGAGGTTGTCTCCTTCCAATAATCAATGCTAAACCCCATCGGTTATAACACTGCTGCATCCACCAATACATCGTAGGACTCTGCAAGTGTAACCACACCACGTGCTCGCATTGTAGAGCTATCCGTGACATGATCTGGTTGCACTTGCACATTCAACCCCATCCGGGTTATGTATGGTGTCGGGGCATCACTAGAACCTCCAAGAGATGTTTGAATCTGAAATGTACATCTCTCCACATCGGTCTTTTGCAAACCAAGACCAAGCACTGCATCCTTATCCAACATAAGGGGTTGGGCACCGAAATCCAACAACACGCGTTGAGGTCGACAAATCTTTCTTGAAGATCCGACCAAACAGAATACACCACTCATGTTATCCAACATCACCGCACTTGATGACACCCTGGTACACTCGTTTGCCGGCCTCGCGGATAACTTTATCATTCGACTGGCAGCAGCTTGCCAAGTTCCAATAGTAGTTGTCATGATCCAAGGATCAACACTACTAGCGCTCACACTATTAGAAGCAACCAGCAAATCCTCTTTGCTTTCGCAAAGTGTAGCTGCCAATCGTAGTATATGTGATGATGACACCCTCAACGCCAATAAATCCTTGGCTGAGAAAATAGGAGACTAAACAAGAGTCTTTGCCGCCCCAACGTTGTGGTGGATGCTACCTCATACGATGTTGATGGCTGGTCCCTACTTGCTCCATCTCCAAGTACATCCACATTGACTTGCATCCTCATCTCTCCAATCGGTTGTCTAGGAGCCATGGATGAGGTGTTCAATGCCTAAGACAATGTGAAAGACTGACGAAGTCTAACTTGTCGGCTAGCCTCCCCTCTTTGTGGATCCAAATCCACAAACGCTCCTTTGGACTCAATAGTATGTGTTGCACTACGAGTCACAACAACTGCACATGGTTGTGCTGCTGCACACATGTACTCCACAACATCTCTATCATATGATGTAGAGGCATCAGCTCCAAAATCTGACTTTTTTTTGGGGCTATAGCCATACTTGCTATCTTCTGCTCATGCCATGTTCACCTCATAACTAGCCTCATGGAGTAACACTTGAGAAGAGGCTGGTCCTCTACCACCACCCCTGCCACCTTGAACTCCTCGACCTCTTCCAGGGAGTGCCATGGTAACTCTTGTCGATCATAATTGTGGATGGAGATCAACACATCGATCCATCATGTGACCATATCTATGACAATGTTCACATGATTTTGATCCAATAGGATCCATTCTTTGACCTTTAAGTCAATCCTTCTTGTGATGAGGTCCACCACATGTCCAACACATCATCCCAACAACTGATTGTTGACCTTAAAAGGATGGCAATGGTATGGATGCAACACTTTCACCACTCTGTCGGATGGTTAAGATTGTCCCACATGTCTACCATAACCACTCCGGGTTTGTGTTGTAGACTCGTAACGTGAAGAAGTTGATGAAGTTGACAAACCCTTGTTGAATCCAATAGTCACCATCCTCTCTTCTTGCATGTTGAGCTCAATACGCTCAGCAAGACAAAACACAATGGCCAATGTAGGTGATGTCTCATGTAGTAAGGTAGCATCTCTCACTCTACGTCTCCACTCCCTGTCCAATATCCCATATCAATATTGGACTGCTTGTGCCTCTATCACCCCATGGGTAATACTGATCAACCGACACATTCGGGTATATGCATCTCAAAGACTCTCCCCAGTCTTCCGTTGAAACTCTTGCAAGTCTCGTAACTTGTCAATTCTCACCCCTTAGTAGTCTCTCCTCAACCGTGCAAAGAATTCCAGAATAGGGTTAAAGGTTGGAACCTCTGTACTCTTTCCAACTCGATTACCTCCAACCGTATCATCGGTATCATGTACAAAGGATGAACTCGCATCACCAAACACTATACCCGAAGTAATATAGATGTAGTTTGGAGACCAATATTGTCTCCAGAACTCTATCTCCTCAAGATGTTCATGCTGAAACTCGTGATAATCATCCATCGACGGACCCTCCAAATGCTGAAATAATCCCTTCTTAGCCATAAACGGACTAAACAACGTAGAGTTGCGCATTTGCTGTAAATCACATCATGAGTCAAACTCATAGATGAAGCCATCCAACTCAATAGTGTCAAATGTACCTGAATATTGTCTGGGACCTTTGGTGGCCCCATAGATATCGTCCATGTCCCACAACAACGATGGTGTATGTACACATTCCAAGATATCACCAAGCTCAAATCCGTCACTCTCTGAAATCAAATCAGAGTCTTTTGTGAACCTCAAAGGTCAAGGTTGGTACCGCACTCCGCTACGGGTGCACCCAATGCTAACCCAAATAGTCTCTCCTCCAGAGAACTCCACTGTTACACTAATGTATCACCTCCGCAACCATACAAAAACAAGTCCCCAATTGGAACCAGAAATCGTAATAGAAGGTACCCGAGGCACCACTTGCCATCACCACAAGCACTCACCCAGTCTACATGTCCGCAAGTGTTGCCAATCTTGAGAAATTGGAGAGTGTTCATCTTAACCCTATACTGAGAGAGAGTGGACGGAGACGAATCATGGAGGACACTTTGAGAGAAATGATTCAGGAGTTGAGAGATTTGAGAAACGAATTTGAGCAAAGCTAGACTCAAGTACAAGAGTTAGCTCAAGAATTGACAGTAGTCAAAATGAGAGGAATGGAAAATGAGAGAATGAGAGAAACTCAAATGGAGATAGAGACGTCACCATCCATGGTGGAGAGTGAAGAAACAGTGAGAGCTCGTGCTCTTGAAGCCCAAGCGGCCAAACGAGCAAGAGAGCTAGATCTTGAGACATCCATGATTCTGACAACAGATTTGAAGGGAGTATTGGAGGAGAGGATTTTGAATGCCAAGGTAGAGTTTACCTTGAGGGAGATACTTGGAATAGCAAAGAGGGAGTTTCATGATGTTATCATTGATATCATCAAGAGGAAACGACAGATTTCCAATGAGACTGCTCTACTTCATGCTATGGGTACAAAAGTAACAAGGGATGAAGAAGATGCGCTGATAGAGTGTTGTGGATTGAAATCTCAGAAGGTTTGCTTTGAGGATGAGGCAAAAGAAGAAGGTGTGAAGGTGTCTAGCCACTACACCCGATTGCATTGGGCAAGGGCGACTACTGAAATCCTTGTGAAGCTAGGGGATCTCAGGGAACCGGTGTTAGCACTAATTGATCATGGATCAGAGATCAATATAATATCGAGAGAGCTCTACATGAAGGGGAAGTGGCCCATAGACACCAATCATGGTTGGGTGATTAGGGCAGGCAATAATACTCGAGGGGACTTGTATGGAGCGTGTCCTGATATTCTGGTGAAGGTTGGGGATGTAGTAGCTGAGCAGAATTTCTTCGTGCAAGACTCTTCGTCATACCGATTGATTCTTGGGCAGCCTTACATCATAGCACTGAGGATGGAGACAAGAGTGCTTGATGATGGATCGGCATATGCACAAATTCGCAGCCAAGATGGGAAGCGGTTAGTGCAGTTTCTAACAATTCCAGCAAATCATGAGAGAAACGACATAGGTTGAGAGAGGGAGCTTTCCCAAAATCTGAAGATTTTGAAGAAATACTGATGTAGAGAGAGGATATAGTGGTACGGAGGAGAAGGTACTCTCACCTACACAAGAGAAAGGTATATTTTGTACGGGATTGAGGGAGATTTCACGTGATGGATATGCTACATACAAGGAGTTTGCTAATTTGAAAAGATGGGAGAAGAACAAACTGCACACATATGAAGAAAACCTTGCAGATTTGAAGTTTCTTGAGGAAGGTGAATATATATCGGGAGTTTATGAGGAGTTTGGGTTGGGAGATCCGTTGAAAGGGATGATGGAAATTGGATTTGGTGATGAAGATAAGATAGTGGAGGTTCACTCTAGAGAACTCTATTCCACTATCAAGGCGTTCCAAGCACCTGAAGTTCGAGTAGAAGATCAGGTTGGTCTAATCGGACGCCACGCACACCTTGGTTAACTTTTGGTGCATACCGGAGAATGCATAGGTTGAGAGGGGATGGATGTCGTGTTGTGACGCGGCTATTATGAGAAAATGATGACATGTTTCATCTTCAGAGCTGTTGTTATGACGGCGATACTTTAGGTTAGGGTAACAGATGGCATTGTAAGGCTCTAAAGAGCTAGGGAGATCTAGACACATCACCTTGCTGACTAAGGAACTTACCTAATTGAAGTGGAGTCGATGTAGGAAATGGATAGGGGACAACATGATCCTCCAGATGTACCATTTTCGAGTCCATTTATGATCAACATCCAGTGTCGTCATTGTCATTGCTTTTGGGTATACTTAGCCCGTTTCAAGTTGTCATTTTAACTCTTATTAGTGACAACTCATAATGTGTATAGGATTTCTAAGTAGAATGTTTAGGATGGTTGTAAAGCTCTAAGTTAAAAGGGAGCTAATTTGGCCACACAAGAGTTCAAAATATCATTCTCCATTCCCATTGGTTTAGGAGTTTTGACCAATGAGGCACTAGGGCAACTTTTTGAGGTTTTTGGGGATTTTGGAGACCTTCTACGAAAACATTCAAAGATCTAAGCATAGGTTTGGAAAGCTGACGGGACGAGCTACAACGTCTGCTCAAGAATGGATGGATTTGTCACTCTAAAACGGTGATTCAAAGTTAGAGAGAGAAATTTAGACCTTTGAGTGTATTTGGAGTGTTTCTGAGAATCTTAGGAGGGTTTTGGGAGATATGAGTCTACTGAGATACAGTTTACGACTCAAGCTTGTGTTTTGATCGAAGTTATGATTCGATTGGACAAGTTTTGAGTACGGAGTGATAGGTTAAAGTTTGTGTAAGCAGTCGGAGTTGCAGGATTGCACTGACTATCACAAACTTAGCACATCGATCATATCTTTTGATACCAAAAAGTTATGTCAATACAACTTTTCAAAGTTTAAGTTCGGATGATGAGTAACCTTCTCATGAAGTTTGAGAGCAATCGGAGTGGTGGATTGGGATGTGTGATGGGTTTTGTACATAGGGGTCTTCATATCGCATGTCGTGCACATACATATCGCATCACAACATACATCGCTGTCACATCAAACATCACAACACATAGATCATCATACACCAACACAAGTGTACCACAATAATCTTTTCTACTCTCAAAATGTCCACAAGGACACTCCGCTCATAACCATAACATAAAAGAGAGATTACAGTCAAGCCAAACCCACTTTGTGCTTCAAAGACTCCAGGTTCCCGCACTAGCTACTATCTACCATAGCCACACTCTCAAAGGCTGACTATACGACATCATCGATATGTGTTGGTCATGGTGGAACATTTCTCCAAGTGGATTGAGTTGGTGGCCTTGCCTGACAAGTCAAGTGAGGGAACAGTTTATGCGTTCTTAGCTGCAGTGCTTAGCCGATTTGGTGCACCAGCAGAAGTGTTGACTAATCAGGGTACTGAGTTTTTGGATGAGTTTCAGGCTTTGTGTGATCGAGCATTGATCGATCATCGTACCATCTCAAGAGATCATCCTGAGGCTGATGGTCTAGCAGAGAGAGTTGTTTAGACGGTGAAGAAAAGATTGCGAAAGTTTGGCTTGGAGAAAGGTCATCTGGGAGACTGGGACATCAAGCTACCATGGTTGGCCATGGATTATTGATTTAGCCGGCAATCATCTCTAGCGTCATTCTCACCGTACTTTTTATTATATAGTAGAGATCCAGACTTACCTGCAGCTATCCGTAGAGAGTCAGGTGAAGTCTTGGACTTGGATAACCCTGATGTTTGGATTAGGGTGTGTTCTCAAAGGGCAGAACTCTTCCGTAGAGTCATGTCCATGGCATTTGAGATCCTGGCTATTGCTCAGCATAGAAAAAACTTTGCGTTATGCTACTATCCGAGGAGGTGGATATCGACCTTCAATTCGCAGATTTCATATTGGTGATTACGTTTACTTGCAACAGAGTGCACCGACCACATTGGATGTTACAGCTGGTTGCACGATTCTACGAGTACGTGAGGTTTTACCTTCTGGAGTTTTGGTATTGGAGGGTCGTGATGGTGTGATTTGGAAGGATCATGTGCGTAATTGTGCGCCATGTCACCTTCCAAACATTGATGGTACTATGGATCCAATCTTGGCAATTGTACGTGCAGGCTTGAGATGTATGTTATGTGGATCAGCTGGTGGAGCAGCCAGTATGTTGATTTGTGATTCTTGTTCGAGAGGATGACATATGTCATGTTTGACACCTCCTCTCAATGCGGTGCCCAGTGGGCTGTGGAGATATCCTCGATGCGTTTAGCAGGCAAGCAGATCTGACCGTAACATGATATGGATTGCAGATATGTGACTAACGATGGGGCATTGTAGCACCCGGCCTCCTGATCTTAGCCCCACAAAGGGCATATCATGTTATGGACTAGATGGCTACCTGGTGTTAGAGGGACCTAACCGCCAGTTATGGGGGCGATTGTGATACACTTGTGTTGGTGTATGACGATCTATGTGTTGTGATGTTTGATGTGACAGTGATGTATGTTGTGATACAATATGTATGTGCACGATAGCTGTCACAACTTATGTAGTGGCATCTCTAGTAAGGTAGATGCGCGTATGCAGGAGCAGATACAGCAGTTAGAGCCGGTTGTGCAGTTAGCGCCGTTCGTACTAGGACTGCCGTTAGGGCCGACAGCACTGTTAGGGGTCCTAGGGCTCAAGGGGTAGAGTTCGAATTAGGGTTCCTTGGAGGCCAGGCATCCATGTTGCCCTCCAACAAATCACCAGGTTAAGTAACACAAGTACTGAAGGATGCAACATACGCCAAATCTCCACTTGGTAAAGGCCTAGAACCGGTGATGAATCGAACAGGTAATTCACTCACTGCCCCGCCGGATTGCAACTTTGGCCGATAAAGAGGTCATCTCCTCCCAATAATCAATGCCTAACCCCATCGGGTATAACACTGCCGCACCCACCAATACATCATAGGATTCTGCAAGTGTAACCATAGCACTGCTCGTGTTGTAGAGCTATCTGTGACACGATCCGGTTGCACTTGCATAGTCAATCCCACCCGGGTGATGTATGGTGCTAGGGCATCACTAGAACCTCCAAGAGATGTCTGAATCTGGAATGGACATCTCTCCACATCGGTCTTTCGCAAACCAAGACCAAATAGTGCATCCTTACCCAACATAAGGGATTGTGCACCAGAATCCAACAACACGCGTTGAGGTCGATAAACCTTTCCTAAAGGTCGACCAAGCGAAGACACCATTCGTTATCCAACATCACCGCTTTCGGTGACACCCTGTACTGTTCGTATGCCGGCCTCGCTGATAACTCCATCATTCGAGCGGCAACAGCTTACCAAGTTCCACTAGTATGTGTCATGATCCCAGAATCAACACTACTAGTGCTCACACAACTAGATGCAACCAACACATCCTCTTTGCTTTCGCAAAGTGTGGCTGCCAATCGTAGTATATGGGATGATGACACCCCCAACGCCAATAAATCCTTGGCTGAGAATACATGAGAATGAACAAGAGTCCTTGCCGCCCCCAACATTTTATTTGGATGCTACGTCGGAGACGATGTTGATGGCTGGTCCCTACTTGCTCCATCTCCAAGCATATCCACATTGGCTTGCACCCTCATCTCTCCAATAGATCGTCTAGGAGCCATGGATGAGGTGTTCAATGCCTTTGACAATGTAAAAGACTGAGGAAGTCTAACCTGTCGGCTAGCCTCACCTCTTTGTCGATCCAACTCCACGGATGCTCCTCTAGACTCAGTAGTATGTGTTGCATTACGAGTCACAGCAACTGCACATGTTTGTGCCGCTGCGCACATGTACTCCACAACATCTCCATCGTATGATGTAGAGGCACCAGCTCCAGAATCTGATCTTTGTTGGGCTATAGCCATACTTGCTATCTTCTCGGCTCCAAGCGCTCCGGCGAGATGCCATGTTCACCTCATGACTAGCCTCATGGGCTAACACTTGAGTAGGGACTGGTCCTCTACCACCACTCCTGCCACCTTGAACTCCTCGTCCTCTTCCGGGGCGCTGCCATGGCAACTCTTGTTGATCGTAATGCGGATGGAGATCAAAACATCGATCCATCATGTGACCATGTCTGTGACAATGCTCACATGATTTTACTCCAACAGGATCCATCCTTCGACCTTGAAGGCAATCCTTCTTGTGATGAGGTCCACCACATATCCAATATACCATCCCAACAACTGATTGTTGACCTGAAAAAGGATGGTAATGGTCCGATCTTTGCACCTTCATCACTCTGTCCAGATGGTCGAGACTGTCCCACATGTCTACCATAACCACTCCGGGTTTGTGTTGTAGACTGGTAACGTGAAGCTGTTGATGAAGATGGTGAATCCTTGCTAAACCCAATAGTCACTACCCTCTCTTCTTGCATGTTGAGCTCAATACGCTCAACAAGACAGATGACAATGGCCAACATAGGTGATGTCTCTTGTAGTAAGGTAGCATCTCTCACTCTACATCTCAACTCCCTATCCAATATCCCATACGAATATTGGACAGCTTGTGCCTCTGTCACCCCATGGGTAACACTGATCAACCGACGCATTCGGATATACGCCTCTCGAAGACTCTCCCCAGTCTTCCCTGAAAACTCATGCAAGCCTTGTAGCTTGTCAGTTCTCACCCCTTGGTAGTCTCTCCTCAACCGTGCAAAGAACTCCAGAATAGGGTTGAAGGTTGGGACCTCTGAACTCTTCCCAACTCTACCAGCTCCAACCGTATCATTAGTGCCATGTACAGAGGATGAACTCGCACCTCCAAACACTGTACCCGAAGTAATAGAGATGTTGTTTGGAGACCAGTATTATCTCCAAAACTCTATCTCCTCAAGGTGTTCACACCGGAACTCATGATAATCATCCATCGGCGGACCCTCCAAATGGTGGAATAATCCCTTCCAAGCCATAAACGGACTGAACAACGTAGAGTTGCGCATCCGCTGTAAATCACACCATGAGTCAAACTCTTGGATAAAGTCATCCAACTCAATAGTGCCAACTGTACCCGAATGTCGTCTAGGACCCTTGGTGGCCCCATAGATATCGTCCATGTCCCACAACAACGGTGTGGGTACACACTCCAAGATATCACCAAGCTCAGCTCCGTCACTCTCTGAAACCAAATCAGAATCTTCTGTGAACCTCAAAGGCCAAGGTTGGTACCGCACTCCGCTACGGGTGCACCCAATGCTAACCCGAGCATTGTATCCTCCGGAACCTCCAGAGAACTCCACCGTGACACTAAAGTATCACCTCCGGAACCATACAGAAATAGGTCCCCAACTGGAACCATAAACAACAACTGGAACCAGAAACCGCAACAGAAGGTACCCGAGGCACCACAAGGTGCTAACACAAGGGCAACCTGAAACCTATCATCACCACAAGCACTCACTTAGTCTACAGGTCCGCAAGTCCTGTCTCACCGGGGAGAAACATGGATAGTCTGACTGGTCCGCAAATCCAGCCTCACTATCGGCATCACACATGAGCTCCAACGCTCCAAACAACAAAGCACCAACACAAACAAACGTGGTGCACAAACATGAAGCAGAGATGGAGGTATATCAATCACAAGAAACATAAAGAACAATACTTCATCTCAAAAACATCCATCAAAGGGGTCAAACCAACCCAACCCGGACTGACATAGCCTCAGAAGGGCATTTAAAACACAAAAACTCGATTTCGGAGGTCTTCTGCTCTCTAGATCGATAAACTGAGACTGGTGTCTCAATTGTGTAAGGCATTGCCTTCAACGAGCTTTTTTCAATTTGCTACCTAACGCAATTTTTTTTTTTGCAAACGGACATTGTTTGAAACTTCTGCAGGACTCTGCAAATCTTCAACTTCGATTTCAGACCCCTAAACCTCAAAATTTCTAAATTCTGACACCGTCAACCTTGGGCCAAACATCTCAACCCCGCGCGACAAACTTTACATAATCTATCACCCTACCAAATTTCAGATCAAACGGACATTGTATGATAATCGATAGGAGCTGCTTTCCTATTTTCGACCCGAAAACTTCGAAAAATCAAATCTTGGACTTCTAGCACTTCTGTCCAAAATATTTTTCGGCCAATCTCAAATTAATGCTCCAAGACAACTATAAGCATCGACCCACTTCGTCAATTTCAAAGGTGCTTCCGCCTCAAAATTCCCCGATTCGGATTTACACTAAAACAGAAAATAAAGAAATTCGAAATCGATAAGATCCACCTCAAATCGACTCTACTTCTAGATCACCACCACGGGCTGCACTCAATAGCCGCCCCGCATGCTCAACAGCCAACGGATCGAAGCTACCATCGATCCAAACTCGCCAAAACACTTTCAGCGCTCCAAGAACTCCCAGTTCTCACCACAAAATCCAATTTGAGTTTTCGAAGTAATCTTTTCTACTCTCAAAATGTCCACAAGGACACTCCGCTCATAACCATAGCGTAAAAGAGAGATTACAGTCAAGCCAAACCCACTTTGTGCTTCAAAGACTCCAGGTTCCCGCACTAGCTACTATCCACCATAGCCACACTCTCAAAGGCTCAACTTCGAAAACTTGCCTCCAAGGAACCCTAATTCAAACTCTACCCCTTGAGCCCTAGGACCCCTAACGGTGCTGTCGGCCCTAATGGCAGTCCCAGTGCGAACGAGGACTGCACAACTGGCTCTAACTGCTGTATCTGCTCCTGCATAAGCGCACCTACCTAACTAGAGATGCCACTACATAAGTCGTGACATGCCTTGTGATACAGTGGGTAAATCAACAATTGTGTTGAGAGATCTAGAGGAGCAAAACATCTGAAACTTTTTTGATTGATTAAAAGGGTCAAGGAGTAATTTTCTGTAAAGTTTAAGGGAGAGTTATTGGTCCAATCATCAGATATCATAGTTTTCTCCCATTGAAGTTTTACCGGTTATAATGAACTCAAATGTGGAGTGCTGAGGAGGGGAAGAAGAGATTGTCAACTCACACAAGGTTCTAGAGGGTTCTTCTCTGACGGGGACTTTCAAGGCGTTCTCAGAGCAAAGAATTGTCCTCTGCGACAACGATTGCATGAGAAGGATCGACGACTTGTATAGTTGTGTGCCAACAGAGCAACGAATTGTCCTCTACGACAATGATTGCATGAGAAGGATCGACGACTTGTATAGTTGTGTGCCAAAAACATGCAGAACCAGTGCGAACGAGGAATCAAGCAAGCATTCGATGTCAAGACAGAGGATGATGAGAGTACCTGCAATGCACAAGGCGCCGATGGGGAGAATTCATCATTCTGATGACGGATTGGACAATGGCAGAGGATCTGTGACTTAGAGAATTGGGAGGTGCCTTTTTGTCGTGGCGTTGGGATTACGTGTGCCCGGAATTGTGCGAGAAACTGAGACGAGGAAAAGCAATTACTTCATCAAGGAAGCGAGCGCAGCCGAAACAATGGGATTCAAGGTTGTGGACAAAGGCACTTGGACGCAACTATGACGAAGATAAAGATGATGTGGACTGGAAATGATTAGCGTTGCACACCGGAATCAACTTCGATGAGCAAAAGTTGTTCAATCCCAAAGAGTGGAAGGGGACAAATGGTTACAAGATCGATCTTATCAAGGATTTGTTCAGAAGAAAGTTCACATTCACATTGAACCAATTGTTCTTACCGCACAAAACAAGTATTGGAGGTCTGGCTACGCCTACACCCGAAGGACCGACTTTGTTGGAAGATTCGGACTCGGATGCCGTGGCCCTAGAATTTGTCAGAAGGAAAAAGAGACCGGCAGAAGAAGGGAGTTCTCATCCTAGTCCCTTGAAGAAGAAGCTGAATGTGGGGAAACACATAGAAGAGGTTGTTCCATCCAAGACGTCTTGACCAAAGATGATGGCGATGAAACCGGGAGTGACCAAGGAGATCGCGGAACCTTTGGCTTCGGTGTTGCAGTTGTCTCAATAGCTAGAGCCGATGGTGGTCCTAGTTCTATTGGAGCTAAACGAGATGGGGCCAATGTATCTGCCGGGGTGGGATCCCCAAGTGGATGGACCTAATCCTGATGATAAATCGCCTCGCTTTGGAAAAAGATGATCAAATTTACACTATTCGGCAGTCAACCGAAAATATGGACGAGCTGTTTAAATAGAAAGCCGAGTTGGAGAAGAAGATACAACAGTCAAAGAAAGAATATGCAGACATTTGCCGTATTCGGGGTGCCGAGGTGAAATTCGTCGAGAAGGAGAATTTACAACTATGCGATACGGTGTCGTGTTGTGACGCGGCTACTATGAAAAGATGATGACATGTGTCATCTTCAGAGCTGTTGTCATGACGGCGATAGTTTAGGTTAGGATAACCGACGGTGCCATAAAGGTGTTAAGAGCCCACCGTTGGATCTACTTTGTAGGGTCAGGATGTTGAAAAGGCTCCAAGAGATATTATCTTGGACCTTATCACATATAAAGCGCAGTTAGGATGGAAAGGGTATGGGAGAGTGCTAGACACATCACTTTGCTGACTAAGGAGCATATCTAATCGAAGTGGAGCCGACGAGGACATGGATAGAGGACAACATGATCCTCCAGATGTACCGATGCCTAATCCATTTGTGATCAATATCCAGTGTCTTCATCGTGATCATTTTCGGGCGTGGTTAGTGTATCATTTTGGAGATAACTTTTTGCAACAAGTGATAAACTCTCCAGACCCGATTATTCTTCCAGTTGTTTCCAACGGCGCGATTTGGGACGTAACAGTGTACGTTTGGATTTAGTTTGGGTGCTATGGATTTGAACTTACCAGTAGTGGTGGCTTTCAACACATGGGTTCCAATACATCATTATTGCTTACTGAAAATAAGCCATAGGGAGTTGATTGTTAGGAACTTTGGCGAGGAGTATTATTCTCAAGTTATAAACTCCCCGGTTCCGTTTGTAGTTCTGTTCATACTTAGCCGGTTTCGAGTTGTCATTTTGACTCTTTATTAGTGGCAACTCGTATTGTGTATAGGATGGCTAAGTAGTGTGTTTAGGATAGTTGTAAAGCTCTAAGTTAAAATGGAGCTAATTTGGCCACACTAGAGGTCAAAATAACACTCTTCATTCTCATTGGTCTTGGAGTTTGGGCCAATGAGGGCTCTTGGGCAACTTCTTCGAGGTTTTGAGGAGTTTTGGAGACCTTCAGGGGGACATTCGGAGATCTGAGGATTGGGTTGGAGAGCTGACGGGACGAGCTACGATGTGGGCTCAAGAATGGATGGATTTGAAGGATTTGTCACTCTGAAGTGATGATTCAAAGTTAGAGTGAGAAATTTAGACCTTTGAGTGTATTTGGGGAGTTTCTCAGAACTTTACGAGGGTTTTGGGAGATCTGAGTCAACAGAGATATAGTTTTCGACTCATGCTTGTGTTTTGATTGAAGTTTTGACTCGATTGGACGAGTTTTGAGTACGGAGTGATAGCTTGAAGTTTGTGTATACAAATAGAATTGCGGGGACCGCACCGATTGTCATGAAGTTAGTACAGAGATCATATCTTTTGATATCAGAAATTTCTGTCAATAAAACTTTGCAGAGTTCAAGTTCTGATGATGAGTGACCTTCTCATAAAATCTGGGAGCAATTGAAGTCAAGGATTGGGATGTGTGATGGGTTTTGTACACAGGGGTCTGCATATCGCCTTGTGTTACAGTGGGTAAATCACCAATTGTTTTGAGAGATCTAGAAAAGAAAAACATCTGAAACTTTTCTGAGTGATAGTAAGGATTGTGGAGCAATTTTCTGTAAAGTTTGAGCGAAAGTTATTGGTCGAATCATCAGATATCATAGTCTTCTTCCGCTGAAGTTTTACCGGCTATAATGTGGAGTGCTGAGGAGAAGAAGAAGAGATTGTCAACTCACACGAGGTTCTAGAGGGTTCTTCTACAGCCAGGCGCTCGGGCGTTCTCAGAGCAAAGAAATGTCCATGCGACAATGGTGCAAGACCTGAAGCGACGGTTGAACCAAGTGGGTGTAGAGGCATCTGGCAGGTTGGAGACCCTTGCCAACAGATGTGCGCAACATCTGTTTGCTCGTTGTGATATTGTAGAGGTGCAGCGGTTGGAGCAGTTGGTGGTTGTCCAAGAGATTCCAAGGAGCATTGGAAAGAGATGTATCGAGCTCTGGGTTGAGATTTCAGGGAAGCCATGACTCTTCATCGAGAAGAGATCGGAACAGATGTACAAGAAATACAGTTAGAGATCGATGCATTTACGCGAGAGGTGGAGATGCAATCATGCGGCTTAGATGGACATAATAGATTTTGGAGAGAGTGATCCGTGTAGTCGACGGTTAGACATAGCAGTTAGGAATTCATGTATAAATAGGAGTAGTAAGACTCATCACGGATCTCTTTTATTTGCAAGTGTTCAATTTGATTGAACTGCAAACTGTAGCCAGGATAAATTGAGCGCTTGCGGAGCTAGTGTGTAGAACGAGTAATCAACATAGACTGGAGCAAATACATGTGAAGTTATCATGATATTCGCCCATGAGTTATGTCTGCGTAGTGCACTCAAGAGAACTTCAACAAGTGTATCGCCTTGTCTGAGGCTTGTAAGAGAATAGATCCCCATCTATGAGTAAAGAAATTTAGCAACACATACATGTGTCTTATGAATTGGTGGGATTGACAGTGATTGGTGTAGACTTTAAAAGAGTCTTATCCTTGTTCTCTTCGGACTCTGCAGTCCAAAGTAGATAAAGACGCATAAATGCTCATTCCTCTTCCTGTTTGGTTTGTTGAGTACATCATTCTATTAGGAACAAACCTTTACAGTGTAATTCACTTTAGTAATGCATTTCCATGCTATTACACATACATCAAACCTCCACTTGATAAAGGACTAGAAGTAGTAATGAACCGTACATGTAATTGACTCAATATGCCCTCACCAAATTGCCAACCTAGCCGATAAGGAGATGTCTCCTCCCAATAATCAATGCTAAACCCCATCGGATATAACACTGACACACCCACCAATACATCATATGAATATGCAAGTGTAACTACATCACGTGTTCGCGTTGTAGAGCTATCAATGACACGATCTAGTAGCACTTGCATAGTCAACTCCACTCATTGATGTATGATGCTAGTGCATCACTTGAACCTCCAAGAGATATATGAATAAGAAATGGACATCTCTCCGCACCGGTCTTTTGCAAATCAAGATCAAGTTGTGCATGCTCACCCACATAAATGGTTATGCACCAAAATCCAACAATTATTGAAATCAATAAGCCTTTCCTAAAGCTCCGACCAAAAAAAAGACATTATTCATGTATTCAACATAATTGCACTTGGTGACACCCTGGTACGGTCATATGCTTGCCTCGCTCGTAACTCTATCATTTGAGTGGGAGCAGCTTGCCAAGTTCCACTAGTAGTTGTCTTGATCCCAAGATCAACATTACTACTGTTGTTAATACTAGAAGCAACCAACACCTCCTCTTTGCTTTTGCAAGGTGTGGCTGCCAATCATAATACATGGGATAATGACACCCCCAACACCAATAGATCCTTGGTTAAGAAAATAAGAGAATGAACAAGGGTCTTTGCCACCACCAACATTTCCTGGATGCTACCTCACATGATGTTGATGGCTAGATCCTACTTGCTCCATCTCCAAATACATCAATATTGGCTTTGCACTCTCTCCAGTAGGTTCTCCAGAGCCATGGATGAGGTATTCAATGCCTTAGACAATGTGAATGATTGAGGAACTCTAACTTGTCGACTAGCCTCCCTTCTTTATGAATCCAACTCCATGAACGCTCCTCTTGACTCAATAGTATGTGTTGCAGTACAAGTCACAACAATTGTACATGATTGTGCCGCTGTGCACATGTATGCTACAACATCTCCATCATATGATGTAGAGGCACTAGCTCTAGAATTTGATCTTTGTTGGGCTATAGCCATACTTGTTATTTTATGCTCCAATTGCTCCAATCGAGATGCCATGTTCACCTCATGACTAGTCTCATGAGCTAATACTTGACTAGAGGCTGGTCCTCTACCACCATCTTGCCACCTTGAACTCCTCATTCTCTTCCAAGGACTGCCATGACAACTCTCACTGATCGTAATTCTGGATGGAGATCAAATCATCGATCAATCATATGAGCATATCTGTAACAATGCTCACATGATTTTGATCCAACACGATCCACCCTTTGACCTTGAAATCAATCCTTCTTGTGATGAGATCCACCACGTGTCCAACACACCATCCCAACAACTGAGTGTTGAAATGAAAAGGATCGAAATGGTCTTGATCTAGCACCTTCATCACTTTGTTGGGATGGTCAAAACTATCCCACATGTGTATTATAACCACTTTGGGTTTGTGTTGTAAATTAATAATGTGAAAGAGGTGATGAAGTTGGTGAATCCTTGTTGAATCCAACAGTCTTCACTCTCTACTCTTGCATATTGAGCTCAATACACTCAGCAAGACAAAACACAATGGCCAACATAGGTGATGTCTCCTGTAGTAAGGTGACGTCTCTCACTCTACGTCTCAACTCCTTGTCCAATATCCCATACCAATATTGGACAGCTTGTGACTTTGTCACCCCATGGGTAACAATAATCAATCAACGCATTCAAGTATACGTCTTTAAATACTCTCTCCATTCTTCCGTTAAAACTCCTACAAACCTCGTAGCTTGTCATTTCTCACCCGTTGGTAGTCTCTCCTCAAATGTGCAAAGAACTTCATAATAGGGTTAAAAGTTGGGACCTTTAAACTCTTCCAAATTCAACTAGCTCCAACCGTATTATCCGTGATACTTATAGAGGATGAACTCGCAACACCAAACACTATACCAGAAGTAATAGAAATGTAGTTGGAGACCAATGTTGTGTCAAGAGCTCAATCTTCTTAGGGTGTCACACTGGAACTCATGATAATCATCCATTGAATATTGAAATAATCCCTTCCAAGCCATAAACGTACTAAATAACATATAGTTGCGCATCAGTGAGTCAAATTCATATATGAAATCATTCAACTCAATGGTCCCAAGTATACCCAAATATTATTTGGACCCTTGGTGGCCCCATAGATATTGTCCATGTCCCACAACAACGGTGTGGGGACACACTCGAAGATATCACCAAGCTCTGTTATTTCACTCCATGATATCAAATCATAATCTTTTGTGAATTGCAAAGGCCAAGGTTGTTATTGCACTCCACTATAGATGCATCCATTGCTAATCTGAGCTGTCTCTTCTCCGAAACCTCAAGAGAACTCCACTATGACACCAATATATCATCTCCGTAACCATATAACAATAGGTCCCCAACTTGAACTAGAAACCACAACAAAAGGTACCTTAGGTACCACAAAGTGCTACACAAGAGCAAACCGAAACCTGGCATCACCATAGGCACTCACCCAGTCTACAAGTCTGCAAGTCATGTCTCACTAAGGAGAAACATGGATAGTCTGATTGGTATGTAAATCCAGCTTCACTATTGGTAACATATGTGAGCACAAACATTTCAAAAAATAAATCACCAACACAAACAAACATGGTGCACAAATAGAAAGCAAAGATGGAGGTATATCAATCACATGAAACATAAATAACAATACTCTATTTCAAAAACATCCATCAAAGGGGTCAAACCAACCTAACCCGGACTAACATAGTCTCAAGAGGACATTTAAAAATATTAAAACTCAGTTATGGAGGCCTTATGCTCTCCAAATTGATACTCCAATGCAATTTTTTTGGTTGTAAATGGCATTGTTTTTAGTTAGCCTATTTTTAATTTCTATCTAACATTTTTTCTTCGCAAATGGACTCTGTTTGAAACTTCTGCATGATTTAAAAATTTTAGTCTCTAATTTCAAAACCCTAAAAGTCAAAATTTTTCAATTTTGACATTGCCAACCTTGTGCCTAACAACTTGCAAGATACTTTACATCTTCTATCACCCCACCAAATTTCACATCGAACTAATCCAATATGATAATACTATATCATGCCGCTCCTATTTTTGATTTAAAAACTTCCAAACATCAAATCTTGACTTTGAGCACTTCGGTCTAAAATCTTTTTCAGCCAATCTCAAATTTAAGCCCCAAGATATTTATGAACATCGACCCACTTTGTTAATTTTCAACAGTTCTTCCACATTCTAAAATTCTCGATTCGGATTGAAGCACTAAAACATAAAATATTGGAATTTGAAATTGATCACCCCAACTTTGAATTGAGTCTACTTTTAGATTGTCACCACGATCTTCACTCTATGAAGGTCCTACACACTTTACATCAAACATATCAAAGCTATCATGGATCAAACTCCTGAAAATACCTTCAGCACTTGAAGAACTCACATGTCTCACCACAGAATCCAATTTGAATTTAAGAAGTAATCTTTTCTATTCTTGAAATGTCCACAAGGACACTCTGCTCATAACCATAGCATGAAAGAGAGATTACAGTCGAGCCAAATATGCTTTGTGCTTCAAAAACTCAAGGTTTCTGCACTAACTACTCTCCAGCATAACCACATTTTCAAAGTCTCAACTTCAAAGAGCCCTAATTTGAACTCTACCTCTTGAGACCTAGGTCTCCCAACGGTGCTATCGGTCCTAACGGCAGTTTCAATACGAATGATTATGCACAATCGACTCTAATTGATATATCTGCTTCTACATGTGCGCATCTACCTAACTAGACATCCCTAGTTAAGTAGGAATGCTGCTACATAAGTCGTGACAGATTCAACAAATTTGGAAGAGTTAATTGACAATTGTCAACTTTATATTTGGATGATGTTCCTTGTGGCGGTGCATATCCTTCCATATGACAAAGATTTCACAACTCAAATGATGTTGGATCAAGTGGATCTTGAATATTATTTGATGGTTCACTGTGTGTTATACCATAAACACATGAAATCTGTTGAATAATTTTGATTGTTTAATTCAATGTGGATGGATTGTTCACTCTTTTTACATCCTCTCATTCAAGCCTTGTTTGAAGACATCCAATGATTCTACTTCACTCATATATCCATAATGGATATTTGAACATCATGAATTCTTCAAGATATTCATGTATACCATCTTTCTGCTTTAAATCTCACAACTTTATTCTTGCAATTTAAAGTGAATCCATTATCTGAAAGTTTTGAATAAGCCCCTCTTGCATCCCCCTCCATGAAATAGAAGCACCTTGTTTTGAAACCATTCATTCCCAAATAGTGTACCATGTAAGATATTTATCCATGAGATAAGACCGTATGAACATTTATGTTATAAAGATCTACAAGAGCAGCAGAGCCACTCTTGTAGATCTTTACCTTGGATAACTTTCTCATATGAAATAAAAGATTACATAGATCTTCCATCTCTTGAAGTCATATCCTATTTGCCTCTTTATTGTCAATAATAGTTGCTTGCAGTTGGGATTGGATCTCTTGTATTGGAATTTCCACTTCCATCTCACCAACTGTTCCTCTCTCTAATCCAAAAATATTATTTTCCATGGTTTATTGCTTTATATGTACCTTTTACAATAACTTTTCTCAATTGTTTCATCTTTTTTATGATTGAATTCATAATTTCACTCATAGCAACTGAGATCTCTATTCTTCTCAACCACTCAAACTAATACAATATAAACATAACAATCCAATTTCTCAAAATAGGAATCACAAAAGGTTGAGTTGATCCTATAACAATTCTGTAATATTCTTTACAGATTGTGGATGGATTTTATTGTTACAAATTATGGTAATATTCTTTACCATAATTTGTAACAATAAAATCCATCCACACTCTCTTCAATTTGTAAATTGTTTTAACTTCTACAAAAGTGTTGAACAAAATAAGTGTGGATTTTTCATGACTCAAATTCATCCAACATTTAGTATAGAATGTTAATGGTATAATCCCACATTTCTCCATAACTTACAATTGGAAGTATCATTTGCATTGGTTATGCCATCACTAAAGCTATAAAATCTGCATCCCAATTAAACACAAGATACATTTTGAAAAAAATTTCTCCATGAATCAAATTTGAATGTTAAACAAGTTGGAAAATAAAAAGTTTGGTATAATGTTCAAGTTTGACACATTCATATATGCAATCTACAATTTTTTCTTGTTCCTTTACTCTACATGGAGATCAATAAACTCTACTAATATCTATATAACTCTCAAGAACTTAAAACTATCATCACCATCTTGGTATTCCAAAGGTGTTAATCCTCATTCAAGAAATTGGGAAGAAGTATTTTGATGAGGTGAATCATTACAAGTTGAAATCGACTCATTGAGGATCGGATAATTTTATTTGGAGATTGGAGCGAAATCTTAATTCAGTGATAAATGTATTATCCATGGTTGTAACTATAAAATAAAGCGTGATTTTATTTATGACTAGGTTTAAATATCAAATTTAGCTTAATCATGATTATGTTTAGCTAATTATAATTAAATTAGAGTTATAGATATGATAGTTCTTGATGTACAATAATGAATAATGATAACAATTATTTTGTTGTTTAGTGAGAATCAATGATCATAATCCATCATATGATTATTTTGACTTTAGTTGATTTGACTAGTATTTGATTGATTTGATTTGGTAAGTAGCTTAAAATCTTGGAGCGAGATTGACTTGGTACACCAAAGTTAATTGGATTGTAGTAGGATTTATGAAAGTCCAGTAAGGTTAATTGCATATTCTCATATAACCATTATCATTATGAGTTGTGATCTCTATATTGATTAAAGTTGATAATATAAAATTATATGATAATTATTTTTAATCATTAGAATAAAATCCTAAGTTGTAAAAATAAAGAGGTTGAGAAACAAACTTTCAATTTTTATTTTTGGAGAAAATCTTGAACATCAATAAAAGATCTTGATCTTATAAGTGATATTTGAGTCCTTGTGAGATTGTTTAAGTACGAGAGTTATCATGATACTTTGGTATGGAGTTTGGATGTTAAGAGTTTATGTAAGAGGGTGTTGTATAGCTATGGTCATCAAGATATGAAATATACTTCTAGATTTATGATAAGGTTTCAAAATACCATTGGAGTCGTACTTGAGTGGGAGTCAATTTAGAGGACATATATAGAACATCAATTATCTAGAAATGATACCATTGTAACAATAGTGAGGTGAGAACAAATCACTCAAATAGCTAAAGATTTTTGAAGTTGAGAGATATATTGTATCATTCAAAAGATACAATATATATAATGTTCTAGAACCACCATCCATCCATCGATGATAGATATCACTATGAGCACTCGGATTGATAATGTGTAACTAAACTAACACACTAATTGATAATAAGTTTAATAGTACACCACTCGTGAAATCAAGATTATAATATTTTCACATTGGATAATCTCTAGATCTCACTTATTCTCGGAATGATACGGCAAAAGTACAAGTTTGGCCAAACTAGATCTTTCCCATCAAACAATTCCCACACCTTTTTTGTGGGAATTGTTCACAAACTAAACCCACACCTTTTTAACATAAATATAGTTGAGGCTTGCTCACGTGGCTCCAAAATTGTAGTAGTGATTGTTTAACCACTACTACAATTTCGGGTCAATAGAGGGTTGCAGAAAGTTCACCTCTTTGTTCCTCTAGCTTTGGAGTTATATGGAGCTATGAACACAGACTTCGACAGTGCGCGAGAGCCTACCATACTAGATGGCATGGGTATCACTCTCTTTAGCTTACTATATAGCATATTTTAGACAACGTGTTTCCATTGCTCTATAGAGAGCACTAGCTGGTGCAATCCATAGGAGAGCATTTACATTAGGTGATGCTTCTTCTTTGGATGCTTTACAGAAAGCACTAGCTGGTGCAATCTATAGGAGAGCAATAACATTTGGTGATGCTTCTTCGAATACTCTGTTGTTTGTAGACCGTTTGATCTAGATAGTTTGGATATACATGATGTAGTACATACTTCCGAGTGTGATGCTATTGGGGCCAAGCCTCATGTTACTGGTTTGGTTCCATCCTTCCGGGATTTGATGGGGTCTTCCTATCCCTAAAACTCTGTCCCTCCATCTTTTGTTGTTTAACTAGACATCAAATCTGAATGTGTTTTTTTTTTTGGGGCAAAGTATAATAACAAAACTGATGGGAACTCAGATCTGAACTCAGACTTGATAGAGAAATGCTCACCTGTAACCGGGTGAAGCTATGGACTTTGCTGCACTTGTATCTCACACGACAATAAACTCTAGGAATGCCGCGAAAAGTACGAAAATGACCGGTGAGCGGGGAGGCCACCACTACTCTTTCCCCGCCGGTCCATCAATCCACTGAAGATAAGGCGTCCTGCTCTTCATCCGTGGTTGCGATCATCCATCCGTTGCCTTTGACGGCGCCCCGTTAACATGCGCTTTAAGCCGCGACCGCAAGAAGCGCCAGGACATTCCGCAGTGCTGCAAAAGCGCGCACCAATCTATACTCCGTTCAAAAATCTGAGTTGGAACACGAGGCCAGCAATTGTGTCGGCTGTTGTTGGTGCAGGGAATGATGTGTAGAAGCGCCAGAGCTTGGGGACGTTGACAAGCTCGGAGGCTATGCGCGCAGGAACTGCAAAATCGAATTATGTGAGTCGTCGGAGCTTTTGTCCTTCGATGGAAGGTATGTGGACGCGGATTCGTGGCGCAAGGATTGTTGGGAGGTGATGAAGTGTTGTGACCTTGCAGATAGTTGCGGAGGTGAAGGATTACGCGGGTGTTTTGTTTTCACCCTAATGGAGCCAGGACACAGACGTGAATAGGTCTGCCTGTAGTGGAGGAAGGGTCTTCCTGCAAGGAGTTTGAGGGAGATGCATCCAAACTCTGTAAAACAGCGACGTCTGTATGCTCACGTGAGCAAGCTGATTAGAGGAAGAGTTTGATATCAGACGTACATGAAAGTACTGCCAATTGAGGAGCGTTGTCCTCGATGGCGAACTCGATTGTTGCTTCCATTGTTGCACGCCAAAGATATTTGTCTCCCACCAATGCAGAAGTCAGGTCTAGTACTGTATTTCTCGTATCCCAGTTTAAGCACCCGTCGCGTGCTCTGTTCTTACGATCTTACTTTTCTTGTAAGCAAGGATTTTTAAATTCCTTCGGTCTAAGGTCCCCGCCTTCAAAATTACACATTGTGCTCAGTTCACGCCATCCGTTTTTCTCTTCTTCGAGACGGAAGTCGTTGCGATCATTATCGAAATCAGATCAATCTCAGGACATCTTGTCGGAGATTGTAGCCAGTGGAAAGAAGGTCCGGGTTGATGTATTGGACCAAGATAAAGGAGATTTTAACAATGATCGCGAGCCCAAAGACTTGAATGGTTCAAATTTCTCTGAAGCATCTACCAGCGGCTCTGAATTGCCAAGCGACAAGTCCTTGGAAACTTTGGACGCATTTCTGTCACAGGTGAAGAAACAAAAACTTAACGAGGATGCGCCAATAGCCTCCCCATATAGTATTTTAGATACTTTGCTTCTCATTAGCCCCTTCTTTCTTTGGGGAACTGCAATGGTTGCCATGAAAGGCGTGTTACCTAAAGCAGGTCCTATGTTTGTGGCATCAGTGAGGCTGATTCCTGCAGGGTTACTTCTGATTTGGTTTGGTGCTTCTAGGGGGAAAAAGCAACCTGCAGGTGCTATGGCCTGGATTTCGATTATTCTCTTCGGCCTGATAGATGCCTCGTGCTTCCAAGGTTTCTTAGCTGAAGGATTGAAGAGGACCAGCGCTGGCTTGGGTAGTGTGATCATCGATTCTCAACCTCTGACAGTTGCTATTCTAGCAGCTCTGTTCTTTGGAGAAAGCTTAGGATTGACCAACTACGCTGGTTTGGCACTGGGAATTCTGGGTCTTCTCTTTCTGGAAGTGCCCTTGGATTCATTGCAGAATGCGTTAACTTCAGCTAGTGATGGAAGTGGTTTGACAGGTCTGATTGGTGATTCATCCTTTCTGAATGAGTTTGCTTCTTGGGACCGAGGGGAATGGAGGATGCTTCTTGCAGCGCAAAGCATGGCGTTGGGAACTATAATGGTTCGCTGGGTTTGTCAATACTCCGACCCATTTATGGCCACCGGATGGCACATGGTACTGGGAGGGATACCACTTCTTATCCTTTCCGTTGTTCAGCAAGATCCTGCCCTTGGTGGCCACGTCCAGGATCTTGACGCTAATGATTGGTTGGCCCTCCTGTACACATCTGTGGCCGGGAGTGCAATAAGTTATGGGGTTTTTTTCTACAGTGCAACTAGAGGGAGCTTAACGAAGCTAAGCTCTCTCACTTTCCTTACCCCGATGTTTGCTGCTCTCTTCGGATTCTTGTTCCTCAACGAAGTCCTCACACCGGTTCAGTTTTTGGGTGGATTTATCACGTTAGCAGGAGTCCTGCTTGTGAATTACAAGCCCAGCTCTATCGTGGAAGTTGAGTTAGACTCAGACAACCAGCGAAAACTACCTTAAAGGTATTAGTATGTCTATGGTTGTTGGAAAATACACATATCTGAAACTTCTAATTTCTGAGGTCGTAGCGTCCACGGCAACCCAGGGATCGTTTATCTTGTTTGAGCATCTGGAGAGATTTCTCCTTGTAATGTAGAGATAATGTTTCCACTGCACAAGAAAGACGCAAACGTGGATTGTAATTTATATCTCTTATATTCTCTTTGGAGCAAGTAAAACCTTGTGACATCCTGTTCTATTGGTTCTATATTGTTCACATGAAAACTTTGCAGCAGTTGATCCAGCGAGTCCAACTTCTTTGTGAATACGTCTTTGTGATCTGTTAATCTACAGGTTGCAGATTAAAATTATATTTACACAAATAAGTCCACTTCTTAGTCGCATCTCATAGAGAGACAGGTGTGGATCACCACATACAAATGTTGGGCAACCTACATGAGATAGACTGAACGTTGAAAGGAAAGACTTGACTTAGAATGAGAAGATCCATGTGTCCAACATTCTATGAGGGACGAGGAAGATACGACCAAGACTGAGAAAGCGTGCCTCAACTTCACTCACCATGACGATAGACACAGACCTATACTTTGCACAGGTTTAGTGTGAACACTGTTAATGTTTTGCAATTTTAAACGTCTGATTTTAGTCAGCTCGGAGTTGGGGATGCGATTTATGCTACGAAACATTTCTTTCTTATTTCGACGGAAGGAGTTTCTGGTCAGAATTTCCTTGAATGACACAACTTAACAGTGGAGAGGAGTGGATGTGCGTTCGGAACTTGGGTAGATTTCAATTATTGCACGTTAAAACGGAACGAAATCTGAGCCCACTGTACAAATGAGCGTACCAAGTGGAAACTGCACATTTAACGACTGAGTTCGTGGATTTGACAATGGTCCAACTCCTTCTCACTCGGATAACCCTAGCCAGTCTATCGCGCTCTAGGAATTTCAAGAATAAACGAACTTATCGGTTTTTCAGCCGCTTCATCCCGCTTCATCCTCAAACAACGAAGGATGATTTCACGCCCGTAGAATACCGTACATTGGCAGTTACGGTAGAGAGATGTCTGAGTGAAAATCGAATAACAGCAAAGTTCTACCCTAGACCTATTTTGACACGATGCTATCTCTCATCTCTAACTAACAGTAAACTTCACCGTACAGCGGATTCTTAGGACGAGACTTACCTCCCCTTTTGTGGAGCGACAAAACTTTTCCGTAACTTGGAAAGAAGTCCAAATTGTTTGGCGTCTAGTCGAAATGATCAATGAGGCTGCCGACCGCGAGAGAAAGTTACGGCAGACTTGGTACACATCCAGAATCTACTTCCAATTATTCGTCTTGAATGGAGGGAGAGACCAAACTGTGTCGTCCAATTGAAAGTCCCGTAGCAAGAATTTATCGTGTTGACTTCTGATCGGAATGTGACGACACGAAGATTGGACGATGACCTCGTGTTTAGAAAATCCTCATGAATGACTTGAGGATGGTCTGCCAGCGGATGGTCTTCCAAGACGTGCAAGTGATGTACCGTAGTGTATGAGCCCCGTAGCATTACTTTCACGACTTCCAACGAAGAGCAGTAGAAGTCAAGAAATTTCTCAGCGGAATACGAAGTAGACTTTTAGAACCATAATTTGGGGAACCAAGATTCAAAGTGGGTGGGCCAGAAACCGAACTCTGTTTTTGTACTTGTTCTGCAGAGTCTACTTGGTGAACTTCGTAGAATGCGCAGTTAATTACATCACTTCTTTGGACTCTCTACCATCACAACACTTATTGAATGAAGTTATACATGTATCACTTCTTTCAAGTGGAGCACTAGGGCATGACGATATGAGTTGAGATTCAGTAATATGTGGACACGCTGCCAACGCTTATATCTCTCGAATTACCACCAAGCATTATTCGACCGAAGGTTGTAAGTTATTCATCGACGGGGTGCTTGACATTTCTGTGGTTCACTTCTCAGTTCAGCATGTATTGAGATATAGCACAGATAGCGGGAAATACCACCCAATGCAGGGCGATTGTGCACCAGATTCTTTCTGAGCCTTAGTTCATTGAATTTTCTTAAATTCAGTACTTTAGGATAAGTACAATCCAAACAACTGATGAAACCTAGACAATCGACCGCGTGGAGGAATTGCGGCTTTTGTCCGCTCAAAGTGGGTTGCATGAGGAGTGTAGGAACTGGTGATATGTTACGAAAGGAGGAAAAATTTCCATGGAAACAGCAAATATTATGGTATCTATGCTCCTCAGAGTGATTATCAGAACGGAATTGCAAGACCTCTGTTGCAGAGAAACATACTCTGAAGTAGCTAGATTCGACCGGAGAGCTCTGTGGGAAAATGCATAATTTTAGAACTTCCTGTCGATAAAATTTCAGAAAGAGTATCTTGGTGAAAACCTGCAGGAAACTGCGAGGTGAATCAAGGAAGAGTATCTTTCACAGATCCTACTGTTACCGGTGTTTCAGATTCGCAATTTTCCATTCTGTGGGTGTCAGACTGGTTAAGAATCTGGCTCTTCCGTACCTGAAACGTAATAAGGCTGTCAAGAGGAACCCATCTCAGGCTGTGTAGGCAGCGGACATTGCAAAGCAAGTTGATGTTGCATCCTTTGATGCTGATAAGTGACCATTTTTGGCTTCCCAAGTCGCTTCTGCATTCAGTTCCCGATGCTTTAGGTGTGGAGAAGCAGTTTGAGGGTTTTGCAACTGATTTTATCTCTTAGAAAACAATAAAAGGTTAGTTATCTTGCAAATTATGCTCCGTGTCTCACATCACAGATGCTGCAGTTCCTTCTGAGAGCCTAAAAAATTCATGTACTCACTACCACAAGACCAACATTTCTTAGCAAGAGTAAATCTTCAAATTTAGGGCATCATCTATAGAGTAGCAAACGATGGAATGCCACTGTTTACTCTGCCTCTCGTCATCTACTGATCAGGACATATATTGAGCCCTTCAGTTGCAAGTGGTCACCATGGACCGGGCGGAGGTACTGCGCGAGGAAGAGAAGGCGGACCATGCAATGCGCCGAACAAATCGGCGTTCCAGCTGGGCGGTAAGATGCATATTGCCAGCTGGTATTTAGCAAGTTTAACACTTGCTAAGGGCAGTGTCTGTCTTTGGTTTCGGAATTTTCTTCCCATGGTTAAGTAATAGCGTCTCTAGGAGATGATTTGACAACATATCTTGGTTATAAGCCACTGTAATGTGAAAAGAACCAGAATCACAAGAAACAACTTTAGCCTTGACATCTCGATGACGTTGTTTCATAATTCATACCCAGCATTAGGTCAGTCTCTGTCTATGATGTTACTCTTTTGGGTAGCGGATGATCAACATGTGTTCTTTTCATTGCCAATGTCCAGCAATTGAACCAGCGGGATGCGCAAGACAGTCTAAACAATGCCATTGATAAGATTCAAGAGTCCTTAAGGAGGGGTTCCATGGCAGCTGAAGTGAAAGTCACTGCCGACAACTTACGGAATTCTGTAAGCGGAGTCCAATATGTGCCCTATCTCAGCTGTACGCAGAGTGTGCTGTGGGTCTCGTGGGCTACATATTGAATCATTTGTGCTAGTAGTAATTAGATTCAGGCTTTTCTCTGAAGGACGCGAAGGACTACAAATAGATATGAAAAGATTTCCATAACTGTTGAAACGAACTTGCTTGTACAGACCCAGGGACGAAAGGACGGTCTCAGCAAGCAGATTCTACTCGATCTTCAAAGTCGCTTCCTTGCAGTGGAGGATACAAGTCAAGGGTTACTTGACAAGGTACTCTTCCTGCTTTTTACCTGTGCAGTTGCAGCAGTTCTTCACATTGTGTCCAGAATTGAAAACTTAGCATTTCCAGTCTTTTGCTGAACCTGACGTACAACTTGTAGTCACTTATTTATATGCTATCTTAGCCGGAAGTCCATAGGCGCAGGTTTAGCTGGCTTAGTGGTGCTAATATGAAGGTACTGAGTATTGGAAGAAGATGAGATAGAGGCTGTAAGAAAATGAGAGGACTGCTTGAGAGTGAAGACTGACGTGCAACACTTGACCACTTGTTCTTTGGACCTCTTTTCTGATACCATTATTAGTATGACTGGGAAGTTTGTAAGAGCGAATAGGATACGTCACATACCTAACGAAAGCTTACTTCTATAATGGTCGAAAGAAATCAGAAATGACAGTACTTTGGTTTTGAGTCAGTGATCACAAATTCATATCTGTGATCACTGAGCATTTGAGCAGAACGGCTGATCTCCTTTTGCTGGTGGATTTTCTACCATCACTTTTCACATTCTAGGATGGATTCATCAAAGCCTGCATGAGTATCAAGGGTTTTGCAGAAAAGATGAGGTTAGTTATTTTTCTACAAACATTTCTGTTATTGTTGACGAACTTTTGAAAAGTAAATGCACAATACATTTCGTCTTGAATGTCGGCTGAGTTTTCATCAAGTTCTTAGATGATGAGCCTGCATCATTAGGTGTGAGGTAACTGTTGGAGGACTAGGTGATAAGCAAATGCCCTCTACGTGATAAATAGCTTAATTATATAGCTGTTCTTGACCACATGTAGTTACTGCAATGTCGTAATGTCTGTCACCATAGAATACTGATTTCGTTCTCTGAACGTACAGTAAGAAGCAGGTCGCCGATCTCTTCATGAAGATTGATGCAAACAGCATCGGTGTTATTGGCTTTGATGATTTCACGAGCTATATCCTCGTGCAGCAGGTAATATCCCGATGTAAAAATTTACAGGTTTGCAATTATGAGAAATAGTGTTCTTCTAACATCTAGAACGGAGAACATGAGAAGCATTATGCGAATCTTATCTTTGATCTGCAGTTGTCCCAAGAAGCAGAGCCAGCATCAGAGCATACAACCTTTATCAGAGTCAATACGTTTGGAAGTAAAAAGTTTGGACGTTGTGATTTTGAAGATTCAGAGTCAGAGGACTCCGGTATTGATGATGATATAATAGAACGTGATTCTGAAGAACCCATTGCATTCAAGGCTGATGTTGGTGGCAAGAGAGGGAATATAGACAAAATTGCCCGGGCAGCTAATATTATCGAGAAAGTAAGTTCATTGGCTTTTCATCATCATTTGTCCTTCGCGTTTATACCTTTTAATGAAACAATCAGTGGCCATAAGTTTCTCATCTTGTTCTAATTAAGATTGTTGAATGATTACGTGCAGACTCTTCTCCTGGGTCCTCTTGAATCTTATGTGACAGCTACTCAGAGAGGACTGCTCAAGTTGTGGTCTGCAAATACTTTAAAGCCTTTACGAGCGGTGCTAAATGGAAATGGTGGTATGTATAGAACAATGTCTGTATAAGACATGAACGCTTCAAGCATTCCAGAGATGACCGTATATAGCGTATAGATATCTGTACCTCAATAATGCAGCAGTAGACAAGTAAATCTGAGGGATACAAGGCGGTTCCGGGAAAGCGCAAAAGGCACTCGAAGCGGATGAGCAGGGGGTTGAACTTGAGAACTTCAGCTTAGTGCAGACGATGCAGCTCTCATGTTCGACCCCCCACTCAACCCCTTTTTGGGTACTTCCACGTTTTCAGGTCTCCACCAACTTTTGTAAGAAGGTTTTTATATTCAAATAAATCTTCTTTTATGGGGAGTGGACCTTTAGGGAAATGTCGTACTGGTCATCATCAGCTTGGTTTATGTGGACACTTAGAATGAGGTAAATAAGGTTTTTTCGTGCAACTCACTTAGAGAAGCCTCTGTTTATTGTTTTGCATTTTCAGCATGGATCACAGACATGGTGGTCATGGCACATCAACCTCTTGCAGTCTTCTCTCTCGACCGAAGGTGATATGCTTTCTTATAAGTAATCGACGAAGCTCCACTAATTCATTCGATGAGTGAGATCAGGAGTACTATGTAACTTTTGTCAAGTCTGCTAGGTTTATGAGTTTCAGTACCATGTATATTTCTATACTAGAGCTCTTTCTGGGAGATAATGCATCATCTAATCAGGTCTATATGTCTAAGATTTCTCTGGACTCGTGGATCAGAAGTAGTGTTTAACTCTTCTATGGAACCCTACTCATGAGTGTTGTGGCAGTATTACGTTTTATGACACAGGACGATTATCGTTTGATGTCCTTGGCCGGATTGAGAATCTTGTAAGCCTTCACATTTTGGAGTTCCTCTAAAAGGCAGTTGAACGTCGCTTAACACTGATTTTGTACTTCATTATACAATATTCGCAGTAATTTTTTTTATTTTTATTTTTTTTCATTTCCATCGGACGGCAAACTTGGATCATGGTGTCCGTCTCTTGAAGTTGTGTGCAGGTGAATGCACCCATGTGTGCTACATGGCTGAGAGTTGCTGAGAGTGACAAATTGCTTTATGGTGACGACCGGGGCATTGTTCACACCTACACTTTTACAGACGAATGGGGCGGGTATATACCTGGGCCAAGAAGACTGCAAACATTATGTAAAACAACGTGTAACGTTTTGATATGTTGCTAACTTCTGTGGTTCCTTCTACCGCATAAAGACAAGACCATAGTGAAGTGCAAAACTGACAGCACATGCGTGTTGAGTGGATTGTGAATAGCATAATGAGGTATTTTTGCCTCCTGGATATTTTACAGAGATAGCGACAAAGGCTTCGGCATTGCAGATAAAGTTTTACCTCCTGGAATGACCGAAAACATACCTTGGGTACTGCATAGCGATTGGGTGACTCGAATTCGATACATGGCTCACTCCAACTCATTGCTGACCGCATCTATGGATGGGAATCTGCTTATGCTGGACTTTGAGAAGAGGATCGCCAAGTGGACAGCAAAAGAGCATGCTCATGGTATATATGGATGTGAGTACTGCAGGTTATTTTTCACCTTTATACCATTTATCTGAAACAGCTCTCAATGGGTCTATCGTGCAATATTTTTGGTGCTTCATGAGCTGATAGTTGGTTATGTTCCAAATTGTCATATTCTTGGACGTGCTGAGTCAAGGCCGAATTTCATCTCGCTGCATCCTGTACTCGCCTGATCAAAGAGTACACAAAAACCAGGCTGTAAATCTCAATTAAGTTGAAGTCCGTATGAAAGTTCAAGTCATATTTAATGGAAGAGATGAGAACTGTGAAAGGAGTTATTGAAGAGGTCGAGTATCCCTATTGAAAGAAGGTGGGTAAAATCCCATATGGCTTGAACAATCATTGCTTATTCAATGTGTTTGGCCTTCAGGAGCTACAATTTTATTGTAACGTGTGGGCTAGAGAGATATATAAATATCTGGAATCCTTTCACAGCTAAATTGATGGGTGTGTTACACGGACATGAAGCTTCAGTACTGGTGCGTTCGTTCTGTACTGGTTACAGCTTCGTAGTAGAATCTGGTTACATGATTATCCTGGACTGTTTTGCAGCTATAACGATTGTGCTATCGATCCCAGTGCGTTGCTTCTGAAGTGCTTCATATCGCCGCAGATAGGAACTGATTTTTTTTAACAGGCATATTTGGTATCCATTCAAAGTTGCTATGTTTTTCAGGATGTGGTCGTTAATGAGACAGACAACCAAATTGTAAGCATCGCTGCTGACAGCGTAATCAAAGTCTGGGACATGCGTAGCAGTCGTTGTCTACAAACTATAATTGAAAAGACTGAACTGCCAACGAGAAACAACATTATGTATGACAATCAAAGACAAGTACATCACAACCTGTTCCCACCTGATATGTGTTTCTGATTATAGCTCATTTCTGTAGAATACTAAGCATAACGAAAAACTTAAATATACTGAGAGTAAGAGTATGGACATCCATGCAGATTCTGCATAATTGTCCTTGTGTATACCACGCTACGTATATCAGAAAAAGAAGGTCTTAAATAAGAATTATACCTCTATCAACCTCAGTCTCGTAGGACAGTTCCAGGTGAAATAGAACGAATGGATAGATTGATATGGGAAGGCAAGGGACGGCAACAGAGTACAAGACGATCATTAAAGGCACCGAGTGATTATTTATTGGGGCCTAGCCCCATGTTACCAGTTTGGTTCCATCCTTGTACGATTTGATGGGGTCTTCCCATCCCTTTTGTTATTATACTTTGTCTCTTAGAATTATTTACTAAAGAAATCTATTCTGATAATTGTTGGAAGTAAAGTACTAAGGGACGTGGAAAGAATGTGAATTAGATCCTAACACACTGATAAGAAGAAGGGCAATGACTGAAAGGAGTAATCGTCATTATGGGCATGTCGGATAAAGTAAGAAGTGACAGTGCATAAGTCTTGTACATATTGACATGTGACGAAGTTAAACTTATGTTATATCAAGTTACACTTTTGCAACTTGTGAAGTACCTAACCCACTTAAGATTTGACTTGTCAGGTTCTTCTTTGTGGAGGTTCAACCCTGGAAATGTGGCATAAGAGGAAAGCTAGAGAAGCAAGGACTTCAAAGCTTTGCGGATGTCTGTACAATTCTCTGTTCCGCCAGGTTGTTTTCTTCTCCTTTCTCTAATGGCATGTTGAAATCATCTATCTGTTGAACATGTTGAAATGGATGTGAATGGCACAGAGGTCCGACCTTGACACAGCCTTAGAAGAAAAGATTACCATATTAATTAACTAATTTTGAAAGGAATCATCTGTATAAAGGTCAGCTCTCACAGCCAAACAATCAATATATATATATATATATACTTATACTTCAAAACTTTGACCGCGATGAATGCTATATGTTATTAACAGCGTGACAAATGTTCTGTGCGAGTGGGAAAAATCTTCTGAGTCTCTGAGTGGAATACTATATAGAACTGGAATCTTTGAAATGTCAAGAGAAGGAAATGATGTTCAGGAGAGAAGTAACGGAGGGAGTGAAGATAGACAACGTTGCACATTGTAATAGTGCTTTGACCACGTCAGGTAGTTGTTGGAGAGATTGATTCATTGATAATGATTTGGAGTATTGATACCGGCGAAGATGTTTTCACATTTTCGGATGCGCTCAGGTGACAATTCCTATCTATTGATCACTCGTAATCAGTTTATCTTAGATAGATATACATTTCTTACAAAGTGTCTTTTCTTAAGAAGGGATAAAAACTATTGGACAGTATCGGAAAGCTACAGCCTTAAATGTTTTTATGCCTTGAGTTTATCCTGTCAATATCTTTCAATCTTTATTCCATATGGAAGAAAAACCATAAGAATTTAATTGATATATTTGCATAAATAGTTGATTGTTATTCGTTAAATTTTGTATTTTGTAATCTGATCCCAAGTAAGAACATAAGAACTTATAAGATGTATACAATACTAGGAAAGCAAAAACAGATATTTTGTATTAGATTGTGAATACACTGTTGAGCTTAAAATGTATTTTTGTCATGGCACGATATATTCCCGCCAAGAAATATGTAATGTTGATCAAATAAATGAATAGAGACAATCAATTTCGAAGGATTCTTCTTCAATCAAAAACTTGATTGAGATCTGGAAGAAAAGGTTATGCAAATTTTTCACAGCGCTAACACTTCCCATTATCGAAGTTTCTTACGTGCCGTACAATTTCTTTGGATATCGTCATTGATATGGAGTTTGGATACATTGGAGAGGACACCATGTATACTCACTCACCTGGTAACTTCGTACCAATTTCCTTAACAAGCAGGGGCACCAAGCTTTCAGCAATGGCATTTGATCAGTCTCAACGGAGATTGTTGCTAGCGGGCCAGGACGGAAGTTTGCGGATGTGGAATTTCAATAATGGAGAATGCTTGAAGGAGTTCCATGGATTCGGCCAGGTCATTTATTGAACTTCAAAATACTTGAATTTTAAATCACTTGAATTGTCACGAAAGGAAGACTTTCTTGAAATGCTTTCTCCTGCTGGGGTCATAGAACTAATATTCTCTCTAACTGTTAGCTTTCCTTGAATCTGATTCAGCTTCTAATTGCTTGAGCTCGATACTTCTCATATTGGGTATCTTGTACTGGTTTTAAGACCACCCATAGTCTTTTGCATGGAATATATGGAACAAACACATTCAATGTGGAAGTACATCAGTATGTATTCATGATCGGTTCAACTATGTTTCAATCGACAGGATGAAATAAATGCTGCTTGTTGCTTGGTGGAGACAAAGAACATGTTTGTTATTGCGGTCGGCTGGAACAATAAGGTTGAGTATTTTAACATCTTTTCGAAGCCTTATGTCTTCCACAAAACTTGAGTTTCCGTTCAAAAGGCTCCATTATGTAGATTGAGATCACCCATCTCAAATGTTGTTCTATGTTAATCGATACTCAAGAAATTGTTACGTTACCAAGGTTCTTGTTAATCTATTATTTTGAAAATAAGTGAATAGGTGAATATTCATGTGTGAACGTGATTCATATGCATCATATTCGCATACGGATCAATTCTAGATGATGAATATATCACAACAAGTCATATGCATTCTCTTGCATTTGCCATATCTTGCATATAGTCAATATAACATTGATTGTATTTGTACATTAAGAAATGATCATTAGTAAGATGTAGTCTTTGATTTGATTGTTTTATTAATTGAACACCAATATATATATTTTTGGTTCAATTTTGAACATAAATCCGAAACTCTAAATCATAGTGAATGATGATTCCTTAGTCACAAAAGTAATCTCACAAGGATATCCCTAAACTAAAGTACGATATACTTTCTATAACTCATCGTGAATCCAATTTACATTTTATTGTTATTGGTATGACTTTAAGATTAATTCCTAACACTACTTCTTAACAAAGACGCAGAACATAGCATCTCTCTTATACACATCATATGTTTCTATTTTGAGGATGCTTTGATTAGAACATTTCTAATTATTTTTTCCTTTTCTTTCTTCTCAACAAATCTTCTACATATAGAGATATGGTTAATATGAGGATGATGAATAGGGATTTGTTGAGTGCAATATCTTGAGTGTTATTACACCTTAGATCATGATTGTTGGAGTTTGTTGAACAAAACCTAGTTCACTCAACATACTCATGGATCAAATCAGCTTTTGAGTAGCTAGTGAAGAAGTCATGATTTCAACTTTTGTTGTGGAAAATGCTATTGATTTATGATGTTTGCTTCCCCAACTAATAGATCCAACACTCAAAACAAATAGGTAACCATTAGTGGATCTATTGTTGTCCAAATCGTCATCCCAACAAACATAAGAAAAATGTATGAGAGTAGTTCAGATTCTAACTTCATGTATTCTAAATACATACCTAGAGTGGCTTTCAAGTATTTTACTATTCTCTTGAGACATCTCCAATGTGCTAGAGTTGGACAATTAGTGTACTTGGCTAAAGCTCCCACTGAGTGAGCTATGTATGGTCTTGTATAAATCATAGCAAACATGAGTGATCTTGAACAAGTTTTGCATCCTCCATCATACAATCCCATACTTAGTTTGGCTCAATCGAATTCATCATTACTTTCAATTTCAATAAATGGAGCAAAGATAAGAGATTACACTTCATGTGCAATTTTTATATGAAGATTCTTTCTCCTCAAGTATGGCTTGCTTCCACTCCTACCAATATATTCTTCTTGCTGCCTCAACATATGATGAAGGTTCATCATCTGCAGAAGCACATATCTATTTCTATCCTCCATGACAATATCATTTTATAGAAATATATTAGTTGTACCTAAAGTAATTCCCAACCTCTGAACTTGAAATTTTTGTCTACTTGATCTTCTAAGAGCAATAAGTCTCTTCTAAAAAATCATCAGTTCTTGGAACCTAACCATTACCATATTCATCATACTTATTTGTGCTTCTAATGTAAATCTTCATTGGAACAGGCTCCAATTTAACATCAGGTAATCCATCTACCTCTTCTCCTAAGTCTATTTAACGTACCACTTACTCTCCACCTTCAAGATCATGTATCTCATTAATATCATTGTGTGCTTGTGATGATGCTCCATTTCTATTATCACCAACAATTAATGATAAAAATATAAGTTTAAAAATAGAAAAAATATTTACTAATAGTGTGATGCTTCTATCATATATGTTTCTCTAATTACTCTCATCATCAAACAATACACCCCTATGACATATTGTATGATTATTTTTTAGATTGTAAAGCAGATAACCCTTCAATCCAATGAAGATAAACTTATTAGATTTCAATCCAAGTTTGCTCCTTTGTTCTTTTGGGATATGAGCATAGATTGGACAACCAAACATCCTCAACATGATATGATCAGATTTCTTATCACTTAATGCTTCTTCTGATGTCACTTTGTTCAATGGTCTTATGGGACTTCGATTTTTCAAATAGTTGACATCCGTGATAGTTACACCCTAAAACTGCATCTCAAGTTGAACATGCTCAATGTCTTCTACAAGAGAAGACATTGAGCATCTGACACTATCCCTTTACTCTCTAGAAAAGCAACAAACTCTATGTTGTTATACTCAAGTCCTCCATCAAATCTGAGTCTCTCCAACTTCTTATTTTAAGAGTTTCTACCATTGTAACAAAGATTTTGAATTTTTCAAGCACAATGTCTTTGCTTTTTAATAATACCATAAAACTCTTTTTCCTCTTGTCATGTATAAAAATAACATGATATTGTGCATCTTGTAAAGACTTGTGAGATATCTTACCACATATATGTAAATGTATGAGTTCCAACACCTCCTCATATCTTTGCAATGACTTCTTGGGGAAAGATGCCTTGACCACAAGCATCACATAATGCAAGTGATTCTTTTGATATCGTGAGTCCTCCCATCATTTATTGTAAGAGTTTCATGTTAGACTCAGAAAGATAATCCAATCGTCTATGCCACAACTCCATCAACTTTTCATATGAGAGATAAGCTTTTTCATATTTCTAGCATTTCATCTCTAGCAATCTGAATAGGTTAGCATCGGCAACTTCATTGCAAACAACCTAACCATCCTTCTCTATGCTGCAAGACTCGCTTCCATCCCAACAATGTACATCAAAACCTGTAGTTGTGAGTTTGCTCACTGACATTAGGTTTCTGACAAAATCAGGTACATATATAACTTTCTCCAATATCATAAGATGCTCTTTGTCCTTGTTTTCTAGTCCAATAAAAGCCATAGGGAGAATTCCTATTGCAAGAATTGGGGATTCATTACCATTTCTACTTTCTACATATCTCAACACCTTCTTCATGATCTTAAGTAGATGATTCTCATGAATCCTATATAACTACAGGTTGAGTCCAAGTACCAACCAAGATATTTCACTTTCTTATACTTAGTGTCAATAATCATGTTGCTAAAATCAGTCTCTTCATCATCTGAATTTACTTCCTCAACCAAGTTGCCTTTCTTTTCCTTCTTCATCACTCTCTTGTGTTCCTTAGGTTTGTGATTAGCCTTGGAAGCATCCATGCTCTTCATAGACACCTTTTTGCAATGGAAGCTCAAGTGTTCTCTCTCACCATAGGAGTGACACCTAGGAGTCTCTTTCCTTTTCCCCTATGTATCACTCTTCTATCTCCATTTCTTCCTTTTTTAAACAAGGAAAGAAATTTTTTTACTAACTCTATCAAACCTAGTAGCAAATGTGACTATCTTGTTGTATGCATAGTCCCATGACACTTGTTCATTAAGAAAAGAATCAGGTGATATAACAATGGACTTATAATTTGGACATATGCTAGCAAACAAATGTGCAATCAAGAAGTGGGGAGGAATAATCAGACCTAACTCACCTACTCTAGTCAAACATGAATGAAGCTTAGCCATGTGACCTATCACATCATGATCCTCATCATCAAGCTTCAAGGTAGATATCTCTGCACACCTTAATCTTGCATATGCAAATAATCTCATCTTGCTCATAGATTTGAGCTTGGATCAAATATCCCATGCATATGGAATATCTTCCACTATCTCAAGGTTGGCATTGTTGAGAGTATCTTTTAAGAGACTCAAAGTGACAAGATGATTATGATCAAACACCTCGTTAGCAAAGCTATGCTCAATGTTTTCTGGAGTTGAACTACAATATTTCCAGTCCCCATACAATCTTCGTATCTCTTCCATGTTATGGGACCATCTTCTATAGTTGAGTGTGTTCAACTTCTCAACTCTATCAATCTCTCTACCCTAGTGTGGTCCCATAATATTTTGAAAATTAGTGTGTGAATGTGATCTATATGGATCACTTTTAGATGATGTCTCTACCACAACAGGTCATGTGTACTCTCTTGAACTTGACATAGCTTGCATACACTCAATCTAACCCTTAGGTAGATTCTAAGCAATGTTCTTGAAGTCAGAACTCTCAATGTAGCACTCCCCACCTTGAATCAAGTTCTAACTCGAATTCAACTAGATTGCTATCACCACCCCCACATCTTAGTAATCCAACAGCTCATAGGTGTGATCAGTACCTCAAGGAATGATCATTGGCAAGATGCACTCTATGACTTGGTTGCTTTACTTACTGAAAACCAAAATATACAACTTTAAGGCTCACCTTTGAGCATAGACACACAAATCCGAATAGTGGATGGTTATTATTTAGCCACAAAGGTAACCCTAAAAGGATAACTTTAAAGTAAATTACTGTTTACTTTCTATAACTCACTGTAAATCCAACACCGTATAACTCACCGTAAATTTAGATTTTAATGTTATAGAGATACTACTATAGTCTAGTGGGAGATTAATTCACAACATATTATAATGTGCAAATATTTATGATGAGCCTGTTGGGAATCTCGTTGTAGATAATCATGCGAGAAAACTATATCTCTAAGACCCGTAATTCTTGACGCATAGGTCTGCATGTGGCATGATGGCATGAGGGCAAGAGAAAACGTTATCAAGAGAATGCAAGGTCATACAGATGATGTTGTTTGTGTTACAAATTTACCACCGAGTAACATAGCCACCGGAGGCTGTGATGGCAAGGTACTTTCTCCCTCAATATCACCTCCCCTTAAACTTATGACCTGTCAGTTCTTGTTTCCTTGGAACTTTAAAGTGCAAAAGTAGTGAATGATGGTGAAAATATGTCACGTGTGATCAGATCATAATTTGGAAGCTGGATGGAATTATCAAGTGTCAACTTCGTGCTCCTGAGGCAGAAGATTCAGATTTTGATGAGAGTACCATTTTAGATCTTCTCTACTTGCAAAAGCTCGTGCGTAAATTTGACACCTATCTCAAAGACTTCTCAGTATGACCAGTGTACACCACTCTATTCTGTGGCTTATATACTCGTTGATTATAGATCTGTAGGACAAACAAAGCATTCACTCTGTTTGCATTTTGGATTGCACATTATGTAACCATTATGTTAGATACTCATTTGATTAAATACTCAGCTCTTAAAACATAATTACTCTTACAGGGTAAGGTGGTCGTTGCCTCTATTGCAAATGGACATCTCCACTTTTGGCGCCTTCACGATTGCAAACGGGTACAGCACAGAGCATCGACATCTGATTACTGATAGTTAGAAACTAGATTAAGAGTGAATGTCTACCTAAGCGCGAACTGCAAGGTTATTGCACGACCTGGTAGATTGTTTATCAATGGCTTCGGATAAAGCTGTAAGGTGGAATATCGCTGCTCTGGCAGTTTTGGTAACAAAAAATTATGTCTGGATGTTTATCACAATCTTTGAATGTTTCAGAATGCTCTGTCACTATAATGGACTAACTATTGAGTTAAAACAGGTCTATGACCTTCAAACGAACCACTACAATGCGCCAGGACCCATATGCGTGGATGCTAACAATGAAGTGAGTGAACTCACGTGGTCGAAGTTGATGGAAATTGATTCAAACGAACTAAAGATGCATGCGTGGATATTCAAATTTCGTCGAAATATTGGATGCTTCACTTAGTAAGTTGGATAGAATTACGATTTCTACTATTCCGATCGGTCATCACTACTTACACAGTATCATCGCCGCAAATATGTTATTTTGTACCTCAGGTTATCTATACTTGTGACTGTAGAGGATACGTGAAGGTCTGGAGCTTGAAAGATTGTCACTTCAATCTGACTGATACAATTCCATCCGTCATACCAGACCCGTCGACTTTCCGAGCCCACCATGAAACTGTAGTAAGCACTTCATTGATTATCATACAAATGTTTTAAGTAATGGATTTAAAATCTGAAGATCAGCACTATGTAATTAGCAGATTAGGATCAACAATACTCTTGCATCTCTTTCAGTTTATAAAATTTAGACCTTGTGTCTGCTTGCTTTTTTACAACTAACGAAATGCATAAATCCACGGGAACATTTGGCTCTGACAATCGCTTGCAAGCAGGTGAGCATGGCTTTTGCAGATCAGGATAGACTACTGGTAACAACATCACTATATGGAACAATGTATACATTTCTCTGTGCCCGTTCTTGCGGTTCACTTAGGAGTCTTCGTCCGTGAAACCTCAATCGTCTCCAATAAGCACATAAACACTTATTACTATTTGCCTGTAACAGTTTGAATACCATAAGATCTCACCCTGAGTGCATCGCCTATGAAGGAACATAATTAAAACAATCTAACCGAATGTTTCTTTAATTAGTTATCACGGTACGGGTTGCAAAATACTACAATTGTTGTGCCTTGAAGAAAGCAACTTTGTTTAGCTATGTTCTCAACATTACTACGTCCATATGACAATTGAGGCAGTTTTGAGCTTTTGACTAACGCCTACAAACCTCGACCAGCCGTCTGTGGACAGAAGTTGGAATTCGGATCGGCCAATTTGGACAAACGACCGTGTGGGATTTGTCGAACTCTCACACATGGAAGGCCAGGGAAGCATCTTACCTCTCTCCTGCCCTGCACCGGAAAGGTATGGATTCTGCTTTGCTACGGCCATCAGGTGGCAGAGTTCTTGGAAGCAGAGCATCGAGAATGAGTGTAAGATTATCTGAGGGTGGACCGGGTAATCACGTTTCATTCCAAGATGAAATAAATGCAGCAATTCAAGCAGCTGAAGCTATGCCTGCCCCTGAAATAGAGCTGTAAGTCTGACATAGCCCTGATCTGCGGAACTTAACTTCTTGCTTCCTTCCTCTTAAATACAGGAGCTTCATGTTACAAACATTCCTGACGGAAGCTTGCCGAACCACCACTATTGCACGTATTCCATACTAACAACACGGATGAAATTTTCAATGGTATTCGCCCTTTTGAATGCGGTAGATATAACAAGGATCAAAGAAAGTAAATATCTTCCTTATAGGTTCTTCTTGATTCTCTGCGTGTGCTCACAGAACTTACGAAGAAAAGAAACAAAAAGTGCTCGATCATGGACCACCATGGTTGAGACTGGAGTCGTGGTATAACCCTTTACGAACTTCTATTGACCGTCAGCTACCTTACAAGGTTAGTTTGCACGGGTGAACTGTCTGCTTCTTCAGATTCAACCTTGCTTTCCATTTTAACATGGGATGAAATTATCACGACTACAAAGCAGAGCAGGAGTTTATTGATTCAGGATTCAACCTTTACTTTTTGTGACCGGGTGACGGACAGAATTTGACTTCCATGGGACCACTTTTACCTGCTGACCTCTCTGAATTCGCTAAAGAGAAAGGTCTGAAGATATGTGGACCCGGATCTATAGCCAGAGGCCAATCTCTTCTTGTCAACAACTGGAGATCACCGCTGAGAAGGAGAACGAGACAAAGCCAGGTATTTTTTCTGTGATTAACTCTTGACTAGGATACTTCAATTCTGAAGAGTTTAATTTTAATTCGTGTATTTTTAGCCAGCTGCATAAGCGGTACCATGCATGTGTTCTTCTATGCCCTCGCTGTAAGTCTCCTCAATTCTCAAAGCTTCTTATATTTCTACAATCCAAGAATTATAATTGTCTTGAGATATCCCCACAGGCTCAAGCAAACAAGGGGGAGACTCCGAAGGTGTGAGAATACTAGGCTGGTCATTTCATCTCCCCGTTGTTGAGAGAAGTAATAAAGGCAATATCATGATCGACAGCAACTCGTATGCCCGACATCAGAAATTTGTTTGACACGAGGGAAAAACTAGTGAATTATAATGAGAGAACGATAGTAGTAGAAATTATTTCATTCTAGTGTGTTATTTGGCCTTGTTCCTTACACGCGGAAAGGTATACGAACATGTTGCATTAGTATGAATTCAAAGAGGTATTTACTCACTTTGTCCGACTATTGAAAGGTTTGACAAAGCCTGCTCTGCAGTTAGGTAGGTACTACAATGGAATGAAAACTCACTTAGCCAAAATCTGAAAGCCCATTATTATCAATTTTTAATGACCCATCTTTATACGATATATATCATCACCTGCCAGAGGCAGAGAGGCTAGGAGCATGTGCTCGACTCTACGAACCTTTAACTAACAAGCTCATAAAGGTAACCCTTCAGGCAGATAAAATCAACTTGGAACTATTCTATGCTTAGGTTTTCTGGACTGCGTTGGCCATGGCTTCAAGGTTGGCGGGTGCCTTAGCCCCACTCACCACTTTTCAAGAGCCCATCCTCACTGTCTCGGGGCATTGCACACGCCCAGAAATTTCTCATCCCTATTGAGCAACTTTGTGGCGAGATGCACGGTCATATATGTTTAAACAGAAGTGCTCAGTACTCAAGCCAAGGCTGTCCGATTATAACCACAAGAAATCAAATCATGATCACGACTGCAACTGCTTTTTGTAAGGCTTGGAAATACATGTCGATGGCATTAGAGGAGGTATCTTGATTGCTGCAGCAGCTTCATATTTGTGAATGAACTAATTAGTCAGTTTGCTCAGACTGACCACACGAAAGTTTTTCGAAACACTGACGATGAGTTCGATCAGATAGCTATTCTAGCAGCCGAATGTGGCGCCAGCGACGGTGCCTAATGAGCATGCACGAGACAACAGCTGCATCGACAAAAGTCAAATTCTGTTCTTAGGACTCTGATCTCCACCTCGTCAGTACTTTTGCTATTCTTGAGATAAGTGCTCACATAAAGAAAGTCACATGAAAGCCATGGACTGCGAGTCTCATGTCCAATGCCATGAGACTCGCAGTCTTGTGTGGTGTTCGCCAAATTTAGCTCTCTTCCGGCTATTGGAAGATTCAATTTCCTCACTTTTCCATAGAGAATACTACTGTAACAATATCCCTGTGGGTTCTTTACCGTGTCAAAATCAATATAAAAAAACTATCCACTGTTGAGTTAGTGTGATCCGCATCGCGATGTTATTTTCAGTGTGTTTATTTCTTACTCTTTGACTACATAAACCAATCTATTCCAGCTCGGTTGGTACTTCTTTTAGATTCAACCACACCCTTGATTGTGTGAATATGCTATAATCCATAACAATATTCTACTTGAATTGAAAACAAACCGGAGTAATATAGCAAAAAGGATGGAACGACTCCCTCAACTTGAATGGGATGAAACCAAAGGGGTAGGATGGGGCTAGGCCCAAATAGCATCACAATGGCAAATATGTCCTAATGCGTCTAGATAAAATGGTATGCAAACTATTAAAGCATTTGAAGAAACATCATCTAACTTGATTGATCTCTTATGGATTGCACCATCCAATGCTATGTGTAGAGCAATGGATACACTGTGCTTAAAATAGGTTACACAATATCATAAAGAAAGTGATACCCATATCCTCTAGTATGGTAATTTCTCCCACGTGAGAACGTGTCGACTTATCCATGTCCTTTTATCCATATTGCTTAGTATGATAGGCTCTCGCACACTCTCTCTCAAACATGTCGAAATCAAGGTCCATGGCTCCATATAACTCTAAGGCTAGAGGAACAAAGAGGTGATTTCTCTACATACCCCTATACTTGGAGACCTTGGTTGTTGTTGGTCATTCCACTTGCCGCCTATCCAAGAGGATGGGTAATTAGCCACTCAAAAACTGTGCCATGCAACCACAACGTCCAAATCAACTTGATGTTTTGTGAGGAGCGCAAGGGAGACTCATGGAATAAAAGTGCAATGCTTGGTGATCCAAAAAGATCTATCATCTAAGGAATTTGGGTTTTCTCATCAGGGTAGATTAATTTTTTCCATGTAAGAGCTAATCTTTCTTGTGATAAATCACTATGTCTTCTACATGCAGATAGTTAGTACGGTGATAACAAGAGGTCTAGAATAAACATCACCAAACAAAGCTATCTTCTCTAAATGGCTGAGGCTAAAGCATGATGTAATACAATGCATATAAGATGTCTAAAATATTGGATGGAATCAAGAAAGGATAAATATGCATCAATACATCTATCATGGGTAGAGGTTATCTATTAGGCTTTTTCAACATGACATATGATTATGTCTATGGCAGAAAAGTGTTGAGTCGTATAAGTAATCACAACATCAGTCACGATAACTCATTTAAAAATCAACCCGTACGGTTGTCCTGGTCTTGGGTATGTGAGGTGTATCATTGCTATCTCCACACTGCATCTTAACTCTCTTGAGCAACGGTAGAAATGACATCTTGTATAGCAATCATTTGACTTCCAAAAGAACATCGTTTCGAATGAATTTGGAATGCATCTAGATCTCGACCATCCTAGTATGTGAATATGCAAGAGACTGAAGTCTAATTAAAAGGGCTCACTATGATAAATATAGAGTGTGAGATGTAGTTCAATCAGATAAAAGTTCATACAATTAACCATAAGTCTCCGCCTTTACCGGAGCAAAAATGGATGTGGGCTGTAGATGTCATGAATAGTTTTACATAATAGATGAGAATGTAGTGTCATGGTGCATCCATGAGTGAGGTCTATGACCTAGCTGCACTAATAACTACTAGACTCTCAAAAGATGGTGCTTCTGTCTAGCCAAAGATGACAAACATCATTTGTAAGACGTAGAGAATACTAGATAGGATAAGAAGTGCGATCTTTATCCTCTGCAATATTCTCTACATAGGAAAGAATCGCACTCCACTAATAAAATATATTCATGTAAGAAGAATCTATTGTGGCTCCAAAATTGAGATTATAATATAGTAGCCACCAAGGGCCTATTATCCAAAAATGCTGTTGTGGCATAATCATACATCGTCCATAGCCAATTGGGTCATAAAGTGATAAAATGCAATAGCAATGTCACTCTAAGATCTGAAAATATGTGTGTCATCTATCAAAGATGAAAAAATACAAACAGGTGCTTGGATGATGTTCTCCAAGAGAGCCTGATAGTGCGAAATAGCAAATAACGATCCTCCTAGAGGATTTATCAATTGTTGACTCAAGAATAATGATTCCTTCTACCGTTGCCTGTGTTGATAATGGAGAGAAATATTGACTCTATATAATAGCTTGGTATATGGAACCAAACTCGATTGTGGTCCTCTTGCATCCTCCCTAAAGATGGTTGATGGTTGAATGTGAAACACTATTAAACACATTGTCAACATCCATCTGCATCACTGTCCACCTTCATCTTGGTGCAAGTCAATAAGAGCTCTAATCTTAAAAGAAACAGACTCACAACCTCTAATCATCAAAACTCCAAAGTGATGAGGAGAATGATGCTCATGGAAAGGTAAGAGAAGTTGAAGAACGATTTTCCTAATAAACAATCTAAAAAATACCTTTTTTTGGTGAGTAGTATATTCTGGCGATTAAAATATGATCTTTATATATATATATATATCAACAGATATAGTGAATATTATGCAGCTGATGTCTTAAAATTTCAAATCTGGGTCTCCGAATCTAATCTTGCCTCGAGTGGCAACAATCCGTTGATGAATAACTCAACAGGCCCAAATTTTAAACATAAAGAAAATGATTTGAGTCATATCTACACTTTCCACAAAAAAAAAATGTTAAGTTTAGCATTTGGACACGAGATTGAATTGAAAACGTTTCAATGTCCATATAATCGGTATATTAGTTACACCATGAATATAGTTTCCTTCTTAGAGTTTAGACTGAAATGTAGATATTGTTTTTACCACTTTCTCAGTCTTAAGTTACTCCATGTCAGGTCCCAGTATTGAAGTACTATAAATAATAGCATAATTATAATTTTATTCATGAGTAGATTAAATCAGTGCTTAGTCAGATTTTTCAATATTCGGATTGGGCACATAATGTGGTCAATACAATCTACAACGATTTAGAACTTGGTTAAACAATACAATTCAATCTTTGATGACTTAGACTATGAACTTGTAGTGCATATTAGATCAGGTACGTAATTTGTCACATACATTACTTGTATTATAAACGAAGATCTTGCGATCGAATGAATTATATGTCCATAAACCTTGATGTATACCATAAACAATGTCCTATGACATTGTTTATGGTATACACCAAGGAGAAATCACACAAATATATACAGTTGTTCCCGGGTGATAGGACCCGGTTGCGTCAATATTAACTTCTGGTCGGCGATCTTTACCCGAATTATTGAGAATTCCCGGCAATTGAGTTTGAGATTAATATAACTGTCAAATAAGTTTGGTTGCCCGTCGTAAGACATCCAAATCTTTAGAGTAATCAGTTTTGGTCTGGGCATTACTTGAAATTTCGGTGTTTATTCCTAAGCGTCCATGGATGTTCAACCGTTAATTAAATCTGGTTGTTGCTTGGCTTTATTAATTCGACTATCAGCTGTAACAGCTGGATGAATATTCCAGTTATGACCATCTGCTTGTTGTTGTGACCATCGGATCGAAATGCTGCCGCTTTGGAAACCCGGAGGGGAGTGACAACTTACAAGTCTGATCAGGTTTATAACCGAAGAAGCGAAACTGAAAATTCGCGATTGGCATTTATTCATCTACACTATGAAACTGATTTGGTGCGGAAGTCTTTGTGACCACTGTCGTGGAATTTATTTCGTTGGTCACTTGACAATGTGAGGGACTGCATCCAATGGCATCTACCAGTCTGAGCAACAAACATCCATAAATATTTCTATGGCATCTCGAATTTTGAAGTTGATTTTCTCAACTTCAAAATTCAAGATGTGTGCGCAATAGATCATTGGGCTTTTCTAAAATATTACAGATGTTAAAGATATTATTTTTTATTAAATGACCAGAATTATTGTTTTCCTTCAATGCGTTCTAGTAAGATATAACTTTATTGAACTCCACTTGTTTGAATTGTACGTCTTACTTCTTACAATCGTCTTGCAAGGAAGCCTTCTAGAATTGATTAATATTTCTCAAAAAGGGCATTGGGTGTATGACCGAAAGACCTCTCAATGGAAGAGTCTTCTGCATGGAATATCTTGAGTGAACACGTCGGAAGTGAACGATCAGTTCAACAGAGTATTGTGTCAACAGGATGCGTTCCAATTTCACGCTGTTTCGTGAATACAAAGAATACCATTGTTATTGCCGTCTAGGGTAACAATGAGTGTGAGCAACTCATCTCATGTTTGCCTTCCTCAAATTCAACTTTCCGTTCCTTCAACGTAGGTCCATCATGCACACTGCGATCACCCATCTGAATTTTTGGTATATTTCTATCGATTCTAAGCTACTCTTAGAATGATGAGAGCCTTTGGCCATTTTATCATGCCAATGGGCTAATTTTGACGATTGAGCGTGCTTACGATAATGGTTTCAGACAAGCTTGCAAGAAAACATCTACCCTAAGTTTCAAAATTCTTCACACGTATATCTGCGTATGGCACGATGGGACCAGGGCCAAATAAAAGCATATCAAAAGAAAGCAAGGTCATTTGTACAGATGTTACTGTGTATCAGTTACATGTTAATCACCGATGTATGAAGTCACTGGCTTTGATGGCACGGTAAGTTCAAAACTTTTTTCATCATTAACGTTGTCCGCCCCCTTATTATAAACTAACGACCTGTTAATATTTTTTCACTGGAACTCTGAGCTTGAGCAGATGAAGAATGGAGTAGTATCATGATGGTAAGAACATAACATGTTTGGCCAGATCGTAATATGGAAGCTGGATGATTATATCAAGTGCCAATTTATGCTCCTGACGCACGAAACTCGAAGTTGACAAGAAGCAAACTTAACAAGAAGATATGTTGATTGTAGATTTATAGGACAAAGAAAGCAGTTAATCTCTGTGTATTTCAGATGCTGCATCGACTGATTACAATATTTTATTAGGTACTCGTAATTCTCGGCCCTGAAAGCAAGTAATGTGATCGTCGTTGCAAATGGAGATTTTTGGCGCCTTCATGATAATTGCAAAGAAGTACAAGTCTGATACATCTACTCTTGTGCATGTCAGAATCCTGGTAATTGGAAACTGGATAACGGATAAATGTTTACGGAAGCGTGAAGGTTACTGTCCAACCTGGTATATTGTTTATCAATGGCTTCTGATAATGCTATTAAGTGCAATAACGGTTTTGTTAAGAAGGAATATTATGCGAGATCTGTCTCCTTCAGGGATATTTAGTCCTGGAGCGCTGTGCTCTTATAGGCACTTCATGCCATGCAGTGTCCTTCGGTGGAGGCTACCAGGTCCCGAGTCTATCATCCACGATGATGGAAAACGTCGTCCCGTCACAATGTGCCCAGGCTGGAGTCGCTGGAGTCTATCAAGGGTCTGGTTGGAGCCAGACAAAGGAGCTACCAAGCGACCTAGGATACCGTGGTTTCTAACGATAATTATACAACACGAGGAAGATTAGAACGCTGAGCATGAAGGAAGAATTCTTGAATGAACAAAATGTATTTTACGTTAAATGCAGGACTCATATGCATGGATGCTGACAATGAACTGAGTGAAGTCACTAAATTTATCGAGACTAACTTTAAACGAACTAAAGATGCATGCATAAATTCAGCATAAATATCAATGTTTCACTTAGTATGGGCAATAGGATTACGTTTCTCGTTTCACGATCATTCTGTCCATGTTGTAGCTGGAATACACCTATTCATTTCCAGAAGCTTACACAAGAACAACGCCGCCAGTCTTCTCATTTTATCCTCAGGTTATGTATACTTGTGACTGTAGCGGAGCTTGAAAGATTGTCACTTCAATGTGACTCATACGATTCCCATCCGTCATATCAGACCCAGCCACTTTCGAGCCCAGAGTGACCGTGAAAGTATAGTAAACACCCCTTCATTCTCCTACTCAGGTCTTGAGGTAATGATTTCAATATCCGAAGATCAACAATACTCTCGTCAAGTTTCTCAGTTTCTACAATTTCAAGCTTTCGAATTTATGAAATGCAAAGAAATCCACGGAATTGCGTGGATCTGACAATGGCTTGAAACCAGGTGGGCATGGCTTTTGCAGACCATGATAGACTACTGGTGTCAACATCACTTTGTGGAACAATGTATGTACTTTTTTGTCCCCGTGCTTGTGGTATATTTAGGAGTCTGCCTCGATGAAAAGTTGTTTTCCTCCAATAGACCAAGTATTAGTGAGTCCTCAGGTCATGACAGTATTAGAGTCTTAAGTGTGACGGAGGCCATGTAGTGCCAACTGTACTTTTTCCTGCCTTCCTCCTAAATACAAGAGCTTCATTTTACAACCATCCCTGACAAAAGGTTGACGAACAACCACTAATGCACGTTTTCTCCTCTTCAGATAGAATGGAGTTTTCAATTATATATCGCCCTTTTGACTGCGGTAGAGATTACAAGAATTTAAGTACTAATTACTCTTCTAAGACTTACACGAGGTTTTCTTGCGTGGCTCAAGTGTCTGCTTCAACGTTCATTGCCAACTTGTTATGAAATCATCCAGATACACAGCAGAGCAGGCGGTGCTTGACGCAGGCAGGAGTCAACCTACATCGTTTGTGGTGAACAGATGATGAACAGAATTTGCACTCCATACGACCACTTTTTCCTGCTGCTATTTCTGAGTTTGCTGAGAAGAAAGGTCCGAGCATATGTGGACCCGCATCTACAGCTAGAGGTCCATCTCAATTTGACAATAATCGGAGACCACGCCCGAGAAGGATAACGAGACGAGGTAAGGTTTCTTTCCATAAAGTAAAACTTCAGTTGGAACCTACTAATCAAAAGAATAGTACGTATATATTGATATTTATATGTTTCTTTCTTCAGGTAGCTTTAACCAACTGGATATGCAGTACCATGCATGTCTTCTGCTAAGAACATGCCGGAAGTATTTTGTCTCCTAAAATCAGAGGAAAACTCTTATTCTCAGAATAATTCACCAGTAGGTACTAATATGAAATAAATAATCAGCTGAGCCAAATTCTAAAATTCCATAACTGCGAATGATCATCTTAATGTGATCCGAAGCCTTTTCCAATTTTTTTGACTGATGTGCATTAGCATAGTTTCGAAGCGATTCCTCTGCCTGAAGGTTTATGTCTAAGAGGTTGTTAATTTTATGAGGTCGAGCACATGCACCAAACCTTTGTGCTTGGGGCAGATAGAGACAGGTTTATTACAGGTCTGTGCACTGAGCTGAGACTGAAGGTCCTCTTTAATATTTGACAAATCCGTTGCTGCCTTGAATGTTTCCTCACCTTTTGAAATTGGATGAATAAAAATGCTGAAAAATAGAATTCATATTACAATGAATATACTGGTGAGTTCATGTTCGAGCTTGCAGCAAGTCAGCCAGCGCACTCATCGAGTAATCATGAAGAGTACCAGATTTCGAGAACACTATACAGACAACTCTAGGAATCTGGTAAATAAAAGTCTTAGGGATGAGCCAAAGGTACGTTTAACAGGTGCAAAGATTCTGGAAAAAGGCAGATGATGTCTGAATGGACGGCGTACTGTAGGAGATTAGCTGTGGAGTGCTACAGACCGAGCCACAAACATGATCACGGTGGAAATTTTTTTCAAAATTTCCACCATGATCATTTATTTTTTCACATTACGTGTAACACTAGGAATTGATAAAAATAACTCTATAGCTTTACATTGATAAAAAAATATTATATCTTTTATCGATTAATAATAATTTGATTTATTTTTTTATTTAATTTTTATTCAGAAATATGAACAATTTAAATATATGAACGCGAATATAAAATAAAGATATAATAATTTTAAAAAATCAAATCTCTATTGATATTTTGACTCTTTGCAAATCAAAAAATATGTATTTGACATTAATGTCATGCATATTTGTATGCATTTTATTGTAAGCTGAAGCATAACGGCACCAATCCTGGTTTGGGAGTATCTAAAAGCAGGTTCTCTTACTGATTGCCAACATCAATTTCACTGAAGAACATTTAGACCTTGCGCGAATGCATGATGCGTGGACTTCGCGTCTAGTCAAACATCCAGATCGATAGCACTCAGTAAGTTTTCTCAATTACGGCCTTTAAAAAATGCTGATTCGTACTCTTTTCTTCCTGAATTAAGCATACACCAAGTGCTAATTCTCACAATGTCCATCCATGTCCCAAATGATGGGTTTAGACAAGGTATATGAATTCTTTATTACAACTTTTTGATCAGATGGATGGTTTTCTACATATCGATGGACGCCCTCAGTACACGAGACGACAAGGTTACCAGATCATGGGCATAACAAAACAAGTCATGAAAAAAACTGCAGCTGCTTTTGGCAAGGGCTACATATATCTATACATGAAAATCTCATTACATTTGACTAAAAGCTTAGCGTAAGAACTTCAGCATCCATGTCGTGGATGTGATTTTACTTTGTTCAGACTGGCCATACCGAAGACTCATGATCAGATAGCTAGCAACCGAAAATGAAGCAGCGAAGGTGCACGCTAGATTTGCGAAACAACAGTTGCATTGACAAATTTGAAGTAATTCTATCTTGAGGACTCTGATCTCATCAGCTCAACCTCGATTCTTGTGAAATCCTAGCTTGCGCCACGTGGCCACAGAGAGAAAGTAACACTAAAATCTGACAGACCGCTGTGAAGATTATTGCTGAAATTGTATCTTGAGTCAGCCATGGCTTGAGACTCGCAGTCCAACGCTAGTGCAGTGTTCGGTCACATCTCTTTCCCTTATTGGAAGATTTTATCTGCTCAGTTTTCCTTGTAGATTACTACTCTTACACTGTCCAATGTCATGTTTAACTTAGTGTGTTCAGTACATCCCCTTTAATCTTATGGCTAGAATATCTCGTGTGGCTGCATCTACAAGATTCGACTTTGGGTGTCCATGTAAGCATCATTTAGTCATTTTCACAAGTTGTAATCCATATACTACCCATAGTATATGAATGTATACTCAAGTCATCCAACTCCGAGCAATATAAGTTAATGGTGGGATCTTCGTTCGTTGGCTGATCTATGTTTGGTTATCCAAATAGTTACAGGTGTTGTCTTAGATATGCATTATACACCGAATATGGTTTTGAATTACTTAAAGCTATGATCTGTTCTACCTTTGAGTTATTCAAATCCATATGAGGGATATAAATTAGATGCAGAGCTAAGTAAACACCAAGGTAGAACACATCATGAGAGATGTGAAAGGTGCTTGGATGCTTCGTGATATCCATGGTAATGGATCCAGACTGAGCATATGATTTTATTCAAGTTAGGAAATTATATTTATGATGAAGAACGCCTCTTTCTGCAATATGTCCTAGTTTCTTTATGAATGTCAAGCTTTTCTTGGTACTAATGATCCACGCACCATGTTTGAGAGACGGAGAGATCTCGGTGGAAATGTCAATTCAGTCAATTCTCCTCACAGCACACATCTAGTTTCTTCCTGTAACTTCAACTATTTGTCAATATGCTGGGTAATCCGGGAATAGAATGTAAGCAGAGGACTTCTGATGCCATCTTCAAGATGCCTGCAAAAGAATCTGTGTCCAGTCTGATCAACGTTGCATTGAAGACTCGTGTAGACATGTGCATCATGCGCACACAAGCAGCTCGTCCTGCTGCAATATATTCCTCGATGTGACTCGAAATTCGAGACTCATATTACAGTTTACGTAGGCCGACTCTAGCTGTGACTAGTGCCCTTCAATTTGTTTCACATGTACTCTATTGATTTGACCGCAGCCACGACTTTTTCAGTGACGTCATTGAAACGTTGGACTTACAGTTCTGATGTTTCTGTCATCATTTAGTACACTAAAATTTTAATGATTTCAAACATCTACTGAGTATGTACATTGCACTGAAGAATGTCAAAAGGAGGCATCTGTGCAGGTTTTGATCACTGTGATGCAAGTTTGGATACATACCTATCAAATTGCCTTCGAGAATTGAGGGAAGACATGTAATCAAAGTACTTGAATAATGGCAAAGTCAGTCTTTTGATTCTTGTGGACTTTCAACTGTTCGATGCACACAGTGCCTTCACTATAGAATCATCTAAACACGCCAACTTGCATGTAGTAAATAGAGCCACGACTGGAAACAACATATTTATAGATCACTTGAGAATGAAATAAATCTCAAGCCAATTCTGAATTGATGAAAAACAAGAAATGGCATTCGCACTGTCTTTCTCGCATGAGCATTGGATACTCTTCTTGTTCATCTTTCCGGCAGGCACCTTCATATTTGCCGATGAAACTCCCGAGATGAGTCTTCGTGAGGAGCTTTTGAACGATTGTCCAGCCGAGTGGAGGGTTCAATTGAACGATCGTAGACAACTTGGTGGAGCTTTAACACGTGATGAAAATCTCTCTAAAGTGGAGGCCAGTCTGAGCATGAACAATGATTCTTTTGACAGGTAGAACAAGAAGAAGCACCCTTTTCTCCAGAACCTGCATCTAGTGTACTGCTGAATCAGTAGTATAATCTTAACTAAACCGTAGTTGGAACATTCTGTTCTTCACATGTTCCAGTTAGTTGACGTTTATCCTCCTGAAATCTGCATGGACTGTTGCAGACAATATGAAGAGCAGATATTATGTAGACTCTGATACACATCTACTAGAGCATCATGTTTCTTAGATTCTGTCTGAGCCTTATTCCTCCTAACGTTGAATTCTGATATTCTTCAACTTTGGATTGACGCACTTTATACGATACCGTTCTTGTTGAAGGGAAGCACTGGTTCAGTTTACGAAGGGCATAAGAGGAGATCCGAGAGGAGTGCTGGTCGACTGGAAAGTCGATAATACTGATCACGTCTGCTCCTGGAGTGGGATTGGATGCAAAAACAAGCGGGTTGCCTCCATCAATTTGGCAAGGAAGGAGCTCAAGGGAGTCATAGGTACTTCCTTGGCAGGACTCCCATTTCTGCAAGTTTTAAATCTCTCTGGTAATCACTTTGTTGGGCCTATACCTGTAAGCCTCGGCGAGAGCAAGTCATTGATTATTCTGGACCTTAGCAGCAACTCACTGCAAGGCCCAATTCCTCGTCAGTTAGGCCGCCTGAAGTCATTGAGTTCACTTCGACTAGATTATAACTCCGATCTATCGGGACCCCTCCCAGAAGATTTGGGGAAATGTTCAAATCTGTCAGAATTGGTCATTGGATTCACCAACATTACTGGGCTTTTTCCTCTTGGAAATCTCAGTAAGCTAGAGTTGTTACACATATACTCAAATCCAAATCTTGGAGGGATGATCCCCAAAGCTTGGGGCGCCCTCTCTGGAAGTTTAACAGCCCTTCTGTTGGACAACAATTCGCTTGTGGGAGAGATACCTTCTGGGATTGCTAGGCTCGCAAAACTAGAGCATCTCTCTCTAAGGCAGAATAACCTGTCGGGGTTTATCCCTGTGGAGTTCAGACAGCTTCTGCATCTAAAAACTATCGATCTGGGGTTGAACAACTTTTCGGGAGATTTATCCAGGGCAAATGCTTGGTCGAGCCCGTTGGAGAAGCTCGATCTCAGCGTGAACAGATTTGAAGGATCAGTTTCAACCATCGTGAAGGGGCTGACCTCGAACTCGCTGAAGTACCTGGATTTGAGCAACAACTCGCTGACAGGCAGCCTTCCTCCGGAGCTTGGAGAGCTGGAGCACTTGGAGGTCTTGAACATATCCAACAACAAGCTCGAGGGAACCATACCTGCTGACCTTCGAAGGTTGAGTAACCTGACAGAAGTTCGCTTAAACAATGTTGGTCTCCACGGTGCTGTCCTGAACATTATCAAGCCTCTTCAGCGGCTCCGAGTCCTCAGTCTGGTGAGGAACAACTTCACGGGAAGCCTATCGTTCAACGTCTCTACTTTACTGGAAGAGCTCGATCTTAGTTCCAATCTTTTCACAGGGCAGATTCCAGTAATGGTTAGCCGCCTGAAAAATCTGAGGATACTGAGACTGACTGAAAACCAGCTCGAGGGGAGTATACCTAAAGAGGTGGGAAGCTTGAAGAGTCTCCAAGAGCTAGACCTTGGGTCCAATCAGCTTACAGGATCTATTCCGAAAGACATCGGATCCCTTCAAAACCTGACAGCCGTCGTTCTTAGAGCCAATAATCTCAATGGAACTCTTCCCTCTGAGTTATCACGGCTTTCTCAGTTGAAGAAGCTGCATCTCAAGAGAAACTCTTTCGAAGGAACGTTGTCAGGAAAGCTTCTATCTGGTTGGGTCAATTTGAAATACCTCGACTTGAATGAAAACAGATTTTCAGGGCCCTTACCTAAAGCACTGGGGAGGCTCAAGTCATTGCAGAAACTGCGACTGAAGTTCAATCAGTTCAGTGGAGGTATTCCGCAGGAGATCGGAGATCTTGAGCAGCTGCAGGATCTGGATCTCGGGTCCAATGTTCTCACAGGCATCTTGCCTGGCAGGATCTCAAAGCTCAGAAATCTCGCAGCTTTTCGTGTTCCCAACAATTCATTGTCTGGATCAATTTCTGGAGCCCTCACAGGTCTCAGCAAATTAAGCATTCTAAACCTGAGGCATTGTTTCTTTAATGATTCTCTAGATGCTTTGAATGAGACATTTGACACCTGGAAAGGTTTGACAGAGATTTACCTTGATAGAAATAGATTCACAGGATCTATACCTATCTCAGTCGGGGGATTGGCAGATCTAAGACGTTTGTATCTCCACAGCAACAATCTCACAGGGGAAATACCAGGCGAGCTTGGGAACTTAGAAAGCTTGGAGATTCTTCACATCGGTAACAACAGCTTGACAGGAGAGCTACCTCATGAACTGGGTAAGCTTAGCAGGTTGAAAATTCTGGATGCCTCCGGAAACAAACTGGGACACAAAGTACCAGCTGAGTTTGGAAATCTCTCAAGCTTGATCGACTTGATCTTGTACGAAAACGTTTTCACAAGTCTACCCGAACAGCTAGGATCTCTGTCCCAGTTGAAATCAATCGTCATTTACTCCAACATTCTGCGTGGAGATATACCGAGGTCACTCTCCAACTGTTCGAGTCTCACAGTGTTGAATATGGGATGCAACATACTTTCTGGCCAAGTGCCTGGAGACTTGGGTAAACTGACCAATCTCGAGATGTTGCACCTGGATGTCAACCTCCTCGTAGGTGAAATTCCGAAGGAGCTTGGACTGATCCAAGGACTCAGAGCTCTCTGGATCTTTTCAAACAAACTGATTGGAACCATACCGCATACCCTCTCGAACTGTACGAAGCTTGTCCAGCTGCGAGTGGCTCATAACCAGCTAAGTGGAAACCTCACCTTTGACTTCAGAAAGATTCCATTATTGAGGACTCTGTCGTTGGCTTCGAATCTATTTGAGGGGACCATCCCACTCGGGCTCAGAAACCTCGAGGTGCTCGAGGTGGTTGATCTGAGCAAGAACATGTTCAGTGGATCAATTTCTGAGGTCTCCTTCACAGGGAAGACAACGACAACCTTGCGTGTTCTGAGCCTAGGGGATAACAATCTGGTGGGCACAGTTCCAGCTTGGATTTGGACGATGACCTCTCTGCAGCTGTTAGATCTTTCTGAGAACAACCTCAGTGGAAACCTCCCAGCAGCAGATCTACTTCAACTGAAGGGAATGAATGTCACGAAGCAGAATGTAACATCCTCTTTGAAAGATCATGGTCTGTTTGAAGTGGTCTACATAACCGTGAATGGCCAGGAGCTGTACTGGACTTGGATTCTTCAGACGGTCATTATTTTTGATTTGTCCACCAATAACTTCTCGGGTGAGATCCCAGCTACTCTTGGTTCTCTTCACGGTATCCTGTTTCTCAATCTCTCAAACAATCATTTCATTGGCTCCATACCACCAGAACTGGGATCACTCGCCGGGCTGAGTTCCTTGGACCTCTCATCAAATCACCTCACTGGGCCTATTCCCTCTGAGATCACACGTCTGAGCTCGTTGGGATCACTGCATCTTGAGGACAACAACTTGACAGGGTGCGTCCCAATTGTGAATAGTTTCAGCACCAGGTACGGAAACTCCTCTTACTTGCCAGGGAATCCTGATCTCAATGGCGATCCTCTCAACAGAACTTGCAAGCCTAACATGCCGAATGAGAATCACTCTGCGGAGGAATCCTCAACAAGCTCGATGTCGGACTACGTTTCGGGAAAAGTATTTGCAGCTGGGGCTGTTATTGGATTCTGTCTCATGTCGACTTCCATACTTAACTCGAAAATAGCACGCAACAGCTTGGATACACATTTTTACAGCGCCTGGCGTGTTCCAGTACATTCGGACTCCACGTTCTCAGAAGGTGAGTTCTCCAGTATAGTTCAGCATTTGAGAGAGACACTGGAAGCTCGACAAAGGGAAGTCTTCCATGTTAGATAGTAGTTGGTTGCTTCAACGAGGGGCAATGCCAAAATGACAATGTGCCTGTAACCGTTACAGCAAAAACTCCAGGCCAAAAGATGCTACAAATTTCTGGAGGGTCCTGTCGGCCCTGAGGGTAATCACCAAAAATAAAAACACTTCCAGGAGTCTGGACATGTCGGATTGAGAGATGCGCGTTGTTCAGATATGTTGTAGCCCACACTGATTAATTGCAGAGTACTTGGAGTCCAGGGTTTTGACTTTTCAGTGTTGAGAAGACTCTACTTGTCGGAGTAGCTTAGTGCAACTTTAGCCTAAAACTCCGATTACCATCCACGTACGTATGGCTCTGTACTAGTTCAAATTTCTGTAGCTAACAATGCATAATACATGTGGTGCCGCAATGCCCCAATGTTCAAAAGTCGTCTTGATGTTGCTTAGTTGGTGCTGACGATGGCGATGTGTTAGCGTATGTGGTGCGCTCCATTGCTGGAAGAGAGCTCGCATCATCGTTTTATTCCATATGCATGTCGACTGACGAGTATACTCGCTACCCTGGTCAAAAACATTCGGATTTATTTAGATCTGCACTGTTTACATTCTTGTCATTGTCAAACTCCTGCTGACATTGCTAACAATAGACTGAGGCTTATGATTCTTGTCGTCTGCTAATCCTCATCCACATCCTTGCATTCCACATGGCTAGCCACGTTGCAATACTACTAAATATTTACTGACCGTGTATGTTAACTCATTTCCTCGTTATTTTCCCTCCGTGGATCGTTACCATTGTCTAGGAGTTACTTTCCGTGCATTCCTCATAAGAATAAACACGTTTCCTTTGAGGATGGACTTAGGATGGCCCACAAAATTGACCCAGTGCGCAGATGAAAAATATATCATAGATGTGGTCGGACCAATTGCAAAGCACCTTGGTCTTACAAGTGGCCAAGTATGTCCATGGGACGATCCACACGGCCTCCACGTTTGCAGCGTGAGCTACTTCTTCACACCGTCCCGTCAAAGGAAGTAGAGGTTCGGGGGACAGCTCCAAAGCGCTTATGCGAGTCACGTGTTTGAGACTTTTGGTTACAAGTGCACGGAACGAATCGACAATTGATACAGAATGGAAGGACTCACTTTTAGCTGTACCTCCAACGTTTTCTGAGAACGTATCCGTCCCTCTTAAAATGGAACGGACGACGTTGCGTTGTTTGTCTTATAACAAATTCAGTCTACGTCGTAAATTGGTAGTACTAGGTCCAGACGGCCATGCGCCGTCTGGACCTAGTACTACAAATTGGAACACCAAGGAACGTCCATATCGGACGTTCCTTTGTGTTCCAATATCTTCAAGCTGCATGTATGCAGCTTGGTGGCTCCGTATTTTTATCAGAGTCTAGGGAGAGATTTTGCTTCTGTTGTTGAATAACATGCAGCTGCTGTAGTTTTCACTTATTTCGGCCGAAATTCTTCCGATTGTAACTTCTTTGTTTGTTATCACGAGCCTGCAAGTTACGGTCGTGGTCAAGATAGTCAAGTAAGACTTGCCTCGGCATGCAAACAACGTGAGCGACAAGGGTCGCTGAACTAACCTCAAGCAGCGCTCGGGAGGATTTCTTCTGGTTTCAAACGATTTTAGGTAGTTTTGTAGTTTTCAACCTGAAATTTGTGGAATGATCCGGATATATTTCCAAGAAAATCGCTAGTCAGCAGGTTCATTTTCTGTTTTTATTTCTACATCGGTTATTCTAGGATGTTTCACAGTTTGGTACAAGAATACTTCCAATAATTTTTTTACCAATTTGCGCTGGTTGTTAGCCTGCTTATTAACTCGAACGTATACAACTGTTTGAATACCGCCTGGATCCTCCGATGTGAGGACTCACAGTTCCATGTGAAAAAATCATCGTTTATCGGATTCCTGAAAAACTCACTTTTCTCAGTGGGAGAAACGATTGGCAGTAAAAGTTTTTCTTCAGTCTGAAATTTTAACCCGAATCATTGAAAGTCTAAGCGCTGCTTTTAAGTGAAGCCCACAAACTATATCTCTCGTTTTCAAGTAAGGAATGAGATGGTTGATCCATAAATACATCAATTGACATACAAAGTTAAACCAAGATTTATTAACATTAGACAGTAGTGTTTTAACCTAAAAATAATTTTTTTATCTATCAATGAATTTGAAATCAAAATAGATAAAAAAAAAATTTTAAAAAAAGAAGCTATCAACAGTGATATATTTTAAATTTTGACATAAAAAATTTTCATAAATTTGATTTTTTGTGGAAATTTATTTATATTATGTCATGAAAACCATTAACATCAGAATCAGTTTATTACAGCAAGTTCAGTTTATTGTCTAGTCAACTGATTCCAGATTTTTCCTCTATTACCTATTTTACTTCAATTTTATAATAAAATAAACAAAAATTTATAAAAGAAACTTCTTATTTTAATTTTAAATTTTTTTCAACTTTTTCAGTTTTTTCGATTATATTATAATTTTTAATGGAAATCTTTAACTCTTATTTTCATTTTGCGAGAAAATCTTATGAAAAATTTCAGAATTCTTAAAAAAATTTCCAAATTGTCACATCTGATACAAAAATAATCGTTCAAGAATTCAGTGGATATTTTTTCTACATTAAACAGATTTTCCATTTTTAAAATACAAATTTTATGTATGCAACTGGATTTCATACAACAAAAAATGACTCATATGGTGCACAATATGACTGAAATTATTTATTATGTTGATAAATAGATCATTTCGAAGAGAGATAAACAAAATCATTTTATGAGATCCTTCATTGTTTATTGTTATTTTCTAACAAGACTATATGTTGATTCCTTTTCATACTTTTTTTGAATTCATGTGTTAATTTATGTGCAAGGAATTTGTACGTGCTTGCAAATGATTAAATCGTATAAAAAGAACAATCAAATTTACTATATATTGTAGATTATTATCAATTTTAAATAAAATCTTTACCACAACTACAAATTAGATCAAAATGAAAAATTCACAAATTTCATGAATGGATTTCAGTGATTTTTTTTATTTTAAAAAAATTCCATCATAAAATATATAAAAATTTTAATTTAAAAAAATGCTAAATAATTTACGTCACTGTCCAAGTCATCCAAAGAAGATTTTATATTCTAGCAAAAATCTGCCAGTGGTTAAAACTATCAGGAGACTATTTCTAAGAATGTGTTTGTGTTTTTTTTCATCAATTTGAGGTATGGAATCTAAATTATACTTAAAATAACTTTCAAAGGTGTTTTACTATATATTTTTGTAAATGAATTATCATTTTGTCATCAATATTCCACTTTATATTCCTCTTTATATCATAGGATGCCAATCTTATCTTACTTAGAATCAAAATTTTATAGGTTTAGTTCACTTCGATACTAGTAATGTTATTGAATAAGAGTTTTGATATAGGAAACAAAGAAGATCAAGTCCCGATATGAACCTAAAATAGCAAGTCACAATTACCAGAAAAGTTCTTCATTACGACAGGAACTTGAATAAGTCATCAACATTGACCTGTCCAATGGAATTGCTGTGTTTTCATTGTTGAAAGATCCAACTGGTGAACTCCATCGCTTTTACGTGGAAGACCGTATGCTTTTCGGAAATAGAAGCTGATCAGTTACAGCAATTTCAGAAATCAACACTGTCTAATGTACTGTAACCCTTGACTGGAATTTCAATGATTAGTGGGTATTCGCACCATTTACACTCCAAAGCCTTTCATCTTTTGTTCCAAGCTAATTGATAATTCGTAATGGTTCAAGGGTAAAGCAAGCATATATATATATATATATATATATATATATATACACGACCTGGTTATAAAAGTGATCTACTTCCATAAACAGCACCAAATTGTTGTGTATTTTTTGGCAACTTTCTTAGAATTTACATATCTTAACAAGTTCGAAATCGCTTACAGTATATACCATCGATGATCTAAACGACTAACTTGTCTGAAGGATGACGGGAATAAACCAAAACTTCTTGGTTGTGAAGGAGAAGAAAAGGAAAGAGTGTTCATTTGGAACCTAAACATCTGTAAATGACTTTCGCCTCATGGAACAACTTAAGCCGCAACTTTACATTCATTTCTTTTTGTATCAAACTCGAGAAAGAATAATAACGAAAGGGATGGAAGACCACATCAAATCATACAAGGATGGAACCAAACCGGTAACATGGGGCTAGGCCCCAATAGTATCACACTGGGAAATATGTCCTACAACACCTAAGATATCTGAACTATCCAAGTCAAAAGGTCTACAAACAACATGAGCATCCGAAGAAACATCACCTACCGGATAACCTATGGATTGCACCAGCTAGTGCTCTCTGTAGAGCAATGGAAACACGTTGCCTAAAATAGGCTATACAGTAAGCTAAAGAGAGTGATACCCTATGTCGCCTAGTATGGTAGGCTCTCGCGTACTCCCTCACGAACATGTCAAAGTCGGTGTCCATAGCTCCATATAACTCCAAAGCTAGAGGAGCAAAGAGGTGACCTCTCTGCATACCTCTATACTTGCAGACCTTGGCTGCTGCCGCTCCACTCGCCGCCCATCCTGGAGGGATGGTTGATCACCCCTCTGAAACTGTGTCTCTAGTAGGATCGGTAACCACCACATCAGCCACAGTGACCTGGTCGATTGCAAGGCATACCAACGCTCTCTCCATGTGAGGTATCCACCCTCTCACGCCATAGCAAACACCACATCCCTAATGACATCATGGGTAGCTATCCTCTGTCCTCCGAATGGACAACGAGTCATATGAACACCTGCTGCATCTAAAGTGATACCACACTCATATCTGAGTAATGAAGATGTAGATGGATGGACCAAGCCAAGACAGAACCTCATCGCTGTGGAGAAAGTAGCTGGTGCGAGTCGGAAAGCCCTGATGCATGGTCGAGCCAAGATCCACGAGCCTGCACCCTTGCCCGAGCAAGAGCATAGACGAGCTCTAGTAGTACGAGGAATGGCCAGATCCACTAAAAGTGAATGTAGAGTCTCCTAAAACTATCGGTCCATTAAGATAGACTTTAGACCCCTAGTCCAATTGGTAGCCAAAGAGGAAAAAGATGGGAACTCATGTCGTACCTCCCGTGGTAAAGCATCTCTCATATGTCGTAAGGGAAATGATCCCGTATCGACGTCCCTTGTATATATCTCCAAAATAGATCTATCTACGATCACAAATCGAGAAGATAACAAAGGTGCAACGAGCGTCCAACTTGCCAAGAATGCCGCATGTGTCGTCTCCTCCATCGATAATAAGCCTACCCCTCCACACAAAATTGGCAAAGATGTCTGTCTCCTTGCCAAATCTCCAGTCACACACTCGAATGTCTCTGGTCCGATGATGTCACCAAAGATGCCCATGATCCTCCTATCAAAGGCTGTCAAACGTGATATGAATGTAGTTGAAGGAGGAACCGTGCAAAGAAGATAGGTGGGTCTACGAGCAATACTAGATGATAGTATACCTAACGCCACCTGCGGATCCCCTAGTAGAGGAAGGTCGTCTACATGCAAAACATCCTCGGCCAATGCAACGTCAAGGTAGCGTGAAACAAAATCCTCATTCCCTACTGGCACTCCTAGAATACGTAGGCCATCTGTCGATATCATACATCCCCGGGGAAGTCAAGATGAGGCGGAATGCCCAAAGGAGACCAAACCCTGCACTTTGACACCTTGACTCTCAAGCCTACTAAATGAAGCTCGGTAATCAAGTAATCAAAGGCCTGCCTAATGCTGTCTATAAGACCCACAATGTGTGTATCATCCGCTAAGGAGGGGAACACACAACCGGGCACGGCCAAAGGAGTAGACACAAGAGCTCTATAATGAGCCATGGCAAATAAGGGTCCTCTCAAAGGATCTCCTTGTCGAGTACCAGTGGCGGACTGTAGAACGGTGACTCCCTCCTTGGAAAAGCCATGCTGATAAAATAGAGAAGAATGTGAACCGTAGAAAGATCGTACGAAAGGAATGAGGCTTGATAGGGATCCATCAGCCTCTCTAAGCTCTCTAAAAATGGATGCACGCGAGACGCTGTTAAAAGCGTTCTCAACATCCACCTGCAAGACAACCCAATCCAAATGGATATCTAGAAGTGCTCTAATGCCCAACGATACTGCCTCACAGCCTCCTGGTGTGCTAACTTCAAACTGATGTGGACAAAGATGCTCCTAGAAGTGTGAGCGATGCTGCAAGACAACGGTACGGCTAACTAATCGCAATAAGACCTCTCCAATAGCAATCAGTCTAATGGCCCCAATGTCCTTCTCCATCGCGAGAAGCCAACTAGCACCTAGAGCCTGACTAACTAACAACGGAATCTCCCCTCTCGCAACTGATGCATCCACCTGGAACAACTCCATGAAACCACTAGAGGGATCATCTGCCTAAAAGCAATCTCGAAGATGCTCATATACCATCCTTGACAAACCCCAAGAGGATAAACGTGGGGTTGTGCATAGAGAATGAGCAAATAATGATCTATCAAGACATAATGGCTCCTCTGACTGATACTCCAAGACCTCTAATGGTATCTCCTCGCCCATGGGTGGATGTAGAAGGCGTAAAGAGGAAATCGTCTCATCAGTAGGACTAGCCATGGACGAAGGATGAAGGGCCCGTGCAGCCCTGCTATACTCTCCGGCCTGCCCCAAGATCCTACACCGTCGCAATCGCGCCGAATCAGAAGTATCCTGTGATTGAACCCGACTCCTAACCTTGTGGCCCGAACAGACTCCTCTTGCTCGGAATCTCCGAAATCTAGTTATCACCTCCCTATGTCCAGCACGTCCCCCTCTAATATAACGTAGACACCATCGCGGAAATAATAAAAATAAAAATCATGCTAACTCGTCCATGGGATCGCGCGCCAACCGATCAAGCGATAAGCGAAAAGCACGTCTAGCCTCGTCATGGAGTGCATGATGAAGCCTATGGAATAAACGTGGGCATGTAAGGAGAATTGTCTGAATTCACATGACGGGACTATGGACATTCCCCTATGTAATAAGAGATTTTGCACTCATGTGGAAGGGTAGGCTTATTATAGATGGAGTAGATTGCAGTTATACCGCTTTTCGGTAGTTTTTCACTCTTGACACCTTTGTTATCCTACCGGTTTATGAATGCGAATAGTCCCATACTTGAGATGTATGGGAGACAGAGGACGGGGGTTTTAGAATAGTGTAGAATATGTTGAAACTTGACTGTGCATCTATGTTCTATCTGCTCTACAACAATGAGGTTATGTCTTGGCTTGATACACCCATTTGCATTACCTACACCAGTGATTGGGGTACTACCTTAGATACAACATGGGTCCATATGACTCCTTGCCTATTTAGAGTACAAAGGATAACTACCCATGATGTCATTAGACATGTGGTGTTTGTTATGGCACGAGAGGATCGATAGCTCACATGGAGGGAGCGTTACCATACCAACGCTCCCTCAAATGCTCTCATGAGAGGCGTTGGTATACCTTGCAATCGACTTGGGTTAGCGAAGATCTATATTTGGTTGGAGAAGATCAAGATATTGTTACAAATCCTACACATGACATAGTTTTGAAATAGTGATTATTCATACTCTTGGATGGGCAGTGAGTGGAACGACAACAGCCAAGATCTCCAAGTATATGGATATGAATCGAGATCTTGGAGTTATATGGAGCTATGAATACCGACTTAGACAAATTTATGAGAGAGTGTGCGAGAGCATATCATACTAGTCGACATGAGATATCACTTTTTTTATCATATTGTGCATCATATTTTAGTCAAAGCGTATTCAATATTCTCTATAGAGCAATGGCTTGTGCAATCCATAAAAGAGCAATGACTTTAGGTGATACTTCTTTATATGCTCAAGTAGTATGTAGATCTTCTGATCTAGATATTTAGGATATCTTAGATGCATTAGGACATATTTTCTATTGTGATGCTATTGGGGCCTAGCCCCATCCGATCCCTTGGTTTCATCCATGTAAGACTTGATGGGGATATTCCCATCCTTTTTGCTATCTTACTCATTCATTTCAGTCTCCAGAACCGATTTGAAAAAATTTGAATGGATGAAAGTGTTTTTTTAACTTTAGAGTGTTGAAGATGAAGAGGAAGTTTCTTAGGATATTTTGATAACATTACTTAAATTATTTCTAAAATAATCATTATGAAAACGCTGTGGAAACTAATGGTAGCCTGAAGTGATAAAATGTCCGATCACATGCGCCTTTTCAAATTGTCCAGTCATTTTTCCTTTTTAATCGTTTAGTTTAACTGCATGTCCAATCGCATATGCAATCTCAAACTTGTTTGTTCGATTTTTCCTTTTAATCGTTCAGTTGAACAACATGTCCAATCACAGTTGCACTATCCAATTTTTTTTTTCTTTTCCCACCTTTATGTTTGAATATAAAAACATTAGGCTATGAAATATTAACAATTCAATTCATAAGTGATAAAAACCACTTTTTTTTCAATCCAAATATATATCTAGGAGACTTACAATTCTCTAGTCTACTAATTATTTTTATCAATAAAAGGTGCTGTGATAGTAGAAATTGATCGAGATCTTTACTAAAAAGTGAACTACGTGAAGCTTCAGGGAATTTTCCATCAAGTGATCAGGAAAAAGTCAAAATAACTTCATTACCCTAGGCAATGTAAAAATTAGAACTCGGGAAAGTGGAAACTCCGAGCAGGTTTATTGGATTTAGGGTGTGCAAAGAACTAATTTCACATTGGGCAAGCTCCTCCAAAGCCAAAAACAGGTCGAAAGAAGTTAAAGCCCTTCAGAAGGTCGCGAGACTGTCTTGGACGCAAGCCTATGGAGACCCAGTGGGAGCCAATGGAATGCACTCAATCATCACGAGTCGTACGTCCCGTGTCTGGGAGTGGCAAACGCCGGCCAGATCACGGTGCGCAGGCCAAAGCGAAGCAAAGCGCTGCAGAGAGATGGCGGAAAGGGAAGGCAAGGCAAGGAGACGACACGGGTGCACGCAGTGAAGGAACGAGCAGCGGCAGGAGCGTCAGCAGAGCGCGCGGCCGTGACTTTGTTGGCCGCGACTCGTGAGCGTCGAACCGCGGAGACAGCCGCGGAGCACAGGCGCTGGATGTGGAGTAGAGTGCCGAGTTGCGCAACAGAGGGAGCGAGAATGCCAGAGTAGAGCCAAAGGTTTGGGGAGGGAGGGAGGCAGCCGGGAAGAGTGAAGTGCACTGCTGGAAGAGTGTGAGGAAAAAGGCGGATTTAAAAAAAGCGAGCCTTCTTTTACTTCCTTCTTTCTTTCTTTCTGCGTTGAGCTCTGTTTTGTTATGTTCTGTTCTGTTCTCGCCTCTCATCGCCCTCGACCTTCATTTATCTTCTTCTTTTTGTACTTCTTCTCCTTCTTCCTCCTCTTCGTCTGCGACCTCTGTCTTGGTTATGTATATGAGGTCTTGTGGCTCGGAGTGTACAACTGTAATTGTGTCGATCTGAATTATCTGTCACCCCCATCGCGTCGTCGTCGTCGTCGTTGCTGTCGCGAGTGTTATGAGAATTCAATGAGAGGATGATGTCGTGTGTGCCCTCGTCAGTATCTCCTCCGACTTTTGCATCCAACTCGCGATCGCTCGCCGCAGTGGTGGAGGTGCAGAGGCACATACAGTGGTAGGAATGTGGAAGGCGAGATCTCTCCGGGAGTACTGTAGTGTACTCGGTTTGAGAGTGTGCAGTGTTTCTTGAGGAGCGGTGCTGGAGTGGAGTGGAGTGGGGGAGGGAGAGGGAAGCGGAGAGGAAGGGGAGAGAAGAATGGGAGAAGGGCAGAGAGCCAAGAATTTAGGGAAGAGAGTAAGGAAGATATGAGGAGGAGCAGAGGAACCGTCGAGCTAGGAAGGGGAAGCGAGGTACACGAGAGGAGCTGCCCTAATTAATGGGAGTCTGTTGGTGTAGGGGGAGCCTTGTCCGGTCGATGAGGATGGAGTTAGCTCTAGTCGATGTTTATGTAATTCGCGAACGGGAATATGATGGAGGAGTCGCACGTAGTAGACGCAGGTTGAAGGGACGAGCGGAACGAGAGAAATCCACAGGCCATGCATGCTGATTGCCGTCCCACTGCCGGGCCCCGTACGGCATGGCTGCCCCTGCGCCCTCTCCTTATCGATCTTCACCACCCTCCTCTATCCCTTCGAATGCAGGGCCTTCATCTTCTTCATCCGCCCCTCCTGCCTCCTCCAAAAAGCAGCAAGATGTAGCTGCTGGACGTCGTCGGGTATACCAATCTTTCTTTCTCTGCTCACTTGCTTCTTCTATTTTTTGGGTAAATAATTTGCTCATCTGGTCTTATTCGACTCGGTAATGTCTTTCGAATATCTGAGTTGTCACGAAGCAGACGAGATTCGCGTTTATGAAATCGCTTTCTATCAGATCCACTCGGGGATGGCACACACTTGTCCCTGTTTTGTGGAGTGTGAGAGTCATCTGGATAAGGGCATACTTCGGTGTCAGTTGACAACTGGGTAGCGATCTTGGAAATAGTTCTGAAATCGGATCTTAGTATGTTTACCACCTATTGGTGACAACGCCGAGAGATTATCTTAGCCAGGAGATTTCTAGTTATTTTCGCCTTTTAGGATGAATTGGTGTTGTCCTACCGAACGATCACACATTCACGAAAGCGACTGGAATTTAATCTGGAAGTTGTTGCTCTCAGATTGGTCTTTATAATCGCTCCATGTACGATCGCAATCTTTGAGTGATGAAGGAATGGAATTTCTGGCCCCAGGTCACCTTACTTAAGTCTTTGTTCTAGGTCAAGTCACAGAAGAATTACCGGAAATTAGGACTTAGTACAGTGCTTTGATCGAGGTCCCTTTCGGCCTGTCACCACTTCTTTTAGCCTGATGACAGCTTCTTATACGCCGCTGCACTTTTTCTTCTTGTGATTTTGCTAGAAAACAACAAGGATGTATCCGAAGACGGAATATTGTTCCGCAAAAAACTTAGTACTTATCCCAGTGCTGCGACTTGACATGTAACATGGTTCGTTGATTTGTCCTTCAGACAGTATCAAAGACAGTTTTGTCTGTGTGTGTCAGCTGATAAGATACCGGCAAATAAAACTTGAAAAGTGAAGCCATACGCAGCATTTAATTGGAAACAAAATAATTATTTGCCAAGAATTGTACTGGTAATTATTGTCCGGGACTGGTTATTACAAGTCAAGGATTTGAGTTGGACTCTTAGTTGTTGGTTGCAACTAAATCTGTAGCAATAGAAAATAAACTTCAAACAGAAACCATCTGCCTCAATTGAGGAATTTTAGCAGCTTGCAATCTTAACCTCAGCATTTAAATGTCCTTTCCTTTGTACGTTACTATTTTCAAAACTGCTGCGTTAGGACTGAAATTATTGCCATTGTGACACCAAAGAAAGATTGAGCCATCTGAAAAAGTGGTCGACTGTTCAGAGGTTTTTAAAAAACAATCAATTAAAGAGAGTAATTTATCACATCTCTGTTGATCCTTTACAACCTCAGGGCTGAGTAAGGTACTCGTTGAAATAGTTCTTATAAACCTAGAACGATCAATAATAGGATGCTCTCAAGCTGAGGGAAATGGAGTCAGGGTGTAGAATATCTCGAGCTTCACTTTTTTTTGTTTACTAACAAGGTTTTCTCTACTATGTTTCAGTGGGAGGCGTTCAAGAATGAGAAAAAGGCTGGTAAACAACGGAAGACCTCCGCTGGACCAACCACTAATGAATCAACTCCAAATGCCCCCGAGGATGAACAGCAGCGTGTAGCTGGCAATGTTTCAGTACAACCAAGCAAATCGGCGTTTTCTAATGGACATGTCTCGAAAGACAACCATCAAGATGGTGCTAATACCAGCTCCCGAGAAGTCTCAACGACCGCAGAGGTGGTCATGGTTCCAATGTTTGACAGCCTGGATATGGGGAAGTTACCGTCTTCAAATGCGGAAGCTCGACTTCGCGAGGCGGAACAAGATTTCGACTCAGAAGTACCTTCAAGTGACTATGATCTTGATACAATTAGAGGATCATCTGTACACGAAACTGATCAACCCAGTATTGGCTCAACAGGACGGCCTTTTGGAAGAACAGAAAGGGTTCCAGGCTTTCAGGCTTCAATGCCAACTTCCTCCGCCAATACTGACACATATAACAGAAACAGGTTTGGAAAGCCAACAGCTCCACTTGGTGCTAGTGGTCCATTAGTTGTCCCTGCGTCTACACCTCTTCTTGTACCTCAGCACCTTGAAGCCCCAATCTCCGTTGGTAATTTTGGTAAGGTAGATACTGCTCAAACTCTTCCTCTTGTACGTCCTTCTCCTTTCACTCACCCATATCCTGCAAGTCAACCATTCCAAAACAATCCGTTACCTGTAATCCAGAGATCGGGTGGAGGAAGTTTGGTGAAGTTAGATAACAAGCTGTTTTCAAACAGAAGTGCACGTATAGAAGATCATCCTCCAAGCTCTATGGACCCAGAGCAAGAATTGGTGTCTTCTGCAAGGCCCTCAGGGTTTCAAGCACCGGTGCCTGCAAGTGAGTGGATGAGGCCTGACAGGCAGACTGGTGAGCCTGAAAACATCTGGAGTGGATATTTGATTTCAATGCGGCATTGTTTAGAGTTAGTCGACTTTCCCTTACAGTACAGTAAGTTCAAAAATTCTCTACTAGGTCTGACGACTGTTTCTCGTCCACGGTTTGTGTCACAGATGGAATTGCGTCAAATGCAGGTATTACTGCTATTTTTCCTAGGAATAATGAAAGTTGGAGGATGCCCAACTCGGAAACGGAAAAAGTACCATTTTCAGCTGTGAATAGTTCGTTTAGCACAGTACCTCCTCCTACTAGGAGTTCAGAAAGTTTTGCTCCGGTGCCTCTTCCCTACTCTGATGCAACAGGCCCCAAGTATCTGCCATTTCCCCCTCCCATGTCATATCCACCACTTTCTTCTACATATTCTTTCTCTGGTAAATCAGAACCTTCTCTACCACTCTCTCTATTAAGTATGAACGATTCTTCAGATACCAGCTCCTCTTCAAACGCGTCAATCCAACCACCGCCTTTTAGTACCAGTGGTTTTGACAGTGCACCTGTTCTATCCGATGAATTATCTGCCTCTTATCTTTCTGGAGCCAAGTCATCTGGAGCAACTTTCTATGAAAATGGTATCGTGGAACCTACAACCAGCCCTTATAAGCCCTTTTCAAGATCGTCAACTGCTGCTCTAGAATCTCCAACCCAGACTAAGAAAGTTGCGGAGCCTGTGGATCAGAACTGGCAACTACCTCCAACAAAATCTGCAGTAGATGACTTTTCTATGCTGGAACAGGTATTTTTCTTGAACTAAAAGTTTAGGGTTTTATGACTCAGTTTGACTAAGCAGATTGGGTCATTATTATGTTGATAGGTCAGGTAGCGATTTTCGGTCGCTTTCCCAACAAATAATTTGATCACTAGCTGATGTCATTTGAATGCAGCACATTGAGGATTTGACTCAAGAAAAGTTCTCATTGCAACGGGGTCTTGATGCTGCCAGAGCTCTAGCGGATACGTTAGTACAGGAGAATTCCGCTCTTACTGAAGATTATAACAAGCAGGTACTACGTCTATGCCCTTCCTGTGTACACTACGAGAAACTTGATGCATCACCCCCTGAGTATGATTTAGTGTAGCTTGAGAGCTCTTGGGTCGCAGCAAGGTACATGCTTTCCTCAAATTGTTACTGACTAGTGTTCAAGTTTCATATAATTGCCGTGAAGCACGTAACCAGGCGTTAGCTAGTGAAAAAGTAATATACCCGGTCGCGTTGTTTGTAGACATTCACTGCAGTGTCTACAGAAATACCGATGTCGAATTGTGTCTGTCGCGTTGAATGAATATCATTTTTGCAGGGAGCGTTGGTCAACGAGCTGAAAGATGAGACTGAGAGACAGAACGGAGAGATCCGTGCACAAGCTGTACGTTGCTTGTCTCTTCTACCCCGTTCTTCATGTAACTTAGATCTTTGGCCATTGATGGGTAGATTTGATACCACGTCTCTTCGTGTTACTGTTCCCTACAATGGAGAGAACCGTATGTCACGATTTCTGCTTCAGATCGATGTCACGTTGTGCATACTGATGGAAGCACCTTTCGACGACGGTGCATGATAATTGATCACCTACGTGATCACGTTTTATCTTCAGAAAATTTAAGTGTAGAAGCCTTCAAGAGATGTCAGTGAGACCAGTTCATTTGTGAAAGATACATGCCACGTTTGTGGTATGTCATAAACCTCAGTCGCATTGACAAAGCATACTTGACTCGTCAAAGCATGCTATGGATGAGCCTCATTTGTAAATATGTTCACTGCCTACACCTCGATGACCTGATATATCTGCGAAGTCCGCACGGCTGCAAATTTTAACTTTCGACAGTCTTCTTCTGTACGAAGCTCTTTGTCAGCAGTTGCAGTATTTTGTTCTATGTTTTTGACTCGTAAAATGGCCGGTCATTACCTTCAATCCAGGTGGTGGTAAAGAATATGAGATCTGAAAGGGATAAAGCAATTCAAGAAAGCAAAGCAGCTGTTGGACGAGCTCAAGCCCTTGCAGCCGAAGTTATTGCCCTTGAAGAGAAGGTATGTTTCTTCGAGTTAGTTTGCTTATGTTCTCCATTGCTTATGCCATTTAAGTCTTAGGCTGAAAATACTCTGCGGTGATTGATATCGAAACTTGGCACTGCCTTCACCTTAGTGAGGTGCATGCTGGTTTACCAGGTCCACAACCTGTGCCTGATGAGGGAGAGTAATTCCCAAAAAAAACTTTGAAAATGCTGAGCCGCAAATTTAGACAGTTTTTTATGATAGCAGATAAAGCATGGTTACAGCTAATTGTAAACTAGTTCACTGCGATTTGCACTGTATAGGTTGCACTCTCCTCTAGAACTAATAATAAGCATTCGAATGCCTTGGCATTGATGATGAATTGGTTGTCCATCTTCTCGAGTATTTCCTTGCACAAGTTGAAGTACAGTCCTGTTTTTTTCAGGTTCTTAGATCTCGTTCTCAAGAGTTGAAGCTGCACCGGGAGATGGAGTCTCTATCTGCTGATACTGAGTCTCATAAGTATTGTTTACAACCTTTTTGTTTGCATTATGTGGAGCAGAATTATTTAGTAAGCTGGTGATTAGGTTTTGCAGAAGGTCATACACGTCCTGTGTCATTCATAAAAGTTCTATATGATTCTCACATGAAGTTCGACATGTTGAGATCGCTGTACATAGTTAGTTAGCGTCTATATGACAAACATCGGCTTCTTGGTACCATGTTTGTGGTACTGGAACAGCGCTTGGTCAACAAAACTGCGTAGAGTGCTAGAATGGTTAGTATGACTTTTGGATAATCCGGGTACTCCCCAACTTGATGAAATGTCTACCATCTTTGCAGACGACAAATTGCGTCTCTAGAGAAGGATCGGGCGAATTTGCGATCTCTTGTGGAAGCTCTACAAGAAGGTACCGTCCAACTTATGTGCTCAGATTACGATTGTGCTGAAAAGGCTGATTGGTATTTACCGGCAAGGCTTTATATATACTCCATTTGAGCTTCGTTACCTTCTTTTTGAAACTTTTGTATTTTCATGATAAGCTAGTTTTAGGCTCTAAAGTTCAAAGCGACAGTGAGTTGTCCATTTTGGGGAACTACGATGCAGAACTGTTTCCTTACTCTGCTGCCCTTTCTAGTTAAAGCCCCTTGAGTTTCCTTTATAGTTTTCGTTCTCATCGCAGCGTTTAGTATAATTAATAAAGTATGGATTATCAATAATTCACAAATGTAGTCAAGAGATGCTTTTACAGATAACTTGAGAATCTGGTCAAATTTTACCTCGATTGTTCTATCAATATTTCATGCATCGTAGAGAGACCAATTCAACCTCTGTATGTGCTCCACCAATGTTTGTGCTGTGTTTGCTATCTTGTTCGTTGCCAGAAAAATCTCTTCTTCAAGCACGTCTTCGAAAAGCGGTGAGTGTCGAGGACGTACGACTTGCTACTAGTGATGTCCCTTCACCATCAGCATCAAATGCCAACAGAAAATTGGATGTTTCTACTTCCACGGAAGATTTGGGTACGTTGTGAACTTTTAAAACTGGAGCGCCTGACTTAGTTATTGTAAAGTATATTCAATTTTGGCCTCATCTCGGTTTTTACATGGGAGTTTAGAGAGAACTGATTTGAATCAAGTCGTAAACTTTCGGGCTGGATTGGTCTTCCGAAAGATTCTTCAATTACTGCAGAGCTCAAAATTACATGTGCTGTTGACAGTGACTTTCATTCCAGCTTAGTAGCCGATGATTCTCTGTAGAGAAGTAACATTCCCGGCCGAACTTTCCATTGAAGCTTGGACGATTGCATATTATCTGATTAGAGGTGCGCCAGAGCACCTACTCTCACATCGGTTACCGAGGACAATTTGCTTTAGACACAGCTGGTGAACTAATACGGGATCAGGATGGCAGACACCTAACCTTGTTACAGCTTCATCGTATTTTAGTCAAAGATGGCTGGCTGAAGGTTTCACGTCAGGTCACTCTATCCATAATACCCACTAAACTACGTCCTTCTAATTGTTTGGATATGCTTTGTGAAACGTGCAGAGTTGGAAGCCTTTTTGACCGCGGGTACCGCAGTGTTACCTCCCTCGTCACATCTTTCCCTCGAGATAGCTCAACCAGCTGGATTTCCGTCTTTGGACCAACAGCATGGACAACCTGCTATCATGCCTTCAGTTCAGAGAACACCACTTTTGTCTCCCTCTCCTGTGAGTCAAAGCTCAGAATCGTCCTCGACGCATATGACAGCCAGGGCGTCCCTTATCCAGTCTCCTACCGCTCCCACGGGCACCGGTCTGGGTGGACGTAGTCTTCATTTGGGTTCGGGATCTGCGATCATTCCTCACGATCAAGTAGTGATTGTTGAGAATATCAACAATCTTATTTCGGAGGTAATTATCACTGTGCTTGCTTCTCACATGAGATCTAACTTTGTGAAGATTCATGGCCGAAAACAAAGTTGTTTTCAAGTGTTTCGAGCGTATTATCTGAATCTGTTTATATATCGTGTTTCCTGTGGTCTGTATAAATCAGTTAGCAGAAGAGAAGGAGGCTCTTTTGAAAGCGCTAAGGGCGGAGTCCGTGGGAGCTTCTGAGTTGAGGGTAATACACTTCCTGATATTGCATAGTTGTTGTTTTAAACTCACCATATGTTGAGTTTCGTCAGCTTCAAGATCTAACACTTATATTAAACCTGCAATGTTAGAACCATGGTATTTTTCGGTTTCGAAAAATACCATGGTTCTAACATGGTTCGGAGTGATGATATCTATCTAAAGTTTCTCTGCTGTATTTAGTAATTTCTGATATTTTTAGGGCTGATACTGACATATTTTTGGTTTTGTAACAGGCCTTGAATGCAGAACTGTCTCAGAAATTGGAATTGCAAACACAGCGTTTAGAGCTGGCAGTAGCACAAAGCATGGCACACGGTTCTACACCAACAATAGAAAATGCATATGAAACGTCTCGATTGGGACCTGTGTACGTAGATGAAGGAGATGAGGTATGCTTAAAAGATGTACATGCTTTTCATCTTTTTGCCCGGTCCGTGGGAGGTTGGAGAATATGCCTTTGATCAGTTGAATTTTTCGAAAAATGTGTGTACAACACCTTCTTAGCTAAGCCGAGGGGATGTACTAAAACGAGAAAACATTACTTAGATAACTCATGGTCATGTGTGCGCAGGTGGTGGATAGAGTACTTGGATGGATTATGCAGTTGTTTCCAAGTGGTTCATCAAGGCGTAAGCGTCTGTGACAAGGAAATTCTTACTACTGTTCAAGTAATCTCATGTCTTTTTTAGAACTCGAAGTGTGGTGAACTACACATGATGTCAATTTGTTAGAGGTGTCAGTCAGGTGAAGTAGCTCTTGCTGGAGCAACCTCCTTGAGGCAACCTCGTGTAATATGTTAGATTAAAAATATGGTTCACCGCCTAAAATTCTTTGAACTACAGTCACGCCCAAAAGTTGGCCCCCACCTACAACATTCCTTTTTATCCAAAGCCGGACTGTCCCTGTTAACCCTCTTTCAAGTGCAGCCTTTTTGATTTCGTGATGAATAAATATCTAGTTTTCATGGTTATTGGTCACTAACTGCCAACCTTCATCGGAAAGCCATCTGCCCTGTGAAAGATGACACTGGTTCTGGAGGTTTAGGCTGCGTCAGCTTCAATGAGGATAAAGCTTGAAATTTTCCTGGAATCTCAAGCGTGAATAGTACATGACTCGTTTGATCGTGTAACACAAAGTCGACCCATAGAAGTATTCGTGCCCCGCCTCAGTGGTTCGTTCAAAAGTCGTTCAGTGATAAGAATTCGAGCTGATACTGATGCTGTCCTTCCAAGGATGTCGTGGATTTCATGTAATGAGAAAAAAGTGAAGAATGGAAAGACCATTGTCATGTCCAGAATGGAAGCACCATTGCATGTTACTGGAACTCACATTAAGGTGCTGATTTGAGGGAAGAAGGCAGCGTTAGAGAATCTGTAGTCACATAGAGGTCAGTGCAAAGACCATCGTTCCGTTTAAGCGTCTATATTGAATTGAACTGAACGATATAATTGAAGACTTCTACGCGGAAGTGTGGAGTGCCAACGTGCAAGTGCAAATGGTCACAAGGACAGATCGACCACATGCACTTGCAGAGCTCGGGTTTCGGATGAAGACGGAAAATGTTGCACTCACATCTGCAACACTGAAATGTACTATGAGCAACTCCGTTCGGTACATTGCCTGGTTAGGACTACATACGTCTGAACAATAGACTTAGACTGACCTACCAAGACTCATTATATTTGGCGATCGGTGCTGCAGAGTGATTCCGGCGCATGACAGTGACGAAACTCAGGAATTATGATGTTTACACATAAATGGGTTGAAGCGCTGTGAAGGTCAAGATACACACTATCCAGAGGAGTGCTTAACCGCCTACATCATCCTCGAGAATTGTGGATATAAAGTGAGAAGAAACCGCGACGCATGGAATAGATAAAATTGGTGGCGATAGACTCTATCGTGCCCATAAGATGGAACCCACCTGAAAAAAGCTTTAATTATTTAGCACCTGAAAAAAGCATTAATATGACATTAATTTCAGAGAAGATGTTATCAACTTATAAGAGTTGTGTACATTTTCTGCCGAAATAATAATCTTCTCTGCAGCAGGATTTTGCAGTTACATATGATTGCAAAAGCTAACAAATTATCAAAATGCAAATATCAAAGTATAGATTTCATGACAGTATCTTCCTGCAAGATGATGATCGTGTAAACATCACATTATCACAAATTAAAATATTCATACGTTATAAATTAAAAAAATTAAACATTGTTTGTTAATAAGTTGTGAGCATATGGGATGGAAATGAGCATGAAAATTAAATCGTAAATAAATATTTATTTATTTATTTATTGAATGAGCATTTGAATTAGGAACATAGCTTGAATTCACTTTTATGAGATTTTTTTACACTTCGTTATGTGGGTGATTAAGCTTACTTGAAACATAGTGAAACAACCTCATGATATTTATTGTTTATGGCCCAGTTCTATGAAATATGTGAGGTTTTACCTTCTAGTAGTTTGATTTGGAGGTAAAAGTTTGACTTACGGCTTCTATGGTAGTTTTTGAACCTTTGAGATTTTGTCTATGGCGGAATATAAAATACTGTATTAACCTGGATCCTTTGAAGCTCAAAACGGATATAGCTCAACTGTAATATCTGTATTATGCAATGTTTATGAGTGTATTGTACTCAAGAGTATTTTGAGATAAGAATAGATTTTTGTGTTATACTTGTGTCGATATTAGTGTCATCTATTTTGATGATATGCCACATAAAAAATTTATGACATTAGTAACTTTAACGTTTTCAAGATTGTTTAAACCTTAAAGATTAATATGTTTTGAGTTTGGGTCTCTCTCCTCTCAAATTTTGAATGTATCTTATCATTTTTTATAGTGAGTTTGTATGTTTCACTTCCTCTTGTGTATGAATTGATCCAAATTGTAATAAAGCACAAACTTCAAACAAAAAATATGAATGTTTATGAAATCATAAATAGAATTATTATATGTAAATTCCACAAATGATAAATGCATATTTCTCTTCATATTTTTCTCTTATGTGAATACGCTTTTATATCTTTTATCATTGTATTAAATTTTTTATGTTTGATAATCTTGGACATTTCACGTTTTGTTTTAGGAAGATTTAAACATTAATAAAAGTTCATAACTGTTGGAAGTACTTTGTAATAATTGCAAATTTCTTGCTAATTAAAAGATTAATGAAAAAGATTGCTTATTAAGATATTAGCAAAAAAGATTAGAGTGAAGGATATGAGAACTTATTTGAAGTATAAAGATCTCAAAACTCATTGACCTTTTGCTCTCTCTTCCTTTTTTTAACTTTATGTTTTTCTTCCACTTTTCCTTTTTTGATAAAGTCTTCTTGTCAATTGCTATATAAATCCCCATCTCTTCATTCATAAGCCTTAGGTCATATAATCTTGCACAATCTATCTCATATAACTCTGTCCTCTTTCTTGTCCTAATCATTTGCTCCTCTTTCTCCTTTTCATCCCTACTTTGATTCTTCTTTTCCTTGGCATCAAGGCTTCAAACTTATTAATTCTCCTTCTACTTTTTGCATATCAATGTATTAAAAAGCAAAAACAACCGAGTATAAAAACTGCATAATGTAACATTTTGAAGAAGAATATTTGATCATTGCGTGTTTACGAAGTAAAATATGACCTAAAATCGAATCTCTTTTTAGATATGAAAAGATTAAGACTCTAAGTATGAATCAATGATTTTTGTGTCATCATTGTTGTCTTCCATCACCACAAACATGGTATTCCCCTAATACATCTACTACACTCTTATTCACAATTGTTATACATCACAAAACTCTCACTATGTCAATATCTAGCCATTTCTACAAACTTATCCAACCTTTGAATCATATGACCTGGCAACTCTTGCCTCATACAACTCTTTTTTCTTCATACAACTCTGTTTTCTTTGTTATATTTCCAGCTCCCTCTTCTATATCCTTTTTTTCTCCTAATTTGATTCTTTTTTCTACTCTATTCTTTGAATACACCCTTGTTATCCATTGTTATACAATCCTAATCTTCTTACTCCTACAATCTTCTTACAACCCTGGATCATATATCCATGTGACTCATCTTTAATAATTCTAATTTTTTAAACTCTTTTTCTCTAATTTGCTTCCTCTCTCTCCACGATATCATGCCCTTCTACTTGTTTCTATACATTGAGCTTGAGATACAACATCATTATGCTCACCACCTAATTTTATCTATGGCTTTGATCTTCATCATCTACATCAATTGATTTGGGCTTGAATACCTTTCCAAAAGTCCATTGACCAAATGCTGATCATTTGTCACTCCCATAGGACATAGTCAATTCAACCATCAAACTTTTCCACTTTAAATCTCATACCATTAATTTTAGTATACGTCATTGGCTTAGGAAACTCTTGTGATGCACTAGAGTTAATAATGTTTTCTTCACGTGAGAGTCAAGCTCCATATAGTTATCTAAGACACTCATTCCGTATAAAAAAAACTCATGATGTTAGCCTTCTCGCTGCCCGAAGTATATGCATGCTACCCTAGGTTGCTGACCGATGCATAAAATGATTGTCCACTGCCTGATATGTAATCATAGTCACAGTTAGGGTTAATATGACGGTATAGTCAAGATCACAATCAAGACTTAGAGGCATTGTTCTCATGATCTATTCCTTGATTCTTGAAAAAAAAATGAAATCCAACTGATTTCAAGATGATTGAATTCTGACATAGATTATTGAAATTTTTTATCAAGAAATTTGAAATCCAATTGATCTCTTGTCTTCTCGTTTGATTGTTTCATTAGAGCAAATTCTTCAACCTTCAACCACACATGTAAGCCAATCCTTCCCACTTGTTTCACCGTCACAAGACTGTAGATTTGCAATAGAAAAAATTGAATAGCAACCAAGTCCAATTTCTTGAACAATTATTGCTATGAGCTCGTGATGCGTTACGAGACTTTCATGCTTGATGTTATTTGTTCACTTTAGTGCAATAGACTATCACACGTACTTCCCACACGATTGAACCAATTCTCTATCAAAAAGTCTAAAACGCAATTCGAAGATTACTTATTAGAGTATTGTCAGCAAATTTATGGATTGCAAAGCCAATAAAATTTGCAACTGAAAATGGATATCCTTAAGCTTTCGATTTCACTTTTTTCGAGATTAGAATTCTTCCGCTAGCATAAATATGAGAGAAGTTGAGAACTTTAATTATTCAGAAACATAGTAGCAAGTTGCCAAAATATTTTTTGACAATAAGGAGCATTTCTTTCTACACACTCTTTAGCTCTCAAACCATTTTACATCTTGTACACAATCAACCTCTTCTCCTTCCTCTTTCCTCTCTTCTTGGAATTCCTGATTATCAGTGAACACACCTTGATCATGTCCATGTCTTTATCATGGAATTTTATGTCAGTTTTCTACCTTCAGTTTTGATACCAATTGTGATGATCAATTTTGATTTTCAGAATCAATGCAACCAATACGGGATACAAACACCGAATATATATGGTTCATCAATAGTTTACATTCATGGACATGAGAGTTTCATCAAAACTAAAACTACATGAGTCTTCTTGGTGAGAGTCTACAAATTGATTACTTATAGGGGCTAGTGTATATATAGTTAAGAGGCTAGTAGATAAATAACCTACTAGACTAATCTCACCATGGTTAAGCTAATTATGATCAACATGACAAGAATTAACCTTACATGAATTACTCATAAGAGTTATTATTCTTGTATTATTTAATCAAAAAATTTTATTGTAGCAAATATGTATTTTCAACTAGATAAAATATTTAATATTTTTTTTTAAGATTTTATTATTATATTTGAACATGAGATCTCATGTTCAAATATAATAATGATGTAAATTTACAAACTGCTAAAAGATATTGATATTGTTCTATGATTATTATTAATAAATACATCATCAAGTGTAGCTTGACAAGAAAAAACATCATTTTATTTGTAATCAATCTATTCTAGTATGATATACACATAATGAGAAATGAAAAGTTAAAAAATTCAACTGCAAATAATATGGATATACATTGATTAAGGATTTTTTTGTGGTGCTCTTAGTATCAATGACAATCATCACATCAACTTTGCTTGCGCAAAGTATGATAGACAATGGTAATGTATGAGATGTGACACTTCTAATCTCAAGAAAACATGACAACAAACAAGAGTTTGCACCTTCTCTAATATTGCGCATGATGTTATTTTAAACAATATGATGGATCTCCTTTATTGCTTCATCTTCAAGTACTTTTACACTAACATTGACCTTCATACTTCATATAAGCTTGATGAAAGTCAAGGATGAGCTACTCAATAGATGATTCAAATAATATGAAAGATTAAGAAAGTTTGTTCTTTTGTTTGACCTTCAGCAAAATTTCTCTAGATAGTTTGTGTTGCATTACAAATCAGAGCATATGTTTATGCCCACATAAACTAGATAAAATTCCAAATACATTAATTTCATAATCAAATCTTTGTTGAAATATAACCATATTTTATATGCTTTGGTCTAGTCAAGATGCTAGAAAAAATCTACACTTTAAAAGTATATCTCTTGATCATCAACATAGTATGTTGCGGCAACAAAGGAAAAAATCTGGTTGAATAAGCTGATCATTGAAACAAGGTTGTCATATGATAATATGAACCTACATTGTGATAGTCATAGTGCACTTCATATTGTGACGAACCAAATGATGAATAGCATAGTGAAGCACATTGACATCATGTATCAATTTATCATACATGTATTGTCTGATAATGAGCTTAAGCTTGTCTAGATTGATGGAAAGCTTAACGTGACTGATACATTTACCAAAGTGATTCCTCTAGATAGGTTTCAAAGCATTGTGCAAAATTATAAATTTTGCATCATTGAGTTATGTAAATAGTTTCTATTTATGTAGTCTCTATACAACATGTGTTGTCTACAGCTTAGTTCTAGTTAATTCTTGTTCATAAAGGGAAAATTATTTATTTAGGTTTACCTTCTATGACTTTCCGTTGAGCTACACATACTACATGAATTGTTACCCTTTTAGACTAGGGTTAAGGAAAAGTTTGTAAGGTGAATTCTTTTTTTTTAATCATAGTTAGGTTAGTTATGTGTTAGTCTCATGGCTATATATATTGGGTCACCTCCTCTTGTGATCAGTTTGTAGACTCTCACCATGGAAACTCATGTACTTTAAGCTTTAGTGAAACAGATGTAGCCTATTGGTGACGCCCGTATATCTGATGTTTGTGTTTCATGTTTTGTTGGTTATATTATTGATGTGCTTGCCAAAATCCAAATAGATCCTCATACCACCATAAAGAAAAAAATATTTGATGCAAATTGGTTTCAAGGTGAACATAAGAGTCATTGATGAGATTCTGATTTAAAAGACAATGTTAGTAACTAAGGGGTAACTAAGTTAACAACCGGATGTAGATTATCATGAAACATTTTCTCTAATAGCAATACATGATTCTAGATAAGTGTTGTTGGCTTTAGCATATGAGAATGATTGGGAGGTAGAGCAACTAGTTTTGAAGACAATCTTCCATTATGGAGACACAGAGGAAGAAATAAACATGGATGTTCAAAAGAGATGTTACAAATCTGATCACCACGAAGAGAAGAGAGAGGAAAAAAACATGTAAAACTCAAGATATGATATAGAGAGTTCCAACTCGAAACATATAAACCTAGATTGGAAAAGCAATCCTAAAGATATCAAAGGGGCTAAAGAACTTAATTTGCATATATGGCATATCTAACTAAGTGTAACTATATATAAAAAATATAACAACAAAATCAACTCCATCTCATATGGGAAAATGTACTTGCTAAAGTAAGGATTGTACATACTTAACAAGGTCGCAGCAAACTATGGAAAACTTGAACTTTTGACACGTCGTCTGCTTTGGATGGCGGTGGTCAATTGAGACTTTAAACTCTTGACTCGTCATGCGTTTTGAGTTCATTTGCGTCCATGAACGCATGCGTTACTGAGTGAGTACTTGCTAAAGTAAGCATTGTACTGATTGAGAAAAGCCCTTAAGAGTTGGCACCAAAAGCTTGATGCTTCTTTGAAAGTGCATGGCTTCAAGATACCAAACTTTTGAGTTTGGTATCTTGATTGTTTAGGTCAGAATGAGGTACTCTACTTTGCAGTCTCTAAAAATGATTTGATGTGAGTAGCAAGAGGGAGTAAAAGTTGTGAAGAGTGTAATCTCATGTGCTCCACATTCAGACAAAACTTGATACTCTAAACTTTGTGTTGGTCATCCACATTGACAAAAATCGAAATGAAGGATGGATTATATTGAGCAAAAACAAGGACATTGAGGGATTCTATTTGTGTATATGATAGAAGATGCAAACATGTTTCTACTCCCTTGGAATATAGTTGCAAGTTGAGAAAAGAGATGAGGTTGAACAAAGAGACAACAAAACTAGCAATGTAACTTATGACTCTCTCATTCCTATATGAGAGCTGCAAGGTCATTGCTATTTGTTACGGTTTGTACCAATATCTAACATAAGTCATTCAATGGAAGCTCTAGCCATATATATCAGCTGTCCAACTCCAACACATTGTAAATGTGTCAAGAGAGTAATAAGGTACATGAAAGGCTAAGTAGTTATCTACTAGTAGCTCTGCATGTTAGGATCTGAACTTAATCTCAAAGGTTTTTTTTATCCCAAATTGTGGTGACAATTTGAAAAACATTAGATCAACTAGTCACAATGTGTTTTCTTTGAGTGGTAGAGCTATGAATTGGGAAGCAACTAACAAAAATCAAAAGCATTGTCCATGACGAAAGCTGCAATTATAGCATCTTCACTAACCATTCAAGAGTTTATTCAATTAGCTTAGTTTTGTTCTAAAATCTCCAACAATACTAATGTGTGATAATACTTGAGGTATTGCAATCACTAAAAATCCTATTCATAATCCTCCCACAAAGCATATCTCTAAACGTAAAAGATTTGTGAGAAAAATAAATTTGACTGGTTTATAGTTCTCATGAAGACTAAGTTGGAGTGTTGTGTACTGATATGAGTTAGACCCATAGAAGTAAAACGTTTATTGAATTAATTATTAGTTGTTATAGGTAAATGGTACTTTTCCTTAAAGATTAACTAAGGAGTCATCAGCCACTCTGATTTAGAGTTTCCAATTTGTGAGTCTAGGCTCGAGGTTGAGACTCAAAGCTATATATATTTTGCTCTTCTATCAATAAAATATTCAGGTCTGAAAGTAAATATTAAGAGTGATCATTCTCTCCTGAGCGGATCACACCTATTAGCTGCTTGATGGCTGAGTTGTGCGGGCTAGTGATCGCAGTCGAACAGAATTCTAATTGGAAGTTAGATAAAGAGTGGGGAGTGCTACATAGTGAGTTCGGACATGGAAAGCACATCTCAGATTCTACCTGAGAGTTAGACCTAGTGTGAGCAAGTTATGGCAAGTGCAAGTGAGTCTATAGGTGCATAAGGAGAGACATCATCTGCAAGTGATCCATCTAGTTCAATGCTCCAGACTTGTTATCAAAATGTACAATTTCCCATCAGGTTAAAAAAGAAAATTGTTGGGTGCAAGTCAATGAAAACAACCATGAAGTTAACGCCCACACACTTAATAGCCAGCAAAGCCGATCGACAAATGCCAAAGATGTCAGTTTCTTGCATCTTTGGCATTAAATCATACAAGAAATTGAATCATAGATAATTTCAACTTGTCTACTTTAAATTATCTACAAGAACTAAGATGATCCCCTGCTGCCAGCTCGGTACTTGATTAATGTGAAGAATCTTGTTCGTAAAGAAAAAACACGAATCTGGTTGTCTGCACGAATCGGCGGTTTCTCCAACTCCATATATAATCATCGTAATTGCACTGCAAGAGAAGAACATTTCCCAGCCACTGTCAGTAAGAACTCTTGGCACAAAGTGAGGACTTCAAACGCAGGGGTAAGCTTCGTAAACTTTCAATAGTTGCATATCTTGCATCAGACCGAGAAGTAGCTATTGAGTCTGTCTGAAGATTTCTAGACCCACCTGGTTTATTTGCTGCATCTTTTTCTCCGTTGCTTGAAGAAAGGTTGAACTGCACTCGAAAGCTGAGTCCTTTCTGTGGCTTTGTGTACGTTTTTCCTCCGTACACGCGAGTGTGGCAGTCAAAACTGTAGCCTTCAGTGTTGCTGGGATCACCCTGATATAAAATGATGTGTACAGCTTTGGGGTCAGTACCGGCCGACAAGGGTAGCCTTTAAAACATATTCAGCTATGCCCAACTTTGATGGGTTAAGATCTATGTCATATGGAGCAGGAGGTCCGTACCATGAATGGTCAATAGTCTTGACGTTTCACGTCCCAGCAGGACTACCTCAGTTTCCAAAGACAACTGTGTCGGGTGTACAATAGTCTGCAATGCCTCTCTTGCATGAGAGCAGCTGCCGTAGTCGCCATGAACTGTGTCGTCCAACGATCGATAGGAAAACAAGAATATTATTTACCAAGCTCAAGCCCCCGGCTTCCACTAGATTGCCTTTTGGGCCAAAAATTGTTTCGTTCCTCATTTCCAGTGAAAGGCTCACATCGTTTGTGAGGTTGAAGCGATATTAGACTTATTACCTGGAGGACCTTGTCCTACTTTAGCATATTTTTTCTTGGCCTTGTCTCTTGCAGCCTTCTCAGCCCTGCCTCTAATATCTGCTGCAATCACATCTGCACGTTTCTCTTCTTCCAGGTTTACCAATCTCATGAATTTCTTTGGTCGTAAAGTTGTTCCCATCGTTTTCTCTATCTGCTGAAAAGCGGGCACCAGATCCCTAGGCATCCAGGCCTCCTCGTATACTTGCATAGAGTTCAATTCCGGTGGGCTCGGTCTGTCTTCCAGCTCTAGGTCAAAACATTTCGGAGAATCTTTTAACCACATACGAAGAGAATGTCCTTTGGCAGTGAGGACACCTGGTCGAGTCTTTGACACAAGAAATGGAGAACCCATAGACCATAAATGTGCCTTCAGCGTCTTGCTAACTGACTGATGATTGCTCCGTTTGCTACTGCCAATAATCAGAAGCACTGACTTTGGCGACAGGGGTCTGCCTGTCAACGCTGCTTCCTGCACACCAAGACAAGCCATTTTAAAGCTGCTATTGAACACTGACAGAGCTGATTAGCTATGCTTTAGAGATCCGTACCCTATCTGAATCAATGATGAGAACAGTCACCAGAAATCGAATTATGCAGACAACCATTGTACTGCCGTAAGAGACAGCCAACCTCTCCAAAGTTGCACTTTCTTTTGCGGTTGTGACGAGCTCGAATTAGCTCATCACAACATCCACAATTACCCTATAGCTGAAGTTTCATCTTCACGCGCAGCACTACATATTAGCGTGAAACCGATACTGGCTTATTTTAATGTAAAGCTTGAAAAACCCCTTAAAAACTCAGGACACACTTATGAGTACCATAAGTTCACATAAGGCGATAACGTACGCAAAAGAGAGGTAAGGATAATCTAAGTACGAACCTGCATTTGCATCAGCCAGAGGTGCAATGCTACGAGAGAAGCACCAGGCGAGAGTTTGCAAAAGTCACCTTCCCAGTCTCCTTCTTCAACTCTACAAAATTGATCATATTGGCATTCCATGAGCACATGCTCCGGTTATGACAAAGAAGCAAATAGAATACTCAGTACAGATTTACCAAAATTTCAATTGTTTATGAAAGTAACACACTACAGGATAACTGTAACATGACGTTACAAGATCCTTTTATGAAAATAACACCAAGCTCAGTCAGACTTGTCTTCTAAATGAATGCGCTTGTGAGAAATTTTAGGAACGGTGCAAGACTACAAATGTAAGGTTCATCTCTGAATACATACAATTTTACATTAATGACTAGATAGTTGCAAACAATTGGCTCCAGCTATGCGCAGGTTTCAAGATGTTTAGACGTACCTGAAGAAATCTCGACCATAAAGATTCTTATCAGCAGCAGACTGAAATACGTAAGCTGCAGTCGCACGCTTTTCAAATGCCCAAAGGAGGTCTTGCAGGACATTGAGAAAGCCAGATCCGCTACCAGTGCCAGAGGCTTGAAAATTTGAAGTCAGGTCATCCACTTCCGTGAGTAATGAACGACTCCTCTCTGTCAACAGTCTGGGTTTAGCACATCCTAAAATAGGTCAAAACCAAAGTGAAACATCATAGACAACGCGACTAATGACATGCCTGTTGCACGGAAGTGCATAAGCCGGACTCCAATTACGAATCTAAGATATCCTATAAGGATACAAAACGCGGTCAATAAAGAAAACTAGAACTGCACCGAGAAAAGACGACTATCGGTTACGCTGAGATGTTGGTGTCGACTTCATCAAGCCTACTCTCTAAAGTGATACACAATTTGCACATTGGATAGAGTCTGTCAACCGGTGATTAGACGCATCTTCAGTTCTTAGTCATACAGCCTCTATAAGGTTACAAAAAAGTTATGCTTTGGGTGACTCTAAGTGTGCTTTCGAAGAGTATACCTTAACGGAAGTGAGAATCCAGCTTCTTGCAGAGCTTTCAGAAGGAAAAGGGCATCCTTTCTTTCTTCACATTTACTGGCAGCTCCGACGAAGCAAGTCCACGTGACATAGTTGGGCACGATTCCCTCTGCCTGCATTCTTCTAAGTTTGGCAACAGCTGCCTCAAAGTTACCTTCTTTCAAGTATCCATCAATCAGAGATGTGTACTGAATGACGTTAACATCGACACCAGCCTCAACCATTTCGTCGAACACAGCTTCTGCGCTTTCTGTATCACCACTTTTGCCATACGAATCCATCACCAAACTCATTGTGGTTGTAGACGGTTCAAAACCTTGCTCCTTCATTTGGGACAGAATAACCTGACTGAGATCAGATTTACCAGATCTTCTATACACGTCTATCATGATGTTATATGTTGCCTCATCCGGTTTTATTCCCAGTTCTTGCATCTCCTTGAAGCACGCCGTCGCTGCTTCCCACATTTGCATCTGACCATAGGCAGAAAGTAACATTGTGTACGAAGCAAGATCCGGCGCACAACCCGCCTTCTGCATTTGTTGGAGCAAAGAATAGGCTTCTCTCACCAACAAACGGCGGCTGTACACGTGAATTAGAGTGTTGTAAGTGATAGTGTCAGGAGAAAATCCAACATCTTTCATTCCCTGGAATACCTGAGCTGCTTTTTGAAAGTCTCCCACTTTGCTATACAAACTGATCATGGCATTGTAGACAAAAGTGTCGGGTTGATAACCCAATTGCTGCATCTCCTTCAATGTGGTTTCTGCATCTTCCGGACAACCTACCTTAGAGTATACGCCGATGAGGACCTTGAATGCCCAGACAGGTAGGAAATAGCCTTTCATCCTAGAATCGCGATATATACCTCTAGCTTTCACCACGTTAAGGTCCTTGGCGAAAACTTGGAGCATCATCAGATCAGTCTCCATGTCTGTTGGTATCCCCAACTCACCGAATCTTCGATGAGCATCAGCAGCGTCTGCCACACTCCCCACCTTGAGGATTGCTTCTAGCAAGGAATTTGCAAAGCTGGAACTGGGAGTTGAACCATCTAAAATCATTTTATGCAGCAATCTATCCAGTTGCTGAAACTGACCGCATTGAGCTAGCGCATGCAACATAAGATTATAGTCTTTAGTAGAGATGGGTAGACCCGACGTAGTAACATGTTCTAGAAAGGACTCGAGATTATCCCACGACTGGTGCTTGATGTAAGCTTTTGCCACGGAAATATGGAGATACGAGTCTCCAACAGTACCACATTCAGCCACCATTCGCCTGAGCAGCATGTACCCTCGATCGGGATCGCCCACTCTGCAGGAAGCTAAAACTGCACTTTTGAAGCATACTGCATCAGGCCTTACTCCGAGTTCCTCCATATCCTTCAAACATTGCAGGGTCCGCTCAGGCATTCCCGCCTGCTCATAGGTGACGATCAAAGATCTAAAAGCTTTTACGCTAACTCCTTGTCCTGAAGCTTTCAATTTCACCAATTCATCATTTGCTTCCTCAAACTTCTCCCCATTCGCGAGGGTGACAATCAGCTGCTCGCGTATTTTCCCACGCTCCGAAAAGGATATGGAATCAACTAGCTCTTTGGCGTCGTTGTACCTGCCAGCTTTCACGTAAGCATTCAGAAGTGCATCTACTGCAGACGGGTCCAACTTTCTTCCCCGAGCATTTGCATCCTTCAAAGCTCTCTCCGAGGCATCAAAGAGCCCGACCTTGGCTAGTGTGGTGCAGAGGGCTATTGGATCGTACGCAGCACTGTGCATGTCTTCACAAAGACGTTCAACTTCACCGGGCAAACCCTCCTTATGGTAAAGGAGAAGCATGAGACCGCATTGACCAAGGCCAGGTTTGATTCCTCTCATTACCATCCTCTGATAGGTGAGCAAGACTCTATTGGCCTGACCAGAATTCAAATAGACGTCGAGCATGACTGACAATGCTAAACCATCCGGCTGGATGCCAGCCTGTAGCATACACTCGAAAGTCCTTTCTGCGTCCTTGAACAAAGATGCTTTAGCGTACGCACAAATCATCGCGCTGTATGTATTCAGCGATGGTTTCACGATGGCTTGGGACATCTCATTGAAAATGCATTCTGCCTCTTTCACCTCTCCAGCTTTACCAAGCCCGTCAATCAACACTGTGAAAGTGACGGCGTCTGGATATCGCCTGCTGCGTTTCATCTGCTCGTACAAATCAAGAGCCTTCGAAGTGAGATTCTTCTTCCCATACATGTGTATCATGGTGTTGTAAGTGATTTCATCAGCCTCCCGCCCCGCATCCTTCATTTGTCTCAGGATCAGTTCGGCATCTTCGACCCGGCCTTTCTTTGCGTAAGCGTACAATATGGAATTGAAGGTGATAGCGTCGGGTAGAAATCCTTTGGCTTTCATGGTCCTATATGCCTCTTCTGCATAGTCGTCCAGTCCACACCTCCCGTAGACAGATATGATGGCATTATAAGTCCAAATGTCTGGTAGACATTCCTGCTCTTTCATCTCGTCGTATATTTTTATGGCATCTTCGTGACATTTGTTGCTACTGCAAGCACTGATGAGAGTGTTGTAGGTGACAGTATCAGGGCGCAAGCCAGCTTTCCAAATCTCCCTTAGTAAGTCCATCGCCATTCCTGGCTGCAAACCTGCCTTGGCCCGACCGCTGATGAGTGTATTGTACGTCACGAGGTCTCGTTCACAGCCCTTTAGCAGCATAATCTTGAGCAGCTCCTGCATCCTCTCCCAGTTCCCATGCCTAGCATGCACACTTAGGATGGCGTTGAACACCTGGACACAATCGCCCAATTCCGGTTCTGCTCTTTGGAATAGCTCTTCTGCCAATTTCACTTGATTCACTCTTCCCAGCACCCCAAGAATAGTTGAAAGCATCCGGTTGTTGGGAGTGTACCAATGCTTCATGTTCAACCATTCGAAAAGCTCCAGTGCTCTGGCCCAATCCTTGTAGCCCACCTGCTTTACCACGATGCAGTAATCAGTGGGAGCCAACTGTTCTGGCCAGCGCTCTAGGAGATCCGCAACGGTCTGCTCTAATTCTAGTTGGCACATGGCTTCAGTCAACCTCTGAACTCTTTCCCTCCAATCCGTGGCCTTCAGAAGGGCCAATTTCGACATCTTCCAACGCTTCTGCTTCCCAGAGAAAAGGTTGTAATCGGAATGCAGATCTCGACAGCTTTCTCCGTCGACAGCCGACACTGAAGTCTCATCAAGGTGAGCACCGCTGTGAAGTCCACCCTCCTGCCCATCTTTTCCCCTCCCTCGTCCGTCAGGAGCGAACTGATCTGACGATGTGCTCTCTCGGTCTTCATGCTTCTCCACATTTTCACTCAATGAGGGCTGCTGCTGCTGCTGCGGATTTTGAGGTGGTTCTGTGAGTTTGGAGTGCAAGTGCGGCCAACGAACTGCAGGAGAGGCACGATCGTAAAAGAAGGCACGAGTGGGATTATGGGGAGATGCTACGCAGGAGTAAGACTTGTCGTGCGCCAATATGCCTAATCCTGCTCTCGCGCAAGCTGAGCACAAAGAAAGCATCCCCATAGGCATCGCTCCCTTCGCTGAAACTGTCAGCGTCTACACCTTCCACCTAAAATCCTTTCAATTCATATACCCAGCCCGACATTCTCCTCAACGGGCATGCGACAATGCAGCATCCAGCTCACAAATTCACAAATCCACCTTTGGACCTCGGCTGCTGCTTCCTCTCGAGATGAACCCAAATACACGCAGAATTTCCCACGGAATCAAATGACACGTCCCGCGCACGAACAAACCCTGGATTCCCACACCTTGAACCTTGTCAGACAAACCCCTGCAAAAGGAATCGGAGATGTAATTCCCCGATTGATCTTACCCCCGCAGCCCTGAAGACTCAAACTCTCAAACTCCCGGACCAGCAAACGGCGCGTCATCGTCTGATCCAATCGCTTCCCTTGGCATCTAGTCCATGTCAACCTTGTGCTGTCGATATATCCACCCAGCCCAGCACCCCGAAAAGATCAGATCTTCCGAACTCCTCTCGTCAACACCATAGCCTCGGATTTTGAAATCCCGTCCACCGTCACCTACGAGCCAAGCCATTGATGGTGCGCTTTCTTGTTCTCTTCCGCTCCACTTTCTTTCCATCTTTCGTTCCTTCGTTCTTTCTCCTAGTGGCGCTCTCGTACGACCCCACCGCGGGTGCATCCCAGTGGCTCACAAGTGCTCGAATGCCACGTCGCACGCAAGAGAGGAGCCACGCAAGCTCGGGGAGCGTGTGGCCGGTCGTCCTGGAGACTTGGGTCTATCCGGGAGATGAAGATTTTTGAAAGAACTCGGGGTGGACACAAGCCACGTGGCAAAATGGCGGGCTTTGAATAAGCGGCTCCTCTAATTCGTCGGGACTGCGGAGGCATGCGCCAGACGGAGCCAGAGATGGCGAAACTGGCAACGTGCTGCGAAGGCTGCCTTCCGCAAATCCCCTCGTTTTCCAAGGCTCCAAGGGGTCAAGGGGTCTGAAGGCCAGGCCGTGCCAAGGATCTGATGCAGAACTCGGAAACTTGTCGCTTTCCCATTAGCTTGTCGTCAGCTTATCAGTTGAGCCGTTCATAGGGTGGTACATCGCTCTGCCAGAGCCCCGAGAGCTGCATGTGATTCGAGCGGGAGACAATAGACACTGGAGGATGCTGAGACAGTTCTCGAGACACACGCTGCAATTGAGCACAAGCGAAGAGAACAGGACACGACAAGGCAGGGCATAACTGGACAGCGGAAAGGAGTTGGAGCTGATCGATTGATGGTTTTGTCGGGGTTGGTTTGGTGGAGGCGAATTTCGGCTGGCGCTCGTCGGAGCTGATTTTGATGGAAGGACAATTTTTTGCTGGCTTTGAGTGTCGTTGTTAGTTCGTTCCGAGCGAAGTTCAGTTCAGCGCCACCTATGGCTGCTTCTCTTTGCAGCCCGGTGCCGAGGTCGCTGAACTTGAATCCGAAATTTCACTGGGACGCCAACAGAGGATGGAGAGATAGTGGCCATTATCAACCGAGAGTAAGGCTCCGAAACTCGAAGGAATTTTCCATTTTAAACTTCAGCTCGGAAGTGCAGTACTAAGGATTGTATTACTGCAGTTCCTAATGTGTGGTGACAAGTGCTGTTCAGACTGTCGGCATATTGTGTCTGTATTAGTTCCGCCGTCCTAAACTTTCACGACAAGCATGGATGTCATTGTTAAGGGAAACAAAAGTTGATGATGCCTCTGTCTTCTTGTCGGCCCCAGGATCCGTTAATACTTTGTTATGTGCATGGAGATTGTGCGTATTAAGTTAACAACTTGAACTCGAATTACTCTTTAAAGAGCTACAGCAGAATGTCATCAGGTGACATTTGTTCTTAGATTATGGGCGACGCACGATTGGCCACATGAAGACTCTGTGCTACAAAGGGGATTTCGAAGCGGAGTTGTGAAGGCTTTGGCCATCCGAATCCGAGCTCAGTAGATATGGGTATACAGTTCAATTTAATTGCATAGATCTGTTGGTGCCATCATCGACTTCATTCTACCCTTCTCCTTACCTGAATTTGAAGGCTGACTGAGCCCCGTAAATTGACTTTTGTCGCAGTCTCACAAATTTCACCTTGACGCGGTGGCATGCAAACCGTTCCCTCATTTTTATTTCTGTTTGTTTCACTTCGTTCTTCTTTTTGTTTTCTCTTTGTGATGCACGTATTGAATTTTCTCACTGCCAAGAACGATCAAGGTTTTTGGTGGATCATTCGAGAATTAATTTTGGACACCGGATTTCTACAAAACTTTGGATCTCTTTCCGATACCCATATACCTGATCCCGACTTAAAAACCCAGTACAATGTTACAACTACAGCAGCTTAAGATAAGACTTCATGAAGAGTTCTTTAAGCTTGTCTGAGTCAGCTAATCTATCTATCCATATTTTAACTTATGCATTTCACCAATTCCAAATGCTGGCAAAGAGGCCAGTTCGCATTTTCGGAAGGTCGTAATCATTTCCAATTTTGTACAGACTGGAAGGAGTCCAGAACTTTAGATATCTTGTTCAATCTGACTATGAGGATGTGCCCGCAAAGCAAGCGATGTTTAAGCTCGTCGTTTTCCAAACTGGGCTGTGGCAGGAGGTTCCTTGTTTATTACGGCATGCTTGTTGTGGACCCTCCCCTACCAGCTTTACTTTCCGAGTATCAGGTCGCCGAGTACATCATGGTAACGGATTTCATTTGTAGCTTACGTCTTTGAGTTTGCCTATGGTCTTTAATCACGGAGTATCCTGTTGTATTTTGCTTGAAGCACACCAGACTACATCGAATTGTTAACTGCAGAATTTTTTTTATCACTCGCATGTCTCGTATCGGAAGACAGTAGGGTTCGCTTTTGACAATTGTTGAAGCATTGTTTCCAGCAGGTCTTCCCAGGAGATTATCTTCCAGATATCTCCTTGTCCGGTGTGCAGGAGAGTCAGGAGATGACGATAGGCGGACCTCAGGTAAGACCAGAAATATGACACAGCGTCGTGTCACTACCAGATGGGCACATCGTATTGGAAGTTAAGATCAAAGGTTGCCTTAAAGCTTTCAAATTGCAAGTTCGTGCTTTGAGATCACGAGTTGGTGGAGCGCTTCATAGATTAGTACCACAGACTACGTCAGAATTGCTTGCGCTTCACACTGAAACATCCACCTTCTCAGTATCAAATCAATCGTTGCTGTGGAAAGAGTTTATCAGATTTCTTGTTGGCCATCTAATGAAGTGAAAATCACAATCTCTCTTCCAGTCTCGACAGAGGATGACAAATTGGAGGTCAGCTCAGAGAAGGAGCAAGGTGGACATCATAAAGGAACTTTGTTGCACAACCCAGAAACAAATGATGGCCTGGCAGATTTTGGAGAGGAAACTAACGGGTCCAATCGGAGTTTGTTGCATAGCCCTGAAACGAATGACGGTCTAGCAGACTTTGGAGAAGAAACCAATGGTGCAGGTACAGTAGTGAAGGAGGAGACGAGCTTGAATGACATCGGTAGCACAGGGGAAGATACACGTTCAAGGCTGGAAGAGAGTTTAGGTGCTGTGGTGGTTGAGGCTGCTGAAAAGGTCGTTGAAGTTGCAAGCACAGGGATGGAGGTCGTAGCCGAAACTGTGGAGGTGGCAGTACAAACTGTGTCGGCAGTTGGAGAAATTGTAGAGCCTCCATTGGCTGTCGAAGAACCCGTAGTGGATCAAGCAGTGGCTCTAAAGACAGTTGCATTTTGGGTAATACCGTCACAATCTGAAGCCTTCGGTTCCCACTAATTGTAGGCTGAGAGCCAGGTGCGATTAATCTTGGTAGTCGTACATCCTACGGAATCATCATCTGATAGGTTGTAAACTTGCAGATTTCTGTTATAGGTTTAGGTCCAATTTATCGCACGACTCATCCTTTGTAGGTCAGATGTATCCATGCCTTAGAGTCAACTGTGACGAGAAGTTGGTTCTTTTCTTGATGAGAACTGTCCCTGATCTTCCAGTATTTCACTTTTGACCAGACTTTAGCTGCCCCTTGTCGCCAGTGAACTGTCTTCTAATATTTACCTTTAACGTTTTCTGTCCGAGGTTCTTTATTTCAGCTTTCGTGAAAATGCAGGAACACATCAGACAAAAGTGCTTGAACCTTGTTGCTTTAGGACCTACTGCGTCCGTTTTGGATTCAAAGTTGAATGTCGGGCTCACGTTCAATAGATATATTTAGTGAACGTTGCAAGTGCAGTTCAAAACCTCTTAATCTGAGAAGGATTGTGTTTTTTCGGAACAGCTTCCAGCAAACACTGCACTGTTACCCCATCTGCGCCGCCCTGTAAGACTTTTGCTAGTGCACCTCTCAAGTTATAGTTATTTGACTGCAGGTGAGTGCTGCCGTGACTTTTGGAACAATTGTGGGATTCAAGGAGGGATCGAGCAAGGCCTCAGAGTTTTTTGCTGGGTAAGTTCTAAGTTTTGACAGTTATCTGATGTGACCTCCATGGGTTGTGATCTAAGTTTAGCGAGTTCCCATATTCAGACTTTCCAGCCCCGTTGCGGGAGCCATATTTCTGAGAGGGTAATTTACAGTTTATACTTTGATGTGCCTTGGAGTCGATTTATCATATCTGTTAGATTGGAATCCGTTATATTCTCTGCTGTATTCGAAGATGTGGGAAATTCTTTGCTTTTGAAGTATGCTCCTGAACAAAACTGGCACCCTGAATGCAATAAGGTTGCAGGTACCTGTTGGAACAAAGTTTGTCTGTTGACAATTTATTTGTATTCGTCCTCATCTTCAACTACTTCCGAGTCCCCTTTGCATATCAGGTTCTTTCCATCCTAGTGCTATATAGATGTTAGCTTATGTTAACGACTTCCCTTTTACTTCGTGCACCGCTGGTTCAATTATTTTTTCTACATTTCGCTCTGCATTTTCACTTTATCCATTCTTTAAGCTTCAACTTTAATTCTTCCCCTAAATGGACTCGGGCCATGAAATATCTAAACTCCTGTTTACTGATAATGTACAGAATAGGGTTCTCACTTATGGAATTGCCGGAGCCGTCATATTTAGAGCTACAATGATTGGCCTAGGTATTGCGTCGCTAGAGGTACAGCTGGATTATCGAAATCATATTTCTTCCTCCACGGCGCTTCTTTCTTTTCGTTATGTTCCTTGTGAGAAAGTTACAAGTGAATTGCTGCATTGCGGATCACGTTCTGTAGATTGCGCTGTTGCCTAAGCAGTTGACAACTCTTTGAGGTATTATGGTGACTGCGTAGGTGGCGAGATTTCAGTCTTCCTCTTTCGTCCAGTTCTTTACTTGAGGTGCAATATATGTCAGTTGCACTGGTGTACAGTAGCTGAAAGCTAAGCCGTTTTTTTGCAGAGATTCGAGGGATTGAATTTATTTTTTGCAGCCATTCTTATTTTCTCATCCATCAAGGTTCGTCCAAAAACTTTCCATCTTCTTTCTTTCAGCTTCTGTGAGTTTCCTTTTGCCCGTCTCTTTCGAGGAATTGTCCTGGTAATTTTACTTAGCTCACTCAGGGAATTGAGAGACAGTAGGGCCTTTTTTTGCGCTCAAATTTTTATTCATTCGTTTTCTTATTGTTGTTATCCACCTAAATACTGACATGCGCTCGCGCGTCAAATTCACCGCAGCTTTTTACTGAATCAGAAGACGAAGATGATGATCTCTCGAATAACTTCATTGTTAAGCTCTGTCGAAAAGTTCTCCCAGTAACTTGTACGTTCCGAATGATTTGAGTTGTTTACGTCTCGAATTCATGTAGTAGGAAGCTTGGTAGGTTCGCTGTCGTGAGATTGAAGCAATTGTCTGCGGATTTTTTCTCTTGAGTTCAGTATGATGACTATAATCTACGATCCTCTGGACCTGGACTTGCAGCTACGTATGATGGAAACAAGTTTCTCACTGTTGCCGATGGTGTAACAAAAGTGAGTAATCGTGCTGTTAAGTGCTTTCTTTTATCTATTGTGTATACGAAAGTTTTACTCGGTTGCACCTATCCATCACGTCAAACCGTCAGTCAGGGTAAGCGTGACATGTAATCCAGTCTGTTTAATATTGACTCATCAATTTTCCTGCCATTGTGCTGACAGTTTTTTGAACTGATCGGCGTGCTTTCTTTCAGTATTGTATTTCATTCGACATTTCAATTCTTAGTGACCTTCCAACTGTGGTGCAGGCAACACCTTTGCTGCTTACATTAGTTGTGGTGGAGCTCAGTGACATCGCATTTGCGGTATGAGACAACAACCAAGAACTACCATGTATCTCTTGGTTTCAAGTAGCACTCTGTTTTCAGCAGCAAGGTGATAGGAGGTTGCGGATTTTATACTATTGTTGTCTTTTTTGTCAGGTGGACTCAATACCAGCGGTGTTCGGCGTAACTAGAGACCCGTTTATCGTTTTTTCGTCCAACATTTTTGCTATTCTTGGTGAGTTCCAAGAGAAGAATCCTCTAGCGTTTTTGGTTGTTTTTGTCTGGGAAGGTCCGTAATCACATCCTCTATTAGTTTCATACTTTTAGTTTTGTTGCATTGTCAAACGTTTCAAATCTGATTCTTATGGCTGTTTATTTGTTCAGGATTACGATCCCTGTACACAATCATTTCTGGCAGCATGGCCGAGCTGCAATATTTGCAGGTCCGTTGTTCCTTACTTTCCAAAGCATAGTGCTCCTCCTGGATTTTGTGAAAGCCACGATGTCTAACATCAAAACTGTGTTTTAAACTTTATATTTATATATTTGTATGAACAGCCTTCCGTCGGACTGGTGCTGGGCTTTATCGGCACCAAGATGATCAGCGAATACTTCGGTGAGTATGTCTTATAAATCATTCAGACGTCACAGATGGTTGACTTTCAAACTAGGCATCGACTCGTTGGTGATTTTCCACTTACCTGCTATTGATCGTCTTTGCTGAATGTTGCACCTCACGACTCCCTGGCAAGGCTTGCAGCAGCCCAGTGTGTCGTGAGAGTGTGTTGATTCTTCGAGTAGTTGTTGTTCCTCTGAATTCAGAACTGGCACAATGTCAATACAGTGGAGGAGTGGTCACTGTGTTCATTTCTGATGAAATCTGAGAATATTGCTTAAGTAGCTTCTGTGATGATGAAAATGTTGCACAGTCTAATCAATTATTATCTTGGCTTTCAGGATTTCATGTGCCAACTGAGGTTTCGTTAGGTGTTGTAACAGCAGTTCTCGGCGTAGGTGTAGCTCTGAGCCTAAAAGATCAGTCTAAAGAGGACTAGTAGAGTAATTTTTTCATGGAATTACAACGACTCATGTAAGAGTGCTGATGAAGTAAGAACTGTGTACAGTACCGCAGGTATCCAGCTTGTTACAATGCAAGAATTCGCTTATTTTACTGATTGTATGCTGGCGAAGAAGATTTGTAGGAAGCAGTAGGGATGTTCTCTGTAAATCCTTTCTCGGACGACTCGTCTGAATATGATGATATGATCCACACAAACTCTGGACTGTTGAAACCTGCCTGTCCGCAGTGCCCCTTGAGTCGTACCAAATGTTGTGCTCGGAGGCTTACTTCTGTGCAGCACTGATAATCGCGCAGCTGTCTCCTAGGTCGTCGCTGATGAAAACTTTGACCCCATTCTAAACCCTTTCAAGTATCACTAAAACCTAGTGGCTCTCTCCGGAAAGAATATCGATGCGAGGATTCAAACCAACAAGCAGTTGCTTCTACCCTCTTAAAAATACATAGGAAATATCTCTTCCGTGTCATTTGCCACCAGAAGAACCTTTTACATGAAAGAAGTGGGAAATCTTCGCACCTTTGAAAACATGTAGAGAGAAAGAACAGGAAATGATATTGAGCAACAACTCGTGTGACTTCACGTCTACCAATGCCACAGACTAGCACATGAGATTGAAGTACAAGAGAGAAGTGGAAAGAAATGGAAGAGAAAAGTTTGTCACGTTTTGGAGGGCGATGCCTGCCTGCAGGTGCGGGACCGACCTCCGTCAGACGAGGTTTACTTTTCTTATCTACTTGTCCTTCCGAAAGGGGCCTAGCCCCATGTTACCGGTTTGGTTTCATCCTTGTACGCTTTGATGGGGTCTTCCCATCTCTATTGTTATTATACTTTGTCTTTTTACCTTCCGAAAGGCGGACGGAAAACGATCAACTGACATTCGTGTCCTCTGGTATAAAACTTCTCGACGCTCGCACTGTTCTTAAAGTCTGCGATTTTGACTTTAAGGACCGAGCAAACGAACCCTCGAGGACGAGATGCTCTGCTCGGCCGATGCTCGCGCGCTTTCCCGCTCGTCCGCCAGCCCCCAGACCGAGCACAACCTCAACTCAAACGCGAACTCCTCTAGGTCCATGTTCAAAGTAGAAAAAGCCCCATCCCCATTCCATCCACGCCATGCCATGCCTCGGAACGGAGCATGAGGCCCATTGACTTGGATATCTCACAAAAGAGATATGCAAGTCAATGGGCCTCATGCACCACACTCATACACCGTCAGCAAAGCAAAAGCTGAGACCGGAGTTAGTGACTGTGGTCTAGTCTCGGAGGAATTTTTCTTGGAATCTCCTGGCTATATTTATTCATTTATCTTAGGGAGGGCAGATGTCCTCGCCATATAGGGACGTAATGTGATTATCTTGGGATTGCTTTTATTCCTTTAATTCTGACTAAAACCGGACCTCTACACTCTCCTCCATATTTAGTGTGTGTTATGTAGCCATGTTTATGCACAGCACCTTCTTGAAACCTTCGCCTCACTCGTTAGCGAAATGCAACTGAAAAGGGACTCAGAAGAAAATGGCGGATTCATGCACTGTGAATACGAAAATAAACAGGCCAAGTGAAGTCTTTCGGCCCTTTTTAATTGCTTCTGATTAGCGCGTACTGGTTCAAGAAAGCGTAGCGTCTTGATAATTGTGCTTGACGTTTTGCCGTCTTGAAGTCAAGCCTTCAATTCAACTTAAACAAATGAACTCAACTCGAGCAGCTCTTGCAGCATTCGCCTAACCAGGTAGATATTTCGGCCCCAGCATGATCCGTATGTCTCCAAAGAAAGGGAGCGAATTGGCCCAAAAGCCTCATGTCCTACGATCGTACTTTTATCGTGTTACGGTAATCCAGTCTGACTTTATAATTACCTTTCGCATGTGTACGGTACCCTTGACAGATTACTGTACATCAACCGGAAATCACGGTTGCCAAAGGGCCGCTCTAGGAGAGTCGTACATGTTTATAAGTAAGGCCTCGTTACAATCACCCCCGTGATCATCACATGTCAACGGGTGAGGATTTTCCCTCGTAAATCTAATTTCATCCAACCTCGTAAATCTAATTTTCCACCTGTACGACTGAATCTGGAAACAAGCTAACCAGCCACATGAATGATTTTGCTACGTTAAGAATGACAAGCTTAGTCAAGGGAAAACAGTCATTCGACTGAACCTGTTGATAGATTCATTACCGTAGTCTGGAACTTAATCGAAGATAAGTTCAGGAGTGCAAATGACCACGTCACCCTTTGCAACTGATAAGTCCTCGTATACAATTATCTTACATTTTATTTTCTTGCTATGTGAGGTAACAACACGTTCAACCACGTTGGTTCATACAAACTCAAGGGCTCAAGTGATATAAAAAGTTACCATGAATTTGAACATTGGTTTCGTTAAATCATAATATGATTAATAAGTTTTAGAATGCCCCTTGGTTGCTTTGGCACATAAGACAGTGATAGTTGGGCATTCATTGTCATATGGCAAGGAGCATTTGCGCGATCAGATTGCGAGGCCCTACTACACATTCAAAGTCCACTCCACTCGATAATCTCCTTGTGAAAACTTGAACTTTTCGTCATCATGTTGGGCAAGGAGCATCCAAACCTCTTCCCATACTTGTTGTTGCCACTATTTCTTGTGCTTGTGGAAGAAAGTCTAAGACTATTAAGATTATCTATGGGAAAGTCTTTTTGATGAAAATGTTTGCTCAAATAAATAACTGAGTTATCCCTTGAGAAAACAAGAGTATTTACTTTGGACAATAAACTGCACAGATTATATTGTCAATGTAGACAATAAATTACTGAAATTTACAATTTTTCAATGAAGATTTCACAACTCTTTATAGAATCAAATCCCGAAATAATATTTTTTATTGGAATATTCTATATCTAAAAAATCACACATTCGAATCCACTATATGTTTTGAGTACATAAGAGGGAAAGAAAAATTGAGTAAATTATATTTTGAATGTTATTATGAAAGAAATGGACTATGCTTGGAATTATGCTTATAAACATACTTGGGGCAATTAAAGTTTATGCACAAGTTAAAATAAACTATAAATTTGAGTATGTTTCACATATATTAAATATCTTCTTGGCTAAAACTTCTTCACACAGCTACAAGCATACATAATCTCATTTAAAATAAATTATAAATTTGAGTATTTTTCATATATATTAAATATCTTCTTGGCTCAAACTTCTTCACACAGCTACAAGCATACATAATCTCATTTCCATGCTAGAAACGCACTGTCAAGTTTTTTCAATCTTAACAACTCATCCACCGTCCAATCAAACTTCGGCACTATGGGTCATATCAAACCTGATGACAATTTCTGGGCAAGTGGTAATCGAATTGCTTCCCACAAACTTGATGGAGTTGAGACTCACTTCTTCATCGTGATTAGAATTGTCTGAATGTCTATGTATTTATTATCAGACATTCTCAAAAAAATACCTATCTAAATGAGCTATATGCATATATATGAAGGTAATATTAAAACCTAATACAACAACAATGTCTATTTTTTTAAACATTTTATTCTTTTTGAGTGAAACTTCAACGTTCAATGAGCGAGGGTAATCAAAATATAGTTCTTGGGCAAAGTTGATGGTGAATTGCATGGGTGGAATGTACAATATCCATATTTTCCCACGTCAACTACACAATGTGCGATTAGACTGGTAATGAAGGAAGTTTATTTTATTCATTTCACTCTACTATCCATGTTTTTAAGAGGATTATTGTAGTCACCAAACTTGTAACAATTCTTATAATTAGGGTAACCAGTTTGTGATATTGTAAACGAAACAATATAAATTGCAACTGAGCTTTTTGCTGCGGGAGAGAGAGTTCAGTATAGACAAGGATCTCTACCATGTAATGATATATTCTATGGAAGGACGTAGGAACATTACAAAGATTAAATCTGATTTGTCAAGGAATCTTAACTGGATCACTCATTTGCTCCACTAACTCTTTCTTTTCCTTTTATTTTTATTTTATTTTATTTTAAGTAGAAGTCCAATTAAAATAACGAAAAAGATGGGAATACCTTTCAAGTCATACATGGATGAAACCAAAAGGGTAACATGGAGCTAGCCCCCAATAGCATCACAATGGGAAAGATGTCATATTGCACTTAAAGATTTCCAAACTATATGGATCAAACAATCTACAAACAACTTTATCATCCAAAAAAGCATCACCACCATGCTTACTCTCATATGGATTGCAATAGCTAGTACTCTCCATAGAGCAATGGAAACATGTTACCTAAAATAGGCTATACAATAACCTAAAGAGAGTGATACCACTTCCGCCTAGTATGGTATGCTCTAGCGCACTCTCTCATGAACATGTCAAAGTCAGTGTCCATAGCTCCATATAACTCCAAAGCTAGAGGAACAAAGAGATGACCTCTCTCCATACCCCTATACTTGGAGACCTTGGTTGATGCCACTTCACTCACAACCCATCTAGGATGATGGATAATCATCCCTTTTGAAACTTTGTCATGTGTAGGATCGGTAACCACCACGTGTGCAACAGCAACCAAGTATAGGTCTGACCTAACTCTAGTAGAATACAAAGTATACCAACGGTCCCTCCATGTGAGATATTCACCCTCTCGCACCATATCAAACACCACATTCACTAACATTGGAAGGACTTATACCTCAACATCGAACAATATTCACATGCATTTCCACGTTCTCTAACATTGAATTAACTTTCTTCTAATTAAACCTCATTGAACAAATTAGTCTGAATCTACTAAATCTATTTCCATATGGATGTGACCGAGAGTCAAGGCTAAAAGTGAATAAAAAATAGTTCTTCTGATAAATATCAGAAGAATTATTTATTTATTTACTTATTTATCAATTACCCTATATTTATTAACTCTAGTATTAGCTTTTTTATTGATTGCATCACATTGGTTACTTTAAAATTGTATCTCTTTTTACAAAGGGTTAGGGGAGGGATGGGGGATAGATGAGAGTAGGTTAGGAGCATTGTAAAGCTGTTAAGAGCCAACCGTTGGATCGACTTTGTAGGACCATGATGTTGAAAAGGCTCCAAAAGATATTATCTTGGACCTTATCAGATGTAAAGCGCAGTCAGGGTGAAAAGGGTATGGGAGAGATCTAGACACATCACTTTGCTAACTAAGAAGTTTATCTGATCGAAGTGGAGCCGACGTAGGACATGGATAGAGTACAACATGATCCTCCAGATGTATCGATACCCAATCCATTTGTGATCAACATCCGGTTTCTTCATCGTGATCACTTTTGGACGTGGTTAGTATATCACTTTGGAGATAACTTTATGCAACAAGTGATAAACTTTCTAGACCCGATTATTCTTCCAGTTATTTCCTACGGCGCGATTTGGGACTTAACAGTATTCATTTTGATTTAGTTTGGGCGCTATGGATCTAAACTAACTAGAGTGGTGGCTTTCAACATGTGGGTTTCAAGTTATAAACTCCCGGGTTCCGTTTGTAATTCCGTTCATACTTAGTCGATTTCAAGTTGTCATCTTGACTCTTTATTAGTGGCAACTCATATCATATATATGATGGCTAAGTAGTGTGTTTAGGATAGTTGTAAAGCTCTTAGTTATTATGGAGCTAATTTGGCCACACTAGAGCTCAAAATAACACTCTTCATTCTCATTGGTCTTGGAGTTTTGGCCAATGAGGGCACTTGGGCAACTTCTTCGAGGTTTTGAGGAGTTTTGGAGACCCTATAGGGAGACATTTGAAGATTTGGGGACAGGGTTGGACACTTGACGGGAAGAGCTACGACGTGAGCTCAAGAATGGATGCATTTAAAGGGTTTGCCACTCTGATATGGTGATTCAAAGATAAAGAGGAAAATTTAGACCTTTAAGTGTATTTGGAGTGTTTCTGAGAATCTTACGAAAGTTTTGAGAGATCTGATTCAAGTGAGATATAGTTTACGACTCGGACTTGTGTTTGGATTGAAATTTCGACTCAATTGGATGAGTTTTGAGTACGGAGTGATATCTTGAAGTTTTTATATATAGTCAGAGTTGCAGGATTGCACTGACTGTCACGAAGTTAGTACAGGGATCATATCTTTTGCTATTAGAAAGTTTCATCAATAAAATTTTCCACAGTTGAAGTTTTGATGATAAGTGACTTTTTTATGAAATTTAAGAGCAATTGGAGTCAAGGATTGGGATGTGTGATGGTGTTAGTACATAGGGGTCTGCATATCACCTTGTGAAATAGTGTGTAACTTGACAATTGTTTTGAGAGATCTAGAAGAGAGAAACATACGAAACTTTTCCGAGAGAACAAAAAGGTTGTAAAGAAATTTTCTGTGAAGTTTAGGTGAGAGTTATTGGTCCAATCATTGAATATCATAATCTTCTTTCGCTGAAGTTTTACCGATTGTAATGAACTCGAATGTGGAGTGCTGGGGAGAAGAAGAAGAGATTGTCAACTCGTACGAGATTCAAGAGGGTTCTTCTACAGCCCGGCGCTCATGCGTTTTCAGAGCAAAGAAATGTCCATTTGATAACGGTGTATGACCTTGGGACAGGTTGGGGGCTTAATAGAGTTATGCAAGCCCTTTATCCTTTGTTATAGCTAATTCTACTATAATATTATTTTTTCTTTATGACTTTTACATCCACCCATGGATGAGGAAATACCATTAGAGGTCTTGGAGTTTTAGCCAAAGGAGCCATTATATCTTGATAGATTATTTTTTGCCTATAATCTATATAGAGCCCCAAGACTATCCTCATGAGGCTTGTCATGGATGGTTTATGAACATCTTATGTATTTCTTTGAGATAAATCATCCCTCTATTGGTCTAATGAAATTGTTCTAGGTGGTTGCAAGAAGGAAGATTGCATTGATAGTTAGTTAAGTACTAAGTGCTAGTCGGCTTCTCGCGATGAAGAATGATATTTGGGGCATTAGATTGATTACTATTGGAGAGATCTTATTGTGTCTTGTTAGTCCCACCGGAGCACTTCAATATCGTTTCCAATTCTAGCAGCATCTTTGTCCACACCAGTTTGGAGTCTTCACACTATGAGGTTGTGAGGCGATATCATTTAGCATTAGAGCACTCTTAGATATCCATCTAGATTGGATTGTCTTGCAAATTGACGTTGAAAGTGCTTTAAATAGCGTCTTATATGCATCCATCTTTAGAAAGAATAGTGAGCCTTTGTTTTTTACATTCCTTCCACAATTTATCTTCTTCTCTCTTCTATCGGTATGGCTTTTCATATTATGGACTCATTGTTTTTCAGTCTACCGATGATACTTGACAGAAAGATCCTTTGAGAGGACCCCTATTTTTCAAGGCTAGATATAAAATTCTTTTGTCTATTGCTTTGGTCATGACAGGTTGTGTGTTTCGCTCTTTAGCTAATGATAAACAATTTGTGCGCCATGTAGACCACATTAGACAAACCTTTGACTACTTGAGTATCGAGCTTCATCTTGTAGGCTTGAGAATCAAGGTGTGAAAATATAATGCATCGTGTCCTTTGGGCAATCCTCCTCATCTATAGCTTCTAGAGGGATGTATGACATCGACAGACGGCTTACGCATTCTTGGAGTGCCAATAGGGTCTAAGTACTTTATTTCACATTACCTAAACACATCATTTGTCAAATATGTACTACATGTAGATGACCTTCCTCTACTATGAGATCCGCAAGTGGCTTTTGGTATTCTCTTCCCTAGTATTGTTCGTTGACCCACATACCTAATTCATATAGTTCCTACTTCATTGTCATTCCTATCACGCTTGACATCCTTTGAAATGAGGATCATGGACGTTTTTTATGACATCATCAGATTATGAAACTTCAAGTGTATGATATGAGATTTGGCACATACATCTTTGTCGATTGTGTATGTAGGGGTAGGGTTAGTATTGATGGAGAAGACGACATCTCTAGTGTTTTTGGCTAGTTGTACACTCTTGGCACCTTTGCTATCCTCGTGGTTTGTGATTGCAAATATGCCCATCCTTGAGATGTATGCAAGTGATATGGGTGGGGGTCATTTCCCTTGTAGATACTATAACAATAGACAAGATATGCTTTATCTCGAAGTGCGAAATGAACTTCCGTCCTTTTCCTCTTTACCCATCGATTGGACTAGAGGCATATAGTCTATCTCGATGACCGATAGTTTCAACATGCTCTACACTCTCTCGTAATGGATCCGGCTGTTCCTCGTACTACTAAGGCTTGTCTAGGCTCTTGCTCTGGTAAGGTTGTATGCTCGTGGATCTTGGCTCGATCATGTATCATGGCTTTCCAAGTCGCACCAGCTACCTTTTCTATAACAAAGAGGTTTCGCCTTGGCTTAGCCACCCATCTGCATCTTCATTACTCACCTATGAGGGTGGTATTACTTTAGATGGGTCCATATGATTTGTTGTCTATTCAGAGGGCAAAGTATAGCTACCCATGATGTCATTAAATATGTGGTGTTTGCGCTGGCACGAGAGGGTAGATACCTCTTATGGAGGAAATGTTGTTATGCCTTACAGTCAACTTGGATTAGGGCATACCTATATTTGGTTCGGGAGTATCATGTTAATATTTAGGAAGTTGTGGTTACATATACTACACATGACATAGTTTCAGAGGGGATGATTACCCATCCTCCTAGATGAGAGATGAGTGAAGCGGCACCAGCAATGGTCTCCAAATATATGAGTATACATAGAGATCACATATTTGTTCCTCTAGTCTTGGAGTTATATGGTGCTATGGACATTGACTTCGACACGTTTGTGAGAGAGTGTGCAATAGCTTACCATACTATGCGACATGAGAAATCACTTTCTTTAGTATATTGTGTAGCATAGTTTATGCATCTTCCATCTATTGCTACAAGATGAGAAAGCACTAGCTGGTGCAATCCATAGGGGAGCAATCATGTTAGGTGATGCTTCTTCATATGTTATGTAGACCGTTTGACCTAGATAGTTCGTATATCTTAGGGGTAATATGACATTATGATGTTATTGGGGCCTAGCCACATCTTACCACTTTTGTTTCATCCTTGTAGGTCTTGATGGTATCTTCCCATCATTTTTGCTATTCTATTGATGGGGTCTTCCCATCCCTTTTTGTTATTTTACCTGCCTATTATTTTGCTATAATATTGGGTTTTCCCTCTTTTAACCAGTTTTCCATGTTCTCCTGACATTTCAGGGACTACAAATAACATGGAATTACATATAACAGAAGAAATAAAATGCGGATATCTGTATACATATTCATTTATTGTTAAATCATTCCATGTGGATGTTAAAATGCATCATCGTGCAAGCGTATGATCATGCACATGGTCAAAAGCTTATTACGAATGTGTGCTCTGGACACATGTAAAGGGCGAGGATCACACATACATATCATCACATCGGTCAAATGAGTCAGGTATGCATGTGGGATGGGAAACATTTCATCATATATATCTCATCCATTCTGATGGGTCATGACGTACACGTCGTACTGCGTGTGACGAGATTGTTGGCCCCGCCAGCCTTGACCAGGTTGGAGAACGGGCATCCTTCATATTTTTAGCCGATTGACGCTCGTCCGTAGGGCAGACAGACATGAGACAGCCGTTCTACCAACAATTCCCAAACTTTCCCTCTGATTTGAAGTTGTCTCTTCAAAATTGACAAGCTTTTACTTCTGAGTCACCTGCTTTTTACCGACGAGAAATTCCTTCTGTTATGAAGAGATATCTTGGCACATATACCCTCTTTTCGTCAAGCCTGCATTGCAGGGACGGAAAGAACTCGTTGTATGAAATACCCCTTTTGGCCGAAGTGAATGGCATCATTCGGATATTTTGTTCTTGGACCTATTCATGAGTGCTGATGCATACAGTGGAGAATTCGGAAAAGAACGGGAAAGGCAAATCTGGGGGAGGACGGAAGTTCAGGCTCGAAAGTCTACCTTTCAAATATTGGCAGCGTATTCATACAGATTTCCTCATGCCGAATAAATCTTTTCTTTTGAGGCCGAGCAAAATCTTGCTATTTTTTCTGTGTGCGCTTCTTATGATGGTGCAGCCTACAAAGGCTAATTCGCCATGACCAGTATGGAAATCCATAAACTACAAATATGAGCATCCGCACGAGATTCAGAAGGAAAAAGGGAAGAAACCGAAGCAGGAGAGATATTCATAAGAAGAGAATAAAATCAGTGGACTAACGTTTATTCCACCAGATAATATTCCAACTCTTAGTACATACTTTTAAACTAGTTCTTATTGAATAAATCTCATTCTTTACGTATTAAGCTTTGGATGTGAGGAAGTTGAAATTTTTTTTCTCAACTGAAATAGATAAAAAAAAAATGTTCACAATATACTTTTCCATAATGAAAATGTCTGCAAACTGGAGAATGTGCCATATTTATATATACTAAATGATGTGAAAAAGTACTAGTCTCTTCGTTGGGAATGACAAGTATTCAAGACCGGAAAATCTGAGAATACTATAAGACTGAGTTTGTTGAAAAATTTTAATTTTTCAACAAATCCTTTTTAAAGTAAATGGAATGAATTATTTTTAATATAAAAACGTGATTTTAGATATATAATCAATATTTAAGATCTTCTATAAATCTTAAATAATATATAAAATTATTATATCAAAATTAATACAGTTTTGAACTTATTTTTTAAACATAATTTTAAAATATAATCATTTTTTATAAAAAAATAAAAATAAAAATAAAATTATTTGCTTTGAGAATGGTGTCATTGATTAAAAAATATATTATAATTAAATTCATTAAAAAAAATTATGATATAATATAAAAATATATAGTTTTGATACCCTAACATAATTTAAACCAATATATAATAATTCAATCTATGTGAAATGTTTCATGTAATCATTCATAGTATAACCACAAACTAATCAATTAATTTTGAAATTTATCATTTGTACACAAAAATTTAATTTAATCATTGAATAATATTTGAAAATTTTATTATATTTTTTAATCATTATAATAAAAATTTTGGATAAATCGTTCAATGATAAGAATTCGAGCTGATACTGATGCTGTCCTTTCAACGATGTCATGGATTTCATGTAATCTTATCATTGCAATGCGAATTGATTGCACAAAAGGATATTTTGGGCTTATTCTCATCTCTAATCCTCAATTGATGATATCATGCTCGTAAATCCAATATACCAAAAACCTTTGCATGCCCAACCGCATGAAAGATCTCCTTATGTGTAGTCATAACATATTAATCGAGTTTTGTTTCTCGACTAATAGATCCACAGTCATCAAACTAATATTTATAAATGAAATTCATCATAATGCCAGCACTTGTTTCTAAACCCTTATTTTCAGTAATTTTTCTACAAATATATTTAATTTTAAATTTTAATAAACTGAAATATAAAAATTGTAGTTCAAAAAATATTAAAAATATGCAATAAATTATTTTTAAATTTTATATAAAATAATGAAATGAAATAAAATAATTTAAATTTTAGGAAAAAATTTAAATTTTTTATATTCAAAAAATATTCTTCAATTATTTTTTTAACATAAATGAAATTTTAACTACTCAAAATTATCATTTTATAAAATTAAACTGAATCATATTTAATTAAAAAATATATTAAATAGAATAAATTAGAAAAAAATTTGATAAAAAAAATAATTTTATATAAAAATACTTAAAAATAATTTTGATAAAATTTATATGTATTTAAATATATAAATATTATTTTAAAATGACAATTTTTTACAAAAAATATTTAATTTTTTTTCTAGTTTTAAAAATATATATAAAAATATTTCTTTACATAACACTAAAACAACAAATCTGTTAAGTTTTAAAGTAAAGAAATTTATTTGATTTTTTTAATTTATAAATATACCATGTGTATGTATTTTACATTGAAAATTTTTTACTTCATTTTAATTACAAGTAAACTCATGTCAATTAATATTTTCAATTTTTCTTTCATAATACATCTATATCACTTATCATTTTAAAATAATGATACAAATATTTAAAATTATCATGTTCAAATATAAAAATCATAACATAAAAAAGATCAACATTAGTAAAATAATATTAATTTATAATTATAATAATATTAAAAAAAATTATTTAAATAAATAGAATTTATTATAAATTTATTATTTATTTTAAAATAGTTGATTGTTAATTTTATCATATTTTTTTTATTTTTATTTATAAATAAATATTTAAAATATTTTATAAAAATTATTAATTTTTATATTTTATACAAATAAATTATATATATAATTAAATTTAAAAAAATAAAAAATAATATTAAAAATATTTTTTTAAATTTTATTTCATTTTATAAATTAAATTCTTATTTTTGACAGAAAATTAACAAATTAAAAAAATACGAAATTCTTTCTTATTAACAAAGTTATTGATTTTTATTTTTTGAAAATGAAATATATTTATTTTCAAGATAAAATAATCTAATTTTTTTATCTTTTTAAATCTAATAAAAAAACTAATTTTTAAAATTACAAAAAAATTTAAAGAATTCTCATTTTTTAATGATATATTTAGTATTAGATTGATTATTTTGACCTCATCAATGAAAAAATTTAATTTGGATACATTTATATTATTATTTAAATTTTTCAACATTTTAAATCGAAGTTCAATTTTATTCCTCATAACACCTCTTTTTAATCAAATATATGCCATTTGATTTCATGTAATGTCAAGAAGAGTTGAAATAATTTTTTAAAAAAAATTCAATATCAATATTATATGATATTTTTATAAATAATTTAAAATATTATTTGAATGTATCTTGAAATATTATTTATTGAGAATAAAATCCTTTTGAAAATCAAAAATTAATTTTATTTCATAAGATTGTAAATATTATCAGGATAAATCTCTCACATGATAAATTTATCTTACAATATATTTTTTCAAATTGATTGATTTGATACTTGTGATTGAAAATATAAATTCAAATAATTTTTCTCCATGTGATCATATTTTTGTATTCAATTTTTTATGTAAAATTTTAACACTTTATATTGTTTTTTAATAATCATATTTTTTAATATTCAAACTTTATGAAAATTTAATTTTTTAAATTTATTTATAAATTAAAAATTTAAATTTACATAAAAATATTTTTTAAATAAAAGAAAATTACATAAATTTTTTTTCTATAAGAAAATTTTATTAATTTTTGGTTGCATTTTTTGATTATTTAAAAAATTTATAAATTTTTTTAATGAATTGATAGCAATAATTAAATTCATACAATTTTCATTTTTTTTCATTCAAGTAATATTAAATTTATCAATATTTTAGATAATTATTATATTTATTTGAAAAATTAAATAAATATATTTAAAATAATTTAAACTGATCTTGAAAATTGGAACATAAAAAAATTTAAAATTTTTAAGTGTTTGTTATTTATTTATTTATTTCAAAATATAATTTTATATTAAATATTACAATCATATATTGAATCTTTGATTGTTAAATATGAATTGTGTTTTTGTGGAAGTAACATTGCATGTTATGATTGCAAATTTAATTGTCACATGGTGTATGGTTATGTGTTAGATAAATATACATAAATTAATCATTAAAATATTTATATATTTACATATGATTTAAGGTATTTCAAGCATAAATTAAAAAATAAAATGATATTGTGTTTATAAGTGGGGCCTAGCCCCATGTTACCGGTTTGGTTCCATCATGGGATTTTCCCATCCCTTTTGTTATTATACTTTCTCGGGGATTCTGTATAAGTAATTGTATTGAGTAGATTTGTATGAAAGAATGGATAGATAAAGGCTATTGACGGGCCACCTCTTTTCAAGGACATTTGGGAGTATAATAAATTGCAAATCAGAAAGCTCTTTCTGCTAATTCTGCTCAATACCAATGGTTAAGGATGGTGCAATCCCGTAAGAGTACGACTGATCCAAGGAAAAAAAAAGGTGGAAGGGAAAAAGAAATCCCAAAAGACCAGATCCACGACCAAGACGATGAGAGATTAATTCTATGAAGATTAGTTCTATTTAACTCCATCCATAAAGACGGAAAAGCACTGCCCGGGGCTGACCGACCAACCTATCCCTTCTCTTACACCGTTACAATATTATAAGAAAAGAGAAAGGAGCGCACCATAAATGGCGGAGTTTCGCAGCAGGAAATTACTGCCGGGCTGGTGCTTGCTCGCTAGTTTCACTGGGCGTGATATAATAATGACGGAAATAACGGAAATAATTACACTGCAGGGTGACGGGACTTGACTCCCGTCGTCGGGACGACGGGATGTGCAGTAAGCAGCCCAGCAAGCAGGCAGGCAGGAGGGCGACGCGGGCTTGGGGGTTCCGCTCCGGCGCTGCTCACGACCGGGTTGGACTCTGGCCAGCTGCTGCTGACCCGGAGATAGGGGGCTGGGCTGGAAGGAGGGAGCGAGCGAGAGAGGAGCTCAGGCGCTGAGAGGAAACGAAAGGGAGGAGGGACTGGAAAGGAAGGCAAGGGGAGGGAGGGAGGGAAAGGCTTGGGGGAAGAAGAAGGAGAATCACAGCTGTTGCTGCTGCTGGTCTTTGCTTGCTTGCTGTGCTGAGGTCGAGGTTATTGTTGTTTAGCTCGCTAGATCTGCAGCAGCTGATGCTGATGCTGCTGCCTCTTGCTTCTATCTGGACGTGCATCGAGCTTTGAATCGTCTTGTTCTGTTTCCAAGCAGTGGCGGTCAATCACGCAGAGCCTGGAGATTTGGCGAAGCTACTGAGCCTCCGAGTGTGAGAGGGATAGAGAGGACGAGAGTGAGTTGAGTGGGGGAGAGAGAGAGAGAGAGAGAGAGAGAGAGAGAGAGAGAGAGAGAGAAGGGAGGAGAGGAAAAGAGACAGATCGGATTTATTGTGAAGAGGGAAATTGCGCGACGGAAGATCGCGAGAGAAAGACAGTAGAGAGAGAGAGAGAGAGAGAGAGAGAGAGAGATATGCGGTACTGGTTTAGTTTGTGCAGGATGATGATGGAATGTGAGTGAGAAGGTGTAAGAGGACGAGAGGAGGAAGAGGAAGGAGACGAAGATTTTGTGAATAGCGTGGGACGCTCGTGGAGGCGTGCCTCGCGGGGCTATGAGTCGCGGGTCAGGAAGGACGGTAAATGTGCATGCCACTGTCGTGGAAAGCAGGGCGCAGGCTTGAGGAGGAGGCAGAGAGGGAGGCGCATTTGGTGAGCCTGTTAGACGAGGTGAAGTATCGAAAGAGGCCGAGGGGAGAAGAATGACATGAGGAATCGAGAGTTGGCGCAGGTGGTAAAAACCTGTCGCCACTGGATGAGTAGCCGGAGTTGCAAAAGCGAGCAAGTGTTGTTAGCGACAGTGGTATCGTTACACGGGGGAATAAGGCTGGAAGAGTGTATTAGAAGGGCAGGTTGATCTATCGCTGGAAACAAACTCTGGAATCTCTGGAAAAGACTAGTCATGCAGCATCCTTGGTTCCTCGATAGAGTGTGGCTGCTGTTGCTGTTGCTTCTTCATGGTCCGGTGTATACTCGGGCCAATTATGAAGGTGCGCCTTTCTTACACTTATCATCACAAGTTCCATTGTGAAAACAAACCTATGTGAAGCTGGCATGGAAGGCCCAGCCCCTACTTGTTACAGGACGAAGTGTCCACATAGGCTGAACTGGAGCTTGATCGATGAAGTATGCTGTCGAGGTAGGATAGAAACAGATTATAGGAGGAGGTCGCGTGTTTCATGATGCCGGGGAATGTACCGCAAGGATGTCAGTCAAGGCTCGGTTACGAGTAGCAGCAGGTGCATGCCCCGCAAAGCTTGCATCATTCTTCCATCGGGCAGGAAGGCTCTCACTGGCGCACGTATAATGAAGCCATTATTTGCGACCTGGTTGTCATTGTAAACTCTAAGATCCGGGAGGGGATGCAAACCAAAGCATACCACATACTTCTGCGGAACGGGAAAGGACAAATGAATTGATGCGCGGAAGCCATTAAAGCTTCTCGATCAGGATGCAACTTATCAAGATGTATGTTACCGCGAGCCTAAGTTTGCTCTCGATGGGTAGTTTATTGCTCTCGAGGCCGGAGAATCCGTGGTTATTGTGTCCTTTGAGGCTGATAACGTACTTTGCACTCCTCGTTTTAGGACGAGTTGACTTCTCAACTCATCCTTGAACGCTAGCTACGGAAATAGTTCCTCGCGATATGCCCTACCGGATTTTGCGAAAGTTGAGTTAAAAGTTTGGCAAACGACGGACATTCTTTGGAAATTCTTTTGAACTCGTTTCGAGGACGTCGGATGAGTAGGAAGAACTTGGTCAACGAGCTTTCCAAACGAACCACTCTGTAACCAAGCGGATCATGCCCTGGCTCAGCGTCGATGTTTCCCACGAGTCGAGCTGTGTACTTATGACAGAACAATCTGTAGAAGTGTGCTTAGCGTATATGACGCTGAAAATTTCAGAGCAAAGTGGCTTATGTCGGACGTAAACAGATTTGATCCATGCTTGAAGTATTCGCGGTGTGGAGTATCCCACCTGGATTGGATTCAGATTGTGACGTTTTATTTGTGTTATGGAGGGTAAACTTTTGTGGTGCTTGCATAGAGAAGAAACTGGATGGCTGGGTTGGGTGGTTTCTGAGTCCCACATGAAGTGCGACCTTAGGGTTGTACTTCCGGTTTCATGGAACTTCTTTTGGTGATCAATATCGCACAGGTTGATCAGCTCTAGAGTGTTCTTGAGATTGAGTGTTCCGTGGAAGATGAAATAGTTCGTATGAGGAGTCTGGTGAACATGCACTTCTGTGACATCTAGTTTGTAGAAATGAGCATAAGAGAGTGGGAAGCAGAGACTTTACCGTGGTCAATCGAAGTTTGATTACATGGATTCTCTGTTCTAATCACACTTTCCAACGATTCTAGTCACTAGAATGGCGAGATTTGAGAGTTTCATATCTTAATGGCTTTGCCATTACTTATTCGAAATGATAGCTGCTTTCCATACAAACCTGGTTTGAATGGAATATGCCTGCCGCACGCAAGTAGAATATCGTATCCTTTGACAAGAGATCCTGTAGTAGATTATATTTATTTCTGGGGTCAAATGCAATCACGTGTAAATTTCTCTGTTGGGCGCGGCCTGGAATTTGGTCGCTGAAAGGTATCTGTCTATTAAGTCATTACCACCAGGTTTGTACGGAATATGCCTGCGGCACGCAAGTAGAATATTTATCATCATCGCATTCTTTGACTAGAGATCCAGTAGTAGAGTATATTTATTTCTGAGGTCAAATGCAATCACGTGTACTTTTCTCTGCTGGGCTCGGCCTGGAATTCGGAATTTGGAAGTTGGAATTCTGTCTGTGTAAGTCATTACCAGATGGATCATAAGAAATGTATATTGACAAGTAGTCTCAATATATATTTCTCCGAGTATGTGGAATCGGTTGGTAGCTTCCTCTAATATATCTCTGACTTTGTTGTTCCTACTTAACCTGTGCAGGTGACGCACTTCATGCATTGAGGCAAGCTCTCGACGATCCAAGTCAGGTGCTACAAAGTTGGGATCCCTCGCTAGTGAATCCATGCACATGGTTTCACGTTACCTGCAATACAGAGAACAATGTTGTTCGAGTGTAAGAGAAATTTTTTGACTATTATAAATTATTTAACTTGTGAAGTCACAGGCATTCATATGTATTGCTGGAGTCTTTTGATCAGTTGTTGAAATATTTTGTTATTTCATGTTTCAGGCTTGAGTTCTGAATGCTTCAGAGTGTCAATTCCAAGCTTTGTCTGAAAGCACTTGTGATTTGCAGGGATTTGGGCAATGCCATGCTTTCAGGAAGTTTGGTGCCTCAGCTTGGCTTCCTCACACAGCTCCAGTACTTGTAAGTGTTGCGGAAGATTTCTGAAATGTTGTGAACTTGTCTAGCCATGGATGGATGCTTTGTTTTCTGCTTGTAAGTTCATGTAAAGTACCATTTGACCACTTGTCATTGCAATGGAAAATGGAGATCACCTATCTCTGTTCGAACGAGATAATTCTAAAGGGAAATGGAGATCACCGCTCTCTGGCTGAACGAGATACTTATACCTCTCCTTCTATGATTGCAGGGAGTTGTATAGCAATAATATTTCTGGAACGATTCCCAAGGAGTTGGGCAATCTGACTAATCTAGTCAGTCTTGATTTGTATCAAAATCGGTTTTCGGGTTCAATCCCAGAGGAACTTGGGAAGCTGCAGATGCTGAGATTTCTGTGAGTCCTGATGCCTCCATTGCAAAAATTGTTCGATTGTAGACATTTCTGTTTTCTCCTCTTGCATTTTTACGTCTAGTGCTTTCACAACCCTCTGCTACACTAGACCAAGATGTGTTCACCACTTCCATTCTTTTTGTTTGCTCAATTCATATGAGGGCATCGTCGAAGCTTGTCCCATTAGGTTGTTGAGATGGATCATAAATAACTTGTCTTGGTTGGGTTGGCGATTGTGACAACGTAGTCGATTGAACAACAACTCCTTGACAGACCAGATACCATTGTCACTTACGGAAATTACCGGCCTACAAGTGCTGTAAGTTAGTCTGTTCCTGACCATTCTTTTCTGTTCTTCTCGAGCTTGTTGAGAGTAGGCCTCACCGAATCGTTTCGGGTTCGTACTTTGTTACCTTCCTTCGTTGGTATATGACGTACGGTTTGTGGTGCAGCGATCTGTCAAATAATAATCTCAGCGGTGAAGTTCCAACTAATGGATCTTTCTCTCTCTTCACCCCTATCAGGTAAAATAGCACCAGACCCTTTGATCTCCTTTAATTTGTGGGAATCAGTGAATGGAGATAGGAACACTTAGTAAAGAGCACTATCTATATCACTTTCTTCTTAGGGGTACGAGATGTGGATGATCACGAAGTACATGTGCCGTTTCCAATTCTCTCTCCACAACACTTGCAAAACAACGTATGCGGAGGGGCTGCGGAGGTTGGTACTGATGTCATAAGCATGTGGTGTGCGTATGCAGTTTCAACGGGAATCCTGATCTCTGTGGCGCGGCTGTTGGAAAACAATGTGAAGGCGGACCTCCTCTATCTCCACCACCTCCCGTGCAAGCACCTCCTTCACCACCTACTGCTAGTAAGTTGATGCCTTACAGGATTATAGATACAGACCGCCAGTATGATTATATCTGATTTTGTATGATACTAAGGATCCTGCCCAGATTATTTGGTGATAAACATTTTCGTCAGAGAACTCAGCCGTAGACTTTCATGCCAGATCCAAATCCGTCTTCTCAGACTGGGGCTATCGCCGGTGGAGTCGCAGCCGGTGCTGCTCTTCTCTTTGCCGCTCCCGCGATCGGCTTTGCATGGTGGAGGCGCCGTCGACCTCAAGAAGCCTTTTTCGATGTTCCAGGTAAAATTCACATCTGAGGTTTAGGAGTTCATTAGTTCTTCTCTTGTCTATGTTTCTCGAGGACCTTGCTGCTTGAAAATGGGGTTTCTTATCACATATTGACTTAGAACCGTGACTATAACAAGAATGTATGTTTGACAACAGCTGAAGAAGACCCAGAAGTCCATTTGGGACAATTGAAGCGATTTTCACTCCGCGAACTGCAAGTCGCTACTGATAACTTTAACAACAAGAACATTCTGGGGAGAGGAGGATTTGGTAAGGTGTACAAGGGTCGTCTGGCTGACGGCTCCTTGGTAGCTGTTAAGCGCCTCAAGGAGGAACGCAGTCCGGGTGGTGAGCTACAGTTTCAGACTGAGGTTGAGATGATTAGTATGGCAGTACATCGCAACCTGCTTCGGCTCCGTGGGTTTTGTATGACCCCCACAGAACGGCTGCTTGTATATCCTTTCATGCCAAATGGCAGTGTGGCATCGCGCCTTCGAGGTATGCTTCTCACCGGCAACAACTGTTTTTGCTGAAAACATTGATTTTGTATATAAGACTCGAGTAAAGATTGTCTTTAAGACATTGTCTGAAAGTTTGGGTTAGTTTCTGCCGGTTTGATTTACTTTGCGCTGACTGCCTGTGCTGTGCGTCTGGCAGAACGTAGGTCAGAAGATGCACCTCTGGACTGGCCAACGCGGAAGCGCATTTCCCTGGGATCGGCTCGGGGTTTGTCCTACTTGCACGATCACTGTGATCCAAAAATTATACATCGTGATGTTAAGGCCGCCAACATTTTGCTGGACGAGGAGTTCGAGGCCGTGGTTGGTGACTTCGGGCTCGCAAAGCTCATGGACTATAAGGACACTCATGTGACAACTGCAGTTCGTGGAACCATAGGTCATATTGCGCCAGAGTACTTGTCCACGGGAAAATCCTCCGAGAAAACGGACGTCTTTGGATTTGGAATCATGCTTTTGGAGCTGATCACCGGACAGCGGGCGTTTGACCTGGCACGCCTCGCTAATGACGACGATGTTATGCTTCTCGACTGGGTGAGTGCCGGTCCTACCTTGAAGGGCGTGTATGCTCCGCTTGTTAAGCTTCACCTGCGTCAGTTCTGGGAACTTTATATACTCAATGTCTCTTCGCCCTTTTCAAAATGAAAGCCTCACAATTACGTGCTTGTCGTGCTATGAAGAGGCTTCCTGAGCTCATTTTTTGCGTCTGTGTTTGCACTCTTGTCCAGGTCAAAGGACTTCTCCGAGAGAAAAAGGTTGAATTTTTAGTGGATCCCGATTTGCTAGAGTACGACAAAGTCGAGGTGGAGCAACTTATTCAAGTAGCACTACTATGTACACAAAGCTCGCCGATGGACCGACCGAAGATGGCAGAGGTGGTGCGCATGCTCTCAGGAGATGGGTTAGCGGAGCGATGGGAGGAATGGCAGAAAGTGGAAGTGATCCGCAGTCAAGAAGTCGAAATGGTTCCTCATAGAACATCTGAATGGATTGTGGACTCCACAGATAATCTCCATGCAGTTGAACTGTCAGGCCCAAGATAGTTCCCAAACCCCATTTTGCTTTTCTTTCAAATTAATATCTTATAAAGTTTACCCGTAACTTTGAACTGCAGCCTGTTCAGCATGTTTGCTCCTGCTGCTCCTCTTGCTTTTAGTATCTCACTAATGCAGCACACGGTAGCCACTTACCAGTTATATTGTTTGGCAAATTTTGAAGAGACACACAGCGGCCACGCACTGGTAGATCGATTGATCCTACTTGTAGTTATCTCCCTGTCACGTCAGGGACTTCTTAATAGTCTACCATGCCTAGAGATCTCGAGAGAGCAAGGGAGGAGAAGAACGAGAGCTCTCCTTAACACGGAAAAATACAAGGATTGCTTGATTTACTACCTCCTTCGTAGACCACTATTAGCGCACATAGGAGAGCCTCCAATTCAAAGATCAGGTCCAGCTGTCCTTCGAAAAGGATTTGCTTTCACCCTATTAGTGCTTGTTTACCTTAAAGCAAGTTCGGCAATCAGGCACCACGAACTCATCTGGTCTATGAACGTTAGAAAGGGCCATTGTATGATCAAGGAAGACTACTTTCAGAGCTGGGCGGGGCCCCAGATTACGACTGTACAATCTCTGACATTCCACTCGCTCCGCTCAGTTAATTTGCCATACCATGTTTCCAAGATTTTATTACTTACAACCTAGGGGCAATTGAAGCCCTCCAGTGAATGAAAAACGTTATGTGGCTGTATGTATCACTATACTCTTCAACTAGACACCCAATTCTCTCCCGTGTCACACAACCTCACCAACTCAGCGTGCTTTTTGTGCCACTTGCTCTGTGCCACTGCTTCCGGCCAACTGTGAATTGAAGTGAAGTGAATGATTTCGACGTGTTCGTGCTCTGAGGGTCTGACTCAGTCACTGATCCTCTCGCACGCACCTGACGCACCTCGTGTCGCTCGGAAGAGGTGGGTCGATGTAGGCTTCCAAAGAACGGCGATCCCGGCGAGTGACGGAAGAAGATGGATGCCCGCTATGATGGTAGATTAGGTTGCAGGGTCGGCAGGTGACGGTTCCTCTCTCTCCCTCTTCCTCTCTCTCCGACGGAAGATGACTGCGATTGCATCTTTAATACCATCTCGCACGGACGCACGGCGAGATCCCTGGAAGGTCTGAGACTCTGAGGGCCCAGTAAATACTAATCTGGCTTTAGCTTGGCTGGAGATTATGTGATTAGATGCTGCGACTATGTGGTGCTTTCTCTCGCCCGACACTGCCATCCATATCCGTCTTGTGGTCGAGGTCTTTATGGTGCTTCGTGGAACCACCCGCCGCAGAGTGACGAGGATTTGACTGGATCTCACGGTCGTGGATGCGTCCCATGCGTCGGGATCCTCAAACTTTGGATTCATCAACGCCAAGTGCCCACCCACTGGCCGACGGAGCCGTGGGGCATTCCCTAGCGAAGAAGTTTGCGTAGCACAGGTGAAAACTGTGTGAAGCAGTCCAATTTGACGACCACACGAAGCGCTCTTGCGCTGTCCTGAGGCTTGCTTGTCTGACCGAAATCCCTTTCAGTCACTTGAAACACAAGAAAGATGTGAGGGTAGGTGAGAAGGGGTGAACTAATCGTCTGGAGATTAGGTGTCAGAATTCATTAACTGATGGCATCCGGTTTAAAATTTCGCTTCCTTCTGCACAGATTCGGTATCGGCTCAGACCACGCCAAGGGAGGTGGAGAGTTGAATGGCAAGAGAAGGACAGGCGCGTGAACAAGATCGTCATCTCGAGCAGCGAGTGAGTGAATGTTGATTTCGCAACTCGAATCCGAACGCCACCTTCCGGCCTGAATCAAATGCACCGTCGACAACACACGGAGCGCCATCGTGGAGTCGAGCCGGGCCCCAAGGTCCGTCCATATGGAAGCAGCAAAGACCCCGAGGCAAAATCTGTGTGCGATCGGAGGGCTCAACATTCCCACCCTACTGCAGCCCAGAAACTACTGCTGCTGACCTAGTCCAATTCCTCTTAAACTTCTCGCTCACTCAAAAGTGTGATTCGCGCACGAGCACGAACCAGAGAACTAACCACATCTTCGAGACTCGAGACTCGAAATTGCATCACCGCCTTCCTCCAAACCAACAGGCTCAGGACGAAATTCGCAACCCAGGCGGGCATCCCCAGTCTGCCTGCCTGCCTGCCTGGCGCCACTGTAGAAAGCTGGCTCTTCAACACCGCATCACCTCCCGAACACACGTCAAATAGGTGACATCACGAGCACCAAAGTTTGAAATGCGGCCTAGAGCGCATTTGCAGATGGCATTATCCTCTAATGAAGTCCGTCACCGCCTCCGCAACTCCACCATCGAACGCACTGCGAGCGCGATGGAGCCCCGTCTACCCTCGGATCAAGAAAGCGAGAAAAAGCTGACCTCCCTGTGACGCCCGCCCCGGTTCGCCGATTGCCCTTCGTCCTAATCTAATCTAATCTCTTCTTTTCTCTCCTCGCGCTTGCCCTTCGCGTTCCCGCGTGTTTACCCATTTGTCCGTTGTCTGGTGTTCTGCGCTGGAGCAGGAAAAGTTCTTCCTCGCCTGTTGACGACTTCCTTTCCTTCTTCCCCTCTCGCGCTCTGGCTCGGCCACCATCGCTTCGCTTCCTTTGCTTTGCTTTGCTTACACATCGATACAGCTGGACCTCCCTGCCCCTCACGACCTCTTCCGCTCATCTTCGTCCTCGGCCTGACGATCTTGATTGTGCATTTGCTACCGTACTGGTTCACGAATCACGCTCCGTTCGTCTGATCATCGGCTCCCACTTCGGGCTTAACCGGAGTTACTGGAGCCCCGGGCAGCCGGCGACAGAGGCGCGGGAGTTCCCGGAGGGACAGACGGCGGGAGGGATTGGGCGGGGCGGGACGGGAAGGGGAGAGGAGACTCAAGAGAGGGGAGGGGGTGCCGGGTAGGGGTACCAGCGTAGGGGCGATGGAGCTTGAGCGGTTGTCCTTCTGAGTAATACCAGACTGTCTAGATACGGAGTACGGACGGGGTTGAGCGTACGAGATACAATTACTGTAGTGTACGAGCTTTACTACCCGTTATTTAACGCCCCAACGTTAACTTCTGACGGGTCTGTGAAACTGTGGAGGTTTTCAACATAGGGCATGCTTTTGTGTTTTCTTTTTTAACCGTCTGAGTGCGGGGATATATTTCAGTTGTTTTGTGCTGCACAATGTAATGGATACTACTCTAATCAAACAAGCGCATTGTATTTTGTCGTAGCTTGCAAGGGATCTTCAATGTTCCCCTGAGAGTAAACCATTCAGCGCTGGACCCAGCCATGACTTCTTATTGTAAAGCATCTGTTGAGTTTCATTTATTGAAACAATGTTTACTCTCACTATCTTACAATTAAAGCCTTGAATCATATCATTTGTTAGTTGTAAGCCTGAATGATTGCACGAAGTTATATCTTTCATACAGTATAGGGTGTAAAACTTATGGCAAAATACTGAAATCTAAAAGATTATACTTATGTATTATATATAAAGGAAATTTGCAATTTAGATTCATGGTAAATAAATTCTATCTTCCTGAATCAAATGTATGTCAAACAAATAAGAATTGGTTCAAGACCTTTAAATTATTATTTGTGATTCTGATATAATTTATGTACATTAATTTTTCAATTTCCATAATCTCTATTTTAGGTTTGATATGCATAACACATAAATCAATTCAAAAATTTAATGTTATTTTGAACAAAATTATATGATTAATGATTTAAAAAAATTCAAGTGTTAAAAAAAACTATTCTGATAAAGATCAAGTTTTAAAATCTAGTATATGATATATGGGGAACATGAACAATAAAGCTAATATTTTTAATATGTATTTTAAAATACTGCATAAAAACTGATTTCATGTTCTACAGAGTTATATATGTATAGAAATTTTTTAAACAAATTATTATGATTTTTACAAATTTATTTGCCTAAGTTTTTATATAAGATTAAACCAATAAAAACTCAAAGAAACAGTATTTTGACTATTTAAATCAAAATATTAAATTATGCAAAACATGTAAACTATATATATATATATAAAATAAAAAAATATTATTGTTACAAATATCATCTTGCATTGGTGAAATTTTTTTATTTTATTTGCAATAAGCTTATATAATCATAATTAAAATTATAAATTATTGCTTGAAAATTCATAAAAATAAAAATATTTGACTCAAAAACATAAATGTGAATTGTGTTTGTACTATTTATCAAATAAATTTGTAAAAAATGAAGCCAATTTTAATATGAAAAATGAAAAATTCTATATAAAATTATCAATATGAAAAATACATATGTTTTTTGATAAAATTTTCATAAAGATCAAATCTTCAAATAATAAAAAAATTAATTTTATTAATTTTAAAATATATTTTTTATTTTTTACTTGCATTAAATTCTTATATTTTTTTTTATAGATTTGAGTAAACTTATAGATATAAATGACTAAAAAATTGTATTCATTAAAATTGACAGATATACAATGATATACCAACTAGCTTTGAGTTTTTCAACGTTCTATTTTACAAAATATATTATACTTTGGTCTTATATAAATGAATATCATAATTTTTTAAATGGTATATGTAATATTTTATAAAATAATTAATTTTAATATTAAATTAAAAAATATTGAAATTTATAATATTTAAAAAATATATTAATATTAAATTTCACATATGAAATGTTTAAAATATTTTATTTATTAAAAATATAACATAAAAAAATTAAAATATTAATAATTTATGTAAATAAATATATTTCTATCATAATAAGATTTTTTTTGAAAACAATTTATAAAAATGTACAACATTATTCATTCAATTTCAAATTAAAATTTGAATTCAAATTATTTAATATTTAAAAAAATCCTTGTAAAAATCATTTTAAAGACCAAACTAGAATAATGAAATTAATAGTACATTACTAATATTAACAATCCGTATATTAATACTACGTTGAGTATAAATTATGTAATTATAATTGGTTCAAAAGCTTATGTAATTTGAAAAAGAATGTGATTTTTGATCTTAATATATAAATCAAAATGTAATATATGATTAATAAAACTACAAAATATAATACACTTTTAACATAATATTCAGAGCATAATATTTATTAGACGGATTCAATATTGTATTGCTTTTTGGCACTAACATGTCATGTCATATGTTAATAAAATGGATACTTTTTGTTCAACAATGAGAAACTTCAACTATTTAAGCTAGTTGGATTATTTTTTGAGATATTGCGCTATATTAGATTTATAAATTATATATGTTGTGCTCTTCACATAAATTTTATGTTCAAACTTGTGAAAAAATAATTGAAAAAAATATGTTTTGGTTGTTAAGTTATGTAAATAACATTTATACTAAGTATAAAGAACATAATTTTTGCAAATCAATGAATGATACAACTTGAATGATTACACTAGGTGCTTTATTAATAGATTATGTATCATTTACACACATTTTTACTTATTTGATAGAATGTAATAGCTATGTAATCTTGAAATAATCATGATCATTCATTTAGCTACTTTTACTATTGCTACAAGATATTACATTTGGATGTTACATAATATATTAGCAACCCTTTTCAATATCAATACTATGATAAAATAATGACTTACACATCACACCATTAGTTATAAATGATAAGATAATATTGCATAGGACAATAAATAGTACAATTAGCGATGTATGTAATAGGAGTGCAGTTGGTGCCAATAGTGTTGTTAGGATATCTAAAACTTCATATATAGAGATTGAATCAAGTTAATAATACTTAGTTGGTTGAAGTTAAGTGCACGAATGAAACAAGAGAAATAGTAGAATATTGATTGTAATATCTTATTTATGGAATAAATTGAAAAACAGAATGTTCTTGTGGATGTTTTGAAAGTGAAAAATATAACTTTAAACATTTGAATTCAAATATATAAATTTTTTTTCTCAAAGAACGATGAATAAATTTCAGCAGATTTTGATTAATGATATTTTTCATTGGATTGGTGTTCAATGAAAAGTGATAATATGGTGAAACATCTAGTAATTATATGAAATTGAAATCAAATTGTATGAAATTGAAATCAAATTGTATGAAATTGAAAGTGATTTTAAATTTTTTGAAATACTCATCTTTCTTGTTTTATATTTTGTTTTTGCACTTGATAATTTTGAATGCAAAAGCGTGACTCAATTTTGTTTCACTAAGCATATGATGATAACAATATTTATGATTGTTGCCACGGAAGAAGGTCAATATAAAATTATTTTAGTTCCTAAGTTGCATTTTTGAAATATTTCAATAAAAAATAATAGTGACATGCTATAGGATAATCACACTATGTTTGATTGATGAAAATTTGGATGAGATCATAATATAAAAAATATCACATATGAGAAAAAAACTATAACTATAAACAATGACGTCAATTTGTAACACTAGAGAAGTATAGACAAATCACTCAATTAGCTCAAGAACTACAAAGTTGAGAGATAACATTAATGGTTTCACTTTCTTCATATATAGTACTTCAAAAGGTACAATAAAGATAAGGTCCCACACCCATCATCCATTCAACTCCATGTGGATCTATGATATGACGGACATCATTATGAGTACACTGATTATTGACGTGGAATTCCAACTAACACACTAACTAACATATTAGAAACATAACCTAATGAACATATGGATTACTGATATGATATCTTTAAATAGTCCACTAGTAATCAATTCAAGAAAATCAATCTTCACCTTTCGTAACCTTCACTTTAGTTCTCACTAACTTAGATGGTTACAAACCTCTCTCTTTTAGGATGCAACATCATCATTGCACACACATTCAAATTTTTGAACGATCAAATGTGTATTAAATAAATTATTAGTCGATTTTAAGTTGATTCAATTTTTTTTTATCAAACTAAATACTAAATTTGTGGGTATTTGTAACCCCAAATCAGCTTTTTGATTATCTTCTCAACCTCAAATTTTTCATAATATGCTATCATAGTAGGTAAAGTAGGAGATGATGATGGATTTGTGAATTGCTTGGATCTTGATAAATATTTTTATAATTATTATACATGAAATGCGGGATTTATTTTCATATCTGACGTGAGCTTCAATTTGTAAAATACATCGCCAATACGTTTCAATCCACAAAAGGACTAATGAATCAAGGATGAAATTTTGGTATTTCCACCAATGATAAATTGCTCATGAATAACCAAACTTGATCTTATAATTGAAAAATCAACTCTTTGTGATGGACAGCTGTACACTGTTTCTATTGATTTTGAGCAATTACAAACTTCTTCTTTGCTTGATGTAATTCTCTCTATATGCACTCCCTAAAATAATTGACCATCACAACTTTGGTTGAAAACTCATACACTTTGGAAATTCTCACCAAACAAGAATGTGTCAAAGGATGAGCATCATACATTAAATAAAATCAATACACTTTTATGAATGCATTAATAGAATTTTTATATGCAAATTCCACAAGAGTCAAACAAGTATCCCACTCTTATTTTTCCTCAAGGGTGAATGCAAATGACATATCCTTTATTGTTCTACTGACTCTCCCTATTTGACCATCTATTTGAGGATCATAGGTTATAAATATTGCTAGCTTTATTTTGAATAAATCAATTTTTTTTTCAAAATAATATAGTAAAATGAGTTCCTCTATCAATTATTTGATTTAATAAATGATTCACAAAAACTATATCTAGATACAAATTAACAAGTTGTGGTGTAGTCATTGTCTTTTTGGTAGGTTGGATGTGAATCATTTTACTAAATTTACCCACAAAAATCACGACTGAATCATATCCTCAAGAAATTATAGATACATCACATACTAGATCCATAATAATATGTTCTTATCGTTGTTTGGGAATGACAAGAGGTTGTAATAAACTTGATGATTTGTATTATCTGTCTTGTTTAGTTGACATGATATAGAATTTCGAGCATATGACTCCACATCTTCATTCATCCTTGCCAATTTTGTATTTATTGTATGCTCTCCAAAATCTTCTCAGCTCCCATGTGCCTTTCAATGGCTGTATCATGACCTTTTGACAACACCATTGTATATAAATCTAGACCTTGTGGGATCCATATACACTGCTCCTAAAATGCTAGACCTCGAACCTTCTTCGACATCTCCACTTGAAATACTTTCATGACTTCTCATCCTCCTTTGTTGCAGCCATCATTTGAGTCCACTAATTGGCTTGGATTTCCAACTCTATTATGTTGTTGATGCACAATATTTGCATTAAGACATATGCAAGTTGTTTCTTACCTTCCACATATATCAAATATTGTGGTTTATTTCCACAACAAACTACTTATCTCCCAAGCAGTGCTTCCAATGTTTGGTGACCAAAACAATGAGTAACTCATCTCGTTCAATTGTGTGATAGTTTTTCTTGGCTGTCATCAATTTTTGAGAAAAAAAAACAACCGGATTCTAATCATCATGAAATTTATATTGAAAAAATTCACACAAATTTGTACTTGATCATTAGTAGCCAACTTGATTGGTCCATTAGGATCATACCACTTGACAATGAGTGCATGCAAGAGATTATGTTTCAATGCTTGAAAGTATAATTCTTGTACGGTTCTCATCTCCATTTTGACCTTTTCCTAACATAGATGTTAAGAATCAAAATTTTTAACAAATTTGAGATAAAATTTGATAAAATCAAAAAAATTCTTCAATTGAGTTTGATCCTCTAGTGGTGTTTTTATATATGGCTTCTATCTTCTCACTCATCACTTGGATTCCCTGTGGCTGTGACTTAATGACCTAAATAATCCACTTATGACTTGTCAAGTTCACATTTTGAAGGTTTTGAATATGATTCATTTTTTCACAAAATCTCAAATACCTCTCGTAAATATCTCATATGATCTTTTAAGGTTTTACTATACACCATAATATCACCTTATTTTTTTAATAGATTTATTTAAATAAAGATAAAATATGATTCATCACTCCCATGAATGTTGCAAGTGTGTGTAACCATCTGTAGTTAGTGAAAATCAAAGTAGAGGCTACGCAAGATGGAGATAGATAATATTGAATTGACTATTAGTGGACTATTTAAAGATGTCAAGTCAGCAATTCATATGCTCGTTATGTTATGTTTCTAATGTGTTAGTTAGTGTGTTAGTTAGAGTTACACGTTAACAATATATGTGTTCATAGTCATGTTTGCCACACCATCGATCCACAAGAAGTTGGATGGATGATGGTTGTAGAATCTTCTTTATACTCAATCTTTTTAAGGACTATATATGGAGAAAGAGAAACCATTGAGGTTATCTCTCAACTTTAGAATTCTTCAGCTATTTGAGTGGTATGTTTTTACTTCACTAATATTACAATGGTATAAGAGCTAACTTGATCTTTACTTGACAATGTTTGAAAGATGATTTTGAATTTTGTTTTTGTTAATATCCCAAGCTCATCGAGTTGATATAGGTCGATCCGTGCCTAATGACTACAGGCCGTAGATCTAGGGTTATTACGTACCGATGGTACAGATCTGTTTAGGGCTAATCCGAGATTAGGGTTTCCATGTACTCCCCCAATATATACAAGGGAAGGCGAAGCCTTCCTAATCTCATTCATGTACACTCTCTCTTGTCCCTTTGGTGTGCTCTCCTCTTCTTGGAGTGTTTTCTTTAAGGATCGGTTTCTCAACATGATATCAGAGCATGGTGGGAGCATTAGTTTTGTAGATTAGACATAGAGGAGGCTTTGGAGATCGAGTGAGGAGTGTGCCTCTTTAATTGAGGAGGCCCAGTCCAAGCGATTAGATTGTTGGGAAACCGTTTCGTGTTTTCTCAGAATCTTCAATCGCGTTTTCGGAGGTCAAGATGATCATTTTCGAGATGATCATCTTGCGCAGAATGGTCGAATTTGGTAGTCATGAAGTTTTCGTGCGATTTGGAGTTGGTGATAGTTATCGCCTTTCCAAAATCTTTGAGGAGCTATTTGGAGGCCTAAACGAAGTTTTTTAGAGGTTTGAGGGTTTCTATATGAGCATCTATCAGAGCTCCTGCCACGAAAAATTTCAGCTCAATCCGAGCTTTCTTCGTCGTTTTCGCTTAAATGCGTGCGGCATGAGAATCGCGAACACATTTCCCACTCCATGCTGTTGTGCGTAGCCCTTGGCTACCAATCTAGCCTTGTATCGAGATACAGTGCCATCCAAGTTACGCTTGACCTTAGAGATCCATCTGCAACCAATCGCTTTCTTACCTTGAGGTAAGTCCACCAACTCCCATGTTTGTTGGTGACGAAGTGCAGCAAATTCTGTCTCCATGGCTTCAATCCACTCATTTTTGTGCATCGCCTCCCCAAGCGTACTTGGTTTTGGCTCAGCAAGAACGCGAGTCATGTATGCATGATGATCAGCAAGGAAACTTCCATGCATAAATCTCTGAACCGGATGCTGAACTATCTCAGATTTACGTAGGGGCAAGCTCGGATGTACCGCTTTTGTCTCCCCTTGCTTCGGATCGAGGTACAAAGCGGCGTCGTTTCGGGGACGCTTCATCCAATGGATGAAAATCGGCAATCCGTGGTGAGGACATCATATGTTGTAAAATAACATGATCCTCAAGACTAGGAGTCGATGCGGATGGTGCTCGATGAACTTCATCCGTAGCGACTCAGTACTGATGACTTCGGCTCTAGACCGGTGACTCCATAAACTCCACTCTGTAAAGGTACAATGGACGGACTACTTGGTGCAGTTTCAGCAGGAAGAGTGGGTATGACCGGAACAATCGCAGATGCATACCAAGATTGCAACTCTTCAAATAGAACATCTCTACTGATATAGAATTGCATAGAGGAAGGATTATAGCATCTATATCCTTTCGTATCTAAGGCATATCCAAGGAAAATACACTTCTCAGCTTTCGGATCTAGCTTCTTGCGCTTCTCATCCAGAATGTGTACATAACAGATGCAACCAAAAACTTTCAGAAATGAGTAATCAGGCTTGTGGCCTGTGAATACCTCCATCGGGGTCTTGTTGTGAACTGTTGATGTCAGAGTTTGATTCATCAAGTACACCGCAACGGAAATGATTCCCCGCGAGCGGTCTAGGCAAGTTCTTCTCGTTCAACATAGCGAAAGCAGCCTTCTCGCTATTTGACGATTCTTCCTCTCCACAACGCCATTCTGTTGTGGAGTATAACTGCAAGTTTTCTGGCGCCGTATGCCATGCTTACGTAGGTAAGCAGTGAATTCTCTAGACAAAAACTCGCCTCCTCCATCCGAACGTAGACAAAGGATAGATTGTCCATATTGTTTCTCCACCAGTGTGGAAAGTCTGGAAAGCTGACAACACATCTGAAGAGCTCTTGCTCTTAAGGAAGTAAACCCAGGTGTAGCGAGAGAAATCATCAATGAAGGACACGAAGTACTCAAAGCCAGATAAACTTGGTTGAGAAGAAGTCCATACATCTGTGTGCACCAACTCTAGAAGCTTGATCGTTCTCCTACCTTATCCCTTAAAGGGTTCTCTAACTTGCTTGCCAAATTGACAAGCGGGACACATTGCAGTGGGCTCAGCAGAAGTGAAGTTGGGCAAACCTGTGACTAGATCTGAACTCGGAAGAGTCTTCAGTTTCTGAAAGTTCATATGCCCAATTCGCTTGTGCCAAATATCTATGTCAGATACTACAAAACCACTTTTCAGAATGACGGGGAGTTGGTCATTTCTCGATATTAAACGTAGCATCTAGCTTGAACAGTCTACCACTCCGGCTACCTCGAGCTACGACAGTACATGTGGAGTCTTCAACAAAGCACCCATCTTTGTTGAAACGCACTTGGAAACTTTGTTCTACCATCTGTCCTACTGATAACAGATTTTGAGTCAGAATAGGAACATGTAAAACGTTTCCGATTCCAGAAAGATTAGATCGTGGAATATCAAGCGGAATTTTATCCTTATGCTTGATCTCGTGCTTCGTATCATCTCCAGTCACCATGAACTGAGGAGTCTCCACAGTGTCGAGCGACACAAACCATTCTTGATGCGGTGTCATGCGTCGATCACCCAATCTGTATCAGGTGCGACAGCAACATAACTCTGGTGTGTCACAATGAGTAGCTGTTCTTCAGTAGCTACATGGGCCTATTGGCCCGAAGCGCGCAGATCGTTCTGACGCTTGTAACAATCTTTGGCATAGTGGCCATTCTTGTGGCGTAGTTGCGGTGTTAACACACCTTTCTAGCAACGGTGGTGCACCTGGCTGGTTTGGCGCCTTGTTCTGCGTACGACCTCTACCACCACCATATCTGGCTCCTTTGCCACGGCCTCTGCCTTGACCTCCAGAACCTGCAAAAAACACACCTTCTTGCGGGCTCGACGAAGCACTAGTACTGTCCAGAATTTGTACTTCTTCTCCCAACATCATTTGGACCAATTCGTCGAACTTCGGAAGAGGTTCTCTAGTCAAAATTGACGTAATGAACTGCTTGTACTCGGCAGGCAGTCCTTGCAATGTCACACCGATAATCACGGTCAAATCAAGTTGACGGGAGAGGAAAGGCACGAACGACTTTAAGATCAATCTTATTCATGATGATTTCAAGAGAAAGAAAATGTATACTTTGAATCAATTATTCTCGCCGCAAAGAACTACCTATGTAAGTATGCATAAGGTGAAAATAGTGGAGGGATTCGTCGGGGGATTGATCAAGGTCAATTGGGGAGAGATCTTTGCCCGAAATGTGCAAGCGATGGGTTAGAAGTTACGAGTGGGAGAGAAGGGAGTGATCTATATCTCCTCGTTCTTGGTGCACATGTATTCACGAATGGGGTGGTTGATACCATAGGAGAGACGGAGATACCAAATGAATGTGGTGAATACTCTAGGTAGGCCAGAGGGGAGTGACGGCAACAGTGGATTGACCAGGAGTTTGGAACCCCACCGAGGAGAAAGCGTGTAGTTGCCAATAGTGGAGAATCAGAAGGAGATGCCTTTGGAGGAGCTGTAGAGGCATAGTTAGACGTGTTGGTAGGATATTTTTTGTGTTTTATTAATAAAGTGTTATATTCGGAGGAATACGGAGTGTATTTTTACGAATATGTTGTATTAGGAAATGTACGAGTAAGATAGAAAGTCACACAAGCGAGGTGCCCGTCACATAGACGTTAGGGTTGTTAAGGCGGCAAACGGTTGGCCGTGGAGGATTGAGAGCTTGTATATTGGTGTGCCAAGAACCTGCAAACTCAGTGCGAACAAGGAATTGAGCAAGTATTCGATGTCAAGGCAACAAAGGATGAGAGTACTTGTGATGCGTAAACCAACGATGTGGAGAATTTGTCCTCTCATTCCAATGGCGGATTGGACGCCGACGGAGTTATTGAGACTAAGGGAATTGGGAGATGCTTTCCTGTCATGGCAGTGGGATTACGTGTGTCCCGAGTTATGCGAGGAACTACGACAAGGGAAAGCAATTACTTCGATGGGGAAACGCGCACAGCCGGAACATTGGGATGCAAGATTGTGGGCCAAGGCACTTGAATGATTTAACTGCAGCTTCAGATCTTGCACCGTCTTGCTAAGGTGTGCGTTCTCCTTCTCTACGAATTTCATCTCGGCACCCCAAATACGGCAAATCTCCGTATACCTTTTCTTAGACTTTTATATTTTATTCTCCATTTCACCTTTCTATTTGAACAGCTTGTCCAAATTCTCAGTTAGCTAACGAATGGTGTCAGTCTGATCATCTTTCCCCAATGCAAGTCAATTCATCATCTGGATTAGATCCATATATCCATCTGCTTGAGGATCCCACCCTAGCATGTACATCGGCCCCATCTCGTTCAATTCCAACAATACCGGGATCACCACTACTTCCAGCTTCTAAGATAGCTGCAACACTGAAGCTAATGGTTCCGCAATTTCCTTGGCCACTTTCGGTCCCGGTTTCATTGCCATCATCTTAGGCCGAGACGTCTTAGGCGAAACTACTTCTTTTATGCACTTCCCCGTATTTAGCTTCTTCTTTGGGGGACTTGGGTGAGAACAACCTTCTTTCGCTGGCCTCTTCTTCTTCCTCACGAACTCCAGGGCTACTGCATCCGAGTCTGAATCCTCCAACAAAGTCGGTCCTTCTACTGCAGGCGTAGCTAGGCCTCAAGTACTCCATGTAGACCCACTACTGTCATTGTCGCTTCCCGCCACAATGTCTGAGAGTTCGGACTCCAAACGATACATGCCCTTCTCCTTTGGAGTTAACCACTCCAATCGGTTGTATAAATTCACCAGAAAAGAATAGATGTACACTACACTCTTCTCATCCTCCTTCAACTTGGCAGCCATCGCTTGAATATTTCTTGCAAAAATCTCCCCCCAGTTGACACAGATAGACCCTCCTATGAATCCTTCCCCGATTCTCACATTATGCATGCTTACATACATGGTTCGTTGGGGTGAGAATAGTTGATTTAAGGTGAACGCAACCTCTTGGACCCGTCTTTGATGAGATCGATCTTGTAGCCATTCGTCCCTTTCCGTTCTCTGGGATTAAATCACTTGCATTCATCAAAGTTGAACCCGGTGTGTAATGCCGACCCTTCCCAATCCACACCATCCTTGTCTTCGTCATGGCCTCAACTTCAACTTGTAAAGGAGTGATCAATCTCCCATCAGTAAATCTGGAGTGGAATTTCATTTACATGTGTAATTGCGTGTAATCTAATGGATGGGTAGTGGTTTGATGATCGGAATGAATGGTTGCATACTACTTATTCGCAACACTCTTTGGACTGTGCATGTCCGATAAGACCCAGGGTTGTACATATAGGATAAAATGTAAGTATATCTAAATTGTGCCTAAGTTTATCTTAATCATGACTATGTTTTGTTAGTTATGGTTAAGTTGAAGGAAAATATAGATTAACTTTTGGTGTGGTAGATGAGAAACAGATTCCATCACATGAATATCTTGACTTTCCTTGACTTGGACTAGTTTTCATTGGTTGGACTTGGTGAAGACCCTTAAATCTAGGGTCGAGATTGACTTGGTACACTAAAGTCAATTAGAGAGTAGTTGGGCTTCTAGAAGATCCAAGTGGACCAATTGCATGTTGCCATGTACCCTTTTCATTGGGGTTTGTGATCTCTATCTCGTTGAAACTTGGTAAGAGAAAGTTACATGGTGATTACTTGTAGTTACCTAGATAAGATTCTAAGCAGTATAAATAGAGAGGTTGAGAAGCAACTCTCAAGTTAGTATTGGGAGAAGTTAGTTTTGTGATCTTAGTTTTGGAGAGACCTTGTTTTGGGAAGCTTGGTTCTTGGAGAAGTCATTGTAATAGCACAGGTATACATTATCAAGTCCGAATTCGTGTAGATTGATTCGTTCCCAAGGGAATGAGGGATCAAACCACACTAGCAAAGAAGAGAAACGTGCATTTAGTCATCTTTCTAACTCTGGATTGCAAAGTCCGAAGAGCATTCACAAAGAAGGCAATCGATCCAAGCTCAATTCCTTCACAATCCCACCACATCACCAATTCCATAGACACAGCAAATAGATTTCAACAGTTTGCTTTACTTCAGGATGGAGATCTCTCTCGTTACAAGTTTGCATCTCGGCGAAAACTCTCTCTAGAGAACTTCTGTTGCTACACACAGGCTCAACTCATGGACGAATATCCGGGTAACTTCACGGATACACGCCTCAGTCGTAATAATGTCAGTCTGTAGACACTAGCTCCTCGAGTGCTCGTTCTACCTTGACTACAATTTGCAGTCCAACAGACTGGACACTTGCAAAGATGAAAGATCCATCACTTTGTTTCCTACGACTATTTATAATGAATGTTCTAACTGCTACTCCTAACTGCTTCTACACAGATCGCTCTCTCCTAAGTCTTCTACTCTGACCTAAGCCGCTCAATCGCACCTCCGCTGCTTGCGTGGATGGCTCGATTCCTAACTGCATTTCCTGTACATCGGCTGCGATCTCCTCTCAATGTAGAGCCATGGCTTCCCTGAAATCTCGACCCAACGCTTTGTACATCTCCTTTCTTTTGTCCTTTGAGTCGTTGGGATTCTCCATCGTAGCCACCAACTGCTGCAGTTCAACCCGATCACACCGTGTGAACAGATGCTGCACACATCTGTTAGCGAGGTTCTCCAACTACAACGCCTCCACGTCTACAACAACGCCTCCACGTCTACCTTAATCAATCTTCAATTTTGATCTTGCACCGTCTCCCGAAGTTGAGCATTCTCCTTTTCTACAAAATGGATCTCCGCATCCCGAATCCCGACACGGGATCTCTTCAGAGGCCTTCTTCGCCTCTTGGACCTTCTGCTCCATCTCAGTCTTCTCCTTAGACAGCTTGTCTACATTCTCCGTCAGCTCTCGGACTGTAATGGATTGGTCCTCCTTTCCCAAAGCCAGCCAGTTCATCATCTAAATCAACTCCATATACCCATCGGCTTGAGGGTCCCACCATGGCATATACATTGGTCCCATTTCGTTCAACTCTAGCAACACTGGGACCACCATAACTTCCAGCTTCTGCGACAGCTGTAGTATTGAGCCCATAGGTTCTGCAATCTCCTTCGAGACTTTCGGCCCTAACTTCACTGCCATCATCTTTGGCCGAGAGGTCTTCGGCAGTCCTACTTCTTCCACCTTCTTCTTCCCCATATCTCTTCAAACTGTCAGAGTGGCTGGCGGACTGTCCTCCACTACTCTCTTCCTCTTCCTCGAAGTTCCGATTACTTCTAGGTCTAATCCGAATCAGGCTTACTGTGCACCGCCGGCCTGACTTCTTCAATTCTCTTCAGTTCAGGGGGAGCACTCGTCCCTAAACTCCTCGTCGATCCACTACTGGTACTATCGAGGTCTGCATCCAAGTCCGATAGTCCGCTCTCCAGTCGATACAATTGCCTCTGTCTAGGCGTCAACCACTCTAGCTTCACGTACAGATGCACCAAGAAAGACGAGAGATAGACTACACTCTTATCGTCTTCTCTTAGCTTCGTCGCCATTGCATGTACGTTCCTCGCAAAGATCTCTCCCCAGTTCATCCGAATAGTCCCTCCGATGAACCCTTCTACAATCCTCACCTTATGCATGCTCACATATTTCGTTCTTTGCGGTGAGAAAAGCTAATTCAAGGTGAGAGCGACCTTCCTCCTGAAGACATCTTTGATTAAGTTGAGCTTGTAGTCATTCGTCCCCTTCCTCTTTCTAGGGTTGAACCACTTTTGCTTGTCGAAGATAAATGCTGTATGCATCGCCAATCCTCCCAATCGACGCCGCCTTTGTTTTTTTTGTGGTTGCGTCCCAGAGCCTTCGCCCACAGCCTCGCATCCCACTTCTCCGGTTGAGCTCTGCTTCCAATTGCCGTCAGCGCTTTCCCTCTCCGGACTTCATTGCACAGCTCCAGGCACACGTAGTCCCATAGCCATGACAGAAATGCTCCCCCGAGGTTCTTCAACCTCAGCAACTCTACTAGAATCCAATTCGCCATCAAAACAAGTGGTCGAATTCTCCCCATCGTGGCACTTCTTCCTGTTGTAACTCCTCCGGTTTGACGCTTCAACATATTTCTCTCTTCTTCGCTCCGGCCACTCCGCAAGTTCTTGGCATCGACTTTCTCTCGACAATTCTTCAATCCGCCGCCCAAACGCGTGCTTAAATTTCCTTGTAATTCACTTGTGTGAACTCCCTAATGGTATTCATGTCTAACCAACATATATTCGGACGAATATCCTCATGAGAACCCGAATATAACTCTTTATTCACAAAAACCAAAAAAATCCTACTTATCCTAAGAACTACGCTCCTATAGTCATGTTTAGGGTGGAGCCTTGATTCAATGAAGTCTTTGATCACCAAAGTATCCCTTCCTTTTGAGTGATATCTTACTCTTTGTGAGAATTTGCATCATGGAGTTTGGACTTTGAGAGATTGTGTAAGAGTGTGCATTAGAGTCATGGTCATAGATCGAGAAGCTGTGGTGCCGGGATGAATGATAGACAAAGATCAGGAGCCAGACCGATCTTCTGGTCATATTGCTGAACCTTCGGCGTGAGCAAGACGGGTGACAGCTAGAGAGGAGACAAGAAGGAGGGAAAGAGAGCAAGGGTGGATTCGGCCTTTAGGCCAAAGGAGGAAGAAGACTCCGGCCAAACCAGACCTGCTAAGGTGGATCGTGGGTCACGAGCATTCCACCTCTCCAACAGAGCGTAGTCCAAAGATCAAAAGGGGCAGTCGTTCGAGTAGCCCGGGAAGATTGGAGACGCAAGTCCAGCCAAGGGCAAGTACATCGGATTCCTCAGAAGAGAACGGTAGTTCAAGCATCGAAACCTCCACAAAGGCAGTGACACTCTTTGGTGACGAAGCCATCGACGAAGAAGAGAGGTGGTCGGCTTTTCAAGAAGGATTGAGAGCTTACCTCACTCAAAAGATCTCACTCTAAAGATCCTCAAAGTTAATCTTGAACCCACGTTCCAAGTCCTATCTGAGCCACACAAGACAACATGACAGCACCAATCACCAAACAGCAATACCCCAAATTTAAGGGTACTACTAACGAGGATGACACGGATTCGTATATTCGCACCTTTGAAGCCATCTCCACGGCAAACAAAGAAAATGACCCCGTGGATTGAAGAAGGATCTTTTCGGGAATTTTGCGGAAGGGGATCTGAGTATGGATGAATAACCAGAGGAAGGCCATGCGGCTGAGATCGCTTCTTGGGATGGACTTAAGGCCCGCTTCTTCGCAAGGTTCCGGGAGATGGGTTACTATAAGGTGTTGCTGCGAAGGTTAGGAGCCATCCGTAGGGAGAAACATCAAAAGCTCTGAGAGAATACAGAGTAATTTCTCAATTTGTTAGATAGAATGCCATCCACCACCACTAACACCAAACCCGAAGAGTGGAAACATACCCCAAAGAGGAAGGAGGGGCACCAAATGAAGTAGGTGGAATCTGGCCGTAAGGGGATAGAGTCAAAAGTAGAAGAGCTCACTTAGAGATTGGAGGAGCTCAAGGTACATCTGGTAAATAACAAGGATAGGAGGAAATCTCCCATGCAGGGGAGAGCTAACATGTGCATCTGCAGGAAGCCGAGGCACTCCAACTCTGAGCATCAACCTAGAGATGGGTATTCGGCCCAACAGGTGGAATGGGTGCTAGTATGGGACTACCCCCCATACGAAGTCCATGTAGACGACCAAGTCTATGGCATCAAGGAAGGGGAAACTTCATCTAACATACCCTCCGTGCATATACCTTGATACGCTCCAGTAGAGATGGTGACCACAACGCCGCAAAGGAAGATGGGAGGTTTGGCCCCAATTCCTCCACTGACCCGACCGAATGCTTGCTATAACTGCGGAGTTATGGGACACTGGTCACCCTAGTGCCCCCAACCTCAGCGATGAATGACATACTAGCCAATGTGTAGTAATTGCAAGAGGCCGGGGCATACGAATGTAGAATGCGATCAGTCACCTCAACCACGAGGTGAAAGTGAGAGGTATCCAGCGCAAGGAGTGCGTTTCGTCATCCCACCTAAGCGAGATGTTGGGGTACAAATTAGGGTAGAGGAGCAGACACCGACAACATCTTAGGAAGAAGCAAATTGTCCCGAAGATGCCTGGATGTGTTGTTGTGTGTGTCTACCCGGTATTTAAGATATTCCAGGTGTGGCCAAAGAGAAAGCCAAGTTACGGGAGAAGAAGAAGGCTTCTAGAGATGAGGTATCAAAGGCCACGGAGGCACTACCTAGGGAGTCTGAAGCCCTGGCGGAGTCAGTATTTCCCGCCAATATACGGGAAGAGGTACATGGATATCTCAAGGAGTTAACGCCAACCAAGGTTCTGCTTAGGAGTGACCCTAAGAGACAGGAGTTGGGACCACGGCCTACTTTGCCCCATACCTATTACGATCCAGTGGCGGATCTCGCCGAAGTCAAAGCGAACATCTCCATGAAGCAGCTCCTGGATGACAATAAAGTGTATAAGAAGATCCTCATCTAGGCCTTGAAGTCTAGTAAGCCTGGAGCTATGAGAAGGACCAAGCTACCCACGGTGTACTCTATGGAACAAGAGGACTTAGGAGCACCAGAAATTGAGATCAAAATTGATGGGTGCATGTTGAAATCCGTACCCATTGACTCAGGGTCAGGAGTGAACATCATGACGGAAGACATGGCAGTGGCTTCAGGGTATAAGCACTACGAGGATACCCCACGAGTCTTGAGATTGAAAACACTCCAAGTACCAAGGAGAGACCTCGTTGCACTCTAGAGTGACTGACCCAAGCGACGAAGATACCGAGTCCGAATATTCGTCCAAAGACCAAGTAAATACCTTGGAGTGCTATGAGGTATACGAAGATTTAGTTTAAACCCTAAACGAAGATCTTCTCGCCGATGATGAATAATAATTAAAGATCAGTGTGGGGAGGACTGAAGCCAGTCACACTGACGGCGTAGTCGGATTGGATGCATGGGAGAAAGTAACGGACACAAACTCAAAGTCTTCTACACCACATGTTGAGTCTTCTTAAAGGGTTTAAAGATGTCTTTGCTTGGAAGATAGAAGACATGAAAGGGATACCCCAGAAGTGGAGAGAACATCAGATAGACCTAATAGAGGGAGCAGTCCTTGTAAGACAGAGGCAGTATCGTTTAAACCCCAAATACTCTTTGTTGGTTAAAGATGAAATTGATAAGTACATGCAAGCATGTATTATTGTAGGAGCATACTTCTTAGAATAAGTAGGATTTTTTTTGGTTTTTGTGAATAAAGAGTTATATTCGGGTTCTCATGAGGATATTCGTCCAAATATATGTTGGTTAGACATGATTACCATTAGGGAGTTCACACGAGTGAATTAAGAGGAAATTTAAACGCGCGTTTGGGTGGCGGATTGAAAAATTATCAAGAGAAGGTCGATGCCAAGAAGTTACGGAACCGGAGCGGGCCGGAGCAGGAGAAGATAGTTGTAATATCGAAGCGTCAAACCGTGGAAGTTCCAGCAGGAAGAAGTGCCACAATGGGGAGAATTTGACCGCTTATCGTGATGGCGGATTGGATTCCAACGGAGTTGCTGAGGTTGAAGAACCTCTATCGAGCGTTTTTGTCATGGCGATGGGATTACGCATGCTTGGAGCTGTGCGAGAGTTCTGTGACCTCCGGGCTGACTCTCACTCAGGTTTACCTCCGATGGCTTTTTGGAAGCTCATCATGAATCTAGAAGGACTTAGTCCCACCCTTTGCCCATGATCCTATTGCTCACTCTTACACAAACTCTCAAAGTCCAAGCTCTATTATGCACATTATCACCAAGAGTAAGATATCACTCAAAAGGAAAGGGATACTTTGGTAATCAAAGTCTTCATTGAATCAAGGTTCCACTCCGAACATGACATCTCCAAGAACCAAGCTCCCTAAAACTAAGATCACCACACTATCTCCTCCCAAAACTAACTTCCATTGAAAAACTACTTGAGAGGTGCTTCTCAACCTCTCTATTTATACTACTTAGAATCTTACCCTAGTAACTACAAGTAATCACCATGTAACTTCCTCTTACCAAGTTTAAACGAGGTAGAGATCACAAACCCCAATGAAAAGGGTACATGGCAACATGCAATTGGTCCACTTGGATCTTCTAGAAGCCCAACTACTCCCTAATTGACTTCTAGTGTACCAAGTCAATCTCGCCCTAGATTTAAGGGTCTTCACCAAGTCCAACCAATGAAAACTAGTCCAAGTCAAGGGAAGTCAAGATACCCATGTGATGGAATCTATTCCTTGACTCATACTAAACAACAAAATAGTAGTTCTCATCTACCACACCAAAAGTTACTCTATATTTTCCTCCAACTTAACCATAACTAGTTAAACATAGTCATGACTAAGATAAACTTAGGCACAATTTAGATATACTTTCATTTTATCCTATATGTACAACCCCGGGTCTTACATTTACCCCTCGACCAAGATTTCACTCCGCCCTCTGAGTGAAAGAATCGATAAATCGATGAAACGGCTTCAACTTGTCGTGATTCACCCGGTCAAAATGTCGCCCTCCCAACTCCTTCAAATCGTAAGTAAAGTTTCCCCACACCTTGTGAACTATGAAAGGACCAAAGTACTTTGGAAGAAATTTCTTTCTTGCTCTCTTATATCTAATGGAATCGTAAAGCATTACCCAATCACCTTCTTTGAAAATCTTCATCTTCTTCGCCCCAAATCGATTATCATGATACTTCTTCTGCAATTGTTGAGCCCGCCTCCACACGCACTCATGGCCACAACTCGAGCCTCCTCCGGCTCCAACAGTTGTTGACATCTTGATTTGATAGCTTCTACTCCATTCTTCCTCTTTAACTTCCGTTGGATAGTTAAGAAGGTCGCCAAATCAAATTGAATTGGAAGCTTTGACTCGACACCATATACCATACGGAAAGGTGAGTACCCCGTTGATGTCTTCCAAGTCGTCCGATACTCCCACAAGATAGCATGCAGCCTTTTGTCCCAATTTTGCTTGCTCCCGCCCATGTCCGCATCCTTGGCCAACATCATGCAAAGCGTATAGTTGGTTCGCTTCCGCCAACCCATTAGCATTTGGTTTGTAGGAAGTAGTCACCCGTGCCTTGATGGAGAAATGACCTAGCATGGCTTGTATAATGCTTCCAACAAACTCACCACCTCTATCGATACAATTTCTAGAGGGCATCCGAATCTAGTTATTATCCTCTCATATAGAAATCTACCCACTTCTTCCTCACTAGTAGATTTTAGAGGTCTAGCTTCTACCCACTTGGTTAGATAACTGTAGCTACCACAATGAACTTGTTACCCCGAGGGAGTAAGATTCAAGGGTCCTACAAAATCTATTCCCCACTTTTCAAAAAGGACCTAAAATAGGAACTGATGTCAAAGGAGGGGTTTTCATGGACTTTTAGCAAAAGCTTGACACACATCACAACTCTTGCAAAATTCCACACAATCTTTGAAAATGCCCTTCCAATGATAGCCTGCATCTAGGATCTTAAATGCGCTACCTTTCCCCGCAAAGTGTCCTCCACATACCGAGCCTTCATGAAACTCCTTCATAAGTTGAATTGACTCCTCCCTTCCAACAACCCTTCCGAGTAGTCCATCCGCTCCTTGATGAAACAACACGCCCTCTATGATGGTATAAGGTTCACATCGCTTCACCAATGCATTCCTCTCCCGTGAATGCATGCCTTGGGGAAATTCTCTCCTCCGAGATGAAATCCCATATCCCCTTGTATTCAGCCGGTACCTTTGTTATGGTGTCCATCATCGCAAATCCTCATCCGAAATGTATCATCCACCGGTTGATCTCCTTCATCATTGTATGCTCGAGACATCAAATCAGCATTGGCATGTTTCTTACCGGGTCGATCCTCAATGATGTGATCAAACTCCGCCAAGAACAACTTCCATCGGCTATCCTACCCTCAAAGATTAGGCTTGTTGAAAATGTACTTCAAAGCCTTGTGGTCAAGAAACGATAGTAAACTCCCCTCCCAATAGATAGTGTCAAAACTTCTTGAGTGAGAAGATCATGACTAAAGCCTCCCTTTACCACACGAATAATTTCTCTCACCGCACTATCTGCCTACTAGCATAAGCAATTGGATGATCATGGCTATCTTCATCTAACCGGCTTAGAGTGCATCCTATAGCAATGTTTGATGCATCCGTAGAGAATGAAAGGTTTACCCAATTTGGTTTGGCTAAAATAGGAGCCATTACCAACGCCTTCTTAAGAAGTTCGAACGCCCACCGCCTCTCCATCCTTGAGGATTAAATCGTAATCCGTCCCCTTCTTCATGTAAACCGTCAAGGCATAAGCTTTTGTTGGAGAAGGAAAAGATGAACCGTCGATAATATCCCACCATTCCAAGGAATCGCCTCAACTTGGTCAACGCCACCGAAAAGGTAAAGTCGAGGATGCGTTTCACCTTTTTCTCGATCCACCGCTATACCATCTTTGGAGATGATGTGCCCTAACAACAAACCTTCCTCACATCCAAAAATGCATTTTCTGGATTGAGCGAGGCCTTTGGCTTTCTCCAACCGTTGTAGAATTTTGATCAAATGATCAAAATGATCCTCCTTCTTCCCCGATATATACAAAAAATCATCTATGAAATCTCGCACAAATTTCCCAATAAAAGGTTCAAACACCTTGTTCATGAACCTCTGAAAAGTTGGCTGAGCATTACATAGACCAAAGGGCATTACCCTAAAGGCAAAAAGTTCCCCATGGCGTGGTAAAAGTGGTTTTGAGCTGATCTTCGTGAGCAATTTGAATTTGGTTATAACCACTATAACCATCTCCAAAACTATACCACTCATGACCGCCACCTCCTCTAGAATCTCATCTATGAAAGGTAAAGGATAGTAATCCTTCTTTGTGACAAAGATTCAACTTCTTGTAATCTACACGATACACGTAGCTTACCATTCTTCTTCTTGACTATCACAATAGGAGAAACCCATTCAGAATTCTCTACCTCATAGATGAAACCCGCATCCTTTAGCTTGTCGATCTCCTCCTTGACCACCACAGCCGTTGGTGGATTTATCCGACGTTGTTTCCGACGCATCGACGAGCCTTCTCCTCTAACTCAATGCGATGAGTTTCTAAGGTTACTTCCTTCAAATCCTTGTAGCTAAAGTTAAAAATAAAGACATGGATATATTTTCGAAATATATCCAAGAACCTTGACTTCTCCTCCATAGTAACCTTGGGACCAAACTTGAGAGTGGAGAGCCGTCGAGTTATCTCATCTTCACTCATCTTCATCTTGTCCGGATCTTTCACCACCCCTGGCCTAGGAAGTAAATCCATTGCAGCAAGAACTTGAACTTGAACATCATCGTCCGAGGTATCTTCAGATGATGTCTCCTCATCGGCCGACATGTTGGTGTCAACCTCCGAAAAAACTACCACTTTCTTCACTCTCGGACTCGAGTAGTCACTCGTAGGTCTATCCGAGTCCGAGACCCTCCTCCGCCACTTGTGAGAGGGACCTTCACTCGATGGTTTTTCGGCCCTATACGGAAGGTAACCCTTATGCCACCGATCAGTTGTCCTCACGACCCTCAACCAAGGTCTTCCTAACAACAAGTCAGAGCTAGCCTCCTCAAGCACTTGAAAGGACAACAAGGTTTGAACTCCCATCACACTTACCACCACCTTGTCCACCACTCCAATGGGTCGCATCTTTTGCTTGTTGGCCATCCCAACAATGATGTTGGAAGGTCTTGAAAGCTTCATCCCCAACTTCTTCAACAAACGTTCGACATGGCATTCACCGCAGATCCACCATCCACTAGTACATCCGAAACATCACGCCCATTAATGCGCACTTCAATCTTCGAAGCCTCGAGTGCATACCTCCGAGGCAGCGGCATCCACCACTCCTACTCCAACATTCGCCATGGAAGCTTTCCCCTTGGATCGCCGCTTGGTCCTTTTGGAGCTTAGGCCTCCCCTCAACTCCTTTCTTATCGTAGGATTTAGAGCAATCAATTGGCCAACAGTTATATTGGCTTTTTGATTCCCCACATCCTCCACCACGTCGTATTTGAGTGGGTAGATGAAATGGAGAAATCATCCATTCCCAACTTCTTTCTCGGTGCTCTCGGTTGACTCACACCCTTTGGATCGAGTGCTCGGCTTGGTTGATCTTCCATTGAGATGGACTCCTCTCGCAAATCTTGCTCTTCTTCTTCGTGTGCAAGAATATCAACTCTGGAACTTATAGAGCTCTCTCCCTTCTCAAACGTGCACCGATGAGGAAACACATCAATAGACGCTTACTCCCCTTATCCTTCGATTGACTTGGAGCAGAGTAGAATTGTTGTGTCTAACTCCATCATGTTGTCGAGGATTAGGACAATTTCGTTGGAAATGAGGGCCTCCACAACTAAAGCATGAAACCGTGAAGTTCCCTTGTGGTGGATTTCCTTTTGGAGGATAATTCCCATACCCTCTAGATCCTCCCCCTACATTCTGATTCCTCCTCTCCCATAGTTGTACTAACGTTAATCTTGAGATCAGCGAGTGTTTTACGTGATAGATTTCAACTCATGGTGCAAGTCTACCATGGAGAATTTACTACTGGCGCAAAGAACAACAAGTTAGGAGTTGCCATTCTAACCACAACAGGTGGTGATGCTTCTCTAGCCACCAAGCTAGAATCATCGTCTTCTAGGCTCTCCTCCATTCGAATAGCAATGCGAATAGCCTCAACCTTAGAAGAGGGCTTTTCATATCTCACCTTGCTTCGAATCTGAGGCTTCAAACCTCCAATGAAGTTCTTTGTCAACATCGCCACAATCCCCACCATGGTTGGCTCGACCTCGTCTCCACTCTTTTCAACACCACACGAAAAGCGTGACTCCAGCTTCTCCGTTCTCTCTACGTATGATCTCACCTTCTCACTCTCTCCTTGCTTCAAAAAAGGTGACTTCACACATCAGCTTCTCGTAACTTTCTATCCGGAAGAAAGTTTTCAACAAGATTCTCCGTCAAACTCTCCCAAGTGTCTTCCTCCACATGCTCCTTCTTGTACTCATTGTACCACTTCAATGCAGAATCCTCCAAGAAGTCGGGCAAAAGGATAGCCCATTCGGTTTCCTTCTCTCATTGTTTCCTATGCATGCCCTCTTGAAGTCTCTCACAAAAGATTCTACATCTTCTTTCTCTCCCATAGAACACCGGAAGCTTCCCCATTTCCAACTCCTTTTTGTCGTTGTTGTTGGAAATTTATACGGGACTCCCTAATACAACACAAACAAAACTAGCTCCATTCTAGAGTAATTCATCAATGGCAAAATGAACGGAATTGGTTGGTCCAAGATTGCCATGGCTCTCTCCTCTCCTAAACACACTATGAGCCTTACCCTCATCGACATCTTCTCGATCATTCTGAAAATGATCTCCATCTTCAGTTAGAACTTGAGCCACATGGAGATTTCAACTTTTCTAGTATCTGCACTCAATTTATCTTCAAAGCCCTCCACTAGTGACTCCAACAGAGCTTTCACGCCACTACACTCGTGTCCTAAGGGAAGTCCGGTCACTCCACAATTTTCACAATAGTTTCCACTCTTGGATTCATGGGGAGATGATGGTCCTGGATGAAGGTTTAGCTCTCCCACGTTTCGTCTCTCTCTCAACCTCCGATCTTTGGTCCTCCAAGGACAACTCACAAGCTTATGTCCCTCCTCTCCACAATAGAAGCAACTCTCACGTTTCGCTCTCGGGGAACTTTTTTAGTGTCCTCTCTTCAAACTCCACTCTGAACTCCCTCGTGTTCGAATCCGCTGAAACAATCACGTCCAGCCCTTTGAGGTATCTTAGATAACCGGATCTTCCAAAGAGGTTGATCTCCCATTTTCCAATGAGTGTCAAGTCATCCTCACTATGCAAAACACTCATGCACTCACTCTCTCGGAATGACCATAAACAAGGAAAAAGTAAATCTGAAAAGTAAAGCAGTTTTGCTCACTTTTATACCCCCTATACTTCAGGTATCATAACTTTCTCTATAAAAATGATCTCTCAACGAAATTTAAACCCACATGTAGCTTAGCTCTTGATATACAATCGTGCAAAGTTTCAAATCCTGATTCAATTCTTGCACGAATTGATAAGCTCTGTACACTTTTTTCCCGAGAGCTATCTTTCAAAACCCGTCAAGACCCTAGCAAATTCTAAACATCATAACTTTTGATCTAGACATGATATGACTGTTATTTCAAGTGCAAAACGTATCCCATCTACTAATCTAAAATCAATAAAATTATCGGAAAAACTTTGGAAAATAAAGTTTTCCTCCCAAATACGTACTATAGCACTCTCGCCTCATCCCAAACAACACTTAAGTAAACAAAATGTACAAAATAACTTCCAGGCTATCATATAACACTACCGGATACACAAATGGTACATTACTATGCATCATGATCTCGGTTCGCTCTTCCCCACAGTCCTCTCCATATGAGTTCTCATCGTTGCGCTCTCACGGGCAATAAACTGGATTCGAAACATCTCTTCTCCTTCTAGACTGAGGTCCCGGCAACGGAACCAAAAATGTGACCTCCGGGCTGACTCTCACTCAGGTTTACCTCCGATGGCTTTTTGGAAGCTCATCATGTATCTAGAAGGACTTAGTCCCACCCTTTGCCCATGATCCTATTGCTCACTCTTACACAAACTCTCAAAGTCCAAGCTCTATTATGCACACTAGGAAGATAATGGGTCTTACTCTTGGTGATAATGTGCATAATAGAGCTTGGACTTTGAGAGTTTGTGTAAGAGTGAGCAATAGGATCAAAAAAGGGTGGGACTAAGTCCTTCTAGATTCATGATGAGCTTCCAAAAAGCCATCGGAGGTAAACCTGAGTGAGAGTCAGCCCGGAGGTCACAGAGCAGTGCGGTTCAACAAGTGAATCAGCTCCATGTAACCGTCTTCTTGCGGGTTCCACCCCTGAATGTAACTGCCTCCCATCTCATTCAGCTCCATCAGAACTGACACTACCACATTTTCCAGCTTCTGCGCTAACTGTAGCACCGAAGAAAGTGGCTCTTCTACTGCTACCTTAGTCGCTTTCATCTTAGGCCGCGATGCCTTCGGTACTGGACTTCCTGATTGCGCGGTTTCCTTCAGCTTCCTCCGCTTACTGTTGGGCTCCGCAATTATCTCCACACTGGGACTTTTCTTCTCTGTGGTCCCTCCGGAGTCCTCCCTTCCGAATATGGCTTCTTCCTCATCTATCATTGCCTTCACTCTGGCCTCCAAAGTTATCTCCTATTGACTCGGTCTCATCAGCGACTGCACACCGTCGTCTTGGTGGGGTCCCACACTTCTCGTCGAACCACTGCTACCATTGCTCGCCACTGGCCCACCCAGTGCTGACCACGCTCACTTGATATCTTCTCCTTTCTTGTGGCGTCAACCACCCCATACGCAAATACATGTGTACCAGAAACGAAGAGATATAGATCACTCCCTTCTTCCCTCCTTCATAGCGTCGCCCCATCGCTTGCACATTCCGAGCAAAGATTTCTCCCCAATTGACCTTGATTGCTCCACCGACGAATCCCTCCACTATTCTCACCTTATGCATACTTACATAAGTAGTTCGTTGTGGTGAGAAGAGTTGATTCAATGTATACATTATCTTTCTTCGGAAGTCGTCCCGAATAAGATCAATCTTGAAGCCGTTCGTCCCCTTCCTCTCTCTGGGATCAAACCATTTTTGCTCATCGAAGGTGAATGCAGTGTGCACTGCCGAACCTTTCCAGTCGACTCCGTCCTTCTCCTTCGAGTAATCTCTTCCCAGGGCTTCAGCCCAAAGCAACGCATCCCACGAGTCTGGATGTCCTTTCCAGCCTATCGGATTTGGTGTCTTCTTGGCTCGAACTTCTTCACACAACTCAGGGCACACATAGTCCCATCGCCATGCCAAGAATTCTCCTCCCAAGGTCTTCAATCGTGCTAATTCTTTGGTCGACCATTCTGGCTTCGGTACCAAGGATCGATATACTCCCATCGGCATCTTCTTCACAGGCAATTGAATCGCCTCCCGAGCTCCCGATCGAGTGACCGATTTCCTCTTCATTTCGGCTACTTATTTGGACTTCGTTCTTGCTCCTCCGCAGCTCGTTACGCCCGTCGATGTTGTTACTAACTGCCCTAATCCGTTCGACGCTTTAGACCTCCTTAACAACTTATTCGTCTTGGCCATCTTCGCGCTTATTTCTCCTATTCGTATTCGGCGATACACACTTCCCCCGAATATCGTTTATTTATGTTCCAAAAACAAAAAAAACAGTCTGAAACCTCTAAACATGTCCCTACACTGGCGTTGTGTTGACTGTTTTGTGTATCCACGAAGTTACCTGGATATTCTTCCATGAGCTGAGCCTATCTGTAGCCATCAGAAGTACTATGTAGGGTGTTTTTCCGAGACGCAAACTTGTAATGAGAGAGATCCCCATCCCAAAGTAAAGCAGTCATTGAAATCAACTTGCTGTTGTCTGTGGAATTGGTGTTGTGATGGAATTGTGAAGGAATTGAGTTGAATCGATTGCCTTCATTGTGAGTAATTCTTCGGACCCTGCAGTCCAGAGTTGGAAAGATGTCTAAATGCATGTTTCTCTCCTGTGCTAGTGCGGTTTGATCCCTCATTCCGTTCGGAACGAATCAATCTATACAAATTTGAACTTAGTAATGCATACCCGTGCTATTACATAAAGGTCTAAATTTTTCTTGGCGCTGCTGCAGGGGAATGAATTGATCCGACAGCTAGTCAGGAAGGGAAACTTCACGGTCACAATTGTGACTACAATTTTGTTCTGTTTACTAGCCCACCTTTCCAGTGCTCCTCAGAGCACTCAGTCCCTCTTGGGAAAGAAGTGAGGGTTGAGCCCTCGGGTTGTGTCCATTGCCATTACCGAGTTAATTAGATCTTCAACCATGCATGACGGAGAGGCGTATTAAGGAGCCTCCACTTGTGCATGTCGTATCGACGGAGGAAGAAGAGAATACCCCCGAACTCACTGCCAGAGAACGGCGTGTTGCTGCACATCAAGAACTAAGAAGGAGGGAACATGAGCAAGGGTGGATTTGACCCTTGGGTCGTCGAAGGAAGAAGACTCATGCAAAATCCGATTTGGTGACGAACATGGTGGGTCACATTCCACCCAAATCTGGAAAGAGCAAAGCGTCTACTTCGAGAGGAAGAAGTCAAACCAGTAGCCTTGGAAGCTTGGAGACTCGACCCGGCATGAGTAGCTCCAACTCTTCAGAAAGACTTGTGAGCCCAAGTACCGACACCTCCACCAGAGCCTTCGGGAGACAAAGCATCCGACGAAGGTGAACGGTGGTCGGCATTTCAAGAAAGGCCCAAGACCTTCACTGTTGCAAGCGCGGGAGAGTTCAACAAACTCAAGGTGAACCTTGAGTCATGATTCACAGACTTTCAACAAGAAGACCCAAAGAGAAGATCAACAAGAATGGCGGCTCCGATTACCAAGCAGCAATACCCTAAGTTTAAGGATACTACGGATGAAGACGACACCGACTCATATATTTGGACCTTCGAGGCCATCTCCACGGCCAACAAGGAACAAGATTCCATGGACCAAAGACAAATCTTCCCTGGCCTCCTTCGTAAGGGAGCCAAGGTATGGATGAACAATCAAGAGGAGAACCATGTGGGAGAAATCGCCACTTGGGAGGGGCTCAAGAGCTGGTTCCTGGCTCGCTTCAAGGAGATGGGGTACGACAAGGTACTCCTACGAAGACATCGGGCTATCCGAAGAGGAAATCACCAGAAGCTCAAGGAGTACATTGAGCAATTCATGAGTCTGTTGGACCGAATGCCGGCTACCCCTACGAACACAAAGCCCTATTCGGCAGCTATGGCCATAGAGTGATATGTATCCGGTTTGGGCAAGCATGACACGATCAAGAGATCTTCTGCCAAAGATCTGACCCAAATACTGTGGATGCAGTTATCTAAGCTGCGGAGACGTACGAATTGTTGAACATCCATCGACATTCGGGACAGAACTCCAAAGGTAAGGGGAGGACGAAGACAAGGGGAAAAGGAAGGAGAAGACGAAGCCCTTCCACAACCAGCTCATCTTTGTCCGAAGAGGCTACTAGCTCTTCGGATGAGGAGTGGAGATACAACCCCAAGAAGAAGGAGCATCATCGCATGAAGGGAGGCGATGAGGGGAGAAAGTGGATCTCCTCCAAGGTGGAAGAACTGACCAAGTCCTTGGAGGAGTTAAAAGTGCACTTGGTCAATAATAAAGACAGACGGAAATCGCTGATGCAAAGTAGGACGAACGTCTGGTATACAATATGTAGGAAGCCGGGGCACACCAACTTGGAGCATCAGCCGAGGGAAAGCTACCCGGCGCACCAAGTCAGCAGGGGAAGCTCGAATGAGGCCCCGCAGTATGATCACTCCTAGGAGAACAACTCCTATGGGTTGCAGGAGGGTACTCCTATCCCAGCTGTGCTTATCCCAAGATATGCACTTGTGGACATGACCACGACTATTCCTCAGAGGAGGATGGGAGGTGAATCTCCTCCACCAATAAAGCCGAATGCCTGCTACAACTGCGGAGCGATGGAACATTGGTCACCTTAGTGTCCTCAACCGAGGAGAAGGATATCCTATCAGCCCATGTGCAGCAATTGTAGGAGATTGGGTCACACGAACGTGGAGTGCGAGTAGCCATCACAGGCCCGAGGGGAGTCCGAGCGGTACCCAGCTCAAGGGGTTCATTTCGTGATCCGCCAAAGCGTGATGTAGGGGTGAACCAGATTAGCCTAGAAGACCGATCCCTACCCATGGGCCAACATGGCCGGAAGAAGTGGTCGAGGTTTTGAAAGTGTCTACCCGTAATCAGGGTACGGCTTTCTCTTCTCAGCATGAAAAGCTGAAGAAGGGAAAGAAGGGAGCCACATGGGAGGCTATGCGATTGAATATGCCAATCACAAGCATCAAGGAGCCCATTTCCCAAGCGGTTCCCTCTACTTTCCCCGCGGATATTCGGAAGGAGGTAGAGGGCTACTTGAAGGAATTGGCCCCTGTAGAGACTCAGGCGGAAAAGCCACGACGGCATGACCCAACCGCGATACTCGCTAGACCCCAAGCACATGATGCGAGTGAAAGTTGCAAGTGAGCGTAAATGCTTTTGCTTGGAGAGAAGAGACATCATCGAAGGGATCAACAACTTTCCAAAGAAGTAGTCGGGTGCGATCCGTGTAGACGATGGTTAAAAATATGTGTAAGCAATTGTATAAATATGAGTAGTTGTAACACTAAAGGCAATGACTCCGGAATGATTTCCAAGATGAGAGATGTCTTCTCAAGACCTCTCCTTGCTTTATATAGTGTAGGACAAGAGGAGTCCGAAATCCAAACTATGCCACATGGCTATCATGCATATGTTGCATGTTTTGTTATCTTATCCTACCCAATTTCTAACAGACGTCTAGCACATAATATGATCCACCAATGCATGGTAGCCACCTCGTCATTTACCCTTTTGCTTTTTGGATAGTGCACATCACTATCTTGTCTTTTTGTGATCTAGTGACCACTCTACGCTTTGGCTAAACTAACTATGACTAACCAAGATTGGTTACAAACCTCCCCCCATTTAAGTCACAACGTCCTCGTTGCAAGAAGACTCAAAATTCTCTACAAGTATCTTGGCATTTGTAAGATTTGCCAAGATTATCTTGAGAGGACACAAGCATAGAAATTTGGATGTGCTAGAGGGCAATACCATTTGTGGTGAAGTCAATCTTACTAGATCTCGGCCTGAGATGGCTCATGTTTGGCATTCTAGAATGGGACACATGAGTAACAGGTACTTGACCTTTCTTCGAGATAGGGGCTTCTTAACTGGTTTAGGTAAAGTTGACATGGAATTTTGTGAGCATTGTGTTATGGGCAAGCAACATAGAAAAGCCTTTGGTGTTGGAACTCATAGTTCCAAAGAGTTACTTGAGTATGTACATAGTGATGTGTGGGGACCCTCTCCTAAAGCCTCACATTCTGGGAAGTGGTACTATGTATCGTTTATTGATGATTACTCAAGATTTGTATGGGTATATTTTCTCACACACAAGTCCGAAGTCTTTGCAACCTTCAAAAGTTGGAGAGCCCAAGTTGAGACTCAGACTGGTCACAAGGTGAGATATCTACGTTTGGATAATGGCGGGGAGTAAACTTCAGATGAGTTTAGAAGTTACTGCAAAAAGGAGGGGATCACTCGTCATCTCACCATGGTTTATACTCCGCAACAAAATGCTGTTTCTGAGAAGCTCAACCAAACAGTATTGGAAAAGGTGCGTAGTATGTTGAGCCAATCAGGTTTACCATATGAATTTTGGGCTGAAGCTGTAAATACCGCAGTGTATTTGGTAAATCTGTCTCCTTCAAGTCCAATCGATTTCTTGACACCGTTTGAATTGAGGCACAAATGGAGGGCTGATTATAGTCATCTGAGAATTTTTGGTTGTACGGCATATCCTCTCATGCTTCTCGATGATGATTCGAGTTGCGACGACCTCCTCCTTGTGCATTCACTCCTCCTTGGACATTCGTTGTGCACAAGCAATAGCCTCGTTCAAGTTGCTTGGATTGTCCCAAATCACCTCATGTTGAATCTTTTTCTTCAACCCTCTCTTGAATAAATCAAGGCCTTCAGCTCCACTCATATCTCGGATCTGAATTCGAAGATCTCAAAATTCCTCAATGTACTCCTCCACACTTCCCTTCTGTTCAAGTTTCCATAACCTCATCCGTGCCGTGATGATGGGATCCACTGCTTGAAAATTGTGAAGAAGACCTCGTTTCATTGCACTCCAAGTAACTTGTTGGCATGACTCATTGAGCTCCATCATCCAACCCTGAAACCAAGTAGACGCTTTCTCCAACAACAAAGTACAAACAAAAAGACCTGCAATGTGATCGTTGATATTGAACAAAGCAAGATGGTACTATGACCTCCGGGCTGACTCTCACTCAGGTTTACCTCCGATGATTTTTTAGAAGCTCATTATGAATCTAGAAGGTCTTAATCCCACCCTATGATCATGACCCTAATGCACACTCTTACGCAAACTCTCAAAGTCCAAGCTCCATTATGCACATTCTCACCACGAGTAAGATATCACTCAAAAGGAAGGGATACTTTGGTAATCAAAGTCTTCATTGAATCAAGTCTCCACTCCAAAAATGACTTCTCCAATAACCAAGCTCCCCAAAACTAAGATCACCACACTATCTTCTCCCAAAACTAACTTCCATTGAAAACTACTTGAGAGGTGCTTCTCAACCTCTCTATTTATATTACTTAGAATCTTACCCTAGTAACTACAAGTAATCATCATGTAACTTCCTCTTACCAAGTTTAAATGAGGTAGAGATCACAAACCCCAAGGAAAAGGGTACATGGCAACATGCAATTGGTCCACTTGGATCTTCTAGAAGCCCAACTACTCCCTAATTGACTTCTAGTGTACCAAGTCAATCTCGCCCCTAGATTTAAGGGTCTTCACCAAGTCCAAACAATGAAAACTAGTCCAAGTCAAGGAAAGTCAAGATACCCATATTCCTTTATTCCTACTAAACAACAAAATAGTAGTTGTCATATACCATACCAAAAGTTACTCTATATTTTTCTCCAACTTAACCATAACTAGCTAAACATAATCATGACTAAGATAAACTTAGGCACAATTTATATATACTTACATTTTATCCTATATGTACAACACTGGGTCTTACATTTATCCCCGGACCAAGATTTCACTCCGTCCTCGGAGTGAAAGAATCTAATCGTCGATGAAACGTCTTCAACTTGTCGTGATTCACCTGATCAAAATGTCGTCCTCCCAACTCCTTCAAATCGTAAGTAAAGTTTTCCCACACCTTGTGAACTATGAAAGGACCAAAGTACTTTGGAAGAAATTTCTTTCTTGCTCTCTTATATCTAATGGAGTCGTAAAGCATTACCCAATCATGTTCTTTGAAAGTTTTCATCTTCCTCGTCCCAAGTCGATTATCATGATACTTCTTCTGCAATTGTTGAGCCCGTTTCACACGTACCATGGCCACTGCTCAAGCCTCCTCCAACTCCAACAGTTGTTGACGTCTTGATTTGATAGCTTCTACTCCATTCGTCCTCTTTAACTTCCGTTGGATAGTTAAGAAGGTCGTCAAATCAAATTGAATTGGAAGCTTTGACTCGACACCATATACCATACGGAAAGGAGAGTACTCTGTTGATGTCTTCCAAGTCGTCCGATACTCCCACAAGATAGCATGCAGCCTCTTGTCCCAATTTTGCTTGCTCCCCGTCCATGTTTGCATCCTTGGCCAACATCATGCAAAGCGTATAGTTGGTTCGCTCTGCCCACCCATTAGCATTTGGTTTGTAGGAAGTAGTCACCCATGCCTTGATGGAGAAATGACCTAGCATGGCTTGTATAATGCTTCCAAAAAACTCACCACCTCTATCAGATACAATTTCTAGAGGGCATCCGAATCTAGTTATTATCCTCTCGTACAGAAATCTACCCACTTCTTCCTCACTAATAGATTTTAGAGGTCTAGCTTTTACCCACTTGGTTAGATAATCTGTAGCTACCACAATGAACTTGTTACTCCAAGGAGTAAGATTCAAGGGTACTACAAAATCTATTCCCCATTTCTCAAAAGGACCTAAAATAGGAACTGGTGTCAAAGGAGGGGTTTTCATGGACTTTTTAGCAAAAGCTTGACACACATCACAACTCTTGCAAAATTCCACACAATCTTTGAAAATGCCCTTCCAATGATAGCCTGCATCTAGGATCTTAAATGCAGTTACCTTTCCTGCAAAGTGTCCTCCACATACCGAGCCTTTGTGAAACTCCTTCATAAGTTGAATTGACTCCTCCCTTCCAACATCCCTTCTGAGTAGTCCATCCGATCCTTGATGAAACATCACGTCCTCTATGATGGTATAAGGTTCACATCGCTTCACCAATGCATTCCTCTCCCATGAATGCATGCCTTGGGGAAACTCTCCCTCCGAGATGAAATCCCATATCCCCTTGTATTCATCCGGTACCTTTGTTATGGTGTCCATCATCAGCAAATCTTCATCTGGAAATGTATCATCCACTGGTTGATCTCCTTCCTCATCGTATGCGCGAGACATCAAATCATCATTGGCATGCTTCTTACCGGGTCGATCCTCAATGATGTAATCAAACTCTGCCAGTAACAACTTCCATCTGGCTATCCTACCCTCAGCATTAGGCTTATTGAAAATGTACTTCAAAGCCTTGTGGTTAGTAACGATAGTAAAGTTTCCTCCCAACAGATAGTGTCGAAACTTCTTGAGGACCAAGTTGGATCCTACATCCAAGAAGTGTTGTTTTCTTGGATATGCAAGTGGTGTGAAAGGATATAGGCTATGGGATCCTGTAGCTTGTAAGGTGATTGTCAGTACGGATGTTTCTTTCGATGAGCCCAGATCATTGAAAGAGGGGGAGATATCTCAAGCTCCCCGTACTGACAAGGGCAAATCTCCACTCACGGATGTTGTTGAGGGGGAGATTGATCATTATGGGTTTAATGATGCGCCACAAGGAGAAGCTCCAGAACAGATGGAGCAAATTCCTGAACAACATGAATTGGAGGAGCAAGTTGTCGTTTGCCGAGCCCTCAAGACACGTGGACGAAACGATGGAGATCAACTAGGACCATATACTAGGAGATCATCAAATCGGATTAGTAGAGCTCCCGAAAGGTATGGAACATGGGCTGATTCATCTATTCTTGAGGATCATGATATGGAAGCTGAGAATGATGATGGAAATACGTTGATCTTGGAAGAAGGAGAACCTTGTTCATACAGAGAAGCTCAAGCCTCTATCAATAAGCTTGAGTGGGACATTGCTATGGAGCGTGAGATGCAATCGCTTGTTGAGAACAAGACTTGGGAGCTAGTGGATCTTCCAAAGGGTCAACCTTTGGTTGATAGCAAGTGGGTGTACAAGTTGAAGGATAATCCAGCGGATGAAGAGAAGAGGATCTTCAAAGCCAGGTTGGTGGCTAAGGGCTTCACACAAGAGAAAGGTGTGGACTACAACGAAGTCTTCTCTCATGTGGCAAAGTATGCTACAATTCGTCCGGTATGTGCACTTGCTGCGATATTTTGTCTAGTTATGGATGAGATGGATGTTGTCACGGCTTTTCTATATGGATCTTTGGAGGAAGAAATCTACATGAGACAACCTACTGGCTATGAGAAGAAAGGTCAGGAGAATTTAGTTTGTAGATTGCTCAAATCTCTATATGTATTGAAGCAAGCTCCTAGGCAATGGAATGCAAGGTTTGATGAGTTCATGAAAGCACAAGGATTTTCACGGAGTATGTTTGATCCATGTGTTTACATGAAGAAGGTGAATAATGAGATCTTTAGCCTCATTATTCTGGTACTCTATGTGGATGACATGCTCATTTTGGCAAAGGAATAATCCGACGTTAACAGATGCAAGATGCAACTGAAATCTGCATTCAAGATGAAGGATTTGGATGAGTCCAAGAGGATATTAGGTATGGATGTTTACAGGTTAAGTATGGTTAAGTCAGGGTAAGTACATTCAGCATGTGCTTGACAGGTTTAACATGGCAGACTCTAAAGGAGTGTGGACTCCTTTGGCGGCTTTATTTTAAGCTCTCGCCTCAATGTCCAATTGATGCAACCGAGAGAGGAAAGATGTCGTCAATTCCCTATGACAAGCAAAGCGGTTAAGGCGGCTTCATGTATTTGATGGTGTGCACTAGACCTGATATTGCTCTAGCTATGGGAAAGGTGAGCAGGTATATGTCAAATCCAGGGAAGGTGCATTGGGAAGCTGTGAAGTGGATTCTCAGGTATCTCAAGAGTACTAAGGATTTTGGTCTTTTGTTTGATGGTTTATTGGACAATGCCAAATCCTTGTTGGGTTACGTTGTCATGTTGTGACGCGGCTACTATGAGAAGATGATGACATGTATCATCTTCAGAGCTGTTGTCATGACGGCGATACTTTAGGTTAGGATAACCGACGGCGCTCTGTAAGGCTGTTAAGAGCCCACCGTTGGATCAACTTTGTAGGGTTAGGATGTTGAAAAGGCTCCAAGAGATATTATCTTGGACCTTATCACATATAAAGCGCAGTCAGGATGGAAAGGGTATGGGAGAGAGCTAGACACATCACTTTGCTGACTAAGGAGCTTATCTGATCGAAGTGGAGCCGACGAGGACATGGATAGAGGACAACATGATCCTCCATATGTACCGATGCCTAATCCATTTGAGATCAACATCCGGTGTCTTCATCGTGATCATTTTCGGGCGTGGTTAGTGTATCATTTTGGAGATAACTTTCTGCAACAAGTGATAAACTCTCTAGACCCGATTATTTTTCCAGTTGTTTCCTACGGCGCAATTTGGGACGTAACAGTGTACGTTTTGATTTAGTTTGGGCGCTATGGATTTGAACTTACTTGTAGTGGTGGCTTTCAACACATGGGTTCCAATCCATCACTATTGCTTACCGAAAACAAGCCATAGGGAGTTGATTGTTAGGAACTTTGGCGAGGAGTTTTATTCTCAAGTTATAAACTCCCCGGTTCCGTTTGTAGTTCCGTTCATACTTAGCCTGTTTCGAGTTGTCATTTTGACTCTTTATTAGTGGCAACTCGTATTGTGTATAGGATGGCTAAGTAGTGTGTTTAGGATAGTTGTAAAGCTCTAAGTTAAAATGGAGCTAATTTGGCCACACTAGAGGTCAAAATAACACTCTTCATTCTCATTGGTCTTGAAGTTTGGGCCAATGAGGGCACTTGGGCAACTTCTTCGAGGTTTTGAGGAGTTTTGGAGACCTTCGGGGGGGGACATTCAGAGATCTGAGGATTGGGTTGAGAGTTGACGGGACGAGCTACGATGTGGGCTCAAGAATGGATGGATTTGAAGGATTTGTCACTCTGAAGTGGTGATTCAAAGTTAGAGTGAGAAATTTAGACCTTTGAGTGTATTTGGGGACTTTCTGAGAACCTTACGAGGGTTTTGGGAGATCTAAGTCAAAAAAGATATAGTTTTTGACTCATGCTTGTGTTTTGATTGAAGTTTTAACTCGATTGGACGAGTTTTGAGTACGAAGTGATAGCTTGAAGTTTGTGTATACAGTCAGAATTGCAAGACTGTACTAACTGTCACAAAGTTATTTCGGAGATCATATATTTTGATATCAAAAAGTTCTATCAATAAAACTTTGCACAGTTCAAGTTATGATGATGAGTGAACTTCTCATGAAATCTGAGAGCAATTGAAGTCAAGGATTGGGATATGTGATGGGTTTTGTACACAGGGGTCTGCATATCACCTTGTGATACAGTGTAGAAATCAACAATTGTTTTGAGAGATTGAGAAGAGAGAAACATATGAAACTTTCTTGAGAGATTGAAAGGGTTGTGGATAAATTTTGTGTGAAGTTGAAGCGAAAGTTATTGGTTGAATCATCGTATATCATAATCTTCTTCCGCTGAAGTTTTACCGGTTGTAATGTGGAGTACTGAGGAGAAGAAGAAGAGATTGTCAACTCACACGAGGTTCTAGAGGGTTCTTCTACAGGCAGGCGTTCGGACGTTCTAAGAGCAAAGAAATGTCCATGCGATAACGTTGATGCTGGCAAGATCTAGACAAGAGAAAGTCTACAACTGGGTACGTGTTTACACTTGGAGGTGGATGCGTTAGTTGGAGATCTACCTTGCAGAAGTGCATAGCTCAGTCAACTACGGAAGCCAAATACGTAGCAGCAGCGGAAGCAGCAAAAGAGGCTATTTGGTTGAATAGACTTATCAGTGAGATGGGATTGAAACAGGATGTTGTAAATCTGCATTTTGATAGTCAGAGTGCCTTACATCTTGCCGCAAATCAAGTGATGGATAGTAGGGTGAAGCACATCGACATCAGATATCACTTTATCAGAGATGTAGTTTCTGATAGGAAGGTTGAGCTAGTCAAGATTGACGGTAAACTCAATCCAGCTGATTCTTTGACCAAAGTTATTCCTTTAGAGAGTTTCAGGAGGCATTGTGCTACTATGCGGGTTTACGCACAAGGAGCACTAGTAGAGTTACACTAGCAATTGTTTGATTCTTGTATATGCTTTACTCCTTCCTAGTTAGGCTACGGCTTAGTTCTAGTTAATCCTTGATTACATGAGGGCCTATGCATTAGGTTTCTTCTAGGACTTCCCGCGGAGTATGTATATGGTGACAAGAGTTAGACACCCCAAGACATGAGTCAAGGGGGAGATTGTTAGGAGTTAACTCAGGTCTTGAGTAACTTTGGTTAGTTTGACTATGTTTAGTTAGACTAGAGCTAGGGCTGGTACTACTATATAAGAGGGTTGGCAGAAGCTCTCTGTAACACAATCATGGTATTCAGTAAAGTGACTATGTGTCTTCCGTGGACGTAGCCTTAGTGAGGTGAACCACGTATTTCCTGTGTCGACTCTTGATTGCATGTTTGTTTCTCAGTGTATTCTTGATTCGGACCTACAACCTCAAGTACTCCTTGTTTAGAATTCCACTCAATGCCTTTTGAATCTTACATTCCAAGAGAGATAAGATTTTATCTCATGTTAGATATAAACCAGACGTGAATCAACGTACGTTTGACTCCATCAAACATATGAATCTTGACAGATCCAACAGCTTCAATCCTACATGATTGATCATTTCCCATAAGAATTGAACCGTTTGATATTGAGAAAATATGAAAAAACTCTCTAATGTAACAAATGTGATAAGAACAAGCACTATCTAGAATCCATTCATCACCAACGCCCTTTGGTGAGTTGCATAGGGCATACCTCTGACTTCATAGTCCATCTTTGAGCAATTCATACTCCTCATCAAAATCTTGAGCCACATTGGTCAAATGTGGATCATTGGCCTTGGTCTTCACACGACAATCCTTCTTAAAGTGACCACTCTTGCCACATTTCTAACAGACCATCGTCTTCATGTATTGGGATTTACTCTTAGACTTGGATCTACATCTAGATCCAAACTTCTTCCTATCCTTGTCATTCCGTGATTGTGACCGTCCACGAGTCATATTCAGTGTCGTATCATATGAAGAGGATGGTGTAGAAGACATCATCATCTTCTGTTGTAGGTCAATAGTCAATAAAGCACTTACCACCTTATTGTAAATAATTGTTTGCCTATCACGATGGAGCAACACTCGTGACAATGACTGATATTAAGCAGGTAATGAACTTAACATATGGAGGGCCTTCCTCTCATTGCTTATCTCCTCTCCAAGATTTTGAAGATCAATGACAAGATCACCAAAGTTATCAATGTGATCTTGTATCTTCATACTTGAATCTTTCATCTTGAATCTCATCAACTTTAAGGAAGTGTACAACTTGTTTGACAACTCTTTGCGATGAAACCATCGATGAAGAGCATCAAACAACAAAGTATAATTGTCATACTTGTAACTGCTTCAAGGCAATGACTCCGGAATGACTTCCAAGATGAGAGATGTCTTCTCAAGACCTCTCCTTGCTTTATATACTGTAGGACTAGAGAAGTCCGAAATCCAAACTATGCCACATGGCTAACATGCGTAGATTGCATGTTTTGTTATCTTATCCTAACCAATTCATAACAGACGTCTAGCACACAATCTGATACACCAATGCATGGTAGCCACCTCGTCATTTACCTTTTGCTTTTTGGATAGTGCACATCACTATCTTGTCCTTTTGTGATCTAGTGACCACTCTACGCTTTGGCTAAACTAACTATGGCTAACCAAGATTGGTTACAAACCTCCCCCCATTTAAGTCGCAACGCATAAATTTGCAAGAAGACTCAAAAGTCTCTACAAATATCTTGGCATTTATAAGATTTGCCTATGGTTCCCAAGTAGCTTCATAAAGTGGATAACCTTTCCATTGGACTAGATATTCCACTTTTGGGTTCCGCTGACCTCTTGTCTGTTTCTTGAGGATTCTCTCAACCTCATATTCCTCTACACCATCAATCATGGCTGGTAAAGGAGGAGGTTGATGTGGATTGCCAAAGGAAGGAGATCGTGGTGTATACTTCCTCAAGAGAGACACATGAAAAACGGGATCATAAAGTGGATAACCTGTCCATTGGACTAGATATTCCACTTTGGGGTTCCGCTGACCTCTTGTCCGTTTCTTGAGGATTCTCTCAACCTCATATTCCTCTACACCATCAATCATGGCTGGTAAAGGAGGAGGTTGATGTGGGTTGCCAAAGGAAGGAGATCATGGGGTATACTTCCTCAAGAGAGACACATGAAAAACGGGATGTATTTTCATGTGTGTTGGCAACTCTAACTTGTAGGCAACTTCTCCAATCCGTTGGACAATCAAGAAAGGTCCAATAAACCATGGACTTAACTTTCAAACCCCTATTAATGACAAATTGGTAGTAGAGAACCACACCTGATCGCCTTTTTGAAACTCCACATGTCGTCGATGAGCATCAAAGATATTATTTTTGCCGATTTTGGGCAATGGCTAATTTTTGCTTTTCCTGATGCACTCCTCATTGGACTCGTGCCACAAACTCGTTCACTGTTTCAACTTGGGTTGATGGTTCCTGCATGTGACCTACACTCATCAAGCTAGATGGTGTGATAGGGTGTTCTCCATACATCAAGAAGAAAGGGCTGACTTTTGTGGATGCATTGTTTGAGTTATTATAAGCAAACTCAATCAAGGGTAAAAGTGCATCCCAACCTTCTTGCTCTTCCAAAGTGAAAGCTCTAAGCATGTCCTCAATAGTTGTATTTGCTCTTTCAGTTTGCCCATCTGTTTGAGGATGACAAGTTGTGGACATGGCTAGTTTTGTTTTGAATAGCCCAAATAGGGTTTTCCAAAACATGCAAGTAAATTGAGTGATGAGCACTGTAGCTAAACCATGTTGAGCAAAAACTGCATCCATATAAATTCGAGCAAGTTCAAGTGTAGTAACTGTCTTTGTTGTGGGCCTAATATGGATCATCTTGCTCAATTTATCCACAAAAATGACTATCGAATCATAACCCGTAGACGTCATTGGTAACTCACATACAATGTCCATACTGACGTGCTCCCATCTTCTAGTCGGTGTTGGTAGAGGCTGTAGTAGACCGGCCAGTTATGATTGCTAGCCTTATTTTGTTAACAAGCCACACAACTTCGAACATAGCTGGTGATGTCCTCCCTTTGTTTTGGCCAAAAGTATACCCTTTGGACGCCTTCAATGGTCTTCTCCACTCCTACATGGCCCTCAATAGCTGAATCATGTGCCTCCTCTAACACTGTTGTATGGAGAGCAACATCTGAGGGTATCCAAATCTTTCCCTTATAGAACGCCAATCCCCGTTCTAAATGTGCTTGACCCTGCTAAAGGGCTTGTGCAATCTCCTCATCCTCCTTGGTAGCGAGATTCAAGTTCTCCCACCATTCAGAGTGAATCTTCACCTGCGTGATGTGATTAATGCACGACATTCGTGTCAATGCATCGACAAGCTGCTTCTTCCCCTCCACATACACGATCTTTATGTTGAAATGTTGTCGTCATTCTATCCAACAAATCTGTCGCTTTGAGAGGTCCTTTTGAGTTTTTAAATAAACCAAAGGCTTGTGGTATGTCTCAACCACAAACTCCTTATCTCGGAGATAGTGCTTTCAATGTTTAGTAGCCAAGACAATGGCTAACTCCTCCCTCTCTGTGGTATGATAATTTTGCTCCGCTGGCAAAAGTTTTCGTGAAAAGAAAGCAATTGGGTGCCATCCATCTTTCCATTCCTGTTGTAACACTCCTCCAACTGCCACACCTGATGCATCCGTAGCAAGTTTTGTTGGTCTACCAGGTTCATACCATTTAAGGATTGGTGCATGTAAGAGCGCATCCTTCAAAGCCTGAAAGGCAATCTCTTGAGCTGTACCCCATTGCCATTTCTGCCCTTGGCCTAAGAGACTTCTTAAAGCTTGAGCAATACGAGCAAAAGCTTCCACAAACCTTCTATAGAAGTCGGTTAAACCCAAGAAACTACGTAGTTGAGTCTGATTCTCAGGGGCAGTCCACTTTTGAATGGCTTCCACTTTGTCACTCATGACTTGGATGCCATCAGCACTAACTCTATGGCCTAAGTAATCTACTTCGATTTTGCCAAACTCAGATTTTGACATCTTAGCATATAGCTTATTTTCTCTCAACACTTGGAGTACTTCTCGTAGATGTTTCTAATGATCTTGTAAGGACTTGCTATATATCAAGATATCATATAAAAACACAATCACTGATTTATCTAGATATTTACGAAAAATATCATTCATCAGTCCCATGAACGTGGCAGGGGCATTGGTTAAACCAAATGGCATAACTAGATACTCAAAATGACCATATCTAGTTCTAAAAGCTGTCTTTTGTATGTCTTCATCTGCCACTCTGATCTGATTGTATCCGCTTCTAAGATCAAGTTTGGTGAAATACTTAGCTCCATGAAGTTGATCAAACAAGTCATCCATTCGCGGTAATGGATACTTGTTTTTCACCGTTCGTTGATTTAGAGCACGATAATCCATGCACATCCGCATGGAGCCGTCCTTCTTCTTCACAAACAACACTGGAGCTCCATATGGTAACACACTAGGTTGGATAAATCTTTTCTCTAACAACTCTTCCAATTGTGCCTTGCATTCCTCCAGCTTGTTTGGTGCAAGTCGATAGGGACTTTTACAAGGAGGAGAACTTCTTGGTAAGATCTCTATCTTGTGATCCACTCTCCTTCTTGGTGATAAACCTGGAGGCAAATCATATGGAAAAACATCTTGAAACTCGTTCAAGATACAAATTAACTCCTCATGTATAAAAGATTGCTCTTTTGGAGCGCTTACATCTCTTATTAGGCCCAAAAAACATACATCTTTGTGACTGATAGCGGTTTTTCCTATCACGTAGAGAGGTAAGTTTTTGTGTCCTGATCTAAGTCTATCTCCAAAGATCCTCCAACTGATAATTTTACTATTTTCCTTCGCCAATCTACCTTAGGATTATATTTTTCCATCCAAGGCATACCCAAAATAGCATCATAGCAAGCTAATCGAATTACTCTCCACTCCAATGATTCCTTGTATTGCCCAATCTTCAACTCCACTTTCCTTGGAATGCTATCAATGCTCTATGTTTGCCCGTTTGGCAACTCTATCTTTTCACTCTCATCTTTCTCTAAAGCTAATCCCAACTTTATAGCAATAGATCGAGATAAGAAATTTTCTATAGCTCCTGGATCAATCAATACTCTCACTTTTACTCCTTCTATCTCGCCATCCGTCACAATCAAACATGTTTCCTTTATTCTCAAACCATTAACCTCATGTTTGTGCTTCCTTCCCTCGCCCTTCCTCCTTTTCATCGAACCAGTAAGGCCGCGAGGTAAGGTTCTTTGGTGCTAAATCATTTCCCGGGTTTCTATCGGTCACTTCGTCTCCACCTTCAAGATTGTTGAGAGCTCGTCGATAGGGGGGGTCTAGCTTCTCTTCCTAGAACTCGGGTACGGCAATTCATGGCAATGTGACCAAATCTTCCACAATTATAACATTGCCTCATTTCTCGTTTTCCCTCCACTCCGTCTCCTCCTCTTGAATTTCCTTCTCGATGAGGATTTGAGTTGCGACGATCTCCTCCTTGTGCGTTCACTCCCCTTGGAATGAAATCTTTTCTCCTCCTTATGTTGCCTAACTCCATATGCATGGGTCCATAGTATTGATTCGTGGAAACTGATACCTCTCCACCGTTGTGGTAGACGTTGGATATTCGTTGTGCACAAGCAATAGCCTCGTTTAAGTTGCTTGGATTGTCCCGAATCACCTCATGTTGAATCTTTTTCTTCAACCCTCTCTTGAATAAATCAAGGGCTTCAACTCCACTCATATCTCGTATCTGAATTGAAGATCTCGAAATTCCTCAACAACTCCTCTCTACACTTCCCTTCATGCTCAAGTTTCCACAACCTCATCCGTGCCATGATGATGGGATCAACTGCTTGAAAATTCTGAAGAAGACCTCGTTTCATTGCACTTCAAGTAACCTGTTGGTCTGACTCGTTGAGCTCCATCATCCAATCTTGAAACCAAGTAGATGCTTTCTCCAACAACAAGGTATTTAACAAAAAAGACACGCAATGTGATCGTTGATATTGAACAAAGCAAGATGATACTCCATTCTCTCAATCCAACCTTCTAAAACTCCCATGGTTTGACTATCTTGGTAAGGTTCTATCTTACAAGCTTTTGTAATCTTCAGAATCATGGATGTCTCAAGATCTAGCTCTCTTTGCTTTCGTTGCCGATTGGGCTTCAAGAGCACGGGCTCTCACTGTTTCTTCACTCTCCATCATGGATGGTGACGTCTCCATCTCCATTTGCGTTTCTCTCATTCTCTCATTTTCCATTCCTCTCGTTTTGACTGCTGTCAATTTTTGAGCTAATTCTTGTACTTGAGTCTGGCTTTGCCCAAATGCGTTTCTCAAATCTCTCAACTCCGGAATCATTTCTCTCAAAGTGTCCTCCATGATTCGTCTCCGTCCACTCTCTCTCAGTATAGGGTTAAGATGAACACTCTCCAATTTCTCAAGATTGGCAACACAAAAGGAATAGGTGATGTTATCACCTCATGGTAATACTCCTCTCCAAAGTTTCTAATAACTAAGCTCCGAAACATAGCTTTAGGATGATACACACAATAGATTTCACACCGTGTATTGAATCTCATCGGTGGTAGTCTATTGAGGTCCATCTCTAAACTAAAATGTAAATTGTGAGATCCCAAGTAACATCGTAGGTGACTATAGATAAGATAACATGATCTCAAGATCTCATCACTTGGTCCATGAAGTTGGCACCAATATGATAAACCAAATTCTGAGTCAACCTTGCTCTCTCAATGTATAATAGTTTGACATGAAAAGGATTAAGAAATGGGAATCTCAGTACTATTCTATCTCCCCCATCCATAACCTGCACCCACAATAATCCCCTTCCACTACTTGCAGCTCAATGGCCATTGCTAGTTTCTAACAAACACTCTCTCCTCAAATAATTTTACCAACCCAAACTATTCTTCCAAGAGGGGTGATTCACACTCCTAGGAATAATAAACCTGCTCTGATACCATTGTAACACTAAAGGCAATGATTCCGGAATGACTTCCAAGATGAGAGATGTCTTCTCAAGACCTCTTCTTGCTTTATATATTGTAGGACTAGAGGAGTCCGAAATCCAAACTATGCCACATGGCTATCATGCATAGGTTGCATGTTTTGTTATCTTATACTACCCAATTCCTAATAGACGTCTAACACACAATCTAATCCACCAATGCATGGTAGCCACCTCGTCATTTACCCTTTTACTTTTGGATAGTGCACATCACTATCTTGTCTTTTTGTGATCTAGTGACCACTCTACGCTTTGGCTAAACTAACCATGACTAACCAAGATTGGTTACAGTAGTGTTAGAGCAAGATTATCTCTTTCTTTGCAAGTGTTCATTGAGAACCGCAAGTGTAGTCAGGGTAGAACGAAGTGCTCAAGAAGTTGATGGATGTTGTGTTCGATCGGCCTAGACTGGTGTGTTATACCTTTGAAGTTACCCGGGTATTTGCCCATGAGCCTTGGTCGGATTCACCTCAACAGTAGATGTAATAGCACGGGTATGCATTACCAAGTCCGAATTCGTATAGATTGATTCATTCCCAAGGGAATGAGGGATCAAACCACACTAGCAAAGAGGAGAAACGTGCATTTAGTCATCTTTCTAACTCTGGACTAGAGAGTCCGAAGAGCATTCACAAAGAAGGCAATTGATCCAAGCTCAATTCCTTCACAATCCCATCACATCACCAATTCCACAGACACAGCAAATAGATTTCAACAGTTTGCTTTACTTCGGGATGGGGATCTCTCTCATAGCGCGATCCAGCTCTTCCGAACATATCTCCTCATCTCATGCAAACATAGCAATCTACTCTTCATGTACATACTTTGGCAAGCCTCATGTCAACCCACTACTTGCATATTTCACATCCATATCTTCATTTGACAGTTCGATTTTTAATTGATGCCCCTTCTTCTCCTTAAGAGTCAAACATCTCATCCTTAAATACATATGCACTAAAAATAAAGACAAATAAATTACTCCTCTATCTTCACCCCTCAAATTCTCAGTCTTTGCATGCACATTCCGGACAAAGAAGTCTCCTCAATTTACTTTAATTGGACCTACAAAAGAAATCTTCACAATTTGCACTTTATGCATACTCACATATGTGGTCCACTATGGTGAAAGTAATTGATTCAACGTAAAGATAATCTTACTTTTGAAATCATCCTTAATTAAATCTATCTTGTAATCATTCATGACTTTTTGTTACTTTGGATCAAAGCACTTCGTTTTATCAAAATCAAATCATGTGTAAAAAGTAGAGCATTCCTAGTCGAGTCCATCTTGCTTTGACTCATAATTCCAACCTAACACCTTCACTCAAGCTGGTGCATCCCATAATTCAGGTTGCCCACTTGTCCCAATACGATGCATTGACTTCTTTCTATGAACTTGTTTGCATAGCTCCAGACATACATAATTCCATCGCCACAACAAAAATATACCTCCCAATTTTTTTAAGCACAAGTCATCTCCAATGTCCACTCAAGCATAGGTATCGAAGGCCTCACTCGTCCCACTAGTAACTTCTTGGCACTTGTGAATCAAATTATCTCCCTCACATCCGACATAAAACTTATAATATTGACTCATTGCCAAACCCTTTTTATGCTCCATAGACTTCAAATTCTTGCACTACTTATTATGCATCATAGACACATTGCTTAATGATCAATTTTAAAAATTTAAATATCATGATTCCTAATTTAAACACTACATGAAATATATTTCTCATAACATTGCTATCATCATAACTACACTAATTGTTGAAATGGCTCTAACTAATTTATTTATATCCTAACATACAATTTTTTGTAACTAGAGATGCTACTACATAAATCATAAAGATCATCATTGTTAATTTTTTAATTTGTATAAAAAAAATATATGTATATAAATTTTTTTTCTGTTTAGAAATATTTGGATTCCACTGTATGAGATGTTGTAAATCTGATTGAGAATATATGTGAGATACAAATAATAATACAAATTGATATATTTTTTCATTTTTAAATTTTTTTTATCTACAAAAGGTTGTGAATATTTTTTAAAAAAAATCCATAAATTTTAAATTTTAAATTGATTTATAATCTTATAATATAAATTCAATTTTATCATATTTTTTATTTTTATTCATTTAAAATATTTTTATTTTAGATATTAAAATATAAAATTAATTAATTAAATAAAAAATAAAAATATTTTTGTTAAAAAATAAATTTTAGTTTAAATTTTATAATAGTTATCTTAGCTGTATTTTGTGTATCAATTTTTTAACATAATTGGAAATAAAATTTGTGACAATATGATTCAAGATTTAAACGAAATATTTTCACATATGTGTGCAATCAATTTTTTTTCAACAAATTTAATGATCAAAATTATGTACAATAAAATAAAAATATTAAATTTTATTCAACAATATGACATCTAAATATTTGTTAATTGATTTCTTAAAGCATATGTTAACCAAATTATCTATGTTTCCTAATGTAAGTTGTAATTAAAACTTATTGTTTGTGTTTTGTTAACAATTTAAATTTATCAATATTTCATATGATTTTTTTATGGTTTTAAATATTTTTAGTTTTTTAATTCAAATTTGAATGTGTATGATTAATAGTCAATGTATTCTCATTTCACTTTATGTGTTTATTGAAAAAATTTATTGAATTTATATAAATATAATGAATGTTAAAATTATAGTTAAAAATTATAAGAATAATAATTGGCACATATTTCAAAATATTATATTTCACGATAATTAAGAAATAATTTCAAGGTAATAAAGTCTTGATGTTTGCATCAAACACATTGAAATAATACATAATAAAAAAAATTCCGAAACTTGTAATATAAATTTTTTACAAATATATTTTGATTATAATTCAGATAATTTAGTATGTGTTACTATCATTTAATTTATATCGTGAAATATAAAAATATTGATAATCTAAAAAGAAAATGTTATTTCAAAAATATTCAAAACTGAATCAAATATAGTTTGTATATGACAAATTATAAAGTTAATCAGCATAATAAACTTGTGATAATTTGTGTGTTTCTCTACTTATATTTATTGATGCCTTATCATTTGCAATTCATGGAGTTAAAATTATCGTTTTTTTGATTCATGACTTAGTCAAAGATATTTTACAAATTTTGGAAAACCTCATTGATACAAGAAAAAAATGTGTAAATCACGATACATTTTCAGTTGTAGATGATAAAAATAGGCTGAAGAAATCAAATTCTTAATAATTATACATTACAATATGAAGAAAAAGAAAAAAACTGGAACACTTGTTGTCCCGAAAAGAGTCAGCAGATCACTTCAGCATTTATGATTGTCTACTGGAATGAAAGAAAATTACGTTCGAGTCTATCCATGGTAAGGAACCGTGATTACTTTATGGCCAGAGAATCTACTCACAAGCAAGGCAATCTCAAATGTACCCCACTCCTGTCCCGCCCACGTAAGGCCTCATCATCCAACTAAAAAATGTGCATTTTTCTACTCATAGACCCCTCCCCGAGAACTCTCCGAGAAGTTGACACAAGAGAATCGAGAAATTCCATAGGGTCAAAAGTGAGAATAAGTCCGGCTAATTTCCGAGCTTCTAACGAACGAAAAAGGAAAAGAGAGATTTAGCTGTCCAGCAGCGGCAGCCACGAAACTAGCGCAACATGCGAAAGAGGAGGCCAATGAAACGCAGGAGAACAGCTTCGGGCGACATGCAAGTTGCGAACGAGTGGCCAGAGACATGAAAGGACAAAACCACAATATCCGAAGGGGCTACGGGGAATCGCATGAGGATTGAACAGCCACGTGATAGCTCGTAGCATCTGGCCTCATTGGCTCACACGATATTATCAGATATCCTATCCCTTTTACCCCCGCCACGTCCATCGACGCCCTCTACCAGCACTACGTTTAGTTGAACATATAAAGATTCTCCAGCTTTTAGGCTCTTCAACCATTCCTCGCACTCTCAAACAGTTCATGCCCTGTCTTCTCGTGGTCACAGATTCAGTAAACATGGCCGCCACCGCCGTCTCCTCGTCCACCTTCGCCGGACAGGCTTTGGGCCTGTCCGGCAATGCCCTCGCCCAAAAGGTGAATGTCGGCGAGGCCCGCGTTGTCATGCGCAAGACCTCGTCCAAGGCCTCCGCACCCGCCTCCATTTGGTAACAATCTCTTCTTACTCCCGAACGTTGATTCTTCTATTCTGTTCGAAATGGATGCACAAGTCGTCGGCGGGCTACATCTGGCTCTGTTTAAGGTACTCTGATTGAGAAACGTGCTGACGTTGATATGTTTGTGAGTGTGATTTGAAGGTATGGTGAGGACCGACCCAAGTACTTGGGCCCTTTCTCCGGAGCTACCCCTTCGTACTTGACTGGAGAGTTCCCCGGTGATTACGGATGGGACACTGCCGGTCTCTCAGCTGACCCAGAGACTTTCGCTAAGAACCGCGAATTGGAGGTGATCCACTCTCGATGGGCCATGTTGGGAGCTTTGGGATGCGTCTTCCCCGAGTTGCTGGCTAAGAACGGTGTGAAGTTCGGAGAGGCAGTGTGGTTCAAGGCCGGATCACAGATCTTCGCTGAGGGAGGATTGGACTACCTCGGAAACTCGAGCCTCGTCCACGCCCAGAGCATTTTGGCCATCTGGGCCTGCCAGGTCGTGCTCATGGGAGCCATCGAGGGATACAGAGTCGCAGGAGGACCTTTGGGTGATGTCGTCGACCCCATCTACCCCGGAGGCTCATTCGACCCCCTGAACTTGGCTGAGGACCCAGACACGTTCGCCGAATTAAAGGTTAAGGAGCTCAAGAACGGAAGGCTTGCCATGTTCTCCATGTTCGGATTCTTCGTCCAGGCCATTGTTACCGGAAAGGGACCCATCGAGAACCTGTCCGACCACCTGGCTGACCCCGTTGCCAACAACGCCTGGGCCTATGCCACCACTTTCACCCCCGGAAACTAGACGAAAATTCTTTAGTCAGACTGTGAGATTAGGCGTTTGGAGCTGGCGAGGAGATGGCTTGCCACGGACCGGAAAAGTTCGCCGGCACCGGGTGTACATTCCGTAGCTGCATTGTAGGTTTTTTTAAGAGCTGCCGACTTTACCTGGATGTAGCTCCTATGATTCGCCCACTCTAATAAATCTTTCTCATTTTGTACAATTAAAATGGGTTCATGTTTACACTGTTGGAACGTTACCCTATGATTATGTAGATTAATAAGTTTATCCTCTAGCGGAGTGAAATCGAGACATACATCGGCACAGTTCATATTCACATTTAGCTAAACAGTCGTAGGAGAGAACAACCCTAAAAAACCAAAATTCCATTAATTCAAAACGTGACTCGACATGGATAAAATTCTTGAGAACAATATAGATGCTCATTGTCATGACGATATATGATATATACAACATCATTATAACTACGTCTTTTGACAAAACTGGATAAAACCACTTCCGTCGTACGGAATTAGTAAGATCAACATTACAACCTGCGAAAAGTACATCATCTTTAACATACACTGAAATAATCACTGTACCAAAAATTGAAACATATGGAATGTATAATATAAATTTAGTGACAGATCGAAGCCAAAGGAAATGAATTATTCACATGAATAATAATTGGTAAATTATAATCAACTCTATGGAAACGGCCCCACTTAAGCCAGCAGAAGCGATGTACAACTTTGACACATCCTTCAAATTCACAACTCTTCTTTGGGCAGAAGAGCAGAGGCTCAAAAGTCTTAGGTCTAGGTGGAGAATCAATTTTCGCAGACTTCACGGCCTCGGCCGGCTTTTCTCCTCGGGCTGCAGCAGCACCTTCCGCTTCTACCGCTGCAGGAGGAAGTGCTCCTTCCGTCCCTGCTGCTGCCGCTTCTGTGGGTTTAGCTTCATCTGCACCTTCAGCAGGCGTAAAAGACTCCGCAGGTGAAGGTGGAGCAGCAGGAGCAGGAGCTGCTGCTTCTTCCTGGGGAGGAGTCGGAGGCTTCTTCTTTGAAATTCCCATGTCCAATTTCGCTTTTTGTGGAACTTTTGGTTTCTCCGCGTAGAGCTCATCGAGTAACGATTCCTCGCGTTTGTTTACTTCCTCTTCGAAGAAATTCACTTCCTCGCAGCAGACAGGGCAATACATGGGATCATGCTCGAGAAGATCGTGAGGCCCGTTGCCCAACGAGAAGCTCTCCTTGAGCCTTCTGAACTTGGATTTGGGCTTCGGGGGTGTAATTGCACGGTTCATTAGGACTTTTTTCAGCTCGGACGGAACGAGCGCTTTCTGCCAGATGAGAGGATCGTTTTTGTCCAACTTCAGTACTCGCATGGAGACGAAAACCATGTGCTTGCACAACCTGCTAAGCAAAAAGTCTCCGCACTGACAACAGGGAAACTGACGAATCTTGACAGTGAAAATCTTCCCGATTTCTCCCATGACATAAAACTCCATCCCTCCAGGATTCCTCTCGTCTCCTATCAACCTCTTTCCCATAAGGTACATCCGCTGCCGCATCTCTCGATTGATCCTGGCTATGGCCTTCGGACTGGGTTTCGTTATGAATGGAGCTGCGCGTTGCTCGGGCGCTGCTGCCTCCTCGGCTGGTTCACGCGATTTCGACATTTGGAATCCACAGTCGACGATTGTACCACAATCTCAGGCCAAAATCAAACCGATTCTGTTTCTAGTAAATTGCAACTACTGCTGCTTGCTTCTGCTGGTGCGCAGGAGTCCACTCCTCCGCTCGAGGAAGCACCTTGTCCAGCTCTCGTGTCCTGAACAAGGGTGACCCACATGTCCAAGTGACATATTCATCCGCTGCAGAAAGTTGTTGTTGTTGTTGTTGTGCCTCTTCCTTCCGAAGAGTTTCGGGTGTCTGCCTCCATGGAACCACTTGGTTCCATGGAGCCAGGCCAGGTGCCATGCAAGCAGCAACTCTTGGCACAGAGCCTTTGACGATGCGTTGCGTCTCTCATCTCAGCACGAGCATTCCAACCAACTGTTGCGAGAGGATGGTGACAACACGTCACTGCCTGCATCTTGCTGATACTTCGGTTGCACCGGGGAGACAAAGATTGCTGCGGATTCTCAACACCATTTCTGCTGATGTTCCGCCTTCCCGCCTTCCCGCCTTCCTGCCACGGAGGCAGAGGAACGGGATGTCAAATCTTATTCCGATGCGCAGGTATGCTATGAAACAATCGTCAATTCGGTATCGACCGGGACGCAATTTCTCCAGCACCTACTCACTCCTACCTCCAAAGTTGCAGAAATCGCAACTTTTGAGGAACCCTGTTTCCGCTTTATCAGTTCTCAGGGAAAGTAGGTGCCGATCATTAATGTTGCATCACATATCGAAAGCCTCTGCTATATATATGTCACCCCAGCACAGAAGAAGATCGACGCAGATGGTGCAGATAAAGCAGGGCGTACACTCATCCACACCCTCTCCCGTCGTTCTTTACGAAACCGCCCGATTGAAAAGTTTCAATGGCTTTCCGCAGCATACGATGCAGAATATGATGCAGTGAGTGCTCGACGTCAGTTCGCTTCAAAAGGACTCGTAAATCGGCCGTTGTCTTTTCACGACGGCTTGGGAAACGGAGAGTATATGAAGGGACTGATTACAATTCTCAAAACCTTATTCAGGAAACCATAGATGTGGGTCATACTCAGTCATACATCTGCCGACCGTTTCAATTATGTCTTTTCACGACGGCTTGGGAAACGGAGAGTATATGAAGGGACTGATTACAATTCTCAAAACCTTATTCAGGAAACCATAGACGTGGGTCATACTCGGTCATACATCTGCTGACCGTTTCAATTATGTTGCATGGGTCTTTGAGAACACTTCATTCTCAACAGTTATTTTCTCCACAATTATGTGATGAGAATTCGTCTTGGCTTGGTCCATCCATCTACATCATCATTATTCACATGTGAGTGTGGTATCATTTTAGATGCAGTAGGTGTTCATATAACTCGTTGTTCATTCGGAGCGCAGAGGATAACTACCCATGATGCCATTAGGGATATGGTGTTTGTTATAGCGCGAGAGGGTGGATACCTCACATGGAGAGAGCATTGATATGTCTTGCAGTCGACTAGGGTTAGGGCAGACCTGTACTTGGTTCGGGAGGACTAGGACATTGTGGCAGATATGATGGTTACCGATCCTACTAGAGACACAATTTTAGAGTGGGTGATCACCCATCCTCCAGGATGGGTGGCGAGTGGAGCGGTAGCAACCAAGGTCTCCAAGTATAGAGGTATGCAGAGAGGTCACCTCTTTGTTCCTCTAGCTTTGGAGTTATATGGAGCTATGTACACCGACATGTTCATGAGGGAGTGCGCGAGAGCCTACTATACTAGACGACATGAGATATCACTCTCTTTAGTTTACTGTATAGTCTATTTTAGTCAACGTGTTTCCATTGCTCAACGTGTTTCCATTGCTCTTCAGAGAGCACTAGTTGGTGCAATCGATATGAGAGCAATCACGTTAGGTGATGCTTCTTTAGATGCTCATGTTGTTTGTAGATCGTTTGACCTAGATAGTTCAGATATCTTAGGTGCTTTAGGACATATTTCCCAGTGTGATACTATTGGGACCTAGCCCCATGTTACCGGTTTGGTTCCATCCTTGTACGCTTTGATGGGGTCTTTCCATCCGTTTTGTTATTATACTTTGCCCCTTTCCTTTACGAAAACTTCCATATGGTAAACACTTTTTCTCACACACTCTCTCACAAATGTGTCAAAGCATTCATAGTTCCATATAACTCCAAAGCTATAGGAACAAAGAGATGATCTCTCTACATAGCCCTATACTTGGAAACATTGGCTACTACTGCTCCACTCGCCGTCCATCTAGGAGAATGGATAATCACCCCTCCAAAATAGTGTCATGTGTAGAATCTATAACCCGAAGTCCGCAACAGTAACTTGGTCGTCCTAAACCAAACATAGGTGTGTCATAACCTGAGTAGACTACAAGGTATACCAACGTTCCCTCCATATGAGATATCCATCCTCTCGTGTCATAGTAAACACCACATCCCTAATGACATCATGGGTAGCTATCCTCTACCCTCCGAATGAGCAACAAGTCATATGGACTCATTCTCCATCTAAGGTAGTATCACACTTAAATGTGAGTAATGAAGATGCAAATGGGTGAACCAAGCCAAGGTAGAACTTCATCACTATAGAATATGTAGATGGTGCAAGTCGGAAAATCTTGATGCATGATTGAGTTAAGATCCACGAGCATGCATATTGTTAGAGCAATAACGTAGACGAGTCTTAGTAGTATGAGGAATGGCTGGATCCACTAAGAGAGAGTGTAGAGCTTTATGAGACTGTTGATGCATCAAGGTAATTTGTAGACCTCTAGTCCAATGAGTGGATAAAGAAGAAAAGGATGGGAGCTCGTATCGTACCTCTAGGAACAAAGCATCTCTCGTATGCCGTAAAAGTACTTGTAAAGGAAATGACCCCTATCCATGTCTCTCACATACATCTCAAGGATGGGACTACATGCAATCACAAAATCAAGAGGATAACAAAGGTGCCCAGAGTACCCAACTAGCCAAAAATATTATATATGTCGTCCATTGATAGTAAATCTATCACTTCACACGAAATCGACAAAGATGTTTGTCTCTATGCCAAATCTCATGTCTCACACTCAAGGTTCTATAGTTTGATGATGTCACCAAACTATAGATCAATGATATTGTTACCAAAGTTGTCAGGTGTGATATGAATACAGTTGAATGAGTAAATGTGGGAAATAGCTAGATGGTTCAACGCACAATATTAGAATAAAATATACCAATCTCCATCACTTAGTAGAGTAAGACGGGGCATTTGCGAGGATGCATTACTTACTTGGCAAATGACTTGTCTAGGTAGTGGTAAACACTTCTTCGTAGTGTGGATAGTAGCTAGTGCGGGAACCTGGAGTCTTTGAAGCACAAAGTGGGTTTGGTTTGACTGAAATCTCTTTTTTCTGCTATAGTTATGAGCGAAATATCCTTGTGGACATTTTGAGAGTAGAAAAGATTATTGTGGTACACTTGTGTTGGTGTATGACGATCTATGTATTCTGATGTTTGATGTGACAGCGATGTATATTGTGATGCAATATGTATATGCACGACAAAGTGCACCAACCACATTGGATGTTATTGCAAGTCACAAGACTCTAAGAGTACGTGAGGATTTATTTTCTAGAATTTTGATATTTGTAACAACGAAGTTACATTAGAATTGGGCAATTTTAGTGTTTATTGATTCGTTCCCAAAGGAATGGGGTGTTAAACGAATATCAGGTGGGAAATATGTTCGTTTAGACTTCTTTAATCGACTTTGGACGATCACTGTCTGAAGAATGGTATCAATTCATAACTTAAAACCCATCAGAAAATAAAGTGCTAAGAAATTCCAGAGGAAATTCTTTTACTGAAATTGGGTGATCCCAATTACAAGAGTTAACATTCACTAGGCGTAAGCTTGCTGAAGTTTTTCTGGAAAAATCTTTAATAGCCCAACTCGTGGGACGAATTCCTGGGTATCTTCACAGGAATCCAATTTCCAGTCAGGTAGGCCACCGTGATCTCTGCTCGGCTTCGAGAGTTTCCGTTCTATCCTGGCTACACAGGAACAAATCCTGATTTTCTCTTTCAAATTGAAGATGTCTCCCCTAACTACTCTAGTCCTATTTATACACAATTCTAACGTTCTATCTGAATCGCTACCTACACGGATTGTGTCTGATTACAACTTTGGAGATCTGCTGCACCCTTTGATGATGTCTCTTCACGCCAGGCGAAAACATCAACGCTGATTTGCAACTCTTTGATATCTTCTGCGATCTCCCTCCGGTGAATTTGCATCGCTTCTTGACAGTCATGACCCATCGCTTTGTACTTCTCCTTTCGTTTTTCCTTCGAATTGCCAGGAGTGTTCATCGACTTTGTCAATGTATCCAATCGATCAACTTCCACATCATCACACCGGGCAAAAAGATACTTCGCATATTTACTGGCCAAAACTTCTAATCTAGCTGGTTTCTCTAAATCGACCTCGTGCAACTGGCGCTTCACCTCCTTCAGTTGATTCCAAAGCCGCTCATTCTCGACTTCCACGAATTTCAACTCCGCTCCTCGAATCTTACAAATCTCCCCATAAGCCTTCTTCGCTGCTACCACCTCCCGTTGCGCTTTTGCCTTCTCCTTCTCCATACGTCCCACTAACTCTGTCAATTGCTTAATGGTTAGTGTCTGGTCCTTCTTCCCTATTGCGATGCGGTTCATCAACTGAATTAGTTCCATGTAACCGTCCTCTTGAGGATTCCACCCATGAATATAGCCTGTTCCCATCTCGTTCAACTCCATGAGAACGGAGACCACTACATTCTCTAGTTTTTGTGCTAATTCTAACACCGAAGAGAGCGGTTCTCCACCATCTACTTTGGATGCTTTCACCTTAGGTCTCAATACTTTTGGTATCAGGCTCCTTGGCTTAACAATCTCCTTTAACTTCCGCTTCTTATTGACCGGCGTTCGAACTTCCTCTACACTCGGCTTTCGCTCTCTCTTTCCCAAAGTTCCTGCCGAATCCTCTCTTCCGAATACAGCTTCCTCAAGACCCCGCATCACTTCGTCCAACTCTTCCGAAGGCATCTCTCCTCTCTTGTCTGCAACCGGGACCTATGCTTCTCGTTGATCCACTACTGGCTTCACTCATATTCGGCTTTCGCAAAACATCCTATGCATCCAACTGATACTTCACTCTTTCCCTTGGAGTTAACCACCCCATCCTTGAGTACATGTGTACCAGAAAAGAGGAAATGTACAGTACTCCCTTCTCTTCTGCTTTCAACTTCTATCCCATAGCCTGCACATTCCGAGCGAATATTTCTCCCCAGTTGACTTTGATCTTTCCTACTACGAATCCTTCTACTATCCTCACCTTATGCATACTAGCATAAGTTCTTTGCGGTGAAAACAACTGATTAGCGTATACATGATCTTCCGTCGGTCCCCTTCCTTCCTCGAGGATCAAACCACTTAGACTCGTCGAAGTCAAATTCCGTATGTAGTGCCGATCCCTCCCAGTCGATGTCATCTTTATCTATCGCGTAATCTTGCCCCAAGGCTTCCGCCCATAGAATCGTAACCATAAATCTAGGTAACCTCTCCATCCAATTGGATTGGCGACTTTCTTGGCCTTCACTTTGTCACACAGCTCCGGACACACATAGTCCCATCACCACCCAATTGCTTCAATCGTTTCAACTCTTCCACCGTCCAATCCGGCTTTGGCACCAAAGGTCGAATCACGCTGGCCATCTTCTGCTGAGGGGGTAATCGAATAGCTTCCCTTGCTTCCGATCGCAATGCCACTCGCTTCTTCATCGTGTCACTTTGCTGGTTCTGCGCTCGCCACTCAACGATACAGTTACAATATTACCCTAACCGAAACGGAATTGCTCCTGCCAGATTTAATCTACTCACACTCTCACTCAACATGCATATTCACCTTAAAAGTCATCTTCTTATTCGTCAGTACTCAGTTCCGCCAAATATCATGCGTTTTATTCAGAAAAACAAAAAAACAAGCTTAAAATTCCTAACTAGGGTCCTACAATATTATAGGGTCGTGATGGTATGCTTTGGAATGATCATGTGCATAATTGTGCACCATGTCACCTTCCAAACATTGATGGTAAATGGATCCAAGCCTAGGTTCGCACATGCATGAACAGATATAGCAATTAGAGCCGATAGTGCAGTTAGCATTATTTACATTAGACCTGCCATTGGGTCCGACATTGCCATTAGAAGACCTAAGGCTCAAGGTATAGAGTTTGAATTAGGTCTACTTCGAGTGAAGTTTTTGAAGTTGAGCCTTTGAGAGTGTGTCTATAGTGGATAGTAGCTAGTGTGGAAACCTGAAGTTTTTGAAGCTCAAAGTGGATTTGGCTCGACTATAATCTTTCTTTTATGCCATGGTGATGAGCGGAGTGTCCTTGTGGACATTTTGAGAATAGAAAAGATTATTGTGGTACATTTATGATGGTGTATGTATTGTGATATTTGATGTGACAACTATATATGTTTTGATACAATATATATGTGCATGATATTGAACATCAATAATAAAACGTCTTGAAAATGACCTATTCTTCTATATACACCAATGGACACTACATTTGTCTACTAACAATGGCATAAATTTGACAAGTTAGCTTATTTTAGCTTTAAACATTTGAGTACAAGATTGCATGGCTTTTTCAATTCACAAAATGATAAGTTTTTGAAATTTAGAATCAATTTTAATAACAAAAATCAATCACTAGAGCTTATATCCCCTCTTCCAAACTTTCTCCAAACTAATTCAAAGTCCATTACATCCAAGATGAATTTGTTAGAACTAATCTCTAACTCTAAACTCTAATGAGTTGAGTGATCAACAAATGAAAAATGTTATATGGATAAGTATATGCAAGAGTGCACAAATTAAAAAAAGTTTAAGAATTTTAGACTAAACAAAAATGAAAAATGTGGTTATGGATAACTACATGGAGATGTAAAAGAGAAATAAAAATAAAAAAAGGTTAAGTGCATTAGTATGAGAAAATGGAAAGACTTTATTGTCATTTCACCGAAAAAACACATTTCACAATGGAATGTACATGTATACTATCAATTATGCATATGACACATGCCATAAATCTGAAAAAATATATTTATATGCGTATTCTTTTAAGAATAACCAAAGTCTCAAAATGCTGCAAGATTGTTGATATGTATTGACACTAATAAATTGATAGATAAAATAGATAAAATATAGATGTGTTTGATTAATTTTTTTGAGTCATTATGTCTCGATCTATGAAAGCATAAGTAAGAACCAATGACCATGTTGCACCTTCTTATTATGTGTTGTAATCATTGTTATGTGTTATGTAGAGTTGTTGGAAACAATTCTTGTTCTTAACACACACCCTCATATCTTATATTGTGGTCAATCCTCATGATCATGGTAAGATTCATACGATGTTGTTCAACTAGAGTCCATGAAAAATAAACTTTATCCCTTGTTGAAAGTGTAATGTGAATATCAAAGGAGATAAATTCATGTGTAATTTTAACTAAGTTTGTAATATGTGGATGAGAGTACTATCATATCAAATGAAACTATTATAGATAGAGGTATAGAACCATTATAAATGTGTAAGATGATGTAGGAAAGTTTAAAGATGAAAATAGAGATATTTTCTATAAAATTCTTGGATAAGGATGCAAAATGCGTTGTCAACAATGCAAGGATAGTTTCTTGAACATATGTTCATTCAAATTCATATGAAGTTTGATCAAATATATGAATAAAAAATATATATAAAAATGACATAGCCGTTTATAATTAAAATTGTGTCAATTTCAAATGCATGTACAATGCTAAATGTCATAACATGTCATAGTGTCAAGATAGATATGCATTAATTACAAATTGGCTACATACAATTCAATTATAACTATTCAAGTCAAACATATCAATAATTAAAAGATTAAAATATAATTGTATGATTTATGATAATTTCAATACCAAAAATATATTTAAGGTTAAATATCTTTAAATTAAAATTATCAAAATTGTTAAATTTTTTCAATAAAATTATCAAAATTTTAAATGAAATAAAATGAATACTTATAATCAATTTTTCTAAATAAAAATTCGATGTAAATTAAAAATATTACAAAATTAATCATAAAATATTTTTAAATTACCATATATTCAACATAAAATATTTTTAAGTTGTTGCAAATTGAAATTTTTGTATCTTTCATTTTGATGCAAATTCATCAATTTTTTTTAAAATAACATATTTTTATGATGAAATATGTGAGTTAAATAAAAATAAATTAAAAATAATTATAATTTAAATATGATTTATTTAAAATTTTAAAATAATAAAATTTTATTAGTATTAAATATTTAACACTGAATATAATTTTTAAATTTTGTAACAAGTTTATGACATGATTTATTTTTAATTCTAAAACATGTTTCTCCATTTAAAATTAATTTAAAAGATTAACAAATGAATTCCAGAAAAATGCTTGGTGTATTTATCATATCAAATGAATCACACATTGTTGAACTCTTTATGTTTACCAAATAGATTGAACAATTTAAAAATTTATGAAATCATAATTTATTCAACAACTTGATAAATTATCTGTTATTTAAGTATGATTTATAATAATATAATTAATTATATTATAAAATATTAAAATTTATTATTACACTTTTTGTCATCACTAAAAATCAACTCTTTTGCATCTCAATTTACAAAAGTCAAGAGATGATAACATATTACAATCATTTTTTTCCAAGTGTTTGATTTTATTATTATTCATATTGTCATGATTTGAAGTTTGGATAGAACATTTCAAAAAATATAAGAACTATGAATAAATTAATGTATAAAGTAACCAAGAAAATACCACATTAAATATATTTTATGCAAAATACATTTGTTGAAAAAATTTAAAGATTATTAATTGCATCATATTTTAATTTATGTTCATATAACAAAGTAAAAAAATAATCAAAAATTAAATTTTATTTCAATTAATGATAAATTATTCCAAGTTTTAAAAACTTTATTTGTAAAAATTATGAAAATAAAATTTTTATAAAATAAAATTTTTATTTTTAAAGCTTCATTTAAAATTTATTTAATTCAAATTTTATTTAATTAATTTTTGGTATACATGTTTAAAATCAGTTTGACTAATGATATTTTGTCAATATGTTTCAACAGCTTATTCTCATTTATCATTCATAATTTAAATGAAAAAAAATTATTATTAATAAATTTTAAATAATATTAAATAATTTGAAAATTTAAATTTTATTCTTTTAAATTCTTGAAATATGATTAATTTTTTCTAAAATTTTTGAATAAATTTTTTTATTTGAATGATAAAAATATTTTCTTAATTTATAATTAATATTTAATTGAAGCTTGAAAATTAATAAATTTTAGAAATTTTTGAAATCATAATTTATTAAAAAAAAAATTTTAAAATATGAATCTTTGATATATTTTTGAAATCATAATTTATTAAAAAATATTTTAAAAAATATGAATCTTTGATATATTTTTAAAATCATAGTTTATTAAAAAATATTTTAAAAATATGAAACTTTGATATATTTTTGAAATAAAATATTAATTTTCAAACTTATAAAAATATTTATATTTACAAAAATATTTTTCAAAAAATTGAAAATATTTTTAAGTTGAAATAAATTGTAAATTAATAGTTATTAATTGTAAATTAATAACTTATAAATTGAATATAAGTTATAATTATGAGTATAATTTATATTAAATAACATGAGGTGATTTTTAAAAAATTACTCATATGGAGACTCTTATAATAGATTCATGTTTGAAAATACTTTTAAAATAAAATTTCAAAATGATAGTTGTGTCATAAAATAATGGAACTCATTTAGAAATAAAAATTTTTAGACCATTGCATTCAATTTAATAATTTAGTTTGAAATAATGTTTTAATTATTTTTATTTAATTTTAAAGATATTAATTTGTATATTATTTTTTATTTATAATATATATATTAGTAATAAATTTTATTTATCTTTGAAATGCCCATGAAAAATTCATATTAGAAATTATAGTTATATTTTTTGAATCAAATTTATTCACGTACGACTTCAATATCTCTAAGATATCTATTTAAAAATATTATTATGAATTTTTACATTTATTTTTATAAAAAATACATATCATGTTGCAAATATATGGAAAATACATGAGTGTGTATATAGATGAAACATGTGATTATAATATTAATTTATTTTATTCCATGGAATAATTATATCAGATTTATACAATAATAAATGTTGAATTTATAGTTCTCCAATCAAACAAATTTTATTTTATTTTTTGATTTTTATAATATGAATTTTTATTCTTTGATAATTTATAAAATATTTTACAAATTTATGCATTTAAGTATAAAATAATAAACAGATGTATAGATTTCAAATATATGTATTTAGAATGAAAAAAAAAATTATAAATTTATCATTTATTTAAAATAAATCTGTTATATCCTTTTATTTGAAATAAATTATTTAAATAAATTTGAAAATTAATGAATTATAAATATAATGATTATTTATATATATATAATCATTAAAAAATAAATAAACTCTTGTCAACTTGAAATTCTGCCTGATCTGCTACCATAGTAGGTAAAGGAGGAGGGGTTGATGGATTTGTGAACTGCTTGGGCCGTGGTACATGTTTTTGCAATCGTGACACATGAAATACGGGATGTATTTTCATATGCAACGGGAGCTCTAACTTGTAAGACACCTCGCCAACACGTTTCAACACCACAAAAGGACTGATGAATCAAGGGTTAAATTTTGATATTACTACAAGCGACAAATTGGTCGTGGATAGCCAAACTTGATTTCCTTCCTGAAAATTCACCTTCCTGCGATGAGCATCTGCATATTGCTTTTGTCAATTTTGAGCAATTACCAACTTCTCCTTTGCATGATGCAGTCCTTTGTGTATGTGCTCCACAAAATCATTAACTGTTGCAACTTTGGTTGAAAACTCCTGCCCCTTAGGAATTCTCAACAAACTAGAAGGTGTCAAAGGACGAGCACCATACATCAGATAAAATGGAGACACTTTTGTGGATGCATTAACAAAATTGTTATATGCAAATTCCACTAGAGGTAGAAGAGTATCCCACTCTTGTTGTTCCTCCAAGGTGAATGCTCGCAGTATAAACCCTATTGTTCTATTGGCCCTCTCTGTTTGACCATCAGTTTGAGGATGTTAGGCTGTAGACATTGCTAGCTTTGTTTTGAATAAACCAAACAAGGTTTTCCAAAATAAACTAGTAAAATGAATTCCTCTATCTGTGATTAAGACTTTGCTTAATTCGTGATTCATAAAAACTGCATCTAGATACAGATGAGTAAGTTGTGGTGCCGTCATTGTCTTTGTGATAGGTCGGATGTGTATCATCTTACTCAATTTATCCACAAATACCACAACTGAATCATGTCCTAAAGAGGTTTTTGGTAACTCACATACTAGATCCATAGTAACATGTTCCCATCGTTGTTCGGGAATGGGAAGGGGTTGTAGTAAACCTGCTAATTTTTGATTCCCCGCCTTATTTTGTTGACATGCGACACAGCTTCGAACATATGCCTCCACATCTTCCTGCATCCTTGGCCAATAGTACACTCGTTCTATGCTCTCCAAAGTCTTTTTAGCTCCCACGTGACCCGCAATGGATGTATCGTGGCCTTCAGACAATACCATTGTGCGTAAATCTGGATCTTGTGGGATCCATATATGTTACTCTTGAAATGCTAGACCTCGAACCTTCCTTGCCATCTTTGCCTGAAGTGCTTTCATGATCTCCTCATCCTCCTTTGTTGCAGCCATCATTTGAGACCACCAATCAACTTGGATTTTCACCTCTGTGATGTTGTTGATACACGGCATCCGCGTGAGAGCATCTACAAGTTGTTTCTTGCCCTCCACATACACTATCTTCATGTTGAACTGTTGACGTCATTCTGCCCCTCCACATACAATTTCTTCATGTTGACGTCATTCTGCCCATCAAATTTGTCGTTTGGAGAGATCTTTCTGAGTTTTCAAATACACCAATGGTTTGTGGTTTCTACCACAAACTCCAAGTCTCCCAAGTAGTGCTTCCAATGTTTCGTGGCCAAAACAATGGCTAACTCCTCTCGTTCAGTTGTGTGATAGTTTTGCTCAGCTGCCATCAACTTTCAGGAGAAAAAGGAAACCGGATGCCAACCATCCTCCCACTCTTGTTGAAGAATTCCACCCACTGTTGTATCTAATGCATCAGTAGCCAACTTGATTGGTTGATTAGGATCATACCACTTGAGAATAGGTGCATGCAAGAGAGCATCTTTCAATGCTTAAAATGCCAACTCTTGTACGGTTCCCCATCTCCATTTTTGACCCTTTCCTAGCATAGATGTTAAGGCTTGGGCAAGGCGTGCAAAAGCTTTAACAAATCTGTGATAGAATCTGAAGACCTAAAAAAACTCTTTAGCCGAAGTTTGATCCTCTTGTCTTTGTCAGGTTACGTATGGCTTCTATCTTCTCATTCATCACTTGGATTCCCTCCGTTGTGACTCGATGGCCTAAATAATCTACCTCTGATTTTCCAAATTCACATTTTGAAGCTTTGGCATATAACTCATTCTCTCGCAACACCTAGAGTACCTCTCGTAAATATCGCCTATGATCTTCTAAGATTGTACTATACATCAAAATATCATCCAAAAAGATAATAACATATTTGTCTAAATAAGGACAAAAAATATTGTTCATTAATCCCATGAATGTGGCAGGTGCGTTAGTGAGACCAAAAGGCATCACTAGATACTCAAAGTGACCATACCTAGTACGAAAAGCTGTCTTTTGAACATCTTCATGAGCAATTCAAATCTGGTTGTACCCGCTCCTCAAATCCAGTTTGGTGAAGTACTTCGCTCCTTGAAGTTGATCAAACAAATCATCCATTCCAGGTAATGGATATTTGTTTTTCACCGTTTGTTGATTCAACCCACGATAGTCAATGCACAATCTCATACTCTCATCCTTCTTCTTCACAAACAACATGGGAGCTCCATAAGGTGAAATGCTTGGTTGTATGAACCCCTTTCTCAACAATATTGCTCAATGATTCCGGAATGTAAAGATTGTCCTTAGAACCAGCAACATCTCTTATAAGTCCCAAGAAACATATATCAACTCTAGAAATGACAGTCTTACCAATCACAAAGAGAGATAAGCTTCTATTCTGAGAGATCTGCTTCTATCTCCGTAAATCTTCCATCCACTATTTTTTACTACTTTCTTTCTCCAATCTACCTTCGGATTGTATTGCTCCATCCATGGCATTCCTAGGATGACATCATATCGAACTAATCGGATTACTCTCCATTCAATCTCTTCCTGGTACCCGGATATGGCTAGTTGTACACTCCGTGCTAATGTCTCAATTGGTTCAGTTTGCCCATTTGGCAACTCCACTTCCTCATTCACATCCTTCATCAAAATCAATCCTAATTTCATTACAACCGATCGTGACAAAAAAAATTCTATTGCTCCAAGATCAATTAAGACTCTCACCTTGTGTCCTTCCATCATCCCATCTATGACAATCAATCGTGCTTGTTTCTTGCTCCCTCCATGAGCTTCCAATCGTTATCTTCTTCCAACCCCGCCTTTTCTTCGTTTAGTGGAACCAGTAAGGCCGTGAGGCAAGTTTACTAGTGATCTTTGTTTCCTTGCAAGATCTCATCTTCGTTGTCGTATTCCCCTCCTTCCATATTGTTGAAAGGCCTTTGCAACATAGGTCTTCCTCTAGATGGTCCTGATCGAGTTCTACAGAACTTGGCAATGTGACCTATCCTCCCACATGTATAGCATTGACGATTGTCACGAACCTCCATTCCTCCTTGATTCACCGTTCCAATATTTGCAACAAGATCCGGAAAATTTGGAATAAATGATCGACAATTATCACCTCCATACCTAGGCGGTGGTCCTCATGGTGGTGCATATCCTTCCCTACGTCGAAGGTTGTAACAGACAAGTTACACAAAGGTTTTGTCATTTGTACAGAATTACAGTTCGTTCCCAAGGGAATGAGGTGTTATCTTTCTGTCAGCGAGCAACGAATATGAGTGTTTATGCTTCTTTTGAAGACTTTGGACATTCACAGTCCGAAGAGTGCTACGACGAAGTAGTCCAAGACCACTCAATCAGATTAACAACCATTATCCATCCATTACATTGCACAGAATTACACATGTAATTGAAATTTCACTCCTGATTTACTGATGGGAGTTTGATCACTCCTTTACAAGCTGTCAACAAAGCGATGTTCTCGATGAAGTTCTACTGTGAAGTGAATCCGACTATGGCTCATGGGCAAATATCCGAGTATCTTCACAGGTATCACACACCAGTCAAGGCCAATCGAACGCAACATTCAATAGCTTCTCGAGTACTTCGTTCTATCATGACTACACTTTCGATTCCCAATGAACACTTGTAAAGGAAGCGATAATCCTACTCTAACATTACTCCTATTTATACAATCTACTCGCACCAATTCCTAATCATTGCCTACACGGATCGCGCCCGACTATTTCTTCGGAAAGTTGCTAGTCCCTTCGATGACATCTCTTTCCGCAATGTGAAGGCATCGACGCTCATCTGCAACTCCCTGATGTCCTATGCGATCTCCTTTCGATGGACTCGCATCGCTTCCTAGCATTCGCGCCCCATGGCTTTGTACATCTCCTTGCTTCGATCCTTCGAATCGCAAAGGGTGTTCATTGCCACTGTCAAACGTTCTAACCTTTCAGCCTCCATGTTTTCACACCGAGCAAAAAGGTATTGCGAGTACCTACTCGTCAAATCTTCTAATCTAGCCGGCCGTTCAATATCAACTTCATGCAATTACTGCTTTGCACTCTTCAATTGTTGTTGAAGCTTCTCATTCTCCCTCTCTACAAACTTCACCTCCGTGCTTCAAATTTTACAGACTTCACTATAGATCTGCTTCACTGTGATAGCTTTCTGAGCGGTCTCCTTCTTCTGCTTTTCTAGACGCTCCACTGATTCTGTCAATTGTTTTATAGTATCCGCCTTATCCTTCTTCCCTCGACTAGTGCGGTTCAGCAATTGAATCAGCTCCATGTAACCGTGTTCTTGGGGATTCCACCCTTGGATGTAACAACTGCCCATCTCGTTCAACTCCATCAGAACTGGCACCACCACGTTCTCCAGCTTCTGCACCAACTGTAACACTGAAGAAAACGGTTCTTCCACTGTTACCTTGGTTGCTTTTACCTTAGGCCTCGATGTCTTCGGTACTGGACTTCTTGGCTGAGCAATTTCCTTCAGCTTCTGCTTCTTGCTGCTGGGCTCCACAGTTATCTCCACACTTGGACTCCTCTTCTCTGTGGTCCCCACGAAGTCCTCCTTCCCGAATATTGCTTCTTCTTCATCTCTTACTGCCTTCGCTCTAGCCTCCGAAGGCATCTCCTACTGAGTTGGTTGCATTGGCGACTACACACCATCATCTTGGTGGGATCTCACACTCCTTGTCGACCCACTACTGCCATTGCTCGCCACTGGCCCACCGAGATTGCTGACCATATTTACTTGATAGGGCCTCCTCTCCTGTGGCGTCAACCACCCCATGCGAGAATACATGTGCACCAAGAATGAAGATATGTAGATCACTCCCTTCTCTCCCGCTCGCAGCCTCTGTCCCATTGCTTGGACATTATGAGCGAAGATCTCTCCCCAATTGACCTTGATTGATCCGCTGACGAATCCCTCCACTATTCTCACCTTATGCATGATAACATAAGTAGTTCGTTGTGGTGAGAAGAGTTGGTTCTGTAAGACCCAGGGTTGTACATATAGGATAAAATGAAAGTATATCTAAATTGTGCCTAAGTTTATCTTAGTCATGACTATGTTTAGCTAGTTATGGTTAAGTTGGAGGAAAATATAGAGTAACTTTTGGTGTGGTAGATGAGAACTACTATTTTGTTGTTTAGTATGAGTCAAGGAATAGATTCCATCACATGGGTATCTTGACTTCCCTTGACTTGGACTAGTTTTCATTGGTTGGACTTGGTGAAGACCCTTAAATCTAGGGGCGAGATTGACTTGGTACACTAGAAGTCAATTAGGGAGTAGTTGGGCTTCTAGAAGATCCAAGTGGATCAATTGCATGTTGCCATGTACCCTTTTCATTGGGGTTTGTGATCTCTACCTCGTTTAAACTTGGTAAGAGGAAGTTACATGGTGATTACTTGTAGTTACTAGGGTAAGATTCTAAGTAGTATAAATAGAGAGGTTGAGAAGCACCTCTCAAGTAGTTTTTCAATGGAAGTTAGTTTTGGGAGGAGATAGTGTGGTGATCTTAGTTTTAGGGAGCTTGGTTCTTGGAGATGTCATGTTCGGAGTGGAACCTTGATTCAATGAAGACTTTGATTACCAAAGTATCCCTTTCCTTTTGAGTGATATCTTACTCTTGGTGATAATGTGCATAATAGAGCTTGGACTTTGAGAGTTTTGTAAGAGTGAGCAATAGGATCATGGGCAAAGGGTGGGACTAAGTCCTTCTAGATTCATGATGAGCTTCCAAAAAGCCATCGGAGGTAAACCTGAGTGAGAGTCAGCCCGAGGTCACATTTTTGGTTCCGTTGCCGGGGACCTCAGTCTAGAAGGAGAAGAGATGTTTCGAATCCAGTTTATTGCCCGTGAGCTTGAACGATGAGAACTCATATGGAGAGGACTGTGGGGGAAGAGCGAACCGAGATCATGATGCATAGTAATGTACCATTTGTGTATCCGGTAGTGTTATATGATAGCCTGGAAGTTATTTTGTACATTTTGTTTACTTAAGTGTTGTTTGGGATGAGGCGAGAGTGCTATAGTACGTATTTGGGAGGAAAACTTTATTTTCCAAAGTTTTCCGATAATTTTATTGGTTTTAGATTAGTAGATGGGATACGTTTTGCACTTGAAATAACAGTCATATCATGTCTAGATCAAAAGTTATGATGTTTAGAATTTGCTAGGGTCTTGACGGGTTTTGAAAGATAGCTCTCGGGAAAAAAGTGTACAGAGCTTATCAATTCGTGCAAGAATTGAATCAGGATTTGAAACTTTGCACGATTGTATATCAGGAGCTAAGCTACATGTGGGTTCAAATTTCGTTGAGAGATCATTTTATAGAGAAAGTTATGATACCTGAAGTATAGGGGGTATAAAAGTGAGCAAAACTGCTTTTACTTTTCAGATTTACTTTTTCCTTGTTTATGGTCATTCCGAGAGAGTGAGTGCATGAGTGTTTTGCATAGTGAGGATGACTTGACACTCATTGGAAAATGGGAGATCAACCTCTTTGGAAGATCCGGCTATCTAAGATACCTCAAGGGCTGGACGTGATTGTTTCAGCGGATTCGAACACGAGGGAGTTCAGAGTGGAGTTTGAAGAGAGGACACTAAAAAAGTTCCCGAGAGCGAAACGTGAGAGTTGCTTCTATTGTGGAGAGGAGGGACATAAGCTTGTGAGTTGTCCTTTGAGGACCAAAGATCGGAGGTTGAAAGAGAGAGGCAAAATGTGGGAGAGCTAAACCTTCATCTGGGACCATCATCTCCCCATGAATCCAAGAGTGGAAACTATTGTGAAAATTGTGGAGTGACAGGACTTCCCTTAGGACACGAGTGTAGTGGCGTGAAAGCTCTGTTGGAGTCACTAGTGGAGGGCTTTGAAGATAAATTGAGTGCAGATACCGAAAAGTTGAAATCTCCAGGTGGCTCAAGTTCTAACTGAAGATGGAGATCATTTTCAGAATGATCGAGAAGATGTCGATGAGGGTAAGGCTCATAGTGTGTTTAGGAGAGGAGAGAGCCATGGCAATCTTGGACCAACCAATTCCGTTCATTTTGCCATTGATGAATTACTCTAGAATGGAGCTAGTTTTGTTTGTGTTGTATTAGGGAGTCCCGTATAAATTTCCAACAACAACGACAAAAAGGAGTTGGAAATGGGGAAGCTTCCGGGTGTTCTATGGGAGAGAGAAAGAAGATGTAGAATCTTTTGTGAGAGACTTCAAGAGGGCATGCATAGGAAACAATGAGAGAAGGAAACCCGAATGGGCTATCCTTTTGCCCGACTTCTTGGAGGATTTCGCATTGAAGTGGTACAATGAGTACAAGAAGGAGCATGTGGAGGAAGACACTTGGGAGAGTTTGACGGAGAATCTTGTTGAAAACTTTCTTCCAGATGAAAGTTACGAGAAGCTGATGTGTGAAGTCACCTTTTTGAAGCAAGGAGAGAGTGAGAAGGTGAGATCATACGTAGAGAGAACGGAGAAGTCGGAGTCACGCTTGGTGTGGTGTTGAGAAAGAGTGGAGACGAGGTCGAGCCAACCATGGTGGGGATTGTGGCGATGTTGACAAAGAACTTCATTGAGGTTTGAAGCCTCAGATTCGAAGCAAGGTGAGATATGAAAAGCCCTCTTCTAAGGTTGAGGCTATTCGCATTGCTATTCGAATGGAGGAGAGCCTAGAAGACGATGATTCTAGCTTGGTGGCTAGAGAAGCATCACCACTGTTGTGGTTAGAATGGCAACTCCCTATTGTTGTTCTTTGCGCCCAAGAGTAAATTCTCCAGTGGTAGACTTGCACCATGAGTTGAAATCTATCGTAAAACACTCGCTGATCTCAAGATTAACGTAGTACAACTATGGGAGAGGAGGAATCGGAATGTAGGGGGAGGATCTAGAGGGTATGGGAATTATCCTCCAAAAGGAAATCCACCACAAGGGAACTTCACGGTTTCATGCTTTAGTTGTGGAGGCCCTCATTTCCAAACGAAATTGTCCTAATCCTCGACAACATGATGGAGTTAGACACAACAATTCTACTCCTGCTCCAAGTCAATCGAAGGATAAGGGAGTAGCGTCTATTGATGTGTTTCCTCATCAGTGCACGTTTGAGAAGGAGAGAGCTCTATAAGTTCAGAGTTGATATTCTTGCACACGAGAAGAAGAGAGCAAGATTTGCGAGAGGAGTCCATCTCAATGGAAGATCAACCAAGCCGGAGCACTCGATCCAGTGGTGTGAGTCAAACCGAGAGCACCGAGAAAGAAGTTGGGAATGGATGATTTCTCCATTTCATCTACCCAGCTCAAATACGACGTGGTGGAGGATGTGGGGGAATCAAAAAGCCAATATAACTGTTGGCCAATTGATTGCTCTAAATCCTACGATAAGAAAAGGAGTTGAGGGGAGGCCTAAGTCCAAAAAGGACCAAGAAGCGGCGATCCAAGGGAAAGCTTCCATGGCGAATGTTGGAGTAGGAGTGGTGGATGCCGCTGCCTCGGAGGTATGCACTCAAGGCTTCAAGATTGAAGTGCGCATTAATGGGCGTGATGTTTCGGATGTACTAGTGGATGGTGGATCTGCGGTGAATGCCATGTCGAACGTTTGTTGAAGAAGTTGGGGATGAAGCTTTCAAGACCTTCCAACATCATTGTTGGGATGGCCAACAAGCAAAAGGTGCGACCCATTGGAGTGGTGGACAAGGTGGTGGTAAGTGTGATGGGAGTTCAAACCTTGTTGTCCTTTCAAGTGCTTGAGGAGGCTAGCTACGACTTGTTGTTAGGAAGACCTTGGTTGAGGGCTGTGAGGACAACTGATCGGTGGCATAAGGGTTACCTTCGTATGGGGCGAAAAACCATCGAGTGAAGGTCCCTCTCACAAGTGGCGGAGGAGCGGTCTCGGACTCGGATAGACCTACAGTGATTACTCGGAGTCCGAGAGTGAAGAAAGTGGTAGTTTTTTCAGAGGTTGACACCAACATGTCGGCCGATGAGGAGACATCATCTGAAGATACCTCGGACGATGATGTTCAAGTTCAAGTTCTTCTGCAATGGATTTACTTCCTAGGCCGGGGTGGTGAAAGATCCCGACAAGATGAAGATGAGTAAAAAGATGAGATAACTCGGCGGCTCTCTCCACTCTCAAGTTTGGTCCCAAGGTTACTATGGAGGAGAAGTCAAGGTTCTTGGATATATTTCGAAAATATATCCATGTCTTTGCCTTTAGCTACAAGGATTTGAAGGAAGTAACCTTAGAAACTCATCGCATTGAGTTAGAGGAGAAGGCTCGTCCGATGCGTCGGAAGCAACGTCGGATAAATCCACCAACGGGTGGTGGTCAAGGAGGAGATCGACAAGCTAAAGGATGCGGGTTTCATCTATGAGGTAGAGAATTCTGAATGGGTTTCTCCTATTGTGATAGTCAAGAAGAATGGTAAGCTACGTGTATGCGTAGATTACAAGAAGTTGAATGTTTGTCACAAAGAAGGATTACTATCCTTTACCTTTCATAGATGAGATTCTAGAGGAGGTGGCGGTCATGAGTGGTATAGTTTTGGAGATGGTTATAGTGGTTATAACCAAATTCAAATTGCTCTGAAGATCAGCTCAAAACCACTTTTACCACGCCATGGGGAACTTTTTTGCCTTTAGGGTAATGCCCTTTGGTCTATGTAATGCTCAAAGAACTTTTCAGAGGTTCATGAACAAGGTGTTTGAACCTTTTATTGGGAAAATTTGTGCGAGATTTCATAGATGATTTTTTGTGTATACGGGAAGAAGGAGGATCATTTTGATCATTTGATCAAAATTCTACAACGGTTGGAGAAAGCCAAGGCCTCGCTCAATCCAGAAAAATGCATTTTTGGATGTGAGGAAGGTTTGTTGTTAGGGCACATCATCTCCAAAGATGGTATAGCGGTGGATCCAGAAAAGGTGAAACGCATCCTCGACTTACCTTTTCCGGTGACGTTGACCAAGTTGAGGCAGTTCCTTGGAATGGTGGGATACTATCGACGGTTCATCTTTTCCTTCTCCAACAAAGCTTATGCCTTGACGGTTTACATGAAGAAGGGGACGGATTACGATTTAATCCTCAAGGATGGAGAGGCAGCTGTGGCGTTCGAACTTCTTAAGAAGGCGTTGGTAACGGCTCCTATTTTAGCCAAACCAAATTGGGGTAAACCTTTCATTCTCTACACGGATGCATCAAACATTGCTATAGGATGCACTCTAAGCCAGTTAGATGAAGATAGCCATGATCATCCAATTGCTTATGCTAGTAGACAGATGGTGCAGGCTGAGAGAAATTATTCAGTGACTGAAAGGGAGGCTTTAGCTGTGATCTTCTCACTCAAGAAGTTTCGACACTATCTATTGGGAGGGAAGTTTACTATCGTTACTGACCACAAGGCTTTGAAGTACATTTTCAACAAGCCTAATGCTGAGGGTAGGATAGCCAGATGGAAGTTGTTACTGGCGGAGTTTGATTACATCATTGAGGATCGACCCGGCAAGAAAACATGCCAATCTTTGATTTGATGTCTCGAGCATACGATGAGGAAGGAGATCAACCAGTGGATGATACATTTCCAGATGAGGATTTGCTGATGATGGACACCATAACAAAGGTACCGGCTGAATACAAGGGGATATGGGATTTCATCTCGGAGGGAGAGTTTCCCCAAGGCATGCATTCACGGGAGAGGAATGCATTGGTGAAGCGATGTGAACCTTATACCATCATAGAGGACGTGTTGTTTCATCAAGGAGCGGATGGACTACTCGAGAAGGGTTGTTGGAAGGGAGGAGTCAATTCAACTTATGAAGGAGTTTCATGAAGGCTCGGTATGTGGAGGACACTTTGCGGGGAAAGGTAAGCGCATTTAAGATCCTAGATGCAAAGGCTATCATTGGAAGAGCATTTTCAAAGATTGTGTGGAATTTTGCAAGAGTTGTGATGTGTGTCAAGCTTTTGCTAAAAGTCCATGAAAACCCCTCCTTTGACATCGGTTCCTATTTTAGGTCCTTTTTGAAAAGTGGGGAATAGATTTTGTAGGACCCTTGAATCTTACTCCTCGGGGTAACAAGTTCATTGTGGTAGCTACAGTTATCTAACCAAGTGGGTAGAAGCTAGACCTCTAAAATCTACTAGTGAGGAAGAAGTGGGTAGATTTCTATATGAGAGGATAATAACTAGATTCGGATGCCCTCTAGAAATTGTATCGATAGAGGTGGTGAGTTTGTTGGAAGCATTATACAAGCCATGCTAGGTCATTTCTCCATCAAGGCATGGGTGACTACTTCCTACAAACCAAATGCTAATGGGTTGGCGAGAAAGCGAACCAACTATACGCTTTGCATGATGTTGGCCAAGGATGCGCACATGGACGGGGAGCAAGCAAAAATTGGGACAAAAGGCTGCATGCTATCTTGTGGGAGTATCGGACGACTTGGAAGACATCAACAGGGTACTCACCTTTCCGTATGGTATATGGTGTCGAGTCAAAGCTTCCAATTCAATTTGATTTGACGACCTTCTTAACTATCCAACGGAAGTTAAAGAGGAAGAATGGAGTAGAAGCTATCAAATCAAGATGTCAACAAGCTGTTGGAGCTGGAGGAGGCTCGTTTGTGGCCATGGTACGTGTGGAGCGGGCTCAACAATTGCAGAAGAAGTATCATGATAATCGATTTGGGACGAAGAAGATGAAGATTTTCAAAGAAGGTGATTGGGTAATGCTTTACGATTCCATTAGATATAAGAGAGCAAGAAAGAAATTTCTTCCAAAGTACTTTGGTCCTTTCATAGTTCACAAGGTGTGGGGAAACTTTACTTACGATTTGAAGGAGTTGGGAGGACGACATTTTGACCGGGTGAATCACGACAAGTTGAAGCCGTTTCATCGACGATCAGATTCTTTCACTCTCAGGACGGAGTGAAATCTTTGTCCGGGGTAAATGTAAGACCCGGGGTTGTACATATAGGATAAAATGAAAGTATATCTAAATTGTGCCTAAGTTTATCTTAGTCATGACTATGTTTAACTAGTTATGGTTAAGTTGGAGGAAAATATAGAGTAACTTTTGGTGTGGTAGATGAGAACTACTATTTTGTTGTTTAGTATGAGTCAAGGAATAGATTCCATCACATGGGTATCTTGACTTCCCTTGACTTGGACTAGTTTTCATTGGTTGGACTTGGTGAAGACCCTTAAATCTAGGGGCGAGATTGACTTGGTACACTAGAAGTCAATTAGGGAGTAGTTGGGCTTCTAGAAGATCCAAGTGGACCAATTGCATGTTGCCATGTACCCTTTTCATTGGGGTTTGTGATCTCTACCTCGTTTAAACTTGGTAAGAGGAAGTTACATGGTGATTACTTGTAGTTACTAGGGTAAGATTCTAAGTAGTATAAATAGAGAGGTTGAGAAGCACCTCTCAAGTAGTTTTTCAATGGAAGTTAGTTTTGGGAGGAGATAGTGTGGTGATCTTAGTTTTAGGGAGCTTGGTTCTTGGAGATGTCATGTTCGGAGTGGAACCTTGATTCAATGAAGACTTTGATTACCAAAGTATCCCTTTCCTTTTGAGTGATATCTTACTCTTGGTGATAATGTGCATAATAGAGCTTGGACTTTGAGAGTTTGTGTAAGAGTGAGCAATAGGATCATGGGCAAAGGGTGGGACTAAGTCCTTCTAGATTCATGATGAGCTTCCAAAAAGCCATCGGAGGTAAACCTGAGTGAGAGTCAGCCCGGAGGTCACAGTTCAAAGTATACATTATCTTTCGTCGGAAGTGTAAAAAGATCGAGAAGGAGAGCTTGAGCTCTTGCAAGCACACACACACATACACATGAGAGTACGCAAGGAAAGAAGGTCTTTACTACTGCAATCGATCAGCAAGGTCTATCAAACATAAAGGGAAAGTACAAACATAACTAGAGTATGTACAACGGTCCATGTGAAACCGCTAGTGAGTGACTGGCCAGGTAGGTATGCCATCACTCTCGGTAGGTAGACTCATCAATGAAGTCCAGCTGTAGTATCACTGACAAGGATCCTCATATCCACTACACGTGCCAGTGATGTATGTCGGTGGGGAATCAGCTAGGTGGATCATGAGTTGAGCTTGATATCTCAACAGGAAGTCGTCCCGAATAAGATCAATCTTGAAGCCATTTGTACCCTTCCTCTCCCTAGGGTCAAACCACTTGATCTCATCGAAAGTGAATGAAGTATGCATTGCCGAACCTTCCTAGTCGGCTCCATCCTTCTCCTTTGAGTAATCCCTTCCTAATGCCTCTGTCCAAAGCAACGCATCCCACGAATATGGATGCCCTCTCCAGCCTATTGGGTTGGCCGTCTTCTTAGCTCGAACTTCTTCACACAATTCTGGGCACACATAGTCCCAACGCCATGCCAAGAACTCTCCGCCCAAGTTCTTCAATCGTGCTAATTCTCCGGCTGAACACTCTGGCTTTGGCACCAAAGGTCGATATACTCATGTTGGCATCTTCTTTACTGGCAATTGAATAGCTTCACGAGCACCCGATCGAATGACCGATTTCCTCTTCATTTTGTCTACTTGACTCGTCGACTCATGCTTGCTCCTCCGCGGCTTGTTGCACTTGTTGATGTTGTTACTAACTGTCCTAATCCATTTGACGCTTCAGACCTCCTTAACAACTCATTCATCTTGGCCCTCTTTGTACTTATTTCTCCTATTTGTATTCGGCGGTCCAGACTTCCTCCGAATATCATTTGTTTTTATTCCAAAAACAAAAAAACAGTCTCAAAACCTCTAAGTATGGTCCTACAAAGGTTTCCCAACTCCATGGATGTTGGGATAAGTGGTTCTCAAACATTGCTTGATGGTTCACCGTGTGTTTTGAGCAATTGCGCTTGCTTCATTCACTGTGGATGGATTACTCACCATCACTTCCTTTCCAACTCTCTCCTTTAGACCTCGTTTGAAGACATCTAAGGCTTCTACTCCACTCATATCCATAATGGATACTTGAAGATCATGAAATTCTTCAATGTATTCATGTATGACTCCTTTCTGCTTCAAATCCCACAACTTCATTCTCGCGGTTTGAAGAGAATCCACCGCTTGAAAGTTTTGAAGAAGCCCCTCTTGCATCCTACTCCATTAAATAGAAGCGCCTCATTCTGAGAGCATTCGTTCCCATGTAGTGTACCATGTAAGAGCCTTATCCATGAGGAAAGACCGCATGAACATTCCTGCAGTAAAATCAGAAACATGAAAATGTGATATATGTATATTCATCCTCATGATCCATCCCTCCAAAACTCCCATGGCTCTACTGCCCTTGTAGGCTTCCACCTTAGATGATTTTCCCATACGAAGTAAGAGATTGGCTTGATCTTCCATCTCTTGAAGTCGTCTCCTATTTGGCTCTTTGTTGGCAATAGCGCCGCTATGTTGGGATTGAGTCTCTTGTATTGGATTTTCCACTTCCATCTCACCAACTCTTTCTCTCTCTACCTTCTTACTCTCTAATGCAGAGATCTTGTCCTCCATGGCTTGTTGCTTTGTATGTCCATCTACAATAGCTTTTCTTAACTATTTCATTTCTATCATGAATGAGTTCAGAACTTCACTCATAGAAACTGATGCTTCCATGCTTCTCCACCACTCAAACTAATACAATGTAAGTATAATAACAATCCAATCTCTCAAAATAGGAATTACAAAAGGAGGTGATCCTATTAGACTGACAGTAGTACTCTTCACAATAATTCCTAACAATAAAGTCCCTCCATACTCTCTTCTGTAGGTAAATTATTCTAATTGCTACATACGTGTTGAACGGAACCGGTGCGGGTGGTTCACGATTCAAATCCATCCAACATTCAGTATAGAATGTAAATGGTACAATCCCACGTTTCTCCATAACTAACAATCGGAAGTATCATTGGTACTGGTGATACCATCACTCGAGCCATAAAAGCTGCACCCCAATTCGCCACAAGTCTGAAAACATCCTTCTCCATGAATCGAATATGGATGTTTAATAGATTGGAAAATGGAAAGTTTGGTACATGATTTCTCTCTGGCACATCCATATCTGCAGCCCACAGTTTTCCCTTTCCTCCTTACTCTACATGCAGATCAATGACCTTTGCCAGTCTCTATACAACTCTCAAGAACTTAAAGCTATCATCATGATCTTGCTATTCCAAGAGGGGTAATCCATACTCAAGGAAAGAGCAAGTTCGCTTTGATACCATTGTAATACTAGGGAAGTGAGGAGATACCACTCGAATAGCTCAAGAAATTCTGAAGTTGAGAGATACCTCAATGGTCTCTCTTTCTCCACATATAGTCCTCAAAAAGGTACAAACTAGATAAGGTTACACAACCACCATTCACTCAATTCCTCGTGGATCGATGACATGGCGGACATTCCTATGAGCATACAGATTGCTAACATGTACTCCAACTAACATACCAATTAACACACTAACTAAAACACAAGAAATACAACCTAAAGAGCACACGGATTGCTGACGTGACACCTTTAGATACTCCACTAATAGTCAACTCAAGACTATCTACCTCCTCCTTGTGTAACCTCTACTTTAGTTGTCACTAACTAAAGATGGTTACAATTTGCCGCCAAGGTTGGGAACATTACGGCGGCTTATGCCCCACAATCCCACAATTGGCATTTTGTATGGTAGGTGGTGTCATAGCTCCACTCAATTTCCTTTGGGGCATGGTTGTCAACATGTCCACTGATACATATATGGGAATATGTACTAGCGCAATGAGGGTTCCCTTGCCTCCTGCACCGCATAAGTTTGATCCTCGGAGTTGGGTTCATATGCGGGCATTTCTTAAGTAGGCACCCATTCTACCTTGTGGGCCGCGTAATGTTCTCAAGGCTAATGCTCGGCATTTATATGACCCGGCTTCCTATGTATAATACACAACACGTTGACCCTGCTTTGCATGGTTGACTTCCTCCTATCCTTATTACTAACTAAATGAACTTTGACTTCCTCTAATGACTTTGTCAACTCGTCTACTCTAGAGGCTATCCCTTTCCTGAGTTTGTCCATCCTTTTCATCTGATGATGCTCCTTCTTCTTCAGGGTGTTTTTCCAATCCTCGTCCAAAAATCTCATCTCCTCTTTGGACAAAGATGAATTATTTGAAGAGGGACTTCTTTGTCGTCATTCCTTCCCTATGATCTTTATTCGGTGAGCCGATCCCTTTGAGCTCTGACCCTCATATCAATGTATATTCAACAACTGGTTGCTTGTATCCCATCACTCGCATCAATTAGTCCGGTTCAATAGTAGTCTTCTTCTTTCTTTGTCCCAAGGCCCAAATCCACCCTCCTTGCGTTTCTTTCCCTCTTAACTCTTCTCGGACCACTACTGGTCTCACCCTAGCAGTGGGTTGGGGGATGATCACTTCTTCAGCAGCAAGCATTGCTTTTGACTCCTCTAATTTATCTGCCGATGGATCAGTCGCACACACTTCGCCGACATGCATGGAAGAAGCTTTATATTATGCAATTCCACAAGGGGAGGAGATAGTTCTCCAACTTTTTACACTAGTAAATTCTACTTCAAAATTATGTTTCCACTTTTTGGCTAGCTATCAGGTAGAGTCACTCCCCGACATCAGTGCCAAGAAAAAGGTGGTATGGGATTACTATGCATTGCATAGAGATGCATTACTATGCTAAATTTTTGTAAGTATGTTCGTTCCCAAGGGAATGAGGGACTCAATTAACCAAGCAGGAAGGGGAAATGTGCAGTTATCTTTCTTTAGTTACTCTGGATTGGTCTGTCCAAAGAGCACAAGAATAGGATTTAGCTGTAGCATATTCTATCATATTCTCAATCCCATCAATTTAGAGGACACATGAATGAATCGTTAAATTTCTTTACTAATAGATGAGGATATCTTCTCTTACAAGCCTTAGTTGAGACGAGACTCTTGCTGAATTTCTCCTAGATGAAATCACGCAAACACAACTCATGGGCAAATACCAAGATGTCTTCACAGATATTTGCTCTAGTCTATGTTGATTACACATCAATCACACCAGTTCCACAAGCTCTCGTTTGCCCTGACTACGATTTGCAGTTCAATAAAATTGAACACTTGCAAGGAAAATAGATCCGCGCCTACTAGTCTTACTCCTATTTATATAGAATTCCTTATGTCTAGTTCTAACTATCATCTACACAGATCAACTCTTCCTAATCTCTCGTTGTCTATATACTCTGTTTGATCGCGCCTCTTGCCCCTAAATAAACGCGTCAATCCCCAATTGCATCTCTTGCTTGTTAGCCATGATCTCTTATCGATGAAAGCTCATGGCTTCCCAAAAATCCCATCCCAATGCCTTATACATCTCCTTGCATTTTTCATTGATATCTCTTGGATTCTCCATGGTCACCACCAATTGCTCCAACCGCCCAATCTCTTCTTCATCACATCAAACAAATAGCTATTGCAAGCACCAGTTGGCTATAATCTCCAAGCGAGCAGACGCCTCTACTTCCATCCAATTCAGGCATCACTTTGAGTCTTGCACAATCTCCCACATTTGCCACTTCTTCTTTTCCACAAACTTGAATCTTTGTTCCCCGAATCCTGCAAATCTCAGCATACGATTATTTCGAAGATTGTACCTCCTTCTCTAGCTTAGTCTTCTGCTTGGACAAATTATCTACATTCTTGCTTAGCTGCTGAATAGTATCGATCTAATCTCGTTGCCCGATGGCTAGCCAATTCATCATATGGACTACGTCTATATAGCTGTTAGCATGTGGATCCCACCCAGACATATACATCGGTCCCATCTCATTTAACTCCATAAGTAATGGGATATGTGACCTCCGGGCTGACTCTCACTCAGATTTATCTCATATGGTTTTTTGGAAGCTCATCATGAACCTAGAAGGACTTGTTTCTAAACTTAGTTCCCACCCTATGACCATAACCCTAATGCAACCTCTTACACAAACTCTTAAATTCTAATTCCATAATGGCAATTCTCACAAAGAGTCAAATATCACTCAAAAGGAAGATATCCTTTATTGATGCTCAAAGTCCTTATTGAATCAAGTCTCCAACCCGAACATGACTTCTCCAAAAATCAAGCTTTCCAAAACAAGTTCTCTCCAAAACTAAGATCATAAAATTAACTTGAGAGGTGCTTCTCAACCTCTCTATTTATACTACTATGAATTTTACCCTACTAACTACAAGTAATGACCATGTAACTTTCTCTTACCAAGTTTAATCTAGGTAGAGATCACAAACGCCAATGAAAAGGATACATAGCAACATGCAATGGATACATTTGGATCTTCTAGAAGCCCAACTACCCTTCATTTGACTTTGGTATACCAAATCAATCTCGCCCCTAGATTTAAGGGTCCTCATCAAGTCAAACCAATGAAAAACTAGTCCAAGTCAAGGAAAGTCAAGATAACCATATGATGAAATCTGTTTTTTGATTTGTACTAAACAAAAAAATAATTGTTCTTATTTATCATACAAGGAACTACTCTATATTTTCCTCCAACTTAATCATAACTAGCTAAACATAGTCATGACTAAGATAAACTTAGTAACAATTTATATATACTCACATTTTATCCCATGGATACTATGTATATCCATGGATATACTATATGTATATCCATGGGTCTTACATATCACCATCATCTCTAACTTTTGTGACAATTATAATACCGAAGCTAGTGGTTCTGCAATGACATTTGGTATCGGCTTTACCGTCAACATCTTTGGTCAAGAAAGCTTTGGCAACACTACTCCTTTGCCCTCTTGCATGTGTTTACCTTCTTTTTCGATGGACTAAGTGAGAACTTTCCTTCGGCGCTGGTCTCTTCCTTCTACGCATGATTTCTAAAACTTCAGTATCAAAATCCGAATCTGGCTTCTTTACCTCGATCTCCTTCCTCACTTCTCGCACGGGTGGAACAACAGTGTCAATACTCCTCATAGATCTACTACTAGTATCTTCAATGTACACCTCAATGTTTGACAACCCGGACTCCAACCGGTACAGCTAATGCTACTTCGCCGTTAACCATTCAAGCATGGGATACAAATTCATAAGAAAAGATGAAATATACACCACACTCTTGTCATCCTACCTCAGCTTGGTAGCCATGGCTTGAACATTCTTCGTAAAGATTTCTCCCCAGTTGACCCGAATGATCCATCCAACAAAGCCTTATATTATCCTCATCTTATGCATACTCATATAGATGGTGTGTTGTGGAGAAAACAATTGATTCAGGGTATATGCAACCTTTTGCCGGACAATATCCTTAATCACATCAATTTTGTATCCTTTTGTCCCCTTGCGTTTCCTAGGATTAAACAACTTTGCCTTGTCAAAGGTAAATGTTGTATGGAGTGCCGACCCTTCCTAGTCTACACCGTTTTTGTCTTTATCATAGTCTTGGTTGAGAGCTTTGGCCCATAGCTTCGCATCCCAAACACCTCACTATGTCCTCTTTCTTATTGCATGGATCGCTTTTCCTCAACGCACTTTCTCACACAGTGCCGGCCACACGTAGCCCCATGATAGGAACGCTCTTCCTAGTTCTCTCAATCTTAGCAATTCCGCCAGAGTCTAATCCGCCATCACAATGAGCGGGGAAATTGTCCCTTTCAACATCTTGTGCATAGCCTACACTCTCATAATTCATCGTCTCAATATTGTTCTCTGATTTGCTCTTGATATCCTTTGTCTGCACAAGTTCTTGGCATACCACTTTGCAACCTCTCGAGTCTCTCCGATCAGTTGCCCAAGTCCCAAACCTAATTCGTTCTCCTACTCGTCTGAACCTACCAACAATATTCGTACTCTTGCTTACTCATCACATTCGTAAGAATACACTTCTTATTTCCCCGAATATAACACTTTATTATGAAAAACACCAAAAATTCCAACCAATTCTTCTAACTATGTCCCTTTACAAATCATCCAAATATGTTTTCAAACAAAAAAAATCTCAACATCAAGGAAGAACTCAAATATTCAAAGATTTCATCTCAAACTCTTTTTGCAATTATTGTTTATCACGTTACATCTTCCTATTATTATTTCATATGATTATTAAATCATCTGCAAGATATTAAATCTTGCAAGAATGATCTTTGCAAATCTTGATTCTTAATATGATTGGAATCATATTTATTCTCTTCTACCATGGCCTTGATCCTTGTATTATGCAAAAAAGATATTCAATCAAGGTGTCAAATTTCCTCATAATATCAAGGTGGCTATACCATGAATACAATTTATGTTAAATCATCATTTAAAAACACATTTCCACATACATTTAATGCATCTTTCACTTTTGATGCATTGTAATTGCAAAAATTATATTAACATCTTGTCAACGTGATTGAATATCTCCTCATAATCAATACTATAGCTAAAAAAAATAACCTTTTGCTATAAGTTTGGTCTTCTCTCTCTCTCTCTCTACTTATGTTTTCCACTATCTTTTGTACTCACATGCTAGCAATAATATGTGTATCTTCTTTAAGTTCAATCAAATTCTATGTTTGTGATTGATCCAATGTTGCAATTTCATCTTGCATGACTTGTTGCCATGAAAAATTCTTTGTAGCTTTGACAACGTATGATGGCTCCTCCTTCTCAAATATCTTGATCATATATGCATAGTATACAGAAAAAAGTAGTTATGCATCAACCTCTTCACACAATATCTAATCTTGTCGGATCTCCTTATGGCTTTTCAAGTAACTTGTAAGCTGTGGTAAATTACTTGAGCCTTATTGGATCTCCTTTGACTCTAGTCCATCATGTGTGATGGATATTGTGGGGGCATAGTTGAGATTTAAATAAGATTTTTCTTAAATTTTGTGATGTTTTAGGATGTATTTGTTGAAATAAGGATTGCTCCAAAGACAAATAGTTAAATTAGAGTTGAGGAGCTGAATATGGATGCCAAGATTGGCAAATTTAGAAGATGGCTCACACAAATGAAGAAGCAAAGACCATTGGGGTGTAGAGAACCGGAGGTTTTGATAAGCAAAATAATTCTAATTCAAGTTCTAAACTTCAATACAGTCAAGAGTACTAGACACAAAGTGTTTGTTGGTGTAGAGGCTAGAGGGTGCAATAAGTGAAAGAATACTTATTCAAGTTTTAGACAATATAGTCAAGAGTGCAAGACACAAAGTGTTTGTGATAAATAAGAAGTGAAGAATTCAAGACTATGAGCAAAAATTGCATCATTGAGGAAGGGAGAAAACTGATTATGTTCAAAATTGACGTAAGAAAAAACACATAATTATACTAGCCATAAGGGTTAAAATGACTTTATCTCATCCCAAGCTTCCTCTAGTATATCACTAGTATTTTTTTGTAAGTGCAACACATGGATTAGAGTGTCAATCATTTTGATTAAGATTGTAAAACTTGTGATATGAACCAAGGTGTTGGGTCAAGACTATGAATTGAAGAAGTATGATATTGATTGGCAAGACTTATGCCAATTTCAGTTGCTGATGCTCCTTCTCCATGGTGGATTCTCTAACCGTTTTACTCACTCAGCCAACTATTACATCCGAAATCATTTAACTTTATCAAAATCAAACCCGATGTAATATACATTGGGTTTGATTTTTAAAGTTAAATAAATTGATCCTCAAGACGATAACAAGATAGATTTGATTGCCTTGATGTTGAACTAGCTATTTTTTTCCCAACACATCACATATATCAATATGCATAAGATGTGAATATTGGAAATATTTATGAATGACTCTATCAAGATCACTTGGTAAGAAATCTTTGCCAAGAATGTTCAAGCAACGACAAAGAAGGTTAGAACGAAGAAAAAATGTATAGTATATCTATCTTTGAATCTGATTTATATGTATTTGAGGATGAGATGACTCACTACAAAGGAAAAGCACAAATATCAGCTAGAGTCTAGCATGTTGGATGAAAAAGCAAACTAAGATGATATAAGCATCAGGTTGATCTGAAACATGCTGAGGATTGAATGGATGACCTTGCCTACTTTGATGATGGTGTTTGAGGAAGAGTTTCATGGAGTACCTTTGAATGAATTCAACAGAGTGATGGGAGAATAAAAGATGAGATCTTTCAAGAGGTATCATCCTCTATGCTCATTTGGGAAAAAAACCAAGAGACAAATGCGGAAAAACTTGTCAAAGCAAAGAACAAGCAGCTTCAGAGTCAATTAGCTCGACTAAAAAGTCAATTTATCCAACTTATGATTGACATGTCGTAGAGGTTGGAGACATTAGCATGCAAATTAATAAAATACATGTTCGCAACAAGTGATAAATTTGAGTCAAGATAATTAGCGCAATTATCTGCTACCATGAAGAACTGTAGGGACATCAAGAATTGATGGAATGAGATATATCATGCAATGGATCAACAATGTTAGAAGAAGATGAAAAGTGCATTAAGAAAGATTGCAAAAAATATTCACAAATTTTATTTGAGTGTCGATATTTTTGAATTACGTATGGAAGATGCACTATTAAGTCCGAATTCGTATAGATTGATTCGTTTCCAAGGGAATGAGGGATCAAACCACACTAGCAAAGAAGGGAAACAAGCATTTAGACATCTCTCTAACTCTGGACTGCAAAGTCCGAAGAGCATTCACAAAGAAAGCAACTGATTCAAGCTCAATTCCTTCACATTCCCATCACATCACCAATTTGACAGACACAGCAAATAGATTTCAGCAGTTTTTTTTACTTCAAGATGGGGATCTCTCTCTTTACAAGTTTGCGTCTCGGCGAAAACACCCTCTAGAGTACTTCTGATGCTACAGATAGGCTCAGCTCGTGGACGAATATCCAGGTAACTTCGCGGAAACACGCCTCAGTTGTTAGAATGTTAGCCTGCAAACATCAGCTCCTCGAGTGCTCGTTCTACCTTGACGACAATTTGCAATCCAACAGATTGGACACTAGCAAAGATAAAAGTTCCACCATTTTATTTCCTACGACTATTTATAATGAATGTTCTAACTGCTACTCCTAACGCCTCTACACAGATCGCTCTCTCCTAAGTCTTCTACTCTGATCTAAGCTGCTTGATCGCACTTCCGCTGCTTGCGTGAATGCGTCGATTCCTAACTGCATTTCCTGTACATCTGCCGTGATCTCCTGTCGATGAAGAGCCATGGCTTCCCTGAAATCTCGACCCAACGCCTTGTACATCTCCTTTCTCCGATCCTTCGAGTCACCAGGATTCTCCATTGCTGCCACCAATTGTTCTAACCGCTGCGTCTCAACACGATCACATCGTGTGAACAGATGCTGCGCACATCTGTTAGCGAGGTTCTCTAACTTCACAAGTGCCTCCACATCCACATGAATCAATCTTCGCTTCAGGTCTTGCACCGTCTCCCAAAGTTGAGCGTTCTCCTTCTCCACAAAATGGATCTCCGTATCCCGAATACGATAGATCTCTTCGTAGGCCTTTTTTGCCTCCTGAACCTGCTTCCTTATCTCAGTCTTCTCCTTGGACAGCTTGTCCACATTCTCCGTCAGCTCTCTCACTGTGATGGATTGGTCCTACTTCCCTAACGCCAGACAGTTCATCATCTGAATCAACTCCATATACCCATCTGCTTGAGGGTCCCACCCTGGCATATACATCGGCCCCATCTCATTTAACTCCAACAATACCGGGACCACCATAGCTTCCAACTTCTGAGATAATTGGAGTATCGAATGTTGGAAAACCGACTCTTCAGGAATCACTCCAAGAAGAGGAGAGCACACCAAAGGGACAAGAGAGAGTGTACATGAATGAGATGGGGAAGGCTTCGCCTTCCCTTGTATATATAGGGTGAGTACAAGGAAACCCTAATCTCGGATTAGCCCTAAACAGATCTGTATCATTGGTACGTAACAACCCTAGATCTACGGCCTGTAGTCATCAAACACGTATCGACCTATATCAATTCGATCAGCTTGGGATATGAACACTCCCCTTCAAGCTCAACTGTACATCTTGAACTCCTAGACAATGTCGAAATGTAGCAAACGACTCTCTAGGTAAAGCTTTGGTGAAGATTTCTGCAACCTGATCTCCTGTATGTATATATCTAAGATCTACTACACTTGAAAGGAACTTCTCCCTAACAAAATGATGGTGCACCTCAATGTGCTTTGTCCGAGCATGAAAAATAGGATTGTTAGCTAACATCATGCTGCTAATGTTATCAGCTAGGATAATTGTAGGACTAGGATAATCTACTCCAATATCATAAAGCAAGTAACGAAACCAAATTGCTTCACAAGTGGCATTCATAGCACCACGATACTCGATACTGCCTCGTGGAAAGCGGTACCACGGTCGGTTGCTTCTTAGAAGCCCCACCTCACGGCCGCACTCCCAAGTCCAAACGGATATCCGGGCGTGGATCTCCCCGAGAAATATCTCTGCCCAATCGGCATTGGTGTAGCCATGCGAGTTCGGCTTACCTCCAAATCTATCGAAGTCCAAAATGAAGTGTGGACTTCACATAGCGGAGAATCCGCTTGACATTCATCATATGCGTGCCGTGGAGCATGCGAGGCCGCCTGACTAGACCAACGGCATAGCTCAAATCCGGTCTAGTGATAGTCGGATAAATCAAACTCCCAACCATGCATGCGTATAGGCGGGGATGCAAGTAACTCTCCATCGTCTAACTCTAGCTTTAGACCTTGTTGGAGAGGAGTGTCTACTGGTTTACAATCAGACAACTTGAACTCCTTAAGCTTATCTAAAGCATATTGGCGTTGTATTAGCCACATATCCTTTCCTCTATAATAAACTCCACATAAAAGAAAGAATTTAAGATACCTAAGTCTTGTATCTCAAATTGAACATAAGATACTCTTGATGCGAGAAATCATCTCCTCATGGTTCCCAGTGACAATAAGATCATCTACGTAGATGGAATCATCACTACATGAACTCCTGATCTCATGCAGTATAACAATGAGTCGGAATGATAGACTACAAATCCAAGAGATATGAGAAAGGAATTGATCTTCTCATACCATGCTCTCAGAGCCTGTTTCAAACCATAGAGGGATTTCCTTAACTTACAAACGCGGGAAAGAAACTTCGGATCTTCGTAACCAGGTGGTTGTTGCATGTAGACTTCCTCGCCAAGATCTCCATTGAGAAAGGCGTTCTTGAAATCCATTTGATGCATTTGCCATCCCTTGTTGACAGCAATAGCAACCACCATACGAATCGTTGTCATCTTGGCAACTAGACTAAACGTCTCTTCGTAGTCCACTCCATGTTGTTGTGCGTAGCCCTTGGCTACCAATCTAGCCTTGTATCGAGATACAGTGCCACCCGAGTTGCGCTTGACCTTGAAGACCCATTGGCAACCAATCGCTTTCTTACCTTGAGATAAGTCCACCAACTCCCATGTTTGTTGGTGACAAAGTGCAGCAAGTTCTGTCTCCATGGCTTCAATCCACTCATTTTTGTACATCGCCTCCTCAAGCGTACTCGGTTACGGCTCGGCAAGAGCGTGAGTCATGTATGCATGATGATCAGCAAGGAAACTTCCATGCATAAATCTTTGAACTGGATGCCGAACTCTCTCAGATTTACGTAGGGCAGTATTAGATGTATTGTTTGTCTCCCCTTGCTTTGGATCTGAGGTACCGGCGTCGCAGGGGCGCTTCATCCAATGGATGAATATCGGTAATCCGTGGTGAGTACATCATATGTTGTAAAATAACATGATCCTCAAGACTAGGAGTCGGTCTGGATGGTGCTCGATGAACTTCATCGTAGCGGCTCAGTACGATGGACTTCGGCTCTAGAATGTGTGAATCCAGAAACTCCACTCTGTAAAGGTACAGTGGATGGACTCCTTGGTGCACTTTCAGCAGGAAGAGTGGGTATGACAGGAAAAATCACATGTGCATACCAAGATTGCAACTCTTCAAATACAACATCTCTACTGATATAGAATTGCCTAGAGTAAGGATTATAGCATCTATATCCTTTCGTATCTAAGGCATATCCAAGGAAAATACACTTCTCAGTTTTCGGATCTGGCTTCTTGCGCTTCTCATCAGGAATGTGTACATAACAGATGCAACCGAAAACTTTAAAAAATGAGTAATCAGGCTTGTGGCTTTGTGAATATCTCCATTGGGGTCTTGTTGGAGGCTATTGCGGTCGGAGTTTGATTCATCAAGTACACGCAATGCGAAACAACTCTCCCCGAAAAGCGGTCTAGGCGAGGTTCTTCTCGTTCAACATAGCGGCGTCTTTTTGCTATGTGACGATTCTTCTCCTCTCCGCAATGCCATTTCATTTGTGGAGTATAGCGCAAGTCTTACGGCCTTGTATGCCATGCTTGCGTGAGTAGCGGTGAATTCTCAGACAGAAACTTCGCCTCCTCCATCCGAACATAGACAAAGGATAGATTGTCGAGATTGTTTCTCCACCAAGGTGTGAAAAGTGCGGAAAGCGACAACACATACGAAGAGCTCTTGCTCTTAGGAAGTAATCCCAGTGTAGCGAGTGAAATCATCAATAAAGAATACAAAGTACTCAAAATCAGATAAACTCGGCTAAGAAGAAGTCCATATATCTGTGTGCACTAGCTCTAAAAGCTTGATCGCTCTCCTACGATCCTTTAAAGGGTTGTCTAGCTTGCTTGCCGAGCCCGACAAAATTTGGACACATTGCTGATGGGCTCGGGAAGTGAAGTTGGGCAAACCTGTGACTAGATCTGAACTCGTAAGAGTCTTAAGTTTCTCAAAGTTCATATGCTCAATTCGCTTGTGCCAAATATCTATGTCGGATACTACAAAGCCACATTCTGTAATGACAGGAGTTGGCTGTTTACTGACATTAACTGTAGCATCTAGCTTGAACAGTCTACCACTCTTGCTACCTCGAGCTACGACAGTACCTGTGGAGTCTTCAACAAAGCATCCATCTTTGTTGAAACACACTTGGAAACTTTGTTCTACCATCGTCATCGCGATACTTGATTTGAGTTAGAGTAGGAACATGTAAAACGTTTCCGATTCTAGAAAGATTAGATCCTCGAATATCAAGCGGAATTTTACCATTATGCTTGATCTCGTGCTTCATATCATCTCCAATCACCATAAGCTGAGGAGTCTCCACAGTGTTGAGCGGCGCAAACCATTCTTGATGTGGCGTCATGTGGCTGGTAGCTCCGGAATTGATCACCCAATCTGGATAAGGTGCGAAATCATCATAACTCTGGTGTGTCACAATGAGTAGTTGTTCTTCAGCAGCTACATGGCCCTGTTGGTCCAAAGCGCGCACATCGTTTTGACGCTTGTAACAATCTTTAGCATAGTGGCCATTCTTGTGACAGTAGTTGCAGGTGTTAACTTTTGCCTTTCCGGCAACCGATTGGCGCTTTTGGCTGGATTCGGCATCTTGTTATGCGCACGACCTCTACCACCACCATATGAGGCAGAGGTCGTGGCTCCTCTGCCACGACCTCTGCCTCGACCTCCAGAACCTGCAAAAAACACACCTTCTTGCGGTTTGGGAAAAGCGATAACTTGCTTGCCCCCAAAATTCGCACTTCTTCTCCCAACATCATTGGGACCAATTTGTCAAACTTTGGAAGATGTTCTCTGGTCGAAATTGACGTAATGAACTGCTTGTACTCGGCAGGCAGTCCTTGCAATGTCGCACCGATAATCACGGTCGGATCAAGTTGAACATTGACAGATGCTAAGCGATTCGCGGTTGCTTGATGTGATTGACGTAGTCACTTGCACACATCGAGCCTTTCTTGACCATATTGAATTGATGCAGCAATTGCAGCTTCCGAGCTTCTGTTCCCGAATGAAACATCTGTGACAACGCGTCCCAAGCTTCCTTGGGTGTGTCACAGTCTTGAATGTGACCGATCATCGAGCCTGAAATCGTGAGCGCAATGTAGTGGATGGCTTGATACGATCGCTTTCTCCACTCACGCAATGTCTACTCACTGCGAAGATCACCAGCAATCACGATTGGTGCTTTCTCCTCCTCGGTCACAAGCTCCCATAGCCCTTGGCCTTGAAGAAAGGTCTTCATTCAAAATTTCCACGTCTTGAAATTGTTCTTGTCGAGTTTCTCTCCAGTGATCATGCTCACGGATTCTGCCATGGTTGTGGTCACGGCAAGTACCTGCACAGACACAAAATGAACACAAAGAACACCTCCGCGACTACGGCGGAAAAATAGCTCCTCTGCACCTCGATCAAGAAACATGCAAAACTCCAGAAATTGACGGAATGCGCATATCTTGACCCGCAGATGAAGAAGGAAATGTGTTCGCGATTACCGCGCGCGCATCTTAAGTGAAAATGAAAAAAGCTCGGATTGAGCTGATTTTTTTTTTGGCGGGAGAGGCGCAAGACTGAAATCGGGCCTTCCAACACTTGGGAAAAATCCAAGTGTTGGGTAGTGAGGAGGGGCGCTAAGCCCAGCCTACCGGCCAATGGGCTGAAGTGAGAAGAGGTGGCGCGCCTAGCTAAGCTAGCGGAGCGAGTCTCCACTCGCAGTAAGCCGGAAGACTAAGTGCTAGCTGACACTGACTAGCACTAGAGAGAAAATTTTCACACATGAGTACAAAACCTCCAACACTTGGTAGTTTACTCGGAGGGAGGGGACCAACAACACAAGGGGGTAAGACTTACCACGACGGTCTGAACTCTTGAAGGAGGGGCGCAATGTTACAGTTCCCAAGCACCCCAAGCGAACGGATAAGACAGGGAGTGACTCACCGATCCGACCGACCGACTGCCCAACCGGCCGGCCGGCCAATCCCGACACTAGGGGGGAAAGCACAAGAGCTCAGGTAGAAACCCTCAAACCTCTTAAAAACTTCGTTTAGGCCTCCAAACAGCTCCTCAAAGATTTTGGAAAGGCGATAACTATCACCAACAACTCCAAATCGCACGAAAACTTCATGGCTACCAAATTCAACCATTCTGCGCAAGACAACTTCCTTTAGGTAGTTGGGCGATCAGAAATAGGTCAAAAACAATCATCTTGACCTCCGAAAACACGATTGAAGATTCTGAGAAAACACAAAACGGGTCCCCAACAATCTAATCGCTTCAGCGGGATAGCCTCCAATTCTGAGGCACACTCCTCACTGATCTCCAGCACTCCTCTATGTCTAATCTATAAAACTAATGCTCCCACCATGCTCTAATACCATCGTAAACCTCACTCTGATACCATGTTGAGAAACCGACTCTTTAGGAATCACTCCAAGAAGAGGAGAGCACACCAAAGGGACAAGAGAGAGTGTAGAGGAATGAGATGGGGAAGGCTTTGCCTTCCCCTATATATATAGGGTGAGTACAGGGAAACTCTAATCTCGGGTTAGCCCTAAACAGATCTGTACCATCGGTACGTAACAACCCTAGATCTACGGCTTGTAGTCATCAGGCACGGATCAGCCTGGATCAACTCGATGAGCTTGGGATATTAACACCGAAGCCATAGGTTCTGCAATCTCCTTTGAGACTTTCGGTCTTGGCTTCACCGCCATCATCTTTGGCTGAGAAGTCTTTGCCAGTCCTACTTCTTCCACCTTCTTCTTCCCCACATCTCTTTGAACTGTTAGAGTGGCTGGCGGACTGTCCTCCACTACTCTCTTTCTCTTCCTCGAAGTTCCGATTATTTCAAGGTCTGAGTCCGAATCAGGCTTGCTCTGCACAGCCGGCCTGACTTCTCCCATTCTATTCGGCTAAGGAGGGGCACTCGTGCCTAGACTCCTCGTTGACCCAATACTAGCACTGTCAAGGTCTGCATCCAAATCCGACAGCCCACTCTCCAACCGATACAATCTGTCTCCTTAGGCGTCAGTACTCCACCGGCGCATGGATGTACTAAAAAAAGAGGAGATAGACTACACTCTTAACGTATTCTCTTAGCTTCGTCCCCACTACCTGTACATTCCTCGTAAAGATCTCTCCCCAGTTCATCCGGATAGTCCCACCGATGAACCCTTCCTACAATCCTCACCTTGTGCATGCTCACATATGTCGTTCTATACGATGAGAAAAGCTTATTCAAGGTGAGAGCAATCTACCTCCTGAAGACATCTTTGATCAAATCGAACTTGTAGCCATTCGTCCCCTTCCTCTCCCTAGGGTTGAACCACTTCCACTCGTCGAAGATAAATGTTGTGTGCATCGCCGATCCCTCCCAATCAACGTCGCCTTTATCCTCTTCGTGGTTGCACCCCAGAGCCTTCGCCCATAACTTCGCATCCCACTTCTCAGGCTGAGCTTGGCTTCCAATTGCCGTCAGCGTTTTTCCTCTCCGGACTTCATCGCACAGCTCAGGGCACACGTAGTCCCATCGCCATGACATAAACGCTCCTCCGAGGTTCTTCAACCTCAGCAATTTCGCTAGAATCCAATCCGCCATCAGAATAAGTGGTCGAATTCTCCCCATCGTCGCACTTCTTCCGAGAACTCCTCTGGTTCGACGCTTCGATATAACAGCTAGCTTCTCCTGCTCCGGCCGCTCGGCAAGTTCTTGGCATCGACTTTCTCTCGGCAATTCTTCAATCTGCCACCCAAACACGTGCTTAAATTCCCTCGCAGTTCACTCGTCTGAACTCCCTAATGGTATTCCTTTCTAACCAACATATATTCGGACGAATACCTTCATGAGAACCCGAATATAACTCTTTATTCACAAAAACCAAAAAAAATCCTACTTATCCTAAGAACTACGCTCCTACAAAAGAATTGGTCAAATTTGATAGTCGAGAGTAATCCATGTAGTAGTTAGTTATGATATTTAAGAGTAAAAAATGGTTTTGAGGCTCTTTAATGAAGTCATTTTGGGAATAATGCAAATTTTTTTGCAAGGTAGGATGGAACATTTGATACTGTTGAAGTTGTGCATGGAAGGTGTTTGAATAATGTGATTAATAAATTTGATCTATTTGGGCCAACCCATCATCCAAAATCTAGCAATATATTCAAGCTATAGTCTATTAAATATTTTGATTTATGTAATAAAGCAACATCTATTTCCAACAAAATATTGTTCCAAAAAACATGTGTCAAGAATTCAATATAATATGATTGATGAGGTTGTATGTATGAATTTTGAATTTATTTTATTATGTACATGAAATTTGATTTACATGCATTTTTCAAACTTTGATGAAGAAAGGCTTTCAAGAGGGCTATACCAACCAATATCTTTTGATATGATCATATTGATATCTCATTACGAAGAAAAGATCTATGGATTACTATGATCTTGTCAGGAGTCTTTAAAAAGGCTTAACCTAATCAATATCATAACAATACCTTCTAATATGATTATTTTGATACCTCCCATGAGAAGAAATTTATATTATAATCAAATATTTTATATGCACATGGTGTGTTACATATGCTATATGAGCCTTGTCAAAGAATTGACCTCCTATGGAGGTCACAATTTATCTTTATCCTTCTCTAAAGGTATCGGATGAAATAAAAAAAATTTATACCATCTATAATAACTATATTTTTTATATGATTGATTTTAAAATTATTTCATTTTTTAAACCATAAAATCTTCTATTATGCATACAATCTTTATTAATAAATAAATATTTAATACCTAAATCCCAACATCTATATATTTTTGAATCAGTAGCATATCCTTCAAAAATATATTTTTGTGTTTTATCATCTTGCTTCTTACTCCTTTTATCAAGAATATACACATACTTTAATCAATCTTGGATAGCAATAGTTAGTTGAATCAAATCATAGATTTATCATTCAATTATTAAACGATAAAATAATCATGCACATAATCCAGAAAATGAAATGTAATTTTTGCTTGCATGGATACAAGACAAGGTGGATACCATGCATTGGTGAAATAGATGAAGATGCTAAATATCATTTAATTGGCTAGGATAAATTTATGAAATATATTACATACGTTTAATAGTCATGTGACATAGATTGAATTTTGGACTCTTTCTAATACTTTAGTATATAAAGCAAAGGAAGACCTTAAGAAATCATCTCATCTTTAGAAGCCATTGCGAGTTATTACCCATAGTGTTACAATGGTATTGAGCATACCTATCGTTCTTATGAATGTGAATCATCAGTCTTGAAAAAATAATCTTGGTTGGTAGAAGAATTTGAGGAGAGGGTGTTTGTTAGAGGCTAACAATTGTAATTGAGTAGCAAGTAATGAAATATGATTTTTGTGGATATAGGTGATGGATACAAAAGATAAAATAGTAATGAGATTTCTTTATATAATCATTTTCATATCAAAATATTTTATATTGAGTGACCAAGGTTAACTTAGTATTTTGTTTATCATTTTGATGTCAACTTCATGGACCAAATGATAAGATCTTGAGATTTGATTGTCTTACCAATCATTAGTCGAGATTTTACAATCTACATTTTAGTTTGGAGATGAACCTCAATAGAATCATCTTTGGTGAGATTCAATACACGGTGTGAAATTTATTACATATATCATTATAAAGTTATGTTTTGGAGCTTATTGTTAGAAATTTTGGAGAAGAATATTATCAAGAGTTAACATCATCATCTATTCGTTTTTTATTACCAATCTTGAAAAATTGAAGTTTGAGTGCCAAATTTGAACAAATCTAATCTCAAATGCAAAAGCTAGCTAAAGAATTGACATACGTCAAAACGAGGAAAATGGAGAGTTAAAGAAGCATAGATTAAGATAGAGACAATTATTGTCAATGGTAGAGAGTGAAAATACAGTGAAAGATTAAGCTCTTAAGCCCAAACAACACAATTAATAAGAGAGTTAGATCTTCATACATCCATGATACTAAAGATGAAAAAATCTTGTAAGATAAAATTTTATCTAGGAAATCAAACAATAGAAATCTTGAATGGTTGGATTGAGAGAACGGAGTACCATCTTGTTTTATTCAATATCAACTATCACATTACAAGTCTCTTTGTTTGTATGTTGTTAAAGAAAGTTTCTACATGGTTTTAATGGTGGATGATGAAGGTGAATGGTTTGGACCAAATCAGTACTATAAACCAATGATTCTGAAATAAGACGAAGGAGAGAGGATTTTATTCCAAGAGGATTCTTTGCTCAAGGAGGAGGCTCAAAATCTGCATATTCACAAGCTGAATATGCAGATGTTGGGGTCTCATCAAGAAGCAAATTCAAAGGGAGTAGGTGGCTTGGAAGGGAGACAAGAAATGAGGCAATGCTATAATTATGGAGAATGGATCATATTTCTATGAATTACCAAACTGTATGACCCAAGGTTGTACATATAGGATGAAATGTAAGTATATCTAAATTGTGCCTAAGTTTATCTTAGTCATGACTATGTTTAGCTAGTTATGGTTAAGTTGGAGAAAAATATAGAGTAATTTTTGGTGTGGTAGATGAGAAAAATTATTTTGTTGTTTAGTAGAAATCAAGGAACATATTCTATCACATGGATATCTTGACTTTCCTTGACTAGGACTAGTTTTCATTGGTTGGACTTGGTGAATACCCTTAAATCTAGGGTCGAGATTGACTTGGTACACTTAGGTCAATAAGAGGGTAATTGGACTTCTAGAAGATCCAAGTGGATCAATTGCATGTTGTCATGTACCCTTTTCATTGGGGTTTGTGATCTATATCTCATTTAAACTTGGTAAGAGAAAGTTACATGGTGATTATTTATAGTTACTAGGGTAAGATTCTAAGTAGTATAAATAGAGAGGTTGAGAATCACCTTTCAAGTTAGTTTTTGGAGAAATTAGTTTTGTGATCTTAGTTTCGGATAGACATTGTTTTGGGAAGTTTGGTTTTGAGAAGTCATGTTAAGGTTGGAGCCTTGATTCAATGAAGACTTTTGATCATCAAAATATCCCTTTTGAGTGATATCTTACTCTTTGTGAGAATTTGAGAGTTTGTGTGAGAGTGTGCATTAAGGTCATGGTCATACGGTGGGAACAAGTACTTCTAGATTCATGATGAGCTTCCAAAAAGCCATCAGAGGTAAACCTGAGTGAGAGTCAGTCCGGAGGTCACATTTTTGATTCCGTTGTCGGGACCTCAATCTAGAAGGAGTAGAGATGTTTCGAATCCAGTTTATTGTCCGTGAGAGTGCAACGACGAGAACTCATATGGAGAGGACTGTGGGGGAAGAGCGAACCGAGATCATGATACATAGTAATGTACCATTTGTGTATACAGTAGTGTTATATGATATCTTGGAAGTTATTTTGTACATTTTGTTTACTTAAGTGTTGTTTGGGATGAGGTGAAAGTGCTATAGTGCATATTTGGGAGAAAAACTTTATTTTCCAAAGTTTTTCTGAGAATTTTTATTGATTTTAGATAAATAGATGGTATACGTTTTGCACTTGAAATATCAGTCATATCACATCTATATCAAAAGTTATGTATGATGTTTAGAATTTGCTAGGGTCGTGACAGGTTTTGAGAGATAGCTCTCGGGAAAAAGTGTACATAGCTCATCAATTCGTGCAAGAGTGAAATCAAGATTTGAAACTTTGCATGAGTGTTAATCAAGAACGCAACTACATGTGGGTTGAAATTTCATTGAAAAATCTGTATGAAGTACCCTACTTAGAGATTTTGAGACTCTTTTTTTATTTTTGGAATAAAAGTGTGCGATATTCGGATGAAGTCTGGTCTACCGAATACAAATATGTGAAATAAGCACGAATATGGCCAAGACGAATGAGCTATTAAGGAATGTCTGAAGTGTCGAACGGATTAGGGTAGTTAGTAACAACATCAACAAGTGCGATGAGCAGCAAGGAAGTAAGAACGAGCCGAGGGAGCAAATAGATGAGATGAAGAAGAGATCGATCGTTCACTTGGGAGCTCGGGAGGCTATTCAATTACCACCAGTAAGAAAGATGCTGACATGGGTGTATCAACCTTTGGTGCCAAAGCTAGATTGGACAGCTGGGGAGTTGTTACAATTAAAGAACTTAGCTGGAGCTTTCCTAGCATGGCAATGGGACTACGTGTGTCCGGAGTTGTGTGAGGAAATTCGGGTGAAAAAGACGGCAAATCCATTAGGATGGAGAGGGGATCCGGATTCGTGGGATGCGCTTTTTTGGGCGGAAGTGTTAGGACAAGATTACTCAAAGGAGAAGGATGGTATCAACTGGGAAGGGTCGGCACTATATACGGGCTTCAACTTTGATGAATCGAAGTGGTTTGATCCTTGGGAGAGGAAAGGCACAAATGGCTTTAAGATCAATCTTATTCGTGATGATTTCAAGAGAAAGATAATGTATACTTTGAACCAATTATTCTCCCCACAAAGAACCACCTATGTAAGTATGCACAAGATGAGAATAGTGGAGGGATTCGTCGAAGGATCGATCAAGGTCAATTGGGGAGAGATCTTCGCCCGGAATGTGCAAGTGATGGGTTAGAAGCTGCGCGCGGGAGAGAAGGGAGTGATATATATCTTCTCGTTCTTGATGCACATGTATTCACAAATGGGGTGGTTGACACCACAGGAAGGACATAGATATCAATTGAACGTGATGAATACTCTAGGTGGGCCAGCGGGAAGCGATGGCAGCAGTGGATCGACCAGGAGTTTGGGACCCCACAGAGGAGGAAGCTTGCAGTCACCAATAGTGGAGAATCATAAGGAGATGCCTTCGGAGGAGTGAAACAAGGTAATGCGGGATATTGAAGAAGCCGTATTCGGGAGGGAAGACTCAATGGGGACCATTGAGAGAAGAAGTTCCAGTGTGGAGGTAGTTGCAAAACCCCGTCAGCAAGAAGAGGAAGCTGAAGGAGATCGCTTAGTCAAGTAGTCCAGTACCAAAAGCAGCGCGGCCTAAGGTCAAGGCTAAGAAGATAACATGGGAGGAGCCGATTTCTTTGGTGTTATAGTTAGCACAGAAACTGGAGAACGTGATAGTGCTAGTGTTGATGGAGCTGAACGAGATGGGGACTTACTACATCCACGGGTGGAACCCTCAAGGAGACGGTTACATGAACCTGATTCAATTGATGAACCGCACAGCTCAGGGGAAGAAAGACCAGATGCAGACTATCAAGCAATTGACATAAGCTGTGGAACGTCTGGAGAGACAGAAGGAGGAGGCGGCCAGCAGAAGCCATCCACAAAGGAAAGATACCTATAATGAGATTTGCAAGATCAGAGGTGCTGAGGTGAAGTTCATAGAGAGGGAGAACAAGAAGCTTCAAGAACAATTGAAGAGAGCGAAGCAGCAATTGCACGAGGTTGATGTTGAGAGGCCGGTTAGATTAGAAGTTTTGGTGAGTAAGTGCTTGCAGTACCTTTTTGCCCGATGTGACGAGATGGAGACTAAATGATAAGAACGATTGATTGTGGTGATGAACACTCCTTGCGATTTGAAGGAGAGACGGAAGGAGATGTACAAGGCCATAGGTCGCGAGTGCCAAGAAGCGATGCATGTCCATCGGAAGGAGATCGCAAAAGACATCATAGAGTTGCAAGTGAGCGTGGATGCTTTTGCCTGGAGAGAAAAGACATCATCGAAGGGACCAGCAACTTTCCAAAGAAGTAGTCCGGTGCGATCCGTGTAGGCGACGGTTAAGAATAGGTGTAAGCAATTGTATAAATAGGAGTAGTGTTAGAGCAAGATTATCTCTTTCTTTGCAAGTGTTCATTGAGAACCACAAGTGTAGTCAGGATAGAACGAAGTGCTCGAGAAGCTGATGAGTGTTGTGTTCGATTGACCTAGACTGATATGTTATACCTGTGAAGTTATCCGGATATTCGCCCATGAGCCTTGGTCGGATTCGCCTCACATTAGAACTTCATCAAGAACATTGCCTTTTAATTCTTCACAATTGGCAAAACTTTTGTGTAACTTGTTTGTTACACTGTAACAGACAAGTTACACAAAGATTTGTTCCCAAGGGAATGAGGTGTTAATTCACCACCAGCAACGAATATGTGAGTTTACGCATCTTTTATAGACTTTGGACATGCACATTCCGAAGAGTGCTGTGAATAAGCAATATTCAACCACTCAATCCGATCATCAAACCACTATCCATCCATTAGATTACACACAATTACACATGTAAATGAAATTCCACTCCTGATTTACTGATGGGAGATTGATCTCTCCTTTACAAGTTGAAGTCAAGGTGATATTTTCGATGAAGTTCTACAGGTATAACACACCAATCTAGGCCAATTGAACGCAACACTCATCAGCTTCTTGAGCACTTCGTTCTACTCTGACTACACTTGCGGTTCTCAATGAACACTTGCAAAGAAGAAGATAATCCTACTCTAACTCTACTCCTATTTATACAATTGCTTGCATCTATTCCTAACCGTTGACTACACGGATCACGCCTGACTACTTCTTCAGAAAGTTGTTGGTCCCTTTGATGATGTCTTCTCTCTCTAGGCGAAAGCATCTATGCTCATCTGTAACACTCTGATGTCTTATGCGATCTCCTTCCGATGGACTTGCATCGCTTCCTGGCATTCGCGACCCATGGTCTTGTACATCTCCTTTCGCTTCTCCTTCAAATCGCAAGGACTGTTCATCGCAACAGTCAATCATTCCAACTGTTCAGTCTCCATCTCGTCACATCGGGCAAAAAGGTATTGCGAGCACTTACTCGCCAAAAGTTCTAATCTAGCCGGCCTCTCAACATCAACCTCGTGCAACTGCAACTTCACTCTCTTCAACTGATGTTGAAGCTTCTCATTCTCTCTCTCTACAAATTTCACCTCAACGCCTCTGATCTTGCAAATCTCACTGTAGGCTTGCCTTGCTATTCTCTAGTTTATCGTTCCACCGATTTTGTCAATTGTTTAATAGTATACGTCTGGTCCTTCTTCCCATGAGCTGTGCGGTTCATTAACTGAATCAGGTCCATGTAACCGTCTCCTTGCGGATTCCACCGTTGGATGTAGTTATTTCCTATCTCGTTCAGCTCCATCAGCACTGGCACTATCACATTCTTCATGCTAATTGTAACACCAAAGAAATCGGCTCCTCCCCTGTTAGCTTCTTAGCTTTTATCTTAGGCCGCGTTGCCTTTGGTACTTGACTACTTGACTGAGCGATCTCCTTCATCTTCCTCTTCTTGCTGACGGATTTTGCAACTACGTCCACACTAGAACTTCTTCTCTCAGTGGTCCCCACTAAGTCTTCCCTCCCAAATACGGTTTCTTCAATGTCCCTCATTACTTTGTTTAGCTCCTCCGAAGGCATCTCACCCTGATTCTTCCACTATTGGCAACTGCAAGCTTTCTCATCTGTGGGGTCCCAAACTTCTAGTTGATCCACTGCTACCGTCACTTCCCTCTGGCCCATCTAGAGTATCCACCACATTCAGTTGGTACCTCTGTCTTTCCTGGGGTGTCAACCATCCCATTCGTGAATATATATGCACCAAAAACAAAGAAATGTAGATTACTCCTTTCTCTCCTGCTTGCACAGCCTCTGACCCATCGCTTGCACAATCCAGGCAAAGATCTCTCCCCAACTGACCTTGATCGATCCCCCGACGAATCCCTCAACTATTTTCACCTTGTACATACTTACATATGTAGTTCTTTGCGGTGAGAATAATTGATTCAAAATATACATTATCTTTCTTTTGAAATCATCACGAATAAGATCAATCTTAAAGCCATTCGTGCCTTACCTCCCCGGAGGATCAAACCACTTTGACTCATCGAAGTTGAAGTCCGTATATAGTGCCGACCCTTCCTTGTCGATACCATCTTTCTCCTTCGAGTAATCTTGTCCTAATGCTTCAGCCTAGATAAGCGCATCCCACAAATCCGGATGCCCTCTCCATCCTATTGGATTTCCTGTCTTCTTGGCCCAAACTTCCTCACACAACTCCGGACACACGTAGTCCCATCGCCATGCAAAAAAAGCTTCGCCTAAGTTTCTTAATCACAAAAACTCCCCAGCTGTCCAATCTGGCTTCGGTCATAGTTAGTTTAATGAAATTGTAGATTTGTCATTAAATCACTAAAGGACAAAATAATAATGCATGTTATTCAAAAAAAAGATAGCTTTAGCTTGCATGGATACAAAGATGAGATGGTTACCATGCATTGGTGGAATAGATAAAGATGCTAGATGTATTTTACGAATTAGCTAAGATAAAATAAGGAACATGCGACCTATGCATGATAGCCATATGGATAGATAGATTGTGGACTCTTTCTAGTCATATAGTATATAAAGCAAGGGGAAGCATTGAGAAGTCATCTCATCTTTGAAAGCCATTGTGAAGTTATTACCCTTAGTGTCACACATACCAACCACAACCAAAAACTCTAAGATGCAAAAAATCAGATTTGTTACGTGTAAATTTGTATTGTTGAAATCATATTCATCAACCATACATCATAAATTTTCGAATTATAATATTATTTAATACGGCTATTGTTTGATTCATGTTCATCAATTATATAGCACATGCAACAACATCTTTCCAATATGATTTGGAAGTGATATTTTCATCTAACATCATTTTTTGTAACTTTGGACTATGTTTATTTTTCTTCTTTGGTACTCCATTCTAATGAGGAGTAAAGGTTGTGATCATTTGATTGAAAATACCAAATTTTGTAAAAAAATCATTGAATTCAATTGTCAGATTTTTCCCTCGTTCATTGAAGTTTAGCTACAAGTTTAGTCTAGTTTGCTCCTCCACAAAAGTGTTAAACTACTTAAAAATTGACATTGTTTCTTACTTGTATATCTATGTCATCTTAAAAATATCATCAAGGAATTATACAAAATAGTTATACACACTCAAGCTATTTGTAAATGTTATTCATATATAAATGTATGCAATCTAAAATATTATTTGATCTCACACCTGCATGCAAAAAATCTCATTACTTACATCCCAAATTGAAATTCCACATTCAGCATTATCAAGATAGAAGTGACTAACTTAACTAACATTAATAATATACAACAAAGATATCAACAAATATTAAATGACTTAAATAATCTTTCATGTGAATTTCTTCACAAAATGTGCCATTAAATTTGAAATATCTAACATAAATTTGAGAAAAAAATTAAATCAAAAAATTTGAAATTTAAAAAAAATAAATATAAAATTATATTTTTTTATATTTTTGATGTAAAAAATTTTCATTAAAATTTAAAAATTTAAAAATTCAACATAATTTAAACGTTATTATAAAAAAATTCATTCAATTGAATAAAATATTATAATTACTATTATCTTCAAAATTTAATTTAATTTTTTTTTAATTTTAAAAATCATTTTAATATAAACTAAATTTAATAAAATTTAAAGGTATGTTCAAGTTATTAAATAATTTGTGGGAATTTTTAGTAAATATAATTTCTAAAAAAAATTAATCTAAAAAATTATTTATTCAAAATAATTATAATATTTCAAAAAATATATAATTATAAAGGTAATAAATTATTTTTTTAAATAATACATCATTTTTAAATTTTATTTTTATTTTAAAAATATTATAATTTTTAAATTTTTTTTTATTTTATATAAAAATTATTAAAATTTAATAAGATAATTTTGATAAAAATACATATAATAATAATAAATTTTTGATAATAAATTTGACTAAGATAATTAAATTATAAGATAAAATTTAAAATATTTGGTGAGCTGAATATATTATCTATATATTGTTTAACCAAATGGCAAAGAACTTAAAATATATGTAATCAATAATTTGTATTGCAATTGTTAATTATAGTTGTAACCAATAATGTGTTACACTTAAATTATTTTGATTTAGACTCTTGGAATATTTTTTTAATCAAAAAAATATATATTTTATCAAATGTCCAAGTTTAAAAATATATATATATATATATATATATATATATATATATATATATATATATATATATATATATATTTATTTATTTATTTATTTATTAAATATACTGATCCAAAAAAATATTTTACAATATATTTGCTTATTAAAGAAATTGAAATTCATTGAAAACATGTTCCATTCATGTGATATGCATAATATTAGTTTCTCTTATATAACATAAGTTTGAATTGGTAAAATAATAAACTGTCGAGTTTTTTAAAAATCAAGATTGATTAAATTTTATCTATGTAAAATTTTTTTTTAAGAAATTTATTATTTGATATCAATTGATTTATTTGATACCTTTCCGGTTCCCAAGTTGATTCATCATATGAATCAACTTGGGAACCGGAAAAGAACTTAGCCAATGCACCTTTGATCGTTCAAGAGTTTGAACGTATGAGCAACAAGGACGTTGCATCTTAAAAGGAGGGAGATTTGTAACCATCTTTAGTTAGTGAGAACTAAAGTAGAGGTTACGCAAGGAGGAGGTAGATAGTCTTGAGTTGACTACTAGTGGAGTATCTAAAGGTGTCACGTCAGCAATCCGTGTGTGCTCTTTAGGTTATGTTTCTTGTGTGTTAGTTGGTGTGTTAGTTGGAGTACACGTCAGCAAACCGTGTGCTCATAGGGATGTCCGCCTCATCATCGATCCACGAGGAATTGAGTGGATGGTGGTTGTGTAACCTTATCTAGATTGTAGCTTTTTGAGGACTATATATGGAGAAATAGAGACTATTGAGGTATCTCTCAACTTCAGAATTTCTTGAGCTATTCGAGTGGTCTCTCCTCACTTCCCTAGTGTTACACAAATATCCTACCAGCCCATGTGTAGCAATTGATGTCGGCCGGCTCATACCAACGTGGAGTGTGAATTGCTTCCACAATCAAGAATAAAGTCGAAAAGATACCCGGCTTAGGAAGTATGGTTTGTGACCCCCCTCGAAGAGAGATGTGGGGATAAACCAAATAAGCCTAGAAGAATGATTGCCGGCTATAGGCACGATGACCAGTAGAAGTGGTGGATGTGCTGAAGGTAACCACCCAGAGCAAAGGGGTGGATGTGCATGCTAAACTTGAAAAGTTTAGGCGAGTAAAGAAGGGGCCCAGTAAGGAGGCCAAACTAAAGAGTATTCAGACCTTCTCTTCGCCTAAGGATAATAACGAGCCATGTCCCTCTACCTTCCTTTCAGATATTTGTACCAAGGTGGAGGGATACTTGTAGGAGCTGACGGGGCCAAAAAGGAAGTCGAAGGCACCCAAGAGATTGGGTCAAATGATTATTTGGGCGAAGTCCCAAGAACAAGATCCAAGGTATTACAAGGAGACATTCAGAGACGTTTAGACTATATGTTCAACCTTGAAAGTATTGATTTGTTGAGCATCTAAAAACTCATAGGTTGGTTATTATCCAACTTAGTTATTCTATCTAATTATAACATAGATAACGCTCAATTGGATATAATCTTATGTTTTATGCTAGGACTAATCACCTTAATATACATTTTTACTTTATATGTGATTAGAGTGAAAAAAGTCTTGTATATAAGATAGATTTTTAAATATATAAAATTTGAGAATTATATTACAGATTTGTTCACTAAGGCATTGTTTAAGGGCAAGTTTGAATATTTTAAATAACATTGAGTTTATTTATTTGAAGTTTAGTAGAGTGTGAACTTGAGAAATGAATGTTGATGTATTTTTGTATATAGTTACAATTAATTAATATAAGTTGCATCTTTTTTAGCATGTTGCCATATATGTAGTTGAAGAGCTTTAATTTCTATAATTTTTGTTCGGATATCTTTACATTCTAGTTTCCATATGTTTTGAGTTGGGATATCTCTCTTTCTCCACATTGGTTTTATCATCTTCTTGAGCTCACATATCTATTTATTTCTATTTTATATGTATTAATCTGATTTCTAAAAATATTACAACAATAAATTAAAAAAATTCTCACATGTAAAGTTTTATTTCAGATTTTGGACTTGTATACAAGATTAAATTAAACTTAAAAAATCAAACATGATCAAATAATTTTAAATTTTTTTTTTACTTTTAAAATTAATTACTTAAAAAATATCATAATATTAAAAGAAATTTTAATATCATAATATTGATAATTATTGATTTTGGAATATTGAAAAATTTACACATGATGTTGTGAGATATATCGTTAAAATCATGACAATAATAAAATCTCATGTGATCTAAGAAACCATAAAAAATATATTATGAAGACTTTATGTTCTTATTGAGCAAAAAAAAGAAGAAAAAATTAAGTATTTTATATATATATATATTTTTGAACGTGTTTCTAAAATATTAATCAACTTAGATGAGATAAAATTTTTATCATTTATATGTGTTTGAGTTTGTTTTAAATTTAATAAAATTTGAAATAAAGTACATCATGATTGAAAATAAAATAAGCATGACAAAATAAGACAATAAAAAATAAAACATAAACAATCAATCATGATGATTGGAGTAATTGTAAAATATGATTGTCATTAAGCTAAGATGACAAAAGAGAATTAACGCAATATGCAAAGTAAATCTTCTTTGTTGTTGATATGCAGAGAGATACAACAAAATTCTTGATTAGTGTATAGTTTAAAGATTTAAGAAAATAATCTTTTTTCTAGTGAATTTTTGTTATCGTACTTGATAATTTGCAAATAATATTTTGATATTTGATTTCTAGTTTTGTATCCAAATGACAAGATTTTCCTAACTCTCACTTGCAGAAATGTTGAATTTTTTAAATCAATAATCAATAAAATTATATCCATATGTAAGTTAAATAAAAAAAAAGTAAGTTGAACTTCCACTAAAAATATTATTTTTAAGATAAACCGCGTTGTAATTACTTTGATTCACTTCGAAAATGTTTGAGAGTCTTGATGTAGAAAAATCTTCTTGACCCCCATGTGGATTATGACTCTCCCTTTCCTTTTAAGTTGATTATATTTAGTAAAAAAATCTCCATGGAAAGCTTGTTAGATGTCACAACTAGATAATCAACTTTATTTCAAACTTAAGAAGTAATTGTGTTTACATCTCTTTGTGCTTTGGTAAAATTTCAAATATGTTTCACTTTTAGATGTCTCAAAAAAATGATCCAAACATCCATTATATCACAAGGTAATATGCATACCATTTGTAGAAATACTATCATAAATCTCAACCTTTTTTCATAATATTCTCAAATTTAACATGTAGGTTTTTTACAATCCAAGTTAAAATTTGGAAAATTTTTATTGATCAACTTCATGAATATAAGAATAAACAATGATTTTTAATCTTTAGTGTGGGTAAAATAACTCCATTTTAACTTAAAGTTTTAAATCTCATATAAACATATTACTTAATCATGATATAAATAATTTAAGTTGTTAATAACATAGAATTAAAATAATAATTCAAAACCGGCCAAGTATAAATCAAATTGTAAACGGATTTGAAGAATTTATTAATTAAAAGTAATACTTCTCACCAAAATTCCTAATAATTATCTCACAATGGCTTGATTTTGATAAATAATAATGATGTATCAAAATTCATTTGTTGAAAGTCACCAACATTGAAAAGTTTAGATTCATAATGTTCAATTAAATCACAAGGTATATATATATATATATAGTGTTAGGTCTTAAATCGTTATATAAGATATCATTAAAAAAATAAACAAGTATAGAATGTTTATCACTTGTAGCATAAAATTATATCCAAAGTGATAGAAAAATATGGATGAAAACATATGATGTTGATCATAAATAGATTAGCCATCGATACATCTTAAAGATCATGTTGTAGTTCATCCATATCTCACATCAGCTTCATTTGATCATATAAGTTTGAAAAATAGCTTTAAAAATAACACATGTTATCTTTTTATAATAATCATGCCACAACACAATGATATATGATCAAAACTAAAAATTTATTTACCTCCTATCTTACAAAAGTAAACTTTTAACTATAATTTTTTTAAAGTTAAGAAATTTTTTTTATTTTTCTATCCTTAGAGATACATCAAATTTTTACCTTTTTTAAATTATTTATTTTTTAATGGATAGGTTAAATATATTTTTGCTCTATTGTCATGTGTTTATTGACATGTTGTTTATGACAAAAAGTGATAATTATTAATCATATAAAGTTTGATCAAGATATCAATAATACTATCAAGAACATTTTTGTGTATGACATTCCAATAAATTGATATCAAGTTGTGATGAGCGTTTACATTGTACATGATAAGTTGGAGAGAAATGAATTAGAAAATTTTGTGATAAAACTCCAAGTCTTTATATGATAGATAATCAAGGGTATTTTTTGCACCTGCTACCTTTTCTACAGAATTGAAGTTCCGTCTTGGCTTGATCCACCATATGCACATTCATTAGTCACATGTGAATGTGGTACTACCTTAAATATAGCATGGATCCACATGATTCGTTGTCCATTTGTAAGACAGATAGTTACCCATGATGTCATTAGGGATGTGGTGTTTGTTATGGCATGAGAGGTTTGATACCTAACATGGAGGGAGCATTGGTATGCCTTGTAGTCAACTTGGGTTAGGGTAAACCTGTACTTGGTTCAAGGGGACCAGGTTACTGTTGCAGACGTTGTGGTTACAAATCCTACACGTGATATTGTTTCAATGGGATGATTATCCATCCTCCTGGATGAACAAAGAGTGTAACAACCAAGGTCTCCAAGTATAGGGGTATGCAGAAATGTCACCTCTTTGTTTCTCTAGTTTTGGAGTTATATGGAGCCATGAATGTCGACTTCAACACTTTGTGAGAGAGTACGCAAGAACGTACCATACTAGGTGACATGGGGCATCACTCTCTTTAACATATTGTATAGACTATTTTAGTCAACATGTATCTATTACTTTACAGAAAGCATTAACTAGCTAAATCCATAAGAGAGCAATCACGGAAGATGATGCTTCTTCCTATGCTCATGTAGTATGTAGATCATTTGAGCTAGATATTTCAGATATCTTAGGTAGTATTACATATTTCCCATTGTGATGCTATTGGGGCCTAGCCCCATCTTACCTCTTTGGATTCATCCAAATCCGTCTAGATGGGATCTTCCCATCCTTTTTGCTATATTACTTGGTGTCTTTCACATCAAGGGCACTTTTAGAGAGATAGTCTATTAGCATTGTTGTTTGGAGAAGATTGTCTTGATATTAGGTTGTGGATTTGAGTATATCAAACTTATTAGTATTTGCAGTGTAATTTTGTTTTGTCAAGTGAGAATGAGTCTATATGATTTGGGTAGTGTTTAGGTGTAACCCACAAGCAGCAAGAGACTTGGAGATCAACAAGTTTTAGTCTAAGTTGAGTCTTAGAGGTATGTAAGCTTGGACTACAAATGTGATAATTTTTGTTGCATGATGTTTAACTTTGTCTACTACATTGAAATTGAAATCATTTAAAGCTGTCATAAACAAATTTTGAAATTATCGCTGTAATGTAAAGAAGTACAAAGTATAATAACAAAAGGGATGGGAAGACCTCATCAAAGCGTACAAGGATGGAACCAAACCGGTAACATGGGGCTAGGCCCCAATAGTATCACACTGGGAAATATGTCATACAGTACCTAAGATATATGAACTATCTAGGTCAAAGGGTCTACAAACAAAAGTAGCATCCGAAAAAGCATCACGTAACATGATTGCTCTCCTATAGATTGCACCAGCTAGTGCTCTCTGTAGAACAATGGAAACACGTTGCCTAACATAGGCTATACAGTAAGCTAAAGAGAGTAATACCTCATGTCGCCTAGTATGGTAGACTCTTGCGCACTCCCTCACAAACATGTCGAAGTCGGTGTCCATAGCTCCATATAATTCCAAAACTAGAGGAACAAAGAGGTGACCTCTCTACATACCTCTATACTTGGATACTTTGGCTGCTACCGCTCCACTCGCCGCCCATCCTGGAGGATGGGTGATCACCCCCTCTTAAATTGTGTCTCTAGTAGGATCGATAACCATCACATCTGCCACAGTGACCTGGTCCTCCCGAACCAAGTACATGTGTGCCCTAACCCTAATCGACTGCAAGACATACCAACGCTCTCTCCATGTGAGGTATCCACCCTCTCGCGCCATAGCAAACACCACATCCCTAATGACATCATTGGTAGCTATCTTTTGCCCCCCCCGAATGGACAACGAATCATATGAACCTCTGCTGCTTCTAAAGTGATACCACACTCACATATGAGTAATGAAGATGTAGATGGATGGACCAAGCCAAGACGGAACCTCATCGCTGTGGAGAAAGTAGATGGTGCGAGTCGAAAAGCCCTGATGCATGGTCGAGCCAAAATCCATAAGCCTGCATCCTTGCCGGAGCAAGAGCGTAGACGAGCTCTAGTGGTACGAGGAATGGTCGGATCCACTAAGAGTGAATGTAGACCCCTAGTCCAATCGGTAGCCAAAGAGGAAAAATGTGTGAACTCGTGTCGTACCTCCAGTGGTAAAACATCTCTCACATGTCGTAATAATACCTGTAAGGGAAATGATCTCGTATCGACATCCCTCGTATATATCTCCAAGATAAATATATCTGCGATCACAAATCGAGAAGATAACAAAGATGTGACGAGCGCCCAATTCGCCAAGAATGCCGTAGGTAACGTCTCCTCCATCATTAATAAACTTACCCCTCCACACAAAATTGGCAAAGATATCTATCTCCTTACCGGATGTCCGTGGTCCAATGATGTCACCAAAGACACCCATGATCATCCTATCAAAGGCTATCAAACGTGACATGATGAATGTAGATGAAGGAGAAACCGTGCGAAGAAGGTAAATGGGTCTACGAACGATATTAGATGACATTATATCAAACGCAACCTATGGATCCCCTAGTAGAGAAAGGTCGTCTACATGCAAAACATCATTGGCCAATGCAGCGTCAAAGTAACGTGCGACAAAATCCTCAGACTCTACTGGCACTCATAGAATACGTAAACCGTCTGTTGATATCATACATTCCTCTCGAAGTTGAATATGAAACGGAATGGCCAAATGATACTAAACCCTACACTTTGACTCTCAAACCTACAAGATGAAACTCGATAATCAAGAAATCAAAAACCTATCTAATGTTGTCTACATAACCCACAATGTGTGTATCATTCGCTATGGAATGAAATACACAACCAGACACGGCCATGTAAAATCGAAAGATACATTCCTGATTGTGCATGGTTGCCTTGTGGAGTTTTAAGGTAACCAAGACCCAAAATGGGTGCCCTAAACCTCACCCTTTAATGGTGCTTAGTGGCTTACAAGTCATTTTGGCTTTGCAGGGAATCCAGTCGAGTTTAAAGCAGAAAGACCTTCAAAGTCGAGGTTTAAAGCAGAAAGACCTTCAAAATCCGAGAAAGAAGGAAGCTTTGGAACATACAACATTTCTCCTTCCGATCCATCCGCGTCTCCAAGACCATGAGGCTTTGTGTCCTGCTGTAAATATGACACTCGTACCATTACTGAAACTGGGCAGCACCTCGTTCTATTCATCTTTTGAACAGAAAAACAATGGTCAGAACTGGAGTTGTTACACTTTGACAGCTGAATCCTGCTCCCGCTCTTGCAAAGACAAAGTCCGACACTCAGTCGACTTGTGAAATAAAATGTAATGACTACACAAGACAATTGTCAGTCCTATCACTCATGCTCGTTTATTCCCGCCAATCACAAGACAAGGACCTGGAACAACCATGTGATCACTCTCTCTCCCTCACACACAGGGGTTTTCCAGTTTTCGTTCCCTGTTCGATCAAGAATCCTTTTACATGTGGAGCATGTGAGGTGATCGTGCAAATCAGAATTTATTCAGAAGTCGCCATTCTTGGGTGGTATGGAGGAACTAAATTTAGGTTTCATGTCGTCCCCGTAAATCATAAAATAAGAGGCCCCATCACCAACCAAAGTATACAGCATGTCCTACTTTGAGATTAAATTTAGTATACGTGTAGAAAAATTACTAAGAACATCGACACAGCAACCCAAATTCAACTCGTCTACATGCTGGTCTATTCTCATTTTAAGAAAAGACTGAGAAAAATTCAAATCCGACGAAGCTAGGTACGTAGACTTCAAACCACTCACGAGAAAATAGACCCAAATGCTTGAAGTACATGAAAGACAATCTGATTTATAGCTTCTGCGATACATTTTATGAAATACAACTCACCCCTTTCAGAGGAGGAAGCAAGTGACGACCAAGCAGGGAAAATCTTCTACTCGATCTACCCGATTTCTTCGGCCACAGATAGATACTGTTAGGCCGTAGGAGTGATACGGGCTGTCTGTGACATCCAGGTTTCTAACCTCGAAGGCTTCGCCTCCTGATTCATGGACAGCCGGCTAATATCTGAGATGGGCCGTAGGTCCACGAGAGCTTGCTGCCAGTACCACAGAGGTCTTCACATATCGATGATCAGGTTTCTCTGCCGAATAAATGTCTGGCCCAGTGGATACGATGAACTTGCTAACGACAAAAATAAATACTGGAACATACATTTGGTCGTACGTCCCACACCAGAATTGCCATGAATGACGAACGAAAATTCTAATCTGAAGTTATTCGATCTAAGTTGAACCTACTCTGTTCACCACACAAGGGTGTGTATATAATATACCGAATCATGGACGCCGGTATTCTTGATCTGCAATGGACTCCTTTCTTCACTCCACCCGTCCACATTCATTTATCCCGCAAGCTAGAAATGCAACGACCACATCAAGTATCCATTCGGTAGAGGCAACCTCGGCAGACGAATCGTTGGCATTCGTGACTGATGTGCAGGCGGAAGTAAATTGTATTCCGCAGTACCACTGCCACATACAACAAAGTAAGACTAAACATCAAAACGTGCAATGACACGGTGAAGAAGAACAAACTCTCAAGAAATGGACTTCCAACTTTGTCGTCCAACCGTGAGTTTCAGGACTGGATGTCCAGCGATAGATGAAAGCAATCTCGAATGTACAGTGTAGAAAATATGGGTGATCTTATAAGAGATCTGTAATCCACCGACTATAGAAACGGAGGAAATGAATAACAGATCATCATGGCCGTTTTCACTGAGTTTCAATCTAGAAGGCTGAACAATACACATGTCTGCACTAAGCTGCAGTAGAAGCCTAACACTACATTGCTGGAACATGAAGAGAATGTTCTGACCGACGAAGACCGGGTTATTATCTTCCAACAAATTTTGAAATCTGATGTGTAGAGAAACTATAACCGTGACACTCTAGGAAATATGTGACACCGAACCGATGGAATGATTCTACAAAACATAGCCACGGCGTAGCAGGGATGCCAGTACGTGAGAAAAACATGGACGTTGACGAAGAACAGGTGAATGAGTGATAAACGGCACGTAATTAGTTTCACGGAGTACTGACTTTGACCAAAATTTGAAGATTAGATGTTGGGCAGATGCCGTCATCCCACAACTAAATCCCATTTCTTCAAAAACCGCGATTCCTTTACTCGAAACTTAGGACCGAAAGGTACAGGAACAGAGCTATAACCATACCGGAAACGTCGCTTGGACTCGCAGCACAGTTTCACCCACAAACCAGAAAGTTTTCCAAAAACATAGAAAAACGTTCGTTTTCCTTGGGGCTTGGAAAGGAAAATTAAAAGAAGAAATCAAAAGCAAACGGAGTAACAAAAAGGGCATATACAAAGTGAGTCACAATTTGAATTCTGTCTAAGTCATAGAGAGGAGAGTAGAACCTTGAAAGACGTGGAAAGCCCCAATTGGGCTGCGCTACAAAACCACCAAACTTCAATATGTGTTGCTTTCAGAGAGTCTCGAGAATTGCTCAGACTTTGCCTGCTCCAGTTTCATCCGTTGCGCTTCCTTCTCAGCTTGGTCTTTTCTCCATATGTCCTCTGTAGTAAGGACTTCATTATCCTCTGGTTGCTGGTGGTTAACTGCAGAAGACGCACTGAGACTCCTCTTGTAATCGGTAATTTTGCCCAGAACACCCTCAATTGCGATATCAAATCCATCCTTGAGAGTCATTTTGTTCTTCGGTTGGGCGTAGACGATTTTCGGGATTAAGCTGATCACCGTTTCCCTCATTCTCTGAACCTGTGCAGAGGGAATATTTCTCAATACCTGCTCCACACTCACGTTCCCGGCCCTCACATTGTCTTCGTGTATGAAGACGGAATAAGTAGAGTGATCGTCAGGAAGATGCCAGCCGTACTGGGTGTAAGCAGTAAATACATGAAAGAACACCGGGATACAACCGGCTAGCATCGAGTCGAAGATGGATCGGCGAGTAAATGAGTCGCCTTGGGGTTGCAAGCAAAAGACGGACTCTTTGAAGAGCTTCATAACATTGCTTGGTGAATGGCACTTGCCATGAGATTTTCCGCATGCCAGCAGATTGCAATACTCTGACTTGTCGCAGTGTGACATAAGCTGCGATCGAATGGATGCGTCTATCTCCGGCCGGGGAGCCCCAGCAAAACAAAACAAGGACGGCCTCTTTGATTTCCTCACGTAATCTTGCCAGCTGAGCACCTGTTCGTCGGTTGATGGATGAAAATACGTAGGGTATGGCACTGCATAATCGTTCGGATGCCACGGACTCGCTTCGATGATCAGAGTGGTAAGGTTCACAATGCCGGGAAGGAGCAAGAGCTTGTTGCCCCAGTCACTCTCCTGCTCAGTTCTCCTTCGAAAATCCCACGTTATCCTTCCGCCTGCCATGAAGTGATCGTGCCCATCCAGCTGCTTCCACTCCGGTCTACTCATCAACCACTTTTCAAGGGCTTTAGGTACAGAGTCTCTCTCCGTAATGTTGGCCCCGTCCCAAAGGTGAGGCATTACATCCAGGCCGCCGTAGAACGGAACAAAAAGTGCATTAGCCTTGGACGAATCTTGAGTCAAACATTTGTGCTTCCTAATTCTCTCGTGGAAAATCAGCTCTAACATGAATTGATTTGTAGCATACCACGCAGGTCCCTGAAACACACCATCAGGGTCTTCCATCGGAGGACCAAACCCCTGGTTCACAGTTTCTTTACACATGTCCGCCCACATTGTAAGACCCTCACATCCCTCGAGCAGTCTCTCGTTGAACATCTTGGGAAGCTCATAGAGATACAGATACTTCCCCCTGCAATCGGCCTCTTGATTGCTAATGTCGACCAGGCCAACCTCTAGCGAACCTGTATCCGAAAATGTTTGAGCTTCTGCTTCTGATAAAGTATCCCTGGAGGCAAATTTCTCCGGAGATGGGAGGAAGCTGCTCCTCAATGACTCTCTTTGTTGCCAAGCTAGGAAAGGAAGATTAACCTGAGTATTCCCGTTCGACTCTGGGGTGCGGCCGACCGAAACAAAGTGGAATACGAATAGCAGCCATCCGAAGGCAACGGAAACTGCAACCAAGATGCACCGAGTGCGGAGCCGACTCATCAAGCCAACTTTCTCCATCCGCACTCTTAATTGCTTCTTGCTAGTCATGCGCAGTACACGATTCAGCCTTGACACATCGCAGGTCGAGGTGACGTTGAACACGATGATGCAGCTCCCCGCGACCACCCAGACTACTCAAAGAGAGACCATAGACTCCTTACGTACTGACACAACAGGGGAATAGCGATCGGGAAGCTGGCGTTCAGGATCCTCTACTTCTTTCCTGCTCGAAACTGCCGCCAAACTCTTCCCAACGATGGTGTTGGACGCTCTCAAATCTTCGCAGCAACAACGGAACAAACTGCGCTGCAAAGAGAGCGATTAGTACAAGCAACGCAGGCTATTGTACAAGAGAACGAGCCCGAAGTTGTATAGGGCTGTCACCAGGCCCCGTCCTCAGCACTCCGTGCAGACGATCTTTAGGGTGTCAAGATCACAGAGCCTGATGCGAGCGATATGTCAGCACGTCCCTGCCAGGACCCAGACTAGAGACTCCCGCTGGTAAAATGGGAGGAGACCGATGAAATGCTCGTCTCGTATGATTCGAGCTGTACAGAGCAGACGTTCTGAAACCAGAAATAAGACAAACCAGAACTCCCGCAGGTGGAGATGTGCCAAGCGAGGCGAGGCTCAAGACCCCGAAACTTCCTCCCACGGATCGACGAGGGCTGGGGGCCAGTCCAGAGAATTAGGAACCAGTACCTTGTACACTCGTTACACGTCCTGCTTCGGGCCGGCCAATGCAGCGTGGAGCTGATTGCTCAACAGGTCCTGACGCCTTTTACGACCTTGCTGCTAATTCGTTGCGACGTAGACGAAACTCCACCAGTGAAAGGTACATCATCGCCATGTCAAATTAGAGCGCATCAGAGCAGGAGGATGCAGAGGGGACCCCGATACCAGGTGCTCGCCGCAAACCGTAACCAGGCCCAGCCCAGGCAGTGGAGTCAGTCAGAACGAACTCAGGCAGTCGAGCATCTCTCTCTCTCGGCGCCTGTCACGGACATTCCGGCCGCAACCCAGCAAGCTATCTCGGGCAGGCGTGCGTCCACCCTCCTCTCCACTCCCGCTCCGCTGTCCCACACTTCACCGGGCTCTCCCGTGCCCTCACCAGCTCCCTCTGGCAGAGAACCCGAAGGCGCAAATTCCGCCGCTGCGCTGCCCCACTTCTCGCGCAGTGTCGTCTTCACAGGCTCTCATCTTCCTCGACCTACATGTTCCTCTCTTCTCCTCCCTCGCTCAGATACTCGACGACGTCAGATCCGTCGGCGCCGCAGATCCCCTTTCCCTTTTCCCGCCTTTCATTCTACATACCTGCACGTCCGGGGCCCGGGCTGAGAACAATCACTTCCAACGGACGCGTCCGACGCATCAGGAGTTCCGCAAACCTGACCATTTTCCCTGACGCCTGTCCAGACGGACGCACGGAAAGATGCCCCTTTCGATCAGAGCATCCGGACACACACATACTACTTCCACACCCGCATGAGGACCAGGAGACACCAGGGATGGTATGGTATATAACCAGCGCGCCACCTGGACCTGACCATGCACATGATGAGATGTGATGTGAAAAAGTCGACCATCATGCTGGACGCGCACCGGTATTCCAAGGGATCGTAAGTTCGTAACTGACGCAAGTTCCGATTGCCGCGGGTAGATGTAGCCCGTCGGTGAGTAGCCGACGATGGAAAGGTTGGTTTGCAAAGAAGACAAGGAAGACGCTGTATAATTACCGGTACACGGTGCTTTCTTTTGAAGGAAAGCGACGGACCATCGCCGGGAACGTGATCGGCTGCTCGGCGTACTTTACCGGGGCTCTATCATATTAATGGCGGAAGGTTTGAACTGACAAACACTTCTCCTTCCTTTTCTTCGACTTCTCCTCCTCTGCTAGATTGTCGGGACTCGTGAAGGGCCTTCCCTCCTCCTCCTCCTGCTTGTAATGTGTCGACAAGCCCGAGAAACATGAAGACGGAGGAGAACTATGCTTACTAAATAGGGGTAAAAACATTACCCTTGCCAGCTTGTGGCTAGCAGTGTTGGCCGGGTACAGATGACATCACACGCCGTACAATCATTTCTGACCGATGAAATTGCGAAAGAGACAAGGGCATTTTCTGCAATTCCTAATTGGGCATGCAGGGCAATAAGAAATACGGTGGAGAGGAGCCAGAGGATGCTGGGAGTAGGGCTACAATGGGACTATCGGCCTACATTTGACTTTGTGTCGCAGGCTTCAAATGCGTTCGAATTTTCACTTTAATTTTGACCTTTTTGGTTATATTTCTGGCACCTCATGTCAAGTACTACGAGTGTAGGTGCACAGACAGAAGAAAAGAAAAGGGGAGGATATGAGCGGAATTTCACGGTTTCAGCCACCATGAATTGAACAGTATTGAGTGTTGCGTGTGGTTCGAAATATAGAACGTAGTGGGAATTGAGAAGGAGACCAATTATTGCCTGCCAAAGCTGTACGCATGTGACACACGGTAAACATGTACCACACCACTCGGTGCATGCTGTCCAGTCGATGCATGCTTGGAGTGGTGTTGGAAATACAGTACTGTTTTGTTTCGTTTTCATTTTTTACGAGCTTTTCCGAATTTTTAGCTGAACTCAGAAGTAAACCGTTAGACCTCAACTTAATATTTCGAGCAGTATCAAGTGGGGAAAGCATAAAAAAAACCCTCCGAGAAAGTATAATAACAAAAGGGATGGGAAGATCCCATCAAATCGTACAAGGATGGAACCAAACCGGTAACATGGGTCTAGGCCCCAATAGTATCACACTGGGAAATATGTACTACAGCACCTAAGATATCTGAACTATCCAAGTCGAAAGGTCTACAAACAACAGAGCATCCGAAGAAGCATCACTTAACGTGATTGCTCTCCTATAGATTACACCGGCTAGTGAAAGCAATGGAAACAAGTTGACTAAAATAGGCTATACAGTAAAAGCATACAAAGAGCTTATGCTTTCGTTGACCTACTCCCACTAACCAAAGGTCTTTTAGTAGCATTGTGTCAATTCAAACACGTTTGCATCATGGATACCACTCGCTTGAGAGTCCAAACTCATGGATTCCATATGCAGTAAAATGTTCGAACTCTTTGCCTATACAGGTGACAAAATGGTTCAAGTCCCTACAAACAAAATAGTTTTATATTTATATTATTTTTCTCCTTAAGGAGACAGGCGCCAAAGCTTTATTTAATGAACGTGAAAATTACCTCCCACAAAGGCTGGGATCGAACCAGTCCCGGGTTGAGGTCACCTTAGGACTCAAACAAGTGAAAGCAAGGAGCCACGAAACCACTAACGAGATAGTTTTTTGTGCTGTTGTGCTTGTACACCCAATAGATTTTAGCTCGCCTCTAAGACATACAAAGCGACGGTGAAGCATTCAACCTATAGAAGTAAGTTTCCGAAAAAGTTTTGAAGCATGAAAAATCTCAAATCATGTTTATAGAAAAACTGGAACTACTTTTGTGTCTTTGGTCACATCACATCCAGCTACAAATTTGATAAGTTTTCGACTTTGTAAAAGTTTTGAAGATAATGTGATACATGTTCATCTTAATGTACAGACGACGTTTAGCATGTTAATCATGTTCTATCTCTATGTAATATATTTTTCGAATTTGAAGAAGAAACCTAAGAAAATGACGTATAAGTATAAAATACGCAATTAGTTCTACCCTGTATTTTCAAACTTGCCTTGTAGTATGAAAAGGGGTACACATAAAGGGTGCGGTCCGTACAATGAGAGAGCTGTCCATGTGTTGCAAAGCTAATACAGGATGATGCCACATGGCACTAGCTGAGCTTCCAGCCTCCCAATCTTGAAATCCTAGCCCCAGGTTACCGGTTTGGTTACATCCTTGTACGATTTGATATGGTCATCCCATCCCTTTCGTTATTTTACTGTGTCTTCGATCTTGAAATCCTCGCAGGAGAATCACAGACCCACATACTCAAAGGTTCTTACCAAAAAATGATCTCATTTGAGGAAAAAGAAAAGGGGAGTCCAAATCTTATCAAATAATCGCAACGTTTACAGACAGCGTGTGAATCGTCTAGGAAAATGACAACCACGTTACTGTACTTTACCGCTGAATTGAGATACGGTGGTATACGGAACGGTTTCGAGGAAGACTCCCATCACATCTCATCCCAATTGTCACATGATTGGCTCGTTAGGGCACTAGTGGATTTTGCTATGTTGTAGAGCACTTTGTTCTCAATGAAAAAAGTGAAATCTTCTATGCCTCTGGAGATTGACGCTGGCCGTGATCTAGACCTACTTTGTCTCTTTGGAAGCGCTCAGAGGGTGCTTTCCTCCTTTATGTAATGAATAAACCCAATTCAATCACTGAAATTCCATTTACAAAAATTTCGAAGGAGATTTCGATAACATCGAATAATTTTTTTATTGCGATGACTTTTTACATATATATATATATGGTTACCGCACCTGGACAAGAATGCCATTTCTGGCTTAACAGACTCATGGTGATGGAGGTTAATACGGTAGGTGAATTCACATTCCCCGGGACAAGAATAGAAATCATGTTGAAGTTGGTTTAGCGTTTGTTCGTTTGTTGCTATACCGCACGATTATTCCTTTCTGTGTTGACTATCTCACTAATGTGGTGGTGAGTCTATATTACTTGCTTCCCCAGCGGTGAGTCTGGCTGGCTTCACTAATGATCACCTCTTCCTCTTAGAGGTCTAGAAAGTGATGCTGTTACAACAACCCGTCTGATTAGACACATGCAGCTCTGAAGCAACAAGTAGAAAAGAGTAAATAAGATTCAGACTTACAGTGATGTGGTGGTCGACAAGTGTTGTCATCAACAACTCGCAATATCTGAAAGATACTTCTGGGCGTGGGGAGGAGAATTCTACGTGCTACAGCAGAAAGGGGAATAAGATTCCCGGGTTTGTTAGGTGAAAATATATAGTACTCCAGTTGCATGGAGGAAGTGAAGTGGTTTCCAAGTAACTTGCATATGAGGTGAGGTCATGGATTGGACCAATGGTATTTCTTTATGTTACCAAAGTATGATCTTGTACAGATCGTCTATATCTATGAAGGAAAAATCTTATTCCAATGGAGTTTTTATTACAAGCAAATAACGGAGTGGAGAGACCCTCATATCTCACAGTGGAGAGTATTTTGGATGTGGATCAACACTTCTAGGCAATGGTCAATGTTGACAGATCACCCATGGCAATGGTAAACCTTTTCGATCAGCAAAGAGTTGCATTGTTCACATTGTTGAGTTATCCAACTTTTCATGCATATAGAGAGATAGCACTTGGATTTGTATGGGACTTTTGCTTGTCAGTTGGTGTTGGCATCCTCATCTAGTTAGGGATGCGTTCTCTGCATCCTCAGCCAATTAGGGACACCCAATGAAGATATTGTGCTGTATTTACACTACACTATTGGGGTAGTCACATGTTACCCGTTTGGCTTCATCCATGTAAGACTTGATGGGGTCTTCCCATCTTTTTCTTATTTTACTTTGTCCTTCATTACACAAGGTTTGATAGAACACATGGATGCAACACATCCATATCATGCTCAAGTGGGCACATGACGGAAATTGAAGGTTGTGGTCGAGTGAAGATTTTTTATGCTTACTTCATTTGAAGAGTTATCTATTTTGACCCACTAACAACCATGACAACCAGCGCTTTACTCCCCCAAACCACAGTTAGGGCAGTAGGAAACCCTCAGACCCCCAACAGATGAAATGACCGCCCTCACATGTGAGACGGTGAAGTGAGAGCAGATCGAGGTGATCTACTTATGGATGGGCATAGATTTCTGGGAAGAGTTCGATCAGGCTTACGTGTGTTAGCGTCTGGAACTCACCACCGAGGGCTTCTGGAGGTCAAATTTAGGCAGACAAGTTGGAGGAGGATCAAAGTTTTATCGTTTTACCCCTATTGTTGATGACCTACCACCTCGAGGTTGAACCCAGAATTCACATTAAGATAAGACATCATGGGTTCGACTCGGGACAGAATCAACGGCCCGTAGTTACTAAGGGCTGAATAGTATGGTAGAATTTTTTAACAAACTCTCCACTATTTCTGGATTGAAAATAGTCAAGTACTGTCTCATTTCATACTTCAAACTGTCACTACTTCATCGAGCATTTCTAGAACTATGAACTGTTGAGTTTATGAAGTAAATAGACGAACATTCATATTTTGTCATTCAATGCCTCTTTGGCCTTCAAAAGGTATTCCAGGTCTCAATCGATGCTTTTCTGCAAGCCTTGAACTCCTTCACGTGCGCGTCACAACTGACGCCATGTTGCCAGTTTGCAATATCCCCCTCCATTGTTCCTCCCCTACGCCCAGCGCGCTCTCTCATTGACCTCCATGGCCTTCTTCACATCCTCCATCACATCCTGGAAGGTCGCAAACTCAGTTTCCTCCACTTCGAAAACCTCAAAGCGATTTGCCCGTAAGTTTACACCCCACTTAAAAGAGCCATGTTTGATTGTATTTACTTATATCATCCTTGACAATGTCGCACACATCATATCCTGTCATTCCCACCAGCCCCTCATTGAACGCACTGATAGTGATTTTTCGACTGAACAGGGAACGAGCAATGCTTGCCTGTGAATATCGAATACTGCGAGAGGAGGGGAGGGTATGTAGATTGCTGGGAGAAATAGGGTAGAATATGGTACTATACTTACTTGCATATTCCGCTACCACACTTTGCCAAACATGGAGAATGAATAGTCTATTCTATTCGTCTTTTAATTTGGATTCCATTGGTACCTAAATTGAAGACTATGGATAATTATATAATGAAATATGAATGGTTTTGTTTTTTTAGGATTTTGAGTGATTTTTCTTAAATTAGACATATGGGTCGGATTTTTTTTATTCTCATCTCTTCTTTTTCCTGCATTGGTTCTTTTGGGACCTTGTTGGAAAATTATAGAGATAAGAATAAAAGTTATGAGTGTTTTTAGATTTTAAGGTTTTCATATTTACCATTTTCTCATGTGAGGTGGGGGTGTTATGGGGTTCTGGTTCTGTAGGTGGGAGGAGATACATGATGGAGTGTTCGGTGTCTTTATTGTTCTCTTTGTAGAAGTTACGACTTCTACATCCATCCATGGGCGAGGAGATACCATTAGAGGTCTTGGAGTATTAACTAGAGGAGGCTTTATGTCTTGATAGATCATTATTTGTCCATTCTCTATGCACAGCCCCACGCTTATACTTAGGGGGTTTGTCAGGGATGGTATATTAGCATCTTCGAGATTGTTTTCAGACGGATGATCCCTCTAGTGGTTTCACATAGTTGTTCCAGGTGGTTGCATCACTTGCGAGAGGGGAGATTCCGTTGTCAATGAATCAGGTTCTAGGTGTTAGTCGACTTCTCGCGATGGAGAAGGACACTGGGGTCATCAGATCGATTGCTATTGGAGACGTCTTATTGAGGTTAGTCAGTCGTACTGTTGTCTTGCAGCATTGGTCACACTTTTAGGAGCATCTTTGTCCACATCAGTTTGAAGTCGCCATACCATGAGGCTGTGAGGCGGTATCATTGGACATTAGATATAGATCATTCTAGATATCCATCCGGATTGGGTTGTCTTGCAGGTGGACGTTGAGAATGCTTTTAACAGCTTCTCGCGTGCATTCATTTTTAGAGAGCTTACAGAGGCAGGTGGACCTCTATCAAGCCTCATTCCTTTTGTATGGTCTTTCTACGGTTCACATTCTTCTCTCTTTTATCAACATGGCTTTTCCGAGGAGGGAGTCACCGTTCTACAGTCCGCCGCGGCACTCGACAGGGAGATCTTTTGGGAGGACCTCTATTTTCATGGCTCATTATAGAGTTCTTTTGTCTACTACTTTGGTCGTACCAGGTTGTGTATTCCCTTCCTTAGCGGATGATACACACATTGTGGGCCCTAAAGACAACATTAGGTGGGCCTTTGATTACTTGATTATCGAGCTTCATCTTGTAGGCTAGAGAGTCAATGTATCAAAGTGTAGGGTTTGGTCTCCTTTGGGCATTCCTCCACATCTCCAGCTTTCAGAGGGATGTATGATATCAAGAGACGGTTTACGTATTCTAGGAGTGTCGGTAGGGTCCGAGGATTTTGTCTCACGCTGTCGTGTTGTGATGCGGCTACTATGAGAAGATGATGACATGTGTCATCTTCAGAGCTGTTGTCATGACGGCAATACTTTAGATTAGGATAACCGACGGCGCACTGTAAGGCTGTTAAGAGTCCACCGTTGGATCAACTTTGTAGGATCAAGATGTTGAAAAGGCTCCAAGAGATATTATCTTGGACCTTATCGATATATATAAAAGCTGATCAAGATGGAAACTGTATGGGAGAGAGCTAAACACATCACTTTGCTGACTAAAGAGCTTATTTGATCGAAGTGGAGCCGACGTATGACATGGATAGAGGACAACATGATCCTCCACATGTACCGATGTCCAATCCATTTGTGATCAATATCTGGTGTCTTTATCGTGATCACTTTCGTGCGTGGTTAATGTATCATTTTGGAGATAACTTTCTGCAACAAGTGATAAACTCTCCAGACCTGATTATTCTTCTAGTTGTTTCCTACGATCGATTTGGGACGTAACAGTTACGTCCCAAACTAAATCAAAATTACGGATTTGATTTAGTTTGAGTGCTATGGATTTGAACTTACCAGTAGTGGTGGCTTTCAACACATGGGTTCCATTCCATCACTATTGCTTACCGAAAATAAGCCATAGGGAGTTGATTGTTAGGAACTTTGGCGAGGAGTATTATTCTCAAGTTATAAACTCTCCGGTTCCGTTTGTAGTTCCATTCATACTTAGCCGGTTTCGAGTTGTCATTTTGACTCTTTATTAGTGGCAACTCGTATTGTGTATAGGATGGCTAAGTAGTGTGTTTAGGATAGTTGTAAAGCTCTAAGATAAAATGAGCTAATTTGGCCACACTAGAGTTCAAAATACCACTCTTCATTCTCATTGGTCTTGGAGTTTGGGCCAATGAGGGCACTTGGGCAACTTCTTCGAGGTTTTGAGGAGTTTTGGAGATCTTTTAGGGGGACATTCAGAGATCTGAAGACATGGTTGGAGAGCTGACGGGACGAGCTACGATGTGGGCTCAAGAATGGATGAACTTGAAGGATTTTTCACTCTGAAATGGTGATTCAAAAATAGAGTGAAAAATTTAGACCTTTGAGTGTATTTGGGATGTTATGAGAATCTTACGAGGGTTTTGGAAGATTTGAGTCGACTGTGATATAGTTTACCACTCGGACTTGCATTTGGATCAAAATTTCGACTAATTCGATGAGTTTTGAGTACGGAGGGATAGCTTGAAGTTTGTGTATAAATCAACAATTGTTCTAAGAGATCTAGAAGAGAAAAATATCCAAAACTTTTTTGAGAGATTGAAAGAGTTGGGGTGAAATTTTCAGTAAAGTTTAAGCAAGAGTTATTGGTCGAATCATCGGATATCATAATCTTCTTCCATTGAAGTTTTATCAGTTTATAATAAACTCGAATGTGGAGTGCTGAGGACAAGAAGAAGAAGAAATTGTCAACTCACACGAATTTCTAGAGGGTTCTTTTTCTGACCCACAAATTTCGAGGCGTTCTCAGAGCAAAGAAATATCCATGCGACAACGCTACCTAGACGTTACACTTGCCGAGAATATTTTGCATGTAGAATAACTTCCTCTACTATGGGATGTGCATGTGGCGTTTGATATATTATCATCTAGTATTATTCGTCAACCCATTTACATTCTTCGTACAGTTCCTCCTTCATCTACATTCATATTACGTTTGACAGCCTTTGATAGGAGGATCATGAACATCTTTGATGACATCATCGTACCAGAGACATTCGAGTGTGTGACAGGATATTTGGCAAGGAGACAGACATCTTTGCCAATTTTATGTGGAGGGGTAGGCTTATTATCCATGGAGAAGACGGCACCTACGGCATTCTTGGCTAGTTGGGTGTTTGTTGCACCTTTGTTATCTTCTCGATTTGTGATCGCAGATAGACCTATCTTGAAGATATATGCGAGGGACGTGGATATGGGATCATTTTTTTATAGGTATTATTGCGACATACGAAAGATGTTCTACCACGGGAGGTACAACATGACTTCACGTCTTTTTCCTCTTTGGCTACCGATTGGACTAGGGGTCTACAGTTTATCTTGATGGACCAACAATTTCAGGAGACTCTATATTCACTCCTAGTGGATCCTGCCATTCCTCGTACTACTAGAGCTCGTCTATGCTATTGCTTGAGCAAGGGTGCATGCTCATGGATCTTGGCTCTACCATGCATTAGGGCTTTCCGACCTGCACCAGCTACTTTCTCCACAACGATGAGATTCCGTCTTGGCTTGATCCATCCATCTACATCTTCATTACTCACATGTGGGTGTGGTATCACTTTAGATGCAGCAGGTGTTCATATGACTCGTTGCCCATTCGGAGGGCAGAGGATAGCTACCCATGATGCCATTAGGGATGTGGTGTTTGCTATGGCGCGAGAGGGTGGATACCTCACATGGAGAGAGCGTTGGTATGCCTTGTAGTCGACCGGGTTAGGGCAGACATGTACTTGGTTAGGGAGGACCAGGTCACTGTGGCGGATGTGGTGGTTACCGATTCTACTAAAGACACAGTTTCAAAGGGGGTGATCACCCATCCTCCATGATGGGCGGCGAGTGGAGCTGCAGCAGCCAAGGTCTTCAAGTATAGGGGTATGCAGAGATATCATCTCTTTGTTCCTCTAGCTTTGGAGTTATATGGAGCTATGGACATCGACTTCGACATGTTTGTGAGAGTGCGCGAGAGCCTACCATACTAGGCGGAAGGGGGTATCACTCTCTTTGATAGAGCAGACAAAGTATAATAACAAAAGGGATGGGAATACCCCATCAAATCATACAAGGATGGAACCAAATCGGTAACATGGGGCTATGCCCCATAGGGGTATCACTCTCTTTAGCTTACTGGATAGTCTATTTTAGGCAATGTTATTGTGTTGTGACACGGCTACTATGAGAAGATGATGACATGTGTCATCTTCAGAGCTGTTGAGATGACGGCGATATTTTGGCGATATTTTAGGTCAGGATGGCCGGCGGCTCATTGTAAAAGGTCAAGTTAAGAGGCCACGGTTGGATTGTCATCCTAAGGCCAGGATGTAGATAAGGATCCAAGGGATATCATCTTGGACCTTATCGGATATAAAGCGTGGTTGGAGTCGAAAGGAAAGGGGGAGGTCTAGAACGTCGTCGACTAAAGGAGCTTATCCGATAGAAGTGGAGCCAACGTGGGACATGGATAGAGGGCGGTATGATCCTCCGGATATACCGATGCCCAATCCGTTTGTGATAAGCATCCGGTGTCTACATCGTGATCACTTTAGGGCATGGTTAGTGTATCACTTTGGAGATAGCTTTATGGAAGTGGTGATAAACTCCCAGATCCTTTCATTACGCCAATTGTTTCCCTACTGAGATTTGGGACTTTTAATGCCTATGTTTTGATTTGATATTAGCATTATGGACCTAAACTTGCCGATAGTGGCGCCTTTCAACACATGGGTCCTGTCCATCACTCTTGTCTACCAAAGGCAAGTCATAGGGAGTTGATTGTTAGGATTTTTGGGAGGAGTATTATCTCAAGTTATAAACTCAAATTCCTTTTGTTGTTCGTTTATCTTACTTGGGTTTCGAAGTGGTTATTTTGACTCTTTATTAGCAACAACTCGTATTACCTATATGATGGCTAAGTAGTGTTTTTAGGCTAGTTGTTAAGCTCTAAGTTAGTTGTGGCTAATTTGGCCCACTAGAGGTCAAAATGGAACTCTTCATTCTCATTGGTTGGGAAATTTAGACCAATGAGAGCACTTGGAGCAAGTTCTTTGGGGTTTTGAGGAGTTCGGGGCCAGCCGAAGGGGAGTTTTTCAGGATTGAAGGATATGGTTGGAGACTGACGAGGGAGAGCTAGGATTTTGGCTCAAGAATGAAGTCGATTGAGCAAGTTGACACTCCGGTGTGGTGATTTGAAGTGGGAGAGTGAAATTTGGACCGATGGGAGAGTTTGAGTGAATTACGAGGCGTTCTATGAAGGCTTTGACAGATCGGATTCGATAGACACAGACTCGAATTTGCGATTTGATCGAAATTTCAGCTCGATTGGTTGAGTTTTGAGTGCAAAGCGATAGTTTGAAATTTATGTATGTACTGATGCAGAATTGCGGGATTGCATGATCTTATTCAGATTTAGTTTCGACGATCATAACTCATGCTATCGATAAGATTGGTCAATAAAACTTGACAGAGTTGAAGCTTGGATGATAAGTCGTTTTCTTGCGAAATTTGAATGCAATTGGATCAAAGGATTGGAGTTTATAGTGGTTTTTAGTGTGCAAGTGCATATCGCCTTGTGACTCAGGGTATAGTTCGACATTTGTAACGAGAGATCTAGAATTGAAGAGCATGTAAAACTTTTCCGAGAGTTATGAATGGTTGCAAAGTACTTTTCTGCGAAGTTTGGCTAAGAGTTAACGGTTCAATCGTTGGTTACAACGATCGTCTTCCGCTGGAGTTTACCGGGTGCAACGAGTTGGGCATGGAGAGATGAGGAGATGAAAAAAGAGGGTGATTGTCAGTTCACACGAGGACGAGGAGAGTTCTTCTACAGCCAGACGCTCAGGCGTTCTCAGAGTAAAGCTTTGTCCATGCGACAACGTGTTTCGATTGCTCTTCAGAGAGCTCTAGCTAGTGTAATCCATAGGAGAGCAATCACGTTAGGTGATGCTTCTTAGGATGCTATGTTGTTTGTAGACCTTTTGATGTTCTTAGGATGCTATGTTGCTTGTAGACCTTTTGATGTATGGCACATTTCCCTGTGTGATGCTAATTGGGCCTAGCCCCTTGTTATCGGTTTGGTTCCATCCTTGTAGTATTTGATGGGGTCTTTCCATCCCTTTTGTTATTATACTGTGCGCTTTACCAGCTGCCCATATCATGCACATGAGAATCAGATTCTCGTAATAGAGACGTGGAACCTATACTGTTGCTTGATTCCATACTGCCCTCAGACATGCCGCTCTACTAGAGCGAGGTAAGTGAGGTAGGTACACCGTGGTCAAGGCCCTTCAAAGGAAATCCTTTATGGCCCGGACCAAAATCGCAGCGGCACATGATAGCATAACGTTAGTGCCCCAAAGGATACCCGCCGGATTCCGAACACACAACCCTCGTCAAGATACTCCTAACACAGCCACTCCTTTCCTCGCGGCCACTCATCGGACATCTTTCGCACCATTGTATAAAGCCATGTAGTACGCCAGCACCAGAAGTCCCTCCGCCCTCCTGATTTCTCGCCACATTCTGTATGTTAATGCAACCCACACCGCCAACTTCTAATAAATTTCTCCTCAAACTCGGCAGAGGACACCAATTCTGCCCGCCGAGCTTGTAAAATTACCCCATGTTGCTGCCTTCTTACGAGGTCATCACTTCGTGCGAGGTTGTGCTGCTTTTGATCGAGCTACTGGTGCAGTCGACCAAGCTGCTGCTTTCATAAAGTTGCCTAGCTGATACTCGAACCAGGCCGTGTGTTCGAGTCTCAGGCACTTCGGAGGTGCCCTTGGTGTCTGATGAACTCGGGAGTCTACCCGGTTTCCTCGAGCATTGCAATATAGGGCCTGTGAGATTTTAAAACTCCATTCCCAAATATGCTCTAGATAAAAATAATAACAAAACATCTCTCAAAGCATATTTCGGGCTAATAACCATGACCGCTCTCAAAGAAAATTCAAATGCAAAGAACAGTTGCAGCCTTCCCCTCCGCTTCTGGCCATGACTAACGTCGTTGGTCACTTACACTACACTGCACGCTGCTTACCAAGTTCAATTGCGCATGAGAACATAGCCCCTGCAGTTCTAGCCTGGAACGGTAACATCCCGTCGCCTATAACATCGATAAAAAAAAATAAAACCATTCAAATATACAAAAGCCAAAAACATAAAAAATAGCCCTTTGTGCACTACTGGAAAAATTCATCCTCCACATTGCTCTACTTCTTGTTAGAACTTCTTGATGGGACTTCCCATCTTTTTTGCTATATTACTTGGTGACTTTTGGGCTCTACTTCTTGTTAGAACTTAGACTATGTTCAAGATTTGATGTGAAGTGGGCATGATGGGTCAGCCACCCTTTATGAACGTTAAGGTTCACCAGATTGCATATCGAAGAAAATCCCAACAGATACCAATGGTAAGGCCCGTGGAAATGTCTTGTCGGATGTACAGTGGGGATTGTGATGAAAGAGAAAAATGACATTGACAAGTACAATATTCACTTTCGCTGGACGTCTTTAATCTGAGCACTGTGAAAACTAAGTAAGGTCGGATTTCAGCTGACTCTACTGTACAGCAATCTCCTCACAGTCAGGTCGAGGACACAAGAAAGTCAACTACGAGAGGCTATTTTGTATGATGTTCAGCAGAAAATAGAGCTTCATTGCTTCAACCGTACAGATAAGAATGTTACCGAATCACAGATTGAATCACATTGATTATAAACTGATTCTAGCATTGATATACAGTACTGTACACGAACTCCTCATCCGCGGTTTCTGAATGCAGTACTGTACGTTGAAGATTCAAGTTCACTACTTAAACGGGTTAGGCGATGATGCAAAACATTGATGATTGAGTTTGGCAATGAGTACTGGTACCTTGAGTAGTTTACGCAGAATTGTAAATTGCTAGTCTCTTTCATTACCAGCACTTCCAATTCTGCGACAATCGGAACTGGCAGTATACGATATAGAACTTTGAGTGAACTGGAATGAGAAACTATATTTGCTTTCTGCAGTTTTTGTGGTGTTATCCATAACGGCAAAGAGAGTGAATTAAAAGACTCTTGCCAGCAGTTTCAGTGAGCACATCTCGAAGTTGTTGACGGATGCTTATACATCTGGGTAAACACGTTGAACTTGTGCAAATTGGCATACATAACTGAGGTGTGAAAGGTTCTTGTTGATTGTATGTTACAACATGGACCTCCTTCATGTAAGTTGCTCTTCACCACAAAGAACGTTCCACCCGTCAGGTTACCGATGCAACTGTGGATCACTATTCCACGATCCTGAGTGAGGATTGTTTCAACTCAAGTCCTGTTCCAAAGAAAGCTGAGCCTAAGGTGGCACAATTAAGGTGCGGCAGCGGCAGCCACCCAGATGTGCATCCGATCGACACCTTATATCCACCAAGAGTACTGACAAGCTACACAAAAACGCACGATGCGTTCTCCTTGAACTTTGCCATCACCTTACTTGATGTTCTGACTAGACTAATGTCTGGTCATTAACAACCGCAAATCAAGTGTTTGTTTGCTGGCAACAAGCCATCCATAGCTTTTCTTGTGGTGAGCATAATTTGTAGCTAGAATGCTAACCAAGTGGTGAATATGAAATTTGATAAACATTGAAATATGATCGTCAGGCTGCCTAAGGTATCATCAACATAGTGGTGAGTACAACTATCTACATATCTACGTTGGTCGATGTATCGTCGACATTTGTCACGTTCACCCGCGCTAGTCTTGAGTGGCTTCCTTCATCTTTTGCAGGGAGAGAAGAGTCGACTCAGACGAGATATAACACTTCCCGGAGTCGCTGGTAGACTTCCTTGCCCTGTTGATGAGCTCCTCCTTGACCTCGCAATATGCGTCGACATGTTGGTAAACATCTTGTTCTTTTGGATCCAATTGGGAGAGCCTGATTTAGATCCTACTGAGCTTCTCATCCCATTCCTTTCCTTCAGAGTTACTAACGTTTCCGGCTTCTTATAGTGCCCTTCGACCATCTCAGGATAGTTGTTGGCTAACTCTTCCAGTCCTGCTCACAAGTCAAATCACTACTTATAACTGAAAATACTCAACAACAGTGTCGAAGTATATTGAGCAACACAAGAAGATCCAAATGCGGTTGGTTTGGGCGACACCATGTTCTGAAGGAAAATCGGACTAAGCTTTGGCAAGTACCTCCGTGAAGAATAAATATGTTGTCCACGCCTTTTTCAATGAAAAGGTTTCCAGCACTCTGCATAAGCAGAAGGATGCAAGATTTGAGACAAACAATGCAAGGCGCTATTGCCCGCATAACACCGTCAACCGGCGGTCGCCGTGACAGCTAAATTTTCAACGGTGACACCAGACGGTCAACCTTCCATAATAGTATGTAGAAAAACTTTTGCACTTGGGTTTTTCAAGGGTTGTCGTCGACTTCTGTCCGAGTAGAGGTGATGTCTAAAATTGCGGTAGTTTGGGAGAGCCTTTATTGATTGATCCTGAAGGCATCAATCAAACAAGGAGTTGAGAACAAGAACGTCAGGATGTGCTGAATTCAGGATGCATACCACGACTGATTGTTCATCATCGTCGTAGATAACGATGATCTTCTCAGGCTCCTTGTTGATCTGCAATAGAAAAGTAATATGTTAAGCTATCGACCGTTCCAGAGTTGCTTTGCAGTGCTTGGAGAAGCGTTCATTAAGCGTGCTTCTTAATTTCATGTGCTTATACTTCTTCTTCGGCCTCTCCTTAACACTCGTTAAATCCGCCATTAGTTTGCACAATAAATACTTCAAGGGTGAGTTCGTCCGGAAAAGGTCATATTACCATGTGACAATAAAGACAAATGATAGACGCAAAACTACTGATACATAATCTTCCTGCATCATCTCTACAGAAAACGTAATCCCCAATTTGAACAGTTATGTACTGATTCGAAGTATAAATGGACACTCACAAATGGAAGTATATCACGGGAGAAGTAGTTGATGGTTTTCTTCAGATTGATTGCCGGGTAAGACAAAGCTGCAAAAGAACGATGTTGAATGAGTCTCCAGCTGGGTTACTTTCTTCCATGATAAGACGTGCCTGAGATCTGTATATAATATGAAGTGTCACATATGAAGACGAACAAGGTAATGAGCCTTTTCCGTGAACATTAAGCCTAATTTATTGAGAACAGTAAGTTAAGTTGTAAACATGTATCTTACGGGTATGCTAGTATAAGTTTTGCGTTGTATGATTCTCTCCGTACAAAATTATTTGTCTCAAACTCCTTCCTTGAGCCTAAATGTGATGTTAAAGATATTGTCACTAGCTATCTGATATGTACGTGGAGTTTGATCTTACCGCCTCTAATATGGCATGTTCGGAAATCGTCTGCGTCTCTTACGTCGAGAAGAAGTATTTGAATTTGAGTCTAGAGCCAATACAGTGACGGTTTTATAAACTTTGAGCGATATTCAGAGCTCAACCTCCAAATTCAGTGTTCCTGCTTTGGACTTCACACAGGATAGGGCAGAAAACTGAAGGCAAGCTACTGAGCAATAAGCGAGAACATATTCGAAAACCTGAAGTTCAACATACAGCTTAGGATGATCCATGTTACCTCGTGAAGGAGCTTGACCAACAGAACAGGTTTCAAGCGCCTAAAAAATTCTTCTTTCTTGAAACGGGCATCTTAACCACTCAGGGAACAACAAGAATGTTGGCGTGCTTTTATTAGTCAAAGCAGTACAAGTCTGTGTTAGCATACTGAAAATTGCGATTTCACCATTTAGACAAGGTAGAGCTTTAAACTGAAATGATTCAAGCACTGTAAGAAGGATACTGACTTTCGTGTTAGCAAACTTTTCCGTAACTTTCAAAATGTTTAGCCCGCTGTACAACCGGCATATTCAGAATATCAGCAAGGCATAGTGTGAGGCTGTGAACGTTAGTCGAGGCATGTGGACTTTCAACTGTAACTTATTCTCTCATTGACCGCCCACGAATACGTCGTGCCAACCAAAAAGTTTACAACTTTCTTCTAGGTGACATCGTATCCGAATCTACAATAGGGACTAAAACGGTCCGATCAAAGCATGAAAATCTTGTAACGAGAACGATATATAATGCTTAAAGCGGTCTCATGCGCACCTGTCTATCGTGGATTTCACATTTTCGTACTTGTTTATCAGCTTAATATCCTTCAAAGGCCTCTGTTTATCAAACATATGAAAGCAAACAATAAAGAAACGACTGCCTTCAGGAACATGTATGGGAGCAGAGCAGAAAATTCTCCACTCTTCACGACATAATAATAGAAGATTTCACAAGAAAATAAAAGATATGCCACCGAGTGGAGGAGGGACAGGGGCGGATGGGAAGAAGACTTGCCGCAGAGACATGGCCTTGCCGGGGATACCGAGTAGACTGCATGTCTCTTCAAAACTGTCTACTCCGTGCCACTGAGGCCACCTTGATGGCAGAAATTTCGGTTCAGACGTAAAATTGGAGATCGAATTCAGGTGCAAGAACTTCTCATGGCTTTGCAAGGACGGACAATCGAAATTATAAGGTTTTGGGTAGACTGCAAGCGGGGCATCTAGTCTTGGCCTCACCAAAAAAAACGGAAATAGGCCTTCGACTACCAACAGACGATGGCATCTCTCCAGATATAGTCGGAGCTCCGAAGGGGTTCATGAACAGGAATGTTTATAGACGCTAATTTAATTTGTAGATTCTTCTCGTACAAACATACAGTGCACGACTGCACTGTTATTTCGGGTTTGATTCGTATATCTCCGCTCACCTCTGAAGGTATTACTGGGACGCACTTTTTGGGAACCCACCTTTTTCAGAGAAATCAGACCAGAGTACAAGAACTTCGGGCAAAATGAACAAATCAATGAACTTCCAATAGCTGCTGGGTTGACGATCTTCTCTTTCGAGCAATCCGATAAATACAACCCTTATGTACAAAACCTACAGAAACTGTCCACGAAGATTTCCTCGAGAACCCTGCACACGTCATTCACAACAAGAAAAGCACACATATACACCTTAAAGTAGAGAGTTGCACTAAACTACAGCTGCCCGCGTACTCCACCTTCTCCTCCTCCGAAGTCTCCTCGACCGAATTCATACGGTCAATCCCATCCCGCTCCTCTTACACAGGCGCGTCCGGGTACACAAATATTTGTTGGAGAAGAGCGGAAACAGCGAGTCCCCTACGGAGAGAAGATAGATGGCAAGACAGTTGATGGTGTTCGATGGCTCTTCCTTCCCCTCTCTTCTCTACGTCTCAGTCGATGCCCCACTGCTGTGAAGTGTGCACGACCAACCTGGCAAAATTAACCAATGAACATGTACGTCGCTTCCACCGGGGATGCCACGTGTTTGCATTTTACTTTCTCAATGTTCGCTAAGTCGAAGGCGGGATTCAGTTAGCAACTTTCTCCGTTAGCATCTAGGCAGCATCAGACAAAATCTTTGAACCCTAGTGACACTTCTAAAATGAGTAAGCCATGTGTATATATCATTCATCCCACAAGGAATGCCCAAAGTAGAGTAAAAAACCTTACAAGTTGACTCTCAAGCCTACAAGATGAAGCTTGGTTGGCAAGTAATCAAAGGTCTGTCTAATGTGGTCTCTTAGAGTCCACAATGTGTGTATCATCCGTTATGGAGTGGGACACACAAACAGACACCGCCAAAATTATAGACAAAAGCATGACAATGACATGAGCCATGACAAATAATGGGTTCTCCCAAAGGATCTCCATGTCGAGTATTAGCAGCGGACTATAGAACAATGACTCACTCTTTCAAAAATCCATGTTGATAGAAAAGAGAAGAATATGAATTATAGATGATTGTAAGAAAGGAATGACGCTCGATAAAAGTCCACCAGCCTCTCAAACTCTCTAAAGATGGATGCACGTGGGACATTATTAAAAGTATTCTCAATGTCCACCTGCAAGACAATCCAATCTGGATGTATATCTAGAAGTGCTCTAATGCCCAACAATAGTGACTCACAACCTCCAAGTGTGACAACTCCAAACTGGTGTGGACAAAGATGTCGTTGGAAGTGTGAAAGATGCTGCAAAACTACGATTCGACTAACAAGATGCAATAAGACCTCCTTGATAGCAATCGGTCTAATGCCAATAGTGTCCTTCCCCATCACGAGAAGCCGACTAGCACACAATACCTAACTTATTGACAACAGAATCTCCCCTCTCGCAATTGATGCAAACACTTGGAACAACTCCTTGAAACCACTATAGGGATCATTTGTGTGAAAACAATATCAATGATTTTCATATAACATCCATGACATGCCCCCTGAGGATATGTGTGGCGTTGTGCATAGAAAATGGGCAAAAAGTAATCTATCAAGACATAATGGCTCCTGTGGCTGATACTCCAAGACCTCTAATGGTATTTTTTCATCCATGAGCGTATGTAAAAGGTGTAAAAAAGAAATTTTCTACTCAATATGACTAGCCATATACAAAGGATGAAGGGCACGTGTGACCTTGCTATACTCCATGGCCGGCCCCAAGATCATATATTGTCGCAATCGAGCCAAATCAGACATCAAGGTGACTCCTGACATGTGTGGTCCAGACTCTTCTTGCAATGTAACCCAATCCCATGCTCGGAATTTCCGAAATCTAGCTGCCATCCCTATGTCCAACACGTCCCTCTCTAGTATAACATATGCACCATTGCGGAAGTAATAGAAATAAAAACCAGGCTAACTCGTCCATGGGATGGATGGAACCCGAGAACTAGATGACAACTTCTTGGTAGTGTTTATAAATCCTGCACAAGAAGTTGAATTGATACTTATTGTTGACCCATTGCTTACATTATCGCATGGACATTTCTTCACTCTAAGAACCCTCTTGAACCTCGTGTGAGTTGACAATCTCTTCTCTTTTCTCCTCAGCACTCCATATTCGAGTTCATTACAACCGGTAAAAACTTCAGCGGAAGAAGATTATGATATCCAATGATTTGACCAATAACTCTCATTTAAACTTCACAAAAAATTGCTTCACAACCTTTTCAATTTTTGAGAAAAGTTTCATATGTTTCTCTTCTCTAGATCTCTCATTACAATTGTTTATTTCCACACTGTATCAGAAGATGATATGCAGATCCATGTGTACAAAACCCATCACACATCCCAATCCTTGACTTTAATTGCTCTCAAATTTCATGAGAAGTTTAGTTATCATCCAAACATCAATTGTAAAAAGTTTTATTGACAAAACTTTCTGATATCAAAAGATGTGATCTCTGTACTAACTTCGTGATAGTCAGTACAATCCTGCAACTCTGACTGTATACACAAACTTCAAGCTATCACTCCGTACTCAAAACTTATCTAATTGAGTCAAAATTTCAATCCAAACACAAGCCTGAGTCGTAAACTATATTATAGTTGACTCAGATTTCCCAAAATCCTCGTAAGATTTTGAGAAACACCCCAAATATACTCAAAGGTTAAAATTTTTCTCTCTATCTTTGAATCACCATATCATAGTGACAAATCCTTCAAATTCATCCATTCTTGAGCCCATGTCATAGCTTGTCCCGTCAGCTCTCCAAGTCTATCTTCAAATCTTCGAATGTCTTCCTATAAGGTCTCCAAAACTTCTCAAAACCTCGAAGAAGTTACCCAAATGCCTTCATTGGCCCAAACTCCAAGACCAATGAGAATGAAGAGTGTTATTTTGACCTCTAGTGTGGCCAAATTAGCTCCATTTTAACTTAGAGCTTTACAACTATCCTAAACACACTACTTAGCTATCATATACACAATATGAGTTGCCACTAATAAAGAGTCAAAATGACAACTCAAAACCGGCTAAGTATGAATGGAACTACAAATGGAACCGGGGAGTTTATAACTTGAGAATAATACTCCTCGCCAAAGTTTCTAACAATCAACTCCCTATGGTTTGTTTTTGATAAGCAATAGTGATGGATTGAAACCCATATATTGAAAGCCACCACTACTCATAAGTTCATATTCATAGCGCCCAAACTAAATCAAAACGTATATTGTTACGTCCCAAATCGCGCCGTAGGAAACAACTGGAAGAATAATCGGGTCTGGAGAGTTTATCATTTGTTACATAAAGTTATCTCCAAAATGATACACTAACCACGTCCGAAAGTGATCACGATGAAGACAACGGATGTTGATCACAAATGGATTGGGTATTGGTACATATGGAGGATCATGTTGTCCTCTATCCATGTCATACATCGGCTCCACTTCAATTAGATAAGCTCCTTAGTCAGCAAAGTGATGTGTCTAGCTATCTCCCATACCCTTTCCATACTAACTGCGCTTTATATTTGATAAAGTCCAAGATAATATCTCTTGGAGCCTTTTCAACATCCTGATCCTACAAAGTTGATCCAACGGTGGACTCTTAACAGCCTTACAGTGCGTCGTCGGTTATCCTAACCTAAAGTATCGCCGTCATGACAACAGCTCTGAAGATGACACATGTCATCATCTTCTCATAGTAGCCACGTCACAACACGATAATGTTTGTTCTACCTGATATTGTGTTCTTAGAAAGACGTTTCGAGTCTTGCAAGGATGACGACATTGATTGAATGGAATTTGCCAAAGCAATACTGCCCTTCCTACTTGCCGCTTCAAGTTTGAGACGATATAGCATATCATCAATCTTCTTTTCTTTGCCATGTCACATACCCAACTGTCCCATGTGCGCAAATCCACTACCCAAGTTTGGGCCACTCATATTGGTTTTTTATAGTCCACAACATAGATACTCCAACCTTTTTCCATTCCCACATATTTAAATCATTGGCACATAGCATAAAGTACTTTTTTTTTTAGGTTTTTCAGAGGTTTTCACATACAAAGAGCTAGAAACATGTACACATGAGAGCTATATACACATGGAAAGGAGAGAAGAGGGAAGAGAAAGGAGAGCAAGATAGCACCATGAATCTTTTTGACCTCACAACGGTCGGGTCACATATTTGGGAATCCCTTGGACCAGGTGAGTTGGAGAGTGTGATAGTCCAACCAGAAGGTCACGTCGTATGGCAATTGAGGGTATTATGAACCTTCTTAGAGAGCTATATACACATGGAACGGAGAGAAGAGGGAGCAGGAAGGAGAGTAAGATAGCACCATGAATCTTTTTGACCCAAGAGCAGTTAGTATCATAGATTTGGAAAGCCTAGTGGGAGAGTGTTAAGGCCCAAAGGAGGTATCAATTCCTCTGGCAATTGCGGGTAGTATGAACTTCTTAGTGCAGTATGAGGTTAGATATGTGGTGTGACTTTGTTTTAGGAGAGTGCTTTTGTTTGTAACGAAGGCGGTTTGTTTGTCTCGGTTGCTTGGAGAGTAGTAGGTGCGTTACATTCTAGCGTTGTAGGATCTTTGTCCGTTTCTATTATTGGGTTAGAACATAAACTATTTACAGTCAACTGCGTACACCTTCCCGCCATATGGATTGATATGGGGTCTTTCGCATCCTCCGGTTATTCGGCGTCTCCTGTTTCCCACATGAATTCACTCCAGTAGTAAATTGTAGCAGCAGATTCTTCTTGACCGTCGTTTCATCGTAGAAACCGAAAGGTCCCGTGGACGAAACGTGTATTGAGTGTGGCGAGGCTCAGGAGGTGGAATTACCCGCCTGTTGGCAAGTGGAGAAATCAGGGCCCTGGCCTGATGTCAAGTAGGACAGGGTATAACGACAGTTTCTTGATCGGCAACAAAAAAGCTGTGTAACGGGAATTGTAATCAGGAGTTGATCTTGGTGCAAGCATAAAGCCAAAACATGACGTACGCAATCAATGAGCAATTGGGAACCAAGAAAATCACATAGACTCCAGATACTTGCAGAGTCGGAGTCTTCTGACGACCGTGACGTCCAGAGCAGAAGTTTGTCCAAGAAACTTGGGAAAGGTCTGACATTTCTGACGCCGCAAGGTTGCATCAAATTAGAAAAGTTGGAGTTGGACAGACTGAGGAAAAGCGAACCGATATGTGTACACCTTTAGAGACAGTTGCACGGGCGGAAAAATGGTTTCACTAGAGCTGGTAGCACCACTTCAGGCTACCACCCACCTTCCAGTGACCTTGCAGCTCCAAGTTTGAAAGCTGCGGAATGTGTTATGATCCTTTTTTGTTGGTCGATTGGAAACCATACCTCTCACTGAAATCTTTGAGATTGTGCTTGCTTTTCCCCACCCGTAAGTTTCAAAGCCGTTCCAGTTGCGTTAAGTGGCCGAGCTAATGTCGCTTTTTGGGAGGCTATCTGGAAATTACGGAGGAAGCGTTGGCAGAGGAGAAATCCAGCCTTTAATAGGACATGTTTCAGGTAAGAAGATGTTCCACCTTTCTTTGACAGTTTGAATCCAAGATATCTTGTTCAAGGGACGTTGCGATAACAGATTTCAAGCAGAAATTGGTAGACCATGTTTTCATCCATCGGTGATTTTTTCAAGTTCTAGCCGAGAGTCTCTCGCAGCTGTCTTATATATACCCTCACTGGTTGAAAAGCGCGCAGCCAAACTGACAATCAATTAAGGGCTGGTTTTTGTAGATTCTGAGGCACCTGTGTCACAGCAGAGCACGTGGTTGTCGGGAGAAGATGACTGTAGACACGATGCCTGGCTGTCAGTGCTAATTGAAGGAAACTGCGATTCGCTAGAACCCACGGATGTGTATGGTCAAAAGTTTGCACTCCCAGTCGACTCCGAGCACAAGGCGACGAGAATAAAGCTGCACTCGGTGGCAGCACCCCATATGCGAGCCTTTCATTTGTCATGGATTTCATTAATGACCTGTTTCTTCTCGACATTTGCTGCACCACCCCTCATGCCTGTCATCCGTGATAACCTGGACCTGACAAAGCAAGACATAGCAAATGCTGGAATTGCATCTGTTTCCGGATCCATCGTGTCTCGTCTTGTCATGGGAACGATCTGTGATCTGGTTGGGCCTAGGTACGGGAGTGCAATTCTTATCATGTTAACAGCCCCTGCGGTGTTTGTCATGCCTCTGGTGACCACTGCGGCAGGGTTCAGCCTAGTCCGTTTTTGCATAGGTTTCGCCTTGGCTACTTTTGTGAGCTGCCAGTTCTGGATGAGTTCAATGTTCAGCAGCAAGATCGTAGGTCTGGCCAATGGAACGGCCGCTGGTTGGGGAAACTTGGGAGGAGGGGTCACACAACTTGTCATGCCCTTGATATATAATCTCATTCGCCTCAAATTCGGGGCTGTAAGTTCCGTAGCATGGCGTCTGTCATTCTTCGTGCCTGGGATCATGCAGACTGTGATGGGGATCCTTGTCCTGATTCTTGGCCAGGATTACCCTGATGGAAACTACGCCGATCTCAAAAGATCGGGGGAGAAAGTCAACGATAGTTTCCGAAAGGTAATGCCTTCTCTTCACATGAAAGTCATTTGGGTAAGGTCTTAATATATATCCTGCAGTCCATACTACAGATTAGTTCGTCGAGTTCGTAAGATCTCTCATAAAGCGCGTTAGTTGTCAGATGTTGATTTGCAACGAGCATGACGTTCTAGGAACCCAGAGAACGTCCTGTTTGCCCCAATTTTGATACACATGAACTGTCGAACGAGTTCCTACAACATAGTTTAAAGAGTAAACAGTATTATCTGAGAGTATGTACCTTCGGCATTTCAAAGTCCTTAATCCTCAACCTGACTATGAAATTACCTGTCCTCACAACAATAATTTTGTAATTAAGCTGAAAGAAGACGAACTTTTTACAATCTTCTTATCTATGCCGGGTTCTGTCTTTCTTCAGGTATTATTCCAAGCGATGTCGAACTACCGCACTTACATATTCGCAATTTCTTATGGTTACTGCTTCGGTGTGGAGCTGACGGTCGACAACATTATAGCAGAGTACTTTTACGACCGCTTCGACCTCGACCTTCACATCGCGGGTATCATCGCATCCGCCTTTGGTCTGATGAACATTTTTTCCCGTCCTCTTGGAGGCATCCTTTCCGATATGATGGGTTACAGGTATGGGATGCGAGGAAGGCTCTTCATATTATGGACAGTCCAAAGTGCAGGCGGTATATTCTGCAGCATTCTTGGGCTCACCAGTCAATTAGCACCTTCCATAGCTGTGATGCTGCTGTTTTCATTCTTCGTTCAAGCTGCTTGCGGGTGTACTTTTGGAATAGTCCCCTTTGTCTCTCGACGATCATTAGGCATGATTTCTGGGGCGACTGGAGCCGGCGGCAACGTAGGGTCTATGGTGACGCAGCTTCTGTTCTTCATGAGCTCTAGCTATTCCACGGAGAGAGGGATTACGCTTATGGGATTCATGACTGTAATATGTACATTACCAATTGTATGTTGCTACTTCCCCCAATGGGGTGGTATATTTTGTGGACCTTCTGAAGGTGAAACAGAAGAAAATTATTATTCTTTTGAATGGAGCCCTCATGAGCAACAAAAAGGCCTACATCGGGTAAGTTTGAAATTCGCTGAAAACTCCAGATCTGAAAGAGGAAAGAGATTCGCGTCTTTATGTACTCCTTCCGATAACATTACGTAGAAATACATTGGCACCTACACAGTGCCATTTGGGTACACCATGCATCTCATGTTAGAATCCACATGTTTGCTTCCGGGGACTGTTTGCTTCGTCACATATGAGTGACTAAGCGGACAGGTAAAATTCATATCCCATCCAGTAGATCGAATGTGTTTGTGTTTGCCAGTGACCCCGTATGTATCTTTGAAACTTGTGATCGAATATCTTGGACCGAGTAACACTTGGCTACATAACTGTTGATTAACAGGAAATAGACTTCGTGAAGTCAAGACACTGATCACATATCGGTAAGAGAAACGCTTAATTAATCCCCAAACTGCAATGAGAAACGAGAAAGAGAAAATCTCAAAACCTTTTTTTTTGAGAATGAATTCTTGCCTAGCGGGGATTAAATACCCAACTGATGAAGTAACGGTATTTTCCATGTGGGTTTTTACTGTCATTCAACTGCACATGATGGACCTTGGCTCAAAGCTGGTGAGATTTGAGCCACTACTCACTGAGGAAAGTTGGACTACTGTTTCTTACACACCTTGGAAACTGAAATCGGTGTGAAGACATGTACCCTTAAATACTAAATACCAAAAAATGTATGAAAAATTGGCACCGCAGGTTTCTAGAACTAAACTTACGTGACTGCCCGCAACAAAACAAATAACAAAAAATTGCTTTCAGTTATCGGTGTAGCTTTGATTGGTTTCAGTGCTTCACTCTGTAGATTTAAATCTCCAGAGTGCCTGCTATCTAAAATGGAACTATCCAAATTCCGGGATACGTAATCATTAAGACAAGTTATTATTAGAAGAGTATAGCAATACGATTAGAATCATCCGATATCATGTTTGCCGATTCTGAATTTGTTCAGTTGAAATATTGACATGAAGTTGTAGTCCATGGTTTCTTGTCACTACTGTATGTCTGCCTTTAAGAAATTTGGCCGCAAGATGTTGTCGAGGGGAATGGGAAGACCAATGGCGACCTATGGGATCTTTGTGAGATTTGTGACCACTGTTAGGGTAACATTGAAATGCCGTCCGGCAGAATGTTACATTCTCACTCAAAGAATTCAAACCATATACACAGTTTCCGGGGCTGGGCACCCACAATGAATTTCATACATCGTTACGTCCGGGAAATTCCTGGAGTAGCCGGTGGACAATGAGGGAAACGGAAGTTGAACGTCAATATTAATAGAAGTCTGATCTGGGGGTTGCTTTGTGGCCCGTATTTCTAATTCGAATTGCATTTCGTAGTTCTTATAGAATAGTTTTCAGGATGTGAATCGAAGTTTCAAAACAATCGCTGTTGCCAATGCTTTCCATAGCCGCCGTAGTCTGACGTGTCAGAAAATACGACAGGTGGTCTATCGGTTGAAACTTGTGACGCAAGTTTGAACTACAAGCTTCAAAGTTCAAGAACTGCCATTGCTGCTTTTGATTGTCCTCACCATCTGACCTCCTCAGAATTTTGGGAGCAAACGACATTTCGTTCCTTCCGAAGTTCACATTCTGGCGTTTGATCATTCTTGTGGAACAAAACTAATGAGCCATGGGCCCATGTGTAGATATCAGCATAGATGATCAAGATAAAAGCGCATCGATACAGTACGTGACTTGACATTTCACAAACTGATCCGCTAATAATGTAATCTTGACCACCTGTTCACACTACCCAAGGCTGCTGGCTTGTATTTTGGCTGGATTTAAACGTTGATCCCATTCATACCGTTAATTCGTTTTTGTTTTTGTATTCAGTAGTTAAGTGGCAGTTTTGAATGCGTATGACGCATATGTTTCAATAATGTACGTACGTTCACACGGAAACTTTGGAGCCAAACGCCAAGTCCTGTGATAAGCACCGTGCAGCCGCTGGCAACAACAATTTCGTTACATTCAAGATGTGATGAGCTTTCAGCAGGTAGCGGACTCCGGGTTATCATTTCTTGACCAAAATACCTTTCCCACCTTCCCACCTTCCCACCTTAACTCTGATGTAGAAATCTATTTGCCTTGTTTCTCCAAGTAGTCTTCCCGTGCCTTTGATCTGTAACAGATTCAGAGACTGAACTTCATCCCCCTCGGATCAACTCTCGCAGTTAAATTCTCAGTTGTCTCAGAAGTCTGCTTGACATTCCTCATGCCTCTCATCGTCTCTCAGTCCACTGTTTTCTCCATTCCACTGAAGGCCATGCTATCCGCTGAACTATTGGGACGGAAAGAGCAGACGCTGGGTCATACAATTCCAATTCTAAATTAGATTCATGTTCTGTATTAAGATCATATCCAGTGCTCTCGTTTCGGTTGGTATCTTATAGGTGGACCTTCGCGTCATGCCACGAAGATGTTCTCCTCTTTTGACTCGCGTCTCTTTCGTCTCTTGCATGACTTGTCATCGCGGATGGATGTCATCAGTGATGGCAAATCATGGGATATCCATGAATTCAATGTCCAGAGAAAGCTCTGCAGTATCATACACAGGTCGATAAGCCTCACAACGAGCAATTAGAGTCTTGCTACGTTGAGCAACAGGTGCAATCAGCGAACTGCGAGAATTAAGTTTGTAGAAGTTCACCGCAATAAGAAAGACATTCACACTTCAAGTGTCCACGACTGATCATTCTTTTCCAACTGGACGCGAAATGGCGGTTGCTTCCCCGGAAGGTAAGAGTCCAAATCAATTCATCCTTTGGAATGATAGGCATCAGAGGATGGAATTTCGAGGTTTTTGCTGCGAATTGGTTCCTAGAATTCTATACCTCTACCAGAGACAAATTTTGATGTTTTCCCAGATTGAAAAAGTGTTTGTTCGATCCGCTGAATTTTGATCCAATTTGGAAATACGATTCGTCGGAAGGACTCGTGGCCTCAAAGTTGTGAGTCAAATATTGATGAGTCTACCGATCAGAAACAAAATTCCCGTAAAAATTATGATATGTGAATCTTTTGTGACTCAGAATCTATTTTGTCCAAGGAGAAAGAAGCTAACATACACGTCTACGTTCGAATTCGCCCTCTCTCAAGGGAAGAATTAATTGCGGGCGATAAGTGTGCCGTGACTGCTCTGAAAGATGGGAAAACAGCACAGGTCTGAATCTGATCTAGCACCAATCACAACCAAGTTTGAAGACTGGACTTTGAATTGTCTTGGTGAAAAGAAGAGCTATCCAGCATTAAATTTTTATTGGTTTTTCCGCAGGTCGTGGAGGAAGGAGGAGGATACAAGCTTACAACGAGGACGTTCAAGGTGAAATGACTATCTCTCATCCAATAAAAAGGTTTGGAACAGTCTATTAGTTAGTGGTAGAAGGTTATGAACCAAATAGACGATAATAGACACACACAATGTGAATTATTGCTGTTTACTAAATGCTGGATTGGAACTCAACCATTCATCTCAACACAAATTTCTGCCTCAATACTTACTCCAACTTCGAGTATGACACCCCTATAAATGCAGTTCGATGGCTGTTTAGGCCCCACGGCTGATCAGGACCAAGTCATGGAGCGACTGAAAGTCATCAAAATGCTGGACTCTGTTCTTGAAGGATATTCTTCAACGATAATGGCTTGTGGGCAGACAGGTTCTGGTAAAACTTATACCATGTCAGGAAGAGACGAGGTATATTTCTTAATGTACATGTTTTCGTACAGCATTTGATTCCTGTCTATCATCATGACATATACTTAGAAGTTAGCAAAATCAGAGGCCTCTGATTATGTTGGCTCCTCCTTCAGGGTGTTCACAAGGGAAACATTTTAGGTAAAATGGAGCGAAAAGAAGATGGTTTAATTGCTCGGTCTGTCTCATATTTATTTGAAGCTATTAATAAGCGCACGTCAAATTCAGATCAAGAAAAAATCTATACCATGAGGGCCTCCTATTATGAGGTTTACAATGAGCAGGTAATTAAGTTCTTCAAACCTTTGCTTTCTTTCTTTCTTTCTTTCTGTGAAAGACCGCAGGGCCCACAATCTCCTAAGAGAAATGTAAGAGCATGAACAAAGGTTTGAAGTGCTTACTATGAGGTGCACGGGAAATCAGACCTAACGGGTTGAGAGTCTCCTCGCCGTTAACAGCTTATGAACAGCCCAACCAAAAAAGTAATTTTGGTAATGCTTAAGCTCCCAGGAGTTTAAACAGGCCATCACCTTGTTAATGAAATATTCACCCGCAATTTCTCGTGCTCTGACTGACAAAAAGGTGAATGATCTTCTACGACTGGATGCTCCACCTAGAGATGTCAAATGGAGTTCAAAAGACGGTTTTTATGTGGACAATCTGCTTTTGGTTGATTGTGAAACCTTGGACGATGTTTTTGCTGTCTTAGAGGAGGGTTCCAGAAATCGAAAAGTAAGATGATCTTTTGGATTCACTGTTTTTATGAGATCAAAAATTACTTTTTTACTCTCTTTTTTTAAACAAATGATGTTGTAAATATGTTTTTGATAAATGTCGTCATTTTTCTGTTCTTACAGGTTGGATCCCACGAAATGAATAAAGACAGTAGTAGGAGTCATTGTATCATGACACTCCATGTAGATTCAAATTTCTGGATTGGAGATTGTGCACCAATTACAAGATATGGAAGAATGTTGTTTGTTGATCTTGCTGGAAGTGAACGTCTTAAAAAAAGTAAGAGCTCCGGTGAGATGCTAAGAGAGACGGGCAATATTAACAGATCACTCTTCACTCTTGGAAAGGTATCATATTCATCTTATTACAGTTGTGGAGTTTCAACCTTCTGAATAGAAGTAGATACCGTAATAAAACCTTCTAGATAGATACAAATTACATATATGCGGATCATGATTGAATGCTTTGTCTCGGCTTTAGTGTTTGATACATTGTACGAACATAACCCTCAAGACTGAAATTGGCAATGTGTTGTATTATCCGGTGGCAAAAGGTCATTTCCGCTTTAAGTGAAGGAAAAAGGGGCGATGGAATGGTACCCTACAGGTAATTGGTTGACAAATTGTACTTCTGTTAATTTCATAAATGATTTTGATAATTGATTTTACCATCTTTTACCATAAACTATTATTCTTATGTAGAAGTATCAAATTCATCATCATGGAAATTAGTAACCTTCAAAGCATTTAAGTTGAAAAAAAAAAAAAACATACAAGTTTGCTTTTGACTTTGCAGAGAAAGTTTGCTGACAAAGTTGATGATGGAGAGCTTGGGTGGGAATAGTTTGGCCCTCATGATAGCTTGCGTATCTCCATCGTCATCTGCATTGGATGAAACTTTGAGCACATTACATTATGGAACTTGTGCCAAACACATTATAAATGCTCCATCAGTGAATATGGACGCAAGAGATAAGGTATATGCCTAGTTAGGCATAACTTTGAATGAAAGCATACTAGATTTCTGTATACAATTTTTTTAAATGATTTCGCTAACTTGCAATTGCATATTGCAGGTGGTTGTAGAACTCGAATTGGAGATTGTGCGACTAAAAAAGGAGAATTCTTTCTTGCGATCGAAGCTGGGAATTGCTGATGAAGAAGAAATATCAACCACTGTCACAATACTACCTCATTGTACCTCAACTAAGCGGAACAAATCTCCTCGCAAGACTTCCACTGAGTCCAATTGCAAGACTTTTGGGTCGACCAAAACAGACCTGGGTAATCCATCGTTGGAGAAGCAGCTGAAGGGATTAGAGAAATTATTTGCTAAAGATGGAAATTTTTATCAGGTAAGCTTGTATTGACCATGAAATCACATGATAGAAGTATCTATGCCTCTCAGAATTTCAGGTAGACTACATAATATATTCAACTAGCTTTTACCAGAGTTTCTAAGTCGATAATCTCTACAAGGTGTGGTAATCTGTAATTTACAAGCGCCAGAACCTGCCGAAGTTAACTCTGTCCATGAACATAATAAGATTTATTTTCACTTAAAAAAAACGTGAATTTGTTTTGTTTACAAGTGTTTGATTTGTTATCATCGACAAAGAGACTATATGAGTGTATAGAGAGAGATATGGATAAAAGCTTACCTTTACTTTTTTTCCTTAACATTCAGGTTTTCTCTGAGTCCGAAAATCCAGGGTTGTTCTTATCTCGTACATAGATAATCATGGATTATCACTACGTGAAGTTCAATTTGGGATACGAAGTGAACTTTGTATCCGATGTGCGTGTCCGCGTTTCTATTCTTTACTAATGTGTGATTTTCCAAGATTAAGCTCTTGGTTTATCCTCCAGGCATTTCTTGCGGTATGCCTTTCATCGATACTGTAGATTGTTGTAATTTTGTTGATGCTTGTGCTCATCAGCCAAGCTAAGACTTCCGAAGAGTGACTGCTGCTGGTGGGTATGTTTCACAGGATTCATCTTATCAGTCAGTCAACTTGCCAAGAACCGACAGGTCACTTATGGAAGAATTTGAACGACATACAAATCGTATAATTCCTTCTGTCCATACAAGTGGAGCTTTTTCTGATACAACCTGGTCAAACGTTGGTTATGAACGGGCTGAGAGGGCAAAGAGTGAGGAGATGTGGATAAATTCGATGCGAAACAGTATCAATAACAATGGACTTCTGGGAGGGTATCGTGGGTTAGGTGGTAGTAAATGCAAGGGGCAACAACACATTAGTAGAAAAAACAGAATTTCTGTGGATCATCTTAGTGCTCGCACTCGTAAGGCACAAAGCCCTTGCAAGTATGGTGTGAGAGGTGACGATGACTTCCAGGGAAGTATAACTGTCAACGAAAATGCTTTCCAACGTCTGTTAAACTTGAGCACACCTGTTGGAGACAAAGATGACGACTTTTACCAATACTAAAGGAGCAGTGGAAGAAATCAAGACTCAACCAGTCGGAAACGAGTCACAGAGCTTCTCATATACTGAGTGGCTCTTACTAACAGGTGCGCAAACCTATGCTCAACCCGCTTGGGAGTGTTGACATTGACATGGTTGCACATTCATTTCGTGAGGGTATAGAAATAATACCAGGAGCAACTACAAGATTCTTGCTCTGGGCCCTCAGCCCTGTTGGGTTACTGTTAAATTTGAAAACATTTACTTATTCATGTAGTTCCACCTCACGCTATAGCACAACCTACATAGATTAACCTGGGTTGTTTGATTTAGATGGTCCTGGGCAGGTTCCTTGTAAGCATACCTGATTCCGTAAATACAACGAGGGATGACCTATGGAAGGTCGGGTGAGAGCTTAGAGATCACAAAGAAACAGATTGTACAATTAAAAATTCTCAAGAAAGGTGTTTTATTTCAATACAGCGAACGAGGTCTTACTATACATATCATTCTTGTATCGACCGGATTACGCCAACTGAGTATAGATGAGGCAGCATTGACAGTTATGTGTAGAGTTAATATTGACAAGACAAGTTCTTTCACAAAGATCATGTTTAACAATAACATATATTGTTGGAATTCATTTTAAGACACAAGAGATAGAGAATATTTGCGTTCCATCCGGTATTTATAAGTTGTATTCGGATCGCAGAGATTTACCACATTCATTTTTGGTGGGAACAAGCGCTTGAGATGACGATGGATTGTTTCGCGACGCACAGGTCAGTACATCTCTTCTTCACTTGAACATGCCAAATTACATTAAAAAACGGAACGGTAGATTATACCATTGTTATCATGTCTGACGCAGTCCAAGATTCGCAATCCATGTTCGCGTCGTAGTCGAGATTACTACTTTACGTCCGTTCCCTGGAATTCGGAAGGCTGCTGAAGGTGGTGCGGTCGCCTGAGTGTCTCTCCGACACAATGTAAACATATATCAGCCTATCGTAGTCCTAGACGAGAGTAGCGTAAATCATAAATCACTCGCTCCCGTGCAAGGTCATAGGTTTCGTGTCTGGAATTTGCGATGCTTGTTATTAGGTGCGTTTGCCTCGTTTCAAGTTGGCTCCTGTAACCCCGTGTGACAGGTACGAAATTACGTTAGAATGGTCGGATCTATCTGGTCGATTTTGCGAGGATTAGGATCGACAGTTCTACGCCATGGTAACACAGGTATTTTTCGAATTGAAGGTTGCAGCATGGTGAGTGTTTAACATTTCGTGTATATCTTATGTAACCGTGCTCTACTCCGCCCAACCTCCAAATGTAGTCTCGCGTAGGTCAGACCCGCTGCATCAGCTAAGCACGAGCTGCGACAGTTGCCTGACAATGTACCTGGACGTAATTGCATGTTGAACGTGTGTAGCAAACTCAAGATTTCTCGAAACTTCTCGCTATTTGGCGTTTAACCATCTCTGCTGCTTCTTTGTTTCGAAACAAAATAAGACTCGCTGACAATAATTCGCGTTTCCACAAGCCTATGCGAGTGGTCACTCAAATCTTTACTAGATCGAATTTCTTTCAACGCCTCCAACCGGAGTTGATGTATGCCCAAACACATGTGGTGAAACACCACAACTATGACCCAAGATTAGGCATTTGAACCCGGACGATGCTTCGCAATTCATGAGGAAAATGCTCGTGCCTTCAGCATTCAGTGTCCCGTATAATTGTGAGGTAGTAGGCTGTAACAACTCCTTCGCCTCCAAACTGAAGAGTATAGACATTCTTTCGTGAGACACCATCCTTCAGTGGCACGCTAGTGATTGTGAGAACATTTCTTAGGCCTCTCTTTCCTACCTCTTTCCAACAGTAATACTCTAACTTCTAAATTTGTAATTTCGGCGACAGTCACAAAGTAAGTCAGCCTCCTCTCCCTAATCTTGCAAACATGGCTGCTCTTGATATGTAAAAAGCTGCGAGACAGGTGGCTCGCACTGCGAACTTTGTTCACCATGAATGAAGGATATTGATGATTGACAGTTGGCTGAAAAGGCTTGTGAAACCCCTCCTCCATGGGGATCACCTAATCTATCTTTGCTCATTGACAGACCCTGGGCGCCCACAAACGATGCTAAATTTTGTGAATTTCGTCTATCTCCAAACAAGCTGTCCATACTTAACTGGCAAATGGGAGTCACGCTGTAAGGGAGTAGATGAGTGCTATGATGAGAGTGAAGCCCACTTTCTATGGGTGAAGTGGTGTCTAAAGTAGACACACGGGACATTAGGAAAGGTTGAGATGATGAAATCGACGGTGACAGTGGGGGAGTAGGCCCCTGAATTAACAGAACCTGATTCATGAGTCTCGCTCCTTGGTCGGCTGTCGGGAGTTTATGAGCAAACATTACCACTTCCTTCTCCTCTCCGTAGACCTCCCCCAGCTCAGCTTCCCCGGCATTATCTGATAATAAATCCTGCTCCACACAGCCTTCGAATTCCTCCTCTTCTTGTTCTCGGGTAACTTTTCTAAGTGCTTTATCCAGTTTAGTCAGCTCCTTCATTTCGCCTTCTAGTTCTGCTTCAAGCTCCTGAATTCGCTTCCTTTTTCCCTCTTTGCACTTCTCCAACTTGGCCCTCCGTAATTCCAGCTGTTCGGCTCTCTCTTTCTTCTTCGCGGCTTTATCATTGGAGGAGATCACTGAATCCTCTTTCGCCAATCGACCTCCATTGTCATTTGATTTTCCTGCTCCCTTGTGCTCCTTGCAGATATGCGCCCTCAGTTTGTACTCCTGACAGTATCTTTTCTCGCAACCGGGATGAGGACACTCATGGTATTCTCCTGTGTGTGTCTTCATATGAGACCGCAAGTTGAAGTCTAAAGAGAAGGCCTGCCGATCATCCGACGACGAGATCAGACAATAGAACACTAGAAACAAAACAACTATGTCCACCATAGCGCCATAACTAAAGGCAGGCTACAGAACACACATATCTTTCGAAAGCAGATGAGTCTCGGATAGCAAACAGTGAAGGTTGAGGCCATTTCAACAGAGAGCTGACTACGCATCCTCCGTAGACTCTTTTCGAAACATAGACCACAACAAAGACACCGACTGAGTGGGCGAATGGCACGCTGAGAACTTATTGAATTTTTGCTCGCTTCTTCCGGAGTTGTGTGTGGCCTGTCCAAAAACCTTCGTGCTACAGAGCCAAAAAACAACTCACCTTTCCACAACCTTCATAGACGCATATGAAGGGCTTTTCTCCTGTGTGAATGAGGAAGTGTCGTTTTAACTTCGACCTCTCCGAAAACCTCTGCAAGGTGCGTTTGGTAATGACCGTATTAATGATCAAGAGCTGTACAAAACATTCTACGTAGCATAGTAAAGTATTAAGTATTGGCCTTTCCTCCTCTTCTTTGTACAAAACGAGACCTCATGCCCTCATCCGAAAAATTTGAGACTATTGATCTCTACATCATGATGCCGTCAGGAGTACCAGTCATTCAGTACTCATGAACAAGACAAGAGTCTTGTCCACACGTAGATTCACAAATGTGCAGATCATGCTGCACATATCGAGCACTCCTACAACCATCAAATGCTTCAACTATGAAGCGACCAGAGTCTCCTACTGTTCAGGGTATGAAGCAAACCTTTGTGCATCCTTCCCAATGGCATACGTAGGGCCTGTCTCCGTGCACACGACCGTGATTGTAAAGCGCAACAGCATCAACAAAGCTCTTCTCGCAACCTTCAACGTTGCATAGGAAAACTTCACCTGGAAATAAACAACGAAAAATAATTGTTCATTACAGACGAACTACAAGATCAGCTTACTTGCAAGGAGCTGTAAGTTTGGTGTGCAAAACACCAAAACAACCAAATGACCAGCTCAGCTATGGCCTCTAATGTCCCCACACTACTGATATCTTCCAACCTGCTTTGCTCGGGTGAGACTTGCGACAGGCAGCCCTATAACGTTGGCCTAGAAAGGAATCCCCTTTTCACACTTTTTTACGACGACCAAAATGGAGTAGGCCCACTTTAAGGCATGTTGAGAAGCGAATGGCTACAACGCATTCTCAACTGTCTGCAGAAACGTGGCCGGTGAATGAAATCTCGGGACCCTGAGAGTTATGTTACTACATCCTAGATGCTCTGCTGTACTCTTGAACTATTTCTAAACCGTATGTAGCTCTTCAACACGACCTGGTAACATCCAATACTGTGATCCTGACTAGAAAGGCTTGACTCTGAGGGCGTCTTGAGGCTGCTTTAAAGTAAAGGCTCAAACTGCATGCGGCAGTGTGCACATCAAACACATCCTCGTACTTCCTAACTGCGTAAGTAGAACTCATTTGTGTGTCACTAAGAGAGATAGAATTTGCAGTGTGAGGTTTCACAATGTAGATTCCGAAAGGGGGCGCAGGAAGAGGCTTACTCTGTCGGCCCCGTCGCTTTCCTCGCACGCTAGGCTTCCAATCCTTATCAATAGATTCCTTCCCTGCCACAAAGACCTGAACATAATCAACGTTCTGGACAAAGAAGTTGAAAGCTTACTGGAGGCCATGACCATCTTCCATAATAGCTTCTAAAGCTGAGGAGGCTAAGTTGGCTATTGGTGGTTCTGGCTGCTCGAAAGCAAAATCAGAACCTGGTTTCAACAAGTAGGAACGTGGATCAGCCAGTACTACTAGCATGCGAAGGAGATTTTCCCGTGGTCCGTGAAACAATATTTGGTATCGGATGGGGTTTCTCTGACAAGCCATGTGACATGTTTGACATAAATCTATACATGTCATCTGTAGTGCCGAAGCCAGATTTAGATGGACCAACAAAGAGGCAATAAAAAGGTCCAAATAACTGGCACAACTGATTTTAAGAGCTAGTGGCATGTCTCACATACCTTTTCCAGATGTTTCGGAGCCTGACTGCTGCTGGGCATTTGGTCCACAAACTTTGGATATGCTTCGAACTCGAGTTCGCTTGCGTTTATCACAGTTGTCGTCTGATTCGTCCCCTGAAACAGCACCTTCACGATCAGTCCCTCCTATGAGTTCAACCGCGGTGACAGTACTCGTCAAAGAAATAGCAGAAACTAGTATAAGATGTACGATGAGCAAGATAAGAATGCAGGGGGCAAGGATGGGGTAGGAGTACTGTATTCAACATGCAATGTTTACTAATTAGAGATTCCGTTCAACCTAGTGAGCGAGAGTGAAAAGCATTCAAGGACAGAATTATACCAGGAAAACGACGTTTCATTCCTCGATTGGCTCGCACTGCACGAGGTTCCTCAAGACGTGGTGTGACTGGCTGAACGCCCAGTCGCCTTCGAGTGCTTGACCTTGTGACTTTCCCCTCAAAATTTCCGGATCCCTCTTGTTTACAACTCTCGCAAAGCTCATTTTTTCTTGGTTCCTCCCTCACTCCACAACCTCTACATCTTTCTCGGCCTCCTCCAGTGCTCCTTGGTCCACTCTCACCAGAAGCTGCACCTTCGTCAACCTTCACTTGCAACCTCCTTTCTCCTCTTGACTCGACGCAGTTTCTTGTCCTCTTTTCTTCCACTGTTCTATCTATTTCATTCCCGAAGGATGATTGTCCTACTTTATTCTCCAAAACACCGATCTCCTCAACCTTGCAGATTGCTAAGTTCTTTTCTACAGTTTTTGGTTCATCATCCATTGACACAACTGGTTCAGTTTTCGCATAGTTTGGCATCCCGCCTAGTATGGCGACAGACATATTATATGTTCAAGCGTTTACTCAGCCGTCAATACAGTGTAAAGGGCAATGGTGCTTCTCTCACCAGATGAGGAAGACTAGAATCCTGGTGTGGTCAGATAATAAAAATTATTTCGTTCCGGGGCAGGTTTTGTGATAGTCCATAAATCTTCTGTTTCTGCCAGAGTCATGCACTGAAGTACTTCCCAGGATAATGTCAAGCATCTGACTACGAACTCTCCTGATGGAATACCAATTTTGGTATTCGGGGATACTTGGTATCTGCGATAACTCCCGGCAGCTCCAACTCAAGAGCGCCCTTCTATCGACGAAAGTCCTGCTCCTGCACATCACATGTTGTACGTCAGAATGATTGTCTCATTCACGGATTATTGAGAAATGAGCGGACGGGGTACTTCCCACCTAAACAATCTACAACAATCTCTAACTCGCACTAAACAATGCCACGGTTTGTGGCATTTCAAGAGCATCATTCAGCCCTTTGTAGAGATGAAAACTGAATAAAAGAACTCAATATCTGCACAGCTCATTCCAAACCTCCTACAGGGGCAGCGTGAGCTCAGATTCTACTGACAGCAGAGACAGACGACTCTCAGGGTTAGTAGACTCCTTCGATTATTCTCGGAGAGAATTGAGGTAGCATCACGGTCCTTCGAGCGAGATCTCACCCGATAATGGTGATAAAGCTTTCCTTACGTTGTCAAAGTAACGATAGCGTAGTTTAAAACAGTGATGCATGCTAACTTCACGTGCACAAAGATCATACTGTTCAGAAAAACAGGAACATGAAAACGGATGTACATTGAGCTAAGAACAAGAATAAACATAACCTCAGACAAACTTTGAACATAATTAATCGATTCTGAGAGAAACGTCCGGATGTATCTTTAACTTGAGTTAAACCCAAAAAGGTGTGTAAAACTTGATATCGTCGCAGACTCCATCTTCACGTCTAGTTATGAGACACCAATATTATTTATCGTATAGCCGTATTTCCAAATAGTCAAGAAATTGCCTATTCGTGACAATAGAGCGTTGGTGCGCAATTCCGTGCTAAATCCTGTGTGACGTATTCTCAAACAGCAAAATTGGCCCGCCAACTGTGCTGGCGATTTGAGGACTGCTATGTCACAGAATCGCTGTTGCGAATACGATATTAATTATATTTCATGGGGACAAGAAGGCCCTCTTCAGAACAGGCCCGTACCACAACCAACACTCATTTCTGCCATAGTAGGCTGTAGTCGAGTGAAGGCGAGGAAAGACATAGTACATTTGACATGACGTTAAAGCCAAAAACTATCCATGAACCAGAAATTCTAATTCTGTATAGAGAGGGTAGACAGTCTTCAGTCTTCAAAACTCATCAACGCGAATCTTTTCATTGAGCAACTCATCGTGGTCTAGTATCCGAAGCCCGTAATAAATTCAGGGAGAATAAAAGAAATGTGGACAATGAGGTTGGATTATGAAAATTTACTGCTGGATTCAAACCAGATTTCCTTCTGTTGCCGCCGTAGTCAGTTGAGAGACACGATATCATACCTCAATTTTACTGTAATCATACTGTCATGAACATGAAATTCATGAACAGATAGAAGTCTGCACGATCGAGCATAGGCATAAATAAAACCCAGATGCATCCTAAAAAATCGTTCACTGGTGTAGGAACACAGGCCATGCGGAAAAGAAGACATTTCACAAGTTTGTAAGTGACACTGTAGCCTGCAGAAACACGCTTCTCCTTAATACATTATCTTGGTCTAAATCGTCTTAAAGCCGAGCTGAACCAACGGACGTTGGGATCCATATTATACGTGGTACAGTCCACAGAGAGAAGGACCTACTTTTTCCCAGGGTGCTTGTACACCTAGACGTTAGACATCACATACACAGAACATGCTCGAATCTACAAACCGGCAGCATATTAGCTGTGCCCAATCAGAGGGTGAATGTCTCCCGCATTCAAATTTCTCCCGTACACAGAAAATGAACAGACTGTAGTAAGCAGAGTTCAGAGATGCGCTGAGTTATTTCCGCCCTATTTTTGAAGCTTCAGATGTACTCTTGTCCGATGACAGAGCAGCATCTTATCTTGGCGTGCTTCGACAATCTACTGGCATCGAAGTGAAGTGCTGGAATGTGGTACAGAACCCAAGCAGGGAAGACGACCCACACATGATGTCCACTAGATTCTGGTTTTTCTGGAAAGTGGAGAAATAAGAGATCGGTGGAAGAAACAGGGACAGTGTGTATCTGTCATCTCCTTACTACTTCTGAGAGATAATGGCTCACTCGTGTACGATTAGTTTATAAATCTTACCGTGAGAAAGGCTTGCACTGTCTGCATCCACGTTGGCTGATACCTCCACGGAGAATAAGCCACTTCCAGCTGGGCTACCTGCGACTGAAGCTTATTTCGAACTTGGAGAATTTGGTACAGGAAAACCCATAGTACACAGAAGCAGAATCTGTATCACTTCTCGTTCCTCGGAAGGACAGACAGAAAATGGACACAGACGCTCCTTTCAGAATTGGGAGGCGTCAGCGGATGCGGATCGGAAAAGACATAGTCCTTCACTTCACTATTTCATAAACCCCAGAAGATTGAGATGTCGTGTGTTGTCTTACACTCTTCGGTGAATCTACCCAGATATCCCCCAGTGTATTCTCCCATTAGTTTCCTTCGTTGGAGAGGATAGACGAGGAGATAAGTTTATGAAACTCTTCTCCATCACACACAGCGGTCATACAATCCACCTCACGTGCTTTCTACCCACTTTCCTTGCTCACGTGACCTCTTCACCTTCATAATTAATCTGTGTTTTTTATGTCTTCACCGGGTTCACCCTTGTCTCGTCGTCCATCCGACCCAACCCAACAGCTCATTTAGCTCTATCATCTCATCTCTGGGTTCTCTCTCTCCAACTGGCTTACAATCCAGATTGTCGCTCTTACTCATGCCAGCGCCGTTCGGTGAGTAAAGTTAACAGATAGAATAGTCTGAAGCACTTTTGGAATCAACACCGTAATTTCAGCGCTCTGTAGCTCTCCTATAGATCTCTGTAGCCAATGACTGGTTCCCAACTCAGCTAGTGACGGGGCAGATAAAGAGGTAAATCCATTGGTTCTGAAACGTCCACAACAGTCGTTGGTACTTGTCATGGAGAACCCTGCAAAGCCTAACTGGCTAAAGGAACCAGGCCTGCCACCAATCCACTCGTGCCACAAAGTCTTATTGTCTGCCTCATGTGGTTGATAACATTACTACAATCCACAAGCTTACTAACATCAACTACCTTTTCTTGGCCATGGGAAAATCATTTTTGCTCTACAATTCCTCACTCATCTTTTGTTCCTTCCTTATGTGTTCAACCTTGTACCCTTTTCTCTGTCTGTGACTGGCTTCAAACTGCTTTTTCTTTGCCTTTCTTTTACCGAGGACTTTTTAAAGCGATTCTCCTCTTGACCCTCCTCCTCCTTGCCGTTCAAAAACCTCATTTCTTACCTCTATTCTCAACTAGTCAATGGACCTGCCCTTCTCTACCTCGCTTTGCTTTAGTTCCATTTTCTTTTTTATTTTATTTTTAGGCTTTAGTTCCATTCCTGATCTACATCCATCCATTTCTCAAATGCTTACCGAATCACCTCATCCCACACTACTAACACAATCTTAGTGTCGAATCTGTTGCTTTTCTATCCTAATGTTCGTGTCCACTCGAGCACCACTGCCAGCTGCGATTGACCAGGTCACCGTTCTGGCACTGTACAAGCCAAATGTTTCTACATCGTATTATTATTATCTTGACAAGGAGGCAGTAAAGAGCCCCATGCAATGAATAGTAGCAGAATATGGTCATTAGATTAAAACTTACAAACGTCATAACAAATGCAGCAGATCATAGTTCAACATTAACAACTAAACAAGCATTTTTTTCGCAGACTTCTTCATAATAATACTTCTCACTCTAATGTTTTAATATTTTTCCTTCTCATTCTGTTTGGGCCCTTGTAGAAAACTAGTAGACACTGCAAGATCGGCCTGGGAAATACTTTGCAATGATTAGTTGGCTGGATTTGAAAGACCTACGAATAGAATATATTAGATACTTTCCTACAGTCGAAGAGAAATCTATTACAGTGCAGATTTTATTTTATTTTAAATTATACATTTATTATGCTAGAAAAATATTGTAGTATGTATCTTGGGCTTGCGGACCCCAAGGTAGTACCTCCTTAATGGACAACATAAGCTTGGGCTTGTTGTCTACACAATAGATACGCTGATTACAATGTGAAGTCAGCACTTGAACAACCAACTTCACTGGTTTAGCAGGAAAACTGATGGAACCAAAATAAATAAATAAACAATTTTGATCGTCAAGGTATTCAAACATTACCACAATGTGTATACAAACACAAACTAATGAAATTCAGTCCTAGGGAGTTTTTAATCATTCTTGCAAAAACTATTATTGTTGGTGCTTTAAGCTCCGTGGTCGAAAGAAGGATGTTAACCCGGTTTTATGGGTACGTATTAATCATGTCGTAAGCAAGTGTCAGTTTGGAACATAGACAACAGATTCAATGGTTTACCTCTTTTCAATAGCTTACTTCGTATTACGTGGTAGCAACTCGTTTAGAATATGTACATTTTCCCATCCCATTGCAGTTCTTACACCTTTACTCTGAGAAGAAGTAATTTGTCCTACAAATTCTTAACTCCGGTACTGACCGTCTTTCTGCGGTCTCCAAACCAGCCACAGAGTCCGATTACTATAGAGGACAAATGACGACCATACGTTACTCTGATACGAGGAGCTATACATGATACAGTGCGAGCCGCTTGAACAGCTTCTTTCCCATGGCTGAGGTTAAGGGATAATATTTACTCATGCCTCTAGACTGCATCCCACTCTTCGTTTCTGGCCATTATCGTCTCCAGATTTACCGTAGTCGGTGGTGATATCTTATCGGGCATGGCAGTCTGAACCAAAAGCAAGTGTCTCCATTACGAAATAACAGATAGAGTCAACCGCCCCACTGCCGGAGGTGTCCTGATTAGAAAAGAAATCAGGTAGGATTCTTCTTCCTCGGATCCAATCGAACCTCCGCTTTGACTTTACACTCAGTAAAAGGATATCGATAGCTGCCAAGTGGAGATTCCCAACTCCGCTATCCGATTGTAATTCTAGCTGCTGGGGATAACACCCAAATCTCAGAGAATTTCGGCCAGATTGTAGCAGGAATCATATTTCTTTTTTCGATTCAGAAATTTTGAAGATCTTTACGTTTTTTGAACAGACTGACGCCAAAAGCTTCAGAGAGTTGGAGACCTCAGGTTTCAAACCTGTTGAGTTTGGGGAACATGCTCTCATTACGGAGTCAAACACACAGCTTTATCTTAGAAACTAAAATGGAATCTATCAAAAAACTCCGTATTCTGGAAGTTTTGTCAAAAAGAAAGAGTTCCCCGTTCTACCTTGGGAAACTAGTGGGGTAAAAATAAGGCAGGGTGATTACCTCCTCCTCATCCAGAAAACGACAATAGTAATAATTGCTGATATAAAGGGACCTCGAGGTAAGTTGACCTGAGTCTGACAGTTTTCTGACAGGAAGAGTTGTATATCTGTGACATTGACACGTTTCCAATATATGGATGCGACAACGTAGTCAGACAGAGATGTTGGACATGAGTTTACGGTACTGCAGTTTTTAAAAAAAGACAAAGACTTGTTGGCTTGCCTTAATTCTGAGTTACTAGAGGACTTCAACTCCTTATTAGCACTACGCGTGTTCCCAAATTTATTTGCGGCAGATTCTAATATCTCAAAAGTTTGCTTTCTCCTTATCTTAAGATACCCATCAAATTTGTCATCAAATCGATCAATTCATTTATAATTGTCCTGTCAATGGTGTAAAAAGTGCCACCCGCACATGCACGTTGTTCATTTTCATATATACACATCGGGACAGACCCGTCCTTCTGGTAGTAGGTAATACACTTGAAGACCCATTACGTCTGTTCACTAAGGTTAGAGTAGAATGTACCCTTTCATTGTTGAGATACTTCAACCGTTTTCAGACTGGTGCTGAAATTTGAAAATGAATCTTGTTTGAGTTCCATGTGCAATTCGACTTAATTCTCCCTTTTCTAGTGATGATAAGTTCTGCCATTATCGTGTTTAATTGAAATTTTATTTGTCCCTGTTCACAATTTTATAGTAGCGTATGCTTCTTTTATTTTCTTTCCCCAACGTTCTCTTAGTTTCTCCCAACTACAGTCATCGCTTGTGTTGATGATAAAGAGCTGTGAGGCAGCCATGTAACTTGGAGTGAAAAACCGAAAGTTTCATTGTCCCACATACAATGAAACTTTCGGGTCTGTAAAGTATAATAAATAGTGTTCTTCTGTGGAGAAGTGTTTCAATTTGATAAAAATTATGTGATTAGATAAAAAGTTTCTCCGTTCTTTTATTTCAAAAAAATTCGTTCATCATTCCAGTTTCAATAAAAAAAAATTTAATATTACTTATTACATATTTATAAATCACAATACATTTATTTACGGGGGAAATAAGAATACTCATTATACATAACTATCATTCAGCTGCTAAGGCAGCAACATTCATTAAAGATCAAATAACTCACCTTCCAAAGGGGTCCTTTTCGGTTTATGTTTGTTCTTTATGTTCTCCTTATGCACAAGGGAACCTTTCCAATTTCCACCACCTTCTAAGAGGTGGTTGTGCTTTCTACATAGTCTCAAAACATTATTTATGGTTGGACTCATTATACTATGAAGCCTCAAAAGCCATAGCGCAAAAATATGAAAAAGTAGAAGGTGACTCATTGTGTGTTCCACTTTTTAGCAGATAATACACACATTATGGCCATGTAAACCACATTAGACAAGCCTTTGATTACTTGATTACCGAGCTTCATCTTGTATGTTTGAGAGTCAAGGTATCAAAGTGTAGAGTTTAGTCTCCTTTGGGCATTACTCCTCATCTCCACCTTCCAAAGGGATGCATGACATCTACATACATATTACGCATTCTAGGAGTGCAAGTAAGGTCGGAGAATTTTGTCTCACGCTACCTAGACGTTGCATTTTCCGAGGATGTTTTGCATGTAGATGAACTTCCTCTACTAGGGGATCAGCATGTGGTATTTGGCATACTCTCATCTAGTAGTGCTCGTTGACCAACCTATCTTCTTCGCACGGTTCCTCCTTCATCTTCATTCATATCACGTTTAACAACCTTTGATAGGAAGATCATGGCCATCTTTGATGACATCATCGGACCATGGACCTTCAAGTGTGTGTGACAGGAGATTTGACACAAAGACATACATCTTTGCCGATTTTATATGGAGGGTTATGCTTATTATCGATGTAGGAGACTGCACCTATAGCATTCTTGGCTAGTTGGGTATTCTCGGCACCTTTGTTATCTTCTCTATTTGTGATTGCAGATAGGTCTATCCTTGAGATATATGCGAGAGACGTGGATACGAAATCATTTCTGTTACAAGTATTATTACGATATATGAGAAATGTTTTACCCATGGAGGTACGACATGAACTCCCGTCTTTTTCTTCTTTGGCCACCCATTGGATTAGAAGTCTACAATCTACCTTGATGATCGACAATTTCATGAGGCTCTACATTCACTATTAATGGATCCGGCCATTCCTCGTACTATTAGGGCTCATCTACGCTCTTGCTCCAACAAGGGTGCATGCTCGTGGATCTTGGCTCAATCATGCATAAGGACTTTCCAACTCGCACCGGCTACTTTCTTTACAACGATGAGATTTTTTCTTGTCTTGGTCCATCCATCTACATCTTCATTACTCACATGTGAGTTTGGTATCATTTTAGATGGAGCAAGACTTCATATGACTCGTTGCTCATTCGGAGGGCAAACAATAGCTACCAATGATGTTATTAGGATATGGTGTTTGCTTTGACGCGAGAGGGTGGATACCTCACATGGAGGGAGCGTTGGTATGCCTTGATGTCGACTAAGGTTAGAGCATACCTCTACTTGGTTCAAGAGGATCAGTTTACTGTGGCAGACGTGGTGGTTACGATTTTATTGATGACACAGTTTCAGAGGTGTGATCAGCCATCCTCTATGATGGGCGAGTGGAGCGACAGCAACCAAAGTCTCCAAGTATAGGGGTATGCAGAGAGGTTAACTCTTTGTTTCTCTTGCTTTGGAGTTATACGGAGCTTTAGACACACATTGGAGTTATACTGAGCTATATATGTTCGTGAGAGAATGCACGAGAGACTACCATACTAGGCGGCACGAGTATCATTCTCTTTAGCTAATTGTATAGACCGTTTTAGTCAATGTGTTTCCATTGTTCTACATAGTGCACTAACTAGTGCAATCCATAAGAAAGCAATCATGTTATGCAAAGTTTCTTCAAGTGATCTTGTTGTTTGTAGGCCATTTGACCTAGATAGTTAGTATATGTAACCTGATATAGAACATATTTCTGAGTGTGATACTATTGGAATCTAGCCCCATCTCACCGGTTTGGTTCCATCCATGTAGGACTTGACGGGGCCTTCCCGTCACTTTTGTTATTTTACTGCATCTACTTTATGGGAAAAAAAGTAGAAGCGGAAAACTCTTGTCCTGTTGAATGCTAGGAGCTCCGGAAATAGGGGATAAGTGACGGTTCTATTCGGAGTAACATGGAATACTGTACTAAGGATATGATGGGGTCTTCCCATCGGTTTTGTTATTATACTTTGTCCCTTTCTTGGTTGTAAGGATATGAGTTTTAAGAAGGGGCTGTTCACACAGTACAGAAGATAGTAGACTGTGTAGTTTGTTCGTCCCAGTGCCTGACACGTAGCCAGGAATCATGAATGTTCATTAATTACAGCAAACAAACGTACGTGCTAGCCCGTGGAAACAAGGAGGATAGAAAAGGAAACGATAAGAAATTGCTTTAAGAATCGTTCCAGAACCAGATTTGGAGATATCGCTCTCACCAACATGAGGTTGCTCATTGGTGACCTTGCATTGCGCACTCTGCTGTCACCAATTGTGAGTGAGCGAGGTCTCATTCTTTTTCTGATCACAAGATATAATGACCCACGGTCTTCTACTGCCTACTGTGGTACGGCGTGGGCTGAAAAGCGAAGTTGGTCGTTGTTGTCATGGTTTCTACTGGTGTATTCTATTATGACACCAACACGGAAGACCACACTTGGCCCTGGTTGTATTTCATTAGAATTGTCCTCATGACAGACTGCCTAATTCCTGACTTCTATGCGAGAAGACAAGACCTCTCACGTTGCGGAGATCTGTGGATCTTAGAGCCAGATGCTTTCGTGACAGCTTTTGTGGACTCTACTTGATTTTCTCCCGTTCAAACTATGTTCTTCTATCGAGGAACTTTTATTCATTCCGGCCACTGACATGCCTGCAGAGTGATTGTGTGTACGGTGCATACATTCGATATATCTGCTAGTCTCATTTGCGAGCTTTCGTTTCATTCACAGGACGGTTGTGACATGAGGTCGTTTGTATATCTCTTTAGTTGGCATCGATGTATCATACAGTTGATACAGTACCCGACAATCTTCCATTTCCACCTCTGCGAATGTTGATCGTCGCCGTTGCTTCTCACAGCACTCGAGTCTTAACAGTAACCTGAAATGAAGAGAAGCAGATGTGTAAGTTTGGAAGAGATTTAAGACAGGAGGTTTTGTCTTCTTTTCAGGGCCTTGTTGCAGGCCTTTTGGATTGATTCCACCAAGACCACGAGGAAATGTTGGTTTATTACAGTCTTCAGTCGAGCCGTGCCCAAGGAGACTTCACTGGAGAACCTTCTTGTTATTTGGTGTCCTCACAGGTGCAGGTTCGGCAATCAAAGAAGCTGCGTTTACGGAAGGAGCGGAAGAATAGTTTGCCTTAATCAAAAAGTTTCTTCTACAAATACTGTAACGAGTCTCGAAACTGCTTCTGTCAAAAGTCAGAACCAGTTTCACAGCACGGACAACTTACTTTGAGTATTATGACAGCCAGAGACCGCACGAAAATTGCCGTTCTTTTTTACTCGGAACAAGTAAACGAGTGCAAGAAAATACACTTTACAAAAAAACAATCGAGTTTTCTCGAGTTTGGACTCTTTTCTCTCATTTACATCATGATGATGTTCCTCTATGAAGAAGCATCTTCCTCCTAGGTCCGCCATTACACCTACAGTAATCGATTCCTAGTGCACTGCCTACTGAGCTCCACGTACCAGCAAGGAGAAAGTCCTGCTTGTAAAGACAAGAGGAACAAACACGTATTGGCTGTACATATGACAGCCTCGAACTTATTTACTCTACTTCAATTTCTATCAAATCTCTGTAGCTAGTCGGCTTTATTCCTCTTCTGCTTATTTAGACCGACCAAGCCCAAAACGTATCTGAAGATCGAGACAAACCACTGCAATATGGCCATATGCCAGGGGTCCTTTTTCTCCGGTTTTTCTTCCGGAGCAGGCGGGAATAAACCTTTATAAAGCTCCTTCTGCTTCAGATATAGTTCGCGATCATGCTCTGCAATGCTGCGCAGCTCACGCATTACAGCCTTGTCGTCAGGAGCTAATTTCCTCACTTTCTGAAAATCTTCCTTCGCAGCATCCGTTTGACCAAGAGCCGCTCGAGCTTTTCCTCGTCTAAAAAGAGCTTTTGTGTTCTTCGCATCCTCTCCAAGTACCTAGTACAGAAATGACTTGTTAGATCCTATCATGGTCCCTCACAGAGACAGCAAATGTTCTGATCTTTGTTGAAGACAAGCTCGTGCATATCGAATGGACAACTTCTTTCAGTCATGAATGAAGAAAGATGGACGGAACCTGATACTACAAATACAATGAGGTGGAAGGGTAGACATCAAAACGAACTAATGCGAGTGCAGTGAGCATAAACCAAGCCTATAATCGATCGTTGCAGAGATGATCCAAACAGAGTTAGAACGACACAGCCTTTCATGTGAACAAATATACTTCGTATATTGTAATTTGATTGTTCAGACCAACTACGTGTAGAAAATACAAATGTAAAGAAGTGAAGGTGACAAGTGTCAGCGTCAGTGAAAGGAGTTAGGAATTGTCCAAAAGAAAATCTTTGCACAATCTCACAACAATACGTAAACGAGACTGACATGTAAGGTTCGATTCTAGGGCTTTTTGAGACTAGATTTCCATGTCCACGGTTATTCCATAGGCTCCCTTATGCCCTCCATGACGAGACCAGACCCACAGGGTTAGCGATACTAACTAGTGCTAATACTGTTCTCTACAGCAGAACATTCAACTTTATCTCATTTCATGACGAGGACTTCCACGAAGCCGGACATCAGATTTGTCCAAAGTAAATTCACGCCACAAGTTTTTGAACTTTCCGAGTTCAGAGATAGTCCGTCATTGTGCTGAGTAGCTTAAGAAATAAGATAAAAAAGAATACAATCCAGAGAAAATCATGTTTGTAGGAACGAATTGAAAAAGTAGTAGATACAAAGAGATGGACAATGTGTCATAAGACTATTAGCTTTAGTGTGAGAAGATGCTACTAAATATGTACATATTAGAAGTGCTTGAATGCTGATGATTAACCGGTAGGTGCCGAGAAATCTGGAGCAGAAGAAGATGAGGCTGAATGATGTGAACTAGTGCTAGAAGGATATCTCACTTAACTACTAGAGTACTAAACCTTGCTAGGAACCGTGAGACTTAGTAGTAGGTGGTACCAGACCTTGCGATTCCTAGTAAAAGTGAATTACATGTGAGAGGCGTAGAAGGCCAACAGAATTGAGTTACATGCCTTAAACAGTAAAGGAACAAAGAGGAAGACAAGTCATGGAAGTGATCAATGCTGCAGTGATCACGCTTTATTGCAATTCTCATTAAATGTAATGAGAATTACAATAAAACGAGACCTTATTGACGTAAGACAAGTGCAGTATGGACCAATGTGTTACTGCGTGCAATGTCCCGAAACTGTGAAGACCCATAACATGGAAATACCTTGATACACATGGATTAAAGAAAAAGTTGGATCCCGTAAGAGTACTTAAATGGGAGAGAAATGTTATAAGGATAATAAAAGAGTAGAACCTGCAGGCACAGGCATTCAAGGCTAGCAAATGCGATATGCAGAAATGAGAGCAGAAGGGCACAAAGGGCTAAAGCAGAGCTATAAAATTAGAAGTCTAAGCTAGAAAGGCAAGAGACGTAATGTAAAGAACGAAGGGTACAAACCATGAACAGCAATCATGGAAGATTACTAAGTAGCAATAAAATATACACTAATTAGGCGAAGACAAGTGCGGTATAGAACTAATATGTGAAAGAGTAGAGAGAAGTCCAGGAACTATCAAAAACCTTGAAGTGATGAATAGGTTCTTATTTTCACATAAATATGCACCTACTAACTGACACTTACGATAGTGCAGTGGCCAATAGCTTCGTCGTAGCGCTCCAACTTCAGAAGGCTCGCTGCCATATTGAGATGGCATGGTGTTTTCACCGCATCGGCCATGTCTTTATACTTGCCAAAAAGCTGGAACATGAAATCATCTCCCATATACGCAAGAGCCTGAATCAAACAACACATCCTGCTTCACAATGAGTATGTGAAGAAAACTTGAAAATGTCGGAAATTTCACCCTTCCTTTCACCTTCTCAATAAATCACGGTACCAAAGCCAGACAACAGGAGGTTGAAGTAAACTCCATTAACTATCATCAAATTATCTACGTCTCTGAAGACGTACATAATAGATGTGGCTCAGAAGGAACAATCTCATGGAATGGTGTGTGTCACCAGAGGCAACGATGTCCATAAGTCTCTCTGCTTATGTACTAAGAGGTCTTGTCACAGCTTTGCGACCATGACCCCTGTTCCCTCTTTATTACACCGTCCATATAGTATGGGTTCTTGCCATGCTTGGTGTCAGGAGCGACCCGTTTCAACGAAGATCTTCACCTAATCATTGACTGCCCAGGGTACTGGTCCTACTTTAATACTCCCTTTGGTAGCAGCTTTTAGTTTTTTATTGTGGTGAGAAAGAAGACTTCATCCCATTAGAGAGACGACTGGACACTGCCCATCATCCCACAACGACATAACAGCAAGAAAAGACTATATCGTCATTACCCCACCCTCTTCATCAGACCCTTAAGCCCTCTACATATGACGGAAACCAAGACTCTGACCATTTCATACTGTTGGATAGCTTCTTCAAACTTGTTTTCTTTGAAAAACTCATTGCCATCCACTCGTCGGCGATCTGCAGCCTCAATCCGCTCTTCTACCATCATCTCTCCACGAGGCCTGCCCTGTAATAATCGGAAGGAGAGCTTGTTAAAGTATCCATAAATGATACTGTAATGATCTCCAAAGATTTGATGATGCAGAAACTTTACAGTGTCGTTACAGGAGAAAAGTTCCACATGGACCTCCATGAAATATTACGTCTAGATAACAGATACAACTACACCTCAGTCAGCTATCTACTCAAAATAGCAAATAAGAGTGGAATGATCATAAATCATAGATTTGACTTACTTCTTTGGCTTCCTCGAACCCAACAAGTGCCACTTCGTAAATCAAATTAGCCTTGGGTGGTACATTAGGAAAGGAAAAATTGCCCTCGTCTCCATATCCAAGTTTGTATCCAACACGGAAAAGAGCAGTTTCACCCGTTCTCATGCTTGCCACGGCAATCGCAAGTCCACGCAGAACCTTTTTTTCTGGAAATTTAAAACTCATCGTGTTAGGAAGATTCCATCTTACTTAACAGACATACCATGATCCCCCTACATGGAACATGATACCCAGCATATTTTGTGTCTTTTCGCCCATAAACTAAAGTAGGAGGTGTTCCCAGTACTTGAATAGGAGCTTATGCTACTGACAACTACAATTCCAAAATGAAACCTTAGATGGGAGAATGTCCCCGTATTCTCCAGTGTTCGTGACTCCGCCCAAACACGAGATAGTTGCACACCCAATACTGATTCTTCACCCAACGAAAGGATGATCCTTTTACAAGAGACTCCATCTCTTTACCTATGCGATTGTATGGCAGAAAAATCACATTTCGTACCTCTTAAAGAAGATGGTAAAAGAATATGAAGAAACGGGATTCGTAAGAAATAAACGAACTAAAACTTGAAGAGCTATGCATTTTAGAAGAGATACCGTGTCCAAGGATCAGCTCAAAAGGTGCCCCTTCTTGCCAGGTGTCCTCAAACTTGTGCATAGTGCTCTCAGCCCAAGCTCTGTAGTGCACTGCAAATCGAACGACATTCTGTCTCAAAACCTAAACGGAATGAGCAAACAATTCGTAAGAAATCTTCAAGCGTAAGCTACTCCGCATACTGCACAGGCATAACAGATAAACTAAAGACACGGCGAAAATGCTTAATGACCAGTTTACAAGGGGATTCTTACAGAAACAAGTGGAATGTATGGAGGGAGTTTTCTCCCCTCTTCCCGCTGTTATTATCTGCTTCGAGACTCCTTCTGCCAGTTCCTCGACCTCTGAGGTCACTTTAGGGGGGAATTTGTCATCTCTTCCCATGAACTCTGTATGTTTGCTGTTCGATGGTTCCTCATCATCTGATGACGAGCTACTCCTCTGCTCCTTGTTCCCTCCTTCCTCTTCAACTACAGGTAGATTCTTAGGGGCTTCCTCCAAACCAGTAATGCTGCCCTTCTCTGTCTCCTCGGAACCTGCTGGCACCTCTATGTCCTCCTCTTTTGAACCCATAAGAGGTGCGCTGCTTTCCTCCCCTGATATGTCTTGAGCAGAAGCCATCCTTCACCAATTTGTCGGCTCCTCAGACCCTGTACGAAGCGACAAGGTCAGGACATTACTATCGACTAGAAACTGCAAAGAAAAGGGTACACGCGGACGACCTCCTTGAAATTCCGAGAGAGAGAGAGAGAGAGAGAGAATATACGACCACGGAGGATTCCCTGGGCGTTTAATGCGCTAGGCTCTGCTTCATATTTTCTGTACAACGTGGTGAAACGTTGTAGATTACTACTCGTTTTAAACTGATGCACAGAGGTTAAACTTTCGAGAATCAATACCCAGGAAATTAAGGCCTCGCCAAGAAATGAAGGCAATCCTTACATAGAGAGTGCAACACCCAGGAAATTAAGGCCTCGCCAAGAAATGAAGGCAATCCTTACATAGAGAGTGGAAAAATTGGAAGCCTTAACAATCGAGACAAGCTCCTACCACAAACCACATGTTCCGCGCCTAAGCAGTTAAATTGTCAGCGATAGGAGGGACGGTAATCCGTCTTGCTTCATAAATGCTACGGTCTTAAACTACAAAAACTACTGCAAGAGCTCGCCAAATTCAAGGGCGAAGCTCGGGAACCCAAATTCAGCTAGATCCAATCTACGCTGGCACAGAAAATCGCTCAAACGACTTAGAAAACTCGATTCCTCATCGTCGGGTGAGGAAGAACATTTTCTCTACGCTCCACGCGAATATACAAAATCACTGCAATCGCTACAATCATATACTGCTAACACCCTGCCTCTCGGAACCTGGGCAAAAAAAACTCAGCCTTCATCATCTTCTTCTTGAAGAAAATTGAGCTGAAAAGCTCCCCCTCCTGAATCGCAAAAACCCTCATCCATCAAGCAGCCATCCGACGTTCCACGGGCAACCTCTCGAAGGAAACGAGTCACTCACCAGGGGTCAAATCCGAGCGCCGGCCAAAGGAGGGTGGAAAAGAAGCCCGCCACAATGAGCAATTCCGTTGCTGCCTGATTCTGAAAAGCGCCCGATCTCCTGTTCGTCGCTCGAGCAATGTTCTTAGCCAACGTTGGCGTCACACTGTGGCTTGCGCTCCGATTCCGAGACAGCGCCTCAAGGAAATCAAGCATGAGACAGGCCGGGACCAGGCAGCGGACGACCGGAGGGCAGGGCAGCGGTCAGCAGGCCCGCTCGCATGGCTTCAAACCGCCTGACGGATAGAGAAGTTTATAGGTATATACCGCTCCCGGCTCCCTCCTGTCCGGCAGGCTGATTGACGAGGCGAAAACTTGCCGGCAGCCCCTCTTTACCTGTACTATTTCATTCAAGCATGTAGATTTATTTTTTAATTTATTATTATTACTGAAATAACAAAAGGATGGGAAGACCCCATCAAGTATGGAACCAAAACGATAACATGAGGCTAACGATAAACCCCAATAGTTCATTCAAGTATGTAGTTGACAAAGACAATCTGTGTAGAATGACCTGTTATGACAGGTTTGGTGTTTATCGTTACCTACTCTACCGGGTGTATAAACGTACCAGGTAAGTGACCATTTGATTGTTAGTTTCGTTTTTACCACGTAATTTTTCCTGCGGATGCTCAAAGCCTGACGTAAGAAGATTTGCAAAAAGCCATGTGAGTCCACCAAGCCAGTCTTGCAGACCGACGGAGTCCGGTGAGGGCCCTGAACGGGCCTGAAGGGTTCGCTTAGTTAAGCCTGTGGCTGCCCGTGGTCGGGCAGGGCAGCCGTCCTGCACATCGTTTGAATCTTTGTTCGCGAAGAATCTAGACTGGGGAGCAAGGCGCGGGAATAGTCTGGACCTGTGATGTCTGACTGTCTTGTCCTGTGAACGTTTTGTTCTGAAAGTTATAGTGCATCTGACGCAGCCTCGATCCCCTTCATGAGCTTCTTCCTCATTCCTGTCTTTCGCGCGAAGTTTCACTTCTATTCAATACACTGAAGTTATGGAATACTTCATCCAACATCTTTGAACCTACAAACACTTCCGGAATTAGTGTACACTAATCAAGACATTAAAACTTTACTCACTAATTAAGCGTCAATTTTCGCTAGGATTTTAAAAAGTCATTAAACATCAATTTACGTTATAATTATGATATTTTATCATCCTTACATGTTCATGGAAGGTTTTCTCTCTACCACATCTGGTTTCACATTTTGGTCTTTGATGCTCTTCACCAATATATGTATTCCCATTATCTCAGTTTTGAAGGTGTAGAGAAATACCCCTAGTGAGCTTTACCGTTTCCACCAGCTCCTTGAAGGTATATTTGTCTATGACTTTACCTGAGCACTTGCCTATAATCTGTGTGATAAGTTGTGTAGGCATGACCATTCAAGGTGATAGTTAACCCTTGCAATCATTTAACATATTCGCAACATAAATCAACCCAAAATACAATATTTATTTGGATTAAAATGAAAAACGTTCAAGCTCATGCAGCACTATGTTCAATAAAAGTGGCCAACCTTAGTGCCCTCTACTCCGGTGTTGAGGGTTGTTTTTATCTTCGTTTTTTAACTATGTTCAATAATAGAATTGAAAGTGATAGTTTTAACTTTCAAAACTATTATGGATTGATCTTTATCTGCATAGGTTCAACCTTTTATGATTTTTGGCAATCCATATTACATTATATTATTGTAGTTGATCAAATTTTGTAATAAAAAATGAAAGAGATTTAAACAATCCTGAGTGTGAAGCAATATCATTCTATCAAATTTTAAAATATAATATAATCATATAAAATTCACCACAAACATGAATTTTTTTACATCATTTTTATGACTTATTTATTCTATTTTGTAAAGATGACATTTCTCATCTGAATATATTTGTAGAGAAATATTCATAATAAATTAACATTTCATATTTTTCTAAAAATACGAATTATTTTAGATGATTAATATTTCCATCATATTTTGGAATCTTTTGTTTCACAATCGTTTGAAGCCAAGAGCAATTGTATTGAGATGTCATAAATATAAATCTTATATTATATTTTAATAATTTAAAAATAAAAAACTTAGATTGATAGAGTTTTATTGAGTTGATTATCCTTTTTTTTATAGGATATTATATCAAAAAATATGATATATTTTATTATGGACAATGCATGAGGCAACATTCTATCAATAAATCCAAAATTATAAAGTTGATTGTTTAAATCTATTGATATTATTAAAATTTTAGCCTATGACTCTCTTAATTATTCCATATACTATGTTAATATTGATTATTATATAATAAATTGAACATTTTGATTTGGGCTAGATAAATCAAACAAATTTATTTGAAGTAGCAATAATGATAAAAGTAATCATAATTGCAATCAAATCCATAGAATAATTGAAATTTAATTTATAATATATTTTAGATGTATGTGATAAAAGCTTCTAAAATAATAAATTTAATATTATAAAATATTAGTTAAAAATAAATAAATAATATTTTAAAAGATTCATAAATATGTCCATAAAACAAATTATGTAAAATGAGTATTTAAAAAAAACATAAAATAAAGATCTAATGTAATCATCTTTAGTGAATGAAAAGAAAACAAAGGTTAGATGGAGATAAATAATCTTGAGTTGACATTTAGTGAACTACTTAAATTTGTCACATCAACAATCCATGTGCTTATTAAGTTGTGTTTCTAAATTTGTAGTCAGTGTGTTAGTTTGAATTACATGTCAGCAATCCGTGTACTTATAATGAAATCTGCCACATCATTAATCCACAATGACTTGGATGGATAATGGTTATGAGACCTTATCTATATTGTATTTTTTTTATAACTATATATGGAGAAAAAAAACCATTGAGTTTATCTATCAACTTATGAGTTCTTAAATGTTATGTATTCACTTTCATAATTTTACATTGTTATAATAGCTAACTTGCTATTTTTTTGAATGTGTATTACACTCTTATAATATCAAGACAATGATAATAGCTTTAAGTTTTGAAGAGTAATATAGAGACGGGTATGGATCATTGATTTACAAGAAGAATAATTGGGAAAGGAAAAATTGTGGGCTGCATAAATGGATTTGCCACATGAAAACCTATTTCCAAACTTTCCATTTTCCAACTTGTTCAAGTGTTGAACAAGTTGAAAACATGGAGAGTAATGTTTTCAAAGTCTATCTTGTGACCAATTGGGGTGCAGATTTTATGGCTCAAGTGATGATGTCACAAGTGCCAATTATACTTCCAATTTTCAATTATAGAGAAAAGAAGTATTGTACCATTTACATTCTATATTGAGTATTGGATGGATTTGAATTGTAAACAATCAGCACCAGGTCCATTCAACATGTATGTAGAAATTAAAACAATTTATTGAAAAAAGAAAGTGTAGAGTGATTTTAATGTTAGAAATTATAGTGAAGACTACTACAAAGTTGTTATAATATCAACTTTATCTTTTCTGAATCTTATTTTTCTCTCCAAGATTGGTGGTAGCATAGTAAAACTATCACACCACTAAACGAGAGAAGTTAGTCAATATTCTAACCACCAAACATTGGAACCATTAAGTCGTAGATAAGTAGTTTGTTGTGAAAACCAATCATAAATTATGATCATCTAAGGTTTTATCATACACAAAAATATCATAAAAAAATATAATAATAAATTTGTCTAAATAATCACAAAAATTATAGTTCATCAATGGTATGAATGTTGCAGATGCATTAGTGAGATCAAAAATTATCACTAGATATTCAAAGAAAACATACATAGTTCAATCAACTTTTTGTACTAGTACAAAAAGTTGTTTAATGAAAATCTTCATCAACAATTTGAATATGGTTGTACCTGTTCGTCAAATCCAATTTGATGAAGTACTTAGTTCTTGAAGTTGATTAAACAAATCATCCATTTGAGGCAATGAATGCTTATTTTTCAACGTTTGTTGATTCAACCCATATTAATATTGATATATCATACTTCCATCTTTCTTATTTGCAAACATCACATGTGAACCATAAGATAAATTGTTTGGTAGTATGAATCCATTATTCAACATCTCCTCCACTTAAGATTTACATTCATCCAATTCAGTCGGAGCCAAATAATATGGAGCTTTGCAAATCGGTGTGCTACTTAATATCACATCAATCTTGTGAACTACACTCCTTTTAGTTGATAATTATGTAGGTAAATCATATGGAAATAATAATTTTACTCAATAATTAATGGAATAAAAATAAAAACATAATAATATGATAGATGTATATTCATTATCCATCACTCCAAAATTCTCATATTTATACTGACTTGTAGGTCTTCACATTACATGAATTTCCCATATGAAACAAAAGATTGGCTTGATCTTCAATCTTTTGGAGTCATTTACTATTTGTCTCTTCATTGTCAACATGAGTTGCATGCGATTAGGGTTGATTTTTTGTATTCAAGTTATCACTTCCATCTCACCAACTCTTTCTTTCTCTAACTTCTAACTTGTTAATCTAATATAGAAATCTTGTCCACAATGGCTTATTACTTTGTATGACCTTCTACAATAGTTTCTCTCATCTTTCATCTCTCTCATGATTGAGTTAACAATTTCATTTATAGTAAATAAGATCTCCATGTTTTTCAACCAATCAAACTAATATGAGACATTTATAAGAGTTATTTCAAATTTTGCAAGAAAATGAGTTATATGACAAAGCTTCAAAATGTGAATTTGGTAAGTTAGAAGTAGATTATTTAGTTCATTGATTCATAACAGAGAGAATTCAAATGGTGAGTGAGAATATAGAAGCCATACAAAAATGGACAACACAAGAGGATCAAACTTAGTTAAATAGTTTTTTTAGATCTTACAGGATTTTATCACATATTTGTTAAAGCTATTGTCCACCTTGCTCAAGACTTAAAACCCAATTGACTACTACTTGTACAATAATGGGTGGAAACCTTCAACTCGAATGAGAGGATCTTTGACATCCGTTTCATTGGATCTTATTTCATGAATAAGTCTTTCACATGGTACACTACATGAGACCTAATTCTTTCAAAACTATGTGTTTCCATTTCATGGAATGGGATACAAGAGATAATTCTCCAAAACTTTGAAACAGTAGATTCACTCCAAACTGCAAGAATAAAGTTGTGGTATTTGAATCATAAAGAAGGTACACATGAATACATTGAAAAAATTTATGATCTTCAAATATGCATTGTGATATGAGTGGAGTAGAATACTTGGGTATTTTCAAACAAAACTCAGTGCTATGCATGTGGGAGAATAGATCATATTGTCAAGTCATGTATAATTTGATCAGAATCCCAATGAGGAATACTCATATTGTGATGTACTTTCAATTATGTGGAAGGAGGAGAATACAAAGATGAAGATAAGATCTTGCAAGTAAATAAAGATCACAAGTACAATTTTTTTGCAAACTTATTGGCTCCACTAAATGAGAAAAAGGTAAGGGTGGAAGAAGACAACCTTTGGAAGCTCAGAGGAGGAGCAAGAAATAAGCAAGATTGATTGTCATAGATGGGATGATGGAAGGTGATAGTCATAATTTTTCATGTGTATAAAATGTAAAGATTATCCTTAGAACCAACAACATCTCTTATAAATAACAAGAAGCATACATTACTTTTAAAAATGACAGTTTTTGCAATCAAATTAACTTCTATTTTGAGATTCGATTCTATATTTGTAAATCTTTCATCCACTACTTTTTACCACTTTTTTTCTCCAATCTCTCTATAAATTGTATCGCTTCATCCATGATATTCATATGATGACATCATCTTGAGCTAATATGGTTACTCTCCATTCAATATCTTCATTTTATCAATATATGATTTGTTATACACTTTGTACTAATGTCTCTTTTGGTTAAGTTTACATATTTAGCAACTCCATTTCCTAACGCTCATACTTCACTAAAGTCAAACCTAATTTTATTGCAACAAATCGTGATATAAAATTTTATGGAGACTCAAAAGTACTTCTTCAAGTGACAAATTTGATGGACAAAATGAGGTCAATAGTTCAACATAAAAATATTTTATTTGGAAGACAAGAAGTAACTTGCATATACCTTAACACGAATGTTGTGCGTTAACAACATCATAAATGTGAAAATTCAAGCTATCACATACTATACATGTGACCCCAAACTATTGTACCTCAATTTGCATACCTCTCCATCAATAGTGACTTTGAAGTAAGCTATATGTCCACTTTACTCCAAAATGACCTAACTCCTCATGATCATGTTTGACCAACTATGCTCTTTGAGATGGAAGTGGCACAACACGAACGCTGCCATCTCCCCATAGTGGACTTAAATACTAATTATAACAAGGAAGTACGAAAAGATCATGAAAACACTTCAAACGGAGAGGGCTAAAAAAAAGTTTGAGGTCTATGTACAATGTTGTTGTCATAAGTAATGATATAGTTATTGCAATGCACATGGGAGCTGGGAGGTTATTAATTTCTCAAAATCTACATAAGTAATATGCAGATGTCATCTTATGGAGTTGATTTTTCATGTAAAATATCAAATTTAATGCTCAATACATTGGTTCTTTGTGGTGTTTTGTGTTGTTGAGAGGTGTTGGTGATGTATCTTACAAGTTAAAAAATTTTGATCTTTATGAAATTAAACCTTGTATTTTATGTGTCATGATTGCATGAATATTTATCATGATCTAAACAATTCACAAATCCATCAACTGTTTCTCTTTTACCTATTATCATAATATAACGTGAAGAATATTAGGTAGATAAGATACTTAAAAAGTGGATTAGATGTCATAAATACCAAAAAACCGAGTATTTTGTTCAATGAAAATGATATCCATCATATGAATCAATTTGGGAACTCGCTAACAATTTTGTTAGTGTATATTTGATTGTGCAAGAGTTTGAACGTGTGCATAATGTTTTATCTTAAAAGAAAGATGATTTATAACCATCTTTAGTTAATGAGAACTAAAATACATGTCATGCAAGATGAAAATAAATAATATTTAGTTGATTATTAATGTACTATTAACATATGTCACATCATCAATCCATATGTTCATTAGGTTGTGTTTCCAATTAGTGTGTTAGTTTGGGTTACAGGTCAGCAATATGTATACTCAAAGTGATATCTGCCACATCATAGATCCACAAGGGGTTGCATGTATTGTGATAGTGAGATTTTGTCTATATTATATATTTTGAATAAATATATATGAAGAAAGATAAATCATTGAGTTCATCTCTCAACTTATAAGTTCTTGAGCTATTCGAGTGGTATGTAATCACTACCTTAGTATTAAATATAAGATGAAAAACTCTTTTGAAATCTTAAACATAATTTTAGCATAAACATAAAGTCCTCAATCATATCATGAAGTCATATTTCATTATAATGAGTTCTTTTTTAATCTTGCAGAGTTATTAAATTTTTTTTATATATATTTTATCAAAATTTGTTATGAAAAAAATTTAATATTAATATGCATTGTCATTTATCTTCTTGTATGAATAAAAAATATAAATTTTATATTAAAATTTGATATATTATATTCTTATTCTTTACACTTTTAAATATGTGTATAATAAATTATAAAAAATTATTGTTAACATTTTGACATTATATTTTTTTATAAAAATTGTTATTATTTTTGTTATAAATAATTCAATAGATTTGAAAGATCATCTAATAGATTTTATGAATTTTTATTATTGATCAAATGCAATCCTAATCAAATATCATAACTGATTTAAGGATATTTCTATAAGTTATATATATATATTTAAACAATAATTATATATTATTTACATATGTGTATTTAAGCATAAAAGTGGTTAGATTCGTTTACATTGAGAATTTATGCAAATTTGTAACATGAGTATTGCAAAAAGTCACCATGAGATCTATGAACAATATGGATAACACGAATAAATATTTCATGTATTCTAATTATTGTTGGTTGGCTTGAAAAATATAAATATGATGGCCATTTCCAAAATCCAAACTCTATGAAACACAAAGTGAATTTATTTTAAAATAATTTTGTTTAGTATCTATGATCAATGTGTGGAATATTCATGTAGACAAGTTGAGAAGGATACAAATTATTGTAGTATAATTAAGTTATGATGTATGATAATGATGATATATATATATATATATATATATATATATATATATCATCATTTAGACAAAAATTTTATTTTTTTTATAATTCGAAAATTGATGATCAATTGGACATAAATAACATGTATGGACATGATTATGTAACAATTTAAGATAATAAGTATGTTGATACTTTCAAGTCATAAAGTACACCATATACAATAATATCTTATGTATGTAATTAAATTGAAACATATTGCACACATCAAGAAGTAAACACACATTTTTAATTTCAAAATCTAGTTTGAATTAAAATTCAATTTTGTTAAATGATATTCTTAAATAAACATCAAGTTTGAAAAGATTGAGCATGTTGGTTAAACTATAAAGTGTTATTTTTATTTTGATCATACATTTACATATTGCATCAAATATGTGTATTGTTGTATCAATAGTACACGTTTATGTGTGGATTCATTTATATACAAATTTTTTGTTCAAATCTTCATTTAATCCTAAAATACATCACCTTGATGAAAGATGATAACATTTTTTAATCTTGATAAACTTTTAATTTTTAATATTTTAAACTGAAAATTTATGAAGTTTGAATTTTTTTTTTATGTTTCTGTATTATTCTATTATCATTTACAAATTCAAGATTTTTGATTTATTGAATTCTACCTATTAGTACATTTATTACAAGCTCATCACATGTTTTACACTTATGTAGATAGGACCATCAAATAAAATTTATTCTCAATTTGCACAAATATCATTATCTTTATTTTAAAAATATATTAGATGAAGTTTTAAATTCTGCAATTTAATTCAGTTACTCATTTGCTTATATATTTTATTATTTTCATCTATGTTAGATATATATAAATGATAATGAATCTTTATTTTAATTTTGAATAACCTCATTTATTCATATAAAAAATATGCAGATCCTTTTAATTATATTTGTTCATTTTAAATATATGAAATGTCAAAACATACATGTTATAAATTTGTTGGTGGATATTTTATTATACATTACATAATATTTTATAAAAGATGTTGATTTATATAAAGTTCAAGTAAAATTTGAAGTAAATGTATGTAATTTTTTAAATTTAAAATACTTAATAATATAATATAATATATTTGGTGATAAATATAATTTTATCTAGCTATATAGTGTTTATTTCGATAACTATGAGAAAATAAAATATTTAAAAAAACATTTTGTTGTTATTTATTAAGTTAAAATATATCAGGGTGATTTGGTTGAATTACATTTTTGTTTTTTGGAATCAAGTTTACAAATTAAAAATAGATTTGGGTAGCATTATTTTTTTGTTTGTTATTAGCAATATTCTACTGGTCTTGGTTAAATTTAAATGATTTTGTTTGATACATTTAAAAGTAATATGGTTCATTATGATAGTGAAGTTAATAACCAAACAATAAAAATGGATAATTTCTGTATTTAATTAGATTTTTTTAATGGTCCTCATTTAGTTTTTTTTAAAAATGTTGTTTGAAAATTGAATATAATATATACAAATCTGTCACAATTTGAAAATGTTGTGGAAATTTGTGAAATATCAATCCAAGTTATGTCAGACCAGATGACCTAAGTCAAGCTCATTCCAGGAAGGGTAGCATGTCGAGAGAAGAGAGACTGCAGAGGTTGAGAAAAGCTCATGGTACAGTTGAGGAAGGGTGAGAAAGAGCACACTGCAGAAGTTGATTGCACCCTTAGAGCCACTTTCTTTTTCTCCACTTCCTTGCCGACTCTTGCCAGCGGGGAGATCATCATGACGGGGAAGAAAGGTCAACGTACTTACAGGGATCTTATTGGTTTAAGTGATAATCGCAATTAGGAAGAGTCAAGTGGGCCCAGCTTCCGAGAGATTCACACAAGTGAATAGAATTCCGAAGGCCGGAGGAGAGGCAATGCAAGACTGCCTGCCCTGCTCCACTTTTGGCTCTCGAAATTGTATCCCGCCTTCTACATTCTCAACATTATTCTATTTTATTGACAAAACTTTTCTCTTGCCCAAGTTTGCTGGATTTGTTGTTGTAGATTAGTAGATAGATTGATAGAGAGTCCACCGTAGGCAGTATAAGAGAAATCGGCATTTTCGAATGATGGAAATCGTCCTCTGCTTCAGAATTGCCCTCTTGGTGCTGCTTGCAAGCTGGGTTGCAGGTCCAGTGCAAGGAATACGTTTTGTCCTCGATAGGAAGGAGTGTTTCAGTCATGAAGTTCACTGGGAGCATGACAACGTCGACGTTTCATTTGTTGTCATCAAGGCTGATAATCCCTGGTCCTTTAATCGTCTGGGCGTCGATCTCACGGTATTTGTCTTTGCCAGCTTGAATTCTGTGTCAGTGTTTTTTGTAATATCCCGTAAGTGAATTTCTAGGGTACGATCCTGTACTGTCACAGACGGATTGAAGTCTAAACATCGATCACACGCCTGACAATACATGGCGAAGTTTTCCAGTAGAGAGAGAGAGAGAGAGAGAAGTCCCTACACGTTGATGTGAAGGTCTTCAGAATCGTCCAGTAGTTCATTTGTGCTGTTAAAGCACTGACTTCACTTTTAGCTCAGATAGTCGACAGAGCTTGGTTTCAGTGATATCCAGCAGTCCATGTGAATCAATATAGGGAATTGTCGTAGACGAATTGATTGACATTAAATTTCTTCTGTGCATTTTTTAACTCTAGACGTTAAAAAATGACGCGAGGCCTACCTTCAATGCAGTCAACAGTCGAGGCGATCATAGAAAGATAGCTGAGATTTTTTTATACAATCTATATCACATCAAAAGTTCAGCTCTTTTGAATGTTATGCAAACAAAATCCATTTTTTAGGTAGACTAGATATATCCATAAATAATGTTTTCTTACTCTCGTGTTTTTGTTGACAACCTCAAGGAGCACTGTCTGGATCAGATACATTTTACGTAAACGTTTTTTTTCAGGATCAAACAGGAAACAAACTTTTGTAGCTATCTATATTCATCCTTTCGTTCCAGTCTTGAACTAAATTGGACCCTATAGTCATTATCTTGTCCTTGGGGTGATCAGTTGTTCTAAGGTGTCTTGTGCTAATGTTAGCTCGTGACGTCAATTCATTATTTACCAACGAAGCATTTAGATATGCAACTGTATGATGAGGTAAAGTTGTCTTGTAGCCCCATAGGCCGGAATCATTACTTGCAAAGGGGAGTGTCAGGGGAGAGGTAAGTTACAGGGGCATCTATTGCTCTAAAAATCTAAAATGTATGGCCTTGCTTCTGGAGTTTTTTGAGAGGTGCTTTGGCACAAACGCCGATTGTGGAATGAGAAAATTTAAGCTGAACAATTATGCAATTACTGTTGGAAATCTCGTGCAGATAGAGGCACCAAATGGTAGACTTTTGTACAATGGTCATCAAAAGGAGGATGATAAATTTGAATTCGAGGCCCCTGTCAGAGGATTTTACAGATTCTGCTTCAGCAACGTTTCTCCTATGCATGAGACTATTGACTTTGATGTGCACATCGGACACATAACTACTCGAGAAGAGCTTGCCAAACCTGGTATTTTACCATCCTTGTCATGGATTTAGTTTTGGTAATGTTTGGAGTTATTAGATAGAGTTTTTGTGTTCTTTCTTTAGTGGCTTCATGGCAGATGGACAGACGAGATGCAGTGTTGGTAGCTTGTTATTGAGGTTATTGATGAACTTTCAGACTTGCAATTTTGATCGAAGGAAGGACTTTTGAAATTATTTGTGTATTTTAATGGTGGCAGGCTAGTTTTCATGAGGATGGTATGATTATCAATTTTTGGGTTTACTCATGTGTAACATTCCTATAGCGTGGATGTGAAACTATTGGCCATCTATGAATTATGTGTTGCACTGTGGTTTTCTGTTCAGAGGATTTCGATCCTCTGATGCATCAAATTTCAGTTATCGAGGAAGCCTTGTATGGCGTTAGATTTGAGCAGCATTGGCTCCAGGCACAAACCGATCATCAGGCTATTAGTAAGTCTTGAAACTCATGTGTGGGTACTAGTACATTTCCTTATTTCATTGGATAGGCTGTTTTCTTGCTGAACTTGCCATGCTCATGTTTCGAGCTTGCACATATCGTTGACTGGCATTAATATTAACCCTCGTGTATGGGTAAATTTTCCATGCAGTGAACGAGGCAATGAGCAAAAGGGTGATATACAAGGCTCTACTGGAATCAGCAGCACTTGTTGCCTGCAGTTTCTTACAAGTTTTTCTTCTGCAGCGCCTTTTTGAGAGGAAACTTGGCAAGGGTTCACGAGTATAGATCTTCAACAGGTTCTACGTTGTGGATAAGTTGTCCGATAAGGGAAAATTTTGCAGGACGTAGCTGTAAACATGATAACATGTGATGTTGTCTGCACTAACGTCACCCTTTAGCATGCATAAATGCACACAAGTTTGATTTTCTCTTGAAATTGCACAAGAGCAGATCAATATTCACTTAGCTCAACTACACAAAAGAGGAGCCGGATCACCAGCGTGACTTATGTCTCCATCCTACCCTAAGTCACGAAAGCGAGAATCAGAAAGCAAATTCGGTGATATTGTTTTCCCTGCCATGTCCCTTTTAAGCCCTACATGCTTTTCGTTCCTAGCGTGGAGGGATCGCCGACTTGTAGGTTGAATGGCAGATGAAATTTCAAGAGGTGGGTGAGAAAAGCCCTTTTCGATATTGTGGTTGATAACCTGAAAGGTGAATGAGATCGTATATGCAGCATCAATGGATGTCACGAGAGCACGAAGAATAGTCGATACAGTCACCTTGCAAAATGTTTTTCTAGATAGGATGAAAGAGTTCATGAAGAAAAAAGTCGAGGTTTAATGCTTGAACAAGCTGTGCTATAGTCGAACTTCACTGTACTCACAGGAAATGCAGTAGCAAGTTTCCTTGAGGAGCAACTCCGTCAAATATCGCAGGCAGGAAATCGTTGTACGCAACAGTGCGTCACGCGGAGCTCGTCATCGAATGTGGGACTCGATTCGGTGGGCCGCAAAGTTTTGTGTCGAAGCTTAGGGATTTTTACCTGTCTGTTCTCACCTTCTTGCCTTTATCACACAACGAAGATGATACTGCTGCTGTCAGAGTGAGCTTGGAAGGTACTCTCTGCCGTTTTGGGCAACGTACAACGATCGTGAAGAGAAGATTCTTGCCATTGGTGTTCCCCTTGACCAATTCGGGTAGCAGCTAAATCTGTATTTAGTCTTTTAGACTGGGACTAGTGTGTGATGTTTTACCCCGACCGCTTGACATGCCACTGGAAAACATGTGTAGGAGAAATTTGCAGTGACTGCGGTTGGACCGACTTATGTTTTGCAGTCATTCCTTCATTTCATGGACTACTAATTCAATCGAGGGTCACTAAAACTACTCAATGATAACAAAGTGTGTCCAATGGATTCCCGGTCGCTTGGTAGCACAGTTGATTGGAATGCTTACTTGTTGGGCTACCTTGTGGCAGCCATTGGTGTGCGTCGTGACCCGGACCTTGAATGGTCTTAATTGGGCACACTTGGGGCAACCATGGATATGATTAGCAACTACGTTGTGATGTGACTCGGGCCCGGCTGTTTCAAGCAGTGTAGCGGATGGAATGACTGCAAAAGCCAACGTCTCCGGTCTCAAATATGCTATAAAACATCCCTAAGATCCCGAGAAATTTAAGAACGTGACAAGGTCCTTATTCTCACAACTGGTCCAAACATGGGGCAACGTCGCGCTTAAATCCGTGCATCAAGTTACATTTGGCATCCAATAGCTCATCCTTGGACGTGCGACCTTCTCGAGTACGTGTAGTTAGCGTTTACCTTATAAATGTTTATGAAGCAACAGTTAAGTTTTTTTGTATTTTCCAGTGACATAGTTGTAACTCTACCTTTTCAGACTTCTCTTTTTCTGCCAGTATTTGCTCAAAGCTTATACTATAGCATCTGAAAACGTCCAATGCTAGAGGATGAAACCAAAGTGATGCGTCTGTTGTTATACATGTGCCCTTGTCAGTGCCATTTCCTGTCCAACTCCAGGATGCGTCCACCTGAGGATACTTGATGGCAAGTATGAACTCTCTCAAACCTACGATAAGACTCCATGTTAAGAAGTTGGCTCGGAATTTTGTTATCTCGTGGCAGTTTCGTACAGGTTAAGTATCTTGTACAAACTGAGCAGAATTTGAATTGGCGGAAACTAAGGTCATCATCGGATAGAATACTCAATTCAATAAGGGAATCCGCCAAACATGAATTGTACAGTATATTGAATAATCAAGACATCGGTCAGATGCTTGAAATGTAGTACTGTACTTGACTGTCAAATTCTAACGTGGGATCTGTTCCTGTCCGAGCTTTAATTCTTGCGACACTGTTGTCACAAATCCCGTGAGAAGACGTCGAGAATGACGAAGAAGATGTGAAGGGGTAACAAAGTCACAGCCTCTTCAGCACATGGGACTCAGTGTAGTACTTCTACGTTTTTCTATGGGCAAGATGTATAGGATAAGTAAGTTGGATCCACTTTCTCTCCAGTGTCAAGGAATTTTGTGCTTGGGCTGGATGACATCTTTTGATACTCTATTTGAGGACTGTGTTGGCTTTTTCTCGCACTGCTGAGTACCCTCGCTCCGAGAGAGAATTCCTTCAATATTCCTCTGATTAGTAGCATGTTGTCGTTGGGGAACGGGTCACGGACTTTTGCCTTGCGGCTGGCTGGGATGCTGCAGCCATGCCCACATTCGTGGACGAGTCAGAACTGCAGACACATCTCAAGCTCGCAGCCCACTTCCTCATCTCTTGTCTCGGCTAGCGTTAAGGGCACCGCTTTGCATTAAGTCCAAAGCAGAGATGGAGCTGCCCTGCGCCGTGGCAGCGACGCTGGCAAACCAGTTGACCGATCAGAATTACCATGTACTTACCCTCTCGTCCCTTGCCAACCCTGAACCCAGCCCACCTTCTCAACTCTCTGATCTCTCTGACCATCATGATCTATACTGCAATTTTGCAACCTACTGCAGTGCAGATTCCGTGACAGGCCTCGTCCATATTTCGATTCCATGAGACCTTGTTCATTCTTTCAACATGCTGTTGGACGTACAACCTTGATCTGACCAGATCGAGAAGGCCTTACTCCCAGATGTTCAGAGTCAGTTTGTGCAGAGGAGTGCATTGTGCGATGGGTGTGTCTGGCGAAAGAGAATCCAGTGATTTATATATTTGAGGTCGGACATGTCAAGCGAACAAAATGAAATTGAAGACAGAAAAACGAAAACAAATGAGTTTTCACCACTACAGGCTATAGTAGTAGTAGTACCACTACTCTACGGGTAGTTAGACCTTTTGCTGTTCTGAGACCTAGTTTCTCCGCCAAGCCAACGAATGAATGATCAAAGACCTGAATTGATCCCACCATCGCTGCAGCTGTAATTAGAGCGTTTACTGTTCTGGGGTTCCTACTGCCATGCAGTGGTAAGGCGCCAAGCGACTGGGATGAAAATGCTGGAAAAGTGGCAAGAGTGCACCGGGACATGCTGGCTGAAACAGCTCAGCCGCAGTACGCGTCGTCCGATCAACCTCACACGTGGTGAGATACAACCACGTGTCGAGCGTGTCACCTACAAAAAGGGAGAGTCGGAGAGCACCAGGTGCGCTGAGTTGAATGTGCATGGTTTAGTTACCTCTCGCCACGTGCTACTTGGCCACTCCCTCTCATGACCATTGTCTACTATGAATTGCACCGCCTATCCCAGCTGAATTCAGCCGACACAATCAAATGCATAATAGAGAAGGGGTGATAGAGAGTGCAAACAGCAGATCTGATACGACCTGAATTCCGGACTTGCAGCAGCTGAGCTAGCGAATCGATCTTCCAAACGGGTCAAAATTGCTCAAGCTGGGTTCCAGTAAGTCGGTGGATCATTTTTCTGTAGGAGACTGGGCTGACCCGGAGTGGCAGGAGGAAGAGAGGATGCAGAGGGATAACAAGGCAGACAAGATGCAGAAGGAAAACAAGAGAAACGATGTAGAGGCGGCGCGAGGAGAGGATGAGGGAACGAGTGTGAATCCCGGAGGAAGGACTTATTATATTAGCATTCCCGTCAGGCCTCTCTCTGCGGATGTGCCAGATGATCAGCTGCAGAGGCTGACCTTGTATTATACACTGTATGGTGCAGTTTTTGGCGTGGTGGGAGTTTTGGCCATCTTGGTACCCCTGTTTACCGGACTCGCTGTGACTCAGATTCTGCCATGGCTTCTGGTGTTGGGCGGAGCCGTCACCCTTTTACAGTTCTTGCTGATCTGTGGTGCCCCTGGAACCACTGCTTTCTTGCTGCTCGCCATCCTGCATTTGGGTGTTGGACTTTGGATGCTCATGAAGCCCGTCGCTGGGCAGACTGAGGTGACGTTTATTCTGGCTGCATGGTTCCTGGTCCATGGAGTTGTGAAGCTGATCATGGCTTGTCAAGTGCGCAAGTTGACCACCTGGCCTGCGGTTTTGGCCAGTGGATTCGCTTCCATTGTGTTGGCTTTCGTTATCACAGCTCTCACACCCAAGCTTGGACTCTTGCTTGTTGGAATCTGCTTCGGTGGTGACCTGATCGGCACCGGATGCGCTCTCATTCTCATTGCCCTCATGGCCTTCCTCGGAGAAGGTCACAGGTCCATCACCGATGCTGATCTTCCACGCGCTACCAAAGAGCCTCTTCTAGGTGGTGGACATGCAGCTGCCTCATCAGCTTAAATTATGTGACCACTTCTACAAATATCCTGCTAGGTCAAATTCAGTGCTGTGGACAGAACACAAATGAGTCTTCTGGTGACCATTTCCTGAGCTCCATTGATTATGGCGCATGCATTTCTTCCCAATGTGCTGTGACTCCAAGTTAGTAATAATTGTTGTTTGTATAGGTAACATTACATTGATCGGAATGTGTAACTTGTTTATCTGGAAATCGTCCACACATTTCGATACATCTGAAGAGTTCTCGGAATATGTAACTTGTATCATTCTTGGACAGTTAGGACAGGTTTTGAAAAAGGTTGTAGCATGTGTCGAAGTTTTAGCGCCTGACATCATCGGGAATTTCTTTGTACTATCGTATATTTATAAAAATATGCATACAATGTATACAGTGGATGGTTTTGTTTTCATAGTGCTTTGTTCCCAAATGGTTGAAGATTTTATGTTCTACATGAATGAGGATTGACGAGTTTTTGCAATCATGTTGTACGATTGGAAGTAATTGATAAGTGCTAAATCAGTGGTTCTCACAATGATTGTAATACGGTCTGATCAGTTCTTGTATATCTGATACCAATTTCAAAGCTTAAAATTGTAGGCTGTAGGAGCGAAAAATACAGATTTCATAATTTCATGAGTTAGAAGAGCATATTCAGTACGTACATGTCGCATACATATTGGAAGGGTGTTTTGGAAGTAACGCTTAAAGTACACTGCATCCTTAGACATCTGCTTATATCTCTACCACCACAATTAAGCCTTCTCGAAATGCTTAGAAGAAAATTATCATGCCCAGCTCATTTGATAGCTCAGTTGCCTAAATAAAATTAGCCCTGTAGTCGAGTCAAAGGTTGAGCTTATTTCGGGAGTATTCTTAATGAATTCGAGATCTGACTGCCTCTACTACAAGGCAGTGAAGAGTGATGAAGTGATTCCAACCGTAAAAATAAACTCCAGGGCGAAATATAGAAATAAAAATAAAGAAAGAGGAAGAAAAGAGATAATACTTGTCAGCTAAATTCGATACATGACGACTCTGAACTTGGATGAAAATGTTGGTAGTTTTTAACTGTTTTATAAGATTGAAACTTGTGCAGAATAATGATAACAATTGAGACGACAATACAATCTGGGCTGCTTTAGCCTGCCGAGAGTTTTTAACGATTACATTACATCACGAATATTGATCGTGGTGCAGTCGAGAATAATATAGTGATCAATATACTCTAATTGGCAGAAACTTACAAGCGACTTGTATGACTTATATTATTAACGTAATATATATATATATATATATATTACGTTAATAACAGTTTGTTTACAAAGCCAATGAGGTCATCCCACATAGTGTACATAATTAAAGGCACCATAAGAGAAGGAAAATAAATTGTATGTTTACATCTCATACTAACATACACTGAGATTTCATACCTCAAAAGTACAACAGCGATATATAAATAAGATAGCACATGATCAACTCAGGAACTTAGCATTCAAGAAATCGAAGCAACTCGAATCTAGGTGATACTTCTCAAGGGTATGATGCCAGGAAAATACACAAGATGGGAAGAAGCACGAATACAAAGATAGGGAAAATAGAGGACTGGCATGCATGAACTGAAATGGCAAGAAAAGAAATTTAAAGATAAAATAGTGCTTATCGGTAAAAAAACAAGGAATAGAAGAACGGTGGAATATGGAAGTTTGCGCGAGCAGACCAGCTGTCCAGTTTGCAGTGCTGGGAGAACTAAGTGAGCAGTATGGAGGAACCAGTCCGACGCAAAAAATGTACACCATTGACTATCAACAATACTTTTAACGGGTAGTCTCGAGAATTCCCGTCAATTAGATTCGGATGCTCAACACTGGATACCGAGGTGAATAGGTTTCTGCACTGGACTGCTTGGAGGGTGAGCATACCTCGAAACCGGACAAGCCAAGGAGAAATCGATGGCTGTTGCCTAGCCTATATCAAATATTGCCTAGCAAGGAATATCTAGTGTGAAACATAACACAATAGCAAATCGGGGACAAATCGAGACAATATAATTCATCTGGAACCATTGGTGAAGATGTTGGATTTAGACCATTACAATCATTTTTAGGTCAACAATAAGTTGTTGGGATGGAATGTTGGTCATGTGAGGGCCACATCACAAGAAGAATTGACTTCAAGGTCAAAGAGTGAATCCTAGTGGATCAAAATCATGCTAGCATTGTCACATATATGGTCACATGATTGATCTATGTTTTGATTTGCATCCAAAATTAGGATAATCAAGAGTTTTCATGGCAATCTTCTAGGGATTGCCATGAAATGAGTGATGATGATGAGTTGAAGGTAATAGAGATGATGATAGAGGACCATCACTAGTCAAGAGGTAGCCCATGAGGCTAGTCATGAGATGAACATGGCATCTAGACTGGAGTAATTGGAGAAGAAGATAGCCAATATGGCTATATACCAACAAAAATTAGATTATGGAGCTGATGCCTCTACTTCATATCATGAAAATGTTGTATATTTCATATGTGCACTGGCACAACCATGTGTAATTTTTGTGATTCATACATCAAAACAAAATATTGAATCTAGATGTACGTCGGTGGAGTTGGATCCACAAAGAGAGGAGGATGGCTGACAAGTTATACTCCGTCAATCTTTCACACTCTATGATGCACTATATACCTCATCCATGGCTCCTATACAAGCTATTGGAGAGATGAGGATGGAAACTAATGTTGATGTACTTGGATATGAAGAAACTAGAGTTCAGCCATGGACATTGTCTAAGGTAACATCCATCACAATATTGGGAGCGGCGAATACTCTTGTTCGTTCTCTTATTTTCTCAGCCAATGATTTATTGGGGGTGACATTATTACGATTGGCAACCATACTTTGAAAAAGAAGATATGTTGAATGTTTATGGTGCTGACAACACTAGTACTATTGATCATGGGATCAAGATTGCTACAAGTGGAACTTGGTAAATTGATGCTGCTACACTAATGGAGTTACCAACAAGGCCGACATATGAGTGTACCATGGTGTCACTAAGTGAGGTGATGTTGGATAATATAAACAATGTCTTTTGTTTGTTTGGGCCTTCAGGAAAGGATTATTGACCTTAATGAGTGTTGTTGGATTTTGGTGCAAAACTCCTTATATTGGATAAGTATGCATTTCTTGGTCTTGGTTTGCGAAACATTGATGTGGAGATATATTCATTTCAAATTGAGACATCTCTTAGATGTTCTAATGATGCAGCACCAACATACATCACATGGATGGAGTTGATTGTGCAAGTCCAACCATATCATGTTATAGAAAAATCTACAACTTGCGCATTATACATAACCTAGATGGAGTTGATTGTGCAAGTCCAACCAGATGTACAACTCGTGCACATGATGTTGTTACACTTGCATAGTCCCATGATGTATTGGTGGGTGCAATTGTGTTATACTCGATGGGGTTTAACATTAATTATTGGGAGAAGATCATCTTTTATTGGCTATGTTGGCAATCTAGTGAGGGCCGAGTGAAACGATTACCAGAGTAATTCATTATAGGTTCTAGCCCATTACTCAGTGAAGGTTTGACATATGTTGCGGCTTTTAGTGCTTGTGTTACTTGGCCTAGTGATATGTTGGAGGAAAATATGGATGCAAATGTTTAGAGAATTTTTTTATCGTTCCAAGTCTTAGTGGAGTAGTGTCATCCACACTGTATGAGTCGGTAGATACTTCACGTATATAATGATTTATCCAACTGTGTAATTGTATACTTCATGTCACACCATTTGGCAGATCAACTTATATATTAGGCTTGGAGTGAGTCATTTGCTCAAGGGGTTAAGGAGACAAAGGAAGTTATTCCTGCTTCCACTAGGTTGTCACCTTTAGATACACCACCTATTTCTTGACAATATCAAAAAGATGTCATATATTTGCTAGATCTATTTGGAATTTATGACACCTATTCATTAGGATACATTTTGGAGAATGCCAAGTTATCATGCATTCTCCAAAATGTATCCTAATGAATAGGTCTATTGGATCTAGAGAGATCATAACACATGTAACATCTTCCAAAACTTGTCATAGCATGAATCCTGTAATCCATGACCATGAACATCCCGTGTATGTCCTTTACATGATCATCCATGTACACATGTCATTAGTCGTGCACGTGGATCATACAATAACAAAATATTACCTAAAATGAATTGCTATGTCTAAAGAGATAGTAACACATTTAACATGTCCCAAAATAACCTGGAACGTGAATCATGTAATCCATAATCATGATAACCTCATGTATATCCTTAACATGACCATCCATCAATAATCAAATAAATGGTGTCATGCAGAGCAAGATCTTGGGACCCATCAAAAAAATATCTAACAGTAAGGCCTATTGATATCCTTCCATGACCAATAATTGTAGAAGAAATCGGTATCGTTGCATCAATTGTGCCACATGGTATAATGAAACACATCTCACAATCTCATCTACATACATATATATATATATATATATATATATATATATATATCAATGTACTTGTATGTCATATTGCAAAACATCATCCACATGCACAAGTCATGACAATTGATCACTAGATCCGGTCATGGAATGGACCAACAATATTGATGGGTCTAACGAGAGTAAAATTTTGTGCATATGCTCCATGTTTATGTTGGATAAATCTTCTTTCAAATCTTTATTGCGAGCATATGACATAGTATAAAGATCATCACATCTCACTATGTTGAATATTTTGGATGTGGGTGGACAAACAATATTGGTGGATCTAGCAAGAGTAGAATTTCGTGCACATCGTCCATATTTATGATGGACAAATCTTCTTTCAAATCTTTATTGCGAGCATATGACGGAGTGTAAAGATCCTCACATCTCACTATGGATAATATTTTGGATGTGGGTAAATATTCTCATACAATGGTCTATGTTGATATGTCACCCATGGCAGTAGTGAACCTTGTGGGCAGCCAAGGATTGCATTTTCCATATTTTTGAGTTATCCAACTTTTCATGCATACAGAGAGGGAGGACCTGGTTTTGTATGGGATTCTCATTTGCAGCAGTTGGTGGAATCCAATGCTCATGAAGTAGAGTAAGCTATTCCCCATTTTTTTTTGCAAATCATTTTATACTTAGCTGATTTTGAATTATCATTTTGACTCCATATGAATAATAATTTGATATGTTTTATATTTTAGCTAAGTAGTGTGTTTAAGTTAGATTTAAATATATAAGTTAAATAATATTCTGAGTTTGGGGCCAACCAAAGCTCATCCCAAATGTGAACTTAGATCAAAATTTAATTTAAGGTCCAAAATTATCCCTAAGGTCTGATCCATGCCAACTCGAGTTTCAATGATAATTGATGGAAGTTTTTTGCATTCTTGATTTCATTGGAAGCATCTTGTCAAGGGTTTTCTAACGAGACCTTAATAATTTCAAACGGTCATTGAATGATCATGTACTTGCTTGTAATTTGGAGACTCATTGTCACGACTTATGTAGTGGCATCTCTTGTTAGGTAGGTGTGCGTATGCAGAAGCAGATATAACAATTAGAGCCGATTGTGCAGTTAACACCGTTCAAATTGGAACTGCTATTAGCATCCACAGCGCTGATAGGAGACCTAGGGCTCAAGGGGTAGAGTTTGAATTAAGTCTCCTTGGAGTGCAGTTTTTGAAGTTGAGCCTTTGAGATTGTGGCTATGGTGGAGAGTAGCTAGTGGGGAAACCTGGAATCTTTGAAGTAGAAAGTGGATTTGGCTAGCAACAAATGGGTGGAGACTACCGGAACTACCAGGTTCCGATCCGCAACAATGGTGACTTTGATGACCATAGTCTTAAGATGAAGATGTGGGACATCCTTCCTATACTCTCGGAACGTCGCAGCTCACATGATCATGAGTGAGATGTGTAGAAGACATCATATTAGACCTACTAGATAATATATTTGATATATTTATAAAACTCAATCATAGTTTATGTTAACTTAAAATGGACAGGCTTGACTTCTCGGAGTTTTGCATCCCAAGAACTTTGTTTCACTATGATGAGAACTCAAAAGTGTCTAGTTGTAGAATAACTTTCTTGACACCTTGTGAGTTGCAATTCTTTGTTTCACTAATTCATATTCAAATCCATTGTAATATGTTGGAAATCTCCATATAAAGTTTTGGTGTCATTTGTAATTTTTAACTTTTATTTGCTTTTAAGTTCTCAAATTTTTAGATTGATATTTCAAAAGTTAATTAAATCTCACAACTTTACCGTGAACTTTTGCCAAAACTTTAGAAGTAATTGTCTTCAAAACTCTTTATGTAAAGTTTCAAATGTAGTTCACTTTCAAATCTCTCATTCCAAACATCCATTACATCACAATGCAACATGCAAATCCGGTGAACAAATATTGTCACATATCTTTTACTTACAATGCTCTCAAATTTCACAATGAGATCTTCCAAAATCCAAACTACAACTTTAGAATGTTTTATTGATCAAAACCTTTGATAACAAAAGTTGTAGCCAATGTTACAACCTTGTGACAATTAGTGCTATCTTGCAATTTTGACTGGGCATACAAACTTCAAATTGTTATTCATTACTTGTTTCAACCCTCACATGCAAAAAGACCAAGACACTTAAACAACACCTAAGAACTCTAGCAACTTGCGTTAGATGGTGAGTCAATTGGTGGAAACTTGAAGCATATGTCAAGTCTTGGAAATGGCTAACTTGGAACGATATTGTGCACATACATGTCGCATCAAAACATACATCGCTGTCACATCAAACATCACAATACATAAATTTTTTTGACTTTTTCCTTCGTCATGTCTGCGCTAGTGGATGTCTTGGATCCAAGTTTTCATTCCCAGAGTTGCGAAAAATGGTGTACTCGATAGCATGTTGCGAAGTTGACATGTGTTAATTGTAGACAGTGGAACTATATTCTCCCATCAAATTTACCTTATCAGTGGACTGTGCGGTCATAAGGCATCTACAATTTACCCTAATTGTCTCGCGCGTTCGGTGCCTAGTGAAGAACTCGTGCTGCCTGCCAAGAGTGATGTTGTATTGCTCGAGGAATTTGCAATGACCGACCAATTTCTCTTCAACTATAAACCATTTGATGTCCGTGGCAAGTTTCAAAGTAGTGTAGTATGCCCACTTTACTCACCTCGTGCACAGTAAGTTGAAGTTCCTAAATACACACTTCATCAAAGAAGAACAAGTGTCTGCTCCCGGGAGATGTAAAACACTCTTGACCATTTTTTTTTATTTTCACTGTCTGGAAGTCACGCAGAGCAGGATAAAAACATAATTTTTTCGTTTTTCTCTCCTGTATTAAACTACGCGTCCCCTTCAGAAGAATGTACAATAACAGTGGATGATCGACCCATGATGTGGCGGCCGTCCTCCAATCCAAAAACAAGCACTCAAGATTGTCAACTTGATGATCGGTTTTATCTAACCGGTGAGACTATCACGGTTCCACCATTGTGTACACCATTTCCTCTGCAGATTTGAGCTCATAGAAACTCGTAACCAACGTGCCTCCGATCCAGCGGAGTCCACGCTGGTTCTTCGGACAAACAACGCAAGGGGGACTATAAACGCACGAAGCTCAGATCCCCCATGTGTGAAAGTTTCTGTCCGCAGTTTTGATCTCCTTCGTGACAAGCTCATCTTTTAACTTCAACGCTAACTCCTTCATAAGGGTTTCTCTTCTCTTCACAGCCTGCACGTTCACTACAAAACTTATGTGTTGGTCGTCGTCCCCTCCCTTCCCTGAGTATGTAATTCGTAAATTCCAGGTTTCCTTCATGACCAAAAAAACGCGTTGCCACAACTTACAAGAAGAAACCCTAGTGGCAAACCCTGATTGCACACTAAGGTCAGTTGCCCCACAGGCTACATCCTGGGGTAGTATTTGACAGCAACACCAAGCCGCTGGACTAATGTTTTCAATATCATTCTTTGTGTCGTCTGGAAAAAAATCGAGGGCTGCTTGAATATACCTCAGCGTCTTGGGGGTTAGTTGGTTTTGCAAAAGACTCCCGCTTTAGATACTGCTGCAAATACGGGTTGCTTCTCCTACTCTCAGAATCATCTGTAGTCCTGGGCTGTTTCTCTCGGTCTACTGCAAAGAAAAGTGAAGACAGCAAGGTGCTACATCGTAAGGCAAGCTATCGTAAGAGTGTCCTATTAGCGTCCACACTCTGCTATCACCAGATCTTGCCTATCTGTCAAAAGCCAGGTGATTCTATATGCTCGGACCAATATTTACAACTCGCCAAGGACTAGATATAACAAGGCCGTATAGGTCGCAGGGCAGAAGAACCCACCGTGAGTTGTGTTGTGGTGCGGATGAAACATGAGCCTCATAAAACTGAAGCCCAGTCACTGAAGGTATTTAATAAGAGATCCAGTCAGATGTTCAAGCTATGTAGGTTTCCCTAATATCTAGACTTGACCTTAAAATCAGGATCGGACAGATGGCTCAACACTCATGGCCTTGAATCACACCTTTCTTTTGAGAACAAATGTGGTCTCGTTGCTGTACCACCTGGTCTCTGCGCTTGGGGACCGAAGCTCCTTGAATATTTTGGTCACACTGCCCAGTTCTCATCACAGTATAAAATCACAATGGGCTCACAATGGCATCTCTCATCATGCTGAAACATCAACATTAGCCGAAGTCCATATGATACAAAATCCTTGAAACCTGGAGCAACCTTTGTAGAGAGGGTGTCACTGAGCTATGAGTAAAAGACCTCAACTGGCTTCTAATACGATCTACCAATATGTCCGGTAAATGCAACGAATGTTCAACAAATCCTACAGTCGTTACCGTTTGCATTCACAAACGCCAGAGCAGTTTTAGGCAAAGAGCTCTTGCCTTCTTCTTGTAGGTGTAGTTCTTTCTCTACTTTACCTGAGATCGAGGCTGGGGTCCAATTGTGAAGTCACCCAGATCCTTCAAGTGTGCTTTCGTAGAAACGAGCGGACTGACATTCGTGGACTCCTCTGCTACTCGAGGAAATTCAACTCGGATTCCATGATTGTACGTCACAATAGAGGCTTCTGCTCTTGGGCTTTTGGAACAAGCGGCAAGCTTAACGTGTTCGTTTTCGGTCTTGGGAATGTCTTTCTCCTCTTTAGTCAATGTGAGCCTTCCTACATCGAAGTCATTAGTACCTCAGCACCTGCAATAAAGGCTGCTTATGTGCAAAATGCATGCTGTACTGTGCCTACATAGGTTCATCACTTCATTTCAAACTCCAGCAGTAGAAAAACCGAAGAGCAGCGTTCGGTGAAATGGCATAGTCAAATTATCGACATTCTCATGTACGTTTGGTGCAAATCTGCGATAACTGCAGAAGAAGCAAAGATTGGAACGACAGATTTCAAATGTCAGGAATGAAAGGAACAAACATGAATGGGTTTTGGTGTAACTCAGCTTTCTCTTTGACCTGCACCTGAACCACAGATTGCATCGGACTCAAATTTAGTAAAGTGCTCCAGAAACACAAATGACGTAGGCGATGGGGCGTAATTAATTCTTACCCACAAACGATAATGAAAGAAGTTCACATCCAGAATCTTTACTATAAATGGCATCGGATGAGGCTATAACAAAACACGTGATACGAGAAATGGGCGTTCACTACAACAGAAGAGCAACGAATGAATACAACCCTGGGGTAGAATCCAACAGCGGGTAAAATTACCGCCTTAACCACTCCCTGACCCCTTCCTTCTGAAGCAACACTCATCCACATCTGCACCCGTTTGCGTTTCCTGTTTTTTCACTAAACAAACCTTTGGTTGATTCGTCGTCCTTATCCTATTCCAGCATTTTTACAGTTACAGTTAACTCTCTACGATACGGTGCTAGGTTCTACTCATCTTCTTTACAGACCCCCTTGGTTTTTCCTTATCCTCCTACCTTGACCTGCCATATCTCCATTCTCCTTCCACATCTCCCCTTCTCTCTACGTGTACTGTTAGTTTTCCCCTGTTCTTCCCGTTCCAATAGTGTCCTAGTTCACAGTCTCGCGCACTGTCCAAGAAACACGAACCCCATAAAGGGCAGGAAGATTGAAGAAGTGCTTTGATCTCTTGGGGTCAAAATATTCTCTGTTTTTTATAAAGGTGTGCAGGTCTTTTTTCCTCCCCAAGTGTCGCATCATCCTTCACTGAGTCACTACCAACCAATACCAAAACCGTTACTCTGAGTTGACTAATTCCCCTTCAGTCTCAAGAGCAAGTATTAGTTCAAGTTATGGCAACCCAAAACGAATTTCAACTATATACATAAAGGAGCTGAGAAGGACACCTTCTGTAGTTCTGAAGGTCGATAACAAAGCTTTACGACTTCATCCAGATCATTGGCGCGTGTGATGTTAAGACCTGCGAAAGCAGATTGCCACAAGAAACCGGGTCACCTTAGGCTAGGATCAAGTGCAATTTGGAAGGATATATCGCTGTGAGTTGGCATATCGTATAAGAAATATAGATTTCCTTCTATTTTTTAATAAAAAGGTAATTCAATAGGTTCCTTATCTGATTCATTAAAATTATCGCATGTAAGACCGAAACTTTCTCTTAGTGGTTTCACAACCAGGAAATACAATTAAAACAGACATTATAATATATTCACACTTCTAAGTACGCAGGATTTCTCATGCTGAGACCACACGGTGAGTGAAATCAATGAGCGCACAACCAGCATAGACATTGAATAAACCGTAAGAACCACAAGTTCAGTTAGAAGTTAGTATGTCAGAAGTTCTGCACAAGGATAAAGTACTTCCCTAATACTGTAGTTCGCATGTACCTGTCCACGGCATTTCCCAAAGCAATGTAACTTCGAAAACATAAAATATTATACGGAGACAACATGAATTAGTCAAGGTGTCGAGGTAGCTAAGTAGAAGAGCCAAGAATCCTCGTCGCGAGTTCCGATATAAGTACAGTGAGGTCAGGCAAACTCGGGGCAAGCCGTTCCGTAGCTCTTTAACGTCTTCAAGTCTCTCAACCCCGTGACTGGCATATGAAGGGTTTGTCAAAGTGTCATTATATTAAGTCGGACGTAATGCGCAAGAGGCATCCTATGTTAGAGATGAGGCAGGGAAACTGATCCTGTAAGCATACAAATTACCCAAATTAAGGAAGTGAGGGTTTAAGAAAAAATACAACTGCTTTTCTTAAAACAGGTAAACTAGCATTTTCAAGTCATGAGTTCATAGACTGGCAATCAGAACACAAATCAGCTGCACTGCGAAGTACATCAAGTCCCTAACGTCCGTCTGTGCGTTGAGACTAGTAATAAATGATGGAATTAACATGAAAACTGATTTCCAGAGAACAACGATGGCTTCCTAATTCACCTTCAAGAAGTTCCAGATCCATAGGTTCGTAGAAACAATCCTCATCATCTAGTTGACTGTTCCGCTTCAACATCATGTCCTGTACGAAAAGCGTTGAATAAGATGGTGCACTATTCAAACATTGATACAGCGCGACAACATTTGGAATGACAAAGTCTGGAAAGAGAAAGGGATTTCTCTCAACGTTGTGCACACTTCGACTTGTTAAACAAAAACCAAATAACTTTGAGTACTTATCATCACGAAAAATTGCACGAGAGGGGATTGAAGTTCGGAGGACTGGATTAGGAGTAGGGCCCATAAACTTTCAACTGTATACACAACTGGAAAGCATGTGTACTGGTTGATAGGGATGAAAAATGCAGAATATATTATTGAAGAGCACGATCCTTGCCAAACAAAATGGCGCTGGGAGTACCTTAAAAAGGCCAAAATCATCAACAGTCAATATAGATTTCACAAGGGTGTCGTAAGCCTCTTCACTGATGTGCCTGGAGATTGATTGCTACGTCAGTCAAAAGAGCTAGGATAAGAAGCGTCGGATTTGGCTACTGGATAAAAGAAAACAAGGAACTACAACGAGGAACTACATGCTTACTTTGAAACTGATGCAAGATCACGCACTTAATAATTATAGGTACGATGATCAGACTCACAACCTCTGAGAAGGGCTTCAAGGTTTTTTTATCAGACTCTTTTTAAGTGAGACATGATATCTAAATACCCTTTCTTGGAACTTTCACTGCCTGTAAGGATCAGAAGAACTCTAGCGGTCAGACCTGGCAAGGTTCTGTACAAACTCGTGCACAGGAACGTCCAAAGAAGCAAGGTAGTCACTTATGAGACCGTCAACAAGCTGCTTGAAGGTATCATGGATCTGTCACACAATCACAAAAAATATCTCATCTTCACTTTCTTCCACAGCTAGTACATACGTACTAATCGACGACTCTCAGAGAGAAAGAACCATCATCTTTAGCAGTTCTTCTTTAACGGGTCATGATGAATTTCACAAGTTTCAGATCATGAGAGACTAGTGCAATCAAGTACAGCACTTCGATGCAGCTTATTCGAATGAATCACAACAAAGTGTAAGACGAGAATCACAACTGTGTACTCGAGCTTATTTGCCTCCTTGTCCTCAAATATAGAACAATTTTCATCGATGAATTCCAGCAGCGGCTGTAGGTACGAGGGGCTCTGGATGAACCGGGACACTGCATCTGACATCCAATCCATCGACATCTCAGCACAATCAAGGTTCATCAAAAGTTCCTCGTATCCAGAGTTACAGTCCACCTCACAGGAACCTAATCAGCCCAATACCGATAATTAAACCAACTGAGCTTCTTCTTCTACTCCTCCTCCTCCTCCTTCCAAACATTCCCCGATCGACATCTTATGAAACGCTCGATCCAGCCACAGCAACAGCTGACCGCGTTCTGCTCCACGCCACACACAACACCACGTACGAACAATCATAATACGCAACCATACGAACTGTCATTCCCTGTAACTGCCATTCCGCGAGCAGTTCCTTCTCACGAACCCAAATCCCACAATTCTTCCCAAGATCCTATCTCATCTCAACATACCAAGTTTGTATCACCATACTCTACAACCTTCCATTGCTCACGAGCCTTTTCGATTCCCGACCGTCTTCATGCAGAGTCTGCACCTGCTGCAGCAACTTCTCACTGATTTCTTAACCTGTGGAATTGATCTTCCCAGTACAACCCCCAGCTTCCAGCTCCTCGTTCCTCCCTTGCCTTCCTCCTCCTCTGTCCCCCCTTCATTTCCTTTCCTTACCTGTTCTGCCCATCTACCACGGAACGAACCCTAAGCTAGATGTCAACTGCATTCGACCCTTACGCGGTGCGTGATCATTTACCGACGACGTACATTATGAAATTTGCGTCCGTCTTTTTGCCGTAGATGTTGATCGAAAGGTTCAGAACAGCGTTCAGGGAGGACATCCGTTGATGAAGAAGATGTTTCTTGCTGCCGGTTTTCGGGGGCTCCTGAAAGGGTCCGCGCGGGCTTTCTTGCTTCTGTGCATCGGTGAACGAGGGAGAGTTTGTATGACAGAGCGAGAGAGAGAAGAGGACGAGGAGGAGGTCGATCGGTTGCTGCGCGAGTTTTCTAGGGGTCCAGCTTCGGAAAGCTTGTGGTGCCCGTCTTGCTACTGACTAGGAATCATGTCTAATATGTTGGTGAGTGCCTGCATTTGCGACGTTTGGTTAGTTTTGTGGGTTGAAAGCGAGGTTTGCCTCCGAAGGCTTGAGGGATCAGAGACCCATTTGATTTGAAAATGACTTAGAAGTGAGTGGGATTCGGGGTGTGAGTGGGTTGTTTTTAGGCGATTGGAATCTGTGGCGAGGTTTTCTTCGAAATTTTCTGCATTTTGTCGCTAGTTTTGATCGGGATGGAAAATTTTCGCGTGTGCTGAACGACGGCACCACTCTTGATTTATTTGTTGACAAGTAATGGTGCCGATATCACTCGCGAGGGTCGGATCAATGTGAGAATAACATCGTTGTTTTGTGGATGGTCGGGTGATATGAGCAGCAACCGCAGATTATTCTCCTGAAGGAGGGAACAGATACCTCCCAAGGAAAGCCTCAGCTCATCAGCAACATCAATGCCTGTATGGCTGTCGTGGATGCCGTGCGCACTACCCTGGGGCCCCGTGGCATGGATAAATTGATCCACGGTGATAAAGGCGTAACAATATCGAATGATGGAGCCACTATCATGAAGCTTCTCGATATTGTGCATCCTGCAGCGAAGATTCTTGTGGACATCGCTAAATCGCAAGACTCTGAGGTTTGCATATATGCTCGGAGACCTCCTTAACCTCGATCTATGCATTAAACCTGTGTGAATAGCTGAGTGTTCTCTGTCAAATTATTTTTCTCCACAAGACTCCTCATTGGGTTAAGGCTATTATAGAACAACTTACCGAATGTGCACACTTTTAAATTCGGAAGTTCCTTTCGAATGTTCGTAGATACGGAGCTCCTATGCAGGGTTTTATCTGCAAGATTCAGCTTTACGTGTACCGATCTCGGATCTGACCGACAGCACGAACTCTCATTGTTGATGTAACGCGGAGATCAGTTTTCCGTTTTGGAATTTATAGGTCAGAGTAATGCGGATGTAATGTGTTGCAGGTTGGTGATGGGACTACCACCGTTGTCCTGCTCGCTGGAGAGTTTTTGAGGGAAGCAAAGCCTTTTGTTGAAGATGGGGTCCATCCCCAGCTGATCATTCGCAGTTTTCGGGCCGCCGTCCAGCTGGTACAAACCTTTCGAATCTGCACTAGATTATTGCGTTGCTGCACATCATATTGCAAAAGTTGATTTCGATGTGCCGGAAAGATTGTAAAATCTGATGCTCCGTAGCCCGCCATATGTACTAAACCTACATCGAACCTTATGCAGGCTGTCCAAAAGATTAAAGAGCTTGCAATTTCCATCGAAGGAAAAAGCCTGGAAGAGAAGAAGTCCTTGTTGGAAAGATGTGCCGCAACAACTTTGAGCTCGAAACTTGTAGGAGGAGAAAAAGAATTTTTTGCTAAGATGGTTGTTGATGCCGTTACTCAACTTGGTGAGGAGAGTCGTTTGAGTATGTTGGGAATCAAGAAGGTAATGGACAGTTAAAGACTGTTATATGCGCTCCTGTCCCCTTTCCTTCTTTGTTATGCCCTTTTTCGGAAGTCTTTTCAGCCTGTTTACCGTTCGAGTATGTTGGGAATTAAGAAGGTCATGGACAGCTAAAGACTGTTATATGCGCTCCTGTCCCCTTTCCGTCTTTGTTATGCCATTGTTCGGAAGGCTTTTCAGCCTGTTTACCACAGTCGCAGTGCATCTTAGCATGGGGTATCCTCATCGAATGATGTTTCTGACTGTGTTTTTACAGGACAGTGAGAATATGTACGGTAGATTAAGACTTGAAGATTATGCTCACCGTCCATTTTTAAGCTTTTCTGCCACCTAGTGCGCTAGCGAAGACTAAGGATCTCCTTCTGTATGCATATACAGAAGGATTGTGGAGTTCCTCCCGATTATGCTAGAATCGTAGTCTAATTCAGCTAGTTCGCTAACATGCAGGTCCAAGGTGGTACCATGCGTGATTCTTTCCTTGTCAACGGTGTGGCTTTCAAGAAAACTTTTTCTTACGCTGGTTTCGAGCAGCAGCCTAAGAGCTTCGACAACCCGAAAATTTTGTTGTTGAATTTGGAGCTGGAGTTAAAATCCGAGAAGGAAAACGCGGAAGTCAGGTGCACCTTCGCCTACTCAAAATTCGAGTTCTTTATTATGTCTATACCTTCAGTCTTTTGCCCACTAAGTTACCACCGATGCACTTCAAGATTCTCTTTGCCACATCAAGCCCCACCGAGGTTACAGGTTACTGATGATGTGGTCTTTATCCCCAGGTTATCGGATCCTACGCAGTATCAATCTATCGTCGATGCCGAATGGAACATCATTTACGATAAGCTTGATAAGTGTGTGAAGAGCGGTGCTAAGATAGTGTTGTCACGTCTGGCAATCGGAGACTTGGCGACTCAGGTGATCACCTATACCTGTCTAGTCTCTTGATCGTACCATCTCTTGACGCTTCGTGTCAATTTTTCATTGGTGGCCAAATTAGTCAAGCGTCAAGTCTTTTGCCTCTTTTCTGATGCTTTTTACAACTTTTTTGGTACAGTATTTCGCCGACAGAGACGTCTTCTGCGCTGGACGTGTCATGGAAGAAGATCTGCAGCGGGTTGCCAGTGCCACCGGTGGTGCGGTGCAAACCACTGTCAACAATGTTGTTCCCGAGGTGAGCACCTTCTTTATGACAATTTTATTTTTAATTTCATTGGTTATTATTTTTTTTCACTTCGCTTACAAGTAGCGGTCTGCTTTATGTAATATCAACAAGAACCTGCAAAGTCTTCTGCTTCACCAATCGTGAGTCCAATATTGTTCGTTATGTCGTTGCAAAGGTACTTGGTATATGTGAGAGGTTCGAGGAGAAGCAAGTAGGCAACGAAAGGTTTAACATTTTCAGTGGGTGTCCCGCGGGACATACGGCCACAATCGTTCTACGAGGTGGTGCAGACCAGGTAAGAGAATCAGAATAATGAGGATCTTTTTCTTTATTGCTTGACGCTGCCTCTAGCTTACCCAGGTGAAAACGAACTGAGTTCCCAGCTGATACGTCATGTCTGATGTTCTTTTCCCATTTTCCACTCTCTTCTCTTGTTGAATGCTCTAAAGGGACTTTGATCTACGGGAGAGATCTCTTAATAGAAAACCTTTTTTCACTCTCAAATAGCTTTCTCCTCGTCCCTATTCTTCCCCTCTCACTTTCAAATCTTTCTCCTCTTCAACTAGGAGCACCGTTCAGCCACGGTGCGGGGTAAATGGTTTTCATGCTACAACTTGCAAAGACTAATGAGTACAATTTTGACCGTCTACTGGAACTTGTTAATAGTTCATTGAGGAAGCTGAGAGGAGTCTTCACGACGCCATCATGATTGTTCGTCGGGCTTACAAGAATTCGACCGTTGTTGCCGGTGGTGGGGCTATCGATGTGAGTAAATTTTAGACCCGGAGGAATTGTACGACTGTCTTGTGACGGAGTTGACGTTCGGTATCTTCTTTGTTGTTGACAAACGACCACATGTTATCACGATGTACGCGTAGAGCACCTTATCCTTGTTATGTCTAAGATAAGCTGCACAGTATACCATGCATCAAGGATAAACTGTGTCATGCGTGCTCAATTTTCTCGGTTTTCACAGCCCACGGGGATCGTTTTCTTAGAGAATGACTTGCGCTCTACATGTTCGCCTGATTGTCACTCGAGACGAATTTTACTGCACATCAGCGGCAATAACTTCGTGGATCTTGTAGATGCTTTATCACTCGAGATTAGGTAGAATTTTCCACTCCACTTTCTGTTTGATTTTTCACTGGGTGCGAGACTGTAAGAGGAATCTTGGGTCGACCAACATCACACAAAAGAATATCGTTCGACTTCTTGACGTGTTTTCAAATCTAGGAAATGACGATTTTAGCTTGTACGTGTCTTCGGTGCATGTTCAGATGGAAATTAGCAGATATTTACGTCAACACGCACGAACAATTGCTGGCAAATCACAATTATTCATCAACTCATATGCAAAGGCCTTAGAAGTCATTCCCAGGCAGCTCTGTGACAATGCTGGTTTTGACGCAACAGATGTTTTGAATAAGCTCCGTCAAAAGCACGCGCTTGCCACTGGTAAACCTTATTCTTCTAGGAGTTCGTATTGTTGTGCTTTTCCTCTCGTTTAAGTTCTGAACTCTCTTGTCAATTCTTATTCTCGACGACTCTTACGTCAGAGCCACTCTTGGCTTTTGAGAGTCGACTCACGTCAGTTGTTCGCAGGCGAGGGAGCGCTCTTCGGAGTCGAAATTAACACGGGTGGGATCGTGGACACCTTCGCTAATTTCGTGTGGGAACCAGCTGTTGTTAAGGTGCCAAATAATTCCCAATGTACTCAGGTGTTCCATGTGCAATTGTGAGAAATTTCGGCAGCGAAGTACCCGCGCTAACCAAGTTCTTTACTAATTCTCTCCTAGTGGAGACGATATATGTCCCACCTGAGTTGATCAATGCTCCTTTGTAGTGTCTTGAGGGTTTCATTCTGTACCGTTTCAAAGAGCCATCCCCTTGGTTGAGTCTTCGCAACTGATCGACATTTTCCTTGTTCATGTTTTAACGGTTGGTTTGTATTCCATTCAGATTAACGCGCTTACTGCAGCTACCGAAGCCGCTTGTTTGATCCTGAGTGTAGATGAGACCATTCGAAACCCAAAGGTATTTTAATGGATAAGTTGTACGGGATTTGGTGGTCTCTGAATATTTGCTTGATCTAGAATTACTTGCGGAGATCTTTGTTTTGGTGTGTCTTTCCACAGTTACTGAGGTGTCATCTCATCAGATCGCACTAGATTTTAGAAATCTTTGCGAATCGTGTCTGCGCAATAACCAACTGTTCAAGTCCGGTATGACTGTGGCTGCGGAAGCTCGACATCTTTTCCTTGTCGAAAAAAGAATGTACTTACTGTTCATAGGAAAAGTATTCCAAATGGTCTTCTTTTAAGCAAATAAGTGTCCGACACAATTATCATCTCTGAAGTGCAATAAACCTTCACAACACTCGACTCAAATTTGTTTCGTGTCACGTGCAGTCCGAAAGTGCGGATGGAGCAGGTGCCGGTATGGGTGGAAGAGGCCGGGGAAGAGGTATGCCAGGCAGAGGAAGGGGTATGCGCAGACGATAGACAGTATGACGTCCAAGATTTGAGAAGCTTGCTGCTTTTGTATGTAGATTGATCTTATGGATCTGTGAGAGGAGTTTCATGGAGATGCTTTGTCACCAAAGTGCAGACTAGGTGTAGAATTATATTCAACTACTTGTACGCTTCCATCAGTTTTGCCAGAGTTAGTGAGTTTTCTGCCAGAAGTCCTCGAGGTCATTCGATGTTGAGGATGCTCGATGTAAGTTTGCCATGCATCGTGTTTAAGCGGGTTGTATACTTTAGAGCCAACATCGAACCTTCAGGATACACCAGCAAGCCGGCACATAGGAATCTCCAATACGGCTCGTGTATACACGCGTTTGCCAAGGTGGTGTGTAATCATTGAGAGTAAATTTTTTCGTGGGCCGATTCACATCAAAACTCAACCACCTGATAGTAGTGAGATTAGGCGATCGAAATTTCTGTCCGTTTGGTTTTACTTGACTTGAGCTTAGATTGTCTGATGTGTAGTTTGTATTCACGTTTGGGATCAAGCGGGAATATAGTATACAGATAGTTCAGGAAATTTCGTCCTTCGCATGTAGGCAATTTGTAATTTATTTTGTTTTCGCATTTTGTTTTAGCCACCGCTCTTCCCGTTTCTGCTGTGCTTTTAACACACCGCGTAATCCACCACACACTACTGTTTTTGCAGCGAATCCTCCACGGTGTCAATGTCTATTGTGAACAGAGGCTAATGTCCATTGCAAATGGTGTGGGGTTTTTGTCAACATTTGGGGGAGATTTATTGCTTTTTGCAAAATTCAATAGAAATTTAGCACTCTATTATGAAAAACCAATTTATATCATATGTCAATTCAATAGAATTTTTGCGTCCGATCGATACACAAACAATAGAAAAAAGAGGTGCGTCGTTTGATTTTTTGACATTTTAGTTAGGAAATTTTCTACTTGATGACACATCACTAACAAGAGGAGGTCATATTTTCATTCCATCGTGATGATACGTAAGAAGTCTCTTAACAATACAAAACACTTTCAAGTTGACTTCAAGTTGACTATATATGTGTTACATGAAAAGCGTCATGGCTAATGAGGTATTTCAAAAGAGTATACCCAGATACTCCATGTGCTAAGTATAAACTTTCTCCTAATATCCACGAAGAGAAAAATGATCATCCACGTATGCCAAGCAAAAACTTTATCCAAATATCCAGGAGGAGAAAAAAGATAATCTCGTTTCAATATTTACACGAGATACTATCTCAATGACAACTTTTTTGGGAGTATAAGTGTCATTATTATTTGACAATCACTTCGTAAACTAATTGTCTACGATGAAATTTATATATTTTTTTGTTATTTATATCAAATTTGTATCTTAAATCTAAAGTTCCTCAACATTTTTCTTTAAACACTTTACAGTATCATAATAATTTCAAACATCTAAGTTGTACAAAAATTTAAATTTTTATTTTTCAATGCATAATTTATTAAAGTAACACATAATTCTCTCCTTCTCATACATTCTTTATGACTAGCATATTTGCATGCCATAGTTTTTGAGGCTTGTAGTTACCCAACAAGACTCTTCAAGAATATAAATTAAAAGAAAAATATGTACAAATTACTCTCAACAAACGATAAGATGAAATTCGAAAACCTGTCAATTTTGATTGCCGAAGTGGGAGGACACACAACAATTTGTTCCATGTAAATAAAAAACAACTACTATGAAACTGCTACAAAGCTACAAGCGTGAAACCTCTTACTTCTCAAAGATGGTCAATTGAGTGTTAATCTATATGTAACCAACCGAGCCTTATGTATATTTATTCTGTCAACATGTCTTCCACATAGGCACCACACACTATCATTGATGTCAAGTTGACTTTTTACCATATATGGTCCCACCTTTTTCATTTGAAAGTGCAATAATATTCATATCATTGATATCTTTATGTTGCTATCTTGCTAGCGTAGACTTTGAAGAAATGAGCAACATCTCCCTAAATGACTTGGTTTTCATCACTTCTCTTCATATATCTTGCAATGATTAAGTGCCCGAATTACATAAGAAACCCACAATATCATTGCAATCTTGAAAGATACAACTAAAAGTCATATTTTACATAAGTAGTTTGAAGTGATGAGAATAGCTGGTTCACGTGTACATTATATTCCTCTTGAAATCATCCTTGATCAAATTGATTTTAAACACATTAATTCATTTCTTTCCTCAAGGATCAAACATACATGTTAGTTGAACTCTGTATGCAATGCCCACCCTTCCAAGTCTATACCATCCTTCTTCTTTGCATAATCTCTCCCTAATGCCTCAACCCACAAGATTGCATCCCACGTATCGCGATGTACTCTTTACCCGATAGGATTAACAACCTTCTTAGTGCAGACTTTTTCACACAACTACAAGCATACATTATACCATCGCCTTGCTAAAAATGCAACTCCAAGATTCTTCAATTGCAATCTGAGTACAATGTATCTAGCGTTCTTTCTCTCTCTTTGGGAGGATTGAAGGATGGGTGGGTACTCTTGAGGCCTAGCACCTCATAGGGAGGAGCTAGGGGGCATATGACTAAAAGAAAGCCTTGCTTCAGAAGAAGATTGAAGAGGTTCTAAATGTTTTACTTACTGGGCACAAGCTAGAGCTCACAAGTTTTGAAGAGGTTCGGCTACCCCCCGCACTTTTGTAATGCCCATGATTGTCTACAACTTTGGCACCAAAACTTTGATCACCCTTGATGGCATCTTCTGCATTGGCATCAATCAAATAACCTCTTTTGCTTGCGATAGAATTGTTGTTCGTTTCTTCATCGTGTTAAGCTCGCTCGTTCTGCGTACAGCTGTTTGTCGATATTGTTACTAACTCTTGTTAGCCTAAACATCAAACCTTCCATCTCTGTCTTCAACCTATTCAACTCACTCATTATAACTATCTTTGAAGTTCAAAGCATATTTGTATTTGACATCCCTCAATTTCCTATTTCAAAAACAAAAAAAACATGCTTAAAACTCCTAACTAAGATCCTACAAGACACCACATCTATTATCTAACATTATCACACTTGATGATATCCTTGTACGTTTGTATGTCGTCATGACTTGAAACTCCATCAATCTAGACGTGATAATTTACCTTCTTTTAGTAGTAGCAATCTTTATCCCAAGATGAACACTACTATTATTTTTATTACCAAAAGCAAACAACATATCATCTTTGATTTTGCAAAGTGTGACTAATAATTTGTTGTGCATCCACAACTCTTGAATCTTTGCCGTAGCAAAACTTCACTCTTCTATAGATTGCAAGTCAACACCAACCTGCAAGAACACCCATTTCAAGGTTAGTTTCAATATCCAAGTCTTGCTTGGTTGTCGTAAGCATCAATTAGCACTAGCTCTAAGTGTACACTAAGGATGATTCCCGCATATCCTTAACATGAGCAAGAGTCGAACCTGATGGATGAGCCACTAGCGTCAAGCTCCGCACCACAGAAGATTCCCCTTGATGACTTGATAACTTGGGGCAGATTTTTTGTTTAGAGATGTCAAAAAAGTTAGCACATATATAATTGGCTTGTGACAGCCAAGTGTTCATAGCGACGTTGCTTTTTGATCCTTCGATGTCGGCTCTTCCTATCATTGTGAAGCAGAATTCACCAAGTGTTGGATTGTTCATCCACCAATAGGGAACGTGAGCAAGGTTTAGACCGTCATGAGACAAGTTGGTTTTACCCTACTGATGACTCGGCGCCTCAATAGTAATTCAACTTAGTACGAGAGGAACCGTTGATTCACATAATTGGTAATTGCATTTGGTTGAAAAGTTAGTGACGCGAAGTTACCATGCGTAGGATTATGACTGAACGCCTTAAGTTTCTTGGATTTTGGTTGGATCCAATGGGCCTCAAATATGAATTGAAACATCGTTTCATGTCCCTAGATTAGTCCCGGTCCAACCTTGGATGAGGGGGATGGTATTGCTCCCTAACTTGCTCATAAAAACCATTTGCTTATATATAATTATAGGGCGTGCTTGATTTGCTCTATTGTGCACATACATATCGCATCACAATATACATTGAAGTCACATCAAACATCACAATACATAGATTGTCATACATCAACACAAGTGTATCAACATCACTCCTTAACTGGCCGTTAGGTCCCTTTTACACTAAGAAGCCATTTAATCCATTAACATGATATAACCTTCATGGTGCTAAGATCATGAGGTTATGTGCTTTATGTCATATCAGTAATTCCCTATTTGCAATTCATACAATGTAACAATCAAACCAGCTTGCATTGTAATCGCATTAAGGACATCTTCATCACCTTGTGACTATCGTATTGAGAGAAGGTGTCAAATATGATATATGTCATCTTCTTAAATAAGAATCACATATCAACATACATGACGTTCTATCAACTATCCACATAACATACATATCATCCATGCTAGCACTATTGTCAAGCTTGGATCCATAGAACCATCAATGTTTGAAAATGACATGACGACACAATTACGTTTATGATTCTTACAAATCACATCATCACAAGACTCTAGTACCAAAACTCAAGAAGGTAAAATCTCACATACTCATAGAATCGTGCAACCAACAGTAACATCCAATGTAATGAATGCATTCTGGTGCAAATAAATGTAATCATCAACATCAAATTTGCAAAATGAAGGTCTATATCCATCTCCTCAAATGGTAGCATGATGTAAAGTATCTTTATGTTGACCAATATAAATGTTTTCAAATGCCATAGTCATTACTCTACAAAAGAGTTATGCCTTTGAAAACACATTTTAACCAAAACATCATGGTTATCCAACTATAAGACTTAAGCTTACTCTCAACAAATAGTTGCATATAAGTATGGATCTCTATCATATAATAAAAAGTACGATGAGTATGACGATAGATATGATTGCACGCTAAATCGATAATCCATGGTCAACTACGGTAGCTAGATGTCTGAGTCTTCCATATGATCTTTACCCAAATCAAACTTTATTAGTCTTCTCTTCACCTTTTTTAAAACTCTTTCTGCTAGATCATAAGTCTCATGATGAGATGGTACGATGATCGATCAATACTAAATCACATAAAGCCAAAAATTCATCCAAAAATTCAATGTCATGATGAACGAACACCTCCACTATTGCATTAAATCACCTAAACACTCAAGCTAAGAACTCATAAGTTATTTACTCACTTGATTTATCCACTTGAAAAAATGCTCCACCATGATCAAATGTCGTATAGTCAATGGAAAAGATCGTGCAAAATCCAAGTTCCAATGTTAATCCAATACCATAATCGATAGGGGAATTAACTAAGGTATAGGGGTATTGAATAATGCCCAATCATGATCACATATCATACATCTTGCCACAAACTATTACATCTTAGTTTGCATATCTCTCCATCAATAGTGACTTTGAAGTAAGCTAAATGTTTGCTTCACTCCAAAATGATCTAACTCCTCATGAGCATGTCTAAGCAACTACGCACTCTAAGATGAAAGTGACACAACATGAAGATGGCATCTTCCCATACAAGAAGAAGGTGTATATCTTCCCATATGAATTGCCAAGCTCTTTGTAGAACTTTATCATGCTCCTTAACACTCAAAATTCCCATGAATTCACTTGAATGAAAATACTCCAACACCATCATGTCATCATGGATATCTTATCACCAAACCGTCCTTAGTCACAACGTCCAAGGAAAATATATCCACTCTCTGATCCAAGAAAGATATCACATAGCTCTCAAGAGCCAACTTTAGGGGGATAGTTCATAGTACTAGTAGGAATTTTTTATTTTTTTAAAGTAAAGTGTTATTTTCTGAGGATTAAGAAGTGTATTCTTACGAATATGAGGAAATTAAGAGTGTATGAAAATAATTTGAGAGTTCACATGAGCGAAAGGATGAAATTAGATTTGACAACCCAGTCGGATCATCAAAGAAATCTTGAGTGAGACCGCGAAGTAATATGCCAAGAACTCGCACAAACAGGAAGAAGCATGAGCAAGAGATAACCTGATGACAAAACTAAGAACCATGAAAGTACCGACAATGTGCAAGGCGTTGATGGGAAAAATTCGGCAACTTAATTTGATGACGGATTGAACTCCGGTGAAATTGCTTAGGATGAAGAAATATAGACGGAGCGATTCTCTCATGGCAATGGGATTATGTCTGCTTTATGCTCTACGAGAAAGTGCGTAGGAGGAAAACAATTCCAACAATAGGAAGTTGAGCGCAACTAGAGAAGTGACATGCAAAAGTGTGGGCTAAAACTATAAAGACAAGGGTGGAGTCGATTGGAAAGTATCGCATTACATACAACATTCACTTTCGACGAGACAAAGTGGTTTAAACCGAGAAAGGAAGGGTACGAATGGATATAAAATCGACTTGATCAAAAATGTATTCAAAAGAAAGATAGTCTACACCTTGAATCAACTATTCTCTCCGTATCGCACTACATATGTGAGCATGCATAAAGTTTGAATTATGGAGGGTTTCGAGGGGGAACTATTCGGGCTAACTAGGGAGAAATATTCGCCAAGAATGTACAATCTATGGGCACCATATTCATGGAGGATTATAAGATCGAAGTGTACATTTCCTCTTTCTAGGTGCATTTGTATGCGAAGATAGATTGGTTAACAAACAAATATGATTACATTTCAAATAGTATTATAAACAAGTTAATTAATAAAATTAATCAAATGAATTAATAAATTAAATTATGACATCATCTCTCATGAGCACTTCATCAAAATATATACAAGAACAATCAATATTATATGGACTAATAAAAAAAAGATAAGGTCCCAAACATCTCTTTGTTTGTATTTGTACCTCATTTTTTATAAAATTATAGCAAATATTTTTCAAGATACGAATCAACTCCTTTAATTGGGACTCTTCCTCCATTAGTAAAGTAATTTGCATTTACTTAACTAATGGAGGGCAATTTTTGAAGTTGAGCCTTTGAGAGTGTGGTTATGGTGGATAGTAACTAGTGAAGGGATCAGAATATTTGAAGCACAAAGTGGATTTGGCTTGACTGTAATCTCTCTTTATTCCATAGTTATGAGCGGAGTGTCTTTGTGGACGTTTTTAGAGTAGAAAAGATTATTGTGTTACACTTGTGTCAATGTATGATGATCTATGTATTGTGATGTTTGATGTGATAACGATCTATGTTGTGATGCGATATGTATGTGCACGACATAGAATTGAATCTCAAATCCGGATGGAGATCACAATGGCCTACTTGATTGGTGTTTAACATTTCACGATCCCAACAGGCTAAAGATGAGCTAAATAAAGCTCAAGTTCAAGACAGCTGAAAAAGAAAAAGAGGAGCTCGAGCTCCTCTAGTGGAATATTGTCTCTAGCTCCTTTGTAATCCAACATGCAAGAGCAATTATGGGCAGGGTTGATATTGGCACAACATGCCAGTATCAACACTAGTATTACTGTCAAGGTCGCATAGCAAGAATCCATAAGCTCAAAGACATTCTCAATGGTCTTCCAAAGGATGATGAGCATTTTTTGTTCAATGACAAGCCACAAGAGAGTGACGATGACGACATTATTCTCGCTTTAGTACGTCTTCCCTTTTTAGATCCTCCAATTGTTGACAAGTATTAAACCCCATTCTATGTCCAATAAGCAATCTTGCTTTAGTACGTCCTCCCTTTTCCGACCCTCCAATTGTTGACAAGTATTAAACTCTATTCTATGTCCAATAAATGATCTCGCTTTCATGTGAGGCAAAAGATGTGCTCTTCATGGACACAAGTCAATTTCATTTGTCAAACTACCTCCGATATTATCTTGAATCCTAGCTATGACAATGAACAATGTTATTTCATTTGATTACATCATAAATATTTAATAAAAATAAATAATTTTATAAATATGAGTACAACTACGTTTTTATTAGTAATCATGTAAAATAAATTATTTTTTAATAAAAATGATAATAATTTTTCATTTCAAATAAAATGTTTATTTCTAAAATTTTTAGATTGATGTGTTATTAATTTTATCAAATGATGAAACTTGTGAAAGATTAATAAATGATATCGAATTTTTTATTAAAAATTTAAATTATGGTGTTTTCTGACATAAATTTGGAAACATCTGGTGATTGTAAAAATTTTAGGAGAAAAAATGAAACTATGAAACAAGTATCAAGTCATACATCCAAGAACATCACAATTTAAAACTTAATATTCAAACGATTTAAAGCGTCATTATACGGGATCATTAGTAAACACAGTACAGACCTTGCAGATCTCGTCTAACAGGTGAAGTAACTTGCAATGCTGGAGAACTGAAATTGCTGTCCGTCTCGCAACATGAACGCCATGTTGTGCAAGTCCAAAGTATCTGCGGCCGTATTTGTCACGTCCAGGCTTCACAGTCCCAAGAGTGGGAGCATTGCTCTCCTGTATGCACTCGCACTCCCACCCCTACACCTCCCAGCATCATGTCCACCGCATTCCGCTAGTAGAACGGGCTTCCGCCCAAATGCGTAATTGATCGATCGATAGCCTCCTGCATGAGATCCGACGGCACATAGAATGAATGAATTTCACGTTCACGAGACACCCGGAGGGGCCGTGGGACACAACGAGCAAAAAGCCGAAGAAGGGCCGAACGACGAATGGAAAGGTATATATAGAGCGAGTTTCAGCGGCCGTAAAGTACTAGAGGTGAGGCGTCTTAGCTAGTCAAAAAGTGAAAATTTAAGTAAAATAACAAAAGGATGGGGAAGACCCCATCAAATCGCATACAAGGAAGGAACTAAAACTAGGTAATATGGGGCTAGGCCCCAATAGTATCACACTAGGAAATATGTCCTACAAAGACTTAGGATATCCGAACTATCCAAGTCAAAAGGTCTACAAACAATGGGAGCATCCGAAGAATCATCACCTAACGTGATTGATCTCCTATGGATTGCACCAGAAGCCTAGTGCTCTCTGTAGAGCAATGGAAACACGTTGCCTAAAATAGGCTATACAAGAAGCTAAAGAGAGTGATACCCCATGTCGCCTAGTATGGTAGGCTCTCGCGCACTCCCTCACAAACATGTCAAGTCGGTGTCCATAGCTCCATATAACTCCCAAAGCTAGAGGAACAAAGAGGTGACCTCCGCATAACTCTATACTTGGAGACCTTGAGGCCGCCTCCACCACTCGCCGCCCATCTGGAGGATGGGTGATCACCCTCTGAAACAATGTCTCTAGTAGGATCGGTAACCACCACATCGACCCATAGTGACTGGTCCTCCCGAACCAAATACAGTGCCGCCTAACCCTAGTCGACTACAAGGCATACCAACTTTCTCTCCATGTGAGGTATCCACCCCTCCCCGCCATAGCAAACACCACATCCCTAATGGCATCATGGGTAGCTATCCTCCGCCCTCCGAATGGACAACGAGTCATATGAACACTGCTTTGCATCTAAAGTGATACCACACTCACATGTGAGTAATGAAGATGTAGATGGATGGACCAAGCCAAGACGGAACCTCATCATTTGTGGAGAAAGTAGGCGGGTGCGAGTCGGAAAGCCCCGATGATGGTCGAGCCAAGATCCACGAGCACGCACTTCTTGCCCGGAGCAAGAGCGTGAGACGAGCTCTAGTAGTACGAGGGATGGCCGGATCCACTAAGAGTGAATGTAGAGCCTCCTCAAACTGTCGGTCCATCAAGATAGACTGTAGGCTCCTAGTCCAATCGGTAGCCAAAGAGGAAAAAAATGGGAACTCATGTCGTATCTCACGTGGTAAAGCGTCTCTCGTATGTCGTAATAATACCTATAAGGGAAATGATCCCGTATCGACGTCCCTCGTATATATCTCCAAAATAGGTCTATCTGCGATCACAAATCGAGAAGATAACAAAGGTGCAACAAGTCCCAACTCGCCAAGAATGCCGCGGGTGCCGTCTCTCCCCCCATCGATAATAAGCCTACCCCTCCACACGAGATTGGCAAAGATGTCTGTCTCCTTGCCAAATCTCAAGTCACACACTCAAATGTCCCTAGTCCGATGATGTCACCAAAGACGCCCATGATCCTCCTATCAAAAAAATTTGTCAAGCGTGATATGAATGTAGGTGAAGGAGGAAGCGAGTGCGAAGAAGATAGGTGGGTCGACGAGCAATACTAGATGATAGTATATCAAACGCCACCTGCGGATCCCCCTAGTAGAGGAAGGTTAGATACACATGCAAAACATCCTCGGCCAATGCAACGTCAAGGTAGCGTGAAACAAAATCCTCGAGACCCTACCGGCACTCCTAGAATACGTAAGCCATCCGGTCGATATCATACATCCCTCCGAATTTGAAGATGAGGCGGAATGCCCAAAGGAGACCAAACACTACACTTTGACACCTTGACTCTCAAGCCTACAAGATGAAGCTCGGTAGTCAAGTAATCAAAGGCCCTTTAATCTTTGTCTACATGGCCCACAATGTGTGTATCATCCGCCAAGGAGGGGGAACACACAAGAACACGCCAAAGCATGTATAGACACAAGAGCTCAGAATGAGCCATGGCAAATAAAGGGTCCCCCCAAAGGATCTCCCCTATCGAGTGCCGCCAATTGGCAGAAACGGTGACTCCCTCCTCATAAAAGCCATGCTGATAAAATAAAGAAGAATGAGAACCGTAGAAAGATCGTACAAAAGAAATGAGGCTTGATAGGGGTCCACAAGCCTCTCTAAGCTCTCTAAAAATGGATGCACGCGAGCAATTTGTTAAAAGCGTTCTCAACGTCAACCTGCAAGACAACCCAATCCGGATGGATATCTAGAAGTGCTCTAATGCCCAACGATACTACCTCACAGCCTCCTGGTGTGGCGACTCCAAACTGATGTGGACAAAGATGCTCCTAGAAGTGAGAGCGATGCTGCAAGACAACGGTACGGCTGACTTATTGCAATAAGACCTCTCCAATAGCAATCGGTCGAATGCCCCCAGTGTCCTTCTCCATCGCAAGAAGCCGACTAGCACCCAGAGCCTGACTAACTGACAACGGAATCTCCCCTCTCTCAACTACTGTAGCCACCTGGAACAACTCCGTGAAACCACTAGAGGGATCGTCCGCCTGAAAGCAATCTCGAAGATGCTCATATAACATCCCCAACTAGCTAGTCAAAGCTAATCACATGTGAAGATACTCAAAAATTTGACCCACGAGCCTTGTCAGCTGGCAGAAGGAAAAACTTCTGCCAGCTTGTGCTTGATGTACAATCAACTCTTATAATTGGGATCGTCCAATTCAGTAAAAGAATTATATTGTGAAGCATTTTTTTGCATTCGATCTAACTGATGGGAATAGTGTGTGTGAATGATTAAACTCTACGGACCACAATGTCCATGGTGTATTAAAGAGGTCTAAACTTGCATACAAGCAGAATTTCGATAAGGTTGTGACTTCTTTGATCTCTTTTTTCTTTTATTTTGATTCTCCACAATCCACAATTCTTCTAACAAAATTGCAAAAGTTGTTGTAATGAACAAGTTACACAAGAAAAATATACTTTGTAGCTTTTAAGATTCTTTGCCAAAAAAATGAAGTGTAAAAAATATACAAGGAAGGTGGAAAAGTAAGTTTAAACATTTTTGATAGACTCTAGATGTCGTAGGAAAAAGAGTTTCAGTTACACATCATATGAAATCCCATCAATAAGAGTACAAATTCAAAATAAATTGTCTAAGTTCTCCAAGTTCACAAGTAAATCATTGAATGCATCAACATGACCTTTGATTTTTGAACCTTTGCCATCCTCATTAGCTTCAAGTGAAGTGTATAGTCAATTTGAGAGCTCCTTGTGGTGGTATTTTACCCATAGAACTACAAACAAGTTTTTTAGGGTATCATGCTTTTTCACTTATTTGAATACATTTGGCTTGAGATACAACACCACTGCTCACCACTTGATCATGTATATCGCTTCAATATTCATCATTCACATCAATTGGTTTAGGGTTAAGTAGCTTCCCAAAGCACATTGTCTAAATGACATTGATCACTTGTCTCGTTCCCACAAGACATGGTTAATTCAACCATCAAATTTCTCCATTTCAAACTTCGGGCCATCAATCTTAGTAAGCGTTATTGGCTTACAAAACTCTTGTGATGCACTAGAGGTAATATCTTTTTCCTTCACGCAAGGGACAAGCTCCAAACTTTCATCTAAGTAACTCATGTCCCACAAAAATCCTCCAAATATTAAGTTTTTTGCTGCCCAAAGTTGTTATCCGTTGTGCAAAGTTACTACCAACTACCCATTCTTTATCACTTTCATAATCATGCTCATATTCATCAATATTTACAAATATGATTACAATTATTATCATAGTTACAATCGCAATTATTATACCTATATATCTATTTTAAGTAAATACATGTGATTTTATATAGATGGATCTTAAAGTCTTGATATTGAGATGAAATGTATAAATTTTAATAAATATCTTTCAAAACTAGTACCATCAAGATAACATTTCTTAATTGTAAATGTCATTTAGTGTAATATTAACTTGATTTTTATAACATTAAATATCATTATATAATTTCACATGTGTTTACTTTTGCAATACAATATGTGTTATTGCTAATAGGTATAACATAGAATGATGCATGTCAATCAAAATATAATAAAGCTTGATGCAATAATCTCATATAATTTTTTAACATATATGAGATAAACCATGTCATTTTTACCCATGTTTGTATACAATTATTTTAGTTATTCTCATGTGTGTGTTTATCATGATATTTAATTTTTTGACACATAAAGAAATTTTTTGATGTTGATAAATATTTCTTACGTGAAGTTTACGTGGATAACTTCTGTATTGATTACATAAAATATTATTTTTTCCTAAGGGCACAGAATGATTCTTTGTCAAAAAAATTCAATATGAAATATGTCTTATGAGGATTGGAGATGTATCATTGACACAACCAATAAGTTGAATGCATCTTCTTGCCTTGAGCTATCAAATTTGCATCATGTGTGATGGTGGCCGGTTCAATTTGCAAGATTCATCAAAGCTATGCTTCCTTGGATGTAAGATATCTTTTTTTTCAAGATAATACACTCTCATTATTACATCAAGAGTGATTTATTTATTCACCCAAATAACAAACCACTATGGATAAATTGAGAAGTTGTATGAACTCCAAGAGAAAATATTTTAGTACATAACTTTTATATTATGTTTGATAAAGAAATACTTTGTGTATGAACTATTTCACTTGTTTATCAAGACAAATCATTTGTATTTTTTGAGGGAGTGCGCAAGAGCCTCTTTAGCTTATTGTTTATCTTATTTTAGGCAACGTGTTTCTATTACTTTACATAAAGTACTAGCTGGTGTAATCCATAGGCGAGCAATCACATTAGGTGATGATTCTTCTTCGGATGCTATGTTGTTTGTAGACCTTTTGAACTAGATAGTTATGATATCTTAGGTGAAGTAGTACACATTTCCCATTTTAATGATATTGGGAACTAGCCCCATGTTACCTGTTGATTTCATCCATGTCTGACTTGATGGGATCCTCCCATCCTTTCTGTTATATAGGGCGTCACCTTCTCTATCAAGCCAAAAAATTGTTGAGACATTATGAATACTTTGGAGATCAAGGCATACATCGTTACAGTGCATCTTTATATGTGATGGAGAATATTTTGTAGAAGGTTGCGGTGTATAGAGTTGACGTTTATTAGCAATCTATTTAGCCTCGATGCCAATCTCACGGTTTCCGAAAGTATCGATATATTTTCTTCGGCTGTATTGCAATAGATACGATTGTTCCAGTGTATGAGTTTTTCCACTAGGGTTGCACAATCTTCTAGCAAGCATTGAGAACATGGTTGGAAAGATGTAATATTGTTGACTATGAGATGTAGAAAAAATATCAATCACCAGAGTAACAATGCATTGATTGTAGTAAAAATAACATGAAGTTGTTACAAAGACGGAGGAGAAGTAACTTATACCCACTCGAACGGAAAAGACACGCCCAATCCCCACCTCTTTTAATAGCTCTTTTAATAGGAGGTTAGGTGTCCACCTATCCTAATAGAACGCACGGAAAGGATTGATCCCCATTCATGCCCTAGTAAGAAGTGTAGTGAAGTTCACTGCACCTCGTAATAGTTATGTACATACATAAATCTCGAGTCTCGTGAATCCATTTTATCATTTAGAGGGACTTGTAGAACTCCAACGATGGAGAAGGGGCCACTCCTCTAGAAAGTTGTAGTGAGGATAACATAGATTTTATTGATTATCCATTTCCGTTCGCATCTATTGAAAATCGTCAATTAGCAAAATAAAAATACTCCCCGGAAGTCCTGAGCTTCTCTTGCAGGGCAGACAGACAAATTAAGCAAGTCTATTCTGTCTGTACGGCCCTCCGACAAGCGTCGTTCGAGGACGACACTGTTCGTTGGTTGTTGTGGTCGATGGATGGAGCAGACTTAACAAAGCAGGAGCTGCACGTACAAATATGGGCCAGACGGGGACGACAGGGGGAGGAGAAGAAAGAGTATGGATGAGAAAGAGTATGGATGACGTTGGCTACCCAAGTGTAAGTGGAGTGAGGAAAATTTACTGGCTGGTCTTCGCAGATGGAGGGTGCAGTACAGCAGTTGTGGTGATGAAGTCGAAGCGAGATAGGGCCAGTTCATCGCATTGTGTACGTGTAGAGGAGCAAGGAATGCAATTCGAGTCCCAGCATCTTTCGTATTCAAGACTATGATGTCAATTATAATACTAATCAGAAAACTTCTTGGCAAAGCGATGGACGGCTGCACTTTCGATATCTCGCGAATCTGTCCAGCTTTCCTGATGATGTATTGAATCTCAGAATAACTTGGCCATTTAGAGAAGGATTCGAATGCTCAGTCGGTCTCTCGCCGGCTTTCGTAGCTACCTATCGAAGGTCCTTGGAATTTTATTCGGTTGGATCGGAGCTATAGAGCTGGGCCAGGGCGCAGAAAGTTGACGAGTCAGACGCTTCTGCAGTTTCGAGGTTATAGCAATTATCCATACATCAGAGGATCCAGATACACGTTTCTTTTCCTCCTCCCTCGAGTTCCAGCGTCCATGCCTAGCTTCCTCTCACATATGAAAGCTAGGAGCTACGTATGGCTGTACTTTATGAATATAAATTTTGAACTTAAAATATGTGATGGCAAAGGCGGCACCTTGAAGTGGTCGTAACCTTGGACTGTCTCTTTCATGCACGTCATGGACCAGAAGAGTCCGCCAAATTCAAGATGTTTTTCAGTTACCAAGTCTCAGTTAATACTCCAGATATATTTGCAACTAATAGATGTATCCTTGAGCCCGTCATTCAAGCTCTCTCCGACATACAGATGGAAATTTCGGTGGGCACAGTCTAAATTGTAAATCAATCATCTTCGAAATCCACGAGGGAGCCTTCGTGACTTGTTCGAAAATAGGGTTCAATCCATGACGAAGGAAACACAGGATTCGGTAGAAGGAACCATGGAACCGAAGACAGATCAGCTCGCCGGACTGGAGAAAGTATCGTTGCAGCAGGAGAGGCGGCGAGACTTTATTGATCCCAGGAAAAAGGCACGCAGGTTTGTGCTTTGTACAGTTCTTTCCTCTTACATTTGCAATCTGTTTGTTTCATATATGTGGTTTCCCTTTCTTGTACTTATGGACTAGATTGTGGAGCGAACGTAACGTGAAGATATCATAGCCCAGGGAGTATGTAGTAGCCCGATTATCTTTTTAGGTTCGATCAGCCCGCGTCCTGGTAATTTGCATCAATCGACGCGAAGGGGTCCGGGTCTTCCAACTTCTCAGATTGTTTTGGTCGGATTCTTTGAAGCTAGTAGTCCGTTTGTTCGTTTTCACCATTTTTTTTCCGGTCTTCACACTTGTTTGGACTGTTAGTGAATCAATACTAGTAAGTTGTCTGTGTAAAGGATGGATTGTTTAATTGAATGCAGATATCAACTGGAGGTGCTGGAAAGAGCCTTGGAAGAGAATACTATAATATTTCTAGAAACCGGATGCGGGAAAACCCTAATAGCTGTGCTACTGATAGATGCTCTGAGCCATCGTATACGCAAGCCCAGTCTCAAAATTGGTGTTTTCCTGGCGCCAAATAAAGCTTTAGTTGATCAGGTAATTATGATGGCTCAGTCTTTTCTATTTTTCCGCAGTTCATAATGTATTGACGATCCAAGGGACGAACTGTATCGAAGTATTTGAAGCAGCTAGAATAACAGTACAATATTCATGTCTATACCAGTGTTTTTGAGTTGATATGTATCAACTTGCATGTTGAAGATGCAGACAGAAGCCATGGTCCTCTTTGTAGGTAGTCCTTGTTCACTTAGCATACGGTCCTTCGTTTGTCAGGTCGAAGGTCATGCATTCTGCAGTGAGTAGGTGATTACTGTAATCGGTAATCGGTGACTTGAAGGTTCACCGAGAGGGAAAAGCGTTAAGGGGCACCCATTTTGTCATATTAGTCAGATAATGGGACAAGCAAATAAACGACAGTGTCTACCTCCTCTCGCTTGTTAATGTTCTGTCTCTTGATAGTATGAGTTCATTACTACGTAAGCAAGTAGAAAGACTGGTGTAGAGTGCGAAGCAGATCTAACAGTATTCTTGACACTTTCATTTTTCAATAAATAAACTATATATCACAGTTAGTTTAGCCTGTGCTGCTATCCAGAACAATGGATTCTAATGGGACAGAATGGCCACATGCTTTTGTAGCAAGCCAAGGAAATTGAAGAGCACACGGATTTGCGGGTTGGTAAGTATTGGGGATCCATGGAAGGTGATACCTGGAATTACACGTGGTGGAGGGAACAGATTGTTAAGTTTGAGGTACAAACACTTTGAGTTTCTTGTGATTTTCTTGATTTTCTTTTACATTTTGATTTTCTTTTTCGTCCTTTCTGGATAGGAATATGCATACGATTGAAAACAAAGGGTACGTAGTATTTTCGACCATTTCCTGTGTCAAAGTTATTGAACTAAAACTGTACCGCAGGTTATCGTTATGACTCCACAGATTCTTTTTAACAACCTGCACCACTGTTTTTTCACAATGGGAATGATAGAGCTCCTTATATTTGATGAGTGCCATCATGCACAAAAGAAGCATCCGTATGCAAACATTATGCGGGTACTACTACTCTGACGGCCCTCACTACGGGAACTTGAGATTTTTTCCAGAGGTTGAATTTTGTTGCGCCTGAAGTACAGCCTTCTGTAGCATGTTTAAGCCCGTAGATGTTCATGTTTTTTTCGCTTGGCGAGCTAGTTAGTTGTATGCTTGTAGAAGGAAGCTTTAGTCTTTGTTTCTCAATCTCCAATTAGGTGCAGGACCTATCCGCATGTTCAAGAAAAAAGGGCATATTATGCCTCTGTTGTGATTCTTTAATTCTTTTCGTTCATCTGGACTTTAGATATGAAATTCATTGGCATATGTGTCAGACAACGTTGATCTGACATGTCTTTGGTTCCATGTTTCAGGAATTTTATCATAGTCAGAAAGCACATCGGCCCAAAATTTTCGGGATGACAGCTTCACCTATTATAGGGAAAGGTGGACTATATTTCACAGACTAAAATTTCGGTTGTTTGCATCTAAATACCTTGTTCTACCTGACCAGCGTTGATTTGCATTTGTGTTTTCGTAGCTTTAGATATATGTACTTCTTGGAGGTAGCCGGAGCGGATTGATACACGCTCACTTTCTGTGTTGACTATAGCCTCTGGATTTCTGTGTAGTATCCATATAATCCGAGCTTGCACATCCTTTCTTGGGTACCTTCCTGGTGACTCTTAACACTTTCTTCCAGTTTTTTAGTTTTTTTCTCCTCCGTTTCATATTTGCATGAACGTCATCAATTAGTTCAACCAGCGTCGGACTGGACTCCATGGGAGTTCTTTCCTTCATGCTTCATCGAAGTAGGTTACAGTGCGCCTATTTCACATGTACGAACTTTGTTTTCCTGATCATCTTGCTAAGCTGCGGTTCATAATGGAACTTTACTGCACTTGCACACCTTTTAAGTTTAGTCATAGTCCCGCCGCTCGTATTTAGTACTTGTACTCGATGCTGCTAAATGAATATATGCATTTCATTATCGGACACGTTGTGGAACGGATGCGATAACATCTTGACTTCTGGCTATGTTCATTTCCAACAATATATTAGCGGTCAACCGATTTATACAGCGAGCTCCTTCCTCAGACTGTAGGGTCTAGTTGTTAACTTCTATGACTCTTTATCAATCTTCCGCGTATGACAGAAGTTTTGAAGGGTACCTAAATACCTCATCTTTTCGATGTCAATATCTGACAGGTTCAGTGTAAATTATCAATCAGCAAGTCCTGAATTAAAGAGTTCTTCATGATTTGCGACAGCAAAGTTGACAGTAGATTTTGCAGTCCATGCAATATTTCTACGAGAAGGTCTATTTTTCCCGTTGAACGATTAGTGAGCTGATATGGACCAATATCTGTGTAATGCCCTGAGCAGTTGACGGAGGTGGAGTGCAGCGGATCGGCCATCAAATGAACAAGTTGGAAAGTATGCTGGACGCTAGGGTGAGTTTTCATCTTGTAACTTAATTCGAATTTAGGGATTTCCTAATTATTCATCATTTGGGGCGCATGCGTTCTTCTGCATAGGGTACGTAAGTGTCAATACTATGCTTGGAATCATGCTTGAAATAAAGGAGTCCAACTGTACTTTTGATAGATTACTAACACATCGTATAATAAAGTTCAAAGTGGCTTCGCGCTCGGTTAATGGTATTCGCACTGCTTCGACACCTAAGACTGATTATAACTGGTATTGCCATACATTTCTGCTTTGCTACTTTACAATCTTATTATCTACTTCATGCTTTTGAGTAGTTTTGCTTATGCTTTTGGATTTTGTCGCTGCTGTATAGGTATTCGTACATTTGTGTAATGTTCATTTTCTTACTTTAAACCAATATTGCTGACATGTTTCAACATATATGTTATTGCTATTTATTATTCATAGGTTTTACTACACTTTATCTTCTTCACTTTAGTCTGTTATTGTTTGTTCGCTCAGGGATTGACAGTTATGCCTCGCTACCCACATAGATCCCCCATACACGTTACAGTGTGATATTCAGCTCATTCTACCATGTATCTCAAACACCTTTAGTTCTTCCACCACATTTGCCTTCCTTCAAAGCCGCATTATTAAGATCTTATTTCCTCCCATACTCCTGATCGTACTCATAGAAAATTCCGCCGATTATGAGTAAAACGTCTGAATCAAATTTCAATATTACAAGCAACCCTTGACTCTGGGGTAGTTCATGCTATCTACAGTACTATCCAATCTTTGTTATATTCTATTTAGGTGAAACTCAGTTATTTGCAAGTTTTAAATTTCAATAACATAAATTCATTTCACCACACCATGTGTCCCAGACCTTTTCCCCTTTAAACACAATGTTTATAATGGATAATATCCATTATAAACATTGGCAGTACCTCTTTCAGGTTGTTTCCTAATTCAACAGTCATGGAAACTCTGCATGGTCGGTTTTGAGTTATCCTCAACTCCCACGCGGTCCAGTGTAGAAACCTTTCACCCCGGTACCCGCTGAGGACGCAGTCGGGATCATGTGACGATTGATGGTCCCTGGTTCCTTTTCTCACATTGATTCAAGAAACCATACCACACTTTGTTCTGTCAGTGCATGTGCAATTGTTTGTGATTCTTAACCATGTTTCATTCTCTGTCGTTTATACATATTGTGGCTGGATACTCTATGAATACTTGTTCATTGAATCCGTCGATTTCCTCATCAGGGTGCTATGCCATGTATGCTATGCTTTGTGTTCAGGCGTGTCCTTTGTCGATTGACAGTTACAATGCATCGGGTTATGAATTAGATAGAGTCCCTATGCTTTTGTCTCCTTGCGTGTTAAGCCCTTGCGGTCGATCACGTGTTATTGTGATTGTTTCCGAATTCAATTACGAGAACCACTATTGTTGTAACTCACCGTTCTGTACTTCGGTCCCCTTGCGTGTTAAGAAGTCTTTGTGGTTTATTATGTGCTATTTCAATTGTTCTGAAACGTTCAATGAAGTTCACAGGAATAACATGTCCTTAGGTCCTTCGTTATCTCCTCACCTACCTGGACCAGCTAGACAGGAACTAAGCTAAAAAACTCCAGAAGATTATAGTTTGGGCAAGTATTAGGCACCACGTTTTTTTACGCAACTAGAAATGCGGTTGAACACCTCAAACATTATTCTTATCGTCATTTCAAATACAGGTATACACCTTGAAAGATCGCGTTGAGTTGGAAGGATTACTACCAAATCCTGTCGAGCAGATTCGACAATTTGAGCCTTCATACAAGAGTGACTATGTGAAAAGCTTGACCATATTGCTGCGAGAACTCAGAGACAAGGTAAAGCTTGATGCAAAATGTTAGTAGGCTGCAGCAGTTTTGTGCATCATGGAGTTGCGATTTTATATGATTACATAATAGCTCATCCCTCTCTGGTTACCTTTTCGGCAACATTAATGATTTTTCTTCCGTTTCGTTGTTAAAATCTGTTGTACTACTTCAGAGACAAATTGGATTCCTTCCGCTGCTGCTTGATGTATGTATACTATCTAAGTTAATAAACTCTCACCACTAACAATGATTGCCCTACGCAGATAACATTCATTTTATTGTCTAAGCATGCCAGTTAAATTTCATAATAGTTCCTACCGCTCGTACTGAATAGTTGCACTCGGTAGTACTAGTTTTCTCAAAGCTTTGAATGATATCTGATACGATTACTATTTTTCAATTGATAGGCTATTGCTGCTTTCAAATCATAGTCCATTGCTGATTTCACTGAAATATTCCACCCTTCTTCTATTCCTTGTTTTATTTGCAGCTTTACATTGATTTGTTTTCATTCAGCTGCCATTGCGGTTCAGTCGCCATGATATTTCTTGGCTTTTCGGTCTGATCTTTATGATTCTTTCAGTCTGATATATTGGCACCCTTGAGACTTGAGATTATGCTGAATCTAGATTCAGATTCAGTTTCAGGTTTGGTTCTGAATCTAGTTGTTGAATCAGTTGGCTGAACCCCCATTATGGTCTGGGGATCAACCATCCTTTTCACCTTGGCTTGTTGGGCTTGGAGTTATCCTCAGCCCCCGCTCGGTCGAGTGCAGAAACCTGTGCACCTGATGTATCCACTGATGAAGCAGCCGAGACTACATGACGGGAATTTGACACTTCTCGTTCAAATATTGTTGATGGTCACTGGAGGACTTTCTTGCGTTCGACTGGTTCCTCTATACTGCACTCTTAGTTCTCCGAAACTGTCAATCCGACAGTTGGTCTCCTCGCTGCCTTCTACATTCCACTGTTCTCCTGCTCCTCGGCCTTTTCCAATTACGCATTCATTTGTCTTTCATTCACTACTTCAGTTCATTTCCATCCACTACCGTTGACTTGTCTTCAGGGTAGATTAGAGGTGCAGTTGGTGAGATAATATTCCTTGTCTCCAGGATCTAACTTTAGTTTTACAGGTCCCAGTTTTTCTATCATCGTCTTCTTGTTTCTTGCCATCTAGTATATTTTCGTCGGCACCTTTGAAACGTAACACCTAGATTTGAGTTGCGTCAGTCTCTTGCATGCCAAGCCGCAGTGGCTGATCATCTACTATTCTTATCTGTTGCTCATTTATTACCATGCATGGTTTATTCATTTATCCGCATAATTTGCTTGTCCTGTCACATTTTCCTAACGCCCGTACTGAGTACTTGTACTCTGTCCCGCTATGTATATACACACAGGATTTACTTCCTAACCATCACTTTGTTACAGCTACTACTATAACTACTTGCTTAGACTTCTTGCTTGACAATTTGTATGTGAACTTCTCTTAAGTTCTCTACAGGTATTGATATGGGTACTAACTGTGCTCTGTTTTTAGCCAACTTTTATTTATTCACCTCTGAACTTGAATTCTTACAACGTCTCACTCTCCAGATCCATCAAAACGAGGTCTCGGCTACCGTACTGTTCAAGGTGCTATTAGTTCGGCGTTTTGTGGATGACCTTGGGGTTCCCAACTGTCCTGATGTTTCTATGTTATGTACCTTTCAAGGAACGTTATGGGCGGGGGTATATATCCGTTGCATAGTTGTGATCTCAATATGTTTTCATCTGGTTTTAATTGTAATTTCCTCGATCTTTCCATTACACAGACACAGAATGGAATTGAAGTTTCAAAGTTCGACAAGAGATGTCAATTAGAATACAGCCAGATTTCCATAATTCGCATGCCACAAGTAAATCTAGGGCAAAATACATAATACGGTATAGTTGATAGCTTTCTACATACAACAATCATTTGTACTACTAGGCTAGCTTTTCATCAAGAAGCATTACATTTATATATTACTCTACGTGAAGAGGATATTCACCAAACCTTCTTATTCGGAGAATACGTTCGTTTTTTTATATTCGGCCATCCAGCCTCTATTACGTATAGAAGCATTTACAATACTACTCAGAGGTGTGCATGAATCAACTACCGCGATAAGTGGGGAGATTGATGTAGCCCGCTTGTGATTTCATTTTGAACATTTTCACTTCCTATCTTTGCTAAATGGCGATTACTCAACACCTGCTTTGTCCCCCAGCTGTCCCCTAGCTTGCCGCTTCCTTCGCTTATTTGGGTCATTCGTTTCTCTGCTTCTTATTTGCAATTTGGGTCTGAAGCCATACACGGAGCCAGCTACCTCTCTAACCTCGTCGTGCAAGTCAATTGGAGATACAGGGTCTCCATCAACTGGACGAAAACCCCACGCGACGACTTCCCATTGGAACCCGAGGTGTACACTCTTGGCCAAGTACAAGAGATGCTTCAAGGGGCTGATGAGGTCTTGGAAATAGCTGGATTGAATTGATGCACGCTCAGTTTCACTCAATATAGTCTCTGGATTCCTATTAAGCGTCGATAGGATATCTGCTAGCACTTCCCTTCCTAGGCACCCTGGGGTAATGTTTCCACTTCACACTGCATTACCTACTCGACGTTCAATCACTCACGATTTATGACTGTTGCTGTTCATTTAATTGGGTTCTGTTGGATTATTTCGCTTCAAGCTTCTTTCACACATGGTTTTGGTTGCCTGCTCGTGGACTTGGATTCTATCGGATGCTCTCGCTTACAGCTTTATTCACATATGTTAATGCCTCTGGCTTTGATTTTGCATTCACTCTAATCAATGTGGCATCTGCAACTTTCATTACGACTTCAATGTACTGCCATACCTTTATCACAGCCCCCATGGCCGGTACTGAGTAGGTCTCGCTATATATATATATATATATATTTAGCGTAATATATCTGAATATTTTTGTGTCGTGTCGTTTTTCTTCCAATCGGTGTAGTTTCCTAGATTTAACCTAGGCACACATGGTGGCTTTGCCTTGTCTGTTCTTCCATGCTTGACATTGAATAACATTTGCAATTTAGGAACATATACGAAAACAAGCTTCATTCTTGAATAAGTCATTTGCCTAATGGACGAAATCTGTTGGTCAAGAATTGCCATGGTTCTCGTTTCTCTTAAACATACAATGAGTCTTACTTTCATCAACATTTTCTCAATCATTCGAAAAATGATCTATATCTTTAATCTGAACTAGAGTCACCTCAAGATATATATATATGAAGTATGTTGTCAGATTCACCTGGTTTTGTTCTTTGAAAAGAAACGACCGTGTTGCCTTTACTGATTGTTGGTAAATGATTAGTTCTTACGATCAGAAGAGGAATCAGACAACCCAAAGGATGTCCTTGTGCACAAGAAGCAGACGGAGGAAGTGGCAGGAGCATACAGAAGCTTGGAGTACTGCATATATGAATTAGGAGCCTGGTGCACTCAAAAAGTATGGCATTCAAACTTTCTAGTTCTTTCAGCGGATTGTTTTGCGCTTGTATATACCCGGTGTTCGATTTACGATATTGAATAGGAAGATTAATTGCACGTTCACAATCAAAAGTACTGTTGCTGCCGCCATTTTCCTTTATATTGAGGGGTTCCAAAACATGCCAGTAATGGTTCTCGAAATGGCTCATTTCCGTAAAACCCACGTCCAAAGCCGTATTATTTTTATCTTTAGATTTAACAGGACCATTTAATACACATAGGGTAAAGCCGTCGGCTGCATGAAACCTTTTAAGAGTTTTTCCATTAAACGTCTGGAGATAAATGTCACGTATTGTAGTTGTAGACGAGAGACATATGTTGATGGAAGTATAGTTTTATCTTCGTTAAAAACTAAGTCGATTATGACAGGCAAATGCTATGACTATAGGTTCAAAGAATGATCGGTATCAAGAAAATTATTTTGTGGTACGCAGGCAGCCGAGTTTTTGATCGAAAAGGATGCTCATTTCTTTGAACCTGGAATAGCCAATGCGAAGCAAGCATTTGTGCAGGAAGCGCTTTCAGTCTTCAAGACGATCAATTCTAACGGTTTGTTCCAGATCTGTTCGAAAGAAGTGCCTAGAGTCCTGTTGTTTATTGGATGTGTCACGCAATTTGTTCTGACTGCGTTTGCACTCGTTGTTTTAAGCATGTTCCATTTCTGTCTCTTATGTGTGCATTTGCTCCTAAGGATTGTGACTGTGTGCTTCTCTTTTCCGCAACTCGCATGCAGGTTTCTGTTTTAGATATTCTATGAATGTTTTCCATTAAATTCGTGGATGTTATTCCATGCTTCTCTTCTCTATTGCTTGTGTTTCAGTTATTCCTGCCTCCCGCTGTCTCCGGCTGTTTTCCTGTGGTGAATATGCACCATTATTATGTTCGTGTCGACCACTTGTTTCACCCTCCTTACTTCCTTTCTTTTAATGTCTCTTCTTGCTGTTGCTTTCTCTTCACAGTCTGTACTGCAGGCTTACAGTATATATCTATTACAGGCTTTACCTCAGGTTCAGCCCGGTTAGCTACTTTAGCATCAGGTCGGGCTCGACGTCATGTTTACACTCGCTTAGGCAGAAATGGGACACAACAGTTGCACCTGTTGTGTCGCATTTCTGCTATATACTACTAACATGGTAGACGTCATATTTTCCATCAGGTCTGAGCGCCTTTATGCTGGTTAAACTTCAAAGTCAACTTTTCAATGCCTCCACGAGCACATACAGCAGGCTAGGCGGACTCTCCAGAGGGAAACTTTCTCGTTTATTACTATTCCTCTTCTGGCTGCCATGGCTCGACATGCTATTTAAGACTTTAGGGTCTTCCCCCTGGAGGAAACTACTGCTGCTACGGAGTTTATTGTCAAATATTTGTGGATGGATACGTTAAACACGTTGCTTTGACAAATGAGACGAACCTACTCCATACCCTGATTTGCAGGCTCTAACTCAACCTTCACTGTTCTCCACATAATACTACTCGGGTTTTTGGAAACTGCTACTCCAGACCCTGACTTGCAGGCGCTAACTCAACCTTCTCAGCTTTCCACATTACCTTTTGCGGGCCTCAATATAGAGTTTACTTCTACAGATCTCTCTAGAATGTGGCACTTCTAACAATCTTTCGTTATTTCTTGTATGGATAAATGTCATAAGGATTTTGTCTACATTTTCCGCTCCTTCTATCTCTAAGGGGCTGTCAGGAAATTGCTTCAACGAATTATGTACAGTTTTTAATAACAAGTCAGATAAACCTGCCAGACACACTGACCTCAGTATTTCTTTTTCCTTTCGGTTTCGGTGTATTACTTATAATGTTCGTTAATCCTATTACATTGGCTCTTCAATTTCCTTTCTTATCTGTACATGCTGTTTACTCTGCGCTAGCAGTTCCCTTCCTCGGTACCCTCTGGGTCCCTTTTCATTTTACGCCTCCGACCCCTTACCTCCGTTGAATTACTCAACGCCCTTCGTCGTGCACGGTTTATGACTGTTGCTGTTCATGGACTTCAGCTTTATTGGATTCTTTCGGTTCAAGCTTCTTTCACGCGCGGTTTCTGTTTCCTGTTGCGCATGGACTTGGATTCTATGAGGGGCTCTATATTCCAGCTTTATTGACTTACGTTCATGCCCTTGGGTTTCACTTTTGCATTCGTTTCAGTTAACGTGGAATCTGCAGCTGTCATTACGGCTTCAGTTGCCACACCTTTTAATCGAAGTCACAGTCCCCAAGGCCCTTTTGAGTACCTGTACTTGGTCTCGCTATGTATAATATGGTTTTTATAATATGGTAGCTCATCGTTCGCGGTTATCTGCCAAATGCTGGACGCGGTTCTTCTCTGCTTGAACTGCTCCTTCATGCTGCATTCTTGTGTCAGCCCGCCGCTCGATATTTTCGGTATGATGTATGTTTGCTCTAGTCTGCCGTTCGCATAATTCTTCTTTAATCTGTACTTCCTATTGCATTCTTGTGTGTTTACTAATTTCAAACCCCAAGGAAGCTTAGAATACCTTCCTTTTCCCTTGGTATTTCGAAACCTGATACTGGGTCCCATCATCTGGATCAAAACCCAGCGCGACGACCTCCAATTGAAACGTGAGGTGTCATGTTTCCCTGAACTCTGGCTCAGGATAAGTTTTTCGATATAGCGGGAGCGGATTGATGCCCGCTCCTTGATTACAGTCTCTGGATTCCTATTCAGCATCAATAAGATCTATGCTAGCACTTCCCTTCCCTCCCTCGGTACTCTCTGGATACTTCTTATTGCACTCTTTCGATCAACTGCCTCGTTCTCCATCGCATCATTTAACGTCTGTCGTCCAAGATGTCGGCACAGTTCATGTAACCTGTTCATTTACTTGGGCTATGTTGTATTCTTTTGCTTCCACTTGATTTCACACATGACTTTGGTTGTATTTTGCCCGTGGACTTATTGGATGCTTTTGCTTACAGCTCTTATCTCTTAATTTAGGTTTGCCTTCATTCTAATCATCGTGTAACCTGCAGCTTTCATTACGATGTCTGTGTGCTACCACCCTTGTAATGTCAGCCACAGTCCCCAAAGCCCGAACTGAGTACTTATGATCTCGCTATATATATATTTCTTAGCATGTATAAAACTTGTACATTTAGCATTTTGTTTCTTTGCCACCTCGTGAGGTGTATTTTGGTCACCTTCACCGAGCAATACTTATCGGGGGCTGCTTAGTTAAATCAACTTGCCGATCGAGCTCATGTGACTGCTTATCTATCTCCGCTTATCTTCTTCTCATTTGCGATCTGTGTGTCAACGTTCGATGTTGCAGAGGAGAATGAAGACCCACTATCTCCATATTCAACAGCATTGTCAACCAGAGCGTTGTCTTCGAAGCTGCTGTGTCTCATACGAATCCTTCTTGATTTCCGGTTGGCACATAATTTCTGACCAACAATTGTTTTCTAGTAGTGTTTGACAGTTTAAACGTATTACTTTAGGTTATATTGCAGAACATACGGTGAACAGGTAAATGGGGATACCTGGAATAGCCGATGCACAAGAGCTACCCAACGTTCATATATATATATATATGTATGTATGTATATCCAACAGACAAACTAGTTGAACGATTATAATATTTTATTTACCCTTGTAAAAGCCAAGAGGGTGAACATCCATTCACTGAATATTCTTGGCACTTCCGATCCTTTATTGGCTTACCTGCTGAACAGTGTCTTCCCGGCTGCACGAAGTCTAAAGAACTGAATAACATTTTTGTTGTGCACATAGGAGCTACCAGTAAACTGCGAGCTACTTGTACTGACCAGCTATGTTATTATCTGAAAATGTATAATGGTATCATATAGTTCTAATGTATGCTAATTACTGCTTGAAATATGTTTTTCATGGAATCAGGGTCAATTTTCAAAAGGGCATAATATTTGTGGAAAGAGTGGTTGCTACAAGGGTTCTTTCAAGTCTTTTCAGCCATCTTCCATGTTTGTCCTTCTTGCGGTGCCTTCCGTTAGTGGGATCGCAATTTATGTCGCAAAAATCTCAGCAGCATACAATTGAGAAGTTTCGATCAGGAGAGGTAAATCTTCTTCTACTGAATCTAACCTTGCCTCCTTTTACGTTTGTTTGCAAAATATTGCTGGCAGTCTGTGGTTGCTATTATGATTTCTTTTTTGGCTCACAGTTTCATGATATACTTAACGTGCAGACTGAAGGCCATCCTTTCTTTCTGAAACGTGAGATGGTGATTGTTGTCCTATATATGATTGTGAATCCTTGCTTTCATTTTGGCAGTTGTTATAATGAAAGTGGGATCTGCAACTCACAATACGCTTCTATGTAGCCCCACACCTTTTAATTTTTAGTTACAGCCCCAAGGCCCGTACGTAGTACTTGTACTCAATCTCGCTATGTATATATATTTTGATGGTGACCAACTGTCCTGCAGTTATGTTCATTACGCATTTTACGCTAGGTTACGGGTTACGATTTCGATTCCTCAACGACAACTGTGACTTACCTTAATGGGTGCTGGCAGGCACTGTTGCTTTATTAACTTACGATATCATGATTTTGTTTCGTAGATTAGTGCTTTTCTTTCTTAGTTTATTGGCTGATTTCCATTCAACTAGATTGTTCTGTTGCTATTTTTTAATTCTGATGCTATTGTTGCATTCAATTCATAGTCTATTGCCAATTTCAATTCAGTAATTGTCATTGTCAACGCATACTCTGTTTTCCGAATTTATTACTGCATGATTTCTGCATGTCTACAGTTACTACACCCTACTGGCCAACTCGGTAAGTGGGAAGCTATTTGTAGCCCGCTTGTGCTGAGTTTTACTATCAGCACTCTATTCTTCCTTCCTGTTCTCTTTTTTTGGTCTCTCGTTTTGTTTGCTTTTATTCCAGCCATACAGAGAAAGTTATCTCTCTCATTTTTCTTGTGAGTTTCAACGAAATACGGTGTCTCCATCAACTGCACCGAAATTCCACGCGAAGGTTTCCAGTTGAAACTTGAGGTGTACACTCACTTATTTGAGTTGCCTTGGAAATAGCGGGAGCGGAGTTATGCACGCTCACTTTCTTCGTTGATTACAGTATCTGGATTCCTATTCAACATCGAGAGGATCTATATTAGCACATCCCTTCCTTGTTCCCTCTGGGTACCTTTCAGTTTTCCTCCTCCGATCTGTCAGTTGAGTTAACGCTTAATTGCTGAACGTCCTTCGTCATGCAGGATTTCTGCTTGCTGTTCCTCGTCGACTTGGACTGTATTGGATTTTCTTGCTTCAAGCTTCATTCATGTACGGTCACGTCCTTGGTTTCATTTTGGCATTCGTTCTAATCAATACATCAATCTACAATTGGTTGCAGCTCGCAATGCGGCTTCAATGTACTGCCACACCTTTTAATTTCAGTCACAGTCCCCAACGCCTGTACTGGGTACTGGGTACTTGTACTCGGTCTCGCTATATTTTGATCATGAATTGACGTCTTGACACGTTGACTACGATCTCGAAGCCTTCTTACACTGGATGCCTTGATTTCATTTGAGTTGGAGATTCCCTGTGCACGTTTTACAGAGTCATTTTTCGTAGGTGACAGTTAAATTCCCTTTCAGGGTGACGATTGACGTCAAACTCAATCTTAAAACTTTCAACGTTCAACGAAAACCTAAATTTACGACGTCGTAAAATGCCTTTGTCAGAAAATGCACGATTTGTCAGAAAATGAGCTAGTCATGTTTCCTCTCTCATGTTTCCGATCGATTTTCCGATTGATTGCTCCGTCTGCCGAGTGTGTGAGTGGATGAAGGCTTACTCGAGAGACACTGTTGTAGAAAGTCGACGTCACCATCTTCTTGACAATTCGGTCGATTGGCCTGTTTACACCATTTGCACCTTCCAAACTTTATTGCTTTGTTTCCAGGTAAATCTGTTGGTTGCGACGGATATTGCAGAAGAAGGTCTTGACATCCAAAGCTGTTTTATGGTTATTCGTTTTGATGCTCCCAAAACAAATAGAAGCTTCATCCAATCCCGAGGCCGTGCTAGACAGCTGGGCTCCAACTATGTTGTTCTTGTGGAAAGGTAAGAATTCACCTAGAACTTTCTACAACCGTACACCTCTTTTCCGCTTCGGATCTTTAGACATCGTGGGCACAGAAGATGTGATGCATATGAAATTGCATGCTGCTAGAGGAGTTTAACTCATTTCTAGGTAGAAAGTAATTTGTGATCAAACAAAATTGCATAGTAGGTTGGATTCATCATTTGGGGCTACGAGGTGTGTTGAGATCTCCTTCTTGCATATTTTATGGAACCAAGCATCTTACTTAAAGAGGTCTTAGGGCAAGGCTAAATTGACTATTTATGCTTAAGTTGCAGTGTCCCGTAAAGAACGGCACTGTGCTTGATGCCGTGAAGATTCAAAATTAAACACACAAACATAGACATTTTATAAGGATGAGTATGGCTGAAAAGAATATATAATCGAAGAAATCCTAACCTTGCGGTAGAGTGTGTACAGAGGAAACCAGCATCAGTTGGACAACGTCGCCCATCTGAGGGACAAGGAAAAGTTGATGTGGGAGGTTACTGCAGATCGTCGAGACATGCCAGTTCCACCAATGGAACCGGAAACTGTTGACGTTGAAGTTTACAGGGTGGAAGGCACTGGTGCGATAGTTACTACTGACTATAGTGTACCTTTGCTGTATCGTTATTGTTCAAAGCTGCCCGGGGATCAGTGCGTATTCTTTTTCTCAAACCTCGAGTGGAGAGCCATCCAGGATGTATCGGCTTTTGTAGTTGATCATGATGGACATTTTGTTGTTTGCTTGCGATTGACTCGTTGTCCTGAAGAACCAAAAGTAGTTTTGTATTCGAACACATCCTTCTTTGGTTATTATTTGATTTTCCTTATGACACGTGAAAGTTGCTGTCTTGATTGAATATCTCGTATAGGCCTGTATTGTGTTTATTCGCATCACCTTCATTACGTCTTTCTAGATAACTTCAGTACCGTTTTACTTAGTCTTTGGAAGTTTTCGCATAGTTTTTTTAACCACATACATATGAGTGCAGTAATGTTTTACCCAGTCTATGACTTTGAGTTAATGATTCCAACTGCGAATTCCAATGACCTGCAGGTTTTATCGTCCAGCTCCAGAATTCACTTTCTTTGACGTTCCTGAGGGAGTAGTCTGTGAAGTCAGACTTCCATCTACCGCACCCGTGCAACTTGTGAGAGGTCATGTTTGCTCCACTCCGAAGATGGCGAGAAGAGTTGCTGCCCTGGAGTGCTGTAAGAAACTTCATGACTTGGGGGTTCTGACAGATTATCTTCTGCCTGCTTCTGAGCTGGAACGAAGTGAAATGGACGAAAGTGACGATCCAACAAAGCTAAGTCTGAGAGCAGGTAATGTTGGTAATCGCATACCCTCAGAGTTTTTATAGTTGACTAATTCGACGAAAACATGGTCTTGCATTTACTGAGTAGAAGTGTCGTTTCGTTGAAAGGAAGGAACAATAATCTTTTACGGCATTTTAGACTTTCGAGTCTCTTAGCTAGCTGGTATGTTTAACACCTCTCGTTTCTTTGGCTGGAGTAGACCTTACAGGTTTCATGACAGGATGATTGTTCGATACCTGCTTTAGGTGTCTTTGCATCTTTCGAGTATATGTGTCGTTCAATTGTTAAGAAACTGTTCCTAAGTCTACGTTTCTCGATCATGTACTTGAGTAGGCAATTCGCTCTTCTTGCGACACAATTTCTCTTTCTGGGTTTTGTTCACTGAAGCATTCACTGGTTAGTATCTGTAGCCGGTTGTGCTTATCAATCAAAACTGAGTGAACTGTCAGGACTTGACGTGATGTTTATAAAATTGACCACGTCTCCATGAAAATGCTCTGATATTATATCATTTTAAGAGGTTTGACTAAAACGACAGAGCGCACATATATTGCAGAGAAAGATCTGTGCTTGAAGGTATGAGAGTGATACATATGCAACCAAAGCACTGCTTATTCTATTTAATTATTGACTTTGCAGTGTTTTAAGATTGAGTAGCTTGGTCACTTACAGATGTGCGTAGCATTGAAAGCGCTTAGCACTAGCTACATTAACAGCAGATTGTCAAGTCTGCCGAAATGTATTTTCCGTTACTAATATAATATAGCTGCCTTTGAACTTATATAAGCTTACTTGAGCATCTTCAACAAGTTGCATTCGTACTTCCTCTGCTGATACTTTTTACTTACATTGATGTACTCACTGGAGTCTTATTTTTATTGATTTTGAATATCTGGGGTTTTGTACAAGACCAGACCCCGTGATGGAGCTGCACGCAACCCTGATACCGAAAGCTCTACGAGGTCAGTGGGGTGATCTATCAAGTAAGGTTCGCTTGTTTGCATATGACTTCCACATACTTGCTGAGCCTCAAGACAGGGAATATGCGGACTACGCTTTATTTCTCGAAGTCGACCTTGATGAGGACACCAAGGCTACTATAACTGAGCTGCACCTGACGAAAGGGCGAGTTGCGAAGGTTCAGCTTGTCCCTAGTGGGCAAGTTGAGTTTGATGTTGAACAGGTAAAGTTGTTTAAAGTTGAAGGTTCAGTATGTCCATTTTTCTTTCTCACCACCATTTGTGCGCTCTAAAATGCCTCTTATTGTTTTTTGTCAACTTATCTCATCTGCTCACTGAGAGAACATTCCTGAGGCTGAATAGTCAACCAAACTTAGTCGTTCAAGGAAGAATATAGAGTGAATTGCTCTCACAGGTTTTTAAATGAAGAGGAACTCAGTGATGATATTTTTTAGCTACTTCCATAGATTCTTGAGAGGAGAGAAAGGAGAGGGTAATATGTAACGCACATTTGCTGCAATCAATGTACGTCTTTTTTTGCATGATGGTTTTTTTCGATGTTTCTTCTTCATTCGCAGTTAAAAGTTGCTCAACTTTACCAAGAGCGTATCTTCAGCATAATGTTGGACCGAAATACGGAACACAAGTTGCCCATGCAGTCATTGTTGCCAACTCCAGCATATTGGGACCCTCGGAGACTTTATCTTTTGCTTCCAGTGGTGCCTGGTGCCTCGACTTCCTCATCTGTGGACTGGACGTCGATGTATGATGTTTTATCGGACACTTCTTTCAACGTTTCTGCATCAGGTCCAGATCTTGACACCCAGAAGCATATTGAGGTAAAACCGGACGGATGGGACTATAGGTCTCCATCAAAAGCATGCGGTTTTTTTCATATGGCCAATGGACGAGTACCTGTTGAGACAGTTGTGAACTCTTTGGTTGAGACAGTCTACAATGGGAACCTGTACTGTGTGGTCGATGTGTTGTGGGACATGAATGGTACGAGTCAATTTGAGTGCAATCCCTCTCAATATTTCTCGTACATCGACTACTTCAAGAAGCGGTACACAAATATTTCACGCAATGACTTGCAATTTGAGTTGCTTTGGCTGGATTAACATATTAACTCTCAGCTAGCTTCAGTTTGCAGCTCATATCCTCTTGTTGTACTTATTTAGCATTACTCACCTATTCAGGTACAAGCTGGATCTAGTTCATCGGAAGCAACCTCTGCTTAAGGCTAAACCTCTCATGCGGATGCACAATTTAATAGTAAAGCGGCCAGATAAGGAACCAGGTGAGCTAAATTTCTCATTGCATATGCACCTAAGTTTTGGCTTTAGTACTTTTCATTTTTATGAGTTTCATATAGACTACAGGAAGATTCAATTGCCATAGGAGATGTGCCTAACAATTTTTGGTACACTTGGCATATTGCTTCTGGCTTCCTCTAACCTCTTCGGTCACTTCGGCATCTCAATCATGAACTTGCATCTCTTCTCTGTTCACTTTTGCATCTCACTACTACGCATGCATCTCTTCTTCTGAAGATTTTTGGACATTTTCTTATGTTTTTCGAGCTGTAAAAGACCACGCGCGGGTGTCTCTGTTCTCCAGAGATGTAAAGGAATGCGAGGTAGTGATCATATGCCAATCTGTTGAAAGTTTGCCGATGTATCATACATCAGGGCAATTGATCAAATTGATCTACCCGCCCTCCGAGCACAAAGTCATCTAGAGACGGTCCATGTCTACACGAGTCACTCGGTATAAGCTTAGAATATGAGGGCATCAACCCTATACAATTTTGCATTGCATTCGAGAATCTCCATTTGGCTAAAATTTGAACATTCCAATCTCAAAATAATAAAATTTGTAGATTGTGTCAGATCTATCTCAGCGCCAATTTTAAATTGCCAATGGAGAAGAGAAAACATGCCCACCCAAACAAAGCATGGATAAAGTTAAGATGGGTGCTGAAGAAGAATGAGAAATAATTATACGCTGGTAAGATCACTAGACTGTCGTAGTTAAAGCTGGAGCTAGTACTTAGCTCACTTTCTTTTCATCAATCGAGGTTTTCTATTTCCATTGTCTCTAGGCGTTTGGTTGCCATGCATACCTAATGAGATTGGGAACAGGGTTGAGGGAGAAAACGCGGGTATGTTGGTAGAATGCACTGTGCGCTGGTCGGCTTCTGTCATCGTCATCAGTCAATTTGTTACAATTTCTCTTTTCTTTTATTCTGGCCAACTGCTTCTTCCCTTTTCAAACGATTTGAGAATCCATTACTTAAGGGTGGAGGTGAGTCGCTGTTCTTTCCTAACTTGTATTTCCGGTTAACCACTTATTTCCTCCTTGCCCATCCAGTCAGTATGGATTGTATTGTCAGGGAGTAAGATAGACGAATAGAATTTCCTAGAGACCTACGGCACACTTGGCCCGGAGTTTGCCATGGCTGCTCTTGAGAAATAGACACTTGTTAGGATGGGTACTGGCTTGCTGAGCAACTTCGATGTCATGATGGGGGATTGTGAAGTCGTGGTCTTTGTATATAACAGTTTTATCCTGGCTATGTTCAAATAGTTTTGGTGTTCGTCCCTAAACAGATGCAAACGTCCATGTCCAAGGACGCGTATCATGAATATACACTTTTCGTGTTCATACGTGTTGGATTAGTCTACTACCACGGGCTAAGTGGGGGTTTGCTTGCATTCTGATTTTAAGTTCGGAATACACGTTTGCGCTTTGTTCATTAGCTATTTTTGTTCGGTGTGATGTTCTGAACGCATATTTACGCGGTCTCTCTGCTGCTAGTTCATATCGCTGCTGGTTCATATTGTTGAATTAGTGGGTACTAATTCCTGGGCGCTGCGGACAAATTTAAACCTGAGATAGAGTATGTTAATACTCTTCACTGTCTACTCCATTAGACTGACTACCTGTAAATACTCATTGACCTGAAGTGACTTGAAGGCTAATTGTCTCATCTCAATGGTGTTCTGGTGCTTTCAAATTCTGTTGACATAGATTTAAAATGGTGGTGAAGTGTTTTAGTAAGTTCAGGTGCAATTTGACAGCTTAAAACTCAGCATTTGAAAATTCAGAATTTGTGTACGATATGCTTGCAGGGTCAGCTTTAAAAGCGGAAGTCCTTGTTGAGCTTCCGCCAGAACTTTGCAGCGTGAAAGTGTTTGGGTTCCCTGCTAAGACTGTGAACACACTGTCCTTGGTTCCTTCCTTCATGCATAGACTTGAATACATGTTAATTTCAACTGAACTACAGCAGAAGCTGAAGGATGCGTTCAGGGAGGCATCAAAGGTTTCCCCCAAGACGGTGAGTGTTAGCTATCCAGCTCAGTACTCTTGTAATCCACCAGTTTACGTCAGCATATTGTGTATCTCATTTTGGTGACGATGATGCCCGTCCTTTCGATATTGTTGATTGTCCCTGGTTCCTTTTCTCGCATCGGATTCGAGGAACCTTACCGCATGATCAATCGTTTTATTTTCTGTCTCTTATATGTGCATTTCATCCCTTGGATGTGGCTGCCTGCTTCCGTTTTTCGTAACTCACTTGTAGGCTCCTGTTCTGGATACTCTCTGAATGTTTGTCCATAGAATCCGTCGATTTCTTCACCAGGTTGCTATGCCATGTTTCGGTCCTGTTATTTATTGCTTGACAATTGCTAAGCCCTTGTAACTGATCTTGTAATACTTGATATTTTTATCGGCTCATCAATAAAGGTTGTGTGCTGTGACGTTGGGTGCTACACTTTGAGCACTAATCTCCTTGTAACCACTTTCTGTAACTGTAACATCCAATATACACCAACCACGTGGTGTATTTCATTTACTCCATTGAGTCAAGACGATTCTACGTTTGACAGATCAACACGCTTCCAGGAACACATCAGGTTGGCTAGACAGTCGTATCCAGGTGCAGATTCTTCTTTCTCTACGACTCCTCTCACAGCTACCATTGCTTGCCACGCTATCAGGATTTTAGGGTTCTCCCCTTGGAAGAGACTACTCCGACTACGGCACTTGTCGATGAATTGTTCTGGATGCATAAGCTCAACTCTTTCCACCCTCGCGGATCAAATGTTCAAGACTAACGCTCTACATTACTCGAGCAATTTTACTGCTACAGTTTTTCCGCTACAGGCTCTTCCTTAGTTTTCCAGACTGCTACTACGCCTCAACTCCTCAGCGGAGTTTCGGATACTACGACTGGTAGACTCCTTCGTTTTCGTCATCTCTTCGGTGTGCTCGCTATTCACCAGCTTCATCCTACTACCTTCCAGCAGTATTCTTTTCACACTATTATTCATATGTTCTACACATTGTCTTCTGAATCGCCTCATGACATCGGTATCCCCATTTCTGAGGTTGCTCCCTTGTTACAGGGTCCTTCCCATTTTCTCACACCTTACATTCCTGCCTCCCTTCTTACACCGCTATCTCCCCTATATATCTCGACCCCCACGACCACTTATAGTTCTCTGTTTCCATGAGAATCTCACCAATCTTGTCAACCTACAGTCTTTAGTAACAAATCCGAACGTACTTGATACGCTATCCCCGGTATTACGTTCTCTCTTCCGCCATATCCTCATTAGTTTTAAATATTTCCAGACTATCAGACGTAAGTTCTGTAATTATTCTCAAGTGGCTCAGGCTCCTCCTACACTCTTACCCTCCACATGTTTCTTTTCCCATTTTTCACGTTTTGTTGATCCCGCCACACATCGTGTTCTGACCAGTTGTCCTTACATCCTTACTTCTCCTAACCTCCTTCTTCTAAGGCACCAAGTTCCGCCATTTAGAGGGCCCAATAGCTAGCCCACTTCAGGCTTTTACATCAAGTATACACAGGTTTGTCAGAACTCAGGAAGAGCTCTTCGGCATCTCTAGGATCCTTTCACGTTGGTCTCATTCGATTCTTTCTGCAGTTGAACAGCAGCTGGTAGCTACTACTGGTGTGAACTCGTACATTCTATGGCTACTCCAAGTGTGGGTTATAGTATCCAGCTGAAATTTATAGATGTTTCTAGGCTACAACGCTTCCAGTAATTGTTCGTCATTTCCTACATGGACAAATGTCCTCGGCATTTTGTCTTCTGTTGCCGATACTTCTATCTCCAAACAGCGTGTGAAGAGTTGGCTTCGATGACTTACATAACAGTTTCTAACACCGAACTAGATATTACCAATAATCACCCCCAGTTCACGTCTGAGCATACCTTCATTACCATCATAGTTCAGGCTACTTCTGCTTTACCATTTTTTTTCATTGCTTGGAAGTTACTCAAGGTTCCACCAAAACCACCTTTTATAGTCTTAGTTAATGACAATACTCTAACACTAGTCTCACTATGGTTTGGGCTGGCTTACAGGGAGCTCCTTCTCACGGTACATGACCTATGGGCTTCGCTCTTTACCAGAAGAGTGTACACCCTCTCCTCGAGGATTTTAGATAAGGTTACTAGATAACTCTACTGGGGTTTGTAGTGTCATCCATTAGTTCAACCGTAATAGCCCATATTCAGATACCTGCCCCCACGACTTCTTAACTAGACTTCTCAGCGTTAGACAAGATGTGGATGATCTCTTCGTCCCCGCACTTCCGGAGTTCACAGATTATTAATCTTCCACATGTGCTCTCTCGGATTTCGTGTAAGACTAAATTAGGAATCATTAAGGCGCAAATAGATCGTTTCTCCCGATTATGTACATGTTGCCAACATCTAGTCCAGGCCACATATCTGTATTGATTAGCAACTACGTAACTCACCACTGCAACATGCGCCTCATATATCGTACCCTGGTTTCTGTTTTCGGCGGAAAATGTTCAATCTAGTCAGTTCAGCTATGGGAAGTTTCCGATCAGTACGGCAGGTTATCTACACACGGCGGGGAGCTTGTTCACAAGCCCGTCTTCTAGCTTAGTTCAGCCTTGTACTTTCTTTACTTTCTTTGCCACGATGTCTTTCATATACAGGTTTTTGTGTATTTCAGTTCTGATAGACTCCTCGCTTTCCATAAATTATGAATAGCTTGCTTCCGTTTTTCTGTATTGTGTTAACAGTGAAATACTGCTCTTCTGGTTTTCATTCATGGTTGATTTCACTTCAGCTTAATTGTTCTTAATTCACGATTGTTTCCAGTCGAATGGCAATTCTTTCACTTCTATGACATAGCGCTTTTCCTACTTGCTCTTCTGCTCTTCCTCATAGTATGTTTGTGCTAGGCAGAATTTGATAGGTCTGGGCAACAACTATCGTTTTTACCTTGGCTTGTTGGGCTTTGAGTCATACTCAGCCCCAACAACAGCCGAGTCTACGTGTCGGGAATTTCACGCTACCCCTTCAAATATGATTGATGGTCTCTGAAGGACTTTCTTGAGGACTAGTTCCTCCATAATGCACACTTAGTTCCCATCACAGTCAATACTACAGCTGGTCTCCTCGCTGTATTCCACCGTTTCTGTTGCTCGTAGGCTTTTCGTATTGATGCATTTATTCGTCTTTCATTATCTTACAGTTTCAGTCTATTCATGACACGTCCCTGTTTTACTATCATAGTCTTCTTGTTACTTTCCATCTAGTATAATTTGTCGGCACCTTTGAGACGGAACACCAAGATTTGTGTTGCTTCGGTCTCTTGCATGCTAAGCCCTGGAGGCTGAACATGTGCTATCTTATCTGTAACAGGTTTGTATGTACTCGTGTGTGATTGTTACTGCTGAAGCCTGTGTTTGCCTTGTCTGAAAAATAGACCTGGTCTATCCATGCACTTCACATTCTTGCTTAGAAACAATGAGTTATAGGTGTGACGTTCCAGATATTCTGGGAGAAGTAGCCCAGCCCACGAACTTTGTGGCTTTTCTTACTTCTTCCTTGATATAGATATTTCACTCCTGCTATCTCCCTCCAGTGTGTTCTTACGCTTAGACATTCATTTCTGATTATCGATCCTAGATAGATAAAGTACCTGCTCAGGCATTGAGTATCAAGCAAAAGCCCTGTGCTGTCTTCTCTTAAATTGTATATGCCTTCTCTTAACATATATATGCTTAAGTTCTTCATCGCAACTTAATGAAATGACGGCTTCGATGTGTAGGTTCTTCAAGCACTTACTACTGCTACGTGCCTCGAAACTCTGAGCTTGGAAAGGTTGGAGCTTTTCGGAGATTCATTTCTCAAGTTTGCTGTTAGCAAACAGCTCTTTCTGGTCTATGAGCAATTACACGAAGGTCAGCTTACGAAGATGCGTCAGCGAGTGATATGTAATTCCTTTTTACACAAGCGGGGCATCGAGAAGGAAATGCCGGTAAGTTTGTACCTTTTTAACCAACGTAGCTTTTTAGAAATTGGATTATATGTTGTTCATAGCCTGGGGACATCTATCTAGCGCAAATAGAGTCTAAGGTAGCTCATGATAACATGAACTAGTACGTTGTCTACTATACTGTCTAAGCCATGCCGATGGTCATTTTCTCACTTCTCAGAATTCCTACACCCCGACCCATGCCATTCTTGTGACACTAAAATACTTCCTATATGTTGTGAATTAATCTTAGAGTCAGACCATAGCAGTAACTCAGGAACAATAAAATGTAAATTGGATTAGCGATGAGTTATAAAAGTAAATAGTAATTTACTTCAGGGTTACTTTTGTGGCTAACGAGTCACCAGCAACTATGGTTTAGGGTTTCGGATTTGTGTGTCCAGATCCAAAGTTGAACCTGAAAGTTGTATATATTGTTGTTCTGGTAGTAAAGCAATCAGGTCAGAAAGTTCTTGTTGTGAGTGATTATTATTTTAGGTACTGAGTACACCTGTGAGCTGTTGGATTACTAAGAATTCTGAACTCAAGAGAATTGTTTAGAATCTACTTGAGGGTTACATTGAGTGTAGGTAAGTTATGCCAAGTACAAGGGAGTCACATGACGTTCTGTGGTAGACACATCATCTAGAATGTGATCCATATGGATCTGTCCGTAACTGTCACATATGACACTATTTGTTTCTAAAAAAGTAACAAACTCCATGTTGTTATACTCAAGTCCTCCATCAGATCTTAGTCTTCTCACCTTCTTCTTTGAGTTTTGTAACAAAGACTTTGAATTTTTCAAGCACATTGTCTTTGCTTTTCATTAAATACAACAAACTCCTTTATGAAAGTCCTGTCTTTTATGAAAGTGACATTGTGTACCTTGTACAGACTTGTGAGGTATCTTACTACATACATCTGAATGTATGAGATCCAACAGCTCTCGAGATCTGTGCAATGATTTCTTACGGAAAGATGCGTTGTGTGACTTCCGTTTAGCACAAGTATCATAGAATGCAAGTGATCCTTTTGGTATTGTGAGTATTCCCACCATTTGCTGCAAGAGTCTCATGTTAGACTCAAAAAGATGACCCAACCCATGGAGTTCTAGGCTAGAACTCCATCGACTTTTGATCTGAGAGATAAGCTTTCTCAGATTTCTTGTGCTTCACCTCTAGCACTCTGAACAGGTTACCATAGGCAACTCTATTGCAAACAACCTGTCCATCCTTCTCTATTGTGCAAGACTCCCTTCCACCCGAAAAATGTACATCAAAACCTGCAGTTGTGAGCTTGCTCACTGACATCAAGTTTTTGACAAAATCAAGTATATATCTAACTTTCTCCAGTATCATAGTATGCTCTTTGTCCTTTTTTTCTTCTCCAACAAAAGCTAGAGGGATAGTTACTACTAAGAATCAGAGATTAATCACAATTTCCACCTTCTACATATCTCAACGTCTTCTTCATGCTCTTAAATATGACTCTGATAACTTATATGAGAACTACATGCCGAGTCCAAGTACCAACCAGGCTATCTCACTTTCTCAGATTTACTCTCAACACTCATGTTGTTAAAATCAATCTCTTCATCATCATATGAATAAACTTCCTCAACCAAGTTGGCTTTCTCCTCCTTCACCATTCTCTTGTGCTCCTCAAGTTTGTGATTAGCTTTGGAAGCATCTGTGCTACTCCTGGACACCTTTTTGCACAGGAAGTTTATCCATGAAATATATTCCACCATCTCAAGGTTGGCATTGTTGATAGTATCCTTTAAGAGCCTCTAAGTGACAAGATGATTATGTTCAAACACCTCATCAGCAAAGCTCTGCTCAATGTTCTCAAGAAGAGAACTACGGTATTTCTAGTACCCATACAATTTCAGTATCTCTTCCATGTTCTGGGACCATCTTCTAGTGGAGCGTGTTCAGCTTCTCAACTTTGTCAATCTCTCTACCCCAGTGTGGGCCCATAACCTTTTGAAAATCAGTGTAAGAATGTGATCCATATGGATCACTTTTAGATAATGTCTCTATCACAGCAAGTCTTGTGGACTCCCTTGCATTTGCCATAGCTTGTCTACATTAAATCTAACCCCCAGATAGATTCTAAGCAATGCTCTTGAGTTCAGAACTCTCAATGTAGCACTGTGATGCCTCTGATACTTAGAATCTATCTGAGGGTTAGATTGAATGTAGCCAAGTGGAGAGGAGTCCACAAGACAGAGACATCATCTAGAAGTGATCCATATGGATTTGATTTTCAAAACTATACATAGTCTTTCAACGCTTTTTGCAATGGGTATTAAATTTCGTCTAACATAACAACTTTATCACATTTCTTAGCGATCAAAAGTCCCATACACATATTCGCACATTCTGTAGATTAAGTTGCAGCTACCACAGGGATTTTTTATCAGTGGAAGTATATTGTGCTCAGCCGAGTACTATTTCTTTTAAACACAGTGAATATCACTCGTCATCCACATCTATCATCTTTTCAGCTATACTTCTAGGCTCCACCTGAACTTCACTGAAGTTGGTTCTCTTAATACCCTTAGACTTCTTCTTTGGGCAATCTCCTATCTCATGATCTTCTTGCCACATGAGAAGCACAGACCAAGTCTTTTTCTACGGTCTCAAAGGTGTGATTCTTCATCTTGCAATAAGTACAGAACTTTCCTGAACTGAGCTAGCACCAGCTGAGGAACTAGGAGTTGTAGACATTCTAAAATTCGGATTGGACATGTATCTTGTACAGAATCAGATGAAATTTTGTCATTCACACTCCAGGCAAACTATTGTGCTGGAAAGTTTAAGCACTTTCTCCTTATTTTGAAGCATCACTATTAGCTATTCAAATATATGAAGCTTTAAGAATGAACCATGTAACAAACATCCTGAACTTACTATTGAGACCGTTCAGGGTGAGTTGTATTATTTCATTATTTTCCCCTAAAACTCCAGCACCACTGAATGCTGGGTTGAGTCTCTGGATTTCTCTTACATGCTCAAGCACAGATCATTATTCGGTCATTTGCAATGATTGAAGCTGGCTCTTGAGCAGCAAGGGTTTTGTGGTGCTTTGGGTATCAAACCTCTTCTTTAGGTTGTCCTAAACTTCTTTTTGGATGTCATCAGCCCTATAACCTCAAGAATCACTTCGTTTTTTAGACTCAAACTGATGCAAGAAATTGTTTTTTTAGCCTCCTTCTCACAGCTAATCAACCTCTGAGCATCACCATTGTTGGGCTTGGTCTCCCCACCAGTCACCACCTCCCACACATGCTTCTGAAGCAGGTTGTTGAACCATTTGAAACTCTAGAGACCATAGTTGCTGGTATCTTCCAACTTATTACACTTATGCACACTACTATTCTGACATGGTTGTAACCTCCAAGAAAAGGTACAGACTCCAACTCACATTTCACTAACATAGGAGTTCAAATCACAGATGAAAAGAGCTCTGATACCATGTTTCAGACACAGGTCAGAACTAACACCCTCACTCCTGTCTTGTGTGCATACGCACAATAAGTCATTTAGCCACCAAGAGTAAAGAGGAAAGTCGTAGAAAGTGTCATTCTAGTGTGAACACTGCAAAGGTGCAGTACATGATAGCAACATGGTCAGAGAATGTTCAGGGAAAGATAATCTGACTCTTGGGGTGCACAGTGAATAAGTAGTACATTGAGCACGTGGGAATCAGCCTCAGGAAGCTGTCCTAACCTAATTCAAAATGAGGTTAACCCAATTAGGTTACTATTCTGAAGAGAAAAATAAGATTTGTTAACTCTAACTAACATTCTAGTTAAATCTAAAACTGAGTAATGATCTGACTTAGCGCGGGAGAAACAACCATGTAACCATGGATATATTACATATCGATTTGGTTAATGGTAACCTTATTAGCTTATCTTGATCAACTTCAAAAGTTGTCATGATCTCGTCATTACATTGTTGTTTGGTGTTTTGTAAGTCTCTTCTTCGACATTGTCACATCAATCACCTAATTTAAGCCTCAGTGAGATTAAATTGCGTTTTAAGACTAAATGACAAGATATATGTCTCATTACTGACAAGTTTTCAGGAATATTTCTTGTTATAGTTTTGTCCAAGTTGTTTGATAAAGTCGCAGATTGGTGTATAAAATAATCATAGTTTTGTCAGTTATAATGAATATGTGTTGTAGTTTTGTCTTATAAGGTTTAGATTAGGTGATTGCTTGATGTGAAAACTTCGTGGAAACTAAAACACCAAGAAAACCAAACCGTGGAGCGACAAAATTTGAACATATTTTGAATCTGATCACGATAACCTAATTAGGTTAAGATGGGTGAAGTTGATTTGTAATAAAAGCATGGTAACAATGTCCTTTCTTGCGAAGTTTAGCTAGTCACAGGTGACGGGTTAGGATAGATGTAATAAAACCCCGCACGCTATTTCAGAGCATTAACGAGTTGTAGATCTAACGAGAATTTAACTAACCAGTTAGTGGGTGTAAGCAGGGATCTCAACACGTACAGAATCTGCGTGAAATTTATCCTGTGTGTCTAAATCTATGCCACAAAAGTTCCTCACATTTCCTGATGTTTCCATGTTGACTTTACAGCTTTATATACATGATGAACACTTTCAACCACGTGATTGGGCAGCACCTGGTCGGCAATGCCGTATAATATGTCACGCCGAAAATTGTGCTGCCATACATGCCTTACATGATGCTACCGAGGCGTCCAAAGTCAATCAGATTAAGTGCAGTGAAGGACACCGCTGGGTACAAAAGAAAACTGTTGCTGACGTTGTGGAGGCATTTATTGGTGCGCACTTAGTAGATGGCGGCCCTGATGCTGCTCTTGCTTTCATGCATTGGCTGGGGATCGAAGTTGACTTTGATCCCGAATTGGTATCACAAGCTAGTGCTCGCTGTGCTGGAGATGTTCGCTTTATACAAGGGATCGATTTGAGCAAGTTGGAAGGTGTCCTGGGATACACTTTCCAAAATAAAGCTGTTATGGTTGAGGCCCTCACTCATTCTTCGTACGACAGACCGTTGGGCAATTGTTATCAGGTATAGAATTCGTACAAATTGTTCACTACAACCATAATATCCTTGTTTGATGTTATTCGTGGGATTGTGTTAAGTATCGTTGTTAAGTATGAAGAGAACATAATTGCCACTCAGTTGTTGCTGATGGTCATTGGGCCCCGGATACATCTACCGTTAAGATTTAAAACGCAGTTACGATGTCCATCCCTTGCTTGTTCAGTACTTATACACTCTGTTAACACCGGGTGTTTTTCGTTCCTGTTTTTCGATCCTTTGCGTGCTCCTGTCATTGTTTTCTAGTGCTCATAAATGGGATGGTATCAGTTTGCTTGCTATCTCACCAGGAATGGTAGCAATCTCCGTTCACCCACAGAGTATAACCTAGTCCCCCAGCAGCGCTATCCCGTGTTTTTTATATCTAATGCACAGCCCAAACTTTCGTTCTCTGTTTCTCTCAGAGATTGGAGTTTCTCGGAGACGCTGTACTGGACTACTTGATTACATCTCACCTCTACGAGACTTTCCCTGATCTTCCTCCTGGACTTCTCACTGACCTGAGATCAGCTACAGCAAGCAATGAATGTTTTGCCCGTGTCGCTGTTCGAAATAATTTACAACTTTATCTTCTTCACAATTCACCTTACCTTGAGGAGCAAGTGAGAAAATTTGTTACGTTCATCGACAATGTTTCTCAAGGAAGAGAGCCGTTTTATGGATGGGAGTGTGATAAGGGTCCTAAGGCAAGTAAATCGAGACAATCTCTTCTTACTTCGCTTCTCTTCTTCTTTCAATAGATATATAAAAGACATGTCACATACCAGTCTAGAACTAAGCGATAACACGTATATCGTAATCAGCATTGTTTACTATGTACCCAGATGTGTCCGGATTTGTGCTTGTGATAATTGTTTCCGGTTAGATCAGATATTTTCATGCTTAGATTTTTTGTCGACTTTCTTACTATATTATCTATAGATACCAACATAATTTACTTCCTTCTGGCAGGTGCTTGGAGATCTAGTGGAGTCTCTGGCTGGTGCAGTGCTGGTTGATACAGGATTCAATCTAGAGAAAGTATGGGAGGTGTTTGAACCTCTACTTCAACCTATCGTGACTCCAGGCACTCTACACTTGCACCCTGTCCGTGAACTGGTGGAACTGTGTAACAGGGTGAAATTTGAACTGGATTGCAGATCTACAACACGAGACAAGCTGAGGGTAGTGACGTTCACGATGATGACAGGAGAATTTATTATAGAACAAGAGGCCGCCAAGGGCGACAAGAAGAGTGCGAAACGACTCGCAGCGTATGAGGCACTGGAGAAGCTCAGGGTAATGTTTAGAAGTGAGACACTCTTATCTACCGCAAGGCATTTGTTAGACATTTCTTTGTTGCACCGTGTATCTTCATGTGCAACTTTTCTTGATCATGCTGTGAATTTGTATTAATCAACGTGATGTATTCACGTACGTCCATGCCTCTGAATTTCATTTTTGCATTCGTTGCTAGTCAACGCGAAATCTGCGGTTTTTATCACGACTTCAATTTACTCCCACACCTTTTAATCTCTGTGTCTGTTAAAGATGTGAAGTCTGATTTTCAGTATTATGATCCACTTGGTATACGTACCGCATTTTGGTATTAACTATTTTTAATACCGTCAACCGATGACCGCAAGCGGTCTCTCACTGGTTGCAGCTACATGCCAAAAGCTGGACATGGTTATTCTCTGATTGAATTGCTCTTTCATGGTGCCCTTTTGTGTCAGCCCACCGCTCGGTATCAACGATTTTTGCTCTGATGTTTGATGTTCTTGTTATCTACTCGCGATATTAAATGCATTGACATCTTGTTCTGTTTTTGCAGATTCTAGGTTGGGAGCATCCATATCGAACTTTGATGATGACTTTAGTTTCTCAAGGTCGAATTGGGCCTCGTAAAGCAGCTCTGGAAGGGAGTCCTGTACCAGAATTCACCCGAAGCAGCAATCGGGTGGATCACTCAAGACGAGTTCAACCTACCGGCTGTGATTATAAAAGCACAACGGAGCCCAATATTCCATCAAACGCCGCTATTGAGGAGTTTTTGAAAACAGCTGAGAGAAACAATGAGGTTTCCGAGACGTTAGAGAAAGAAATCTGTGGCAAAGTGTTACTCTTCGCTGATGCCATCAGGCCTGATTCTTCATATCCACTTCCCGATGCAGAAGATTTCAAGTACTGTTCAAATCCTGTAGATCGTATGGCCTACGGAGAAGAGGATGACATAGCTGAAAATTCTAGACGCGACCTTTCGTCATGGACATCATCCGCCAGTCATGGGCAGGTAGATTCTTTCGAAACATCAAATAGGCAAACATCGGGAATAACCAATCTCCAATTATCTCATAGCAGCAAGCTTGGCAGCAGCAGAGAAGGCAACGCTTTGCCGCAAAGCATAACGAAGTGTTTTGGGGACGACCAAGGTTTTTATATTGAGAAAATAAATTCTCGCGAGTCTAAACAGACCAGTGTTGTTTGTACATCAAATCAAGAAGATCAATTTGTCGCCGAGGTTTTCAAATGTACAGAAGGGGACATCGTAGTGCCGATGTCTGGAATCCGACAATCTGGATCCCTACAAGATTTTGCTTCTCTGAGCGACAAGTTCGTCGTAGAAGAAGACGACGACTGTTCTTTTGATTTGTGGCAGTATCCAATCAGTAAGGACAAAAAGCAGCGACGTTCCATGGATATCTCAGGCTCGATATCCCCGCTTTTCTCTGAGTTAAACGGCCTTAATGAGGAGAATTCTTCTCATTATGCTGTCACGAGTCATGCAAAGGATTACATGTCCGTAGATGTAGAAGATATGAATAATATCCATACAGATAGCCACGTTGAAGGGACACCGGTTGAAGATTTAATCTCGCAATTCGCTCAAACTAGTCACCATTGTGCACAGTTTCCGGAAAGTTCACTTCTCAAAGCATCTAATGGACCTGTTTGTGGAGGAGGTCCTTTTTTTTCGAAGAACAATCAATCTCCGCCAAACCTCAACGATTCATCGCCCATACCCTGCGGCTCAATCCCATCAGGTATGTAAGTCGCCAACAATCATCATCAGTTTCATCATTGTGTAGGTAGGTACTCAAGTGTAGTGTACTAAAGTTTTTCGACAATTTCTTCACTAGATGTAAGTTTTCATCAGTAATTCGATATCCATGAGTTTTCTATTTGGCCACACAGCTTCAGTCACCTATAGCTTTGTGTACAACACCATACAAAAGTGTGTACTTAAGCCACCTTGGTAAGTGGGGAGCTACTTATAGCCAACTTGAATTGTTTGCGTTGTTTGTATATTTATTGGTCTATGTTATCTCTATGTAATGTATTCGCTGCTTGGTATTAACTAACTGCTTGGTATTTTTGCTCAGTTTTTCATTGCTGAACGCTGGACACGGTCCTTATCTGCTTGCATCGCCTCTTCATGCTAAATTCTTGTTTCAGTCCTCTTCCTGGTATTATCGGTATTAACTACTTTTTGCACAATTCTGCCATTTTCCGCTCCTTGTTATTTGCCTAATTCTTGTTAAATGGTTACTTCCTACTGCATTCTTGTGTCTTTACTAATTTCAAACCCCAAGTAGGCTTAGTGTACCTTCCTTCCTTTACCCTTGTGTGTTTTGTGTGCTTTGAGGTCGGATGAATTCTTGCTTCTTTACTAGATGAGCTTGTTCTCCACCTTCAAAGGATTACATTAGAGCGGTTTTCTCGTTACGCCACTTCCAAACTTTCTCCAGAGTCCCGTTCACGTCTACTTTCATGTGCAGTGGCCCAAGAGCAGGAGCTTGGCCTGGGGCTAGGCCCTCTCTTCAGGCCTGTGCTTTGCACCATCTGCCCTTGTCATAGAAGTGCGCACCCTACAAGGCCTCGTTCAGCCCCTCATGTCCTGCCATGCACTTTACATCTGTGGAGACTCGTGGTGCCCATCTGTATAGATTCAGGATCGGGAGATCCCATTGCCAGCACATAACATACGTCTTTGATCTCTAACGCTCTTCTTGTTATCACATACGGGGGAACATACACAAAGTCTTCTTCCTTCTTCACGAATACCTTTTCGTAGGATTTTTTTCATTTTTCCATGGAGGTATTCTGTTCTCTGCATCCGACGTCTGGGCAGCTCCCAGCTGCTGCGGGAGTCCCGACCTTGCCTAAGAATTTTTTCATTCGTAGCCTTGAGGAACAGGTAGGCCTGGGTTTACAAGAGGCCAGGCGGATATTGTTCAGTACTAGCCGGTAGTGGGCACAGACCGACTATCCAAATGTCTAGAATCGAATTTAACGACCGGTCATCGCAGCTTTCCTGGCACTCCTAGACGTTTTCTGTACTCTTTTGATGGATATCTCATCCCGGTTCGGTTTTCATTCTCTTCATTTACTTTTGGAAATACAGATGGCTCCATTGATGAAAGTGCTTTCCAAACATGTAACAACCAGGCAGAAGTACAATGGATGAAAACTTATAATTATTTCCGTCATTTTGAATATGATATACAAGGCAAGTCAAGCAAAGACCTCAACCCTAGGAAATAAGTGTAAATTTGACGCTGTTTGGGTAAACTTTCCTCCTGCTCATCAGGTTCCTTCAAGTAAGGGGCTTATATTTTAACCCGTTATCATTATCACGGACGAGTAGGTGACTCCATTCTTCTATAGATACGGACATACCACTTTCTGGTAATAATATGATTCAGGTACATCGAACATCGACGTCGAACTCTATGAGTGTGAACATGCACATCATAGATCCCGCAAACACTGCACGATAATGTGATGTCGATGGTTAAGATGTTGGCTCTGGTTCAAATAACATAAGAATATGGGAATACATTTTCATTTCTTTCTGGTGAAAGCTCGTTCATCCAAGATTGAGATGGGTCCAGCCAGATACATATCTGATCTTGCTGTCGTCTGCAGAACTTCCACCTAGAGCAAGACTTTTCGACGAGAATGTTGGCCGACCAAGAGAAGAGCTTCATAATATTTGTGCCAAAAACAAATGGGAGATGCCAGTCTATGCGCAAAGTGATCGGCAAGGACCACCTCATGCTCCAAGGTAACTAAGATACTCCATTCTGTCCCTTGAAACTCACGTAAAGTTAGATAAATTCTTGAGCAGATGCAAGAGTTTTCGATATTTCGATTTCGATTGTAAAGACCGACCAACTTCGGTTAGTCTTACGACTTATTTCCTATTGCCAGAAACCTGGGACGAGCAATGGTATTTCTTACAATCTCTGCCCGCCCTGCATAGTAGGGCAGTGAATGGTGTAAGTATGAAAGTTGTGCACCGTGTTATGTGATCGCTGTAACTTTTGCAGTCTCCTGCCACACCTGCTCTCAGTTTCTCAGCTGCTCTGATCAACTTGACTCGAATACTGGAAGATGGATATTGTGTTGAAGAATATTGGAGAATGTTCAATAGAAGTTCGATGGAAGTTTCTACCGCCTGACATTATCCTTTCTACAATCCTGTCAAGACGACCGTAGGTTTGGAATAAATTGCTCATTAGCGAAGGAGCTTTTTGTCGAAAAAATATTAATTGATGATTTTTTCAGGTTCACGTATATTGTGCGCGTGAAATTTCACGATCGCTTGTCAGAATACGAAATTGAATGTGAGGGAGAAGCTATGGGAGATACCAAGCGAGCAATGGATTCAGCTGCATCACAAGCTATTGCATATCTCCAACAAGAAGTCCTGGGAAGAATCTAGCCATAAGAAATATTCAGTGTAAGTGTACTACAAACCCAGTCAATGAGTCTTCCTCATTATCTACGTTTTCCGTGGCATATTGCATGTTGGTGAGAGAGTACTCTAATGAACCCTGAGATGATTAATAAAAATCTTACACTGCTTACAGCTAGTCGTCTGTTCAAAGTTGTAGACCCCCTACATGCCTTGGTTGTTCTATAAAAACTAGTGACCAGGGTAAATGGCTCTTTGACTGAGTATCATTTGAGAGACATCATGATGGCCATCAACGCGTTAAGCACATGTATTTGCATTCTAAGGATTTAACAGCAGCCTATCATCTGCGCAGGGTACGTGCGAGTCTTGTATTGATGGAAAACAAATTCGACCTCATTTTCCTACAGTAGATCCATCTTACCCCTCTGAACCCGATGCATTCATCCATGTGAAATCTGTGGTGCCATTACTCCCCGCGACTATACAATCAAACCTGTGATAATCAATACCATCCGTTGTTCTTGCTGAGTATTAAATATCATAGGTTCTAAGTATCAGAACGAAAGTTTTTTTGGTTTTTTAAGGAAGAATATTCCAAGCAATCATTGGAGGATAGCTGGACAGATCGCGTCAAAGTGAAACTTGTCCCGGTCAGAGATGTGCAATGCTTACTAGGATGAAATGATCTTGAGCCTTTCTATAGAAATATTTTGATATTAAAAAAGAAATTTTGAATCTTATGGATCACTTGCGGACTCTCTTGCACTTGTCATAGCTCCCTCACCTGCACAATGTAACTCAGTTGATTCTTAACAATGTTCATGAGGGCATAATAATCAATGTAGCATTTCTATTTTGAACCAAGTTCAAACTCGAATTTATCTAGATTGTGATCACAACCTCAGCTTTAATATACAAATCCAAAACTTTAAATTATCTTACTTAGCGCGGACAACACGAAAGCAGATTAGTATTTACCTTTGAAAACTAAGTCAAAATCGAAGTTACCTTTTACTAGTAGCTGAGGTCTTAATCTAAGATTAATTCACGACATTTCTGCTATTAAAGATCATCACTCATCTCTCTTGCATACTAGCGGGCCAATAAACTAGTCCAATTGTTTATTTCCTTGTCTTTGCCCTTAAATAAGCTTATATGTATAGACATTTGTTTTATATGAGGATGATGAATAGGTTTTTTTGGTGCAATAGCTCCATGTTTATCAAACATCAGTCTTGTTCAATAAAGCCAAGTTCATTTAACATTATGGAAACCAAATGGATCTATTCAATACTCAACTAGCGGGAAAGAAACTATTAGTTTTTGTTGTTGACAATGCCATTGAATTTTGCTGGATGTTACTCCAACTGATAGCTTCATCCCAACTTGCATCAAATTAACACTTATGCATGGTATAATAATTTTGCAACAAGGTTTTACAGCTGAACCATATAATAAATTTACACTTCAAGCATATGCTTGAGAGAATCTCATGTGTATCAAGGTATTAAGAACTGAAAGGATATGAGGGTACTTCAAGTATCTTAATATATTTTCAAAGCATGTCCAACGGATTGGAGTTGGGATAGTTAGTTTATTTGACTGAGCTCTAGCATAAAGAGCTATGTCAATTCTAATACAAATGTAATTAACATTAGTTGAGTGTCAGCTAGAGGAGCTTGAACACCATAGATGTTCCCTTAACAACCTAAAAGTAGTCAATGAATATCAAGAAAAATAAAAATTATTAATAATTTTGCATTTGAGATTTTTTGATTTGATGAAAAATAGAAAAGATGAGGAAAAAAAAGTAACTAAAGGAGTTCATTATTTTGAAAAAAAAAATACATATTTGATAATCATGGATTTAAAACATAAGAAGTAAAAGTGAATATGTTGATTGTTACATTAGTTACAAAAGTTATTCTCTAGATTTATTACCAAGAATTTGAAATTAATTTTAAAGTGAGAAGAAAATGAAAAAGTATTTGATAATCATGGATTAAAAACATAAGAAGTAAAAGTGAGTATGTTGATTGTTACATTAGTTACAAAAGTTATTCTCTAGATTTATTACCAAGAATTTGAAATTAATTTTAAAGTGAGAAGAAAATGAAAAAGTATAATTTTCAAAGATGCAAAACAAAACATTAAAAGTATTTCTACAGAACCCTAATTAAAGTTTTGGTAATATAAGGAATTCTTGAAATAAAAAGTGATTCGATGACCTTGATATAATACTATTTTTAGTATATTGGATGAAAAAATATAATCTTGATGTGTATTGACAAACAAGATAAAGATGCTACTAGTTACAAGATCTTTGAAAATATATGAAGATTCAAATTAAAAAATTTACCTCTATATGTGATAAGAATGACTGGTCTCAATTACAAAGATGTAAATTTGTTGATATTAATAGTATAAAAATATGAATTGTGTTTGGAAAGCCAAAAATTATTTTTAACATTTAGTTCAACATTATATTGACAATCCAATAATTGTGAAACATAATATGTTAATTATATGGATTATAACAAAGCATAGAAGGTAGTTGTAATTATATATAAACAAAAAAATGAATTTTTTATGAAAAAAAAATCTGAGCTGTTGAATTCTTCCAAAGTATATTAATTAACAGTTGAAATTTTTTTGAGAATGATTTAATGATTTGTTGAAATTTATGAGATTAGTTTATTTAAGAAGAATATTTTTTAGTGTTGAAACCTTTTTTGATTTTTTGAGTATTTAAAGGGAGGGTTGAGGGAATTAAGGATAGAATGATTGAATGTTAAATTTTAAAGACATATATTTTGGATTGAAATTATTAATTTAAGATCAGATATTTTATTTAAACTCACCAATAAATTTTTTTTGAAACATTCATGTTCTAGATTATATTAAATTATTTATATGATAAATATAGGAGATAAAATTTTGATACATAATATGAAAGATAAAAATAAAAATATTTGATTTAAAAAAATAAAATATGTTATCTAGATAGTATAAAAATATGCAATTGATATAGCCATTAAGGCTCTTGACTCCATTAGGAGACCTAAGGCTCAAGGGGTGTAATTTTTATTAATCTTTCTAAGAGGGTTATTTTTGAAATTGTTCCTTTAAAAGTGTGGTTATGATGGAGCATAAGCTAGTTAAGGAAGTTGAAATGTTCACAACTCAAAATATGATCGGCTTGACTTGATTGTATTTTCTTTTTATGCTATGAGTATGAGCAGATTGTCCTTGTGGAAGTTTTGAGAGTATAATAGATAGTTCAAAAATTCCTATTTGAATTTGTGGTGAAAAATCTGAGTTATTGGAGGCATGAATGTGATTTGGCAAGTTTTAATCAATGTTATTTTCAATCTAGTTGATGTTGAATGTGCATGACAATGATGGGGTAAAGAGGATGATATTAATTTAGAAGTACAAGCAATTCAAAGTTTTTGAGATTGATTTTGGAAGTTTTTTCTGTTTATTTTTTTTAAGTTTGGTGCTTGAGTTTGGAATGGAGAATTTTGAGTATCAAAATGTTGATGCATATGATATGGCTTAGGAGAACCAATCCTATGCAGTAAAAGATATGGCAAGTACAAATACAAAGCTATAAGCAAGTGGAGATGGCTATGATGATAATTTAGAGGAAGATGGAAGGACCATCACCACCAACTACTCCACTTAGACATGTAAGACCCAATGTTGTACCTATAGAATAAAGTGTCATTATATATAAAATGTGATTTTATCTATTGTTATGCACATACATATTGTACCACAACATACATCCTTGTTTCATCAAACATCACAATACATAGATCATCATACATCAATGCAAGTGTATCATTATGGAATCTTTTCTAATCTCAAAACGTCCACAAACACACACTCCGCTCAACACCATAGCATGAACGAGAGATTACATTGGAGCCAAACCCACTTTGAGGTTCAAAGAATCCAAGTTCTTGCACTAGCTAATGTTCACTATAGCTATATTCTCAAATGCTCAATTTCGAAGGTTGCTCTCCAAGGAGTACTAATTGGAGCTCTATCCCTTGAGACTTAGGGATCAAGGGATTGCTTGTAATCTTGCTGCTCCCTTAGGAGCATTTCTCTCAAAAGCAAAGTCAAAACTAGAAGATTATCTATAGTAATGAGTAAGGTTAAACATTAGAGTGCATAAGAGCCAATCTCAATTCTTGCAACAAGTAAACCGAACATAATTATACTTTCCATCTTATTTGATAGATTAGATGTTGAATTACTTTATATCATGAAAGATTGTACAAATGATTTTATAAAAGTCAAAACGAAATTTTATCACGAAATGAAATCATAGTGACCTTAGTGAAACGACAACTGATCATCAAATAAAAACTTACATAATATTCTTGAATGAAAATAAAATAAAAATTTTCAGTTGACTACTGACTTTTATTAAATGGCAGTCAGCTTTTGATCACTCATCCAAATACTGCTTTTAATTTCCGGTCGCTTTCCCCGCTTTAAACAATGTATCACAGTGCATTGCGGATTTCGGTGACGGAACCAAATCTAGCAAAAACCATGAGTATTCGGGAAAATGAAATTCCGGCCGGATCTCCGCAAGCGATACCCGAGAGTCCAGAGGACCAGAACCAAGACCGGCCATCCATCCATACCAACGGACCAGGTGACCAACGGGCACACACGAACAGCGGAGTCCGGTCAATCTTGGAGTTCAGCTCGCTGGCTCGGTCAGAGGACGACGAGCGCGGACGAGCCAGTGCGAGAGCAGGCTCTTCGTAACTCTTGCATTGCATTCCAGACTTCCGTCTCCAGCTCTCTGGGCTTCATCCACAAATCCACGCACGGATCATCGCAGACGAGGAGCCGGTAAAGCTTGAGGAGCCTGGCCGGTGCTTGAGATTGGCGTTTGCGCGGGACATCTCTCACGACTCAGAAGTGCCTGCAGACCGATCATGGTACTTGCCCGATCTTTCTTGGCTATTTTTTCTCTTCATGTCTGTTTCGATTAGGCTTTGCAGTCGTTGATTTGGGGCGGGAGGAGAGGACGTATGTGAAGCTGGATATGGGTGGAGTCGGGCTGAGTTCTCGGGTGAAATTGGGTTGGGGTCTTCTACATCGGATGATGCAGATCGGCTTGTTTCAGACGTTTTCTCTTGGGTCCGGATGTTGGCTCGAAGAAATTAATGCACAGGGCCGGATGTTAGTTGCCGGACGCGTATGTATAGGTAGTTGATGGTTTTAAGGGCGGATTGGAGAGGTGGATATGGAATAGGTTCTCGGTTGTCGTTTTGTTCTCGTGGGATCTGCCAATAGTGTGTCTGATGTCGTGTGTCTGCTACTTCCGTTCAGCATGGATCGAAAGAAGTGTGGGGTTGCAAGAACATTGATCCAAGCCAGCGCAGGCGTATGAATCTCAATTCCTTCTGCAAGGGACAATATGTGATGGAACATGTTATCGCTGGCAGAAGACACTGAGATCCATACATTGCAGTAACTCTGTTCACTTCTCTACTTGGCGACATTGTTGCACTCCCGCAAGCTGCTTGGATCAATCCATCAGTTCATTCCATATGTTGGTCTTATCGATAGGCTTTACCATAGGATAGTTTATGATGAAACTCATCTTACGAATAGAGCTGTCGGGAAAATGAAATCATACAAGTCAGAGCTTTCAGAGGCCTAGTTTCTTACGAAGAGTAAAGACCAACTCTCTTAACAAAGTTCTTCACAATAGTGTTTGAAATTCTTGGGCCTAACGAACTCTTATTGTACTACTTGCACCACAGGCGTCCGCTGTTATCCCCATTGGCAGTCCTGTCTCAGAATCATTCTATCCAGTACTGGCGGTTTTTCTCCTAACAGTTGGCCTTGTCTCGACCGCCTCTTTCTTCATGTAAGCTCTGTGATTAAAACGTCTTTTGTTTCTATTTCTGGTCGTTTTTAGATGATGCAAGCCACATTGTTGGTGTAGTTTGCTCCAGTAGACTGTTCTCATACCTTTCCTTGTGTCCACCTTTACTTGATCGATGATGAGCTCTAGTGTACTCAGTTCACGGCAGTAAAGTCCACTTTGCTCAAATTTGTCAGATATGAGGTGACAACATCAAAGTTCAATCGAAGTCTTGGCCGCGAGATCGCTACCGGAGGTTTGGCATCTCTTTTCTTGGTAAGTGGCTTCTTTTTTCTTCTTTGAAAGTCAAGACTCTCAGTTAAGGGAGTGTAATGATGCTAGAATTTGATGTAGACTCCAGGCCCGCCCACTCGTCAGCTTCGTGCCTTACTTGATTTTGATCAAGTTTGTTCCCTGTTTGCAGGGTTTCGGATCTCTTTTTCTATTGCTATGGACGGGAGTATACGTCTAGTTGAACGAGTAGGAATAGTAAATCACGGCTCAATTTTGTTCAGCTTCTGTGATGGCTTATAATGGGACTCACCGTCTTACTCATCATCACAATCCTATACCTGGTGGCAAGATACTTAAATCTCGGTCACCATTGTGAAGTATAGCAAATCTCTTCACCTACGAAGAAAATCAAGTTATGAGTGCAATATGGCTGGATAACAACCTATTTTGCATCCCTCGTCGATGCTCATCTTGCCAGTCTGGGTGGTTGTTTTTACTGTATGAGAAAGGGGACATCACAGATTGAGTTGCCTCAGCACAAAGTCTGGGAGCAGCACCTTCGTTTGGACCATGAACTTGCTGGTTGCAAATCTTTGATTATCCATCTAAAGCAGCGAACTAATCCATAATGTCATCTTTATTTTTTCGGGTGTCTAAGTTGCAAGGAAATGTTGAACTTAAAGAGTTGTATAGGCAAATTGTACTCGAGGTAGTTGAAGCAGCTCTCGTCATCACGATGAGATGTCGAAACGAATGTTCGCATGTTTTCCTCTCGATTTTGTCTTCCTGGAGTTAGTGAATCTGACGGTGTTATCTGATCGTTGCCGTACAGAGTTGTTTTGACCGTGTCAAATTCTATTTTATGTCATAGTTGGGAGTCCCTCAATTGGAAAATTGGAGTTGGTTTGAAGAAATTTCAGTTGATTTTGTGTTACGGAGAAAAGACAATATCAACTGAGCGAGAATGAATCTCATCAAGTCTCATAGTATGAGACCTGATGAGATCACGAAGCATGAGGACCATTCCCAATATTAAGAGACATCACCAGCAAGTCTGACGATGTGCGTGTAAGTGAGCCGACAAAAGACTACGAGAAAACTCATCATGTAGGTTTGTTAACGGACATGAAGCTCGCATAACGAAACCGGAGTTTCATAGATACAAACTCAAACTGGAAGTTGCATCAGTTCTCTGTCTACTCCTGTTCGTAGGAAACCGGGTCGTTGTAGAAAGACCGCAGGTCAAGCTGACGCAGTAGAGCCGGCAATGAGCTGCTTACCAATCCCGACATTTGTGACTTTTGTGTAATTCTGTACTTTTGACTTTTGTGTCGAGAATAAAACAGGAATTTGTTGATCTTGCAAACAGGGAGCACGACGGATACTATTGAAGAATTTGCAATGTAGGCGAATATTTGATGCGTACATGAAAACAATTTGTAAAGCACCCTTCTGGTAAAAACCCCATGGGCAACAAGCCCGCAAACTGAGCTCTAACAACCAGAAGGTCTGGAGGCTTATTTGATTCTTGAAGAATCTTTGGTAGATGACGTGTCCAGAGAAAATTGAAAAATAATCTGGAAATGTAACATCGAAGACCATCTCCAATGTGCAACGTTCATACGGCAGAAATCAGAGGATGCCATGAGTTTCGGAAATCACATCAGGGTCCAGGGTAGCGTTCAGGGAGGTGATAGAGCTCGAACCCTAAGCTTCCGGTTCTGATAGAGTCGGTAAGGCCATGGGAGGTTCTCCTACCTGCAAAACCAGTCCTCGGGACAGTATCACTGAGTAACATCATTTCATCGTCCGAAGAGCATACTCGACTAAGTCATCTGGAAGCGAGAACGATCTCCGCCAGAGTCTGCTGCTCGCGCTTTGAATTCTCGTGCAGGATTTTTTCAATGGGTCTCCATGCAAACGTGAAGGTATGATCAGACGAACGCACTTGGAGATTTGATTTCACCGTCACTGGCTCCGTGTCCTGATACCACTGATTCAGGCAGATGGATGGGATGGAATTTTTATCGCGATTTCATATGGGTAGGATGACAAAGGACATTGCTCTGAAAGGTGGAAGTAAATGTGATGACTTCGTTCGATCGTTTCGCTATACTTCGGAACTGCAGGCTTTTTGAATGAATATTGTTTAGCGTTCACGAAGGTAGAAAAAGGTCGTCTGTAGCTAGCGCTCAATTTTCAAGGATAGGGATGGACGGCCCCATTTTCTGAGCTTGTAGCTGAATTGCTTTTGTTTGGTTTGCAGATTATTCTCGGATCTTCTTCTCAAACACGGCGAGGAATTATGAAGGAGATGGGTCTAGAATTTGAAATTCTGGTAATATAATGTGTAAAAGAGCTCCTTGCTGAGATTTCGTGTCAGTCCCCAGACATGGTTTTAATGTCCTGATGTCAGGAATTCAGAAGCTATGTCTTACAGGACTATTAATTTTCTTGTACCTCTTTTCTGATTACAGTGCATGTTTGTACGTTTTTCTTGTAATGAGTGGTGTAGACAGCCGACATTGATGAGAGTTCAATTCGAAGAGAGAAGCCTGAAGACCTGGTCATGGCGTTAGCTGAAGCCAAGGTAACGTTGCCAGCCCGGAAAGGACTGTTAGTATTTTTGCTTCGTTTTCTTAGACCTTCAAGCATTGGGAGTTCCAAGACTACTTTGGTTGTTTCAGGCCCTGGCGATTCTCGCAAGATTGGCAGCAAATGAGAGTAATTCTGGTTCGGCTCAACAGACTCTGCTCATAACAGCTGATCAGGTATTGCCGTCAAAGATTTGAGCTTCTTCTACTTTGCACTAGGTCTTCTCAGGTTCGAAATCACCCACGTCTAGCAGATAGTTTTAGATTTGTGAAAACTTGTTCTTATTTAGTGATTACGATGACTGGCATTCAGCATAATTAATCCTGAACATTGAGTTGAGGAGGAAACTTCTCTGAGTTTGATCGTGTGGGGTAAGTGAATGAGTGGAAGGGTAGGTGGTCGTACATGAAGGTAACATTCTGGAAAAGCCACGCACTTCTGAGGAGGCTCGACGATTCATTGAAGGTGCGTGATAGAAAACAAATGGGTTTAAGAGTTGTTTTCTCAACGTCCTTTCATGCTTTCAAAGAAATTCAGACGTGCCAGTTTGACCAATTATTTTACATTTCCCAGGGTACTCGCGATCACCAGCCAAAACAGTAGGAGCTGTACTCGTCACCAACTTATCAACTGGGGTTTCCAAGGGCGGTGTTGATACTGCTGAGGTATTTTCCATCATATACATCCCTACTGAAGGAAAGCGATGGCTTTATCGAGAATCTAGGGGTTTAAATTTTGTTGCATGTGCAAGGACTCAACGAGAAGTTTCTAGCCAGCAGCATTCCTGAGTAAGTGGAGTTGTTTGTCCTCCGCGACTCGATGATCAGACTCGGTATTAATTTGAGCTTTGTCTGTCCATCCAGATTTACTTCCACAATATACCAGAGCATGTGATAACAACTTTGGTGAGCAAACAGTGTATTTTTACCATTTGATCCTTCTTACATGCCGCTGTGAGCAATGATGCCGCCTACAGTCCGAAGGTTTCTGACAAATGAGGGCAGAGAGTCAAGTTGTATGAAGCTTCATTGTGTTTACTTCGATCCAATGTCTCATTGACTACGTGAATTCAGAACAGATTGAAGAAGGCTCAGTTTTCTGGGCAGCAGGCGGTCTACTTGTGGAGCATCCTCTAGTTTCTCCACTTGTGAATGCAATGGTGAGTTTCTTAGACTTATGTGGGTATGAAGTCATTTTCTGGTAATTTGAATTACTCTTGTTATGTACTCTGATTGGATTGTCTACTGCTGAAGCAGTAAACAATGTCTTTGTGTTTGTATCCAACCTTGTCCAAATAGTATTCAAGTGACCACATTTTTAAATTTGGAGTTCTATTGTGTTCCTTGTTCTGCAGGTAGGTACCATAGACAGCGTGATGGGTCTGCCGAAAGAACTAACACTCCGTCTGATGGATGAGGTTGTGGAGAGGACGAAATAGTTCTCAAACATAGATTCATAAAATCTACAACATGTTCCATCAACAACTCATTCGTAGAGTCAACCCAAACGCTCTGAATCGTCTGGAATCCAGTGAATTTTCCTGTTTACGGCAGAGAAAACGACAATCAGGGAGGTCTGGGAAAGCTGTGGTTGATCTATGCACTGTTCATTCAATCTGGAATCGACTTACTGAAGATGTCAACTTCAAAGATGTTTACACGATCCAGAACATTTAAACAATTGAACAAACGTTCTCTGCATATTACGCTTTTTGCAGGGTAGGCTGGGTGACATTTCTCCCAATATTTTGTCAGAGCATGTTCCTGTTTAGATGATTTCCCTCAAATCTTGTTAATCACGTTCCAAGGCAGTGGACTATTTTACTGTAGTGTACTACAGTGAGCTTCAGGATGCTCCGTAATTCATGAGTTGGCTGATGAAGCGCCAGGTCTGAGTGATGTCACTTTCAAAGTTGGTAGTCTAGGTGACTTGATCAAAACAGTTTGGATAGAAAGTGTTTCTCATTGCTGTTCTATCGCTACCACGTAGAATCTTCTCCATGAATGCTCAGCTATCATTCATCACGTGCGTGCCTGATCTTTCCCGCTGCTCTTTGTCCCGTGCGAAATGTTCCATTCATGCCTTAAAATGGGTGTACGTTGAAGAGTCAAACGCTGTTATGTGCTAGTAAATAAATTATCATGGTCCAGTACACATGCTTTCAGACCAAGACTGTTCTCACTAATTCAAATCCTAGACCTTCCCTCCCATTATGGGGGAAGGGAGGGAAGTGATTGTGCTCAAAACCATACAACAAAGTGCATCGGCACAAGACTCAAAGAATCCTCCAAAGATGTGCATCAGAGTCCCGAACATATCCACGAAACTTGTAAAGCACAGGTAACTTGCACCTCGTGTACACAAAAAAACAAACGTGAAGTGCAGCTAGAGCCCTAATTTGTGCTATCATTGAATGTTCTGCCTCACACATTTTCCTGTTTCCCCACTGCAAGTTCTCATTCCCACCAAAATCGCCATACTCCGGTTCGACGTTTCTGACCCAACCTCCATTGTTTTCACGCCAATGAAGCGGAAAATATGAGCGAAGAGTAGACTGCACATCGAAAGGCATGACATTGTTGTATTACCTTCGAATCCTTCGAAAAGATTCGATCTAGAGATCCTCGCTTGGGCCAAACAAGAAGTGTAGCCGGGCTGCCTTAATGAAAACATCCCCGAAGATCAAGTGAGCTAGTGAATGCTGACAATAATCAAGAATCATTGTCATTTGATCCTCTATAGCTCAAAAGACGATGGCCCTAAACAGGACCCATCATCAGAGCAGTCATAGGGAATCGTTCGACTCATATGAGTCTGGAGACAGAATACGAAGCAGAGAGGTAGAGAGAGGGAGATAACATACTTAATTGGTGCTTTCCTTACACGCCCAGACACGAGACGAAGGGCATTTATTAACTGGAGACAAAAAGGATATATGTTGGGAATCGAGGAATTTTCAAGGTTCATATTTTATACATTGGTCCATCCAGTTTTGTTTGTCCGGGACTTGTCTATCTACAATACGCACTGTGCATGCGTTTCGCTTTTTTCCCTTCTCCTTTGCGACGTCTTCGAATCTATTGATTTTCTTAATATAAGTGTATAACGTGTTGTGAGAAAGACGTGACACGTGAGATTCAAATGTTTGACTAATCAAAAGCACAATACTGTAAGTACATGGATTAATATAAACCTTCCTTCCCTCATGCTTCTCTTTATCACTTTCTCCTCTGACTGAGGGGACATCGAAAGGCGAACGGACAGTCCCCCGAACAGTAGTGGACTATATAAAAAGGCGGTCGGACGGACGGACAAACGGAAAGAGTAAGAAAGTGTGAAGACCTACCATGAAGTGGTCCCCAGCTTCAGTACCGGACGTAATTTATACAAATTTTTAATTTGATTTGTATTACTTCTTTATGTACAATAATTTTGCACTCCATTCTGATGCAACTCTTTGGTTCTTTATTGATAGTACACCTCGTCTTTGGACTTCTTTGATATCGTTTGGTTACAAATAAGCCTTCTTTGAAACGAGGGGGCTTGTACTTGTTAAAATATTTACGTCTAGATGTATGTAAACTGGGATTTTAAACAGTATGGTGGGCTACTCAGTAATAAGAAACATGGTTTGTCTCATACATCTTTCGTTTATAAAAAAAATATGTATCTTGTTCTTTAAAAAAATTTCATTTTATTCTGAGAAAAAAAATTAAATGCATCCCAAAAATTCCTAGATTTCTTCCTTTTTTCAAATTACTAAAAAATCTTATAATTTTCTATGTATTTAAATAAATAAATAATATATGAATGCTAGATAAACAGTTAAAGGTATTATGGCAGAAGTATTTATTTAAATTCAAATATGTAACTTGAAAAAAAAATGTGCAATAGAATTAAATAAAAACATGGACCTTCTTCTCATGCATTATTTCTTTCAAATCAATTTTATCACATTATATATTTTTCCTTAGTATTGTACAAATATTTTGATAAAGCTTGGCTAAGAATTCAAATATAGAATCAAGAACTTTTATTGAATTTTGTTTTATTTTATTTTTTATATAAATAAATAGCATGGATGATTTTTCATTTTATAAAATTTAATATAAAAAATGAAATTTTACAATATATTATTTAAACGTAAATATTTTGTTTCATTATAAATTTAATTATAATAAATTTTTCTTTTTAATTTTAATCTATTGTAAAAGAATTTCAAAAATCTCAATTTTAGTTAAATCTTGGTTACCTAATATTTAAATAATTTAATAAGATCATTTTTTGTGATAACCAAAATTTATTAAAAATCTATTCATGTCATTTTTTAGAATCAATCATAAATATTTACAGATTAAATATATAATTTTCATTCATAATTTTAAATTTCTGTTCAAAGAATTTTTAATATATCAATTTGGCTACTGCTTTAATTTATGACCATTTGATTAGATATTTTTGAAACAAAAAATTTACATATTTTATTATGATCATTATTTTATGAATATTTTCATAATAAATTCTTTACCTCTTACTAAAAAAATTTAATGATTCATTGAGTTTAATTTTAAATTTAAAATAAATCACATCTATTTTATTTTAAAATTTTTTTTCTAAGTTTTTCAATAAATTATTTAAATTTATAAAAAATCATTTTTTATTAGAGTTTCAATGTAGAAAAATTCACATAAAAATTATTTCTGATGAAAATATTTCTCATCATATAAGATAAATACATAAAGGTTTGAGTCTTAAGAGGCTTTTGCCAAATAATAATAATAATTGACTTTAAAGAAATCAAATTGACTTTTCATGTTCTTCGCTGTATGTCTCTGGAATTGCAACTCGTTGCTTGCCTCCTATGCTAAGAACATTATATATGTTATAACACCGTGTAAGGGTGTGCTCCCAAACTGATGTCTGTACAGAAATTTAAAGGGCACTTAAAGCTGGTAGTTAGCATGGGCAACAATTTGACCCCAATTGCCCTTGAGCAGCTCAAGGTTCATCAGTATGGGAAGTGAAGACAGGAGCAAGTTAGTGGACTCGTTTAGTTGCACCTTTTTGCATACTACGAATCTCCGCATCCCCAAAACAGTGAAATCAAGGAGTAGATAGAGTGGTTGTGACAGAATCTCACCGCCTCAATGTTCATCGTTTCAAACATCAGTATTATATTATTATCTGCAGTTTGTAAAATGCTCTTCGATCTGAGGCATGACAGGAACATGTACCTGAAATTCACAACAAATCATCCGTTGATTTGCCGGGAGTAAAGTAGTTCACAAGATTCTTCATTGGTTGTGATTGAAGTTGTAATGATTTAACGTCCGTATTAATACATCTGGAATATTTGAACCTCTGCAAAATCCATAAGCATCGGTGTATCGAGAATCTGCGTGGGGAAAGCCCAAGCGAGAATCTCATAAGACAAATCTTTATGGAGAATTTCAAAAGTTCGTCATTTAAGCTCTCGTAAAAAATTTGAACGTTTCGCTTATGTGAAGCTTGCAGTCTGGGTCGACAACTGCCATGGCTTATTTCATGGCGGATGAAAATCGGGCATGAAATTAATCTTTTTATATCCGTACCGATCTTTTTATGAAATTAATCTTTTTATTCTTTTAATCACAGGAATTTGAACGAGAGCTTTCCAACTTTCCTTTATGTATAATGTACATTTGCAACCCAAATTTTGATTCTTTTAAAATGTAAGAACAGAATCCTTATTTCGACTACTTACAAAAAATCATCTAAATCAAAAAATTCAAGATAAAAAGTATTTTTCATGATCTTAAACTTTTTATTAAAATTTATTTTATTATTTTGATATATGTGTTTATTATATAAGATCAAATAGATATTATTTAAACATTTCATCATGAGAAAAAATTAGGAGTATTTTACTTTGAGGATGTTATAAAAAACCTAAATTAAAGAATATGATACTTGATCATGTTATGAATGTGAATTTTTTTTTATTATACATATTTAAAATTGATGATTAACGTATAATCAACCATAAGCAAATAATTCTTCATTTGAATAAAATGATTTCAAGAGAGTAATGACACACACACAAAATAATGTCAAATACATTTATATTCAAAATTTGTGCCAAATCTAAATATTTTAGATTTTTTACAAAAAAAACTATTGTTGTAGACTTGATATGTACTAAGCTGAAGTATTCATATTTTGTAAATATGTGTTTCATGTATCAAATTTTATTAAAAAATCACTGATAAAATTCATTCAAAATTAAATTAAAATTATTTTTATCATACATCATATATGATATAAATATTATATAATGTGAACAATGTGCCATTATGAATCATAATATATAAATTTTATCCTTAGTATAAACATACATGAAAGACAATGTGGATGATTTTCAAGCTTTAAATTCTTTGATATGAGGAAAACAGTTAAGTCAATACATGTATAAATTTTAATATGTCCTTTTTTTACATGTGAAAAAAATTCACATGTATAAATTGTTTTTAAATACAAAAATGATACTTAATGGAGCCTTTGAAAATTACATGAGTTATCCTGGAACTCCCTATTGTATTACACAAAATGCAAAGAGATTTGCGTTATGCATTACTCTCTGGCCTTCAGCCAAACGGACAGATCCACCAACAGCAAGCCTGCACAAGCCCGAGAAAAACCAAAGATTTAAAGTGACTTTCATGGATCCCACACATGATGGAGCTACTTGGACTTTACCGTCCCTGTCGGCCGTCGCCATTCAGAAAAGGGTCTCGGGTTTTCAAAAGTCTGAACGAATGACGAAGTAAAATAACAAAAAGGATGGGAAGACCCATCAAATCGTACAAGGAAGGAACCAAACCGGTAACATGGGGCTAGGCCCCAATAGTATCACACTGGGAAATATGTCCTACAGCACCTAGGATATATGAACTATCCAAGTCAAAAGGTCTACAAACAATGCGAGCATCCGAAGAAGCATCACCTAACGTGATTGCTCTCCTATGGATTGCCCCTGCCTAGTGCTCTCAGAGAGCAATGGAAACACGTTGCCTAAAATAGGCTATACAAGAAGCTAAAGAGAGTGATACCCCATGTCGCCTAAGTAGCAGAGGCACAAGACTCCCTCACAAACATGTCGAAGTCGGTGTCCATAGCTCCATATAACTCCAAAGCTAGAGGAACAAAGAGGTGACCTCTCTCGCATACCTCTATACTTGGAGACCTTATTGCCGCCGCCCACTCGCCGCCCATCTCGAGGATGGGTGATCACCCCCTCTCGAAACCGTGTATCTAGTAGGATCGCAGAACCACCACATCGCCCACAAGTGACCTGGTCCTCCCGAACCAAGTACAGTCCGCTCTAACCCTAGTCGATCGCAAGGCATACCAACGCTCTCTCCATGTGAGGTATCCACCCTCCCGCGCCATAGCAAACACCACATCCCTAATGGCATCATGGGTAGCTATCCTCCGCCTCCGAATGGACAACGAGTCATATGAACACCTGCTGCATCTAAAGTGATACCACACTCACATGTGAGTAATGAAGATGTAGATGAATGGACCAAGCCAAGACGGAACCTCATCATTTGTGGAGAAAGTAGCTGGTGCGAGTCGGAAAGCCATGATGCATGGTTGAGCCAAGATCCACGAGCCTGCACCCTTGCCCGAGCAAGAGCGTAGACGAGCTCTAGTAGTACGAGGGATGGTCGGATCCACTAAGAGTGAATGTAGAGCCTCCTGAAACTGTCGGTCCATCAAGATAGATTGTAGACCCATAGTCCAATCGGTAGCCAAAGAGGAAAAAGATGGGAACTCATGTCGTACCTCCCGTGGTAAAGCGTTTCTCGTATGTCGTAATAATACCGTAAGGGAAATGATCGTATCGACGCCCCTCGTATATATCTCCAAAATAGGTCTATCTGCGATCACAAATCGAGAAGATAACAAAGGTGCAACAAGTGCCCAACTCGCTAAAAGAATGCCGCAGTGCCGCCTCCTCCATCGATAATAAGCCTACCCCTCCACATGAGATTGGCAAAGATGTCTGTCTCCTTGCCAAATCTCCACACACTCGAATGTCCCCGGGTCCGATGATGTCACCAAAACGCCCATGATCCTCCTATCAAAGGTTTGCCAAACGTGATATGAATGTAGGTGAAAGGAGGAACAAAGAAGTAAGAAGATAGGTGGGTCGACGAGCAATACTAGATGATAGTATACCAAACGCCACCTGCGGATCCCCTAGTAGAGGAAGGTCGCCTACATGCAAAAACATCCTCGGCCAATGCAACGTCAAGGTAGCGTGAAACAAAATCCTCGCACTTACCAAGACTCCTAGAATACGTAAGCCATCCGTCGATATCATACATCCTCTCGAAGTCGAAGATGAGGCGGAATGCCCAAAGGAGACCAAGCCCTACTACACTTTGACACCTTGACTCTCAAGCCTACAAGATGAAGTTTCGGTAGTCAAGTAATCAAAGGCTACCGCTTAATGTCGCTACATGGCCACAATGCGTGTATCATCCGCCAAGGAGGGAACACACAACCGGCACGCCAAAAGCAATTAGACACAAGAGCTCGCAATGAGCCATGGCAAATAAGGGTCCCCCAAAGGATCTCCCTCGTCGAAAAGCCGGGCGGAGAAACGGTGACTCCCTCCTCGGAAAAGCCATGCCGATAAAATAAAGAAGAATGAGAACCGTAGAAAGATCGTACAAAAAGGAATGAGGCTTGATAGGGGTCCACCAAGCCCCTCTCTAAGCTCTCTAAAATGGATGCACGCGAGACGCCGTTAAAAGCGTTCTCAACGCCAACCCCGCAAGACAACCCAATCCGGATGGATATCTAGAAGTGCTCTAATGCCCAACGATACGCCTCACGTACCTCATGGTGTGGCGACTCCCAAACCGATGTGGACAAAGATGCTCCCCCGGAAGTGTGAGCCCGATGTTGCAAAAGACAATGGTACGGCCGACTAATCGCAATAAGACCTCTCCCACAAGAATCGGTCGAATGCCCCCCATTGTCCTTCTCCATCGCAAAAACCGACTAGCATCCGAGCCCATTGGCGACAACGGAATCTCCCCTCTCGCTTCTTTGCAGCCCACATGGAACAACTCCGTGAAACCACTAGAGGGATCGTCCCGCCCGAAAGTAATCTCGAAGATGCTTCATATACCATCCCCGACAAACCCCCGGAGGATAAACGTGGGGTGCATTGCATGAGAATGAGCAAATAATGATCTGTCAAGACATAATGGCTCCTCTAGCCGATACTCCAAGACCTCTAATGGTATCTCCCGCCCATGGGTGGATGTAGAAGGCGTAAAAGAGGAAATCGCCTCCTCAAGAGGACTAGCCATGGACAAAGGATGAAGGGCCCGTGCAACCCCTGCTATACCCCGGCCCGCTTTAAAGATCCTACACCGTCACAATCTCGTAGAATCAAAAGTATCATGTGACCGAACTCGACTCCTAACCCGTGTGGGTTCGAATTGGACTCCTCCCGCAATGTAGCCCAATCCCCGCTCGGAATCTCCGAAATCTAGTCGCCACCTCTCTATGTCCAAAGACGCCCCCTCTAGTATAACGTAGACACCATCGCTAAGTAATAAATACAAAAACCATGCTAACTCGTCCATGGGATCGCAAGGCCAACCGATCGAGAAAGAAGTTTAAAAGCACTTCTAAATTTCGCCATGCAATGCCCGATGAAGCCTATGGAATAAACGTGGACATGGAAATCTAGTCTCAAAAAGCCCTAGAATCGAACCCGCATGGGAAGCTAACCACTCCCACGACCCCGACGGTATACCCGAATGCTCAACGAAGGAGCCGATGTAATGTGCGTGTTCCCGAAGTGACAAAAAACCGATGTCGATGTGACTGCCCTCCTCACATGCGCATCCCAAGTGGTCCAATCATAATCTTTGTGCATCTTTCCCACGTGGCCTTTTTATCCCTTGCGAGGTAAAGAGACAATGACACACCGGACATGGTGTATCACGCACCGCTTTTGGCGGTCCCATGAGAGAAAGTCAAGCGGGAACGATAAAGAAACCCAGCACTCCATCATGTATCTCCTCCCACCCGCGTAACCACAACCCCCTAACACACCACCTCACATTGGAAAATGCTAACTATGGAAACCCTAAAATCTAAAAAAATACTCATAACTTTTTATTCAGGTCTCCATAATTTTCCAACTAGGTTCCAATAGAACCAATGCAGGAAAAGGAAGAGATGGGAACAAAAAAAACCCGACCCATATGTCTAGTATAAGAAAAATCACTCAAAATGCACTCAAAACCCTAAAAAAGTCAAAAGTCAGGCCTTCACTTCTCCGTTTCATTCATCATCATGACAACATACGTAGAAACAACCGCCCTACGTACATAAACTAAGTTCTCATACACACAAATAGCCGATACCATACACGTATATATAGCCCCTCCTAAGCCCATATAGCCAGATATTTTATGTTCATATACAAGTGATCCCAGGTCATCATAGCTATGCATTCCCATATTATAATATCGGGGTAGTTGGTGGGTGAAAAAGCAAGCCCGGCTTAGTTGTCGTGACCGAGAGTTTGATTGTTGTACAAGACCGACCAACGGAGGCGGAAGTGCCCTGCCCTCTCTCCATGCTCCATGTGCATGCGACCAGGAAAGAATATGATTCTGATGCCAAGCCATGGCATATCGCCTGAACGTGTATGTATCATCATCGGGCATGCAGACTGCCAGTCCGGCCAGAGTATGTTCATGGATAGGTTAAATATAAACGTTACGGAATGAGAAGGAAATACTTCCCACTTGGGGCCTATCATGACGGAAAATATTTGTATTGATGTGTTCATTTGGGGAATCACGAGTCCCAAGTCATACTTCTCTCTTTAGTGGAATAACGAAAGACACAGTAAAATAACAAAAGGGATGGGAAGACCCCATCTTTAGTGGAACCCTCGGGCTTGTCGTTCCGCTCCCCTCTGTGGTTCGTTGGGAGTTCGAGCTCTAGAATGTGCGAACTGAAGGGCCTACCGGAAAGGAGAAAGCGGCCCGGGCTCACATCACGCTGGGTTTCATGGATGCTCGGTTCCTTGACCGGATAGGGCTTTCCGATTAAGAGATCGTTCTAGCTTGATTTTAGCGTCCCTGTCAAACGGCGAACCACCTCCGACAGCCTCGTCGAGACCTCACACCCATACTGTACGCACAGCACATTATATACTGTATTTTCTCTGGCCTTTGGCGCACTGTACTTCTCACTTTCGGTCTTTATACACTTTGTGACTTTCTCACAGGGCCAACCTCAGTCAGTTTGAAGTCGCGTCGCAGAGATGTAGATGGAGTGTGTAGTTGATTACGCGAGTTCATGACGTCATTAGCAAGGGTGATGGATTTTGTTAATGACGGCGATATGCTTGGGATGTACATCATATTCATGAATTGCTGGGTATAACAAGCTGGTGACTGTGGGAGTCCTTTGATCCTCATCAATCTAGGCCCTTCGATAAGTTCCTTTAGGTTAATCGTACGAGTGTCACTTTGCCTTGCCAGCTGGGAGCTTATTCAAACAAAACCAAGCTTGCTCCTCCAATTAATGCAAGGGAGTTCATCTCATGATATAATTTGCAATACTATGCTCATTTATATTTTTTATGAATTAAACTGATGTGCATATAGCATCACAATATATAGATAGTAAAACACAAATGTACCACAATAATTTTTTATATTCTCAAAATGTCAACAATGACACTCCTCTCATAATCTTAACATTAAAAAAATATTATAATCGAGTTAAACCCATTTTGTGTTTCAAAGATTTCTATCATTAATTACTATCCACCGTAGCCACACTCTCAAAGTCTCAACTTCAAAAATTGCAATCCAAACCCCGACCGAGGTATGTTGATTTGTGATTCTTGTTTGAGAGTATGACATATGCATGTTTGACACATCCTCTCAATATGGTTCTTTGTGGAGCCTACTCCACCAACTGATCAACATAACATATATCTCAAGTCTGTCAGCACAACATCCATACTTGGATCTATAATACCATAAATATTTGGAAGGTGACATGGCGCACATGATCCTTCCAAATCACACCATCATGATCCTCTAATACCAAAACTTCAGAAGGTAAAACCTCATGTACTCGTAGAATTGTGTGACCAGCAATAACATCCAATGTGGTTGATGCATTCTGATGCAAATAAACATAATCACCAACATGAAATCTACGAATTGAAGATCAATATCCACCTCCTTTGATGATGACATAACACAAAATATCTCTATGCTCAGCAATAGCTAGGTTCTCAAATGTTATGAAAAATACTCTACGAAATAATTTTTCCTTTTGAGAACACACCCTAATCCAAATAACATGATTATCCAAGTTCAAGAATTTAGTTGACTCTCAACAAATAGATGCAAGTAAGTCTGGATCTCTACCATATAATAAAAAGTACGGTGAAAATGATGCTAGATATGTTTGTCAGCTAAATTGGTAACCCATGGTCAACCATGATAGTGGATATTCAAGTCTCCTAGATGACCTTTCTCCAAGCCAAACTTTGTTAGTCCTTGACAATGAGGTATTGTTGTAGTACAATCACACTCCACAATACTTTTGACTATGAGATGTGAGGGCCTCTGCTCTTAGTCATATGTTCATCATAAAACCTCCCTTGTAAGAAGGTTTGTCCATCATAGTCTTGGACATGTGCTTGCATTGTAGAGCTATCCGTGACATGATTAAGTTGCACTTTCATAGACAACTTCATCAGGATGATGTATGGTCGTGATGCATTACCCTGATCCAAGATATGTTTAAATCTGAAATGGACATCTCTCTATATCGGTTATTCAAAAACCAAGACCAAACATTGCATGCTTATCCAACATAAGTGATTGTGCATCATAATCCAACAACACACTCAATAAACCTTTCTTGAAGGTCCGACCAAACATAAGACACCACTCATGTTATCCAACATCATCGAACTTGTTGACACCCTACTACACTCATATTCCGATCTTGTTGGTAACTCCTTCATTCAAGCGGCAACAACTTGTCAAGTTCCACTAGTAGTTGTCATGATCCCAAGATCAACACTACCACTGATACCAATATCATAAACAATTAACACATACTCTTTGCTTTTGCAAAGTGTGACTGCCAATCATAATATATGAGATCATAACACCCTCAACGCCAATAAATCATTGTATGAGAAAACAAGAGAATGAACAAGAATCTTTGTTGCCCCCAACATTGCACTAGATGCTACTTCAAACGATGTTGATGATTAGGCCCTATTTGATCAATCTTCAAGTACATCTCGAACCTACGTAGAAAACCTTCAGGAGATTTACAGTCTGTCGCTTTTAACCACTCGGCCACTCTCCCTATGATAAGTAAGCTTCTACTTTCCGGTGCCACGGGACTTTGGTGAAAAATAGGTCAATCCACGCATGTAACGTTGTTCCTTTATACTAATTAAACAAGTAGAAGGATTACCGTTGGTATATATTATTCATTGTGCACTTTACGCAATCAACATTGATTTGCACCCTCATCTCTCCAGTAGATCATCTAAGAGTCATGGATGAGATATTTAGTGCCTAAGACAATGTGAACAAATAAGCAAGTCTAACTTGTCGGCCAGCCTTCCCTCTTTATGGATCCAATTCCATAGATGCTCCTCTAGACTCAATAATCTATGTCACACTACAAGTCCCAACAAGTGCATGGTTATGTCGTTGCACTTTATAACATCTCCATCATATGATGTAGAGGCATTAGCTCTAGAATCTTACCTTTGATGGGCTATAGCCATATGTGCTATCTTTTGCTCCAACTGCTCCAATCAAGATGCCATGTCTAGCTCATGACTAGCTTCATGGGCTAACACTTGACTAGGGGTTGGTCCTCTACCACCATCCCTATCACCTTGAACTCCTCATCCTCTTTTAGGGATTTTCATGGCAACTCTCTCGTTGATCGTAATTATGGATTGAGATCAAAATATCGATCAATCATATGACCATGTGACAATGCTCACATGATTTTGATCCAACGTGATCCACCCTTTGACCTTGAAGGCAATCCTTCTTGGATGTGGTTCCCTCATGTCCAACACACCACTCAAACAACTGATTGTTGAACTGAAAGGATGGCAATTGTATCGATCCGACATCTTCATCACTAAGTTTGGATGGTCGAAACTATCCCACATGTCTACCATAACCACTCCAAGTTTGTGTTGTAGAATGGTAACATGAAGGAATTGATGAAGTTGGTGAATCCTTGTTGAACCCAACAGTCGACACTTTCTCCTCCTACATGTAAAGCCCAATACGCTTAACAAGATAAAACATAATGGCAAATATAGTTGATGCATTTTTTGGTACGTGGATTACATGGAACTGCATCTACTTGATAAGGTGGATTCGCGAAGGAAAGAGGGTAAGGACATTACAGGTAGAAAGAGAGTAGAAAAATGTACTATATTTTTTTGCATATTCTGTGGCCATACTTTGCCAAACATGGAGAGTGAGTAGTCCATTCTCTTTGTCTTTCAATTTGGGTTCCATTGGTACCTAAATTGAAGACTATGGAGAATGATATAGTGAGATATGTGTGTTTTTGTTTTTTTAGGGTTTTTGAGTGAATTTTGAGAGATTTTTCTTCAATTAGACATATGGGTCAGGTTTTTTTTGTTCCCATCTCTTCCTTTTCCTGCATTGGTTCTATTGGAACCTAGTTGGAAATTTATGGAGATCTGAATAAAAAGTTATGAGTGTTTTTAGATTTGAGGGTTTCCATAGTTAGCATTTTTCAATGTGAGGTGGGGCGTTAGGGGGTTGTGGTTCTGCAAGTGGGAGGAGATACATGATGGGTTTCTTTATTGTTCTCTTTGTGCTAGCTATAGCTTCACTTTCCCTCATGGGGGCCGTCAAAAACGGTGCGTGATACACCATGTCTGGTGTGTCATTGTCTCTTTATCTCGCAAGGGGTAAAGATCCACATAGGAAAGATGCACAAAGATTATGATTGGACTACTTGGGATGCACTTAAGAGGAGGACGGTCCCATCTACATCGGTATTTGTCACTTCGGGGAACACGCAGACTACATTGACTCCCTCATTGAGTATTCCGGGTATACCTATCGGATCGTGGGAGTGGTTAGCTTCCCATGCAGATTCGATTCTAGGACTTTTTGAGACTATGTTTCCATGTCCATGTTTATTCCATAGGCTCCCTCATGCACTCCATGATGAGGCTAGACGTGCTTTTCGCTTACTGCTCAATCGATTGGCTCGTGATCCCATGGACGAGTTAGCATGATTTTTTTTTTATTATTTCCGCGATGGTGTCTACGTTATACTAGAGGGGGACGTGCTGGACATAGGGAGGTGACAGCTAGATTTCGGAGATTTCGAGCAAGGGATTGGGCTATATTGCAGGAGGAGTCTATTCGAGCCACAGAGGTTAGGAGTCGGATTTAGTCACATGATACTTCTGATTCAGCGCGATTGTGACGGTGTTGGATTTTGGGGCAGGCCGGGGAGTATAGCAGGGCTGCACGGGCCCTTCATCCTTTGTCCATGGCTAGTCATATGGAGGAGACGATTTCCTCTTTACGCCTTCTACATCCACCCATGGACGAGGAAATATTATTAGAGGTCTTGGAGTATCAGCCAAAGGATTCATTATGTCTTGATAGATCATTATTTGACCATTTTCTATGCACACCCCACGTTTATCCTCAGTGGGATTGTCAAGGATGGTATATGAGCATCTTCGAGATTGCTTTCAGGCGGATGATCCCTCTAGCCGTTTCACTGAGTTCTTCTAGGTGGCCGCATCAGTTGCAAGAGGGGAGATTCTGTTGTCAGTTAGTGAGGTTCTGGGTGCTAGTCGGCTTCTCGCGATGGAGAAGAACACTGGGATCAACAGACCGATTACTATTGGAGAGGTCTTATTGCGATCAGTCAGTCGTACCGTTGTCTTGCAGCATCGTTCACACTTCCATAAGCATCTTTGTCCACATTACTTTGGATTCGCCACACCAAAAGGCTGTGAGGCAGTATCATTGGACATTAGAGCACTTCTAGATATCCATCCGGATTGGATTATCTTACAAATGGACGTTGAGAACGCTTTTAATAGCGTCTCACGTGCATCCATTTTTAGAGAGCTTAGAGAGGCTAATGGACCCTTATAAAGCCTCATTCCTTTTGTACGGTCCACATTCTTCTCTATTTTATCAGCATGGCTTTTCCGAGGAGGGAGTCATCGTTCTACAGTCCGCCGCTGACACTCGACAAGGAGATCCTTTGGGAGGACCCCTATTTGCCATGGCTCATTATAGAGCTCTATTGTCTACTACTTTGGCCGTGCCCGGTTGTGTGTTCCCCTCCTTAGCGGATGATACACACATTATGGGCCATGTAGACAACATTAGGCAGACCTTTGATTACTTGACTATCGAGCTTCATCTTGTAGGCTTGAGAGTCAAGGTGTCAAAGTGTAGGGCTTGGTCTCCTTTGGGCATTCCGCCTCATCTTTAGCTTCTAGAGGGATGCATGACATCGACAGACGGTTTACGTATTCTACGAGTGCCAGTAGAGTCTGAGGATTTTGTTTCATGCTACCTTGACGTTGCACTTATCAAGGATGTTTTGCATGTAGACGACCTTCCCCTACTAGGGGATGTGCAGGTGGCATTTGGTATACTTTCATCTAGTATTGCTTGTCGACCCACCTATCTTTCTTCGCACGGTTCCTCCATCACCTACATTCATATCACGTTTGGTAGTATTTGATAGGAAGATCATGGGCGTCTTTGGTTACATCATCAGACCCGGGACATTCGAGTGTGTGACATGAGATTTGGCAAGGAGACAGACATCTTTGCCAATTTCGCGTGGAGGGGTAGGCTTATTATCGATGAAGGAGACGGCACCTACAGCATTCTTGGCGAGTTGGGCGCTCGTTGCACCTTTGTTATCTTCTCGATTTGTGATCGCAGATAGACCTATCTTGGAGATATATGCGAGGGACGTGGATACGGGATCATTTCCCTTACATGTATTATTAAGACATATGAGAGATGCTTTACCACGGGAGGTACGACATGAGTTTCCATCTTTTTCCTCTTTGACTACCGATTGGATTAGAGGTCTACAATCTATCTTGATGGACTGATAGTTTTAGGAGGCTCTACATTCATTCTTAGTGGATCCAACCATTCCTCGTACTACTAGAGCTCGTCTACGCTCTTACTCGGGCAAGGTTGCATGCTCATGGATCTTCGTTCAACCATGCATCAGGGCTTTCCGACTCGCACAGCTACTTTCTCCAAAGCGATGAGCTTCCGTCTTGGCTTGGTCCATCCATCTACATCTTCATTACTCACATGTGTGTGTGGTATCACTTTAGATGCAGCAGCTGTTCATATGACTCGTTGTCCATTCGGAGGGCAGAGGATAGCTACCCATGATGCCATTAGGGATGTGGTGTTTGCTATGGCGCGAGAGGGTGGATACCTCATATGGAGAGAGCGTTGGTATGCCTTGCTTGATTGACTAGGTTAAAGCAGACACTGCATTTGGTTCGGAAGGACCAGGTCACTATGGCAGAGGTGGTGGTTACCAATCCTACTAGAGACACAATTTCAGAGGGGGTGATCACCCATCCTCCAGGATGGACGGTGAGTGGAGCGGCCAAGGTCTCCAAGTATAGAGGAATGCAGAGAGGTCACCTCTTTGTTCCTCTAGCTTTGGAGTTATATGGAGCTATGGAAACCGACTTTGACATGTTCGTGAGGGAGTGCACGAGAGCCTACCATACTAGGTGACATGTATCACTCTCTTTAGCATATTGTATAGCCTATTTTAGGCAACGTGTTCCATTACTTTACAGAGAGCACAAGCTGGTGCAATCCATAGGAGAGCAATCACTTTAGGTGATGCTTCTTCAGATGCTCCTGTTGTTTGTAGACCATTTGACCTAGATAGTTCAAATATCTTAGCTGCTGTAGGACATATTTCTGAGTGTGATACTATTGGGGCATAGCCCCATGTTTCCGGTTTGGTTCCATCCTTGTACGTTTTGATGGGGTCTTCCCATCCGTTTTGTTATTATACTTTACCCCTTTCTTGTTGATGTCTCATGGAGTAAGATGACATCTATTACTCTACGTCTCAATTCTCTATCCAATATCCCATACCAATATTGGACAGCTTGTGTATCTATCACCCCATGGGTAACACTAATCAACCGACACATTTGAGTATACGCATCTTGAAGACTCTCCTTAATCTTACATTGAAACTTCTCCAAGCCACGTAGCTTGTTGGTTCTCACCCCATTATAATTTCTCCTCAGTCATGCAAAGAACTCAAAAATAGGGTTAAAGGTTGAGACCTCTGAACTCTTCTAAACTCGACTAGCTCTAACCGTATCATCAGTGCCAAGTATAGAGGATGAACTTGCACCACCAAACACTGTACCTAAAGTAATAGAGATGTAGTTTGGAAACCACTATTGTCTCCAGAACTCAATCTACTCATCGTGTTAACACTGGAACTCATAATAATCATCCATCAGCAGACCTTATAAATGCTTGAATAATCCTTTCCAAGCCATCAACGGAAAAAACAACGTAAAATTACGCATCCATTGTAAATCACACCATGAGTCCAACTTTTATATGAAGTCATCCAACTGAACTATATCAACTATATCAAATATCGTCTAGGACCCTTGATGTCCCCATAGATATTGTCCATGTCCCACAACAACGGTCTGGGGACACACTCCAAGATATCACAAAGCTAATCTTTGTCACTCTTTGACACCAAATCAGAATCTTCTATGAAGCTCAAAGGCCAAGATTGGTACCGAACTCCGCTACAGGTGAACCCACTGCTAATCCAAGAAGTCTCTCCTTTTGAAGCTCCAAAGAACTTCATTGTGATATCATTGTATCACCTTAGTAATCGTACAACAAGTCCCCAATCAAAACCAAAAACCCTAACAAAAGGTACTCAAGGCACCACAAGGTACTAACATAAGGCAATCTGAAACTTATCATTACCATAAGCACTCACCCTATCTACAAGTCCACAAAGTCCTATCTCACTTAGGAGAAATAGAGAAAGTCTAACTAGTCCAAAAATCCTGCCTCATTATTGATAACACACATAAGCACTAACTCTTCAAACAACAAAGCACCAACACACAAAAATATGGTGCATGAATAGAAAACTAAGATGGAGGTATATCAACCACAAGGAATATAAATAATAATATTCCATCTCAAAACATCCATCAAAGGGGTCAAATCAACCCAACCCAGACTAACATAGCCTTAGGAGGGCATTTCAAAACATTAAAATTCAGTTTTAGAGATCTGCATATGGCATTTTCTTGAATTAGCCTTTTTCTATTTTCTGGACTAACTCAATTTTTTTTTTCACAAACAGACAACATTTGAAACTTCTACGGGATTTCAAAAATCTTTGAATCCAATTTCAAACCCCTAGACGTCAATATTTTACAATTCTGACATTGCCACTCTCGTGCCCAATATGTCTCCCCTCACACTAGTTACTTTACATCTTCTATGACCCCATCAAATTTCAGATCAAACAGATATTATATGATAATATTATAGTCTCTCACTCCTATGGTTGACCCAAAAATTTTGAAACACCAAACCTTAACTTAGAGCATTTTTTTTCGAAATCATTTTTGGTCGATCTCGATTCTTAGCCCCAAAGTAACTTTGAGCATCGACCCACTAAATCAATTTTCAGCAATGTTTTTACCCTTTAAAATTATCAATTTGGATTTAAGCACTAAAATAGAAAATAAAAAAATTGAAATTGATCACACCAACTTTGAATTGACTCTACTTCTAGATCATCACCACGGTCTTCACTCTATCAACGCTCTACACACTCTACAGCAAAAAGATCAAAGCTACTATTGATCATAACTTGCCAAAATACCTTCAGTGCTCCAAAAACTCACAATTCTCATCACATAATCCAATTTGAGTTTTTGAAATAATCTTTTCTACTCTCAAAATGTCCACAATGAGACTCCACTCATAACCACAGCATAAAAAAGAGATTACAATCGAATCAAATATACTTTGTGCTTCCAAGATTCCAGGTTCCCGCACTTGCTACTATCTACCATAGCCACACTCTCAAATACTCAACTTCAAAAACTGAACTCCAAGAAACCCTAATTTGAACTCTACCCGTTGAGCCCTAGGTCTCCTAACGTCACTATTGGCCCTAACGGTAGTTTCAATATGAACGACACTAATTACACTATCGATTCTTATTATAGTATCTACTTATAAATACGCACATCTACCTTACTAGAGATGCCACTACATAAATCGTGATAAAGTAGTAATCATTTGTTTGTTATGTCTTCTATATAAATCTACCAACTTTAATAGATGTGGTGTTCATCACATGCTTCACCACATGATCTGAAATTCCTTGGCGTATGCAAGGATCCGGTCTCATATAATAGAATCTCTTGCCATGAAGATGGCAAGATCAAAAACTTCATAAATGTTCTTCCTTCTTGCCATGAAGATGATGACGATCTACATAGTAATCATAACAATGATCTTATCATACTTTTTTCATTTCTCACTTTCACCGCCTTCACACCATCTGCCATGAATCTAAACAACTCGACGAAATACTCATGCAATATTTATAAGACATGAGGTCATTAAAACAGTTTCATAAAGGTCTAATTCTTGAATACTTACATTTACCTAAGATTGCATATCGCATTGATCATTTATCTTCATTTTTATCGTTTTATTTATTTATATATTTACATACTAAATCAGAAGGAAACAAGCCCAAGACTAATATTACAAAAGAATCCTACACCAGAACTCTCTATTAGTACTTTGCATCATGGCATATGGAAGAAGGATTGGATTGATATTGTAATTGCATGAATCAAATAAATAAAGTGAAAAAAGTTTATCCTTAAATGAAGCCTAGATCCATTGCCTTTGAGTAGCTACAAACTGGAAAATGATTAATTTACAGTGAATAATACCATAAAGCGGGTCAAAAAGTATCAAATAATAAAATTTAGTCAAATCCTAAAAACTCTTTGAAACATAATTGTCAAATAAAATTTCTTAAAGTGTATCCCATGTTAGATGGTTTGACTTTTAATCCAATATATGTTACAATTCGGATCAAGTCATATGCAAAAGAGAGACATGGAGCACCCTGAAGTATAGTCAAAGTTTGATAAGATACAGTCATGAAAGTAAAATTTATTTTTTCTTTGCACAAATTTTCCCAAAAATGCCGATTGGGATTCAAAAATGGCGATTCCATAATGCACAAAAAAATTGATATTTTTATAAATCTTAGTTCTGCCTTGAATTTCTCTCATTTGTTAAGATTGCCCAAAATCTTAGGGAAGAGAGTTCCTAACTCCTTTCATATCAACCCTAGAAAGGTATAGAAACCCAAAAGTGCTAAATGTCATAAACTACTCATGTAACATAAGGTCAACTTGAAGATAGATGTGACTAAGACTTACTCTAACTATATACAAAAGAGCAAGTGCAAGGGGCGCTACGTGCACCGATGCCCTTCCACTTGCTCTAACAGCTTTTGTGTTCACAATCTACATAATTCTAGTTCATGAAAATGACCTAGAATAATATGATTTTAAAGTTGGTTGGATAGACTTTTAGGGCTATCTCTCTAATACATGGTAAGACGAAGTAGTATTCTCTCTAATACTAGTTTCAATCAAGATAGTATTACTAAAGCTACTAACTACAGGACATTTTTTCGTCATGGACCCAAGATCACTCAGCGAACCATGAGGCAGGGGCAAAGTTGCAATATATTATTGAAAAATCTACCACAACTCACTCATAAGTGAAATGATGGACTCCTCAACTGTGGTAATTTTTCAGGAGAAATTTTATACCTACATACGAATATCTCTATAAGTTATGAAAGATATCAGAATAGCTGTTTGGAAAATATAATATGTTTTTCGAAAATATTGATAAGGGCTTATTGAAAATTATTTCCAAGGCATTCTAGCACAATTCTGATCGTTTCAACAACTCAAACTCTCTTAATACTCCATTGCTGTGTTTAGCCTTGGTGACAATGTCTCTGGAGTATTAGTCATCCCAAAATACGGACTCCAAGGGCTTAATGACAAAGGTGTCAAGGTGGTGTTAGCCCACCACTTAAAAAGTTCCTAGAAGGATTTAAACATTGGAACTCGAGTTTTCAGCTGCGAGGCAGAACCTTTGCAGCAAATTATCAACAATTCATCTGTTCATTTGTCATGTTTATCCCATAGTCAGTTCTTACCAGTTTGCCATTTGTTTTCCACATTTAACCTGACTGCTAACGAGGGTATTCATTTTTCGAGTCTCCGCTTTTTTCTTTCTAAAAATGTAGGAATCAGTACAAAATTTGGAAGATTTGTTTGGTAACGTGCACCAAGTTTTGGAGATTCTTGTCTCTCGTATGTGCGCCGATGAGCATTTGCATGGAACATGCATTCATGGGATATATAAGGTTATTTATGTCATGGAAAATGTTTGAGTTCTACTGTCCAATGCAGTACTCACCTCCATGCCAGCACAGAGACAAAAATTCCACACGTGATCAGGGGGACGGGATGGAATTGAAAAGAATCATGATGCATGACTAAACTGTGACAGAACATGTTCTCTATTGACGGAAACGTTCTGTACTCTCCCCCTTGTGGCAAGTTTTCTCTCATCTCAGACAACTTAGTTCTCTCACACACTGATTGGGAGTTCGAAGAACATTCAGCATAACTAACATACCGAAACCTGTTGCTTGAAGCAGAAGGCGTCTTGGAACTGGACTCAGAGTGATGGGTCCCGGGTGATGATGAAGGTGCTATATGCAGACGTGATTCGTATCACGTTTAGTCGATCGGATTCCTTTCCTCTCGGGACTTAAGAGGTCAGTCCGAAGTCAATGACTTCTTCACTGTTGCAGACAAGGTATGTAGAGAGAGGCAGAACTTTTGCAGGTTCTCTCCATCTCTCTCTAAGCATGACTCGTCTGAGGGCATGGAGCCATGTTTAATGACATCGTTCGGCCTAACACCGTCAAGTCAAGGCTCGAATGAATCATGACACAGTGATGTGGATAGTGTGGGTCTAAACTCCCAAACGACATCACTCCAATATCTCCGAACTCTTTTGATGGCTGCTGCTGCTGCAACGACTCCGGGCCGGGCCGGGCCAGGCCCAGTTCAAGAGCCATGGCCACTGAACTGCTGGTGCTGGTGTGCTGCTGCTGGGATACGCATCCTACTGTCTTGTTGTGTTGAAAGAAATTCCCCTGTGCTCTTGCCGCAGAAGAAAGCCCAAGCCCCCACGCTTTGCCAACGCTTTGCCGATGCTTTGCTTCAGTGCTTTCCCTCGCTGCTGCTTTCCCCTACCGGTGCAATTTGCTGTAGGGTGCAGGGCATGTGCAAGTGCAAAGCTCAACCGCTGCTCGTACAACTCGAGCGCTATGATCATGTATCCGTACTAGTGGTGCCGCGGGGCGGGGCTGGGCAGGGAGCTGGAGCGGGGTCTGGGACCGTCTGCCGCGGCTACAGCGTATCATGCTCCCAACACATCGGTGTGTAGATCATCCAGGTGGATGTGGGAGTTTAAAGTGGGATCGGAAAGTATAAAGCAGATGGGATGGGCATAAAGCGCACAGTTTATAATAACCTCACCGAAGAGCTTTACGGTTTGGGGCCCACCGGGAGGTGCAGGTACTACAACATCGTCTCAGATTCATTGCCAAATCTTAAACGGTCATACGGTCGCTCCGAGGTTGGGTCGGGTTGGGTGTATTCGGTGTGTGTACGGTGCCCTCTGAACACCTGGCGGAAAAGGCCCAGATTTTCACCACCCGCTCCTTCAGTACTCGAGATTTTGGCTCGGGCAGCACCCGCTCTCATTAGCTCCTTGCCCACTCACTGTTGGGGATAGCTGTTCTTCTGACCCAACACATCGAACTTGACTCAAATTCAAAATTTGAACCATTCTGAATCTCGTACTGAATCAGTCGTCAATTCCAACCTATTGCCGTCCCGCTTATCCATCACCGACTTGTTTCCTCACGTAACCGTTTCTCCTCGGGTCTCCGCCCATAGCGGATTTCCTGACCGGGGTATCTGGAGAGCCCCAAACTTCCAGCAGAGGTTCTCCACACTCACATAGCTGCCTTGCTGACCGAGAAGCGCTACATGGAGTGCACCTGACTACGCTAAGTTAGCATCACCGCTGCACGGGCTTTGCCATTTCGAGCATGGAGGGAAATCCGCGAGATATCCAGCGGAGATCCAGCTCAGCTGAAATACGTATCACGATGATGCTCTGGTCGGTTCCACTGTGGCATACAGTATCTGCTACACAGACTGCTACACGAAACGCAGAAATATGAGTCATAGCCCGCGGTGAGTCATTGATAGGTTATTAGTTCGATCCTCGACAGTCCATGTCACCCTGCAATTCAATCTTTGTCCAATCTGAATGATAAAACCAAACTGGCAGCACAGTGCTTGTAATATAAATGGGAGGTCGGATTTCTCCCAGTCTTATGAGCATGAGCTCCTTCTATGCTGTAGATGAAAGGAGATTTTGACGTCATATCGTCGATCGTCTTCTGGAAAGATGTTGCAGCATCGTGTGAATGATAAAACCAAACTGGCAGCACAGTGCTTGTAATATAAATGGGAGGTCGGATTTCTCCCAGTCTTATGAGCATGAGCTCCTTCTATGCTGTAGATGAAAGGAGATTTTGACGTCATATCGTCGATCGTCTTCTGGAAAGATGTTGCAGCATCGTGAGAATCTGGATTTTACTTCCAAATTCTAGTGCCCAGTCATCTCATCGGCGGCTTCTCCAGGTGGGTTACATCTGCACTGCACCCTTCTACAGTAACAGCAATCAGTCCCTGCAATGCTTTCAACATTGGTCGATCGGGTAAAATTTGGCCTCTCGCATTTCACCTGCACTTCCTGTTGATGACTTTTGCATTAGGTCCCACACAGTGTTCGTAAAAGACCAGTAAATACTTTAGGAGCTCGTATGTTTCGTTCCACTGCGTCCTGGGGGACAAAATGCTACACATGATATTGGACAAGTTACCGTCTTAGCTACCTAACGTTTTTCACGATTGAAGCGTCCCATGAGTCATGATTGTCTTTGTCCTCATTAGATGGAACTCCTAAGCAACAACTGGATGTGTTTATCAGTCAGGAGTATTTTAGAAGATAACATAAATTCTGAAATACCCTTGCAGATGTGTCTGCTATGATTATTTATTGGTGTTGTTTTGCAAGAGCAACATTTTACAGAGATTTAAGTCGACAAATTGATGACGGAGGATAAGATCAACTTTGTACATTGACTGGACCTCTTCATTCATATCCTGAAAACAAATTAGTCTAAATTGCATCGAACATAAGTTCATCAGTCGAAATCGACTGTTAGTTCAGTACGTGAAAGTTTAGCATGATGTATGCATTTTTTAATATTTTTTTATACATTGTATTTTTGTAGTGTAATATTAAGTTTACAAAAAACCATAGAAAATGCTGAATCTTAATGAACCACTAAAATATATTCACGATGAATATGTGCTTCTTGCATATTTATGTTCAAATAATAAATAAAATCTTATATATAATGTAAGCCTCAAATTTGAATCATTTTTGTCCTGAATCATTATTTTAAGGTTATATTATGTAAATATAATTATTATAGGTATAATTTTAGAACAAAATTTATTTGTGTAAATATATGATGTGTTAAAAAATAATTTATTTATTGTAACCAAAAGCGATTTCCATCATTTTATGATTTTCTTGTATCTTGCAGTTGTTAACTGATTTGTACGCCAAATTTTATAATCAAATTATTTTTTATCATCTATAAATAAAATTTTCATCAAATATGAATATACATTATTATATATAATCATTTTTTACTTACATAATTCAACACTTGGACTTCATCACATGATATCAATGAATGATCTAAGAACTTTTCCCATTGACCATTAGAATGCAATCCAAACAAAGATGTACATTAGGTAATTCCAACTATATTCTTTTTATTTCATTATACAGTTTATACTTTAGTTTCTGTGCATCATAGTCGGGGACCCAATACATGATCAAGGACGATTGTGCCAAGATTACACTCCGCAAGTGTAGTCATAAATGAGAGAAAAAAACATCTCAGGAGAAGAATTTACAACTGTTTGATAGCAATACCAAAGTTTTTACACTACCACTTTCTACGTACTGTACTTCACCGAACCCTTTATCCTTTATAGTTGAGAAAACTATTCCAATTTCTTTGGTGGCATAAGATCATGTTGGTAGTAGAGGCACAAGCATATAACTTTGGATGGAAGAATCTGTTCTTCTTCGTTTCTCTAATGTGCAGCTAGCTTCGCTTCTGTCGGCAGGTCGTTCTTTTTGGGTCATTAGCGAGACCATGGCTCAAACTGCCCGTTGTGCGTATGTATACATGGCTGGAGTAGCTTTGGTGGAAATTTCAGCGCTCTGGATCGAGGATGCAGACGGTATTCAACGGCGGAAATTCCTTTGCTTCTCTTCTAGCAGAAGAGAAGCAACCCATGGCAGAACCATCATGAAGAGAACAAACCTAGGAGAAAAAGGGCAAAGAGAAGCCTAGACCAAAGGCGCGAAAAAATACAGTAGTAGCCAAAGCTTTGAACTCGGAAAACCTACCGGAGATGGTCTGTTCGTGTGGGGGCGAGGTGGCATGACGAAACGCTGGTGAATTAGAGGGAGAGTGCGCTTTCATGAGGATGTCTATTTATCAAATGTGGAGAGTCAATAATATGAAATAAAAGCATTGACATTGTTTTTCTCTGCATGGAAAAAACTCTAATTATTTTATTTTGACTTTTCCTCACGACGCGCATAGATATATTCCGCGTGCGATAATATTTTTCAATAAATATCACAGGAAATGGAATATTCTGAAATAAGTAAAATGAATTTTATATATATATATATGAAAAACAACAGAAATAGATATAAAATATATGTTAAAAAAATTTATGGAACAGCAATAAAGAATTTAGAATTCCATGTAGCAAGTGCTCCAAATCTCAACACTTCTTTGTTCTAATATAATATCTTTTTTGAAAAAGTTATGTTTTAGTTTTTCGTAAATGTGACTTTGACATGATTCTTTCATTTGCTTTTTTGAACACAACCAAACAACGTTCTCCGCAGTGCACATTTGAATTTTGAGAAGGGAAAATAAACTAATTGACGGCAGTGCCTATCATGCCACAACCTACCATTACAAGTTGTGGGTTGTAATGATATATAAAGAACATGTTGTGAACCATCATAACCGAAAGCATTTATCTAAACTACGGAAAAAATGACCATAATAGGTCACCCACATGAACAATACTTCTCTATTGTATTGACCAGGGCTGATAACCTTTTATCTTCCGCGGGTCCACCTTGTCAGGTTTGGCTAGGTAATAAGATATTTGTCCGGGTAGCTGCTGAATGCTAAAGTAAGACTCATTGCATAGACATAACTTTTGGGGCACTAAACTCATGTTGCGCTAAGGACTGTCGCTCTTTTCGAAAGTAGCATTTAAATTCCACTCTTTCTATGAGGGCGACTAGGGAAGTAACTACCTACTTCAAGCCTGAAACAGACTATGTACAGTGATTTTCTAGCTGGACATGATAAGCCAAAAGGATTTGTCCTACTGGTATTGTTGTCTCCGCTACTTGTTTTTCTCTTCTTTCTAGCCAAAGTGGAGTTTAACAAGGTTTGAACCCAACTTCAAACCGATTATTATCATGGCCACTAGTTGGAATTTTTTGGGGTTAGGTTTGATCATTGTATCTAGAGAGCAGACTTTTTCGAGAGACCTTATCAATTTCAACCCAGTCGCGATGGTGTATGAAAGGAGTACAAGTATAAGTACATCATTTGATACATGTAGTGGGGGCACATACGAAAAAGTCGTAGATAAAGGTATGAACCATGCACGAAAAAGGGTGCAATATACAAGAGGGGTCGCGAAAGAGCAGACCGACTCTGAAGCTTTGCTGTTCATATCGTCCGTGAGTCGTGACGTTCCGTGACATCCACATTCGTCAGAAGTCTCAAAGTCGCCGGTGTGCCGGCACTGGGTCTCTCAAAGGTTTAGACATGCACACGTGGTACGTTACGAGTATGCCAGATGGACCTATAGTTATCGTTCATGTGGTGATTCTCACAGTCATTACGGAACAGTTCAGAGAGTATTTGGTAATATTGCTTCTGCCTTTCCACACTGGCATTTGTTCTCCACCACATTCTCTAAAATTCACGTTCTTCCAATTTCTTCATGATCGTTTATTGACTTCTGTTTTTACCGGTCCATGCCTATATAGTGGGAACTATGACGGAAAAGTCCCCACAGTGGAAGACAATGTGATAAGAACCAAGTGCAAACTTGCAATTTGGAGCATGGACCCCTTTGAACTTCATCTTCAGCTGTGCTACGTAGTTAAGTGTTTCAATTTCAAGCAGTTGAGCGTTTCCCAGAATGAGTATAGGTATCATTCAAACAAAAGGCACTCACAGCCGCAACATAGCATAGCATAGTCCGTTTTCAAGGCTTCAGTTTCTGTTGGAATATGAGAGAATAAGGTGACGCATGGAATCAAAGAACCATCACAAAGAAAACAAAGCCGATGCCAATAAGGGCCAAGGGATGCCCAGCTCAGAGGCACAGGGTAGCAACTGTTGGAACTATGTTACGAGACTAATAGCGCAGATTTGCTTCTCAATTCTCTAGCCTCTTTCTTGTTATGAATATTAATGAAGATTAAGCATAAACCAGCGGGGAAGAAAAAAAATAAGGTGAATGGGACAAGTATAAAAATCCAAAGAAGATATTCGGATTTTCATACATGTTTGCACTGGTATGAGTATAATTTGGAAAATATTTTCTTATTTTAAAGAAAAATCAAGAACAAAATGATTTTTATTTTAATCTTCATTGAAAAAATATTAACAAATTGAGTGAAAAACATAAATTATAAAAAGTAAATTTTTATGTTGTTATTGGTTGAAATTCTTATTCAATTTATAAAATTTATTTGAAAATTTTACTGCAACAAAAAAATTGAAATATCTTGAACTGAAACAATTTAACTAAAAAACTACTAGCAGGACCAAATAAAACAGATACATGAAGTGCTCCAAAAGCAAAACCTCGATTTAATCTTATCAATTTGACGCTTAAAATCGTACTGAGTTAAATCTGCTTATACAACTCGATATTCTCAAAAGTTTTCTATTTAATAGATCACTGGGTAACACAAATTCCGCTTTCTTGTCCTTTGGCCCATTGGAAGATGAAGAAGATCAAATAGGCATATTTCTTTTTATTTCTTTTTCTTTTTTCAATAACAAGTAAATTTGGGACCGATTTGACGCACCAATTCGCTGCAAGTGGTAACCAAGTAGTAACTACGGGCTCGAGGAATTTCTCTTTGGGCCAACCGCTAGAACTTGCCCTGGGTTCATATACGACATAAGTTCTTCCGGTGGCCTAGACAAAAATATAAAATTGCGGTTTTATTTCCTCTCTACGGCCACCTTGCTTATATTTTCAATAGATTCTTTCTTTCCCGCACCTGAATTGGGAACAATCAGTCAAAAAGAAATGGAAAGCGAACATCAAATTGTATGTTTCATTGAAAATAAATCAAAATCATAAAAGTATGATTTTGTCCTTAAATCCTCTGATTTTGATTAGTCAAGTTTCATAATTATAAAATGATAAATGAATTTATTTTATCTTATTTTTCATAATATAAAATTTATTAAGAATAAAATATTGAATCACAATTATTTTTGAAATTCAGTGGCATTTGGACTTTTCAAATATAATTTATTTTTCAATGCAAGAAATATTTAAAATTTGATAATAAATTCTCATTTAGAGCTAATTAATTTACATAAATATAAATATTTAAATAAAAATTCATACATAAATATTATGTTTTAATTTTTTTTATCTATAGTAGTTGGAGTTAAATAATATGTATTTAAAACTAAGTTAGATTAATCCAAATTTAAATTAATCGCAATAAATTCAATGATAGATCTAGTTTAATTTTGATTAAGTTGTATGAATAAGGATATGAAATTTTTGAGATTGTGAAAATTTATGAACTTATCTAATTTATATATATACACTCTTCAAATCAAACATTTTTCTATAGTCTGATCTATTAATAAAATATGTTTCAATATTTTATCTTGTCTGATAATGCATTTAAAAAAATTTGAGCATTCTATGAACAAGTTGTGTGTGAATCAAATATGATAATAGGTTTTTATGTTCTTATGTTTTGTTACATACTTGTAATGCAAATATATAATCCTTCATAAAATGATGTAAAGACATGAAAATTGTGTACATTGTCGTGCACATACATATCACATCACAACATACATCATTGTCACATCAAACATCACAATACATAGACCGTCATACATTAAAACAAGTGTATCACAATAATCTTTTCTACTCTCAAAACGTCCACAAGGACACTCCGCTCATAACCATAGCATAAAAGAGAGATTACGGTCAAGCCAAATCCACTTTATGCTTCAAAGACTCCAGGTTCCCGCATTAGCTCCTCTCCACCATAGCCACACTTTCAAAGTCTCACTTTGAAAATTGCTCTCCAAGGAGACCTTATTCAAACTATACCCCTTGAGCCTTAAGTCTCCTAACGGCGTTATAGGCCTTAACGCTAACGTGAGGACAGACAGTGCCCTAACATCAGTTCTAGTGTCAACGATGCTAACTGCACAATCAGCTCTAACTCATGTATCTGCTCTTGCATATGCGCACCTACCTAACTAGGGATGCAGTTATATAAGTTGTGACAGTTATCGTGCACATACATCGTTGTCACATCATACATCACAATATATAGAGCAATAAACATCAATACAAGTGTACCACAATCGTCCCCCTAATTGGAAATTAGGTCCCTCTAACACCATATACCCATCTAGTCCATTAACATGATATGTACTTTGTGGGCCTAAGATAAGAATGCCGAATGCTACAATGCCCCATTGGTAGTTCCATGTTTGCAATCCATACCATGTAAAGGTCAAAACTCAAGAAGGTAAAACCTCACATACTCGTAAAATTGTGCGACTAGTATGAACTCTGTTGCAAGTAAACATAATCATCAACATGAAATCTGAAAATTGAAGGTCAATATCCATCTCCTTAGATGGTAGCATAACGAAAAGTATCTCTATACTCTGAAAAAGGTAGGTTATCAAATGCCATGGGCATTACCCTACGAAAGAGTTCTGTCCTTTGAGAACATTTTCTAATCCAAACATCCGGGTTATGAAAGTCCAAGACTTTAGTTGACTCTCGACAAACAACTGCAATTAAGTTTGGATCTCTATCATATAAAAAAAAGTACGATGAGAATGACGCTAGAGATGGTTGTTGGATAAATTGATAACCCATGGCCAACCATGGTAGATGTATGTTCCATTCTCCTATGTGATCTTTCTCCAAGCCAAACTTTTTTACTCCTTTCTTCACCGTTTGAAAAACTCTCTCTATTAGACCATTAGCCTCTGGAGGATTTCTTGAGGTGGTACGATGATCAATCAACGTTCAATCACACAAAGCATGAAAATCACCCAAAAACTTAGTACCCTTATCAGTCAACACTTTTGTTGGTGAACCAAATCGGCTAAGCATCAAAACTAAAAGATCATAAGTTGTTCCCTTACTTGACTTGTTAGGTAATGCCACCAACTCAATCCACTTGGACAAAGTGGATTGAGTTCCATCATGACCAACACATGTCGATGATGTCGTATAATCAATGATTGAGGTCCTTCAAAATCCAAGCTCCAATGATAACCAAGTCACATAATCGATAGAGGATGTAATTGTCGTGTAGGGGTATTGAATGATGCTCGAACACGATCACATACCATACATTTGACCACAAACTGTTGCACCTAAGTTTGTATACCTCTCCATCAATAGTGACTTTGAAGTGAGCTATATATTTGCTTCACTCCAAAATGACCTAACTCTTCATGAGCATGTCTGATCAAATGTGCTCTTTAAGATGAAAATGGCTCATCATGGATGCTGCCATCTCCCCATACTTGAAGAAGATATCATTTGAATTGCCAAGTTCTCTGTAAAACTCCATCCCGCTCCTTGTCACTCAAAGTGTCCCCCAAAGCACATGTACGAACAATTTCAACACCATCATATCGTCATGGATGTCTCGGCTTACCGCCAAACCGTCTGTAGTTCAACATCCAAGGATAAAATATCCATTCTCTGATCCAAGAGAGATATCACATAGTTTTCAAGCACCAACATATTCAAAAAGATAGATGCATATCAATCTAGCACCATCTCGTCATCACTCTCACCGTGACATTGAGCCCTGTTCATCTTCCCAACACCACTCTTAATCTAGCTTTGTCAGCTTTGTCAAAACTTTGGCTATAGTGCTAAATCCTCACACATATTGCCTATAAAAGTTTGCAAGTTCAAGGAAAGCTCATACCCTACTCACATTTGAGGGTTGTGGGATACGCAAGATTGCCTTCACCTTGGTTTGCTAAAGTCCCAATCCTCTTGGGTACTAGATGACCCAAGTACTCTACCTCCTCCTGAAAGAACTTACACTATCCATGATGCAATCTGAGGCCATGAGCAATCAATCGCTCAAATACCTCATGCAAATATCTTTCATGCTCCACCAATGTAGCACTATATATTAGAGTATCTTCAATGTAGGCTCATGCACAATCAAGTCCGGCTAGGATCATATCCATCATTCATTGGAACTTAGCAAGTGTATTCTTCAACCCAAATGATAAGAACTTCCATTGATACAAGACATACTTACCATGCAAATCAATTAGCCAAAAGATTGTCTTGGCCTTATTCACATCTCGAATCCGCAATTGATGATATCCTGCTCGTAAATCCAATGTAATGAAAACCTTTGCATGCCCAACCGCATCAAAGATCTCCTCAAGTGTAGACAAGCATATCCATCAGATTTTGTCTGTTGATTGAGAGATCAATAGTCACCATACATGCGTCATATGTATAATTGTCATGCATATCCTTCTTGACTATCATCCCCACAGCAGAGGCATACTCTTTATATGATATATTCACTAATCCAGCCTTTAGAAGGTCTTGACACCTACTTTGGATCAGATCTCTCTCCATATTGATGTATAGATAGGGATGCCAGAAGAGTAGTGCATCAATTGTCAAGTCAATTTGTATACTAGGTCCCTTCAAATAGCCTAAATTCTTCATATTGAAGTCAAAACAATTTCTCAAACTCCTTAGACATCTCCACACCCTATGTCTTTCTCTTCGTGTCACTTTGGGACCAATTTCAATATCCCAAATCTCCTCTCTATCGACACTAGAGATAAAAGCTGTAGTATCTAGTTGTAGTTGTAGTTGAGAAGAAAGCTTTTTTTGCTCTCTTATAGCAAGATCCACTAGCTCAATGTGAACAACTCAAGTAGCTCTAGTTGTAACCTCTTGAGTTGTATCATTAAGGTCCATAGAAGTAACCATCGCTTGCTTCACACAAAAAACTCCAACCATACTCAAAGAAGACTATACCTTTCCTTCTCTAACATCTTTAGAAGACCAAGGATGAGATCTTGGGCACTTCTTGCCTTCAACTTTTGCCTCCATTGTCTCGGTAGGAAAAGAGCTTACCAATGGTCTTGCAGTCACACATATGGGCCACATGCATCTCCGCTCATCCAATTCGAGCCTCACAATCCATGTCAAACAGTTTAGGTCTATAGCTTGACCCAACACGTGAAGTCCTGATGCCTCTAATAATGTAGAGACTTCTATAATACAGGTACAAATTTCCATAGCTCGCTCTCTCTCTTCATCGTTGGGTTCCACCAACCGATGAGAACAAGAATCCCATACACGTCTAAGTACTTCCTCTATGTAGGTATGGGAAGCTAGATAAGTCAACAATGTGGGCAATGTAGCTCTTGGTTGACCCACAAGATTCACCACTGCCATGAATGACATGTCAGCATACACCACTGCTTGGGAGTGTCTAGCCACATCCAAAATACTCTCCATTATGAGATGTGAGGGTCTCTCCACTCCATCATACGCTCCTAATTAAACCTCCATTGGAAGAAGATTTTTCCATCATAGACGTGGACGATGTGAACATGAAATTAATGGTTGTCACATTTGTGTAAGTTGCCAAATAATGTATTGTATCAAAATTTTTATTTTGTTATCATGACATATTTGTTAATTGTATAAAAAATATATAGAATAAAAGCAAAGCAAAGATATTTACTTTGCTTCATACTTAATACTTAGCAAATGAGATATGATGTTACATGAGACAATAGGTTTGAGTTTTTAAATTATAGTATTGGAGAATAATATAAGTGAAATTTTTTGTTTCACAAAATATTTTCATCAGATTAGTTGTATAACATGTTGTTTGTTGAGAAATTGTTTTCATGTCATCCAAACAACTATCATGTAGTATTATCACATTCTCACTACTTGGATCTTCATGAAACTTCATAAGATGACTATTTCATCTTATAAACAACTATTAAGAACAATTGGATCACAATCCATGTAATTTATGTTCATTCTCTTACCTAACCATCTCTTGATCATCATTTTTTTTTAAAAATCACATGAATTAGTATGAAATTTTCTAATATTGTTATATTCTAGCAGAATTCTATCAAATTTCAACTTTATTTGAACTCAACTACTCATTCAATTGGGGACGCAAGACCTTGCTTACCATGACACCATACATTTCGTTATTGTTGGATGGTCATGCTAGGGATACACATGGAATAGTAATGATTATGGGCTACATGATTCATGTTTTGGGAGATGTTATGTGTGTTACGATCTCTCTAGGCACATCAGTCCTATTCATCAACATACATTTTGGAGAATATTCCCTTGTTGGATGACCCACGTGCATGAGTGATGACGAGTGCACATCAGGTGTGATCATGGATTGGACCAACGGTATTACTAGATGCGGCGAGAGTAGGATCTCGTGCACATCATTATTATTTTTAAATCACATGAATCAGTATGAAATTCTCCAATATTGTTATAATCTAACAGAATTCTATCAAATTTCAACTTCATTTGAACTCAACTACTCATTCAATTGGGGACGCAAGACCTTGCTTACCATGACACCATACATTTGGTTATTATTGGATGGTCATGCTAGGGATACACATGGAATAGTAATGATTATGAGCTACATGATTCATGTTTTGGGAGACGTTACGTGTGTTACGATCTCTCTAGGCACATCAATCCTATTCACCGACATACATTTTGGAGAATGTTCCCCTGTTGGATGATCCACGTGCATGAGTGATGACGAGTGCACATCAGGTTTAGTCATGGATTGGACCAACGGTATTACTAGATGCGACGAGAGTAGGATCTCGTGCACATCATCCTTGTCTATGATGGACAAACCTTCTTCTAAGGGAGGTTTTATTATGAGCATATGATGGAGTGTAGAGACCCTCACATCTCATAGTGGAGAGTATTTTGAATGTGGGTAGATGCTCATAGGCAGTGGTTTATGCTAATAGGTCACCAATGGTAGTGGTGAACCTTGTGGGTTAGCCAAGAGCTGCATTACCCACATTGTTGAGTTATCCAGCTTCCCAAACATATAGAGAGGAAGGATATGGACTTGTATGGATTCTTGTTTGCAACGGTTGATGGAACCCAATGTTGAAGAGAAAAAGCGAGCTATGGGATTTCGTACCAATAGTACCTACATTATAAGAGGTATCACAAAATCAAGTGTTGGATCTGGTTATGGACCTGAACTGTTTGACATGGATTGTGAGCCTCGGAGTGACTGAATAGAGATGTATGCGGTCCACATATGTGACTGCAATACCATTGGTAAGCTCTTTTCCTACCAAGACGGTGGAGTCAAAAGCTGGGGGCAAGAAGTGCCCTAGATCTCATCCTTGGTCTTATGGGGATATTAGAGAAGGAAAGGTAGAGTCTTTTTCAAGTATGGTTGGAGTTTTTTGCGTGAAGCAAGTGGTGGTTATCACTAAGCAGCTTTATGATACAACTCAAAAGATTATAGCTAGATATGTAGGAATTTTTCACACTAAGCTAGTAGAGCTTGTATGAGAGAGCAAAAAAAACTTTATGCTCAAGAGGTTGTCGTTCAGTGATCATATATATTTCTATCTCTACTGTCAATGGAGAGGAGTTTTGGGATACTGAGATTTATCCAAAGTGACAAGAGAAGAAAGAAATAGGTCGTGGAGGTTTCTGAGGAGTTTCATAAACTATTTTGCCTCTAGTATGAAGGATTTAGGCTGTTTGAAGGGATCTGATATACGGATTGACTTTACAACTGATGCAACAGTCTTCCGTCGTCCCTATCAATATAGAGATATGGAGAGAGATCTGATACAATATGTGTCAAGACCTTCTTGAGGTTGAATTAATGGAGATATCATATAAAGAGTATGTCTCTCCTGTGGTGTACTATCAATTGACAGACAAAATCTGATCGATATGCTATGCCTACACATGAGTAGATCTTTGGTGTGGTTGGGCATGCAAAGGTTTTCAGTACATTTGATTTACGAGCATGATGTCATTAGTTGCGGATTCAAGATGAGGATAAGGCCAACACAACCTTTTGGGCAATTGATTTACATGGCAAGGATGTGTTGTATCACTGTAAGTTCTTACCATTTGGATTGAAGAATACACATGATCCTAGCCAGACTTGATTGTGCTCGAGTCTATATTGACTATATTATAGTATATAGTGCTGCAATGATGGAGCATGAGATACATTTGCAGAAGGTATTTGAGCGATTGATTGCTCATGGCCTCAAGTTGCATCCTGGAAAGTGTAAGTTCATGAGCATGTAGAGTACTTGGGTCATACCATATACCCATGAGGATTAGGAGTTTAGCAAACCAAGGTGGAGGCAATCTTGCGTATTCCACAACCCTCAGATGTGAGTAGGATGCAAGCCTTCCTTGGACTTGCAAACTTCTATCGTTGATATGTGCAAGGATTTAACACTATTGCCAAAACATTGACAAGGCTGAAAAAGCTAGATCAAGAGTGGTGTTGGGGAGATTAACAGGAGAGGGCTTTTGTTGAGCTCAAGGAAAGTTTGACATGTGAGAGGTCGTCCCTTTCAAGTACATACTGATTGGAGTATGTTGGGTTTGGGAGTAGTGCTTACCCAACATGATGATGAGGGGAAGGAGTTTGTAGTAGCTTATGCAAGTAGCTCCAACAATGCAGTGGAGTCAACGTATAGTTCTTATGAAAGAGAATGTTTGACATTTATTTGGACAGTGACACATTTTAGATGTTATTTGTTTGGAAACTCATTCATTTTCATCAATGATCATCAACCATTGAAATGGTTGATGGAATCAGACAAGCTTACATGAAAGCTTGTATGATGGGCTCTTATCCTACAAGAGTATGATTTCATGGTTGTTCACAGACCTAGAGTGGTGAAATGTGATGTGGATGGGTTAAATCGAAACCCATGTACAAGTCAAGTTGATGAAACCGGGGCTTGATGGCATGTTGATACTGATGAGGAGATGGTGCCAAGTTGGCATGCATATGCTTTTTTGAGTATGTTGGTGCTTGAGAGCTATGTGATATCTCTCTTGGGTCGGAGAACTTGGATTCTAAGACTAAGGACGGTGTGATGGTAAGCTGAGACATCCATGACTACATGATGGTGTTGGAGTATCTTCATACATGTGCTTTGGTGGGCACTTTCAGTGCCAAAGAACGGGATCAAGTTTTACAGAGAGCTCGATGGTTCAGATAGGAAGGTACACATCTTTTTGAAGTATGGGGAGATGACATCATTCGTGTTGTGCCACTTCCATCTCAAAGAGCATAATAGTTGATCAAACATGCTCATGAGGAGATATGTCATTTTGGAGTGAAGCGGACATATATCTTACTTCAAAATCACTATTGGTGGGGAGGTATGCAAACAGAGGTGCAATAATTTATGGCCACATGTATGATATGTGATCTTGTTTGAACATCATTCAATACTCCTACACCATAATTACATCATCTACTGATTATGATATTTGGTTATCGTTGGAGCTTGGATTTTACAAGACCACTGCCATTGACTATACAACATCATCGATATGTGTTGGTCATGGTGGAACATTTCTCCAAGTGGATTGAGTTGGTGGCATTGACTGTCAAGTCAAGTGAGGAAACAACTTATGCATTCTTAGCTACGATGTTTAGTCGATTTGGTGCACTAACGGAATTGTTGATTGATCAAGGTACTGAGTTTTTGGACAAGTTTCAAGCTTTTTGTGATTGAACATTGATCGATCATTATACCATCTCAAGGGATCATCTCGAGGCTGATGGTCTAGCAGAGAGAGTTGTTCAGACGGTGAAGAGAAGACTAAGAAAGTTTTGCTTGGAGAAAGGTCATCTAGGAGACTGGGACATCAATTTATCCGGCAAACATTTCTAGAGTCATTCTCCCATTTTTTTTAATATATGGTAGGGATCCACGCTTATATGTATCTATTCATCGAGAGTCAGCTGAAGTCTTGGACTTGGATAACTCTCATGTTTGGTTAGGGTGTGTTCTCAAAGGGCACAACTCTTTAGTAGAGTAATGCCCATAGCATTGTAAAATCTGACTATTGCACAACATAGAGATATTTTGCGTTATGCTACCATCAGAGGAGGTGGATATCAACCTTCAATTCATAGATTTCATATTGGTGATTACGTTTACTTGTAGCAGATCACATTGGATGTTATGGTTAGTCGCACAATTGAGTACGTGAGGTTTTATCTTCATGAGTTTTGGTATTAGATGGTCGTGATGGTGTGATTTGGAAGGATTATGTGCGTAATTGTGCGCCATGTCACCTTCCACATTGATGGTATTATGGAGCGAAGCCTAACAATTGTGTGAGCAGGCATGAGATGTATGTTATGAGGATGAGCTGATGGAGTAGCCATTATGCTGATTTGTGATTCTTGTTCGAAAGGATAACATATGTCATGTTTGACATATCCTCGCAATGCAGTGCCAAGTGATCGGTGGAGATGTACTCAATGCGATTAGCAAGCAAGCTGGTTTGACTGTAATATGGTATGGATTGCAAATAGGTGACTAATGATGGAACATTGTAGTACCCGACCTCCTGATCTTAGCCCCACGAAGGACATATCATGTTATGGACTAGATGGCTACCTAGTGTTAGAAGGATCTAACCGCCAGTTAGGGGGGCGATTTGAAAACATTTGTGTTGGTGTGTGACGATCTATGTAGTGTGATGTTTGATGTAACAGCAATGTATATTATGATATGATATGTATGTGCACGATAACTATTACGACTTATGTAGTGACATCCCTAGTAAGCTAGGTTCGCGCACACATGAGCATATACAATAGTTAGAGCCGATTGTGCAGTAAACGTCATTCGTACTAGAACTGCCATTAGGACCGACAGCGCCGTTAGGAGACATAAGGCTCAAGAGGTAAAGTTTGAATTAGGGCTTCTTGGGTGCAATTTTTGAAGTTGAGCCTTTGAGAGTGTGGCTATGGTGGAGAGTAGCTAGTGCAACAACCTGAAGTCTTTGAAATACAAAGTGGGCTTGACTCAATTGTAATCTCTCTTTTATGCTATGGTTATGAGCGGAGTGTTTGTGAAAATTTTGAGAGTTGAAAAGATTATTGGGGTACACTTGTGTTGGTGTATGACCATCTATATAGTGTCATGTTTGATGTCTTAGGGTTTAGGTATATGTTGTGATGCGATATGTATGTGCATGATAACGCGCCAACACAAACAAACGTGATGCACAAATAGGAAGCCAAGATGGAGGTATATCAATCACAAGAAACATAAATAATAATACTCTATCTCAAAAACACCATCAAAGGGGTCAAACCATTTCAACCTACAGGAACATATCCTTAAGAGGACATTTAAACTTCGAAACACCAAATCTTGACTTCAAGCACTTTTTTCCAAAATCTTTTTTAGCCAATCTCAATTTTAAGCCCCAAGATAACTATGAGCATCAACTAACTTTGTTAATTTTTAGCAACGCTTCCGCCCTCCAAAATTCTTGATTCTGATTTAAACACTAAAACATAAAATACAAGAATTTGAAATTGATCACCCCAACTTCAAATCGACTCTACTTCTAGATTGCTATCACGTCCTTCACTTCATTAACGCCATGCACACTCTACAACAAATAGATAGAAGCTACCATCGATCAAAACTCGCCAAAACACCTTCAACGCTCAAAAAACTTCCAATTCTCACCACAGAATCCAATTTTAATTTTTTAAGTTATTTTTTCTATTATCAAAACGTCCACAAGAATACTCTGCTCATAACCATAGGATAAAAGAGAACTCTAGCCAAAACCACTTTGTGTTTCAAAGACTCCAAGTTCCACACTAGCTACTCTTCACCATAGTCACTCTCAAAGGTTCAACTTCAAAAATTGCATTCCAAGGAGCCCTATGTCTCCTAATGGCTATGTACAAATTCAATTCAAGTACGAACGGTGCTAAATGCACAATTGGTTCTAACTACTGTATTTGCTTTGCATCCGGCGGCTACCTAACTAGCTAGTGACAACATGCATGCCTAACATGATATGTGCATTAGGTTTCCGTGCATGAGTAGGCAATCTCGATTTGATAATATGGCTAATAAGTTCTATAAGTATCAAATCTATGGCAACTTGGTCTCTACTCGGATTAAATTTTGTACAACACGGTGAGTAGGGGAAGGTAGGAAGTTTCATGGATATCCAAATTCAGAACATAGTCAGATCGTATCGTAGCCTGATTTAGTAAATCACTCGATGAACCATAAACAATTCTCTTGACTAGAGGAAGTTTCGTATGTTAGATCTTTGACTCAATCAAGACCACAGTGTATGTCATACGAGAAGGCAGAACCTAGTATTCGAATAGAGTAAAGTCAACATTCTGCGATCAATTTCAACTTCGATGTAGGAACATATTTAAGAACTCGTCGTAACCAAATTGGGTCCAGGATTGGTGCTTGGACAGCAACTAGTGCACACTCTCTTGCACAGGAAGAATCCTGCTTACGGTCACCGTGAACAGGTATGCAAGTTGACTTTTAAACAAATTTGATGCTTTCTAGAAAATTGATGTTTCACTCCTTTTATAGAAATACAGGTACAACAGTAGCATCGTCTTGTTGTGGCACTGTTTCTGATCGGACTGAATTAAGATTAATCAAGACTGTGCCCCTATTTATACCACTAAACAGCATTACAAGTTGGTGGGCACTGGAGAGTAACCTAGTCTTGCTATTATAACGTCATTAGAATGTGAGTTTCAGGAACCAGGTTCCAATCGATGGTTTGACATTATCGCCATTTTTAAGAGCGAACTGGATCCGACCCAAGACTGTACGTCGGTCTTGGGCTTCCAGTGAGGTGGAATCAAGTCGCTTGTCACGACGCAGTTTCGCGACGACGCTGTCCAACTTGCGACTGTGATACGCGGTGAGCTGTAAAGGGGAGAAACATTCCGGTGTGGTGAGGTCCATCTCGCAGGCGTGTCGAGAGCACGGACCGCCAAACAGACGGATGGCTGCCCCCTCTCTCCGTCGGGGGTACTAGGTTCGGGTGGATGTTTTAAATCTCGGAATGGACAGCGGCCGTCGGATGGAGGATCCGACGATCTGAGCATTAGGGTTACAGAATTGGTGAAAGTGGAGGAAGGGAGTAGGGCAGCCATGGATGGATGTATGGACGGATGGCCATGGCCCGCTGCTGCTAATGCTGGGGTCTCGATGCTGTGCTCCTGCTGCCGCTGCAGGAGCAGCTCCTGTTCTGATGCTGCAAGCTGCATACCAACCGCCACGGTGTGAGGGAGACAGAGAGCGAGGGCGAGTGGAGTGACAGAGAGCCACTACGGTAGGACGACACCAGACAAAAGAATGCGGGCTGAGTTTAAACACATGGACGACCAACGACGACGGAAAGCAAAGGAAGCAAAAGCAAAGCGAAGGGAGGAAGGATCGTCGGGAGGAGGGAGGGGATGGATTGGAAAGGCGCAATCGGAGATTGAGGTTGTGTCGCTGAACGGGGGCAACGACTGCAGATCGAAAATGTGATCTTGGGATCCGCGACGCGACTAAAGATAGAAAAAAAAAGGAAAAAAAAGGAAAAAGAAGGAAAGAAAATCTGGCCGACGAGAATGTAAACAAGGAAGCGATAACAAGGAAAACGACAAGGAGAGGAATGGAGCAATGAAACGAGAAGCAGGAGTGGGACGATCCTCCGCGACGGGAGGAAGGGAAAGGAAAGAAAGGACGTTGAAGGTAGGCAGGCTAATCAAACCGGGGTTGCGAGCGATGTGACGCGATGCTGCTTGCTGCTGCTTCACCTCGACGACTACTACTACTGATGACGAGTGATGGATGAGCGGAAGACGGAGAAGAGAGAGAGAGAGAGTCGGGACTCGGGAGAGGACGGGCGAGAGTTGAGGCGAGTTGAGACCCTCTGGGTGATGGTGGTAACTTTTGCTGTAAGCGAGCGATGAACCAACCAACCGTCCGGACTCCCAGGCCAGGGCAGCAGCAGCAGCAGCTTTGTGTGGTTACTTAAGGGCTGGTCTGGGCTTTCGTGCCGGGTTCCTGCGAACGACGCGCTGCGTTGGTGCAGATGTAAGTCGAAATTCTGGGAGGATTTTGCGCGACAAGACAGGTAACAGCCGGAAAGGGAAGAGAGAGAGAGAGAGAGAGAGAGAGAGAAGAAGAAGAAGAAGAAGAAGAGAGCACGCTTAAGGAAGGCAAGAGAAACGAAGAAAGAGGAAGGGAAGACTGCGGAAATCGTCAAAGAGGCTGTTTAGTAGAACTGGTAGTACCGTGAAGGCGGGGTGGTCGTGAGGGAGAGGAAGCGCCGAGGCAGCAAGTGGAGTGCAATTGAGTGATTGATTGAGTGATCGGGAGCGAGAGAGGAAGAGGAGATAGAGAACCTGAAGGCAGCGAAAGTGTGAGGGAGAGGTAGTGAGAATCTTGGAAGAAGCTCATTACAAGTCCTCGTAGACCACTATTACAACTGCATACAATGATCAGCACCAAAGATTGTACGGTTATGACAGGAAACTTGCAGTCTAGACATGGGGAGAAGCATGTTCTCTTTGAGCAGTTGCTCCCGTTCGCGAGCAACAACTCGTCCAAGGCGAAGAGCCCCAATTTGCCCAATAAGTACGTAAGCAAGCTAGTGTTCCTTTTGAAGACGCTGTGAACTTGTTGCTAGGGTTGTCTTGCCCGGGCACAAAGTCTTACAAGCAGCTTGAGAATGGAATGCATTGTTGATGCTAGAAGCTGAGAAAAGTGCTGACAATAATGAACAATGCCTTCATAGGTTCTGCTTTCCCATCTCCCCCTCCGGCCCGAGCGTTCTCCTTACAATCTAGACGCTGCTCGTGGCTGTCTTTTAATTAATCTAAACACTGCTGGTGCAGGTTGTGGTTGAACTCAACCATGGAAGAGAAATGCCCACCGGTTTCCTGTTATCACATGTCCTACGCAAAGATGAAAAGTATGCCTGTACATGGCTTCTCAAAATATGTCACCGGGGAGGATGACTGCTCAAGGACCAACATTCCAGTTTCTGATTATGCTTCGTCGATCGAAGCGACAGACATGGATCACAAGGATGCCATAGTTGCTGCATGCCATCTTTTATTACTCAGCAACTCATTTCAGAGTCAGCAGCGAGGTTGGGACTCCTATGCCGAGGAGATGCTACGAGAAGAGTACATCAAAAGACTGCGGGATCCCTTTGAGGAGGACTCAGACTCCTTCACCCCCACTTCTCTCACTTCCGGTGTATCTCCCTCCAGTAACGACTGCCGAAGTTCTGGTTCAGGTTCGCATAACAATATTGGCACTGAAACCTCGTCGATGGTCACTGACAGTGAAGTAACTAGCGACTCCAATGTACCCGCGAGAAAACGGAAGAAGGCCACTGGCAGGCTCCTGGCAGATATTGTTGGGCAAGAAAGGGAAAGTGAGGTTCTGGACAGGCCCGCTCGCAAGCGCCGATACAGATCTCTATCTGACCTGCTAGCTTCGTCAACTGCACTGCATTGACGAGAAAATTTTGAGGTTCCGACGTCAGTATGTTGCTTTACTCAATCGATCGGATCAGGTCTGGTAGAGGTGGCTTAGTTCACAGCTTTCGCAATTGCGCAAACCTTCTTCACTACTCCCTGAACTCATGATGTCAACGAGCGCCAGCGGCAGCAAGCAACCCCGGGTGCACATGGGGACACATGCGATGACCATTAGTTTCGTCGCAAGAAGTTCACCATACCAATCTTGGGCGAGGCCGCACACGGTATCGGACCACTGTACTATATGAGAATCAGCTCGGGATACGGGACTGGTTGTGTTTATTAAGCCTTTAGTTCGGGTAGCAACGACCACTTACACCCTACATAGTTAGATTACAGAATGCTCGAGACGATGTGCCTGGCAGAATCCAATGCTTTGGAAGGAGACGCATGGATGTATTGCTTCAGACTGGAAGCTTGCAAGTGAAGGCGCCCCAGAGAAGAACGTTGAGAGTTTGTAAATATTGCCCTTTGCAGAATAATAAATGGTTGAATACGCAAATGGTCCGTGTCGAGGAGATGGCAGTCTTCACCGCAGTCGGTTTTTCTGTGGATATGGCGTTAGTAGCGTTGTGATGTATGCCAGGTAGTGGCGTAGAATTCTCTGTCGCCTTGCGTTCTCATGGGTCATCAATCCTGTCAGATTGGTCTCAACCTTCACACTTCCCGTTCGGGAGCAGTAATTGCACAGCTAGTGTATCGATCGCTAGTTTTATCCTCACGTCTTTGCCGCCTGCTAGTTCCTTTCTTGGACTCCCAGTTTGTCCAATTCTTGGAAATTACAGCTGAAAACTCTTGTTGCATGTATCCGCTCGAGTCATAGATCGAACAGGGATGAACACCTAATAACTCCTTTGCAAGTTAGATGTCAGATGTAGCTAGATGTCAATGGGCTCTTGCCCTTCGGTGTTTCACGACGGTGACAAGGCGGAAGACCTCGTCTAAAGAGTCATAGTTCAGGTGTGGAAGTAGTGTTATCGGCTTTGGAGTGTATTTGAGCAGTAGGTTTTGCCGATGTTTGAGGTCCGATTGTAAGCTAGTTCAACAATACCTGTCACCCATACGTTCAGACTGCAGCGCTAGGCTGAAAAGCAAGTATTTCAATCGATGAACTTAGTAGTCGTTCATCTACTTGCATCCGCTCTTGTATTCTCTACCTTCCATCGCGCGATTCACGAGAAGCAGTGTGAGATTGCAAGTACTAGGATTTGCAATGGTCTTTGATTCCTTGGATCGCGAACTTCTTCCAGGCATGTCCAGGAAAGAACTTAACCTGGTATATCACGGTCACGGAGGAGGTCTCCCAGGATTGTTGATTGATGGGGACTGCAAACAAACTATCAGTCGATTTTCTCCGTAAGGTTCTATGCAGTTAGTTATTGTGATGGTTTCTGTCAGTACACTAGTATTCACTAGGTTGTGGTTGCATTCATTGCAGTCCATGGTCTTCCGGGATGTTCTTATTGTACATGTCATTTTGCTTATATTGGATGAAAAGTTCCAATGCGATGGAACGACGAACTCATCTCAACGGTACATGTGAAGGCTGCAGTAGTAAAGAGTTAGTGGCGGAGATCATTTTAATCTCCCTCATTCGAGTCTACTGAAGGACGTCAAGTAGGTTCAAGAAATGAGTTGTTGAAGAATGGCGATTGTGGCAGATGGTTATATCCCAACTCGTGAATGTAAGGGCCTCAATCAAAATAGAGACCGTGAGGACCAAGTTTTCGTGCCCAATTGACGACTAGCGCTGGTAATCGGATCGATTGAAGCCGAAATAAAGAGAGAATTGAATCTACGGCTCTGGACATTTTAGGATCCCACCGCGTTTGATTAATCACGAGCTGGCGGCTCGAAGCGGGTGAAAAGCTACAAGAAGTAGCCTCTCAGTCAGTCGAGATCAGAAATTCATGATAAGTGAAAGTAATTGAGAAGATCGTCCGATTTCCCCCACCGGAAACATTGAAAGTGGTCCCATATTCATTTTGAGAACGAACGGTTCGAGAGCTACAAGAAATCGCAAGACCGGAAACTCGATAGAGGCACAAGGGAACCATGTAGAGAGGAAGTCCGATCTCGAAGAAACGAGAGGTCCGAGCAAGGTCGATGTTTGCACACACACACACACACACACACACACACACACTCAAAGTCACGAAGAAGGAGCTGAAGAGAAAAATCAAGATATTTTGTCGGATGCTACAGTGCAAGAAACGCCGAGGCAATGGATAATAAGCTGACCCCTCGGAGAAAACGAGGAAGTGCTGCTGTACGGGGTAGCTAGCTAACACTCGAGTCGTGAGGGTCGTTTACGGTACTCAATGGACTCATCTGTTGACACGACTTCATCGTTCCTAAAGCCATGGTCCCACGTAGGGCTCCTATTATTCACTCACAGTTAATTTACGTAGAATCGCCCCGTCTAGACCAATTGTCAAGAGCAGCGGCTGGCTGCCCTCCCTCCCTTAGACTTTGACGCCTATTGCTGCCGCTGCAGATTTCAAACGCTGTGGCTGTGAGAGCAATTCCCTCGGGTCTTAGTTGTGCCATTTGCCGATGGTCTTCAACGTGATAGTTCCTGGTCCGTCTCTAGGACCACGCGTCCACAAACCGCCTGCTCCAAAGCTAGCTACAGCCGATCGAGCTCCGAATGGGAACGTCCTGTTTTCATTCATCCTGAACTACTCAAGTCAGTGATGACAGACGCGAGAACCGGGAAGTCTTTCCGAGGTTCAAGCTTGAGAGCACGAACAAGCCCATGGCCTGCGGTGATGTACCCACGAAGCGGAAGAAACGACTGAATTCGCTGTTGAGCTCTCTTGCAGGAAGCGAGTCTTGTGCAGCGCTGCAAGCGCCACGTACGTACGTACCGCTGATGAACGAGAGTGTGGCTGACGACTCAAAGAGATTTAAAATTCATGACAGAGATGCGCATGGCTTGTGGCGTTAGAAAGGATGATGAGCCGCGGACAGCGTGTACGTGTCTACTCAGCATGCTCTCGTACCGTCATGGCTGATGGAGATCTGTTATAGATCGAATAGTGCGTGACAAATCGCGGATTCCACTGTAAAGCTGTGGAGAAGATTACAGGAAAGACTGCCTCCCGTCTGATCATACAATGGAGTTTGCGTACAGCTAGCCACGGTCACAACCTTGAGGCAGCGTTTTCGGTTTACGCTTTGGAGTGCTCTTTCTTGTTCACAGGCAAGTTGGCTCTGACAGCGATTCAAATCTGGAGCAAGCTCTCGCGCACTAGCAGCAGGAAACCTTACATGTCGTGAGGCAATAATACAACTCTGATGATAGTTTCTCCCACCGACTCCAACCATGCAATGGCCTTTGGAGTAGCCGATGAAGCCTTACAAATTTAGGCGCTGTTGCTTTGAGTAGAATCATTTGATGTTAGACAGCAGGCCTTTACACATAAGTGCATGTGTGTTTCCACAAAGATACATCATTCACGTTTGCAGTGCCTGTAAGGAATAATCCTGTCAACTGGAGTTGGAATTGACTGGCTAAAGAGATTCAATACATACGTAAGTATCTGAAATCCACAACTATGAAAACATGACCAATTATATGACCCCCTGGTAGCAGTCGACACGTCATCTAGAGAGTTGCTGAGGACTGCGGTGGACCATCGTGATATTCCGACCTTATATAAAGAGGCCAACTGCTGATATTATAAATTTCGGTGCGATTGATAGCTCTCGACGTTGTAAGAATACTGCACATGTTGAGCTCAATACATGCTTGCAATATCGATAAGATAAAGTCCATGCTGCTTTGTGTGGTGTGCATGATCGCACAGGTGATGACTGTCGACATGACCAGCGGTCAAATTATCATATTCTGATTGAGTTATTGACATTCACAAACAAACAAAGGATTTAATCTTCAGTAGAGCTGCCAAGTTCTGGTCAATCCAATACTGCTTGGTAAGGTGTGCATAATAGCAATGGTGATCCACTTTCGGCATAACCAGCGGCCACAACATCATTAAATCTCTGATAATGTGCATCCACAAGCTAGTCTAGGAGATTCTACTTTCAGAAGAGCTTCCAAGATCCGATCAATCCAATTCTTTGCGTTGAGTTGCAGGAGAGATTGCGATATTCAAACTTGATATAAGCACTAGTCTTACTCAAAAACCCGATCAGTCTTCTTATGTCTCAAAGTCCTTTCATCGACAGTAGGGTAGCTAGAATCACAACTCTCACAATACGGCCAATAGATTCTTCGAACTCATGACGAGTTGGTCGCGGAAAGTGTGTAATTCTTCTCCAATGCTCTCGAACTCATTTACTTCGACGTATTTTAGCTGTACGTTGTTGCCATAAGAGAAAGCTGTGGCATGTTTACTTTGTTCCTTCTAGGATATTAGAATGTCGTGTGCTCCAGTCTTGGAGATTTGTCATGGCTCTTGAAAACATATCGAGCTATCCATATTGAGTCCTGTATGACTATCACACCAGTACAATATCTGACAGAGTCGGGAAAAGACCGGTGATAAAGATGATGGACCGTGCGGGTCTCAATCTCAGTCAAAGGGAGCTTCTGATATGCATAATTGAGCTGAGTAAGAATAAGTCCGAGAGCAGCATCTAACTACCAGACCATGCGCTGAATTATGAAGTTTCTGTGATCGAGACAGTCAATCATATGGAAAGCATCGCCGAACAAACGGGTCCAGCGAACTTTGATGGCTGCTGACGTCTGAGCAGAAGGTGCCAGTGCTCCGTTCCAGTTGCATGCCCAGGAACGAAGTCATGCAGCACGCGTAGCTTTTGAATATTCTCTTGAATATGGCAAGGAACGATGAAAAGTAGTAGTATTAGTAGCAGCAGAGGAAGGAGAAGCAAGAGCATCACCATCTTCATTCCTTCATTCATCTTCGGACGACAGCGTCGACGTGAATGAGGCCTCTCGAACCCCCACCCCCTACTCCACTCCACTCCACTCCACTCCCGTCCATCCATCCATCCATCAGATTCCATCTATCCACCCATTGAGGATCGGATTAGACATGTCTGCTTTCGTTCTCCTTCTGATCTCCGTGGAGTCAGCAAGGGAAGTAGCGCCGGTCAAAAGGCCGCGCACGCACCAACTCGTGATTATTCAGCATTATCCTCCTCCCTCGAAGGGAACTCACGGGAGGAGAGAGAGACAGAGATGCTTCTGATGATTCCGTGTTGGTTTCGAGTTGCAGCAGCACCGGGAATCACAACAAACAAACAAAGTCGAGTCCTTCCGCAAAAATCGAGCGATAAATCTAATCTAGAAGCGTAAGCATTACACTTCCCTTTTCTCTCCATGCACGGTCTATAGTTGTTATTACTAACGGGGACTCCTCGATTCCGTGCATCGGCCTCGAGACGACACGTGGTTTTCGAGACAGTTACCTTCTATCTCCGTTGAATAAATCCCCTTCTTGACGTGAATAAATCCCCTTCACTCCATGGGAGACCGTCCAGTTTAATCCGTCCTCCCACCCCAATGACCCGTGCATGAGAACTCGAGAGCAGCTCTTACCTCGGGTTCCAGATGCTAACTCCGGAGTGAAATGATTCCAGATGCTAACTCCGGAAATGATTGAGAGTTGTTTCTCAAATTTCCAAAGGGGCTCATTTTCAAAGGTAAAACTTTCATGATTTACATGCTACTTTGCCTTCTGCGCTTTCGTTCTCCTAGATAGTTCGGGTATCTTAGGTGCTCTAGGATATATTTCCCAGTGTGATGCTATTGGTGCTTAGCCCCATGTTACCGTTTTGGTTCCATCCTTGTACTATTTGATGGGGTCTTCCCATCCCTTTTGTTATTTTACTGTGTCTCTCATTTCCTTTCGATCTCGCCTCGTACTTTTCTTCTTAAATTCACCGGCTCGACCAGAGGTTACTATGCGAAAGGATGCTTTGATGGAGGATTTCAAGATGGAAGTTTATTATTCCATTTAGAGAAAAGCCAGGGCACTGATGGTCCTGTAGATCTCACTTCCCCGAGATAATCAACAAGATTTTACACGGCCGGTGATTGATAATCTCGATGTCCAATGCCTAATGCATGTCAGGCCTCGGTGTAGGCTAAAGAACAATGATTAGACGCTGGCAGTTTGAAACAGTTTTACTCTCACCCTTTATCCTTGTCTGACGTTGCATCTTTCCAGTACTCTCTTGTCGATAAGAGTATATTTGGGATGCATGTGATCCGACTGACTGTCTATCGAGTATCAACTGAATGACTTCAAGCTTCTGTATCTCTCTACATATTGGACTCATGCGCTTTCTTATTCATCGTTTCTGAATGATACCTTCTATGTTTCTCGGCAGCATAAAGTCAGCAGTTATTGCTTTAAAAAACAGATGTTTGTCATAGCAAGCAAGAAGAGAAGTTTTGTCAAATATGCTAGTCTGGAACCTGTACATTTATGAATTACATGCTCGTCAACAGAATAGTCGCACACACGACTCATTCACAGCAAGTAGAAAAAAATACATGGACAAGCTGCAGATCGTATATGTGGATCTACGAAGAAGAAATTTTCATTCGTGAAACTCCACTCCTCTTCTTATCTCGTTATATGTAGAAGTGTATAACTCCAGGCTTGAGTCTCTCGTTCCTCCCTGTTTCTCTCAACTTTCAACACTCCATGAAATCGAAGGGATCTTGATCACCGTAGCTCAATTTGAGCCGCTTAATCGTGTCAGAGTGACACCCGTGATTGAGCTTGACAACGCAGCGCTTGAAATATTCAAGCTTACCATGAGGAAGGGCAACATAGTGAATTGGAAGGTCTGCCTCTGGAGAATCAACGTAAAGGGTTTGGTTAACTGCAACAGAGTGTCCACTGTTCAGATATGTTTGACACACGTCTGCTAAACAAATCATTTAATTGTCTAGCGCTTGATGCTAATATGAGATATGATGAACGTGAACAGAGTGATGTCAATGGAAATCTCAACTGAAATCAGCAGGGGACCACTTTATTATATAGAAGGTGAATGGAAAGGAAAGAAGCATAGATAACGCGAATATTGCATATGTCGAATCTTTAAGGAAGAAATCTATGCACGTTTGAGTAAGCCGAGCAGTCTAGTTATCATAAAAGAAATCTCTATTGCCAGTCATATGGAGGAATAGTCGTGAAAGTAGTATGTAGAAGATGCAAGATGATGAAGGTGAGGATATTTCGACAATATTGTTGCAAAAGATGTAGTGTACTGATGGATATTGGTGGTCAATGGACTTTTGCCCGAGTTTGTGAAAAGGTTATTGTTCACGACAACTTTTCATATTCTAATTCTGGACAAGCTTGTGATATATCTCTCGCCAAACAAGTACGTCTTGTAGCTCTTCGCAGATTGCACACATAAAGTTGACCAATCAGTATAACCATAAAAAAAAAGTGACATACCATAGTTCCTAAAGTTATGTAAGTGGCATGTCCAAGGATCAAAAGTCATGAAAAGATCATCAAGCACGCCTTGGCGGGCCAATGTAAAGAAGAAACGCTTACCTAGAATACTGGGTAGGTTTTTAAGGTCTCCTTTCTTGTAACATCTCTCAAGAATAGCCATCGGCCGGGTTCTCCTGACCCAACAATCTTCTGAGTAGACATCAGCTCTTGAGGAATTTTTTAGTAACTTTTTAAGTGTTTCCTTGTTGGCAAGTCTAGAGTCTATATATAGGGGTACTTAGCCCTCATGCCTTCCCAACTTATGCTTATCTAACTTACCGTACCACTTTAATTATTATTATGAGTTTTCTTCTTTAAACAAAAATAATACATGTTTTCAACATATATCATTATTTTTTTTCTCCATTCTGGAGATTTTTTTTCATGAATATTAAGTTAAATGATTATTCAAAAAATTAAATTAAAAATTAAAAAATATATATATTTAAAAACTTTTGAAAAAATAATTTATTGCAAAATATGACATAAAATGAAATTACTGTTTCAAATAAATCAATACATGTTAACATTTGAAATAATTAATTCAAGGTTAGAGAGTTATAATAATCTTATTACAATACTTTGATTTATATTATTAAGTAAATATGTATTGCAATAATTATGAATTTATTGAAATTTATGTTTTTTGGATTCATAAAAAATATTCATGAATTTTTATTCAAAAATTAATTACAGTTTTGATGAATATTTCAATCTATCAAATTTCATATGGTAATTTTTATATTATCTATAGAGTGTAATTCTCAGTTGAAAACACTATGGGGTTTCAAATTGGAAAGTAGAGATCACATAATATGTAATATTATATTAAATATTTTAATTTTAAAAATATATCATAAAAAATTAATTAAAAATTATATATAATAATAATATAATTAATTTTTGATAAAAAATACTTAAATTGAAATTTTTTTACTTTAATAAAATTTATTTGTATCTTATTTTTATTTATATCATTTAAAAATTTCAATACATTATTAAATGATATATTTAGATTTATCATGACTCATGTAGCGGCGTCCCTAGTTGAATAGGTACATAGATAGGAGTATATACATCAGTTAGAGTTGGTAGTGTAGTTAGTGTCCTTTGCACTAGACGTGTTGTTAGACCTCAAGGGGTAGAAATCTAATTAGGGTTCCTTGGAGTGTACTTTTTGAAGTTGAGATATTGAGAATGCCGCTATGGTGGATATTAGCTAGTGTGGGAACCTTGAGTATTTGAAACTCAAAGTGGATTTGGCTTGATATTAATCTCTCTTTTATGCCATGGTGTCATGATTATGAGCATAGTATCCTTGTGAATGTTTTGAGAGTAGAAAAAGATTACTCAAAAATTCAAATTGGATTATGTGGTGTGAACTGCAAATTCTTGGAGCTTTGAAGTTGTTTTGACAAGTTTTGATTGATGGTATCTTGATCGATTTGATGTTGGACGTATAGGACATTGATTAAAGTGAAGAACATGATGGTAATCCAAAAGCATAGTGAATTTGAATTTTGTGTGATCGATTTTGAGATTCTATTTTTTCAAATTAAATGCTTGATTTTTGAATTGAGAATTTAGAGGGTCAAAGCGTTGCTAAAAATTGACCAAGTGGATTAATGCTTATAGTGACGTTGGTGCTTAAAATTGATAATGGTTGAAAAAGATTTCAAACAAAAGTGGTGGAAGTTCAAGATTTGTTGTTTCAAAATTTTCAAATAGAAAATAGGAACGTCATGCTATATGATTATCATATAATGTCCGTTTGATATGAAATTTGATGAGATCATAGAAGATGTAAAGTAGATCATGCAAGAATGAATATGTTAGGTACAACATCATCAGTGTCAAAATAATAAAATTTAATATTTAGGGGTCTGAAATTAGAGTCAAATTTTTTAAAAATTTTGCAAAAATTACAAATGGTGAAAAATAAAATTATGGAAGAGATGTCAAGCACAATATCAGCAGTGTCAAAATTATAAAATTTCAATGTTTAGGGATCTAAAGTTAAAATCAAAAATTTGCAAAATTTCATAAAAATTACAAACGATATTTTTTTGTAAAAAAAAAATTACGGGATGTAGAAAATTGAAAAATACTAATTCAAGATAATACCTCAAATAATAGGACTATCAATGTCAAATTATCAATTTGGAGAGTAAAAGATATAAAAAACTAAGTTTAATTATTTTTAATTGCCTTCTTAAGTATATGTGAGTCCGGGTTGGGTTGGTTGGTTGGACCCCTTTGCTTGATGTTTTTGAGATGGAAGATTGTGTCATGCAGAGACATATCACACATATCACATCACAACATAAATTATTGTCACATCAAACATCACAATATATAAATCATCACATCAACACAAGTATACCACAATCTTTTTTACTCTCAAAACATTCAGAAGAACACTCCGTTCATAACCATAGCATAAAAGAAAGATAAAGGTTGATCCAAACCCACTTATGATTCAAACACTCTAGGTTCCCGCACTAGATACTATCCACCATAGTCACACTCTTAAAAACTCAACTTCAAAAACTACACCCAAAGTAGCTCTAATTCAAACTCTACCCCTTGAGCCATAGGTCTCCCAATGGCGTTGTCAGCCTTACTGCAATTCCAATACGAATGACGCTAACTGCACTATCGGCTCTAACTATTGTATTTGCTCCAGCATGAATGCATCTACCTGACTAGGGATGCCATTAAAAAAGTTATGATAAATATCGTGCACATACATATAGCATCACAACATACATCGCTATCACATCAAACATCATAATACATAGATCGCCCTACACTAACACAAGTGTATCACAATCGCCTACCTCACTAAGTTAATGTCCCTCTAACATCATGTAGCCATCTAGTCCATTAACATGATATGACCTTTATGGGGCTAAGATTAAGAGGTCGGGTGCTACAATACTTTATTGTTAGTTGTGTGTCTCCAATCCATATCATATAACGGTCAAACCAACTTGTATGCTAATCGCATTGAGGACATCTCCACCGCCCACTAGGTATCGCATTGAGAGGAGGTGTTAGACATGACATATGCCATCCTCTCGAACAAGAATCACAAATCAACATACTAGTTGCTTCACCAACTGATCTACATGAGATGTATCTACATAAGATACATCTCAAGCATGCCAGCACAATTGCCAGGCTTGGATCCATAGTACCATCAATGTTTGGAAGGTGACATGACGTACAATTACACACATGATCCTTCCAAATCACACCATCACGATCCTCTAATATCAAAAATCTAGAAGGTAAAACCTCACATATTCATAGAATCCTACAATCAGTAGTAACATACAATGTGGTTGGTGCAATTTGTTGTAAGTAAACGTAATCACCAACATGAAATTGAAGTCAATATTTATCTCCTTAATGATAGCATAATGCAAAGTATCTCTATGTTGAGCAATAGCTAGGTTCTCAAATGCCATGGGCATTATCCTACGAAAGAGTTATGACCTTTACAACACATCATAGCCCAAACATCAAGGTTATCCAAGTCCAAGACTTCAGTTGATTTTTGATGAATAGTTGTAAATAAGTTTGGATCTCCACCATATAATAAAAAGTATGGTGATAATGACGATAGATATGCTTGTTGGCTAAATCGATAATCCATGGACAACCATGGTAGTTGGATGTTCCAGTCTCCTAGATGATCTTTCTCCAAGCCAAACTTTTTGAGTCTTCTCTTCACCGTCTACACAACTCTTTCTACTAGACCATCAGCCTCAGGATGATCTCTTGAGATGGTACAATGATTGATCAACGCATGATATTACAAAGCCTAAAACTCATCCAAAAACTCAATACCTTGATCAGTCAACACCTCTGATGGTGCACCAAATCGGCTAAGCGCAGAAGCTAAGAATGCATAAGTTGTTCTTTCACTTGACTTGTGAGGTAATGCCACCAACTCAATCCACTTGAAGAAATGCTCCACCATGACCACACATATTGATGATGTCATATAATCAATGAAAGAAGTCCTGCAAAATCCAAGCTCCAACAATAACCAAGTCTCATAATCGGTAGAAGATGTAATTGGGATGTAGGGGCATTGAATGATGCTCAAACATGATCACATACTATACATCTCACCACAAACTGTTGCAGCTCAGTTTTCATATCTCTCCACCAATAATGAATTTGAAGTAAGCTATATGTTTGCTTCACTCTAAAATGAACTATACATTTGGGCACAATCAAGTCCGGACAGGATCCTATCCAACACTCTTTGATACTTAGCAGGTGCATTTTTCCACCCAAATGGTAAGAACTTTCAGTAATACAACACATCCTTGCCATGCGAATCAAATGCCAAAAAGGCTATCTTGATCTTATTCTCTTCTCAAATCCACAATTAATGATATCCTGCTCAAAAATCCAATGTACTGAAAACCTTTGGAGATCAACAAGGAGGTAAATCACGTAGTAATTCATCTGACAACACATCTGCAAAGTCTTCCAACAGTCACTTCAAATCTAGATGAATTGTTTGTCCCTCTAGATCATTAGTCCGCGAGTTTGGCGAGATAGTGGCCACATTAGACTCGCCTTGATCAGCTCTAGTTATGGCTTAAGAGGCAATCAAATATCCTACATTAATACCCCAAGCTACTTTTGCTCCTTTGAGGCTTTTAGTAAACTACTTTGCACTACAATGACAAAAAATCACACACAATGATAAAAATATGAGCTATATTATGTTCTAGCTCCTCTTGGAAAGTAAATAAGGGCATAATATGTTGTTTTCTCCATCTCTTTGTGATAGCAAGATGACCATCACGCACCACTAACAAACCCCATTGTTTTTGCATCCATCCCCAAGACAATATGCCACCAAGTTTGGTTCCAATATCCATGATGTAAAATGGAATCATGGACATCAACGTGCTTATAGTCAAACTCATAGGATTTATAACCCTGTCAATCCTACCAATACCTTATACAAAGTTAACTTGAAGGCGGCTCTTCACAACCTTGAGTGGTAATCGCATTACTTATGCTACAATATCTGATTAGAGCTCTGGGCTTTGACTATTTCGTCAAAGCCCAAAGTACATATTAGATAAAATGAGCAAGGTCATAGTTCTTTCTGATATCTTCCAAGTCTCATATGTGACTAGGAGGGCTCAAAATGCTGGACATTGAATGGACCTTCAAAAAATTGGCTCCCTTGTTGTGGTGACATATGTAGTAAAGTAGAGGCGATTTTTTTGTTGTTGTTTTGAGACAGCAATAGGTCTATTTGGCGTAGTTATGTTAGTTATGAGAAGAAAGTTAGCTTGAGGCTATCCCAAGTGATGCTGATCTAATGAAAACTTCCAAGGCATTCGTCTCACAACGCCATCAATCTCTGTAAATGGAGACCCTCTCTTTTAGTAAACCGGAAGTATTTTTGAATTTATTACATTGAATGATGGAATTGAACTTGATTATGTAATGGCATGTGAGGAATGTCTTTGTGTTAATCATACATTTGAAGCATTTTGTCAACTCTTCGGACCTCGATGTCTAGAGTTTTAAAGAAGACTAATCTCGATCTTTACCTTCTAATTTGTCTTATTTATTGACCCATTCTCTTGAGAACAAATCTAAACTACTGCAATGTACCTAGAATTAATGTGAGTAGTGCATTACATAAAAGGACGTTGATAGAAAAACTTTTTCTTGACGCCACAACTTAGGAATGGCTCTGCTAAACGGACAGACCATGAAGGTTGTAAAATGTTAGGATCCAAATAATTTTGTAGTTTTCTCAAGTGGGTGATTGCGCATCAAGAACTCACGAAACCAAAAAGGCACCGAAGTGGAGCTAACTTGATGTCAAAGCAAAGAACCATGAGAGTACCGACAGTGCAAAATGCATCAATGGGGAGAAATCGACTATTCATTTTGATGGCGGATTGGACTCTGGCGGGATTGCTACGGTTGAAGAACTTGGGCGGCGTATTTTTGTCATGGCGATGGGATTATGTGTGACAAAGCTATGTGATGAAGTCCATCAAGGAAGAGCTATGCCAGCAACTGAGAGCAAAGCGCAGCTAGAGAAGTGGGATGCGAAGCTCTGGGCAAAGGTACTCTATCGGACCTATGAGAGCGATAAAGTGAAAGTCATTTGGGAAGGATTTGAATTGCATACGGCCTTCATGTTTGATGAGAACAAATGGTTTAACTCTCAAGAGAGAAAGGGGACGAATGGCTAGAAAATCGATTTGATCAAAGATGTATTCCGAGGTAGCCAACACATTGAATCAACTGTTCTCACCACAGCGCACTACTTACGTCAGTATGCATAAGATGTGGATTGTGAAGGGTTTCGTGGGAGGAATCATTCGAATTGATTCGGAGAGATCTTTGCGAAGAATGTGCAAGCAATGGCTACCAAGTTGAGAGAGGATGACAAGAGTGTTGTATACCTTTCCTCCTTCTTGATGCATTTGTACGCGAAGATGGAATGATTGATCCCGAGAGAGAGACAACTATATCGATTGAAGTCTAGACTATCGGATCTCAAGGTTGATATTGATTGGGATCTATGCAGAGTATCAAAGTGAGAGCACCGCTTGAGCAATGAAGGACTGGAGAGAGATCAAGACTGCTATGAAGGAGAAATCTGGCTCGGACTTTGAAATAGAAGTGATCGGGTCGTTCCGAAAGAGAAAACGGACAACAAAAAAAGAGAGTACTCCTCGCACTTTGACTGTCAAGAAGGTGGAGCTCGGGGCTCAATGGCACGGTGATACTGATGAGAAAATGATGCCAAATTGGCATGCATATGCCTTTTTTAATATGTTGGCGCTTGAAAGCTATGTGATATCTCTCTTGGGTCAAAGAGTGGATATGTTATCTTTGGATGTTAAAACTGAGGAAAGTTTGATGGTAAGTTGAGACATTCATGATGACATGTTGGTGTTGGAGTATCTTCGTACATGATCTAACCGTTGCGTCTCTACTCTATCACAACAAGCAAATAGATGCTACACACACCGATTCGAAAGAGTCTCCAACCTCGTAGGTGCCTCCACATCGACCTAATTCAAATGCCTCTTCAGATCCTGCATTGCTTCCCGGAGATGCGAATTCTCCTTCTTGACGAATCTGATCTCTGCACCCCGAATACGAAAAATCGTTGCATATGACTTCTTTGCCTCCTAGACCTTCTGCTCTTGCTCAGCCTTCTACTTGGACAACTTGTCCACATTCTTTGTCAATTGCTGAACAATGTCAGTCTTGTTTTGCTTTCCAATGGCCAGCCGATTCATCATTTGGACCAAGTCGATGTATCCATGAGCTTGAGGGTACCACCCTAGCATATGTATTGGTCCCATCTCATTCAACTCCATTAGCACCGGGACCATTACCGTCTTCAAGTTCTGAGACAACTGCAAAATAGAGGCAAGAGGCTTAACAATCTCCTTCGTCGCTTTTATCTTTGAGGAGTGCCTAAGTTGAGATTCGAACGTTAAGCAACGAGCACCAAATAAAAACAATGATACCATGTGTTCCATCAACCATTTTTATGGTTCATGATTAATGAAGAGAGTGAAGGAGTTTCCAAAAAAATAACATATGAAATGTGCCACAACCCAAACAAATGTCAAACATTCTCCTTCATAAAAACTATACTTTGACTCTGCTGCATTGTTGGAGCAACTTGTGTAAGTTACTACAAACTCCTTCCCCTCATCATCATGTTGTGTAAGCATTGCTCTTAAATCCAACATATTCCAATCAATATGTACTTGAAAGGGACGATCTCTCACTGGTCTCCTCAAAATAGGTTTCTTGAGCTCAACAAAAGCTCTCTCTTATTCATCTCCCTAAGATCATTCTTGATCTAGCTTTTTCTACTTTGTCAAGGCTTTGGCAATAGTGCTAAATTCTTGCACATATCACCCGATAAAAGTTTATAACTCCAAGGAAGGCTCGCACCTTACTCAAATGTGAGGATTGTGGAATATGTAAGATTGCATCCACCTTGGTTTGCTGAACTCCCAATCAACCTAGGTATTTGATATGACCCAAGAACTCTACCTGCTCCTAAAAGAACTTACACTTTCCAAGATGCAATTTGAGGCCATGAGCAATTAATCGCTCAAATATTCATGCAAGTGTCTCTCATGCTCTACCACTGTAACACTATATAATATAACCGTAATTGTGGACAAGATAGAACGAGCCTCATGAAGCTGGTGTTATCTATGTGCAGTTGGCCTAGATTGATGCTTGACGCCTATGAAGATAGCCATGTGTTTGTCTAGGAGCCAGCGTTGTGTAGTATCATCCAGAGTACTTTGTTGAGTGCATCGCCTCAACTCCAGCTTGTAAGAGAGAGATTCCCATCACTCAATAAATGGTGAATTCACTAGAACACTTGTTCTTGATGTGGGTGTAAATATTGGATGGGAATTGTCTTATTGATGGAATAGGTTATTTGAAGGTAATGCCATCCCAATCTTCGGACTGTGATGTCCAAAGTCACGAAAGACGTCTAAATTCACATTCACTTCATTGAAAGCTTATTTGGATCCCTTATTCCCTTGGGAACAAATCAAAAGACTACACTCTTGCTCATATTGAGATCACCATGTCATTACAAGAGTGGATATAAGATCCTCATTGGGAGACCTTGGTTGTAGAATCCCAAGGTGTTGACCGTTTGGTAGAAAAAAACCCTATCCTTCTTCAATCTAGAGAGTATCTTAGCTGTCACCATTCCAAATATCAAGGAAAAACTTCTTCAAATTTGGGAGTAACATACCATAGTGATGATGAAACCAAATCAAGGTATTCATCCAAAGACCGGATGAATTATTTGGAATGTTACGAGGTAGATAAAGAACTGCCCTTGGAGGAAGAATAGCAATTACAGGTTTGTGTGGGGAGAAGTGAACTAGTCTCACTAACGGGGTAGTAGATCTAGAGGATTGGGAGAAAGTTATGGTAATTCCGGGGCATCAGCTAAAGGGCAAACATGATTACCTCATGTGGATTTGCAGGCTCTACTGTCTCTACTTTGTCGCTTTGAGGACATATTCGTGTGTAAGATAGAGGATATGAAGAGGATATTCTAGAAGTGGGGGGAGCATGCGTAGATTTGGTAGAAGGAGCTGTTCTTGTGCGGAAAAAATAATATCGATTAAATTTGAAGTATTCTTGGTTGGTTAAGGATGAAATTTATAAAAACCTGTAGCATGCATTATTTACCATGTATTGAGTAGTGAATGGGTCGCACCAATTGTCATTGTTCCTAAGAAGAATGATGGGAAGATAAAGATTTTTCAGGACTTCAAGAAGTTGAATGCTACCACTAAGAAGGATCACCACCCTTTAACTTTTGCGGATGCCACTTTAGATTATGTGGCTGGCCATGAATGTTATACCTTCTTAGATGGATTTTCTAGATATAACTAAGTATCCATTAGGAATGAAGATAAAGAAAAAACTATATTCACAACTAATTGGAGAACTTATGTTTATCATAATATGATTTTTGGTTTGTGCAATACTCATGCTATTTCTCAACGAATGATGACCCATATTTTTCAAGTCTATTTGAGGAAGTTTTTGGAGATCTTCATAAATGATTTGTGTGTATTCGGATCCAAAGCAGAGCATTTGTATCATCTCTAGTAAACTTTTCAGAAATGTAGGGATAGTCGACTGACGATGCATCCAAAGAAATGTTACTTCATGATGACAGAAGGAATCTTGTTAAGGCATAGGGTGTTAGCTCATGGATTGGAGGTAGATGTAGATAAGGTTAGAATAATTAATTCCTTAGAACCCCCTAAGAATATCAGGGAGCTACAAGCTTTCTTGGGGCATACATGCTTCTATCGTTAGTATGTGAAGTCTTATACAGCTATTGTGGCCATATTGATGGCCTTGCTTAAGAAGGAGGCGGACTTCGTTTGGACGGAGAAACATCAAGCTACCTTCTGCCAAATGAAGAAGGAATTGGTTACAGCTCCTACGCTGATACCGTCGAGCTTAGAGAAAGTGTTTCATGTGGATGTGGATACTTCCTTCATTGCTATTGGAGTAGTTTTGGATGAGAAAATGAGCAGGGGAAGGTCGCATCTATTTTATGAGTCGCATGCTTATCGTTGCTAAATGGAATAATTCCACTACAGATTGAGAGACGTTAGGAATGGTTTATGTAGTCAAGAAATTCCATCATTACCTCTTGAGCTATGAGTTTGTGTTTCATGTCGACCATTTTCCTTTTAAGTATAAGGTTCAAAAGGCTGACCTTTCGGAAAGATTAGCATGGTGGATGTTATTGTTGCAAGAATTTTCTTTCACAATGCAAACGAAGAAAGAATTGCTTCACAAGAATGCTGATTTTCTTTCTAGAATAGAAATTACTATTCCAGCAACCGCAATGGATGATGAATTTCCAAATGAACAACTTTTTCAGCTGACGGACTATAAGAAAATTCAGTATTATCATTTATATTGATATCTTAAGACGATGGAGTTATCAAAAGGACTGTCAATTAAGCAAAGAACATTATTTATACATAAGAGCTTACCGGTTGGAGAAAGGTATATTGTTCAAATTGGAGCGAACAAAGTCTTACAAAGATGTTTGGAGCAATACAAAGTCCCATGGTGATTGGAGCCATGCATGAGGAGGCTACCGGAGGACACTATGTCTTACGAAATACTATCAAGATGATCCTAGATGCAAGATATTAATGGCCGATGATGTACAAAGATGCATATAAATTTATCTAGAAATGTGATGCATGTTAAAGAATTGGCAAGCCAATGTCGACTTTGTATTAAGATATTGCTATTGGCACCTTTTGAGAAGTGGGGAATAGACTTTGTGGGACCTATTTTGCCGAAGAGTAGGAGAATGAAGAAGAGGTATATTTTGGTGACAATAGATTATGCTACAACGATGGTGGAAGCAATTGCTATCCAAAGAGATGATGTCAATATCGTGTCATGGTAGACGATCGATTGTCAAAAGAAGAGAGCCAACTTCATAGAATAATGGACTTAGCCAAGTTGGAGGAGTCTCATGACGACGCTGAGGAATTGACGAAGATCATTCAGAGTAAATGGAAGGAGAAATATGAAAGTCGTTTGAAGCCTCATACGTATGTGACAGGCGACAAAGTCCTATTATACGATAGTCGGTATATGAAGTTTCCAAAGAAGCTTCATTTAAGATGGATGGGACCTTATGAAGTGAAGGAGATCTTTTACAATGGATCTCTTCAATTATATGACTTGGATGGAGCTTTGTTTGCTACGAGAGTTTATGGCTTCTTTGTGAAGAAATATCATGAGTAGTGATGTTCGCAAGGGTTGCTCACAGCTAAGGACAGACGTATGTAGAACCATAGTCAGCTAGTTTAGGTGATATTTTTTGATTTTTTGAATAAAAAGAGAGATATTCGGAGGAAACATGGCTTGACGAATACAAATAAGCCTTGTAGTCTGAATATGATGGTATGAATGGGTTGTTAGGAAAGACGGAGGATGCGGTAAGTAGGCTTAGGACTGAGAGGAGAAAGAGAGTAAGTAGCAATATTATTGACTCGTGACGAGCAGCTGCACATTTAGTGAAGGAAATCTACGTGATAATGGATCGTGTTGTCACAATGAAGAAGCAGTCGCTAATTTGGTTTGGAGCATGAGAGGCTATACGATTAAAAGTGAAGACATAATCTATTATGCTGAGGAGAGTCATATGCTTGTCGTGATGTAAGCTCAAGCATGTTACATGTCGTAGGCTTTATAGGCCATCGTGTTGCCTAAATGGGTAGCCATGTACGATGACAAACATCACACTTTTGAATAAATTGATGAACATCCTTGTACATGGTGGGCCACCAATATCTCGCAAATAAATTTTTCTTAACTATATTTCACAAGGCATAATGGCCACTTACAGCTTCTTCATGCATGACGCTAATCATACGTTGAACTTCATTTTGTTCCAAGCATCTTCAAAATATATCATCCACCTCTAGTCTGAAAAGTACACCTTTCTCAAGTTGATAGGAAGCTGCCTTGTAGACGAATACAAATCTTTGCTCCATTGATAATACTTGTGGTAGTTTCAAAGGGCGGAGATATTCATACAAATCATATAACTGCGTATCCTTATACTCCGTTAATTGAAACATCTATTCATTGAGAAAATCATCGCTTACTAGGTTTGCGGATACTTAAGTCTCCAATCGAGGAAAGAAATCATCATTCATATGATGAATTCCTTTATTGGTTTGGACGGTGAAATTAAACTCTTGTAATAGTAGCATCCACCAAACCAACCTTCATGATAGATCCGACTTCTGTACCGAATATTTAAGTGGATAATGATCAACATGGAACACAAAGACGTACCCTAATAAATAGTGTCAGAATTTCTGACTAGCATACATCATCTTGTTCAGTTAGGGAATAATTCCTCCCATCAGCTATGAGCATACGACTTGAAAAATAAAAGGGTTGACCTTTCCGTTGCTCATCTCGTTGTCCTAAAACTATCCCAATTGCGATGGAGGATATATTTACATTCATGTGGAAAGGTTTTTCCTAATATGTCGGAACTAATGTAGTATATGTTATCAATTCATGTTTCATCCATTAAAAGGTATCATGATGTTCTAGTGTCCAGACATAATTTACCTCCTTCTTCAATAATCCTGTCAAGGAAGCTGCTATGGATGCATACGCCTTCACATATCATCAATAATAATCAATGTGCCCTAGGAAGGCCCTCAACTCTCAACTATTAAGCAGGGGTTTTAAGGCAATACTTACTTTGATTTTATCGATATCCACTTCCAGTTCTTGAGCTGACACTCAATGTTCCAACAAGATTCCTTTGGTCATCATGAAATAACACTTTTCAGGATGCAACGTTAACTAGCCCTATCGACATTTGTGAAAAGTCTGTTCTAGATGGTCGAAGTGATCCTCCTTTGATCTGAACTCACAGATTTTGTTGGTAAAAATTTCCCAAAATTGACATAAATAATGTTAAAAAATATGAGTCATCATGCATTGGAAAGTTGCAAGCGCATTGCACAAGCCAAACGGCATCTTATGGCAATCATAGATTCCCCAATTTGTGGTGATAGTAGTCTTATTCTTATCCTCCTCCCAAATAGATACTTGGTTATATCCTAATAACCCATCGAGAAAATTGTGACACTCATGCCCAACTACATGGTCCAAGATGGTGTTTGTAAAGGGTAGCGGATGATGATCCTTCTTAGTAGCCACATTCAACTTTCAAAGTCTTGACATACACATATTTTTCAGGTATTTTTCTTAGGCACAATCACAATAGGTGCTACCAATTCACAACTCAACACATGTCAAATAATGCCCACTTGGAGATATTTATTAATTTCATCTTTAACCAACAAGGAGTACCTCATGTTTAACTGATATTGCCGTTGCTTGACACACACTTCTCCTTCTATAAGATCAATCTTATGCTCTCCCCATTGCTAAGGAATGCCTTTCATGTCTTTAATCATCCATGCGAACACATCTTCACAATCTTGCAATAAGCGGAGACGAGGCTACAAAAATTCTTTTAGCAAGGGGTTCTTAACCTTTAACTTATATGTATGCATTACTTCCACTTCTTGCCAAGCATCAGGTTTCATGACTCGTTCAATGTGGCTAGCCTCGCTCCGACCCACACTGACATGTAATTGCTATTCTTCCTTGGAGTCAAGTTTTTTGTTCACTTTGTAACACTCCAAGTAGTTGAATTCATCTGACAATGAGTAGCCGGTGTTAGTGAGGTCCTCACTCGGGTATGTTATCCATGAATCGGATAACATCTCTCCTTGGTATTTTGAATGGTGCCAAGTGCTCATCATCTTCTCATCTAAAGGAGCTACAAGGTCAAAGAAGGAACGTGTTTTCTTCTGCCAATGTGTCATGACTTTTGCTCCATAAAATCATGATCGTCCAATCAACACCTTGTAACCAATGTCACCCTGCAGTTTAAGGATAATGTAGGTGAGTGAAAAGGATACACCGCCGATACATGTCAGCACTCCTCACAAAATGCCAACTAGCCATTTTCTAGACTTATGTGCTAATCGAAACACCATGGGGAAGCTATCCCCATGGTGTTTCGATTAGCACATAAGTCTAGAAAATGGCTAGTTGGCATTCATATGTCTCATAGCCTAATGCTTGGGCAATATCTTCTGTCATGATATTCACTCATGAACCGAAGTTTATGGGGACAACCTTGAGCATGCTACCAACAATTTCTATCTCTATTTGTGGGGAGCCCAAATCCTCATGTTCCACCGAATATACAGTGGGCAGTTTCCCTTGCCTCGTTACCCGGGGTTTGCTGGTTCACAAGGCTTGAATCAACATCTTTTTGTAAGTCTTGTTATCATCCAACACTTATTTCATGGTAATGTTGGGTTTAACTTCATCCAAGTCCGCTATTGGGTCATAATACCCAGCCCACATGTAGGAGCGTAGTTCTTAGGTTAAGTAGGATTTTTTTTGATTTTTGTCAATAAAGAGTTATATTCAGGTTCTCATGAAGGTATTCGTCCGAATATATGTTGGTTAGAGAAGAATATCATTAGGGAGTTCACATGAGTGAATTGCGAGGGAATTTAAGCACGCGTTTGGGCGGCGGATTGAAGAATTGTCGAGAGAAAGTCGATACCAAGAACTTGCCGAGCGGCCGGAGCGAGAGAAGAGAGCTATAATGTCAAAGCGTCGAACCGGAAGAGTTCCAGCAGGAAGAAGTGCGACGATGGGGAGAATTCGACAGCTTATTTTGATGGCGGATTGGATTCCTGCGGAGTTACTGAGGTTGAAGAACCTCGGGGGAGTGTTTTTGTCATGGCGATGGGACTACATGTGCCCAGAGCTGTGCGATGAAGTCCGGAGAGGAAAAGGGCTGACGGCAATTGGAAGCAAAGCTCAGCCAGAGAAGTGGGATGCGAAGTTATGGGTGAAGGCTCTGGGGCGCAACCACGAAGAAGACAAAGGCGGCGTCGATTGGAAGGGATTGGCGATACACACAACATTTACCTTCGACGAGCGGAAGTGGTTCAACCCTAGGGAAAGGAAGGGTCGAATGGCTATAAGCTCTACTTAATCAAAGATGTCTTCTGGAGGAAGATGGCTCTCACCTTGAATCAGCTTTTTTCACCGCAGAGAACAACGTATGTAAGCATGCACAAGGTGAGGATTGTAGAAGGGTTCATCGGAGGAACTATTCGGGTGAACTGGGGAGAGATCTTTACGAGGAACGTACAAGCGATGGCGACGAAGCTAAGAGAAGACGATAAGAGTGTAGTCTATCTCTTGTCTTTCTTGGTGCATCTGTACGCGAAGCTGGAGTGGCTTATGCCTAGAGAGAGTCAGTTGTATTGATTGGAGAGCGGATTGTCAGACTTGGATGCATACCTCGACAGTGCTAGTAGCGGATCAACGAGGAGTTTGGGGACGAGTGCTCCTCCTGAACCGAAGAGAACGGGAAAAGTCAGGCCGGCGGTGCAGAGTAAGCCTGATTCGGATTCGGACTTGGAAGTAATCAAAACTTTGAGGAAAAGAAAGAGAGTAGTGGAGGACAGTCCGCCAGCCACTCTGACAGTTCAAAGAGATGTGGGGAAGAAGAAGGTGGAAGAAGTAGGATCGCTGAAGACCTCTCTGCCAAAGATGATGGCAATGAAGCCAAGGCCGAAAGCCTCGAAGGAGATTGCGGAGCCTATGGCTTCGGTACTACAGTTGTCACAGAAGTTGGAAGCTGTGGTGGTTCCGGTATTGATGGAGTTGAACGAGATGGGGCCGATGTATATGCCAGGGTGGGATCCTCAAGCTGATGGGTATATGGAGTTGATTCAGATGATGAACCGGTTGGCGTTGGGAAAGGAAGACCAGTCCATCATAGTGCGAGAGCTGACGGAGAATGTGGACAAGCTGTTCAAGGAGAAGACTGAGATGGAGAAGCAGGTTCAGTAGGCGAAGAAGGCCTATGAAGAGATCTGTCGTATTCGGGGTGCGGAGATCCATTTTGTAGAGAAAGAGAATGCTCATCTTTGGGAGACAATGCATGACCTGAAGCGAAGATTGATTTAGGTGGATGTGGAGGCACCTGCAAAGTTGGAGAATCTCGCTAACAGATGTGCACAGCATTTGTTCACACGGTGTGATCGTGTTGAGACGCAGCGGTTAGAGCAGTTGGTGGCAACGATGGAGAATCCCGACGACTCGAAGGATTGGAAAAAGGAGATGTACAAAGCGTTAGGTCGAGATTTCAGAGAAGCCATGGCTCTTCATTGACATGAGATCGCAACCGATGTACATGAAATGCAGTTAAGAATCGACGCATTCACGCAAGCAGCGGAGATGCGATCGAGAGGCTTAGATCAGTGTAGAAGACTTAGGAGGCAGTTAGGAGTAGCAGTTAAAACATTCATTATAAATAGTTGTAGGAAATAAAGTGATGGATCTTTTCATCTTTGCAAGTGTCCAATCTGATGGACTGCAAATTATAGTCAGGGTAGAACGAGCACTCGCAGAGCTGGTATCTGCAGGCTGACATTGTGACGACTGAAGCTTGTATCCATGAAGTTACTCGGCTATTCGTCCACGAGCTGAGCCTATGTGTAGCATCAGAAGTACTCTAGAGAGTGTTTTTGCCGAGACGCAAACTTGTAATGAGAGAGATCCTCATCCCGAAGTAAAGCAAACATTGAAATCTATTTGTTGTGTTTGTGAAATTGGTAATGTGATGGATTTGTGAAGGAATTGGACTTGGATCAATTACTTTCTTTGTGAACACTCTTCGGACTCAGCAATCCATAGTTAGAAAGATGACTAAATGCTCATTTCTCTTCTTCGCTAGTGTGGTTTGATCCTTCATTCCCTTGGGAATGAATCAATCTATACGAATTCGGACTTAATAGTGCATACCCATGCTATTACACCACATCCTCCTAGAAGACTCCTCTCCTTATTGTTGATTTGGAGGAGGGATAATATTGGAGCGGACCACTCAAGAAGGAGATAACTCCTTGAGACATGTCTCTACTTTAGTTCTAATATCAGCAGGAAATACCATCACCACTGAAATGTTATCCTTGGGATTACTTCCCTTAGATTCACGGGTGGACAAATCCTTACGCAGTGTGGCTACTGGCAAGGTACGCTTCTTTCTTTCAAGGATAGACGTAAGGCTATCCTTGATGCTTTGTCGTAGTTGGTAGATGCCCATGTACCACTTCGGATAGTAACTTGGAGAACATTTATCACCTCTTGGAACCACTCACTTACTGGCTCCGAGTTACGTTGTCGTGTTGTGACACGGCTACTATGAGAAGATGATGACATGTGTCATCTTTAGAGATGTTGTTATAACTATGATACTTTAGGTCAGGAGGACCGTCAACTCATCGTAAGGCTGTTAAGAGCCCATGGTTGGATGGACTTTGTAGGATGAGTATGTTGATAAGGCTCCAAGAGATATTATCTTAGACTTTATCAAATATAAAGCATGGTTAGGATGGAAAAGGGAAGGGAGAGATCTAGAATACCGCTTTGCTGACAAAGAAGCTTACATGATCAAAGTGGAGCCGACGTGGGATATAGATAAAGGAGAACATGATCCTTCAGATATATCGATGCGCAATCTATTTGTGATCAACATCTGATATCCTCATCACGATCACTTTCAAGCGTGGTTAGTATATCATTTTGGAGATAATTTTATGCGAGAAGTGATGAACTCTACATACCCGATTTTTCTTCCACTTGTTTCCTACGACGCAATTTGAGACTTGATAGTATGCATTTTGATTTAGTTGAGCGTTATGGATTTGTACTTGCAAGTAATGGTGGCTTTCAATACATGGGTTCCAATCCATCAATATTGTTTACCAAAATCAAGCTATAGGGAGTTGATTGTTAGGAATTTTGGCTAGGAGTTTTATTCTCAAAATATAAACTCCCTAGTTCCGTTTGTAATTTTGTTCATACTTAACCAGTTTCAAGTTGTTATTTTGACTCTTTATTAATTGCAACTCATATTGTTTATATGATGCTAAAGTACTATATTTAGGTTACTTGAAAAGCTCTAAGTTAATATGGAGCTTATTTGACCACAACAGAGGTCAAAAAAGTGACTCTTCATTCTTATTGGTTGTGGAGTTTGGGCCAATGAGTGCACTTGGTGAAGTTATTTAAGATTTTGAGGAGTTTTAGAAGCCTTTAAAGGGATCATTTGGAGATTTGGGAAAAGAGTTGGAAAGCTGACAACAAGAGCTATAAATGTGGACTCAAGAATGGATGCAATTGAGTGAGTAGTCACTCTATTGTGGTGATTTGAAGTTGGAAAGTGAAATTCAGACCCTGGGGTGTGTTTGGATTAATTTTGAAAATTTTACAAGAATTTTGACGGATCCAATTTAATGGAATATAGTTTACAACTCAAGAGCATATAAGCTCACACAAGGATTAAAAAGATTTTTCTACAACCATGTGCTCATGCATTCTCAGATCGAAGTAATGTCCATGCAACAACGTTCTTCCAATGTCATTTGATTTATCCCTTTATTCCTTTTTGGAGGTGTTACAAACCTAACCCCCTGAGCGGGGCAACGTTCCATCTTTTGGCATACTTGTGAGATTGTGGGGTTGATCACACTCAACATGTGTATGCTCTGGTCGATTACAACTACTAAACAAAAATTGGATGCCCTCTTGAGCTAGTTAGCAAAAGGGGAATTCATTTCTTAAATCACCTGATTGAGATGCTCACTACTTATTTTCATATCAAACATTAGAAGACTAATGTGTACAATCCTAAAGCAAATAGTCTTACAAAGAAGTCTAATGGGTTATTGTGCAAGATTCTCAATAAAATCACAGTTATTCATATTTACGATTGGGATACTAAGGTTCCAGCAACCTTATGGACATTTCATACGATAGAAAAGATTACTAGTAAGTAAACTCCTTTCGATTTAACCTATGGAATTTGCGATATCATCCTATCGGGTGATGATTGAGGATAGGTTGTCCACAAAAGAGAGTCAATTATACAAGTTGATAGACCTCACAAGATTAGAAGAATTGAGGTACAATGATGAGGACCTCATAAAAGCTATCCAAGCCCGACAGAAGGATAAGTATGACACCAACCTTTGTACCACCTATTTGCCATGGCTCATTACAGAGCTCTTGTGTCTACTACTTTGGCCGTGCCCGGTTGTGTGTTCCCCTCCTTAGCGGATGATACACATATTGTGGGCCTTGTAGACAACATTAGGCAGGCCTTTGATTACTTGACTACTGAGCTTAATCTTGTATGCTTGAGAGTCAAGGTGTCAAAGTGTAGGGCTTGGTCTTCTTAGGACATTCCGCCTCATCTTCAGCTTCCAGAGGGATGTTTGATATCGACAGACGGCTTACGTATTATAAGAGTGCTAGTAGGGTCTGAGGATTTTGTTTCACGTTACCTTGACGTTGCATTGGCCAAGGATGTTTTGCATGTCAACGATCTTCCTCTACTAGGGGATCTGCATGTGGCGTTTGATATACTGTCATCTAGTATTGATCATCGATCCACCTACCTTCTTTGCACGATTCCTCCTTCACCTACATTCATATCACGTTTGACAGCCTTTGATAGGAGGATCATGGGCGTCTTTGGTGACATCATCGGACCAGGAACATTTGAGTGTGTGACTAGAGATTTGCCAATTTCGTGTGGAGGAATAGGTTTATTATCGATGGAGGAGACGGCACATACGGCATTCTTGACGAGTTGAACGCTCGTTGCACCTTTGTTATCTTCTCGATTTGTGATCACAAATAGATCTATCTTGGAGATATATATGAGGAACGTTGATACAGGATCATTTTCCTTACATGTATTATTACGACATACGAGAGATGTTTTACCATGGGAGGTACGACATGAGTTCCCATCTTTTTCCTCTTTGGCTACCGATTGGACTAGGGGTCTACAGTCTATCTTGATGGAACGACAGTTTCAAGAGGCTCTACATTCATTCTTAGTGGATCCAGCCATTCCTCATACTACTAGAGCTCGTCTACGCTCTTGCTCGAGCAAGGGTGCAGGCTCGTGGATCTTGGCTCGACCATGCATCAGGGCTTTCCGACTCGCGCCAGCTACTTTCTCCACAACGATGAGGTTCCGTCTTGGCTTGGTCCATCCATCTACATCTTCATTACTCACATGTGAGTGTGGTATCACTTTAGATGCAGTAGATGTTCATATGGCTCGTTGTCCATTCGGAGGCCAGAGGATAGCTACCCATGATGCCATTAGGGATGTGGTGTTTGTTATGGCGCGAGAGGGTCGATACCTCACATGGAGAGAGCGTTGGTATGCCTTGCAGTCGACTAGGGTTAGAGCTGCACTGCATTTGGTTCGGGAGGACCAGGTCACTGTGGCAGATGTGATGGTTACCAATCCTACTAGAGACACAATTTCAGAGGGGGTGATCATCCATCCTCCAGGATGGGCGGTGAGTGGAGCGGCAGCAGCCATGCTCTCCAAGAATAGAGGTATGCAGAGAGGCCACCTCTTTGTTACTCTAGCTTTGGAGTTATATGGAGCTATAGACACCGACTTCGACATGTTCGTGAGGAAGTGCGCGAGAGCCTACCATACTAAGCAACATGGGGTATCAGTCTCTTTAGCTTACTGTATAGCTTATTTTAGCGACGTGTTTCCATTGCTCTACAGAGAGCACTAGCTGGTGCAATCCATAGGAGAGCAATCACGTTAGGTGATGCTTCTTCGGATGCTCTTGTTGTTTGTAGACCTTTTGACCTAGATAGTTCAGATATCTTAGGTGTTGTATGACATATTTCCCAATGTGATACTATTGGGGCCTAGCCCCATGTTACCGATTTGGTTCCATCCTTGTAGGCTTTGATGGGGTCTTCCCATCCCTTTTGTTATTATACTTTGTATTCGACCTTTGTACCACCAAGGATGTTGTTGGTCCGAAAGACAGGAAATACACTCAGAAGACACATTCAATCAAGAGACGAGACAGGAAATACGTGGTTCACCTCACTGAGGCTACATCCACGGAACACACAAAGTCACTTTACTAAATAATCCTAATTTGTATTATAGAGAGCGTCTGCCAACCCTCTTATATAGTAGTACCAGCCCTAGCCCTAGTCTAACTAAATATAGTCAAACTAACCAGAGTTACTCAACACTTGAGTTAACTCCTAACAATCTCCCCCTTGACTCATGTCTTGGGGTCTTTAACTCTTTTTATCATATACATACTCCGCGGGAAGTCCTAAAAGGAAACCTGAAGCATAGACCCTCCTGTAAACAAGGATTAACTAGAACTAAGCCATAGCCTAACTAGGAAGGAGTAAAGCATATACAAGAATCAAACAATTGCTAGAGTAACTCTACTAATGCTCCTTATGCAAGACCTGCATAGTAGCACAATGCCTCCTAAAACTCTCTTAAGGAATAACTTTGGTCAAAGAATTAGCTGGATTGAGTTTACCGTCAATCTTGACTAGCTCAATCTTCCTATTAGAAACTGCATCTCTAATAAAGTGATATATGATGTCGATGTGCTTCACCCTGCTATCCATCACTTGATTTGCTGCAAGATGTAAGGCACTCTGACTATCACAATGGAGATTTACAACATCCTGTTTCAATCCCATCTTAGTGATAAGTCTATTCAACCAAATATTCTCCTTTGCTGCTTCCACTGCTGCTACATATTTGGCTTCCGTAGTTGACTGAGCTATGCACTTCTGCAAGGTAGATCTCCAACTAACGCATCCACCTCCAAGTGTAAACACATACCCAGTTGTAGCTTCCTCTTGTCCAGATCTTGTCCATTGTCAGCATCAACGTAACCCAACAAGGATTTGGCATTGTCCGATAAACCATCAAACAAAAGACCAAAATCCTTAGTACTCTTGAGATACATGAGAATCCACTTCACAACTTCTTAATGCACCTTTTATGGATTTGACATGTACCTCCTCACCTTGCCCATAGCTAGAGCAATATCAGGTCTACTGCACACCATCAAATACATGAGGCTGTCCATTGCCTTGTCATATGGAATTGACGACATCTTTCCACTCTCAGTTGCATCAATTGGACATTGAGTTGCTGAGAGCTTAAAATGTACCTCTAAAGGAGTCCACACTTCTTTAGAGTCTGCCATGTTAAACCTATCAAGCACATGTTGAATGTAGTTGCTCTGACTTAACCATAGCTTCCTCTCCTTCAAATTCCTGTGAACATCCATACCCAATATCCTCTTGGACTAACCCAAATCCTTCATCTTGAATGCAGATTTCAGTTGCCTCTTGCATTTATCGACGTCGGATTGTTCCTTTGCCAAAATGAGCATGTCATCCACATAGAGTACTAGAATAATGAGGCTAAAGATCTCATTATTCACCTTCTTCATGTAAACACATGGATCAAACACACTCTGTGAAAATCCTTGTGCTTTCATGAACTCATCAAACCTTGCATTCCATTGCCTATGAGCTTGCTTCAATCCATATAGAGATTTGAGCAATCTACAAACTAACTTCTCCTCACCTTTCTTCTCATAGCCAGTAGGTTGTCTCATGTAGATTTCTTCCTCCAAAGATCCATATAGAAAAGCCGTGACAACATCCATCTGATCCATAACTAGACCAAATATTGCAGCAAGTGCACATACCAGATGAATTGTAGCATACTTTGCTATAGGTGAGAATACTTCGTTGAAGTCCACACCTTTCTCTTGTGTGAAGCACTTAACCATCAATCTGGCTTTGAAGATCCTCTTCTCTTCATCCGTTGGATTATCCTTCAACTTGTACACCCATTTGCTATCAACCAAAGGTTGACCCTTTGGAAGTTCCACCAGCTCCCAAGTCTTGTTCTCAACAAGCGATTGCATCTCACACTCCATAGCAATATCCCACTCAAGCTTATTGATAGAGGCTTGAGCTTCTCTATATGAACAAGGTTCTCCTTCTTCCAAGATCAACGCATTGCCATCATCATTCTCAGATTCAATATCATGATCCTCAAGAATAGTTGAATCAACCCATGTTCCATATCTTTCGGGAGCGCTACTAATCCGATTTGATGATCTCTTAGTAGATGATCTTGGTTGATCTCCATCGTTTCGTGCTGTGTCTTGAGGCTCAACAACGACAACTTGCTCCTCCAATTCCCGTTGTTTAGGAATTTACTCCATCTGTTCTCGAGCTTCTCCTTGTGACGCATCATTAAAACTATAATGATCAATCTCCCCCTCAACAACATCTGTGAGTGGAGATTTGCCCTTGTGAGTACGGGAAACCTGAGATATCTCCCCTTCTTTCAATGATCTAGGCTCATCGAAAGACACATCCCTACTGACAATCACCTTACAAGCTACAGGATCCCATAGCCTATAACCTTTCATACCACTTGCATATCCAAGAAAATGACATTTCTTGGATGTAGATCCAACTTGGTCCTACTCTCCTTAGGTATGAGAGGATAAGTCGTACAACCAAAAATTCTCAAACGACTATAATCAGCCCTCCGTTTGTGCCTCAATTCAAATGGTGTCAAGAAATCAATTGCACTTGAAGGAGACAAATTTAGCAAATACACTGCGGTATTTACAGCTTCAGCCCAGAATTCATATGGTAAACCAGATTGATTCAACATACTATGCACTTCTCCAATACTGTTCGGTTGAGCCTCTCATAAACAGCATTTTGTTGCGGAGTATAAACCATGGTGAGATGACGAGTGATCCCCTCCTCTTTGCAGTAACTTCTAAACTCCTTTGAAGTATACTCCCCCCCCATTATCCGAACGTAGATATCTCACCTTGTGACCAGTCTGAGTCTCAACTTGGGCTCTTCAACTTTTGAAAGTTGCAAAGACTTCATACTTGTATGTGAGAAAATAGACCCACACAAATCTTGAGTAATCATCAATAAACGTTACATAGTATCACTTCCCAGAATGTGAGGCTTTAGGAGAGGGTCCCCACACATCACTATGTACATACTCAACTAATTCTTTGGAACTATGAGTTCCAACACCAAAGGCTTTTCTATGTTGCTTGCCCATAACACAATGCTCACAAAATTCCATGTCAACTTTACCTAAACCAGGTAACAAGCCTCTATCTCGAAGACAGGTCAAGTATCTGTTACTCATGTGTCCCATTCTAGAATGCCAAACATGAGCCATCTCAGGCCGAGATCTGATAAGATTGACTTCACCACAAATGGCATTGCCCTCTAGCACATACAGATTTCTATGCTTGTGTCGTCTTAAGATAGTCTTATCACCTATTCTCACCTCAAGTACTCCTTGTTTAGAACTCCACTCAAGGCCTTTTGAATCTAACATTCCAAGAGAGATAAGGTTCTTTCTCATTTCAGGTATAAACCTGACGTGAGTCAACGTACATTTGACTCCATCAAACATGTGAATCTGGACAGATCCAACACCTTCAATTCTATAGGGTTGATCATTTCCCATAAGAACTAAACCGTTTGATATTGAGAAAATGTGAAAAAACTCTCTAATGTAACAAATGTGATAAGAACAAGCACTATCCAGAATCCATACATCACCAACACCCTTTTGTGAGTTGCATAGGTCATACCTCTGGCTTCATAGTCCATCTTTGAGCAAGTCATCCTCCTCATCAAAATCTTGAGCCACATTGGCCAAAGGAGGATCAGTAGCATTGGTCTTCACACGGAAGTCCTTCTTAAAGTGACCACTGTTGCCACACTTCCAACAGACCACTGTCTTCCTGTCTTGGGATTTACCCCTAGACACGGATCTACATCTAGATCCAAACTTCTTTCCATCCTTCTCATTCCTTGATTGTGACCGTCCGCGGGTCACATTCAATGCCGTACTAGATGAAGAGGATGGGGTAGAGGGCATCATCATCTTCTGCCATAGGTCATCAAACAATAGAGCACTTACAACCTCATTGTAAGTGATCATTTGTCTATCACGATGGAGCAACACTCGTGACAATGATTGATATGAAGCAGGTAATGAGCTTAACAGATGAAGGGCCTTCCTCTCATCAGTTATTTCCTCTCCCAAATTCTGAAGATCAATAACAAGACCACCAAAGGCATCAATATGATCTTGGATCTTCGTACCTGAATCTTTCATCTTGAAGCTCATCAGCTTCAAGGAGGTGTACAACTTGTTTGATAACTCTTTGCGATGAAACCGTTGCTAAAGACCCTCAAACAATAACGTACAATTGTCATACTCATCAACTTGCTTCAGAATTGAAGGTTGTAGATGGAGTATAACAATACTCACTGCTTGCTCCTAAAGGTCCTTCCAGTCTTCATTATTGAATGTAGAGGGTTTAGGCCTCAATGATTTGCCCAAACCGGAAGCCTTCAACTTGCCTTTGACTTGCCTCTCCTACAGAAGATAGTCACCACGCCCATCATATTTGACAATGTCAAATTCGGCTTCTCCTGTCTTCATGACTACCATCTCGCTTCGTCTAGGCGCTGAACTTGTCCCTTGTGTCGTCCGATTGTCAAATGGAACCTCCAATCTTGACTCCTTCCCACTCATATGAGAAGAAAGGAAATTTACCCTTGGTCAAAATCCCTTAAACCACAAGGGATATTGCACCTTTGCTTGCTGAAATCTCGATACCTCGGACTGAGTGCACCTGCTCGTGCCAATTCTTCTTAGCACTTCGCAAATTCTCGTCCGAACAAAGTCACAAAATGAAGTCCTCTAATCTTCTTAGGATACATTAGCAGTTGCCTATCCTTAATCCAATATCCTCCTACCGAACATCAAGCACTCAAACTATAGTCAACTCAAAAAAGCAGGAGACTGAATTTAGAGCTCGTGATCGTCATAATCCATATGTTGTTCCCCGAGCTGTGCCTATGGTGGAGGCGATGGTGGCTCTTGTGCTGGCAGATCAATTACTTCAAAATTATGCCCAATGTCAACTCTTCCCCGCAGACCCGATCTTGCAGGGAACAGCGTCAGCGAAAAGAGCAGCTACTCCCATGGAAGAGGCCGCCATGTACAGCGAACAATGATTTTGGTGTAGTCAATTATATTCGAAATACAGGCTTGCACCCAAGAACTATGTAGTATACTTGTTGGGTCAAGGGCAGCCTTCGTCGTCCTCTGCTTCACGAAGGAGTGCGCGAAAGGAGCATCTACAGCTATGCTCTTTATAGTCTCCTTGTAGATTTATCACTGTTGATGGACAATAATCAATTTTTGGGCCCAATTTCCATCAATGTCTCAATTGCACCGATTCAGATCATGAGGTTAGATAACAATAAGTTGATTGGGCCAATTCCGGACGTATTCAGCACAATTAAGAGCCTCACTGAAATTCACGTGAGTAACAATGCACTTACGAGGACGATTCTAGATCTGAGCGCATGTCAACCAATTCGACCCGCAAATTATACCAGCCTTTTTCACATCTGGAGGGGTTGGAATAAATGCACTTCAGACCCTATATATGAGAAGCTCCAATTTGGTAGGATCGATACCTTCGGAACTCTTTAACCTGTCAAACTTGGAGAAGATAGACATGGCCAATAACGGTCTTAATGGAACTTTGACTTTCGATAATGTTGGGCCCTTGCTTCAAATTATCGACTTGGAGGGTAACAAGATTGACGTCGTAGCCGAAACACCGAAGAGGAATGGAGTGAATAGCGATTTTGATCAGCTCCTGCTCACCGGAACACCGAAGAGAAATGGAGTGAATAGAGATTTTGATCAGCTCCTGCTCAAGGGAAATCCAATTTGTACGGATGTTTTGGTCATAGCCGACCAATTTTGCATTGCTGATCCCGGAACTTTGATGTATTAGCCGCAGTCACCTATCTTCAATGGTAAATCTTGCGCTACCGCCAGACAGTATCTAGATGGCACGAGCTGCAACTGCGGGAACTATTATATCAATTGTTGGTCCGAAAGATAGGAAATACACTGAAAAGCCACATTCAATCAAGAGACGAGACAGGAAATACGTGGTTCACCTCACTGAGGCTACGTCCACAGAACACACAGAGTCACTTTACTAAATAACCCTAATTTGTGTTACAGAGAGCTTCTGCCAACCCTCTTATATAGTAGTATCAGACCTAGCCCTAGTCTAATTAAATATAGTTAAACTAACCAGAGTTACTCAAGATTTGAGTTAACTCCTATCAGATGTCTCATGAGATTATATTCTTTTATGTGACAGTCGATATCTGAAATTTCCAAGGAAGTTACATTTACGAAGAATGGTACTGTATGTGATGGATAGAGTGTTTGATAACGGTTCCTTGCAATTATTGGATTTGGATGGATCCTTGTTTGCCATAAGGGTCAATGGCTGGCGAGTGAAAAAGTACTATGTGTAGTCATATTTGTGGGGGACTCACACTTAAGAGCGGACATATGTGATGACATAAGTAGTAAAGTAGAGGCAAATTTTTTGTTTTTAGATAGCAATAGAGCTATATGGCACAATTAGATGAGTTATGAGAAGAAATTCGGCTTGAGGCTATTCCAAATGGTGGATGTCCTAGGAGAACTTCAAAAGCATTTGACTGACAATGCCATCAACCTCTATAAATGAAACTCTCTCTCTTAGTAAACCAGAAATATTTTTGAATATATTACATTGATCGATGGGATTGAATTGATTATGTAATGACATGTGAGGGATATCTTTGTGTTAATCATAACATTTGAAGTATTTTCTCAACTCTTTGGACCTCAATTTCCAGAATTCTAAAGAAGACTAATCTCGATCTTTAACTTTCAATCCATCATGTTCAGTAAGCCATTCCCTTGGGAAAACATTAAACTATTGCAATGTACCTATAAGTAATGTGAGTAGTCCATTACAACTCCAAGGTCAAGTCCTCCCACTTTCATCAAAAGATGTGAAAACTTGGTGATGTATTCTCTCACTAATCATGTCTGATGCAAATGAGCCAACTCTCTCAACTTGATTTCTCAGTCATTGCTTGGTACTAGGCTACGATTTAGTCTCTCTTTGAACACTCCCCAATCTAGCATAGGGATCTTACCCTTAGTCTGCCTTTCCCATTTAGTAATAGTGTATCATACACGTGCATCATCTGTAAGCATGTTCACTGCAAAGTAGACCATGACCTCTTCTTCCATACTCGGAACATCGAAATAATTCTCCATTTCAATAACCCACATCTCAAAGTAGCTAAATCTCTCTTCCTAGAGATTTTCTCTAGCTGATTCAAAATAATCCTCTACCTTGTCTTAACCGGTAAAGGGATGGAGTCAATAGCATTAGATACTCTGGTAGGTGGGATATCTGGTGAACATATATTGCCTACTCTCTCAACCCAGTATGATTTCAAGGATCGTTGCTCTATTGGTATCGCTTCTACCTTCTCCAGTATAGTCTTTAATTGCGCATGCAAGGATGTCAACTCAATATCTCCAGCTAAATGATAATCATTAATCTCATATGAGGATTTGCGTTTGCATGTGTGGTCATCATCCTGAGAGTCTTGTATGTTAGTCATCGGCATAAGAGAGTGCCTCTGAAGATCTCACTTGCCAAGAACCGTTTTTGGAGTTCCCCAATCTTGCTCAAATACCAAACATGGTACAACACAAACAGACAAAAACGACTTCACTACAAACAAAACCACTCCCCAAAGACACATCACCACATCACATCTAATCTAAAAATTACTTTCTTTAAGCTCAAAATACCCACAATTGCTAGAGGATGTGACCCATCCGTTGTGCTATCACACTCTTCCACGCGCCACACCGTTTTACCTTACCTGGTCCAAGGCGTACTCTCTATCTATTCCAACCGGCCATCAGATCAGGATGATTCCCAGTTATCTTTTACTCTAGTTTTCTTTTCTGTGTGAATATTTCTCTGCAGCTCTTTGTCTATATGCGTTACTCTTAGTATATGAAAAAAACTAAATTATGAACTTTGTGTTTAAATTCAAGTAACGGGAAAAAGGTTAGAACTATGTGGGTTGTGACAATGCATGACCACTATGAGTGGCCCAAAAAATTTGGCCGTGGATTTGTGATAGGTAGGTATGTGACAGTTAGAGCTCAAAGCAGCGCAAATGTTGGCCTCGTGCATCAGACATCGGATGTGGCCGCAGAATCCCGAATTGGCCGGGACCACCCACCGGTAAAGTTGGGCCGAATCCCCGCGCTTCATCCATCACTCCCAATGCATGTGGCGACATCCATACTCGTTTCCGTCCACTCCTCTCTACCGATTTAGAGAGGCGCGGGCCGAGGCCCTGCTACAGCGGGTGAGGGTGATGAGGTCAGGAGGAGAGGGAAGGGAAGGGTTTTCGATCTGATGGATCTAATGATTCTCATCGTCTGGCGCAGAACGGCGTGGATCGAGATGTGGTTCCAGGCGGTGGGGCATGGCGAAGGGGAGGCGGGAGCGGGTTGGCTCTTGATACGACGACAGAAGAGACGAGGGCGGAAGTATTATGGAGAAGTGAATGGGGGCATGACGGAGAATTATTCGATCCTGGAGAGAATCCGAGATGATCTGAAGTTCATGTACACGTCGGATGCGCACAAAGGAGATCCTCGCCCGGGCGGGCCGGCGCACAAGAAGATAGAACCTCCTCTGCTGCTGCTGCTGTCGTCGCCGAACAACAGAATAGGATAGCAATGAGTAATCTTAGTGAGGGCGGGACGAAGTATTTCGGTTTGCGGTCTCTTGGAACTGCTTGCTAGCTCGGGTGTAGGCACGGTGAGCTCGTGGTTGGAGTACAATCCCGGTGTCACCAGGGGTCCGCGTGGTTTGCACCTTTTCACTGTTTAAGAGCAGGAATGGCGGACTGCTTTCCGCCATATTTGCATGAATATATCCACTTCTTGAAGAAGCTGGAATTAAGTCCCCGTAAAGAAGTAACGGATTTTATCCGGTATTTGATATGGCGCCCATAACACCTGGGGGATCCGCGATCCTTAACGGTTGAAGCCCTCCATGGCTTTGGCAAGAGACGTCCAGGTCTTTCAGTTCTGATCGTCTGTTCAGCTCATGTGGTAGACCCGTGGCGCCATATATTCTTCTGCAGATGAGTAAAGGGAATTGAGGTCAAGCGTCCGGCTCGCTGGTCTTGGCTAAGGCTTATTTGCAACATTTACTGGCATGAACACCTTTTTCTGTCAGAAGAGGCATGAGGAAGGGGACGGAGAACCATTCACGACGTTTTGACACTAGCCGATTTCTCCTGTCCTTCGGAGTAACAACGGAGTAGAATACCGGGAAAACCCTTTCAAAAATCAAACAAATATGTCTGTCTCGTCACGCCATTTTTATAAGCCGCCAGGATATTCAGCTCAACAAAGTGGCATCACGAGCCGAACGTCGCCGACAAGCTAAAACTCAGCCCGAGTTCTAATCAGTATGTTGAAATTTGACCCAAAAGGTTCGAAAATTATGAGCATAACGGTCTGTGAGTGCCATACAGCCGACTTACAATGATGTTAACGTCGATGCATAGTGGATCCCATGTATCAACTAGATTCAATACATTAGTCACGTGCCTGGAGATTTCAACTTTGAATATCTGGCTGGGAGACGAACAATATTACTCCTTGCATGAGTATTCAGCCAAGTACCATCTGAAGTATGCCGGAGTGGAGCAATTGTTGATGGCCTGGTCAGAGCTTTTCGCCCCTCAAATCCTTGGGTGCGGCCTTGAAGTATGTATTTCATGCCCACAATCGCTTTAACGTCATGACTCAGGACAGGAGCTAACGCATACCTGATCTGCCTTTGCCCGACGTGTATATCGCTCTCACCTTTGTTTCACCACAGTTGTCGCCTGTCTTTCTTTCAGCCATCTCTCTTGGTGTGGTGGACTTTTTCCGCTTTTCCACATCACTTTAGCGTGTCTCCTGGTACAAAGCGTGTGCAACCGAAGCATTTCCCACTGAACTGGTGAAGGTACTACAAACGATTCGGATTGAGTTTACCCTCTGAAGTACGATATGGCGCTTCGGTATCCGGGAGAATCAACAATCCTGTCAGTGTTCAACGAAACCTCGCTCACTCAGCAGCAGCATCTTTTAAACTGCAAATTTGAAATCTTTCATTCCTAGTACAAATCGAAAGTTACACATGCCAGCCCATGTGCTGTCGGTAGCTTCATACCACTTCAATATCTACTTTCTACCGCGATTGTGAAGAAGATAGGGTCGAGTAGATTTAGGTCTCTTTCATCGCTGTCAAAACCAATTTTTATACCTGTGCACTTTTAATGGCATCTGTTTGCAATGATTGTAGCAACGATTCTCTACTGTAACAATTATTGACTATACATGTATTTTTATCCGTCTAAAGTGGTCATCTATCTTGATTCTTATCATTCGCTCAGAAACGCTCCAGTAATATCAGTTATCTGAGGCTTCTACGAAGTGGATGGCTTCATCCGAGCTTGGTATAGGCTTCACTTGTCTCTGTTCTAAGCTTTTCATCTTTCGTGAAGATATGGATTCTTGAACATCTCACAGTAGGCTTGCTATCCCGCAACGAAAACCTTCACCTAACCGGCAAAACTCGGACCATGCTGCGAAAACGCTAACAACTGAACCTCGAGGCATGGTCTGCATCCGAGTTTTGCCGGTTAGGTAAAGTATACTGCAGTAGTTGGGAACCTACTTGTGTCGACCTACGGCATTCGCGTGACTTTATCAGAGAGCTTCCTTATTAAATTTAGTAGTTGCTTTTTCCAACATATAACGCCAGGTCCAAGACCTTTGACAGGTAAGTATGGAAAGTCAAGCTGGGTCTGTTGCTAGTGAGCATTATACACACAAATACTGTAGAATAATTCACATGTATGTGGATTCATTGAACGGGCATTGAGTCTTTGTGCAATTCACTGTGAAAGGTAGCGATAATCTTCTAACAATGTTGAACTACTGGTGTTTGAAATTCTTCTTTCTTTCACATCAGTTTTGACAGGAACCTTTCGTGGTCTGGGTGTACCACTTTTACATGGGCATGTGATATGGAATCCAATGATCTTCGTGCGAGTAAAGGAGAGCATAAGGTGTTGACTCGAAATCGTTGCAGAGTATCGTAGTCGGGGCTTGTGAAGGAAGGACAGGTGAAGACCTGGTAGTTGTTGAGCTGACAACATCATGTGTGTGGAAGATTACAGGATGTTCTTTCGACCTCGTCATGCGCGGCTTCGGCATATGTCCTAGTCTTAAATCTATGATATTGCAACATCGGATTACCTTTCCATCATCTGTTCTGATTCAACCTCTCAGAGTCGTTACAAGAAAATTCACTTCGTTCTTGAATGGAATCGTTGTAGTTTGTAAAGTGTTCTTATCGTACTTGTGTGCTGTATTCCATAGATTCAAGTGTGTCTATTTGAGGCTGGTTACGCCGAGTACGATATGAAGGGATATGTTCCAATCACTATGGCTACCACACCACCCCTGTCGCCTGAGCAGATGGAGCAGATAGAGAATGCCGTCAGGGAGCAAAGATTGCGCAGCGAACAACTACAGCATCTTCTCCGACCAAATACTTGGGAAAGACTCGTACGTCAGCCTTTCTTTCACGAAATCTTCCGAAAAGAATTCTGCACTGATTATTAATTAATATGTGTTGCTTCTCATAAACAATGTGAAGAGTAATCAAGGTTCTCAGTTGTCGTCTTTGTCTGAATCTACGAATATAATGTCTTGTCTTCTTTGATGCTAGTGACGTTTATCATCGAAATACAGCTCTCAGTATTAACTTGAAATGTATCTGATGAGACTTCTGACCTCTTTCAAGGTCATTTTTCTAAATTCCGCTTTGCATCTTTGGAACGATGGTCGCCCTCCATAGCTGTCTAGAGTGACCTGCCGTTACATTCAACCAATCGCATGAGAAATTGTCCCACCTACTGATTGATAATCTCGCAGTAAGTCGTAAATTGCGCAATATGTTGAGGACCAATACATCTCCCTCATCTCTACAGTACTGTCGGATACTTCTCATTTTCTCACCCCTAGAAAATTGAGAAATGCCGTCAATGAGTGTAGTATGAAATCAGTAGAGCATATAGTTGTATGAGGAATTTTCACAGAATTGACTATCGAGTCTATCTATTGTAGGAGTAGCACCAAACTGTACCTTCAGGACATCTTAACTTTAAATTATTGAGATTAGTGTCGGATGAATGCTCGATTTGTTAAACACTACAGTGAAAAGTAGACTCCACTTAAGGGCAATTCCACCCTAAATTCTAGTTCATCATGGGAGAGAACGTCGTCATTACAACTTGAAGACTAATCAGGCGAAGTGTTTGTGGTTCGGAAAAGGAAACATGACTGACTTTCTGGAAATTTCGCAAAGAACAGAAATGACGGACCTCACATATCATTTCAAAGGGATCAGTTAGATGGATTGAACACCGTGACACATTTGTGACAAAGGAAGCGCACTAGTTTTAAGTGCTGAAGGATTGAGGGTTAAAATGTCCTGAAATCATTGGCTTGTAGGTTCAATTTTAGGGTTCAGATCTAGGATACGTGTACGAGATATGTTTTTGTCGACTGAAGAACCTGCATTAACAAGTGATAGAGGATCCTAGAGGATCCTACATGGCAACTCTACTTACCCCACGTTGAAGGCTACAAAAGAAACTTGTTCAGTATGTTTGTGTCACCTTCAAGTTTTCATGGTTTTCACCAAGGAGCGCTAAGGGTTTGATTGATTGTTTTTCTTAATGGAACTGGAAAAATTTATTCCCTAAGGGTTTGTTTCTTCAGCATTTTTTCTGCAAGCATAGAGTCCTTTCTTTGGTCTTTAAATGACTAAACGGACAGGATTAGTCGTGGTGTTTGACAGAGTGCAGCAGGACTATACGCCGCAAGTTTGTTGAAGCTGTCCCAGGAGATGTTGGAAGAGAAAGCAAAGCAACTCGAGAGAAACTTGGGGAAACAAAAGGTTCATTAGATTGACTTGTAAACTTCTTGTCAATTCGGTTGCCGGCTTTGTGACAATGTAAATAAGTAACTTGTAGATCTGTCTTTAGAACCGTCTCCTACATTTCTTGGCGGTGATTTTGTCTCAACACCAGCGTCGTGTACGCAACTGTAACAAAATAATGGTCTCTCTTCATAGTTTTGGAGTTAAGTGTTTCAATCTCAAGGCGCGGAGAGTAGGCTGGAGTGCTTTTGGGTCTGTCTGAAGAATGAGAGGGCAATCGCCAAAGGTTCACAACCCATTGACAACTCGATAGCAATGTATCATATCAATAAAACGGTGTGATTCTAGACGGATACCTGGAGGAATCTTTCTGATGGGAACAAAACTATAATCAATAATAAACTACAAAACAACGATGTTCCGTGCAGCTTAACATCATTCGACTTCATTTCCTCTTTCCTGAGACTCCAGAATTATTGGTTGGTTGGCACAACGTCCCAACAAAGTGTCACAGGTGACTTCCTCTCGTGGCGACGGCTGCTTACCACAGTTTGCAGTGTTTTGTTTCTTCGGCTAATGACTGGGTTGCACGTGTACAATTTTCTTACCCTGTTAGAACCAGGGTGCTTCATGAAGGAAGATGTCTACAATGGTTATTTCTATGCATTTTCATAGCTAACCGTCGGGTTGAGAGTAAGAGACAGCAAGAGACAAGTGAATACTGCAGTGTCTCCACTCCGATATTAGTTTTTCTGCAAACTTCTCAGGTTTATAAATTAACTCACGCTAACTATATTGAATCACAAACCCATAATGAAAGAATTTAAAATGCAAAGCTGCTGTGCAAGCAATGAAATTGCTTGCACAGTTTCCAAGAATGTCACGTCGCAGATCCCAATATTTCTCTAATTTAAGTTGACCAGGCTCGCAAATGAGCAAATGTCGATGCCTCGAAAACGTGCCGTAATTGAGGTGTTCTATGCAAGATATGCCTAACTTAGAGTTCGATGTCCCAATCGTTACTCCTCTCGGCCCAGTCACATCAACACCCCACAAGTCACCGAGGTCCAAGTTGCTTTCTGGTGGGGTTCAAATCAGCTTCATCCCCAGGTGATTTCTCTGATGTGGACGAGAGACTGCAACTCCGTCGATCTCCCTGAGTCCCATACGGATGTGGTTGCTGAAGACGGTTGTGACGGGTCTGTGACCTTCCAATGACTGTTAACGGCATCCATGATACGAAAATAACCCACAAACAACCTTTGCGTTGTTTCCATGACTTCTAGAACTGGAAATATTATCAGCAGAACCCACTCTTCTGCTCAGGCATTCCCTGCGAAGGATGGCCTATGCTCTCGCAAGCAAGGGTCGACCACTTATTTACCCAATATATTGCACGGGCCGGCCGTCCAAGAAGACGCTGTTCGGGTTCCTATCAGTTTCTGAAAGCGTAGTGGCCACTCCCAGAGTACTTCGACAAATGATACTCGGTGATTCAGAACTGGAGTTCTTCTGAACAACACAAACCCGTCTCCGATCGAACGAGCTGGAGCCTTGGCTCGCGAAACTTTCGTTGTCGAATGCTATCTATTCTTCACGTGCAATCGGTCTGTTGTTTCTCATCTACAGATCCGAAACATGCGTTGAGCACAAGTTTCTCCCGAGTATTTGAACCTTGATAGTGTGAGTAGAATCAAGTCATATGACCCAAATGGCTTGAAAATCGTTACTGGTATTCTTCAACTGAAACAAAAAGTCGAAAACTTGGTTCGAATTTCGTGTGTATACCTTTGAGCACACTACATGTACACCGTGGAAGATCCAGATGGGGATCTTGGAAACAAGTTCTGCCCCACTGGTGTCTGTCCTCCTTCCAAACATGAATGGTTCCACATGTGATCTCTTCGGCTGATCCGTGTCCCAGGAAAGGACATACCTTCACGTTCTTTCGGTGGTCATGAGAACCATCGTCTGGGTTCGGTCGCCATCCAGCAGCATTCAGCGACAGCCCGATGACCTTCTTGCTCCCAACTTTCTTTGTGCGATCGTACGAGTTGCGGATCCGGCTCCTCTCCAATCTGTTGTTATACAGACCCCTCGGATCGCAGGTTCACATTCCGCGAGTCCCCCGCTCTGACAGAAATGCAAGGACCAGCCAAGAATCACTCACGCAATCAATCAATCAGTCAGTCAACGAATCAGCCATTCTCCGACTCTTCCCTTGTCTTCTACCGTGGATCGTCTCGTTTCCCCATTCCTGCCGTCAGTGGAATCTCCAATCTTGAGCAGACAGTTGCAGACACAAATATCCATCGACTCCTACGGAACGTACGTCCAGGAAAATATCCCAGAGATTCCCAGGTATCCAGGCTCCAGCCAGAAGGGTTTAAGCTTGGCCTTCATCCCGAGAACTTACACCACCTGGAAAATGAAATCAAAGACGAGAGCCTCTCTTCAAAGAAAAAGACATTCTCCAATTTTGTCATGCACGCAAGAACAAAAGAATGGAGAAGGAATGTTGGACACAAGTCACAAAAGAGGCCACTGGCAATGTGATTATGTGAGAGGAGGGGATGCGATGGCCATGATTGATTATACCGTACTGAGTTGGAGCTGGCAGGCACGGACTGTACTGGAGAATACACTCTTGGTCACGCAATTTTAGGTGGTAGCGGTGGTAGAGGTAGAGGAGGAGGAATCTGGAAGTGTCATGCTGTGTAGCAAACGCACTCTCGAGCTTTCGGTCTGCCTTCCAGGGATCCCATCATCCCACACTGCGTTGCGTTAAGGAGGGCTAGCGAGCGGTAGGTCAATTGATGATGAGGGTCAGGCATAGAAACGATTTGTGTCACAATTAAGGGAGAAGGGCAAGGCGACAACTTGAGCAAAATCAGGAGGTCAAACCCCTGAATTGTGCATAGTTTCCACTTCACACCAAGACAAACTGTTTCAGCAGAGCACAGAACACGCTCACATGGCCCTCGGGTGTTTGTGCTAGGGTGCCTACAGTTCCCCCAGTCGGATCGCTGCCGACTTTCTCCGAGCCTTACACTAAGGCAAGAAATTAATTTAGGGCTGAAGGGCTCGCTTTGGATTCTGGTGATAGGTTTAAGCAATTTCTGCAGATTAGCCGCATCATCCCCATCATCAGCATGATCAGGAGCAGCCTCAACTTTGTCATGGTGAAATAGGAGAAGAAGAGGACATAGAGGAAGAAAACGAACAGGATGACGTAGAAGTAGTAGCAGCAGACGGAGGAGGAGGAGGGCAAGGAAGCGCAAGAAAGGCGCACATTGTTGAGGAAGAGGAGATCAGGACAGGACGGGGGTTTAGATGTAGATCACACCGGATCAAATGAAGGAATGCAGGAATTGGTGAGGGGATGGGATGGGATGCGCATTAGGACGGTTCAGAAATTAGAGGGAGGGAGAAAGGAGCAGGCCGCTACGGGCAGGAGCGTAGTCAGTCAAACAACGGTCTATCCTCATCGTCACCATCACCATCATCCGTTCTACATACGCATTCTCTTGTCCTTCCATCACTTTCCTTTCTTCCATTCCATTCCATTTTTCTTCGTTCCTTGTTTCTTTCGTTGGTCGTTGCGTTGGTTCCTTCGATCATGCAATTCAGTTCATGAAATCCAGTCCCCATTCACTTTCCCCGCTTCCACTTCCTGACTGTGAATTGTCCGTGACCTGGTCGACGGATTGACTGGTGTTGCTCGACAATTCACTTCCTTCCCTCTTATACCACCACCATCACAGCCGTACCGGACACCAACCACATATGATTCAATGATGGGAAGCTGCGCATCAAGATGATCCGGAGAGGCCACGCCTCTCTCCGCTTCTGTTTCTCCCACAACGGGATGGGTCCGATGGGTGTCTCGTATCTCCTCCCCGTCGTCGTAGATGTTTCCTTACATCTGCTGGAATGGGAAGTGTACGAGGCCAATAGAGAGATAGGTATGCGCGATGAGCGAGTTTCAGGGATTTGCTGATTACGATCAACAGCGATCTGTCGCTGTTGCTATCCGGCTCTCGTCCGTGCCCGCCCTTTCAGACATACGTCTCCTTCCGTTTCGTCTCTCTGTGGTAGAGCTTGATGGTGGTGAAGTCGTCGTCGTAGTGGTTTTAGAATCTTGGAGAATCTTGGAGAATCGAGAGAGAGAGAGAGAGAGTAGCTAGCGTAGGGAGGGAGGGAGCCAGCCCGATGTCGCAGGCTGAGAGCAACCAAGACACAATACTAGACCACGCCGTGTGGCGAAACTTACCCGAAGATCTTCTTCTCATCGTGCTTTCGAAACTTCGCTTTCTGTCTCTGGTGCAATTTCGCTCGGTGTGCAAGAAATGGAATAAATACATCATCACGCGAGGGCAAGGTCTCAGTCCTGGCGAGTACCAGGTTTCGGTGCCCGTGCCGGTAAAATGCGACCCAGGGAAGTTCTGCGCCAAGCAGCTGACCGTGTACAATTCAAAGACTAGCAAATGGGAGAAACTATCGCTCGCCTTCACTGGCAGGATGCCGGGGCGGGAGACGTCGGGCTCCTACACTCTGGCTGCCACGGACGGAGGGCTGCTCTGCTTCCGGGACTCCACCTTCGCCAGCTTCGTGGTGTGCAACCCTCTGACCAAGCGCTGGAGGTTTCTGATACCGCCTAGTTCTTGCCTGCCGCCATCGCCTAACCCTTGGGACGTCTGCGCCTGGGACTGCCGGCACAATTCGCGAGTGTCCGCGCTGTCGAGGCTCTCGGATTACATCCTCGTGGGCTTAGTGGTCGACTCGCAGATCGGAACGTACAAGCTCGTGGTGGCTGGAATTCAGGAAAATGGGAAAACTCTGGTTTACAACTCGGCGCTGGACCTGTGGCACACTGGAGCACCTGTGCTCCTGCCGCCTCCCCTTTTCAACCGACAGTTTCGCTGCGTGCAGTACAATGGCAAAAGTGTGAGTCTGAATGGAAATCTTTATTGGCTTATCTCGGAAGGACATGATTCGATGAGCTCGGTGTCGGTGGTGAAGTATGACTTGCAGAAGGATTTTTGGCTGGCCACAAATGCCGCAAAATATCCCCGAGGGAGCTTGGTGCGAAACTATCTGGGAACGATGTCTGTGATGACTCTGGACAGAGCTCGGATTCCTAGATACTGGGGAGGGCGCCAATGGTTTCTCCAGGTGCACGAAACGGAGTCGAGGTTTTGTCTAATAAGTAGACGAATTTCCGAGTACTCCATCTATAAGATTGAGGGTATGCCTAGGTTTTCCGACGAGTACAACCAGGAGTACCACTGCTGTGTTGGTCAGGGAGACTTCATCTTCATTGTGTACAAGATTCTAGCAGGCAGCAGCCAACTGGGATACAGATTGGTGAATTTTGATGCATTTATGAAGAAATATGATGACTTGCCTCATTTGCGCAATCCTCCGAGACAGGATCAATCACTGAAGTGGCCACTCATGTATTCGGATATGGTGGAGACGGAGACTTGGTGGGGCTTCATACCTTCTCTGAGAGCCATTGTGTAGACAGGTAGATCGACAATCAATCAAACCAACAGATGATTGATTGGACACAGAATTCTTTGTGAAATTCCGACCTTGTCCAACCAGAGCAGCAGCAGCAACAACAACAGCAGCAGCAGCCGCAGCGGCAAACGCACCAAGAAGAACAAAAGAAGGTGCAGAACTTATGTCACCATCAAAATTGTAGATAACGTGCAGATTGTGTTCCACTCAGGCTGTGGAGTCTTGTCCAGAGTTTGCGAAGAAAGCACAGCAGAATTGGCATTAGCTGTTCTTGAAATCTCAACCAGTGGTAATATCTGTTTGTAGCACTCGTTTTCTTCCCTGTCTTGTGTAGTTCTTGTTTTCTCTTTAGTTACTATCAGGAGGTTAGAGTCTCCTTGGGATGCTTACATGCTTGTAAGGCCTCACCGGATACAACTTGAGATCAAAAATTATACTCGCTATGGAGATCTCAACGTTGTGAGGTTGGAGACTTAGGCAGACTATCAGCAGGCATGATTTCCCTTTTCTTCATCATACATTGCAGGAGATTTCTCAGAAGCCCATCAGTCCAGAACTTGTTCTCCAATTTATGTGGATCACAATCAGGTGTAAGGTACTTTCAATGAGCTCAGGACATCAGTACTAAGCTAAATGAGTCATGCTATCTCTTTCGTCCCGTCTCACGAAGTTTGTTGAAACATCAGCAGTTTAGGTGTGAGGAAATCCCAACGAGTAGTGTATTACTGTGTGTGCTCTGCATATCTTCAAAACGCCTCGATTAAGATGTGATTGCTCACCGCCAAGTTACTCAAGTATCCACCTAGGCAAGAACGATTCCTGTTTCTACATGAGTTGAAATCCACTACTTGTTCTCTATTCATGCACTTTTGGTTTGCAACCAGAGGCGTGGCGTGGCATCTTGTTCGACTTCTGCTGTGTAGCATCGTATTTTTCCTGCCAACAGACCCGTGCATACTCTATCGCTGGTTTCATATTAGAGAATAAGACAGTACAGACCATGGTGCGTTCTTCGCAGCTCCGTTCGGGCAAACAATGGTTCGCCGGTTGGCTGTTTGAAACACGGTCAGCACCAATATTAGATGTGTAGTCACGCGCATGTCCACTGCTGACATGCTTTTGAATCTTACTTTCTTGCGAGCTGTCGACTCCTTTGAGCTTATCTTTGTTGTTCTCGTCTATTGGGCTGTAGTACTTCGCGTGCGTGGTGTACTGGAATTCGTTTTCTGTTGCGCATACGCTATCGTTTGAGCTCATTGTACACCAGAATCTTGGGTACGGCACTTCGGTGAGCCTTCTCATGCACAGGTTATTACAATTTAGGTTGTGTAATAGGAATCTTTAGACTATTCAGTTGTGATACTTCGACTAACTTTTGCAGTTTTGGAGTGATCAAAAAGCTTTAGTACGTGGAGGCTCTCAATGTGCAACTTTTCTTGCAAGTGATGGAATGGGTCCAGAATTGTCAAAGAGAATAGTGATATTAAGATTTTAGCTAACCCACACCTCATCAGAACTTCGGGGTTTTGGATAGAACCAATCGTAACCGGTCATGCATTCGAGACGGAGTTCCGGTCTGAGTTGTCATTCTCAGTTGATCTAGATGTGCGAGAAAATTCAGAATTCGGATTGAAACTTGGACTCATAAACATAAGGTTCATACATAACTTTTCTTATATGACTGTTTGCAGTCTAGTCGTTTCTCCTGCGGGCTCCTCAACTACATACTTCATGTTGGATTATAGCTCAACCTCACATCAGAGGGAACACTTGTATACTGGATTGAGACAGATAAGACTAAATTTTTGTGTAGTAATGATTAACACGCTCAAATTTGGATTGACTAAAGACCAAACCTAATGTACAATCTTAAGATCAACGCATATTCATGAACAATCTATAGAACAATGAGAAATGAAGATGCACAAATAATTGCTAGTCATTAAAAAGTAAATGTATCGATGTGTAACTCTTACCCAACAAAAAATGTATTTAACGATGTATAATTCTAAATATAGATATTTATATCCAAAAAATATTTATAATAGAAATAATAATTACTATGTCATTAATGAAATGGAAAAAGATTATAGTAGAAGATGTATTTTACTAATACTTTCATAGATTAATTCAATTCTTTCAAATGAAAATACTAATGATATAAAATTTCAATATGTATATTTAATGGCATATAGTTTATTATCATGAAAATCTACATGCACATTTGAACAAAAATTTATAATAAATCAAATCCATGTAATCATAAATTTTAGAAAATATGTCTAATTCGGTATAGTTGAGTGGGTGAAAGTTTGGAATGAAGGTTTGAATTTTACAATGATATTTTGAATTTCAAAACGAACAATAGATATGATATATAACATTGGAATCCAAGATAAGGTTTCGAATTGGATAACGGCAGCCTCCACAACATCTATGTCCAGAGTTTGTTGAACTATGGACATAGATCGAACATTAAGAGCTTGAAGTAAGCTTGTGACGGTCATCATGCATTGGATAATGTGAAGATGGCTACAATGCGAAGAAAAGATTTTGGGGAAATGGTTAATTAATAGTAATATCATAAAAAAAAATATTTCTAAACCGTATGTAGCTCTTCAACACGACCTGGTAACATCCAATACTGTGATCCTGACTAGAAAGGCTTGACTCTGAGGGCGTCTTGAGGCTGCTGTAAAGTAAAGGCTCAAACTGCATGCGGCAGTGTGCACATCAAACACATCCTCGTACTTCCTAACTGCGTAAGTAGAACTCATTTGGCATGTTGAGAAGCGAATGGCTACAACGCATTCTCAACTCTCTGCAGAAACGTGGCCGGTGAATGAAATCTTGGGACCCTGAGAGTTATGTTACTGCATCCTAGAGTACAGCAGAGCATCAGCAAGATTTTCAAAACAAATGAATTTTGTTCTTGAAGCAATGGAAGGAAGAAAATTCATTTTCGGAGAGAGTTTCTTATATTTTGTACATGATGACTGTCTTAAAGCCATTTATCAACAACAAGTATATAAATTACATAATTTTCAAAATCAATTTATCCCTCACACATAAATACATGCAGGGCACATTTAATGAAATCATGAATATGGTCTCACGATAATCATCATAATAATATAGCTAGAGTATGTACACGTTCACATTGAGTTGCAACCAGTTGTTGTCGTATTGCAGAGAATTATACGAAACCAATGTGAAAAGAGTGCAGAGACCTTAAAGGAGCTCTTCCTGTGTTTCCACAAAATTGTGAATGCTAGAAATGAAAGCTTGAAGTGAGGTAACTTTGGAGCCTGGAAAGGGTGGAATTTTGTGCCACGTGCGAAGAGTAGCAGTATGAAGGATCTGGGCATTGCTGGTAAAAATATGGTGCATATTTCGATGAACAAAATATTTAAATTGGAACAGACATGTATGAGGGAAAACGGTGCTTGTTGCTCATATCAATGTCAAATATTGCTTAGAATTATCTATAAATAAAGAAAAGTAACATATTGAAAACAAAATCCAAGAAAAATCAGAGAGTTCCGTTGGACTTAGAACAAGCATGAATAAAGAACAATCAAACTTAGACATACAACAATACTTGATTGTCATTCGACTATAAACTACATCAACATAAACCAAAATAATCATCCCTTGTAGATTAGAGAGAAAATCATAGTGTACTTTTCTAAAAAACTTATCATATAAATACATTAAACTAAATTTGAAAAATTAAATAAAATCTGATCAAACTTCACTTTTTTTAAATAACTATAAAACAAAATATCTGTTAACTAATTTCATTTTAATGCAAATTGATGATAGCATGATATACTTACTTGAAAGAAACAATCTTATGTAAAATTGCCAAAAAAAAATTATTTAAATTTTCAAAATAAATAAAAATATTCGAAATGAATAAGTTTAACTTTTGTGAATTAAGTTTATGGTATTTTGAAATATAATTTATATTAATAAATAAGTGAATTATTAAATTTAGATTATAAATTTTAAAAATTTAGACACACTTCATTTTTTTAAAGAAAAATATTAATTTTCTTTAAATTTTCTTAATATTAATTTAATTTACTAAAATTAAACATGTATTAAAAATATATATGATTTTTTTACTAATCTAATGGATGTCTTAAACATAAAAATAATTTCTATTTATATATGAAAATACATTTGAAACTTTACAGAGAATATAAAAAATTTTGAAGTTTGAACTAAAATAGTAAGATCTGACAAACTTTACATGAAAATTCTGAACCAGTTACATTCCAAATCTCCTACGAATTGATGAACAGGAGAATGAAAATTACAACTCATAAAAGTGTGAAGAATGTTATTCTGGAATCAAATGCTCAAACATGTTTCGAGATAGACACATAACATTATATGGTGAGATATGTGAATTTGTATAGAAATCACATGTTATTTTATGGTTTATACAATATCCACAATCCTTATGGTTCTAGGAAAATTTTTGAAATTTTATGGCTATGCTATTTTTCCGTCTTTAGATAGAGGAGTTTTAATGGCTGCATTTTTATTACAACCGTGTCTGCTACAAATCCGCGCAGTAGCGTGTAAGAGTTATGGTTACCAAATGGAATTTTAATGTTTTTATAGAAATAAAATTAAATGGAAATGGAGTATTTCTAGTCTGAAAAGCCGAATTTTAGGCCTAAACAAAATTAACTGAATCATCAGTGTACGAATAAATTATCCAAATGGCATTCGAAACTAACAGTTAACTTCCTGGATTGACTCGTGTCTAATACTCCTCTAGCAGCAACTGGACTAAATCAGTGAAATAACACCAAATGCACGGTAGTGAAGGAAGCAAATGGTAACGCAGCACCAAAGCGTTGCAGATTCCAAATGACAACATAAAGCCAGTCGAACGTGCGAAGTCGGATAATCCCACTCCGCCGGAATAAAACTCGGATTAAATACTCCTGGAATATCGTACTTACTGTCGTATCTCTCTCCTCAAACTCCAGGAGTCTGAGCCTTCCGTCTATGAATATCTGGTGACTGTCACGATGACGAAACCGCAAGCTCAGATGTGATGGCCTTGTAGATTCTGACCCGCATCCCCAAGCCAGAAGACAAATGGCCGGGCCGAGGTGCGAGGTATGTGTCACCGTCCAGGACACGCGACACGAGCAGAAGGGACAGTAACTAGTGCACGCTCTGAGACTGAGACGTGTTGGACAGGGAGAGGAACGCCTCTGCCTTCGCTTCCTGTCGCGGACTCAGTCGCCGTCTCTGCCTGTGTCTTTGCACCTACTCTACCACTCCGTAGCGAGCATAGTGTCCGAGCTCCGATCATCTGATTGATCCGGCAACTTGCATCCCGGAATAGCATGGTCGATTCTGTGATCGAGACAATCATTCCGCGGAGCAAGAAAGACTGGGTTTTCTGGTCGGTGAAAGTGTGAGATGCGAATTGGGCAGGGGAGGTTTTCTGGAATCCTACTATGTGGTTGCGTTTGATCGTTTAGAAGGAGAAGCAGGGAAGTGGTGATTTGAGCGGACGGCGGACAGACACCCGCCTTTACAGAAAGATTGCAATAGGGGAAAAGGAATAGCGAGCGAGGATTCAGGTTTGTTGGAAACATCCGAACGATATCCACGTTACAGAAATCGGGAAGAAGTGTGAATTTCGCAGAGCTAGGGTGGTTTGCGGTGAAGTCGATCGCTTTCAGCATGGCTGGCTTTGCCACTGAAGTGTCGTGTATGGAAAGGCAGTTTTAGCTCTCCGTAGCTCCTGCTAGCTTTTACCAAATTGCTTTCAGTCTAGAAATGGGCGATTGAGCTACACCGATCACGTTTAATTCCGCCCTCCCCCCTCGACAGCTGTTTCCAATCGCTCTGAACGTCCAGTTTGTAATTTGCACCTTGGTGAATAACGCAATCATCGAGGAATTTGATTAATGCAGAGTTAATTGACCACAGAGCATGACTTTGAAAATAGGGCGTCTATTTTGTTGGCGTGCTGCTAGGCCTTCTTTTTCGAAACAACTAGAGCTGTTCTTGTTGCGCTATACAGACTTTAATTGCAAGGCTTACAATTGCGCCATCAACTGCTCATGAACACTATTTGCTTTGCAGTGCGTGCAGTCAAGGGCTGAGAGCTGAAGTTGCGACATGGCAAGCAACGAAGAAAAGCAGTTGGAAGGCGTGGAGAAGGGTGGACTGGAGTATCTGTCAGATGAGACGTGGGTGCCGACGAGTACCGTCCACGATCCGCCTCAAGTGAATGTGACGGAGCCCAGTGGATCGTTCTGTCAAATCGAGTCACGGTTCTCAGTGTGTTTGCCTCCAGATGATGTCTTTGACATAATTATTGATCCCAACAACAGACGTGTTTTCAAGAATGTCAAGGTCAGTATGACATCCTTCTGAGATATTGTAGCATTACGTGTGCATGATTGTATTGAAGTGATGATTCCCTGTTGGGCCTGCTCCTTTGTTCCAGGAGATAATCTTTTTATATTCATACTTTGTTATTTGTCCGAATGTGCTGCGCTGTTGTAGGTAATCTGGGATTCTGTATTCCACTGTCGATGGTGAACAGGGCTTTCTAAACGTTGATAGGGTGGCAGGAAGTAACATACAGAAAAGTCCTAGAAGATGATGGCAATCGTCAGCTGGTTGAAGTGGAGCAACTCGGAAGGTGGAAATTCTTGGTGTTCTCCGGCACTTTCGCTTGTCGTGTGTTCGTCGAGCAAAATCGGAAAGAATATAATGTGAGTTCCTGTTCTACTTCATCCTTAAGCCGTGAATCGACAGATTACATCATCTACAAACCTGAAGGAAGAGATTGTTTGTGCTCGTATTTTCCGAGATTAAGCAATGCATGTTGATTCTCGTTCAGATTAGAATTACGTTGTGAGAACTCAAGAGGTGGCCTTTCTGTCGCGTTTTCATACTGGAAGAGAAATCATCAACTTCCTTCTATAATCGGGAGAGGAATGAGTGTAATTATTTTTCTTCAGAATCCCTTTTTTAATACATTTCAATGATGAGTATTTTTTAGCCATATTTGCAATCAACCTCTTCTTCAGTTGAAAGTTATACCTTCCAGTTTCTTTGTAAATTTGTCCTGATAAGACATTAGGTCCTTACGGTGAAAGTGGTGAGTGGATTGTGTTTTCTAGAAATTTCGAGATACTAAATGCAAGTCTCACAAGTTCAAATCCTCTTAGTCATCATGCTTTGCAAGTTTGCTGCCCTTCCTTGTGAATGTAATCACAGCTACATGTTATCAGCATGCAATATTGCCGACAGTGCTCCTTCATAATCCTATTATGTTCTCAGATCCATCCACATTGTTACATGTTTGGGTGAAGGCCTATTCCATTGTTTCACTTCTATGTTTAGAGATTTCTGCTCAACCTTTCTCCTTTCTGTTTGCGATCAGATGCACTATGACCTGGCTCGGCAAGGAATGATGAAAAAGTTCCAGGGATCATGGAAAATCGAGCCAAAGTATGATACAGAGACTGGAAGCTCAGCATCAGAACGTGGGGAGAAGAGTGCTAGCACAGGCCGATTAATAGGCTCATGGGTCAATCTCCAACAAATTGTGCAGCCAGCTTTGATCCCACCGTGGCCATTGAGCAACTACGTTAGAGGGGTTTGTGGACAGATTATCAAGGATGTATGCGCTGATTTGCAGCTAGAAGCCATACGGCTTGCCGAGCTGAAGGCCAATTCCGAGTCCAAAAGCAGTTCTTCTCATGGCAAGGAAGTCGAGGGATATCCAAGCAAAACTGCTGACAAAGAAGAAACCATGGAACAAGTACACAATACAGAGTAGATTATCCCTCAGTCACATACTCAGGACACGGTCGAAGCATGGATTGACCTCAGACCATGGCGCAAAGGCATCCATTCGATCTTCGACTTGTACAGTTATTCCTGTTATTTCCAATGATTTTCTGGTGTTAAGTAATCAATGTACTTGGAATTTTCTTCAGCGTCTGATCCCGGTACGTTTCTTTTCTTCTCAGAAAGAGCAGAGGTCGTCGATACAGGTAGCACTTCAACTTAGAGCAGATGTGGTTTGATATTTGCGTGTACATATCAAGAACACCACCTGCAAGATGGCTGATTTTGAATTCGCAATGAAAGCGGTAAAAGCTTCCTCCTAGTAGGACCTCATGATGTCGTTGTGGTATCAAACTTACTGGCGTCTGCTATGTTATGAGTCGATGTGCCCAACTTTCGGACAGAGCACCTCGAGTGAAGAGGTCACATAAGTTCATATGAAGGAAGGCGCAGAACTTCGAAGAAAAAAGCTGAGGATTGGTGGTCTGCTAGGAGGATTAAGATATCCCGCAAGTCTTCGGATCTCTTTCTTGGGATTGAAGACTTTACGACGAAATTATTTGCACTTCTGAAAAGGAAATTGACGAAGGTTTCGTTATGTCGAGCTGCGAGAGGAATGAAGGTGGAGTTACAGAGAAGGAAAAGGTGTGTGCAGTGGCAAACATAAGTGGAGTCTTTCTCGGAGTGAGATTAGGGCTGTCTCTGTCAATGTTGTGCCAGAATTCATTCATGTGCTATAAAGTCTGGCTCAAAACTGTCCTTGCTTCCCTCTGATGAAAGGAAAATTTATTCAGTTTGATTCGAGTCAATGAAAAGTATTACCATGGAAATAAATTGTGCCCCAACAATGGCATTGCTCTTCCTGCTTAAACGTAAAGTTTTTTTTGTCGGAATGTACAGCACAACGTCATTGTTTGGAAACCAACCTGTTTCACAACGACTATTTCTCAAAGTACTTAACATCCACAAGTCCACGCTTCGTCGTCAACCACTAAAACATCGTGTTCTGGTTCAAGTGCGAACCAAAGTGGAACGGGATTCCTGCCTGACAATACTTTAAGTTAAATAACATTATTATATCGACCCTTGCATTGTCGATAAGACAGAAGCAAGAAAACTCCTCACTGTGACATACAAATCCCTCCTTCAACAGACATTATTGTATCCAAAGTAATAGAGATGTAGCTCGAGACCAATATAAGCTCCATAACTAAATCTCCTCATGATGTTCATGCTGAAACTCATGATAATCATGAAACTCCAAATGCTAGAATAATCCATTCCAATCCATAAATAGACTAAGCATTGGAGAGTCTCGCATCTGATGTAAATCACACCATAAGTCTAACTCTTGTATGAAGTCATCTAACTCAATGGTAACAACTATAGCTCAATATGGTGTGGGACCCTTGATGGCCCATAGATATCGTTCATGTTCGGTGTGATCATACACTCCAAGATATCATCAAGGTCAACTCCGTCACTCTCTAAAACCAAATTAGAGTATTCTATGGACCTCAAAGACCAAGGTTGGTACCGTACTCCGCTACGAGTGCACCCAATACTTACCCGAGCAATTTCTCCTCCATAACCTCCAGAGAACTCCGCTGTGCTACCAATATATCACAATGTTGGAAACATGTTGTTGTACGGCTATATAGATGATATCAATATCTCACCTATGTAACGGTACAACAACATATCCCCAACTGGAACTAGAACCGTAATATAAGATACTCGAGATACCACAAGGTGCTAACACAAGGGCAACATGAAATCTGCACTCACCTAGTGTACAGGTCCGTAAGTCTTGTCTCAATCAGGACAAACATGGATAGTATGACTGGTCCGCAAATCCATCCTCATGATCTGCAGCATATAGAAGCACTAACATTTCAAACAACAAAACACCAACACAAACAAACATGATGCATAAACAAGAAGCCAAGATGGAGGTATATCAATCATAAAAAACATAAATAACAATACTCCATCTTAAAAACATCCATAAATGGGGTCAAATCAACCCAACCCGGACCAACATAGCCTTAAGAGGATATTTAAAAACACTAAAACTGAGTTTTGGAGGCCTTCTGCTCTCCATATTGATAATCTAGCATTGGTAATCCAGTTGTATAAACTTTTGCCTTCAATTCTCTATCTAACGCAAATTATTTTTTTGCAAACAGACACCATCTAGAACTTCTGCATGACTTTGAAAATCTTCAACTCCAATTTCAGACCCCTAAATATCTAAATTTTGCAATTTTGACATTGTCAGCCTTGTAACTCATGTCTCAATCGTTGCACTGGATACTTTATAACTTCTATCATGCCATCAAATTTCAGATCAATCGGACACTATATGATAATCTAATAGCATGTCGTTGCTATTTGCAACCCGAAAACTTAGAAACATCAAATCTTGGACTTCGAGCACTTTTTTTTTTTCCAATCTCGATTCATAGTCCCGAGGTAACAGTGAGCATGAACCCACTTTTTTAATTTCTAACAATGTTTCCATCCTTCAAAATCCTCAATTTGGATTTAAACACAAACAAAAAATTCAAAAATTCAAAACTGATCACCCAACTTTGAATTGATTCTACTTTTAGATCACAAAACTCACAATTCTCATCACAAAATCCAATTTGAGTTTTCGAAGTAATCTTTTCTGCTCTCAAAACATCCACAAGGATACTTTGCTCACAACCATAGAATAAAATCAAGATTATAGTCAAGTCAAACCCACTTTGTGCTTCAAAGATTTTAGATTCCTGCACTAGCTACTATCCAACATAATCACATTCTCAAAGGCTCAACTTTGAAAACTGTACCCCAAAGAGACCTAATTCTAACTCTACCTCTCAAACTTTATCCCTTGAGCCTTAGGTCTTCTAATGGCGATATGGGCCCTAACAGCAATTCCAAAGTAAATGGTGATAATTGCACAATTGGCTCTAACTGTTGTATAGGCTCATGCATGCGTGCATCTACTTAACTAGGGACAACACTAGATAAGTCATGACAACTTGGACAAGAGAAATTCAATAATACAAGAAATTAACATGTTATGTTGGTAACTTTTGTCAATGAATAGATGAGATCTTGTAGCTTGCTCATACATTGATTTTTTTTGGAGCATATCTATCTAATTTTTTCATTATATATAAATATCATGTTTTATTTAGATGTCATATGCATATATGTATTTAAATGAACACATCTATATGATGAAAAGTGTTTTTTTTAATAATAGATTGACTTTTTAGTCTTCCGAACTTACTTAAATTTTTTATTTTTATAATTATTTCCAATCTTATAATCATATATATTTTTTTTCATATTTTTTCATTTGTGACTTCATGCAGTCTTCACAATTTCATTTTATTTTTAAAAAAAAATTGGTGGTCAAAATCTCTAACAAATGTATTGATTTTGTTAAAAAAATTACAAAATAGTTTGAAATTTTCTTAATTTATTCGTTGAAAAGCTTAACATAACCATATGATTTTTATTTTCACTCTTACCATATGAAACTTGCATCCATTCTTAAGTAGTATATTTGTTTGTCCAAAAGAAATTTAATTAAAAGTTAAAACTATGCATATCCAAAAAAAATCAAGACATGAGATTTTTAGTTCTTTGTGACAAATATGCAACTCGAATAATTGGTGCATATATTAAGGTCATATTCAACTTAAATACGTTTGTGCAAATATTAGAGAGTTCAAGGCTACATGTGTAGTTCAATAAAATTTGATGTTCTTCCATTAAATTTGATTATTTTTATTTAATATCTAAAAAAATTATGATTTTTTATATAAATAAATTTAATCTTTTTTTCTTTTTTGACTCCTGATTTCTTTATGAATAGACTTCAGATTTTCATATAAATATGAGTAATTTTGCAATAATTTTATCAAATGATGTAACTTTGTGATGCATCTTGTGATGATCACTATTCAATTTGAATTTATTTAAAAATTGATACAAGTATCATTAAAGTGTATATATCAAGAATCTTTATTTTTATTTCACAAAAATTCATGGATTTTATCAAATTTCAGATGGATGTGAGTGAGTGCATGCACGTAACTATCTTTATTTATCACTAGGTTGATAGATTTTGAGTTTATTCAAGCTCCAATTTTGTGTGTCAAGGGGAGAAAACACATTTTTAAATGCATTCATCTCCTTTTTCCAAAATTCCATATGTTATTTAACAAATCCATAACCATTATCCATCTTCATCCTAGATTTGTCATCCCATCTACTAAGCCTCCCACCCATGTGTGGTTTGGATTTTGATGACACTAGGATTCATCCTTTTGTATGTTGATATGGACAAAGCACATCATGATTGATTAATGATAATGTTCAAGATTTGGTGATACAAATTTTTTTGCCTATGAAATTACTCATTCTACTAGAGGTCAAATTTTATTTGTCAAATATTCTTGTTGAACAAAATCAAGCAATTATCAAAATGATCCATGAGATTCATCAAAGTTTATACAACATGAGATTTATTTAGATTTATATGACTTTCAAGTCGTAAACTCTATATGACAATGTAGAGTTTACAAGCTCAATATTCATTTGTTAAACCCATATAACATCCATGACAACACATGATCAAGAGACGTACTATGATATTTGATCTCTTATGGATTTTTTTATTCTTTGGATTCTTCAGGTCTTTGATCATTCTTATCTTAAGTTGGATGAGTTGATATAACGAGCTGCTCACATAAGATAGAAGCATAAATACACATTTAAATGTATGATAACTACTTAGTATTGTTAACATATATTGACAACCTTACAGTGTTTTTAATCTTTGGTTACTCTTTGAAGGGGGTTCTCACAATCTATCATATGGGCTTACGGCATTAGATTTAGCGAATGTGTCATATGCATACATGTTAGCAACCATATCCATTCCATTGGGAACTTTATTTTCTCAGGTTGAATTTTGGAGTCTCCATTTTTCATAGACCTTTCTTTTATATTTTTCACATCCATATACTTCTCAATCTCACTTTAATATATGTTTCGACTCGAGTGATTTTCACTTGTAAGTTAGTAAGCTAATACAAATACATAAACATTGGAACCAGGTAGTACGTAAGGTCGATGTGTTTCCCTCAAAATCTGACCATGAGTGTCAAATCGGAAGAGGAGGACAAGAATACCTTAGAAACGGCATTCTTCACCTGGTATTCTTTTTTGGAATTTCTACTCGTACCTGTAATGTGTGTCCTGTTATTTCTTGTATGGAAGGTAATGAAAGGTTACTATCGGACGTGTATTGTGATGAATTCTAGTGACTTCAGGGAATAGTTATTGTCATGTGATTTGGAAGTGTTAGTATTTTATGACGCATATAGGATCTGGTTTGATGAGGAGCATGATGAAGGTTGAAGATGGGGTTCTGAAGATGTGAAATGTGTGGTAACTTGTATCAAGTCAAACTTCATATAATCATCACCATCAAACTTCTTATAATATGTCACTTATCATGCTTTGACTATGCACTTCTTCAGGGATGAGGCTTATTTGTGCATTTTCCGTTTTGCTTTCTGTGTACGTTTGATGGTTTCTTCCGATAATTCAACGTTTTATTTCCTTTTTTCCCATTTTTGTTCTTTTAACAGACAATAATAGCAAATGCAAACCGGAGATCAAAAGAAAGAAGAGTTAAAATGTAGCGACAAGGTCAATTTTGGACTTAAGGCGGGCATGCATCATATGGGCCTTTCAACTTCTCAAACGTATGTTATAATAGATTCTAAGATAAAATCTACGTTGGAGACTTACAATATCTTATTTTGTACACATGTTTTATCAAGAACAGTATGATCGCTTTCGCTTTATAAAACAGTTGGCTTGTATCAAATATGACAAATGTCACTGCGATCGAAGCACAAGAATGGAATGTATTGACTCTCTACTGATTATTTTTAAATTTCCTTTACAGCTTTGGGAGTCAATCTAAACTATTGTTGCATCTAGCATGGACATTATTATACCAACTGTTATTCCAACATGGTGACATTTTGAGTACATTTGAAATCTCAGTTAACTTGTGCTCATGCCATATGATTCTCTTTTTATGACATGGTAGTCAAACAGAGAGGAATTTAGGGTGTATTCTAAGCCGAAGAGACCTAGCAAAACTTTTAATGACATAAATTCATTCACTTTATTTGGCATGCTATTGAGATTGTAACCGCATGCATTCTAACACGGAAACAGCCATCTATCAAGCATTTAAGACGACAATGAGCAGCGAGGAAATATCTTGAAGAATTCAAGGAATTTCTTTTGTGAACTTCTTTTGATAACAAGGAAAAGTATTTATTTTGTGTTCAAAATGTTGAAAAAAAAAATTAAGTTTAATTTGTTCAAGAGCTTAGACTTAAAAATTCAAATAAATTTTCTTGAGTAACTTTTTAGATTTCAAGTGTTGAGAATTCTGATTTAAATTCATATTTAAAAGTCATAATTTTTTAAGATGATTTATTAAAAAATAATTCAAATTAACTAGATTCATATATATATATATGACACTAAGTTTGAAATTTTTATAAAATTTGATTCAAAAAATACTCCAAAAAATTCTTGATAATAATCTATCTATTAAATAATTATATTCAATAAAATTAAACTTAATAGAATTGGAAAAATAAATTAAATTTAAAAATTCAATATATATTTTTATATTAAATTTTATTATAAAAAAATATTTTATTATTTTAAAAAATTATATATCTAAGTTAATTTTACAATTTTAGTAAAAATTTATATTTTATGCAAAAGCATAGATTTTTGCATCTATTAACATCACTTCTATCTTGAATGTAGAAGATTAAGTTAGTTACTATTATAATAAATAAAACAAACATCTCACCTGAGTAATGCTCACTTGGCACATACTTGAGCAAGCAATGCTACATGAAAATATTCACATGTTTGTTTTGTCAAAAATTGAAATTTTTTTAAATAGAAATCAAATCATTACACTCTTTGTGCATTCTACGTATATAATGTGATTCTTATCACTTGTTATTACTTCAAAGTTTTATTTTTTCTATCTCTTTGGATAATGAATACATCTTTTTTTTTACTACATATAATCAGATACATTCATCAAATATAGATTATTATTTTAGTTTATTCAACACCAGTAAAAAAACTCTGATTCCAAGACATGTAAGTATATAAGAAAGAAGAGTAGAATGAATGTGATGTGTTATAACTTGAAGAAAGAACTATTTCACAAATATACTTTGTTACTATAAGATTACGTTGAAAGTAAATGTATGGCTTATTTATTTTAATAATATAAATAACGAAAGATTCCAAAAAATGATATAGACAATATTTTGCATAATTTTACACGTTAAGTCAACTTAACATGTAAAATTAACCAATTTAATGTAAAATGATTATGAAATAATTTTAAAAATAAATTTTAAAAATAAAAAAATTTTGAGGTAAATTTGTAAAATATTTTATAATGAATTTTTTGTAATTATCAAACATGAATTTACATATTGAGAATTTGTATGAATCATTTGAAATGAAAATTTTAGAACTAATAATAATCAAATCAAGTTATGCTCAAACCAAGCTGAAATTTATTTGATATTTTATTTGATCACATTTTTATTTGAGATTTTGAAAATGAAGATAAAAATATCTTGTGATTGATGAAAGAAGATTGAATTACTTCGTTATTTAATTAAATTACTTTGTTGAAACAATTGTCGTTTCAACAATCCTTCTTTCAGCAAACACAAGAGATCTTTGTTCCAATAATTCAATGATCAGGAGATATTTTTATCTTAGTTCCGTAAAATCTATATGTGTTAACTTTATGGCATCAAATTCGCCGGGGGAGCTAGACTTTTGACATTCATTGCACGGAATTTGCTTCATAAACCACAAGAGAAATCCCATTGCATTTAAATTGTTTATGGCTGCCTCTTCATATTCTTACCCTTTCTTACGTCACGTAGATTTTGCTCATCTCCAATCCTTACAATACATGAAAGCATATCTGATTCCTCTTATCTGGTGGCCACTTTGGCAGGCAGGCATGGCAGAAGCTTTGAAATGGCTAAGAATGAAATCTCAAGAAGCGATCTCGATAGATAGCAGCTTCAACAAATCTCTCGAACTCAATCGATGAAGAGAAGATACAGGATCTGCAACTAAGTAGGCCTTGACGTAACAAACGACTGTTCCACTGTCCAGAGTGAAGTGGAACGGAGTAATATAGCAAAAAGGATGGGAAGACCCCATCAAGTTGTATAGGGATGAAACCAAAGTAGTAGGATCTAGTATGTCCGAACTATCTAGTGAAACGGTCTACATGCTCACAAGGAGATAATGGAATCATTGTCAATAAAAGTCCCCAGTGCAGTCTGTACGTGAAAAAAAATGCAAAAAGTGGTATCTCCAAGGGCACGCGCATGTCTCATATAAATTGCAGTCTTTCGTAGAGCTCACACAATGCCGCCTTTACGGTCCACGAGTTGGAGGCTTGGAGCTTTGCTCAGAGCCATTCATTGGTCGGCTACCAAAGAAGTGGACTTTCAGTCAGACAATTCGTGTCCATAGTGTTCGTTTGACGACTTTCATCAGCAACGATTTGAATCAAACTAAATTGTATCTTAGTGTGCAAAAGTGCACAATCAGATTGCATTCAATCAGTGAGGTCATTACTGCAGCCAACTTATAGAACGCGGTAGTGTAAACAGTGCAGAGGGTTCCATTATCCGCAGCCCGGAGAGGATTCCTGTAGCCGAGGCGTAATATATCTTTGTCAGAAGGGTAGGCAACAAGATCGGGGGATCATCGTGCTAACAGGATTTAATTTCTCTACACAGTACTTTCGAAATGGACTTGGTAAAGATTCTTGCAGTTTGCCACATGATGGAAAGACGTGGATGTCAGGATAAGAAGCGTCACCCACATTCCAAGACTTAGGATGTAGACTGCCAATTATGTTCTACATGCAACATTGCATGAGTTCCACCCTTGTATTCTCTTGTCGGAAAATTTCATTCTGGCATGATTTCTGCCTAAAGAGAGACCTCTGGCTGCGGTGGCCTGATGAGTTGTTTACACCTGCCACTTTATTTCCCTGGGAATCCATCAAACCATGCGAAGAAGAAGTTGATGTTGGATGCTTAGGTTTTATCTTTGAAGACTTAACAACGTTTTTGACTTCTCGTCGATCTTTCTTTTCCGGTAAGTGGTATTCTACAAGCAAGTTTGGATTAGTGATTGAAATCGATTTACAGACAAGCAAGGATTTTGATTACCTCCTTGTCTTTGAGGAAATATGCAAGAAGAATGTCATTTGGCTTTACACATCTCTCCAATAAAATGGAGTTCTCACAGTCTTCTTTTGGTGCACTTTTCTTATATATGAAAATTTACTTGTTTAGTCCTTTCTATGAACACGGGGTTTCGAAACACACTCGTAACCCGTTATTGCAGTCCCTTAACAGGTTTTACGGTTCCGAGAGATCATTTTATGGAATGTATGAAAGTTATCCCATACAATTTACCATTCAAGTTACCATTCCCGTAAATTTTTGTTTCTTCTTCCAATTTCACACATTCTTATTTTTTTTCTCGAGGTTTTGGGTATTCTAAAGAGATGGCTTTTTACTGCTGAAGAAGAAGATAAAGTATCAATGACTGCTGTTTGCTGTGATGCTAAAATCTTTTTTTTTATTATACATTCTTGCACCTTTTTACTTATAATATCAAATGACAAAGTAAAATAAAGGATGGGAAGACCCCATCAAGTCTGACAAACCAAATTGGTAACATGGGGCTTGGCCCCAATAGCATCACACTGGGAAATATGTTGTAATGTACCTAAGATATCTGAACTATCTAAGTCAAATGGTCTACAAACAACATGAGCATCCAAAGAAGCGTCATTGTTCTCCTATGGATTGCACCACCTAATGCTCTTTGTATATTATCTAAAATAGGCTATATAATAAACTAAAGAGACTCTAACCCTAGTCGATTGCAAGGCATACCAATGCTCTCTCCATGTGAGATATCCACCCTCTCGTGCCATAGCAAACACCACATCCCTAATGGCATTACGGATAGCTATCCTCTGTCCTCCAAATAGACAAGGAGTCATATGAATAACTATTGCATCTAAAGTAATACCACACCCGCATGTGAGTAATGAAGATGTAGATGGATGGACCAAGCCAAGATGGAACCTCATCGCTGTAGAAAAAGTAGTTGCTGTGAGTCGGAAATTCTTAATTCATGGACGAGCCAAGATCCACGAGCCTGCATTCTTGCCATAGTAAGAGTGTAGACAAGCCCTAGTAGAACAAAGAATGACCGGATCCACTAAAAGTGAATGTAAAGCCTACTAAAATGGGTGGCAAGTGGAGTACTAGTAGCCAAAATCTCCAAGTATAGGGGTATACAGAGTGGTCACATTTTTGTTCCTCTAGTTTTGGACTTATATGGAAATATGGACGTCGACTTCAATATATTCATGATAGAATATCTAAAAGTCTACTACACTATATGATATGAGATATTATTATCTTTAATATATTTTATAATCTATTTTAGATAACATATATCTATTATTATACCTAAACTACTAATTGATTTTATACATAGAAGAGCAATCATGTGAGGTGATGATTATTTGGTATGCTATGTAAAATATAGATAATTTTACCTAATTAACTATGATATCTTGGGTGCACTACAATATATTTCCCATGGTCATATTATTGGGGTTTAGCCCATCCTATCCCCCAATGGTTTCATCCATGTACGAGTTGACGGGCTACTTTTTGCTATATTACTTGGTATCCCTATATCTTTGCTACAAAATGTCTTGACTAAAGCATATCAATGATTGTCATCTTGCTACTCAAAATATGGGAGCTAGCTCCATGCTTATGTGATCATTCTTCAAAGAGACACAGTAAAATAACAAAAGGGATGGGAAGACCCCATCAAATTGTAAAAAGATAGAACCAAATCATTTACATGGGGCTAGTCTTCAATAGCATCACACTGGAAAATATGTCCTATAGCACCTAAGATCATTCTTCTACTTCATGACATGTATGATATGTCCAACACTGCTATTTAACTCTAACTTGACACTTCTTTAGAGGCTTAGCAGTTTAAAGTGTAAATACTCTTAGAGTGAAATAAGAATGCAGTACAATAATTTCTATTCTTTTCATACATTTATAAAACGTGACATGGCCACGTGTCACTTATTATGTAACTTTTATGATGCAAAGTGGGTTACAAAATAGATTCTCCAAAAAATTGCAGCTTAGAATTTTGAAATATTTTACGGATGAATCCATTAAAAAGATTTTGTTTAGAATATCCCAAAAATTTGAGGATAAAAAGGAATTTTTGAAGTACTTTTCATGAATCCAACGATTAAAACTCGTTTTTTTAGTTTAAAACGACCAAGGCCTTTAAACAAGGAACTAAACAAACGGAGGATCAAGCCCAGCCCTAGCACCCTATGAGGAGAGCAAAACATGAGCTCAACGTCGCAAAGAGGGTCATATAACAATCAAAAAGAAAAGTAAGGCAGGACAGTCGGTGCCCATCAACTTGAAATCTAATATTTTACAAACTACTTCCATAGTGTGCATATTGTAGTACTTGATAATGGAGGAGAAATCTAATATGGCACACTAGAACTAAAGTGAGCTTTCATTCACAGGGTAGACTTGAAATTAATTAAGACAAAGGTGGGTTTAGTGGTCTCTCCTCCTGATTGTTTCTGTAAAAGTTCTATCACAACGGATCTTTATAGCTTAAATATCTACTTGTAATTTTCTGAGACGTTTGGCCGAGAGTCTGCCTATTTAACTATTTTTCAATTGGATTAAAATGTGCCTAAGTATTATCCTGAGAGGCTGCCTACTCAATCTTCCTCTATACTCTTTCGCTCATCCCAAGCACATCGTAATAACTCCACTACAAGGAGACCTAAGGAGTCATGATATAGACCGTGTACCCGGTCTGTATCATGACTCCTTAGGTCTCCTTCTTCTAGCATAGAAAGAAAAGTAGGCTCCATGTGTTATGTCACACACAAACATCTATATTAAGTTGTTAAGGGACTGCAATAAAGGGTTACTGGTTTGATTTGAACACTCCGGTTTTATATTGGGGGTACCCACAATATAAAACGTATGATCACGACATTCAAGCCACTTGAATTACACTTGGCAAGATTTCACGATTTATAAAGAGTCATCATTACCTAGGTAAAAGACTCATATGGGAAGACCCCATCAAGTTTAACAAGGATGAAACCAAACAGGTGGGACCAGGCACCAATAGCATCATACTCCGAAATATTATCTAGTTCAAACACTCTATAAACAACATAGCATCTTAAAAATCATCATCTAACGAGATTTCTATACTTTGGATTGTGTGAACTAATGCTCTATGGAAAGTAATAAAAACACATTGATTAAAATATGCTATGTAATAACCTAGAGAGATGAAAGAAAGAGTTTAAGCGATAGGGTATTAGTTTTTTTAGGTTATTGTATAACTTATTTTAGATAATATGTTTCCATTGTTTAATTGTGAGTGGTAATCATGAGATGCTTCTTTGGATGCTTTATTGAGCTAGATAGTTGGGATATCTTACGTGATCTAGTACATATTTTTTATTGTGATGCTGCTGCCTAGCCCCATATTACCTATTTGGTTTCTTCCATGTATGACTTGATGGGTCTTCCATACTTTTTGTTATTTTACTTTCTGCTTCTTCTTCTTTGGAGATTTGAATGAGATCATGTCAGTAACGTGACCACCGTCTCGGATCAGTATTTCGGTTACAGTAGCCATGGGACGGGATGCTACGAGTTACATAGCACGATATTGTCTTCGGTATCATATACTACTGTTGTGGCTAAAAGGGAAGAAATAAAAAAATTTGTTCAAGAGGAATTAAGTAAAAAATATGTTTCTGATTTTCAATGTAGGTGTGCCACTCATTCAACCATGATCTCGAGCAGCTTCTCAACTTACCAGAAGATTGAATTTTGTCCCTTTTCTCCTACTCCGGACTTTAATTTTGTCCCGTGACTTTAATAAACTGAGTCACTTTAGCTGTCTTGTCTTGAACCGATGGACCGATGCAGTCCGGATGATACTTGGTAGCAACCGGATCCAATCGAACGAGAGCAAATTGTGGCCATAGTTTTCCAAGGTCTTCATTTAGATCATGCATCCTTTTTTCCCATTTATTGGAGCGAACAGGTGTCTTGAATGACATGGTTCATGAATGAAAGCTATGATGGAATGGTACCTTTTGTACACTGAATTTGTCAATCTACTAGAACGATGTTGATTTATTCCAACCTTTGATTCTGACCCGTTAAAGTGATCTAGATCAATCAAGTTTGAGAACAAATTAACATTACCGTATTTATCTGTTAATAACTCATGTACCTGAGATTAGAGTAGGGACCTTGACGTCACTCCTTTTTCATATGAATTTGGGTTGTCATGTGTATTTATAGCCAAATAAAGACAAAGAAATAAATTATTTAAGTACATGGGAATATGATGTATATTTCGATGGCCTACCTGGAAACAGCCAAATGTTTTGACTAAACCTCAAGGCCGGGTGCCATCATGGATCCTTCAAAATCAAATATTAGTCTTTCTTCGCCATATAATACAGCTCGGTTTTACAAAGTTAGTAGAAATGTTTTAAATGAATTCACTTTTCTTACTTTTCCAACTACCAACAAAACCATGATGCGATTTGTAGCATATGCACAACTCTACGTTGTTTAGTCTATTCATGATTTGGAATGGACTATTCCATCTTTTGGAGGGTTTGCGAGTAGACGAGAACCATGAGTTCTAGCATGAACATCATAAGGGGATTGAGTTTTGGAAACAACCAAACTACATCTCTATTACTTCTCAACCTTCCGTTGGAACTCATGCAAATCTCTTAGCTTGTCAATCCTCACATCTTGGTTGTTTCTCCTCAACCATGCAAAGAACTCGAAAATAGGGTTAAAGGTTGGAACTTCTAAACACTTTCTAGCTCGAGCAACTCCAACTGTATTATATGTTATAGACTGAAAAGATAAACTCTTTGAGAGATGTATATTCAAATGATTTGGTTGATTAATGTTACATTGGTAAATTCGTTTACTAATAGATGGGGATCTCCCCTCTTACAAGTCTCAGACAAGGCAAAACACGTGTTGAAGTTCTTCTGATCACGCTACGCAGACACAGCTCATGGCCGAATACCAAGGTAACTTCACAAGTATTCGGACCACTCGAGGCCGATTCTTCGTCGCACTCAACAGCTCCACTAGTGTTCGTTCTATCCTGTCTACAGTTTGCAGCTCAATCGAATTGAACACTTGCAAGAATAAAGAGATCCGCGACTAATCTTCCTATTCCTATTTATACATGAATTTCTAACTGTCAAGCTAATCATTTTCTACACGGATCGCTCTCTCCGAAATCTACTCTGCCCTTCTAAGCCGCGCGATCGCACTTCCGCTCCTTGCGTAAATGCGTCGATCCCTAATTGCATCTCTTGTATATCTGCCGTGATCTCCTGTCGGTGAAGAGCTAAAGCCTCCCTGAAATCTCGTCCCAGAGTTCGGTATATTTCCTTACGTCGCTCCTTTGAGTCTCCTGGGTTGTCCATCACCTTCACCAACTGCTCCAACCGCTGCACCTCCAAACTGTCACAACGCGCAAACAGATCATGCGCACACCTGTTGGCAAGAGTCTCCAACCTGCATGGTGCCTCTACGTCCACATGGTTCAACCGCCGCTTCAGGTCTTGCACCGTTTCACGAAGTTGAGCATTCTCTTTCTCTACGAATTTCACTTCAGCACCCTAAATATGGCAGATCTCTGCATAGTCTTTTTGGGATTCATGTATCTTCTTCTCCCATTCACCTTTCTGCTTGGACAACTTGTCCACATTCTAAGTCAGCTGACGAATGGTATCAGTCTGGTCATCTTTCCCCAACGCAAGCCTGTTCATCATCTGGATTAGGTCCATATATCCGTCGGCTTGAGGGTCCCAGCCTCGCATATACATGGGTCCCATCTCGTTCAACTCCAACAACACAGGTACCACCACAGCTTCCAGTTTATGAGATAATTGGAGCACCGAAGCCATAGGCTCCGCTATTTCTTTCGACGTTTTCGGTCCTGGCTTCATCGCTATCATCTTCGATCGAGAGGCCTTGGGTGGAACCACTTCGACCACTCGTTTCCCCACATCTAATTTCTTCTTCGGAGGATTGGCATGAAAGTACTTTTCTTCTGCTTGTCTTTTCCTCGGTCTTACGAATTCCAATGTTACTGCGTCCGAGTCTGAATCCTCCAGCAACGCTGGCCTCTCTGGTGCAGATGTAGGCCTGGCTACACCTGCATCAGAGAGGCCAGCGTAGACTCACTACTGTCATCGTCACTTCTTGCGGCAATGTCTGATAGACCGGATTCCAAGCGATATAGACGTCTTTCATTCGGAGATAACCACTCCAGTCGGCCATATAAATTCACCAGAAAAGAAGAGATGTACACTACATCCTTCTCATCCTCCTTTACCTTGGCAGCCATCGCTTGAAAATTCCGTGCAAAAATCTCTCCCCAGTTAACTCGAATAGACCCGCCCACGAATCCTTCCACGATCCTCACTTTATGCATACTTACATATGTGGTTCGCTGGGGTGAGAATAACTGATTCAAGGTGAATGCAACTTTCCTCCAAAATCCGTCTTTGATGAGATCAAGTTTGTAGCCGTTTGTCCCTTTCGCTCTTTGGGATTAAACCACTTACGCTCATCAAAGTTAAACCTTGTATGCATCGCAAACCCTTCCTAGTCCACGCCATCCTTCTCTTCGTCATAGTTGCGTCCAAGTGCCTTGGCCCACAATCTGGCATCCCAGTGTTCCGGTTGTGCGCGTTTTCCGATTGAAGCAATTGGTTTCCCCCGTCAAAGCTCCTCACACAACTCAGGGCGCACATAATCCCAACGTCACGATAGGAAAGCTCCGTCCAATTCCCTCAACCGTAATAATTCTGCCGGTGTCCAATCCGCCATTGGAATGAGAGGGCGGATTCTCCCCATCACTTGATCCAAATGGTCGAGACTGTCCCACATGTCTATCATAATCACTATGGGTTCATGTTGTAGACTAGTAATGTGAAGGAATTGATGAAGATGATGAATTCTTGATGAATCCAATCAGCATCATTCTTTCCTCATGCATGTTGAGTTCAATACGTTCAACAAGACAAAACACAATGATAAATATAAGTGATGTGTCATGTAGTGAGATGACAAATCTTACTCTATATCTCAACTCCATGTCCAATATTGCAAACCAATATTGGACAAGTGTGATGAAAGTGTTTGATCAAGATCATTGCCATCATTTTTAGATCAATAATTAGTTGTTGGAATGGTTCATTGGACATGTGGTGGATCACATCACAAGAAGAATTGCCTTCAAGATCAAAGAATTGATCCTATTGGATTGAAATCATGTGAGCATTGTCACAAACATGGTCAAATGTTTGAATGATATTTGATCTCTATCTGGACTTGCGATCAGCTACAATGACGATGACAAGTTCAAGGTGGCATGCATGGTGATGGTAGAGGACCAACTCTTGTCAAGTGATAGCCCATGAGGCTAGTCATGAGATGAACATGACATCTCAATTAGAGTATAAGATAGCCATATGGCTATATCCTAACAATGATTAGATTTTGGATCTAGTGTCTCTACTTACTACGATGGAGATGTTATACATTTCATGTGGATAGCGACACAACCATGTGTAATTACTATGTCTCATAATGTAACACAAACTATTGAGTTTAGAGGAGTTTCAATGGAGTTGGATCCACAAAGAGGGGAGGTTGGCTAGCAAGTCAAACTTCCTTAGTCATACACATTGTCTAAGGCACTACATACCTCATCCATGGCTCCTAAACGATCTATTTGAGAAATAATGATGAAAACATATGTTGATGTACTTGGAGATAGAGCAAATAGGGTTCGACCATCGATATCATTTGAGGTAACATCGAGCCCAATGTTGGGGATGGCAAATACTCTTGTTCATTCTCATGTTTTCTTCGCCAAGAATTTATTGGTATTAGGCGTATCATCATCTCATGTATTACAATTGGCAGCCACACTTTGAAAAGAGATATGTTGGTTGCTTCTTAAACTGACAACATTTGTTCTATTAATATTGGAATCAAGACCGCTCCTATTGAAATTTGGCAAATGCCATTGCTAAACTGATAGAGTTACTAACAAGACCAACATATGGTCGTACTAGGAAATCATCAAATGTGATCATGTTGGATAACATGAATGGTATTTTCAATTTGGTCGAACCTTCAAAAAAGTATTATAGAATGCAATTAGTATTGTTGATATATGGTGCACAATCCCTTATGTTGGGTAAGGATGCATTGCTTGCAAAACATCGATGTGGAGAGATGTCAATTTCAGATTTAGACATCTTTTGAATATTCTAGTGATGCATCACCACTATACATGGAGTTGATTATGCAAATCCAAACAAATCATGTTACAAACAGACCTACAACGCGAGCTTTTACACTTGATTGATTTTTAGCATCACTTTTGCCCTCAAAGTTCTCACTTCAGAAATAAGACACTCAATTAAAAAAGATATAAATTCAAAATTAATCACAAAAACTTCAAATCAACTCTATTTTAGAATCGTCATCATGATCTTCACTCCAATAAGCGTCCTACACATTTAACAACAAAAAGATCAAAACTATCATTGATCAAAACTCGCCTAAACTCATAGTTTTCATCATAAAATCAATTTGAGTTTTTGAAGTAATTTATTATATTTTTAAAACATCATCAAGGACACTTCACTCATAATCATAGCATAAAAGAGAAATTACAATAGTACCAAATCCACTTTGATTTTCAAAAACTTCAAGTTCTCACACTAGCTAATATCCACCATATTCACACTCTCAAAATCTCAACTTCAAAAACTACACCTAAGAAAGCTTATTTAAACTCTACTCATTGAGTCCTAGATCTCCTTATGATATTAGATCCAAATGTAATGTCTATTGCCAATTGTGCTAACTATACCATCATCTCCTACCTATGTGCATCTACCTACCTACAGGTACTGTAACATAAGTCATGACACTGATGAATCTAAGGATATTTGAACTTCATTGGAAGAATGTACGTCAATGGAAACTAATATGAAGTCATTGAATGTAGTGAGATCTCTTATAGTATATGACAATATTGGAGATTTGGCAAACAATGTGATGAATGTTAGAATCATAGTCAAAATTTTTTGACTTATGCACTCAATTATATCGTTGTTGCTTAAATAAATAACATCATTAAAATTAAGCATACAGATTTTCTAAATTCTAGTACCATCATTTTGATTTTTTTATCAAGTACAACAACACATGCTATAAACATTGAGCTATCACATATTTTAAGATCTCAAACAAAATTTCTGAATTTGTGCCCATGACCACCTTACACAACCAACATCACCCTAGATTTCAACAATGATCGACAATACATACCAAAAATATTAGATGTATATAAAGTAATGAGAGACCTTGAGAAATCATCTCATCTTTGAAAGCCATAATGAAATCATTGACTTTAGTGTTACAATGGTATCAAAGTAGATTTATTGTTCATATGAATGTGTATTATCGCTCTTGGAAGAGTAATCTTGATTGGTATTATAAATTGAGGAGAGAGTGTTTGTTAGAGGCTAGTTGTGATCATTGAGCTGCAAATAGTGAAAGGGGGTGATTGATGATGCAGATTATATGTGGGAGATAGAATAATATCAACATTCTTAATCATTTTCATCTTTAACTATTATATATATTGAAATATCAAGGTTGAGTCAATATTTAGTGCCAATGATTTTGGTGTCAATTGCATTGATCAACTAATGAGATCTCAAGATCTGATTATATTATCTATTGTCATCTACGATGTTACATAGGATCTCACAATCTAAATTTTAGTTTAGAGATAGATCTCAAAAGACCATCACCGGTGAGAGTCAATACATTATGTGAAATCTATTGTTTGTATCATCTTAAAGCTATGTTTCAGAGTTAAGTTGTTAAAAAATTTAGAGATAAATATTATCAAGAGGTGATAGCATTAACTATTTCTTTTGTGTTGTCACTCTTGAGGAATTGTAAAGTGTTCATTTTAACTCTATATTGAGAGACAAAGTGGACGGAAAAAATCATGGAGTACACTTTGAGAAAAATGATTCATGAGTTGAAAGATTTGAGAGTTGCATTTGAGCAAAGCCAAACTCAAGTACAAGTTAGTTAGCTCAAGAATTGAAATCAGTCAAAGCAAAAGGAATGGAAAATGGAATGTCATATATGGTTATAATTGAAACATTCAAGTATTTTGAAAATTGCAACCAACCAAACATCACCTTAGTGATGAACTTGTTGTTTGTTTTAACACTAAACCTTCCAAGAGACACTGGAACAAGGTCCTTCGTTACTTCAAAGAGACTCAAGACCCGGGGTTGTTCTACAAGGCTGAAAATAATAGTGAGATCATTGGTTATGTAAACTAGATATGTAAATGCACGTTACATGTACAATCTCCATCAAGAAAAGTCCAAACTAGCTATATTTTGCTTAAACAAGGAGCAACCATTTCTTAAAAGTCAACTAAGTAGACTATAACGACTACTTGAAGTTATATGAAGAATCACATGAATGTGTGACATGAAGCATGACATGAATGTATGTGATTGAGGTCAATTGATGGCTTTATTCAAGATCATGTGATTTTCTAGAGGTACTAGTTGCTCCAACCATGTTGAACAAGGCCATTGCATCATGTGCAAGTGAAGACATACTAGTGTGATCATACTAAACACATTGATCCAAAGTTCTTTTCCACACATGAGCTTTCATATTGATATGAAACAAATTTGGTCATCATAGAACTTTGCATCCTTATTTACAAAGTCTCTACTTGTGGCAAGCCATAAAAAGATTGTATATACAATAGAAATGCAAAGGCTAGCATATTCAAAAGATAATTGTGATGATAGGCATGTCTAAATGTTTAGATTATTTTTTTCCATACTCTGAGTTTTCATACAGAATTTTTATCACATAAATTTTTTAAAGAGATAAGCTAAATCATTAATAAAGTTACATCTACACAAGAAATGATATAAATACGAATACTGCTTGGTACCTATATCGTAGGTAGTGGCAACACGTCATGTTAACTGGACCGAATCAATATAATGTACTAATAATATATATATATATATATATACAAAAGACACGTCATTGAAATTAGATCTCGCCATTCACATTCTCACAGCATAACTGGTAGTTTACTTTCTATATTGATGATACATGTATATTAGATAGCATATATGTAGTAATAATATTTTCAATTATATATTGTTAAAATTTTTATAAAATGGTGATGTAAATTTGTGAACATGCACATGGTCAATGAAGGTGATTGGTCATTAGACTATTAAATTACACACATAACTGGGTCTTGAATTGTACCTAAGTCTACCACCTGTGGCGGCTTGGCTCCAACCGCAGTTACGTCCACCAAAGAAAATTAACGTTCCCTGTAACATTCAATAGGAGTACCACACGAGGCCTCCCACAAGGGTGGTCGATGCGCATTACCTACGAGAAGATTCGAGGTGACGAGAGTTGGGATGTTCCTTCTTATCATTATGAGTAAGAGTCATGGAAATCAGAATGTACGTGTCTTAGGGCAGGTTTTTTTTATCCGTTAGTACTTTAGTTAGTGTGTTTTTTTTTTATTACTTGGTACTTTAGTTGTTTTTTAGTTATATTTGATATAATCTTGGTTGCAGAATTGAAAACAATGATTATTCATCACATAAGGTTACACGTATAAAAATTCAATCTGAAACATTTATAAGTGACGTAAATAGGTACAGAGCTAATAAGTCACGTAACCATTAAGGGTGTCATTGATTGTATTTGTTTCTTCCCGTGCCTGCCTACGTGGTCGGTTTGTGGAACCAAACGTACCGCCAGGAGAGAGAGGCGCCCCGCGGGCCGCTGCTCGTTTATGAGTTGAAGTAGCGCCTTAGACACGAGGCAGCGTATGTTGCCTTCTGTGACTACATGGCGTCGCTATATGTACAGCACAGGAATACGGCGATGTCCACCACGAGGAGAAGTCTCTCTTTCTCTATTTCTGTCACAGAGACCCATAGAGGAGGAGTCGATCTGATCGATCTTCTTTTGGTAATACTTCGTCCGAGTGGGGGCGCGGATTGTATGTGGACATGATCCGATCAGTTTACGTGGGAGGTGACGAAGCTGTCTGTTCATCAATCGGTTGTCGAAGGAAGAAACGAAGGGATGGGCGGGGGAAGTTGGGAGAGAGGAAGTGAGGCGATATTTTTACTTTTTTTGCGTGGGACTTGTCTACACAGCGGTTGACATATTCAAAGCGTGCGGAGATTGGACTAAAGCGGTAGAGAGAGTGTAATTAGACCCGAAAAAATAGCGGGATTTCAATTCTGGATTCGCTGACTTCGGCTGGACCCGCATGGACCGCACCTGATCGGAGACTGTGTGACTCAGGTTGAGGAGGAGGTGGGGAAGGAGATGGTTGCATTTGTAAGCTCGGACATGAGTGACGAACGTTGAATGACCATGCATTCTGCACTGCCTTCCTAATTGCCTTATTGAGCACTGTAGCTGGATTCCAGCTGGAGTCTGCAGTTCTGGAGGGGGAGGAATTATACCAGAAATTCTGTCGTACATCAGTGCCGAGCAGCCTCAGTTTCTGGATGGTGCTATTACACAGAGTCCTCCTTGTTTTCCTCCCCGTCAAATGAGACCAAGTGAACGCAGGATGGTTGTGTTTTGTGACACCGAATGAAGTGGTCGGACACAAGAGCGGAGGAGCTTGAGTTTATCGCTCTCAAGAACGCATACTGTTGTGCTCGTTCTCTTCTCAGCGACTGGATAGATGGATGGGTGCGACCGCTGGATTCTATCGACGCAAGTTGTGAATTTGCGACACTAAGACTGAGACAGTGACTGTCCTGGAAAGCAGTCGAGTCAATCCAGGCCTTCTCTCTATTTGTCATCTGCTCTCGGACTTTGATCATCAAGTTCACTAAGAAGTGAGTCCTTCGCAGAAATCTAGAGTTTCAAGAGATGGAACCTCCGGATCGAGATGCGGAGGCGCCGCTGCTGGACTTTCGGTATAAAGATGATGTTGGATTGGACGAATTACCTACAGGGTCGGAGATGGTTCAGGAGGCGAAACACCAACTTCAAATTGGGGTGCCCATCGTATTGATGGGTTGGTTGGATTTTACTGTGAATATTATTGGCGTCGCCTTTGTTGGTCACCTGGGTTCACTCCACTTGGCCGGAGCTGCCATGGCGGCCAGCTTTGCAAATGTTTTTGGGTTTGCCATTCTAGTGAGTCCTGCTCTTTCTCCCGGCCCTTACCTTGTCGCTCACTCCCTCTGGAGTTTCGATTGAGGGATTTAAAAGAGGTTGTTGATTTCTCGATGCCTCATTTGACAGTGCAGATGGACGACATTGGTATGAAATTATTACTTGTATATTGCTTTGGCCAGGTGTCTCCAAATCGCAAACGGAGCGTAATATATGTTGGTGCTCTTTATCACGAACTTAGATATCCACATGACGGAACAAGGGAACCACTGTATTCAGGAATGCCCAATCGTTTCTGCAACGTACGCAATCAAGATGAATGTTTGCACCTTTGTGCCTTGTGAAACTAAAACGGGATATGTTTCTCAGGAGGGTCTGGCACAAGGATTGGAGACTACTGGTGGTCAAGCCCTCGGTAGTGGGCAACCACGTTTGCTCGGCATGCTCCTGCAGAGAGGGCAAGTTGTGCTGGTGATGTTTTGTTTACCCATCGGCTTATTGTGGCTACATGCTACTTGGGTTCTCAACCTTTGGGGTCAGGTATGCTGACAGAAAGAAGAGCTTTCCAGTTCTTCCAACTTAGAACTTATGTGTCGATCGAATGCAAAGACGGCAAGCTGACGTCTAGCGCTGGAATTTGATACAAAATTGCCGACGTCTTTAAAATTATATCGTGTGACTTGATGTTCAGAAAACACATACCGTTTTTTCAGTAATCTGTGGGAATTGTGAAAGAACTGTGACAGTATCTACTGTTGGTTTTCAGGATCCTGAGATCGCAGATCTTGCGGGACAGTATGTGATTTATCTACTTCCTGGTCTTTTTGCTACTGCTTGCTTCTTGCCGGTCGCCAAGTTTCTCCAAGTGCAGGGTGTTACAAGACCTTTGGCATGGGTGTCCTGCTTAGTTCTGTTACTTCACGGTCCTGTGTGCTACTTGTACGTGTACGTACTCAACATGGGATATGTCGGGGCGGCCCTTGCAACTAGCACGTCCAATACAACTACCCTAATAATTTTGGTGCTTTTCCTGAATTTCGAACGTTCCGGAATTCTCAGTCGAACCTGGCCTGGATTTTCCTTGGCAGCTTTCAGGAACTTGGTACCGTTTTTGGCTCTAGCACTGCCTGCATGTGCCATGACCTCGTAAGTTTCTTTCCAAGCAAATGTGTGCGTGTGTGTGGCACTTCTCTCTAAACATCAAATTCCAGCCAATCAGCTATTCGTGTTAACGAAGTATTTGAAGTATATGTCTGATTGCATGTGTGTCCAGGTTTGAATGGTGGGTTTGGGAAATCATTCAGCTTATGGCAGGATGGCTACCACATCCCGAAGTTTCTGTATCGTCCATGACTATCAGGTGAGTTTTCTCACGAGTGAGGGAACAGGACATTGTGGATTGTTCTTTGTGCGTTGTGAGTCTCCACTACGTTATCTGTCCCTAAAATGTGAAAGCTTGCCTTGCGTTCAACAGTTTCCAAACGATCGGGATATGCTTCATGGTTCCGTTTGGTCTCGCCGCAGCAACCAGGTATCGTGGAGCTCGATTGTAAATTACTTATCTTCACTTCAGTTTTTAAAGCTTAAGAGTTTTGAAAGCAAACGTTTTTTCGCTGTTGATTACATCAGCGAATATGGTTTTCGTCATTTTGTTAGAAAAATTGAACGAATTTAGTATGAGAATGAGTTTTAGGTTACAACTTTCGCATGAATCAGGGCAACCAATCAGGCTCATTCTGTTGTTGGTTAATTTATTTGGAAAATAAGAGATGGAAGGCTATCAGCTGTCAATAGGAGTCCCGGCGTCAGAATTATTCAGATCTTTGATTGATGTACTCGTTGAGGTTGATCGTGTATATCGCAGTGTACGAGTCGCCAATGAACTTGGGGCCCAGAGGCCCGGGAGAACAAGATGGGTAGTTATAGTCGCATTGACTATGACGTCAATAGCTGGTGGTGTCCTTGCCTTGTTTTTGCTGATAGTACGAAAGTATTGGGCGCTCTTATTCGTCTCTCCATCTGAAGCAGAGGTCCTAAAAACAGTTATCGATACAACTCCAGTCGTGGTAGTCGCGAGTGTTGGAATAGCATGGAATGCCTGCTTCTCTGGTATGTTCATCCGGTGACTGGGTTTGAAGCCCAACAGTATCTTTTCGATATTTTACGTCAAAGGCAAATGTAGCAGATGATGGTACATACTGGGAGGCACAAGAATGATTTGCGAATTAATTTGAATTCTGGTTTGATACTGAGTTCAGGGGTGCTGAGAGGATCTGGGCAGCAGTTGGCTGGATCTTTGATCAACGTTGTTTCTCTGTACGGAGTTTCGCTTCCAGTGGCATATCTCATCGGTGTCAAATGGAATGGTGGTGTACCGGTATGTGGTGCTTTTGTACTATAATTAGCATGCAAATATTCTTTCAATAAATTGGCTTCGACCGACTCCTGTTTAGTCTTGACGTGAGTCTAACTCTTGGTGTAAGATCTGCTTTGAAGATCCTGATTTCGATACACCCGAATCTGTCCCCTCGTCAAGGTTCTGAAACGTCACTGTGATGTCCCTCTGTGCAGGGACTCCTGTGGGGAATGATGGTGGGATTTCTATTACAACTGATTGGCCAGTGCATTCTTACTTGCGGAACCAACTGGGAATATCAGGTATGCAATGTGCGCTGGGCTTTTTGGTCATGGTCTGTCCAATCTCCTATTCAAAAGAGAGGAGCACTGCTGTGCATAGTTTGGAATCGGGACTATTACTGTGAGAGTTTGCCAAGGCTGCTGGGAGCATGTTGTCAGCTTCATGGTAGGAAATGACATTAAAGATAATTGATACTCTGGTGCTGATGTTTATTTGACACAGGCGAGGAGAGCACTCAATACGGTGCGCAGTAACGACGACCAGACACAAACGAAATCAATTATTTATTAAAAATGTGTAGATTTACATCAGCTGTAGGCGGAGTGATTACGACCTCTGGCGAACGTCCAGCATTGTACTACGCCAAAGCGAGCGACGATGTTTGAGAAACCACGCTGGAGCTGTGCTATGGTAAATTAATATCAACGTGGTTTTTAACCTTGTGCTAGCACACGAGTACGCCACATGTAGCGACAGCCAACTTTCCGTCGTTCGTTGATTTTTAACACGGACAGTACATGTCTTCCCTATGTATTGTTTCAACGTAGGGAAATTATTTTTTTCGATATGGCATGTAGGCGAAAGAAAATGTACACTATTTCATTAACTGCCATATAGGAAAAGGTTAGAATCTCCCCTCGTTCTGCCAGAAGCGACAGGAAAGAGAAGAGGAAAAATAAGAGAGGATGAAGAGGGAGCGGAAGAGCGAGTGCTATCGAAGGGCGAAGTAGTTATCTCCGATAAATAGAACAGTTTTCCATTAAACATGTGCGTATGAAGTTTCGTAGGTGTTATACCGGGAACTTTCTACTATTTAAGCAACCTGTACCATTTTGTTGGCTGATTTGACAAAGATATTGAATTTTACGGAGTGAACCGGCCTGTAAAAGCCCATGCGTGTTGAACACTAGGTACTGGTAAATTATGAGAAGAATGGTAAGTTTCGGTCTTTAAAGAAGAAATAAAGCCTGTTTTCGCATCATGTTAAAGACATTGTAAATACTTATCTACGAAGTTATCGTTTGTTCGCTGTTTGTTCTTTTTCGATCACCGCAGAAGGAGATAAAAGTTGCAAACTCTGCAGAGAATCAAAAACTTCTCTACAATCCGTATATCCATTAATGGTAGATGATGTGCAAGACTCAAACTTTCTATAAACTCTTAATTTCATCAAGCAACTATATGGCAAAATGATAATTATATGTGGAGTGAAAAAGTTAATCAGGACAAAATCTTATAATTGAATTAACATTACTATGCTGATGAAGTAGCACATGACATCAAATCTGATAATACACGTAAATGTGTAATGTGGAATGAGCAAACCACTCTCCTCTAGGAAGAACATCAGCACACTTTAAACCCTTTCGATTTTTAATCCCCTAATTATTTTGATTATAGCTCCAAACGGGAATTAAAGTATTTCCTAATAAAATCAATGAAATTTAAGTTCGCGTGCCAAACTTTCAAGAATAGGAAATTAAATTGAATGCTTCCCATGGCTACATGAGATGGTAAAAAGATGAAACAACCATTCACTTTCCTTTAAGTCGAGTTGTAAGCCCTATATCATTGAACACTTGATGGGGATTTCTTTAGCCCTAAGAATAAGGACCTTCAATTTTTTACCGGGCTGTAGGGAAAACATGTTGCGTAAGGTGCTTAACATTTCAAGGACCATCCCCTTCCCATGAAACTGGAATTATGAGCCACATATTTAAGAGCCCATATTTCTAACGGGAATTGCATTAAGCACTTACGGGAAAGTGTCCGTTATCGTTAATCTTTTTACGGGGCTGAAACCCCCTAATGAAGACAAATATCGTAAACGCTCAAGTGCGTCTACTTTCTGAATCGCGACACAGTATAATAACAAAAGGGATGGGAAGGTGCGCTATCTCAGTCAACAGTACGCTACAATAATATTATTTGACTAGCCACTTCCTTGCACATGCAAAAGTTCTATACGCCGGGGTATAATCCTTCACTCACTTTTTTTTATCCTCAAAAATCATACTATCATATGTACGAGATTTACATTCCTCTTCCCCCCACACCCCAAATTCCCAGCATCCTCAAATCGCTTCAAGTCATACAGAACAAGCACATCTTCATTCTCACGAACTCCGACTCATCGCATCGACCCTGCCAACCATCAACACATGCACAAAGCTCTGTTTCGTAATCTGTGGCGGAATGTACACATGCAGACGCTAAAGAGCGACTTTCTGGCTACACGTACAGGTGGTATTCTACCACACAGCTGGCCATCCTTCACTTTTTCTGAGCTTCTATGAGCCTCTCCTTGAGAGTGCTCAGTCGTCCCGAACTTGGAAGGCCCAGCGCCATCAATGCACGCCTCACGGCCGTCACATCCATCTCATCGATCTGCTCGACCGACAAGGCGCCCGACAGCGACGCAGGCAGTGGAGGAGGTGCAGGTTCCGACCCTCCCAGAATTCTCGGTGGAGCTTTCCACGGTATCCTCTTCCTCGCCTGAACACGCAATCAGACTTATCACATGTATGCACTGACTACTTGAGCTACGCAAGTCCACTTATCATTCATTCTCGTGAGTGTGAAATCGAGGCTTTGATTGAGCCAGGGCGGCCGTCTAAGCGTTCGACTGGCTTTTACCTCCGTCACTAACTGCTCGAGATCTCTGTAAGATGGTTGTGTCGGAGTGTCTGAAATCAGCTCGCTCGTGCCATCCCACGCCATCAAGTAGACCTGCGTCATGTAATCCAGCGATTGAGTTTAGGGTCTCTGTGTTACCACTTTGTTCGAATAAAGTTCGCCGGCTGGGGTCGGGTCGAGATTAGAGATGCAGTGCTGAAGTACTTACTTCCCAGTTTCTCGGGTAGCATTTCAGTATCCTGACAACGCCTCCTGTGCCATAAACGATGTTGGACGCTTCTCCGACTCGCAACTCTAGTAAAACGTACGTTTTCTCGAACGTCTTGACGAACTCCTCTGCCTGTCTGCCACTCGCAGTCACCGCCAAACAATATCAGGAATGATATTTGGGAATTGTCCATCCCCGTCTCAATTCCCGCGATTAGAAGCTAGGGGAACTTCTAGAGTCAGGTAGACCTAGTGACGTCTCGGGGACGCGCAACTGAGCTTCGGACATTTTGGGCAGACTTGAGTCAGGGATGCAAGCTCACCTTCTCCACGGCCCGAATCCAAAATCGGACACGACTTGCCCTGATGAACGCCACTGTGGGTTGACGATCAGCAGTGGCGCCCGCTCTTTTTCGGCGAGCGAACGCACCTGGAGCAACAGAACATGTCAAAGTCAGCGACAGAGTCGCACGAGCATCATGGACGCCCTTCATGGCCGGTGTGGGTGGCTCACGATACTGTGGTGGATCAATCAATCCCATCATGTCAAGCTTGATGGCCGGCGGTGATGGGATACCTGCTTCAAAGTCTCTGCAATGGGGAAGATGATAGCGGCAACCGATTTGCTTGCGGGGTACAGGAGACCCACAGGATCCTGCTCATTTTCGGCCTCACCGATGCGCCTTGAAACAATCTCTTCATTTCCTGTCATCTCTTTGAACATACCAGTCACCACCTTGCAGCATGCTTGAAACTCTTCTCTTATGCCGCAGGCATAGTCTCTGCATTGTCAGTAAGGCCGGAATTGTTTTACAATTTCGCCCCATTCGCTAGAAATTGTCAAAATTGTAACCTGCTGCAAGCGTAAGAAGCCTGTTTCTTAAGCATAAACCGGACAGAGCTTCTGGTTGTCCATTACTAGCCTGGGTTCAGTATCCAGATAGTTAAATTGCCGTTGATCCACCGGCAGAAGAAACTGCACCTGCTGTCGCACCAGGCCATCAGCTATGGCCTTCTGAACTGCCCCCCTTGCCTACTGGCGCAACAAAAATCAAATAAATGTCTGAGTGAGTGTCTCGTGGAGTCGTGCGAAGCTTAAGACAACTTGCTATCGCGTCCAACTGAGAATAACATCGACCTGTGCATGGGCATCTCCATAATCAATATCATGGCAAACACTCTGAAGAGACTGAATTGTAACCTGACTGATGGCTTCCTCAATAGTCTGTGGGTTCTTCATCTCGGTGAATGTAGAAGCACCATCCGTCTTCCCCTCTGCCCACACTTGCAGACCCTTGTTGTATGGATGGCTACCACCCCTTCTTCCAATCCATGGGCGGCTTACGCCGATGGTATGTCTGGGGCGAGCTCCCCAAGAGCTGGATCCTCTTTGACTTGCACAAGAGAATGAGGCCTTGGTCTCTGCCAGTTGTTGCGCCACACCTCCTCCACAAACGACCCCTGTTGCTGAAACGAGTGATTGAGAGGCCATCCTCACAATTCGGGCTTCAGTTCTGCAGCAACCACATCCAAATTGGGATCTGTCACAAGCTCACATTCAAGTCCCCTAAAAGGTAGCAAAGGGCTGACTATGTTCATCCACACAAATGTGATGTTCCGTGCTATCCATCGCCTTCACCTGGTTCGCTTTCTTCGGTGATGGTGCAAGGGAAATACAGCTAACTACAGAGAATGCAACCTGCGAGAGTACAGATGGCCTGCAGTAAACACCCATTCTACAAACAATGTTGGACCGTACACATATAAAACTCGACTGCCTGGTTATGACCCTGTGCTACTGTGTTCAGGTCCCCAATGCCCAGTTTCCATGACTTTGTGAGAGGTGAAGAAATCTTAGATTTCCGTTCCAGAGAGGAGCTTCACGTTTTATCTCAGGGACCCATTATGTGACCCGATACGAGGGAGAGAGTACGGTAGGACTGCAACTATCCTGTTCTCTGGAATTGCTGAGGCCTAAGGCAAGCATTGATTATCCTGACTTTGTCATGCACACATGTTCCCCTGGTTGCTCATGTTCGGTCGTTCCCAACTGAACTGTTTATATTACCAGTCCGGCTTGTATTCCGCAACTTGTCGACAAAGTCTTAGAGTCAGCAGGTCATGTACTCGATGGTATGACTGAGAGGACTAAACTATGCATGACCGTCCAAAATCTCCCCAACTTGTGCAAAACTCCACGGACGGAGGAGCAAGCAGACAAACAAATCCGAAGCCTGGTTTTGCTTCGTCAAACCACAAGTGACAACAACGAAACTGACATCAAAATTGACCCGCGATGAACAACTGCAGCCCTCCCGACTACTGATTAAGGCCTCCACGACACTCCAGTCTGGTTCAACCTCATCCCAGCTCAGCTCGTGGGTCTCATCACCTCTGAGAGTCAGTAGTAAACCCAGTCGATCAGGCAGCAACCATCAACATTTCAGGACTGACATCTCCCTCTGCCAACCAACTCACCACGTGAATTGCCGATAGAGCTCCACGTCCTGACTGGTTTGGCAAGTCAGAGGGCCAGACCTAAGATGCAGCAGCAGAACCGGAAGCCACAGTCACGGCCATAGCCAAGCAGGCAAAGGCTCGCAGGGTCTGGGTCCTAACAGATCAACGCAGACGGACAGAGTAGTGACTGGAGTACACACACTTATCAGATCAGCAGCACCTCCGTCTCTGCAGTGACGGGTCCGGGTCCGGGGAGGAGCAGGGCCCATTCGAGCCTTTCGTGCACTTTTCGAAGTGTCAGATTCTGTGGATCTCGTCGAGATCGCGACCACCGTTGTGGTGTCCACCAGCGTGTCCTTTCCCTTGCCTGCCATGTCCACTCGCGACGGTCGCGAGGTCCTCTTTCGGTCCGACCGGAACTCGGAACAACGGCGCGAGGTCTCGATTTAGGTTGCGGATGATTCGTTATCTGACGACATCTCGCGTAATCCTCAGTCTCGGGGTTCTATGCCTCGCCCCAGGTTCTAAGGTGTCGTCACTGTCCTGCTCTTGGTATTCTCGACCGCCACCTCAGTTCCGCCTCCGATTTTCGGTCGGCGTCCATCGGTCCTCGCTGTCCACATTAGAACAAATTCGGGTTCGCAAATGTATGAGGGAAATCGCCCGGTTACTTCACCCGCACCACGTACCCTTCGAGCTAAAAGGTTCCACCTTGGATGGGTACACCCATATACATCTTCACTATTAACACGTGAATGCGATATTAAAGACCCTCGAAGATGTGCGGGAGCGTGACGAATGGATGTGTGGAACCTCCGGAGTGTTGAGAGTGACTCAAGAGTATTAGTTCTATTCTTCAGCCATACTTTGCCAAACATGGAAAGTGAATAGTACATTCTATTCGTCTTTCAATTTGGGTTCCATTGGTACCTAAATTGAGTGCTATAGAAAATAATATTGTGAGATATGATTGTTTTTATTTTTTTAGGGTTTTGAATGCATTTTGAGTGATTTTTCTTCGATTAGACATATGGGTTTGGTTTTTTTTTTCACATCTCTTCCTTTTCCTGCATTGGTTCTATTGGAACCTAGCTGGAAAATTATGGAGATTTGAATAAAACGTTATGAGTATTTTTAGTTTTTAGGGTTTCCATAGTTAGCATTTTCCAATGTGAGTTGGTGTGTTAGGGGGTTGTGGTTCTACAGGTGAGAGGAGATACATGATGGAGTGTTGGGTTTTTTTATCGTTCCCTTTGTGCTAGCTATAGCTTGACTTTCTCTCATGGGACCGCCAAAAGCAGTGCATGATACACCATGTCCATGTCCGGTGTGTCATCGTCTCTTTACCTCGCAAGGGGTAAAGACCCAAGTGGGAAAGATGCACAAAGATTATGATTGGACCATTTGGGATGCGCATGTGAGGAGGACGGTCACATCGACATCGGTTTTTATCACTTCGGGGAACACGCACACTACATCGACTCATTCGTTGAGGTATACCGTCTGGGTCGTGGAAGTGGTTAGCTTCCCATGCAGGTTCGATTCTAGGGCTTTTTGAGACTAGATTTCCTTGTCCACGTTTATTCCATATGCTTCCTCGGGCACTGCATGACGAGGTTAGACGTGCTTTTCACTTACCGCTTGATCGGTTGGCGCGCGATCCCATGGACGAGTTAGCATGGTTTTTATTTTTATTACTTTCGCAATGGTGTCTACGTTATACTAGAGGGGGACGTGCTGGACATAGGGAGGTGGCAGCTAGATTTCGAGCAGGGGATTGGGCTACATTGTAGGATGAATCTATTCGGGCCACACACGTTAGGAGTCGGGTTCAGTCACATGATACTTCTGATTCGGCGCGATTGCGACGGTGTAGGATCTTGGGGCATGCCGGGGAGTATAGTAGGGCTGCAAGGGCCCTTCATCCTTTGTATATGGCTAGTCCCACTGATGAGACGATTTCCTCTTGATGACTTCTACATCCACCCATGGGCGAGGAGATATCATTAGAGGTCTTGGAGTATCAGCCAAAGGAGCCATTATGTCTTGATAGATCATTATTTGCTCATTTTCTATGCGACCCCACATTTATCCTCACGGGGGGTTTTTCGAGGATGGTATATGAGCATCTTAGAGAGATTGATTTCAGCGGATGATACCTCTAGTGGTTTCACGGAGTTGTTCCATGTGGTTTGCATCGATTCTTGAGAGGGGAGATTCCGTTGTCGATTAGTTAGGCTCAGGGTCTTAGTCGACCGCGATGGAGAAGGACATTGGGGGCATTAGACCTATTGCTATTGGAGAGATCTTATTGCGGTTAGTCGGCCGCACCGTTGTCTTTGCAACATCATTTCTCACTTCCATGAGCATCTTTGTCCACATCAGTTTGGAGTCGCCACACCATGAGGTTGTGAGGCAGTATCGTTGGGCATTAGAGCACTTCTAGATATCCATCCGGATTGGATTGTCTTGCGGTGGGCGTTGAGAACGCTTTTAACAGTCTCGTATGCATCTATTTTTAGAGAAGCGCGAGATTTGGTGGACCCCTATCAAGCCTCATTCCTTTTAAATGCGATCTTTCTACGGTTCACATTCTTCTCTATTTTATCGGCATGGCTTTTTTCGAGGAGGGAGTCACCGTTCTCTGATCCGCCGATGACACTCGGCAGGGGAGATCCTTTGGGAGGGCCCTTATTTGCCATGGCTCATTCTGAGCTCTTTGTGTCTCATCGCTATGGTCGTGTCCGGTTGTGTGTTCCCCTCCTTAGCGGATGATACACACATTGTGGGTACTGTGAGACGACATTAGGCATCCTTTGATTACTTGACTACCGAAGCTTCATCGGTAGGCTTGAGAGTCAAAGGTGTCAAAGTGCGAGGGGGCTTTGGTCTCCTTTGGGTATTCCGCCTCATCTTCAAACTTCTAGAGGGATGTATGATATCGACGGATGGCCTCGTATTCTAGGAGTCTTTAGTAAGGCCCGAGGATTTTGTTTCACGCTACCTTGGCGTTGCATTGGACGAGCATGTTTTGCATGTAGACGATTTTCCGCATGTGGCGTTTGATATACTATCATCTAGTATTGCCCGTCGATCCACCTATCTTCTTCGCACGGTTCCTCCTTCACCTACATTCATATCACGTTTGACAGCCTTTGATAGGAGGATCATGGGCGTCTTTGGTGACATCATCGGACCAGCGACATTCGAGTGTGTGACTTGACATTTGGCAAGGAGACAGACATCTTTGCCAATTTCGTGTGGAGGGGTAGGCTTATTATCGATGGAGGAGCGGCCTTTTACTTTTTTTTTTGGCGAGATGGGCGCTTTGTTGCACCTTTGTTATCTTCTTGATTTTTGATCGCAGATAGACCTATTTTGGAGATATATACGAGGGACGTCTATACGGGATCATTTCCCTTCACAGGTATTATTACGACATACGAGATGTTTTTACCACGGGAGGTGCGACATGAGTTCCCATCTTTTTCCTCTTTGGCTACCGATTGGACTAGGGGTCTATAGTCTATCTTGATGGACCGACGGTTTTAGGAGACTCTACATTCCTTTCTTAGTGGATCCGGCCATTCCTCATACTACTAGAGCTCGTCTCACGCTCTTGTTCGGGCAAAGTGCGAGGCTCGTGGATCTTGGCTCGACCATGCATCGGGGCTTTCCGACTTGCATCGCCTACTTTCTCCACATTGATGAGGTTCCGTCTTGGCTTTGGTCCATCCATCTACATCTTCATTACTCACATGTGAGTGTGGTATCACTTTAATTGCGACAAGTGTTCATATGACTCGTTGTCCATTCGGAGGGCAGAGGATAGCTACCCATGATGCCATTAGGGATGTGGTGTTTGCTATGGCGAGAGGGTGGATACCTCACATGGAGAGAGTGTTGGTATGCCTTGCAGTTGACTAGGATGAGGGCAGACCTGTACTTGGTTCGGGAGGACCATGTCAATGTGGGCGATGTGGTGGTTCTACGGATCCTACTAGAGACACAGTTTTGAGGGGGGTGATCACCTATCCTCCAGGATGGGCGACGAGTGGAGCGGCAGCAGCCAAGGTCTCCAAGTATAGAGGTATGCAGAGGTCACCTCTTTGTTCCTCTAGCTTTGGAGTTATATGGAGCTATGGATACCAACTTCGACATGTTCGTGAGGGAGTGTGCAAGAGCCTACCATAGTAGACGACATGGGGTATCACTCTCTTTAGCTTACTGTATAGCCTATTTTAGGCAACGTGTTTCCATTGCTCTACAGAGAGCACTAGCTAGTGCAATCCATAGGAGAGCAATCACGTTAGGTGATGCTTCTTCGGATCTTCATGTTGTTTTTGTAGACCTTCGACTTGGATAGTTCGGATATCTTAGGTGTTGTAGGACATATTTCCCGGTGTGATACTATTGGGGCTGTGAGAAGAGCCCGGGGGTAGAAGAACCCTCTAGAACCTTGTGTGAGTTGTCAATCTCTTCTTCTTCTCCTCAAAGACTCCACATTACAACCGGTAAAACTTCGGTGGAAGAAGATCATGATATCCAATGATTCAACCAATAACTTTCGCTTAAACTTTACAGAAAATTGCTTCTCAACTCTCTATATCACTCTCTATATACAACTTTCAAATATTTTTGCCATCTAGATCTCTCAAAACAATTGTTGATTTACCCATGTATCACAAAGGCAATATGAGACCCACGTGTACAATACCCATCACACATCCCAATTCTTAACTCCAATTGCTTTCAAATTTCATGAGAAGGTCACTTATCATCCGAACTTCAACTCTCGAAAGTTTTATTGACAGAACTTTCTTATATCAAAAGATATGATTGATGTCTTAAGTTTGTGATAGTCGAGTGCAATCTTGCAACTCGATCGCTTGCAAAAACTTCAACCTATCACTCCGTACTCAAAACTCGTCCAATCGAGTCAAAACCTCAATCAAAACACAAGTTCAAGTCGTGAACGTATTTGATTGACTCAGATCTCCCAAAACCCTTGTCGATTCTCACAAACACTCCAAATACACTCGAAGGTCGAAATTTCTCTCTCTAACTTTGAATCACCGTTTCAGAGTGACAAATCCTTCAAATCCATCCATTCTTGAGCCTACGTTGTAGCCCGTCCCGTCAGCTTTCCAACGCTATCCTCTGATTTTCGAATCTCTCCCGGAAGGTCTCCAAAATCCTAAAAACCTCGAAAAGTTGCCCTAGTGCCCTCATTGGTCAAAACTCCTAGACCAATGGGAATGGAGAATGCTATTTTGACCTCTAGTGTGGCCAAATTAGCTTCATTGAAACTTAGAGCTTTACAACTATCATAAACACTCTACTTAGACATCCTATACACAATATGAGTTGTCACTAATAAGAGTTAAAATGACAACTTGAAACCAGCTAAGTATACCCAAAAGCGATCACAATGAAGACACCGGATGTTGATCACAAATGGGCTCGACAATGGTACATCTTGAGGATCATGTTGTCCCCTATCCACATTCGTGGACTCCACTTCAATCAGATATGCTCATTAGTCGACAAGGTGATGTGTCTAGATCTCCCTAGCTCTTTCTGACCTTTACAATGCCATCATTCCCCTAACCTAAAGTATCGCCGTCATGACAACAACTATGAAGATGACACATGTCATCATCTTCTCACAATAGGCTTGCGTCACAACACGACAACGTTCAAACTCTTGAACAATCAAAGGTGCATTGGCTAAGTTCTTTGATGGTTTAAGTTGATTCATATGATGGATATCCCTTCCATTAAACCAAATACTAAGTTTTTGGGTATTTGTGACCCCGAATCCGTTTTTTGAAAATCTTGTCAACCTCAAATTCTATATGATTTGCTATCATATTAGATAAAGGAGAAGGGGTTGATGGATTTGTGAACTACTTGGGACGTGGTACATGTTTTCGTAATCTTGACACATGAAATACGGGATGTATTTTCATATGCAATGGGAGCTCTAACTTGTAAGACATCTCGTCAACTCGTTTCAACACCACAAAAGGACCGATGAATCGAGGGTTAAATTTTGATGTTCCTACAAATGACAAATTGGTCGTGGATAGCCAAACTTGATTTCCTTTTTGAAAATTCATCTCCCTGCGATGAGCATATGCATATTGCTTTTGTCAATTTTGAACAATTACTTACTTCTTCTCCTTTGCTTGATGCAAATTTTGGGTATCTGCTCCACAAAATCATTGACTACCTCAACTTTGGTTGAAAACTCATGCCCTTTAGGAATTCTCAACAAACTAGAAGGTGTCAAAGGATGAACACCAAACATTAGATAAAATGGAGACACTTTTGTGGATGCATTAACAGAATTGTTATATGCAAATTTCACTAGATGCAGAAGAGTATCCCACTCTTGTTGTTCCTCCAAGTTGAATCTTTCGCAAAGATATCCTCTATTGTTCTATTGGCCCTCTCTGTTTGACCATCAGTTTGTGGATGATAGGTTGTAGACATTGCTAGCTTTGTTTTGAGTAAACCAAACAAGGTTTTCCAAAACAAATTAGTAAAATGAGTTTCTCTATCTGTGATTAAGACTTTGTTTAATCTGTGATTCTTAAAAACTGCATCTAGATACATATGAGCAAGTTGTGGTGTCGTCAATGTCTTTGTGGTAGGTCGGATGTGTATCATCTTACTCAATTTATCCACAAAGATCACAACTGAATCATCCCTAAAGAGATTTTTGGTAACTCACATACTAGATCCATAGTAACATGTTCCAATCGTTGCTCTGGGATGGGAAGTAATTGTAATAAACTTGCAGGTTTTTTATTCCCCGCCTTATTTTTTTGACATGCGACATAGCTTCGAACATATGACTCCACATCTTTCCGCATCCTTGACCAATAGTACACTCATTGTATGCTTTCCAAATTCTTTTTAGCTCCCACGTGCCCCGCAATGACTGTATCGTGGCCTTCTGACAATACCATTGTACATAAATCTGGATCTTGTGGGATCCATATACACTGCTCCTGAAATGCTAGACCTCGAACCTTCTTTGCCGTCTTTGCTTGAAGTGCTTTCATGATCTTCTCATCCTCCTTTGTTGCAGACATCATTCGAGACCACCAATCAACTTGGATTTTCACCTCTGTGATGTTGTTGATACACAGTATTTGCGTGAGAACATCTGCAAGTTGTTTCTTGCCCTCCACATACACTATCTTCATGTTGAACTGTTGACCCCATTCTGCCCATCGAATTTATCGTTTGGAGAGATCTTTCTGAGCTTCCAAATACACCAATGATTTGTGGTCGGTTTCTACCACAAACTCCTTGTCTCCCAAGTAGTGTTTCCAATGTTCGTGGCTTGAACAATGGCTAACTACTCGTTCGATTGTGTGATAGTTTTGCTCAAACGCCAACAACTTTCAGAAGAAAAAGGCAATCGGCATCCGATTGCATCAATATGCAACTTGATTGGTCAATTAGGATCATACCATTTGAGAACATATGCATGCAAGAGAGCATCTTTCAATGTTTGAAAGGCTAACTCTTGTGTGGTTTCCCATCTCCATTTTTGACCCTTTCCTATCATAGATGTTAAGGCTTGGGCAAGGTGTGCCAAAGCTTTAACAAATCTGCGATAAAATCCGATAAGACCTAAAAAACTCTTTAGTTGAGTTTGATACTCTTGTGCTGTCCATTTCTATATGGCTTCTATCTTCTCACTCATCACTTGGATTCCCTCCGCTGACTCGATGGCCTAAATAATCTAATTCTGATTTACCAAATTCACATTTTGAAGTTTTGGCATATAACTCATTCTCTGGCAAAACCTGAAGTACCTCTCGTTAATATCGCCTATGATCTCCTAAGGTTGTACTATATACCAAATATCATCCAAAAAGACAATAACAGATTTGTCTCAATAAGGATGAAAAATATCATTCATTAATCATATGAATGTGGCAGGTGTGTTAGTGGGACCAAAAGGCATCACTAGATACTCAAAGTGACCATACCTAGTACGAAAAGTTGTCTTCTGAACATCTTCATCAACAATTCGAATCTGGTTGTACCCGCTCCTCAAATCCAATTTGTTGAAGTACTTTGCCCCTTGAAGTTGGTCAAATAAATCATCCATTCGAGGTAATGGATACTTGTTTTTCACCGTTTGTTGATTCAACCCACGATAGTCAATGCACAATCTCATACTCCCATCCTTCTTCTTCACAAACAACACAGGGGCTCCAAAATGTGAAATGCTTGGTTGTATGAACCCCTTTCTCAACATCCCCTCCACTTGGGCTTTACATTCCTCCAACTCATTTGGAGCCAAATGATATGGAGCTTTGTACGTTGAAGTGATTTCGTGTATCACCTCGATCTTGTGATCTACACACCTCGTAGGTGGCAATCCTACTGAGCAAATCATCGGGAAGACATCCTTATACTTCGTAATAATATCACTCAATGATTCGAATATAAATATTCTCCTTAGAACCAACAACATCTCTTATAAGTCTCAAGAAACATACATCACCTCTAGAAATGGCGGTCTTACTAATCACAAAGAGAGGTAAAACTTCTATTCCGAGATCTACTTCTATCTCCGTAAATCTTCCATCCACTACTTTTTACTACTTTCTTTCTCCAATCTACCTCCGGATTGTATTGCTCCATCCATGGCATTCCTAGAATGACATCATATCGAGCTAATTGGATAACTCTCCATTCAATCTCTTCCTAGTACCCACCTATGGCTAGTTGTACACTCCGTGCTAATGTCTCAATTGGTTCAGTTTGCCCATTTGGCAACTCCACATCCTCACTCACATCCTTCATCAAAGTCAATCCTAATTTCATTGCAACAGATCATGATAGAAATTTTCAGTTGCTCCATGATCAATTAGGACTTTCACCTTGTGTCCTTCCATCATCCCATCTGTGATAATCAATCGTGCTTGTTTCTTGCTTCCTCCATGAGCTTCCAATCATTGTCTTCTTCCGATCCTGCCTTTTCTTTGTTTAGTGGAACCAGTACGACCACGAGGCAAGTTTATTGGTGATCTTCGTTTCCCTGCAAGATCTCATCTTCATTGTAACACTAAAGGCAATGACTCCGGAATGACTTCCAAGATGAGAGATGTCTTCTCAAGACCTCTCCTTGCTTTATATATTGTATGACTAGAAAAGTCCAAAATCCAAACTATGCCACATGGCTAACATGCGTAGGTTGCATGTTTCGTTATCTTATCCTAACCAGTTCCTAAAAGACGTCTAGCACACAATCCGATCCACCAATGCATGGTAGCCATCTCGTCATTTACCTTTTGCTTTTTGGATAGTGCACACCACTATCTTGTCTTTTTGTGATCTAGTGACCAACCTACGCTTTGGCTAAACTAACTATAGCTAACCAAGATTGGTTACAAACCTCCCCCCATTTAAGACACAACGTTGTCGTGTTGTGACGCCGCTACTATGAGAAGATGATGACATGTGTCATCTTCAGAGTTGTTGTCATGACGGCGATAGTTTAGGTTAGGATAACCGGCGCCTTGTAAAAATTTGTTAAGAGCCCACCGTTGGATCTACTTTGTAGGGTCAGGATGTTGAAAAGGCTCCAAGAGATATTATCTTGGACCTTATCAGATATAAAGCGCAGTCAGGATGGAAAGGGTATGGGAGAGTACTAGACACATCACTTTTTGCCGACTAAGGAGCATATCGATCGAAGTGGAGCCGACGAGGGACATGGATGAGGACAACATGATCCTCTAGATGTACCGATGCCTAATCCATTTGTGATCAACATCGGTGTCTTCATCGTGATCATTTTCGGGCGTGGTTAGTGTATCATTTTGGAGATAACTTTCGCAACAAGTGATAAACTCTCCAGACCCGATTATTCTTCCAGTTGTTTCCTACGGCGCGATTTGGGACATAACAGTGTAGGTTTTGATTTAGTTTGGGCGCTATGGATTTGAACTTACCAGTAGTGGTGGCTTTCAACACATGGGTTCCAATCCATCACTATTGCTTACCGAAAACAAGCCATAGAGAGTTGATTGTTAGGAACTTTGGCGAGGAGTATTATTCTCAAGTTATAAACTCCCCGGTTCCGTTTGTAGTTCCGTTCATACTTAGCCGGTTTCGAGTTGTCATTTTTACTCTTTATTAGTGGCAAGTCGTATTGTGTATAGGATGGCTAAGTAGTGTGTTTAGGATAGTTGTAAAGCTCTAAGTTAAAATGGAGCTAATTTGGCCACACTAGAGGTCAAAATAACACTCTTCATTCTCATTGGTCTTGGAGTTTGGGCCAATGAGGGCTCTGGGGCAACTTCTTCGAGGTTTTGAGGAGTTTTGGAGACCTTCCAGGGGGGACATTCGTAGATCTGAGGATTGGGTTGGAGAGCTCACGGGACGAGCTACGACATGGGCTCAAGAATGGATGGATTTGAAGGATTTGTCACTCTGAAGTGATGATTCAAAGTGAGAGTGAAAAAATTAGACCTTTGAGTGTATTTGGAGAGTTTCTGAGAACCTTACAAGGGTTTTGGGAGATCCGAGTCGACACGGATATAGTTTTCGACTCAAGCTTGTGTTTTGATTGAAGTTTTGACTTGATTGGACGAGTTTTGAGTACGGAGTGATAGCTTGAAGTTTGTGTATACAAATGTAATTGCAGGGGCACCGATCGTCATCACAAAGTTAGTATAGAGATCATATCTTTTGATATCAGAAATTTCTATCAATAAAACTTTGCACAGTTCAAGTTCTGATGATGAGTGACCTTCTTATAAAATGGGAGCAATTGAAGTCAAAGATTGGGATGTGTGTGGGTTTTGTACACGTGGGTCTCTGCATATCGCCTTGTGTTACAATGGGTAAATCACCAATTGTTTTGAGAGATCTAGAAACGAAAAACATCTAAAACTTTTTTTGAGTGATAGTAAGGGTAGGTGGAGCAATTTTCTGTAAAGTTTGAGCGAAAGTTATTGGTCGAATTATTAGATATCATAGTCTTCTTCCGCTGAAGTTTTACCGGCTATAATGTGGAGTGCTGAGGAGAAGAAGAAGAGATTGTCAACTCACACGCCTGGTTGTAGAAGGTTCTTCTACAGCCAGGCGCTCGGGCGTTCTCAGAGCAAAGAAATGTACATGCGACAACGTCCTCGTTGCAAGAAGACTCAAAAGTCTTGACAACTATCTTGGCATTTATAAGATTTGCCAATGGTTTCCAAGTAGCTTTATAAAGTGAATAAGCTTTTCATTGGACTAGATATCCACTTTTGGGTTCATTGACGACCTCTTGTCCATTTCTTGAGAATTCTCTCAACCTCATATTCCTCTACACCATCAATCATGGCTACTAAAGGAGGAGGTTGATGTGGGTTGCCAAAAAAAGGAGATCGTGGAGTATACTTCCTCAAGAGATTGGATGCATTGATTGAGTTATTATAAGCAAACTCAATCAAGGGTAAAAGCGTATCCCAAACTTCTTGCTCCTCCAAAGTGAAAGCTCTAAGCATGTCTTCAATAGTTCTATTTGCTCTTTCAGTTTGTCCATCTGTTTGAGGATGATAAGCTATGGACATGGCTATTTTTGTTTTCAATAGTCCAAATAGGGTTTTCCAAAATATACTAGTAAATTGAGTGCCCCTATCGGTGATGAGAACTATAGCTAAACCGTGTTGGGCAAAAACTGCCTCCGTATAAATTCGAGCAAGTTCACCTGCAGTAACTGTCTTTGTTGTGGGCCTAAGATTGATCATTTTGCTCAATTTATTCACAAAAATAACTATTGAATCATAACTTGTAGACGTCACTGGTAACTCACATACAATGTCCATACTGACGTGCTTCCATCTTCTAGTTGGTAGAGGTAGAGGTTGTAGTAGACCTGCTGGTTTCTGATTACTAGCCTTTTTTTTTTGACATGTCACACAACTTCGAACATAGCTGGTGATGTCCTCTCTTAGTCTTGGCCAAAAGTATATCCTCGGGATGCCTTCAATGGTCTTCTCCACTCCTACATGGCCAAAGAATAATTTGAATCATGTGCCTCCTCTAACACTTGTTGTTATCGGAGAGCAACATCTGAGGGTATCCAAATCTTTCCCTTATAGAACGCCAATCCCCGTTCTTAATGTGCTCTACCCTACTGAAGTGCTTGTGCAATCTCCTCATCCTCCTTGGTAGCTCGATTTAGGTTCTCCCACCATTGAGAGTGAATCCTCACCTCCGTGATGTGATTAATGCACGGCATTTGTGTCAATGCATTAGCAAGCTGCTTCTTCCCCTCCACATACACAATCTTCATGTTGAAACGCTGTCGCCATTCAGCCCAACTAATATGTCACTTTGAAAGATCCTTTTGAGTTTCTAAATAAACCAAAGGCTTGTGAGTGCATCTCAACCACAAACTTCTTATCTCTGAGATAGTGCTTCCAATGTTTAGTAGCCAACACAATGGCTAACTCCTCTCTCTCTGTGGTATGATAATTTTGCTCCGCCGGCAAAAGCTTCCGTGAGAAGAAGGCAATTGGGTGTCATCCATCTTTCCATTCCTGTTGTAACACTTCTCCAACTGCCACACCTGATGCATTTGTAGCAAGTTTCGTTGGTCTAGCTGGTTCATACCATTTAAGGATTGATGCATGTAAGTTAAAGCTTGAGCAATACGAGCAAAAGCTTCCACAAACCTTCTATATAAGTCGGTTAAACCCAAGAAAGTACGTAGTTGAGTCTGATTCTCCGGAGCACTCCAATTTTGAATGTCTTCCACTTTGTCACTCATGACTTGGATGTCATCTGCACTAACTCTATGGCCTAAGTAATCTACTTCGCTTTTGCCAAACTCACATTTTGACATCTTGGCATACAGATTATTTTCTCTCAACACTTGGACTACTTCTCGTAGATGTTTTTGATGATCTTGTAAGAAGTTGCTATATATCAAGATATCATCTAAAAACACAATCACTTATTTATCTAGATATTCATTCAAAAATATCATTCATCGGTCCCATGAATGTGGCATGGGCATTGGTTAAACCAAATGGCATAACTAGATACTCAAAATGTCCATATCTAGTTCTAAAAGTTGTCTTTTGTATATATTCATCCGCCACTGTGATCTAATTGTATCCGCTTCTAAGATCAAGTTTAGTGAAATACTTAGCTCCATGAAGTTGATCAAACAAGTCATCCATTCGCGGTAATGGATACTTGTTTTTCACCGTTTGTTGATTTAGAGCACGATAGTCCATGCACATCCGCATGTAGCCGTCCTTCTTCTTCACGAACAACACTAGAGCTCCATATGGTGACACACTAGGTTGGATAAACCCTTTCTCCAACAACTCTTCCAATTGTGACTTGCATTGAAACTTTTACAAGGAGGAGAACTTCCTGGTAAGATCTCTATCTTGTGATCCACTCTCCTTCTTGGTGGTAAACCTGGAGGCAGATCATCTGAAAAACATCTTGAAACTCATTCAAGATACAAGTAAACTCCTCATGTATAAAAGATTACTTTTTTGGAGCGCTTACATCTCTTATTAGGCCCAAAAAATATACATCTTTGTGACTAATAAGGGTTCTTTCTATCATGTATAGAGGTAAGTTTTTTTGTTCCTATCTAAGTCTATCTCCAAAGATCCTCCAACTGATAGTTTTTACTATCTTTCTTTGCCAATCTACCTCAGGATTATATTTTTTCATCCAAAGCATATCCAAAATAGCATCATAGCAAGCTAATCGAATTACTCTCCACTCCAACGATTCCTTGTATTACCCAATCTTAAACTCCATATTCCTAGGAATACTCTCAATGCTCTTTGTTTGCCCGTTTGGCAACTCTACCTTTTCACTCTCATCCTTCTCTAAAGCTAATATCAATTTTATAACAATAGATCAAGAAAGAAAATTTTTTTTGTAGCTCCCTGAATCAATCAATATTCTCACTTTTACTCCTTCTATCTATCGCCATCCATCACAATCAAACATGTTTCCTTCTTTCTCAAACCATTTACCTCATGTTTTTGCTTTCTTCCCTCACCTTTCCTCCTTTTCATCAAACCAATAAGGCCACGAGGTAAGGATATTGGTGCTCATTTTTTCTCGGGTTGCCATCAATCACTTCGTCTCCACCTTCAAGATTGTTGAGAGCTCATCAATAAGGAGGTATAGCTCCTCTTGCTAGAACTCGGGTTCGGAAATTCATGGCAATATGACCAAATCTTCCACAATTATAGCATTGCCTCATCTCTCGTCTTCCCTCCATTCCATCTCCTCCTCTTGAATTTGCTTCTCGATGAGGATTCGAGTTGCGACGATCTCCTCCTTGTGCGTTCACTTCCCTTGGAATGAAATCTTCTCTCCTCCTTATGTTCCCCAACTCCATATGCATTGGTCCATAGTATTGATTCGTGGAAATTGATACCTCTCCGCCGTTGTGATAGACGTTGGACATTCGTTGTGCACAAGCAATAGCCTCGTTCAAGTTGCTTGGGTTATCCCAAATCACCTCTTGTTGAATCTTTTTCTTCAACCCTCTTTTGAATAAATCAAGGGCTTCGGCTCCACTCATATCTCGTATTCGAATCGAAGATCTCAAACTTCCTCAATGTCTCCTCCACGGTTCCCTTACATTTCAAGTTTTCACAACCTCATCCGTGTCGTGATGATGAGATCAACCGCTTGAAAATTTTGAAGAAGATCTCGTTTCATTGCACTCCAAGTAACTTGTTGGCTTGACTCATTGAGCTCCATCATCTAACCCTGAAATCAAGTAGACGCTTTCTCCAACAACAAAGTACGAACAAAAAGACCTACAATGTGATAGTTGATATTGAACAAAGCAAGATGGTACTACATTGTCTCAATCCAACCTTCCAAAACTCCCATGGTTTGACTTCCTCAGTAATATTCTATCTTACAAGCTTTTGTCATCTCGTAATCATGGATGTCTAAAGATCTAGCTTTCTCGCTTGTTATGCCGCTTGGGCTTCAAGAGCACGGGCTCTCACTGATTGATGGTGACGTCTCTATCTCCATTTGAGTTTCTCTAATTCTCTCATTTTCCATTCCTCTTGTTTTGACTGCTGTCAATTCTTGAGCTAACTCTTGTACTTGAGTCTGACTTTGCTCAAATACGTTTCTCAAATCTCTCAACTCCTGAATCATTTCTCTCAAAGTGTACCCCATGATTCGTCTCCGTCCACTCTCTCTTAGTATAGGGTTAAGATGAATACTTTCCAATTTTTCAAGATAGACAACACAAAAGGAATAGGTGATGCTATCACCTCGTGGTAATACTCCTCTCCAAAGTTTCTAATAATTAGGCTCCAAAACATAGTTTTAGGATGATACACACAATAGATTTCACAAAGTGTTGAATCTCACCGGTGGTGGTCTATTGAGGTCCATCTCTAAACTAAAATGTATATTTTGAGATCCCAAGTAACATAGTAGGTGACTATAGGTAAGAGAATCGAGATCTCATCACTTGGTCCATGAAGTTGGCACCAAAATGATAAACCAAATATTGAGTCAACCTTGCTCTCTCAATGTATAACAATTTGACATGAAAAGGATTAAGAAATGGGAATCTCAATACTATTCTATCTCCCCCATCCATAACCTGCATCCACAATAATCCCCTTCCACTACTTGCAGCTCAATGGCCAGTGTCAACCTCCAACAAACACTATCTCCTGAAATAATTGTACCAACCCATACTATTCTTCCAAGAGGGGTGATCCACACTCATATGAACAATAAGCCTGCTATGATACCATTGTAACACTGAAGTCAATGACTCTCGAATGACTTCCAAGATGAGAGATGTCTTCTCAAGACCTCTCCTTGCTTTATATACTCTAAGACTAGAAAAGTCCAAAATCCAAACTATGCCACATGCTAACATACGTAGGTTGCATGTTTCGTTATCTTATCCTAACCAATTCCTAAAAGACGTCTCTTACGAACATGTTGAAGTTGGTGTCTATAGCTCCATATAACTCCAAAGCTAGAAGAACAAAGAGATGACTTCTCTACATACCCCTATACTTGGAGACCTTGGTAGCTTGTGCTTCACTCGCCATCCATCCCGAAGTATGGGTGATCACCTCCTATGAAACTGTGTCACGAGTAGGATCCATAATCACCACATCTGCCACAATAACCTAGTCCTCCCGAACCAAATACAAGTCTGCCCTAACCCTAGTCGACTACAAGGCATACAAACGCTCACTCCATGTGAGATATCCACCTTCTCCTATCATAGCAAACACCACATCCATAATGACATCATGTATAGCTATCCTCTGCCCCTCAAATGGGCAATGAGTCATATGAACACATGCTGCATCTCCAAGGGTTTAGCATCTCTCGAATATAACATTAACTTTTTTTATATAATACATGTTTTCACAATTCTATAGAAGTTATGATTATTTATTTGAATATAAATTTCATATTATATATATTTTTTATGTTTAAAACATGTCTTGTTACAAATATAACATAAAATAAGTATTTTAATAATTAAAATATTTTGTACTAATTTGAATATAAAGAACCATTAAGTTTGTCTTTTGATTTCACATACAATGAATGTTGTGTAAAGACAATTTATATGTGAAAAAAATATAAATCTTATTTTATAAATTCATTTTTTTGGTAACAAAATATCATGTGAAAATAATATCTCATTTTTACATAGTTAAATACAGAATTATGCACTTAAAAAACATGATATTTACAAATTTGATGAACATAAATTGTTTGTTGGTATCATAATATATTTTTACATAAATAGTAAATAAATTAATATATTAATAAGTAAAATAAATTATTTTTTTGATTTAAAGAAATTCTATGAAATAATACAATATGTTCAATTTTTAAGTTTTATTCAAATAAGAGTTTAAACATGTCATGTTTTATATGATGCAAAATCTTAATTCAAAATTAAGCTTTTGAAATCATTTATTTTTTTATTTTTTTTACTGATATTTTTTAAAAAATATTTATTATATTCATATTAATTTTAAATATATAATAATATAGATTTGAATCTTTTAAATTGTGAATTATTTATATGTACAACTTGGATTAATTTATATGTATTAAATAAAATATTTAATCATTTTAATTATTATATTATAAAAAATTAAATAACATATTTTATGCATTAAAGTTATTTATTTGTTTACTAGTTTATATTATATTTTTATATTATTTTCAGATATATTTTTAAACGTTTGTACAAGACAAAAATATGTGTGGAATCATGAAAACTCGTTTACTTTATAGAAGCAATTACACATATTTGAACAATTTTTTTGATTATGAGTTTTTTTTTAAATTGATCCATTTTATTATATATTTCCTTTTTATATATTTTATAAAATTTTTGAATTATTATATATATATATATATATATATATATATAATGATAATGATATTTTTATCTTATATTAAATCTTATGTTAAATTAAATTCATATTATATGCATGAATCTATGTTCTTACTCCACATGTGTATTTTAGTGTGTAGACATGAGAGTTTTATTGAAATTCCATATAAAACACATTATTTTATTCATAATGAAATGTAGTTTTCAAAATATTTTAGTATTTTGAAAAATAAATGTATTCGTATATTTTGAAATTTATAGAAACAATGTTGATATACATTAGGTTTAATTTAATATATTTTTGTTAACTGAATTATATTTTATTATTTATTTTATTTAGATATTTAAAATTATATAAAATTATTTGATTTTTTATATATTTGATTATACTACAAATAAGATTAAATAATTTGGATTAAATTAATGCTTTTTAAAAAAAAATCATAATGTACAATAAAGATTAAAATATTAGTTCATATTTTATTTTTATATTTATAAAATATCATTCTATTTAAATATCTGAATAGTTGAAGTTTGATATTTTCCTTCCAATTATGGAGTGATGACAATTGGTGTATTTCCAAAAGTGATTTTAGTAGGTGGATTGCTGGATTTCTTGCCATACTATTACTTATATTCAATTAATTTATGGAAATGTAATTTCTACTTTAACATATTATAACTGAAATACAAACACGTGGTCATTGTCATGTAGAATGGGGTCTACATGATCTAGTTGCTCAATCAATTATGGAACTCAAGGGGGGTTGGAGCATCATCTAGCATGAGGTTCAAAACATTGACATTTCATTAATGTCAATCATGTGTATCACATACAATAATGATAAATTATAGGACATATTTTAATTTCATGAAAAAATTGTAAATTATATATTTGTGAGGGAGATGATGATTTTTTCATTATTCTATGAATTAAAAATTAATCTTAATTAGAAATTTGTTCATATCACATATAAATGATCAATTTACGAATAATAATCTTTTTTATTTATTTCAAATTGAAATATTTATATTTTGATCTTCATTTATGTTAATTAGAATCAATTTTTTGAAGATAATTAATAAATTAAATTTAAAAATATTTTCATTTTATTTTATATTTTTAAAATTCAATTAGTAAAATTTATAAAAATATAAAACAAAAAAATTATATGAATATTTACTTATTTACATTTAGTTAAAATTTTTTTTTTCCTTGCATTTGATTGATACGGCAAGAAAGGGAAGAGGGTGTGAAAATCATTATCAAATACATTTGGAATTATTCAAATCATCATCAAGTAGTTTATATCAAATTGGCGTGGACACTTAATCTCGAGGTTGCGGCACTCGTATGAATCAAGGGATAGCCTATTTGGTTTTTTATCTTGGGCGGAGAATATGTTGTTATTATTCCTTATTTCTTCTTCATATCAAATGATTCCCATCCCTTTTGTTAGTATACTTTGTACTTATTTCTTTACTATGCACACATCATTGAGATTTAGAGCAGCTCATAAGAGAGGAAATCAGCAACAATTTCTCTCTCATCCGTTCTAGAATTTGATTGTGGTACTTCCACGTCTTAAATATAGGGCTCTTGTGGTTTTTGCAGATTTTCCAAGAGAATATATTAAATGGAGAAGATATTTAGCGAACATATCTTTGTATAACGTTGATGTTCAAAATGTTCGATGTAAAGTAAGAAAGTAATTTTCGATCTTAGGGAAAAGGATTCTAGGTTAATGCTCATTGCGGCTGCATTGAATACACTTGCAAAAAGAAGCCAAAGCGAAAGACAAACATTCGTACCAGTCAAAACATTCCGGCTTCGCAGTAAAATATCGTCTCAAGTGAGTCTACTCCTTAAGGCAAGTACTCTTCTGTTTTCGCGATCTTATTCATCGAGAAGCCCTCGTGTTAGCCTTAGTGGGGAACCCTACCGGTATGCAGACTGACGTAGACGAGCGGCTGGATCGTCAAGTGACCCCGTGGTCCCGTCACCGCTCCTAACAAGTTGTGGCGGTTAACAAATGCTCCAGAAAGCTCCCAGGAACCGGTTAATAGCGGTACTTTCACCGGCTTCTGGAACTCAAACCATCTCGGGCGGGCGGGAAACTCCCAGGCCGCTTTGATTCGGGCCGAAGCTCACCGCAAATCCGTCGTATGAGTGGGTTCGTCGAGCACAATAGCACCTATGTCCGGCAAATTTCACAACGTGGAGACATGGGATTGATCGAGATTAATGGATGTTGTCGTCCAGAAGACAAAGTAGCATTCAATGACGCTTTCTCTTTCCAGTTGCTTCGGAAGGAAGATTACCGAGCCTGCCCCGTTGAGCCTAACAGAAGGTTCTAGCATGACTTGGCGGGCACTTCTGACTTCCCCCTCACGACATACAGTCTCTACACAGGAATACAGTATTTGATCGTATGACCAAATTGTATTCATTGGCATCGAGTTAGCCGTCATAATTAGTGGAACCGTTAAGCTTGACCAATGCAGGCCGTTCTCTGCACGGCCTGCGGGTAAGACAGAAAAATGTTTTCCTCCTTGGACTACTTTGACGAAAATCTAAAACTCCATATATAGAATCCGGAATGTCATGCCTTCTCTGGGAATTACCTCTCGCTTTTGTGCCCCGAGTTATTTTGGGATCAACGGATGTGGGAAGGATAGCCAAAGCGATGTAGATGTTCTCTTTTAGTCGGAATGTGGGAGTAAAAACATTCGATCTCCAGACATTTAAGTAACTTTCCCCACAAGAAATTGAGGCTCGCTCTATAACTTCCCAGGTCGACACGTGTCCCTTGTAGAGGAATGAGTGGAAATATAATGTATCGAATGAAGAAAAAGCAGAAAATCATGGGAGAATGTCTGGAGAAGCCCTTTTGTCCGGTAGCAACCTTAGAACTGGGCTGAGAATTCAACCTGGTTAGGTCAAACACGGACGGTATTTCCGCACAGTTGATTAGGCGACCATCAGTCGATAATCGACCAATAAGGACCCTGATTACGCTGTAGATCCAGGACGGCCGGGGCGATTTATTCAACCCACTTAGAGGAATGGACGGCGAGCCAATGGGGCTCATCCAAAGGTTACCGTGGTTAGAGATGATGCTGACAGAATAGCGGGCTGACTTCGTCAGGGAGGAATGTATCTACAGTTTAAGTAAAAAGCACAATCCCGCCATGGAGTTTACAAACGCCCGGCCCGGAAGAGGAGGAGCACGGAGGGGAGAGTCGAAGGGAGGTTCGGAGCCGGACGACGCAGCAGCTGGCAGGTACGGGAGAGGCGCGGGGGGCGAGCAGAGCAGTTCTGGCCTGCGCGTCCTGTCTTGGCGCCTGGATGCTGTTCTGGTGTTGGTGCTTGTGCTGCGGCTGCATCCGCTGCTCTCTGGTGCTGCTCTCCCTCCTCTTGCTGCTGCTTTGCTGTGATCCTGTGCTCTGTTTCTAAATAGGAGGTGGGTTTTTTCCCCTCTTTCAGTGGGGCGATCACATCAACATCACGGTAAGACAGGGGAAGAGCTGTGTTTGGATCATTCGTGCCTACACCATTTTCCGGGTCGGTGTCCGTTGATCTGATTTCAATATTCGTAAGAACAAAATAACATTTTTTTAATCGAGGGGAAGAGAGATAGAGAGAGAGGGAGCGGGTGAGTGACGGATCGACTGCGTTCAACTTCTGTTGGCGAAATTCAACTCCAATCCTGGTCGCGCCTGTAGCATGTTGTGAATATTGAGGGAGTGAGGTGTATTAGATTTATATCAAGGATCCGTAATTTAGGTCGCGATCGGAGCCGAGTGTGATCGACCTCCCCGATTGTTCCTCCCTCCTTCCTGGCTTTTCCTTCTTCTGGCATATGCACCGAGATTTTGGTGGTACGAATTGACTACGCAGCTACTTTTTTCTCTTCTTTAGAATTGTTTGTCGTCACCATTGTTTATTTGCACTGCGGTCGCCTTCTGAGGGCTGATCGTTCATCTTTCAAGGTCGGACTATTCATACGGTCTTGTTTCTCATTCTTTTCCTCTCCGAGTGGGCAAAGAATCGGATCGCTACCTCTGATCTCCATTCATCCAACTTCGGTGCATCTTATGGAGATCGATCGAAAAAGTTACTCCTGATGATGGGTTCGTTGGTATCAGGCGTACGTCGATTCCAAACTTTGAAGCCGGAGTTGGAGTCTTGTACACTGGAAGGGTGCCAAATTATTGTACATTTGGTAGCGAGGAAGCTCACAAGGAGTTGCGAGACCTAAGTCGGGACTACGGTTGTTGTTCCGCTTATTTGGCTATCGCTGAACGTCTACTAACGTGCGGACTGGTCCTACAGTGGCAAAAGACGAGTTTTGTATAGGGTATGGCATTCCCTCCCTTCTCAGCTAAGTGAAGCTAAATCGAATGAGTCCATTTACACTCCAGCTTATTTTGCTCAAGGATTCCCACGTATTATACATTCCGGGATTTTGATTGTCTGGGATATCCAAGCTTTGAAGTGCACATCCACATGTCTCTTCGTCCAAGTCGACTGTCCAGAGAGTTACGTCGATGGAGGTTCTGATGAAGGGACCCGTTGCTTGCGTACAGCCCATTTTGGGCCTGAGAGAACGGACCTGCTTGTAGGCCTTTGCGGACAACGGTGGATAGGGAGGATATATCAGGTTCTGAACACTAGGCTAGATGTGGGTGGTGGTCAAGTTTGTTAAAGTGGAGAACTTGATAGCGACCGATATAAAGCCGTCAAGAAGCCCTTCTGGCAAATCCTCAGCGCAGTTAAAGGTTCATGTGAGATCATGAACGGTCTGTTTTCTTCTCGTGTGCTCGACTGTGGAGGTGAGTCTAGCGACAGGGATAACAGCCCTACGTGGGGTGACCAAATTTCACGAGTCTCTATATCTTACCCGATTGACGAGAGTCATCATGAAGACGCGTATGGTATTGTTCTTGGGAACACCATCGGAGACGATTCCTGCCCATCTTCCTCCGAAGTTGAGGACCAGCCGGTGACTGGTTCTTGTGACCAACTAACCTCAGCCCAGCGACCAAGATTTGCAATCATAACTGATGGCAACGCTGATAGTCGAAGCGGCGATCCTCAATATACTGCAAATATAGCCCCTGAAAAACCACATCTTTATCTTGATTCAGGAGCTCCTAGCAGGTGAGTGTTTAGGCCCTTCAAGTGTCGCAGAACTTATCATCCTAGGTCAGAAATATTTGCAAGGTCCTATTTCCTACTGGTAAATACAACTAAATTCGTTTATCATGCTGGTAGGTTTGAATCAATCTGAGCTGATACCTACAGTACTAGACATCTCTTTGCCCAACGAGCAGTGCCACGTAGGTTGGTATGTTTATAATTGGCAACTGTCTAATATATTAACTACTGAAGTTGCGTACCGTCTAACAATTCCTGAACGCGACCATCTCGTAACCGATTTCTCTATGTGTTTTGCAGTTCTCATGCAAGTATTATGCAGTCTGATGATGAGAATGTTACAGTGGGTCAGAAACATAGTTGTAAGGTGGCCATCAGGGACCTTGAAGCAGGACTTTATATTGACAACATATCTTACATGGATGAAGAAGAAAAACTTGATGTGGACATATGTAAAGATGAGAACAACCCAGATCATGTGGAAGCCACGCATGAGGTTGTCACTGCGGAGACCTGTTATTACCATGTTGCATCTTGTGATGTTAAGGCTGTGATTGACTCTGACCTTAGCAAAACATTTACTATTCAGACTGATGACACCAAATTTGTACAGGATAAAGAAGTTCTCTTGAACGCTGAGAACAAGCCGGGGGTGGATTTACTTGAGAAGGAAGCTGAAGTTCATGGGCTTCGGAAGCGACGAGTGGCGAAGGCGGACACAATAAGATCAGTTGTCACCGGTGATTCCGGGTTCGGTAGAATGCCAGAGGAGGAGCGACGAGGGGCGGCTATCGCTACTCGTATGAAAGACGTACCTTTTGAAAGTGGCCCAGAGACGAAACAGAAGCCATTAGACAAGAAAACAGGGAAGCAGGCTAAGGGTACAGTGAAACCAGCTGGAAGGCGTGGTAGTGACAGTCAACCTCTCGAGGATTTAAGAGCGAAGGAAGATGCAGAAACAAATAGGAAGGTGCACGAATCTCTTGATAATTTTATTAGACAGACAATCCGATGTGAGCCATACATGACGTTCTCAGGGAGACCGGGGGATAAGCCTTTACAGCGTCTCAGGTCTGACGTATTTGAGAATCATGTTGGAGGTAAGTTTGGAAGGGGATTTAAAGTTGAGGGTGGGTCAGACGCGAGGGATATTATTGCTGAAGATCATATTAGCACCGATAGTCTCACAGGTGATGTAGATGGCCTAAAGGAAACACCTATCAGCGGATCCAAGGGAATTGGTGGTCTCGGTAGGGGACCTCAGCATTCCTTGAAGGTCCCGCCAGGAGTTGTTGCCTTCACCCAGGCGGCTGCCAAAGGCACTGGTAAGTCCCCTGGCGTCTGTTGCGTTGTTACCGACTCAAAGGCACCGTCAACATTGTGACGTCTTTCTTGCCACTCACGGAGGAACCATGTTACAAAAGTTAGCCATTGGATAAAATCGTCCTGGTCCCGCCATTGTACTGACATGCGATTTGACTTAATATGTACTTAAAGATGTGTACATGGCATGGTATTTTGTGCAGATCTTCCCGGCTGGCCGTTGTTATCTCCCTCTAAAATGACTTTGACGAAATGTGATAAATGTTCTCGAGAGTTTTGCTCGAGTCTCAATTATCGAAGACACGTGAGAGTGCACAGGAAAACTCTCACCGAGAAGGTACATATCTTCTCAAAGTTTTTCTCTTAGCTGATGATCATTTCAGCTTCTTTTGAGAAAAATGATTGCAGCCTTTTGTCCTTTCACCTAGACATTGGGCAGAAAAAGAATTAGCGTTGAGTTTCAGGTTGACCTATTTTATCGTCGGATTCAGAAGCTTACTGAACTTGAGTTCCTTGTCTGCTAGAAGGACCTGAGCAAAGAGAGGTCAAAAGTTGCAGAATTTTGGGATAAGGTATGTTTCCCTGAGAATTGAGGATCATGGTGCATGCCTTGTTTATTTGAATGTGACTATATACGAAGTGTTAATTTAATTATGAGATTGCAGAATACATATTGAACAGCGGAATTATTGTCGCCACCTTGGGGCTGCTTCACGTAGTTCTTATTGGAAATGTTCACTTACTCGAATCTTAATGTTGTGCAGTTAACACCAGAGCAGGCCAGTGTTATTGTAAACTATGAGAATATGGAAATAGAGGTACTCGTTTGACCAATTTATTCATGGTTGCATGAGTTTGTTAAATGTGACTAGCTGTATGCGCATTGTAAGGTTTCACCGTTACGTCTTGCGAAGTATCTTTGAACTTTTTACTGTAGTAAGGATCAAGCTGTTTTTATTTAATATGATTTGGTTTGATATCTCATCTCCGTACAGAGGGTGTTTCTTAGTTCTGTGTAAACAGACCAACTAAGCTGGACTTCGTGAGCAGGATTTATCAGGAAATTCGTTACTTAAAGCACTGGCGGGTTTTATACAGCAACCTGGCATGCCTTCGATGCCATCAGGACTCATGAAGGCAGGGTCAGCACTTCTTGTAAGTCCTAATAACTTGCAAAAGCTGTCAGTCTATTTTGTTTTCTTGCCATCTGGAACAGGCAGTGTAGTTGTTTTGTTCTGAAAGCTTTATATGCTTTGTGTGGCTTGTTTTCTGACCAGCTTTGGCTGTGCACAAATTCATGCTGAATACTGTAAGAGGTATACGCGGATCCATCGTTTCGAGCTTTTTCTTAATCACGAAAGTTCCTCTCGCAGGATATAGTACAAAACAAGTCATCAGTGTACCCTCTCCCCTCCGAACGACTCCTCAGCATTTTAGACGATGCCAGCGAGAAGACGTTTTTAACTGGAGGAGCGTCTGGTACCTACCCGCGCGTTGTATTTAATGGCGATGCTGGGAAAGTTGGATTAGAGGAGAAAAATCTTGTCGCTTCCATGGGCTTTCATGTCGAATTGAGACTGGTATTTTGACGCTCGCACACAATGCTTTCTCTAGTGTCTTGAGTTCAGAGCCTAGATTCACTGCTTTGGTGAAGTTGACCTTTACAGCCACAGGCGGTTTCTTTACACTGATTAAATCTCTTCATTACAGATGAAAATCCTGGACAGAAAGTGAGGAGGTTTGCAGTTTCTTGCTCGAGTTCGTGACTAGCTTTCAGTTTGCAATTCAAATGATCTCTGTTACTCAACTATGGATCAACAGGTGAAAGCGTGGATGGCCGACAAGGAAGCTGAAGCTTTGCGAAACCAACTAGCGCTATTTAAGGAGGAGGAGGCTGCACAACAAAAGTATTTCACCTTCACCTTTGCTGTCTTTGTTCCTACATGCAGGCGTTCTGTGGTCATTGCTACGAAATTTTTTTAACATATTTCTTTGTCTCTCGTCAGACGGGCAAAACTCCTTGAAAAAAGGCGAATGAAGAAGATCCGGCAAAAGGAGCGCAAAGTCACGGCTTCACAACTGGTTCAGGAGCTGGAGAACGAGTCTCTGGACGATGAGGGTAACATTCCTGGAGTGGAGGAGGATGATTCCCCAACAGCGACAGGGTCCAGTGTTTCGTCTCTTGTTTCCACCCATGATCTAGCACTGCCCGGAACTTCTGACCTAGATTTGAATGAGGACCTAGGACAGGTAGAGGGAAGAGATGAACATCCCGGCCTAGCGGGGGAACCAGTTTTAGAAAGGAACAAGGCCAGAGAGGAGGATAATATGCAACTCCTTAAAGACATATCTCCACCCGGTGGAGTAGGGAAATCTACGTTCTACAATCCCGAGGATTCTTCAGATTCTTTCGTTTCGGTTAGCAGTAAGGGTGATTACCACTCTGTTGACCTTACTGTAAAGGACAAAGAAATCCTCTCTAGAAATTTAGACGAGGCAGTTCAGGATATTGATAGAGACTCCAGAATGGCTCAACCAGTAACGTACTATCGTAGTGGGAGACCAGCCGATGTGCAGACAGGTCTGCATAGTCGCAAGGGTGATCAAGAGAGAATAACCTCAGACTTTAGAAAGCGTGAGTCTGACAGATCTGTTGTAGAGAGGAAATCTTTGAGAATTAGCAGGGATAGGTCAAGAATTGAGTATCCGGAGGTATTCCAAAAGCCTGGAAGAGACACTAAAGGTTACGACACAAGATATGTGGACGGTCCTTCGCAACCCACATTCAAACCTGTCAGAAAAGCGAACTCTTTCGCTTTGAAGAGTGACTCTGGGACTTCTGATTTGGCTGGTCTTTCAAGATCCCAGCAGTATCGAAGTAAGCCTCCAGGTATGCATAGGACGCTGCCAATTCCAGGTAACGGTCAAGTTGTTTGGACCAGAAAGGTTCCGCAACCATCCGTGATGGAATTATGCAAGGACAGAAAGGAGGACGTTATCCAAGATGATAAGTTGCCCAACAATTCTCTAACTAGTCACGATTGGGAGCTACAGATAGAGTTGACAGATGCTGTAGAGCTGGCCTCGGAATCCCGAGGGGCTCCAGTTGTTGTGAAACCGGCTAGAGAAGATACAGAGATGGAGGACGTCGCAACTACTTCAGCTGTAGTGGACGTGAAGCCTGGAAATGTGAGTACAGGAATACACATCTTAAGGTGGTTTTCAGCCTGTCATGTTTTCTGTTTTACAGTGTTAGCACATCTGATCGTCAGCATGTCAAATTAGAATGGCTTTTACTGTGTGGAGCCTCTCTCAAAACGGACAAACTAAATGTCTTCTGTTGACTAAACACGACCTACGCCACATATGCTTCCCTATCACAAGAGATAATGCTTGTCTTCCTTTTAAAGTGTTTGCAGGAAATGAAGGCAGGTGGATTGGCCGAGGATACTACTTTTTTCTTTGGGGAGAAGGAACTTGAGAACGAAGAGGACACCATGTATAACGGTGCACTTTTGGTTGGATCTCTTAGTGTGCCCATTGGTAAATTTGCCACAGAAAAATTTGGTCAGTCCAGGAACTATCGACCGTTCCGTTCTGCCTCAGATCATTTGCCTGATTTGGTATTGAGTCAAGCTCCTGGTGGTGAAGGAAATGACGTGGGAGTGAGATCTCAGCCTTCAGTTCAGCCAGATGATGCGCTGTGTATCCCACGTTTGAAGCTCATTGTACCCGAGAGCTCCGATGGGCCCAGCGAAAACGTTGGAAGCGATTTCGCAATGCCTGTCGCAAGGCCCAACTCTGCTCTTGATCAAGGCTTAAAGCTGAAGCCTCAGTCACCTACGTCTGGCCCAGATAGAGCGGAAAGTGGACGTCCTCTTGCTCTGCCTCCTGGACAGGATCGACTTGCAGTGAAACCAGGCTCCTGGCAGACTTCTGCCGGTCGCTATGTCACTGCAAAAGTGTGGCGTGCTGTTGGTCTGGTAGGCGAAAGGCAAGATGCTGTTCCAGGAGTGGCGAGTGCACGAGATGGCGAGGGGAGAGTTCTCCAGGAGGAAACGGATACTTTCGCTAGAAGCGGAGCTGATGGGTTGCTGGTCAAGAAAGATGCAGATATGCAAAGCCGTGATGATGACGCTTCTGTTGTTTTGGACTCCAATTCGGTGGAGTACAGTGGTGATCAGGCTTTTCACACTGGTATTCTGATTACAGCCAGGCCTGTCGATTCTGAGGCAGATGTTCCCTTGAATGGAGTTGCAGAGTGCTCATGTGTTCCAGTGACTGAGGATGGTGCAGATACTGCAACCCTGGTTTCGGGTCTCTGTACTTTATCTGTTTTCTTGGAAGTTGCTGAAAGATTTTTGAGTGAAAGTAAGTATCTCGTTTTCATAGCATGGATCTGTCAGTTTTGCTGCATTATTCGCAGTGTCACAAATGACACAAAATGTTTTAATATCGGCCATGTTCTTCTGCGAAACATGAATGAGAAGAACATCCTTTCCTCGAGAAGGATACTGTTCCCTGAAGATCCTGTCTATCATCTCTGGTTTATTCTCAGATTTCAGTGTCAAAGCAAGAGTCTACAATTTGTATCAACAGCTCTCATACTCTGGAATTACGTCCCATTTGAATGTGTCTCAGCTTGCATTGTAGGTCTGACATTGTTGTTGCCCACTCTGTGGAATGCCTGAGCTGAATTTTGTATCTGTTTTGCAGGATGGAGAGTAGCAATTGCCCAAGCATCTCCGGATGAATATGTGGACTGTTCAGCGGAAGGATCATCAATAGTAGCTGAAGTCTGCAATATGACGGAAATGTTATCACAACAGCTGTCTGGTAAGGGCATGAGGCACCATTCAGGTGCAGACTCTTTGCCTTGTTCATCTTCCTCTGTTGTGACTCAGTCGTTGGGGAAGACTGCCCATGATGGGGGCGTGTTTTTGTCCAGGATCTTCAACGACTCTGATCAGACTGGTATGGAAGATGTAAGTCATCAAACGACACATGATGATCAACGGCTGGATGGAGCAGGTTCTCAGGAGTGCGGTATGCCTCAAGCGCTTTCATCAGAGGAGGATTCGGGAATGAGGGATTCACTGTCCTCTCCCGTTGATTGTGAGCAGTTTACCAGTGGAACTGAGAACTTTAGAAGTTACATTGCGTCTGCGGCTCAGGTGGGAAGGGTACATGGATCCGAGAGACATTCTGAATCAAGAGGAGGTGGAGGGGGGAGTTTAGGTTATTCGCATGCAAGGCACTCAAGTAGTAGGCAAGAAAGATGGTATCGAAATCCCCGGGACAGGTTTCCAGAACAAAGATACATGCCTCGCAGGCGGGCTCCAGTGGAGAAGAATTGCTGAGATGACCGATTCTGATGAAGTTATGTTTGACAAATTTGGGCTTTGTGGACATGTTGTGTAGTTTCTCCTCCCCTGTTTGCCATGATTCTTTGGATGGGCATTGCCATTGCAATGACCCGTTGTGTCAAATAGAGTATTCATCATGACAGGTGTGCATTGATGCAGCAGGTGCATCCATTTGTAGGTTATGTGAGTCCCTAAATCAACACGTCGGAGTGTAGTCCTCAGTTCATTATTGCTAGATGTATCCACTCTAGTATTTCCTGCGAGGACTGTGTAACAAGCAGGTTTTCAGCTTTTGCTGTAGGAGGCCTGTGCCCACGGTCCTATGTGTAGAAGACAGTGGCCCCGGGTTCCCTCCGCAGAGAGCAGAAGAATCTCTTTCCTTTAGGGGTTCTCTGTATTAGGCACTGGCGGCATGTACATATTTTAGAAGGAAGAGTAAGAAAACTAGTCAATTTTTGTGCCTTTTGCTGTGCCCTGGGCTGATCTCGTCGTTTGCAAGGTCATGTCTAGCAAGATCAGTCACCTATTGTTCTCCATGCTCATGCTTCTCTTTGCTCAAGATTTATGTTTAGTGCCTGGCCATGGTTTTTTGGACTCCTGATCATATGATTGCATACTCAACAAGAAGCATGGCTGAATGTTTCCTGGTTCAGTATTTTTTGGTCATGGTGCAGTTGAATATGGATGTAGCTTTTCGTACTATATTTTTTCGCACCTGCAGTGTACTAGATTACTTTGGCTTGTGCGGGAGCACCATCACTGGATCATTACTGGATTTTGCATAAATGATGACCTGAATTATGTTGACCTGGATTTGTTTGTGACCATGTGAATTTCTTTCACAAACAAATCTAATTGTGGAATTCACAGACAAATCTAATTATTGTGAACCTTTTTAATATGAAAAATTCTGAAGTATGTTGAGAATTGTCCGTCTCCGGCTGGAGGAATGGTTACGGGATAACTATTACGGGAGACCACTTGGAGTCTACGAGGAAAGTACTCGTCGGCGTTGAGCTTCGACTTTGATGAAACCAATCTCATTTATTAAACTAAGTTCATAACTTGATATATTGCATCATATTATGTGGAACTAAGAATTGTTACTGTGTGTTTGTAAAAATAAATTCAGGAGACAGAAAATTATACCTCTGCCTTGGTTTTTGTGTTTGTGCATGACCTTTGTTTATCTATGTTGATAATTTCTTGTTTGGACTCTTAGTGTACTTATGTGCAATCGCGAGTCAGGTAGGACTTGTGGAGATGTAGATTGGATGATTTTCTCGGGTGATTGCAAGTTTCAAGTGATAGCACCTTGCGCGGATTGGGTAATTTCTGCTGAGATTTTTGGTTTTGGTTGGGAACATGTTGATATAGTTATGGAGTTATGCATTGGTGACAAGGAGTTAAGGTGGCTGGAGAGTACTAACCTTTAGTCAAATGGTAGCCTATGTGTCTTCGTCATGATATGACCATGATCATGAGAGCCAATATGGATGAATCCTAGTCTAGATTAGATTGTGGAGCCCATGATTGTACTTCCTATGATCGAGATGTAGAGTAGAGGCTCACGAATGTGTCTTTCATAACCATGTGAAGCGCAGTGCAACATAACTAGTCTAGAGTAGCGGAAGAGGAGTTGGATATACAAAGTCGAGAGTCTTATGGGCAAGTCAAAATTTGCTAGGTCTTTTACATTGTATGAGACTCTCAATACCTTGTCCATGATGTCTAGATGATCTATTGGAAAGATAGGGTGTATTGTGTAGATGTATTTGGAGATGAAGCAAGTAGAGTCCAACCATCAATATTGTTTAGGGTATCATTCAACTTTTTGTTTGGGCCGGTGAAGATTTTTGTTGTTTTGTGGATGAAAGATTTATTGGGTGTCATCATGTCATGGATTACAATTGATACCAATATTTCACAAAATCAAATATAATATAAAATATGTTTTTGGTGTAGGGAATACTAGTATTCTTGATCATGTGATCAAGACCATTACTAGTGGTACTTGGCAAGCTATCGCCCGACTAATAAAGTTACCCACAAAGATCAGAAACAAATGTACCATAGTGTCACCAAGTAGAATGATATTGAATAACATGAGTTGTATCTTCTATTTGGTTTGGATTTTAGTAAATGTTTATTGATTTCAATGAGTGTTGTTGGATTCTAGTACACAACATTATGTTATATAAAGATGCATTGTTTGTTTTGCAACAAATTGATGTGGAGAAATGTTCATTTCAACTTCCTTCATCTTTGGGAGATTTTAATAATGCACCACCATTGTATATCATCCAATTGAAATTGATTGTGCAAGTCAAACTAGACAATATTATAAAAAGATTTATGATGTGAACATTTGTTATTGTTACACTTGTAGAGTACTTTGATATATTGTTTGATATAACATTGTTATATTAGATAAGATTTAGTATTGATCATTGGGAGTAGATAGACTTTTATTGGTTAGGTTGGTAATCTGATGATGGTTGAGTGAATTGATTACAAATGAGATTCCTTATATGTTCCAATCTTTTGTTGAGTGTAAGTTTAATATATGTTGAGGCCTTCAATGTTTGTGTTACTTTGTCTAGTGCTCTATTAAAATGAAACATGGATCCGGATGTTAGTTCATGTCTAGAATATATTGCTATCATTCCAAATTTTAGTGTAGTGGTGTCATCCACAACGAATCTATGGTTGAGCCAATATGTACTTCAACTATAGAGCTACAAGAGTTGACATATCATCTTATACATTATGCTTAAAATTAATATTTTGTTACAGAGTTGAAGTAAACAAAAGAAGTTATTTCCACTTATGTTATATTGTCATCTTTGGATATAATATTTATTGCTTGATAGTATGTAGAGGAGGTCAAATGTGTACTGGATGAGTTTGGAGAGATCATTATATGTTTGGTTGTTGTTTTGCAATTTGGCATTCGAGTAAATCAATACTTGTATGTTGAACGAGATGAGATTACGTGTTATGTTTGATTACACCATGTGGCACAGTTGATGCAACGATACACATATCTTCTATGATTTTTGGTGGTTCAAGGATATTAATAGATCATGTAATTATATATTTCGTTCATGGGAGTGCAAGATCTTGCTCAACATGACAACATTCATTTGGTTACTGCTAGATGGCCATGTCAAACTCATACACATGATGTTCATGACCTTGGATTACAAGATTCTTGTTTAGAGATGTTTTGGCAAATGTTATGTGTATGTTACAATCCTTTGAAACACTATAGATCTATTCATCAACATACATTCTTGATAATTTTTTGTTATTGGATGATCCATTTACACAAGTGATGATGAGTGTACATCAAGTGTGATAATGGATTGGCCCATCAGTATTATTGGATGCAGCAAGAGTAGTATCTTAAGCATATCGTCCATATCTATGAAGGATAAATCTTCTTTTTAATGAGGTTGAGCATATGATGGAATACAAAGACACATTTATCTCATAATGTAAAGTATTTTGGATGTGGATAGACTATTTTAGAGAATAATTTATGTTGATAGATCATCCATGGCAATAAGTAACCTTGAGGGGCAACCAGAAGATGAATTATCCACATTATTGAGTAATCTAGCTTCCGATGCTTCCAGATGAAGGACTTGAATTTGTATAGGATTTGTCGTGCACATACATATAACATCATAAAATATATCGCTGTCACATCAAACATCACACTACATAGATCTTCATACACCAACACAAGTGTACCACAATAATCTTTTCTACTCTCAAAATGTCCACAACGACACTATGCTCATATTCATAGCATAAAAAGAGATTATAGATGAGCCAAATCCACTCTATGCTTCAAAAATTCTTGGTTTTTGCACTAACTACTCTCCACCATAGCCACTCTTTCAAAGTCTCAACTTTGAAAACTGCACCCCAAGGAGTCCTAATTCAAACTCTACCCCTTGAGCCATAGATCTCCTAACAGCGTTGTCGGCCCTAATGGCTATTCCAATACGAATGGCGCTAATTGCTATATTTGCTCATGCATACATGCACCTACCTAACTAGGGATGTCGCTACATAAGTCGTGACAACTATCATGCACATACATATCACATCACAACGTACATCGTTGTCACATCAAACATCACACTACATAGATTTTCATAGATTTTCATAATCACAATTACCCCCCTAACTGGTGGTAAGGTCCATATAACATCAGGTAGCCATCTGGTGTATAACATGATATGCCAAAAAATCTAGTACTCTGATCAGTCAACACTTCCGATGATACACCAAATCGGCTAAGCAATGAATCTAAAAACACATAAGATGTTCCCTTAGTTGACTTCTTAGGTGGTATTGCATAATAACTCAACTAATGACACCAACTCAATCCATTTGGAGGAATGCTCCACCATGATCAATAGATATCGATGATGTCATATAATCAATGGCAAAATCCAAGCTCCAACGATAATCAAGTCACATAATCGATAGAGGATGTAACTGTGGTGTAGGGGCATTGAATGATGCTCGAACACGATCACATATCATATATCTGGACACAAAATGTTGCACCTTAATTTGCAAACCTCTACATCAATAGTGACTTTGAAGTAAGCTATAGGTCCACTTCACTCCAAAATGACCTAACTCCTCATGAACATGTTTGATAAACTTTGCTCTCTTAGATGGAAGTGGCACAACACAAATGTTGCCATCTCTCCATACTCAAAGAAGATGTCTACCTTGCTCTCTAAATCACCGAGTCTCTCTATAACATTCGATCCCGCTTCTTGGCATTCAAAATGGCCACCAAAACACATGTATGAAGATACTTCAACATCATCATGTGTCATTGATGTCTTACCTTACCACCAAACCGTCCTTAGTCTCAGCCTCCAAGGATAATATATCTGCTCTCTGACCCAAGAGAGATGTCACATAGCTCTCAAGCGCCAAAATACTCAAAAAGTCAAATGCATGCCAACTCGACACCATCTCCTCATCAATATCACCATGACATTGAGCCTCGGTTTCGTCAACTTGACTTGTACATGGGTTTTGACTTAACCCATCCGCATCATGGTTCACCACTCCATGTCTATGTACAACCATAAAATCATACTCTTCTAGTATAAGAGACCATCATGCAAGCTTTCATGTAAGCTTGTTTGATTCTGTCAACCTTTTGATAATCAATGATGAGAGTGAAGGAGTTTCCAAACAAATAACATATGAAATGTGACATTGCCCAAACAGCTGCCAAACATTCTCCTTTGTAAAAACTATTCTTTGACTCTACTATATTGTTGGGTGACTTGCATAAGCTACTACAAACTCCTTCCCCTCATCATCATGTTGGATAAACATTGCTCCCAACCCCAACATACTCCAATTAGTATGTACTTGAAAGGGACTACCTCTCACTGGTCTTCTCAAAATAGGGGCATATACCAACCTTTCCTTGAGCTCAACAAAAGCTTTCTCTTGTTCATCTCCCCAACATCACTCTTGATCTAGCTTTTTCAGCTTTGTCAAGTCTTTGACAACAGTGTTCAATCCTTGCACATATCGACGATAAAAGTTTGCAAGTCCAAGGAAGTCTCGTACCCTAATCACATGTAAGGGTTGTGGAATATGCAAGATTGCCTCGACCTTGGTTTGGTGAACTCCCAATCCTCGTGGATATATGGTATGATCCAAGTATTCTACATGATCTTGAAAGAACTTACACATGATGCAACTTGAGGCCATGAGCAATCAATCGCTCAAATACCTCATGCAAATGTCTCTCATGCTCCACCACTATAGCACTATATACTAGAATGTCATCGATGTAGGTGCGGGCAGAATCAAGTCCAGCTAGGATCCTATCCTATCCATCACTCTTTGGAACTCAACAAATACATGGTTCAACCCAAATGGTAAGAACCTCCACTAATACAACACATCCTTGCCATGTGAATCTATTTTGCCTTAACCTCATCAAGATTATCTTGGCTTTATCCTCATCTCAAATCCAAAATTGATGATATCTTGCTTGTAAATCTTATGTACGGAAAACCTTTGCATGCTATAACAGACAAGTTACACAAATGTTTTGCCATTTGTATATAATTACAGTTCGTTTCCAAGGGAATGAGATGTTAACTTTTTGTCAGCGATGAATATGTGAGTTTACGCATCTTTTGAAGGCTCTGGATATGCATAGTCCAAAGAGTGCTACGACGAAGTAGTCCAAGACCACTTAGTCAAATTGACAAACTATTTCGCATCCATTACATTGCACAGAATTACACATGTAATTGAAATTTCACTCCAGATTTACTGATGGGAGTTTGGTCACTTCTTTACAAGCTGTCATCGAGGCGATGTTCTCGATGAAGTTCTATTGCGAAGTGAATCCAACCATGGCTCATGGGCGAATACCCGTGTATCTTCACACGTATCACACACCAGTCTAGGCCAATCGAACGTAATATTCAACAGCTTCTCGAGCACTTTGTTCCACCATGACTACACTTTCGATTCTCAATGAACACTCGTAAAGGAAGCAATAATCCTACTCTAACACTACTCCTATTTATACAATCTACTTGCACCTATTCCTAATCGTCACATACACGGATCACGCTGTCGTGTTGTGACGCGGCTACTATGAGAAGATGATGACATGTGTCATCTTCAGAGTTGTTGTCATGACTACGATACTTTAGGTTAGGGGTAACAGATGACATTGTAAGGTCAGAAAGAGCTAGGGAGATCTAGACACATCACCTTGCTGAATAAGGAGCTTATCTGATTGAAGTGGAGTCGACGTAGGATGTGGATAGGGGACAACATGATCCTTAAGATGTACCATTGTCGAGTCCATTTGTGATCAACATCTGGTGTCTTCATCGTGATCGCTTTTGGGTATACTTAGCTGGTTTCAAGTTGTCATTTTAACTCTTATTGGTGACAACTCATATTGTGTATAGGATGTCTAAGTAGAGAGTTTAGGATAGTTGTAAAGCTCTAAGTTTCAATGTAGCTAATTTGGCCACACTAAAGGTCAAAATAGCATTCTCCATTCCCATTGGTCTAGGAGTTTTGACCAATGAGGGCACTAGGGCAACTTTTCGAGGTTTTTAGGGATTTTGGAGACCTTCTAGGGAGAGATTCGAAAATCAGAGGATAGCGTTGGAAAGCTGACGGGACGGGCTACAACGTGGGCTCAACAATGGATGGATTTGAAGGATTTGTCACTCTAAAACGATGATTCAAAGTTAGAGAGAGAAATTTCGACCTTTGAGTGTATTTGGAGTGTTTGTGAGAATCTGACGAGGGTTTTGGGAGATATGAGTCGACTGAAATACAGTTCACTCCGTACTCAAAACTCGATTGGACGAGTTTTGAGTACGGAGTGATAGGTTGAAGTTTGTGCAAGAAGTCAGAGTTGCAGGATTGCACTTACTATCACAAACTTAGTACATCGATCATATCTTTTGATATCTGGAATTTTTGTCAATAAAACTTTCCAGAATTGAAGTTCAAATGATGAGTGACCTTCTCATGAAATTTGAAAGTAATTGGAGTTAACGATTGGGATGTGTGATGGGTTTTGTACACAGGGGTCTGCATATCACCTTGTGATACAGTTGGTAAATCAACAATTGTTTTGAGAGATCTAGATGGCAAAAACATTTGAAACTTTTCGGAGTGATAGTTAGGGTCGAGAAGCAATTTTAAGTAAAGTTTAAGCGAAAGTTATTGGTCGAATCATCAGATATCATGATCTTCTTCTGCTGAAGTTTTACCGGTTGTAATGTGGAGTGCTGAGGAGAAGAAGAAGAGATTGACAACTCACACAAGGTTCTAGAGGGTTCTTCTACAACGAGACGCTCGGGCGTTCTTAGAGCGAAGAATTGTCCTTTGCGACAACGCCCGATTACTTCTTCGGAAAGTTGCAAGTCCCTTCGATGACGTCTCTTCCCTCAATGCAAAACCATCAATGCTCATCTACAACTCCATGATCTCCTTCCGATGGACTCGCATTGCTTCCTGGCATTCGCGTCCTTGATTTTGTACATTTCCTTCCTTCGATCCTTCGAATCGCAAGGAATGTTCATCGCCATTGTCAAACGTTCCAACCTTTCAGCCTCCACATAGTCACACCGAGCAAAAAGGTATTACGATCACCTAATCGTCAAATCTTCTAGTCTAGCCGGCCGTTCAACATCAACTTCATGCAATTGCTGCTTTGGCCTCTTCAATTGTTGTTGAAGCTTCCTATTCTCCCTCTCAACGAATTTCACCTCCGTGCTTCGAATTTATCAGACTTCACTGTAGGTCTGCTTCACCATGATAGCTTCCTACGTTGTCTCCTTCTTTTGCTTCTCCACACGCTCCACTGACTCTGTCAATTGCTTTATAGTATCCTCCTGATCCTTTTTCCCTTGAGCAGTGCGGTTCAACAACTAAATTAGCTCCATATAACCGTCCTCTTGGGGATTCCACCCTTGGATGTAATTGCCTCCCAATTCGTTCAGCTCCATCACAACTGGCACCACCACGTTCTCCAGCTTTTGCGTCAACTGTAATACCGAAGAAAGCGGTTCCTCCATTGTTATCTTTGTTGCTTTTACCTTAGTCTACGATGCCTTTGGTATTGGACTTCCTGGCTGAGCAATTTCCTTTAGCTTCCGCTTCTTACTGCTAGGCTCCGCAATTATCTCCACACTTGGACTCCTCTTCTTTGTGGTCCCCACTTAGTCGTCCTTCCCGAATACAGCTTCTTCTGCATCTCTCACAACTTTTGATCTTGACTCTGAAGGCATCTCCTGGTGATTCGGTCGCACTGGCGACTGCACACTATCGTCTTGGTGGGGTTCCACACTTCTAGTGGACCCACTGTTGCCATTACTCGCCACTAGCCCACCGAGATTGCTGATCGCATTCACTTGATATCGCTTCTCTCCTGTGGCGTCAACCACCCCATGTGCAAATACATGTGCACCAAGAATGAAGAGATGTAGATCACTCCCTTCTCTCCCGCTCGCAGCCTCTATCCCATCGCTTGCACATTACGAGCGAAGATCTCTCCCCAATTGACCTCTTTTGATCCGCCGATGAATCCCTCCACTATTCTCACCTTATGCATGTTTACATAAGTAGTTCGTTGTGGTGAGAAGAGTTGATTCAAAATATACATGATCTTTCGTCGGAAGTCGTCCCGAATAAGATCAATCTTGAAGCCGTTTGTGCCCTTCCTTTCCCTAGGGTCAAACCACTTGGTCTTGTCGAAGTTGAAGCCTGTGTAAATCACCGACCCCTCCCAATCGACACCATCCTTCTCCTTCGAGTAATCTCTTCCCAATGCCTCTGCCCAGAGAAGCGCATCCCACGAATCTGGATGCCCTCTCCAGCCTATTGGGTTGTCCGTCTTCTTTGCTCAGACTTCTTCACACAACTCTGGGCACACATAGTCCCAACGCCATGCTAAGAACTCTCCGCCCAAGTTCTTCAATCATACTAATTCCCTGGCTGACCACTCTGACTTTGCCACCAAAGGTTGATATACTCATGTCGGCATCTTCTTCACTAGCAATTTAATAGCCTCACGAGCCCCCGATCGAATGGCCGATTTCCTCTCCATTTCGTCTACTTGACTCGTTGGCTCGTTCTTGCTCCTTTGCAGCTCGTTGCACTCGTTGATGTTGTTACTAACTGCCCTAATCCGTTCGACACTTCAGACATCCCTTAACAACTCATTCGTCTTGGCCATATTCATACTTATCTCTCCAATTTGTATTCGGCGGCCCAGACTTCATCCGAATATCGTTCGTTTTTATTCCAAAAACAAAAAAAAATCTCAAAATCTCTAAGTATGTCCTACACATAGCTAAGTGCATCAAAGGTCTCTTCAAGTGTAGGCATAAGATATTGATCAGATTTTGTTTTTCGATTGATTAATCAGTAGTCACCACATATGTGTCTATCTCTATAATTGCCATGTTTATCCTTCTAGACTGGCATCATCACAAGAGAATCATATTCTCCATATAATTTCTTCACTAATCTAGCCTCAAGAAGATCTTGATACCTACTTTGGATCAGATTTTTCTCCATATCACTATATTGATATGGACGATGGAAAACTGGTGCATCAGTTGTCAAGTCAATCGGTCCCTTCAAAGAGCCTAAATCCCTCTTACTGAAGTCAAAATAGTTTATGAAAGTCCTCAAAAACCTCCACACCATACATATTTCTTCTCTTGTCACTTTGGGACCAATTTCAATATCCCAAATCTCTTCTCAATTGACACTAGAGATAGAAGACGTAGTATTTGGTTGCTAAATGACTACCTCTTGAGCAGAAAAGTTATTCTGCTCTCTCATACTAGGCTCGACTATCTCTGATGAACAACTTGAGCTGCTCTAGCTGTAATCTCTTGAGTTGTATCATAAAGATATGTAGTGGTAACCACCACTTGCTCCACGCAAAAATCTCCAACCATACTCAAAGAAGGCTCTACCTCTTCTTTTCTAACATCCCCATAAGATCAAGGATGAGATCTTGGGCACTTATGGATCCCAACTTTTGCCTGCACCGTCTCGGTAGGCAAAGAGCTTGCCAATGGTATTGTTGTCACACGTGTGGATTGCATGTGTCTTTGCTCAGCTAATCTGAGGCTCACAATCCATGTCAAACAATTTAGGTCCATAGCTTGATCCAACACCTAATGTTGTGATGCCTCCGATAATGTAGATATTATTGTAGTACTTATACAAAATACCATAGCTCGCTCTCTCTCTTCAGCGTTGGGTTCTACCAACTACTATAAGCAAGAATCCCATATAACTCAAGGTCTTCCTTCTCTATAGGCATGGGAATGTGGATAAATTAATAATATGGATAATGCATCTCTTGAATGACCCACAATGTTCACCACATCAATAGATAATCTGTCAACATAGACCACTGTATGGGATTGTCTACCCTCATCCAAAATACACTCCATCGTGAGATGTGAGGACTATGCACTCCAGCATATGCTCATAATAAAACCTCCCTTGGAAGAAGGTTTGTTCACCATAGGCGTGGACGATGTGCATGAGATCTAACTCTCACTGCATCTAGCAATATTATTGTAACACTATGGAAGTGAGGAGAGACCACTCGAATAGCTCAAGAAATTGAGAGAAGAAGTTGAGAGATAGCTCAATGATCTCTCTTTCTCTATATATAGTACTAAAAAAAGTATAATATAGATAAGGTCAAACAACCACCATCCATCTAATTCCTCATGGATCGATGATGTGACGGATATCACTATGAGCACACGGATTGTTGACGTGTAACTCCAAATAACACACTAACTAACACACAAGAAACATAATCTAAATTGTACACGTATTGATGACATGACATCTTTAAATAGTCAACTCAAGACTATATATCTCCACATTACATAACCTCTATTTTAGTTCTCACTATGTAAAGATGATTACAAATCTCCCTCCTTTTAAGATGCAACATCCTCATTGTGCCCGTATTCAAACTCTTGAACGTGGTTCCCAAGTTGACTTATATGATGGATATTTTTTCCATTGAACCAAATACTCAATTTTTGGGTATTTGTGACCTAGAATCCGTTTTTTGAGAATCTTCTCAATCTCAAATTCTGCATGATCTTTTACCATAGTAGGTAAAGGAGAAGGGCTGATGGATTTGTGAACTACTTGGATCATGATAGATGTTTTTGCAATGTAGACACATGAAATATGGCATGTATTTTCATATGCAACGGTGTCGCATGGACATTTCTTTGCTTTGAGAATGCCCGAGCGCCTGGCTGTAGAAGAACCCTCTAGAACCTCGTGTGAGTTGACAATCTCTTCTTCTTCTCCTCAGCACTCCACATTATAGCTGGTAAAACTTCAGCGGAAGAAGATTATGATATCTGATGATTCGACCAAAAACTTTTGCTCAAACTTTACAGAAAATTGCTCCACAACACTAACTATCACTCAGAAAAGTTTCAGATGATTTTCTTTTCTAGATCTCTCAAAACAATTGGTGATTTACCCACTATAACACAAGGCGATATGCAGACCCCTGTGTACAAAACCCATCACACATTCCAATCCTTGACTTCAATTGCTCCCAGATTTTATGAGAAGGTCACTCATCATCAGAACTTGAAATGTGCAAAGTTTTATTGACAGAAATTTCTGATATCAAAAGATATGATCTCTGTACTAACTTCGTGACAGTCGGTGCGATCCGCAATTTCGATTGTATACACAAACTTCAAGCTATCACTCTGTACTCAAAACTCGTCCAATCGAGTCAAAACTTCAATCAAAACACAAGCCTGAGTCAAAAACTATATCTCTGTTGACTCAGATCTCCCAAAACCCTTGTAAGGTTCTCAGAAACTCCCCAAATATACTCAAAGGTCTAAATTTCTCACTCTAACTTTGAATCATCATTTCAGAGTGACAAATCCTTCAAATCCATCCATTCTTGAGCCCATGTCGTAGCTCATGCCGTCAGCTCTCCAACCCAATCCTCAGATCTCTGAATGTTTCCTTGGAAGGTCTCCAAAACTCCTCAAAACCTCAAAGAAGTTGCCCAAGAGCCCTCATTGGCCCAAACTCCAAGACCAATGAGAATGAAGAGTGTTATTTTGACCTCTAGTGTGGCCAAATTAGCTCCATTTTAATTAGAGCTTTACAACTATCCTAAACACACTACTTAGCCATCCTATACAGAATACGAGTTGCCACTAATAAAGAGTCAAAATGACAACTCGAAACTGGCTTAATATGAACGGAACTACAAACAGAACCGGGGAGTTTATAACTTGAGAATAATACTTCTCGCCAAAGTTCCTAACAATCAACTCCCTATGGCTTGTTTTCGGTAAGCAATAGTGATGGATTGGAACCCATGTGTTGAAAGCCACCACTACTGGTAAGTTCAAATCCATAGTGCCCAAACTAAATCAAAAACGCATTAGCATTACGTCCCTAAATCGCGCCGTAGGAAACAACTGGAAGAATTATCGGGTCTGGAGAGTTTATCACTTGTTGCAGAAAGTTATCTCCAAAATGATACACTAACCACGCCCGAAAATGATCACGATGAAGACACCGGAAGTTGATCATAAATGGATTAGGCATCGGTACATCTGGAGGATCATGTTGTCCTCTATCCATGTCCTCGTCGGCTCTACTTCGATCAGATATGCTCCTTAGTCAACAAAGTGATGTGTCTAGCACTCTCCCATACCCTTTCCATCCTGACTGCGCTTTATATCTGATAAGGTCCAAGATAATATCACTTGGAGCCTTTTCAACATCATGACCCTACAAAGTAGATCCAACGGTGGGCTCTTAACAAATTTTTTACAAAGTCGATGCGCCGTCGTTATCCTAACCTAAACTATCGCCGTCATGACAACAGCTCTGAAGATGACACATGTCATCATCTTCTCATAGTAGCCGCGTCACAACACGACAACGGGAGCACCAACTTGTAAGACACCTCGCCAACACGTTTCAACACCACAAAAGGACAGATGAATCGAAGGTTATATTTTGGTGTTTCTATAAGTGACAAATTGGTTGTGGACAACCAAACTTGATCTCCTTCTTGAAAAATCACCTCCATACAATGAGCATATGCATATTGCTTTTGTCGAATTTGATCACTTACCAACTTGTCCTTTGCTTGATGGAGCTCTTTGTGTATGTGCTCCACAAAATCATTGACCGCCACAACTTTGGTTCAAAACTCATGCTATTTAGAAATTCTCACCAAAATAGAAGGTGTCAAAGGGTGAGCATCATACATCAGATAAAATGGAGACACTTTTGTGGATGCATTAACATAATTGTTATATGCAAATTCGACTAGAGTAAAAAAAGTATCCCACTCTTGTTGTTCCTCTGATGTGAATGCTCGTAGCATATCCTCGATTATTCTATTGGCTCTCTCTATTTGACCATCAATTTGAGGATGAAAGGCTTTAGACATTGCTAGCTTTGTTTGAATAAAGCAAACAAGGTTTTCCAAAATAAATTAGTAAAATGAGTCTCTCTATCGTCTATTAAGACTTTGCTTAGTCCATGATTCACAAAAATTGCATCTAGATACAAATGAGCAAGTTGTGATGCCATCGTTGTCTTTGTGTTGATCAGATATGTATCATCTTACTCAATTCATTCACAAAGACCACGAATGAATCATGTACAGAAGAGGTTTTTGATAATTCACATACTAGATCCATGTTCACATCATTGTTCAGGAATGGGAAGAGGTTGTAATAAAACTGCCAGTTTTTGATTACTCGTCTTCTTTTGTTGACATGCGACACAACTTTGAACATATGACTCCACATCTTTTTGCATCCTTGGCCAATAGTACACTTGTTGTATGTTCTCCAAAGTCTTTTTAGCTCCCATGTGCCCCACAATGGCTGTATTGTGACCTTTTGACAACACCATTGTATGTAAATCTTGTGGTATCCATATGCGCTACTCTTGAAATGCTAGACCTCGAACCTTCATTGCCATCTTTGCTTGAAGTGCTTTCATGATCTTCTCATCCTCCTTTGTTGCAGCCATCATTTGAGTCCACCAATCAACTTGAAATTTCACCTTTGTGATGTTGTTGATGCACGATATTCACGTGAGAGTATATGCAAGTTGCTTCTTGTCCTCCACATACACTATCTTCATGTTGAACCGTTGACTTCAATTTGCCCACCGAATTTGATGTTTGGAGAGATCTTTTTGAGTTTCCAATACACCAATGATTTGTGGTCGGTTTCTATCACAAACTCCTTATCTCCCAAGTAGTGCTTCCAATGTTTGGTGGCTAGAACAATGGCTTACTCCTCTCATTCAGTTGTGTGATAGTATTGCTCGGCTACCACCAATTTTTGAAAGCAAAAGCTAACGAATTCCAATCATCCTCCCATTCATGTTGAAGAATTTTGCCCAATGTTGTACTTGATGCATCAATAGCCAACTTGATTGGTCGATTAAGATCATACCACTTGAGAAAAGATGCATGCAAGAGAACATCTTTCAATGCTTGAAAGGCTAACTCTTGTGCGGTTCCCCATCTTCATGATTTACCGATAAAAATTAGAATGATTTTTATCGGTTAATCATTCTAATTTCTACATACGTGTTGAACGCAACCGGTGCGGATGATTCGCGATTCAAATCCATTCAACATTCATTATAGAATGTAAATCGTACAATCCCATGTTTCTCCATGATTGACAATTGGAAGTATCATTGGTACTGGTGACGTTATCTAAACTTATCACTTGAGCCATAAAATTTGCATCCCAATTGGCCACAAGGTACACTCTAAAAATATCTTTCTCCATGAATTGAATATGGATGTTGAACAGGTTAGGAAATGGAAAGTTTGGTAGACGGTTTCACTCAAGCAAATCTATACATACAGCCCATAGTTTTCCCTTTCCCCCTTACTCTACATGTAGATCAAGCTCCTCTGCTAGTCTCTATACAACTCTGAAGAACTTAAAGCTATCATCATAATCATGCTATTCCAAGAGGGGTAATCCACACTCAAGGAAAGAGTAAGTTTGCTCTCATAGCATTGTAACACTAGAGAAGTAAGGAGAGACCACTCGAATAGCTCAAAAAATTCTAAAGTTGAGAGATATCTTAATGATATCTCTTTCTCCATATATAGTTCTCAAGAAGGTATAATATAGTTCCAACAATCACCATCCATCCAATTCCTCAGGGATTGATGACATGACAAACATGACTATGAACACATGGATTGATGACGTGTAACTCTAATTAATACACTAACTACAGAGTAAAACCTCCCAATAGTGACATACATTTGTACTGGCGATGATGTCACTATTGAGAGGTTGTCACTAACCAGCCTCTTTTTCTCTTGAATCTTGACGTTCTGGAACTTGGGTGCAGGATCCTAGACACCTTTTTCCCACTCTTGCTATTTTTTCTTTTGATCGCACGGTGATTGATGTTGGGGATATTTTGTTGTATTCAATTATTTACACACAAGTCCGTTAATATCAAGAAGCATAGACAATTGGACATGAAAATGAAGTTGGAGGTTATCAATTTTCTCAGTCAACCTAGAGCCATCCATGAATAAGCGGCATCGCAATTTGTAGTGGCACTGTCACGACTTATGTAGTGGTATCTCTAGTAAGGTAGGTGCGTGTATGCAGGAGCAGATACAACAGTTAGAGCCGGTTGTGCAGTTAGCGCAGTTCGCACTAGGACTGCTGTTAGGGCCGACAGCGCCGTTAGGGGTCCTAGGGCTCAAGGGGTAGAGTTCGAATTAGGGCTCCTTGGAGGCCAGTTTTTGAAGTTGAGCCTTTGAGAGTGTGGCTATGGTGGATAGTAACTAGTGCGGGAACCTGGAGTCTTTGAAGCACAAAGTGGGTTTGGCTTGATTGTAATCTCTCTTTTATGCTATGGTTATGAGCGGAGTGTCCTTGTGGACGTTTTGAGAGTAGAAAAGATTACTTCAAAAACTCAAATTGGATTATGTGATGAGAACTGGGAGTTCTTGTAGCGATGAAAGTGTTTTGGCGAGCTTGGATCGATGGTAGCTTTGATCCGTTGGCTGTTGAGCATGCAAGGCGTTCTGGAGTGCAGCTTGTGGTTGTGATGTAGAAGTAGAGTCGATTTGAGATGGATCTTATCGATTTCGAATTTCTGTATTTTCTGTTTTAGTGTAAATCCGAATTAGGAATTGTCGAGGGCGGAAGTTCTTTGGAAATTGACGAAGTGGGTCGATGCTTATAGTTGTCTTGGAGCATTAATTTGAGATTGGCCGAGAAATATTTCGGACAGAAGTGCTAGAAGTCCAAGATTTGGTTTTTGGAAGTTTTCGGGTCGAAAATAGGAGCAGTAGCCTATCGGATTATCATACAATGTCCGTTTGATCTGAAATTTGGTGGGGTGATAGATGATGTAAAGTTTGTCACGCGGGGGTAGAGATATCAGGCCCAAAGTTGACGGTGTCAGAATTGCGAAATTTTGAGGTTTAGGGGTCTGAAATCGAAGTTGAAGATTTTCAGAGTCCTGCAAAAGTTTCAAACGGTGTCCGTTTGCGAAAAAAAAAATTGCGTTAGGTAGCAAATCGAAAAAGGTTAGTTTAAGACAATGCCTTAAACTAGCCTTTTTCAATTTGCTGCTAGTCTCGGTTTAAGCGAGATCGATAAACTGAGACTGGTAATCCGGCTGTATAAAGCAACGCCTTGTATAAATTACCGAGTTTTTATCGTTCCGGAAAAGACCTCCGAAATCAATTTTTGTGTTTTTAAATGCCCTTCAGAGGCCATGTCAGTCCGGGTTGGGTTGGTTTGACCCCTTTGATGGATGTTTTTGAGATGGAGTATTGTGCTTTATGTTTCTTGTGATTGATATACCTCCATCTCTGCTTCCTGTTTGTGCACCACGTTTGTTTGTGTTGGTGCTTTGTTGTTTGGAGTGTTGGAGCTCCTGCGTGCTGCCGATAGTGAGGTTGGATTTGCGAACCTGTCAGACTATCCATGTTTCTCCCGGTGAGACAGGACTTGTGGACCTGTAGGCTGGGTGAGTAATGCTGTGGTGATGGCAGGTTTTCGAGGTTGCCCTTGTGTTAGCACCTTGTGGTGCCTCGGGTACCAATACATTTGCGGTTTTACAGTTCTGATTCTTTGATTTTGGTTCGATTGGGGACATGTTTTTGTACGGTTGTGGAGGTGATACATTGGTGTCACGGTGGAGTTCTCTGGAGGTTCGGAGGAGGCTGCTTTCGGGTTAGCATAGGGTGCACCCGTAGCGGAGTGCGGATAAACCTTGTTCTTTGAGGTTCACAGAAGATTCTGATTTGGTTTCAGAGAGTGACAGAGCTGAGCTTGGTGATATCTTGGAGTGTGTACCCACACCGTTGTTGTGGGACATGTACGATATCTATGGGGCCACCAAGGGTCCTAGACGATATTCGGGTAGTGTTGGCACTATTGAGTTGGATGACTTCATCCAGGAGTTTTACTCATGGTGTGATTTACAGCGGATGCACAACTCTACGTTGTTCAGTCCGTTTATGGCTTGGAAGGAATTATTCCAGCATTTGGAGGGTCCACCGATGGATGATTATCATGAGTTCCGGCGTGAACACCTTGAGGAGATAGAGTTTTGGAGACAATAGTGTTCTCCAAACTACATCTCTATTACTTCGGGTACAGTGTTTGGAGGTGCGAGTTCATCCTCTGTACATGGCACTGATGATACGGTTGGAGCTAATAGAGTTGGGAAGAGTTCAGAGGTCCCAACCTTCAACCCTATTCTGTAGTTCTTTGCACGGTTGAGGAGAGTCTACCAAGGGGTGAGAACTGACAAGCTACGAGGCTTGCAGGAGTTTCAACGGAAGACTGGAGAGAGTCTTAGAGAGGCGTATACCCGAATGCGTCGGTTGATCAATGTTACCCATGGGGTGACAGAGGCACAAGCTGTCCAATATTGGTATGGGATATTGGATAGGGAGTTGAGGCGTAGAGTGAGAGATGCTACCTTACTACGGGGAGACATCACCCACGTTGGCCATTGTGTTTTTGTCTTCTTTGGCGTATTGAGCTCAACATGCAAGAAGAGAGGGTAGTGACTTTGGGTTGGCAAGGATTCACCATCTTCATCAACGTCTTCACATTACCAATCTACAACACAAACCCGGAGTGGTTATGGTAGACATGTGGGGCGTCTCGACCATGACGGGCCAGTGGTGAAGGTGCAACATCAGGACCATTACCATCCTTTTTCGGGTCAACAATCGGTTGTTGGGATGGTATGTTGGACATGTGGTGGACCTCATCACAAGAAGGATTGCCTTCAAGGTCGAAGGATGGATCTGTTGGAGTAAAATCATGTGAGCATTGTCACGGACATGGTCACATGATGGATCGATGTTTTGATCTCCATCGAATTACGATCAACAAGAGTTGCCATGGCGGTTCGGAAGAGGGCGAGGAGTTCAACGTGGCGGGGGTGGTGGTAGAGGACCAGCCCCTACTCAAGTGTTAGCCCATGAGGCTAGTCATGAGGTGAACATGGCATCTCGATTGGAGCGGTTGGAGCGAGAAGATAGCAAGTATGGCTATAGCCCAACAAAGATCAGATTCAGGAGTTTGGTGCCTCTACATCATACGATGGAGATGTTATGGAGTACACATGTCTTGCGGCACATCCATGTGCAATTCTTTGTGACTCGTAGTTCGACACATACTACTGAGTCTAGAGGAGCATCTGTGGAGTTGGATCCACAAAGAGGGGAGGCTAGCCGACAGGTTAGACTTCCTCAGTCTTTCACATTGTCTGAGGCATTGAACACCTCATCCATGGCTCCTACACCACCTATTGGAGAGATGAGGGTGCAAGCCAATGTGGATGTACTTGGAGATGGAGCAAGTAGGGACCAACCATCAACATCGTCTGAGGAAGCATCCAGCGCAATGTTGGGGGCGGCAAGGACTCTTGTTCATTCTCCTGTTTTCTCAGCCAAGGATTTATTGGCGTTGGGGGTGTCATCATCCCATATACTACGATTGGCAGCCACACTTTGCGAAAGCAAAGAGGATGTGTTGGTTGCTTCTAGTTGTGTGAGCACTAGTAGTGTTGATCCTAGGATCAGGACAGCTACTAGTGGAACTTGGCAAGTTGCTGCCGCTCGAATGATGGAGTTATCAGCGAGGCCGGCATAGGAGCGTACCGGGGGGTGTCACCGAAAGTGCGGTGATGTTGGATAACAGAAGTGGTGTGTTCTGTTTTGGTCGGACCTTCAGGAAAGGTTTATCGATCTCAACGCGTGTTGTTGGATTCTGGTGCACAACCCCTTATGTTGGGTAAGGATGCCTTTGCTTAGTCTTGGTTTTAAAAGACCGATGTGGAGAGATGTCCATTCAGTTCAGACATCTCTTGGAGGTTCTAGTGATGCCCGGCACCATACATCACCCGGATGGCGTTGACTGTGCAAGTACAACCAGATCATGTCATAGATAGCTCTACAACGCGAGCACGTCTTTGTGGTTACACTTGCGAGAGTCCTATGATGTATTGGTGGAGTGCGGCGGTGTTATACCCGATGGGGTTTAGCATTGATTATTGGGAGGAGACAACCTCTTATCGGCCGGGTTGGCAATCGGCGAGGGCCGAGTGAGTCGACGCATGCGATTCATCACCGGTTCTAGGCCTTTATCAAGTGGAGGTTTGGCTTATGTTGCGACCTTGAGTACTTGTGTTACTTGGCACAGTGATTTGTTGGAGGGTAACATGGATGCTCATGATAGTCATGGTCGAGAGGATGTGACTATCATGCCAAGTCTTAGTGGAGTAGTGTCATCCACGTTGGATGGAACACTAGGTACTTCATGTATGCGGCTACAACGGATGGGTGATCGGCTCATACATCGGGCTTGGGTGAGTCTTTTGCTCGGAGGGGGGAGGCGAAGGAAGTTATTCCCACTTCCACTATGTTATCCCTTTAGATACAACGCCTATTGCTTTGGCGGTATCCAAAGGAGGGTATATGTGTCTTAGATCTGTTTGGAGGGATTAGCATAGGTTTGGGCTCTTTGTTTTGCGATGCAGTATCTGCATACGAGTACATCGATACTTGTATGTGGAGCGAGATGAGATTGCAAGGCGCGTCTCATTCGCCATGTGGCACAATTGGTGCGGAGATCCCGGATCTTCTACCGGTGTTGGCGGTTCAAGGATATCAACATGGCTTGCCGTCGGATATTTTGTTGTTGGGGACGCAAGACCTTGCTCGGCATGACACCATACATTTTGGTTATTCTTTGGATGGCCATGTCGAGGGGACACACACGTCTTTGGTAATGGTCATGGGTTACGAGATTCACGTTCGGCATGTTTTGGGAGATGTTACGTGTGTTACGTTCTCTCCAATCTGATGAGACATATTCTCCGGCATACATTTTTGGAGAATGTTCCCTTGTTGGGTGATCACGTGCACGGGTGATGGCGAGTGCACATCACGTGCGGTCATGGATTGGACAAAAGCGGTATTGTTGGATGCGCCGGAGAGTAGGATCTCGTGCACACCGTCCACGTCTATGGTGGACAAACCTTCTTCCAAGGGAGGTTTTATTGCGAGCATATGACGGAGTGGAGAGGCCCTCATCTCTCACGGTGGAAGTATTTTGGATGTGGGTAGACATTCCTAGGCAATGGTCTATGCCGAGGTCACCCATGGCGTGGTGAACCTTGTGGGTCGACCAAGAGCTCCATTACCCACGTTGTTGAGTTACCCAGCTTCCCATGCTTATAGAGAGGGAGGACCTGGACTTGTATGGGATTCTCGCTTGCAGCGGTTGGTGGAACCCAACGCTGAAGAGAGAGAAGCGAGCTATGGGATTTTGTACCGGTACTACAACAAGTACCTACATTGTCGGAAGCTTCACGACGTCGGGTGTTGGGTCGGGGCTATGGACTGAAGCGTTTGACATGGATTGTGAGCCTTGGATTGGTGACGAGAGGCATGAGATCCACATGTATATTTGCCAAGACCATTAGTAAGCTCTTTGCCTACCGAGGCGGTGGAGGCAAAAGGCGGGGGCGAAAGTGCCCAAGATCTCATCCTTGGTCTTATGGGGATGTTAGAGGAGGAGAGGTAGGGTCTTCTTTGAGTATCGTTGGAGTTTTTTGCGTGGAGCGGGCGGTGGTTACCACTTTTGACCTTTGTGATACAACACAAGAGGTTCTGACTACAACGGCGGGGAGTTGTTCACACTGAGATAGTGGAGCTTGGTATGAGAGAGAGCAAAAAAAGCTCTGCTCAAGAGGTTGTCATTTAGCAACCGTGATACTACGTCTTCTATCTCTAGTGTCGATGGAGAGGAGATTTGGGATATTGAGATTGGTCTCAAAGTGACATGAGAAGAAAGACATAGGGTGTGGAGGTTTTCGAGGAGTTTCAGAAACTGTTTTTGCCTTCGGTATGAAGGATTTTATTTGTTTGAAGGGACTGGCATACGGATTGACTTGACAACGGATGCACCGGTCTTCCGTCGTCCCTATCGATCTGATGATATGGAAAGAGATCTGATCCAAAGTAGGTGTCAAGACCTTCTTGAGGCTAGATTAGTGGAGATATCATATGGAGAGTATGCCTATGCTGTGGTGATGCCAGTTAAGAAGGATATACATGGCAATTATACAAATATACGCATGTGTGGTGACTACCGATCTATCAATCGACAGACAAAATCTGATCGATATGCTATGCCTACACCTGAGGAGATCTTTGATGCAGTTGGGCATGCAAAGGTTTTTCAGTACATTGGATTTCTGACGGGATATCATCAGTTCTTGGATTCGAGATGAGGATAAGGCCAAGACGACCTTTTGGGCAATTGATTCGCATGGCAAGGATGTGTTGTATCGGTGGAAGTTCTTACCATTTGGGTTGAAGAATGCACTCTTGAGTTCCAAAGAGTGATGGATAGGATCCTATTTGGACTTGATTGTGCGAGCCTACATCGATGATATTCTAGTGTATAGTGCTATAATGAGGAAGCATGAGATACATTTGCAGGAGGTATTTGAGCGACTGATTGCTCATGGTCTCAAAGTTGCATCTGGAAAGTGTAAGTTCTTTCAGGAGTAGGTAGAGTACTTGGGTCATACCATATACCCGGGAGGATTGGGAGTTGACAAACCAAGGTGGAGGCAATCTTGCGTATTCCACAACCCTCGGATGTGAGTAGGGTTCGAGCTTTCCTTGGACTTGCAAACTTCTATCGTCGATATGTGCGAGGATTTAGCACTATTGCCAAAGCCTTGACAAAGCTGATAAAGCTAGATCAAGAGTGGAGTTGGGGAGATGAACAGGAGAGAGCTTTTGTTGAACTCAAGGGAAGGTTGACATCGCCCCTATTTTGAGGAGACTGTGAGAGGTCGTCCGTTTCAAGTACATCTTGATTGGAGTATGTTGGGTTTGGGAGCAGTGCTTACCCAACATGAAGATGAGGGGAAGGAGTTTGTAGTGGCTTATGCAAGTCGTTCCAACAATGCAGCGGAGGCGAAGTATAGTTCTTATGAAGGAGAATGTTTGGCAGGTGTGTTGGGCGGTGGCACATTTCAGATGTTATTTGTTTGGAAATTCCTTCACTCTCATCACTGATCATCAACCATTGAAATGGTTGATGGAATCGGGAACAAGCTTACAGGGAAAGCTTGCACGATGGGCTCTTATCCTACAAGAGTATGATTTCACGGTTATTCATAGACCTAGAGTGGTGAACTGTGATGCGGATGGGTTAAGTTGAAACCCATGTACAAGTCAAGTTGACGAAACCGGGGCTCGATGGCACGGTGATACTGATGAGGAGATGGTGCCGGGTTGGCATGCATCTGCCTTTTGAGTATGTTGGCGCTTGAGAGCTATATGATATCTCTCTTGGGTCAAAGAGCAGATATATTGGCCTTGGACGCTGAGACTCAGGACGGTTTGATCGTAAACCGAGACATCCATGATGACATGTTGGTGTTGGAGTATCTTCGTACCGGTGCTTTGTTGGGCACCTTGAGTGCAAAGGAGCGGGATCGAGTTTTACAGAGAGCTCGACGGTTCAGGTGGGAAGGTAGACACCTTCTTCTAGTATGGGGAGATGGCAGCGTTCGTGTTGTGCCACTTCCATCTCGGAAACACGGATTGGTCGAACATGCTCATGAGGAGTTAGGTCATTTTGGAGTAAAGCGGACATATAGCTTACTTCAAAGTCACTATTGGTGGAGAGGTATGCAAACTGAGGTGGAGCAGTTTGTGGCGAGATGTATGGTATGTGATCGTGTTCGAGCATCATTCAATGCCCCTACACCACAACTACATCCTCTACCGATTATGTGACTTGGTTATCGTTGGAGCTTGGATTTTGCAGGACCTTTGGTGGCCTTGCCTGACAAGTCAAGTGAGGGAACAACTTATGCGTTCTTAGCTGCAGTGCTTAGCCGATTTGGTGCCTTTGCGACAAGTCAAGTGTTGACCGACTTAGTGGTGCGAGTTTTTGGGCGATTTGGTGCTTTGTGTAATTGACTGCGTTGATCGATCATCGTACCACCTCAAGAGATCATCGTACCGATGGTCTAGTAGAGAGAGGCATTCGGACGGTGAAGAGAGGATTGCGAAAGTTTGGCTTGGAGAAAGGTCATCTGGGAGACTGGGACATCCAGCTACCATGGTTGGTCATGGGTTATCGATTTAGCCGGCAAGCATCTCTAGCGTCATTCTCACCGTACTTTTTATTATATGGTAGAGATCGAGACTTACCTGCAGTTATCCGTAGAGAGTCAGGTGAAGTCTTGGACTTGGATAACCCTGATGTTTGTGTTAGGGTGTGTTCTCAAAGGGCATAACTCTTCCGTAGAGTCATGCCCATGGCATTTGAGAACCTTACTATTGCTCAGTATAGAGATACTTTGCGTTATGCTACCATCCGAGGAGGTGGATATCGACCTTCAATTCGCAGATTTCATGTTGGTGATTCCGTTTACTTGCAGCAGAGTGCACCGACCACATTGGATGTTACAATTTGGTCGCGCACGATTCTCTGATGCGTGAGGTTTTACCTTACGGAGTTTTGGTATTGGAGGGTCGTGATGGTGTGATTTGGAAGGATCATGTGCGTAATTGTGCGCCATGTCACCTTCCAAACATTGATGGTACTATGGATCCAATCCTGGCAGTTGTACGTGCAAGCTTGAGATGTATGTTATGTGAATAAGCTGGTGGAGCAGCCCGTATGTTGATTTGTGATTCTTGTTTGAGAGGATGGCATATGTCATGTTTGACACCTCCTCTCAATGCGGTGATGGGCGGTGGAGATGTCCTCGATGCGTTTAGCAGGCAAGCATGTCCGACCGTTACATGATATGGATTGTAGATAGGCGACTAACGATGGGGCATTGTAGCACCCGGCCTCCTGATCTTAGCCCCACGAAGGGCATATCATGTTATGGACTAGATGGCTACCTGGTGTTAGAGGGACCTAACATGTTAGGATTAGAGGCGATTATTGTGGTACACTTTGTGTTGGTGTATGACGATCTATGTGTTGTGATGTTTGATGTGACGGCGATGTATGTTGTGATGCAATATGTATGTGCACGGCAGTATCACGACTTATGTAGTGGTATCTCTAGTTAGGTAGGTGGCGTATGTAGGAAGCGAATCTGCCAGATTAGAGCCGGTTGTGCGATTAGCGCGAGACTTTGGGACTGCCGTTAGGGCCGACAGCGCCGTTAGGGGTCCTAGGGCTCAAGGGGTAGAGTTCGAATTAGGGCTCCTTGGAGGCCAATTTTCGAAGTTGAGCCTTTGAGAGTGTGGCTATGGTGGATAGTAGCTAGTGTGGGAACCTGGAGTCTTTGAAGCACAAAGTGGGTTTGGCTTGATTGTAATCTCTCTTTTATGCTATGGTTATGAGCGGAGTGTCCTTGTGGACGTTTTGAGAGTAGAAAAGATTTAGTTTAGGTAGTTTAGGGTTTAGGGTTTTAGGCGGTATTATTGTGGTACACTTGTGTTGGTGTTGATGTATCTATGTGTTGTGATGTTTGATGTGACAGCAATGTATGTTGTGATGCGATATGTATGTGCACGACAGCACGTCCAAGCATGATCAAAATCTAGAAAGAGAGGGAACTCATTAAGCAGTTGGCATCTTTACACGTATGCCACATTCCACTTTCACACAATCCATAATAGCGCTCTTGCAATACAGATAGGATGTTAAATCCATATTTACACTATGCATATTTACACTGTTGACACCATCATGTCATTATTGCCCAATTGTGACATACTGTTATTATTGGGCATATTTACTAATTATAGAATAATTGTTCTAGGATTCTTGGTCACTAATGAGAGGATGTTATTCATATGAGATGGCATTATTGGAAGCTTTTACTATGTAACACACCAGAAACACAATCTAAAGAACACACGGATTGCTAACATGACATCTTTTAATAGTCCATTAATAGTCAACTCAAGACTATCTATCTCCACATTGCGTAATCTTTACTTTAGTTCTCACTAACTAAGGATGGTTACAACCATTGGTCCAATCCATGACCACAACTAATATGCACTTGTTATCACTCGTGCAAGTGGATCGTCCAACAAAGAAACATTACCTAAAATGTAAACAAGTGAATAGGTCTGTTGTACCTAGAGAGATAGTAACACACGTAACATGCCCCAAAATATACCAGAATGTGAATTCTGTAGCCCATGACCATAACTAGCAAGTGTGTATCCTTAATATGGCCGTCAAGCAATAACCAAATATATGGTACCATGCCGAGCAAGGTCTTACATCCCCTAGCAACAAAATATATGAAGGCAAGACATGCTGATATCCTTGAACCGCCAACAATGGTAGAAGATCCAACTATCTTTGAATCAACTATGCCACATGGCACGATGAAACACGCCTTGCAATCTCATCTCACTCCACATACAACTATCGATGTACTCGTATGCCAAATTGTCAAATAAGAGCCAAACATGTGATAATCCTTACAAACAGATCCAACACACATATACCTTACTCTAGATTTTGCCAAGCAATAGACGTTGTAACTAAAGGTGACAACATAATGGAAATGGGAATAACTTCCTTCGTCTCCTCCATCTCCGGAGCAAAAGACTCACTCCAAGCCTGATGTATGAGCTGATATGCCATTTCTCATAGCAGCATACATGAAGTATCTAGTGATTCATCCACGTTGGATGAATCACTACTCCATTAAGACTTGACATGATAGCCACATTCTCTAGACAAGGACTATCATGTGCATCCATGTTACCTTCCAACAAATCACCATGACAAGTAACACAACTATTGAAGGTTGCAACATACGTCAAACATCCACTTGATAAAGGGCTAGAACTGATAATGAATCATACAAGTAATGGACTCACTCGAATCTCACAAGATTGCCAATCTGGCCAATAAGAGGCTATTTCCTCCCAATAATTAATGTTACAATAGTATTTTTAGTTAGTCACCCTTAAGATTGCAAAACAACATATTTACTCCTTGTGAATATGTCTACAACTTATCTACAACTTATCGACAAACGGTATGCCATCTTGTTTGTTCACCACCTTCATCTTTGTTTTTTATTGTGTTTTGTTTGTTTTGAAATTCCACTCATAACCATAACATAAAATGAATTACAATTTAGCCAAACCCACTTTCAACTTCAAAGATCCAAGTTACTGCAGTGACTAATGTTCCACCATATACTTACACTCAAATACTCAACTTCAAAAAGTATACTCCTCTAAGCCCTAATTCCAACTCTACCCTTTCAGTCCTAGTTCTCTTAACGGCGCTATAGGCCCTAAAGACACATCTAGTGCAAATGGTGCTAATTACATTACTTGATCTAATTATTGAGTAAGTTGGGGACTTGTTGTTGTACGCTTACTGAGGTGATACATTGGTGTTATGATGGAGTTCTGTGGAGGTTCTAGAGGAAAATTGCTCAGGTAAGCATTGGTTGCACCCTTAGTGGAATGCGGTACCAACCTTGGTCTTTGAAGTTCATAAAAAACTATGATTTGGTGTCAAAGAGTGATAGAGCTCAACTTGTTGATATCTTGGAGTTTATACCCATAGACATAGATATAGACGGGACATAGACAATATCTATGGGTCCATCAAAGGTCCTAGATGATATTCAAGTACAGTTGGTACCATTGAGTTGGATGACTTTATACATGAATTTGACTCATGGTGTGATTAACAATGGATGTGCAACTCCACGATGTTTAATCCATTTATGGCTTCGAAGGAATTGTTCTAACATTTGAAGTTTCCGCCGATGTATGATTATCATGAGTTTCGTTGTGAACACCATGAGGAGATTGAGTTCTAGAGACAATATTGATCTCCAAACTATACCTCTATTACTTCGGATACAGTGTTTGGTGGTGTGAGTTCATCCTCTATACCTTGCTCTAGTGATATTACTGGAACTAGTTGAGTTGGAAAGAGATCAGAGGTCCCAACCTTTAACCCTCTTTTGTAGTTCTTTGCACGATTGAGGAGAGAATACCAAGGGGTGAGGATTGATAAGCTAAGAGACTTGCATGAGTTTCAATGGAAGACTTGGGAGAGTATTCAAGAGACGTAAACTCAAATATCTCGGTTGATAAGTGTTATCTATGAGGTGATAACGGCACAAGCTGTCCAATATTGGTATGGAATATTGGAGAGGGAGTTGAGACGTAGAGTAAGAGATGTCACCTTACTATAAGAGACATCAACTACGTTGGTCATTGTGTTTTATCTTTTTGAACGTATTGAGCTAACCATGCAAGAAGAGGGAGTGATGACTGTTGGTTTCAGCAAGGATTCACCAACTTCGTCAACTCGTTCACGTTATCAGTCTACAACACAATCCCGGAGTGGTTATGGTAGACATGTGAGATAGTTTTGACCATCCGGACAGAGTGGTGAAGGTGCCGTATCGAGACCATTGCCATCCTTTTCATGTCAACAACCAGTTATTTGAATGGTGTGTTGGACATGTGGTGGACCTCATCACAAGAGGATTGACTTCAAGGTCGAAGGATGATCTTGTTGGATCAAAATCATATGAGTATTGTCATAGACATGGTCACATGATGGATTGATGTTTTAATCTCCTTCTAGAACTACAATCAACAAGAGTTGTCATGGTAGTCCTTGGAAGAGGACCAACCCCTAGTCAACTATTAGCCCATGAAGCTAGTCATGAGGTGAACATGGCATCTCAATTGGAGCACTTGGAGCAGAAGATATCAAGTATGGCTATAGTTCAGAAAAGATCAAATTCGAGAGTTGTGACTCTATATCATATGATGGAGATATTGTAGAGTACATGTGCACAATGACACAACCATGTGCAATTGTTATGACTCATAGTGCAACACATACTACTGAGTCTAGAGGACCATCCATGGAGTTGGATCGACAAAGAAGGGAGGTTAGCCGACAAGTTAGACTTACTCAATCATTCACATTGTCTGAGGTATTAAATAACTAATCCATGGTTCCTAGACGACCAACTCCAGAGATGAGGGTGCAATCCAATGTTGAAATACTAGAAGATGAAGCAAGTAGGATCTAGCCATCAACATCGTCTGAGGTAGCATCCATTGGAAGCGGCAAAAATTCTTGTTCATTCTCATGTTTTCTCAACCAAGAATTTATCTGCATTGGGGATGCCATCATCCCATATATTACGATTGGCAGTCACACTTTACAAAAGCAAAAAGGATGTGTTGGTTGCCTCTAGTAGTGAGAGCACTCGTAATGTTGATCCTAAGATTAAGACAGCTATTAGTGAAATTTGGCAAGTTGTTACCACTCAAATATTGGAGTTACTAGCGAGGTCACCAAACGAGTGTACAAGGGTGTCACCAAGTGCGGTGATGTTGGATAACATGAGTGGTGTATTCTAGTTGGTTGGACCGTAAGATTTATCGACCTCAACAAATGTTGTTGGATTCTGTTGCACAATCCCTTATGTTGAATAAGGATGCACTACTTGGTCTTGGTTTACAAAAGACCGATGTGGAGAGATGTCCATTTCATATTCAAACATCTCTCATAGGTTCTAGTGATGCTCAGGCACTATACATCACTCGGATGGAGTTGATTGTGCAAGTGCAACCTGATCATATCACGGTTAGCTCTACAACGCGAGCATGTGTTGTAATTACACTTGGTGAGTCCTATGTTGTATTGGTGGGTGCAACAGTGATATATCTGATGGGGTTTCTATGTGAAAGATGATCGGAACCTGAGTTTGTTTCTATGATTATAATCACCACATCTACTTTAGTAGTTACGGAACTGCGCATGTTCTTAAGATTTATTTTACAAAGAAAGATGCACCATATAGTATGACATGAATTTGCAAATTTATAAGATAGAGTGCACGCAACATGTGAATTTCATGTCCAATAAATTCATGTAAATATAGTCATAGTCTGTTTTCATGGAGGTAAGTATATATTTCCATATAATAAAAAAATATTCACTGACACTTGCATTATAATTATTTTCAATCAAAGAATTCCCACTTAAAATCAGGATGTCTAAAGAAAATTAAGGTAGGCCATTTTTGCTTACCCATTTTTGTAACTATTTTATGGTACCGTCTAACACACGATATATATCCTAGGTTGAACCCCCCTAATTGATCATACATATATAGATCTTATTATATATCTATAAACCTAGTAAGCTTTGGAGATACGAGGCAAGATAACTAAACGGCGAAAGTAGTTTGAAAACATCCATTACTAATCAAGCATATGATTTCCACGGGAGAGTTAGCGAATCATTGGTAATGGTCCTTGATATAATAATAATATAAGAATAAAACTGTTTGTCCTGCTGTTTTCATAGGGTATATGCAGGAGCTTTAGAATGATTAAAATTCTTCTTCCTGAAACTGAAAGGTTTAGCTCAAATTTCGGTTGTTCCCTGGAGTGAAGGGAGTAGTACGTACGAAGGGAAGGGCTTAGGGTTAGGGTTTAAGGTATATTGGTATTCCTGTCTCTTTGTGTGACAGGTTTGAATTGAATTGAACTCTATGTTAATTTTCTAATGAATGCACGACAGATCGCTCAATTGCATGGAAATTGAACGCGAATGATGAAGCTGAATAACGAATGAGAAGACCACAGACTGGGCGGTGCGTTGAATTTCACGGAGAGAATGGCTTTGAGAAGGAAAGTGTTCCAGGCTGTGGCAAAATTTGCCGTGTCTAGGAATGAGATCATTGGGCAAAATCTTTGCAGATATGGACAGCTGCGCGTGCTCGGTGCTAACCTTCTCAACTATTCATCTCCTGCGCAGGTATTTTTGTTTTCTGAATTGCGTGTATTTCTTGAGATGTTGATTCCTTGATCTACATTGAATTTCTTTTGTCTAAACAAAGGACTATCCGAATGCTCTTGCGATCTACAGTTGATGACGATCAAGAGTTCGGTAAGGCTCGGGGAATAATTTGACCTTACCAAACATATCAGGAATGCCAAGCTCGACGAATTTCTGAGTCATATATCCGGACTTTTCTTTATCGTGCGTTGCAGGGGCAGAGCCTATGGAGCCGGTTAGGTAGCAGACGTGCTGCCTCGAGTGCCGTGCAGGCAGTACAAGTACCAGCACCATGGCGCGAATTTCCAGGTTTGTCTGTTGTTAGCGGAAGAATTTGATGTGTGTTAGCCACTGTGTTTTACGCAGCTCAAGACGGATGGAAGTGATATTTGTTCTGCTATTTTTTTTTTAGTGGGGACCATACTGAGAACTCATGTTTCCAGACTGTGCTGCAACTCTTTAATCGCTTGTATTCCGGTATATATTTCTTAGTTCTAGAGTGAATTTCGGGAAATCAGATTGATAATTGTTCAGATCAAGGATTCTGTCGCAATTCTGAATCAAAGAGAGTTAGGTGTGCAGCCAGTGGTCAGGTCTTTCTGGAAGAAACCCAGATCGGTCCCAAAACAGTCACTTTCGAGACAGGGAAGCTTGCCAGGTTTGCTGCAGGGGCAGCAGTATTGAGTATCAAAGACACGAAAGTTCTCGCAACTGTTGTTTCAGATTATGTGCGAAAGGAAGGCATGGATTTTTTGCCACTTCAGGTTCGTATTACAGTTGCCGGTTAGTTTATATTATTCAAAGTTTTTAACTAGCATGGTAAGAAAATATAAATCGTATGACAGCAGCCAATCTTAAGTTGTGACTCAGCTGCTGATGTAAATTTTCACCTCCATCTCATGCGCAGGTGGAATACAGAGAGAAACAGTATGCGCAGGGCAAAATCCCCAATACTTTCATGCGAAGAGAGGGTGGGCCAAACGAACGCGAGCTACTTTGTGGACGTGTGATTGACAGATCGATCCGTCCTCTCTTTCCTAAGGGTTTCTTTTTCGAAACTCAGGTTTGCGTTCCAAAACCGACACATGTTTTCCTCGAAAATCTCATCGTCTTATTATTATTTTACATTTTAGAAAGTGCTGTACTTTATCATGTGTGCAACTTTTACCAGGATTCTCAACAAGTTGTGTATTTTGTGGGGCTGGTCGATGGGCTGGGGGGTGGGTTGGGGCAGATTATAGCAAATGTGCTGTGCTCTGATGGTGATCAAGACCCAGATGTTCTTTCTGTGAATGCAGCATCTGCCGCCTTGACTATTTCAAATGTACCCTGGAATGGACCAATTGGTGCAGTTCGTGTAGGTCGTGTGAATGGAAAGTTCATCGTCAATCCGAATATGAACGAGGTACATCTACGCCTACGTAACTCCTCCTGAATTCGTTGCTGTGCTTTTCTTTGGTTCCTTTTCCTCCTGATATTCATGTCTTCGCTCGTGTAATTTTCAGGTCAGAATGAGTGATTTAAACATGATATACGCTTGCACGGCAACGAATGCCTTGATGATAGAGACACAAGCTGGGGAAATTTCCAACAAGGATTACGCTGCTGCGCTACATCTTGCTCATTCCGAGGTGAGTCACATTGTTAAATGAGATAGGCCTTTGATCAAACTGGAAACGAGATGCATTAGGTGTTTGAGCGGTGCAGAGTCTTTCACCGTTTAACATGATTGAGTTGATTTCTCAGGCGGCCAAGCTGATCGAACCACAATTACGATTGGCAGCCAAAGTGAAAAACGAGAAGAGGCCGGTCCATCTTTTGACTGTTCCTGATTCTGTTCTGGAGAAGATACGAGGCATTTCAATAGAGCCAATTCGGTCTGTGATGGAGAATCCATTGTTTGGCAAGGCTAGTCTCTACGGCAATTACCTCAGCCAATGCACTTCTTTTACAAAGACGTTCTCGTTACACCAATGGCGAAACAGTTATTGTCTGGCCTCAGCGAGTAGTGTGGCTGTATTCAGTTAGTCCATTGAACAGTTGTCAGAGTTAAGACTTCTTTATCTTAGTTTCTTTTGCGATTTCGTACTAAGAGGATCATTTTAGTTGTCAGCTTGGAACTAAGTTGTTGCGCATATGCAGTTTGAACGAGGGAAGGCTCTTACCACGGTTCAAGATAGTGTAGGGGAGATTTTAAAGGCTGAGGGAGATGAAGATAGTGTGCAAGTACTTGGGAAGGCATTTGACATGGTCAAGAAGGAGGTAAGTCTGGGTCCTATAATTATTGCTAAATTGTTTTCCACCCTCGAGGTCTTTCACTGCATCATCACATTCTCTACTGGTAAGCTTGTTCTTTCCTTCGAGTAACTCAATAAGAAAGTCTGATCTTACAGCGGATGACTCGTTTTGGCACGGTCATTAAGGCAAATACGAACTAGGAAGACTTCTTACTGCCATGGATCCACTGCATCATCTGAAGAGCTTTCTCGCATTGCAGGTTGTTCGTGGCAACATATTAGTCAAAGGTCAGAGAGTGGACGGGAGGTCACTCACTGAGGTCAGGGAGCTGTACTGCGAGGCTGGTCTCCACTCTGCTTTGCATGGGTCATCTCTTTTTTCTCGTGGCAATACACAGGTAAGATGTGTAAAGTATTTTTCCTGTTCTGCCTGTAAGACTTGTGATAAAGTTTTCCAAAACACTTGCTAAGAAGGTTGTAACACAGGTCCTGTGCACTGTCACCATGGGAGCCCCAGATGATGCGCAACGTTTGGACTCCATCGTTGGACCTGATTCCAAGCGTTTCATGGTTCACTACAGTTTTCCTCCCTTCTCCGTAAACGAAGTCGGACGTCTTGGTGGTCTTAATCGGCGAGAAGTTGGACACGGTAATGACGTATAAGTCTCAGTTACATTCCTTTGTGGATTTGGAAGGAATAGCCATCGTGATTTATTCCATGTGTGGAATGGAATCATGGATTCTTACCAGCCGATGTGTTGAATATTGGAATGGCGTTTTGTTCATGCAGGAACTCTTGCCGAAAAGGCATTGTTGTCAAGTCTCCCATCCGAAGAGGAGTTTCCTTACAGCATCCGAGTTACTTCCGAAGTTCTTGCATCGGACGGATCGTCCTCTATGGCTACTGTTTGTGGAGGTCCGTTGATTCGTTTGAGTTCATTTCAAGGCATTTAAAAAATTTGAGTCACTTCCAAGGCAGTTTATGACTTCACATGTCCAGTGGGCTTCGCTTTTTTTGCAAGTATCAAAAGTCTCAGTTCCTGTGCTCTATTATTCATACTGAGTTTAATCCTCACTTGTGATATATTTTGCAGGAAGTTTGGCATTGATGGACGCTGGGGTACCTCTCCGTGAGCACGTAGCAGGTGTGTCTGTTGGTCTTGTTACTGTAACTGATAAAACAACAGGAGAAGTGAAGGACTACAAGCTTCTCACAGACATTCTGGTAGGAATATATTCCTCCTTTGAAGACTTGCCTCTTCTCTCCAAATGAATATTTTGAACTCATTTTGCGATTCACTGGCACAATTCGAGTTTCACAGTGCTGCTAACTGAGAACGTGATGGATGACCGTAGGGTTTGGAGGACCATCTGGGAGACATGGATTTTAAGATAGCCGGAACAAGACAGGGTATAACTGCTGTACAGCTGGACATGAAACTCCCTGGAATTCCTCTTCCAATACTTATTGAGGCTTTGGAGCCTGCACTAGTAGGTCGAAGTCACATTATTGATACCATGGAGAAAGTGATAGTAAAACCCCGAGAAGATCTTAGAGAGAATACTCCACGAAGAGGTGAATCGTTTATTATCTTTCTCTCTTGCCGAGATCGGAAGTGGCTAAAGCCTTTGTGTACTGCAGATGTGAATGTGCTAAGGTCTTGAAAAGTACTTTCATCTGTGCAGTTTCCCTTTTCCATGAAGTTGATCATAAATTTAAGCTCGAGTTCACGTCCAAAGAAATTATCCACATTGAAAATTTCTTTACATGAACTCTTCCAGGTCAAATGACGATCTTACGTGAAAGTATTGGTCGACTGATTGGACCACAGGGCACAACAATAAGGAATATTCAACGCATGACTGGTGAGTTCCGTCTCCTCCATATATGCACCGAGGATCATCTTTTGCTTATTCACCAGGCCATATTTCATGGCGTTCTTGGGCTTTCATGTCATCCTCCTAGTCGCCATTCCTCAAGTTTTAACTTTCTTGTTCTAGATAAAGATGATCGGCTGGCTAAATTTCGAGTTTGACCTCTGATCAACAGGAGCCAAGCTGAACGTCTCGGACGATGGCGTTTTGACTATCTTTGCCAGAGACCAGGCTTGTTATGATCAAACGAAGGAGATGGTATTTATTTCCACATCTCTACATTTGTCCTGCATTGTGACAGTTGCCTTTACGGTCAGCACACTGTCCATGGGGATGACATTGACTTACTTGTTGGTTCGCGTTACCAGTTTCACATGGCAAGCGCTCGATGATAAATCATACCGGTAACGGCTTTCAAACAGCATCACGAAAGTCTGGACTGAGTTAAGTATCTGATTTGACTCGCTGTTGAAGGTTGAAGCATGTATCGGGCGAGAAGTGGAGGTAGGTGGATCCTACTTCGCCACAGTCGTGGCTATCAAAGATTTTGGAGCATTCGTAGAGCTTGATGGAGGTCTACAAGGAATGGTCCACATATCAGAAATCTCACATAATAAAGTAAGTGAGACGAGAAAATTCATTTTCACTAGCCTTGTCTGTCGACAATGATCATTTAGTGATTAGAGACGTCTTACATGAATTGGTTATTGTTCAGGTGGCAAGCATCGGAGATGTACTCATGCTGGGGCAACAGCTGAAGGTGGTTTGCATCGGACGTGATATGCGTGGTAATCTGAAACTATCGCGGAAAGCAGCCATGTCGTCAGAGGAAGAGTCTGCGATCGTGATAGCAAAAACGTCTATTATTTCTAAAGCAGCTAGCGGGGTTTTGGAGAAGAGTTCATCCTTAGGTAACCAAATCAAGTCTTCAGTATCAGAAGGATTTTTGAAGCAGACGTCAGAACAGCGGGTGAGGACTACCAGTAGAGTGGAAGAGGTCATCGGTGATTCGTCATCTTCTTTGAGTTCCGATTTGAGCAGAGGAACCGTCAAGGTGACTGAGGAGGTGTCATTCAGTACGTCTACAGAGTCAACCCCATCAACGACTACAACTACAACAACTGAAAGTCACAAACGTAGAAGAGCGTCTCCAGCATCATCATCGTTAGAATCTACGTCCGATGAAGGATCTTCTTCACCGAAAACTGGGTTGAGAACGAGAAGGCAGAGCATTAGGACAAAGGCGAAGAGTAACGGAGTAAATCAGGAACCAAGTTTTGGACTAGGAACCGAGTAGAGTAATCTCTCGGGTAGTAGATTTGGGTGTTCACAGAGACTTAGAGATGGTTTCGAACTCTTAGATCCAGGTCCAGAAAATTTTGGTAGCAGCAGGAGGAGCTTCAGCATGTTCAGGTACTTGGAGATGACAGATTATTTATTTACGCTTCCTTGCGTGTATTTCTGCTGCACAGTGTTCTGGAGGGTGATGAATGTTGTCGCCTGACAATCCGTTTTCTTTCTTTTGCAGACAACTACGGTTGGACATGACGAAGGAACCTTCGGAGTAAAGCAGCGGCTCTCAGGGACACCGTTGTTTTAGTTCTAAAATCAGAGCGAGAAGCAGCCTTCGTTTCTCCATATGATTCTTGCAATCAAATAATAGTACATATGGAACAAGTGAATGAGAAAAAGACTAAAGTGAGATTACCTATCACGTTCCCATGTAACTGTTAGAGTCCCCTATCCAAGTAAGCAAACAAATGGTGCAATTACTTCAACCTACAAAGTGGTTGCTAATTTGATGGCAAACACAACGGGGATGGAGTCCCATCTATGATCAACTCCAGGCAAAATAAGTTCCTTAAGTTGTCACAAAAGATCATGTACTTGCTTTTATACTGGATCAAGACAAATAATGGCTCAATAAATTACGTCAGTATCTTCGAAGCTATTTGAGAAAGCTTACAATGAAATTGATTCCTATTTGAAACAATGTCTGCTTTGAATATTGACGAGGATTGTGTGAGACTAACATAAGGCTTCGATACGGAAGCACTGACTAGATTTGCGGTAGATAGGCAGTCTATGGAGGACAATAACAAGAAATGAGAGAAGGGTATCTTATCATAACTTTTTTGTTTGCCATTGCATGTGCCCCTTTCATGCAAATGTTTGATGATCAAAAGAAGGAAGGTATGATTCAAGCATTAAACCAAAAACACAATTAAAAGTAGTAGTAATGGAGTGGGGGTACCTACCTACCTCATTGTTCACTCTTCCAACCATACAGACACCTCTAAGAATATAAAAAAAAATGTCTCATCTGTATTTTGGTAATTTTTCTTTTCAAATAACAACTCATGGGCAAAAAACAAAGTAAAAGTTTTATTGGAACAAATCAAAGACCTCCGCCAAGTTTCCATCTTTCAGCTTTCAAGACGAAATCAAACTGAATGCCAAAGACACCTGGTTGCGGCTAGAAGATGGTCTTCATACTCAACAGATGTTGAATATAATTGGTCTGTGTATGAAATTAAACTTGCTCAAGGGACTGAAGCAATCAGAAGATCAGACATTGTTGAGCAAGGAATCCGCAAGTACGCTGACTACCATACGACAACGATCTGGAGGTACGCGTAACTGGAACTGAAATGTAAAATCGTTGAGTTGGAACATGCGTGTTGAAATTAGTATCTAAAGTGAAACTCAAACGACGTTATTGCTGTCAAAACGGTTATGGGACTTATACAGGTAAATGTACATGATATGAAGTGTGAGACAGCAAGAACTGAAAATTATCTACTCACTAAATAAATGGATACATGTGTTACTTCACAACTCTAATTATAAACAACAAAAAGGAAATAACTTTATGTACTCCATAGGCCATACATTTACGCAGGGTAGATGGTAACCTCTTCGAATGAAACCAAACCTTACTGACAATGCCGGGCTAATGATCACTGTTAACCAACAGCTTCCTCGAATTTTGCCACAAACACATTGAGCTGCGGTACCCAATGGACCAAAAGTGGACAAGGTAAGGTAGACACTCTTCAGTTCCAGCACATATTCATCTATCAGTTTGGTACTCGATACATCAGGTCCATCGTTCGCGTGGCTTCACACATCGAATACTGTCGTTTGACAGTATTCCCATCCTTTTTGTTATTATACTTCGTCTTTCTCGTTTGACAGTATTCGAACCACAATGAGTCAGGCGAGGCAATTTGGAGAGTAACTCATCACACAGCAGACCTTCGTACCGAGATCAGTCGCACAGAGTGCTTCGCACCGAAAGACTCTGATCGACTGATAGTACACTATAGGTGTACATTAAGCCCTTTCCGCCACAGATGTAGACCTCTGTAGTTAACAATTCCATCAGGATGGACCGTCCCAAATGGAAGGACCAATTCAACATAGAACAGCTTATGACAAATATATTATTGGAGAGATTTTACTTCTGCCTTTCGTTGGGCTTATATTACTTCTCACTTGATTCAATATCTAAGGTGGTTACGAAGTCAAATTTGTGACATTTCTCACCACTCTATTGTTTGATGGTGATACTACATATGTCTTTCTCATTATAGCAGTGAATGGAGAGTTATATCTTCTTCTTGTTCCAAAAACTATTTGCAAGGTAACCATGTTCCTATGAAACTCTCACACAAGCTCTCAACAAAAAAGTTAACTCCAAAGCCTCCTCAAATTTGCTTCAGCAAACCCAAGGAGAATTTTTTGGATAAATCATAATCATCTAGTGCAAGGATTCTTGTTCTTGGCCTTTTTAGAAAAACTAAGTGTCTCAGCTCCCACTCACAAGAGTTCTTGGACACTAAAGTACAAACAGCTTTTGCCTCTCATCACTCAAAGACCTTCCACGTTCAATTGAGTCAGTTAGAGTCAGACTACGCAGTTATTAGTTCAATAACTAAGATGATTTCAAGTATAATTCAGAAAAATAATAACCACTTTGATATGGACTATGCATTCTTATAAATTGTCTTTGAAGGAAAAAGCTATCAATGCAATGGAGCACATGATCTCAATGATTAAACCCATCATTCTTCTTTAAGGTCCAATCTGATTTACGTAAATTTTATTGTGTTGTATGTGTTCAAAGTCTGAATTGCTTTAAACGGTATGCTAAAGGTTGTAACAATCCGTTTTTTCTGAGTACATGATAACTATGTGTGTGTGTTTATCGAATTATTTATGAAGGAACTTAAATTTGAATATTCTTTCAGAGTTGTCGGATTTTTCTTTCTCCCCTCCCCCTCTCCAGTTAGAGATATTTTTCTCATTTATTTTATTTTCTTCAATCCAATTGAGATTGGTGAGCGAAGTAATTTACAATATTGAAATAAGTCAAAATCTTTGTTTTAACCAGAATGGAATAAATAAATAAACAAACAATTCCCGTGAGAGTTTGTTGACGGTGGGCTTTTTAAAAACCCCCGATTGTCTCAAGCAGTCTCATGGCCTCATTCTCTGCATCCTAATAGTTTAGATTATTATGCAACAATGTTTTCGTTATTTGACATTTCTTGTGGTCGAGAGTCCTAGACTCGTCAAAATGGCAGCAGGAGGATTTCTAACCCTTTGATGTGTTTCATCATGCCTTCATAAAAACCGCAAAGTAAAAGTTCTTAATTTCTTGCATAGATTTAAATATACTCGATTTAGGCCGGTGACGGACATCCACCCGCCCGCAAACATTCACACATACATTCATGGCAGCGGCGAATAGCCTCCAAAGAAAACAAACCTACCAGTGCGGCGATGCGAGGAACTGGCTGAAGCAACCGAAGCAGCCGGTGATGGAGCCGTTGGAAGGAGAGAACAGACCGCAGAGCATTTGAAAATCCTGCCCCGAGGCCCGAAAGCCTGGACGATGGACGGTAGAGCTCTGGGCAGTGCAGCATCGTACTCTGTACCCGGGAAATGCTGCGTTCCCGCCACCCGGGCTCTAATCTCAGACTGCTGCTGCGGGCAGTGTGAGGCAGTGTGAGCCCTGCATGATTCAGGCAACCCCGACAACGACAAAACAATGATGATCCGTCATTGTTGCCTGCAGCTTGCCTGCCCTCTCTGTCCGTCCACACTTACATTCTTGATATGGAGTGCCGGTTTCGAATGGTGCTTGATTGACAGCTACTAGCTGCGCTGAGCTTCTCTGCAGATCACTGTGCGTGTGTGTGTGTGTCTTTTTTTCTGGAGGAGGTAGTGAAGCTACTGCCTCTGCTGGTGGTTTGATTGAGAATTTGCGTCGGTGCCCATCAGCTTGCAGATGACACATCGTCATGAAACAGTCTCCTGCAGCAGCCGCAGAAGGGGGTAATCGTTTTGACATGACTTGTCTGTCTGGACAGCTTGAATCGCTGTCTAGCTCGAGGGGCTTGGAGGATTCTATAATCTTTGTCTCGCTCACGGCTCGAACGCCATCAGCGCAGCATCAGTGGGTGTTGGCGGATCGGCATTAGAGATTTACAGACAAACTTATCTGCTGCATGATCTGTGAATCCTGATCATGTTCTTTGCATGTCAGATGGTTTTGTTTCTGTTTTGACAGCTCTTGAAAACTCGATCCTCTGTGTTGGAATCCCCAATTGAAAGCGCTACATGTTCTTTTGGAATGGCTGCCAACTTTAGCGGGCTTCTTCTGTTATTTATACTTGATTCAGGGCGAGAGTCGATTACTTGGGAGTCTAAGCAGAGGATTTGGTTCATGAAATTCTTCCTTTAGTTGGCGGTGGTTTAACTTGTATTCACCTGTGCTGAATTGTATGTCTGTGGCGGGCCTACCAACCAGCAGCAGGAGTTGGAGCCGCGGCAACAAATACTTGGCCTCCCCGGGTGCTCGACACGATTTACAAGGATCGACTCCAAACACTGTATGATCTTCTTCTTCATCTTCTGACCGGACCGTCTAATGGATCTTCTGATGCTTATAATGCTGCGGTCGAAGTGGGCAAGACCTCAAATGAAGTACAACAGGAAGGTCCGAAGAATGCCAACACAAAGCGCCTCACTGACCAGCTGGAAGCGAAGGAGGTTGAAAGAAGACTTACTCGCGAAGATGATCCATTGTGCTACACCACGATGCTCCGGCAGAGTTACGCTGTGATGCCAGAAACAGCCCCTACACTGGGTGTTGTGTCTTTTGAGCAGCGGTGGACGCAACAGCAGGTGTGTCCGCAATACTATGTCGATCCAACAATTCACTGATATACTGGTGTTCCGACAGTGGGAGATTCCAATTTTGGTTGTGGTGCGTTTCATCATGCTTCGCTACAGCTGAATGCATCTTCAATTCATCATCTTCCTGCCTGGTCCGTTTTTTGATTCTGTGTTTGAATAAGAATAAAGACAAACTTAGAGGGGGAGCAACATGATGAGACCTGTTCCGAGCTCCATGCCTATCAGGAAATATTCACTCTGCTGTGCCATTTCTTGTTGTGTGTTCCAGATTGTGGAAAGAGTAATCGAGCTTCAGTTTCGACAGGAAGCGAAGCCTTCTCATGTACTCTGTTCTGGATACAGGAAGGTGTGTATACCGATTGCTCGGTGCACTACTCCGTAACGTCGTGGGTAGAAAGTTCGAAATTGATGACCCAGTAGCTATGACTCACAAGTGCGGCTGCTATGGGCTTCGGATGAAGGCTAGTGAATTCTGTAGACAGCTTGGACTCCACAACAGAGCGATGTTTAGAAACATTCAGATTTTAAAGTTATAAGAACATGTGTCTTGGATGATATATGTGTATGAGAAAAAAGAGTCATGAAGTTAAGGAACCACAAAGAACTGGGATCTAATGTCTGGTCGAGTATCCCTGGTCACTTATCAACGGCGTTATGGTTAAGTCAGTATTGTCTAGCTGCTTGTATCAGCGCTACTATCGTCTCTCAGCTGCAAAGTTGTTGTAAGAGGTCTGCACATATTTTAGTGTCGCCCATTGCTCCGTATCGCATCAACAATCAGAGCACTCCGTTCTCTTTCCACTCTCTGTGAGTGCATGTGATCTTAGCAAGAATAGATATATTGTTTCGAGAATAAACCTGACCAAAGGAAGGGATAGGACTTAATCCTGTATTTTCGTATTGCAGCTGCGACCATCTCTCATAGGGTCAAGTCGAAGACGAGCTCCCGTGGGATTGGAGTGTCTTTACGGAAATGCAGCTGTAGACATTGTGAATTCTGAGAGCTGGAAAGTTCTTCTCTCACGGGTATAATATTTCAGCGAATTTGATTATTGTGTAGCAGCCTTCACTACTTTGTATACGGCATTATCGGTTAGTTGGTTTCTGTACATACCTTTTATAAGTCTCCGCAAGATTCCCTATGACCTATGAATCTGCTGATAGAGTATAGATGCAGCGCTAGCCAATGCCTCAAATGATTCCATATAATGACAGGAGTGGTCTTCCCATGGTGCACAGGTCGGAGATTTGGTTATGCTTCACATACTTTCGCATGCAGCCGTTTTTACTCCCTTGCCCAATGACTGCCTCTTGCAAATATCTGGAGCTCCGATCAGTTCCTCAGTTTCCATGTTTCGGAAGTCTTCACTACTGCATACCGGAGAAAAAATGCTTCGAAGCCATTCTAAGAGGAAGCTAGAGTTGCAGACGTCCTCTGCCCAGTCAAAATTCCGTGGCACAGAAAAAAAGATGAAACAGGTCTCGTTCGAAGGTCAGGACAAAACTACCCAAAAGTCTTTTCCAGCTTATTTGGACATACTTCCTGACATGTCAAAGGTATCGGGTCTTCGCTAGTATCACTACCTTTAAGAGGTTCTGATTAGCTTACTACATCCAATGTTGCATCGGTGATTTTGATGCAGGGTCATCATCCTGCAACCAAGCTGCTGCTATCGGAAATCCACCTCAAGTCTTCGCTGCTACGATCGAGTCTTGTGATGATCCAGCTCGTTGGACCAAAATGAGAATTTGTAAAAAGCTCCAACCTGATTCCAACGCAGTTGAGAAAAACGTTGAGAAATCCCTCTGGCCTCAAACATCTTGTGTCATAAATAAAAGCTACCAGGCCAAAAGGAAGGCACAAGAGACAACCGTCAGCAGGGACATTGACTTGATGGCTAGGCGTGATAATCCATATCCCGAATTGAGAAAACGTAGGAAACTTGAAGAAACTCATGTTCAAGCAATCAAGGAAGCTGAGAACTGTGGGGAGTGTGTCGGAAGGACTACCAAAAGGTCAGGATTGCCCGTGAACAGAAGGGAAGATCATAGTCAGCAGCAAACCATGAAGCCCCACCCAACCATCAGTGATGGCATGTTCACAAAAGTCCGTGCAGGAACCATCAGACGTGAGCAGCTTAATGTAATACCAATCTCTACTCCTAGTAAGGCATCAACGACGACGAATTTTCTCTACCCAAGGGATGGAGGAAAGGATTTCAAACAACTCACAGATACTCCTCTATCATCAGGAGGGTCGTTTCTCGCTTCTGAAGTTGGTCCAGGTACAGGAGAGTCCTCTTACAGTGAGCCGAAATTTCCAGATACATCAAGAACCAAACGAGTGAGACTTCCGAGCTGGAAAAGAAGGAAACTACAGCGAAAAGGTGAAGAAGTGTGTTCTCAAGGTATAGTTCTGCGTCCCTACCCGAGCTCACAGTCAAAGTCTACACACACATCTTGCACCCTGTGAAGTAAAGTCGTTGGATCGTGATTGCCGGATGTTCTACACTGTACCTTCGATGCACATTAGCAGTCGAGATTTTTACAGTTGACAACACATATCATGGGTACTCGTCCACTACATTTCATAGATACGGGATGCGTAATTGATTTGTACTCATTACTATTCACTTGCCTTGAGGATTACGATGCTTGCAATAGCAGAGTTGCAGCTTGGGAAGGCTACTCACCAGGATGAACAGATTCTTTTCTCACATTTGCCTCTTGAAGGTCTTGAGGGCCTAGTTCAAGAAAGACCACCAATCAACGTGGTGGAAAGGCGGAAGACACCGAAAGGAGTTTATAATTATTCTGAGGAGAGGAGGCAGTCAATCTCCCATGTTCTACCTTCTAAGCAGTATGTCTCACAAGGGTCAGGCGGTAGTGGAGAGGAAACAGACATGGCACAAGGACCAGTAGCTATTATTACAGAGCCTAGTAAGGCTCGTCAAACTACGAAACGAGAAACTGATATTCCAAGTAGACGTGCCGGCCCTTCTCAGATGGTCATCAATCGAGCATCCATTTTTTACAATTCCAACTTTTCATGCCATCCCGGTCTACCTGCCAATCGTATCCTTTACATGAAGGACGCGTACTCGATGTTTCCTCTTCTCGTTTCTTGAGTACACTTATGGTATATTTGTCATACATGCATAGGTATCAAGAAAAGACAGGAGTGTCGAGTTTAGTTGCCCCCTTCAGTTTTCGTCTTAAGTCTAAAAGTATGTGCCAATTAACTTATGTGAACTTGGGGCTACCCAGAATTGCTTGATTTCTTGAACCGCTTCACATAACGCTATAATAGTGTTTTTATTTTTCTAGTACACATCGGATATTTTTGTCAGGCAGAGTGGAAAGGACGAGGAAGCTTGTATTTCTTGACTATTTGCAAGATATTCTCAACAAATTAAAGCCTGATGAGGCTGGAGCGGATCATCTTCACGCTTATATCTTCGGTTCTCTTGATGGCATGTCAGCTGGCTTATCCAGTGATCCGAATGTATTTGTGGATACACCAATTAGGAGGTTAGAGCTGAAGATTGAGTGTAGTAAATTTATTTTTTCATGTATTCATGGACAGACTCTCTGGAGCTGAAAGGTAGAAAGCATAACCGTCAGGTTCATTTTCGACCTCGTAGTGGAGCAAGTTCTGTTTTAGGCCGTTTCAAACTTTATCTCGTTTGAGACCTTTGACTCTGTTGTAAGACTAGGACTTCAGATTAATCATCAGATTAAGTGTATATTTTTCTGACTGTCGTTTCATGACATTGTCTCAGGTCTACTCGCCTGTTATTGAAGCAACTGCTTGCGCGTGCGAAGCGCTGTGCATATGCCAAGTTGCTCAATCGCCACTGTCCACTTCCTCAGGTGTTGAACTCACAGCTTGCCGAATCCTCCACTCCTTTCATGACAGCAGCTACTGCTCCTTCGCCTGAAACTCAGGTACTCTTGTGTACTCGTTACTGTAAACTGAAACCGACTGCCTCGAACAACGGCTGTAGTAGTACTCATCCTGTTGAAGTTTGTCACTTCGTACTGATAGACCTCTTCCTCGTTTTGTTTTCTCGTACTGGAGACATCAATAAGCTGTGTCAGTTCTTCTATTGTGGGCTTAAGTGCAACTATGTACATCGGTTTTTCAACTGTAGTACGCTAAGTTCACTCAAATTCAATTGGTGTTTATCTGTCCTTGAGAGTTTAAAACAGCATCGTCTACCTTTGGCGCTGGGTCTAGGCTGTCAGGCTACGGCACTTTGATGTAAACAACTTCGACAGTTCCACTCATCCGAGTCCTGAACAGGCATTTCTACCGTGTAGGTGGTCTGTTTAGAAACTTTCAGTGACTTGCATGTCGTATCTTGCAGAATGGATCACAGAGAAGTCAACCTGTTGTTGACAAGCATGAACGCGAGAATCTGGAGCAGCATTTAGAAGTTGAAGAAATGATGAAACTACTGCTTGGTCCCATGTATCAGCCAAGCGGCACAAGTATCACCAAACCCTGCGATCAACTTGATTATGTCAGTGAAGTTCAGTTGACAACAATTCCAAGGAGCGGTGAACAGAATGCAGGTGGTAACAACAAGGGGTTCGAAGCTGAGAAACATGAAAAGGATTGTGCTGATGCTATCCACACGGCCAGCATCGTCGCTACGGACAAGACACTGCGAGCAGGACTCATAGCTTCCTACGCAGATCATAGCAGTGTTGTCGGGTTTCTCTGGGCTGCCTGCAGAAGTATCATACCCCCAGATATGCTCGGTTCAAAGCGAAGTTGGAGATCCTTGCGTAGTAGTATTGCTCATTTTGTAGGTCTCCGGAGGCATGAAAAGTTTAATATTCAGCAAGCACTTCTCAAATTGAAGCTTTCCAGCTATTCCTGGATGACTATTGCTCCATCTACTACTTTGGATAGTACATCAAAGGTGAGCTCGAGTACCGGAGAACGAGTACTGCAGCAGAAAAAAATGGAGTTGTGGCTATCCTGGCTGTTTACCAGTCTTGTGGTGCCTCTCATCCGGTCTCATTTTTATGTTACAGAGATTGAAAATCATAGGCAAAATGTCTTCTACTATCGAAAGCCAGTCTGGGCGAAACTCCGCAACATAGCCTTGAAAGATCTGACACAGCGAAACTACAAGAAGCTGAGCAAGAAGTCGGTTTCTGAAGCTCTGGACGGTAAAGCTCTTGGTTTTTCGAAGGTCAGACTGCTACCTAAACGAACAGGAGTGAGGCCAATAGCAAATCTTGCAGCTCCTTCTCAAGGTACCTTGAAGTTTAGAGTGAAGTCCGAGAGGCGACCAACATTACGTCAGTTATTTGGAGATCTTGAAAAAGCAACAGCTCCCAGTAATGGCCAAGCGATGATCTACTGCAACAGTGATAGCGGCGTTGGTGGTGCGAAGGATTCAAGTGATTCGTTCACGGAATTTTCTCCCCAAAAGTCATGGCAGAGCGCTTCATTCAGACAAAGTCATGTAACCACCTGTACAACTTCTAGTCACAACTCTCCCAAAGGCAATACTGCCAGCGCATTGTTCAGAGCTGCTTCGTGGGAAACGACTCCGTGCAAATATGTCATGCCAGATGGTGAAGTCAGAAACAGTAGAGTCCCCCGAAAATCTTTAAAGAGTGTGAATTACTCCTTTAGATCTGTCAACTCTGTTCTAAGAGATGCATACTTCTGCCTGAAGCTTGAGAAGGATTCTTATCCCGAAGACCTGGGATCCTCTGTTTTTGGATACACTGATATTCACTCCAAGGTCCTTCCTTTCATACTTCAAATCAAAGCCTCTTCAACGACAGTCCCACGCTTGTACATGGTTGTATGTGATGTGACCAAGGCTTATGATACTATTCAGCAGGAAAAGCTTCTTGAGATAGTCAGTGAATACATGCGCAGCTTCGATTATAATGTGGCTAAGTACACTTGTGTGACTCCAACTCTGGCTTCAGTCAGAGTCTCTCATGAAAGAGCACCAACACGAGCTTCCGAGCATCAACATTTCACTCAGTTGGTGCATGACCTGGCAACCAAGCACTCTCACTGCATCTTCACGGATCAGGTACGGTACTCTTCTGCTCTCATGATGATGCTGCTGCTTGCCACCATACCACTAGGACTTTAGGACATCCTGTCTCATCTTTGTCATCTACTCTCTCATTTTCGGTCGTATCTTGGTGATCTTTGCATGAGGGTACATTGTGAAATTTTGTCTAGACAAGTGCATTTTATCATCTTGACTTCTGCCAGAAGTTTATACAGGCCAAAGTTTGGAAGAAGAGAATGTTCGTGGAGCCCCATCGTGTTTGAAGGAGTTTCAGCCACTTAAATTTTTTTATAACCTAAACCTTACCTCGTACCTTTCGTCATTGTGAACAGGGTTTTTGCACCTGTGTACGACGTGAGAAAATCCTGGGTTTGTTGGAAGAACACCTAAAGAACAACATCGTGCAAATGGGGAAACAGTTCTATCAGCAGACAGTCGGTATACCCCAAGGCAGTATATTATCCTCCATTCTTTGCTCACTCTTTTATGGTCACTTTGAATTGCAGAGGTTGATGCCTCATCTACAGTCGCGTCTTACAGAGAAATTACTGTCTTCAAAACGTGCTGCTTCCATGGCGTCAGCTTGTGGCTTACAACTTCCTCAAGCTGAAGTCTTAACCACACAGACGGCGGAGATGGACGTTGAACACATGTTGGAATCATCTTTCGATATGCGGAGTCCAGATCCATCACCTAAAACGCTCAGTAATGGCAATTGCAGCTGTTCTGAATGTCAGAAAAGTGACTCCTCCAGCATATTGAAGAACTCTGTCCTCTTGCGCCTCATAGATGATTCCTTTTTCATCTCTACGTCTGAAGCAGCAGCAACAATGTTTGTCGAGAGCATGCACATGGGTTCGGAGGAGTACGGATGTCATGCCAATAAGCGGAAGACAGCTGCCAGTTTCACTGTACAGCTTGGTAAAAGAGTTTTGCCCAAGAAGATTTATACTACAGAAGATGGTGCTTGCTTCATCCGCTGGAGTGGCCTCCTCATCAACTGCTACACCGTGGAGTTTCAAGCAGATTACACAAGGTCGTGCATGGAACGAATAATCTTGTCACGGATGACTATGTGTGGAAGGCGTCTAGTGTCTTCCAGTCTCACCCCATGTCATTGTATCGGCATAAGAGTCCTTGTTAGCAGTAATTAATTGTGAAGGTTTGCAGGTATCGGGTCGACATAGTTGATTGGCATTGTGTTGGGTCAATGCCTGCAATTTATTCCACGACTTTGAAGAAATGCGTTGAGTGCTGGCAAGGAACAAGTTCACCTATACTGGTACTTGGTATACGTTACATGACGTGCTTTACAATCAGAATGCGCGCTTAAGATATACGTGTTCGCTGGATTAGCATTAACATGATGTCAGAATGTTTCATGTGTCGCAGATACTCTGGGGAGCACATCCGATCTACACTGACGGTGAAGAGGGAGCGAAATCAGGGCTGGCATCTTGTCCTGAAAATGTGCCAATACATGAGGCCCAAATGTCATGCCTTGTTTTTTGATCCCCGAATCAACTCCCCTGCCACCATCCGACTCAACGCATTTCAGTCTTTTCTTCTGTGCGCGATGAAGTTTCACGCGTATATCTGTTCTCTGCCTCGTGTCACCGGAGACAATCAGCCATTTCTGTATGAAGTGGTCTGCTGTACTATCAGGTAAGCGCATATACCAACCGAAACCATACAAAGTCAGGACTAGCGTTCGTGTTGAAGAGGAGTGACAGATTTGTTTCATGTCGAGCACGTTTAGCATCATGCCTGAGTCTTCTCTTTCGTCAGCAGAGCCCTCTAGAGAGAGTTCTGAGTGTTCCATTCTGCTGATATGACATTCTAATTAGGACGGCCAGGTTCCATAGTGTCAGCTTTCGTTGCTTAGGTTGTGCCGAGGAAGTTCCATGTCCAGAGTCAATCTGAATTCAGGTCGCTGTTGACAACGTTCTGTCCTGTCTATTTCTGCAGGTATATGTACGGTCTTCTGAGACACAGGATGGAAACGGTTGGAGCAAAAGCAGTCGAATATTTTCCCTTCGTGGAGCTTGAGTGGCTGGCGATTGTTGCCTTTCACCGGATACTCAAGAGAAAGCAATCACGCTATCAAATGCTTCTACCAGCTTTGCAGATTCAGCTTGAGAATCCGAAGTACAGGAAAATGACATCCTGCCCTCACCTTTCCTCTGCTACGGATGAGAAGAGATCGTCCATGTTTAAATACATAAAATATTGAATTTGAAACGAACTCACTCACTCACTGAACAGACTCAGCTTGCGTAATTCTCCGTCTCTCCTCAGCACTAGAGAGCTCAGAAGTTCGTACTTAACAGCTGATCACTCCAATCTTGAGGCACATACATATTTCGTCGAACCTAGTCCCTCCTCGCCCCACCCACCATCCAAAAGTTTCTCATCGGAGTCACTAAAGTTGAGCAGTAAGCAGCATTTCATTCTCTTGTGGTGCATGAATGTCTTCAACTGACCGTTTCTAGCTCCAACCTCCCTACTTTCTGAAGGAACGAGAGGTGAAGTGAAGTAACATTCCAATCGAGAAAACTAGAACTACAAGCTCACCTACATTCAACATGGAAAGATGGATCTCAGCAGTAATCATGGAACGAAGACAATAGGTCATGTGGATTCTTTTGCAGTGGCCATGGCTTGTTGCACTCTCCCAGAGTCTCCCACATTCACAATCACACCTTGGTCATGTACTGTCAATCTCGGTACAAAGACATGCCTTCTTTTGATAATCAGTGTGTATGTGATCCATATGGATAATTTCTAAATTATGTGTTCATCACAAGAGGTCATGTGGACTCCTTTGTAGTTCCCATATAGCTTGTAGGTTGTGTACATTCAATTTAACTCTTAGGTAAATAATGATCTTGAGGTCAGAATTTTCAATGTAATACATTTCATTTTGAATCCAATTTCAACTGGAATTCAATTTCATCACCCCATCTAAATAATCCAATGATCATTATTTGAAAGAATTATCATCGCCAAGATGAACTCCCACGGGATTACTTTATTACCTGGATATCAACATATATAACTTCCAATTTTGACATTGGAGTCACAAATTCGAATTTGTGAATGGTGATTAGTCACAAAGTTAACCCTAAAGTAAATTAATGTTTACTTTTTACACCTCATTGTGGATCCAATTTACATGAGTTATTGTTATGGTCCGACTCATATTAATTCAAAACACCTTCTATTTTGGCTATAATGAAAAAACTTGGCAGTAGTGGGACAACGAGCCCTGTATTTGATAAGCGGAACACGGCCTCGAAGACCAAGTTTACTGGTCCGCAGTACTAGGCTTCAGCCCTGGGTTTGACAAATTCGTTACTTAATTCTTCTCGCCAAGTGAAGATGCCAAGAGCACTTGTAGATATATCAGTTCACGTAAGCAACGTACATCCTGAGGAATCATAAGGCGAAAACAGTTAAGGCAACGAGCGCGCCTGTAGGGTTGAAGGATGGGCTGGCCATCTTTATGGGGTGACAAGGAGCATTCCGAGAATTATCTGCCTGTTCAAAATCCCCTCACCTAGCAGGTGTGTTCCCTTTACATCTGATTGGGATTGATTAGTCGAGCTGCCCTCCTTTCCAAGTTTGTGGGGCTTACCTCGTCTGCCTTGCTTCTTGCATCTTTTATGTTGTGGTAAACTCTCCCCACGACGACGTGCAGTGTCCTTTAATTGTCATTCCTGTACGGCTGCACTCAAGCTGGTGCACAGGATCGTTGCCCGGGTTTGGCAGGTGTCGAAAGTAGAGACTCCAAAAGTTTGAGCATGCCAGCCTAGGTCGAAAATGTAATAGGCTCGTTGATTGGTGATGGGAGCGAAGAGTCGAGCTGAGGAGGCTCGTAGAGGTACGTCACCTTGCAGACAATCATCCAATAGAGTACAGCGGTTTGGAGTCTCAGAAACTAGTGCCTGCAGTACAGATTTAGGAGCTCTTTGAGGCGAGGGAAGGCCGCGTGCTTCTCACACTCTCTCATCTACATACCTTTGAAAATGTGCGTGCTTAAGCAGCAGTCGGAAGTTCTCCATGCTTCCCAACATGCACTTGGGTGTGAGTGTGCTGCAGAGTTTGGTGTTCGGTGCAAGGAAATAAGGAAGGAGAGCCGTGAGGAGGGAGGGAGGGACATAGTTGTTGCTTGGAATTTACAGTCTTGCGAAGATCAGACTCGCTGACAGTTATTTGGCAAAATAACTGAATCGCGGGCCGCTTGATTGGGCACATGATACGCAGTGGCTTGGACTTCGGTGCCATATAACTGATGGGACAAGATTGGAGCTCGTTGTATCAGAATCACTGGCCTCGAAAAAGCAGAAACGACCTTCTGGTGGAGGATAACGGGCTTTTGAGTATATTGGTTCTGGAGGTCTGGCGCTCCGAGGGAGGCAGAGGTGGCAGGGAGGGAGGGAGACCTAGTGAGTGCGTGGGGTCTTCAGAGACTCGGCACTCCGATTAGGGCCACCAGGCTCGTTACGGGCTGCATTAGTTTGACATTTAGTTACGGTCAAGGTCCAGTTTGGCGTGTAGTGCTAGAATAGCCGAAGGGACAAAGTCGAAGCGCTATGTAGGAGAAAGACTGCTTCCTTTTTGCTATATTACTCGCGACTTCCATGTGGGGGAAAGACTGGCTTGCGTAAAGCAGGAACGAGCTCGGGGTGGAGGATTCTGGGTTCGAGGGGATGGCATTGGAATGCAGACTGACCTGGACGTTTGCTGTCAAAGGTCTTGGATTACTTGGATCCAGATACCGTTTGTATTTTGGATCGTCAGCCTCGAGGATAGTGGCCAGTCCAGCATTGAAGCTTGGAGACACCTTCGAGGATGGAAGTCGGAGAGAAATCAAACCAGAGGAGGAGGAGGGAGGGAGGGAGATAGAGAGGTGACAGAGAGAGGGGGAGGACTTGAAAGCCGGTGTAGGCCAGTCCTTGGCCAAAGGTTTAGGGTTTGTCAAGGAACTAGAAGTAGGAGATGATGATTACTTTCTAATTGCTGATGATTCCAGTGATGAGAGTTCCAGTATCTAAAGAAACAATTCTGGCAGCTGGATAATCATTTGGCCATTGTGTCAGAGTCCTCCTCGGCATGGTAGGTAATAACTCCCTGCCAAAGATCCGAAGCAGGATTTCAAGTGAATGCGAGTCATTATACGCCACAAGGCCTCTTGTTTTGACTGGTGAGGTGCGGTGGCTTTGAATTTTTCTTTTTGTATTTCATTCCAAAGGTCTTTTCCTATCCAGGCAGAATCAACCAGTTCTGGAATCTTGCACTGATCCCCATAAACAGTGGGGTCTTCCAGTCTGTGGCATCGTAATGGCAATCTTCTCCTATGTTCGCTTTGATTTCACTCCCATGTTGCTTTCTACATTTCCACCAGCCCAGAAGCAGCAGCAATTCCGGCCCCGGCCTGCCTCTTGACCTACACTACACCGCTTCGTGATGATCATACTTTTCTAACGACTTGAGTGAACTTTTAGGTTAAACGTCTTTCACTTCTCACTCACACGTTCAATGAGAAATCTAGATATGGATCAGAAATCATAAGACGTCAGGCCAAGTATTACTTTTCCACCATGTCAGATCTGGGTACTTTCTCCACAGGTTACCAAAGCATGCGTCCCAGACGAACGTTCATGGACGGGGCCAGTGGTTGCAGAAGTAGTATTAGTATTACAGTAGTACGAGTAACAGGACGCAGTGAATCAATGATTTTCCACTGCAACACTGACTCTCTTGACTCGGACTTCGCATCCTTCCAGCTCTGAACATTTCCACTGGAGCACGAGTTACCACCGGACTCAGTCGCTCTGGAAAAGGCAAAGGTTCCTTCGAAATTTGCACAACATTCATCATCAGATTCTAAAACAAGGTACAAGAAAACAAGAACTTGCAAGCAAGCCAGCCAAACTTGTATGTAGCTGGACACAGACACGGACACGGCCGTGACTGAATGGCCGAGTGACTGAGCGACTGTATGAACGACTGAACGAATGAATGAATCCAGTACCTCTCGTACGTACGCCTAGGCAGAGGCCGCAGCAGCTGCAGCAGCAGCAGGCAGGCACGGGACGAGCGAAATTAAACACTAAAATATACCATTCTAGAGGGTTCATTTCCTCTGAATCACCATCACACTTCTTCCTTCCACTTCCTACATCGGGGTTCTGGCACTACCGTAGACTGGACCTGGATGAGACTGCTGGACAGACGAATAGCCAGACTCATACGCAGGCACCGAGACAGGCCCAGACAGACACACATTCAAGCCAAATGCACGCGCTTAGATCAGTAGAAAATCAATAAACAGCGCTGAGCCTCGACGCTCGTTCGCTCTCTGGGCCGGATGAATGGATGGACGGATGGACTCACGGAGCGAGCGAGGACTCGGAGGAGAGGGTGGTTTGTACAATTGGTACTCGTTATGTGCTGCATCATGCGCGAGCTAGCGCTTACAGTAATTGATCATCCATAAAAGTAATTATTAGATTCAGAAGCCTGAGCTTCTCGCGACCGTCCTCTTCGGAGCTAGCTGGGCATGATTCCCAGCGTCTTCATTCATTGTCGGCACTCGGCGCTACGCTAGCGTTTGGGGTGGCGTTCCGGTTGTCCTCCAAAATCTCAACCCAGCATCGTCTCGAGCCCCAACGCATCGACTACCGTAGCGCTTCGCTTCGTTCGTGGGTGCTAGCACTAGCGCAGGCACAGGCACCAGCAGCAGCGGTGGCACGCTCCAGCGTCTTACTCGTTGTAGTAGGCCGCTGGGCATGGTCTATACACTGCATGCTCTAATCATTCGGCACGTGATCAGCACCGTAATCTACGCTCCCCCGAAACCGGGTCCATGCACTTCTCTCCCCTCCCTTCTCTGTTGCTTCATTTCGTCGCTTGATCGCGGACCGAATTTCCCCCAGCGCAAAGCTTTTGGTCCCATCGTCCCCTTGCCTCCGTCGCCCCTTTGCCCCTTGCTCGCAGCAGCAGCACATGATGCCAATTGTAGACCACGTTACATAAAATTGTGAGGTAAAATTTGCAGGCTCGAGCTGGACAACGCTACTGGTTTCTGCGAAAAGACTTCCGCCGCGATGCTCAAACTGCCTCACCAACCGTGTGAAGAAGAAGACCGGGGTTGAAATAAAATGTCTTCACATAACTGTAACTGCTGTGCGTGGCCTGGGGGGAGGCTGGGCTGGAATGGGCCCATGGGGTCGTTTGGTTTGGTTGCATTGGGTGGCCGGGACTCGGGGCTAGAGAGTCGATGGCGACGAATTATGCCGATTGCGGTGTAGCTGCATCCGTAGGGGGTAGTTACGATCGCTGTGCATCGTGGTGAGAAAAGAGGGAGGGAGGAGTGAGTTAGTGGAGGTCAAGACCGTCGAGTCGGTCAGCCGGCTGAGCGAGGCCGAGGAGTTTCAAGTCCTCGGCCTTCAAGTGGTGCCAAGTTGCCAATAATCTGCTCTCGTCGGCCGGGGACGGTTGGTTGTTGGCTGCTGCCCACATGGAAGATGGTGAACTCTCACACAATCCATCATCTTGACATCTTTCTCTTCGTTCGGCAGGCTGCAGGCAGCGTCCGTAGGTCAGCCTTTTCAAGATCATAAATTCAGCACGATAGATACGAGACGACGACGACGACGACGACGACGAGGGTGCTGGTGGTATCACAGTGGTGCTTGCTGTCGTTCCATGGTGGGCACCAGCAGCCACCACCATCCCCGCATGATTTGATCCATGCATTCAGCCGCTAGCCAAGGCAAGGCATGGCAACCGAGACCGGTGTCAAAGAAACCCATATGTTTTGATGGTTTGCAACCTTGAAGGGAAAATGTGCGGCAACCATGTCAAGCCTCTTACTGATTCCAGGGTCCGTGACCAGTACTCATTCTCGAATTCATCTAATTGTACAGCTCTAGGAATTCACCGGCAGCCCACAATGTGATCAGGCAGGGAGGGAGGTAGGGTGGTAGGGAGAATTGGAGTGAATGAACAAAATGGACAGGCATTTCAACGATGCATCAAGCGAAGCAGAAACCCATTAGCTCTCAAATCGACAGTTTCTCATGTCCTTGGAATCTGCCTCTCGAATATTTAGGCTCGGACAAAAACACGACCATGGCTTAGCTCCTAATACTAATTCCTCACTAAACATTGCGATCGTCCGTTCCTCCCTAGAGCAATGCCAAAAGTTCACGCTCAGCCTCACGGATTGATTCAGGTGAAGAAGAAGACTGTCGCTCACGTAGCAGCAGCAGCAGCAGTTACAGCAGTGGGGGGTAAACGGTATAAAGCCGGGGGCAAAGTTGTCCATGAGGAAGTGATCAATGTACAAGTTCCAAGCACTGGCGTCTGGACAGTTGTATCCAACCTTTTTCAAGCCCTGAGTGAAGCCAGGGACGACTTGCTGTCTCTGATGTCCAGCGACAGCTTCCGAGGCCTTCGAAACTCAACATTTTCACCATCCTCGAAACCTGCTGCTGGAACGACGTTGTGGAAGGCCAGGGACAAGGGCAAGGACAGGGACAGAAGTAGTTCCCCAGCACCACCTCGCTCAAATTCTGCACCGGTGGAGTCATTGAGGAGTATTTACACCACCAGAGCTTCTGCTGCTGATCCAAACCAGAATCAGAAGGAAACTGCTGCTGGCGGTGCAGGTGAATATTGTGCACCTGTGACTTTTGGAATGATTTTAGATTTTGAACGGGTGCACCGAGGCAGAAGTCCACCTGCAGCTAGCTCGACTCTTGATAATAATCATCACCAGCTGCTCCCTCGAGAATCTGGCTATGAACCACCCCTACCATCTCGGCCTACTACTGCTACTTCCCCCTCGGCGGCATCAGCAGCATTGGGAGCCCGGAGTAAGGCATCGGTTTCGGATTGTGTGGGTCCATGCCTAGAGGGCAAACGTGTCTGCAAAGCGGCTCGCTATGCAGATCTTTTGAGAGCAGAGGCAAATCAGCTTCGAGAGAGGCGGCTGGCTGAAGAACCCATATCTCGTCTAGGCAAGCCGTCATGGCTCTAAACGCACCAATTGATTGCTCGATATTTGGAATCTGATCGTAAGTATATGAGCCTCGACGTTGAATATCGTACGACATTGTTAGTCCTCCCGTCCTATCTATCTATCAATCAATCTGTCTGTCTGTCAGTGAACTGATCTCAACACGAAGACAATCACAGATGATAGTCGGGCACGGCACGCTGAGATACAATAGCTCATGTCCATCCACAGCGTAGTGCGGCAAGCTATTTGATACCATGCGCGTTGCTTGAAAATCCTCTTGCAATTACCATCCATCTCTTAAATCAGGGAAGGAACAATCAGCTCACCTTACATACGAGCCACCGGGAGAGTGGAAAGGGATGTGAAGAATTCATGTAAATTTGGAAGCAGCTCTCTCCTTCGTTTCCTGTAAAAAATACGGTCCATGGATGTCACTGAATAGTAGTTGAAGCAATACCTACGGAAGGAGGAAGAAGAAGGAGAGAGAGAGAGAGAGAGAGAGAGAGAGAGAGAGAGAGGAGTATAGAAGTGACAAGTTTGTTGTACATGACATTGTGCGAGTGGGAGCAAGTTGGAAGGCAAGAAGGAAATCGAGGAATCAATTAGACAGAATGGAACGCAACATGGAACTCTCTTCAAGCCAAACATGAGCTCCAAGGTTCCAGAGTAACCCCTGCATCAATGGTGTGTCTAGCCTATCTTGGCACTTGAAGATAGGAGAGGCGAACCATTGAGTCAGGGACAACTCCCAGACTCAAAAGCTGGTGTTTTGACGCGAAGAGGGTTCCATACGAAGCTCCATTGGCAACATTTCTGGCCGTTTCGTCGGATTGCTTATCTTGCTCGTCCTCCTCAAGGGGAGGATTCAAGCATAGAAACCAATGACCTTGTCATTGTTAAGTTTCCATGCTTACAATACAAACCCCCAATGCAACAGCACCAGCAGACGAATACGAAGAAGACTATTGTGATGCACTTCAAGTCGATGGTCTGGTAGCGAAAACGATCACTGCCGGGTGGGCTCCAGATCGATCCTATGCAACAATCATTCATTCACTCCTCTCCAAGCTTCATCACGAACGGCTGCAATCGGAGAGCTAAACCTTTCATATTCGCTCGAGCGTCAGTTGGTAATTGTGACAAGTAAAACCCCACCGACCCCAGACACAACTGGGGCAACCAGGCCGAGGTACTAAAGCATTGAGCGAGTTCAAGCAATTTCAAGACATGAGGCTCGAGCTCGAGTTCATCTACTTGTCCCGGCATGTCAATGGCTGGCTGGAAGGAATTCGAGATTTCTTCTGGCCTGGATAACCCAAGGACGAAGGGAATTGCCCCAAACATTGCACAATGTCATCTGATTTCGAGCTTGTGACATGGATCGAGAAGAGGTTTGGAATTTCCTCATCAAACGCAAACAAGCAGGCAAGCAAGGAGCAGACTGAAGGACTCGAGTGATCTCAAGACCGCAACTAATACTGGCCCAGGGCATGAGAGAAAATGCCAAATTTCTCGCTTCATGCTCACCTCCATCCAGAAACGAACAAGTTGCATCCAGAAACCGAGCAAGTTGCAAACAAAAGAAAGTCCAAGATCGGTCGTTGCATTGGTGCACGTTTAGCGGAACTGAAGCGGTTCGGATTCTAAAGACGGATGGACGGAAGGACGCAGTAGCTGAGCAGGCAAGGCAAGGCAAGCAGGCTCAGAGAAGAAGCTGACTCGTGATCAGAGCTGGTTTTCTGAAAATAGTCGGATTCAAGTTGCTAACTCGGCAAACTCTTGCGAGAACAAAGACCCCCCTTCACTGAGTGACTGAGTGACTGAGTGACTGAGAGAGAGGGAGGCACGGAGAGCTAGCTAGAGATTGGACGGGAGGGATACAGGAATGGAAGAGAATGCAGCAGCAGCAGATTGTTGCCCACAGATGGATGACATGGACTGGTTGGCTGGCTGAACAGACATGAACGAGAAGGTCCCATTATGAATCAAGTGCATCGGCAGGAGCAGCTGCTGGGCCTGAGGCCTTAGCGAGGAAGGAAGGAAGGAGGCGAGGAAGGAAGTGGTACGAATTGTAGGCATCGAGCCGGGCCGGGGCTAGAATCGTGCCTAACCAACTCGAGAGCTTCTGCTGAGGGCGGGGGGACTGTAGAATGAGCGAGCCTCGTAAACCTCAATCCAAGGCCATCAAGTGCTGCTTCGCCGAATCGTCAGCGACTGAAAAAGAGCGCTCTCAGACAACTGTCAGGACGGAACTCGAGAGCCCCAGCGCTGAACTTTACTGAAGGCGTCTGAGAGGTGAATGATGGGACTATTTATGCATCCAGGGCAGAGAGCTGCTGGGCCGGTGGGCCCGTGCGCTTCTCTCATTTTTGCATTTGTATAGTCCTCTCAAGACGCCAATCTGACACTCGAAATTCACCTGGTTATGAGTACAATCAGTGCAATTTCACGCTTGCCTTGACCGGTTCTCTTCCGCTGACACCCCTCCCTCCCTTGGCTTCGCGCCTTCTTCGATCAAATGATTTTCTTTGTTTTAATGATCCATGCTTAGAATCTGATCAATTGTCAATCAAGTTTACGTTGCTCCATGCCAGACCCATCTTGACTCTGTGAGTCCAGTCCCGGCATCAGTGACTGATGTGACTCCCTATGCCTCGCTACTAGCTGCTCCAGAACCTCCTCCTCCTCCTCCTACTACTTCTCCCACTGCCGGGTGAGGTGGGGTGGCACCCCCACCACCTCCTCCTCTACTTTCCAGATCTGCAAGTGCTCTCGTGCTCTCTCTCTCTCTCTCGTCTCTCGTCCTTGCTCGCGCGCTCGCTCGCTCGCTCGCTCGCTTCCTTCCTTCCCTCCCTCCTCTTCCTCCCATCGGTTTATTAATTCTTGTCTCGGTTCGGTCGAGCTTTGTTTGACAGACGCAGACACGGACATGTTTGTTTGTGAGCACATATGACGCACAGAATGAATGAGCCTGGCGACAATTCTCGTGGTCCAGGACTGCCTTCGCTCTCCCTAACTTTACTCTTGCACATTCAATTTGACAGAGTCCTGGTGGCATGGCACCGTCAGCGGGCTCTCCTCCTCCCCCTCCTCCTTCTAGCCCGCCAGCGAGCCAGTCCATCCATAAATCCTCTTTCATCGATCAAATCAGCTGCTAATCAGGTCCCCTCTTGCTGAACCAGACTAAACGCAGTGCTCGCGAGAGAGGGCATATTCAGCTGAATATTAAAGATGAAAGGGAAATGCCCCACGGTGCAAAAAGAGTTCCTCGAAAGTTTCGTACGGGTAGGAAGGGGCGAGGCCCGCGAGGCCAGGACAAGCCTAGGGCAAGAAAAGCCTATCTATCTACGGATTTATCTACGATCTAATATCGAGCCGGTGATCGGCTGACTGACCTGAAAAGCTGGAGATAGTCCGAGAGAGAGAGAGAGAGAGGGTTGCGGCAACAAAGGAGCTCACAGTAGAAGTAATGTGGTTCTAGTTCTGAATTCGAATCCACGTGAGGGCGACGAGAGAGCACTCATAATCATATTATTAGCAGCGACAAGGGTTAATCGACATGGGGTTTTGCATTGAAAGTGTTCTGTAATCGCATGACAAGGAGACTGACATTCATTCATTCCTCGGCTGTCAGAGAGGTGTGGATGATAGATCTTCTAATCAACCAAATCACGCAGCATTGATCCAACTTTGAGGTTTTAGTAAAGGGTTAGATAGCGTGTTCATGCTATGAGTCCGTGACTGGTCTTAATGACGTTCCACCGTACTTTCCCTGCCAAAGAGCCCTCTGAGCCTCTGATCATTGTCACCACCTTAAGTCGATGAGGTCCGTCTGTCTGTCCTGCCATGCCATCACTCAGAAGCTGCTGCTGCTGCAGCAGCATTCTCCTCTCCCCTCCGTCCCTCCTTACTCCTCCTGAGTTCTGTCGACTAGTGCATGTCAGTGTTCTGCTGCCAAGCTCGCTGTCAGAAGTTGCTGTGGCAGCTCTTTCTTCCTCTCCTTGCCTTGCCTTGCCAAAGTTGCCATACCATGCCAATCCTTGCTTCCCTTGGATGGTCTTGGCTGCTCTTGCAGCTTGCGGCAGAAGCAGCAGCAGTTTGTGTACTTGATCATGACTATGCCAACTGCACAGGTGGTGAAAACTCATGACAGCATGTGACCATGTACGCACGCCTTCTTACACTTTGACCTGATTTAAAAATAGGACGACGTTGAAGTGAGCTTTACCGTAGTCTCCAATAGATCTATCTGTTGCAATTATATTGGTGTGTCCTTCGTCGTCGCAGCATGACAACTGAATCTGCCGACGATTGGTCAAACACTAAGGCGATTGACTGACAGATTTCTAGTGACCTTTGCTTTAAGCCGGTAGCAGATGTTTGACATTTATTCCATCTCTCTTTTGCTCATGCCTTCACGCCACTCCCCAATTGCACCGAAGTTTCTTGGAGTTTAAGGATGGTTGACATGAACACCCCAAAGCATTTCACCTTCTGTCCTCTACCTAATCAGTGGAGTCCCAGCTCCCTTTCTCCAGCATTTCCCTTCCCTTCCCTTCGCTTTGAGGCCTGACTTTATTTATGTACCCCTGGGAAAGTAACCTCGAACCCACATGTCCATCTAGCGAGAAGATTCAAACCTCAACTTTGCTCAGCCGTAGGCCGAATCGAGTGCCTTCAGTGACATTAACTTGCTTGCAGGCTATAAATCCCGCATATCCAGCATCGCCAGAAGACTTATCCAAAAGGCTATCATCGCTACGGTGCTGGTACACTTCGCTCCCTTCCTCGTTTCTAGACCTCTGACTTTTCGACCTCGGCCTTGCCCTCAGAAACAAACAATTGCTTCCACTCTCCCAGACAAAATACACTTATAAAATTGTTGCATCCATGTACTACATTATTGCCTTCACCATATTTACATTTGTGTGGCTGGTGCCGGTGCCCCTCCCTCCCTCTGCACATTGACTCACAATCGGAATTCTTTTACCGTCTGTTGAGTGTCAGTGACGGAAGGGAGGGAGGGAGGAGTGAATGAAGGAAGAGCTATGCCTCCTCCCTCTCCTTCCTCCCCTAAGTCCCCTTCCTCTTGATAAGTTCATCCCTCGGCCTCTCTAACCACTACCTTCAGCACCAGCAGTGTCCAGCACGACGCCGGGAAGAGATGGATTTGGGATAGCAATGCTCGAGTTCCAAAGGGCACAGTAGGTTTATCTATTGCGAGCACATGCATGGCCATTGCCTATTGGGAGTTTAGAGAGTGTAGACCTCCAACCACTCTCTCATGTAGCCGTAAGCGTAATGATTAGGGGATGTGCGATGGGCCGGTTGACAAAAGAACAAAAATGCAAAAGTTGTCTCTCGTGAGAAAGTGTCTGTTGTCTAATGTCTGACCAGTAACGAGAAGGGGCGGGGGGTTTGGACGGCACGGTTCAAAGACCATGAGGCGAAAGAGTGACAGTTTCGGAGAGTTCGAGAAATGCTCTTCTCCATCACTCTTAATCATTACATTTTGTCTGCGAAGTTGAAGTGAATTTGTTACCACGAGAATCTTAAGGGCAAGTTTCGACCCCCACGAGGAGCTCATGGGCACTACTTGTGGCTGGATGGAACGCATTGACATTGTGTCAAAACGTCCTCTAAAATGAACCCCCTTCGTTCAGGATATTGGACGCCCTTGGCTTTCATGCCAAGACACGATCAATGAGGAAGAAAAACCTATGCCTTCGAGAGGCATCAGTTCAAAAACACCTACTTCTCTCATGGTTTGCAGTCCCAAATCTCCACAACAGACCTCAGAGATCACATGGCTCACTATCCAAGCACTTTTGGGGCTTTTTCCTTCTTTCTTCTAATTCTTCTTCACTAATTTTTTTTTTTTGGGTTCCTTTGCTTTGCTTTGTATGGTTCTCGATAGGGTGCGCATTTCAATTTGACTCGTTTCGAGCTTGAGTGCGAGTGGATTCATTAGACCATTATGCAAGAGCACAGGACTGCAGTCATGGTCAAGTTGCATGTCATAAAGGGGCTAGAAGGGGAGGAAGTCTCTATGCCTCTTAGTCGAGTCTCACTCGGACCACAAGGCACCAAAGCCTCAACTCACTAGCGAACAGTGTTAAACATAATCTGATCCAAGCGTCCTCCGCATCATCCATTTGCAGCAGTAACGGATGCTGTGTGCTGGCACCGGTCAAACCATGTCATGTCATGTGCTATGTGTGAGGGCTCCTCCTGGCTCGTACAACCCCATGAGTCCTCGACGGGATGTCCGCGAAGGCGAAGCAAAAGTTACTGAAGCATCACTTTCGAGCCCAATGAGCAAAAGAAAGAAAAAACGATAAACACTTTGTATTGAGAAGTTTAAGGATCAGAAGTACCATGAGATTCTATAACATAATCCGTCCCTCAGCCTCATCCATGCACTCACTCAAAACACAATTTGACGGCTCATTTTCTAATGAAGAAGTACACGTCCCTGGAATGGTTCAGAGTCCACCCTTGGCTATGCAAAGGGATAACTCTTTGTTATCTAGATGGTCATTCATTCATTCAGTTTACCACCAGTTTATCTGCTGCTTTTTGGGGTTCGGATGTCCTGGCTCTCTTCCACAGACCAACGAGGTTGGGCTTTTTGGACCCTCGTGCTCAGAAACAAACACATTTGCTTGTCGAAACCAGCGGCCTTGGAAATGGACCCCCAGGTACAGCTGCCCCAGATCTGCATCTGGAATCTAGATCTTTGCACTTGGAAGTTGATGGGCGAGATATGTGAGCGAACGCTGTTACCGAGGTGGAAAACGCTGACAAAGACAAAAGATTACCGCAAATAAACAATGCACCGGCACTTATAAATCTGCCCGCCCGCCTGCCCTCCTGCCTGCCTGCTCGCTATGATGTAGGACTTAAGAAGCTCGTAATTGCTGATACTTTTAAGATACTGTCAGCGAGTCGGCTGATTTGGCAGGATCTTTTAATGGGTTCGAATCCACAGAATCCATAGTGACAACGGTTTGTAATGTCGATTGTCATTCTAGCACCCCTTTGTAGCCCGCTCGCTTAGCTCGCGAGTTATGGCCGTCCGCCCTCTCAGTACTGTATCAAACCATTCTCGCATGCATCACAAGAAAATAAACAATCTCAATTCCTCTCTTCTCGGAAACACCATCGCAAAGAAATGAGTAACGTACAGCAGTAGTAGCAGCAGTACAACCCTTTCATTTCTGCTATCATGGCTACATGGAGTGAAAGCAAGACAGGCCGAGGGAAAAGTTGACAACGAGACATGAACGCTGATTCCGAGGTCGAGAACGAGGACGAGGACGAGCATCAGATACGATACAAGCTTACTCGAGACCTCACCTCGACTCATCGGCAGGAGGTGCACTTTTAAATCGCGGCGCTCGTAATGATGTGGGACGACGGACTGAGCTGAGGTTGTGTTTGATGATATTTGTAAGATACTGTCAGCGGCCGATTTGACAGTTCCGGTGGCCATTGGCCGCTATTAGTTTTAGGATATGTGTTGTGCAGTTATTGTAACAGTAGATTCGGAGGCCTTGTACAACACAGCCATCCACAGCCTAAGCATTACTTCTCCAGCTCCATGCAAGGTAAATGCGGGCAGGAGGGGAACTTGGGAAGATCATTCACGAGCACATTCATCCACTGATCGCCTTCCGTAGGTCCCAGGTAACGGGAAACCTTTCCCAGTCCAGACTCCAGAGTGGAACCATGATCTCGAAATAGTGAGAGCAGCGGCAGGATTGTCCTGCACTGTACTGGTAGTAGGACGTCCAGCTTTGGTCGACCATGAAATTGCTCCCAAAGTGGAAGCAGATTTGCAGAAACATGAGCCCTCGCTCGAAACATTGGAGGCTGGTTAATTACGTTGATGTTTACGCCCACGTGGCCTCGAGCTATTGAGCCAGAACCAGATTACCGTTTTCCAACAACAGTTTTCACATAAGTAGGTACCGCCGTACCACCACATCCAGGAGGGGTTTTAGGTTATCATCAACGAGGCAGCGAGAGCCTCAAGCAGCTACACAACCAGCAGTTGCTGCTGCCCTATTCATTCAACTCTTCCCCAATAATGTCTCCACAATAATATTCCAACCCTTCGCAAGCTACTGTTGGGAAGATCATCATGTATCAACTCCTACGCTTTCAGACAGGCCTTCAAGGCTCCAGCCTCCAAATGTACACGTCCCTGTTCCGACGACCGTCGTCGTCGTCCATTTGGAGAGTGATGTTTCCCGATCCTGCAGCTGTGGCACCGAAGCTTGCGCACATTACTATTTGCAACTTTCCTTCTCCTGTTCTCTGTCTCTCAGGAGAGCGTAGGTCTCGTTCTACAGCTGTACTGTCTTAGACGAGGAGAGGATTTAATATAATAGAATAGAGAAGGATAGAATTGAACGCCAGCAGTTGAGTCGTCGATACTACAAGTTATAGCTTTGCTGCTGGTCGAGGGTTATAATACTCTTGATACGCCACCCGCAAATCTTTTTCAAAGAAAGACCCTAGACCGCAAGCACTTGCGGTCCCGAAAGCTCATGCTTGTTTGTCTGGGTTTCCTGTGTGTACATTCAACAGCAGAAAGTAGAAAGTCTTGCAATCATTCCAGCCTTTCCTAAATCATCTTGATGAGCTGTTCCAGTTATTCACATACTTACGATGACTATTGGAGGACTCCTTCCAATTCGGTCAATGAGCAAAGAATAGTGCATGGCATTGCATCAGTATTTCATAGGCTGGCTGGCTGTCAGGCGAGCAGGCAGCCAAGCAAGCCGCAGGAACTTGCTGAGCACAAGCAGCTGCTCCCAAGGAAATGTCTCTGAATTAATATCTAGAACCTAAGCGAAAACTGAGAAACCCACGGACAGCTCCACCCCAGAACCAAATTTGCTTCTGACAGGTCATCAACCATGATTGTGTTTGTTTTATATTAGTGCTCGTTGAAAAGTTATGTGGGAAAACAAGCAAACTTATGTACTGTCACGCAGTCTGGTGTGAAGATAAGCTTGTTTCTCCAAGGTCAAACGTACTGACTAAGATGTGACACTGTGGACTGTGTATGCATACAGCCCACAAGAGGCAGGAAATGAAGATTTTGCACTCTCGTGAGTCGTCTCCTCCCACGACGACCACAGCAGCAGCAGCAGCAATCAATCTGTGGCTGGCTGTCTGCTGAGAGGGTGATGTGAAACTCTTTTTTCTGGTTGGATGAAAGGGAGGAAGGAACGTGTGGAGGGTGACGTTGTTTCCTTGGGAGAAACATGGTGGATGATGAAGGTTGTGAATAATTCGGGAAAAGAGCACTGAGCCATCGATGGCGGGAACTTGCTTCATTTAGCAAGAAGCAGCCAACAAGTTCCGAGGAGGCATTCAGAAGCTGACAAAAAGGCTCTTTAATTCACCACACAATAAGCCGGGAATGAGCTTTATTATGCTAACTTTCCATTCACGGATGATGCCTACCGTGCGTAAGCCATACTACTACAAAGCACACATGTGCTTAAATCGTGCACACACAGTGCCTGCGATTAACTTCACAGGCTCACAGTGTGTCTATAGCTCTGAATCCACTGATCGTACTATCATTACAGTTTCGTTAAATAACTACAAAAGTTTGAACCTGCGCAGGCCACACTGGACAGGCCGGCTTGAGAGTTCAATGGATCACAAAAATCATTTCGTTTTAGCAGAAACTTTTCGAATAGTTTGCCCGACTTGGAGGTCAAAGGAATGCATTTTTGGTGTTACTGCTTATAGTGAAAATGAACTCCGTCGATCGAGATCCATGTTGAACTCTCCCAACTTGATGTATTTAGTTTTTACTAGTCATAAATGTGCCTACAATGTCCAACAATAGAAGCAACTTGCTGTCAAAATCTGGTGAGAGGTGAACTGTTGACAGTGAAACTTTACATGTTTCCTTGTTCCCCACGTAGGAAGTACAGTAGATTAAGGTAGAGAAATTTTATATCGCATAAGTGTTCCTCCTGTGCTTCTTTTTGAACTGGATGCACATGAATCATAAGAAACGAAGACTCATGAAACCAGTTCGAAGTTTTCCGTACAGAGGCATAGCCCTCAACTTCCTGCACCAAATTATCTCGAAAAAATCGTCTCCTGGCGTAAAAGTTTTATATGGAGCATAGAAATACATAGTACTGAAACCATGGGTGACAGAGTTCTTATATTAACAGGTTAGTCAAACATAAAAAAAACAACCACACACGGAGGTAGCTTTCTTTGAACTAACAAAATAGACGAATACAAGTATAGAGGTGGAACAATGATGAAGCTCTTGTTTATACATGGAACTTCATGCAAGTAAGATATTATCCTCCACCCAAACATCCGCCAAGACTTTATCATCACGACGTGGAATCTAGTTGAGGATCGAGGTGACTTTGCCAACCTCAACAACCAAATCGAATATGTGATGCGTACTTGTTCGAGAAAGGTATGTTCACTTTTAAAGAAATATCGACTTACTAGACAGTTGACCTTTTGATATTCCAGAAGACATGCAAGGCTATTTCAGCTTACACATTCCGAATTCCTATACGCATTTCGCAACACAACTCCCAAGGCACAAATGACCCAATGTATGCCAGTTCGTTGATTGATGACACTTCTTCAAACTCAAATTGTCATGCCAAGAAGATGTGAGGTGCTGCTCCTCCTCCTCTCATTTGTATTGCCAAAAACTGTGTGAGACCAGCGTAAGCCTGAGGATCATCAAATTTAATGGTCAATGGTAGGAGACTACTTGCCTTATTCTTTGCTTCTAGACAGAAAATTAAGTAGGGGCGACAATAATAACTATTGTCGCCCCTACTTAATTATTCTCACTTTACTAATATTATTTTTGTTGTTAAATCTGTCAAATCTTCGATGATGTACCGGGTTTCTCTGGGTCTATCAGATGTCACAGAATAGGGACCAACGCAGCTCGAAACTTGGGGGATCTTTGGGAGATATTTGAGTTTCCCTCCAGAAGACATCACTGTGACACCATATTGCTCTACATCTGATCAAGATCAGCTGTTTGTTAGTCTGTCGTATTGGAAGCTCTGGATCACTTCGAAGGTCTGTCGAAGTTCGCTGTTCTCTTATCCATAACCTCAAACTTTGGGCAGGATGTGAGAATGTGACGTAGAGCATTGGAGCTGGTAGTGGCAATTGATCAATAACCAACATTTCTTCGGTCGCTCGGACGATGAATCGTCAGTAGGGTAGTAAGACAATGGAGGAAGAGGTCACTCCTGAACCTTGTTGAAACAGGACTGACTGATTTGCAGAGCTGCCCAAATGCATATGGTCTTCATCAGTATCAAAGACGCACATGTCGCAATGACAAGGAGTTTACGTTTCGCAGTCAGACATCTGTATCCACCTATCGTGGCCTGCTGTTCACTCTCTGCAGCTCCGTCCGTATTTCTCACAACCAAACAAATTATGGTTTCAGTCACTTGCAAGACACAGAGAGACGGTGAAAGGAACAGTGCGAGGTCAGTAAATTTGACGATGACATGTTCGAAAAGGTATGAAGTCCTCTCCTTTACCGCACCATTGACTGACCCTCCCTATTTCCACAATGGCATCTTCAGGATCTGATACACGTCCACAAGTGAGCGACACGACACACGAAGATTGGTGTCAGTCGGTCAACAGTAGTGTCGAGAACACGTCCAGGTTGAGAACGCAGAAGATCATCAGGGTAATCGCATTTGGATAAACCCATTGCATCATCTGAAAATCCACTGCAGGCAGCTACAGAAGGTAATTTTACCCACAAGCTCCTTTTTCCTTGAGCGGATGTAGATGCAATCTTGGTACTCGTAGCAGAACTGTACTAGTCTGAAGCTCTATCCACTCGTCATGAGAATGTAGATATCCGGATTGGTGCTGAGCCTGCCTGGTGGAAGAAGACTATGTTAGTAAACAGTACTGAAGAAAGCCCGAGCTGCAGTAAAAGCTGCTGAGAGGGCAGGCCAGGCCAAAGTCATGTTGCAGAAGAGAACTACCACTGCTCATGCCATTCTGAGTTGACAGTTTTGTACCCTGCAACAGTTGCTGTATCTGTTCCGTGAACTTTGGGTTCTGCAGAATACGGCGATGGGCGGTATATTTGTGCATGTTCATGTCCAGGAGACCATCGGCAACGACTACAGCTTTTGGAACAGACTAGACTGTAATATTCTCCGTGAGTCGTCACAGCACTCTCTATTGTTGAAAATGCTGTTCGAACCATAACTTCCTGTTTATTGCGATATAGCTGCAGATTCATCATCGCTCTCGGGGCCAAAGACATGTCTGCGCACTTGCCACCCAGCCGCCCAGCCCCGCAGGCTGATCCACGAAACTTTAGCTCACTGCTTATAAGAAATTGTACCGGTGCCAGGTGACGTGCTCATACGGTTCCAAGTGCTCATCTGCTATCTTAGAGAATCGCCTCCCAATTCAAGGAATCTTTGCCATTAAGTTGTCCTTAAAGTTTGCAGAGAACGTGATGATCCCCTCGGAGTCGCAAGCTCTTTATTCTTCTCATAATTCTTCAAGCGCTCCTCCTGGCAGTGCGTCTCTTCCTGCACGACGATTCCATTACCGTCCTAGTTGCTCACTCAAAATTGATTTAGTGAAACTGATATCAACGTGAAATCCGTCTCATGCTGCTGACCCAGCAGGGTTTAAAAATTCAGAGCACACACACACAGCTGCTGCTTGGCTTGAAACATGTTACTCAAATCATGATCTGATCCATCATGTCATGGAGCTTGCGTTCCAAATTTTCGAGCCCTGTAAATCATGATCAAATGAGTTGTGCAACCTTGGTTCATTCATACGGTAACCAACACGTGGTAGACGTTGCACAGTGTTTTCTACAACTGTGTAGTCACTACAAAGGCAGAACGAGGGGTAGGCTACAATTGACAGAAGAGCCCCGGACTCCAAGACTGTTTCGAAGCTTACTGTGCGTTGAGAAGATGAGGTTCCTAGAGCTTTTTGCAGACTTAAATCACGAAGATCTTAGGGACTGCAAATCCTGCTCAGAAATGTTCTTCCCTGGACTTCCAGTACCCAGAATGGCCTAGCCCCATCCTTACCCCTCGGTTTCATCCCTGTACGACTTGATTGGGAAGACCCCATCCTTTTTGCTTTACTGCTGGTCTTCCTTTCTTCTGACTTCCACACCCAGAAGAGGAAGAAGTACGCCAACTTGACAGAGGTGGCAAATGTGCATGTTGTCTCCTTGAGAGTCTGAACGTGAATATAAACTAGGGAGCCCACGTCTTTATTCCCCCACCTTCATCTTGTGATGCCAAGTTGATTATGACATACTCTTGACATATTCGAGAATCTTCTGCATGCATTTGCTATGCCATTCTCTATTCAAGACAAGACATGTCACAACAGGTGCTCATGGATACTTCTGTTGCGTCGACATTGTAGTGTCAGGGCTCAATCATTGTCCGTTTTTTTATTCACAAACTAGAAATTAACCACAATCACATCCCAACTGCAGTTCAACTTCGAGTACAAGATAGATTCATATACTTTGGAAACTTGATAAGAGCCAGGTTGGACCTCCATCTTTATGTCCGAAACAAAAGTGCAATGAAATCATGACGTTTGACCTGCCTCCTTGGTTGTTAATGGGACTTAATTTCTCTTAATTGAGTGAATGCATTTAGTTGATGGAATACATTGTAAAGTAGATCAACGAAAAGTAGTGTCAGAGATGTTTTCAAATCCCCTGCTTATGCAGACACTAATCAGTGAAAGTTATGGTAAGCTTTTACTAGAAGAGAAACAAACAAATAAACAAATGGAGAAGACCTTGCAATAAGTATGAGTTAGTTCAATCAGACGATGCGACCTCAAATGAAGGAAAGAATATTTTAGCTAGGCAGGGAACATCATCACTATGACCCATATCAATTATTCCCACGTTTACCTAGAGTATATATTATACTGGATCATGAACTCTCACTATATCATTAACCTCCAACCGATGTTGATAGTGATAGGATCAACGTCAGTCGATCTTAAGATCGACAATGATATGGTGGTAGGTATACATTACAAGAATACGATTTCCTCGAACGAGCACTGAAACTGTAATAAGTTCGATCCACCAAAGCAGGTGGTCATGCTCAGAACTACTGAAGTATGACTTGTGGGTATGTGAACGTTCATAACTGCCATTATGTGATTACAGTTGACCTAGATCACATGCTTCGAACTCCGGTCTATAACATTGGTTCGTAATAACCAAGCCCTCCTTGGAATATGAAACAGTGATCCATCCTTTCAAAATCTGTTAACGACATTAAGATCAGAATCTCTATGGCTGTCCAAGGATCAAACCACAGCGTCCGAATCTGACCTCTTGTATTGTACCGAGTACCATCTAACGGACATGGAAAAGAATACATAGTTCAGCATTCGGATGCTACAAGGATAGACTTGCAGTAGAAAACTTGCGGAATCCGAGTTTCAAAATTGGATCAAACTTGGTACAAAATCAAAATCCTCGAACCTGGTAGTGTACCTCAAGACTTGGTACCATTTAGGCTTGTGAAACAAAGAAGACAGAAGAACAATGTCGCATGCACACAGAGAGAGAGAGAGAGAGAGAGAGAGTGAAGTACTACAGTACAGTGTCAAGGCTCAGTCATAAGGTCACCATCCTTTTTCCTGACCTCTTCGGGTAGGTACGTTGGATAGGGAATGTCAGCATGACGAGCTCATTGTATCCAGGTTCGTTGCAGGCGGACTCGTGAAACCATGCGCACAAATCCAAGAAAAGGCCAAAAATTAGAACAGTCGTAGTAGGAGTAAATTGGGACTAGCCATTAACCAATCGACACCAGCTGGAAGTGGCTGGCAGTGGGGTCTATTGGTGGAGGCTACTGCGAATTGGAGGTTCAGAACTACGAAGTCCAGCTAAAGATGAGGAGTGTGTCGTGTCGATGGGCTCACATGTTTCGGGAAAAATACCACTTCATAGTATCGAGTTTCAGTGGTCAATAGTTCCACTGCTCAGATCAGAACTTCCCAACGAATGAGCAGTTGTCTCTTTCTGTCCATCACAAAAGCAGGCTGCATTGGGCGTGTTTTTCTCCAGCACGGTAGTTTCAGGTTTCCCTATGATGGTGTGCAGTGACCAGGCTTGAAGCACAATTATACAGGCTAAATAAATCTATTTGGTGCTTTTCATTGTGTTTGATGGTCAACAAGGCACTCACTAACCCTCCGCATTAATGAGTTGGTCCATCTGAGTGTTTCTTATCTTGATTGATCATGCATCAGCAGAAATGAGGTTCGATTCTCCGCATCTCCAAATACTGCTCTGATCTGCCATGGAATTCCTTGTCAAATGGAATTGAAGAGAAGAGTTTCGTTGGATGCTTGATCTGACGATCAGCGGTGACTTCATCATCTCTTCTTTTCACAGGAGGCCATTTCTTCAATACGGTTGTTGCTGCGTAGCAGTGGTTCGATACCACAGGGCTAGGAGTACAAGCTTCTCCACTGTTCAGCCCAAGGATTAAAAGATATCTTATAACATATAATAACCTCAAGGCATTGTCAACTGTTTGGAAATCAGCCAGACACTGTCGGCTTCAGTTTTTTCTTTTAGTGGACGACAGCAAGATTGAACTCTTGTCTTTCATATTTCAGTAATTTCATCCTCCCTCAAACAGAGCGTTGCAAGGGCTTCGAAGTTTTCGAAGGTTCATGTTTGGAACTGTTCCTTTCATTCCAGTATAAGATCTTCCTGATTGTAACCCTATTGCTGCAAACTTTGTCATGTTGGCCTACAGATTTTAATCCGAGCTAATGCAGCTTCGAAGTCGTAAAAAATCGCTGTCCGATATTTCTTACACCAGTTTTAACGAACTCAGATGATTCTGAACTAAATCTAGCTTCCAAACTGCCATAAAGGATCTTCCAGATAGGATAAGTCTAGTCCCTTTCTCTCAAGTTCTTATATTTGAACAGGGGCAGGGATCCAAACTCCAGGACATACTTAGTATAAAATTTAGACGCGGTCCAGGTTTGTTCCGAATGATTTTGGGAGCATTGACATGCTTGTCTTGTCCTGGTGGTTACTCTCTGTTGTCCATTTGTCCCATGGCCCTCGGACAAACATATATTGCTTCTAGTGGATCAGTCATGAAAACATCGTCTTCGTGCTTGTATTATCTAACTTCTATAGTTGCAAGATCTGAGGATATGCTTCAGTAACTTTGGCATGACTTGAGAGCAGGACATTTTCGAAATGTCTAGAACAAAAGAACGCACACCTTCGGCGCGGAGGACAGTCGCGTGTTGCTTTGAGCTGTGTCTCCCTTCATGTAGAGCACACAGGTAGAGCGGATTTGTGTAGACTTTCGTTACCTCTGGCTACTAGGACCGATCTACGCTCATACGGTGTGCTGGAGCAATTTCAACTTCTTGCTACTAGGACCGGAATACAATGAACACTTCATGGGTTCCCTCCCGATCATAATCCGGTATTCATTGGCATATTGTATTGAGTGAGGAGTGTCTCCCGAATATGCATTGTATCACAACATACATAGTTGTCACATCATACCATCAAAATATTCTTTTCTATTCTCAAAATGTCCACAAGTACACTCTACTCATAACCATTACATAAAAGAGAAATTACAATCAACCCAAATCCACTTTGAGGTTCAAAGACTCCATTACCTACTCTCCACTATAGCCACACTTTCAAAAGCTGAACTTCAAAAATTGCCCTCCAAGGAGTACTAATTCGAATTCTACCCCTTGGGCCCTAGGTCAACTAACGGCACTGTCGGCCCTAACGGCAGTTCTAGTGCCAACGGCGCCAACTACACAATCCAATCTAACTGTTATATCTCCTCCTTCATACTCGCACCTACCTAACTAGAGATGACGTTACATAAGTCGTGACGATTATCGTGCACATACATATCACATCACAACATATATCGCTATCACATCAAGATCATTAGGCCGAGTGCTACAATGCGCCATAGTTAATCGTCTATTTGTGGTCAAACCAGCTTGCTTGCTAATCACATCGAGGACATCTCCACCGTCCTCTGGCCACCGCATTGAGAGGAGGTGTCAAACATGACATATGTCATCCTCTCGAACAAGAATCACAAATCAACATACTAGCTGCTCCACTAGGTGATCGACATAACATACATCTCAAGCATGCCCGCACAACGGCCAGACTTGGATCCATAGTACCTCAATGTTTGGAAGGTGACATGGTGCACAATTATGTGCATGATCCTTCCAATTCACAGCATCAAGACCCTCTAATACCAAAACTCCTGAAGGTAGAACCTCACGTACTCGTAGAATCGCGCGACCAACCGTAACATCCAATGTGGTTGGTGCACTTTGTTACAAATAAATATAATCACCAACATGAAATCTTTGAATTGAAGGTTGATATCCACATCCTCATATGGTAGCATTACGCAAAATATCTCTATGATGTGCAATAGCGAGGTTTTCAAATGCCATGGGCATTACCATATGGAAAAGTTATGCACTTTGAGAATACATGTTAATCCAAGTATCACGCTTATCCAAGTTCAAGACTTCAGATGACTTTTTACAAATAGCTGCAGGAAAGTCTTGATCTTTACCATAATATAAAGATATAATACCATATAATACAGTGAGAATGATGCTAGAGATGCTTGTCGGCAAAATCAATAACCCATGGCCAACCATGGTAGTTGGATGTCCTAGTCTCCCAGGTGACCTTTCTCCAAGCCAAACTTTCATAATTCTCTCTTCACCATCAGAACAACTCTCTTTGCTAGACCATCAGCCTCAAGATGATCTCTTGACATAGTACAATGTTCGATCACACAAAGCCTGAAACTTGCCCTAAAATTCAGTACCATGATCAGTCAATACTTTTGCTGGTGTATCAAATCGGCTAAGTATCAAAGCTAAGAACGCATAAGCTCTTTCCTTACTTGACTCTACAGGAAATGCCACCAACTCAATCCACTTGGAGAAATGCTCCACCATGACCAACGCAAATCAATGATATTGTATAGTCAATGGTAGAGGTCCTGCAAAATCCAAACTCCAACGATAACCAAGTCCCATAATCGGTAGAGGATTTAACTAAGATGTAGGGATATTGAATTATGCTCGAATGGAATCACATATCATACATTTAGCCACAAACTGTTACACCTTAGTTTGCATACCTTTCCACTAATAGTGACTTTGAAATAAGCTATATGTTCGCTTCACTTCAAGATGATCTAACTCCTCATGATCATGTCTTACCAATTGTGATCTCTGAGATGGAAATGGCACAACATGAACAATGCCATTTCCCCATACTCAAAGAAGGTATCTACCTTGTCATCTAAACCATCGAGCTCTATGTAAAGCTCGATCCGCTCCTTGGCGCTCAAAGTGCCCACCAAAGCACATGTACTAACATACTCCAATACCACCATATCGTCATGGATGTCTCGGCTTACCACCAAACCGTCTTCAGTCTCAGCTTCCAAGAATAACATATCCTCTTTCTAACCCAAGAGAGATATCACATAAATCTCAGTGGCAACATACTCAAAAAGGCAGATGCATGCTAACACGGCACCATCTCCTCATCAGTATCACCATGCCATCAAGCCCCGGTTTCGTCAACTTGATTTATACATGGGTTTCAACTTAAACCATCCGTATCACGGTTCACCACTCCAGGTCCGTGAACAACCGTGAAATCATACTCTTGTAGGATAAAAGCCATTGTGCAAGCTTTTCTATAAGCTTGTTTGATTTCATCAACTATTTCAATGGTTGATGATTAGTGATGAGAGTGAAGAAGTTTCCAAGCAAATAACATCTGAAATGTACCATTGCCCAAATAGCTACCAAACATTCTCCTTCATAAGAACTATACTTTGACTCTGTTGCATTGTTGGAGCAACTTGCATAAGCTACTACAAACTTCTTCCCCTCATCATCATGTTGGGTAGGCACTGCTTCCAAACCCATCATACTCCAATCATTATGTACTTGAAAGGGATCATCTTTCGCAAGTCTACTCAAAATAGGGACAGATGTCAACCTTTCCTTGAGCTCAACAAAAGCTCTCTTCTATTCATCTCCCCAACGCCAGTTTTGATCTAGCTTTGTCAATTTTTTAAAGCCTTTGGCAATAGTGCTAAATCATTGCACATATCTACGATAGAAGTTTGGAAGTCCAAGGAAGGCTCGCACCATACTCACATCTGAGGGTTGTGGAATTCGCAAGATTGACTCCACCTTTGTTTTTCTTAACTCCCAATCCTCCTAAGCATATGATATGACCCAATTACTCTACATGCTCCTCAAAGTAGTTACACTTTCCAAGATGCAACTTGAGGCCAGGAGCAATCAATTGCTCAAATACCTCCTGCAAATGTCTCTCGTGCTCCACCACTATAGCACTATATAGTGGTGGAGCACACTATACAACAAATAGATCAAAGCTACCATCGATCAAAACTCGCCAAAACAAGTTTAGCTCCAAGAACTCACTTTTTGCTTCAAATACTGGAGGTTCTCTCACTAACTACTCTCTACCATAGCCACACTCTCAAAGTATCCACTTCAAAAATTGGGTTCCAAGGAGCCATAATCGAACTCTACCCTTTGAGCCCCACGTAACCTAATGGCCTGTTCCAGTGCCAGCGGAAACTGTTGTATATGTTGTGCATACACACACCTACCTAAGTAGAGATTCCCGCTACATAAGTCTTTACAAAGGTTGTGAGCCGCATATTTCAACACAGTGCCATTGGCTGGTTGTGGTGGTAACAGAATAATCGGCGCAGAGATATGCAAACGTCTTTTGCTTCTCTTTTCACCGGGATGGATGCAGTGCCAGGGGAGTTTGCTTGAAGAACGGGAGAAAAAACACTAAATAAACATCCGACGTCAGATTGAGGACAATGAAAAATACGGGCGTATGAGTTGAGATCCTGTCCTGTGGTGTCTTTTGATTTCAGCGTTGAAGTCATGTCGGATCGCAGCCAATTGAAAAGCTCAGCTCCGAGAGAAATTTGCATCCTCATCTGAAAAACATTTTTTGAGGGCATGTCAATTGTCAGACTCTGATGTCCCTCTCACTGACTCATTCATATGTGAATGAAGGGATCAAGGTAACTCGCCAAATGCTTTCAGAGTTTCGAGGAGCTCTGATGAGCTATGGTCTCAAATCAACAGCCCAGGCTGGCCCCCTTTCTTAGACTTGTAAGGCTGCTAGCGGTCCAGCTAGCGGTGCAGAAGAAGATCAACAGGAGTCATTCCATGAAATGTAGATGAGATGTAGCATAAATAAAAGCACTTCGAAAGATCTTACAACCAAGAAGAATGCTTCCTGTAGTTGGTACCGTGGCCACCTTTTGGCCTAGGACAAAGCGATGGCTGCGGCTGTCTTCTCTTCGGTGTTACCAACGGACGGTGAACCGATATTCACCGAGAAGTCGAGTACAGGAATATCGTCCTACATATATCTACTCGGGTTGTGAACTTCAGCATTTTCAGAAGTAATCAGCCACAACTTCAATTTTGTGTAGTCTAATGTATTGCTGACATACGAATGATCTTCGAACTATCCGCGATCATTCGTAGTTCGAGTGAGATTTCCTAATGTTGCAATCACATGTACCCTCGTTGATTCCATTCCATTAAAAATATGGTTCAGAATCGAGTGCTACTGTTGGGTTGACATTGGAGATTTCACATTCTGAGATTGTAATAATGACATCAGGGTCCATTTAATCAGCACTGGGTATAGCTTGTTTGTGAGTACGCTTCTGACTGTTACCAATCGAGCTGATGGACTGGTATTCGAATGCTTTCACCAAGTTCGGGAGTTACTGATCATCATCCATAATGAAAGGAACTCGAAGTTTTGAAATATTCTCACATTTCTGGATGTGTTACGTTCCTGTCTGTAAGAAGATTAATGGCCCTTAGAATTCGAACGGATGCTGTCGAGTGCGAAGCCGTGGCCACAGAGGTTGCCTGTGGATGAAAGACTCGCCACAACCAATGGGGATGATCCACATAGTCTGCTTGAGAATCGGATAAGAATTCCACAGCCTGCTCTATCTACCGACGGATGGTGAAGGCAGGCTAGGCCAGGCCAAGCCCGAGTTCGATATCGTCGAAACAGGATTCTTGCGTTCGTATTGCACAGACACAGAACATCCTCTGCCCAGACATGGGCCGGTGTTGGCAGTCAAGCATGACAAACCCTGCGTCCTATCCTCCTATCCCATACCTTGGCCAGAATCTGCCAGCAAGAGCAGAAGCATCACGAACCAATCATCAACTTCTCGTAGACTTTCATCACCAAATTGGCAACAATATGTCAGCAAGATATGAAGGCGGTTCTTTTGCAATTTTCATCATGTACCTTTGTGCTGATGACGGAGATAGTGGCTTCCACTATGTCCATGTTTGCGAATTTGCGAGAAAATGATGAGGTCCACATATATCCACACAGGGAAATCATGATGCGCTCGATGGAGATCTCCCAATTGCACATTTTTCTCATTCTTACTTACGTACTCTACTCCCCATGGTTCGAGATCACTTGCTGGATCGGCTCACTGAGATTTAAGTTGTTAACGTTGCAGTACAATTCGGTAAGGTAGAAGAAACTGCGCAAGAAATCGGTGAGATCAGAACACGAGGGAGGATTGACGGATAGCCCATTCCGTTCACAGGTTCATTGAATTAGTTTCACTGGGGCATAATAGTCCAAGAGATGGGGTGAAAAGTACAGAGTTCAGCTTTGTAGCAAGCAAGCAAGCCTTGCTCAGAGAACTCTGTTCAGAATTACTGCATTACCCGCATCCTCTTCCAGTAACTTCCAGTAACTTCCATTCATCTTTCATTCTACTTATTTCGTCTCATAGTCACGCGACAGAGAAGGAGATTGATCTCAGTCAGTCAGTGATTTGGAACATGATCAGTTGAAGCATCATAGGTCTTTTGTAGAGTTAAATCGGCTCGATGCATCTTCGTCCCAGGGTGGAAGATCGTCGTGTTGTGAAAATCACTCATTGATCCATATCATAGTCGCCAGTTTTGTTATGGTAGTTAGACCAAGCGCCGAGCTTGAGCAGATGGAAGCAACCGTCGAAGACTTTTGCTGTGGAATGGATGATCACTTTTCAAAACGGTCAATGACATGGAATGCTTTGACCGTTGTATTGATCGATCAAGTTCTGCAAGCTGACTGCAAATGGCAAAAGCTGTTGGCTGTCAGTGTCTGTCAAAGTACATTACCGTTGGTTAAAATTGGAAGTTAAGCTTCCATGAGTGAACTATATCCGGTAATTGTTCTTGGTGTTGTCCAAGTCGACGCTAGGACTTGGGGTTCGATTCTTCGCTGTTTCCAAATCAAGAAATTGGACTCTCTGATCTCTAGGTTTTGTGGATGGGTGGTGAGAATAGCTTAAGTTTGACACAATACCAGCGCAGTGCATTCGACGTGAAATCGTCCTTGACCCGGTCGAAATAGTGGACTCGGGTTCCTTAAAACCTTCACCGCGGGCAGTTGGAGCTGATGGCTCGTTCGTGGCATCCCTTGAATCGAGAAGAAAGTCTCAGAACATGCAGCAGGTGCATAATTATGAATGCATTCATTCATTAGGTGCTCAACTCTGTAGCACAGTGCTGCACTACGATATTAGTCTCCTTGTAAGCAAAGTGTTCCCCTTTTAAGTTTAGAACCCTTCGCACATCCAGACATCTCAGAAGGCGCTGACATAGACTTTCATTTCATCCTGGAGTATTAATTAGCACTTGATTGCAGTTGATTTCTCAATCATTCGTGTCAAAAGACCACACAATTCAGCTTCTCACACCAGACCTGAAAGACTAAACGATCTTGAAGCCTCTCGAGGCGAATAAGTCTATAGAAGCGATTTATGATCTGCCAGCTGAAAATTCTCGACTTCGAACCGTGAAGGAGAGCAGTACTCCAGTCATCATCACGAGGGATCCCTTGCTCATAATGGGTGCATATCATTTGTGTACCTCCTGTGTGTCTGTCTCCACATTTCCATATGGGAGGAGCTTGGATTTATGATAAAACTGAGGAGTTTCCATCGTACAGGGTTTTAATGAGTGGGTGGGAGCGTAAGACTCAGGAACGACCGCCCGCGAGCGGATCATGGTGGGAAGAAGGCGATTCCTGCAGAACAGAGGGGAGACATTGATTTTTTATGCTTTCGAAACCGTCTTTTCGTAGACCTGCCACATTCACAGAATGTAAATCTAGGAAGGTTTGGGCCTACACAACTCGGATCCATCATTCATATGTGCTCGGCTGGAGTAGGAATACCAGGCAGGATTGCATTTTAAGGCCTCAGATCCTGAATAGCTCTTTCTTTGAGAAGGTTTCTCAAGTAGGGAATATAAGCCAACCAGAACAGCTGAAGAGAGGTGAAAAAACTCGACAGCAGAGGTGGGCATTGTGACCTTACTTCGACCCATCTTTCCTCGTTTGAATGAAACGTACAACGGAAGGAAATAATGCAACAAATAAATACATGTCCCATAGGCCTGTTCGGCTTCCTTGACTTCAAACTTCTCTCACGGGGATGCGCTCGAGCACACGAGTTTCAGATGGCGAGAGGAGAATCTGGCCATGGAAGGAGTTTGGAACCTTGTGGCAACAAATAGCCGAACTTGTTTGCAGCAGTGGAATGTCACCCCTTCTGTAGCCAGCCTCTCCTTTGCGCTAGCCTTTTGGGCCTGAGAAGAAAGTGATCACAGTCCATGTATTCAACGTCACCGCCTGCCACCTTTTAGAAAGCGGTACGGTTTCGAACACAAGGACGGACTGTTCTTCTATGATTCTGTGAGTTCCAATAACTAGTTTGGTGAACGAGTAATGAGACGACGTACCGTCAACATTTATAAGGACAGTTGAAACATCAAGTTCTGAAACCAAGACTTCGTGTCCTGATCGGAATCTCGTTCACTTATCACAAGATCTGAAAAGCCTGAAGGACCTTTTCCTTAGATTCTTCTTATGCAATGTCATGATCATTGTGACAAGTTTGGCCGTAGGTCACTGAGTCTCGCTGATTTGGCTGTAGATCCGCAACCCTTGGGTGTGAAAACGAAAACCATCTCGCCGTATGACTTGCCAGCTGCCGAACAAACAAACATGTCATCGATTAATGTGGGTGGTGGGTCGGTTCTTCTGAAGCAATTTCGGAGCTTGCCTCGGGCAAAGCAACGATCTGTGGCACAAAGAGTAAGCATCATTCGCCTTGTGCAACAACAACCAACAAGAGCATTGCAGGATAAAAGGTCGGGGAGCTCAGTTCCCGCGTCATTCTCCTTTCCTGCAAACCATTGGCAGAAGAGATCCTGGAGATACCGAATGAATTCACCCTTCTTCTTCTCCCTTCCAGACCTTCTGCCCGCTCGAATCTGCGACTAAGATCCGAATGAGTTTTACTTGCAGATTCGAGACTGTAATTCGATCCTGATATCCGATTTCCATACATATTAACAGGAACGTCGTACACTCGTCGCTGCCTACTTATAAGACTAGAAAGTGAGGAGTGAATCAATCAAATCAACCTGCAAATAAAACGAGAGACGAGGTAAAGGACAACCAGTTGCCCGAACGCTTTGGAATCAGCGATTAGGGGCTCGTGTGTATCAGGACATTCATTCTGAACAATTCTTCGGGTTGTTCCGAGCGAATCAACCTTCCTGCATCACTCTTTTAAAACCATGTGCAAGCACGTTGTCGAATCTACAATTGAAATCTCATCTGCATAGGGATTTGCGTGAAATCAGACATATTTCCCAAATTTACAGACACTTAGAGGATATGACAATTCCCTCCGGCAAACCCCTTCTTATGAGCTCTTCCAAAAATTTTGCACGAATGCTTTCGGATCTGTAGTTCTAGTCTCATCCGCATATAAGTGTTCTCTCCTCGACCTGTCCCAAATATTTGCTGGACCTCTCGAAAGCCCTCGTGCAGGTTTCTTTACAACTTTTAGAAAACAATTTCTTTCAAAATCTTTTCTCACTGCTAGTGCAAGGTTGGTGCCTGATTGATTTTCTCTGAAGCCGAAGCCAAATATTTCCCCTCAAAATGGGAAGAAAAGCTGACTCTTTAGGAAATGTTCTTGGACCTCAAAGCTACCGCTTCCTGCCACCCTTGAACCACGTGTAAAATTGAATGTTGCAGAGAAGAATGTGCCTCCAGTTGTGACGCAAAGCATGCACGGCGTTCGATAACTAGACCCTAAATAAGACCTCCTTGTTAACGAAGAATCACTAACAGAACAATCACTAGGAAAAGAAAACACCTGCCCGCCAGAGCACGGAGGACTCGTCGTTGGGAAAACAGAAAGGGAAGGAAAACTACTGATGCCCAGTGGTAACTGGAGCAACCTCATGAGTGAAGAAAGGTGAAAGGCTTATCATGCCATGGAGCCAAAACCATCAACTATCACAGACATGAATCATAACCAATAAACAAATGGGTTTGCGACCGGCAATCTGGAGCCTGCCTGCCTAGGCAGAGCACGACCGGTGTCACATTTTATGTATGTAGGAAATCATTGCTTGTATTATATGCAGAATCGAGCTGAAAGTGCTCGTTTGAAGTGACATCTGTAGACAACTGTACCTCGAAGAAGTACACATTGAAGCTGTCAAGTGTGTGTGTGTGTGTGTCAAGTTGTTTTATCTTATGTTGAATATGAAATGAGGGGTGTGTAACGTTTATACTGGTACAAGGGCATCCAACCCGGCATTTCGACCCCTTTTATCGACCCCTCTAAGAATCAGTGTTTTTTTCTATGATTGTGTGGGTGGGAACAACAGCTGCAATCAAACTTTTCTCCTGTTTCCCCTCTCCTTCCCTACTCTTATGAAATGTTTGTTGTCCTAGTACATAGGCTGCTTCCTACCTTCTTATTCTTCCAAAGGAGTGGTCCAATGGCGTCATTAGTGCAGCTAGAAACAGAGAGTTTTCAAGCTCCAAGGAATGTTCGACAGATTCACTAGAGTGAACTCATCATCCTCTTCCATCCATCCATCCATGCGTCCGTGTGTCCTCTGCAGCAGCCAGAGAAAGTTCAAGAGTGCATAAGGTATGGCTTCATGTTACATACTTCTCTCTGAGTGTGCTGCTGCTGGCGCTCGCTCGCTCTATCAATCGCTCGATGCACAGACGTTCCGCCCCCTCGCTGTTTGCTTCGAACCAGAAGACTGACGATGAGCTCATTACAAGCTGAAGGATCAACAGACCGACCCTGGCCGGCCCAGCTAGCGAACTAGCAGCTGGTGATCGGATTCAAAGGCAGGGCACCACCGAAACTCCAGTACGCTGATCCATCATCGAGAGATGCGGCCACGCCTTCGGAATCAGTCGGCAGCGACGAGGGGCCCCCGGGAGGAAAGGATGCATAAGCCGACAGGTGATCTTGCTGCGGGAGGTCTCCATACATGCCCAGGTGATGGTGGTGGTGGTGATTCGACGACGTGGTGGGGTTCGAGAAGAGGTACGACGACACATCCTGGTGCTCGGAGCTGTCGTCCTCCACCAGAGGAGGGGCTTGGTGAGTGGAGAAGAAGTGACTGCTCGGATGTTGCTGCTGCTGCTGAGGAGCTCCCGAAGGATCCATTCCCATGTCGGACGAAGGGGTGGTGGAGTCGCAGTCGGTCGGGCCCGAGGCGGACGAGGCTCTCTCGAGCATCTGCTTGAACATGGAAGACTGCAGCAGCAGGCTGAGGGCCGTGGGCGAGGACGACGATCGCTGCTGCTGCTGCTGTTGCTGCGAGCCATTGCTGGCCAGCCCCAGCGCCGGGAGCTGGTAAGGCTCGGTGGATTGCGCCGGCCACACCGGAGGGTGGGGCTCTTCCCCGGCTGCGGCAGCAGCGGCGGCCGCAGCTGCTTGACATTGCTCATCCACCAGCAGCTGCGACTCGTCCCCCGTCACGGGGCTCAAATTCGACTCCGGCTCCTGGAGCGCCGAGTTACCCTGCCCCGGTCGCAGCCAGCGAATGTATCTGCTCAGATCGAAGTTGGTCACCGCGTTCAGCCCTCGGTACTCGATCGCTGCCATGTCGTATGCTGCTGCTGCTTCCTCCTGGGTACCTGCACACATCGCCCACGCCATCCACTCTCAGATTCCGGCCCGTTCATTCATTCGGTCAATCTCGACTCTGCTCACTCCTCGCACAGCAGCAGCACCATGATGCCTGCCTGCAGTCAGTGCAGTGAGCCAGTAGAAGAAGCAGCTGGGTGTGGGTCCTATCATCTCCTACGGGAGGAGTATGGCGGAGGCGAGATGCTTACTGTAAGTGCCCAAGTAGAGATACTTGTTGCCGAATACTCGTCCGATACGGGCCTCCCAACGACCGTTGTGATGGTGTCTGTGGTCACAGCAGGCTTGAATGTCAGGAATGCTGGTCGTTGCTGGGACATAGCATCAAATTTCGACGTCGAGGGCCATGGACATCAACTGCCTCTCTCACAGTCTTCCTACTGCAACTGACTGACTTACTAACTGACTGGCGTTACGAACATACGACGACAGTTTGGTTACCTTGCGACTCCTCGGTACTTGGACACTCCTCTGGAGAATCCGCTGCTCTTCCTGCGAGAAGAAGGACGAACGAGAGATCAATTTCAAGTTGCTTAACGACGCTTGAGTATCTGCGTCGTTAAGCAATGCAATGCTCGTCTATTTTTCTGACTCGAGTTAGCCGACCTCTAACTACAGATCGACAATCTCGATGCCTTCAGGAACACATCACAATTGGGTTCAGGGCGAGCATTGCGGCGTATTTTTGGAATCACAAGAGCGAATATGTGTGTGAGTCGGAAGGATTTTCGCTGGGAGGAAACATCATGAACACACGAACCCCCAATCCAGTGAACTCAACCACTAATGGCCCAAGTTTTAGCAACTCAAAATGGCTAATCCATTAGCCAACTAGATGAGTCACGAGCTGAAGCTCGTGATGAGCAGAGAGAAGGCGGCGATCAGCAGCGAACCACAGACTCACTGAATAGAATAAAGTCAACACAGCTCGCTACCTCGAGCTAACAGATCAATAGATCGACTTAACGCTGGGCACACTCAACCCTGACAGAGCTACTGCCTCTCAGTGCACAATCAGTCGAAACATGAGACTTGGTATGTAGACCACGAGACTTCAAGTCTTCACTTGCTAGTGATGCACGCGACCGACCCAACCTGGCGGCGAACGGGCACGGAGAAACCACTCCCCAGCACCACGGACTCGCACATGGACACAGAACAGAACCTTCACATGCTGACCATGCATTCGTTCAGACTGATCGTCGATCAATGAAGCGCTGATTACCTTCTCAAGGAAGCGAGGTACTCCTCTCGCGTGACATTTTGCATCTCTTCGATGTCCCGCGCATAATCGCTCACCTGCAGTCGACAGCTCCATCAGCCGATTGATAGAAGAGAGCAGGAAAGACCACGGACCCCAGCCTGTCCGACAGAGGCAGCAATGAACTAACGAGAGAGATTGACGGCACAAGTTTGCCACAACACACGACGCAGTCTACAAACGACATTCTAATTGCCTCAGTCTCGAATGTGCTCACGGGAAAATTGATGAGCGTGCCGGGGCCCCAATACTTGAGAGCAGCGAGATCATAAGCGCGAGCTGCCGCCTCCTCTTCGTCGTAAGCCCCTGAGACAAGCACATGAACATCCCACCCAATTGGCAATCCCACCCATCGGTCAGCTCACGAGATTATTAAACAAACTGACACGTTTCAGTTCTAGTTCCAGCTGCTCTAGTCTCTCGCATACCCAATTTGCGCCTTGCAGCTCGCTAAGCGCGGATCAACAACAACAAGCCCTCCTAGCACCTCAACAAATTGACGGACACAGAGATTGAGAGAAGCGAGCTCTTACCGAGATAAACTGGTACGACAGGTCGATGGAGGTGAAGGGACGCCAGCCGCATCGTATCATATCGGAAACAGAAGCAAGGCAAAGCGATGAGGAAGGTCAGAATACGCGCGAGGGACCGGACTGACCAGCCGACAAGGGCACATGCCGGACAAACAATGGTACGGGCAGTGCTAGCGGGCTGCACTTCTAACGTCTCGGACGACCTTGTTTCGCTTGCGTGTGAGCGTTCGGAAGCCCAAGCGTTTCTAGCGCACACTCTTTTTTTCAGCGACAATGGATTCCGGATGTTATCAAATGTGCAGCAGCGCAAGTGGCAGAATTCAGCTTCGGGTGCTCGCTCTTGCTGCTTCTGAGAGTCGACACAGGAGACAACGAGCTTTGGCATGCTAAGGAATGGCATGGATGGGATGGATACCTTGCTTTCCCTTTTTGTTCTGCGTTTGATTCCATGTGCTCTTATCCCAGAGATGGGCTTCGTAGCGCCCGGTCCACCGATGTCTGTTCCAGCGAGCGCACGCACAGTTATATCACGTAAGAATCAAAATTTTCAAATAAAAGGAGAAAAGAAGAAGCTGGATTCCGGCTTCAAGCCGTCCCTCACACAACTCTCTGATACAATCGTACTGATTGTGAGCGTGCGTGCGAGAGTAGCTGCCCGGCCAAAGTAAATAAGTAAATCAATGAATCAAGGGGAGAATCGGGCCAACGGCTGGAGAACTAACCGAGTGACTCCTCGATAAATGGAGCTTCGTTTTCCCGCAGCGCAAGGAGGCATTTTGCTGATTCTGTCCTTGGCAGTGGATCCTCTGTCGCGGCGCGATCGCTTCACGCCGCGCTGCTGATCCGGCGTGTCCGTGGCTTCGGCGGGAGCGACTGCCACCGCTTTCTGCTCCTCGGAGACAACCGCCTCCAGGGGCCCTGCTTGATTCACCTCACTGACATCCATGACGGCTCACTCTCCCGGTCCACTTGGCACCTTGAAATGCAGCGAAATTCTCGTCACCGAATGATGAATGTCTAAAACACGCACGCCTCCTTCCGATTCCCGATTCTGCAGCTCTAGCTTTTCAATTTGTCACCACACACAACAATGCCCGGCTCCAGGATTTCCTCACCGAGATGAAAGCTACAATTCCCCCTTGCCCAAGCTGTTTATGTTTGCGTCTATGTCCTGCTTCGTGCTGGTCTCCGCTGAAATTCTCTCGGGTTTGGAGGATGGATGGACTGTTGTTGGCCTATGTGCCCGCTCCCAATGCAAGCGTGGAAGACATCAATCAATCGAGCGAGCGAGCCAAGTAGCAAGGAGCTGATTGATCTCTTTACAGAGAGGTGGTGGTGCTGGAGAAGAGATGAGAGGAGCTCCAAGTGGACGCGGATGGAAAACTAAAGCCGGAGAAGCAGCGAAGGGAGTGGTGATTGTGATCGTAGAGGGAGAGGATGAGGAAAAGAAGCTGGGGTGATGGGAGTCGGGGAAGTAGCAGTAGCAGCAGTGGTGGTGGTGGTGGGGGACTCAGACACCAGAATGTAAGAAACCTTGAGACACAACATGGGGATATGAATGAAAGAAGCATGCACCTCCAGAATCGAAGAAACGAATTTTAAATGTAGCGAATGGGAGAGCAAGGAACGTGTACAGAAACTATTCTGAGGCCACCCACAATCGCCAGCAGCATGAACAACTGCTACACTGATGTGAATGAACTCCCCAACCGAGCACCTCTTCCTCCTCCTCTACTACTACGGCAGCAATCGTCCTCTCTCTCCTGCCCTCCGTCCTTCACTTGTCTTCCCTTCGCTTTCCAACTACTTCTCATTCATCGATTCATCCACCATCAATGCACAATGCCCCCCAGCTTAAGCTTAGCCACCACCTCCTGCCTCTCTCTGAGATGAGACTGGTAATGGAAGTAGTAGTAAGCGGACTGGAATGACTGACCGACTGCCTGATCGCCCTCACCTCACCTCCTCTCTCTTCTGTGCGAGCTGGGGTGAAATGCTGCGATTGCAAGAGGCGAGAGGTGTATTGACAGTTGATAGAATAGAATAGAAAAGGCGGAGAAGGTGAAGTTCAGGACAGAAGGTGAAGGTGAAACAAGACAAGAGTAGGAATGGCCCACGACAGACGACGACAGACAATCTGAAGCAGAGGAGACGAAGAGCAGCAGCAGCTGCAGGTTCACTCTTCTCCTCTCTCTCAGTCTCACTCTCTGCTCCTGCTCGCTTCCCAAAACAGCCCCGAAACGCCTTCCTGCTCCCCCGCAAAACGCCGCCGTCCGCACGCAAGTACACGGCCGCTTGCGGCACTAACTATCCGTCTCCTCAGCTCTGTCCGCCTGACCGTCTGCCAAATACGTTGGGGGTAAACTTATCTGTACAGGTTCCTTCCTACGTTCGTCGTATAGAAGCGTCCCCTCCATAACGTCACAATAAATTTTACCTTTTCTTCCATGTGCCGTAATTACTCTGCCCGTAACTGGTTCTGCCCACCCTAACGTACAGATATCCCCCCGGTCGAGACCGACTTCTAGGCCCTCCACGAGTCCCCCTCCCTCTTCATATGGGCTCGCTCAACCTTGGACTCTGGGTATAAGAGCGTATACACTCTCCACGGACTGAGACACATTTTTGTTGTATTCTGTGTATTGTGAGGGAAAAAACTTCCAGGACCAGAGACTTGGAATACATTCATATTTCTTTGTTGCTAAATTATTGATATTAGTTTGAGAAAAGTAATCACATCCACCTTATTGCATCACTTAAAGCGCCGCATTTGTCGTATTTCCTGGCCTCCCTCGAAAACAATTTGGCCCTTGTGGTGCGTAACTCTTCAACCACAAAGTCGAGAATATTACAAGCATGCAATCATTTGCCTTTGGTACACAATGTTGCAAATGATCGCCCACAGTCGTCGATATTCATTTCACCATCATTTTCAAGTCGCCAGAATATGTTCAAACAGATGAAAATTCAAGCCATTCTTTTCCGCAGTCGAGACTAGAATACTGCCCCATTCAATGCCATGGGGGCAACGGAAGGCAAGCAAGAAATATAACTATGAAGGCGGGGTTGGGAAAAGGCCGAGATGCAAATATCTCGTTCCAATAATCTAGTCTTTTGCTTCTTTGTATCATGACACATCTAGCGCAAAAATGATCATCTGACACCCGGGAAAATGGGGGTATCATATAGGGCATGATGTACATATTAAATGGGCGGAAAGGAAGGGCTTGAAAATAGGCAGGAAATCAGAAAAATAATGACGCAGCAATCCAAAAGGTCTTTGGATCGCTGCGTCTTTATTTATTTAGGCAATATTCTTTTCTCTTGAATGGAGTCTGAGAAAATTGCCCCGCCCGTTGTTTCTATCCCAGAGGCCCGGCCGCAACAGGGAGTAAAAACCAGCCTCCGGGGTAAAAGGTCAAGTAGGCCAGACTCGGACAAAGTGGGCGCGACCAACGGTAACCAGCGTTTTGTCGCATCTGATCTCATGTAGGACACTGCAGGCGTGCAATTCAAGGCCACGTGTACTTGCATACACGTCAACACCCGCAGCCGTAAAATCCCATCGGTAAAATTGATGGACCAGGTAAAGTAGGTGAAGGTGAGTAGAATAGCGTATGGCTGCGGCCTGCGCCGGCTACAGAAACCCCTGCCGTACACGTATCCCAGCGTCCGGTAGAGTACGTAAAGAGTATCTACAGGCTATACACAAGCTGTTGCTGTACCGGATGAGAAGCCTAACGCCAGTAGTACCCAAGCCCTGAAGGGCCTGGCCAGGCATGCTTGTGCTGCCTCTGCTCTGCTGCTGTGGGCTGGGGCAGCAACGGCTAGTCCAGACAGATCACGATCGGCAGCAGCGAGAGAAGAAAAGGGCCAAAATATTCACATCCTTGAAGAAACAACGGAATTATTGAGTGATGGGTGGCGTGTTGCTAGGCGCGATTTTCTGAAAAGCGGAGAATGTTGATCGTGCTCGCGCCAATCACATGGGCTCACATTCATTCTTCCTTGTCCCAGGAGATTTCGTTGTTTACCTCTCTCAGGGTACGTTTTTTAGTCTCCTCACATCTCATCTCATCTCACCTCATGACTCATGAGCTCAGCTAAGCGAACTGAGCGCAGGTCTCCTCTTCTCTTCCTTCCCTTCCCTTCCCTTCCCTTCACTTCACTCCTTTTCGTGCCTTCCATTTAATTGCTTCCCAGCCGCACCACATCGACAACAACGAACGCTCAGACTGCTGAAACCGACCCAAAAACAGCCACAGTGCTCCAGCACATTCAAGGATCTGAGCTCGCTCAGTCAATTCCAAACGTAATTATAAACAATAATAAACATGGATCCCGCTTCTTGAGGCCGATGGCTCGATCCCGATCTCGATCAAACTCTATATTCTAAGTTATCCAGACCTGGGATAAGATGGGAGCTTGCAACTCCTCTGTGTGGGGTCTTTCGGTGGAGATAAACTTCCCAACGTTATGAGCTTGATATTCCGTGTTTCAATTGAGACGATTTTATTTCTCTTTTTGGTGCACTCGATAATGTATCTGCCGGTGGGGGAGGGGGAAGGTAGAAGAGTTCTAATGGGGCAGTTTTCATGGGCAAGTTCCGAGTTGACGTTGGTCGGTGTACGTGATCGGGAGGGGGATGGATCACGGGCTACGATCGTGCATGGATGTGAGACTCCGGACCACCGGTGACTAGCTAGGACAGGGAAGAAACCAACTGCCTCACTCGATACGTATAGACTATATAGTGCAGGGCGTGGCGATTGGGGTAGGGTACGATGCGGCAATAAAGATGAAGCCCTTAAACAGCTGCAATCCAGTGCACTGCTGCTGCAGTGAAGAGCTACAGCTACACAACTATGTGGTTTTTTCTCTTCGAGCGATCCGCCTGCCACTGCCCCTGCCCTGCCCCCTTGCTTGCCCGCTTGCCCGGGTGGCTCGTATCACAGCTTCTTGCCCCCCAGAAAATTCTGTTAGGGGCGGCACGATGATAGCTGCTGCATGTAGCGATGTACGATACGGCGAGAAAGGGCTTTCACGAGATGTCTCTGGGGCTGGAGGCCGTGGACAAGCAATTACACCACTTGGCCTTGAGAGAGAGAGAGAGAGATTGCGACTGAGGATCGGGCCTCGTTAGATCCGCAGGGGGGGAGTGCGGGGCAGAACCCCGAGCGAGTTCTTGCAAGTCTTGCCGGGGGATCTTAGTCCCGGTGTAGATTACGAATCATAGACAAGAAGGCATGAAATCTGATTCCGCTTTTCATTCAAGGCCTATCCGGGCATAGTAGGATCCGCCATGCGCTTGTCTAGAGCCGTTTCGATGTCCATTTCACTGTTGTGCAATGATTTTCCTCAAATCTCGAGCCTTGGCCTATCGTCTCTTCTGGAGTCCCAGATTTTTTAGACGGGCGCTAGAGGTGGCATGGCGCCACCGAAAACTGCCATTTCCTCACGCCCCCCACCACCCCCCTGGAGCGAGCCTCCTGCTGCTGGTCGAGAGAGAGTCGCTGGATGAAGAGAGAACTCTCACACATCGCTGGATGTCCCATCTCCAGATCTGACTCGGGCAAAGATAGTGACAGACAACTTTAGGCATGTACTTTAAAAGTGATTCCCCGGGCTCGAGAATGGCGGATTTCTCCAAGGACGCTTGGCTACTTTCAGGCCAAGATCGGCTGTCGTGGGACTGTAGTAGCATAAAGTTGAAGTCTCGATCCACTTCTTTTATTTTAGTAAGTACGTAAGCGCCTACAGCTGAAGCAGAATAGTAAGTGCGGTACTGGAGTCTGGACCCATCCCATAAAGGTGATCATCCTTAGCCATTGTGCTCCAGGTTTACGAATTCAACGACCTCGCGCGAGAGAGCTCGTCCAGCTTTTCGAGAGCACGAGTTCCTTCGAAGATTCCGCCATTTAGACTCTGCCTGTTGTGTATATGATTGCATTTTCCGAGCTTCAATTTCCGCACATAAGCGAATACCAGCACGCCCTCTCTCGTCACACGCTAGCAGCCAGCCCCTGCTGTACCTTCCATCATCCTCCAGCCGGATTCCACACATGCATTCGTCCATCAAACTCCCTGCTCGCCGTGTATCTATAACCGGAATCAAATCTATACCGGCGTATTATTGAACCACGGTACACTCCGGTCGGTTGATTAAAGCCTTGAGGAGGATACCAAAAAGAAAATGAATAAAAATAAGAATCCTCCGAAAGCTGCATCCTGAGCAAAGAAAGCTCACTCGGCTCATGTCCGTGTGTCAATCCTTGTAAGGAAGTGGGTACAGACGTTAAGGTCCCGGTCGTGCTACTTGAGTAGGCATTTTCACCGGCCATGTTTACTTTAGTCGGCAGTGGCATCAGAGTCTCACTTCATTCGATCTTCATCTCAAAGTCGCTATGCATAGAGGCTGTGGGTGGGAGGAGTCTTACCATCCAGAGAAATGAATCACAAAAATTAATGATTATTATGTTCTAATCTGACCCACCACAGCTTAACATTGCGCTGTCCTATTTCATACCCCAGGGCCCATCCCAATCTCAGCTCAGCTCGTTCCTCTCATGCAAAAGTAGCACGAAAGGTCGCGGGGCGTTGTACCCGCATAGTGAACGACCGGCCTCAGTGCCTGGATACAGCGCGATTAGAATGGAGTTAGAGCGAGGTCAGTTTCTTGCTGCAACATTGCAGACGGTTCGCTTGCGGCCAGCTGCAAGGGCAGACGCTTCTAGCAGCTTGTACAGAGGTGAGCGCAACTCATGAGACTTGACGATGCAATTAGGAGGAGATAGCGGATCGCGTGGGGAACAAGGGCCTGAATATTCTCTCACGTTCTCGCGCCTCGCCTTTCTGGGGCTTGTCTGCGAGCGCGGCCTTGTATCCCGAGACCGGTTTCGCTTGTCTTTTATTTCTGAGAAGAAGGCTTCGAGCAATCTCAGTGATTCACGTCCCGTCCACATGCGATCGAGACTACTGCTGGACAAAAGCGGTCTTGTTCGTTGTGCAAGAGTCCATATCTATCTGCCTGTGCTGTCCGTCTTCATCATTCTTTATTATCGCAAAAGAGCAAATTTGGGGTGACAAGGTGCATGGCACGGAGCATGAACCAGGACGCCTGAACCCGGACTCATAATAATTAAGCGCTCGATCGATAGCCTGCTCGCTCGCTCGCCTGCCCGTTGGCCCGATCTTGTGCATCGACATGGCCTGGCCCGCTGTCGTCGAGCGCAATGATTAGAGGGTTTAGGAAGCAAAGCTCTGATTAGTGCCGAACTAAAATGTGAGAATGTAAGCGTACTTTCGGTTTAGACTTCAACCACCATTCGGAGTTTGATTTGGGGCTTTGTCCTGAGGAAGCAAATGAGAGCAGTGGAACGGAATGCCAGGACAACGTTTGACAAGTCAAATCGGAGCAAATTTAGACACGGGCGCCTTGATGCCATCGAAGTCTAAGCTTCGCAAGACTGAAGCGGGCTCTCTCGGGGCTCGAGTATTGATCGGCAGCAAGCCAGATCTGGAAGTGAAAGAAAGCCCTGGATACAGACACAAACCACTGGTCAGCCCGCTTGTCGTCTCGAGGTCACAGCATCTGTCTCACGCCCTTGTTGCCACCGAAAACGATACAAGGAGATTCAAGTTCGCAAATGCGACCCTCCAAAATATTATGCAGCTAATGATTGACCAGGGCCCGGCTCCACACTTCCGTGTGCTATCAATTTTGGTAAGCGAACGGTAGGGAGCCGGTAATCTGTGACAAAAATGGCGTGACGATTCCTTCCACTCGTTTGCAGCGCAACGCTTTGCCCCCAGTGACCGTTCCGACAGAACAAGGGCCTCCTGATCTGGCTGGCTGGAATATGCAACGCAGATCTAGCGCCGGGTCTCGCCTTGTCGCCTGCGAGCGACTCAAATCCGAGCGCGACGAACCATTCCGGGCAGCCGGGCAGGCAGCAGGCAGGCAAGCACCCAACATCACAGCAGCAGCAGGCAGGCAGGCAGGAGGAGGGAGCGAGGGGGCAGTCCGGGGTACAGGGCCAGGGCAGGGTCGCAGGGGTCGGGGAGGGGCTGGGGCAGGTTGTCGCCTTTGGCCAGGAGCCGATGGATTTTGTTTTCCCGAGAGAGAGAGAACGAAAAACAGTTGTCACGCACGCAAAGGCGATGGCGATGCCATGCAAACACTAGACGACGCCAGAGCGCGAACCCACGTTCGTCGCCTTTCGCAGCTCAGAGCTCACGCGCCATGTTCCCAGGTTCCAACCCCATACACACGTGACCAGCCCATCCCCGCGTAGCCCCTAAGCCCCTCCAAAGATCGTGCACTTTTCGTGGATGGATCGCGGAGCCCAGAAATTCCATGACCGTTCCCGTGGACTGTTCGAAGGCGCCCATTAGCCAGAGCGTCCGTCTACTCCCACCGCTACTCCCGACTCCCCGTCCCCGTCCCCATCCTCGCCCCCTGCACCTATGGTTCCCTTTCTGGCCATCACGGACCCCGGACCGCCTGCCATGACATGTCCCCTCCACTAGCACCACAACCACCCTCTGTTGAGAAAGAAAATTCCTTTTGACTCTCCTCCTGCGCTTCCCCCTCCGTCTCAGTCCCAGTCGGCCGGCCACCCCATGACGACGACGCGAGCAGATTCGCTATTCTCCGTCGGGCGAGTCGGGCTGGGCTGGGCTCTGCACCGCTCAGGAGTTCCGGTCAGGCCTGGTCCGGTCCGGCCTGGCCGCACTGAATGTGTGCTATGGCCAACAGCTTGATGGCTACCTGGAGGTAGACTTCGCTGTGGGTCAGGGGTGATGTGGCATGGGATAGGACCTGGGGGTTGGGTGGAGCTACCGGCAGTCAGTGACGGGGAAGAGAGGGGGCCTGGGGGAGTATGGTTCGAGATCTGGCAGCGGAGAGAATGCGAACACGGGGCTCGACGAGCGGTTTAGAATCAAGGGTCGTGAGTCTTGTGAGGAACAAATCACACTTTGCGTGTCGACATCTCCGCGCTACCGCCGCCAGAACTTGCTCGCTCCGGGATTTGTCGCATCCTCCGCGCCGTCCTCGTATTTCGTTCTTCTACGGCTCTCAGAATCTGGCTCTCTCTGCTCCTCTCCTCTCCCTCTCACTGCTCGCTCGCTCGCGTCCGTGTTTATTATTCAATTCAGTTCAATTCAGTTTCCTACATTGATCCAGGTTCCATCAATCATATCTTTAGCCCTTCGACCTACCCGTGTCTAATGTCAAAGCGCAACTGCCTTCTTTACTTTACTGTACTTACAGCTCCGACCTCGTTGGCAGCGGAATATCATATAATTTGAGCAATGGCCTGGGATCCATCAACTGATCAACAACCTTCTCAAATAGAGTGTCCAATTCTTGCCTTTCGGGGTCAAAACTATTAACAACGCATCTTCTTACTTTTGAGTTTCGGGGCATCAATGCAACCTGCTCGAATGTTAAGTGGTGTGGGACTGGTTCCCATCGATTTAACACAGTGTCAACACTCGTACATCCTCCCAGAGAACCTTGAAGGATCGCCACGGAGCAAGACACAAATATAGGGTCTTGACATGCCCGCATCGGAAGAAATGGCCTGGCCTGGACTGGGTAGATGCCATGAGAGACGGATCATCAACTGACAAACAGCATTCTGTGAAAGTGAGGGCCTTGACCTGATTGCTATGGAGGGTGAATGCAGGCAGCATTGGGTGGCGAAAGACCGAGAACCTGCTCACAAACACCATCCTAGCATGGTGTTTGTACTCACCATTCTTCCATTTAAAATTGCAACCTACTGCTGCTGCTCCTGGTGCTTGCATGCGATTGGAGCCGGATGTCGCGATGCCTAAAAGTCAATCGTTTTCAACATCATAAGACCGACGACCTAGGAGACTTCGAAGACGAAATTTAGGGCCCTACACCTGTTCTCTACTGGAACAAATAGTCAACACATTCAACGAGCGCAACGACACCAATCGATGGACTCGCATAGGTAAATTTGGAAGACCTTTTTTCGCGGATGAGTGGGTTTCGTCTCATTACTTTAAGAAAGCATGGCAAACAAACAAACAAACGTGTATCGATCGTTGTCACTCTAATTTCTCATTCAATGCCATGCCACCGCGATCGGATTTTCCTTTTACTAAGCTTCGGTAGGCAATCGATGCTGGATAATTGAGGATAATCCGGCAACTCGGTCTGTTTCCATCGCTCGCTCGTCCAGTTCTATCAACATAAGGGTCCATCACGTTCAGATGATCTACCACGAAACCTCCCCGAGCTCATCATGGCCACGCCCAATTTCAAGAAATGATGGGGTCTTCCCATCCTTTTTGTTAATTTACTGTGTCTGGACTCTCTGATTTCAAGAAACAGGGTAAAAAGGCAAGGCAAAGAAACAAAGATACTGCCATCGCAACCTCGCATCAGGAGAACCAAGAATAAATGGTTCGTCCCCGAATGTCGAGCATCGCAGTGCGACTGTGCGACAACGGACAACGTACCAGTTTCTGCAGCGACTTGTTCTTCTTTGATTCCCGGGAACCCTTTCCTTGAAGGGAATGCGGAGCTCGGTGACGACCGTTTCGCCTTTCGAGGAAAAAGTCGTCGAACTAGCCGTTGCCGACGCACTTTCTTGGACATTTTCGGGACATTTTCGGGACTGGCGCTTTTTACCAGTTGCGCACTGGAGTGTACGTAGCTGCGGTTGACAGAGTTAGTTAGCTGATGGTTGGCCTTCTCTTGCCCTCCCTTTGCCGGGCTTTCTGAAATTCTGCCCTCTGGCCCCTGGGATTCCCTTCTTTTCCCTCGTGTCCACTGGAGGACCTCGTAGCCATCTTCCCGTTAAATTTGAGGAGAACTTAGGACTTTACGTTAGCTTTGCAGGCAAGGCTGGCTCTGGCCATAATTTGTGATGATTTTATCTAGTCGCTGGGTATGTATGTATCCGATCAAAATGTATGTGGTTCATGGCCGGTCTATCACTAAATCTTTTTAATAACATGTTCATGGAAGCATGAACATGATATTATATTCTTAATTTTAAATTTGCACTAGTATAATATATAGCATCACAGTTGTATAGAATGCTACTATTTTTTTATGAACTGTTTTCAATTGCATATGACATGTAATATAGCAAAGAAAAATGATTTCATCAAATATCAAAGGAAGTAATTCAAATAAGCATATAAGACTCTGTATGAAGAAAATTATGGTAAGAAAAAATGATCCACTAGTGTATGTATGCACTTAGTGTAAAGTAGAGAGTTTTTGGAGTCTTATATAATGTAAAGTGCAATCTCTAAACAAATTCATCATATCAAACCATAAACATAAGTACTTTTCAGTTGAATTGATAGTATGTAAGTGTATAAACGTTTAAGTGGCACCAAAGTTTTCGGTGTAGATTCTACTCATAGTTTGCATTTTTTTCCAGGTTCTTCTACTACCCAAATCCATATGAGACCCTTAAGTTTCAAGCAATGAGTTACAAGAGAAATATTAAATATTTTTGAAAATATCTCGAATTGGATTTTCAGAAGAACAATTCACATGCGTTGGGTTTTATGCCAAAGCACGTAATTTACGGCGACTTGAAAATCGGAGCTCAACTGTTACGACAAATAGCTTCTTACAGTTATTCATCCACTTCTATTCATTCATTCTTTTATTGGGGTCTAGCCCCATGTTACGGGTTTGGTTATTAACAGTGATCTTTGTGATCATCTATCCAAATGGGATACTTCCATTATTTTTATTTAAAAATCTTCATTCCAAAAAGAGAGCATAGAGAATATTGAACTCTTTATTTTTATTTTTTGTAGTTTTGACATTGTGATGGATTTTTTTGGTATTTTTTCTTGTGATTTCTGCTATTGTTCTTTTTTATTTCTTATGTTGTAGTTTTTCGTTTTCAATTTATGATAAGCCCAAATAAAATGAAAATAAAATATGTGACTCAATCACATTGACCAAGGTACAAAACAAAATCTAAAGCAAACAAAAAAAGAACCATATGGTGACCAAAAGATAAAGAGAAAGCTAATCTTTCACATGAGAAATCAATTTACCTCCAACTATGCCTCCAATGTCTCATACATTGAGATCGTAACCATGGGTGATAACATGAGGTTTAGATAAACATCACCAAACAAAATTATTTTTCTCTCAATAATAGAGACTAAAGAATGTTGTATATGCAAAGCATATGCATTGTCTAGAATATCAATCCATATTTCATTCATCCATAGTGTTGTTTATATCATTTAAATTCATAGCGCTAAAACTAAATCAAAATGTATATTGTAATATCCCAAATCGTGCCTAAAAAAACAAGTAGAAAATAATTAACTATAAAGAGTTCATCAATTTTTGCATAAAGTTATCTACAAAATGATCTACTAATCATGCCCAAAAGTGATTGCGATGAAGACACTAGATATTGATCACAAATGGATTGGACATCGATACATCTGGATGATTATGTTGTACTCTATTCATATCCCACGTATGCTCCATTTCCATAAGATAAGCTCATTAATCAACAAAGCAATATTTAAGATCTCTCCCTTCCCCTTTGCATCCTAACATCGCTTTATATTTTATAAGTTCCAAGATAATATCTCTTAGAGCCTTATCAATATCTCACCCTACAAAGTTAATCCAACTGTGGGCTCTTAACAAACTTACAAAAGCCGTTGGTTATCCTAACCTAAAGTATCCTCATCATAATGGCTCTAAAGATGACACATGTCATCATCTTCTCATAGTATCCGTGTCATAATAAGACAGACTTTCTCACATCCCCAAGTCAAGTGGAATAAAAATATGTCCCTCATGCAATCCTTGGTACTTGCGGATCTTAGTGGTAGTGCTAATTTCCGTAACTATGAGCCTGACGTTTGTGGCAATAGAATGTCGAGTTGGATAATATCATCATAAGCTCCAATTATATTTAATTTACTTTAGTCTTAGGTAGTAAAAAATCTTGCATATCATGTATGTGAGTTACGTTTATGAAACTCCAAAAATTTTTAATTCGATATTTTTAATTTGTGCAGTTGATATCTTATTTTAATCATCTTTCTTTTATCATACACACTTTCACAACTGACCAGCAGCATGCGTAGAGCTCCATGTCGTTCGCTCTTCCATTTAAAATATGAGATCTATATCTACATCACTTCCCATATATATATTTCAGTCTGTTCTTTTCGTCCATATTGAATTTCTCAAAAGTCCAATAATTTAAAATGTTTGGGGCCAAGTGGAATTTGTATTATTGTTATTTTTATGAGTTGTGTTCCCAAACAACATCTATACAACATTCCTTCGAATATGACTTCCGCAAACTTCCTGATAATATGAAATTCGTTGTGGTCAGATGACAAATTTGTGAACTCTAAGTACTGAGTTTAGATCTTTTGCATGTTTTCTCAAGTATACAAATATTATTTTATATATCTAAATTTGTACTTTCATATGATACTGAAATGACTATCGAATCTTTTTCCTAGATGTAAAGGTCAAAATGAACTCAGCTACGAGAAAAAAATAACTAGTACTATTGTAATATACCCTTTATATATAGAAAAAATATATATTTCAATGTAGTACTGGTGACAGTTTGTGATATATAAATGTTCCTTGTTACACCAGAATTGTAATTTAACCATATGGGAGAAGTTATTTCATTTTTTCCTCTATCACGATAGTATCCTCCGATGCAAAAATAAAACCTATTACAAGTAAAATTGGACAATTTGAAATTCGTCTCGCGTACTTGATATTGGTAGTAACATATTAACTACTTATGCTGACTATTTTTTAAAGAAAATTTTGTCATTAAATTCCTTGCAGTGGTGTCATGTGATTCTACTCCCCACTTAATAACAAATTCATGTGAACGATATTCTCTCCTTTTCCAGTTTGAAGCCCATTGTTTTCACTCTCACCAGAACTAAGGGTCCATTATGTATCTTACATGTCACATGAAGGTGAAAGCTGAGGTGTAAAATTCAAGTAGACAAATACGAAAACCAAGATTTTACCTCCGTGACATAGCATCTGATCTTAATTTATAGTTTATAGGGCTAACCAAATTTGGAACCATTTGTTGATACTGAATCATCCGAAGAGAATTTCTTGATTTCCATGCCCCGAGATGGTACTTCAAAGAATATAAGCCTCCGAGAGTTGGACGTTCCTGCTAACATTCTTCAGCTAATATGCTTCTCAAGTATTATAAACTAGCACTAAGGATAAGAGATCCAGAAGAAGAAAATATTGATGGCCATTCCACCGTCTGGAAATCATATGCATACATTTAAGCTTCATATAGTCTTTTAAAATTTCTATTTCCAACATAGAATGAATACCATCTTGTTCATGATTGTCTCGATAATGTCCCATCTCATTAAAACAATACCCAGCGCTACTAAATTTGGTATGATGAAATTGCCTGAAAAATATTTTTATATTAGTCATATATTTATATAGTCGTTGGTTCGAAGTACAGTCACCAAAGTTATAAATCTGTTGCAGAAGGTCGACGTATAGATTCACAGGAGCCTGTGATTCCTTGCTTGCTTGTTTCGCCTTGGACTTTCAATGGATCCTGAATCGTGATCAGAATTCATATGATGGCTATAGATCCAAACTCGACCACACAACGGTACAGTGGAATGCTCAAAAGTGGACAAGGCTTTGAGATGTTCGATGTTGCAAGTAAAAGTAAAACAATTCCATTTCAGATGGCGAAGAATGCAATGCCATGCATTAATCGATCCAAATGACAAGCACGAATTATGTAGGTAAAGTACTGGATGCAGGAAAGGAAGTAGAAGGAGAAGCAGCAGCGGCAGCCATAGCCATCAGATCCGTCCATCTGATCCCCACAAGGCTAACCCAACTGCAAGTGCAAGGAGAGGATGATGCGATGCGAGACAACAACTGCTGCACCTGCAACTGTACTAATTGTCTGGTCTTAAATTTCCGTTTCTGTCAATCATGATGCTGTTGTTTTCTCGGGAAGTGAGATGAGCTCAAATCCCCCCCATCGGACCCAACGGTGGGTTCGGCAGGTTTGAATCTTCAGTTCCATACTGAATCTTAAATAACTAAGCCCCAGGAAATTATTATTCTATAGACGCTGCAAGAACAAAACTTGGCAACAGTCGGTCGCAGTCAGTCACACTTCTTACTACCACCGTAGCTTGTGTGCATCAATATCCTAAGCGATGTTGCGAGTTTCAAAATGACACAGACACTACTCTTAAAGATGTGTCTGGAAGAACAAACAATGAAGACGTTGTCAGAGGAGAAGAAGCATATAGAAAGGGAAGACGAGAATTTTACTGCAATAAAGAATTAGTATTATTATTTTCATCCAGCTTTTATGCTTTCCTTGCTCAAGATTTTCCAAGCCAGAGGAATGTCAAAGCGGATGGATACACACATATACTCACATACAGTATTACAGTTGATGTCCTACTTGTGATACGATGCTGTTCATCTAGCTAGTTTCGCATGCCCTGAACCAACCAACAGAAAATATGTCTTGCGTCCTCAAAGTTGATCTGGCTCATAAGTCAGGACACTAGTAAGAAAAAACTACTTCCCATGCTATTCATCTTTCCTCGAGCTGCACAAAACATATATCGCATGAACAAAGAAAGTGGATCCGGATCAGTGATCCCGAGCTAATACTGTATACTACTCACGAAAAGATATATCATGGCCAGCGCTGCATGGGGTCAGATGTTTGACCCCAACCCCGACCAACGGCTATATGGAAACTCGAGCTCGAGATGTAAAATAATGCCTGAAATTGGCTATCAAAGGCCAAATGAGGATCAGATGGATGGCTCAAGCCTCAACGTTATACGTATTGTTTAGTTTGGGGATTGCTGCTGCAGCAAGGCCAACCGCAGCAGCACCAATCCCAAAACCAAACTCTTCTGCTTCTGCTGAAAGTGGAAACTGCAAACAGATAGATGCCATATTTCCATGTTTCCATGGAGTTCTTTAAATTTTTTTACATGGCAACTATGCATATTCAAATGTTCTCCTCCCCCAATGCTGGTGGACGTGTGTCCGAATGTGGAGCATTTGGTCATGGATCATCGACTCGTTCAGCGATCCGGATCGAGATTACCTCCCGTTTCACTCCATACACGAGGTCCAAACTGCTCCAATGAACGTTTCTCGAAGTTGGGTTAGGGCTTGGACTGGCGATAAAACAACCACGAACTCTGGAGATGTGGCGGTGCGATGGATAATCGCAAGTTGGAACAAAGTGCAGAGTCACCGTACTATACACAAATTTTACTCTTACCTTGCACATAAAACTAACGACACTGTCCATATTGTTCTCATCTGCAAAAGTACCAACACTCAAAACGATGCACGGCTATCCGTGAAGATAAACGAGATCGCGTACATGAGAATCTCAAGACTCGAGCATTATCAATCGAAAAGCGTCATTAGGTTAATTCGGACTCTACTGGTGCAGGTGAGCGTATCTACTCGATCTACTAGTTTACGTCTACAGTGTATATTTTATAAGAGTATGCATATGATTAAGAATTTTGTTTTCAATGTGGAAATCAAGGCAAAATTTCAGTAGCATGTTCCAACGAATCAGGAGAGACCAAGTGTCACACTTTTGGTTTGAAGTTACCGAATAAGGTCTTATGTCGTCGATGAATCTCGTTTGCTGCACATCACACTTAATATATGCCCCCGAGGTGCATTTATAGTTTACTTATTTGAAAGATTTACGTATGAAGTTTTAAGTATTGTGTCATGTGATGGAAAAATTATACGTATATTTCTGTGCCAGCGATGCTACACATACACCTGTATGGTTTGGTTTTCTGCTCTCTTTTTTCTCGAAGTTGAAAGTAAACTTTAAAGTATCAAAACATTCTCGTACAACAGATTTTACATCCTGGAAAACTCTGGCAGTGGTAGATTACTTTTATTCTGTTTCATTTATTACACATTTCTATGTTTTCTTATAAGGGGCCTAAAAAATACGACTTCTTTATATCCAAGGTTCACTATTCAACGAAAGCTTTTCATCCTCTGTTCCATCTTGAGGGAGGAAAGAAACAAATGCCTTTTCAACTCTCAGAGCAAATTTTATTGTACTGAATGTAGTCGTTGAGTCGTATGAATGAGTATCTTTCAATGGCATGCAGGATGATAAATTTTCAATGAAGCTCTTGAGTGACTCTTACGGTATAGTGCATTTATTGGACATTCGGTATTCATGCTGTACATTGGACGGTATTGTATTCGTACATGAATATGCTATACACGTACAGTAGCTACCTCCACCGTCATGTACTGTACAGCATTATTCTCATATACAAGTCATTCACGTGACCTTAATTGACATGATTGTCCTCAAATGCAGCAGCATTTGGAATTATCACTACTGAATGTATGGGGTTGAATCACGAGACTTAAATTCCGGACCAGCTGTGCATTTCGAGTGAAGACGTCTTTTGGTGTCACCTTTTCTGTGGTACTTTTTGAATGAGACTGCATTCTACATTCATTAAAAGTCTAGTCTGCATATGATCACATGCAAGTCTACATTGCAACAGACGTTGTACGACTGGCTTCAGAACTCTACAAATATGATACTTGTTTTTGTATGTGTACAGGAAATCAACTTTAAACTGTCGCATTTCAGCAACAAGATATTTTTTTGATATTTTACTTCGTCTTTCCTGTAAAATTTCAGCAACAAGAAAGGCTTCCTATATACATAAAATATTGTAAATTCTACCACATTGAATAAGGCTAGAGAATTGACTCGCCGCTCACTCACTCACTCGCCCTCATCCCCAGTCCAATCTTTAGAACCGGATGAAGCAGATTCCAGTTTTCCATATTTGGCACGTTTGTGGAGCTAAAGTAATGTCTGTGGCCACTTCCTGCCAGTGGAGGCACGGTTTACATTCCATCCCATTCGCCAGAGCAAAACTGTCCGCGAGTTTTGTAGGAAATGATGCAAATAATGCAAGGCACTTTTGGTTTGAACCTGATTGATTTAGCTTTTCCTCCGTGACCAAGGAGTGAGGGAGGTTGGTGGTTTGTGATGCTGGAACACACCTCTTCGACAGCATGAGGGAAATTGAATATCCCAGAGCTGTCCTGCAGGCAGCCTTGGGTGGTCTGGAGCGGACGGGTCGGACATATGCACAAGACCAAATGATGTATGTATGTAGATTTTCGGCAGATACGCACAAAATCAAGGAGTGACAATTGCAGCTGCGGCCAACTGGACGTGCAGATGCATCAAGATTTTTTGCTTGTCATGTGAACAGCGACTGGAACTCGCTTTGATGCTTGTGCGTTGGATGGCCATGGCTAGTAGCGCGATGGAGGGAGCAATGACATACTTTTCTATTCTCCTCGTTGAATAAACATGCAGATGGAGACACCGGGGCAGGTGCATTCTGTTGAGTGTTGGAATGATTTGATTTTTGTCTCATCATGTGAGGCCCCCCTGCCAACCTCTCGGCTTCCTTCCTTTGTCTCTGTTGGAGCTCTTCTTCAACAAAGACTCCAAGATAGATGAACCCATGACAACCAAAAATTAACTCGAATGTAAACAAATCAATGTTGCTTAGCTCACTAATGAAAGAACAAACGATGTCAATCTAAGATTGTCCTACAGGTTTCAAGTTTCAAGTATCATTCTCAAACACTCAGGCTCACAATCCTTCATTCTCTCTCTCTCTCTCTCTCTCTCTCTCTCTCACCTTGTCTCTCTACATTGAGGATAAACAGCTCGTCAAGAGCACCTTAAAGGTTGAACTATGTTCCAGGAGCGTAAACTTGTTCTAGTAACTTCTCACAGTAAAACTATGAGAGCGAAACACGCGCACCAGAAATGCAATGCAGGGGTTATGGGATGGAGGAAAGGCAACAGGTGAGATGGACTATTCAGAGCTGTAACGCTACTTTCAATCTTGAATATGAAACGGTAACAACGCCTCTCCTGTTCTCGTATGCATTCATCACTCGCAGAGTTCATCTAGATTGCCGGTGATAATTGCAAAAGCAATGACAGACGGCCGCTGCTTTGTAAGACGTGCATTTGAGCCCCGCAGATATCTATCTACTCGGTATTGTCAACTTGAAGGGTGATCATTTCTAAAATCATTGAACCTTCCACGGAAATGAGTAGGACGAGCACTGTGATCGTTACCCATCGGGAACATCATTATTCTCCAGAACCTGGTGCTGAAACACTATGTTGAGCATAGCTTGAACAACACCCTCAACTTTACGAGCCAACTTTCAGGTGCAACGAGTGAGTGAGTGAGTGCGTGCGTGTGCAAGCAACTGCTCGCTCAGCTCTACAGTTCGACGAGATGGCTGTTGCATTCGAGCCTGCATTTCAGCGATACCTATCCACTTCCACTCGTTTGTCCACCTACTTCCGTGCAAAAAGCTAGAGGATAAAATCACTCGAACACGAGTCTTTGGAAAGGGTGTTAAGAGTACGACCTACTCCCCGAGTCAACTCCTGAGTGGCACAAACGAGCTGAGCTCATGATGCTGGAAGTTGAACTTGTTCCAAAGGACTTTTGATGGCACTAATCAATCTGTCTTTTCTGCTACGCAAAATCTAATTAAATTATAAGCTAATGTCATTCAACGTCAACTTACCTCCAGCCCTCCGGAATATTAAACAGTGGCACAGAGAATCAAAGCCATGGAACTCAATAAGGTCATCGATAAACGTCAGGCCCAGGCTCCAAAGTGAGGAGCTGGACTCCCGAACCTAGCTTCGACATGTTTTTTCCTCGAAACTGAGCCTCGCATTCAGAGCTTGTTGAAGTCAAGACTTCCGTACCGAGAGAGATGTGCTTAGAGCGTCGAGACTCGAATGCAATAAATCAATCGTATGAGTGTATCTATTATAGATCCACACTGTGCACTACGAACCCAATCAGTCATGCAGGCAGGCAGGCTTACATTCATTTGATGTCACCGTATACGTGCTCCCTCTCTTGAGTCTCTTCGCCCCTTGAGGTAGCGGCAGATCTGCACAATATTCTCATTTTCTTAGATTTCTCAATCATGACAACAGTTGCATGCACGTGATTTGACTCCCGCTCGGATTTGTGACTGTATCAACGTTCACAGTCATTCCTCGCAGCCAGCGCTATTGACGACGGACCCTCGAGGGTCGAGGCAAGTACTTCCGGCCATGGTTCCATGGATGGACATTAATTTTTGCCCTCGAGTAGTCGCTTGTGTATCGTATGTGGAAGGTAAGACAACACCAAGGGAAGGTACTCTCCTAAATCAGCCGTCTCTTCATTTACCTTTCTGATGAATCTGTCTTTATAACCATTTACTTTATTGTGGAATCTCGCTCTCAGGAGTTCATCAGCGTTTAAGCAAGGACGATTTTGATCCAAAGACCGAAACAAAGTCCTTCAGTGCCCATCGTCCTCGTACGACTCGTGACATTTAAGGGTTACACCATAGTTCAAGGTATGCATCTCCTGTCGTCGAAACGGTCGCCAGTTGAAGCCCTAACTTGATTTCAGTAGTTACGGCAATTAGAGCTCCTCGAAGCTGTAAGTTTAAACTAAACGCTGCAAGCACAATCATTCAGTCGTAGGCTAAATCTAAATCTCCCAGTTGTTCAACATGTACCGGGCCCAAGCAGCTGGAGTTCCAAATAGTGGGATTGATTCCATGGCCGAGACCTGAAGGCCTCAGGGCTGATGAAACTCGAATGTACTCAAGTTCTAGAACGGTGGACCATAAATTCATGCGAGAAAAGTAACAGTGTAGCTGGAGTAGGGGTGAACTTTTGTAAGCGTTGAGAATTTGACATTGGGGAGGACGTACAGCTACATAGTAACCAGTACTTGCTACTTGACATGCAAGGTGAATGATTCGGAGGCTTTTGCTCGGCTGACTTCGTTCGCAATTATTGTCAGTTTTACACTCCTTACTTCTCATCAGCAGCAAAGAGGATCATCTAATTGCTTGGGCTGACACAGCTGAGGACCAGTTTTGACCCGGATCACATGTGAAGCTTCTGGTGAAAGCCGACCGAGCTTGGATGATTAATATGCCTTCCATATCAACATTGTCGTTTGGGTTTCTGCCGTGTACATCAATTTTGTCACTCTCGTTGTCGCTCAAGTCAAGTAGACAACCTTAAAAAGTGCTCTACGCTTTCAAATTTGCTGTTTTCTTCTTAATTGGCGGAGGAGGAGGTTTGAATCTGCATTGGCAAGACGACTTTACCTGAGCGCGATCGATCCGTGGCTTCATCTGCTTCAGCCTCTGCTTTACTGCCAACTGCCAACACACATTAAAGATATTACACATCAGCAAGGAATCCAGCGACGTCCCATCCGTGGCCGATACACCTCTAGAACGGTGCTGAGATCTTTCGGTACTCATCGATGTGTTTCCAAAACCCTTTTCAGCTCCATCGATCAGCCCACAGTACACTCTGCAAGCAAATGAGGCCTACGTTACGTCTTCCTTTCACAAGGTCCTTCGCGTGCATGGCTTGGACAAAGAATATTCAAATGGTCAATAAGTCCCACGATAGCTACAAAAGTCCTCAACGACTGTCTTGCGTGCGGAATATAACGATTGTGACAAAAAGGAACGTACTGAACCTGACCGTCTGACAGCTCCAGTAAATCTTGTATCTGATTTCCCACTCTGATACAAGAACTCTGATTTCATTGTTGAGGCTTCTTGTAGTTTAATATTTTAGAAGCAAATATGCTGTCACAAGTAGTCGAAACGAAAACAGAGAAATTATCACGTCCCTGTGCTGACGAGGTGACCCCAGAAAAGCAACCGGAATGAGTTTTGCTCTCTTGCATAATTTTGTTCCCGCAGTAGTACTCCCCGAACGTATAGAGTAGAGTCAAAAAAAGACGTTACTCCTGCATCTTCATCATCCCAAGACGTACTTCATTCCCCTTCCGATCTCTCCTAACAGTGTGGCAGCAGAGTCTTGCGTAGGTTTCGCTGACCCAACATTTCTCTTGCAGCAACAAGTTTTGCCGTTTCACACGAAGGTTCTTGGATAACATGGACTGAAAAAAGTTTTAGCATTTTCACCGTCGGAGAGTATAAATTCTAACGAAAAAATTTTTTAGAAAAAGATGGGTATAAAGAGGAGACCAACAACGAAAACATCGTCGCAAGCTGGAGTTCAGCATTTCTGTTCCAGATAACAAGAACCTACTACAATAGGACAAGACGTATGATAAATTCGGATCAAGTTTCTCTACTCTTGTGTATGAGGTGACTTCGTTTATGTTGTCTCCCTTCGTGTCCATGTCTAGACTTCCTTCTTCCTTCTTTGATTTGTTGACTTGGTTTCTTTATCAGTACTGTCTCTGCTCTTATCATGTCTGCTCTTTATCCTTTCTCTTCTCTCCTGTCTGTGCTTTGACGTACATCTTTCATGCTCTGGTGATCTTATATCAGGATCGTTACTTCGACTCCGTCTTCCTTCCTTGCTTTCATGGCCATGCTCAGGTTTGCTTCTACTATCATACACTGGAGAGCACCGCTCATACTCGGTACTACCGTCATACCGAGCATTTGGTATTTCTGGGTAGGAATATCTCTGCTTATAATACTCGTCTTCATGTCCTGCCTCTGGTATGTAATCCTTATGAGCTTTATGGCTTTCTTCACCAGCATGCCTTCGAACTCGCCTAGTGTGTGCAGAAGCGTCGCCTTCATCGTCTAAGGAGTGCTTTCCTTTCCTATGACGAGATGAACTCGACGACTTGACTGCATCTTCTCGTTCCTCAACTAGTTTCGAAGGCCTCACCGGTGAGCGACTCGAAAGTCGTTCCACATAACGTTTGTCATCTCCACCTGGTATTTCATATTTAGGAGTTCCTCTACGGTTCTCTCTTTGAGAAGACCTGCGTCTGTGTGGAGTTTCCTTCGATCTGTCTGGTCGTCTGGGGACCGGAGGTAACTGCAGCAAATCAATGGCCTCATGAATAAACAACTGATATCAATGCGCGCAGAGAATACTCGGGTGTAATCACAACGTACATATTTGAGTGTCAGCAAAGACATTCCTTCAGACATCTCTGACATCGTTCAGCTGAACGATGTCACGGGGACACATAGAAGAACGTTTCTGAAAGCAAAGATATCTTCACGGAGATGGTCTAACTACTCACCAGAAACCTTGACATATATCGACCCACAGGCGGTAGTGGAATCCCAAGTTTAACTAGTTGCTCGTCAGGGATGGGGCGCCTGTGATTTGAAAAGATCATAGACATCAGATTGTCACTGTGTACATCAAGCTCACACTACCGATTCTCTGTATGAGAGGACTCCGCCTGACAATAGGCTACATTCAGAAACGGAGTGAACTTTTACTGAGGAGAATGTAAGCACTTGTCTTCCGAGTTTCCAAACATGTTAAGACAGCTTATGAGCTGTGAGCACAAAGTATTCTCTAAAAATAAGGTAATGACGTAGAAATCATTTAGGAGATAGTCTAATCACTCAAAACGTTTATGTGCACTAAGATGTCTGCATGCTGAAACAGAAGTGAAAGAATAGGGTACAATGGGGCTCGAAAGGGTCGATCACGCCCTCCAAAACGCAGTTGCCCTGATTCCTTGTGTCCACCCAAGCCACCTCCTGGCTCCCACATTTCAGACAGGCCCCTTAATTGAGTAGAGTTTTCGAGCTTCAAAAACTAACTAATTAATCATGTCAGGCATATATTACGTACTCCAAGTATGATGTAACAATCAATTACAACCAACGCTTCGGCGACTTAAGGAAGTACTTATCTAGTTTTGAAGGACACGGAGTCCACTCCACTGAACGTACCAAATCACAGTACATACTTCAAACATTTCCAAGCATCCACTCAGCTTTTTAAGCGCTAGGAGTTCGATATAGAATCCAAAGAATAATGGGGCAGCCGTACCTAACCTACGCGGTATCCAACCAGACATCAGCTGCTGCCGGTTGTAGTCCACAAGTATTTGAGATCCATCGATTATGTTATAATGCGCCATCTAAAACCAAAGGAGGACCCAACCATATGACATAAGAAAACAATCACCTTAGCTAATCCTAAGACGTCCAAGGATTATACATATGATCCTGGAACTTCCGTGACAAGATTTCTTTTAGATCCATCACATCTTACTGAAATACAGTACGTATAATCCTTGCAAGGGAAATCATCAGCTCTCAGTAAAATCCTGCAGCGAGAACGGCTGTTGTAAACTTGTCGAATTCCTACCTCATACGCATATAGCATTTCCTTATCAGATTCAAATTCCACAAAAGCGTATCCTTGAGAAGCACCTGTGACTGCCAGAGTTCCCAAAACATGAAAAGATCGTCACAATCTACAAATTAGCTGTAAGTAGCAGGACTAATTTTTACATGAGTTATAATTATCAACTTAAAGCATTCATCTCTTAACAGGTGCGACACTAAATGTCACTTGTCCCTTTGAGTTGAATCGTAGATGTAAAAGTCGAAATAAGAAGGAAGAGGACCGGCCCTCAAGTGATGTGGTTGCTGCGATGTGGTGGATGTGGTTTCTAAGATTCCCAGAATCATGAAAAGTTTAGAGAACAGAGAATAGCCGAACGCAAAGACTCAAGACGCAGAAACTGACTTCCATAGGAATGTGAAAAAGTAAAATATGAGGTACAGTCGATTCCTCTCCTTCAGATAGTCCTAGGAACTCTACATGTTTTTACTGCTTTCATTCACTCATGGTACTTCCGCAAAAGGCTAACGAGTCTTGAAAACTGCGTTCTTTCTTTCACAATGATCGCCGATGAAAAAACAACTTTTCTGACATCTTGAAATTCCGGTTCCACTTTGGATGTCACTACCAGACCTGATATTGCCTGCTATCAACCAAAACCAGGGTGTGGAGGAGAAGCACACCTATATGACGAACTAGCCGAATATGCTTGACTTTGCCAAACTTGCTCATTGCCTGCACGCTAAAACCACGCACTCACAATTAGAAATTATTTCATGATTCTTTCACAATGTACACGCCCCATATAAAATGAAGAATAAAACCACACCTTATTTAACTAAACATGTATTTTCTTACCATCACTTCTAGCGACTGTCATTTCACATGCGATGTTCTAACATACAGAGAAATATTCCTATATGACAATTTCCATCTCACATCAACAGTCTAATTTTTAACTCGTTGCTGACATATAAAAACGGGACTGCCCTAGCTTTTCTAGCACTCAGACAGACAACATTCACCTGATTGAGAGTCTCCTCAGTAGTATGTCGAGCCAGTCGGCCTACGAACAGGGTACAATGAGGGTCGCCCACAGCCTTCTGGTCACCGGTTGGGTCATCTGCAACATACGTCGAGTAGAATGAGCCAACCACATTTTACCTTGACAAGCTCCTATACGTAAACTCAGGTCCGCAGCGAAGCCATTGCAAGTAGCAGCAAAAAAATCAGTTGGCAGCCATATTCCAATAACCCAGAAAGGCTTGCATAAGGACACTTCAGGCCTGCAAAAGGCAGCCTTGCTCAATGAACAATATCAAGGAACATTTGCAGCTAGGACTCCATCACTACAAGCATTATTGATAAAAATAGCAGAATTTTGTATCATCGATCAGTCTAAATTTGTAGAACTGAGGATGCATGGCATTGCCGATGAGTAGCTACGAACCAAACTTACAAAGTCCAGTAGAGGAAGCCAAGAGAGCCCGATAGATCGCGTTGTCGTGAGCGGCGGTGTCAGTGCCATCGATACTTCCCGCCTGAATGGGGTGATAACTCGTTGCATAAAAAACTTGATTCGTAACCTGAGCCATGACTGTTCCCTCACAATGTACCTTCACGCTCTCCAAAATTACTCCCGACACAGAGCAGCGACATTTCTTTTCTATGGATATCAAGAGATCTCGGCTGCATCAGAACTGGATGCCTGAACTTGTCTACTATCGAACCGTTTCGATCTATCGATGGTGCAATCAGCTCATAAGCATGCTCACAATGTGCGAAACAGTATTCGCAAAACAAGCACACCTGAGCTTCTATTTGTCAAATGGTGGGGGAGAAAATCACAACAAATGGCAAACACAATCAAGCCGAAACACGCCTACTTAACAAGTATTCGACGCAGAAGGTGGTTCGCAGAGAAAAGAACATTCTGCCCGAACATGATTGGGATCCAAGAAGACAATTACTTCGAACTCGAACTCTTCGGCACTACAACAATCACCGTGCTCCCCACAGTCTGAGAATTCACAAGGCACTAGATGGTACCATGAAACCGACATCCAACCAATACTTTACTGGTGGTGAGAAACAATTCCGGTACAAAGGCTCATCGAGATTTCGAATACTTGTCTCCGACTGCAAATTCAGGGCTCCGCTGCACCTTTTCCCGCAGGACGACGAGAGTTGGTAGCCCACCTTTCCACAGTGACTGAAAAATAGCGACGTCTGCAATTATCTCTAGTGTCAGCCACAGTGTTTCATATGAGATCTGTAATTTGATCCCCGCGGAATACATTGTAACATTATTTCATAGTTAAGACTTACTAAATGTAGGGATACCTGACATGGAGGAAGGGAGTGTTGTATGCCTTGAACTCCACTAGGGTTAGAGTAGCCCTATATTTCGTTAAAGAGTATCATGTTATCGTAGCATACATGATGATATAGTTTCATAGGGGGCTGATCACCCATATTCCAAGATAGAGGGCGAGTGATGCGGTGTCGTGTTGTGACGCGGCTACTATGAGAAGATGATGACATGTATCATCTTCAAAATTGTTGTCATGACGGCGATACTTTAGGTTAGGGTAACAGACGGCACTCCAAAGTTGTAAAGAGCCGAGGAGATCTAGACACATCACCTTGCTGACTAAGGAGCTTAACTGATTGAAGTGGAGTCGACGTAGGACATGGATAGAGTACAACATGATCCTCCAAATGTACCGATGCCGAGTCTATTTGTGATCAACATCCGGTGTCTTCATCATGATCGCTTTCGGGTATACTTAGCCGGTTTCAAGTTGTCATTTTAACTCTTATTAGTGACAACTTATAATGTATATAGGATGTCTAAGTAGTGTGTTTAGGATAGTTGTAAAGCTCTAAGTTACAATGGAGCTAATTTGGCCTCACTAGAGGTCAAAATAGCATTCTCCATTCTCATTGGTCTAGGAGTTTTGGCCAATGAAGGCACTAGGGCAACTTTTCGAGGTTTTTAGTGATTTAAGAGACCTTCCAGGAAGACATTCAAAAATCTGAGGATAGGGTTGGAAAGTTGACGGGACAAGCTACAATGTGGACTCAAGAATGGATGGATTTGAAGGATTTGTCACTCTGAAATGATGATTCAAAGATAAAGTGAGAAATTTAGACCTTTGAGTGTATTTGGGGTGTTTCTGAGAATCTTACGAGGGTTTTGCAAGATCTAAGTCAAGTGAGATACAGTTTACAACTCGGCTTTGATCGAAGTTTTGACTCGATTGGATGAGTTTTGAGCGATAGCTTGAAGTTTGTGTATATAGTCAGAGTTGCAAGATTGCACTGACTATCACAAAGTTAGTACATCAATCATATCTTTTGATTTCAAAAAGTTCTGTCAATAAAAATTTGCATATTTCAAGTTATGATGATGAGTAAACTTCTTATGAAATCTGGCAGCAATTGGAGTCAAGGACTCGGATTTGTGATGGGTTTTGTACACAAGGGTCTGCATATCGCCTTGTGATACAATGGGTAAATCAAAAAAAAATTTGAGAGATCTAGGAGAGAAAAATATCTGAAACTTTTTTGAAAGATTGAAAAGGTCGTGGAGCAATTTTCTGTAAAGTTTAAACGAGAGTTATTGGTCGAATCATTGGATATCATAATCTTCTTCCGCTGAAGTTTTACCGATTGTAATGTGGAATGCTGAGGAGAGGAAGAAGAGATTGTCAACTCACACAAGATTCTAGAGGGTTTTTCTACAGCCTAACGCTCGGGCGTTCTCAGAGCGAAGAATTGTCAAGGTCTCCAAGGGGTATGAGAGAGGTCAACTCTTTGTTCCTCTAGCTTTGTAGTTATATGGAGCTATGTACTGACTTCGACATGTTTGTGAGTGAGTGCGTGAGAACCTAACATATAGACGGCATGGGTATCACTCTCTTTAGTTTATTGTATAATATATTTTAGTGAATGTATTTGCATTGTTCTACATAGAGAACTAGCGGATGCAATCCATATGAGAGCTGGGAGATGCTTCTTGATGCTATGTTGTTTGTAGATCATTTTACCTAAATAGTTAGGATATTTAGTTACAATAGTACATATTTCCTAGTGTGATACTATTGGGGTCTAGCCCCATGTTACCCATTTGGTTTCATCCTTGCAGGACTTATGGCGTCTTCCCATCCTTTTTGTTATTTTCTGAATATGGTACAAACTCCAACTCCCTCTCATTCTCTACTCCCTCCCATATGTGATCACCATTTGTTTGGGCTTGCTCATTCCTCTCCTCATGGCCTCTTACATCACAACCAATTTGAGCCACAATGCAGACCTACTCCTTCCCACTACCTATCAAGACAACATTCTTGTTGTTACAAGTCTTGGTTTGTCTACTACACACTCAAGAGCACATTCTTGTGGTTACAAGTTGCGTTGTGTAAACTACACAACTCATCTGGTTTGGATGCTTTGATTTGCAGTGTTGTATAAATTTTTTTTTGTTTTGTTTTACCTTCTTGAAATCAATTGCATATTAATGTATTTTTGCAATAGTAATTGATTTAATGAAAGGTTTAACATGAAACTTTAAAATCAGTCAACTCATCTCTATGTTCTATTCAAATGATGAGCATATTTTTGAATTATAGATTTACTTTTGCAAAAAATTAATTCAAATTTCACATTTAATTCAATACTGCAACAAGTTTTTAACTTATGCAACAACCTCAAAGGATCGTACATTGAGAATTTTTTTTTATCTATCCATATTACAAATATTTGTGCTTATGGTTACAAGTTACTTATTTTTAACATGATCTTTTTATTGTTTATTTTTATTCATGTATCATGTAATGTGTATGTATATTTTTTTTTCCAATATTGAATTTTTCGGCTCAAACATATGAAAATTTAGTTGGATGCACATTGTGGTTGCATTAGAAACTCACCCTATTCACATAAACAAATTTAAACAATGTTTATTATAATCAATGTATATTCAAAAAATAAAATATCTTCTCTTTTTTCCTTGTAGATAAATCCATTACATTTCATGAAGTACATGTGAAGAGTATGGTCACATTTGTAAAATCACATATAGACACATCTGTATTTTTAAAATTTGCATGTCACATCTCACCCAAACATATTTATATTCTTGTCGTCTTTCTAGTGTTAAATTGTTGTCACATCTCACACAAATATATTTATATTTTTTGTCCTTTTCATCGTGTTAGATTGTTGTAGGCTCCTCAAAATAAATATATAATATATTTGTGATATTACACTTAATATTAATTAATACACAAAGAAGAAACACAAAAATTCGTTGTAGAGCATTTTGAGATAACTTTATGTCTGTAAAAAGAAATAATTACCTCCAAACATATCAATTTGGAAGGGTAGAGCAATCATGAAGATACTAAAGGTCTTAAACTACTTATTTTTCATAACATCAAAATAGATTTGACTAAGAGTAGTTATTGAAAATATATACACCAAATACACACTCTTCATGTCATTTTGCATTTGCAGCTCTCTATATTCCGGATCTATAGATGACTTAATAACAAATAAGTGGATTCTTAATATCACGGATATATATCTTAACGTAAAACAGTTGGTTGTGCATGGTTAATGGGAATATGTATAACAATACATATCCACAAGTAATACTAATGAAATCAAGCACAAACTAAGATATGTTTTTCACATATTTGAAAAATCTCCTTCTCATAACTTGAAGGCGAGGTTCCTAAGGTTCTGCTTAAACTGACTAACAAGCCAGAAAAAATCTTGCAAAGAGGAAACAAATTCTTTTCACGTCTTTTATCTTCAATTATTTCTACAACTAGCTTTTCAAGTATTGCATCTTATGATCATAAGATGCAATAGATCAATAAACTTTCATATTTCCAATAAAAAATAGAGTGCTTCACAGTCAGTTTTCATTTCATTATGTATGATTTGATTCAAACCTTAACACATAACATCATACTACATACAAAGTAACAATCTTAGTCATGTCTTTGCTAAATTTTTAAATTTGTAAACATAGACATATACATTACTAGTTCCACTCATCATTCTACAAGCAATTTTTTTACCAGGATCAACATAAGGAACCAAAAGATCTAAACATGAAGGTTACAAATCAAATTTAAGATTTTAACTAAAATAATAAGAAAAAAATACTATATATTATCCCAAGAATTTGCAAAGAAATAATTTAATTTCAATAAAACAAAAATTAATTTATATACATGTTATCTTTATTGATTCAAAAATATTTATTAATTTTGCACGTTTCATACTTCAATAATAAAAATAATTATCTTTGTAATGCATATTTTGATCTAATTTTTCATTTCTTAACATTAATAAATTATTAATGCACTCTAGTATCCAATATGTTTTTATGAGAACCAATTGATGCATAAAATTACTCCTTAACCTTCTCAAATATTATACTCACTATTAAGAGCTAAAAATTTATTATCAAGAAATGATATTGATATTATTAGGTGAAGTAATTCATGACTCTCTACCACCTCAATTTTCATACAAGTGTCTCATATTCTCATAGAAGACAAAACAAAATGACAATTTTACATTAGTATTTTCTCTAATTAAGATGAAATTAGTAACTAGATGAATTATAAATCAAACTAACACACAAAATTATAATATGAAAAAAAATCCTCACATTTTATTAATATAATCATGGCAGTTTAGACATATATAACATCTATTGCTTGATTTATCGTCTCATTTATGAACCTTGCTTCCAAAATAATTCTTAGTTTTCAAACCGTAAAATCATATTTAAAATTATAAAGACGCGTTATTAAGATTATCACAATCATATCATAATTTTATGAGCCAAATAACTATCCATTTTGTAGGATGGAAGAAAATCCCGATGTGGATCCCTTTTCTTCTATATTTACACTTGTGAATAAAAGATTTTGATTTTTTATTACTCCAAACACGAGAGAAATTCTTTAAATATGTCAAAAAAAATTCAAATCATATCAAAATTATTCAGAAGATATTCTATGCTGAAACATCCGCTTAATCAAATATGCAAGGTTTAGCAAAATTGTGGATGCCCAATATTATTACATTAAAAAAAATGGTATATGATCTGGTTTCGGATTTCATACGTTTTAAATTTTAGTATTAAAAACTAAAATTTGTCCTCTTAAAAGAGGCTAAAAAATCACAATCAAATATAAAAATATCATCAACACGTCGAACCAACACCGCACCACACATCTATTATATAAAATATCATTGACAACACAGACATGTCCAATCAAAGACTGCATGTGTTTTATTGACATGTGGCGGTATCTATGTTTCTGTACTTCAATATACTATGTGAAATAAATAAGTATATCAAAATGTCTTGAAAGAATATGTATATTTTTTTTACTCTTGAACGTTTTTAGAATTCAGTGTCGTGCAAATTCATGTGCTCTTAGTTTTTTTAGTTTTCTCAAAACATTATCAACATGATTCGACCGATAGTCGACCAATTCGGTATCAATAGTTGATATCTTTCTTGGTCGAGTGAGTGGGAGAATGACTGATTGAATGATCAATCTCATGAATCAACGAGTGAAGGAAGAAGGCGAGAGTGACTGCTGAGGATTTGGTTTGGGTACTTGACCGACATTATAGCAACAAACTACGTATCGATAATACCGAAGTTCAAACTTTGTAGAGTAGGTTGGAGGTTGTGGGGGATTTGTTCCTTAAAATGTGAATTTTTTTCAAGTATGCGACCAGTTTGCATCATCATGGACAAAAGTCTGGCATCGCTCAAGGTCCCATTCACTAGAGACTAGGGCGTTGGTCTTAGTATTTGTGAATGTTTTGAAGCTTTGCCCAAGGTAAGTGTTATATTTTCAAAACCTAGAGGAAGAAAGTTGGAGAGGAGTAGATAGCTTGGAAACTGAGCCAAGTAGAATTAGTGGCACACAAAGAATCAAGCAGGAGACTTTTGTTGCACTAAGATGGACTATGCGTGTTCAAGATCTGCTTGAGGGAACATGAATTCGATCAATCACAAATAGAGCAATGTGTAAGATCTGCACGAGATTGATGTTGAGAAGCGGAGTGTTGGAGGAGCAGGCACGAGGTTGGAGTGTCTTGCCATAGAATCTAGGATTTTTCTATACCCTGACTAGTTTGGGCTTTCCGGCGTTGTCAAGGATGGGTGATCAATAGTGGTGCAGTGTACTTTGGTGCACATACGATTTAGCTTGACAAGATGAGATGGCGGGCATCTTTCATTCTCCCAAGGGCCTCTAGGATTAGACAAGTGTTCATTTTTTCCAGTACTCCAGCAAATTCCCCATCTAGGTTGTATATGAGATCAACAAATGGAAAGGTGTTGCTCGTGAAGCTTCTCTTTATAGAAGTAGATGCCATTCTCACAAGGTCGTCACAGCAAAACAAGGAGATTCACAATTGTACAAACTGCACCATTTAGAACCAAGTCTGAAGGTGCAAACAGTAGCAGTGAGTGGCCAGCTACTACAAATAGTGAGCAAGTCTTTAACGTGCAACCGCAAGCTTATGCAACTAGTTTTTCTTCAGCATCCCTAGAGGAGTGTAGTTTTTCCCCTTTCTCCAAATGACAAATCTTCCATAGATTGTAAACTTAACTTGCAATCACATGACTACTTTACTAGATAGTAGAGACACATATTAATTTATATATTGCTAACCGCGATGTTACAAAGACCAAGGCTTTGATCTTTATTTGACATCACCTAGACCAAAGGTTACAGTTGCAATATGTAAATGTTACTAGTACTTGGTACTAGGGTTAAACTTGAAGGAATGTTTAGACCATTAGAAGACATTGTTCTTACCTTGTGCACGGTACGATTGGTTACACTTGAGAATTCAAGCTATAATGAAATACAATAGCTAAATAAGCTAGAATACAAGATTGTATTCTAGCTTACACTTTGTGGCAATCTTTTGATGATGAACAAATGCTGTCAACATTGTGTTGGCCATAGAATACTGAAACATGCACCACATCAAATATTATGAATGAATGTCTATTTTGCTCTTGGGAAAGAAGTAAATGATGTTTTTGCTTAAAAACCAATATGCACGACCTACAAGGATTGCATCCATGTAGTCCCATGCAACTCAGATCACTCGTAGTGAACAATGTCCTCCCTAGAGCAAGTTCAAGCATCGACCACATCCACATTGTTCACAATCAAAATGTTCATGAGAATCATCATCTTACATCTCGCCATTCTATCCATCGTCAGCTTCAACAAGAAGGTATATCAACAAAGGAGACCAAGACATATATCAAATGTGGCACTCCAAGGCATATTCCATCCAAATGCAAGATTGACGTTAATCTCATATAACTCTACAAACTCTATGGCAATGGAAAAAAAAGCCATCAATATAAAAAAAATGCATTTGTAAAGACCACATCGCTTGAAGATTCAGTGAGTAACCTTTTTGATGATTTTGAAATTCATTCTATCTCCTTGTTTTTCCACTAGTCTCCTTGCAAAACTCTCTCTGGTTGGATAGCTCAACCATAGATAGTATACTACGCGACAACTATTATTTTAGTTCACGTTGACCAATGATTTGACACAAGATCATCACCATCAGTGATACTCAGTTCATGCAATATCAGGTCGGTGAAACACATATTGTGATGCTTCAAGATAAGCATATGTATCTTCCAAATATTATCTACTCTCTAACATCAACTAGAAATATTTTTAGTTTTAAGGATATATATATATATATAGTAATGGTTTCCATTTGCGAACTAGTACTCACGTTGATCATGAAGTTTTATTATTTTGTGATGATTACAACCATTTGATGGAAATAATTCTTGCACACTCCTTTGGTCTTTATGTTGATCACCTTACTTCTTCACACAAGAAAGAGATCATTGTGATGTGTGAGTACAAGTGGCATGACTTGATGGGACTTCGAGGAGAAACCATAATGAGGCACAACACACTAAGACACAAGATTTTAATCTCCCAAGTCAACAAATGTATGAAATCTTGTGAATTTTGTATATTATCAAAGTTAATCACTTGTCATCACACGTGAATACTTCCACATGAACTTCATGTTATGTTTAAGAGAATCCATGTACATATTTGTCGCTTGATAAAGCCTACATGTGGATCCTTTGAATACTTTCTTGTCTTGATAGATGTTTTCACAAAGTGCTCATGTGTTCCTTTGTTAACTAGTAGAAACTTAACTTTTTCTCGTTTACTAGCTCAAATTATTCAAATAAGAGCTAGATTCCTAGACCACCCTATCCAGACTATTAGGCTAGATGGAGTATGCAAATTTAAATCACATGCTTTTTAATCATATTGTGAGTCTATTGATATCATGATAAAACATTCAATACCTTATGTACACTAAAGTAATGATTTGATAGTGTCATTTATCAAGCGTTTATAGTTGATATCCACAACGTTATTGATGAGGTCTAACCTTCTCCTCAGTTTGGGATCATACTATACTCCGTATAGTATTACCCCAAGCCCATGTATATATTTGGATGTAAGATTTTAGTATATGTTTCTCCGGCACAAAGTACCAAGATGGGTACTCAATGCAGAGAAGGGATTTATGTTGGATGTGAATCATCTAGCATTATCAAATACCTTGAATCCATTACAAAAACCTATTATAGGATCTTTTTACTGATGGTTTCTTTGATGAAGATGTATTTTTATGTTTTATTGGGTAGCCTAATCCTTGTAGATATTTAATTTTTTTTTCCTTTTTTCACCTAGCATGTAGTTAGAACCGCACACTCAAGAGTATGAAAGAGAATTTGTGTGGATTTTACATACTAATCAGGTGACAAAGAAACTGCATGATTCATTTAACAATAACATCGAATGTGACCAAGTCACATGTACGAACAACTAATGCTTCAGCTCGTGTTGAGCCAACTGTAGTGAATACCACATCCTTGAAGAGAGTTTGTGCAATAACCACACAAAAGACACACACAAATAGAGTTGTGTGATGCACGTAAGTTGGTGCATCCATAGACAAGAGCAGTAGATTTTGAGAATGAGTCACAAGTAGAGCTTATAGAGATGGTTGTGAACTATGTCCAAATATGCAAGATTTGAAATCTTGAAAAAATTATCACGGCTTATGTAGCGGCAACCCTAGTTAGGTAGGTGCATGCATGCAAGAGCAAATACATCAATTAGAGCCGATAATTCAGTTAGAGTTGGTCATGCACTAGAACTGCCATTATGGCCAACAGCGCTGTTAGGAGACCTATGGCTCAAGGGATAGAGTTTGAATAAGGGCTCCTTGGGATGCAATTTTTGAAGTTGAGCCTTTAAGAATGTGGACATGGTGGAGAGTAGCTAGTGGGGGAATCTGGAGTCTTTGAAGCACAAAGTGGATTTGGCTCGATTGTAATATTTTTTTATGCTATGGTTATGAGCGGAGTGTCTTTGTGGACGTTTTGAGAGTAGAAAAGATTATTTCAAAAACTCAAATTGAATTATGTAGTAAGAACTGTGAGTTCTTGGAGCGTTGAAGGTATTTTGATGAATTTTAATCAATGATAGTTTTGATCTATTTGCTTAAGAGTGTGTAGAGTGAAGGTTGTGGTGGTGATCTAGAAATAGAGTCGACTCAAGGTTGGGATGATCAATTTCAAATTCTTGTATTTTCTATTTTAATACTTAAATCCAAATCGAGAATTTTGAAGGGCAGAAGTAATATTAAAAATTGACAAAGTGGATCAATACTCATAGTGATCTTGGCCAAAAAAGATTTCTGACAGAAGTGATTGAAGTTCTAGATTTGATGTTTGGAAGTTTTAGGTGAAAAAAAGGATTGACATGTCATAGTATTATCATATAATGTTTGTTTGATCTGAAATTTGATGGGATGATAAAAGTACCTTGCGCAAAGGTGAGATAATAGGCACAAAGTTTGCAGTGTCAGAATTGTAAAATTTTGACGTTTAGGGGTCTAAAATTAGAGTTGAAGATTTTCAAAATCCCGTAAAAGTTTAAAATGGTGTCCATTTGCAAAAAAAAATTACGTTTCATAGAGAAATAAAAAAGTTTAGTTTAAGGATACAGCGTCAGAATATCCACTTGGAGAGCATAAGTTTAACATTGATTTTTGGGAGGAGACAGCCTCTTATTAACCAAGTTGGAAATATAGTGAGGGTTGAGTGAGTCGATTAATGATTCTAGCCCTTTACCAAATGAAGGTTTGGCATATGTTACAACATTCAATACTTGTGTTACTTGGCTTGGAAATTTATTGGAGGGAAACACGGATGCACATGATAGATCCATCGAGAGGATATTATTATAATGTCAAGTCTTAGTGGAGTAGTGTCATCTACGTTGGATGAATCACTAGGTACTTCATGTATGCAGCTATAACAAATGGCAGATCAGCTGATACATCATGCTTGGAGTGAGTTTTTTGCTCATGATATGGAGGAGACGAAGGAAGTTATTCCCACTTCCACTATGTTGTCACCTTTTGATACAATGCATATTGTTTGGCAGCATCAAGAGGAGTACATATATGTGTTGGATCTGTTTGAAGGGATCAGCACAGTCATAACAAATTTATTCACCGGCATACATTTTGAAGATGTTGCTTTGTTGGATGATACACGTGCAAGAGTGATGACGAGTGCACATTAGGCGCGGTCATGGATTGGACAAGCGGTATTGTTGGATGCAGCGAGAGTATGATCTTGTGCACATAGTCCACGTCTATGTTGGAGAAATTTCTTCCAAAGGAGGTTTTATTACGAACATATGACGGAGTGCAAAGATCCTCACATCTCACAGAGGAGAGTATTTTGGATGTGGGTAGACACTCCCATGCAGTGGTCTATACTAACAGGTCACCCATGATAGTGGTGAACCTTGTTGGTCATCCAAGAGCTACATTACCGCATTGTTGAGTTATCCAGCTTCCCATGCTTACAAAGAGGGAGCACCTAGACTTGTATAGGATTTTCGCTTGCAGCGGTTGGTGGAACCCAACGTTGAAGTTTTGTACGTATACTACATTAGTACCTACATTATCGAAGGCATCATGACGTCAGGTGTTGGATCATGCTATGGATCTAAACTGTTTGACATGGATTGTGAGTATCAGATTGGCTGAGCAAAGACGCATGCGGTCTACACATTATCGAAGGCATCAGGATGTCAGGTGTTGGATCATGCTATGGATCTAAACTGTTTGACATGGATTGTGAGTATCAGATTGGCTGAGCAAAGACGCATGCGGTCCACATGTGTGACTGCAAAACGATTGGTAAGCTCTTTGCCTACTGAAATGATGGAGGCAAAAGTTGGGGGCGAGAAGTGCCCAAGATCTCATCTTTGGTCTTATGGGGATGTTTGAGAAAGAAAGGTAGAGTCTTTTTCGATTATGCTTGGAGTTTTTTGTGTGAAGCAAGCAATGGTTATCACTACGGACCTTTTATAATACAACTCAAGAATGAGTTGTTCGTACTAGGATAGTGCAGCATGGTATGAGAGAGCAAAAAAAGCTTTATGCTCAAGAAGTTATCGTTTAGTAACCAAATACTATGTTTTCTATCTCTAGTGTCGATGAATAGGAGATTTGGGATCTTAAGATTGATCCAAAAGTGATAGAAGCAGAAAGATCTAGGGTGTGGAGGTTTCTGAGGAGTTTCAAAAACTGTTTGTCTTCACTATGAAGGATTTAGGCTATTTGAAGAGACTTGGTATATGGATTGACTTGACAATTGATGCACTAGTCTTTCTTCATTCATATCGATACAACGATATGGATATAAATCTAATCCAAAGTAGGTGTCAAGACTTTCTTGAGACTAGATTAGTGGAGATATCATATGCAAAGTATGCCTTTCTTGTAATGATGTCAGTCAAGAAGTATATACATGGCAATTATACATATAGACGCATGTGTGATGACTATCAATCTATGAATCGATAATAAAATCTGATCAATATGTTATGCCTACATCTGAGATGATCTTTGATGCCTACATCTGAGTGTCCTTGTGGATGTATTGAGAATAAAAAAGATTATTGTGGTACATTTGTGTTGATATATGACGATCTATGTAGTGTGATGTTTGATGTGATAGCGATGTATGTTGTGATGCGATATGTATATGCATGACAAAGTCAAATTAATGAGATCTTTTCCTTCCACGTTTGCATATTGTCTTAGAGTTGATGAGAATGATCCAACTATTGTAGTTGAGGCTAATAGTCGTAGTGTTTGAGATTTGAACTCCAATCAAATACTTAAAAGATTGGAAATTATTTCATCAAGTATAGACCATACCTAAGGAAGTTAACCCTTTGGCTTGCAAATGGGTGTTTGTTAGAAAATAGGACAAAAAATCGTAATGTTTCTCCATACAAAGCACACCTTGTGGATCAAGGCTTTATCTAGCGTCCATGCATTGATTATGATGAGACGTACACGCTTATGATGAATTCTATCATATTTAGTTATCTACTAAGACTTGGAGCTGACAAGAACTTACAAGTAAAGTTGATGTATGTTGTCACTGCATACTTATATGGCAAGTTGAATATTGACATATATATGAAGTTATCATTACGTATATTCTATGGTAATTTGTAGAGAGCCTTGTATGATCTAAAGTAGACTGGGCAAATGTGGTACCAATGTTTCAAGGATTTTTGTGTTAACTAAGGTTTTAAGAATGATGATGCATGAACTTGCATCTTTATCAAGCATACTTACAAAAAAAATTCGTTGCTGTTGTGTATGTGAATGACCTCATTCTCATTGGCATGACCGATGCCGTTATGTTTTTTGTTGATGAACTAAAGGTAGAATTTGAGATGAAGGACATTGATGTTATTTCATTTTGTCTAGGATGGCATATTGAGCATTTTGTTAAAGGAATTTTCTTCCATCATAGTTCTTACATTGGTAAAATACTAAAACCATATTCCATGGACACCGCTTACCCTTTGGGTTCATCTATGTTGGTTTGTTGTTTAGATGTGCACAAGGATGAATATATGCCTTGCAATAAGAGGGAGGAATGTCTAGGACTGAACTCCATACTTGGCAGCAATTGAAGCACTCATGTACCTTGCAAACTGCACCCAACCTAACATCACCTTTGTTGTAAACTTACTAGTTTGGTTCAATGCAAAGCCTATAAAGAGACATTACAATGGAGTAAAAAAAGTCCTATGTTAGCTCCAAGGGACTCAAGACATGGGCTTGTTTTACAAGGTTTTAGTGAATAATGAGATATGTAGATGCAAGCTATTTGTTTGATCCTCATCATGGGTGATCCTAAACTGGCCATGTCTTCCTCAAACAACAAGGAGTCATTTTTTGGAAGTTAACAAAATATACTATGTCGGCGACATCCTCCAATCATGCACAGATCTTGGTATTATATGAAGCATAAAGTGAATGCATGTGGTTGAGGTTAATTGATGGCTTTATTTGAGATTTTTATGGTTTTTCATAGGTACATGCTCCCCCAACCCCAATATACAAGGATAATTCGGCATGCATCATGCAAGTGATGATATGCTACATCAAAGGTGATCCCATTAAACACATTGCTGCAAAGTTCCTTTTCATACATGAGTTGTTGGGCTCTTAGATCGATATGAAACAAGTTCGATCAACATAGACTTTGGTAAACTTATTTACAAAGCCTCTACCTACGGCAATCCACATAAAGCTTGTATATGGGATAGATATGTGTAGGCTAGCATATCTACAACAGACCTTTAATATTATATATGTCTAGATGCTTCCACTCTTTTTTACTTTCTTATGAGGTTTACCTCTAAAGTAATTTGAGGATTTTATCACATAAGGTTTGTAAGGAAGGATTAGATTTACTTCAAATTGTGTAATTTCATTGTAGATATGACAGTCACATGCATAGTCGGTTGACATCAACATGTCGAACCGACACCTCACTGTATGTTCTAGGAATACCATCAATGACACATACACATCTGATTATAGGAATACCATTGACATATTATCAAACTATCACTATATATATATATCAAGAGAGTATGATTTTTTTTTATTCTTGAACGTTTTCAAAATAAAGTGTTATGTGAATTTGTGTGCTCTCAATCTTTTCTCCGATTTTTAAGTTTTCTCAAAACAACCAATAACTACAAAACCCTTTACCCCACTTTATTTAGGATATTTCTGCCGAATCACAATTCCTCACTTTCACATATCACTACATAGCCTCGCCTAAACTTCCTCCCTAACACTTATCTTAATACTTGGGGATGGTACTTAAGGCTCCCAACTCCCGCCCGCGGGCAGAAGAACACAACCGGTCTCGTCTGGGGGTTTGAACCGGGGATCCCATCGTGGGAGGAGTGACTCAGCCATTCATTCCACCACATGTGATTGGCAAATAAATATTACTAGAAAACCAAAAAGGGAAAAAAAAGGAAAAAAAACATACCTACCCAGTAGTTCATGGTGTGTGCATATAACTGCAATTGTTATCCACCTAATTGCCTTGCGTCCTCTGGAACGTAAATCCATTGAGATGAGGTTTCATTCCTCTATGTTGTGAATTAATCTGAGAGTCAGACCAGATTAGTAACTCAGGACTAACAGTAAATAGAAATTTACTTTAGGGTTTTCTTTTAGGGTTAACTTTGTGGCTAAAGAGACTCCAGCCACCATGGTTTAGAGTTTCGAATTTGTGTGACCAGGCTCAAAGCTCAGCTTGAGAAGTGTATATATTGCTGATGAGTTAGTAAAGCAATCAGGTCAGAGTATTCATCTTGCCAGTGATCATTCCTTCAGGTTCTGATCACACCGGTTAGCTGTTGGATTACTGAGATGTGGGGGTGGTGATAGCAATCTAGCTGAAATCGAATTGGAGCTTGGTTCAGGGTTGGGAGTGCTACATTGAGAGTTCTGAACTCAAGGACATTGTCTAAATCTACCTGAGGGTTAGATTGTGTGTAGGCAAGCTATGGCAAGTGGAAGGGAGTCCACGGGACCTCTTTGTGGTAGAGACATCTAGAAGTAATCTTTATGGATCACATTCTCACACTCATTTTCAAAAGGTTATGGGCCCATATTGGGATAGAGATTGTGAGTTGAGAAGTCTGAATACACTCAACTACGTAAGATGGTCCCGGAACATGGAGGAGATTTTGAAATTGTATGGGACTGGAAATATTGCAGTTCTCCCCCGAGAACATTGAGGAGAGCTTTGCCGATGAGGTGTTTGAACATAATCATCTTGTCACGTTGAGGCTCTTGAAGGATACTCTCAACAATGCCAACCTTGAGATGGTGGAAGATATTCCATATGCATGGGAAATTTGGTCCAAGCTCAAAAGCCGTGAGCAAGATCGGATTATTCGCCGATGCAAGGTTTAGGTGGGCTGAGATGTCTACCTTGAAGCTTGATGATGATGATCATGATGTGATAGGGCACATGGCCAAGCTTCATTCATGCTTTACTAGAATAGGTGAGTCAGGTCTGATTATCCCTCCACATTTCAGGGTTGCACATCTATTTGCTAGCCTTTCTCCAAAGTATGAGCCCATAATTACGTCACTTGATTTCTCTTCCCGATGAACAAGTGTCATGGGACTATGCATACAACAAGATAGTCACATTCTACTAGATTTGATAGAGCTAGTAAGGAAGTTGCTCTTCTTGCTGACAAAAGGAAGAAATGGGGACAAAAGAGTGATACGCAAGGTAAGAACAAAGAGACTCGGAGCTGTTATTCCTGTGGTGAGAGAGGTCATCCGAGTTTCCATTGCAAAAAGGTGTCTACGAAGAGCATAGATTCTTCCAAGGCTAATCGAGACCCGAGAAGCACAAGAGAGTGGTGAAGAAGAAGGAGAGAGCCAACTTGGTTGAGGAACTTTTTCAGATGATAAAGAGAGTGATTTTAGCAACATGAGTCTTGAGAGGAAGTCCGAGAAAGTGAGATATCCTGGTTGGTACTTGGACTCTGCTTGTAGTTCTCATATGAGTTATGAGAGTCATCTGTTTGAGAGCATGAAGAAGGTGTTGAGATATGTAGAGAATGGAAATGGTGATGAATCTCCAATTCTTGGAGTAGGAACTGTCCCTGTGACTTTTGTTGGAGGAGAAAATAAGGACAAAAGTCATACTCGATATTGGAGAAAGTCAGATATGTACCTGATTTTGTCGAAACCTGATGTCGGTGAGCAAGCTCACAAATGCCGGTTTTGATGTACATTTTGGGGTGGAAGGGAGTCTTGCACCATAGAGAAGGATGGACAGGTTGTTTGCAATGGAGTTTGCCGATGGTAACCTGTTCAGATTGCTAGAGGTGAAGCACAAGAAATCTGAGAAATCTTATCTCTCGGATGAAAAGTCACCGGAGTTGTGGCACAAAAGGTTGGGACATCTTTTTCGAGTCTAACATGAGATTCTTACAAACAAATGGTGGGAGGACTCACGTTACCAAAAAGGATCACTTGCATTACGTGGTGCTTGTGCTCAAGGGAAGTCACACAAGGCATCCTTCCCAAAGAAGTCATTGCATAGATCCGAGGAGCTCTTGGATCTCATACATTCGGATGTATGTGGTAAGATACCTCACAAGTCCTTACTAGGTGCACAATACTATGTCACTTTTATAGATGACAAGAGTAGGAAGAGTTTTCTGTACTTATTGAAAAGCAAAGACAATGTGCTTGAAAAATTCAAAGTCTTTGTTACAATGGTAGAAACTCATACAGGGAAGAAGGTGAGAAGACTCAGATCTTATGGAGTACTTGAGTATAACAACAAGGAGTTTGTTGCTTTTCTAGAATGCAAGGGGATAGTGTCAGATGTGACAATGCTAGAGATAGTCCTCACAAAATGGAGTTCTTTGAAAGGTTGAATAGGACTCTGCAAGAGAAGGCACCGAGCATGCTACAACATGCTCAACTTGAGATGCAGTTTTGGGGTGCAACTATCAAGGTTGCTAACTATCTGAGAAATCGAAGTCCCACATCAGCATTGAACAACATGACACCAGAAGAAGCATGGAGTGGTAAGAAACCTGATCTTATCATGTTGAGGGTGTTTGGTTGTCCAACGTATGCACATATCCCAAAGGAGCAGAGGAGCAAACTTGGATTGAAATCTAAGAAGCTTATCTTCATTGGATATGAAGAAGGATTGAAGGGATACTGCTTTTACAACCCAAGAACTAATCATACAATACGCTCTAGGGATGTGTTGTTTGATGAGGAAAGTACTTGGAGAAATAGAGATGAGAGAAGTATCACACCAACGGTAGATATTTCATCGTTTTACGTACTGTAAGTTTTAACAGGTTTGGTGATAATAGAGATGGAGCATCATCACAAGCACACAATGGTACTCGGGAGATACTTGATCCCGAAGGTGGAGAGGAAGTGGTACCTGAAATAGACTTGGGAAAAGAGGTAGACGGTCTACACGATGCTCAATTGGAGCCTTTTCCAATGAAGGTTTACATCGAAAGGACAGGGGAACCATGGTAATGCTCGGGTTTCAAAAAGCGATGATTCTTTAGAGGAGCAAGAAATTGCTCCTAGAAGATCCAACAGACAGAAATTTCAGGTTCAAAGATTGGGGATTGCTTCAGATACATCTAATGTATCTCTTCAAAATGATATTGTCATGGAGGAATCCATCTCGCTTACGTAGATGATGAACCTTCATCATATCTTTGAAGCGACAAGAAGATCAGATTGGAAGAAGTGGGAGCAAGCCATACTTGAGGAGAAAAAAGAATCTACAGCCAGAATTGCACATGGGAATTTGTCGATCTTCCACCATGGAGAAGGACTATTGGATGCAGATGGGTCTTCAAGGTGAAGAGAGGAGCAACTTGTGAGATTTTGAAGTACAAGGCAAGATTAGTTGCCAAGGGGTACGATCAACAACCTCGATGTTGATTATCATGAAACCTTTGCTCGGTGGCAAGGTATGGTTCTATTCGAATCTTTGTTAGCTCTAGCGGTGAGAATAATTGGGAGATAGAGCAACTAGATGTGAAGACGACTTTCTTGAATGGAGACCTAGAGGAAGAAATCTACATGGATGTCCCGGATGGCTACTCCACCTCCAATGGGAAAGTTTGCTTGCTCAAGAAAGCTCTGTATGGTCTAAAGCAAGCTCCTAGGAGTTGGTACGGAAGCTTGATGCTTATTTGAGGATACAAGGCTTCAAGAGAGCACACTCAGACTTGAGTGTCTACAACAAGGATCAAGAACTCTACATAGTCTATGTGGATGATTTGTTGTTGATGGGGAAGGAAGTAAGAGTTGTGAAGAGTGTAATCTCTTATCTTTGCTCCATTTTCGAAAATGACAAGATTTTGGTCAGTTGAAGTTTACATTAGGCATCCACATTGTAAATCGAAAGGAAGGATGGATTCGGTTGAGCCAAACCAAGTACATTGATGGGGTTCTACACAGTGCAGGATGGAGGATGCAAAACTGTTTCTACTCCCTTGGAACATGGCTGCAAGTTAAAGAAGGAGATGGATGAAACTAGCAAAGAAACCATCAAAGACTTGTAGTTCTCATATCGAGTGCACTAGGTTCACTCATGTTTGCTATGGTTTGTAGAATACCGGACATATAGCTCACTCGATGGGAGCTCTAGCCAAGTACACTAATTCTCCAACTCCAAAGACATTGGAGATGTCTCAAGAGAAACTTGAGGTATTTGAAAGGGACTCTAGGTATGTATTTGGAATACAGGAAGCTAGGATGTAAACCTACTCTCAAAGGTTTTTCTGATGCTAGTTGGGGTGATGATCTAGACAACAGTAGATCCACTAGTGGTTACCTGTTTACTTTGAGTGGTGGAGCTATTAGTTGGGGAAGCAAACAGCAGAAATCAGTAGCATTGTCCACAACATAAGCTGAAATCATGGCTTCTTCACTTGCTACTCAAGAGCTGATTTGGTCCATGAGTATGTTGAGTGAACTAGGTTTTGTTCAACAAACTCCAACAATACTGATGTGTGATAACACTGGAGCTATTGCACTCACAAAAAACCCTGTTCATCATCCTCGTACTAAGCACATCTCTATACGTAGGAGATTTGTTGAGGAGAAAGAAGAGGAAAAAATAGTTAGACTAGTTTCTTTGTCCAACCGAGGACATGATTGCTGATGTGCTAACCAAAGCTCTCTCAAAAGAGAAACATATGAAATGTGTAAGAGAGATGGGTCTGTTTCTGCCTCTTCATTAAGTGGGAGTGTTGTGAATTAATCTCAGAGTCAGACCAGATTAGTAACTCAAGACTAACAGTAAATAGAAATTTACTTTAGGGTTTTTCATTTAGGGTTTTCTTTTAGGGTTAACTTTGTGGCTAAGGAGACTCCAGCCACCATGGTTTAGAGTTTCGAATTTGTGTGACCAGGCTCAAAGCTCAGCCTGAGAAGTGTATATATTGCTGATGAGTTAGTAAAGCAATCAGGTCAGAGTATTCATTTTGCCAGTGATCATTCCTTCAGGTTCTTATCACACCTGTTAGCTGTTGGATTACTGAGATGTGGGGGTGGTGATAGCAATCTAGCTGAAATCGAATTGGAGCTTGGTTCAGGGTGGGGAGTGCTACATTGAGAGTTCTGAACTCAAGGACATTGTCTAAATCTACCTGAGGGTTAGATTGTGTGTAGGCAAGCTATGGCAAGTGGAAGGGAGTCCACAGGACCTGCTGTGGTAGAGACATCTAGAAGTAATCTTTATGGATCACATTCTCACACTCATTTTCAAAACTCTGAATACTACTTTTTTCATTCATATGTACATCATCGCAGTTCATTTTCATTTTATGCTTATCAAAGTATAATGTCTAGTTTTTTTTCACTCTTTTACCGTCAGCGATACTGCTGCTGTGCGAATAAATTGGTTGATGCTGTATCTACTTTTTAGCGTCGTAAATGGCAGCGCTTTCTACCGCGAAGACTCTGTCACCTCGAACCTAATTTTGCCCGATGTCCTGGAGATCTGGCACACTGAGGAATCACAATGCGTTCAACTCCTTGAGATCAGTTCAGTTCAGGGTTACCATGCAGTTATTAAAAATCGGTAGTTATTAGTAGGTACAAGTCTGCGCTGAAATATGTGTAAGCAATTCCCATAAGGCTGTTGAACAGCGACTACATCACCAGGAATCAAAAGCTCAGAAGGTTCCGAATCAACTGTTACAAAGACCACAACAACCAACACATAGCTATTGAATATTGCTCTCCAACTCTCAATCAGTACAATAGCAATAGGGAAAAAGGATTAAATTAGATCTTTAGAAATAGATTCTCGCACCCACAAATTCAGTGGTAACTTCCTTACGTATGTTTGTAGTCTACAGGGACGAGATAATACAAGCACCACAAGTCTCTGACAATTTCTCCATAAAACTGTTTTGGTACTGTCTTGAAAAACGCACTTGGCAACATTCAAATATTGATTAAAAATCAGATAACAGCTGCAAGTATAGCACCAAACCACCACTACGCAAGACCACGTACACCCTGTTTCAACGTGCATTAGAAAATTGTACTATTCCGATGGATGTCTCCACCCAAAAAAAGGTTCCCTAACCATCTTCGGCTAACAAATTGGTGCAAAATGTAAATTCTATCAGGAATAAACTCATATATATTCTTCCTACTCTAAGCCGTTGATATACCGTCCTGTCTAGCTAGCAATAACTCGCAAAGAAAACTGCTCAAAATTTCCTCAACATAGCCATCTTACTGATGTAAAAATTATGTACATACCTAATGCGTGGAGAGTGAGCTCATAGCTTAAAACAGTTGCACTGCGTTGTGGAAATCTAGAAGAACCTATCTAGATCAAGAAAATCAGAACAAGATAAGGAAGTGGATGAAGCCAACAAAAACTTCGATCTTGCTTTTCTATTCTGATCTTCAAGCAGCTGTAGCATAGAATGAAGCTCATCCGCTGCCCTTTCACTGACTAACTCAAAGGTTTCATGAGCAAACGGTGTAAAGCGGGTCGTGTACTTGGAAGAAACAAGTGCATTCTGCTTTGGTCTGATTAATGGGCGATTTGGTGGGCCCAGAAGCACACTCACTTCACTTCCTCTTTGGTCCATATGAAGTATATCATCAATTGCTGCTTCCAGCTCCATGTACCACTTTTGTCCGTAAGCTGAATTGCTCGCCGATCCATTCTCCGCTGTTTTACTACTTACCCTCAGAAGTGTGGACTCTGTTAAAAGCACGAACTTTCCGTCGTCTTTCAAAGGCATACATGTGAAGTATACCTGCTGGCAAGTACTAGTTAGTCAATACATCAGAAAGGCCAACTTAGCTCCAGGAAAAACTCTTGAAACTATATACATATCTTTAAAGATCTAATATAGTTTGTTGTGAATTAATCTGAGTGAGACCATAACTCAAAAACTCAGTAACAGAAAAATGTAAATTGTATTGACTATTAGTTATAAGAGGTAAATAGTAATTTACTTTCGGGTTACCTTTGTGGCTGAAGAGTCACTAGCCACTATGGTTTAGGGTTTCGGATTTGTGTGTCTAGGTTCAAATCACAGCTTTCAGGCTCAAAGCTGAGCCTCAAAGCTGTATATATTGCTACTCAATCAATAAACTTAGCAGGTCAGAGAGTACATCTTGCCAGTGATCATTCCCTCAGATTCCTTGAGGTACTGATCACACCTGTGAGCTGTGAACTGAGATGTGGGTAGCTGAATTCGAGTTGTAGCTTGGCTCAAGATGGGGAATGCTACATAGAGAGTTCTGCCCTCGGGAGCATTGCTCAGAATCTACCTGAGGGTTAGATTGAGTGTGTGCAAGCTATGGCAAGTGCAAAAAAGTCCACAGGACCTGCTGTGGTAGGAGAGACATCATCTGAAAGTGATCCACCTGGATCACATCTATACACTGAATTTCGAAATAGTTTTATCCAAAGACACTATGGACCCTGCACAGAGTAGTAAAGAAGAAACATTGACTAAACAAGAGGCGGTGAGACTAAACGTCTAGGCATTTGATAACATCAACGTGCACTTCTAGATACTGAATGTCGGTCTTGTCAAAGTTGTACTTATCAGAAGTCCGCGTGAAAGCTAGACACTCATTTGATCATTCGAGACTTGACATGACGTTATTACCTCAGTCTTGTAACGACCACCTTCAGCTTCAAGTAAGACTGCCTGACCTACGGCCCTCTCCCACGAATAGACCAGCAGAGGAGAGTATTCGCTAATATATCGTGGCAGGCGTACACGGGATGCTCGCCACTGTGCAGGTCTGCTGCTGTTGCGAATACTTTGAGCAGTCATACCTGCTACTTCTAAAATACTTGCGACAGGCCTCGCAACAACTCCAACGACACCAAGCGCAGCACCTACACATCCAAGAGGTTAGTCTATTAGAACAAACTTTGAGATGAGTTATGAGTTTCAAGATACATCTTTTGAGTAAAACGAGAGCATCAAGCTATGTGCAACTGACTATTCTTCATGTACTGAACAATTTGAATACCGCATTTGGATCAAATAAAGGCATCATAAACATTGTTCATATCTGTATAAGGTATCTGTCTGCATCCTTCGAACTTGTACATCACGCAAACTTCTTGCCCTAAAGGTTTTCCTTCATATAGTCACCTGACAGCATTCCAGGAAGTCCATGCCTTTCTGCTCCTCTGATTGGGGCTTGAAGCAGGCCAGTTAAACCCTGTAACCATCGAATACAAATTTGGACATTCAAGTAGGTAAAGTGAAGGGAACAAGACTTGAGAAACCTACAAACCAAAATAATATGGGATATGGACCTACATTTACTTGAGAAAAAACTACTACTACATTCATAGGTGGGCTCTACACATCCACACCATGCATGCAATCCATTTGAAATTAGTAACGTATACTGAAAGCCTACTTTTGTAGGTCAAAGAGAAGAAATGTAGAGGGAAAAGCATTGATGATCTTAAGAATGTGAACTAGATGCACATGCCGAGTAAGAACATTTTCTAATTTCCAGGACTTACCTCTAAAAACTCATTTACCACACTGATTTCTTGAGATCCTTCCATATGTAATCGCCTCTCCATTGCCAAATCGTACTCCGAGTCCATGGCAAACACCGTCACCCCCTATTGTGGTCACCGCAGTTCAACAAATTGTTTATAAAAAGCGTAAAGTGAGGCTTTGTTCAAGTGAGACTCAGATGGACAATCACGACAGAAATAGCTACTGTGATTACTATTGCGCACTCAAGTTAGGATCAAGTCTCATGCAAACAGGAACTAACGGTGGAAAAGAGTAATTTCCCTTACTGCACGAAGGAGATAAAGTAATGAGATCTATTAACTTCATACTGACCTTTCGAGCTGCTCTGCTGAATCGGGTGGCTGCATTGCTAAAAGCAAAAACTGTGTTGGTGACAAGACTGCGAGTCCCGTGTGCAACTCCTCTCACAAGCTCAGTAGGACTCTGCACATACATTGACCATTCTAAACATTTTCAAAGGTACATCACCAGATTTAGGAAAATTTAAGGGCGGAGACTAACCAACAATCGAAAGACATGAGGTGGTAACTACTGAGAAAGAAAGAAATCTATCGAAATGATATGCATCCAGGTCCCAACCACTGACTATATCGATTCAGATGTTAGTAGACATCACCAGGTGACCGCCAGATGCGATATGAAGATCAGAAGCTAAAGGACGAGTCTAAACCTAAGATCCTAATAGAGAGCTTATTGAAGATATGAAGTTGTACAGGTCAATCTAAACCCTATTTCGCCGATCCAAAAAGAATAAAAAATTAAACAAAACAGAACAAATAAAGAAGATGAGCATGCCTGGACTATACTCGTGGCAGGAGCTGATACAAACTCCCAAACACCTGATGCCATACTCCTTACGAAGCCCACAGGATTGCCGAAAACGTCGGCTGATCCAAGCACCTGCACATGGAAACCTGTCAGCGCATTCGTTTGCAACGGAAGATTTCAAAAGAAAACATCAATTCATGTGTTTGTTTATTGAAAGTTCGTGCTGGTCAAAACGGAAAGAGGCACTATGCTAACAACATAGTATACAGAGTTGAGCTTATAAGGTATCGTAACGATTCATCGCATTCTCGAACGACTCAAGCCTTGATAATGATAATCTCACAAATTACAATTGCACGACTCAGCATGCTTTCAGATTGCAAAATAAAAGCTTACAGTCTAACCTTGTAAACTTCTTGCAGAAGTTGACGAGTGTAATGTCTGGTGATCATGCCCCATATGACATCCCAGCTCGCTAAAGGGTGTGCCAGCTTAAGCTGTCGCAGGTGCACCGGTGCTCCTTCCACGTCGGCTAGGGCTCTAACTTGTCTCTGACATGAGAAACCAAATTACAGGAACGGCCTTAAGTAATGAACTGTAGGTACTACCATTGGAATTAAGTCATGTGACAACCGCCGGGACTTGAGATATAAAGGCCACAAGTATTGTAGAAACCTAGCATCAAACGAGTCCTTGACAATGTCTAAGCGAAAATCAATTGTGATAACGGTCGATTTCTTTAAAGCTAGAAGCTACTTAACTACATGACATCTACGCATTGTATTTGTCTTCAGATTCCTAGAATAGAAATCTATGCAGCAGATCACGAGGTAATCAGCATCTATACCTGCAGCAGAGTTCCAGTCATCCATAAAAGAGATCGGGCTGCTGCTCCGCGACCACCTTCAGCAAGCCATGGCGCACTAGAGAAGCTGAGGACAGCAAAGAGCACTTCAATCAGCATAAAGAAATTAAGATACAGAAACCAAACTATCCAAAGCCGATGACACAATACGAAAGTAACTGTAAGTCGGATGCAGTCTAAATCTGCTTCCCATGGTTGATTATAGAATTGTAAACTCGAGTTTACGTCTCACCCATACACGTAACCGACTTTCAAACACTTCTAAGAAGTTATCGTAAAAAAGACAGGTTGGCTGTGTATCTGATTTACCTTACACTCATGTTGATCGGTGCAACGTGAAGGATCTCTACGTAGGCTTTGTGCCTTTCTTTCGCAAATGAGAAAAGCTTATCTGATTTCCACTCAATAGGCTCTACTGCCACAGCAGCAGCCCAGCAACGGTATTCCTCCAATCGTTTCACTTGTTTGGTAAATCGTAAAACACTGGTGGAAGGGATTTGTTCCATGTCGTACTTCCACGGAGCTGTTGAAAAAGGTTGCATAGGTGCGCCATACAGTAGGCTTCCATTAATCACAGACCAGGGTTGAGAGGTCCTTGTCAGAGAAGCATTTGCATCTGCACTAAAAGCACTCCACGATATACTCTCCGTAAGCTGTAGTAGAGAAGAAACTACTCTTTCCTCCAACTCAAGACGAAGGGGCTCCAACCTGAATGAAATATGAACGCGTGATTCAGTCAGAGAGCGTGTATTCCACCATCGACTACTTAATATCCATGATCGCTGGAATGCGATGCTTCACGTCATACTCTGGCTTAAATGTCAACGACTTTACCAAGGTATTTGGGTCCTAATATATTGTATACCGTGACTATGATGTATGGACATATTCGGCACAATCCATCTCTACTTTGATAGAACCAACACTGTTTAAAGTACGACCCACAAGCAACTGCGAGAGGATCCTAAACCATCAAGCCTCAGCCCTACTTCATGCTGTCTTCAAGAACCATACTTTCACTTTGTTCTAAATGAATCAAGATGAAAGTGGACATGATTTTGTCTGGAAGAAAAGTACTTACGTCATACTAATGTATTGAAAGCATACAACGGAACCAGTTGGCTTACGCCACCTAGCAATGGACATAGCAAAAGCGGCATCCTGCAGAAGCTGCCTAGAATTTCCACCTGTTTGTTGGGTATTCACATTAACAATTTCTCTCCCTGATTCGTCGGCTTTGATGGGCATGATCGGCGGAGACTTCGCAACTGATAGCATGACAGGATAGACAGCGTAACGTAGCTGATTATCAACTTGAAACCAAGCCACGTCAAGCTTCAAAATCTGCTGATGTTGACCTTGTAGGAACTGCACGCTTAAATCTTTTGCACAAGCGTAAACCACTTCCTAGAAATATATGGAAGACTTGTCAGAATATTTGCAATTTCATAGAATGAATGTAAGGAAGAAATCTGACGTTCTTTAGTCTACAGAACCCTACCGTTCGAATATAATCAGATTTCAGTAAAAACTGTAGCTAACATTCTGCTCAATACAGCTCAATAACAATTACATAAGTAGCTGTGTACGTATGAGATTGGTGAATTCACTCCCCAACAAATGTTCTCTCCTCGCACTTTTCAACTTAGATCCTAGGGCAGCAATAAGAGCATGTACACTAGCATGTGGATCACCGCATTAAAGAGCACACACTCCACGCACTTGACAACTTGTGGGGCCTCAACTGCCCTTCTACTCCACTTTGATGCGAACTCAACCTAAGGCTTGGCACTTGGTTTTATTTTCCATACTACTCTCACCCTCTTCATACTCTCCTGCACTGGTTTGTAGGAAGTGGAAAAGAACCCCTCCCTCTGCCTGACCTGTCTTATATCAGCATCCCCATCGTCCTGTAGTCTCCCAGCTCGTTTAAAAGGTAGGGAATACGTAGCCAATAATCGTTACATAGCTCACTCTGTCCAATGAGTTGCTACATTGGAATTCTATATTAGACTTCAAATTTCCATCCTTTTAGATAAACGGATGTGATTCATAGGACGATTTGTGCCAAAAACTTGCGGCTCTTACTTGTAGACCTTTCTTGTACTCGTATTCTCCACTCTATTAACTTTCCGAAGTTTAAAGGAACAGGAAGTTTTCAGCGCAGATCATACACGTCCATCATTTCGAGTGTATGTTTCCTATACTTTACCTGAGGCTGGGTGTCGATGATCGAGAATCCTACGTACGCAAGTTTCACTGAGAACTCATCAAAGAGCTCAGATGAAGTTTCCACCTTTTGACCACTTGAGAAGTGCTCGCCCGACGTGCTTGCATCAGCCCCACTTGAGCCTTTAACCAGATGCACCGAGGAATCCACTATACTCAACACCTACAAAAAAAAATCGAATTTATGACGCCAGTACTCCACGGTTATCAGAGGGGTATCAACAAAGAGCCCTGGAATTTCTTCAACACGGTTCATGAAAATTCTGCCGAGACATATCGCGGTGTATGAGATCGTGAAATGTCTATCTCTTCAAAATGAGTGGAATTCTATCATCTAAACTGCCTGCCGTCGCTTACGAACATATACAGGGTCCCATGGATATCACGGCCAGAGCATGTCATTTCGTTAAATTTCTTCCCTCAAGGCAAACCTGTCAGTATTATTTGGAAACATTCACTCGTGACAGTGCACTGATCAGTAACAACACAAACTCAGCTTCATAAATGGAAATTTGCGAGAGAAATTTTTAAAATAAATAAATTTGAATTTAAGGACCAATAAAAGCTAAGTAACAGCAAACAAGTTCCCAAAACAAAATAAGGGAATAAAGACAGGTCATATGTCTATCGTTTTCTACTCACTCTTATTGGTCCTTCAGCTCGCACATGTACCAACCACTTCCTTTCGGCCTTCTGTTTAAACGAAAATCAGATTAGTCTACAAGAGAATAATCAGTAAGTACAATATGTGAGATGAGAATTTTATAGAATTTATATTACAACACAACGGAAAGGCTAAAGTAGACACTTCTTCCTAAGATGCAGGACTTGACGGTATCATATTACAGCCCACTAGTGACCAGCATTACAATATTAAGTTCACAAACAAATGTTACCTCTGAAGTTGCGGCAAGAGTGACTGATGGATATTCTTTGACTTCATCCAGTCCATACGCTCCTATAGGGCGACCTGCTCCCGGAACCTACGCTCATATAGAGAACACAGGACGAGAATAGTGAGTACTTGTGCACTGGTAAATGCTCCACAAAGTGACGCCAAGTTCTGTGTTTGTTCGGACGACAAGAGACCGTAAAACAAGCTTCCGGAAGAAGAAATGAAAAGACGTACTCTATTCTAGTCTTTCAAAATATTCTAAATTTGATTACATAATTAACTTCCAAATTCTGAAAGCAGGAAGAAGCTAAAAACCATTCAACCTGATCTAAGCGCGACTGAAGGAATGCAGAAATCAAACCTCAATAACCAAACGATGTGGTCTACAAGGTTCATCCCAGGCATAGCTGCAAGAGCTGTAAGATTGCAGCATGTTTTCCATCTTTTCGCACTTTTGCTGGTGAAAGCGTAGCCTCTGCACTTTTAAAACATTTTTCCTCGTTTAGATAGAGGTCCAACGCGACCTGGACTCTTATGAACTAAATACAGAACTAAATGTGATGGGGCATGCGTGTCCACCGCTAAATCAAGTTGGTGGAATAATGGAATAGTTGTGATGAATGAAAGAGCAATGCACCTCCAGCGTAAAGTTCTCAATCCGGTAAGGCATGAAGCCGGTCTCATCATTAGACAGTAGAATCAGACAAGTCCCGAGACCGCCACCAGCAGGGCCAGCTCCCTCTGCTCCACCCGCGGATCCTCCAACAATGCTAACTTCCACCCGCAGCATCTGTGTAGCGCCCGTTGTGTGGTTCCGTACTTTAACCTGCGTATCTCCCAACTGATCTGGAGCGAAACCACCGGACCAGTCCCATCCATGATCATCAACGCGCACGGACACTAAGAACTCTCTGCGGATCACCTAAAAGAAGTCAGTTCGTCCTTCAACCCAAGGAAAGAATGTCCGAATCCATCAAAACCTGGGACGTTTATCAGACGAGAGAAATCATTGATACAACAATTTAAACAGGACTCCGCCATGTTGGTCACTTTGTTATCACGCAAGATGTGTGTGTGTTTTGACAACCACTGTCTTCACAAAACTTTTGTCTCACGAAACAAAGGCTGATATTCAAATTGGTGAAAGAAACACTTGATGTCACTGCCTATTAGTTCAAGAAATTTAATCAAACGAAAAGATGTTCGGAAGTAATCAAATGAAAAGAAGAAGCCCTTTCTACCACTTCACACCTGCACGGGGAAACAAGTTTTAGAGTTTTACCTGCTTATATCATGCCAATGCAAGTGAGCATGTTTTCCCCTATCTAGCCGCTGAAATGCATCCGTTCCTTGCTGTTTGTAGCAAAGAGCCTGCTTCGAGACATTTGCAAGAACGAATCTATATACAAACAGAATGTGTTTTAGGATCCTCGTCGACGATGACCACAAAAAAATCATTTTGTCCTCATAGTTTTAAAGGCTGCAAGATACTACGAATCTCACTCCTGATACACTGAACATACTAAGGAGAATAAAATATAAGTATCCTAATTTATTTGCTTCTGAAGGAATGAAGCAACTCACCGTGGCCGAAACGTTATAGTTTTAGTCTTTCCCGCACATGATCCTAAAGCTGGAGCAGATATTACAGCAACAACATATGCTCCAGTGCTGTCTGGTTGTGGAATGGTGACTATGTTGATGCCTCCTGGTGGTTCGAGCAGAAACGGCCGTGACCACATTCCTTCCGATGAATCCTTCTTTCCTAATTCGTTCGGTCTAGTTCTTACGATCCTGGCCCGCAGGTGCGGTTCACTTGCATCTGTGCCTTGTACAGGCGAATACATGACCATTTGGCTGCTAACGCTCTCCAGCTCGGCAGGTTTCTGCTGCTCTGCAGTTACTCCATGTGGACCATCTCTAAAGGCTTCCTTATGCTTTCCTGACTGCCTTGATCCAGTTGAAAGCGGCGGCTTTCCACTATAGTTTCGATGTCTTGTACCGATTTTGATGGAACGCCTCACAACTGTCTCAGTTACTTCCGGTTCAGTTGCCTCGAAAGCAGCCTGGAGCCCACTTATAGTTCCAAAAAATCGAGCACCTGCTGTTGTCAAGGATATTTCCTCACTAATCGCTTTCTCATTCCTTGTTCCTCCAAGATGCTGCTCTAATCCAGAAGATATATCCACATCACCATCCATAACGGCTAAGTTGAGACAGCTACAATTGTAGAGCCAGAAAGGAGATGAGATACGAAGCTCTCTGGCTCCACTTACTAAGTCTACAGTTGTCTCCGTCTCAATACATACAGACGAATCTGCAGTAGACACATTGAGGAATTAGCGGCAAGTTTATTCCTCAATCTGGTGGATCATAAAAATACTACTGTCTGATAGCATGGAAAAGCAACACTGTACCCTTACGACTCGCTGTGACAATACGTAATTCATAACCTCAACTTGTTTCAGACAAGCTCTATCCTGATTTAAAACAAATAGTTCGTGTCAAAGAAATTCTGGATATCGTACATGTGTTGATCTCTGGTTTGAGGATTAATGCTTCAACGTGTGTCACTTTAGCATCCTGTTCCGTGCTTCTTGTCATATCGGTTGTCAAGAGTGTCGCATTTGTGACTTTCACAGAAGTTGGCATATAGGATGGAGCCAGGATAGTCAAGCTCAGATCGTGCATTGTATCAATGTCGTATACAAATAGGGAGTCCCCCTGCAGAAAACATATCAATACTTTTCAAAAGGAAAAAGGAGTTGCAAAAATACTCGAAAACGAAACCAACAATAAGCCAGTCTAGAAACTGTGATCAGCATGCATCAAGAGCACTAAGAAATGAGGGTAGAGACCAAAAATGTCATGAACAAAACATACTCAGGAAATGTGCGTCTAGAACATCCTGTCAGAAGTCTCTGGAGCACTACGACGCGTATAATAGAAGAAATTCCAAGAATAATTCTAGGCCCGAGTAACTAAACCTGCCCAACTTATACTCACCTCCGGGGCACAAACACTGTTGACAACACCAGCTCCGCTCTCGATTTTCAGAGTCAGATTTGAAGGTAAACAGTTCTTGACCACCAGCGGTGCTTTAAGGGTAATTTCCCAGAACAGGCAGCTTTTAACTACTTCTGATCCATTTGATAAACCTATGCCAAGGTTATCTCTAACATTGGCTCGCCCAGTAGAAAGTTTTCGACCTCCTTTACTATGAGAAAAAGTATCAGCCTCGGCAGCTGGAACAGGATAATTCATGACAGTAATACAGCACCGAAAAGCACCATCACTTGGGTGATAGGGATAGCAAACAACTGGCCTGTGAAACCCTAACTGTGATTCTGGCAACTGAAGTATATTTGGCAGCAACTGTGGTTCACTCCACAGATAATTGCTGCCAACAGGTCGCCACCTTATCCGTCCAGTTTCCGCAAGATGGACGGGAAGGGCCATCACGTGACCAGGAAGCACGGGATCCATGACCTGGCAAGGGTATACAAAAACATTTAATGTCATCTCAACTGAAAGACGCATTCGAGGGTTATTACGTCTGAAGAAGATTTCAGCCGTTGCCCATTCAAACCTTTCCGTATTGGGACGGAAAATGAGAGAAAGAGCGAAAACAATAGCTTTAAACTTCTCAGGTCTGTAATTTCACCTTTGGAGATAAAACAAATGGAAGATCAAACCGAAGCTCCAAAGCAACCGAGGTTGTATTCACGACGGAAACCTGAAAGAAAGTGCAAACGAGTTATAGACAGGGAAAGACTCCATACTACACATCTGCTCAGACAAAGACTAAGATCATGATTGGTACTCTGAAAAAGTACAAAATATACGAAAACTATCAACAAAACTTCAAGCTGAGACCTACCCACCATTGAACACAGCCGAACTAGCTTGCTATAACGCTGTGCAGTGACTTCAAAGTACACAGGAGCGTGGAACGATTCTCCTTTCTCCGACTCGATTTCCTGAAATGATCCTTGCGAATGCCGAACACCTCCATCTCCAGACTCTCCCTCTGAGAAAACTGCCTCGAAAAATCTAGACCCCACAAGATCGATGGACATCGGTAAGGATGGTCTGGCAGTCCCCTCTAGCTGTACACATATGCGTCTATGAAGCTGAAGCATGTTGAATATCTTCTTGGCATTGTATTCATCGGCAGCAGGCCCAGCCCTTCGCCTATCAAATACCTCATCGACTCCTTCCTCAACAAATAAAGGCACGGAGCTTCCTGGCTGCACTATTTCACCGCCTCCTGATCCCCAAGTACTCCTTACAGAAGAACGAGAATCTTCCTCATCATGCTCCTTGTTCTTCGAAGAACCAACAAGCCAAAAGCAAATCGGAATGCCTGCATCATTCTGAAGCCAATATGGAGCAAACCGCCTCATTGACAAGTTTCCAGCAGACTGAGAGTCTCTGATGTTAAAGTCTGTGGACAGGTCATCTCCGATGCTAATCTTCCATGAATCGTTGAACATCTCCACTGCTCGAGATACGGCCTGGAACAAAGTCACCATGCAGACAAAGTTTCAAAGCAGTCAATAGACATTGGAACTCCAATGGAGAAGTACATATGACCGCCACTTGAGGAATGTAGGAAAACTGTACTTCGAATTTCTTGGGTAACATATCTCTTAAGGTGGATGATCTAGTGAAGGATTTCTTGGTTGACACTTGGGAAGAAAGCCCACTGTAAGACAGACCCTCTTCACTCTCAAATAATTCTATCTTTGTTTCCTCCCCTCTACATACCCTCTCACTTCTTCTCCCTGTGTGTCACTACTAGCACCGCTCGGCGAGGCTACGGGGACTATAGTCTTCAGGCTATGACAAGCAAATACTAATGAGGATAATTTTCACCCAACACTGACGCCCGTTTTTTTATCCTGAACTTCTAAGGAAACCTGGCACACGTGGAAAAAAGTAATCCTCCACTACTACCAAAGCACCAACAATACAATACCAGGCTGGGAAAGGTTGAATCTCCACAACACGTATGATGAGCAACTCTTCTATCAAGGAGGAAATTACTGAGAAATAACAGGTTCTTTCAAGAGGTCAAAATCACAACCGCTTAATTCTTGTAAATCTTGTAGAGATCCTTAAAAGATGGGATGAGTCTGTAGAGGACTCTAAAAACAGGAGTTTCTTCAGGTTCCGTCTTATACTGGAGGACTACCATATATCTATGTCCTTCAATCTCCGTTATGAGCGAATTTTGAGCGTAAAACCGAACTTGTGCGGCAGAGTTTGCAATAAATTACCTGCACGAGTGCTTCCGTAACGTTCACATTTAGTGGAGCTGATGATGTAACTTCAAACTTTGTCCGAAAGGGCCGGCTTAGACTGCTGTTACAGTCATACGTCCTGCTCATCCTGTAGCACAAACTCCAGGGCTCTACAAGTGGTTCCCATGCAACCTGAGAAAGAATGAACCGAACCTTAAAAAAAGAAAAAATTGCGACAATTACAGGTTAATTACAACAACTTTCTTACTAGAGTCAATGATCTCAACTTTACTACAGTTCTCAAAAGTAAACCAAGTTTTGGTCCCAGTTAAAGATTCTGGTTGGTTATTTTTTTCGACGGCCATTTCAGTCAACTGTACGCTGTTTGACATGATGCATAAATAGCATAAAAGGAGCATCTGCCGAGGTTCAGTAACCAAAACAAGTGTACTACCGCAAGTCAAGGCAAAAGTCAGAATTTAATTATCTCTATATCAAATTCCTTCAGATGATGATTCGTACTTATAATCTTGTCTTAAGCCGTCAATGAGGTACGGTCATCGTATATTGTCTAAGGCTTGACTTTGGACAGCTGCAAAATAATAAGTACAAGCATGAAACAGCATTTCAGTACTACAAATGCATGCTACTTTCTGAGGGACAGTTAGAGATGTACCTTCTGAATGTTGTGATAATTTATTTCGGCTCCAGAAAAAACTGAGGCCTCAAAATCAAGTTTCCTCCAGCCAGCTTGAGCAACGATCTTCCTCAAAAGAACTTCGATAATGGGCGAATTGCAACTCCACTGCATTAACATCGTTGATATAAACAGTCAAAACACTCCTCCCTTGAAAAGTACAGACAAGCTTTGAAGCTGAAGGTCCAAACTGCAATATATTTCAGTTGCTGCAGATGAACGAGTCCTTAATAGCTCGAAGAGAAAGTTACTCAAAAAGTGCAGAATCGCATACGAACACCGAACATCAACAGAATTAACTTATCAACTTGCAATTATTATATGCAATAGCACTCGCACTCCAGAAGCTAGCACGAGCATGTAAGTAAACTACGAATTTATTGTTGCTGAATATATCTTAAAACAAGTTAATATAAGGCCCACTTACACGGCTATCACTTAAAAGGAGCGACAAGCTTTGAAGCTGAAGGTCCAAACTGCAATATATTTCAGTTGCTGCAGATGAACGAGTCCTTAATGGCTCGAAGTGAAAGTTGCTAAAAAAGTGCAGAATCGCATACGAACACCAAACATCGACAGAATCAACTTCAACAGAGAATGTTGTGTTCATCCGCGGTGTTCCGTGCACACTTATTTGTCCTTTGATCCTTATGTCTGTGGCTTGCATAAAAGGCATGCGAAATTTGTGCTTCTTGAGAATAATTTCTTCAACGGTTGCTTTTGTCTGGGCGATACAAGCAGACAACGTCCACGATCTATCCCTGTTTAGTTCAAGCTCATCGATTCGAACTGTCAAAGATAGGATAATCTGCTTGCCCGCATTACCTCCCTCTTCAAAATTCTGAGTCCTCTCTGTCTGGTCTTCGTCGATAGGTTCATCTATATCTGCTGCAACTCCAGTCCATGACACAATCCTCACCAGTTGCCTTTTCGTCGGCCGTGGTCTAGGTACAGGTCCCACAATAACATCTTCTACACAGTCTGGCAAAATTAACGTCGTCTTCAGTATTCCGATCTTAAAGCGAAGAGACCTTTCGGTACGAGCACTATCATCTTCAGATCTAAACGCTTGCTGAGCAGCTATGTCTACACTTTCACCATTATCCTCGCTCCCACGATTGCGTAAAACTTCTATCGGTGAGTTAGATGCTTCATGCCCAGAAGGTAATCCAACGCCTCCTGTGACCGCAGGTACCACCCCAAACACCTGCTCTTCTGGTGATTCAAAATGTGGAGGTGCTGTTGCAAAGGCTCCATCAACTAGTTTTGAAGATGGCGAGAAATAAGATGAGATAGCAGGGACAACTAGAGTCCAGGAAGCAATGTGGAACCACACTTTGATGTTGGGGAGAGCAATGTGAAGCTCTCGATTGTCGTAGACTGACCGAGTAATCAACTTAAAGGATGATCCAAACTCGTCTCCACTGTCTTCCACGCCACTAACATGCAAAAGATTTGTCAAGCTCGAACCCTGTAACAAATTGATAGACAGCACCTCAATACTCAAACTCTCCATATCTCCTCGATTTAAAACGCATGTCACGCGGAGATTCTCAACCTGCAACTTAGCCACATCCATCAGAGGTTCGTGAGACCCCTTGATAAAAAGGGTCAGTTGAGCGACAGACCATTTCATACTGACTGGAGAGTCAGTAGAAACTGGAGGAGTCAAACTTTTGAAAGAAGATCTGTCCTTGATCCAATAGTTTACGACACCTTTTGCATACGCCTTGTGTTTCCAAGGTATAGAAGAAAACTCCTTCTCATACACTCTGAGTAACTCAACGCCCCGTCTTGTAACACTTCCTGTTCCAGAATATCAAAAACTTTTTTAAGAACATGATTCCATGAGATCCTGGAGGAAAATACAAAAGCACATACAGATCACACTGTGCGCGTATGGAAGCGAGAAACTTGAGGAACTTTTTGCTCACAATCCAACTGAAGAACTGTTTCTTACCAGCTAAGTTGAGGACAAGGCTTGATAGATCTATCTTTACATTAGTAGGACCTGATGGCGAGGTCTTCAACTCTCCGGTAGATTTATCCGATACAGGAAGTTCAACAGTCATTTCGCCATCGGCCCTTTCGACCAACGTCAACCCACTTCCATCGATTGATTCTTCAGACTGATACAATCCACGAGCTGTCAGTGCTATTTCACTACAGCTAAGATATACAATATCCACTTCTGATGGCTCATCCGAAGAGGATGCGCTGTTAGATACCCCGGGTTCATCACTCCGGGTTCGATACCCCGACACAGGTAGCTCAGCGGGAGTGAAAGAAAGAAAGACCTTAGGTAAGGAAAGCTCCAGATATTCGCTGCAGCCAGATTCTCGTGGCAACAGCAGCATGGAGTTGATTATTTCCACCTTGCAAACCACTATGCTCTTACTAGTACCTGCTATGAAACTATACCCGGTAGTACCAATATCTAACAAGTTCTCGCCGTTGATCGAGAATGACCATTCTGAGCTTGTGCAATATCCTATAAGCACCGCAAAATAGTCACTTAAAAGTATGCAATGAACATTCTGCATGGTCACGTCGACTTCCATAAGACTGTACACTAGTCCAGACAGACTCCTCTGTTTGCGAGTTTTTATCACAGTGACACTGAGAGTTGCCACTGGCCCATTTGAAGAGTTTCCAAACACATCTCCCCCACAATTACCAGACGCCCAAGTTGGTCCCTTCAGTCTAAATTCCCTAGCTTCAGCAAGTACTTTCAGTGAGTCATGACCAGCCGTGGCATTAAAAACTGAGACTTTAGCATCTGCGAGGACCACACTGCCAATGATGCCACCCGGGTCGTAGAGGTGAAATATCAGGTCCTTAAATTGAACGGCAACATCAGGCCCACTTTCAAGCTCTTCTTGCGAGGATGAACTCTTTCTGGAAGGAGATCTCCCAAATTCGTCAGATAATACCTCCGTTTTTTCATCTAGATGTAGGCCACTCCTTGCCTCATCTGCAGTTGCATCAATAGGCTCGGCCTCTGTCACCATTGTGACAAACCAATAAAGAGCTCTCATGACTTTTGGGTGACAATGACACTCCATACCCTGAAGATGGAATTGTATGGCTGAACTTCTTTGTCCGCTATCATTGGACCTTGACATTTTTGCCGCAAAAGCGTTCTTGTTCGATGATGCCTGAGGGTTGCCAGAAGTATTATCTTCTGATGTAATAATACCCTTCTTGGACGAACTGTACAAACCTTCTGAAAAAAAGAGCAAGTATCTCAGGGAACTTCCGGCTACCTCCTTTGCATCCTCCACGTGAAACCTGTTCACAATGAAGGCAATCTCCTCCTTTCGATTGTTCCAGCGTGTAAACCTGCAACAGAATTTATCAGTACAAATGCTATTCAGTGATCAATGATGAACTGAATGCAATCAACTTCTAGCTTGTATTCAAAATGACGTATACCTGGAGCTAAACCCTTCATTTGTTCACGATTCAATTTGACCAGCCAATCTCGAGAATTGAACAATATACTAAGCTACGCCCCTACATCAAATGAACTTTTGTGAAATTGATACCTTATATTCGCATCATGCATCTGGGCAACCAGAATCATCTCTTGGAACACAGAACCGGATTCGCCATCAACGCTCAAGTTCACAGTAACCATCTTCAGACAAAGATTGAACTCCAAAGCTGGCGCCATCACGTTCGATACAACAATCTGGCTTGATGAACTTTCTCCCTCCAAATCATCTCTTACCTCACCAGACTGGCTTTCACAGGTTCGCGAGTCAGGGGTAGTAAACTGATGCCTTCCACTTGGAGTGGGCTGAAGAGGCCCGAGATCTTCACTTCGGGTCATCTTTTGAAATTTCAAAATCTGAGCTCCTACTGCCTTCAAAGCGACACATTTCCACGAAGACAAATGAAGTCGAAGGGAGGTGATTTCTCCTGACACCTGTTAAGTACGGATGCGCATGACCCAGTTAGACAGACCTTCAAGAAACAAAACTTTTCATGAGGAAAGCTACACGGTGAATCACATATAAGGAGCAAGTAAAAAAAGATTCACTGTCCAATGCCCCTTGCCATAACAAAAGATTGAACATAGACCTTCACGCGAGCCGTCTTCATCGAATCGCCTGGAAAGTAGCAAATGGCTAGCTGCAAGTTAAATCGTTCAAGAAGATGCGATTCTGGCTTTGCATCATAGTTCAATCTCTCCTGCAAGTTGGAGGACTGAGAGACGATGATCACCTGGGCAGTAGTTTCACAAAACGAATTGAATCATTACAAACCTTCTACGCTAGGTAAATAATAGAACAACTCACAAGGAGAAAGTAAAAGTGCACTTCAAGAATGCACATACCTGTATACCAACCATTCGTATTTCTAGCTGCTCATTCGAGCCGAAACCTCTTCGCAATCTCTGGTTTCGTTCCATGTCCTCGTTGGAAGAAGCTGTAGATTGCAACTCGGTGGACTGAACGAGCAAAGAATCCCACGCCCAAACCTGATTTATCCCACATATAGGGGTCACTTATCACCAAAAGAACGTAGAGGCTTCAAACGCGCTGACCGTTGAAAAATAGGTTTATAATGATCGTAGGTGGTGGAAACTTTACCGCAAAAAGCTTCCCTATCCCGTGTCAGTTAAATGATTTCAAAGCCCACGGGGATCCAAAAGCTGACCATGGGACCCTGGATGGAGTCATGTTGAAAGAAAACCAAAATGAAAAGTTCAAAAGTTTCAGATAAGAGCGTTTTACCATGAGGACACCATCTGTTGTCATAATGTTTTCTGGAAATAAAAAGGTTGGTTTTTGTACGTCTATGTGCCAACCAACTCGATTCCCACTTGCAAATGTTGATCTGCAATTGAAGACTGTGAATACGATACTTTTTTTCTTTTGGAACTTATAAACTCCTTCTATCTCAGGAGGCTTGATTCTATTATAAGAGACATGATGATAATGCTATAACACAATAGATGCCATGCATTCTGGATAAGACATGCAAAAGCATGGAACTCGGTACATATCCAGCAACAGAAATCCCCATACGTATGTATCCTTAGTAAGTTCTGTGATATCCATTAAAAGACAAGATGAAACTCAAGATCTGAAGGTACTATATAGCTGGAGCTGATCTACAGATGACGGTGAGACGGCTTCAATGCCAGGAAATGTGAGAAGAGTATAAAAGAGATTCAGAATCACCTGCGGACTTGAGCATTTTAACTCCCATTGATAAGTAGTATATATATCGATAACTTAGAAAGGTGAGACATGCGCGAAAGCTTTATCTTTATGGGCGAAAGCTTAAAATGTGTTGCATACCCTGTTTCACAGCAGCATTGTCCTGATGAATTTCCAATTTCAGGCGAAAATGTTGTTACCTGCAATGATACAGTATAGGCAGTGACAAATGATATCATCAGTTTACTGAACGCCTATCATGCTACAATATATTCTAATATACCATTTGCAAATACTTTCAAGACACTTGCGAGTCGTAGATAAATATTACAATTACGATTCTTAGTAAACCTTCAAGCTACTCTCATGAAGCAAATGCAAATGAGAATTTTATTTCAAATGAGAATTTTAAAAGTCAAATTGCAACAGTAGGATTTGTTTAAAGTAGGAGGAAGAGAAAAACAACTCAAGCTGGATCATATGGTACAGCTGACAAAAACTCAGGTTCAAGATGCCAATCTGCGAAATTCTCATAATTTGAAAACCAAATGAGGCCCCTCCTCATATAGATTGTTGTTCACTGACCTGATCTTTTCATTGGAATCTTACTCAAGATGGATATAGTAGGGTAAACTGGGAGGTTAGAATCTGTTATGAGAAAGCCAAGCAACTTAAGACACAAAAACTTCGTAGTAATTTGATAGCTTACCAGTTCTTCTCGTCTTTCATAAGGAGTGGGCTTTGAGAAAAAGTCCAGGGCTTGTTCTATGAACATTGGACTGTAAACAAATTCAAATGGTTGTACAGAAACCTGCGCACAAACGATAAGAAACGCAAGAGATAATCAGCACTCACACCCTCATAACAGTAGTGAGTGATTTTCGTGGTCTGCGATACTGTTAATAATAAGTTCATATCTGAACAGGTTACTACAGTACATTAACTCGACTGATGCTGATTGCGTTGGAAATTGGGAATATAGGACTGAGAACTACACAGCGATCAAGACTTTCGTGACAATGGATAGGTAGGAAACCGTTCCAATTTTGAACAATTTTTTCTCTAGTACAGTCGTTCAAAAGCTTTGAAGCTTAACGCAATCACCAGAACACAAAAGCAATACAGATGTTAAAAATACAGATGAAACAAGGATGCACAGAGCAGATTAAAACATACACAATGATGTATCATGTGAATTAGCAGGCCAGACACGCATATACATGTAAAAAAAAGAGTGAAAACTAGTCAGACCAATAAAAATGCCAAGGAACATGCATCAACACCAGAAGTAGTTATCAGTATCAACTCTTAAGCAGTATTGAGCATGTCCACCATTCTCAGACAGTATTATTCCACCTGAGAAGATAGGCAATATAGACTTTGTCTTCAGCATTTAGAAGTCTTTACATGGACAGTTGTTCCGAAACCTTGGCTCGAATTTGTCAGCTCCACCTCCACAACCAGAACCGGCTCATTCAGCTCCCCGTGAAGTGTGGAGAACGATTCTGGTAAATGATGACCGTTCATTGTCTCTAATCTGCTCTCGCTACTACTCTGGACAAGAGCAGTACTTACTCCACCCTCTGACCAACTTTGTTGTCCGGCCAAGCTAGACGAACGACGAATGGACTGCTTTTCCTGCGACATTGACAGATCAACTGTAAGGGGAAGAATGAAAACACACACAGCACATGGTGTAGAACTTAATCTATGCCGATTCAAAGCAATTCTATTCCGCAGGTCTGTTACAGATCATGGATGTCAAATGTGTGAAACAAACAACTGCTGATTCAGGATGAACCTACCAATATTGGTGAAATCCGCACCTTGGGTGTAAGTATGCGTGGAAATTGAGATCCTGAAGTGCAAAGGTCCACAACTTCAAAAGATGGGACCATAATCAGGACACTCGTCGAATCCAGCCATTGTGTAAAAGTCACCGATGTTCTCCGCAAAGATACATTCACGATTTCTCTATTACTACAGAAGACAATCAAAAAATCAGATGTCGAACACACATACAGCTTGTAAAGCTTCTTCTGATTCTGAAATGTTTGCATTTTATATTATCTTGGAAGAGGTTTAGCAGCTTTACTAATTTAAAACTTGCTCCACATATATGAGATTTGAAAAAACAAGACCCTTCTTTTATATCCCTTTCCTGATATGAACAACTTAAAACTCTATGATGCTGGTAAGTAAACATCTGACATAAGTTACCAGTTGTGAAGGATGCCAACAGCTTCTCCTATCCGTACAGAAAGAATCAGTCGACACCATCCTTTAGATGGATTTCCACTTTCAAAAACAGAGGTTGGATTGAAATCCGCTGCTTCGCACAAATCCTAGATAACAGACAGCATCATGTCAAAAGCGTACTGAACGCTCTCCTTGACTACACACCTCTTTCTGCTGGATTACACGTTATGTTCAGTATCGATTTGATTGTCATCTCTTCCGTTGCAAAGCTCAAATGCTTATATTGTGAACATAAACTGCGATGTAAAATGGGACAAGTTCTAGGGGACAAGAGAAGACAAAGTCCAAGTCCTTAATAGTTTCACGTCATTATCGATTCAATAGCACAACCTCCTCCTGCCTTGATTTCAGATGCTAGACAAAATGAGTGTGGCCTAAACGTAACGTTAGTGGTAGACAGCACACAAGAACGAAATAAATATATGGTATACGAACTGCCCTCCCACATAAGGTTTTAACTGTATGTTAATGATATAGTAATTTCTCCGTTCTTCTCCTGCTACTGCACTATGTTTTTCATCGTGAACCGTCCAGTCAAGAAGGCGGAATTGATTTATATTATTTATATTATTTATATATAAATTCGTTTCTAGAGCGAGCTTTCATTGGATGCAATCTTGAAACCTACGGACTTCATACACATCTATATATACCTTTATGATATCATCTGGAAACACTGCGGCATCGATGCTTTCTGCAGCCCCGAGCAAGCCCAGAGATAGCCAGTTTAACCATCCGCGTTGTTGACTGAGAGGTTGCTGAGATAACGGCATAGATGATTGTGGTTCATCACCTTCTCTTTGGTCAGTTTCTCCATTGTTGGTTTCAGGCTCACTTGCTGCATTCTCAAAGACATCCTGGCCAAATCCCTATCAGAATGTGGCTGTCATGCCAACGAAAACTTTATATATTTGTTCTAACCTTTTTGACGTTATGTTAAAACCGCACTTACATTATTTCATACGAGAAAATAATCGCAATAAATTGCACACACTTGGATCAATTCTGTAACAAATCAGAAATCTAGACCTATCAATTTTAAAACGTCTCGTTGCACCCATGGAAACCTTTGCAATTATAATAGAAGTAGAAATTTTTTAAAAAGAGCATATGCAAAATTACTCACCGATCCTAACAGCTGACTTTCAGCCAACGATCTAAAGAAGAGAATCTCATCCATCTCAAACTCAAGCTCCATTTCTTCCAGCTCCGCAAACCTAATATCACTTGCTGGCTATACCAATAGAAACCAAGTGTGAGCAAGATGAAACCTATCTCAAAAAATTCATATCTCTTAAATAAAAAGGCATCAAACAAGCACATATCACGCTTCAAGGTTGTAGACTTCTGAAAAAAATTAACTAACAGCCAAAAAATTTCAATCTTCGGTAAGACTAGGGACTCGAACAAGTGGTACAAGTAAGTAAAAGTGGCACTAATCATGGCCAATCATTATCAAGAATGTGAAAGCAGAACAGTTGCGTCATTAGGCAGACCTCAGCTCTTTGCAAGGCTTCAAGTTTCTCCTTGTAGAGAGATACATATCGCTTGCGCCGCTCCCTACATCACCACCGTAGCTACTGTTCAGCGAGATACAATGAAATATCAAATCCTAACGCAAGACGTACGAGACACATGGGTAAAATGAAGGGTAAAATGAATGGGCAGCTTACGTGCTCAAAAGACCAAAGTTTCCCATTAATCTACGCCGATGTCTGCGAAGATCTGAAAGTACACACTGGATTGCAAAAAACCAGAGTCGTCTCTGCCAACCAGCATTCTCAGGGTATGGTCTGCTCATTAGAGGTCTGAACCTCGCATACCTGCAATACTCGACTCCTTGTTTGTCACAAATTTTATCTAACATAAATTCAAAACTAGATCAAGCGCTAATTATGTGCAACTTCTAAACTTAAACATGACAGAAAAAAAAAGACTACTAGAAACTCCAGATCCCTTTTTAATCAGTACATTTAAAACTTTCCAGGTTTTGTACATCAAGGGCAAACTTCCAAACTTTTGCCTTCATTGGACTCAAGAGTCGAGCAGGTTTGGTCTCATTGTATACTACTCAGTCATTGCAAAATAAACTATGCAGTTACTGGTCTTCATTATTATTATCTTCTTAACCTGATTATGAAAGAGGGAAAGAGTGTAACATCTATGCACTCTTGATCACATAACATTATATTGTCCTCATGAAGATATTGTCACTAGCACCGCGCCATGGCTGCGCGGAGCTAGTGACAGAGGACCAAGTCTAAACAGACAACATTATATTCTCGATCGGAACACTTCAATACAAAGCTACAAAGACGTGTTGCAGGATCACCTCTCTCGCAACTGGGATATGGAAAGAACCTCCATGAGCATCAACATCTGTCGCAACTGATGGTCCGCTAGGGACACGAACTGTTGGTTACCAAAGGAACATTACAAGTATTAGAACCTCATTAGAGTCACTGACTCTATCCCGCACAATGACTGAAGATTTCTTTGCTTCCTCTATGTTCGTCAAATAAAATGAAATCAAAACTACTGTCACCCGATAAAATTGAACCGATGATCCTTCGTTACACAAACATAGTCAAGGTCTTCCACTGACTGAGATATTGGCAGTAAAAATTTGTCACTCAAGCCTAATTGACCTAACCATATATCTCTGTGCTGGCATTGTAGCTACTTCCAATTCCAACTTCAGTTCATGTCCACAAGTCGTCGTAGAGATAACTGACCAGATCATCAACATCAACAGCAATAGAATAATGAGGGCCACCTCCTTTGACTGTGGCGTTCTTATCTACCTGCAAAATAACGTTATACACAGTCAAACCACAAATTGGTATGAAACTCCAAGAAGATTTGGTGGTAGATTAATCTTGACCAAGCGTTGTTATTTGGAAAATTACAACATCCTTGGATGATCCAAATGTAGCGAGTTGATAAAATTCACCCATCGAGATAGTCTTCGGAGATTAAGATGTCACTGGTGGGATACATGATGCAGCCGAAATCCTACTCTGACCATGATAAACGTTTTAAAACCAGAACTACAACATTAAGTTCTCTTGAGCTTTACCGTCAGCCTCAATCTCGCATTTGTGGGTCGTAAAAGGTAAACTCTCTCATCGTCTCCACCTGGTACACCTTGTACTTTACTTTTGAGGTCATCACCCATGCTGTTTTTGGTCGAAAGAAGATCTTGACTCTTCTCTGTGTTCCAGTAAACAGCAAGCTCTTGTAATTCCACGAGTTTGTGCACCTGGCTACTGACACTTTTCCCTGTAGCTCCAGACATACTGGCGAAATTGTTCCAAACTCATACATGTCAGAATGTTTACGATAATCTTCGACAATTTTCTTGTTAGTGCAATCTGGTTACCGAGGCCTCGGTATTTGACAAAGACGTTTTCGAGATCATTCATGTAGCACTTCCACTTTTGGCTTCCGCCAAGAATAAAACTTCCTCGTATCAGTAAGCGAACGATGTACGTTGCCTAATTAGCTGCATTCAATAAAACTGAAACGTTCTTAAAAATGTAAACTAGAAAGGTAATCGAATTCAGGTACTTCGAATCAACCTTGGTAAGGTTGGATGGTCACGTCCATCTGTGGTTGTGATGGCTAGACTTAAAAGAGTGATGCCGAAAGAGAAAACTGCCTGTATGATATCAAAACCTTCTGAACGTAAGATACAGTACAAGAAGAAAAGGCGCACGATTATTTGAAAGTCAAGGCATTGTGCATTAATAAAGGGAGCATATACAGCGAAACTCACGTCAACATCTAGCTGGACTAGGTATTGGAATCATGTAAACTGGAGTCAATCATAACTTCTAAAGAAGAACGTGACTAAACCTCAGAGAACAAGGAGGAACTGCAGTGACTCATCTCAAGAAAGTTATCTATACCTCCGGGTCAGTTGTCTCATCCACGTACTGGAAGTGGACCTTGCTCACCGTAACCTGCACATTGTCTATTATCTGCCAAAAAGCATCCTAACATTTCAGCACGTGACTATTCCCTTGCAGTCTGGAGTAACATACTACATCGCAAGATCATGAGAAAGCAAGACAACTGTTGCAGAATGTGCCACAATGATATATCATCAAATTCTTCAGAAGAGGTATTAATTTCAGTCATCGACGTCATAAATACTGATATCAAAGGAAAACTAGATGACAAATTATCAGACATAAAGTAACTGACGGATTTCAAACCAGACAAAAGAGTTCAAAACTTCACTCTACCTTGGCTGAAAGGTAGGATAAAAAGGTCTCTCCAGATTTATCCTCTGCAAAACATTGATGACAGGATAGACTGGTGAAAAGAGTGATAAAGTCTTATAAGCAGGCTGTCATAAACAGGAACTAGTCACACACGTTTGTTAGAAGGGCCTGAACATGCGCGCACCTGAGCATAAAAAAATTGCATCTCAGTCCATGATAAACCAAGGACGTGCAATTGCTCCTTGTGATACAATCAAAATTAGAAGAACAAAAAAACATCCAACAAGCAAAAGAACCGATAAAAGATGACAAACAATGTTCATTGACCACTCAACGTACCAAGGATTGTTGCGTTCATCCGAGTGTACAGACCCAGATTCTCTAAACTCTGCCTCTTTCGCGAACAACAAAAAAAGCGTATGCTAAAAGTGGACTATGTATGAAAACACATGAGATCAACAAATTACTTGTCCAGCTCTTGCTATTATTAACAGAATTCAGCGACGCCTTGCTCGACCGCTTTCACGAGAAACACAACAAAAATCGTCACGATTTCAGAAACCATTACGAAACAAAAGCCCACGTTTATACGGTTTTCCTGATAGTGATATTAAAACACTATCATAGATGCACTATTCTTTCAATCTCATCCTGATCTCAGGCCATAGTTCTCACCTGAAACTCGTTGAGACAACTTGGAGATTTCTGCTGCAGCGAGGGCAGCTTTCTTGGCTGCCAATGCTCTCCTGTCTGATGCCTCTGCGTCCCACTGCAGAAGATAACTTCAGGCATGGTAAACTGGAGTACTCCACACTAAGCTGCAGAAGGAGAAATGAGATATAATTTATGCATTCCATACTTTACGCATATATAATGACTTCATAGCATCTCCACATGGAACGTGAATATCCACTTACTTCCGACTCTTCGTGTGGACCGGCCAACAAGTTCACATCTTCTAAGGCAATCAAAATAGGCTCCCAACCAAGTTTCTGCCATGGGACTTGGAATCTCAGTTTCCCGACGGTGCCTGCTTGACAAGACTATATATATTAGAAGTACTATTCAGCTTCAGATGGATGTCAATATTTCAAATTCACTAACATGTCCTGTTTTGGGATGCGATAGTACTTAATATAGTAAAGCTTCAGAACTTATGGGGTCCTCATTGCGCATGCCTTGTTTGATAGAGAACGGTAGTTGCAAGTAGTCAAATGCCTCCAGCCTCAACTCCACATTCTCGAGTAAAGCCTGACCTGTACTTATGACACATTCACCATCCGAAACCAAGACTCTTAGATTCGGTGAAATTGAATGCCTTCCATGAAACTGACTTCAACTAATCATGTGAAAGGTTTCTTCCAGACCATCCAACAACCACAAGAGCAGAGCCAGCAATTTTTCTTGCACCAACAAAACACGTAATAATGACGTAACGTAATTTTAAATGCCAAATTAACGAATCATTGCACGTACCACTCCAGAGGCCAATACGGAACTGTTCACGCTGGATATCTTTCACGTACTGGCCTAAGTAACCTGCCAGAAGCTGGTAAAGCAAGCCTTCAAACATCCTTCGTGCTTCTTCTCTCAATTGCCTTCCATGCTAATGAGGAATAAGAAAAATGGTCTTCGGCGAGTATCTGTAGTAGAATGATACGCGAGCTCAACGAGTCCCATAATTCTCTGGCTTCTACCTCATCAGCTACTCCAAATTTCTCTTATCCTCTCTTAACTCTTCTCCCATTTCCTCAACGCACAACACAGGGATCCTAGTGAAACTCTAGTAGTGAGCTCAATTCTCCTCTGAAATAATGTAAATTCAAATTCAGCTTGCCGCTACAAAAATACCCTGATCTGACTCCATCACAAACCCTCGAAACAAAAGCCTCATATCTCCTGCATCCTGGGTGCCTATTTTGCGAATTCATCTTCGAATTACTCTCGGTTTGGACCACGTGTACAAGAGAACATTCAATACCGGCATGTCCTCTAAGCTCAACTTCCACCTGCGAACCTGCAAAAAAAAATCTAAGAACCAAGTTCTCCTTCCAAAATCAGGCCACTTGTCAAGAAGATCCGCTACACCCTTGGATGCGAATTCAAATTCCCTCGGTGTGTGTACAATTTCAGATCGATGCCGCGCATGAGATATTTCAAGACTGTTTTCGAGCAAGCTTCCAAAATTCCTGCTTTCCTCCTTTGGTGATCTTCAAAAGAATCTGTAAGAATACAGAAAAATGTGTTGCCGGAACAGAGAAATTTCAATAATCAATCTCGGGAATAAAATCTCAATGTACATCCCAAGATCGGGGCACAATAGCCAGGTGCCGAATGATTTCCTACGCAGCGACAAAAATTTCTATAAGGACGTCCTCCCCTGAGTGAAAAATGAGAAAACTGGTCAAAACTCTGTCCTGCTCACTAAAACTCCAGAGTACCAACAAAATAGTGAATGGTCGAATTTCAACGTTTCAAGATCTCAGCCAGTTCACCCAGAGCTCACTTTTCGATGTGCATGTGCAATTTGCCATTAAATCCCACACGCATGCAGCCTCTCCTCCATTCCGTAGAGACGTGGAACAGAAGAGGCGATTGCGTCCACATCCTGCTTTCGAGCGACTACTGCCCTTCTTCGAACGGCAAGCTGCTATCGACAGGGACGGCAATAATCTCCATCCACGAGTTAGTCGCCCTGTTCGATGAACCTCAATTGCCATTCACAGAGTCGCGTGTTCACTAATTGACTTCTATAATTTTCTGTTAATTTCACCGCTGTTCTGCAATGTCGATTTGGAGATATTAGTGTATGTGGACCTTGTCAAACCTGATTCAAGTAAAAAAAAATGGCTTGAACTTTTCGTGATAAAATCATGATTCGTATGGTAGATAATCATGATGTATATCTGAGCACGAATTAAATTGATACTCTTTACATATGCACCCTTCCTAGTAAATCTCTGCGTTTATAAATTCTCGCCTAAATACCATCAGTTGATTTCCTAATGTACATGTTTGAATTCATATCGAAATTCTGGTTAAAGTCTCGTTACATATGCACCCTTCCTAGTAAATCTCTGCGTTTATAAATTCTCGCGTAAATACCATCAGTTGATTTCCTAATGTACATGCTTGAATTCATATCAAAATTCTGGTTAAAGTTAGAACGCAGTGGACATTTATTTTGATATTTTTCCTTTACTATAAATTTGCACGTATAAGGCCATATCATAGATACATTTTCTGTATAATTCATACATTGAAAATAAAATAGGATAAAATAACATATGATAAAGATCAATCTACAAAAACCAAAAAAAAAACAATGACAGTAAAGAAAGAATTAGATAGTCACACAAAACAAATTCTAAGGATTCTCAATTATTCATGAAAATACGCACTCTAATTTCTTCTTCAAATATACAATCATACCCAATCTAATGAATGTTTGAATTTTTTATTATATTTAATTGATTATTATAATAACCGTAAATCATAAATTGAACATTTTTCATTTGTTATTATGATTTCTTCCAAAAAAAATATCAAATTTTTTTTACTGAATGAAATAATTTAATCATTTTATTAAAATTCAAAGATTGTATGTTAGGTCTCATTATGTCAACAACTTCTTCGTCATTATTATATCATTCAATATTTTTCTTTCTTTATTTATAAAATAATCAACATAAATTATAAATCTAATGAAAATAATTCTTTCAAAAATTTATCTATTTACTTGTTCATATGCAGTGTAAAGTTATCAATTAGATACAAATCAAGTTTGTGATAAGTAATAATATAATACGATGCACAAATTTACTCACTTGCATACAAAAATATTTAATGTATTACTTTTAACTTCAGATCAATTAAACTTGAAACTCAAAATTTTCACATAATTTTTACTTAAAAATATTCATCAGGTATATTTTTAAAAAACAAAAAATTTTACTACTAATATTACCAAAATTTTGTTTGTAATATCATGCAAATCATTAATCTAAGACAAAGACTTATCACTTATATTTTATTGATAAAATATTTTTTTTGAATAATAATAATGTATAAGTAATCTATCTGATTTCATGTATTTGGAAAAACTATTTTAAAATTTCATATTATTGAATTAAATTTAAACATTGTTAAAATCATATATAGCATATACAATTATTACATTATTCAAATCTTTTCAAACTAATCATGAAACATACAAAACAAACGGATCTGATTTAAGATCAATGTGGAGAGATGTCCATTTCAAATTCATACATCTCTTAGAGGTTCTATTGATGCCCATGTACCATACATACTGGATGGAGATGATTGTGCAAGTTCAACCATATCATGTCACATATAGCTCTACAATGCAAGCACGTGCAGTAGTTACACTTGCAGAATCCTATGATGTATTGGTGGGTGCGGCAGTGTTATATCCTATGGGGTTTAGCATTGATTATTGGGAGAAGACATCCTCTTATCGGCTAGGTTGGCAAATTTGGTGAGGGTCAAGTGACTCGATTACCGGTACAATTCATTACCGTTTCTAGCCCTTTACCAAGTGGAGGTTTGGTGTATGTTGTAGCCTTCTGTACTTGTGTTACTTGGCATGGTGATTTGTTGGAGGGCAACATGGATGCACATGATAGTCCTTGTTCACATGATATGATTATCATGCCAAGTTTTATTGGAGTAGTGTCATCCAATTTGGATGAATCACTAAATACTTCATGTATGCAGCTACAACATATAGCAGATTAGCTCATACATCATGCTTGGAGTGAGTCTTTTGCTCCGAAGATAGAGGAAGAAAAAAATTATTCCCACTTCCACTGTGTTGTCACCTTTAGATACAACGCCTATTGCTTGGTAATATCTAGAGGAAGCTATATGTGTGCTAGATTTGTTTGGAAGGGTTAGGCTGATGTTTTGCAAATTGACATACGAGTCCATCGATACTTGTATGTAAAGCAAGATGAGATTGCGAGTCGTGTTTCATTACGCATAGTTGGTGCGACGATACCCATATCTTCTACCATTGTTGACGGTTTAAGGATATCAACATGTCTTGCCGTCAGATATTTTATTATTGGGGATCCAAGACCTTGCTCGACATGGTACCATACATTTGGTTATTGCTGGATGGCCATGTTAGGAACACACATGGGCTGGTTTTGGTCATGGGCTACAGGATTCAAGTTCTATCATGTTTTGGGAGATTTTTTGTGTATAACGATATCTCTATGCACAATGGACCTATTCACTGACATACGTTTTGGAGAATGTTCCTTTGTTGGGTGATCCACGTGCATGAGTGATGACGAATGCATATCAGATGCGGTTGTGGATTGGACCAACGGTATTGTTGGATGCAACGAGAGAAGTATCAAGTGTACAGCTTCCACGTCTATGGTGGGCAAACCTTCTTCCAAGGGAGGTTTTATTATGAGCATATGATGGAGTGTAGAGGTCCTCATATCTCACAATGGAGAGTATTTTGGATGTGGGTAGACATTCCCATGCAGTGATCTATGTTGCTAGGTCACCCATGGCAATGTTGAACCTTGTGGATTAGCCAAAAATTCCATTACCAAGATTGTTGAGTTATCTTGCTTCCCATACATACAGAGAGGGAGGACCTTGACTTGTATGGGATTCTCGTTTGTAGCGGTTGGTGAAATCCAACGATGGAGAGAGAGAGAGAGAGAGAGAGAGCTATGGGATTTTGTACATGTACTATTGAAGTATCTACGTTGTCGGAGGCATCATGACGTCATGTTGGATCAAGCTATGGATCTAAACTGTTTGACATGGATTGTGAGCCTCTGATTGGATGAGCAAAGACACATGTGGTTCACATGTGTGACTGCAAGACCATTGGTAAGCTCTTTGCATACCGAGACGATGGAGTCAAAAGCTGGGGGCAAGAAGTGCCCAAGATCTCACCCTTGGTCTTATGGGGATGTTAGAGAAAGAGAGGTAGAGTCTTTTTCAAGTATGGTTGGAGTTTTTTGCGTCGAGCAAGCGGTGGTTACCCCTACAAATCTTTATGATACAACTCAAGAGGATTTTTATGATACAACTCAAAAGGTTATAGCTAGAGCAGCTAAAGTTGTTCATGTTGAGATAGTGGAGTATGGTATGGGAGAGCAAAAAAACTTTATACTCAAGAGGTTGTCATTTAACAACCATATACTACGTCTTCTATCTCTAAAGTCGATGGACATGAGATTTGGGATATTGATATCGATCCCTAAGTGACAAGATGAGAAAGACCTAGGGTGTGGAGGATTCTAAGGAGTTTTTGAAACTGTTTTGCCTTCAGTATGAAAGATTTAGGATGTATGAAGGGACCTAGTATACGGATTGACTTGACAAGTGAAGCTCCATTCTTCCGGCGTTCCTATCAATACAGCGATATGGAAAGAAATCTGATACAAAGTAGATGTCAAGATCTTCTTGAGGCTATATTAGTGGAGATATCATATGGAGAGTATGCCTCTGGTATGGTGATGCCAGTGAAAAAAGATATACATGGCAATTATACAAATAGATACATGTGTGGTGACTACTGATCTATCAATCGACAAACAAAGTCTGGAGAATATGATATGACTACATTTGAGGACATCTTTGATGTAGTTGGGCATGCGAAGGTTTTAAGTACATTGGATTTTCAAGCAAGATATCATCAGTTGCAGATTTGAAATGAAGATAAGGGCAAGATAACCTTTTGGCAATTGATTTGCATGACAAGGATGTGTTGTATCAGTGGATGTTCTTAATTCACGAGCAAGTAGAGTACTTGGGTCATACCATATACCCATGAGGATTGGGAGTTCTACAAACCAAGGTAGAGGCAATTTTTTATCTTCAATATGTGCGAGGATTAAGCACTGTTGCAAAAGCCTTGACAAAGCTGACAAAGCTATATCAAGAGTGGCTATGGGGAAATGAACAAAGGAAGGCTTTTGTTGAACTCAACAGAAGGTTGACATATGCTCATATTTTGATGAGACAAGTGAGAGATTGTCCCTTTTAAGTACATATTGATTGGACTATGTTGGGTTTGGGAGCAATACTTATCCAACATGATGATGAGAAGGAAGGAGATTGTAGTAGCTTATGCAAATCACTCTAACAATGTAGCGCAGTCAAAGTATAGTACTTATGAAGTAGAATATTTGGCAGTTGTTTGGACGGTGGCACATTTCAGATGTTATTTGTTTGAAAACTACTTCAATCGCATCACTAATCATCAACCATTGAAATAGTTGATGGAATCAGACAAACTTATAGGAAAGCTTGCACGATGAGCTCTTATCCTACAAGAGTATGATTTCATGGTTGTACACATACATGGAGTGGTGAACCGTGATACGAATGAGTTATATCAAAACCCATGTACAAGTAAAGTTGACGAAACCAGGGCTCAAAAACATTGTGATATTGATGAGGATATGGTGTGTGGTGGCATGCATATGCCTTTTTGAGTACAATGACACTTGACAGCTATGTGATATCTCTTTTGGATCAGAGAACGGATATGTTATCCTTGGATGTTAAGACTGAGGACGGTTTGGTGGTAAGCCGAGACATCCATGACAACATGGTGGTGTTTAATTATCTTCGTACATGTGCTTTGGTGGGCATTTTGAGTGATAAGGAGCGGGATAAATTGTTACAAAAAACTTAACGGTTCATATGAAAAAGTATACATCTTCTTTGAGTATCTAAAGATGACAACGTTAGTGTTGTGCCACTTCCATCTCATCCATGAGCATGTCTAGCCATGCTCATGAGGAGTTAAATCATTTTGGAATGAAGGGGACATATAGCTTACTTCAAAGCCACTATTAGTGGAGAGGTATGCAAACTGAGGTGCAATAGTTTATAGCCATATGTATGGTATGTGATTGTGTTCGAGCATCATTCAATGCTGCTACACCACAATTACATCCTCTACCGATTATGGAACTTGATTATTGTTGGAGCTTGGATTTTGTAGGACTTGTACCATTGAATATACGACATCATCGATATGTGTTGGTCATGGTGGAGCATTTCTTCAAGTGGATTGAGTTGATGGCATTGCTTGATAAATCAAGTGAGGGAACAACTTAGGTGTTCTTAGCTTCGGTGCTTAGCCAATTTGGTGCACCCGTAGAAGTGTTGTTTGATGAGGGTACTGAATTTTTGGGTAATTTTTAGACTTTGTATAATCGAGCGTTGATTGATAATCGTATCACCTCAAGAGATCATCCCAAAGTTGATAGTTTAGTAGAGAGAGTTGTTCAAATGGTGAAGAGAGGACTTAGAAAGTTTGGCTTGGAGAAAGGTTATATGGGAGGCTGTGACATCTAGCTACCATGGTTGGCCATGACTTATCGATTTAACCGGCAACATCTCTAATGTCATTATTATTGTATTTTTTATTATATGGTAGAGATCTTAACTTACTTGCAGCTATTCATTGAGAGTTAATTGAAGTCTTGGACTAGGATAACCTTGATGTTTGGGTTAAGGTGTATTCTCAAAGGGCAAAATTGTTCCGTAGGGTAATACCCATGGCATTTGAGAACTTGGCTATTGCACAACATAGAAATACTTTGCGTTATGTTTCCATCCAAGGAGGTGGATATGGACCTTCAATTTTCATGTTGGTGATTACATTTACTTGCAGCAAAGTGCACCAATCATATTGGATGTTACGGCTGGTTGCACAATTCCACAAATACATGAGGTTCTATCTTCAGGAGTTTTGGTATTATAAGGTCATGATGATGTGATTTGGAATGATTATACTGTAATTATGCACTATGTCATCTTTCAAACATTGATGGTACTATGGATCCAAGCCTAATAGTTGTGTAGACAGGCTTAAGATGTTTGTTATGTAGATCAACTAGTGGAACAACATGTTGATTTGTGTTTCTTGTTTGAGAGGATGGCATATATCACGTTTGACAGCTCCTTTCAATGAGATGCCTAGTAGGTAGTGGAGATGTCCTCGATGCGATTAACAGACAAGCTCGATTGACCGTAACATGATATGATTACAGATAGAAGACTAACGATGGGCATTGTAGCACCTAGCCTCCTGATCTTAGTCCCACAAGAGACATATCATGTTATGGACTAGATGGCTACCTAGTGTTAGAGGGACCTAACTGTCAATTAGGGGGCAATTGTGGTATACTTGTGTTGGTGTATAACGATCTATGTAGTGTGATGTTTGATGTGATAACGATGTATATTGTGATATGATATGTGTGTGCATGACAACTATCATGACTTATGTAGTAGCATCCCTAGTTAGGTAGATGCACGCATGCAAGAGCAGATATAACAGTTAGAGACGATTGTACAATTATCGTCATTTGCACTGCAATTGTCGTTAGGGCCAACAGCGCTGTTAGGAGACATAAGACTCGAGGGGTAGAGTTCAAATTAGAGCTCCTTGGGATGCAGTTTTTGAAGTTAAGCCTTTGAGAATGTGGCTATGGTGGTGAGTAACTAGTGATGGAACATGGAGTCTTGTAAGTACAAAGTGGGTTTGGCTCAATATAATCTCTCTTTTATGTTGTGGTTATGAGCCGAGTGTCCTTGTGGACATTTTGAGAATAGAAAGGATTATTGTGATACACTTGTATTGATGTATAACGATCTATGTAGTGTGATGTTTGATGTGATAATGATGTATGCTGTGATGCAGTATGTATGTGCACGACAACATGAATAAAGCTATTTAAGCTTCTTCAACATTGTAAGATCAATTTTGATCCTAGACCTTGAAGAGGAATCACAAAACATAAAGTAAAAAATCTGCAGTAGATACACATGTTTTACTATATCATGATTTTTTACTATGTTTTACTACATAAGTAACTTAAAGCATATAAATTTTACATTACATGTAAATTTTGATTAGAAAATTTTTAAAGTAATATTAAGATGTTGATTATAGTAGTGTTTGAGAGCAATGAAAACAACAAGGTATAGAGAGTACTAAGTATTTAAAGTCTACTAGTTGTCAAAATCTCTAGTTGAGTTAATGGGTTATTATATAACTATCAACATACATAGAACACTTACAAGATTCACAAACATGTCACGTCAAATAAGGTTCCGGGCCGACGAAATAAAGGGTTTGCAAAATGATGTTCTTTCAACCACTCGTGGACATGATTAACACTTGTGGTCATGAACTTTAATCATTTAATCTGCAAAAATATTATCCAATGAGATCGTATTTTCAGTAGTTCGTAATCTGTGTACCATTATCTCAACAGACAAGGAAATCACCAACAACGTTGAAAAACGTTCATGCGTAATTTGAAGAGAACGTCATGAACTTATATCTAATCCCACGTGGATCACTTACTAGATAACGATTTACTGATCCTAATGGACAAATCTTTGTCAAGTTATAAGGGTTTGGTTGGATGGAATGCAGGGAAATCGTTTGGAAGAGAATACAAGATATGATTATAAGTTGTGTGGTTAATCAGTGTGACTATACACCTGCAATATCTTGGTTTCATAAAGTACATAACATAGTGAAAGAAGTTTAATGATAAACAATGCAGATGTGACTGGGATTTTCAGACTGACTATTATATCTTGACCATGACAAAATTAACTAAGTATCAGAATGTTCACCAGACATGTGTCTCTAGAATGACTAGAACTTTCCTAAAGTACCATTGGGTTAGTTCAGCCCTATTAACAGGTCTTGGACTAGACCAATCATTTACTCCAACTGCATATATAATTCTAATGTGAATAATACTCCTAATTCCGGGAGAGGAAAGCTTCCCACCGAGGAAGGTATAGCTGAGGCTCGTTATTACTCAGTTTTACTACAGTTCAAATGCGATGATCTGCTGACTTTCCGTGAACAAAAATGTTGCAGGATTTTTGAAAAGTTACACTTGAAAGATGTGACTGAAAACAAGGTGTGTGTGCGACTCATGTCATTTTTATCATGAGCCGAAAACATATGTACTATCATTGATGTAACCTGTACTGTCATTGATGCGCGGAATCTAAATTACAGCACCGAATATTATGTGGCTCATCATTTACTATATACTTACACATTATTTTAAAATTTAGAAACTTCAACACCGAAAGAAGCGCTTAGGATCTGCAAGAACGGCATAATCACGGACGGACGGTAAGAGAGCCCGAGAAGTAAGACGGACGGACCTGGGACGCAAGGCCGGGAGAGCGGTGACTGCAGCTGCTCGCGCAGGGAGAGGTTTGATCTACAGGTAAATTGCACGACGGCTATGGCGATTGACCGCGTTCGAAGAAAAATTCACATTGTTTGGAGGCTCCAATTGGACTAGGGACATGAGTCTATGCCGCAGGCGAGCAATCGGGGGCAAATTGCGGTAGTTTCGATGGATTCGGGCTTCGATTAGAAGGGTCGTAGGGTGGAGTGTGAGGTCTATCGTTGTTGACATGATTAGACACCCCTTTATGACTTCATCAAACTTTCGTTCCCAGATATGGCTGTCTTCGAGTCAAATGCGTCATTGCCTGGTGAGTATTTGGCCTATTTTTTTTTTTTGGCGCGATGAACCGTTTTGTGGCTGACTCTGGCATGACGTGAAAATGTAATTTTCCAGTAAAACCTGTCTATCGGTTGCGATTATGAGGTGACTTTTGAGTTTTTCGTCGGACCTGCTGACAACTTCTCAATGTTATGTCTTCAATGTTGTGACCATCACAGTGTGCATACTTTCCTGTAATGGTATTGCTATCCTGCCGGTCACATCGTCCTTCTTGTTGTGTGTTCTCTTCGAACGTTGCGATTTGGTCTACGTGCACATTTTTGCGGATTCAGTAGAGGCTTCATTTTATTATTTCGTTTTCGCTCTGTTGAAGGTCCTCGTTTAGCAGCGTTTGTCTCTTCAATTTTCCACTGTACGTCGTTTGAATTTAACTTCACTTCAGCACTAAAACTTCGGTCACAATGTGTGGTACAGTTTTACGCAACGAAACCTATTGTGCCTGCACTACTTTCAGAACTGCCTTACTGGATGATAGCTTCTAAATTGAAATTCTTTGACCTGCAGAACGTGTAGAAATCGCTAGATTAATACTGCTTCTGGTAGCTGTTTTTCCACCGACGTTCAGTTGACCTTGTCTAAGATTGGACCGAATATGGTATATTACAGGAATTTGCAAAACTTTGATCTTGCCCCATGGTTGTATGACATCGTTACAAGCAGAAAACAAGCCCACTAGGCAATGGGATGCATGGACACGTGAAGAGGAAGAAAATTTCTTTGGGGCATTACGGCAAGTGGGCAAGGTAAATTTCTAAGTACACTTTGCGAGGCATAAAATGTCAAACTTCAACCAGTTTGTTGGTTTACTCTGGAAGATCTTATCTGGCATCTGTAGTTTCTTTTGCAGTATTTTATAACTAAGCTTGGAAGGTCATAGCTTCCTAGAATATCTTGCTATAGAGTTCTGCTTCGATGCTATGGATTGAGTTAGGGCACTTTCCTAAACTGACGAGTGCATGAGCAGGAAGGTCTTACGATCTACTAGTTTACTTCCTGCTCAATATTTTCAAAGAAAACGTTTGTATGTTCGCGAGTGATGTAATTTTTCGTTTGGTTGTATGTATTGACTGCTTACGGAGGCAGTTCTTTGGCTAGGATATTTTACTTTCAAATGCCAAGCTTAATTTGTTGGAATACTTCAAGTAGGTGTGTTTGTTTTTACAATCTGGACCTAGTACAATAGAAGTCTGGATTAGCATTCATCTTGCAGTCGGACGGGGATGTTTACTACTTGCTCTCAAATTCATACAATTTTATGTGCAGAACTTCGAGAAAATCACCAGCCGAGTACAAACGAAGAACAAAGATCAGGTGTGGGTTCTGATCTTCTTCGTATTCGTATGAAAATGTATCGACACATTAAAATTCTCTACACGATGCACATTACTTGCCCTCACATTGAAGATAGCCCCCTTATTGTTGTTTCAAAGTCAAAGTTGGTAATGAAGTCGGGAACGAAAGAAAATCATCTTCAAGTTCATCTAGGTTTCTTGTGAACAAAAGGTCCAAATTATCTGATCGCACACATTACGAACTGCTTGGAGGACTGCAAATGGTTTTGCGTGAGGAAGTTATTTTGCGAACACGAGTTTATTATAACAGCGGATGTTCCAATAGCAGTTGGGTAGGTCTTGGTGAGCTGTAGATGTCAGTCTTCGTGAATTTTGAATGTCGGAAAGAATGTTTTTGCTCAATTGATGCAGTGTACCTACTTTCTTTTGAAACCTTCTGTGTCTGAATCTATTAAAGATGCTTATCAAGTTAAGTTTGACCCAGGTGCTGTGGACTCCACTGCCTGTCCGTCATCCAGACCAACATAAGGCACCAGACTTGGTATTGTGTATTGAGGATTAGTTTTTCATGGCACTACAAAGGATACTTTATCTTTAGAGATCACTTTTACGGTAGCTATGAACCTGAATTCGGAAATTGAAGTACGTAAAGTCGTCACCCTTGAATAAAAACGAGTGTATATTTTGTTCCATGATTTTGTGACCCATGACCAATATAGTGAAGACTTAGTAGAGAGAGATTTTATTATTGGATACAAGGGATCACTAACGTCTTGCTTTTAAAGCCCAATTTAAGCCTGAGACCCTGTGCCCGTGGCTTGGAATCCTTAATTCTGCATCATTTCATGTCTTGTAGATAACATGCATTCTACTTCGATCGCTGCTATAGCTTGTTGTCTACTCTGTCAAGTATCAGTGCCGCAATTTGTTGGAACCGTACATCCTTTGAATCTCATGGATTGTTGCTGTAGGTTCGTCATTACTACTATCGCGTCATCAAACGAATGAACAAAATTCTGTCTCCAAGCTTGGTATTAGATGCCAAGAACTCCAGCTATGTGAATAGTGCGATGCTAAGATGGTAAGTGTTCTGTCTCTTGCGCTTTCGTCGTCTCTTTCACTTTTCGTTGGTTTATTCTCAACGTGTGGGTAATTGCTTTGACTTAGAACCAGAAACATGTGCATCGTGATGTTAGGAATGAGAGTTGCGTGTTTGAAAGAATCAGTAGACCTCCGTCTTTCCTCCTCCATCTTCTCCACTTTTGATGGGTTAATGTTCAACCGTTCACTGGTTTGAAAGTTAGTTACCTTGTATGTACTGACTTGCGGTTATTGTCCAGTTCAATGCTTTGTCATAATTCTCAGCAGCAGATGCAGTTAAGAATGTTATGTTTGTTGTAATATCGTTGCTGTTAGTCATTTTGCTGTTTGTCATTGACAGGTGGTCGTTGCTGGAAAAGCATAGCTGCTCAGCTTCCAAACTGCGCTTGAAGCCAAGACGCTTCAAAACGTTTGTCACCGCTCTGGTTGGTCTCTTCACTCAACTGTCATGCTCCTTCATTTTTTTAAGCTTATGACCTAACAGTCTTCTCCCTTTACCCTCATGGATTCGTTATCTTACTACAGTAACCTTATCTTTTGGCCTGCGGACTGGTTACTACCTTAGTGTAATTTGCCTTAGTGTGTTTGGTTAGTGCTGACAGCATGTTCATTCTGGAAGGTGAACTTAGTGTAACATGTTTCCCTTGGACCAGCTGGACCAACGTTGGCCTGAATCGTATTTCTGCTTATTGGTGTTGCCATTGGCTATGGTGTGATTTAGTTGGTCTTGCTTCTCTCTTTATATCAGGAACACCAACTTCTGAAAGATAGAAAGAAGCCGAAGAAGAAATCCGCACCATCAGCCTCCTCGAAGAAGCTCACATCACCAACTGAAGCATCTGATGTGATATCGACTGAGTCTTGGGAATGTACTACGAGCGGAGTAGCTTCAAGTAAGGCATTACTGGAAGAACTTCAAAGCTCCCAATCCGTTGTAGCAAGCCGAAGAACTGCCGTGAAACGTAAAGCCACCAACAATGCATCTAAGAAATCGAGCACGAGGAGCGAAGCAAAGCGTCCTCCTAGGCCTCGCAAAAAACCTTCTGGTATGTGGTGCTTAATGAATGTTCCCCTGTATCCTCTTTTCTTTGTTTTAAGAAAATATCCCACATAAACTATTAGCGTTTGGAAACAAAAGAAACCGTAGATTTACTTTATGCACATTTGGTATGGTTGATCTGTTGTGCCATATCCAGAGTGTCGGCGTCGTTACAGGCTTTGGTACATCTTTCTCTATTCGTGATTATTAAATTGCGTCTGGGTCGCCTGCGTTCAAGGTTCATAGGTCTACTCTGGATTCATATATGTTTCTTTTTGCAGAAACAAACACCTCCTATCAGTCCTTAATATTTGATTATTGAGGACTTTGTATATTTCCTTCTATGATGAATGTGCATAAGTTGGGAACCTCATGTTATTCTCGCAGATGGTAAACGCTCAAAGGCTGCTAACGATGAATTGGAGAAGGAAGGAAATCTAGGGGTTGCAAACATGGCAGATGCAGCGCCGGAGTTGCTAGAGCGGGATGCTGGAGCTGAGGGTATTTTACCTGATTCTGACTCATCTAATACAAACTGCAAAAGTCATCCAAGAGGTAATGATGTGATTGTGGATCCTCAAACAGGTCAAATTTCTTCAGACACATCTGCAGCGTTTTCAAAGTTGGTATTACTGGACAAGCTTCCCAGCGACTATCCTTGTTTACGAGGGAGACCTCGGCTTGTGAATGTAGTAGCGTTGGCAGGAACAAGTAGTGCAACATCTGCGACACCTACGCCATCGTCAAATGCAAAGGATACTTGGCCTCCTTTGGAGATTATTCCAGACTTGAGCTTCGAAGCACAGAAGTCGCTGGCCTTGCTTGGCACAAGATGCAACAATTGCAGCAGCTTGAGATGTACGGTGGGGGAGGAGATTAAGAGTGACAGCACAGATGCAAAAGTGAAGCTGCAATTGTTCCCATTTGATGATCATATCCGAAAGGCTTTGGAGCAGGTACGTGTTTCAGCTTTGTCATTAGATTGCAGAGTCGTTCACATGTGCATGGGTCTCAAAGGTAGTCTTCATCTTAGATTTTCTATGGCGTGTGCGGAAACCTGATCCTATTTGTAGTTTTACCCTATCTTATATCCGTTCAATTCCAGTTTCGTTTTTCTCTAGCTTCCTGTTAGCAGGTGCGCCATCCTGATTCATTCTACGATCGATCTTTGTCTCTAGCACCGTCCAGCTATTGTGAGGTGATTTTGGTCGAACGGCCACAACACGCTGAGTCTGACATAGAGAACCCAGTTAAAACCCCATAATGGACTTACTGTTTGCCCTGGGACCTTGTTTTAAGATTGCAGGTTAGATCTTCCATTTTTCATCGTTGTGTTTACCTTGATACTATTTCTTGACTTTTCAGTCTCCTTTGTACAGGATGGTCTCAATCCTCATCTAGAGTTGACTTTGAAAGCTCGGAAGAGTATATCTTCAGTTCTAAACCATCTGACTCAAAAGTGGGGACGGTCTTCAATCGCTTCTGGGGAGCTACGCCTTTTTCCTTTCAACACTCAGTGGTCGAGTTTAGCTTCGCGGAAGAGCTGGAGTTATCTTGATTCCAATGTGAGTGCAGCCGAGGTTCATGCCACGCTTGGGAATCCAGCCGTCTTCCGACTCAGGTAATAACCTCTGATCATGTCTTTAGGGGATTCGTGAGGAGTGCTGGACTGGACGTTTAATAGAGTCGCTTATGGGCAAGGTCAACTAATGTGCACTGCTTTCGAAAATTAGGGGACCTGATAGAATGCAATATCAGACGTTGGAATCTCGTGGGCTTATGGCGACATAATATCATGCATGGCGTATGTAAGGGAAATGTCCTTGCGGTCGGTAATCAGGCGGGTACAACAAGTAACATAGTTCAAGATTGCACGCAAGGCCAAGGCGGTGCTAAAATAGGGATCTCTGGGTATAATGACCATCATAGCACTGGAAGTAGCAGTTGCTCGATGTGGGAATTTAATTTAAAAATCTTGCAGTCTATAGGCATTACTGTTGAATTTCACTCAATATAAAATAATGTGTTTGGTTTGAGGCATCTGCTTTGACGAATATGCCGAAGGCAAGGAATTTGCCTTACTTCGAAGAACTCTGTGTGTTATGGTAAGCACGTGCATGTATTAAATTTTTGTGCGAATCACTGAGAAGAGATGCACGTTTGCCCAGATATGCCTGGATCCCAAGCCGTGTGCTTGAGTCGTCTCCTGCAGTTCTTCAGCAAAGCACGGAAACGTGTACCGATGTACTTGGTCCGGTAAAAGTGCTACCTGTTGGAGGTTCTTGTTCTGAGTTTTCAGAATCCATACCTGTCTCAGCTGCCACAGTTGAAGCCCTAGCTCAACTTCCATCTCGGCTTCCTTCAAAGGTTGGTAGCAAAACTGGAGAAGACTGTTTGTCCGCAAGGACGGAGATACCCTGTACAGTTCCTGCCTACCCACCAAGAAATGTGGAGTCTTCAGACACGTCTGCTATCCCCGTGCTTACTTCTTCAAAATCTCAAGTTGTTGAGGCCAAAGCTGATGTCGAGCTGAAGGAATGTCCCTCCCTTGAGGCTGTGGAGGGCAACTCTGAAAATGGGCGTCGACCAAGTGTTACAAACGTCTCATCCGTCATTCATGGTGAAGCAGAAGTCATACTAAAGGCTGCCTCTAAACTTCAAGATGGTGCAGCTCAGCTTTCAGGTTGTGGTTGGCTGTATGAAAGCACCGATGGATTTGCCCAGCAGCTCTGGAATTTAGAGGTTTGTTCTCGTCTTCCATGTACATAATCATCTTATGTTTCATCCGTATATTTTGCTCATTGGTTCTCGAGTTTTAAAAATGGTTCATGATAGGATCAGTATCCAAACCCAGACTGGTGTGTCAAGCCTGGTACCACTAACATGGCAGAATTCGTTTTCGTTGTCTCGTTATCCACGCCTTCATCTGCTTTGCCTCTTATGGTCTATTTCAGATGGTACTTCTGACATGAGACTCCATGTAAGAAGTTCCAGTTGCTTTTCTTGTTTGTAATTTTCCACTCTCTTTAAAATCTCTTCTAATGTCTAAGCTTTTCACGGTTAAGGAAAGCAACACTCCTCTACTCTTCCCAGCCTAGTTTTAGGATGCCTAACTGCTATGTACGTTTTTTTTTTTTTAGCAAGCTGTCGGTAACTTGCTGAACTCAATTGTTGATCAGTTGGTTGGTAATATTATTGTCATGGCAAGTTTACCGTTCAGATCATTGAGTGTTACCCTATTTGGCTGAGGCCTCTCATGTGCTGTTTTTACGCCGCTTCCTAAACATGTCATCCTCATATCGCTTGCAGGATTCATTGCGCAGCAACCATGGAGTTTCAATGGCTCAAATGGATTGGGTAGATAGCCTGACAAACATAAGTGTGAGTGAGCTACTGGGAGACGGAGTATCTCGTCATGAGTTTCCAGCATGTGCACAACAAAGCGGTGTCGACCAGCCTCATTTAACCTCCCAAATGGATTCTTTTGATATATCACTATCTGTTCAACAGTCACACATGGAGCAACCTTCATTAGCAATCTGGGGCGGTGAGGAAACTTGTGACGCTTTTTCATTTCAGAAAGCAATGGTTTCTGATCATAGCATCAAGCAAACAGTCAACCCTTTGAACCATGAAACGTCTTTGAGCTCCATTGGGCTGGATATGACCTTTCGGAATATAGCTCCATTATGTTGGAGAGAGGTGAGCTCTTTACGCTACAGCACTATCTCTCCACGTAAACACGTAGAGTCGATCTGTACATTTTCAATGTTTTTTTGTTTTTTCCGGTCAAGTTTAGTTGTGTATCAGTTTTTGCAGTAGTAATATCGAAACGGATCTAAACGTATTGATCGTTATTGATACGTCCCTAAAATGTATCGGTCATCAAAGAGATTTTCATTTTCATTGCTTCCTTTGTCAAGATTGCTCTTTGTGGATGCATTATATCTACGTCAGTTGGTTTGTACTTTCTTTTAAAGGTGTATATTTGGATTTTGGTTTATTTGGTTTGGCTAGATAACATATTGAGCACATTTGAAGGAAAAGCTATATTAATGCACGAAGTCTTTATCTGCAGCAACTTCCAAGCTCTCAAAATCAGGATCTTCTGTTCGGTGGAGAAGCATCCATAGGACTGGGTGGTCTTATCGAAGCACTTGCCGGCAATGGAAGCTTGGATGGATTTCAAACCGAGCCCTTTAGTCAGCTTTCCGAGGAACTGAATGCTGACACAAGAGTCAAACAAGAATTTGAAGTTGTCAGTAAATCCAAAGAAGGAAACGATCAAGCTTGGGATGTCGTTCCCAAAAGTCTCAGGGTGCAGGTATCACCATCAATGGGCATTGTTGTTGACGATTCTACTTCGCTTGTAGATAACTTCGACGATATCAGGAGCGACCTGTTGGAAGGGGCCAAGAATGACGAGGGTCAAGAGAACACTGAGTTCTTTGTTGGAACAAAGAGCAGTCCGATTGTTTCTGTTCAAGATGGGGATTCTGATGTACCTACCAGGCCAGCCAGCTGTCGACCCCAAAGGCAGAAAGACAGACGTCAAGCTTCGGGATCACCTCCAAGACCCTTCAAACTGAATGCTCGTTATACGAATATGCGTTCTCTCAAGCTTCAGACTTGACGTGAGACGCGTACTTAAGTGTCCATGGTATTCTTGAATCGCGCAATGCTCATCTCTTTCCAACAAAAGCGGCTCAAAGTGTCATCCTTCAACGAATAATTGTAACGAGCACGTTGAGGACACGGACTGGCAGGTTTTGGCTTCTACCCTGAGTTTCTTTGAATTCTTGAGGAGCACAGAGCAAGAAGATGCTATGCTTTGTATGTGAAGCATGAACAAGCTGGGCATACCATGTATGGCTTTTTCAAACATCAAGCAGAAAGCTAGCGGGATGGCCCGTCACGAGCGCAGAGCTGCTGGGACATTTTGTTCAGCATCTCGGTAGCAGGTGAATTACGAAGAGCTGCCCGAGTTTGTTGATGATAAAGGAACTCGTCCCTCCTTCACGAGCTGGGAAATGACAGAAGATACCAACATTGAATCGGGAGCGAACGATTACATTTTTTTCATATCTTGGCGTTTGAATCCATGAAAAGGTGGAACGCGATCGCGGCCATGGAGATATAGTGAGCCTACACGTTCACGTACCTCTTCGTGAGGCTTTGAACAGATTGGACCTGGTGCAGTCATGATGCCTTCTTGTATCTATTTTCTAAGCCCAAGTTCACGATCAGGAATGTGGTTGGCGCACATTCGCTACCCAATAAACGTCTTGTTCTTGAGTAGGCATTTTGTAACATATATTGTCCAGTACAGAAGAGAACTTGCTAAGGACAGAGCTGAAGTACTCTCCCATATATAACTGTTCACGATCAATCTGGGCGACACTGATGTGTTTTGGTACATAAACATGTAAAAATTAGATGTAGTTGTAGGCAATGCTTTCACTGGCGTATTCAGCTTTAAGCCTGAAGACAATCTTGATATCATTGCAAAGTTGTGTACCACCATTGTCAGCAGGTCCTGACTCTGGCCTGGTTCTGTTTCTACTAGGATCTCTTACAAATTAGCATAATTGATCATACATCATTTAGTACTGGACTAGCCGTGAGTGCAGGTCATTGAGAGACTCATTCATGACTCAGAACCAGTAGAGTAAAATAGCTTCACGTTACGTACACAAAGCTGGCATGGCCGCTGACATAGAGACAGGAGAAAGAAGCTTGTTTAGAACTCTCATTCTTCTCAAGGGGACTTCAAACTGGATGGATGATAACGGGTTACGTGATTGTATCGGATATATCGGTCAGATTTTTTCTCTGGTGGATATGTGCACCTACGTTTCTCGGCCGCGATATCTGGACATGATCTTTTGTCACCATGATGGGAGTATTAACCTCTTCAGCCCCGCGTTTACTAAGCATCAAGTGGATGATTGTGGTAAGGTGTTCAAATGATTTTTTGGCTGGTTAACTACCGCCACCACGTACCATCCAATTGCAAGAGAAGTGCTGGAAAGGATGGTGTCTGTTGTGGAGAAAATTCTCATAACACGTGTCCGTATATTTCAAATTTTAGTGACGGAGAGGACCTTTCCTGAGATGTTTACCAGCTTTTTCAACGTGGATGCTAGTCACCAGTACTCATTGCATGCAGCGAGTTGTACTTTTCACTTATCTCACTGTAGAATTGAATGAACACCAGTGGCATGGAGAACGATCTCTTCTGTGGTCTTCAGTATTTTATGCTTGTTTTGGCTTTCTTCCTCCTTGGGATATACCAACAGCGATGGTAAGGGTAGCCAAGCTAGTACAAGGGCACGGTTTGTACCCTACATGCACATTGAGGGGTTTATTTCAGTGGCAGAGTCAAACTTGTAAATCAAACGCTTTTGCAAGTGCAGTGACATGCCCCCAGGTTGAAGTACAGGCGACTCTCGATGAGTGCAAGGCCTCGGGTCATTGCAGAGCATGTACTTAACCATAGTATGTCAAAAATTGCACATGGCGAAGAAAGTCTCGAAGTATGATATTTTTCTTTTCTCATACATCAAGACATAGGAGTTAGAGATTTAGAAGACTGAAAATCTAGCAAGCTGCCAAATGAAGAATGCACTGTTTTGAGGCATTTCAGGTATGGAAATTTTAAAGATCCGATTTTGCGAAAAAGGAGACTGAACCAATCCTACAAACACACTTCTTTGCTGTGAGCGGGAAACACTAAAATTGGGTCACAATGTGCAGAAATCAAGACATGATCACAAGGTGTTCCATTTGATTGGATCATTATGTGTTTAATAGAAATCTTAAACATATCAAACGAACCATATTCCTTGATTTAAACGCATTCTTGAAGAGCATCTCATGATTGAAAATATAAAATATTTGAATGAAGATCTTTCTCAAATGAAAAATTTATAGAAGATTAGACAAACTTGCCACATTGAAAATCTTCATATTCCAAGAGAATACATTGCAACACCAAGCAAGATTGTGCTGTAGTGTATAATACATCCGTAGTGACAAAAATTCTCAGACATTTTCCATCATATTTACTGCTTCACATAAGTTGATTTTATTTATATCACCATCATCAAATTCTTAATCTGTTGTGCAATGAACAAATAAAGATACTTCGGATGGAAAGATTTGATAATTCTAACATTCCTTGGTTGAAATTATGATGTTGTCAATAAAAGCAAAGCAGAATTTTTGTTAATGTTCAATTGATCAAATGTTTACATTTGTATAGGTGCTTCCTTCAAAGAAAGAAGATCATTTTTTTTTGGATATAATGTCCAATCTATTAAAAAATAATAAGAAAAATTATGCATAGTGAATCAATCAATCTCAAGATTATTGGAATTCATGAGAAATTTCAATAGGAATACATTGACTCCAAGCTCATATGAATTACAAGAAATGCAAATTGTAATTGAATCCTTTATGTTTGTTCTCTAACCAACTATTCCTTAATCCATTAATCTCTCTTAAGCCAACTATCATACAATCCATGAGTCTCAATATGTATATTTGCTAATGTTGGATTTGGTTGCAATTTGTATAACAATGTTGGTTTGAAGGTTAAACACATCGCACGACTTGTATCCAATTAATGAAGTTTCACACCATCATATTTGCATTACAAATATTTTCATCTTAAAAAAAAAACTCCCAACATGAGACATTCTCAAACTAACATATATTGATTTTGAATCTTTCAACCCAACCTTATGGTGTAGTTAGAGTGATAAAAATGACAATAACTACAACAAAATTCTCTTAATTTTTTTTCCCACTACATTAATAAATTATTAATGAATTTCATACAAATCTAATACTTTAATTTGTACAATCAAAACATGTACCATAATAATATCTCTTATAATCATTAGAGATATTGTATAAAATATTAGACTATTTTGTATGATGTGTACAAATATAAATTACCAAATTATTTTTATATCAATTGTAAAACTAATATCAATTTGATTGTAAGATATTTTTTTTGTAATATACAATTCAAACAAGAGCCATGAATCAATTGCTATCAACACAACAAATTGATGTGAAGAATATACTTTAAATTTTATCAAACATCCTTAAGATTTATAAGCTTGATCTTTGAGGCTTTTGTAAAATATAGTATGTTTGTTATAATGCATTTATATACAAGTCAATCATGTTAGAATGCAAGAATATCTTGCATACATCAAGAATAAAATGATGATATTAATTGTACATGGAACTCAACCATTGATCTAACCGACAATGATATCAATTGAACAACATTATTTTATGCAAAATAATATAGGTTTTTTATATCTAGTCTTAGCCTTATACATACGCTTTGATATTTTGTGAATGAACGTAAAAGCTTTATACATTCAAATAATTTTTTTTTGTAAATTTTGGATAAATTTAAAAAATAGGGAACATAATGTCATGTCATAATTTTACATGGATCACAAAAAAATAATTATTATGTTTATTTTTTTTTATATTAATAATATAAGTGTTGGTCCGAAACGATAAACAATGATTCACACATACTAGAGAAATCGACACAAGAGATTCATGGTTCATCTCCTTGAGGCTACGGTAATGGGACCATACAAATCGTTTTACTGATCTCTAGACCCGTCGGCCACACCAAGACTTCACAACTTAAGCTCTCTCTCTCATTCTCTCAACTTGCTCTGTAAGAATGAGCTCTAATGTGTCACAGAGAGCTTCCACAAACCTTCTTATATAGAAGTAACAACTAACCCTAGTCAATATCTAACTAGAGTAACAACCTAACTAGAGTTAACCAAGACATAAGAGTAAACCCAACAATCTCGCCCTTGACTATGATCTTGGGGTCCGTAACCTCTATTGCATATATGATTACTCTACGGGAAGTCCTAGAAGAAAACCTAATCTAGGTCCCTCTGTAAACTAGAGTTAACAAGAACTAAGCCGTAACATAAACATATAGAGTAAAATCATATATAGAGATAACATAATCTCTAGTCCACTCTATTTTTGCCCATATGCAACACCTGCAATTTGGCATAATGTGTCAAAAAACTCTTCAAAGGAATCACTTTGGTAAAGTCATTAGCAGTATTGAGTTTAACGTCAATCTTGACTAGCTCAATCATTTTTTCAGATATAACGTGTTTGAAAAAATGGTACTTGATGTCGATGCTTCACTCTACTGTCCATCACCTGATTTACAGCTAGATGTAAAATACTTTGACTATCACAATGAAGATTCATAATGTCATGTGTCAATCCTATCTCTCTGATAAGCCTATCCAATCAAATTGGTTCCTTCATTGCTTCCGTTGCCGCTACATATTCAACTTCCGTGGTAGATTGAGCTATGCATTTCTACAATCTAGATCTACAACTTATGCATCCATCTTCAAGTGGATCACATACCCAGTCGTAGATTTCCTCCCATCCAAATCTTGTCCATAGTCAACATCTACATAGCCAATTAGTGATTTGACATTGTATGATTTCGAATCGAAGACAAGACCAAAATCCAACGTACCCTTGAAATATATGAGAATTCACTTCACAGCTTGTCAATGTATCTTCCCTAAATTTGATATGTATATGGTAGTCTTGCTCATAGCTAGAGCAATGTCAGACCTAGTGCAAATCATCAAAAAAATGAGACTTCCCACTGCCTTGTCGTAGGGGACCTTGGACATCAAACCTTTTTCCACATCATTTGTTGGACAAAGGGCCGATGAGAGCTTGAATTGGGGAGCTAAAGGAGTACTCACTGCCTTGCAGTTCTCCATGTTAAATCTTGCAATTACCTTCCTAGCATACTTCTCTTGAGTTAACCATAACTTTCCATCCTCCAAGTCCCTTTGGATCTCCATCCCCAAAATCCTCCTCGCTGTACCAAGATCTTTCATTCTAAACTCAGTTTTCAAGAGAGCTTTGAGCTTATCAACATCATATCTGTCCCTAGCTGTAATGAGCATGTCATCCACATAGAGTACTAGAATAATGAAGCCAAAGATTTCATTAATCACCTTTTTCATGTATACACAAGGATCAAACACACTCCGTTTAAATCCTTGTGCTCTCATGAAATCGTCACACCGTTTGTTCCATTGTCTAGGGGCTTGCTTCAATCCATACAAGGATTTTACAACCTGCAAACCATATCCTCTTGGCTTTTTTTCACAAAGCCCATAGGCTGTCTTGTGAAGATCATCTCATCCAAGTTGCCATAGAGGAAAGCAGTGACAACATCTATTTGATCTAAAATAAGACCAAACAAAACCACAAGTACACACAACAAGTGAATAGTAGCATATTTAGCAACTGGAAAATAGACCTCATTGTAATCCACACCTTTTTCTTGTGTGAATCCCTTGACCACCAACCTGGCCTTGTAGATCTTCTTCACTCCGTTAGTGGGGCTATCATTCAATTTGTAGATCCACTTACTGTCCATTAAGTTGTTGACCCTTTGAAAGCTTGACTAACTCTCAAGTCTTGTTCTCTCTTGTGAAAGTCATGCTGATAGAAAAAAGAAGAATGTGAATGGTAGAAGGACTGTACTGAAAAAAATGAGGCTTGAAAAAGATCAAGCAGCCTCTCTAAGCTCTCTAAAGATGGATGCATGTTAGACATTATTAAAAGTGTTCTCAACACCCATTTGCAAGATAATCCAATCTGGATATCCATCCAGATGGATATCTAGGAGTGCTCTAATGTCCAACAATAATGCCTCACAACTTCATGATGTGATGACTTACTATTTAAAGTATTTTCAATGTCCAGCTTCAAAACAATCCAATCTAGATGAATATCTAGGAGTGATCTAATGCCTAATGATACCACCTCACAACCTCATGGTGTGGCTACTCTAAACTAGTGTGGACAAAGTCATTGTTGGAAGTGGGAATGATGTTGTATGACCATGATACAACTAACAAGGAACAATAAGACCTTCCCAATAGCAATTGGTTTAATGACCTAACTGTCGTTTTTCATCGCAAGAAGCCGACTTCAACCTAGCACATGGCTAACTGATAACATAATCTCCCCTCTCACAACTGATGCAACCACCTTGAACAACTCCGTGAAACCACTTAAGGGATCATCTGTCAGAAAACAACTTCTAAGATGCTCATATACGACCCCTAACATGTCCCTTGAGGATAGTCATGGGGATGTGCATAGGGAATGGACAAAAAATGATCTAATGACATCTAATGATCTAATCGGAAAAGGCATAATGACTCCCTTGGCTCAAAGCCTAAGACCTCTAATCATACTCCCTCACCTACGGGTGAATGTAAAAGGCATAAAAAGAAAATAATCTTCTTAATAGATTTGCATAGACAAAGGATGAAGGATTTGTGCTGCTCTATTATACTCCCCACCATGCTCCAAGATACTACATTGTCGCAATCGAACCAAATTTGAAGTATGATGTGGCTGAACCTGACTTCTAACTTTTTTGATCTATACAGACTCCTCCTCCAATATAGCCTAATCCCATGCTTGGAATCTCCAAAATCTAGCGGTCACCTCTTTATGTTCATCATAATCCCCTAAGTATAAGATAGACACCATCGATGAAGAAAGAGAAAAAAATATCATGCTAAACTCATCCATGGATCACATACCAACCAATCGAGTGGTAAGCGAAAAGCTCATCTAGCCTTGTCATGGAGCTCACAAGAGTGATTATGGAATAAACGTGGACATAAAAATCTAGTCTTGAAAAATCCCAAAATAGAACCGATCAAGCGGTAAGTGAAAAGCCCATCTAGTCTCATCATGGAGCTCAAGAGAGAGCTTATGGAATAAACGTGGACATGAAAATCTTGTCTCAAAAAGCCCCAAAATAAAACATGATTGGAATGATAACCACTCCCACGACCCAATTTGTATATCCACAATATTCAACGAAGGGATCCACATACTTTTTGTGATCCCCAAAGTGATAGATGTTGATGCCCGCCTCATGTACACATCCCAAATGGTCCAATCATAATCAGTGTGCATCTTTTCCACGTGGATCTTTACCCTTGCAAGGTTTAGAGATGATGACCCACTTGACATGGTGACATTGGCACCGCTCTAGTTGGCCCTATGAGGGAAAGTGAAGCTATAGCTAACACAAAGAGAACGATAAAGACATGACGTACTCCATCATGTATCTACTCTCATCTACAAAATCACAATCCACTAAAACTCCACATCACATGAGGAAATACTAACTATTAAAACCCTAAAATATTAAAACACTCATAAGTTTCTATTTTGATATCCATAATTTTTCAACTAGATTCCAATAGAACCAAGGTAGGAAAAGGAACAAATTTGAATTTAAAAAAAAAGACGACCCATATGTCGGATTTGAAAAAAATCACTCAAAATTTTAAAAATAATAAATTCATTAATATATCTTTAAAAGATTTTCCATGGTGTTTAAATTAGTACCAATGAAACTGAAATTGAAAAACGAATAGAATTGTCTATTCATTCTCAACTTTCAGCAAAGTATAACCTCACAATGTATGAAAAAGAACTCACGCCCTCCTAACCTACTCTCACCTATCACTCGCATAACCCTCATAGAAACTAATCACAAATCGGGAAGAGTTAGTTAACTCCATTAGAATACCACAATTCTCCAAACACACTTCTTTTTTTGTCATGCATATGGTCGGATAAGTTGAGGATGCGACTGGACACAACACTTGTCTACTCATATGAGCCTTGATTTCGCGTTGAAATGAACTCCCCAAGCCAATTTCAAAATTTGGGTGCCAACAAAAAAAGGATCATCTAACTTTTAGGTTGTTGAAGGACAATTCTCTACTTTTGAAACCCCCTTTCCGTACATTTTTCTGCGTAACCACATATATTAGCCACAAAAATATTACAAGAATCGGAGGAGTTCTACCCGGAACTTGATCAATTCCTGTAACGTTTACCCTAATCCAAACCCAAAACCACCTAATAAAGTTATCCCATTATTTTGCTTGCAACTAACCCGAACTTTAAAATTTTGGCTCATTCTTTACATTTCGAATAAACATATTTTTAACTGAAGTTTCATAGTATTTTTTAAAATTTTCTTTTCTATCAACTTTTCGTTTGGATCCATACAAATATTATAATAAACCTTTCTCATGAGAGTTCATCTTTATGGGAGTCCATTCCTGTAGATTTCTTATGTCCCTATAATGAAAACATCTATTTGATATATTAGATAATTACATTAAGTAAATTGCACAGCATTATGCACGATAATTGAGGTAAAGAGAGAGTACCAAGGGCACAAATTACTAATCACCAAGAGGAATTACAAAGGCCGATTGTTAAAAACTGCATAACATGTCAAATTCCAATGTTGGGATTTGTCTGCACAGAAGTTGAAAGATAGTCTTTACATTCACCCATGGGCGAGGAGATACCATCAGAGGTTTTGGAGTATGAGTGAGAAGAGTCATTATGTCTTGATAGATCACTATTTGCCCATTCTCTGGCCCCACTCTTATCTTATTGGGGGCTTGCTAGAGATGGTATATGAGCATCTTTGAGGTTTCTTTCATGAGGATGATCCCTCTAGTGGTTTCAGGGAGTTGTTCTAGGTGGCTGCATCAGTTGCAAGAGGGGACATTTTGTTGTCAGTTAGTCAGGTATTGGGTGCTAGTCAGATTCTTGCGATGGAGAAGGACACTGGGGATATTAGACCGATTACTATTGGGGAGGTTTTATTGCGTTAAGTTAGTCGTAGCATTGTCCTGCAACATTGTTCACACTTCAAGGAGCATCTTTGTCCACATCAGTTCAGAGTCACCATGCTAGAAGGCTGTGAGCGGTATTGTTAGGTATTAGAGCACTTCTTGATATCCATTCAGATTGGGTTGTCTTGTAGGTGGACGTTGAGAATGCTTTTAACAGAGTCCCATGTGCATCCATTTTTAGAGAGCTCAAAGAGGTTGATGAACCTCTATTGAGCCTCATTTCTTTCGTTCGATCTTTCTACGGTTCACATTCTTTTCTCTTTTATCAGCATGACTTTTCCGAGGAGGGACTCACCATTCTATAGTCCACCTTTTACACTCGACAGGAAGATCCTTTGGGAGCACCCCTATTACCATGGCTCATTATAGAGCTCTTTTGTCTATTGATTTGGCCGTGCCAGGTTGTGTGTTCCACTCCTTAGCGGATGATACACATCCAATCATACACTCTATCACAAGACAATATGGAGACTCATGTGTAATATAATCATTGCACATCTCAATCCTTCACTCCAATTGCTATTAAATTTCATCATGAAGTCTTGCATCATATAAGCTTCAACTTTGGAAAGTTTTAATGATAAAAATCCTCGATAGCAAAATTTATGATCATTGTACTAACTTCATGATAGTCAGTGTAATCCTACAATTTTGACTGTGTGCACAAACTTCAAGCTATCTCTATACTCAAAACTCATCCAATTAAGTTGAAATTTCAATCCAAACACAAACTTGACTAGTAAAATATATCCAAGTTGAATCAGATCTATCAAAACCCTTGTAAGATTCTCAAAAATACCCCAAATACACTCAAAGGTCTAAATTTCCCTCTCCATCTTTGAACCAATATATAAGAGTGCCAACCCCCTCAATTGCACGCATCTTTGAGTCCACCTCGTAGCTCTTGGTGTCAACTTTTCAAATTTCTCCTAAAAATTCCAAATGGCCTTTTGAAAGGCTTTCAAAACTCCTCAAAATCTCAAAAAACTTGACCAAGTGCCCTTATTGGTCCAAACTCCAAGACCAATGAGAATCAAGATTGTCATTTTGACCTCTAGTGTGGCCAAATTAGCTCCATATTAACTTAGAGCTTTACAACTATCCTAAACACACTACTTAGCCATCATATACACAATTTGAGCTGTTACTAATAAAGAATCAATATAACAATTGGAAACCGGCTAAGTATAAACGGAACTACAAACAGAACCGGGGAGTTTATAACTTGAGAATAATACTCATCACCAAAATTCCTAACAATCAACTCCATATGATTTGTTTTCGGTAATGAATAATGATGGATCAGAATCCACGTATTGAAAATCCCCATTAGTTGCAAGTTCAAATCCATAACGTTCAATTAAATCAAAACATATACTATTGGGTTTGAAAACGCGCCGTAGGAAACAATTGGAAGAATAATAGGGTTTGGAGGGTTTATCACTTGTTGCATAAAGTTATCTCCAAAGTGATATACTAACCAGATCCAAAAGTGATCATGATGAAGACACCAGATATTGATCAGAAATGGATTGGACATTAGTATATCTTGAGGATCATGTTGTCCTCTATCCATGTCCCACGTCGGCTCCACTTCAATCAGATAAGCTCTTTAGTCAGCAAAGTGATGTTCTAGATCTCTTCTATTCCCTTGCCACCTTGATTGCGTTTAATATTTGATAAGGTCTAAGATAATATCTCTTCAAGCCATATTAACATCATAACTCTACAAAGTTGATCCAACTGTGAGCTCTTAATAGCCTTACAATGACCAATCGGTCATCTTTATCTAAACTATCATCGTCATAACAACAGTTCTAAAGATGACACATGTCATCATCTTCTCACAGTAGTCACGTCATAACATGACAACGTCTGACTGCAAGGAGGTATCAACCCTCTTGCGCCATAGCAAACACTACATCCCTAATGACATCATGGATAGTTATCCTCTACCCTTGAAATGGACAACGAATCATATGGATACCTTTTGCATCTAAGGTATTACCACACTCAGATGTAAGTATTGAAGATGTAGATGGATAAACCAAGTCAAGGTGAAACCTCATTATTGTAGAAAAAGTAGCTGGTGCGAGTCGGAAGCCCTGATGCATGATCGAGCCAATATCCACGAGTCTACATCCTAGTTATACAATGTAGGTCCTTAGTTATGGAATTTAGAGTATATTTTTTATGTTTTTCGGAATAAAAGATGTCCTATTTTGTAAAAATGATGACTATCAAATACTAATAAGTCTTTTAGTACAAAGATGGATGACACAAATAAGTGTGATGTGTTGAGGAAGTAGAAATGCATCAAGAGAATTCTCCACATTTAGGGTAATGGATGTTAGAAAGTGTTGTCTAGGTGTAAAGAAAGCAACTGTCCGCAACATTCTCGAGGAATACACGATGAAGAAATAAGTGCCAACTCGATCTGATACGTGGAAGGCTATTTGACTGCCATCAACACAAAAGTTATAATCAGGGTTGATATGACTTTTGTTGTCGAAGACTAGATGACTTCTTGAGATTGAAAAACCTTGGCATCGCATTTTTGGCATGACGATGAGAGTATGTGAGTCCAAAGCTATGTGAGGAAGTTTGAGCCAAAAAGGTAGCAAATCCTATCAAACAGAGGGGACATCTTGATACATGGGATGCAATCTTGTGGATAGAAGCGCTAGAGAGATTATGCTAAGGAAAAAGATGGTATCAATTGGGAAAAATTGGCTCTATATACGAGATTAAATTTTGATGAGTCAAAGTGGTTTGATCCTTGGGGGATAAAAAGAACCAATGGGCTCAAGATTGAATTTATCAAGGACGACTTTAGAAGGAATATCATGTATACGATGAATCAATTCTTCTCAACACATCAAACTAACTATGTGAGAATGCATAAGGTGAGAATTATAGAAGGATTTTTCGAAGGATCTATCACTATGAACTTGGGAGAGATATTTGCAAAGAATATGCATGCAATGAGGGAGAAATTCAGTGTAGAGGAAAAGGGAGTGGTTTATCTATCTTCATTCATAATGCACATGTATGGATGGTTGACTCCAAAGGAGAGGACGAAGTACCAAGTGGATGCAAAGGATATACTTAGTGAACTGAATATGGATACAATGAATAATGGTTGGACAAAGAGTTTAGATCCCAGTGTAGAGTACAACCTTCAATCACCTACAGTTGAAGTGAACAAGGACAAGATGACTTCCTAAAGAGCTGATTGAAATATGATAATGATAATCGTCCATTTCCGAACCCTCCAAATGATGAAACAATCCCTTTCATGCCATAAATAGACTAGACAATGTAGGAATGTGCATATGATGCAAATGGCACCATGAGTCAAACTCATGGATGAAGTCATCAAGGTCAATGATACCCATTGTACCATAATAATTTTTTAGACCCTTGGTGGTCCCATAAATATAGAGCATGTTTCACAATGGTGTGGGAACACACTTTAAGATTTCATCAAGCTCAACTTCGTCACTATCAAACATCAAATCAAAGTTTTCTATGGATGTCAATGGTCAAGGTTGGATTGCACTCCACTATGGGTACACTTAGTGTTAAATCTTACCATTAAATCTAGCAATCTCTTTTTTGAAACCTCTAGAGAACTTCTATGTGACACTAGTCACACTTCCATAACTATATCAACAAATGCCCAATCAAAACAAAAAATTGCAACATAAGATAACTCAGGCACCACAAGGTGCTAACACAAGAGCAGCCTAAAACTTACCATCATCACAAAAACTCACCAAGTCTATAGGTTTGCTAGTATTTTCTCACTAAGAAATAACATAGATAGTTTGATTGATATGCAATTTCAGCCTCAATATTGGTAACACACATGAGTACTAACACAACAAACAAAGCACCAACAAAAAATAAATGGTGCATAAACATGAAGCTAATATGGAGTTATATCAATCATAAACAAACATAGATAACAATCCTCCAACTAAAAAATATTCATTAAAGGGGTCAAATCAATCCAATCGAACTTACATAGCCTTGTGAATACAATTAAAAGCACTAATTTAAAACTCAGTTTTGAAGTCGTTTTGCTCCCCTAATTGATAATCAAATGTTGATTATCAAATTACATAAAAAAAATAGTTATAATATTTGGTTTAGAGTTACTCATTTTATTATTTATTTTTTGCAAATGGATACCATATGCAAGTTTTGAAGGTTTTAAATATCTTTGATTTTAATTTTGGATCACTAAACTGATGACTTCTGTAATTACCATTTTTAATTAATGTAAAATATTATTTTTTGTTGTCATGGAGTCTCTTGTCACACAATTGATTACTAAAACATCTAAACTTGCTATCGTTACATACATAATTAGGTTTTTTATCCTTTTCACAAAGGAAAAATCTACTTTTATATTCAAGCACTCCAAGTAAATATCAAAAACTCAATTTATGATATCATTAAACAAGATTATTCCTTTTATGATCTACTTCAATTTAGAATTTTTGCATTTATAATTTGAAATGAAATAACTTTTGAAAAAAAAATGAGTTTTCAAATCAGATCCATGAAGTATGATGAAGATTATAACATCTTCAAAAGATCTTAATCTATATTCATTATAATGTTTTTCAGAAAAATTGATATATCCTATTATATTTTTCAAAAAATAAAATTATTATTTATAAAAATATATTTTAATATGATATTATCATTTCTTGTTATACATGTACATGACATACATATAATCATCAAATGAATTTTTTAATTTACAATTTTGAATTATGAAAAAATTTCTCTAACTTTTATCACAGATATTACATCACAAGAATGTTGTTAGTGATTCATTTACAAAAAAATGAGATCAGAGTCATATATATATAAATAAATAATTTTTGAAATAATAAATAATTAATTTAATTTTATATTTATATTTATTTATGAATCTTATTAAATGATGATTTTAAAAATAATACTTTTATTTTTTACTTTAAATCACATGACGTGTAACATTTATGTGTTTGCAGTCAAACTAAACCTTGAATTGTATCATGTGATACATAATTTTTTTACACGCTAATTTTGTTCAATAATAATATATATTTTTTGGTTATATATTTCATAAAAAATTATATAAAATATAATTTTTAATGTAATTTTAACATATTTATAAAATTATATATATTTTAATTCCATCTTAATTAAAATAAAATATATTTTATATTCACAAAAATTTGTGATCAAATATCATAAAAATACATTTATTTAATATTAATTTGAACTTATAAATCTACATTAAGCTTAAGTTCATTAAGTATTACATTGAAGAAATAAAATTACATTTTTTGTATTGAACGAACTATGTATAAGGTGATATTTTTTTAGTTTGATAGAAAACAACCCAATATGAAAAAGTATTGTGCAACATATGTCTACAATGATGTGTGATGGATAACTGATACAAAAAAAACCAAAGCTCTAGAAAGAATATCCTATGAAAAATAATTCTATTATATTATTACCAAGGAGAAGTAAGAAATATATAGCAAAAAGGATGGGAAGATCCATCAAGCAGTACATGGATGAAACCAAAGGAGAAAGATGGGGCTAAGCGCCAACAACATCACAATGGGAAATATGTCCACCGGCACCTAAGAACTCCGAACTATTATATTATTCACATATATAGAAGGTGGTTTACAATATAATGAGATTCCTACATTGGTTGCGGAATTGCGATTTGAGTCGTTGAATGACTGATTTGAGAGAGAAGAACATCACAACTGTCTCCAGGTTGAATGATCAACTTCCATCCCTCAAGTTTCATCTCAAGGGCGTGTTTCAAAATTGAGCGGGTTGGTTTCAAATATTCAGCGCCAAATTCACAGTTTTACAATGCATTTAGGGGTATACAAGCGTTTTGGAAATGACTTGCTACATATTTCATGGCCCTTCATCACAAGATACATGTTTGTTCCGAGATACGGGAAGCCCTTTAGTTGAAATCAAACAATTTCCACTATTTTCCATTCCGGATGAGCAATTGAGAACTCCTAATATTGAGCATCTTTTTAAAACCGCCCGCGACTGAAAATATACAAAGCAAAAGCGGAAGATGGATATGCATGGAATGGAAAGGAAGATGGCAACACATTGTCCATCAGAATACATTCTCATCTTTGGGAAGAGGTGCAATCATTCACAGCTTTCCCTGGCCTTGCTGATGTTTGTCAACCTGACCACAAAGCTGATCTCGGCCATAGGAAGGAGAGAGGAGTGGACGTTTGCTGTCTTGGCGCTCACAGTGCTCATGGAATACTACGGTGTAGGCAGGTACTCCATTCGCTTCCAAAGGAAGCATAGAAGCCAAGTCCATGTTCGGAAACCATCTAACGGAAAGCCATTTCATTAAAGCGCTAAGCGGTTAGGAGAACAGCGAAGAAGTCTCAATGTGAATGAGCAGAAATTTCTTCAGAGCAGTTTCTTTCGGTGCAGAGAGTGCTTCACGTTGCATTAGATTAAACTTGTACTGAAGGAATGAGTACGATTAACCCTGTGAATAGATTAGTTAAATTTGATGACGAGTGCACTTTCAACCGGCAACCTTTACGAGGTTCTAGGAGAATTTCAACCTTCTGCTGAGAGAAGGCTTAGCCAACAACCTGTCGTGGGTGTAGAAGGATGCAAATAGGATGCAAAAAGGATGCAAATAGGATGCAAAAAGGATGCAGAAAGGATCAGTTTCAGAATTCCGTAGAAACAGCAGAGCGTCCCAGCGCTCATGTCTCTTCCATTTCCGCGTTTCTTTGTCTCTAGTTCATCGTGAAGATAAATGCAACTACATGTCAGTTATTGCCGTCTCTTGCTGCAATCAAACCATTGACGAGGTTGCATCTTTTAGTGGCGCCACAAAATGTCTGGTATCGCCTATGATTTTGCTCCGGAGCGCGAAGAAGCCCGTCTAAATCCCATGCGAAGAGCTTTGGAAGACTATGGGCTTCGTCCCGACGTCCACGAGCTCCTGTCCCGCTTTGCGACGGATCTTCTCCAAGCTTTACCTCCAGGTATACCCTTTCGCTGGACAGATCAAAATGTTTGTGTACCCTTTTGTCCAATAGTGGCCTAATTTACCCCCGCAACTCATTATGTTCTTCTCCTAGATTGACATGAAAGTTCAATCTCCCTTGCACACAATTTACCTGGATTTCTGTTTACCATCTTTCCTTGTCGTCCCCCTTGCTTAGTAGTACAATCTTTTGCCATCTTCGCCAGATCCCTCTGATTTTATGCTGAGATGGGCCACAGCTGAGAAGAAGAACCCTGGTAGGATGGGTTCTCCTCTTGAAATGGACCTCGAGAACGAGAAATTCAACCTGAACGTCAATCTTGGTAGTTCGACAAGCAATAGAGGATATTGAACTGTTTACGTTCACTGATATGTGCACATTTATATCGTTTGCCTAGTGTGCAGAGATTATTTTCATTCCGTTGACTATTTTCTTACTGTTACATCTTTGATATATATGCAATAACCAGCAAAATCTGTCCGAGGGACAGATTTTGCTGGTTATTGCATATATATTAAATATGATATAATGTTCGTGATATGTGCATTATTTTGGCACAGATAGCATTTGTTTTTACTGCACACGGTTTTATTTCTTTCTCTTTGACAGTTAGCCAATTATCATGTCCAATTTGACACGCACTTATTTGCCTTACATTTTTGTAGTTAAGTGACGACTCAATTCCTTCAAGAACGGTTCTTTCATGTGTCTTAAGAATGGTCTTCCTCTGTAGACACAGTTTATACCAGCGCATTTTACTATTTTACTAACATCGTAGAATATGAAGTTCGCTATAATGACACACACAGCCTCAATTGCGGACAGAGATGACCACAATTTTCACGCATCTGACTTTCGTAGTAAATGGCGAAAACATCGCAAAAGAGGGTGTGTCAGGTACATGCAAGCATTCAAGGCATTCGAGTTAAGACAGTTTCCATCGTGTGTCATTGATTAGGTATCATTGCATTTCTTTACAGTTCCGTTACATGCAGGGCTGAGGTCTACAAATGGTCAAAGCTGCGATATTTAGTTGTTACTTCGTCGAATCATGTTACAAGATAACAATTACGGTACACCGGAAAACGTTCTATGCACATTGGAATTATCTACTTAAATCCTGTTGCGTGGGCCCATTTTGGGTGGCTGCTGGGGTCCATTCTTGATGGCAAGGATGTCACCGGTGGCAGATGAGCTGGCGAATCCCAGAGCCAAGGCTCCTCCGAGGAGACCGAGCTTCAACAATAGACCTCTCTTGGTCAGGGGGTAGGCGAAGGTCTCGAAGAACTTGCTCTGCATTCAATGAAATGCAAAGTTAGATTTGATGCGAGTCCCCAATTGAACAACCGTGACTGCTCGAAAAACTAACTTCATGCTACTCACGCAAGTCGAATTCTTCGCAGTTAACAAAACTGCGTGCGAAATCTTGATTAAAGGGCCGAGTTTCGGGATGAGAGGGAACAGACCTGCATGCCATTGTAGGGGGAGAGCTGGTCTGAACCGTAAAGGTCCCAGGCTCCAGTAGTGTTGCCCAGGTCTTCAAGGTCGAAGTACTTGCTGTTGCCAGCATCGTACTTCGCGGAGGCGACGCCAACGCTGTCATGTGAAAACAAGTATTTGTGAGCGATAGATTTCAACCGCTCTGAGTTGCTAACCAGTGCGCGGGCCGTTTCTTACTCTTTAAGTCCATCCCATGTATCTACGGACTTCTAAATTTTCCAAAGCGCAATTGGAAAAGATCCACTTCTAGATCCGACAATGAGGGAAAAGCTGGCATATATGAACACGGTGTGGCCCCACAAAGTACTTACGAATCCGACGAACAAATGGGACCCTAAGACTTCGGCCGGCGAGGCTTGATATTTCGAGGACACGAACTGGGCAACATAACTAAATGTAAGAATACACGGCAACACAAGGATCGAATCAGTGATCCCAGACGCGAAGAAGGCTAAAGGTGAACAACTATGACAAGCGCATGCTTTATACGGATGGGAAGGCTCTCAAGACAATGACAACTACATTCAGTAAACACGAATGCTCGGAGAGAACAAATACTGATAATGCTTAATCCTTATGACAGAATGACGCGAGCACGAGATAAGAGTCCATTCGAAAACCCATTTTATGCACGTATACCTATTGGAAATCAAACGGAGACATTGCGAGGGAAGAGTGGACTCAGACCTGGGGGCAGCGCGGACGGAGACGGATCGGGTGGAGACTCTGAGCTTTTGGCCGGAGAGGCTGCTGGAGCCGAGTCCAGTTACAGCGGAAGGTCCAGCAACTGCTACGAGGGACGCCATGGCCTCAATTCCCTGCAGTTGTTTTCCTACTGAAATCGATAGCAGCGGAACAGAAAGACGCTCTGCGTTGACGGTTCCTAGGACAAAATCGAGGCGAGCTGCCTTCCGCTACGTCTGTGCATACTACTTCTGCTGCTGCTGCGGGCCTCGAACGTTCTCGACCAGATTCGAAGCTCGTATCGCGCTTTCTCCATTCGAGAACCTTGTGTCTCTAGGATCTCCATGGATTGCAAAGGCCTGCCACGTCGTCGCCACGTAAGCCTGAGCTTTGACAGTCCGGATAGAATGTGTGCTGCAACCAATCCTCACGCCCATTTCGTCTTTGTCGGCCAGTCGGGGAGCCAGGTGGACGCCAGCTAGTTGGAAGTGGATAGAGGGCCTCCTACTCCGACCAATTGGAAGCGGAGGATAGGCTGATGATGTTGTGGCCAATGGTAGTGGTCTCGGAAGGGCTCCCTCAATCTACAAATGGATAGACGAGCGAGAGCCCGGAGCCTGGAGCCTGATAGGTTCTCGCGCGTAGTCCAGTGGTATCTTCGGCCTTCCTGGATCATATGTCGATAAATGTCTCTTTGGAAATAGCACGCGAATGTAAAGAGTGTGAGACGCAGTAAAATAAGGGATGGGAAGACCCCATCAAATGAACAAGGATCATCAGGTAATATAGGGCTACACTCCAATAGCATCACAATTCGACATATGTCCTACAATACCTAAGATATCTAAACTATCTAGGTCAAAAAGCTTACAAACAATATGAATATCCGAAGAAACATCACCTCACGAGTTTGCACCAACTAGTGCTCTTTGTAGAACAATGGAAACATGTTGACTAAAATAGGCTATACATAAAGCTAAAGAGAGTAATACCCCTTAGTATGGTAGGCTCTCGTGCACTCCCTCACGAACATGTCGAAGTCGGTGTCCATAGCTCCATATAACTCCAAAACTCGGGGAACAAAGAGTTGAACTCTTTGCATACTCCTATACTTGGACATCTTTGTTGCTGCTGCTCCACTCGCCGCCCATCCTCGAGAATAGGTGATCATCCCTTCTGAAACTATATCACGAGTAGGATCAGTAACCACCATGTCCTCCCGAACCAAGTACATGTGTGTCCTAACCCTAGTCGATTGCAAGACATACCAACGCTTCCTCCATATGAGGTATCCACCCTCTCGTGCGATAACAAACACCACATCCCTACTAGCATCATGGGTAGTTATCATGTGTCCTCCGAATGTACAACGAGTCATATGAACGCCTGCTACATCTAAAATGATACCACACTCACATGTGAGTAATGAAGATGTAGATGGATGGACCAAGCCAAGACAGAACCTCATCGCTATAGAGAAAGTAGTTAGTGCGAGTCGGAAAGCCCTGATGCATGGTCGAGCCAAGATCCACGAGCCTACACCCTTGCTAGAGCAAGAGCGTATACAAGCTCTAGTAGTACAAGGAATTTCTGAATCCACTAAGAGTGAATGTAGAGTCTCCTGAAACTATCAAGGTAGACTGTAGATCTCTAGTCCACTCGGTGGTCAAAGAGGAAAACGACGGGAGCTCATATCGTATCTCCATGGATAAAGCATTTTTCGTATGTCGCAATAATACTTATAAGGGAAATAATCCCGTATCCACATCCCTCGCATATATCTCAAGGATAGGCCTATTTGCGATCACAAATTGAGAAGATAACAAAGATGTCTAGAATGCCCAACTAGCCAAGAATGCTATAGGTGTTGTCTCATCTATCGATAATAAGCCTACCCCTCCACATGAAATTAGCAAAGATGTTTGTCTCTATGTCAAATCTCATGTCACACACTCAAAGATCCCTAGTCTGATGATGTTACCAAAGATGTTCATGATCCTCCTATCAAAGGCTGTCAAACGTGATATGAATGTATATGAAGGAGGAACCGTACGAAGAAGATAGTTGGATCGACGACCAATACTAGATGAGAATTTATCAAACACCACCTACGGATCCCCTAGAAGAGGATGGTCATCTACATGCAAAATATCCTCGGCAAATGAAACATCTAGGTAATGTGAAACAAAATCCTCGGACCCTATTGGCACTCTTAGAATATGTAAGCCGTCTGTCGATGTCATACATTCCTCTGGAAGCTGGAGATGAGGAGGAATGCCCAAAGGAGACCAAGTCCTACACTTTGACACCTTGACTCTCAAACTTACAAGATGAAGCTCAGTAGTCAATTTATCAAAGGCTTGCCTAATATGGTTTACAAGACCGACAATGATCGTAGTATTGAGAAGCAACTCTTCCTCAAACTTCACGGATAATTATTTTGCAACCTTGTTGTACTTTCAAAAAACTTTCTGAGGCTTCTCTTGTCCATATCTCTTGAAACAATCTTCTTATGCTGGATTTCTACCCGTTGCAATACACTTGAATGTAGATGGTTGAGGAGAAAAGGAGAGAATGGTAGCTCACACAAAGGTCAAGAAGCTTTACCTACAGCTTGACGCTTAGACATTCTCAGAGAAAAACAATGTCCATGCGACAACATCGTGGTTACAAATGCTATATGTGACACAATATTGGAGGGGTGATTACCCATCCTCATGGGTAATCACCTCCTCCAATGGGTGATGAATGGAGCGGCATAAGCCAAGGTCTCCAAGTATAGGGGTATGCAGAGAGGTCATCTCTTTGTCCCTCTAGCTTTGAAGTTATATGGAGTTATGAACACAGACTTGAACATGTTCATGAGAGAGTGTGCGAGAGCCTACCATACTAGGCCACATGCAAGTATAGGGATATGAAGAGAGGTCATCTCTTTGTCCCTCTAGCTTTGAAGTTATATGGAGTTATGCACACAGACTTCAACATGTTCATGAGAGAGTGTGCGAGAGCCTACCATACTAGGTGATAGGGGGTATCACTCTCTTTAGGTTATTGTATAGCCTATTTTAGATAACTTGTTTCTATTGCTCTATAGAAAGCACTAGTGCAATCTATACGAGAATAATCATGTTTGGTGATGCTTCTTCGGATGCTCCTGTTGTATGTAGACCATTTGACCTAGATTGTTTGGATATCTTAGGTGTTGTAGGACATATTTCCCATTGTGATGCTATTGGGACCTAGCCCCATGTTTCCCGTTTGGTTTCATCCTTGGGTCTTCCCATCTTTTTTGTTATTTTACTTTGTTTACTTGGGGAAAAAAAAACCAATAGTATAAAGTGTCGTGCACATACATATCGCATCACAACATACATCGTTGTCACATCAAACATCACAACACATAGATCGTCATACACCAACACAAGTGTACCACAATCAATCATTTTTACTCTCAAAACGTCCACAAGGACACTCCACTCATAACCATAGCATAAAAGAGAGATTACAGTCAAGCCAAACCCACTTTGTGCTTCAAAGACTCGGGCTCCCCCAGACTAGCTACTATCCACCATAGCCACACTCTCAAAGGCTCAACTTCGAAAACTGGCCTCCAAGGAGCCCTAATTCGAACTCTACCCCTTGAGCCCTAGGACCTAACGGCATTTGCCGGGTCCTAACGGCAAGCCCCAAAGTCTGAACGGGCGCTAATCGCACAACCGGCTCTAACTGATGTATCTGCTCATGCATACGCGCACCTACCTAACTAGAGATGCCACTACATAAGTCGTGAAAGATTGTCCAGGCACATACATATCGTATCACAACATACATATTTTCACATCAAACATCACAACACATAGATCGTCATACACCAACACAAGTGTACCACAATCCCCCCTAATCTGGCGGTTAGGTCCCTCTAACACCAGGTAGCCATCTAGTCCATAACATGATATGCCCTTCGTGGGGCTAAGATCAGGAGGCCGGGTGCTACAATGCCCTATCGTTAGTCGTCTATCTGCAATCCATATCATGTAACGGTCATACCTGCTTGCCTGCTAAACGCATGGAGGACATCTCCACCGCCCACTGGGCACCGCATTGAGAGTAGGTGTCAAACATGACATATGCCATCCTCTCGAACAAGAATCACAAATCAACATCGGGCTGCTCCACCGGTGATCCACATAACATACATCTCAAGCCCGCACGCACAACCGCTGGGCTTGGATCCACACTACCATCAATATTGGGAAGGTGACATGGCGCACAATTACGCCCATGATCCTTCCATACCATACCATCACGACCCTCCAATACCAAAACTCCAGAAGGTAAAACCTCACGTACTCGTAAAATTGTGTGACCAGCCGTAACATCCAATATGGTTGGTGCACTCTGCTGCAAGTAAACGTAATCACCAACATGAAATATGCAAATTGAAGGTCGATATCCACCTCCTCGGATGGTAGCATAACGCAAAATATCTCTATGCTGAGCAATAGCCAGGTTCTCAAATGCCATGGGCATGACTCTACGGAAGAGTTCTGCCCTTTGAGAACACACCCTAACCCAAACATCAGGGTTATCCAAGTCCAAGACTTCACCTAACTCTCTACGGATAGTTGTAGGTAAGTCTGGATCTCTACCATATAATAAAAAGTACGGTGAGAATGACGCTAGAGATGCTTGCCGGCTAAATCAATAACCCATGGCCAACCATGGTATTTTGGATGTCCCGGTCTCCCAGATGACCTTTCTCCAAGCCAAACTTTCGTAGTCCTCTCTTCACCGTTTGAACAACTCTATCTGCTAGACCATCAGCCTCAGGATGATCTCTTGAGGTGGTACGATGATCGATCAACGCTCGATCACACAAAGCCTGAAACTCGCCCAAAAACTCAGCACCTTGATCAGTCAACACTTCTGCTAGTGCATCAAATCGGCTAAGCATTGCAGCTAAGAACGCATAAGCTGTTCCCTCACTTGACTTGTCAGGCAAGGCCACCAACTCAATCCACTTGGAGAAATGTTCCACCATGACCAACACATATCGATGATGTCGTATAGTCAATTGGCAAAGGTCCTGCAAAATCCAAGCTCCAACGATAACCAAGTCCCATAATCGGTAGGGGATGTAGTTGTGGTGTAGGGGTATTGAATGATGCTCGAACACGATCACATACCATACATCTCGCCACAACCGTTGCACCTCGGTTTGCATACCTCTCCACCAATAGTGACTTTGAAGTAAGCTATATGTCCGCTTTACTCCAAAATGACCTAACTCCTCATGAGCATGTCGACCAAGCGTGTGCTCTTCGAGATGGAAGTGGCACAACACTAACGCCGCCATCTCCCTATACTCGAAGAAGGTGTCTACCTTCCCCACGAACCGTCGAGCTCTCTGTAAAACTTCGATCCCGCTCCTTTGCACTCAAGGTGCTCAACAAAAGCACAGGTACGAAGATACTCCAACACCAGCATGTCATCATGGATGTCTCGGTTTACCATCAAACCGTCCTGAGTCTCGGCATCCAAGGCTAATATATTTGCTCTTTGACCCAAGAGAGATATCATATAGCTCTCAAGCGCCAACATACTCAAAAAGGCAGATGCATGCCAACCCGGCACCATCTCCTCATCAGTATCACCGTGCCATCGAGCCCCGGTTTCGTCAACTTGACTTGTACATGGGTTTCGACTTAACCCATCCGGTTTACCACTCCAAGTCTATGAATAACCGTGAAATCATACTCTTGTAGGATAAGAGCCCATCGTGCAAGCTTTCCTGTAAGCTTGTCTGATTCCATCAACCATTTCAATGGTTGATGATCAGTGATGAGAGTGAAGGAGTTTCCAAACAAATAACATCTGAAATGTGCCACCGCCCAAATAGCTGCCAAACATTCTCCTTCATAAGAACTATACTTCGCCTCCATTTGCATTGTTGGAGCGACTTGCATAAGCCACTACAAACTCCTTCCCCTCATCATCATGTTGGGTAAATACTGCTCCCAAACCCAACATACTCCAATTAGTATGTACTTGAAACGGATGACCTCTCACATGTCTCCTCAAAATAGGGGCAGATGTCAACCTTCCCTTGAGCTCAACAAAAGCTCTCTCCTGTTCATCTCCCCAACTCCACTCTTGATCTAGCTTTGTCAGCTTTGTCAAGGCTTTGGCAATAGTGCTAAATCCTTGCACATATCGACGATAGAAGTTTGCAAGTCCAAGGAAAGCTCGAACCCTACTCACATATGAGGGTTGTGGAATACGCAAGATTGCCTCCACCTTTGTTTCTTTGAACTCCCAATCCCTCTTGGGTATATGGTATGACCCAAGTACTCTACACTGCTCTGAAAGAACTTACACTTTCCGGGATGCAACTTGAGGCGATGAGCAATCAGTCGCTCAAATACCTCTGCAAATGTATCTCATGCTCCCTCCTTTGTAGCACTATACACTAGAATATCATCGATGTAGGCTCGGGCACAATCAAGTTCGGCTAGGATCCTATCCATCACTCTTTGGAACTCAGCAGGTGCATTCTTCAACCCAAATGGTAAGAACTTCCACTGATACAACACATCCTTGCCATGCGAATCAATTGCCCAAAAGGTTATGTCTTGGCCTTATCCTCATCTCGAATCCGCAATTGATGATATCCTGCTCGTAAATCCAATGTACTGAAAACCTTTGCATGCCCAACTGCATCAAAGATCTCCTCAGGTGTAGGCATAGCATATCGATCAGATTTTGTCTGTCGATTGATAGATCGGTAGTCACCACACATGCATCTATATGTATAATTGCCATGTATATCCTTCTTGACTGGCATCACCACAGCAGAGGCATACTCTCCATATGATATCTCCACTAATCTAGCCTCAAGAAGGTCTTGACACCTACTTTGGATCAGATCTCTCTCCATATCACTGTATCGATAGGGACGACGGAAGACTGGTGCATCTGTTGTCAAGTCAATCCGTATGTTAGGTCCCTTCAAACAGCCTAAATCCTTCATACTGAAGGCAAAACAGTTTCTGAAACTCCTCAGAAACCTCCACACCCTACGTCTTTCTTCTCCTGTCACTTTGAGACCAATCTCAATATCCCAAATCTCCTCTCCATTGACACTAGAGATAGAAGACGTAGTATCTGGTTGCTAAATGACAACCTCTTGAGCGAGAGAGCTTTTTCTGCGCTCTCTCATACCAAAGCTCCACTATCTCGGTGTGAACAACTCCTGCTTTGTTGTAGTTGTAACCTCTTGTGTTGTATCACAAAGGTCAAAAGTGGTAACCACCGCTTTGCTCCACGCAAAAAACTCTAACGATACTCGAAGAAGACCCTACCTCTCCTTCTCTAACATCCCCATAAGACCAAGGATGAGATCTTGGGCACTTTCGCCCCCGACTTTTGCCTCCACCGTCTCGGTAGGCAAAGAGCTTACTAATGGTCTTGCGGTCATACATGTGGATCTCATGCGTCTCTGTTCAGCCAATCCAAGGCTCACAATGCATGTCAAACAGTTCAGGTTCATAGCCCGACCCAACACCGACGTTGTGAAGCCTCGACAATGTAGCAGACCGATGTAGTACCGGTACAAAATCCCATAGCTTGCTCTCTCTCTTCAGCATTGGGTTCCACCAACCCCTGCAAGCTAGAATCCCATACAAGTCCGGGTCCTCCCTCTCTGTAAGCATGGGAAGCTGGGTAACTCAACAATGTGGGTAATGCGACTCTTGGGCGACCCACAAGGTTCACCAACGCCATGGGTGACTGTCGGCATACACCCTTTGCCTGGGAGTGTCTACCCACATCCAAAATAGTCTCCACTGTGAGATGTGAGGGCCTCTCCACTCCGTCATATGCTCGCAATAAAACCTCCTTTGGAAGAAGGTTTGTCCACCACAGACATGGACGGTGTGCTCGAGATCCTACTCTCGCTGCATCCAACAATACCGCTGGTCCAATCCATGACCGCACCTGATGTGCACTCATCACCCATGGATCACTCATCATGCACGTGGATCACCCAACAAGGGAACATTCTCCAAAATGTATGCCGGAGAATAGGTTTCTTTGTGGATGGAAGAGAACGTAACACACGTAACATCTCCCAAAACATGCCGAATGTGAATCACAGAGCCCATGATCATTACCAGCACGTGTGTGTCCCTTACATGGCCATCCAGCAATAACCAAATGTATGTTGCCATGCCGAGCAAGGTCTTGCGCCCCCAACAACAAAATATCGGCGGCAAGGCTGGCCGATATCCTTGAACTGCCAACATTGGTAGAAAATCTGCATATCTCCGCACCAACTGTGCCACATGGCGTAATGAGACGCGCCTTGCAATCTCATCTCGCTCCACATACAAGTATCCATGTACTCGTATGCGGGGCTGCAAAACGGCCAGCCAAACCTGTGCTAATCCCTCCAAACAGATCCAGCACACATATACCCTCCTCTGGATACTGCCAAGCAATAGGCGTTGTATCTAAAGGGGACAACATAGTGGAAGTGGGAATAACTTCCTTCGTCTCCTCCCTCTCCGGAGCAAAAGACTCACTCCAAGCCTGATGTATGAGCTGATCACCATTTGTTGTAGGCATGCATACATGAAGTACCTAGTGTTCCATCCAACGTGGATGACACTACTCCACTAAGACTTGGCATGATAGTCATATCCTCTCGACCATGACTATCATGAGCATCCATGTTACCCTCCAACAAATCACCAGGCCAAGTAACACAAGTACTAAAGGCTGCAACATACACCAAACCTCCACTTGGTAAAGGCCTAGAACCAATGATGAATCGAACAGGTAATCGACTCACTCGGCCCTCGCCCGGATTGCCAACTTTGGCCAATAAGAGGTCATCTCCTCCCAATAATCAATGTTAAACCCCATCGGGTATAACACTGCCGCACCCACCAATACATCATAGGACTCTGCAAGTGTAACCACAGCACGTGCTTGTGTTGTAGAGCTATCTGTGACATGATCCGGTTGCACTTGCACAATCAACGCCATCCGGGTGATGTATGGTGCCGGGGCATCACTAGAACCTCCAAGAGATGTCTGAATCTGGAATGGACATCTCTCCACATCGGTCTTTTGCAAACCAAGACCAAGCAGTGCATCCTTACCCAACATAAGGGGTTGTGCACCAGAATCCAACAACACGCGTTGAGGTCGATAAACCTTTCATGAAGGTCCGACCAAACAGAACACACCACTTCTGTTATCCAACATCACCGCACTTGGTGACACCCCTAATGTACTTTGTATGCCGGCCTCCCCGATAACTCCATCATTCGAGCGGCAATTTTTGCCAAGTTCCACTAGTAGTTGTCTTGATCCCAGGATCAACACTACTAGTGCTCACACAACTAGAAGCAACCAACACATCCTCTTTGCTTTCGCAAAGTGTGGCTGCCAATCGTAGTATATGGGATGATGACACCCCCAATGCCAATAAATCCTTGGCTCAGAAAACAGGAGAATGAACAAGAGTCCTTGCCGCCCCCAACATTACTTATTTGGATGCTTACCTCATACGATGTTGATGGCTGGTCCCTACTTGCTCCATCTCCAAGCACATCCACATTGGCTTGCACCCTCATCTCTCCAATAGATTGTCTAGGAGCCATGGATGAGGTGTTTAATGCCTCAGACAATGTGAAAGACTGAGGAAGTCTAACCTGTCGGCTAGCCTCCCCTCTTTGTGGATCCAACTCCACGGATGCTCCTCTAGACTCTTTAGTATGTGTTGCACTACGAGTCACAGCAATTGCACATGGTTGTGCCATTGCGCACATGTAATCTACAACATCTCCATCATATGATGTAGATGCACCAACTATAGAATCTTATCTTTGTTGGACTATAGCCATACTTGCTATCTTACGCTCCAAGCGCTCCAATCGAGATGCCATGTTCACCTCATGACTAGCCTCATGGGCTAGCACTTCAGTAGGGGCTGGTCCTCTACCACCACCCCTACTACCACCACCTTGAACTCCTCGTCCTCTTCCGAACTACGCCATGGCAACTCTTGTTGATCATAATTACGGATGGAGATCAAAACATTGATCCATCATGTGACCATATGCGTGACAATGCTCACATGATTTTACTCAAAGGATCCATCCTTCGACCTTGAAGGCAATCCTTCTTGTAATGAGGTCCACCACATGTCCAACATACCATCCCAACAACCGATTGTTGACATGAAAAGGATGGTAATGGTGCGGATCTTTGCACCTTCACCACTTTGTCCGGATGGTCGAGATCGCGTCCCACATGTCTACCATAACCACTCCGGGTTTGTGTTGTAGGCGGTAACGTGAAGACGTTGATGAAGATGGTGAATCCTTTTTGAACCCAAAGAATCACTACCCTCTCTTCTTGCATGTTGAGCTCAATACGCTCAGCAAGACAAAACACAATGGCCAACGTAGGTGATGTCTCATGTAGTAAGGTAGCATCTCTCATTCTATGTCTCAACTCCCTATCCAATATCCCATACCAATATTGGACAGCTTATGCCTCTGTCACCCCAGGTGTAACACTAATCAACCGACGCATTCGGGTATGCGCCTCTCGAAGACTCTCCCCGGTCTTCCGTTGAAACTCCTGCAAGCTTCGTAGCTTGTCAGTTCTCACCCCTTGGTAGTCTCTCCTCAACCGTGCAAAGAACTCTAGAATAGCGTTGAAGGTTGGGACCTCTGAACTCTTCCCAACTCTACTAGCTCCAACCATATCATCAGTGCCATGTACAGAGGATGAACTCGCACCTCCAAACACTATACCCGAAGTAATAGAGATATAGTTTGGAGACCAGTATTGTCTCCAGAACTCTATCTCCTCAAGGTGTTCACACCGGAACTCATGATAATCATCCATCGGTGGATCCTCCAATGCTAAAATAATCCCTTCCAAGCCATAAACGGACTAAACAACGTAGAGTTGCGCATCCGCTGTAAATCACACCATGAGTCAAACTCCTGGATGAAGTCATCCAACTCAATAGTGCCAACTGTACCCGAATATCGTCTAGGACCCTTGGTGGCCCCATAGATATCGTCCATGTCCCACAACAACAGTGTGGGTACACACTCAAAAGATATCACCAAGCTCGGCTTCGTCACTCTCACGAAACCAAATCGAGAATCTTATGTGAACCTCAAAGGCCAAGGTTGGTACCGTACTCCGCTACGGGTGCACCCAATGCTAACCCGAGCAGTCTCTCCTCCAGAACCTCCAGAGAATCCACTGTGACACCAATGTATCACATCCACAACCGTACAAAAACAAGTCCCCAAGCTGGAAACAAGAATCGACAAACTGTAAAACCGAAACATGAGGAAGGTACCCGAGGCACCACAAGGTGCTAACACAAGGGCAAACCTGCCATCACCACATGCACTCACCCAATCTACAGGTCCGTAAGTCCTGTCTCACTGGGGAGAAACATGGATAGTCCATTTGGTCATAAATCGGCCTCATTATCGGCAGCACACAGGAGCTCCAACACTCCAAACAACAAAGCACCAACACAAACAAACGTGGTGCACAAACAGGAAGCAGAGATGGACAAGAAACAAGAAACATAAATCACAAGAAACATAAAGAACAATACTCCATCTCAAAAACATCCATCAAAGGGGTCAAACCAACCCAACCCGGGCTAACATAGCCTCAGAAGGGCATTTAAAAACACAAAAACTCGATTTCGGAGGTCTTCTGCTCTCCAGATCAATAAACTAAGACCAGTCGTATTAGACATAGGTTTGAACTAGTCTTTTTCAATTTGCTACCTAACGCATTTTTATTTTTTTGCAAACGGACACCGTTTGAAACTTATGCGTGACTCTGAAAATCTTCAACTTCGATTTTAGACCCCTAAACGTCCAAATTTCGCAATTCTGACACTACTAGCCTTGGGCCTGACATTTTTACCCCCGCGCGACAAACTTTACGTAATCTATCACCCCACCAAATTTCAGATCAAACGGACATTGTATGATAATATGATAGCCTGTTGCTCCTATTTTCGCCCCGAAAACTTTGAAAAACCAAATCTTGGACTTCTAGCACTTCTGTCCGAAATATTTTTCGGCCAATCTCAAATTAATGCTCCAAGACAACTATAAGCATCAACCCACTTCGTCAATTTCCAGCAGCGCTTCCGCCCTCGACAATTCCCGATTCGGATTTACACTAAAATAGAAAATACAAAAATTGGAAATCGATAAGATCCACCTCAAATCGACTCTACTTCTAGATCACCACCACGGGCTACACTCCAGCAACGCCTTGCATGCTCAACGGATCGAAGCTACCATCGATCCAAACTCGCCAAAACACTTTCACCGCTCCAAGAACTCCCAGTTCTCACTACAGAATCCAATTTGAGTTTTCGAAGTAATCTTTTCTACTCTCAAAACGTCCACAAGGACACTCCGCTCATAACCATAGCATAAAAGAGAGATTACAGTCAAGCCAAACCCACTTTGTGCTTCAAAGACTCCAGGTTCCCGCACTAGCTACTATCCACCATAGCCACACTCTCAAAGGCTCAACTTCGAAAACTGGCCTCCAAGGAGCCCTAATTCGAACTCTACCCCTTGAGCCCTAGGACCCCTAAAGGCGCTATCGGCTCGGCAGTCCCAGTGCGAACGGCGCTAATTGCACAACCGGCTCTAAGTGCTGTATTTGCTCATGCTTACGCGCACCTACCTAACTAGAGATGCCACTACATAAGTACAGGATCTCATGTAGGTATCTCTACTTGCAAATCTTTGGGGTGGCCATAAGTAAAGCAAAAATTCTGTATCACATGTTCCATCACTAACCACCACATCTACAAACACATATAATTTTGAGTACCTCTTCCTCCACTTCCACGTGAAGTATATATCCGCTGGTTGGGACAATATATGTCAGATGTGTACGATTCAAGGCCACACGCACAAGTAAAAATAATTGATGTTGACGGCTAAATGAATTCTAAGAAAAAATCAGAATGGGGCAATGAAAAATGGAATAGGCAATACTGAAGGGATGGATGTTCTATCCAACAACCACAAAGCTGAGTCTGTGTTGAAGCAGGAACGGACATGGGTTTTGGAAGCTGTCAATATGTTGTCATTGCGTACAAGAGATGTGAATACTATGTCATGTCAAATATCCAATACAGATTTATGTAAGCATGACTTTCTAGTACGTAGTAGACTCTGAGAAGTGTAGTACTCTCCTCAAACTGAAGAGGGTACTCTATCTCGAACACCTGGTAGGTAGATTTGTAATGGGTGGTTGGCACACTCGGCATATGAAAAAAAATGTTCTAATTTGCTAGATGCAAAAGGAGAGCACAATACAATAGCAATCAATTCCAACCACCTAAATTTCAAAATAAATGAAATTTAGGTGCTTTCATACAGATCATTCCAACCACATCTCTTAGAGACAATTTTGATTGTTCATCAGATTTGTTCACAATTACTTTATAAAGACCTACATGAGAATCCAGGAGATAACTCCTAGAATCAATCAATATACCAAGAGACTGGGAAATGGGTATTGGTGCAACTGCATACATGTGTACAAAGATGAAACTGCCGATATTAATTATTCCTTAAATTGTTCATGTAAGATACTCAAACAAGAGGACATGATAGGAACTTTTTGACTTACCTCAACAGAACCTCCAGCTTACAGTGTGTGGGTTGTATATATATAGCCTTGTTCATGTCACTTGTGTCCGGCATTTAGGTTCAAGTTAGTGACTGCCATATGAGAACGATGGATTCATGGTAGTGGATTTGCTAAGCACACAAAATTCGTATTTACATCATTAAATAACATGGCTTGGCACCAAAACTCCAGTTGTTTTGGCTAGATTAACTGATCCAGATCTATTTGTTCGTATGATTCCCTCTTTTCATCTCGTCTCTCAGTTGATACACGTTCCCACACAAAGATTTGATTAGTCACATCGTCCGTCCTTCATGTTCACAATTAAGTGGCTTAACCTCCCTAATTACAAGGTTAACGTTGTTACAACAGTCGACATGATACAACGAAATGACCTTAAACCACGATGAAGAACTCCGGAAAAGTTTCGAAAGAGTCTTAATTTGGGGAATTTGCCACTGAAACAGATCCGCTTTCAGAAAAATGGCATCAACTGTGGCGCCAAATGTCTCCGTCCTACAGTACAGTTCTACATTACAGACCTGAACGGTTAAAATACCCAACTCCTGAGTTTACACCATATATCATTTGATATGGTGGAAAGAATAATTTGATACACTTTATTAAAGAATCGACTGCCCATGCGCTATTCCTTATGCTCTACATGGGCAATTTCCTTTACAATGAATGCCTCCCGGGGGATCTACATTCAAATACCATCCAACCTAAAAGCCCAACCTGTCAAAACCAACCTCATGAGGTAGATGAAGAAAATAACAGAGCATTTTCTGCAGGTTAGTAAACTCGAAAATTTCCAACACGAGAATTCTGTACACCCAACCGAATGAGATACAAGATGGGCCGATAGCAATTTCAAACACAGGATACAAACTCCCAGAGCTTTATCACCCTTTGTTTGTTTTCCAAGGCTGAAGGACCGCAACGACTATGATGATGATGATGATAAGTAGCAATATGATTGCAATACACATGCACTTCCGGGTGCCTCTTTGCAGCTTCTTGGCTGTCTGCAACGCAACTGTACCCTGTTGCACATGTTCCACGGCCTTCGATACCTGCATACGCAATAGCACGATACCATGTATACTTGTCAACACAGTGTCTAAATGACAAATAGTCATCATATTTGTATATGAGCTCCCTATCCTTCAGATATCAATTTCACTCGCGTTTAGTATAAGATTCGAAGCTACAATAGATTGCTCGTGCGTTAGAAGGTAAGATATATGCATAAAGGCTGTCGGACAGATTACATCTATTGCCCTAGGGAAGATTTCTGACACTGTATGAGCTTATAATTGCTCAGATGTGGCGACAAAAAACGTAACAAAGGCCCATATGTAGTGCAAGATAAGCTGAAGAAAAAAAAGATATGTGCCAGCACACCTGAGTCTCGATGTTGTCAAGCAGCTCTCCCTGTGCCTCAACTAGCACGGCCATATCCAAAAATATCTGTACAGTAAAACAACCAGAAGTAAATTTCCCTCTCTTTATTTGACTTAAATTGATCCTTGCTAGATCATGCTGAAACTTTTGGCAACGTTTACATACTGAGAGTTTAAGTTATAAATATGGAGATGCACCTGGTGTAGTTCCAAAAGTTTCTTCTCAATATCCTTCACGGCATCATGTCGCTCTTGAATCTCAGCAATTGTGTCCAAAATCTACAGGAACCGCACCATGTTAACACAGCAGGATAAAAACCTAGCTACATCTTAAAATTTTACTGCACACACAGCTGTCGGGTTAAAATTCAGATAACCTGCTCACCTGGCCTCGCCCTTGTTCTTGAATGGCCTTGTGAAAAATTTGCTCACTGTCCCCAGTTTCTATCAGCTGGTCAATGATCTGCAGTCCACAATGCGGAACCACAATCATGGACTGACCCGTTTCTGTACTCGACGAAACTGATATTTTGAAATTCAGTGTATAGATGTAATCCAGATAGATCACTCCCAAAAGATGTCTCTCCTACCACAGCAGGTCCTGTGGACTCTCTTGCACTTGCCATAGCTTGCTCACACTCAATCTAACCCTCAGGTAGATTTTGAGCAATACTCCTGAGGTCAGAACTCTCAATGTAGCACTCCCTACCTTGAACCAAGCTTCAACTCGAATTCAGCTAGATTGCTACATGATATTATAGGAAAAGTTTTAACCATTTATCATGAGCATCTATATAGATAAAATGGTTCGAAGCTTGCTTACCGCCTCATCAGCCTTCTGTCCAGTTACTGTCCATTGCACACAAGCAAATGTCAAAAAGGATCAGATTCATGTCAAACTGAGAATAACGTGTAATCAAGTGTAGGTAACTGTACCATTTTCTTAAGTAGAATATTCACACATCTCTTACACCGAGGCGTACATTGTTATATTACAATGCATGAGAAATTTGTTCCTTTCAAAGTTTCCTCTCCACACTCTTCAATTACCATTATGCAAGATCAAACGAAAAGGGAAGGACAAGTAACCTCAAGCGGCAACCGATCAAACCGATCAAAGAGTGAAGAACTATTACCTGTAAAGATACGTCTTTCCACGACTTCGCGGTATTCGTCAGTGAACTTCTGCCTCAATGCCTGTGAAAGCCAAGCCATCATAAACGAACAAGTTAATGTAGAGCAGTGCTGGTGCTACAAAAACTGATCACAAAGCTTTCCTATTAGGCAGATAACAGAAGCTGAAACAAATCCACGTATACTTTTTTGTGTCTCAGGTACTATGCTACCCCTTAGGCTCCCGTACATGGGTCTTGTATTTTAATGCTTACCTGAAATTCGGTCATCAGCTCTTTCAGCTTCTTTTTCAAAGTCCTGCAACTCGGATGACAAGTAAACATTGGCCTCGTTAGCTAGAAGCGATTATTGGGCACATATGCAAGTGGGATGAAAGGATGACGCACATGTTCATTTTTAAGGTAAGGAGTCCATAAGCTAGCAAGCTGTAACAATTAGATATGTGCGATAGCAGTTTGTTCAATAGCTGCTGTTTAAAAACTAATTGACGACTTCCACATAAACTACTTGCCTTAGAACTATGCAAGAAATACCAACCAATCCGTGGCAAACAATGATCAATGACAAATACTAGTAAAGAGACCTATGGACGGTTAGGCTTTAAATATTAGAAGGAAAAGAATCAATGAATCAACAGACAAATATAAAAACCAAACAAGCTAACTAAATTTGACAGCCACATTATACGTGGTCATTCAAGTGGATAAAAGGACATGTGACAAGCACGTACGCAGTCATAGACATCCGAGTGCGATCTGTACTTGAGCCTTCACCGCAGTTGGGTTTCTTCCGGTTTGCTATATTCTGCAACATAGATAGAGTACCATGTCGTAAGAAAGCTAAATCAAATTCACATTCTTTGCTTGAAAGATTCATCATGAGGGCCTTGTAGTTGCTGAGTGTAAATCGTATTTTACATACCGATTTATCAAGAGCTTCAATTTTTCCTTTGATGTGTTGTGCGACTTTGCTCACTTCATCAATGTCTTTCTCCATTCGCTCTTTCAAGGCTAGATAAACAGTCAAATCTTGTTTCAAAAACTCCTTCAGGAACAAGAGGACAATAACAGACTAATCCCACGCTATCATTCAAAATTGATGGTCGTGCAGTCGTATATTGCTTTCACTGTGAGAAAAATAGACACCAGATATTGAGAATTCTGGGTGAAGCAGACTTGCTACCAACCTTTCATAGCCTTGGCGTTTGTAACTGTTTTAGTCTCCTCGTGAGCATCCTACATACCAATACCACAAAACTTGTGAGCTCAAAGGGGCCAGACAAGTCTTCACATGAAGCATATTCACGAGAGAATATGTCATGTGATTCGTTCTGATATGATATCGATTTCGAATTTATCACCGTCAAAGCACAACCAAGGGAATCTAGAACTGCAACATTAGTCCGAAAGAAACATGTCACGTATATGGTTCTTGAAGTCAAACCAACCTGGAGCTTGGCCAAGTTTTTTCGAATCTGTGCCATGTCAGTCTTAATGACACCGACCTGTCAAACGCAAAAAACGCTGTGGTGAGAAGAAAGAAACTACATAATTAAATGCAGCACACGCTATTCAGAGACTGACATGTCCATAATAAAGAGAATGTCGGCATAAGAACAGATATCAACGGTATACTCGTGGACTAGGTTCTAAAAGATTATCCTAGACAGCAGCGGATCGCTCTTGTTCCTCCTGATTACAGCAATCAGCGACAAAGGCAAGGCTTCCCACACAACTACCGACATGGGCCAGGCGTTTGGACGCACCTCGTTGAAAAACTGAAGCATGTCTGCTCCACCATCCGGGACTCCAGATGGTCCTGCCTCAAGATCATTATTATCTTTGCCATTTTTGTCTCTACCATTCCCGGTAACTTCTTCAGCTAAAGACGAGTGGCGACCGGAATCCTGCAGGCACAATTAAAACCGAAATCATTCTCCTTCCTGTAAAAACGCTTCCGGGACAGCACAAGACATCGGCCTCGTCTCAAGTTAATTCTCGTGTAAAGTTTGAAGGAGGCCCTGCTTCCAGCTTCTACATTAACGCTGCCAGTGAGAATTTAAGCTAACGATGCTTTCATATCCCGCTCTTCTCCTGTCATTTTCAAACAAACTTCAATACCCTAAAGCTAACGAGTGAACCACTCGTAAGCTGGCTTTCGTTGAATATCGCCTGAATCCTTCGGAGCGACTGAATTCTCAATGCTGTTAATTTGAATCAGAACTCATAAGGACGACTCGAAAGGAGCACATACCCCTAAAAGATCGTTCATGATTGCCGCCTGCTTGGCTTCCTGCTAAACCTGGATTCAATTACGCAATTTCTATCCTGTTCGTCAAGGCCTGTAGAGTAACCCCTGCGTAGAACAACGACTACGACGATGAAAGCTGGAAAGAAATGCTCCTCGCAGGATCCGAACCACCTATCAGCGAAAAAAACCAGCAACGTCAAAGTTCGATAACCTCGTCCGCACTAATCCAGGTGCAATGACGCCGCCAAGCTAAAACGGTACAAAACGCCTCAATATGTATGATCCTGCCCGGGCATTCCAATCCGTCACTGCCGAATGCGAATTTCAGCAGCACCACGCCGCTTCTACTTCCGCGCGAACGACAAAAGAAGACGACCCGGCGAACAGCAACAACAACAACCAAGTCACAATCCTAATTCTTGCCGCTCCTCCGTAATCTGATGTGACCGGAAATTCTCGCGGCCTAGTGTACTCACCACACAACCAACTCTACGAAGAATTCGCTCCCAAACCAATGCTGCTGCACTGGTCCCTGTCCTGCTGCTAACGCTTTCTCCTGCTTCGTTCGGCCTCCTCCTACTCAGCAACAGCGACAATACCACTCCCCAGCGTGATGCAGTCAGTCAGCAACTTGCCATGACACCCGGCTGCCTGCCGATCAAATCGGCGCACCGAAAAGAGAGAGAGCAAGAAAAATCTATAACTACCATTCTCTGGCATAAGCAGCGGGAGAGCAGCTCCGGCCCCTTCCCTTCACTGGCCCTCCGTCTCCTTGCTCGCTTGCCACCTCCCTGTCGATCTTCGTCTCTTCCCTTGCCTGGACTTCCTGCTGCTCCTCCTGCTCCTCCTCTCCCCTCCCCTTCTTCCTCCCTCGCTCTCCCCGCGGCCCCCGCTCCTCTTTTCTCTCGTCCGCCTCTCCCTCCCTGCTTTCTGTCTGTCCTCTGATCTGTCCGTCTGTCTCCGCGAGAGCACTGGCCGCGTCAGCCAGCGTGCGATCCCTGTAACTCCCTTTGCGCTGCTGCTGTGACGTGGCAAGTCCTGCACTCCGGAGGGAGGGACATCTTATCCGATCTGTGCCGTCTACGCAGAGATCTGACGGCTGCTATGCCGGATTCTCGATTTAACATTCTCTTGCGCGAGGAATCATAATTGACTCGAGTCATACAGACCACTGCGGGTTCCACAAGGCCTGAATCCGACTTATCCGAGCTGAGAGGAGGGATCGAAATCCGATGGCTTTCGTACGCGTGGAAATTTCTTGCGAGCGAAATAAAGTTGAATAAATTACAGAGACGATGAGAAAGTTACCCACGTGATGGCCTTGGGGTCAGGGTGACGGAGTTCTCGTACGCCATCAATTTCTGCGTGTTGGGGAATAGAATACGGAGTCTGAGGATTCTGAAAATTGTAAATGCTCCACGTGTATTGAAATCAAGTTTCCTGCCTGCTGGGGACCGCCCGGGTATATAGGGCGATAAATAGTCCCGAAGGTCCAGACCGGCGATATCGCCGGTCTGGACCTTCGGGTTAACTGGTGGAGTCATATTTTGGCCATGTAACTGGTGTGGTCATACTACACCAGTTAACCCCAGTTCCAAACCGGCGATACTGCCGCGATATATATCTGCTATTTATCGGCCCATACTAAAAGAATGGAAGAGAATTTCGCAGCTTGGAGTCGAAGGCAACGACAGGAGGAAGTTAGCTATGACTAAGTTACAAAGTTCTGCAAGGGCACTGCGCTTCCGTTCACGTACTCCAATGGCTGCTCTCCAATAAATTTCCGACCCTTAGGACTTTAGTACAGTACTGTATTGTAGCCGTCGTCCGTAAACTTTGTCACCGTCCTTTCCATTCTAAATTGCAGAGTGCACTCATTATGGCTACTGCCATGACTTACATATTCTGCATAATTACATACATAATTTATTATTCCATGCGTCCCGCTTTGTTGCTTTTGCATGACAGTTCATAAAACGTAGAAGACGCACCATAAATAACAGGAACGATGGGGAACCTCAACAATATGCCGCACACCATGTTCCGAACTCTGCCTGTACCATCACGCTGATTAGATTGATACCCGAGATGATCTGCTAAAAATGATTTTCTAATCATTGACCTCTGCTCTCGAGATTTCATGGATTGAGGATCCACTTCGATGCCGGAGTATAACTGTCATACTATAATATTCGACACATATTAGCAATGAATGAATATGGAAACAAAAGACATATGAAGAAAAAAGTGAGTAATATAGCAAAAAGTTTGAAGACCCCATCAACTGTTAAAAGGGATGAAACCAAGGGGGAAGATGGGGCTAGCCCCAATATATCAAATGATGTTCCACTATACCTAATATATCCTATTATCTAATAAATTTTTTTATGTATTATTGAGTATTCAAATAATCATCACTTAACTCTATAGATTGTATTAATTTTTTTTAATGGATATATTTAATCTAAAATAAATTATATAATATAATTTTTAAAAATGATACTCATCTATTATGGTAAATCTTCGTCCATAGCTCGATATGAATTCTAGGAGAACATCATCAATGAGAGGGCGCATATGTACTCTGCAGAAATGTAGATTTGCAAATCAAACAAGACCCATCAACCCTAACCAAAAAAGGGGAAGGAGACCAAAAAGGGAACATTCAAAAACTTCGCCCAAAGGGCTGCTAATTTGAAGGAAATAAAAAAAAACCATGCTATCACCATCATCATCAAACAAAAAGCTCGAATTAAAAGTATTATGCTCCCCTATAAATTTTTATTTCTACCTTATATTCTTCAAATAGTGTAATTAGGGGGTTTCAGGATAGATCCCAAAAAATGGACGGGAATTGAGCAATTCTCATAATACCCACACCCTTTTCCCATAAGTTTTTCAGGGCTGAGTTGCAGAAAGAAAATCTTCTTATTATTATCAAATACTGAAAAAAACAGTTTTTTTCTTGAAAGGTCGATAATGGCCAAAACTGTTACGGGAATGGTATAAAACCCATCAAATTTACGGGGTGCCTTTTCAGGATCCCGTAGCTGTTTCTCCCGTTACCCATAAAATATTTACTGGTTTTGTAAAGGGATATGGTTAATTTATGAAACCCCCTATTAAGCACGTGTATAACACTTTCCCGTTATAGTTGGACACAAGAAGACTACCTACAGTTCGTAGAAAACTACCGAAGAAGACCGTTATAGGCTTCTTCGTTTACACCGTGCTCGAGTATATTCACAGTCCTACAAGTCTGAATGTTACCTCCCCGACTGTCCCTGTCTGATATGGCACAAAAGTTTACGAAGGTTCGCGTGGTTTTTCAACGACACAGTAAACTCGTCCTGTCATTAGCTGGATATAACTCTCTACAGGATCTTACTGCCTGCCTTCAATCCGCTGTATTCAAGTTGAGATCACGGACGCCCCAAAAATTCACCCTAAACCAGCCAAATATCCATTCAACAGCAAGTGAGGAATTAGGTATTAAAAACAGGATCATTTATCGTTGGACGAAAACTGCATCCCCAGTGTGGATGTATTGGTAGATTTTCGGCACTGAAAAGGTACTTTCAGCCAATATCCATGACGCAGAAATCGTCTGGATGCCGACCATGTTACTTTCAGTAATCAGAACGGGGAAACATTATTTTCAAAGATTTTGCTCTGCAAGCGCCAGCATAAGCGAGGGACGTCATCATCCTCGTTAATACAGTATGTATTAACGAGGATAACAAAATACATCAACGTTGGTACAAACTTGTACTTACAGGACAATGACTTGATTCCAAGTACAGTTGAGAGCTTTAGATGTGTGTTCAGACAAAACTTGCCAGGATTAAACCTTCAAAGAAATTCTAAATATAGTTAGTCCTGACCCGAGCTTCTACATATCTGACAACCTGACACGTAAAGCGCAGTGAACCCGATTCTTGGAACCGAAGGTCGTGCGACCCATGTTCGATCACAGTGTGGCCTGTTTGCTCTCCTGGAAGCAGCTGGATCTCCTAATTTCCGAACCCATGGTAATTTCGCCAGTCTAAATTGGCGGGCCCGCCCGACGACCCTGTCTGCCTCGGGGACGAAAGTCGAGCTTGGAAAGACCCAAGCCCATGCATCGCCATCTCCACCGGCGGATACTTCCACTGACAAACTCCCTGCCTTCGTGGAGGCCGCTCCGAGTCTTCCCATCTCCGTTTCCAACCCCGTCGTCTCTGTCTTGTCTAGCCAGAGACGCGCATACGACTGAAACGCGGGCGTATATCGTGGCCGCGATCGCGTGCCTGACACGAACTCTACCACGGTTATTGTTCAACGGCGACCAAGTACGTTGTGAGATCGCTAAGTGTACTGTCTATGATATTCTGTGTTACCTTTATCCGACGGACCCCACTATGCAGCACTTTTCACACAACATGATATAGCATTCATGATTAATTAGTCTAAAATAATCGATCTTTATGATACTTACTAACAAGTGGTAGTCTTCTTTGATTCAATCTTCTTTGCAGATATTTGAATATTTCGAGATGGACTTCCGTATCACGACCTATCGAAGTAGAGTATTTGCCAGTATGCTTTGCGCACAAAATCAGGAAGAAAGTTATTGTGTTGAATCTTGGAAGTATCGTGTAGAGTTGCATTTGTTGTCCTTTGCTAGTTAACAAAATTCCCACAGTCCAAGATTTTCGCAGAGCGCGAGGGTCTTGTTGTGCTTGACAACAATGTCAAGTTCTTAGTGAGGGTCATGTTGGCTTGACAACAATGTCAAGGTCTTAATGAGTGACCATGACCCGCAAGTCATGTTTAGAGAAAGCGGATGTCTGTCCTTTACAGCGCGACCTCATTTGACAGGTTGCTTAGAGATGTCATTTGGGAGGACGTTCGGTCTATTTTCTGGCATTTGTAGCTCTAAAATGACAAGAGGAGCGAGTAAGATAGCAAAAAGGATGGAAATCTAGAGATCCAAAAATTTGTAGCTCTAAATTAACTTTGTGAGTTGTAAATTCCCTTCTTTGCAGCATGCAAACTCAAATGTATATTGTGGTAATACGATTCACACACATCTTCTGGATTTGAAGCCAAACATTTATGAACTTTCGACATTTTTCCCTTGTTTCCAGTGAAACAGTATCAGTTTTATCACTCGAAGCCATAGAGATCAGGGAAGACAAGAAGATAGATGGAGGATTTTATTCGGTATGGGGGTCTTGGAAGATAAAGAGTCAAACCTTCCATTATTGGACATGTCTTCTATCGTTTGTAGGTCTTTGTTATGATTCCAACTCCTTCAGCATGGAACATAGCTCTTATGCATTTGACCGGAATTATTAAAGCAAGTTCGTTGGAACAGCCGAAAGGAATGACCGTACGGTAGTACCGGCTGGCATTGGTGTTTTGCATGTCGAGGGAGAACCTGAAACTTTTCTTAGTCGAATGAAATGGTTGAAGAGTGTCTGGCTTTGATCCAAGGGAGACAGTGCAAAGCATCATGGCCGATATGTGAGAACTATACAGGAATTACTGGTGACTAATAAAATTTCGAAATATTCAACGACTGTACAGTTCTCGATTGATGCATGAGAATATGGTGGATAGATTATCACATTAAACACGTTTTTTTCTGGGGAAAGAGGAACCTGGTTTCACTTAACTGTTGAAATAAGGTTGAGGATCGAAGCCCCTCTATGAGGATTAATACTGTTTATTGTGAGAAGATTGTATTATCACGAGAGGTACTGGCCCTCCTCCCTTTGTGTTGGGATTTTTCTGGCCTATTTTTTATAAATTATTATTATATGCTAAAATATATTTTTATACTTATAATATTAAAAGTCCAAATTTAAAAAACTAAAATATAATTTTGTAGATTTATAAGATTGTTAAATCCAAAACTTGTACATAAACATATAATGATTATGTATTTATTGATATTATGTATGATATCATATCTATAACTTGAAGACCTCATATTTTATCAATTTAAAAACATATGACAACAAAATAAGTATTTTTCATGTGTGTGAGGTATTTTTCACACGTCAGCATACAACATGAATAGATTTCACACAATGTACACATGTGTAAACTAATATAGATGTATCTAATAGACCATATTTGTAATTATTGACATAATTAAATTCTACAAACTTGTGTAAAATACCTAACTTCTCAAAAATTCAAGTTTATTGGGTAATTATAATGACCTGTTAGAGAAATTATTGTATGAAAAAACTGATAAGAATGAACTTTGCAAACTCTAGATACCTTGAACACGCGTAAAATCATCCACATCATATCGAATATCTATTTACTATTTGTGCAAAGTTATTTGTCATGTTTGTATGTGTGTGTGACATGTCCCTTGTTCACACACAAGAACTATTTTTGAAGTGTGAAAAATATTTTTCCATAAGTGTAAGGTATTTTTACCCTATGTATAGACGAGGTGGATAGATCTTCTTCGATTGCATAAAATGGTAAATTCCAATAAGGGCATGTGATGAATGGTTTTTAAGTTTACTTATTTCTTATAAATCGGATCAAAACTATGGATTTGAAAAATTAGTCACCATGGATCGATGCCCTATATTTTTACTTTTATCTAGTAAGGTTACTATCCTCAAAACAAGCTAGATCAATAAAAGTTAACACGCTCAACTATTAACGATGTTTGTATAAATTTTTGTGATTATTAATATCAATTTTTTATCGAACTAAGCCAAATTATATATTATATATTCAATTAGTCTATACTAATCTATGTTGGTCCGAATGACAGGAATACACAGAGAAGCAACATGCAATCAAGAGACAAGACATGAAATACGTGGTTCCCCTCACTGAGGCTACGTCCACGGAACACACATAGTCACTTTACTAAATAACCCTAATTTGTGTTACAGAGAGCTTCTGCCAGCCCTCTTATATAGTAGTACCAACCCTAACCCTAGTCTAACTAAACATAGTCAAACTAATCAGAGTTACTCAAGACCTGAGTTAACTCCTAACAATCTCCCCCTTGACTCATGTCTTGGGGTCTCTAACTCTTGTCACCATATACATACTCCGCGGGAAGTCCTAGATGGAAACCTAAAGCATAGGCCCTCTTGTAAACAAGGATTAACTAGAACTAAGCCGTAGCCTAACAAGGAAGGAGTAAAGCATATACAAGAATCAAACAATTGCTAGCATAACTCTACTAGTGCTCCTTGTGCAAAACCTGCATAGTAGCACAATGCGTCCTGAAACTCTCTAAAGGAATAACTTTGGTCAAAGAATCAGCTAGATTGAGTTTACCGTCAATCTTGACTAGCTCAATCTTCCTATCGTAGACCGCATCTCGATAAAATGATATCTGATGTCGATGTGCTTCACCCTGCTATCCATCACTTGATTTGCTGCAAGATGTAAGGCACTCTGACTATAACAATGGAGATTTACAACATCTTGTTTCAATCCCATCTCAATGATAAGTCTATTCAACCAAATAGCCTCCTTTGCTGCTTCCGTTGCTGATACATATTCGGCTTTCATAGTTGACTGAGCTATGCACTTTTGCAAGATAGATCTCCAACTAACGCATCCACCTCCAAGTGTAAACACGTACCCAGTTGTAGATTTCCTCTTGTCCAAATCTTGTCCATAGTCAACATCAACATAACCCAACAAGGATTTGGCATTGTCCGATAAACCATCAAACAAAAGACCATAATCCTTAGTACTCTTGAGGTACCTGAGAATCCACTTCATAGCTTCTCAATGCACCTTCCATGGATTTGACATGTATCTGCTCACTTTGCCCATAGCTAGAGCAATATCAGGTCTAGTCCACACTCCTTTAGAGTCTGCCATGTTAAACCTGTCAAGCACACGCTAAATGTACTTACCCTGACTTAACCATAGCTTCCTCTTCTTCAAATCCCTGCGAACATCCATACCTAATATCCTCTTGGACTCACCCAAATCTTTCATCTTGAATGCAGATTTCAATTGCCTCTTGCATCTATCGACGTCGGATTGTTCCTTTGCCAAAATGAGCATGTCTTCCACATATAGTACCAGAATAATGAGGCTAAAGATCTCATTATTCACCTTCTTCATGTAAACACATGGATCAAACACACTCCGTGAAAATCCTTGTGCTTTCATGAACTCATCAAACCTTGCATTCCATTGCCTAGGAGCTTGCTTCAATCCATATAGAGATTTGAGCAATCTACAAACTAACTTCTCTTGACCTTTCTTCTCATAGCCCATGAGGGTTGTCTCATGTAGATTTCTTCCTCCAAATATCCATATAGAAAAGCCGTGACAACATCCATCTGATCCATAACTAGACCAAATATCGCAGCAAGTGCACATACTAGACGAATTGTAGCATACTTTGCTACATGTGAGAAGACTTTGTTGTAGTCCACACCTTTCTCTTGTGTGAAGCCCTTAGCCACCAACCTGGCTTTGAAGATCCTCTTCTCTTCATCCGCTTGATTAACCTTCAACTTGTACACCCACTTGCTATCAACCAAAGGTTGACCCTTTGGAAGCTCCACCAGCTCCCAAGTCTTGTTCTCAACAAGCGATTGCATCTCACGCTCCATAGCAATGTCCCACTCAAGCTTATTTATAGAGGCTTGAGCTTCTCTATATGAACAAGGTTCTCCTTCTTCCAAGATCAACGCATTGCCATCATCATTCTTAGTTTCAATATCATGATTCTCAAGAATAGATGAATCAGCCCATGTTCCATATCTTTCGGGAGCTCTACTAATCCGATTTGATCGATGCTGTGTCTTCAGGCTCAGCATCAACAACTTGCTCCTCCAATTCTTGTTGTTCAGGAATTTGCTCCATCTGTTCTGGAACTTCTCCTTGTGGCGCATCATTAAACCCAACAATACGACCCAACAATCTCCCCCTCAACAATATCCGTGAGTGGAGATTTGCCCTTGTCAGTACGGGGAGCCTGAGATATCTCCCCCTCTTTCAATGATCTGGGCTCATTGAAAGAAACATCCCTACTAACAATTATCTTACAAGCTACAGGATCTCATAGCCTATATCCTTTCACACCACTTGCATATCCAAGAAAATAACACTTCTTGGATGTAGGATCCAACTTGGTCCTATTCTCCTTTGATATGAGAGTATAAGCCGTACAACCAAAAATTCTCAGACGACTATAATCAGCCCTCCGTTTGTGCCTCAATTCAAATGGTGTCAAGAAATCGATTGCACTTGAAGGAGACAGATTTATCAAATACATCTGGTATTTACTGACTCTAGCCTGAATTCATATGGTAAATCAGATTGGCTCAACATACTACGCACCTTTTCCAATACTGTTCGGTTGAGCCTCTCAGAAATAGCATTTTGTTGCGGAGTATAAACCGTGGTGAGATGACAAGTGATCCACTCCTTTTGCAAAGAATTCTAAACTCCTCTCAAGTATACTCCCGCCATTATCCGAACGTAGATATCTCACCTTGTGACCCGGTCGAGTCTCAACTTGGGCTCTCCAACTTTTGAAAGTTGCAAAAACTTCAGACTTGTGTGTGAGAAAATAGACCCACACAAATCTTGAGTAATCATCAATAAACGATACATAGTACCACTTCCCAAAATGTGAGGCTTTAGGAGAGGGTCCCCACACGCCACTATGTACATACTCAAGTAACTCTTTGGAAGTATGAGTTCCAACACCAAAGGCTTTTCTATGTTGCTTGCCCATGACACAATGCTCACAAAATTCCATGTCAATCACCTAAACCAGTAACAAGCCCCCTTATCTCGAAGGAAGGTCAAGTACCTGTTACTCATGTGTCCCATTCTAGAATGCCAAACATGAGCCATCTCAGGTTGAGATCTGGTAAGATTGATTTCACCACAGATAGTATTGTCCTCTAGCACATACAGATTCCTATGCTTGTGTCCTCTTAAGATAATCTTATCACCTATTCTCACCTCAAGTACTCATTGTTTAGAACTCCACTCAAGGCCTTTTGAATCTAACATTCCAAGAGAGATCAGATTCTTTCTCATTTCAGGTATAAACTTGACATGAGTCAACGTACGTTTGACTCCATCAAACATGTGAATCTGTATAGATCCAACATCTTCAATTCTACAGGGTTGATCATTTCCCATAAGAACTAAACCGTTTGATAGTAAGAAAGTATGAAAAAACTCTCTAATGTAACAAATGTGATAAGAACAAGCACTATCCAGAATCCATACATCACAACACCCTTTGGTGAGTTGCATAGGGCATACCTATGGCTTCATAGTCCATCTTCGAGCAAGTCATCCTCATCAAAATCTTGAGCCACATTGGCCAAAGGAGGATCAGTTGCCTTGGTCTTCACACGGCAGTCTTTCTTAAAGTGATCACTCTTGCCACACTTCCAACAGACCACCGTCTTCCTGTCTTGGGATTTACCTCTAGATATGGATCTACCTCTAGATCCAAACTTCTTCCCATCCTTCTCAATCCTTGATTATGACCATCCACGGGTCACATTCAATGCCGTACCAGATGAAGAGGATAGAGTAGAGATCATCATCTTCTGCTGTAGGTCATCAGTCAGGAGAGCACTTACAACCTCATTGTAAATGATTGTTTGTCTATCACGATGGAGCAACACTCGTGACAATGACTGATATGATGCAGGTAATGAACTTAACAGATGAAGGGACTTCCTCTCATCAGTTATCTCCTCCTGCATTCTGAAGATCAATAACAAGATCACCAAAGGCATCAATGTGATCTTGGATCTTCGTACCTGTATCTTTCATCTTGAAGCTCATCAGCTTCAAGGAGGTGCACAACCTGTTTGACAACTCTTTGCGATGAAACCGTTACTGAAGAGCCTCAAACAACAACGTACAATTATCATATTCATCAACTTGTTTAAGAACTGAAGGTTGTAGATGGAGTATAACAATACTCATTGCTTGCTCTTGAAGGTCCTTCCGGTCTTTATCATCGAATGTAGAGGGTTTAGGCCTCAATGACTTGCCCAAACCGGAAGCCTTCAACTTGCCTTTGACTTGCCTCTCCCACAAAAGATAGTCACCACGCCCATCGTATTTGACAATGTCAAATCCGGCCCCTCCTGTCTTCATGACTGACATCTCGCTACGTCTAGGCGCTGAACTCGTCCTTTGTGTTGTTCGGTTGTCAAAAAGAACCTCCAAACTTAACTTCTTTCCACTCATATGAGTAAAAAAGGAAATTTATGGTGGGATAAAAGCTTTAAACCACAAGGGATACCTTTGCTAACCTTTCTACTCTACTGCTACTTATGTCTAGTCTGCATTTCCAATCTTTGTGACGGCTCCACAGTCCACTCTACTGCAAGCCTTGCGGAAGGATGGCAAAATGCATCATATCTCTGCAACTCCTTCATTGACCAACAATTAAGCAACGGCCTTGGCTCCCAGCCTTCCTTTACCCACTTCTACTGCCTCTACCTTCTTCCTCTTCAGGTCAAGAGCTAATTTCCGAGCCTCTACCAACCCATCTGTCACTGCTGCGACTACCTGTTCCCTAGCTAGCAACCTATCATTCCTGAACTTTTCCAGATCAACCGCGACAAGAGAGTCCTCCTCCTCTACCTTCTTACGATTCTTCAGAAATTCTTCAGCTGTCTTCACATTAACATTCATAGTTCCATCGTATTCTTTCTCCATCGTCTCCAGAAAAAAGGCTTCATTGTGGCCAAAACTGAGTTGCAGTTGACAAAAAACACTAACCCTTCCAAATATCCCCCATGTTGCATCCACCGCTTGTCTGTACGCTTCTTCCCCTACAGCATGGTCCAGTTCGACCGTTCTTATGGAGTCCGATAATTCCCCACTGGCAGAGGCAGCAGATCGAGGCATGGACTTTCCAATTAACATGACTTGACATCCGCGACTCGCTCTCTCTCTCTTAGCGAAACGTCTCGGAACAGAAAAGCATCAGAATCTCTTGCTCCTCTGATTTCCCCAACCTGTCATCGTCCTCGTCTCGCCATCGTCTCATTTTTTCCTCTCCCGCCAGAGGCAACGTTCGTCACCCCGTCGCCCGATACTTGGCACGGAGAAAGCTCGTACTCAGCTCGCTCAAATCGCAATTGCATAGACGAAGACTCGTCGATCAAGTTCCGATCACAATCAAATCGGCATAAAGCAATGGAATTTCTCTAGGACTCCTTCTGCAAGCTCGGCCCTTGACCACATGCATACATTCCTTCGCGCTCTCTGCATCTCCCGAAGATGGAATTCAGAGCTCCCAATTTCAATTTCGACTGATTGTTGAAATTTTCGAACAATCCCGTGCACACTCTCTCATAAATCCGATACGAATTGTACAAATCGAATCACATGGAACTGCTGCGTTGATTAGACAATCTGCAGCAGAACCGCATCTGGATGTCGGCACCACGCTACAGACATTCAGCGAGCTCGATTGCAGGTTCTAACGTGTGCTTATCACCAAATCTCGATTTCACCAACCCAAGAGCCAGCCAGCCATTTCTCCCTGGGAAAATTGATCGGTGCATGTGTTCTTGTCTTCAGATTCCACCACGAAACATCCTCCTAAAGAAAATTGAGAGTGTAAGACTTCTCATGCAGTGCGAATTTGATCCGAAATATCTCCCAATGGACACATCTTGAATAGATTTGTCCGAGCGCAAATCCTTGTCTCTGAAGGTCGGTCAGAATTGCCAACGAATTTTCCATCACCATGTGTTTGATCACCTCTCGCTAGACGCCTCTCACTTGAGCAGCAGCAGCCGTTGCATGCTCCATTCCTGTCTTCGACGATGATAATCTCAACACAATTAAAGCCACTGCATCAGAATTTGATGAATGCATCCAATTCCTCTTGCTTGTTCAATGAACGTCGGCCTCCCCGCCGGGCCATGGTCTCCGCCTGCCCCGAGACCATGGCCGGCTACTATACTATGTTGTGACGCGGCTACTATGAGAAGATGATGACATGTGTCATCTTCAGAGCTGTTGTCATGACGGCGATAGTTTAGGTTAATATAACCCACAGCGCACTGTAAGGCTGTTAAGAGCCCACCTTTAGATCTACTTTGTAGGGTCAGGATGTTGAAAAGACTCCAAGAGATATTATCTTGGACCTTATCAGATATAAAGTGCAGTCATGATGGAAAGGGTATGGGAGAGTACTAGACACATCACTTTGCTGACTAAGGAGCATATCTGATCGAAGTGGAGCCGACGAGGACATGGATAGAGGACAACATGATCCTCCAGATGTACCGATGCCTAATCCATTTGTGATCAACATCCGGTGTCTTCATCGTGATCATTTTCGGACGTGGTTAGTGTATCATTTTGGAGATAACTTTTTGCAACAAGTGATAAACTATCCGCAGGCCGATTATTCTTCGCTTGTTTCCTATGGCGCGATTTGGGGCGTACGATTATGCTTTTGATTTAGTTTGGCCGCTATGGATTTGAACTTACCAATAGTGATGGCTTTCAACACATGGGTTCCAATCCATCACTATTGTTTACCGAAAACAAGCCATAGAGAGTTGATTGTTAGGAACTTTGGCGAGGAGTATTATTCTCAAGTTATAAACTCCTCGGTTCCGTTTGTAATTCCGTTCATACTTAGCCGGTTTCGAGTTGTCATTTTGACTCTTTATTAGTGGCAAGTCGTATTGTGTATAGGATGGCTAAGTAGTGTGTTTAGGATAGTTGTAAAGCTCTAAGTTAAAATGGAGCTAATTTGGCCACACTAGAGGTCAAAATAACACTCATCATTCTCATTGGTCTTGGAGTTTGGGCCAATGAGGGCTCTGGGGCAACTTCTTCGAGGTTTTGAGGAGTTTTGGAGACCTTTTAGGGGGACATTCGGAGATCTGAGGATTGAGTTGGAGAGCTGACGGGACGAGCTACGACGTGGGATCAAGAATGGATGGATTTGAAGGATTTGTCACTCTGAAGTGCTGATTCAAAGTTAGAGTGAGAAATTTAGACCTTTGAGTGTATTTGGAGAGTTTTTGAAAACCTTACAAGGGTTTTGGGAGATCTGAGTCAACAGAGATATAGTTTTCGACTCATGCTTGTGTTTTGATCGAAGTTTTGACTCGATTGGACGAGTTTTGAGTACGGAGTGATAGCTTGAAGTTTGTGTATACTGATCGAGAATTGCAGATCGCAGACCGATCGTCACAAAGTTATCTGATAGATCATATCTTTTGATATCAAAAATTTCTGTCAATAAAACTTTGCACAGTTCAAGTTCTGATGATGAGTGACCTTCTCATAAAATCTGGGAGCAATTGAAGTCAAGGATTGGGATGTGTGACGGGTTTTGTACACATGGGTCTGCATATCGCCTTGTGTTACAGTGGGTAAATCACCAATTGTTTTGAGAGATCTAGAAACGAAAAACATCTGAAACTTTTCTGAGTGATAGTAAGGGTCGTGGAGCAATTTTCTGTAAAGTTTGAGCGAAAGTTATTGGTCGAATCATTAGATATCATAGTCTTCTTCCGCTGAAGTTTTACCGGCTATAATGTGGAGTGCTGAGGAGAAGAAGAGGAGATTGTCAACTCACACGAGGTTCTAGAAGGTTCTTCTACAGCCAGGCGCTCGGGCGTTTTCAGAGCAAAAAAATGTCCATGCGACACCGCTTTCCACTCTACAGAGCACTCAGAGTAGCAGAAGCGCAGCCCAACTTTTCAACGCACATCGATTCTCTCCCCAATTCCAAAGTTCAGGTCACTCAATACCAACATAATCAAAAAAATTTGAAACACCATCTCCACTCCAAAAAAATCATCATCGATTTCTCAACATGGTATCAGAGCATGGTGGGAGCATTATTTTGTACATTAGACATAGAGGAGTGTTGGAGATCAGTGAGGAGTGAGCCTCAAAGTTGGAGGCTGTCCCGCTAAAGCGATTAGATTGTTGGGGAACCGTTTCGTGTTTTCTCACAATCTTCAATCGCGTTTTCGGAGGTCAAGATGATCGCTTTTGACCTATTTCTGATCGCCCAACTTCCCAAAAGGAGTTGTCTTGCGCAGAATGGTCGATTTTGGTAGCCATGAAGTTTTTGTGGGATTTGGAGTTGTTGGTGGTAGTTATCGCCTTTTCCAAAATCTTTGAGGAGCTGTTTGGAGGCCTAAACGAGGCTTTTTAGAGGTTTGAGGGTTTCTATCAGAGCAAAGGCTCTGCCTTAGCGCAGGTAGAAACTAAACAACTCTTGCCTTTATCAAAGCTCCTACCACGAAAAATTTCAGCTCAATCCGAGCTTTCTTTGTCATTTTCGCTTAAGTACTGCGCAGGCGCAGAATCGCGAACATATTTCATTCTTTGTCTGCGGGTCAAGACATGCACATTTCGCCAATTTCTGGAGTTTTACATGTTTCTTGATCGAGGTGCAGAGGAGATGTTTTTCCGCTGTAGTCGCGGAGGTGTTCTTTCTGTTCGTTTTGTGTGTACGTGCGGTACTTTGCCATGTTGGAGTCCTGATTTCCGCTCGTAACCACAACCATGGCAGAATCAGTGAGCATGATCACTTGAGAGAAACTCGACAAGAATAATTTCCAAACGTGGAAATTTTGAATGAAGATCTTCCTTCAAGGCCAGGGGCTATGGGAGCTTGTGACCGGGGAGGAGAAAGCACCAATCGTGGTTGCTGGTGATCTTCGCAGTGAGCAGACATTGCGTGAGTGGAGAAAGCGGTCGTATCAAGCCATCCACTACATTGCGCTCACGATCTCAAGCTCGATGATCGGTCACATTCAAGACTGTGACACATCCAAGGAAGCTTGGGACGCATTGTCACAGATGTTCCATTCGGGAAGTAAGCTCGGAAGCTGCAGATTCTTTGCGGCAATTCAATACTGTCAAGAAAGGCTCGATGTGTGTCAGTGACTATGTCAATCACATCAAGCAATTGGCGAATCGTTAGCATCTGTCAATGTTCAACTTGATCCGACAATGATTATTGGTGCGACATTGCAAGGGGCTGCTGCCGAGTACAAGCAGTTCATCACTTTGATTTCGACCAAAGAACCTCTGCCCAAGTTCGACAAATTGGTTCCAATGATGCTGGGAGAATAAGTGTGAATTGCAGGCGTACTAGTGCTTCGTCCGGCCCGCAAGAATGTGTGTTTTTTTGCAGGTTACGGAGGTCGAGGTAGAGGTCGTGGCGGAGGAGCCGGATATGGTGGTGGTAGAGGTCATGTAATGCGAGAACAAGGCACCCAACCGGCCAGTGCGCCACCAGGCTGCCGGAAAGCGAGGTTAACACATGCAACTCTTGTCACAAGAATGGCCACTATGCAAAAATTGTTACAAGCGTCGAACGATCTGCGCGCTTCGGGCCAACATGGCCATGTAGGCTGGCAAGAAGAACTGACTACTCATTGTGACACACGAGTTATCTTTGCTTTCACACGTCTGATTGGGTGATCGATTTCGAGCTACCGACCACATGACGCCGCATCAAGAATGTTTTGCGTCGCTCGACATTGTGGAGACTCCTCGGTTCATGGTGATTTGGAGATGATACAAAGCACGAGATCAAGCATAAGGGTAAAATTCCGCTTGACATTCCGGGATCCAATCTTTACGGAATCGGAAATGTTTTACATGTTCCTACTCATTTCGAAAAATGTTATCGATGGGGACGGATGGTAGAACAAAATTTCCAAGTGCGTTTCAACAAAGATGGATGTTTTGTTGAAGACTCCACAGTCTTTGTTGTAGCTCGAGGTAGCGAGGAGTGGTAGACTGTTCAAGCTAGATGCTACCGTTAATGTCGATAAAACAACCAACTCTGTCATTCTGAGAAAGTGGCTTTGTAGTATCGACATAGATATTTGGCACAAGCGAATTGGGCACATGAACTTTCAGGCGAAGACTCTTCCGAGTTAAGATCTAGTCACGAGGTTTGCCCAACTTCACTTTTTGCTCAACCCCACTGCGGTATGTCCCGCTTTGTCGGTTCGGCAAGCAAGCTAGACAACCCTTTAAGGGATCGGGTAGGGAGAGCGACCAAGCTTCTAGAATTTGGTGCACACGGATGTATGGACTTCTTCTCAACCAAGTTTATATGGTTTTGAGTACTTCGTGTCCTTCATTGATGATTTCTCTCGCTACACCTGGGTTTACTTCCTTAAGAGCAAGAGCTCTTCGGATGTGTTGTTAGCTTTCCAGACTTTCCACACCTTGGTGGAGAAACGATGCGGACAATCTATCCTTTGTCTACGTTCCGATGGAGGAGGCGAGTTTCTTTTACGGAGAATTTCCTTACCTACGTAAGCATGGCATCTGGCGCAAGAAGACTTGCGGTTATACTCCACAACAGAATGGCGTTGCGGGAGGAAGAATCGTCACATAGCGAGAAGGCGCTCGCGCTATGTTGAGCGAGAAGAAACGCCTAGACCGTTCAGGCGAGGAAGCTATTTCCGTTGCGGTGTACTTGATGAATCGAACTCCGACTACATCAGTTCACAACAAGACCCCGATGGAGGTATTCACAGGCCACAAGCGATTACTCATTTTGAAAGTTTTCGGTTGCATACATTATGTACACATTCGGATGAGAAGCACAAGAAGCTAGATCCGAAAGCTGAGAAGTGTATTTTCCTTGGATATGCCTTAGATACGAAAGGATATAGATGCTATAATCCTTCCTCTAGGCAATTCTATATCAGTAGAGATGTTGTATTTGAAGAGTTGCAATCTTGGTATGCACTGCGATTGTTCGGTCATACCCACTCTTCTCTTTGAAACGCACCAAGGAGTCCATCCATTGTACCTTTACAGAGTAGAGTTTCTGGAGTCACACAGTCTAGAGCTGAGTCTACTGTACCTGGAGCTACTACGGATGAAGTTCACCGAGCACCATCCAGACCGACTCCTAGACTTGAGGATCATCTTATTTTGCAACATATGATGTCCTCACCACGGATTATAGGTATTCATCCGTTGGATGTAGCATCCCAGAATGACATTGTTGGTACCTCAAATCCCAAGCAAGGGGTGACAAACAGTACATCTGATACTGCCCTACGAAAATCTGAGAGAGTTCGGCATCCTGTTCAGCGATTTATGCATGAAAGTTTCCTTGCTGATCATCATGCATACATGACTCACGTTCTTCTTTGAGCCGTAACCGAATGCGTTTGAGGAGGCGATGCACAAAAATGAGTGGATTGAAGCCATGGAGACAGAACTTGCCGCCGTCACCAACAAACATGGGAATTGGTGGACTTACCTCAAGGTAAGAAAGCGATTGGTTGCGAGATGGGTCTTCAAGGTCAAGCGCAACTCGGATGGCACTGTATCTCGATACAAGGCCAGATTGGTAGCCAATGGCTACGCACAACAGCATGGAGTGGACTATGAAGAGACGTTTAGTCTAGTTGCCAAGATGGCAACCATTAAATGCGATGGTTGCTATTGTTGTCAACAAAGGGATGGCGATCGCATCAAATGGACTTCAAGAACGCCTTTCTCAATGGAGATATCGGCGAGGAAGTCTACATGCAACAACCACCAAGTTACGAAGATCCGAAGTTTCTTTCCCGCGTTTGTAAGTTAAGGAAATCCCTCTATGGTTTGAAACAGGCTCCGAGAGCATGGTATGAGAAGATCAATTCCTTTCTCATGTCTCTTGGATTTGTAGTCCGTCATTCGACTCATCCCTATCTTTGCATCATATCGGGGAGTTCATGTAGTGATGATTTCCATCTACGTAGATGATCTTATTATCACTGGGAACCATGAGGAGATGATTTCCCGCATCAAGAGTATCTTATGTTCCAAATTTGAGATACAAGACTTAGAATATCTTAAATTCTTTCTTGGTGTGGAGTTTATCACGGAGGGGAAAGGATATGTGGCTAATACAACGCCAATATGCTTTAGATAAGCTTAAGGAGTTCAAGATGTCGATTGTAAACCAATAGACACTCCTCTACAACAAGGTCTAAAGCTAGAGTTAGGCGATGGAGAGTTACTTGCATCCCCGCCTGCATGCAGACGGATGGTTGGGAGTTTGATTTATCGACTATCACAAGACCGGATTTGAGCTATGTTGTTGGTCAAGTCAGTCAGTTCCTGCATGCTCCACGGGTACCGCATATGATGGCGGTTAAGCGGATTCTCCGCTATGTGAAGTCCACACTTCATTTTGGACTTCGATCTGATTTGGAGGTGAGATTTGAACTCCGCATGGCTACACCGATGCCGATTGGGCAGAGATATTTCTCGGCAGGAGATCCACGTCCGGATATGCGTTTGGACTTGGGAATACGGCCGTGAGTGGGCTACTAAGAAGCAACCGACCGTGGCATTGTCTTCCCAGATAAAGAGTATCGTGGTGCTATGAATGCCACTTGTGAAGCAGTTTGGCTTCGTTCCTTGCTTTCTGATATTGGAGTAGATTATCCTAGTCCTACAATTATCCTAATTGATAACATTAGCAGCATGATGTTAGCTAACAATCCTGTTTTTCATGCTATGACAAAGCACATTGAGGTGCACTATCACTTTGTTAGGGAGAACGTCCTTTCAGGTGTAGTAGATCTTAGATATATACATACATGAAATCAGGTTGCAGATATCTTCACCAAAGCTTTGCCTAGAGAGTCGTTTGCTATATTTTGACATTGTCTAGGAGTTCAGGATGTACATTTGAGCTTGAAGGGGAGTGTTAATATCCCAAGCTCATCGAGTTGATCTAGGGTTGTTACGTACCTATGGTACATATCTGTTTAGGGCTAACCCGAAATTAGGGTTTCCTTGTACTCACCCTATATATATACAAGGGAAGGCAAAGCCTTTCTCATCTCATTCCTGTACACTCTCTCTTGTCCCTTTGGTGTGCTCTACTCTTCTTGGAGTGATTCCTGAAGAGTCGATTTCTCAACAGACACATCCACCTTTTTGTCGGCGTTCCATCATATATTTTTACTTATATAAATAAAAAGAAAACTCTTATCATTTTATGTTGATCGGGTGTCAACTTCAAACATGTTGACGTCAAGAGCAAAAATATGAACTTGATCAGAAGTCCATAACGATTCCGTGATCGCCCACTTTGAATCCCGCTAATATGGAGCTACCCATAGTGAAAGTGGAACTATTTTAAGAACACTATATGCTCTAAGTTTGACTGCCATCCACGATCACATCTACGTTACTAGTGGTGTCTCTACGTGAGTGGTGACAAAATCTCAACAGTCACTTGTAATGCCCGTGATCTTTGAATCCATGTTTGAAATTCCAGTGGAAGAAATAGGGGTTAGTGAATGACGAAGACAATGAAGCGGGAGAGTGAGATATGAAAGTAGGGTAGTATACTTTGTTGCATATTGTATGGGTAAATTTTGCCTAACATAGAGAATGAATATATATTTCTCTTTGTCTTTCAATTTTGGTTCCATTGGCATCTAAATTGAAGACTATGGAGAATTATATAGAGAGTTATCATTTGTTTTTATTTTTTTAGAGTTTTTAGTGAAGTTTAAGCAATTTTTCTCAATTTGGACATATGGATCGGGATTTTTTTATTCCAATCTCTTCCTTTTCGTGCATTGGTTATATTGGGACCTAGGTGGAAAATTATGGAGATCATAATAAAAAGTTATGAGTGTTCTTTTAATTTTTGTATTTTCATAGCTGGCATTTTCCCATGAGAGGTGGGATGTTAGGGGGTTGTGGTTCTGCAAGTGGAAGGAGATACATGATGGAGCGCTTGGTGTCCTTATCATCTTCTTGTGCTAGCGATAGCTTCATTTCTCCTCATGGGACCGCCAAAAGTGATGCATGATACACCATGTCTAGTGTGTCATCGTCTCTTTACCTTGCAATGGGTAAAGACCCATATGGGAAAGATGCACAAAAGTTATGATTAGATCACTTGGGAATCACATGTGAGAATGACAAACACATTGATATTGGCATCGACATTTGTCATTTCTTGGATTATACAGACTACATCGATTCCTTCGTTGATTATTCTGGGTATACCGATCGACTCGTGGGAGTGGTTGACTTTCCATGCACGTTCTATTTTAGGGCTTTTTTAGACTAGGTTCCCTTGTCCACGTTTATTCTGTAGGTTCCTTCGTGCATTCCATGACAATGTTAGACGTGTTTTTTGCTTATAGCTCAATCAGTTGACACGTGATCCCATTTTTTCTATTACTTTAGTGATGGTGTCTACATTATACTAGAGTGGTACGCACTCAACATAGTGAGGTGTCACCTAGATAATTATCACGTTGGTAACGTAACGGTGATATATACCACGCCCGCATCAAACGGCGATATCTCATAGACGGTACCCACTGTGTTTTCTTTGAGAGCTAAAAGTACAGAACTACGGAGTTGCTTCTGCGCCATCTTGCTAGTCTTCACATCGTCACACCTACAGTAACATCAGGTACATGCATACAGATGTGTATTTCCTAAATGTGATCAATGAAGCTTGATGCACAGGTGAGAGTCGGATGTTTCAAAAGATGTATGCAGATTATAAGATAGTAATGGATAGGCACGACTGTCAGTCAGAAATGTGTTCATCCTGCTTGAAAACAACACGTGTACGCTTATGTTATTCCTTTCTGTCCACGGACTCGCCACAGTGACTGCAGATGTAGTGGATGCGCCAGTTTACAAAGCTAGAAATATCGTCTTTATTGATAACGAGAAATTTTTTGCATATTCAAGCTCACATTTCCACATCATTTCCGTAATTTCAGATCATTCTAGATTGAACTGTCGGATCCAGATTAATAAGCTCGAGCATGGAGGGGCTAACTCGCACGCAACTGCTTGATATTGTCAGAGATCTATAGAAGAAGGAATTTTACAGTTTCCATGCTCACAGTTATTCCAACTATAAGAAACTAACTTCGTCACAACTATGTATACTTAGTCAAGCATTAAGAAAATGGACACAGCAAGAGACCTAGCAGACGCGATCCTCGCAGGCCGATGTGACATAGTTGACAGTCAGCTGACCAGTGGGGACATCATTCCCTGGCAGCATCGCCACGCTGCGGCAGTGTTCGCAGCCATGGTTTACCAAGTCCTGGAACCTGGCCTTGATTTCACCACCACTGAAGCCATTAGCGGTGTTCTGGAGGAATGCACACTCTCCCTCGCTGACTCCAGCCATCTGGTTGCAGGCGATCTGATCGCCATTGTTGTAGTGCCTGTCGTCGGGCACCTGGTCGCGCACCATGCTGAAGAGCTTGGCCAGGCAGTTATCCTGACCGCACGAAGTGGAGCCGCAAATAGCCGCAAATAGCCGCAAATAGCACTGCCACGGCAATTTATACCCAACCCTTCGCAGTTGGAAGTCAGTATTGCAGCCATGACGATGAGGGCGATCACGTTTGTGAACTTCATGGTGTCGAGGTTAAGAACCTTGTGTGCAGCTCGATGCACAAGGCTGGGATCGAAGGGACCGAAGAATTGTTTGTTGGAAAGATAGAATCGATAGGCACCGTTATATGTATGAAACTGTTGCTTGCATGTGTGCTTTCTTTCAGAGGCAGTGACTGCTATTTATAAGTGTGGAAGGTGAAGAATAACACAGTCTAGTAGTCTCCGTGACTGGTCAATCATGGTCGTTATTGACCAAAGTCACGCATGAACAGCGTTGTACATCTGTATCGAAGCTAAATTGATGTCTGAAGAATCCGTCGAGACTTCAACTTGGAAACGTTACAAAAGATTCATGAAGATGTGTGATTGAATTTGCATTGGAAGTCCCTGGTCGTTGCATATTACACAAATTTGGACCTGAGTGATCTATTGTGCTTTAGCTGTCTTGAGAACGAGTTGTAGGGACTGTTCAGTGTATTGATTGAATGCCAAGAGAGATACAAACTTTAGCCCATATTAGAAAATTTGTTCGTAGTTTTGGCTTCAACGTAGGAAGAACAGAACTATCCTTAAGCTTCAAAACCATGCATTCCTTTCGATATTATTTGAAAAGATTAAAAGCGAAACTCTATTGTCTTGTTAATCTTTCAGTCTGAAGTTGAGGTAATATGAACTAATCACTACGTATTCACGTCTCGCTGCTGAAGTATGGACCATTGCAAATCTGAGTCTGACACCTGCATCACTTGTCTTTAAAGTGAGTTAAAACTTTCGAAAAAAGCACAGATAATGAAATCATTTCATGCATCATGAATCGATAAAACAATAACTACTATGCCCTTCATACGTCCAAAAACTGTGAAACCATCACGAACAAATCATCCCGCTCACGATTACATGAATACGTCTCTGAAGTCTTGGGAACTCTCAAGTCCTTCAGTATCGAGTCCGTACCTTTGCAGGTCAAATTCTACACCTGCATCACCTGCCGACACCTAGCTCTAAAGTACTGATTGAAACGTTCGACATATTTTTACGATTCGATTTCATGGAAGGAATTCTTTCTTCATGTTTTGTTTAACAATCCATCCAGCAAGTCATCCAACCACTTCTAGATTTCAGTCTGAAATACACTTACAGGAGCAACTTAACGTCGGGACGTAACCGGTTTGAGCGAGCAAGAAGATGAACGCCATGTTTTGAGCGCGGGTTGACGTCAAGGCATGGGTTATCCAGCAGATTCTCATGGATAGCAAGCACACTACAATTAACTGTCGACGTTCGTCCCTTTTATTCTTCCCCGTCTTTTCGTTTCTTACCGTAATCCGTTTGCTGCCGTCGACCTTGGAACTACAGTAGAGAAAAAGAAAAAATAAAACAAAGTTGTAGCCTGTGGCGTAACTCATACTTCATTTCAGATATGGTGGTCACGAGCACTGGGGTAACGCCCAAGGATCCTAGTCTTACATACCTTGTCTTTCTATGTGTCAAAGAATTAGTAGCAGTTTACGTTGGTCACGAAGTTACGCTCAAGATCCGTCGTAGTCCATCGCTGGACTGCGAATTCACTTCTCGTCTGAGTCACCTAACTTTTTTTCAGCTGAGTCTTGAGATTATCTATAATCCTATTGTATATTTTTTCACTCTAGTGAAAGATCTGCGGCAGCCCGTGTACGTAGAGTAAATTATGGGGTCTCTTCCAACAGCTTCACTCGGTGGAGGGAAGTGTTTTAACATTTCACGAATGATTACTTGAGTAAACATGGGACCGGTGTACATGGTTTGTGTTCAGAGCGATGCACCCCAAATTTCTCTCCCATTCACAGGCAAAGAGGAAAATCAGGCTTCATGTCTCTAACAGGCTGAGTGGATCTCGAGTGCAAAATCTTCAGTTTCCTGTGACCTGAAATGTCAGAAATTAGTTCTCCCGGAAGGTTTTCAGGTTCATAGAGGCCAAGAAAGAATCGCGGTACCCAAACAAACGACATATCTCATATAACGGTACTTGTTCAAGTCGAGGATAACTAGAATCTGGATAGATAATCTCCTATGTTGACCATATGTACCATTGCCACTTCGGTTCTGACACCGCATCACTTTATTTTCTTTGCTGTGAAGATACAAGTTTCCAACATTCCTCGTTTCTTGAATCTGATTCTTGATCCCCAGATATCGATTCAGTGAACATCAGCAATAAATAGTCGCTTCACCTCATGGTCAGTGATCACATTGATCACATTGATAAGTCTTTTTACCAGGTCCTTTACATCTAGTTAGCAGGTCTCATCTTGTGGAGAAAAAATTTTCCATGGAATTCACATCCTTTTCCATAATTTTTCCATGGAATTTCCGCTTGGAAAATCCTTCAGTATTAGAGGATTCCTCCCTTGCAGCTCAAATTCAACACCTACATCAAATTTTCGTTGCAAAGAGCACATGCACACTGTTTTACTTTACAATTACTTCACAAAATGTGTGTTCATTCCGCAAAGTTCCTGCTATTTTAGCAGACGATCTAATGAAAATAAGGCGTGTGCCTGTATCTATAAATCTTGGACGTAAACAATTTGAGTCGAGCTAAACTGTAAAGCCAGTGCAATAAATTTCGTATTTGTGCTCCGGCCCACTTTCTGAATCTTCGGCTGCTGGATTATAGAACGGCTACGTAGAGGTTACGGAGCATGCTAATCGCATACCAGTTCCCCGAAAAAGGTCGAATATAGACCTGGACTCCGCTACAGTCTTAGGCTCACAAAACTCTTCGAACGCTTTCTGAGGTTTTAGGAAACTATGAATATGGATACACAAAAAATTGGAACGATATTTCGAATGTTGAAGATTGCAGAAGCATATCTTATGAGCAGAATGCACCCGCCTTTCAGTGTATCGAAACACTTTCATGTTCTGCATCGTCTGCTTGCAGGGGCGTAGACACACTTCAAATGAGGCTAAAGATAATAATAACCAAATTTTAACCCGGGAAGGTGCATCTTAATGAAAATCATTTTGATTCATCACGGGTACCCGTGCTTACCAACTGGCGTGTGGTTGTATTCCTGGCTGTATTGCAGAACAAGTGGTGAGTGACCGACACTGGTAACTCGTCTGCAATCTGCAACCAACATTATAATGTTTTACTTGACCACCCTGAACACAAACAAACCAACTGCACACTTCCGTAATTAGTGTGTATACTCAAGTAGTGTGAATAATTAATTAGTGTTAAAGCAAGTAGTGTGATTCATACCAATCTTGCTCCAAAAATCTCTAATACTAATTGGGGGTATTTTCACATTGAATGAAGTTTTGAAAAACTCTGGAAACCCCCTTGAAAGGAAGTACCTCAAGTATACTTCCACTCTAAAATTCCGGTCCATCATGGTTCCTCTTGACTGGATTCTTTCGTTCCGTCGTTGGGGAAATCACCTAAATTTGGTTGAAGGAGTAGAGGGCATTATTGTAACTCACTTCCTACTCAAAGTACTTGTTACAGCACAAACATACTAAAGTCTTTGCCACAAACAAACCACTCCAGGAAAAACACCTCAGGAAATAATATCAGTAATTTCCAAAGTACGAAAACCATATGTTGATATGCAACACCCCCTTAACATTAACTTGTCCAAGGCCTCCCCTCTATCTGATCCGACAGGTGTCAGATAAGGATGGTTATGTGTAATCTCTTATTCTTCTTTATCTTTTTCCCTCTCTACTCTTGTCCGTCTCTCTATAGCTCTATGTCTATTCCCTAAATTATGTACTTTGTGTTATGGGCATTGGGTTTTAATACTTGAGAGAAGTGAAAAAAGGTAGAATGATGTGGAATGTGGCCCCTATAGGGACAATATGAGTGGCCCAAAAAATTGACACTTGGTTTACCATAGGTAGGTATGTGACATACTCCCCAACTGCAAAAGATCACGTCCACATGATCTATAAACCAATATAGATTTTATATGATCATAGCCAAAAATATTATAAACACAAATGACGCATTAATAACCACTAAACTTTATTTCTAATAACAAATAATACAAAGTTTGTTTCTACATTATTTCATGTCATCGTAACCACACACACGTTTATAAGCATAAATTATGATTTGACTCAAGTTAATATTAAGGTTATCACGGTTACTTCTACCTTGAGTTATTGTTGTCTCTTATTGTTTAACCTCTTGTTTCTCTTACGGGAAACAAGAGGTTAAAATATTAGATGGGTACCGGTTCACACCTATTCTGCACTAGGAACGTTTTACTCAATCTAAAAATTCTTTCAATAGCTTTTATTGTCATTCTCGTGATCTCTTTTATGGTCAACTCTATGTTAAATATAAGTATATACTTGAATTCGCATAGATTATATCATTTATAATATTCTACCATGACCTTCAACTATATGCACAATAATGCAAATTATGCTAGATTTAGTATTGACATTGTATCTTTGAATTGACGACCCTTAAAAGATGCAATAATTATTTACGGGCAAAAAAATATATTTCATACATGTCCAACTTCTTTTTCAAAACATTACAGTGTTTCCATTTTCATCCTTATTTCTTTCATTTAATTTAATAGTCCCAAAAAAAGTGTTCCACACATTTTTTGGAATGAAAAAAATGTGTGGATTAAAATATATATTTTTTGGGATGAAATTTTCTTGTAAATGAAAAACTATTTAACTGGATTAAAATACACATTTGATTAATCCAATTAGAAAATCCAATAATTACCTAACATACTATCTAAATCAAATTTAGAAAAAATAATTAGTGGCTACTTCAATTGGCTAACATCAATATTGCAAGTATATACTTTTATGAAAAAAATTTGATTTTTTTTAAAGTTATTGGAGCCCTAAATGGTAATAACATTCCTTCTCAATGAACAATATAAGGATAGTAATCTCTTTAACCTAAAATCTTTCCCAACTAGAAAAAACATTAGCAAGTTCCATGATAGTTTTTTATGGGTCATAGGCATTTTTAAATACAACCTAGAGGATGGTTTGTACGAGACTCTAACATGTTGGATCGTAATTTTTCAAATATGATCTTTTCTACCCTATTTTTTAAAACCACGTATATGGTCATGTTTCAAAATAAAAAAATTTAAATTGTTTTGAGACTTTGGGAGCTTCTCTACGTTTCAAATTCTATATTTTTTACCCATAAAAATTAGGGTAGGCCAACAGAAATAAGCCCTACAAAAGTTGCGGAAATTGGAAAATTTTATTTCGACAATTGACCAATTCTCATAATGGATTGAACTTTCATATAAACTTATTTCATTCCCGTCCAAGACAATTCTACCTCATATTCCAAACTATCTAGGTCAAATAGTTTACAAAACAACAGAGCATCCAAATAAGTATCACCTAACGTGATTGTTCTCCTATGGATTGCATTAGTTAATGCTCTTTGTAGAACAATGGAAACATGTTACCTAAAATAGGCTATACAGTAATCTAAAGAGAGTGATACCCTCTACCGCCTAGTATGGTAAGCTCTCGTGCACTCTCTCACAAACATATCGAAGTGGATGTCCAAGAGACAAACATTTCTCTCATGATAAGTAGACAATGTTTCATCTTGACAACCATAATGACTATTTTGTGTCTCTTGCAACCTAAATCGCCCAATTAATATTGATCACCATCTCATTTTCCATCTTAGTCCACAACAAGCTGTTCTCAGGTCATGATTCACACACCTGCGCTATCTTTGTAGACAACCTTCCTTCTTCAAAGAGTGAATTTGTTTTGATCAAAATAACAATTGACATCGATGTGAGCTTGAAAACTCCAAGGTTTCTTCTTTTTCATCATGTCTCGGTAACGCTCCCAGTTGAAATCTTGGTCATGATCAAAATCTTAGTTCCGCAAGGAGTCGTACCCTCAATTGGAATATAGCTATTGGTTATACACATTAATCGTTCTAGCTCAATCTTAGAAAGATTGTTATGGAATGAAATTGTTATTGCAGCAAAAAGGTCCGAGACAAGCATGGTGCAAAGGCCTGGAGTGTTGGTCCACACACCCTATCTCTTTTGCTTCAAAAGAGAATGCTTTTCCATGTCTAGCAAGCATCTCTTTGAAACAACTTTTCTCATTTGCAAGAAAGAAACCATCATATCTAACCTTCAACTCCTTCATAGTGGTTTCAGTAAACTTGTGTACCATTTTACTAGGATCCATCAAGTTACTTTCTCTGCTCGCTTGTTGCACTTGTTCCTTTGAATCGTTTGGTAAAGGAGCAGCTATCGGTTTCACTTTCTTATCAACCGTTTTATATCTAGTCTCCACTCGAACCTCGGGTGATTCCCTCACCCTCGCGCAAAGACTTGAGCCTTTGACTCGATAGTTTTTCAAGTTCACGGTTCCAGATCTTTTAAAACCATTGTAATCGTACACGGTTCAATAACGGTGCTCACCGTATGAACCACGACATGACCCAAGTCTAACGACTTAGGTTCGCTCCGCTACCAAGGCAGAGAGCTTCAACCAAAATCCACTGAAACCATACTGTCAGCACACATGTTCCTTTCATGAAGTGACAGTCAGATCTGAGAAGAGAAGACTCAGAATCATGAAAAAAGGTGAGGTGGGAACCGTCGCGGAACATTCTTCCAGTACTGCATGTTCATTGTTTCCAACAAGTTTCACTGCAGAAAGAAATCACGGGAATAAATTATGTAGAAGAACCCTAGAAATGTACATAACACAACCTAAACAATAGATCTTTACCTTCATAAATTCAACCAAGTCATTTATCATTTTTATAGTTCTATGGTACGAAATAATACAAAACAAAAAATACTTATGGAAATTGAAACTTTATATCTTACATAAGCTACAACAATGAGTATGATTATACAACAAGAACAAGTACCGAACATCACAAGGGAAACAATCTAATGCACACTTGGTGTGAATAAGTCATGAAAAAATATCTGCAGTCAAAACTCTGTGCGACGAAAGCCATCCAAAAACAACTGAAATTGCTTCCGAATATATATTGTAACATCTTCTACAATCAGCAGCCAAGAGCGGGCTTTAAAGATGTAGCCCTACATTCTCCTCGAACCTTTAAATGTTAAAAGTATTCACAAATAGAGTGTGTCAAGGGATAAAACTAATCAGATCCACACAAGATATTGAGATTGAAAAAATGTGCAAGGCAACCCCTTTCCTGGAGCTTGGTTGGCGTCGTTGAGGCAAAATGATAAAACCAGGATAATGTTCAATTTATCTAGACCACATTACATTAGTCCCAAACCCTGACAAAACAAACTGCCTGATTAGACTACTTTCAGAACCCCAGCTTGCTTTACTTACCAAGGACATAAAATGGGCGATGCCATGATAATTGACAAACTAAACAAACTACTGATCGTCTGTTGAACCCGCAAATGTCGTACACACCTTATGCCATCTAGTAGGTCCCCGCTGTGATGCCAAGAGAAACCTGAGTAATTTCAAGATAAAACGATCTACCCTAAAAATCAGTTCACCCGGCGGACTCCAGAACTTGTTTATGCACTGTGGAGACAAAACTTTGTTTGACTCGATTCAGATTGTTGCGCCTCCACCCCATTCGCCACGTCTCTGATAAATAGGCTACATCAAAATCTACACCAGACTCAAATAAATTTAGCATGCAAAACTTATCTGACAAACATTTCAACTTGCAGGTCGCATCATCAAAGGCCAAAAGGACGACAATGACTCTCAATCATAAGAAAAGCGCTGCGTGAACAACAAATCCAGCTGCGGAGCACAATCTTTGAAAGAGAGAAGACCTGATCTTTTTAAAATTCATGTCTACGTGACAGAGTCGGACTGTCAAAATAAATTCCTTTCATCATTGTCCGAAACATGTGGATCGTACAAAAAATGTTCAGGGTCCAACGACCTTTTTGAGGTTGACCAGCTTCGAGTTCTCAAAAAAGAGGCGATGTGTACAGTAATCGAGCTCTAGGCATGGTAACCTGAAGTGTATCGGTTTTACAAAGGAGATAGCCCGACTTGCTTACTTTGGAAGCTACGTGGTTGGACCAGTGTCTGTGACAAGTTTTGACACTTCCACACGGTGCTTCAAGGACTTGCCACCTCAATGTTAAGGCGTGTAGCAGATTACAGAATTGAAGAATCCGCTATGACTAAGTATGCCGAGTAGGCCTCTAAAGCACAGTCGCCAATCTTCACAGCTGCATTCGCCAGTCTTACAGCAGTACACGCCGGAGTTTCTATGCTTGTTCCAGAGCATGTAAAGATTGTCGGTAGCGTCTTGGAATTACGGCCTCGACAGCACGGTCACTGCCAGTAACGAGTGGACTTCACATCCGACCGCATCAAGGCGTCGGTAAGCGGTGCTGTCACGGCCTCGCCCGAGATCAAGATTGCAACAAGCTGCACATAGGGATCTCTAGAAGTAGTTGCACGGCCTCATCGACCAGAGGCCGGAAAAGAAGAGCATGAACACACGCCGCCTATTATAAATAGTGTTCTGTACAATAACAAAGAATAGTAAGGCAACCATGAGATTCCAAAATTGAAAGTCCAGACATTAACGAAGAAAGCTTCAATTGCCACTGAGAAACATAATACAGCTTCACAACCACAACCAACTTGCTTCCTACGACAACCACATTGTGTATCCTCCAGCAATAAATGAAGAGGGTTAGACGAATAGTAAGGCACTATTCTTCAACTTCTGGACGATATGATTGTGAAGATCATCACATTCTTCAGTACTTACAGGTAGCAATATACATAATAGCATCCCGAATCATGAAATGGATCGGAATCAAGGGTAGAATCAATATTGAAATAGTGAAACAGCTTAGGATCCAGATTGATAGCTAGGGCAAAATCATCCAACGTAGAAAGAATACATATCCGAAGACATCGCTCCTTACAAGACAGCAGACTCAAGCCATCAATGGCTTGCAGGTAATAACTCCACTCACATAGGTAACAGGAAACGCTCTTGCATTACAAGATGCTGAGACAACACCTCACTGAAATGACTGCACGTGAAGCACATGTAGATAGAAAGTAATTTGAGACCTAGCTCTGCCACACATGCAGCTATCCTTCCGAACTATCGGGAGACATTAGCGCTGAAATACCATCTTCGTCTCCAAGATTTCTCGCCTTTCAAGCAAATCCAGCCTAGGCTTAAGACGGAGGGGTGGTTATAACCTGGGATGAACTACACTCGTCTTTCTCATTATGTCATACATTCAACTGCATGTAAACTACAGTGCGAGCCTTCTCCCAAGTACAAGCAGTTTCAGGCGTTATCCATGGTTTAGAGCTCTTTGGAAAGGCTCCACGCTGTAATGCTCATCCGCGTTTTACAAGATAATGAAGCTCTTTAAATTCAGAAGCTTCAACTTCTTCGGCCTAAGCTACAACCGGAATTGTTCTGGGCACCGATCACACAGGAAGGAAATGGTTCTGGGCATAGCTTCAAAATAACATCTCAATGCAACAAACTGACCCTTCAACGTCTTCCGAATAGGGCAAAAGAACAGAGAATGTACATATCGGAGGACCACGCTACATCTAGACTTCCGAGGTGCAGTTCACATAGTTGTTTCCCAAGCAAACTATCCAAAAGGGTTGACACTGTCCTGACTGCTTGTCCGTCACAAGGCGATTAAGCCCCGAGGCTGAGAAGCTGATACGGGACTACGAAGACAGAGAGAAGGAAGTCGGGTGAAAAGCAGCAGGAAACCAAGAGGGTGAACGGAAAAAAGTTGACTACGCGCAGTAAAAGAAACCGAAGCAAAACATTTTACCCACGTATGGTGGCCTCCGACAAAAGCACTACTCGACTCCCTCCCAGACATTGGTTATCTTGATATTTTTTCCACTTTCAGGAACAGACGGTTCTTTGTAGCTCATCCCTGAACAGACATCTTTGAACCTAGACGCGCTTGACCAGACGCAGGCCCAGCTCCTCTTTACGGAGAGCTTTACGTTACAAGTCCCTCACGTTTCAAAGGCCACAACACTATGTCTTCCATATGAAACCACCACAAGAATGCGGCACTGAAGGCTTTGATCCCTTAAACTACACCTCGACCAACTCGGAGTCGAGGAGGCAATCACGAACAAACCCGGAGTAATACGTTGGTGCAAAAAATTGTAGAGAGGTATCCTAAAGAACTGGTAACAAACTCCTCAGCTCTCACAGTGTTTCGCAAATGACGGCATTATACGGGAGACGGCTGAAAAAAAATTGATAAGAGCACCTGAGGACTACCCACTCGTTCAGAACTCCATGCAGCAAAACTTCCGTCTACCAGGTCCTGCTGACTGAAAGATAGTCCCCAACTAAGCTCTACCCAAGCAATGGCAGACATGTTATCTACAGTCCTGGATGAATCATGCGGATACATCAGGCGCAAGTCAGACCGTCCGATACAAGAAGCCATTCAAATCAATATTGTAGCACCACTCCATGCCCAGTACCAGTACACCGAACACTCGACGGGATATATAAAATGAACTCAAAGTAAACCGAGAGTCGAGGTAATCTAGAAGCATACCAGTGCTTCCGTGTTTGACGTGTTTCATTTTCGCTAGTTCCACCTGCGTCTGCATGAATAGTTGCATTCTTTGAAGCTCCAAATCCTTAGTAAATTCCATCCGCTTTGTCTCGAGGTCGGCAAGTTGTTGTTGCTTGGCACTCTCTATCCTTTCATACACTTCCCCGAACTTGATAATTGCCCTAGCTAGATCTTTGAACGGTCCATCCTGCAGCTTCCTCTTCTTGACAATCTTTCCTTCAGGGCCCGGGGTGGTGGCGTGAGGACAACTGTCGGTCATATCAGGACTCTCCTTCGACTTGGTGTTCGTGGAGGCGTTGTTGAAGGTCTTGGGCTCGCCGTCATCGACCCTGTCCCTCTTCCGTTTCTGACTTTTTGCCGACTTCTTATGTTTTCTTGAAGTGCCAATCAATTCGTCTAACTTCTCGAAGAAAGCCCATTTGCTACCGGCTCCGCTAGTGGCAACCTTGTTCTTTTCAAGCTTATACTTCTTCTTCAATGTGTCCAACCTGTTCTTGCATTGCACATCCGTTTTCGGAGTTTTCCCATCCTCGCGGTTGTTAACGGCTTCCGCAACATCCTTCCAGTGCTTCTGCTTCAGGTTACCCCGGTTGAGCTCCATGTAACGGTCGCCCCATGCTTCGATGAGCGTGAACGTGGCCCCTTCGCTCCAACAATCTTCACGGCCATGCTTTTCGTTGCCATCTCCAATCAGCTTCAGGGACCGCGAAGTGGGAGTCGAATGGATACCGGGAAGCGACAGCGTGAGTGCGTGGTGTTGTTGCGAAGCATCGGCCGAGCCATGAGCGCCATGGTGTGCATGAGCATGAAGGTCCTCTTCCATGGACGGAATACCCACGGGGTCCGGCCCCGGCAGAAGCCAACTTCAGGGAAGAAAAGGCAATGCACGGGTGATGGGGAGGGCTCTAGGCCAGGCCCGAGGGGCCGGGGCGACGCACGCAGAGGAGGGGAGGGGATGGAATGGGCTAGGCGTGACGAGCGAACGTGACGGGTTTCCTCTCGTTCACTGCTCTGTTTCTGTCTCTCGTCGCTCGCTGTTCGCTCTGCGTTCGCTGCTCGCCTTCCTGATTCTGGTCGCTCACTTTCGCTACTACTTTTCTCTCCCCTCCCTCTCTGCTTTGTCTATTTGCTTTTTCCCTCCCGCTCCCCCTCATCCTGCGCTGCCTCTCTGGCCATTCAAGCTTGGAAGGAAGCGAATTCTCCTTCTCCCTTGCCTTGCGTTGCCCACCGCGGCCCTCCCCGCGCCCCCAACCACTCCCTCCCCGCGCCAACCCGCGGCTCTCTCCCCCCTCCCGAGCAACAAACTCAGTTGCCGGAGAATGCGATCGCGAAGCAGCAATCAGCAGCGCCCGGAGCAGCGTCGCTCGCTTGCACAGAAACTCTCTCTCGGTGATGTGTGGGGCAGGCCAGGCCTCATCAGGCAACAAGCACAGACGCAGAGGGATGCAGGCAGGAAAGGCAGCAGCTCCAGGCAGGAGGCAACAGCAGGAGCCGAGCACCAGAAGTTGAGAAAGACGAATAGCGTGGCGTGAGAGCGCGGGGGAAGGAAAGACGAAATCAGGCGAGGAGGACGAGCGGCAGCAGCAGAAGGAGCATCGTTTCTCATTGACCGACTGACTGCCTGAACAAACAAAACTTGCTGACTGAAGCGAGGAGTGGAGTAACCCTCCGAGCCCAGCCGTCTTCTTCTCTCCGCACGAACATACTACAGACAAGAACAGGCCGGCCCCATGCGTCGGTCGGTCGCGGGTGGGCCGAGCGAGAGGTCGTTCCGAGAGCGAGCGAGCTCAGAATCGCTCGTCAGAGGAAAAACGCGATGGCGATGGCCGGGACGCGAACCCGAGGGATCGACCTCTCTCGTGCTGCAACAGCAGCAGCGATCCAACCGCAACTGAAAGAAAGAAAAGGAGGAGAGGAAAAAAAAAACGAGGAGTCGACGAAGTGACGCGGACGCGCTTTTGGTTGGAAAGACGTCCGGCCCTTTGCTGTTGTTGTGTTCTGCCAGGCTGATGCCAGGCTGACCCCGGTGCCCGCTGTCGCGACGGGCAGCGCTTCCGACTCTCGTACTCCCGTGCCCACTCTTCTGCCCAGCCCGTCTTAATTACCGCTCTCTCCTCGGCGGCAACTCTTTCCAAATTTTCCAGTAGCCCTCGCTACTCGCTCAACGACCCCCACCTCCACCCACTTGACTCGGCTCGACTATCCCGACGCGGCCCTACCCGACCGGACCTGGCCAGTGAGTAGCCGGGTCCCTCCTCGCTTTCACCCTTGGTTTTGCCCTGCCTGACCCGGGTAAAAGCAGACCAAACGGCGGCAACGCGCAGGGCGGCAGGGATATGAAATTATCGCGTGATACCCCGGAGGCATGGACTCCCTGTGCTCTTCCTCCCAAACGGCACATTGGGATTTGAGCGTTTTCTCCTTTTGCCACGATGTTTAGCTTTTCCCCATTTAGCGGCGTCTTTCCACACCATGTCCATTTGGGTTCCAGCCAGCTTTGGAAAGTTTTACGCTAGATTTCTCATCATGTCTCATTCTCGGTCATTTAAAATGAATTAATTTTTGCTAACATAATTCTCTCCTCTATAACGTAGGCTGGAATTTTGCAGGGCACTCATCATGACTATAGTTAATCATGATGTCATTAGTGATATGGTGTTTGCTAAGATAGGAGAATAGATATAACTCATATGGTATCATCATCTCTATGTGGAGTTTATATATCTTGCATTCGGACTCGTGTATGAAGACTTGAAGACCTACACTTGGTTCGGAAACACCATGTTTATGTAGCATGCGGTGTGTTATGTATTTTACATGTGACATTGTTTCAAGTAGAGTGATTATCCATCTTCCCATGTGGACGGTGCAAGGAACTGTAATAGCCAATGTCTCTTTGCTCCTCTAGTTTTATAGTTATATGAAACTATGGACACTCAATTTGACATGTTAGTGAGAGAATGTGCTAGAATCTATCATACTATGCTATCACTCTCTTTAGCTTTTTGTACAACATATTTTAGTCAATGTGTATCCATTGCTCTATATATAGTATTAGATGGGACAATCCATATGAGAGCAATCATGTTAGGTTATACTTCTTCATATGATCATGTATTACATATATCGTTTGATCTAGATAATTCTAATATCTTAGATGTTGTCTGACATATATTCCATTGTGATGCTATTGGGATCTAGCTTCATCTTACCCCTTTGGATTCATCTATATTAGATTTGATGGGGTATTTTCATCCTTTTTGCTATATTTATTTGGTCCACTTGGGTATAAATTTTGCAGTATGTAATATCACCACACATCGAAATGATGGAAAAATAGTTTTCCACCTACATAAAGTACCAACATTCATAATATTCAAATCATAAACTATAAGTATGATGATGGTCATGATCTACACATTGGATTTATAATATGCAATAAACCGTTGAAATAAGATTGAATTTTTATGAAACTTCTAAATTTTCAAAAACATTAATTGGACTACGAATCTTTATAAGTATGATTCTTAGTCCAAACTTTGTCATAAAAAATGAAAAATAATGAAAAATAAAAAAAATTTAAACAACCATTTTTATTAAAAATATAAAATTTTTTTCAACACATAAAAATATCTATAAATTTCAATTTATCAATGTTAAATGTATAATTTTGTGAAACATGACAAAAAACTAATTTTTCTCAAATTTTTTTTTATTAACATATGTATATAAATAATAAATCATCCAAGTATAAATTTATATCTCTTCATCTATAACATAAATACAACATCTATGAAATGTTTATTTCAAAATAAACAAATTTTTAAAAGTAATTAATTCAAATAAAAAAACAAAAAATTAAATACAAAAATATATATCTTATTCAATAAAGAGTTACTCTTAACAGTCACGTAAAAATTTAAATAAATCTAAATGAACAAATTATTAAAATAAATCTAAAATATTTTTTAAAAATTTAAAATTGATTTAGTATATATAGTACGTATTAAGTAGAAATATTCAACCAATAAAGTAAAATTAAAATTAAAATAATTTTTTAAAATAATTTTTATTTATTAAAATAATTGTAAATAATTTTGAAATGATACATTAAATCAAAAATATCAAAAATTATATTATTTATTAAAAAATATTATATTCAATTTATAATTCAATTAATTTTATCATATTAATATAAATCTAAATAAAAGATAAATTTGCAATTTATTGTTAATATTAACGAAAAATCAATTTTTAATTCAATAAAATAGAAATTTTAAATTTTAAAATTCAAATTTTCAATGAAAATAAAACTTTTTAATATATACTTTTTTAAATTTTATTAAATTTTTTAATATATATATATTAAAATATACTAAATATAAATATATATGATTGGGTCATGGGAATCTAACCACTCTCAAGACCCGATCAGTATGCTCGGAGCAATCAACAAAGGAATCGATGTAGTTTGCATATTCCCCGAAGTGACAAATGTAGATGTCAATGTGATTGTCCTCCTCATGTGCACATCCCAAGTGGTCCAATCATAATCTTTGTGCATCTTTCCCACGTGGGTCTTTATACCTTGCAAGGTAAAGAGATGATGACATACTTGATGGTGGATCATACATAACTTTTGGTAGCCTCATGAGAGGAAGTGAAACTATATCTAGCACAAAGAGAACGATAATGACAACGAGCACTCCATCATGTATCTCCTACCACATGCAGAACCACAACCCCTTGACACCCCACCTCATGGGGGTCATATTAAAAAAAATAATCATAATTATGAATGACTCTATTTTGTTTATTATTCTATAAAAATATATTATTTGATCAATAATTTTAAATTTTTATATAAAATAAATAAATAATCATGAATAAAGCATAAAAATTAGTGAAACATTCAAGATATTATATATTTTATTCTCAAAAAAATGATTTTGTGTTATCAATTGATATTGTTTCAAATAAATATTTGATATATTTTACTACTTAAAGTTGTATATGTTTTATTTTATATCATTTTTTGTTAAAAATAAATAAATTATATATTATAAGTTTAAAGTATTTGTCAAAAGTAAATATTTTTTAATATCTTTTAAAATATCACCATTCTTTTTTTATAAATTATATTGTGTGATCATTTATCAAAGTTAATATATACAAATCTTATACTTTTCTCAAATTTTTCAAATTTATTCTATTATAATCATTATTATTTTTATAATTATCACGCACAAATGTAAATATTTTTATAAATCACAATATTGTAATAAATTATAAAATTAATTTTACATATTAATTTTAAAATTTCGAATAATTTTTATATATTTTTTTAAAAAAAATTTAAAAGCTTGTAAAATAATATATTTTCATAATTTGTTTTAAAAAAACTCTTGAAATATTATTTTGATCACATAATATGAATAGTTCTAACTTTCAAAAACAATAAAATCAATAATTAAGTTGACAAGGCGAAAAGTAGCTAGAGTTATGTGTACATATGTGTATAAAAATATACATATTTTTTTATCATAATGAAAATGAATTTTTTGAATTAATAGTGATTTTATGATCTATCATTTTCAATTTACAAAATATTGTTATTTGAACTTTGAATTTTTATAGCCAAGGTAATATTTTTTTTTCTCATGAAATTATAATGTAGGATGATATAACAATATATTTGTATGGTTGCAATTTGAAATTTGTGATTATAGATGTATGCTGAAAATTCACCATAATTATATTTTTATCAAAAACAATTGAATGATTATAAAAAGGTTTCAAAATGTGTGTAAATGATGACATGTTATGTGTTTCAAATGTGTTTATATAATTGTTTGATATGTTTAATTATATATTTTTTATTTGTTATATACACAATATGAATTAGATTGTTGTTATCAAGCTGATATTTATAAATACTTCATCTTCAAAATCTGTGTTATCCATTATGTTCACTTTGTATTTACTAGCTATATAAGAATGAACATATTTATAGGCTTTGTTATATAATTATATTCAAATTATATTAAATTATTAAATGTAAGAAAATATGAATTTTGCATCATGATATTTGTTACTATCAATTATAACACAATAGGTCAATGACCACATGAATTAAATTTAAAGCTATTTGAACTAGATTTATATCTTTATTTGGATGTTTACTCAAATCATTGTATGATTAGATATATTTTAAATGTATATTTTATATAAAAAAAATTAATATTTTAATGAATGTTAACAATTAAAATCAAACATATTAACTTATCGGTTTATTTAAAATAATTATAAACAAAAAAACAAATAAATAAATATATGTATAGTTATCAATATCAATATTAATATTTAATTAATATAATATAAAATTTAGTTTTCATTTTAAAATATCAAAACATATGAATTATATTTATTTATAAATTTAACATACAATTATATTTTATAATTTTAAAATTATATTAATATGTTATATATTTATTTATATCAATTATATTTTAATCTTATATTTTTTAATCAATTTTTATTTTTGTTTGAAAAAAATTATATTTTATCCAAGAAAATATTTTTATGTATATTTCATCAAATCAATTATTTACAATCAAATTTAAAAATAAAAATCATATTATATTTTTTGATAAAAAATTTATACTTTAATTTAATATAAAATTTCAATATATTATTATATTAATTTGACTTGATTTATATTTGTTAGTTTTTATTTCAATGATTATTATATTTTAATATAAAATAAATTTTACATTTTATTTATTGATTTTATTTAATTTTTTCAAATTTGATTATTGATTATTTGTATTATATTTTATATATTTTTATATTTTAAATTGATGAGTTGATCATGTCAAAATAATTTCATTTTAATATAGCAATAGGGAATACCCAAGACGTTAGAAGTACTAAAGTCCTTGGTATCCTTTAGTACTTCTAGAGGATGACTAAGAGTTGATGCTATAGGATCTTTGATATCCACTAAAATTATCAAATCATCAACATAAACATGAATGTGACTATTTTGTGATATCAACTTCTTGTTGTGTGATTAGTTCCCCATATAAGCTCATATAGTTGTCAATGAACATGACAAAAACTCATAAGAGTTGAAGTTATTACAACATCCATAACATGATGAGCAACATATTGCACCTCTATGTCTCATGTTACCATTAATATTACATGTTATTGCTACACAAATGATGTGCAAACAAGATCTTGTTGTCAAGAGTTCGCAACCCATACTTTATGAAAAAAATTTGAAAAATTTGAAAATATAAAAATAATATTTTAATCATAATCATGATCGAGGAAAACAATTTTTATATTTCATATTTTGTAGTTTCAAGTAGGTTTGCCATGCATATGTAGAAATAAATATATATATATATATATATATATATATATATATATGTAATTAAAAAGTATTATTATAATTTTACTAAAGATACAAAGTTATGAATATTTTAAAATTGATGTTAAATTATATTTGAAACTTTATTCAAATATTTAATTCATAAATTCAGTTATTATAAAATATATCATTAAAAAAATAAAATCTATAAGTGTATTAAAGAGTATCAAATTTGCATAGCCAAAATTGCATCAGGGAGATCAGAGTCATATATCAAAAAGAATGTAAAGACCCCATCAAGTCATTTAAGGATGAAACCAAATGGGTAGGATGAAACCAGGTCTCAATAACATCACAATGGGAAATATATCATATTGCACATAAGATATTGGAACTATCTAACTCAAACAGTATATATATTGCATAAGCATATGAAGAAGTAACTAATGTGATTGCTCTCCTATGGATTGCATCACTTAATGCAAATTGCATTAGAATATAGATAAAGTCTTGAATATCTTAATCTCCCTCATAGCTGAGATTAGATTGTCCAACGTAATGAAAATGATTAGGGAAAATTGATATTTTATCACTTGATGTTGTCACAAGAACAATCTTATTTATTCAGAGCACTCCTTACTACGCACAAACAATGGCAATGGAGGATTACTCACCCCTCACACGAAAGGAACTTTGCACCAACGTGGTATTTGGCGGTTTAGAGTCAAAGTCGTGTATAGAGATATTATAATACTGGTTTGCAAATCTGATGTTTGTGATTTCTCAACGACTGAAATGTTCGTGCTAATCCTCTCCCTTTTTTTATCCTTGGGATTAGCTTTTCACCTATCTAGTAGCAGCAATCCGACACATGCCAACAACATAAATGGAGGGAGTGAGGCCATTCTACCACATATACAACGCCTTCGCACATCTTGGATGTAATGAAAACCATAGAAACTAACAATATACTTCATCTAGACCATATAATACTATACCATAGACTAAATTGTTAGAAGTATATTTCGTACTTTCATGATTTCAACATGAGTCGCGAACCTTCGTATAACATTTGATAATGACAAAATAAACGTCACTACAAAGTCAAATACGCGATATGCTTGGGGAAATTAGTAGTCCTGCAGTCTAGCTTGAGGTCTTGGTTGTGCATTAACCTTCCGTCCACATAGAGATATAGTTCCTTCCGCTGTATGCAGAATTATATTAGACGCGAGACCAAACAGGAACTGCCTTCATCTCGGTTTAAACAGGAAAATCTCGAACGGAGGACAGGATCTCGAGTGCCCATTGAGGACTATGCTCACGAGAGAAGCATACGAAGGTAATGTCCTCCCATGATTCCTTGGAATCTGCGGAGGAGGGAGGCCCATGGCTATCCGTGGGAACAGCTCTAGTAGGAGAAGTATATCCGTATAAACATTCACAGAGAAGACAAACATGGTAGGAAGAAACTATTATTGGATGTATCGGGCATCTGTTATTGCCCGGTAAACACACCAGAGGAGTCTGCCGTCGCAAACGAGACGACCCACGTGGCCGAGAAGGTCCCGGCGGCGGTACGGCAGAAAAACCCACTAGCAGCTCACGACTACTCACAACAGGGAAGCCGTGATAAGGAGCAGCACCGGTGCCGAACTCACTCCCTGCAGAAGGGCCGGCATGTTGACCGTTCAACGGCCGGTGAGAGGAATGCACGCGGCCCTTGCCGGCCCTGCTGTCGCTTTTGGAACGTGTAGGGTCCCGACCTTCATGACGCCCGCCACGTGGTGACATTCACCCTAGACGGGTGCAGGTAGACGGTAACTGCCGACCGCCGGGTCAGATCACGGCGAGATAGTCATTGAGTGTAATGCGAACTCGACCTTTCCTGCCGCCCTGAATGTGGCGATCCATTATTATGATCGCCTATTCACCCAACCCAGACACGTCGCAAATCGCACGGTGTGTCGATGCGTGCTTTCGCGCTCCTCGCCGGCGCCTGCCACACGTCACTGGCAACCGGCAATTCCATCAGAACATCTGACTGGCCGCCTTTTTTTGTACAGTCCGCTGTCTTTCAGTGTCATTTTTCTCGGGGACGACTTTCCCGGAATGTTCTATCAACCTGGTTCACGATGTACGATGTTACAGGCGTGAAATCGTATTCCAGAACTGGAATTTCGGATTTAAGCAGGAGGAACCCATTCTTCTTACTTTACACGACATCCAATAAAGAAGAAAGGAAGACATAATAAAATAACCAAAGGGATGGGAAGACCCCATCAAGTCGACATCCAATCAGATAAGTGACAAGTTGAATTTGGACATCTGTACCCTGTACAATGTTGTGGATACTCCTTACGAATACTCCTTCCGTTGAACCGAACATATGGATAATGGTAGTAACCACTTTATTACTGATTGTATATATACAATAAATATATTCCTTTTGTAAATTCTGTATATGTTGTGTTTGATAAGAAATCACACAAATATTTGAAAATAAATCTCCTTAAAAAACAAACAACTTTAAGCGTGGATAAGAATGTCAAATTATAACTTTAACATCCTAATTTCAAATTGTATTATCGTATAAAAGCTCAAAGTAATGATAAAATGTATACTCAACAAAATATCCTTCCCTTTTATACCACTAGCCCAAACCTACAAGAATCTTGGAATACATCTCTCAACTCAACTTAAATAGGAACAATATTACAATAAAAACTATAAAATAAATTCCATATAATACCTAGCCATAAACTTATATACTCCTGCAAACTATAACGAATCCCTTTGTTGAACACGCTTTCATTGTCACCCCATTTTCATTTGCCATAAACTTAGACTCCTTCAAACTATAACAAATTCCTTTGTTGAACACACTCTGGTGTGTTTATAATATCCATATAAACACATCAGAACTGCAACCATGTCCTCAACACACTTCCAAAGCACTAGGACATAATATAGACTACTCCCCATTCACATTGCAAAATTTTTCAAATACAAACCCAAACTACAATGTACTCTAACCATTTTATTCACAAGATATTCAAAACCTTTTTTGCAATCATATAAATTTACATCATTGCCCCCAACACAACCATACCACAACATGTGGCAATAAAATACATAGATATGATCTCAACATATGCTTGCCACTATATAGATTAATCCACATAGCATTTGAAAATCACAAGAAGTCTTTCAACAAATCATCATTAAACACCCCACAACACCATACCAAATCAATTATTATGCAATTACATTAAAATATTTAAAATCACTCATAGCTACTTATCCTTAGCTATTTCATATCCATACACTTATAATCATCAAATTAAATATATGATATAATTTTTGGGAACAACTCTATGTTCATATTCTTTGCATAGTCAAAGTAAAACATGGTTCATGACTTTCCACATTTACATGTATCATACAAACTCTCATTTAGGCATAACTTGCAGAATATAAAAAGCTTGATACAAAAAACTTCCTTGTTATTCCTTTCAAATTCTCATATTATTTACATCCAACCTAAAAAAATCAATCTGCCATAAACCTTACACAAATTATATCCATCCCCTCCAATCTCCTTCAAAACATCTCTCTTACATATCATTAAGTTGAATTAACATCTGTTTCTAGTCAAATTAAATTCAGAGGTCATCCATTTTTAAATAAATTCACTTGAATTTCACACAACTAGCCTCTTATCAAGTACACTTGCAAACTTAATTAGAAAAATAAAGAATTACATAGATCATATCTCTTTACGACTGCCATCCACATTCCATACAAATATCCTCCTACTAATGAATCATTATCTCATAGTCGATAATAAAATAATTTACATCAAAAGGATTACATATAAACATTGTAAAAATATCATAATATATAAAAAATTCATAAAAGAATAACCATATGACACAACAATGTATTAAACCACTTCTAAACCAACTATATATCACTTAAATTTTACTGTTGTAATAAATTATAATAATGTAAAAGTTTAAAATTTTAAAAATTAAATTTTTTATAATTTAATTTCATAATTATTTGAGATTATTTTTATTTATCAATTTTGAGTGAGAAACAAGCTTTTAGTAAAGCTTGTAGCTATTTGTTGAAAAACAACTGAAGGTAAATATGAATCTCTACCATATAATAGAAAGTATGATAAGTATGACACTAGAGATGTTTGTTGGCTAAATTGATAGTTCATGGCCATGATAGCTATATAATCTAGTCTCATCAATGAATTTTCTCCAAATCAAACTTTTTTGTGCTTTTTTCATTATTTGAACAACTTTACGAAATCATTAGATTCATGATGTTCTTTTTAGGTGGTACAAAGATTGATCAATATTCATTAACACAATGACTAAAACTTATCAAAAATATCTCCATGCCTAAAAAATTCATAGTTTTCATCACAAATCAAATTAGAGTTTTAGAATTAATCTTTTCTACTATCAAAACATCCACAATCATACCTTACTCATAACCATAGCATAAAAGATAAATTATATTTGAATCAAATCCACTTTAAGCATCATGAATTTAGGTTTTGCACTAGCTAATATTTCACCATAGCCACACTCTCTAATGCTCAAGTTCAAAAATTTCTCTCCTATAACCCCTAATTTGACCTCAAATCCTTTGCCTTATGTCTTTGAACTACGTTACTAGCATAACTATAAGTCTACTAAGAACATCATCAACTACTTTACTACCTCAAATATTGTATTTGTTCCTTCATGTGTGCTTTTCTAACTAGGGATGCCATTACATAAAATTTGAGTTTAAAAGTCAGTAATTTTTAAACTCACTCCTTATCTCTATTAGAGCTTCAAAAATCCATTTTAAGACTCTCAAAGACCTTAATTCACTCCATAAAATACTTACAAAACTTTGAGATCTTTTGAAGTACCTTGAATTTATTCGCAAAACTCTAAAAGCTCTCAATCTCCTCCCATTGTAACTTTTAAATCTTTTGAATAAAATCTCAATCCCTTTTGTTATTCTGTGACTCAAATTTGATACTTCAAAAATCTTGAATCCATTCCAACAAATATTTTTAAAATTTTGAAATAAGTCTCAACACATTCTTGAGTAAAATTATGTTAAAACTCCATAAGGTTTTAATCCACTTCAAACATACTTTTGAAACTTTTGAAATAAATCATGATCACTTTTGGTGTTCCTTGAAACTCCAAAAGCCTCAATCAACTCCAAAAAATATGTTTCAAATTTTTGGATTAGATTTTCACCGACTATGAAATGCCTTGAATTCAATTTTAAAAATTTAAAATTCTTCATTCCTCTCTAAAAAATAGTTTTGAAACTTTTGGACAAAATTTTTATCCCCTTCTAGAATGTCTTGAATTCAATTTCAAAATTTCAAAAGATTTTAATTCACTCCACAATATCTTTTAACTTATGTACTAAGGCTTGATTCCTCATTGAGTTTATTTAGCTCAATTTTTTAACATCATAGAGCTTCAATTTACATTTTAATTTGTTTGAAACTTCTAGAATAAATCTGAATCTCTTATGGAGTTTTCTTTAATTTAAAGCTTGATAAGCCTTCAATCTATTATAGATAGTATTTTTGAATCTTTTGGAGTAGTATTGATATCTTCTTAATTCATTGAATTTAATTTCAAAACTCCAAAAGATAAAAGTCCAAATTCTCATAATAAATCTTTATCTTTTATGAATTTTTATGAATTTAATTTTAAAAGTGTAAAAAAATTCAATCCAAACTTTTGAAGTTTCTTAAATTTAATTTCAAAATTCTAGAAGACTTTGATTCTTATTTCAAAAATAAATTTTTACAAGTTTTGACACACACACCTAACTTAAACTAATCAACTTTCTGAAGACCATGGTTAAAAAAATATTGAATAACATGATAAATTTTTTTTACCACATCAATTGTGCAAACCTACAAACAACAAAATTTAATTTTCATCATTTAGGAACTTGTGCTTGATGATATAAATGCAATGAACTTCATGATAATTTTTTGGATAATGAAAGCTATTGGTTTAACCAATGAGAAGCATGTGCATGCATCATAATAAGATAAAATAATTCATGATAAAATATTTTTTGTATAAAAAATTCATGACTCTGTGTGTTCCGTGGATGTACCCTCAGTGAGGTGAACCACGTATTTCATGTGTCGACTCTTGATTGCATGTTTGTTCCTTCGTGTATTCCTAATTCGGACCAACAATTGGTATTAGAGCTTGGAGGAGAAAATAGATTTGCAATCACAGCCCTGCTATAGATAGGGAGAACTACCCAGCAGAACAATGGAGTGGAGATTTTTAGTGCAGATGCTTGTTGGGTACTTCGAGATTGATGTTGATGTAGAGCAGCAACATTGCGATGGTGAATTTGGTAGCCGCGAGTGTCACATTGGGACAAAAAAATGCGCAACGAAGAAAGGAAGACTTACATCAAACGGCATGATAACAAAGCTGGTTTGAAAAGTAATTGTAGTGGAGAGCTAGAAAGCTTATGCTAGATACGAATTGGTAGGCAATTCGGCAAATCATCTGCTCGTCGAGAACGGAGAGTGTACTGAAGAAAGTGGACAGCACCCCCACTTATTAAGATGCCAAACTAGCTTCTCTGTAATCAACAGCTGCGGAGGATGAGAGGATAAGGGGAGATTTTGGATCTCTGAATTGTATTGAAATTCTATCAAGAGTTCTATATAATTTTGATACAAGCTTATACTCTGTCTCAGTGGGCTGCAAGACATATCTCAAACCCTTTTGTCGATTGTTGATTTTGGATGTAGCGAGGTTGGACAGGTCGAACCTCAGTGTTATGTCATTTACACATGTGGGCACATGACAGATAAATGGTTGAGCATCGTTGAGCATGAGATGTTCACTTAGCAAGTTGGATAAGGACATTCATTTTTGGGAATACTGGTGTAACCATCTTTAGTTCGTGAGAACTAAAGTAGAGGTTACGCAAGGAGAAGATAAATAGTCTTGAGTTGACTATTACTGGAGTATCTAAAAGTTTCACGTCAACAATCCGTGTGCTCTTTAGGTTGTGTTTCTTGTGTGTTAGTTAGTGTGTTAGTTGGTGTATTAGTTGGAGTACACGTCAGCAATCCGTGTGCTCATAGGGATGTCTGCCACGTCATCTATCCACGAGGAATTGAGTGGATGGTGGTTGTGTAACCTTATCTAGTTTATATCTTTTTGAGGACTATATATGGAGAAAGAGAGACCATTGAGGTATCTCTCAACTTCAGAATTTCTTGAGCTATTCGAGTGGTCTCTCCTCACTTCTCTAGTGTTACAATGGTATAAGAGAAAACTTGCTCTTTCCTTGAGTGTGGATTACCCCTCTTGGAATAGCAAGATCATGATGATAACTTTAAGTTCTTGAGAGTTGTATAGAGACTGACAGAGGTCATTGATCTGCATGTAGTGTAAGGGGGAAAGGAAAAACTGTGGGCTGCAAGTATGGATGTGCCTGAGAGAAATCCTGTACCAAACTTTTCCAATCTATTCAACATCTATATTCGACTCATGGAAAAGGATGTTTTCAGAGTGTACCTTATGGCGAATTGGGGTGCAGATTTTATGGCTCGAGTGATGGCATCACCAGTACCAATGATACTTCCGATTGTCAGTTATGGAGAAACATGGGATTGTACCATTTACATTCTATACTGAATGTTGGATGGATTTGAATTGTGAACCACCCGCACCGATTTCGTTCAACACGTATGTAGAAATTAGAATAATTTACCTACAGAAGAGAGTATGGAGGGACTTTATTGTTAGGAATTATGGTGAAGAGTACTACAGAGCTGTAATAGGATCACCTCGGCCTTTTGTGATTCCTATTTTGAGAGATTGGATTGTTATTATACTTACATTGTATTAGTTTGAGTGGTGGAGAACCATGGAAGCATCAGTTTCTATGAGTGAAGTTCTGAACTCAATCATGATAGAAATGAAAGAGTTAAGAAAATCTATTGTAGATGGACATACAAAGCAACAAGCCATGGAGTACAAGATCTTTGCATTAGAGAGTGAGAAGGTAGAGAGAGAAAGAGTTGGTGAGATGGAAGTGGAAACTCCATTACAAGAGTCTCAATCCCAACCGCAAGCGACTGCTATTGCCAACGAAGAGGCAAATAGGAGACGACTTCAAGAGATGGAAGATCAAGCCAATCTCTTACTTCGTATGGGAAAGTCATGTAAGGTGTAAGCCTACAAGGGCAATAGAGCCATGGGAGTTTTGGAGGGATGGATCATGAGGATGAATATACATCTATCACATTTTTATGTTTCTAATTTTACTGCATGAATGTTCATGCGGTCTTACCTCATGGATAAGGCTCTTACATGATACACTACAAGACAACAAATGCTTTCAGAATGAGGAGCTTCTATTTCATGGAGTGGGATGCAAGAGGGGCTTCTTCAACAACTTTCAAGCGGTGGATTCTCTTCAAATCACGAGAATGAAGTTGTGGGATTTAAAGCAGAAAGGAGGCATACATGAATACATTGAAAAATTTCGTGATCTTCAAGTATCCATTATGGATATGAGTGGAGCAGAAGCCTTAGATTTCTTCAAACGAGGTCTGAAGGAGAGAGTGCGAAATGAGGTGATGGTGAGTAATCCATCCATAGTGAATGAAGCAATCGCAATTGCTCAACGGATTTCGGGTGCTTAGGGATCACACACGGTGAACCATCAAGCAATGTTCAAGAACCACTTGGCCCAACACCCATGGAGTTGGAAAACCTTCGACGTAGGGAAGGATATGCACCACCAAGAGGACCATCGTCTAGGTGTGGAGGTGATAATGGTCGATCATTTATTCCAAATTTTCCGGATCTTCCTGCAAATAATGGAACGGTTAATCGAGGAAGAATGGGGGTTCGTGACAATCGTCAATGCTATACATGTGGGAGGATAGGTCATATTGCCAAGTTCTGTAGAACTCAATCAAGACCATCCGGAGGAAGACCTATGTTGCGAAGGCCTTTCAACAATATGGAAGGAGGGGAATACGATAATGCAGACGAGATCTTGCTAGGAGACGAAGATCACCAGTAAACTTGCCTCGCGGCCTTACTGGTTCCACTAAACAAAGAAAAGGTTGGGTTGGAAGAAGACAACGATTGGAAGCTCATGGAGGGAGCAAGAAACAAGCACGAGTGATTGTCACAGATGGGATGATGGAAGGACACAAGGTGAGAGTCCTAATTGATCCTAGAGCAACAGAAAATTTTCTGTCACGATCGGTTGCAATGAAATTAGAATTGATTTTGATGAAGGATATGAGTGAGGAAGTGGAGTTGCCAAATGAGCAAACTGAACCAATTGAGATATTAGCACGTAGTGTACAACTAGTCATAGGCGGGTACGAGGAAGAGATTGAATGGAGAGTAATCCGATTAGCTCGATATGATGTCATCCTAGGAATGCCATGGATGGAGCAATACAATCCGGAGGTAGATTGGAGAAAGAAAGTAGTAAAAAGTGGTGGATGGAAGATTTACGGAGATAGATGCATATATTCGGAATAAAAAGCTACCTCTCTTTGTGATTGGTAAGACTGCCATTTCTAGAGGTGATGTATGTTTCTTGGGACTTATAAGAGATATTACTGGTTCTAAAGACAATCTTTACATTCCGGAATCATTGAGCGATATTATTACGGAGTATCAGGATGTCTTTCCAGATGTCTTTCCAGATGATCTAAGATCCAGAGGATTGCCACCTAAAAGGCGTGTAGATCACAAGATCGAGGTGATATCTGGAAGTACTTCAACGTGCAAAGCTCCATATTGTTTGGCTATAAATGAGTTGGAGGAATGTAAAGCTCAAGTGGAGGAGATGTGCATTGACTATCGTCGGTTGAATCAACAAACGGTGAAAAACAAGTATCCATTACCTTGAATGGATGATTTGTTTGACCAACTTCAAGGGGCGAAGTACTTCACCAAACTAGATTTGAGGAGCGGGAACAACCAGATTCGAATTGGGGATGAAGATGTTTAGAACACAGCTTTTCATACTAGGTATGGTCACTTTGAGTACCTAGTGATGCCTTTTGGTCTCACTAACGCACCTGCCACATTCATGGGATTAATGAACGATATTTTTTGTCCTTATTTAGAAAAATCTAATATTGACTTTTTGGATGATATTTTGGTATATAATACAACCTTAAAAGATCATAGGCGACATTTACGAGAGGTACTCCATGTTTTGCGAGAGAATGAGTTATATGCCAAAGCTTCAAAATGTGAATTTGGCAAATCAGAAGTAGATTATTTAGGCCATCGAGTCATAGCGGAGGGAATCCAAGTGATGAGTGAGAAGATAGAAGCTATACAGAAATGGACAGCACCAAAGGATCAAACTCAACTAAAGAGTTTTTTAGGGCTTATAGGATTTTATCGCAGATTTGTTAAAGTTTTTGCACGTCTTGCCCAAGCCTTAACATCTATGATGGGAAAGGGTCAAAAATGGAGATGGGGAACCGCACAAGAGTTAGCATTTCAAGCATTGAAAGATGCTCTCTTTCATACACCTATTCTCAAGTGGTATGATCCTAATCAATCAATCAAGTTGGCTACTGATGCATCAGGTACAACAGTGGGTGGAATTCTTCAACAAGAGTGGGAGGATGGTTGACACCCGGTTGACTTTTTCTCCCGAAAGTTGGTGGCAGCTGAACAAAACTATCACAGAACTGAACGAGAGGAGTTAGCCACTGTTCTGGCCACGAAACATTGGAAGCACTACTTGGGAGACAAGGAGTTTGTGGTAGAAACTGACCACAAACCATTGGTGTATTTGAAAACTCAGAAAGATCTTACCAAACGACAAATTAGATGGGCAGAATGGCATCAACAGTTCAACATGAAGATAGTGTATGTGGAGAACAAGAAACAACTTGCAAATGCTCTCACGCGGATACCGTGTATCAACAACATCACAAAGGTGAAAATCAAAGTTGTTTGGTGGTCTCAAATGATGGTTGCACCAAAGGAGGATGAGGAGATTATGAAAGCACTTCAGGCAAAGACGTCACGGAAGGTTCGAGGTCTAGCATTTCAGGAGCAGCGTATATGGATCCCACATGATCTAGATTTACGCACAATGGTTTTGTTAGAAGGCTATGATACAGCCATTGCGGGGCACGTGGAGAGAATACAACGAGTGTACTATTAGCCAAAGATGCAGGCAGATGTGGAGACATATGTTCGAAGCTGTGTTGCATGTCAACAAAATAAGGCGGGGAATCAAAAACCAGCAGGTTTACTACAACCCCTTCCCATTTCTGAACAACGATGGGAACATGTTACTATGGATCTAGTATGTGAGTTACCAAAAACCTCTTTAGGACATGATTCAGTTGTGGTCTTTGTGGATAAATTGAGTAAGATGATACACATCCGACCTACCACAAAGACAGTGACGGCACCACAACTTGCTCATCTGTATCTAGATCCAGTTTTTGTGAATCACGGATTAAGCAAAGTCTTAATCACAGATAGAGGAACTCATTTTACTAGTTTGTTTTGGAAAACCTTGTTTGGTTTATTCAAAACAAAGCTAGCAATGTCTACAGCCTTTCATCCTCAAACTAATGGTCAAACAGAGAGGACCAATAGAACAATAGAGGATATGCTGCGAGCATTCAACAAGAGTAGGATATTCTTCTGACTCTAGTGGAATTTGCATATAACAATTCTGATAATGCATCCACAAAAGTGTCTCCATTTTATCTGATGTATGGTGCTCATCCTTTTGACACCTTCCAGATTTTGTTGAGAATTCCTAAGGGGCAGGAGTTTTCAACCAAAGTTGCGGCAGTCAATGATTTTGTGGAGCACATACACAAAGGACTGCATCAAGCAAATGAGAAGTTGGTAATTGCTCAAAATCGACAAAAGCAATATGCAAATGCTTATCGCAGGGAGGTAAATTTTCAGGAAGGAGATCAAGTTTGGCTATCCACGACCAATTTGTCATTTGTAGGAACACCAAAATTTAACCCTTGATTCATTGGTCCTTTTGTGGTGTTGAAACGTGTGGACGAGGTGTCTTACAAGTTAAAGCTCCCGTTACATATGAAAATACATCCCGTATTTTGATCTGTCATGATTGCAAACATATGTATCACGTCCCAAGCAGTTCACAAATCCATCAACCCCTCCTCCTTTACCTACTATGGTAGCAGATCAGGCATAATTTGAGGTTGACAAGATTCTCAAAAAATGGATTCGGGGTCACAGATATCTAAAAATGGAGTATTTGGTTCAATGGAAGGCATATCCATCATATGAATAAACTTGGAAACCGGCAAAGAACTAAGCCAATGCACCTTTGATTGTTCAAGAGTTTGAACGTGTGAGCAACGAGGACGTTGCATCTTAAAAGGAGGGAGATTTGTAACCATCTTTAGTTTGTGAGAACTAAAGTAGAGGTTACGCTGTGGCATGGACATTTCTTTGCTTTGAGAACGCCCGAGCACCTGGCTGTGGAAGAACCCTCTAGAACCTCGTGTGAGTTGACAATCTCTTCTTCTTCCTCAAGATCCACATTACAACCGGTAAAACTTTAGCGGAAGAAGATTATGATATCCAATGATTCCACCAATAACTTTTACTTTAACTTCACAGAAAATTTATCCACAACCCTTTCAATCTCTCAGGAAAGTTTCATATATTTCTCTCATCTAGATCTCTCAGAACAATTGTTGATTTTTACACTATATCACAAGGCGATATGCAGACCCCTTTGTACAAAACCCATCACACATCTCAATTCTTGACTTCAATTGCTCTCAAATTTCATGAGAAGGTCACTTATCATCATAACTTGAATTGTGCAAAGTTTTATTGACAGAACTTTTGAATATCAAAAGAAATGATCTCCGTACTAACTTCGTGACAGTCAGTGCAGTCTTGCAATTTTGACTGTATACACAAACTTCAAGCTATCACTCCGTACTCAAAACTTGTCCAATGGAGTCAAAACTTCAATCAAAACACAAGCCTAAGTCGAAAACTATATCTCTGTTGACTCAGATCTCCCAAAACCCTCGTAAGGTTCTCAGAAACTTCCCAAATACACTCAAAAGTCTAAATTTCTCACTCTAACTTTGAATCATCCTTTCAGAGTGACAAAATCTTCAAATCCATCCATTCTTGAGCCCATGTCGTAGCTCGTCCCGTCAGCTCTCCAACCCAATCCTCAGATCTCCAAATGTTCCCTTGGAAGGTCTCCAAAACTCCTCAAAACCTCGAAGAAGTTTCCCAAGTGCCCTCATTGGCCCAAACTCCAAGACCAATGAGAATGAAGAGTGTTATTTTGACCTCTAGTGTGGCCAAATTAGCTCCATTTTAACTAAGAGCTTTACAACTATCCTAAATACACTACTTAGCCATCCTATACACAATACGAGTTGCCACTAACAAAGAGTCAAAATGACAACTCGAAACTCATGTAAGTATGAACGGAACTACAAACGGAACCGGGGAGTTTATAACTTGAGAATAATACTCCTCGCCAAAGTTCCTAACAATCAACTCCTTATGGCTTGTTTTCGGTAAGCAATAGTGATGGATTGGAACCCATGTGTTGAAAGCCACCACTACTGGTAAGTTCAAATCCATAGCTACCAAACTAAATCAAACGCATTAACCGTTACGTCCCAAATCGCACCGTAGGAAACAACTTGAAGAATAATCGGGTCTAGAGAGTTTATCACTTGTTGCACAAAGTTATCTCCAAAATGATACACTAACCACGCCCGAAAGTGATCACGATGAAGACACCGGATGTTGATCATAAATGGATTAGGCATCGGTACATCTGGAGGATAATGTTGTCCTCTATCCATGTCCTCGTCGGCTCCACTTCGATCAGATAAACTCCTTAGTCAGCAAAGTGATGTGTGTAGCTCTCTCCCATACCCTTTCCATCCTGACTGCGCTTTATATCTGATAAGGTCCAAGATAATATCTCTTGGAGCCTTTTCAACATCCTGACCCTACAAAGTTGATTCAATAGTGGGCTCTTAACAGCCTTATAGTGTGCCGTCGGTTATCCTAACCTAAAGTATCGCCGTCATGACAACAGCTGTGAAGATGACACATGTCATCATCTTCTCATAGTAGCCGTGTCACAACACGACAACACTAGGAGGAGATAAATAGTCTTGAGTTGACTATTAGTGGAGTATCTAAAGGTGCCACGCCAGCAATCCATGTGCTCTTTAGGTTGTGTTTCTTGTGTGTTAGTTAGTGTGTTAGTTGGATTACACGTCAGCAATCCGTGTGCTCATAGGGATGTCCACCACGTCATCGATCCACGAGGAATTGAGTGGATGGTGGTTGTGTAACCTTATCTAGTTTGTACCTTTTTGAGAACTATATATAGAGAAAGAGAAACCATTGAGGTATCTCTCAACTTCACAATTTCTTGAGCTATTCGAGTGGTCTCTCCTCACTTGCCTAGTGTTACACCTGGAAGGTGAAGGTTTCGGCAAGTTTCAGAATTTCCACGTAAAGGGAATGATATGTTGATACACAAAATTCGCTTCTTCTGGAAAGCAATCATAGAAAAAAGT